>BSBN01000148.1:7268417-9966834 GCA_027924645.1 Cunninghamia lanceolata | reverse complement strand
AGTTCACTATTTGGAAACTTGTGCAATGGATGGAACTCCATTTATGTTCAATCTTCCGGAGTGTCTGGTGGTCTGATGATTCTCTGGAACTCGCAGAAGCTCTGTGTGGGAGCCTTGGCTGAAACAAATTATTGGATGGCTATGATTGTAATGGATCTGCGATCCCATCTCCAATTTTTGTTGTGGAATGTCTATGGCCTGCCAGTTAAAACATTAGACAAGATGAATGTGTGGAATTCAATTGTATCTCTACTAGCTCACCATTGGTCTAATTTTGTGGTGCTAGGTGGAGACTTTAATTCTATCCCCTCTATAGCAAAAAAAGTGTGGAGGCTTATCCCATATCAGTCAATGTCAGAAATATTTCAAGAATTTTGTGGATTACTACGATCTGGTGGATATCCCTCCCAAGAATGGTGAGTTCACTTGGACCAACAAGCGCAAAGGGTTCACTAATATTACTAAAAGATTGGACATATTCTTGATCTCCTCCAATTGGTTAATCTCTCCTAATGTGATCAAATCTTACATCCTCCCAGTCTTCGGGTCTGATCACTATCATGTTTCACTGGTATTGGTGGAAGACAATCCGCCGGCAAGAAGCCCATTCAAATTCAAAAATATGTGGTTAAGGGATGTCTCTCTGTGAGATCAGATGAAAACTTGGTGGTCTTAGACAAGACTTCAGAAGGGTTCTAAGATGAACATTCATTATTGCAAAAAAGTTGATTGCCATAAAAGGTTTCCTAAAGCAATGGAATGAAGAAGTTTTTGAAAACATTTTCAAGGAGAAAGAGCTCATGGAAGCAGAAATGGAAATTCTAAACCAAACCATCATCCAACAAGAAATGACAAGCATAAAATTTTAGAAGGAAAAGGAGTTCAATGCAATTCATGGTGAACTTTTGGCTCACGAGGAGATATACTGGAAATCTAAGTCATGGGAAACTTGGCTCAAGGAAGGTGACCTTAACACCAAGTTTTTTCACAACTCAACAAGCAGTGCAAAAACATGAATAGGATCTCCTTAATTTGATCGGATGATGGGAAGGAGCTTCTGGAACCTGATGAGATTCAAGCTAAGGTGATAAGATTTTTCCAAGCTCTCTTGGCTGATATGGAGGCTATGCCTATCGCATTGCAGCAAGATTTATTGGCTAACATCCCAACTATAGTTTCTCTAGAGAAGAATGACTCTTTGCTGGCTTCATTCTCAAAGGAAGAGTTGAAAGCTACTATATTCCAACTAGCCCCTGATAAAGCACCCGGACCTGATGGGTTCCTAGCATGGTTTTTCTAGGAATTTTGGGACATCTTGGAGGAAGATGTTTGGAAAGTGATAGATGACTTGAGGAAGTCTAAGAGAATGACCAAGGATATAAACAATACATTCATCGCTCTCATCCCGAAGAAGGCAGAATGTCTTTCCTTTCAAGATTACACGCCCATCTCTTTATGCAATGCAATTTATAAATTAGTGGCAAAAGCTATGGCAAATTGACTCAATTCTATTCTCCCTTCGCTCATTTTTTAAGAACAGAGTGGCTTCACTCCTAGGAGGAACATCGTCGATAGCATCATCTCCGCCCATGAAACTCTGCATTCCATTACCTCAAGAAAATAGAGCAGCATGGTTTTAAGTTGGATGTAAGTAAGGCATATGATAGAGTAAATTGGTGGTTTCTTCTCAAAATAATGGATAAATTTAGCTTCCATAAAGATTGGATTGAATGGACTTATCACTACATTTTGTCAGTCAGATATTTTGTTCTCATCAATGGGAACCCATGTGGTTTCTTTGATCCCACACGTGGACTCAGGTAGGGTGACCCCATGTCCCCATTTCTCTTTGTCATTATGGTAGAAGCCTTGGGGTGTGGAATCCAGAAATCAGCTCTTCAAGAGAGATGGTGTGGGGTGATTATCGCAGATGAGCTTCCTAAAGCTACCCATCAGTAGTCTGTTGATGATATTTTGTTGTTTGCAGAGGCTCAGTGTGTGGTTTCCAAGGAGATATCCTCTTTGCTGGATAGTTATGCGAAGGCTTCAGGGCAACAAATCAATTATGACAAGTCTTAACATTTTCTTCTTCAATGTGGGCAGGCATATTCAGAGGCAAATTATGGAGATATTGAAACTTAGAAAAGCTGACATTCCCAATAAATACCTGGGTGTCCCCCTCTTCAAAGGAGCATTATAGTCATCTCTATGGGATGACACGATTCATAAAGTGTAGCTCTAAGGCTTCCTCATGGAATGGGCGGTGGATCACCTTATCTGGAAAAATCTAGATGATTAAATCTGTTCTATCGGCCATTCACATTTTTCAACTCAGTTACAATCAAGCCACCAACAAAGTCTGCAGTGATATAGAGGGCATTTTGAAGAAATTTCTCTGGGAAGGTATGAATGATGTTAAAAGAATTCCATTGATAGGCTGGCAGATTGCATGCAAAGGGAAAGCAGATGGTGGTGCAGGCTTTCGCAGTGTGGAGAAACAGAACTTTGACTTAGGAGCTAAACTGATATGGAAGATGTACAAGGATCCTAGTGCTCATTGGTGTCGAATCCTAGGAATAAATACATGGATTGTGATGACCCCTCCAAAGTTCTCACCAATCCAAAACCCCCCCGGGGCTCTCACATCTAGAATTTCATTCAAAGTTGTAGATGGCTTATATGCGATCATATTTTATGGGTTATCCACAATGGCCACAAGGCTAACTTATGGACTGACTTGATCAATGGATCTCCACCCTTGGCTGAGATTTTGAGTCTAGTAAATAGGTGGGTGATTGTTTCTAGTACTCATGGTCTTAAGGCTGCTAACTATATCCTGAATAAGGATTGGGATTGGGACCTTGTCTCCTGTCTTCCTTTGGATGATCAACAAAAACAAGATCTAGTGCAAGCTCTTCAAGCAAGAAGAATCATGATAAATGGGAAAGCAAATGAAATCATATGGACTAGATCAAAATTAGGCCTATACTCGATAAAATTTAGGTACGCTATGCATAACCCTCAAGCCAAATCTGATTGGCCTTCCACCTTTTGCTGGAGTAAATGGACACTCCCAAAGGCCGAGGCTTTTCCTAGACAGCAATCCACAAATGCATCTTGATAGGTGAAAGGTTGAAATCTATTGGCATACAAGGCCCATCGCAGTGTGTGATGTACAATCAGGATGAGGAGTCTATTGATCACTTGCTCTTAACTTGCCCCTTTGCGATGGCTTGCTGGGATTGGCTGAGAGGCAAGCTTGGATGGATTGGGGCCCTTCCCAATGACATTGTCAGTCTTTTTAAAAGTTGGCCAAAGGTGCTATGGGCAGGCTTGTGGAAAGCTTGCCCTTCCCTTCTCATATGGCATATATGGAGGGAGCGCAACTGTAGAATTTTTAAAGAGCAAGTATCTGACATTGGGAGAGTGCTCAGGAATCTTGAAACTGGCATCTGCAAGATCATTAATGCAAGGACAGCTAACTCTTCCCTAACACCATTCACAGGATAGGACGGGGCTATTTGGGTTAATTGGCCAGGCCTTCTGATCCCAGAGGGTATTCAAAACAAGGCCCAATCAGAGGAAAAGAAGATTAGACAAGCACAAACGAAGTGGTGTGCTTCTCCTCCAGGGAGGCTGAAGATGAACTTCAACGAAGCTTCTAGAGGAAATCTTGGCATCTCTGGTGCTGGGGTTATCATTCAAAATGAGGTTGGAGAAATTGTATGGGCAATCTTGAAAAAGCTCCCTCATGGGACCAATAATGAGGCAGAGTTTGTCACCCTCCTAGTTAGTCTCCAGTTTTGCGAGAGCCACCGAATTATTGATCTTGATATAGATGGGGATTCACTCATATGTATCAATGCAGTTATTAAGAAAAGTGTTTTCAACTAGAGATTAAGATACTTAGTCAAAGAAATTTAGGCCTTAATGAATGAGTTGGGAAATGTCTCAATTTCTCATATCTTTCGAGAAGGGAATTGTGTGGCTAACTACCTTGCTAACTGTGCCTGTGATCAGACGAAGGACAAAATCATTGCTAATTCCAATCACACTTGGCCGCTTCTACCACTAAACTAAGTACTAAACAAATTTGGGGAGATTTGATTCCCCCACCCATGGAATTGGAGAGGCAGTGGAAATTGAATGCAACTGCCTTTGTCAACTGGAGTCAAGCTCTGACTCAAATGAATAAGAATCCCAGGGGACCAAGGATGAAGAAGGGAATAGGGGCAGATTGCATCGTGCGATGCCGGTAGAACTTCCGCCTGAGTCGAAACTAGATGAGATCAAGCGATTGATTAACGCGGATTCGAATGAGAAAGCAGAGGCCATTTTCAAAGTAATCAGAGGATCCAAACTCCCAGAAGGCCATGTTCATGATAGGTTCATCTATGAAGAATTCCTGGAAAACTGTGTTCTCATTCTTGGTAGGAAATCTAAGGGGAAAATCATGGTTGACTCTTTTGATCAGGAAGAAATGACAGAAGCTACACATGCTGCAATTTCTAACTTTGACAAATGCCCTACCACTGGCTCTATCTACGGGATCTTCAATGTGGTGGTTGTCAATAAGAAGCAGAAAGTGCCCAGAGTGTCTACCCAGGCCTTGGCTATGTTTAGAGAGGGCATTGAAAGAGACAACATGGAAACTTTGTCATACTATATCATCTAGTATGGGGATCTATTAGGCCTTGAGTAGGTGGAAAGGGTTGCGGAGTTGGCTGAAGGACTTTGTGTCCTCAGGCATCCTTAATACAACTTTGTTTGTATGTAATGTCTCATGTACTACCCATGGCAATATTTTGCTTTTATTTTCTTTAATACAAAGGGAGCTACCCCTTTGGTAGCACTTATCAAAAAAAAATGTCCTAACCATGTATTGCAAAGGTGTGTGCAGAAAACTGAAGTTTATGACATAATTTGAGCATGCCATGATGAACCTTCTGGTGGACTTTTTTAGCCCTCCATACGGGACATAAAATTCTAGGATCAGGGTATTTTTGGCCAACAATGACCGAGAACATCCAACATTATGTCAAGCACTGTGACCAATGCTAGCGAATGGGACATCCAACTTCTACCACAAAGATGCTGCATCATCCTTAAGTAGTTATTGAACCATTTGAGAAATGGGGAATAGATTTTGTGGGGCCAATAGATCCACCTTCCAAAGGAAATCACTACATTCTGGTCTGCACCGACTATGCCACTAAATGGGTTGAAGCAAAAACACTACCAGCGGCAAAGGAGGAGAAGGTTGCAGATTTTCTGTATAAGCACATTTTGCAAAGATTTGGAACACCTAGAGTCCTTGTTTTTTATCAAGGACCACAGTTCATGTCTACTATGATCAAAGCATTCCTAGAAAGATATCAAATCTGTCACAGGAATTTATCTCCATATCATCCTCAGAGAAATGATCAAGTAGAAGTAACGAATAGAGAACTGGAGAACATCCTCACAAAAACCATTTTAGGCAAAAGAATGGATTGAGCTAAAAGAATGACAAAAGTTGTTTGGGCCTACAACACCACATGGAGGACCACCACTAATTTCACACCATATGAATTAGTCTATGGGAAACACCCAGTGTTGCCCATAGAATATGAGGTGGAAACATTGAGGACAACACTTGAAGTTGGTATTGCCTTAACTGAAACACAACAACACATGATGATGCAACTGAATAGATTGGAAGAGATGTGGATGGAAGCATTGCACCACACAGAGTTAATTCAATAGTAGAGAAAAGAATGACATGATAGGCACATTATTAGTAAGAAATTCCAAAAAGGAGATTAGACCCTATTGTAGGATTCAAAGTATCAAGATCTCAAAGGAAAACTACACACCAGATGGTTGGGACCCTATGAAATCTAGGAAACCTTCAGCAATGGGGTCATTCAGCTAGTTCCCATTGATGGGGATCACAGAGTTCTTCTGGTAAATGGACATAGATTGAAGCTGTATCACAAACCAGCTTCCAAAAAGGAGTTCTCTATAGAAATTTAGTTTCGGATAGAGCATTTCACCATGGAGGGTCTCTCTTCCATGGGACTCATGTTCTAAATGATGATTATGGAAAGAATAAAGCAATAAAGGTTGAAAACCAGAAATGGCAGCCTTTTCTATTAGAAAACATATTTAAAAAATGGGGCAAAGTTGAAAACCAGAAATGGTGGCTTGTCTAAAGGGAAGATTGAAAACCAGAAATGGCGGTCTTTCCTTCAAATTCCCCATTTCCTTCAATAAAATTCCTTTTTGTAGTTCTACAGGTCTTTGTGTTGAAATTTTTTGAAAATCTCCAAATAGCTACCGAGAGCTCTAAATGTCTACGGATGGCTCCAGATGAATATTGGCAGATGCTTGCTTTCCAAAGTATCATTGGACACTAGGTTATGTTGCATCATGAAAAGTGATTCAGTAAAAGCTAAGGCGAAACCATCTTAGGGATGTGTACTATACAAAGGTATATTCCTACCTTGAAACTTGTATAATTATTTTAATATATGTATATATGCCACGTGTTTCCCCAAATGACCCACATGCACTCCTTATTTTTCACACGCCCAAGGCAGATGCATGAATGATGGCAGTCGGATAGGTGGCAGCAGTAGGATTGTTTTTCGATCTTGTGTACCTTGCAATAAGTTGTGAGTACTTGGTCATAATGATAGTGGCATTTATAATAAATGCCATAAAAAGAAATAAGTACTCGCTTAAGATGTAATGATGACCAATAATAATAACCATAAATGGGAAGTACATTCGCAAGGGTGTGAGAGCTGTGACTGCTGGCGTCAGCTCCAAATTTGAAAAGAAAGGAAATTAAGGTGGCAGCTGTGAACTTCCACTTCGTACACTGCCACTCTATGTGGAAGCTCCAAAGTATGTGCCATGAATGTTGAAAGGACGAGCAGGATGGTTGCCAACCTGTTCGTCTTGCATGCAGTTATTTTCTTGATCAAACCTACCATTAACATCACAAAACTCACAGTTCTTCCTACCTCAGCAAAGAGAAAAATGAAAACTAGAGTTTTGTTTGGTATTCTTCCTACACTTTGATAAGGAAACAACCAGCACAGATGGGAAACAAATGCAAGGCTGAACTTGAAAATGTCATTTTCGATGATGAAAGCGTGCAAATCTTCCAGCAGGCTGAGTGGCTGGAATTTTTGCAGAAGTTTGAAGGGTTTGAAATAGAGTTGGTTGAAGAATTTGTCAGGAATTTCCACCAAACCTTCACAATGGTTAAAGGGGTAAGGATACAGATAAACCCTACTATAATTAGCCAACTCTCTGGAATTCTTGCATTAGGTATAGATTTGTTTCAGAGTAAACCATCCTATGAGGAACTAGTGCAGAATTTTTATGTTGCTCCAAAGCCTTGACCTAGGTATGTTGTTAGTAAAGGAGCAACTAAAGGAATTGAAAGGACCAGTCTTTCGGACCCATGGAAGACTGTTGTCCTGTGGATTATAAAATTCTTTACATGTGATGGTCAATATGGCGTTGTTCTAGGGCCTGGCATGAGGTTAATCACTCACCTCAGGCATGGGGCAAATAACCCAAGATATTTAATAAATTTGTCCGCCTTCCTGCATACCAACTTGGTTAACATGATGACAGAGAAAGAGCAGTGAAGGACAAATAAGCCACCCTGGTTTAATTCACTTAATAATGAAGCACAATTCTTACAGCAAGAAGATGGTTAGCAGAAATGGGAGGACTTTCTTGCATTGCAACCCAGAAGGAAGAAGAAGAAGCATCACACTTCCATTGTCTCTATCTTGAGAGACCCTATTGTAGTCTCTTCACAATCCCCTGAGGTATAATTTATACGGCTCTGGAGGGGAATACAATAGCACAGTCAAGCAGCAGAAGCAATAGCTTCAACCCCTACCAGGATAAACCCCCGCACATTGGCAATTTCTTCAGATGAGGAGGAAGCAGAGCTAGGCCACACAGCCATCTCAGGGGAACATTCATCCCCTGCTAAGCACCAAAGAGAAGAGACTAGAGGGGAAGAGAACCCTGAAGGGACTAGGGATGAAGGGGGCCTTGAAGAAATAGAAGAGGATATTATGGAAAGCAGTCATAAGAAGGGGAAAGAGCCCCTCATGGAAAGTTCTGAGGATACCATAACCAAGGCCACTCGCCATGCTCTCGCCTTATCAAAAGAAGAATATGATCTGAGGCAATGGAGGGCACAACTGGAAACCCTAGCTTAGCAGTTGACAGCCAAGGCAGAGGAACTTGAGAAGCAGAAAGAAAAGGCTGCATTGGAGAGGGAAAAGAAAGAAAAAGAAATTTCTATTTTTATGAAGGAGATAGATAACCATAAGTCCATTGTGGCCCCAAAAGACATTCAAATCAAACAACTTCAATAGAAGATTGCTCAGCAAGCCCCTGCACCTACATCACTGAATGTCTATGCCCAAAATTTGTAGCTGACCAAGGACAATAGGTAACTCAGGGGTGAAATCCTCAAGCTCTGGAGCGACCTAGAGGCCCTTCAAAAGGAGGTGGCGGTGGAAAATAATTTAGCTTTAGCCTGTGAAATAGGGGAAACTCTATGAGTCCGGTGCCTACCATCAGGTGTGTATGCCCTATTTCTGAGAGAACAATTTTTGAGATGGCAGTTGTTAAGGATAAGTTGTAATCTCCCATATGATTTTGATAATGATAAAGATTTTGTTGAATGTTATATGCAAAACTCCAAAGAATAACAAAATCTCCTCTGTGAGTTCTTCTAACATGGGCACATAATGGGGCATGTTATCACTTCCATGCTCAATCTATATGTGGGAGAGCTCCAGATCCGGAGCTATTTGTCGCTGCTCAGGAATAACAGGTTATGGGAGGAATGCATGGATGAGTATAATGCAGCAGCCTCAACTATTAGGTTGTTGATGAGGCATGAATGTCAGAAATCCACATGGTTCACCAACTCATTCAGAGCACAGGTTTACAGATAGGGTATAACACCCCTATATGTAAGGAATTTGAAGATGTTCAAAAGAAAAGAGCCAATCTCCCCTACAAATATCAGATGGATGACTGCCAAAGTAAGAAAGTTGATCCCCCTGATTTAGCAAAGGTAACAAAATTGGATAGGAACGAGGTTCATGCCACCATTGATTTTGATGCCAGCACCTCACCTTAGCAACCCTCCAGGGCAAGGTATAAGGGAGGATAAGATCAACAAATGGTTCAGCTAGCTACAGGAAAATAATGGATTTGTGCCAAAGGGAAGACAACTTTTCCAATACAAGGATGAAGATTACAACTGCAGTGTCATAATTGAATAAAAGAATGTAACTAATGAAGGGGATGCAGGATAGCCATGAGGACATGGCATAGTTTTAGTTGGGGGGAGATGATGAGTCAGATCCAGGAATCATTTATTTCTTTATATTTCTTTATATATATAATATTTGTCTCTTGAATGGATTATGCACATGTTTAGTATTCATTTTCTTTTGATGCAATCTCTTAGCTTATTTACTTGAATTACATTTTCAAAGTGCATATCTCATGAATTGTGGTATAAGTGGTTTATGTTTGTATGAGGATTACAACGGTGAGACTCCCAGTGGTCTCCAGATCCCTCTAGAGCCCCCTTTTCCTGTGAAGAGCCTAAACTCCATACGGCTCCAAATGTCGTTACCCTCAAATAGAGTCATCCTCCCCTTGAGTCGATGACTATTATAGGTTGATCCTCGGGCTACCCAAAAGGTCCAGCAATGCAAACATGACCCACAGCTCAATTAAATCAGTTGTTATGATCTAAGTCTCCACGTCACTTAATTTTAGTGACTAACTAAAATAGTTGTTAATTGGTGTCAATTCCAACTGAAGTCACTGCCACCAAGCATTGCACCATTCCAGGAAACCACTCAAGTCTGCCAACAGCCAAGTCCATACAAATCTCTGATCTTCAATAACTCGCAGTGGAATCATTAATGTAATAAACAAGCAACTGGCTTTAATTCTAGTTCACTATAGTTAGGTTCACCGATAGTTATTTCCTTTTAATAAAGCTCGATTGTATAAATAGGAGCAAGTAATCTCTTTAGGTTAGTTCTATTTTTTGATAGCAAGTTGTTAGTCCGTTTGTATTTCCAGCTGGAGGAAAACTCCTTGTTTTCCAGTTCTGTATCCATGTCCATTTCTAGACTTTGATTTAATGCAAATGAAGGGAGAATTCTTCTGAAAGTTAGTTCAAGCTCAGAGGATCATTTCCAACTAGGAAATTAGGGCCTGCTTCCCCAACCTAGAGGAGATCACTCGGTAGTTTATGCAATTCTATTTTTTCTTTCTGTTTAGTAATATTATGTGCATGTTAACTTTGTGATGTGTTCTCTCTTTTCTGTATAACTGTTTAGCTAATTGTCACCTGCAAGTTTGTTTTATAAATTCTGAAAATACAAAAAATAGGATTGTTATTTCAACAGCACTGATATATTTAGAGTGTCTCATTGTTGTGGTTTGATAATAGAATCAATTACTTTTGAAGTTTTGTTTCAGCACTTAAGATGATTTCCTTCTGGCAATTTAACTAGTTTCTTTTCAAGCAAAGTGTGTTTATTTTTCTAGCAATTAGAATAATTTCCTTTCAAGAAAGTGTGTTTATTTCCAAGGCAATTAGAATAGTTTCTTTCAAAGTATGTGTGTTTCCCTTCAAGCAAATAGATAGTTTCCATTCCTTGCATGTGTGTTTATTTCCGCAAGTTGAGTAAACCAAACTTTGACCACCAACCACCATTTCAAATTCTACTCCAAAATTCCCCCACACTAAGAGTCTTATTGCAGATCGCTTCAAACACGTCCGGATTGATAATTAAATGATGATGAATTAACAAACACTACTACGACCTCATCAAATTTCATCTTTTATTCCTCCCCAACCTTTCCCTACTCTTCATTTAATTTTTGTAAATACGTCTTTGACTTCCTAATCTTTATCAGCAGAGCTTTGAATTCCTTTGATTTAACAAATTCATCATTAGAAAGGAATTGTCTACAAGCTAGAGCTCTAACATCTTGTGCCACTGCATTACTCTTTATTAGACTTAGTAGAGTCCTAGTTGGAGGAGCCATTTGGATTTCATATTTATGTGGAAAAACTTAAAAATCTTTTGAACCGCATCAAGATCAATCTAGTTCTCCACAACCTCTTGAGTTAAAGAGTAATCAACCAAAGGTTGAGCTGCAATAAGTTTTCAGGGGCAGGCAACTCCCTGTTAGAGTGAGTAATTTATCTATTCACTATAGCTTAAGTGTACTTAGGTTGATGAGGTTAGGAACATCTTGTCTAACTGAATGTACAACCTTTTAGGCATACCTTTTGAGGCTGGAAGACTTTCCATCTCACCTCAAAGGTCACTTTTGTAGTCATTCAACACTTGCCACCAAGGTTAATGACTTGGTAAAAAGGTTGTTGGTTTGCACATTCCAAGTGATCCAAAGGTTGACACCTATAGGACACTTGTCTTCATGCATGTTGCCACATTGTGGGGCATTTTTCAATCCACATGCAAGGTGGATTGCCTCATCCATGCCTATATAATAAGGTATTCTTATGTAAATTATCAAGTGAGATTAATATATGTTTATGCTCAAATTAGGTTCATCAATATCATTGATTTCTTATCTCTATTTGTCAATTTCCATATTGTGAGAGTGAATATCAAGTTTTGCAAAGTATCCTTGGCTATTCCTACATGGTATCAGATCTGTGCTGCAAACACGTTGTGAGGCAAAAATTAGTGCCTCCTGGAGTAAAATTGATCTCACGAGCAAAATTGAAAAAGCAAAAAAAATTGAAATTTTGATTTTGCTATGTAATTGTGTGCAATTTTTTTGTTTCAAAATGCAATTTTTTTTTGCAAATTAAAGCTTTTTAGGCCTGATTTTGAGGTCTTTGTTTAGACTTAAGGTCTATTTCTGCCACCATTTTTTTTGTGTTATTATTCTCTGTGTGTTTTGGGTTGCTTGTTTACAGCAAACAACGTGTAAATATGTGTGGAGTCTTTGAGAAGGAGGAGGCAGATCTCTTGGAATATTTGTTGCAGGTAAAAAAATTTTAAGAAGGCGTTGGAAAACATGTCTGGGCATTGTGGAAGGCAATTTTTGGCATTAAAATCTGGCCCAATTTGGGTGCTATGGAAAGCTCATTGAATGGCAACCCAAGGCCTATGAAAGGTGTTCAAATCTCTAACCTCTAGATCTGGAAAGTCTTGGTTGTAACCTACACAAATTAGGCACCTCAATCCCATTTTTTTCCTATGTAGGGTTTTAAACAACTTCAATCTACCTCAACTCAACTTGTAGCTACCTAAAACCGCTCTATGGCTGCCTAATATTGACCTAAGAGGAAGAAATTTGGCCTATAGAGCTGAAATTTGGCTACACCGGCAGTTTTTTAGGATCTTTTTGCCCAAATCTGCCCATTTTTTGCCCTACTTTTTGCTCATCAAAATAGCATTTCCATTATGTTTTCAATAAGCATTTAAAAATTGTGTTTATTAAGAAACTATACATGCAAAATTTTGGGGATTTATTGTAAATTAGGAGACAAATTTAAAGGGCAATTTTTCATTGAAGAATTATTATTTTAAAACACTTGTATCTTTTCTTGTCAAAGACAAAGGGTGAGGCCCGAGTTGGCAAGAGGTCAATTCCCCCTCACATATAAAACCATTGTAATGTTCACTCTTTGTCAAATCCAACGAGTCGTTGGAAGGCTAGTTTTTCTCTCCAAATAGGCATTTTTTCTATTTTAGTGCAAATGCATTAAAATAGGCCATTTATGGGAACTTGTTTGTGTTATAACTTTTGTTCGATTGCTCAAAATTACACACCTTTTTTTGTAAAAGTTCATATTTTCACATTTCCCATGCATTGGACCTATTTGCATTGTAAAACACACTTTTGTAAAATGCACTAAGTTATAAAGTGTCAAAATTTGGGGGGTCACCTAATTGGGGGGTTGCCTAATGTGTTGATTTCTATTGTCTAAAGGAATTAACCTGTTTGTAATCATGGGATATCAAATTCACTCTTTTGTAATCCACCTAAAACCAGGAAATTATAAGTGTTGGTGTGAATGCATCCTAAAACATCTCAGGTTCCACAATCTCATTCCCTATCTATATGGACTCGTCCCTGACCCAAGTAACCAATCTAAGAAGAATAAGTGGTTTAATAATCGTGATCACATTTTTGGATTACTCAATTTACATATACCAGATGACACTTTGTATGCCATAATAGATATTGAATGTCCACATGCATTATGGATCAAAATTTGGGACATATATGGAGACTCCAATGTTTCTCCCTTCCCACATGATCCTGCTATGATAACAACTCACATCCCACATCATGATTTAGATATAGCATGTCAAATTACATAAAGGAAATCATCATTCCTCCGCTACCTACTATTGCTTCATCAGATGTTAGTGTCACTTCTTCGCAAGCTTCGAGTACTTCTTTATAGTAGGATCACATTTGTCTTCCTAGCATTGGTGATTGGGATGTATATCTACACGGCATTTCATGTCTGTTTGTAGAGTCCTGCATTGCTAACACTAAAGCACACATTGAGGACATCAGTCTTCTTTTCAATGACAACTTCGATGAAGTTGCATCAGCCTTGTCTTCTTCAGATATGATTGCTCTTCCTTCGCCTACATCAGCTTCTATAGTGACAGTATCAGATTCTTATGGTTCTAGTTATCACCATACATCTATGGTTCCTAAGGTTCCTGTTACAAAATCTTCTATGATACCTGATTTATTCCATTAGTACTTGTCACATGATAGCATTGGCTTGGAGATTCTTGAGCACTTTTTGAAGACATCATGGGCCTCATCTAAGTCTTTGAATCATGTGCAGAATTCAGAAACATTCCTACTTCTTCATGTATATTCCTATCAGGAATGGGAAGATTACTTGCACACTTCTATGGTTTGATTTCTTCCTAAGGGGAGAAATGTGGTTCAGTATTCATGGATTCTCTTCGGCATACTTCATCAAGCATATACATGCACTACAACATATTTTATGAGGGGGCTTCCAAGTCTCTCTTTGTATCTCCTTTTTTGGGGAAATTTATTGTACACATGTGATAGAAGTTGTCCTAGGGGGGTCATGATATAAGTCCTCCTTCACTTGTTTTCTTTTTATGCATTTTGTTTCTCTTTTTGGAGAGGAGTTTTGTTCCCACAAGGTTTTCTCCTTTACTCCACTTTATGAGAAACTTTGTACATGGGTACCTAACATAGCCTAGTAGCTAGGACCCATATTTATGTATCTCTTGCACTTTTGTGATCTCCCCAAATATCACTTAAGGGGGGGTGTTAGAGTGAATAATTTATCTATTCACTATAGCTTAAGTGTATTTAGGTTGATGAGGTCAGACAACATCTTGTCTAACTGAATGTGCAACCTTTTAGGCCTTTAGAGGTTACCTAGTTGTTTGGAAAACCTCATGTGCATACCTTTTGAGGTTGGAAGACTTTCCATCTCACCTCAAAATTCACTTTTGTAGTCATTCAACACTTGTCACCAAGCTTGACGACTTGGTCAAAAGGTTGTTGGTTTGCATATTACAAGTGATCCAAAGGTTGACACCTATAGGACACTTGTCTTCATGCATGTGCCACATCATGGGGCACTTGTTAATCCACATGCAAGGTGGATTGCCTCATCCATTCCTATATAATAAGGCATTCTTATATAAATTATCAAGTGAGATTAATATGTGTTTATGCTCAAATTAGGTTCATCAATATCATTGATTTCTTATCTCTATTTGTCGATTTCCATATTGTGAGAGTGAATATCAAGTTCTGCAGAGTATCCTTGGCTATTCCTATACTCTCTCCATGCTTCTTCTGCCACTTCCTTGACTTGTGGACAAGATGACTCTTCAACTTCCTCCTCCTATGCATGTTGTTTCTTAGGTGACTATGGTTTGGCAAATTTCTTCTTGACTATAGGTTTGAGCTCTTCTGCATGCTTAAGCATTTTCTGCATCCTAAGGATAGGATCAGATATTTCCCTGAAACTACCAGGATACTTAGAATTTTTAAGCTTCCTCTATCTTTCTCCCAAGACAATAAGAAGCCAATCGTCTCTTATTTGGTTCACTTCATTGTCAGAAAGACAGTTTATGATTAAATCCTCTTTATCATAAAAACAATGTTGAAACCCTGACCTTTGCCTTTCCTTATTATGTCAATGAAATGCTTAAGGTCATAATTCCTTTGACTTTGGTCAGCAACTTTCAGTCTATATTCCTACACCTTTGGCAAACATACCTCTAAGCCTTCCTTGGCAGTAACTAGAAAACCAAGAAATGAAATCTTTGTAGGAAGGAAAGATCTCTTCTTACTCAGCCTCAAATGATTTTTTTCTCACTCATTCATTTGCCACATAGTTTCTAGAAATGCAATTTTGTTAGGCATTTTCTTGGGCAAGAGATGAGGCTTAACATTCACTCCATATACCCTGATCAAAGTCCCCTCTAGATATAAAAACCAATCACCCTAGTCGTGATCAATAATACCATCGGGCCTTCTATCAAGTGGCCTTAGGAAATCCATGATTTCCTTTGAAAGTCTTGGCTTCTCATGCCCTAGCAATCCCAAGACCCTCTGTAAAAAATGTTCTTCAAAAACTAAATAATTTTCTTCATTACAATATGAGTCCCACAGATGAACTCTTCCCTGAGCAAGCATAGATCATTATCCTTTGTCTGACATTGAATTTGCTATTCTCCACCCTAGTACTTCCTACCACAATGCAGCAATATGTGGCACAGCAGGGAATATCTCTTAAATGTAGAGGTTTCGTTGGATTGTCTGTATGCCACTAAATCCTTATGAATTTCCTTAGCCAAATAAGTGGCATAGACAAACTTCTTGTTTTGAAATTTATCTTGGATGTCCACAATCACTACTAATAGGGGAATTGGTATCAGAGGGCTAAAATCCAACCCAAACACCTGACATAGGACATAGTATATCTTTAAAAAATAATCCTCAAACATGTTAGCTCTATAAGGTTCTATCTCATGGTCACCAAGCTTCACATGTTTCCCCAAGTTCCTTGGCTTATATGAAAAGATAGAAGATATGTCTTGTATCCCTACATATTTCTATTGTATTCTTTCTTCAATTCTTCAAAGTTAATTTCAATATTTGTTGAGGGATCCAGATTAACTATCTCTGTAATCAATGCTTTGTACAAGTAAAAGAGATTTTTCCCCTCATAGTTTGATAGGATCTGAGTGTCGAGGTCATAATTTCTACATATTGCTTGGACTAGTTCAACATTGATAAAAATATGGGGGATGACCAGCTTGCCTAAATCCAACCACCAAATGTTTGAAATAGGCCTATCTTGGGAGCGACGATAATAACCAAATTCAAACAATTCCCACCCCTACTAGCAAAATCATATCTTTGATATACCCATGGAAATCATAAAGTCTATCAGTCAATTCCCCCACGCCTTGGGCATGCTTATATTTTTTGGATGAACCCAGGAGATGATTAATGATGTCTTGGGACAAATCTCGCTTAATTTTACCACCATGGGATGACCTATGACTCATGTTTGTAGACAAGAGGGCAATTCACATAAAACTAGGGTTTAACTGGTCACCAAATAGGTCTATCTCGGTTAGGGGATACACACTAACGCTCCTAAAAACCTAGGAATTCATAACATTACAAAGCTCAAGAAAATTATTACATACCTGGGCTGCAGCAAATTGTAGGTTGAAAATGAGGCAATGAATTTACCAGGTGCAATCTCGTTGCTTGCCTCAACATCATGAGCTCTTCTCTCGAAAATGTAGAATGATATTCGCTTGCAATAGAAAATCTCATTTAATCATTTCTCGGCTCCTCATTAATTGTTCAAACGTGTCAAGCTCAGTACTCACTTGCCGCCAATAGTCACTTCCTTTGAATGCCAACCGTCGATCAACTCAAGGCTTCGGATCAATGGATATCGCACATCAAGACTCCATCATAGGCTTTCCCGAACATAAAACTCTTTGAGGTTGCACTATGCGATACACAGTTGGATCTCCTTTGGCCAACTAAATTAAAACATCACCATTGATCTTAAGCTCTCCAATCAGACATATGTCACCACACTATCACAGCCTTGGAACCAGGGGATAGGGTTGTGCCCTCCCCACCACCGTTGCATTAAAAAAGATCTCTTTATATATATATATATATATATATATAATACTTTCATATATGGTAAAAAAATTATAAAATAAAGATTTCGCTAACCTTCTTTAGTTCTTAATATAATGATTCAAGTTTATGAGTGGAAAATGTAGGTGAATACAATAAGGATACAGACAATGAAATTAAAATAATTATTCAAAATTTATTTAATAAACATCCTTAAAAAAAGATTTAATTAACATTACCTTTTAAGTAGTGATGTTTCCCAAATGATTTAGATTAGGTAAATACTTGAATTTCCAACTTAATGTTAAGAGTTTATAAGCTTTTTGTTTTATTTTGTTTTAGAAGGTGCTCTATTGAAGAAATAGTAGTGTGATAACTAATCAAGTAACATATACATGTATAAATGATCTCCCTTAACTTATACATTCTTTTAAAAATGATTTTTGCTTATATATATTGGAGCATCGTCTGAAAGAAGCTCATCAACAGTTTCAGGGTATTCTTGAGGTATTGTCCTACTTCTTGTGCATTTATTAATTGAGTTCTCTATGCATAAGGTACCCACTGACCCCCCTCCGTATTAGGAGCTTTTGAGCCCACCCCTACTCTATAGAGTTGTTCTCCATACCAGAAGGTGCCCACCCACCTTCCTCAGTATCAGTTGCTTGAAAGCCTATGCCTACGCCTACTAATGGGAAACGGGGAAACGAAAACAATGAAAAGGAAGCAATGGAAGGTTAGTTCATCCCCAATTTTAGTAATGTTAAATTTATCATGGTGGATAGTAATGTTGGGTCAAATAGCCTATATATTTAGCGACACCTATGGTGGAGCTTGAACTAGATTTTCATGGAGTGCATTTTATAATTTGGGAGGACTCTTACGTCTTTCGTTGTCCTCGGCTGTTATGATGAGGTTACCAATTTAAATCATAGTTCTATTTCTTGAAATGTTAAACATTTTGATGTTTTGAGGTCTGATATTCATATTTTATTTTTTCTGTTTATCTTCAATCTAATAGCGCAGACTTTATGTACATGATGATACTACTTCTCATGGCCGGTCATCTAAAGAATGCAGAAGTTGCAATAGACTCTGTAGATATATGGTATGCACTCAAAATTCTTTTGTGTGCGGATTATTTTGTTTTGTAATGTATTTATGCTTTTGATTGTTTGGAGTTTTACATAGTTTTCATCAACCTGTATGCAGTGTAAATTTGGTTTTTGAATTTATATGATATATTTGGGATTCAACATAGCTATCAAGTAAGCCCAGAAGTCCAATAATATTACTTTCTTTCTATAACTTTTCATGGAGTAATTAGAGCTGGAACCCAACACCTCTTGTTAGAGGGGGTTAGGGTATTCAAACACTGAGTTGCTACTACGGATACTGGTCCCTTTCTAATTTAGAGTGTGAATTATTCACTTCCATCACCTCTTTAAGCTACATTGAGGACTAGAATTCAAATGTAGGATTTCCCATTGGCATTTCAGGGTGATCTACCACTGATGTATGACCCCTTTACAATTAGAAGTGTCTTGTTATTTCCCAACATTCCAAAAACAATAATATGAGATAAATTGTTCTCATTTTACAATGTAAGGGTTTCGAATGAGTTGGGAGTTGGACACCCAAGAGCTGCAAAATTTGCAATTTTTGTTGCTTTGGGCACCTCTTTTGTGATAGGGGTTATGTTCATGATGGTTAGTTTGATTACAAGAAAGGTGTTTCCCATGGCTTTCACAACCAGTAATGAAGCAGTGTCGAAGCTTGCAAGTTTTATGCCAATTGCAATGATATTGAATAATGTGCAGCTACTTCTTTCTAGTATTAAAAGTAAACATTTTACTTCCTCTAAGATGAGTAGATTAGAAAAACATCTTAATGAAAGAGACCATTTAGGATCTATGCCACCATGTACAAGCAACTAAAAAATTTAAGCAAAAAGTTTTTGACTGCTTAGCCACCATTTACCTCAAGGATGACATAAAATATGAGCTTTATTTTGTGCAATAGTGAAGAAGGTTGTTGTGTTGGTTTTTAATCCAAAAAGATTTTTCCAAATAAAATATTGCACACCATGTGTTTTGTTTTTTATTTGCTTCAAATTATGTATGCATTACTTCTATTGTACAGGTTTATCGAGCTTCTTTTTCCTACAAGCCTGAATCAAGAAATGATATATCTTTGTTGCATGCTTGTTTCTCTTAGAGATAATGTGGTTCTGACATTCTGTAATGCGTTGTCTGTGGATATAAAGGTGTGGAAATAGGAGCAGGGTGGCAAACAATGGTGGCTTGTGTAAACATTATATGCTACTATGTCTTGGGTGTGCCTCTGGCAATTCTATTAGGATATAAATTTGATCTCGGTACGAAGGTATTGTCAATCTTCCACTATATAAACTAACAAATGTTTCCCAGTGTGTTATGGTTTGTGGCTGATGTATTTAATGATTGTGAGTGTAGGGAATATGGGGTGGGATGCCTTGTGGAAGTGCATTGCAGACGGCAATTCTATGTATCATTACAATTCGAACATTTTGGAGCCAAGAGGTATTGAGCATTCATGTGAGATTAGTTATAGCAATATTAATTTTTATGTCCAGGAAATCTAACTAATTAAAAAATGGTCTGAAATGTGGTGTTGTTGCAAGCTTTGCAGACTAAAAATAGAATTAAGACTTGCAAAGGTGGATTTACACCTCAATCTTCCACTTGAAGATCCTGAATCTTCTTCTTCTTTCACCTTCTTTATTTGAGAGAGACCACATACTTTATTGTTTTCTTACCACAAACATTCCATTCAATTCTTGTGTTCACAAATTTCAAGAGACTTCTATATATTTTTCAATGAGAAATGAAAGCAGTAAACAAACTTTATCAATCATCTTTGAACTATCATGTATATAGCAATGGATGAGGCATGGAGAAAATAAATTTCGATCAACTCCTACATATAGATTTTAGATTTGAAAGTTTATCATTTCTTGTGACAGATATTTCCCTTATGTTAAATATCATTAGGTTTTTCTACTATGATCCTTTTAAGTGTCAAATTTTAAGGTCAAATAACACTTTGGTTGAGAGGAGTGCTTTTCTATAAACTCCATACTAATGTCTTAGTTCTTAATTAGTACTCCATACTAATGTCTTAGTTCTTAATTGGGAAACCATGATAATAGTTCAGTCTCTGGAATTTAAATCAATAGTTTTCCATCTCTATTCTTCCATCTTACTTTTAATCAAAGACAATTTCGTTCTTATTTCTCTCTTGGTGAGCAATTATTAAATGGTCAAGTGTAGCTGCAAGAGTTTATGGCATACTAATGTTTTGGTTGCAGCACGGTATTCAACGTCGGCCGGGCTTGCCTTCATGTATAACACATGGTTTATCATGTATTGCATTTGTTATAGATGGCGTTGAGAGAGCTAAGTGAAGAAAGACAGAACGAGCAGGGTTAGGTTGTTGTGGATCTCTTGCAGTGTTTTGCAGAAATAGGTGAACACCGAATTAAAAAACTGAATTCCAATATCACTTACATCCATTCTCTTGATATATATGAATGGATTTTCCTTTGTAGATGCCCAATATAATCTGTACAATTCTAGATTTCCTTATGTATTTGGTTTGTGGGTTGTAGGATGCTAATGTTTAATTTATGAGTTATTAATTCATTCTTTTTTGCCATGCATCCATTTTTTTACTGGTGCTGCATTGAACAGCCATTGCATGAACTTCACAATTTCCAATAAAATATGGATATATCCATATGGAGATCAAAGTTGTCTTAGTTAGATATACAAGTGCAACCAACGATTCAAACACATTATGGCTAAAAGAATGGAGTGCAAAATATATGTGCAAGGAAAACTACATGCACAATCCTCAGGTCGGACATCTGCTTTTTTATTTGTCTGGCCTTATCTTTTCATGCTAAAGTTGACTCGTTTTTGTTACTCTTAAAGAGGAAGGCCATCTATCTATCTGGAACGATTTGTATGCTTGCTTTTTGGATTGTGTCCTAATTTATTGAAGTTGCATATTTATTATACACCCATGTAATAGTGCTAGATGTAAACTTAAGAAATTGTCACAAAGAGTTTCTTTGCCATGTTGATTTTGACTTTATTTAAACACCATTTAGGCAGGTCTGGATACCTGTCAATGCTCATCTAGCAGCACCATGCCTGCAATATCTGTTAACTGTTTCTGTTTATCATAGAGAGTTCCTTTGCCATGTTGATTTTGACTTTATTTAAGCACCATTTAGGCAAGTTTGAATACTTCTCAATGCTCATGTAGTAGTACCATACCTGCAATATGTGTTCATTGTTTCTGTTCAAGGATTTCTAATTGCTCAGATAGGACAATGCTAGACAGAAATATTTAAGGATGTAGTTGTGTGACAAGAGCGTCTAGGAGTCTTGTGAAGGTGATTTTGCAATGGTACCTCTACTGAACACAAGTTCAATTGTTTTCAAGGAATTCTCTTTAAAATACTATCTATCGAGATTGGGAACATGTTGTGTGGGCTTAGTTTATTGGGCATTGTTTGTTGATAAATGATATCAGATTTCTCCTCTATGTAAATCTCTGAAAGCTCGTTAAAATGTATTGTTTGTGTATATTTTACTTTGTTTCTAGAGTCACAATGTTTGCAATGACATGCTTTGCAAAACAGCAACTGGCAGGGACTCTAGCTGCATTGCAGCTCTTGTTTAAATTATAACATATTTTTACAATGATATGTGTTAAAACCAAGTTAATACACCTTGGATGGCAATCCCATGATCCCACAGCACCACATTATTTGTCGGAGCTCTACAAATACTTCCAATGAGTGCCCAATCACTTAGTTCACTTAGAACACCAATTTCGGATTAGAATCTCAATCAATCTGCTGCAATATGCACAACCTCCCTGTTACATATCTAGGAAAATCACATGATAATCTCTGAAAACTCGTTAAAATGTATTGTTTGTGTATATTTTACTTTGTTTCTAGAGTCACAATGTTTGCAATGACATGCTTTGCAAAACAGCATCTGGCAGGGACTCTAGCTGCATTGCAGCTCTTGTTTAAATTATAACATGCTTTTTACAATGATTTGTGTTAAAACCAAGTTAACAATACACCTTCGATGGCAATCCCATGATCCCACAGCACCACATTATTTGTCGACGCTCTACAAATACTTCCACTGAGTGCCCAATCACTTAGTTCGCTTAGAACACCAATTTCGGATTAGAATCTCGATCAATCTGTTGCAATATGCACAACCTCCCTGTTACATATCAAGGAAAATCACATGGTAATCACCTCCTACAGTCAGCCTTCTGAACCCCAGTGACTTAGCTAGTTCCAATCTTTTCCCACTGTTCTGTTATTTGAGTAACACCAACTGTGAGTGAAAGTGCAAATGCAAGAACCTGTGTTGTATCATATGATCCCGTCGGCTCCAGCCAAACCTGGATTTTCTCTAGGTGACCCATCAAAGTTATAGCCTCTCAACAGGATTACCATGGTCCAGCTATTGAAGGACCTTTTAACATGATTACCACAGACAACTTTATTGGGCAAGTTTCTACTCTTCACTTTTTTCTCATATTTCAGACATAGTTTTTGAATTATGACTATAGCCTATCCTTGACATTGAATTACAATTTGGGAGTTCACATGCACAGTTTAGCACGCCTGAATATTTTTTCTTTCAGAAGAACAAATTAATGTGCATTGCTCGATATTTTCATTTTTTGGCACCCGAAGAGAATATTGTTGCATCCACGTTCCACAATACCCGATGAGAATATTGTAGCATCCACGTTCCACAATACCACTGCATAAACATTACTAATTTCATAATACACAGTCGAATCAAGTAGGAATTGGATCAAGAACCTACAGAATTACACTAGTTAGTTCGTGTAACAGTATGGTAGTTAAAATGTTCAAGGTGCTACTACTGCATAAACATACTGATTTCTTAATATACAGCCAAATCAAGTAACAATCAGATCAAGCACCTTCAGATTTATGCTAGTTAGTTTGTGTAATAATATACTAGTTAAATTGTTTAGGTTGCAATATTTTTTAAAGATAATAGATTCACTCAATAAATTCTTGTTGTTTGCTATATTGCTTCTGCTTGCAGTCGAGCAAAAGGGGCTTTGTATTCCCTTGGAGCCATCTGCTAATACACAAAACACTTCCCAACAATTCCTAAAAATCAGTCATAGAGTTGGGGAATCTCACTATGGAAGCACACTATAAGTGCTTGAAGCTTCTCTGAACTCATTCGTCTGTACATGATTTTCATCATCAAGGCCATTTATATTTGATATAATAAAATGAAAAATTATTTTCAGCCTCATTTGACCATGTCTTGAGGAGACAATCTAAGGACCTAAAGAATAATATTAATTATTGCATCTTTGCAATCCTCCTTAATTTCAAGCAAATCCATTTCTTTCCGGTAGTTTCTAAGGGCATACTGCTTTAACATCATCTCCTGGATAGGTATAGGCACCACATTCTTTAAAAGGTAAATCTGTAATGAATTTGCCAGCTACAAAGAAAACCTAACGTTTGAAATGCTAAATAAAGATGCACAGTTTCAAGCTCCTACCACTACATGCTACACTATGGTGAGGCAGCTGTAATTCTTGTTATCTCATGATATACCTCAGGCTCTAACTCAATGCTAGACACACATGAAAATGTAAAAACTTAAATTAGAAGGGTAAACATTAAAACAACATTATGCTTTAAACTTTTCACCCCACTGCAAGCAGATAGGAAGAAACCTCATTCAAGTTAATTTTGATTCTTTACAATCAGAATAGATAAACACGAATTCTTGAATTCAAATATTCCAGCCCTCAAACAGAATAACAGAGGACACATACAAACATGTGCACATATCAAAGCTACACAGTTCAGACCACCAAAGTATACATGCTGACAGACAGAAGTCACACTTCACTACAATACTAGAAGACCCTCATCAAATCTACCTTCCGAGTCAACAATCATGATAACAAAGTGGAAAATACATCCATCACAAACACTAAAACGCCATTATTCAAACTGATACAATTAACAACAACAAAGCATATGAATCAGACAAGCAACCATTACCAATTTGTGAGTTTTACAGTCCAGAGAATTTACATTAATTTACAGTTGTCCTTTTCCTATAGATGGAAATAAAACTAAATTGCAGGCAACACATCCATCTTTGGAAGCATCTCTTTCTAATAGCCTACACAACCATAAACCTACAACTTAACCCAAGTCTATCATGCTTAGATAGCTGAGAAATTCGTAGTTGAATATGTGCACCAATAGATAGAACAAATTTGTTGCATTATCCCCAAGATAAATGCCAAAATTCCTTATCAAATAGCATAAACTCCCATGACCTCCACAGATTAACATGTATAGATTGTTTATATGCTGACCGTCCCACTTCATGGTATGACAGCTTCCATATCTTAATAACCCTGGTTATTACTTCCAGGTTGTACATTGCTTCGTACTGGGCGTTCTGTGTTACTTGGTGGTGGTGGTGGCCGCTGGTAAGCATTATTCCTCATTTCCCTTCGTCTCTCAAAGTTCCTTGACCGATCAAAGTTTCTCGGTCTATCATTAGATCGTCTCTCATTACAGCGTGCATTGTTCCTCACCCACTCCTCATGGTACTTAGGGTCATAGGGTACTGCTTGTCCATTAACGAAGGGCTCCCCTAAAAGATCACATTCCAATTAAAAATAAGCCATGCCCGACATCATCAGAAGCTTCAATAACTTTCATAGTAAACACACTACAAAAACATCCCACAAATTAATAAGAGGCTAAATATGTGATAAAAATACAAAAAATTACGTGGGAACTTCAAATATGTCAACTCACACACTAACAAAAATAATGCCAAAAAGAAGCCTTGTAAATTTTGGTAATAAGTTTCCCACAGTAAAACTTTTTTTTCTTTTTGGTTACTACCAATAATGATCTCAAATAAATGCTACCCAGCTTACCATCCCTTACAACATTTCCAACACATGATCAAATTTAGGAAAAATTTCCAAACAGTTTGGCTTGTGCAAAGTCATATTAATTTTGGAATGGAAACTTCCCCATATTTCTCACATAATGCATTTTTTTCGCACCCAGAATCACATAAGAAGACAATTACTCCCCTTACCCGCCTTTTAACATTCCATATGCATAAATAAACCCAAAACTATGGTTTTTAAAGACAAGTACAAATTTGTTGCATGGAGTTTCACCACTTATGTAATGTCCCCTTCTAGATTTTCCCTAGATTAAACTCTACAATCATAATTATGATACATTAGGGTTAGGGGGGATGACTTACAAGTAGTTATTTCTTCATTATGCTCTTGAATAGAACTCCTACAATCATCACATAGAGAACACAAGTACAATATATATACATATAAACTAATGCCATTGTTAGGGTTAGCTGCAAATATATCAAACTCATAATACAATTCCTACACTATCGAGATAGGGACATGATAGGTTTGACCCAGCCAACCCATACTAATCCCAAGAGCGGAACTTTGGCCCTCCTGGCTTTGGTGGCAAGACTTAGACATCCACCAAAGTGGGGTACTTAGCAGACTGCTGGTCTTACTTCCCTATCCATGCCTTATCACTTATAATTAATAACTCATCATGGTAGGAATGGTACGGGGATCATAGCGGAGTTCTCAGTTTATCCAATCTAAGCCCAAGAGCAGGACTTTGACCCTCTTGACCTTGATGGCAGGGCTTTGACATCCATCCAAGGTGGGGTACTCAGATGGAAACCTTATACTCTCTTACCTATGTCTCCTTCCCTTCCTCCACGATGAGGTTCCATATATTTTATATCTAAAAGATATTGAATGCATAAGAAAACAATATCATATACTGTATTATTATCTCGTATTCTATACATGATTCATTATACATAAGTAATGTAAATTGCAAGGGATATTAATTCTTGATTGCAACTATATTATCAGACTTACAAATTATTATTAACATATGTTACTTACTTTGACTCTAAGTTCTTTCGCTGTTGCTCTTTCTGCAAATCTAAATATATGTATTTATGGGATACTCTTTTTTATATTTTTTTCCGGATCCTCTTTTCCTTCTATTTCACAACCTTTATTTATTTCCCTTCGAAGAGGCATGACTCTTATTATTTTTATTACCTTATATTAATTCCCTTTTGTGGTAAAACTAGTTCTAACCATACGTAACTCCGTTAGGATAGGTTAAAAGATGTTTATTTATATTATTTGTATTTATATTATATCATTATAATAAATGATATATTATTTATTTTATATTCTTTATATTATATCGTTTATATCATAATAAATGATATATGATTTATATTATATTATTTATATTTATATTACAATATAAGATAATAATAATAATATTTGTATTTATATTATTGGATATATTTATAATATATTATTTATTAAATAATACATATTAATAATATATTTTAAATAAATATATTATATATTTAGTTTATATAAGGCTAACTTATTATTTAAATCAATGATTTAATTATAAATCATTATAGGGGCATGACAACTTAAAAGCAAGAAGAGAACAAAAAGTGAGGACAAAAGGAGAGTACTTTTGGTTCTTTAACACATGGGGTTTCACCAGATAATGTCGAGTTTGATACAGCAGAGTATATCCACCCAACTCTTAACAGCAGGAAAAGGACAACCACCAATTTATCGCTCCTTTCACTGTGTTTGATGACCCATTGCCAAAATGGCTTCTAAATTTATATTTTTGAACCAATGCAATCCATTGACATTCGATGCCTCCACCCCTATGCCACTGTACCATATAAACGAATCAAAGATATTTCTCGAGGTTTCTTAGAATTCTCCTACATTCTTTCAATCCCATTTCTTATTTTTACTACTCTAATGTTTTTTCCTATAGACATGAACCCATTTTTCCAACCAAGGGACTATTCGTCTACATTAACCAGAAACCCCCATTAAATACATGGTGTTTCACCAGATAATGATGATAGGTTTGATACACCAGAGAATATCCACTGAACTCTTAACAATAGCATGGAAAGGATTGAGCAAAGGTTTGATAAAACATTTTCTTTGTTGCACGGAATGACTTATCCATGCATGATGGGGGTGGTCAAATGGATGGAGCATGCTCTTCAAGATGCACCCATAATACATCCTGAATGCCGGATGGCCAGTACCATCATATACTAATCACCAATTGATTATAGCTAAAAAAAAATCACTCTAACAATTAAGCATTCAACTGGTTGCAGCAGGCTGCATACAAATAAATTCCACCATGAACAGTATTAATTAAACAAAGATAAACCCAATCCACGTGATAATACATGAACCTATCAAGTATTCAACATCAAAAACATTAGAAAGCGTTCCAGATGCGTCATGTGTTTAGGATGATCTATAATAAACCACCATTATACATACAAAGTGAGTTGTCGACCATAAAATAAACCATAAAATGGTCCACAACATTCTTACCTCCATATGACTTGGTACGAGGGTCCAAGTACGAATCAGGCAACACCCAGCGAACGTTAGGAAGTGCTACAATTAAAGGAAAAAAAATTCATTAAAATCTACATTAGGGAATTGCTATAGATGTGAAGAAAATGCATAGCTACTATTATCAAAGAACAACAAATACGCTTTATCTTGTAGGACAGTTCCTCTGAAACCAGGCAGCCAAAAGCAAAATAATGCTTTGTTGAAACCGAGTAAATCTTCATCCTAGCTTCCTCCTCGCTGTAAAATCAAAACAAACAGAAACCATTTTAAATCACATAAATACCCATTTTACCTTTGTTGCACTTACACAACCAAACCTATGTTTGTTTCTCAATACCCAAGAGTTTATCTTGCTGCACTTACATAGCCAACACTGGTGATTCCCAACACTCAAGATTTTATCTTTGCTGCACTTAAATAGCCAAACCTATACTTGTTTCCCAATACCAAGATAAAACATAACAAGTGTAAATGCCTCAAACCCTAAAAACCCCAGCTGCACATAATATACAAAAACAAAAGTAACGATTCTGTTTGTTTTGAAAGAAAAACTGTCAAATTAGAAACCCTCACCTTCCCACGACCTGTGCGAGCGTCTTGATGTAGCTATCAATAATCTCATCTCTGGTGGGGTTGCCTTCAGGGGGCTCCATGACAATGAGCCAGTGCTCGTAATCACAGCCATCGAGTAGAATGGTCTCCTTCGGGGGTCGATTGCTCCAGTTGGGCGACGGGTCATTCACAGACGACGTAGTGGGTATTGTTGCATAGCGTCCCAGAGACGATAAAATGAGAGGTTGCCGGATCGATACCCCTACAAGAAAGCGCCCATTGCGAAACCCTACAGATGAATTTGAAGAAACCCTTAAACCCCTAAGACTTATACCTTTGTTTGTTAACAGCGAAACCCTGTTAGAAGAAGATAGATTGAGACTTGCTCTGAATGACAGGGCTGCTCGGAGCAGTACCACCATTTTCTCTACGAACGGAAAAAATTGAGTTGCAGTGCAGCTACGACAGATTAAAACCCTACACAGGCATGTAGCAGAGCAATATTTATGGTCGAGGGTTTAAGAGGGTTGATCATAGAATTACTTTATCACAAATCATATAAACAATATCCAGAGCTTATTCTAGAACTCTCTATATTTTGAACATTCCTTATTGAATTTTACTGAATTGAGGGGTGGAATCAATATTGTTGGATTCATAGATAAGTTCTAGGAGAGAAGGCAACATCCCTTATTGAATTCTGTTGAATTTAGGGGTGAAATCAATATTGTTGGATTTAGGGATAAGTTTTTGGAAAGAAGGCTTGCAATGTTTTAAAGGATGACATCAGATCATGTTTTAGGGAATTTTGATGGAAGGATGATTCTCTGTGTAGTTTTTGATTTATGCTCTTAATACCAATAGGTTGTCAAAACAAAGAAGTTATTATAAAATCTAAAAAAGGAAGTTTTTCCTAACAAGTAGGAGGTCTTTGTTATAATGCATTTTCATTTTTTTTCCTTCCAATCAATATAGGAGGTCTCTCATCAATTTTGATTGGATATTTGCACATAGTAGCCATGAGATTTCCACATTACATTAGATTAGTGAAAAAATGTTTATGGGTTTAAGTCTGTGTGTTTTTGCATCGACATTTTAGATCACACTCAATGATCCATCCTGAAGAAGAGAATGATATATTTTACTAACTATCTTTAAATGTTTAGATGACCTTATTCCATCCCTTATAAAAATTGAACACTTCATGTTATTATCTTAAATATTTAATTATGATAAAACTGAGTATACTTAAATGTGATTATGTGCTAAAATGGCTTTTCTTGATGCATAAGTACTATATATATATATATAGGAAAATGTTATCAACATGTTTAAACCTAATCTTTATTAAAAACAAAAATCAATGGATATTGATATTAAAGGGAGCCCATTTAAACAATTTGGCCATTTTAGGTCTATTAAACAAGCTTTTTCTTTTAGGGCTTTCCCTCTATATATTTTTGTTAAATAAATATTTTTTAAAATGTGTTTATTTACATTGTTATTAATGGAAAATAATTTAAATGGTTTGGTCTAAGGTTGTTCTATTGCATATTTCTTATTTGTTATTAAAGGATTTAGTTATTTCTTTGTAATGTACTCTTCTAGCATTCTTGCCTAAGGTATTTGTGTGTCTATCTAATGCATCTTTCTTGTTTGTTACTAACGGATTTAGTTATTTCTTTGTAATGTACTCTTGTAGCATTCTTGTCTAAGGTATGTTTTATTGCATCTTTTTTGTTTGTTATTAAAGGATTTAGTTATTTCTTTGTAATGTACTCTTCTAGCATTCTTGTCTAAGGTGTTTGTGTGTCTATCTGCTTGGGTAATTAGTTTATAGGTATTTTGTTAATGATTCTCTCTTAACCCTCTATGAAAAAGCATCCATAATGGACAAGGCTATAGAATGTTTTGAAGATTTTTTCTACCTTCTAGGTCTTTATTCAGTGGAGAGAAAGTTGATGATTCAAATAGTCTACCACTAACATGTTTGCTTAGTTAGCTCAATATAATTGGAATTAGATTCATTTTGGAGAAATATTTAAGTTCTTGTGCACCCATTTTGCTACTTGGAACACACCATCTAATATCTATAACTATGTTAGAGAGTTGATAAGAAAACTACATATTGGGGGACCAAGCCTCTTTCCTTGGTAAGGAAGTTCCATGTGTGATCTTAAATTCTCTCCACCACTCATGTTTACAATTCTTCTTGTTGGGATCCCTCAAAAATTTGTTTATCTCAAGTTAGAATAATTACTAAAGAATTTTCTCTAAGCTAATTCTCAAGGCATGCAAGGGTTTCATAGATTTGCCTAGGATATTTGTTGTAGACCCAAAGAGGTAGGCAAATTAGGATTAATTGGCACTCATCCCCAAGCGAAAATGCATTATGTGCTAAATGGGCAACTAAAGTTCTTGAAGGTGATGAAGCCTATAAGGAGCTTCTTAAAAATTGTATCTCTTAAGGAGCTCCCTATGGCAAAAGAGTCTTGTTTTGTCTGAGGTTCCATTCTCTCTTAATTTGTCCAGTGCTAATTTAATGTATTGGAAGTTTTGTTGCTAAAACCATTTGGAATGCTTGAGAATCTCTACAACCCTAGTTGGCTTGGAATAGGTAAAGCTTTCAATATTGCCTTATACTTGATTTTCATTCCCTCTGGAGTCTCCCAATCCAAACTTTCATGTGCTTCCTCTTTCCTAGGTGTAATGGATTAAAATTTTAAGGATTTCTAGAAGAACCATAAATTGTCGTTGATAATGCAAAAAGACAAGGGTATGATTCTCATACCCGAATTTAAAAACCCAAATTCAACCTTAATAACTAGGATTTTTGAGTCCATCGGTGAGATTTAGATGGTTGTTCCTGTGATTTTAGTTACAAAGTTGGTGTTCAAGTGCCTTCACTATTAGGATTAAGGTGCCATCAACCTTGTTAATCTTGTGTAATTATTTATTCCTAATGTTGTTTGTAAATTTCCATAAGGGAAGAAGTATTCACCAAGTAGCGATCTTGTTTCAACCGCATGTTTGATCTTGAAACCCGACGGATGTAGGTTATCTGAGGGGGTTGCAAGGGGGTACCCCCTACAAGGTCCAGGGGGTGGCCCTACCTGGTGGGGGGTCCAAGGGCCGCGCGCCCTAGTGGGGCTTCGAGGGCAATGTCCTCGGAAGCAACATTTTATATATTTTTTCTCATTGTAAATCTGGACCATTCATCATTAGGTCATAGATCTAATGGTAGAGGTTATGTTGGCTTGTCTTTCCCTAGAAGGTAACCCCTTTATGAGGATATTGTATTACAACTGTGTTGTAGTAGAGAGTTGAGATTGGAAAATAGGTATTGTTGGATTGAAGACTAAAGAGGAGATTGATAATGTTGTATTGTAAACTCTATTGAAGTTAATACAGACTGGTGCATCTCTTCTTGTGTGGAGTTTTTCTCAAAAGGGTTTCTCCATGTAAACACTGTGTTATGTGTTTGATCTTCTATTCCATTATTTCTTTGTGTTGATTTTATATCATCTCCATTTTGGTTATGCATAATTAAATATCTATATTACAATTGTAATCAGTTTTCTATTAATAGTTGTTTACCTTCATTTCTAACATTCACCCTAGTGGAAAGAATAGAAATGCCTTATAGATACACTTCTTGAACAAGACAACCCTTGATTTGGTTACCATGTTCTCTTTCCAAAGTGAGTGTTATCTAACTCTCAAAGACTCTTAGTTGCCACTAGAATTTGAATTCTTTGACTTTGATTTGAAACCAATGCTTTGAGAATGTCTAGAGAGCCACAACTACGCCAAAAAAAGCTCATTTTGTAGCATCTTTTGTAATATTCCTCTATGATACATCATATGAAGGAGCATCGTATCTTTTTTCTAAGTGTACTAGGAAAGAACCAAGTTGAATAACTGATGTCTATCTTGCACCTCTTATAGAGGATTTTGTTGCATTATGGAATGGTGTGTGTAGGTTCAACGTGACAAGACCAATCGATAACATATTCTTTCACTTTCATGCTATTATATGTTAGTTTTTCCATGAGTTCCTAGAATTTTCAATATGTTTAGGTATACCTATAAATCTATTATCTACAATCAATTTGTGTTTCACAATTACAATTGTTCTAAGTTGCATATAACTTTGTAATCAAGGTTCATACAAAGGGAAAATTTGCATGTCCAAGGTGTGGTGATAAATTATCTTGTAGATGGCCCAAGGACCTCCACAAGTTTGTATATGAATACCACCTAATATTCTTGCCTATATCCCATGCTTCCTTACAAATTAAAATAGCAAGTTTAATAGGAAAGTCAAATTAAGAGATCCTTTGCATGTGTTGTTGTTAATATATCAGTTTGATTGTTACATAAACTATTGAGAAATAGGGTACACTACAATAGTGAAATCTTAGCAAAATAGTGAATAAATTTGAAATACCAATTAAAGTACCATGTGATTAACCATGAAATATATAAGGAAAAAACATGTATCAACAAATTAAAATCAGCAAACTCATATAAAACACATAACACCATAATTTACTTAAAGAGACCCTTTCAAGAAAAATCTCCACCACCAAAGAGATCATTGAGATTGTGTTAATTAGATAAACATTGTTACATAATACAATCCACCCAACTCCTTAGTCAAGTAGCATTTTTGTAGCATAACATTACTTCACCTGCAAAACATGATAAAACCTATATCTCATGCCTCTGATTTATAAAGCAAAGGGAAGACGAAAATCACAAATGGTTTCCCAAAACCAAGTGTCACCAAAACCACGGTCCAAGACAAAAACACACACCTCCATAATACATTTACACAAGCACTTGAGATAAATATCAATTACACAAGGCATATTTAACTCCATAACTCTTGGTAAGCACCACTCCCAAGGCTAGTGCTTCGACATGAAGCCACTAACTCATGTAGACTCCACCTATCATAACAAGGTACTCCACTCCCACAAATGTAACTCCCTAGCACCTAGGAGAGAGAAAGTTAATTTGCATTCAAGAATGGCAACTGTAACTCCCACTATTGACTTGCCAACTATAACCTCCTTATTAATGCCATTACAACAATATTAAAGATTCCTAAGAGAATAATAATAAAACATTAACCCTCAACACCTCATTGTCATCCAAGTACTGATTCCAAGAGTGTTAGAGACAAATTATATGAATTGCAATGTTAATAATGCAATCTTATTATTCTCTCACTTGATATTGTACATTACACTGACATAAACATAAAATGAATCAAGTACAAGATGAGGTAAGGTCCATAGCATCCCTTGTTGGAAGTTTGCCATTGATGATGTTGTTGGCAACATGAGCATGTAGGATAAGCACAAGAGCATCCAATTTTTGGCTCCACATTGGTCCGTAAATGAATACTTTACTCTGCGGTTTTAGTACATCATTTTTGGTTGATAGAAGCATCTAATTCCATAATTTTATCTAATATTAACCTATGGTTTGGAAGTTATGAATGATAGAAGTTCGGCCTGGCAAAAAATAGTTGTTTCCTATACAGTGCGTGTGAGTAAGAGGGTCCACATTTCTCCAAGGATTGGTTTTTAGTTTTTCGATTTTAAGGAGATGTTGATAGATATCAATAGAGTGTGAATTCCATTTGGCATGACATTTCAAGGTACACATGTCTGAATATGGGTATACAATTGAAGGATTTTTGTATTAGGTCTTATGCGGTGCTGACCTAATAGTTGTGAAGTTATGCAGAGATTAAATAAGCATTGCAGAGCTAAGTGGGAGCTATTTCAAATTGTTCTAAGGTTTGGATCTTGGCACGAAGCATGTATGGAAAGTCTTGAGTTGACAAGTTACATATTGTATATTTTGCATGTTATATCCAATTAGGCTGACCTAATTGATGTTACGATTTATGTTGATATATATGTTAGATATTTTTTGGTGTTTGGGTGAAGGAAGTGATATAGATGTATGTGAATTCTATCAGAGTTGTGCAAATATACGTTGTGAATTTTGAGTAAAAGATCAGAGTGATGTGAATACAAAAGAAAGTAGTTTGTTGAATCATAATCAGATAAAGTGTGCAAAGTCAGTTCTTTGAGCTACATTGGAACTATATCATGCATGTGATAGATGCAATTGTAATAGTACAATCTAGGCAGTGAGCCACAAATCTTTTTCTTTCTCTCAATGGGCAGTGAGTCCACTTGGATAGTGAGTCCACCTACAATGAGCACTTTTATAAATATACTATAACCAGTTATAATATATTGTGAGCTAATCCTCACCGTGTTTTTTCCCATTTTGGGTTTTCCACGTAAAAATCTTGGTGTTCATGTGTTATGTGTGGTTGTTACATGTTTTATGTCTTATTTCATTTTTTTTTATTGCATTTGCTAAATGGATTGGATATTTAATGTTTGAATGGTTTAAAGAATATTGATTCATGCCCCCTCTTAGTATTTCAGGTGTTCAACATCCCTAAACCAATAAAACTTATCTATGCCCACTAGTTTTATAAAGGAATCTAAAACATTATCAAGAATATCCACTTTCCAAATCATAATCTTACCATTTTCAACCATCTTACAAACATAGTGATATTGAACATATATGTGCTTAGTATGAACATGGTACATGGGATTCCTAACCAAAAAATAGTACTCTGACTATCACGACTGATTCTCACAACTCTACAATCAAAACCAATAGGTTTAAGCACAAACTCTGTAACCAAACTACCTCTTTAGGGGTATGTGTAGCAACTATGTACTATACTTTTGTTGTAGATAAAGCAATTGTGGGGTGCCTCTTACTCATCTAAATGATAGCTCCCCCAAACAAAGAAAACACATAACTACTAGCGGACCTTGTACTATCCAAGTCACGAGCATAATATAAATCAACAAATACATGTATGTCTAACACCTTCCTCACATCATTAGTCAAATGATAACATAAGAAATAATTAGAAGTTATTCATGAATATCTAAATAGTCTCTTAACATAATTCCTCTACCAGGGTTCTAGACATAAACCTACTAAGAACTCCCATTACTTGGACAATATCTGATCTAGTACAAATCATTGCATACATCAAGCTACGAACAACACTAGCACAAGGAAAATTATACATATCCTCAAATTCATAATCATCCATAGGACATTCTTCCAATGGAAACCTAGTGCATACAAATAAATGAATACTCACTAGTGTATAGTCCTACATAGGGGTAGATGTACTAAGATGAGTACACATTTCACATGAGTTTTTCACACAAGAAAAATGTAGATTGGAATGGGCACTCGTTTTGAAAATAATAGGTGTCTGTTTAGGAACGAGAGCCCAAGCCTAAACGGGTGTCGGTTAAGGAACGGGCTCCTGTTTAGGATCGGGCAACCAAAGCCAAATGGGCACCCATTATGAAACTGGCACTCGTAAAAGGAACGGGTACCCATTTATAAACAAGTACTCATTTTCAAAAAAATATTTATTTATTTAGAAACAAGCCCGTGGCTTCATTTTAACATTCACAAATTGTGGAACAACACGAGAAAGGATGCCTAAAAATAGGTACCTGCATCACCTAACCCCAACACCCACCTCTAGGACCTCCTTGCCTTCTCCAGACTAGTTATCGGTTGTGCCAAGCTGGTGCTCTGTGCTTTTATGTTGTTTTTCATTGTTTTTTGTCTTGTTTTTGTTATTTCATTTGAAACCTAAGTGTATTTTAGATAGATATTTAGTTATTTTTCACAATCTTAAACTGTAAATGTTAAACCCTAAAATGCAAACACTAAACCATAATTCATAAACTGTAAACCCTAAATCATAAACACTAAACCCTTAACCATAAACAGTAAACCCTAAGCACTAAACAATAAACCATAAACCATAAATAATAAACCATAAACCCTAAACACTAAACTATAAACCCTAAACCCTCACACTAAACACTAAACCTCAAACTATAAACCCTAAGTTCCCTAAACCATAAACCCTTGAACAAATCAATTTTAGGAAGTAATTTGATAGCCCAGAGCTTTCATATATGTTGTTTTAAAAACAAATGGATAATTTTTTTTATCGTAGTGAATTATGATTAGGATAATGGATGGAAGATACATGATTAGGATAGGGTTAAACGATTAAGGAATGATTAGCTCAGATGAAAGGATTAGTTGGAATGAGATGGTTGGATGAGTATGATAAGAGGGATGAAGTGATTAGGATAAAATAGGGTGGTTAGGATAAGTGAAAATGAATGATTAGAAATATGAAATAGATAAGATAAATGATTAGGATAGGTGAATAATGGATGAGTAGGATGAGTAGGAATGAACTTGATTAGATGAGAAAGTGTCCTTCACAAGTGTGCCTTACAAGTTCTATCTAATAGAGTTGTTGATTTCATGGTCTTTACTTTCCCTTTAATTTCTAGGTACAATCCACTAATATATTAATTCAGTTTAGTCCACCTAGGACATATCTCCAACATATTTCAAGAGGCTTAAAAACTTGGAATTATATTTAAGCACCATCATGCCTTGCTACATGAGAAATTATAAGTCATTCATTTTAGTGGTATAGTATTCATTCATTATATATTGGGACTTTGAAACTACTTAATTATTTCCCATATCACAATGTCACTATTGACTATGAGAATATTAGAGCCCAGTAGTACCACCATAATGTGGCTTCATCTATGAGCTAGTAAATGGTAAGGTAATCTTTCTCATTGCTAGTCCTCTTTCACTTTAATTGTTCTTTTTAGTTCCTTTTCCATTCTATTGCAATCCTCTTAGTTTGGCTATATCTACTCATCTTCCATTGGGGCTTGGTAATTCAACCATTATATGGTTTCCTTCTTCCTTTGCCATCTATTTAATTGACTAGTTAAGGAATAAAGTTGATCTCAATAAAATCAAGGCTATTGTGGAGTGACATATTCTAAAACTCTTAAGAACTTGAGAGGCTTCTTAGGACTTGAATATGATACTATATAATATTTGTAAAGAGTTATGGCCACGTGACAGTCCCTCCATGAACTAGGGTTTCATAGGACTTCTAGGGTTTCTTTTATATAGGCTTAACAATAAACCTTTAGCAATGATATTTCAAAATCATTTGAAATTGTCTATATAGACCTTGAACTACTTATACACTATAGGTATGTTCTTAGTCTTCATGGCTTTCAATGTTCCTGATGAGTCACATAGTCCTAAAACCATTTGTAAAACTCTTTTCATGAAGCTAAAAACCTACAAATTAGACATGATAGTCCTAATATTTTTTTCTAGACCTAACCTAAATGACTTAAACCTAAACCTAAAACCTAGAACTCACTTTCAAACCTAAATAAGAATTAAGAATGGTGATGAAGCGTTTCCAACAAAACAAGGCTAGGGATGACAACTTGAGGCTTAACAAAGGGGTAAAGGGGACAACAACAATGGAAAACATAAAAGAAAGCTGAGTATATGGGATGGATTAAAAATTTGAATAAAATAAAACAATTAGGAAGGATAAATAAGGATTTGGAACAAAATTGGAAAAGGTAACATGGGTAGGGAATGACAAAGGCTAGGCTTTTTGCAAAAAGGGTCAAGATGACATGTAAAGAACACACATGGGAAAAGGGATAAAATGGAAAGACAAGTTTAGTAAGGAGTGGCCTATTCTAAAACCCTTAAGAACTTGAGAGTATTCTTAGGACTTGAAAAGAAAACTATATAATATTTGTAAAGAGTTATGGCCACATAACAATCCCTCCATGAACTACTTGGTTTCATAGAACTTCTAGGGTTTCTTTTATATATGCTTAGTAATAAACCTTTAGCAATGATATTTCAAAATCATTTGAAACTGTCTATATAGACATTGAACTAATTATACACTATAGGCATGTTCTTAGTCTTCATGGCTTTCAATGTTCCTTATGAGTCTCATAGTCCTAATTTAACCATTTGTAAAACTCTTTTCATGAAGCTAAAAACTTACAAATTAGACACCACAATCCTAATATATTTTTCTAGACCTAACCTAAATGACTTAAACCTAAACCTAAAACCTAGAACTCACTCTCAAACCTAAATAAGAATTAAGAGTGGCGATGAAGTGTTTCCAACAAAACAAGGCTAGGGATGACAACTTGAGGCTTAAAAAAGGGTGTCATGCCCCCGAAATAGAACAAATCATAAAATTAAATTATAAACATGCTATGCTGGTCGACCCAAACCTTACATGGCAACACTCAAATTTTAATAAGACAAAAGTCTTATTTAAAAGATAATGAGGCAATTGTTAAAAGAGTAGATATGATTCATTAAGAGGAGTAATAAAGAATGGAGAGAATTAATAGAAGGGTTGTGATCATGCTTAGAAGAGACAAATTTTGGTAGAAGACAAAGACTTATATATAAGCCAAAGTTTTGAGTATTAATAGTGTGATCAACATATACGACAAAAATTGGTTAAGAGAAGAAATAAAAAGAAGAGGTACAATTTGTCTTAGAAGGGCAGTGGTCAACATTTATGATAATTAGTAAGACAAAGTCCACTACGAGAAAAATTAGACTAAAGGACAAAAGCAACAATTACTAGAGGATAACAATGGCAGTGATTTATATTAGGAAAGATTGCGATCTATTTTATGAAAGAGTACAATCCTCTTGAAAGGACAATATGCTATGAAAAGTCACACTTATTCACCAAAGACATAACCCTTGAAAAGATATAAGGAGATAGATGGTCAAACTATCATAGGAAAAAAAAAAGAAATAACATATATATACAACAATCTCATGTAAAGACATCAATGGATCATTGGTTATTTGATATATACAATAGTTCTCATATAGAAAGAGATCAAGCAATCATTAGATCATTGGATCACTGAATATAATAGTAGACATTTGATATATAGAAATATATCTATTTATACAATCATCTAGATTAATAAAGATAGCAAAGGGATTACATTGCAAACTCTGAACTAAACTAGAAGTTCAATAAGAATCATTACTGGATATACATGCAGAAGTAGAATAAGGAACAACAGGTCAGATCATTATTGACTATTAAGTATCTTACTTATTACATATCACTGTCATATATAAAATATACATAAAATATTTGCAATAAACTATCAAAATGGTTAAGGAGGGTATAAGCACTATGGGAGAACTACTAAGGGCACCATTTACATTGACAGGTAGGGAGAACAACTAGTAGGGCACCCTACTATCATGTGAAAGGGAGAACCGCTAAGGGTAGAATCCTCCTCCTTGATCTCCATGCTGAAAGTTTATTGACAAATTAAGGTTCACCAGTAAAAGAAGAATGGTAAGGGGACTATTTGGAGGGAGAACCATTGACTGGCAACACCTTGCCAAGCCTCCCAATGTACCATTGGTGATGGGATTGTTTGGAGGGAGAATTTGGTGCAGGAGCTCCCAATTCTAGTCATTTTTTTGATATGTCGTGTTTTGTTGTCATGTTATACTATTCTTCCTAAGGCTTTGAAAGCTATTTTCATGGGTTGTAATAAGGACTTGGTCAATTTGGTCGACTTGTCCAATCTAGACCTTGATATGGTCAATTTGAATGTAATAACACTTAAGAAACATGTGGTTTCTTGTGGAGGAAGTCAAATCCAACAGTTAACTACCTTGAATAGTAGTTGTACGGTTGGAGGAGAAGGAGACACATCCTTCAAGCCTTCTATAGGCAGAAAACTGTAATCACATGCCATCAATAATGAATATTGGAAGTTTTGGAGTGCAAAAATAGTCACTTTCTACGTTTTCCTGGAAACAATTGTTCAGTACGGATTTGTACGAATAGTAAGGAGTCTGAAACTTGGAAAATGTGTTAGTTCTTTGAAGTACCTTTCATTTGAGTGTAGTTAGGCCTCTTAAAACCTTCTGTGTTGTGAGAACCAATTCATTTTGTGCAAACTAGTCTGGAAACCCTCAAAACTAGGGTTTTGTGGCAAAATGTGTCATTTCTCCTCTGTCCTCTGAAAGGCATCAAATATTTTCAGTAGGATGGAGAGAGAGAGTGTATTGTATGTTTTTGTTGGTTGTAAGGTCTGCACTCCTCACTCCAAGGCACTTGGCATGACTCTAACTAGTCTACATAGTGACTAGTTAGTATGCAAATGGTGGAAATCGGTGTGGTTTCAAGAAACAGTCAAGAGATCGACCAAATGGATGATGCATTTGGTGTTTGTAGATGAAAATAGACCTGTGCAAGTGGTTGTCTGATCCTGAGCAAGTGGATTTGATGCACTTCTTTTGTAAAGACCCCAAATTAGGCCTATTCCCTAAAGAGAAGAGTTCTTTGTCATTGAACACCTGGAACAGAGTACGGCCCTACAACTTGGTAGATGGTTGTAAGTCCATAATGGGTATTTAAATGTACAAAGAGTCTAGATTGTCCTTTGGAGGTTTGAAGAGTTATCCTTGGATTAGCCGATCTCAAGGGCTACAAGGAATAGGTCTCTTTAGGCACTGTCATAGTGCAGTCATGTTGTAGTTTGTTGTCCACTGTCCTTGAAAGTACAGAAATGAGTTATTGGGTCAAAGACCATGTGTGGGTTATGTCCTTGACTAATTTGTGTTGGTTGTAGTGTAAGATCCTATTGGTAGGGATTTTGGTAGTGGGTTGTTGGTCTAGAAGGTAAGTGTGTGTGTTGGTTGGGTTGAGTAGAGACTCCCCAAAAGAGAGTTGAGTAGTCTATGTGGGTGGACATCAGAGTGTGGTCCCAGGCTAGGTCAGTCTCTTGGATAGCCTTGTGTAGGCTTGTGTTATATAAGGTCTGAAAGTTCTTGTGAAGGAAACCTTGAAGTCTAGGCCTATTGTGTGAACAAACCAAACAATCCCAATATCTCTGTATCATATTGGTATCAGAGCCAATATCTGATTAGAGCAATGTATGTCAGACGAGGAGATTGAAACTGAGGCTAGTACAATGCCTCCCAAGACAATGAGTCAAGAAGCCATCAAGAAGTTGGTAGAAGAGATGGTTGAGGCAAGATTGCAAGAAGAAAGAAGGTCTAAGGGCAAGACCAAAGAAGATGGAAGTTCTTCTGACACAAATGATGAAGAAGAGGTAGAAGAGAGTCCTCAAGGGTAGGACATGTCTGCAGATCAGAAAGCCTTCTTGAATGCACTTAAGGGTGCTCATGGAGACAGTGGTGATCCCAAGATGGATGTGCCTACATTTCATGGAAAATTGGATGGTGATGCTCTCACCGATTGGATAGAAGCCATGTGTAACTACTTTGATTACAAGGAGTTCAATGACAGCAAGAAGGTTAAATTTGCCAAGACAAGGCTAAGAGGTTCTGCACTTGTGTGGTGGAACTACATGCAAAGTGAGAGGGAGAAGATTAGGAAGAGTCCCATCACTAAATGGAGTAGAATGGTGGCTATGCTCAGAAGCAAGTTCATGCCACCTGACTATGAGATCCAAACCATTAGGAGATTCCATAATTTGAGACAAAAAGACATGGATGTGGCTGCCTACACAGAAGAATTTCACAGACTAAGTATGAGAGCCAACCATAATGAAGAGGAAAAGGAGATGGTGGCTAGGTACCTAAATGGTCTGAAATACAATCTGCAAGATGAGATCAGTTTAGTGATCCCTAGAACAGTGGATGAATGCTTCTTATTGGCCTCTAGAGCAGAGGAAAAGCTAAGAAGGAAGGGTGAACAAAGTGCTAGAGGGAGAGGTGGCAGAAACCAAAGAGGAAGAGATAGTTTTGGTCGTGGACAGTCCAACAAAACTGAAAATAACAGTCAGTAAGAATCTCAGACTGAGACAGAGCATAGAGGAGGCTTCAAAGGTTGGAGAAGACCTAATGGTAGGGGCAGAAATGGTGGAGGAGGTAGAGGACCAGGAGTCTTCACTGGAAGGTGTTATGGCTACAACCAAGTTGGCCATACAATGAACAAATGTCCAGAGAAAGCCAGCAGTTCTCATGACAATGGAAGGAGAAATCAGTTAGTGAAGGATGATGACTATGAGAGTGTGAGTTCACCTATGGGAAGTGTTGCACCTGTCCTAGAAGGAGAGAGTATGATGATTAAGAGGTCTATGTTGAAAATGCCTTTGAAACAAGAGCCCCCTCAAAGAAAGAATCTTTTTAGAACCCAAGGCATAGCCTATGGGAAACTTTGTAAGATCATAGTAGATTCAGGATCTACTGAGAATGTGGTATCCACTGAGATGGTTGAGAAGTGCAAGTTGAAGAGGCTGCCTCATATCAGTCCTCACAAAATCTCTTGGTTGAACAAGAACCAAAGTTTCATGGTGGAAGAGCAAACTTGGGTTGAATTTGCAATCGGTGACTACAAGGACAAAGTATTATGTGAAATCATCCCTATGGATGCATGTCATCTGCTTCTTGGCCGCCCATGGCAATATGATGTCAAGGCACAACATGATGGTGAGAAGAACACCTATATCATCACCAAGAATGGAAGACCATACAAGATGGATCCTATGTCAGAGCAAACCGGGGGGAAGAATAATGACAACAATGTCATGTTGGTGAATGGCAAAGAGTTTTTGAACCTCTTGAAAGAGAAGGATACCCAAGGGTATGCCTTGGTCATGAAGTCCAAGAGTGGATCAGATCAGCAAGATCAAAAATAGAAGGAGATTCCATTTGAAGTGCAGCAACTTCTAGACAAGTATCAAGATCTTGTGGTAGAGGAAGTCCCCAACTACTTACCACCCATGAGGGACATAAGTCATCAAATTGACTTAGTACCTGGTGCTACATTGCCTAACAAGGCTGCCAATAAGCTAACCCCACAGCAAAATGAAGAGGTGGCAAGGCAAATTCAAGATCTCTTGGAGAAAGGGCTGATTAGGAAGAGTTTAAGTCCTTGTGCAGTCCCAAGTGTACTTGCTCCTAAGAAGGATGGAAAATGGAGGCTATGTACGGACTCAAGGGCCATAAACAAGATCACCATAAGGTACAGGTTCCCAATGCCAAGGATTGAAGATCTTTTGGATTATCTTGGAGGCTCATGCTATTACTCAAAGATAGATTTAAAATCAAGTTATCATCAAATCCGGATCAGACAGGGAGATGAATGGAAGACTGCCTTCAAGACTAATGAAGGTCTTTATGAATGGCTTGTTATGCCATTTGGTCTTAGCAATGCTCCAAGTACATTTATGCGCTTGATGAATGAGGTATTAGTTGAATTCATTGGTAAATTTGTTATTGTTTTTCTTGATGACATACTAATCTTCAGCAGGACAAAAGAAGAGCATGTGAAGCATGTTGGTCAGGTGTTGGAGAAGCTACATGAGCACAAGTTGATGATCAACTTAGACAAGTGTGAGTTCATGAAAATTGAACTTGTATACCTTGGATTTGTCATTTCCAATGGTTGTTTGAAGATGGATACCTCTAAGGTTGATGCTATTCTCAGTTGGCCTACTCCTAAGACAGTGGGAGATGTGAGAAGTTTCCATGGATTGGCGACTTTTTATAGGAAGTTTATCAGAGGTTTTAGTCACATTAGTGCTCCCATCCTCAACACCATCAAGGGTGGAGTCAAATGTAGATTCCAATGGACAAAGGAAGCCGATGTTAGTTTTGAGTTGTTGAAAACAAAGGTGGCTGAGTTACCTACTTTAGTACTTCCTAATTTTGATAAGGTGTTTGTTGTTGAGTGTGATGCAAGTAAGCAAGCTATTGGTGCTATTCTCAGCCAAGAAGGACATCCTGTGGCATTCTTCTCAGAGAAGTTGAATGAAGCCAAGCAAAGGTACTCTACTTATGACCTAGAGCTCTATGCAATGGTGCAAGCTCTTAAGAAATGGAGACATTATTTATTACCCAAGGAATTTATTGTGTTTACTGATAATCATGCTTTAAGCTTTCTAAACAGTCAAGAAAAATTAAACCATAGACATATTAAATGGATGAAACAATTACAAGTTTATACCTTCACAATTAAGCACAAAAAAGGTGTTTCTAACAAGGTGGCTGATGCTTTAAGTAGGAGGTTGCTTATTGTTCATGAAATTCAGTTAGAAAGCATGGGCATTGACTGTTTGAAGGAGTTGTATAAAGAGGATTCAGATTTCAAAGAGGCTTATGATGCTTGTGTAAACTTGGCTAAGACATTTCATGGAGAATATGCAGATTTTGTATTGCAGGAAGGTCTTTTGTTTAAGGGCAACTTGTTGTGTATCCCTAAGTGTTCCATGAGGGACAATATCATTAAGGAGAAGCATAATGGCTCTTTGGGAGGACATTTTGGCTTAGACAAGACACTAGAACAAGTTACAAGATTCTATTTTTGGCCAAAGGTGCAATCCGATGTGAGAAGGTATGTTGCTAGTTGTGCAATTTGTCAAAGGGCAAAAGGTGTGTCTTCAAATGAAAGCCTATACCAGCCCCTTCCCATTCCCAATAGGCCTTGGGAAAGTATAAGCATGGATTTTGTACTTAGGTTACCTAGGACAGCCAGAGGGGTGGATAGTGTGTTTGTTATTGTTGATAGATTTAGTAAGATGGCTCATTTTGTGCCATGTAAATGCACAAATGATGCATCTCATGTTGCAGGTCTATTTTTCAGAGAGGTAGTGAGAATCCATGGTTTGCCATTGTCAATTGTAATAGACAGAGATTCTAAGTTTGTGGGTCACTTCTGGAGGACCTTATGGAGAAAGTTGGGCACACAGTTGTCATTTTCATCAGCCTACCATCCACAAACTGATGGTCAAACTGAAGTGGTTAATAGATCACTTGGAAACCTCCTAAGATGCCTTACAAAATAGCATGGTTTGGCATGGGACTTGGTTATCAGTCAGGCTGAATATGCCTACAATGATTCAATGAATATGAGCACTGGTAAAAGTCATTTTGAGGTAGTTTATGGTTTTCACCCAAGAGGGCCACTTGAACTGAAGGATCTCCAAGGATGGGATAAAAGGAGTGCACTTGGTGAAGATTTTGCTGCCTCCATGAAAACAGTCCATGATCAAGTCAAGTTACAATTGGAAAAAATAGTCACAAAGTACAAAGAAAGGGCAGATTTGAAGAAAAGAGAGGTGCAATTCAAAGTTGGAGATTTAGTTATGGCATATCTGAGGAAAGAAAGGTTGCTAAAAGGCCAGCCAACTAAACTATTGATGAAGAAGATTGGGCCATGCAAAATAGTGCACAAATTCGGTCCAAATGCATATGAGATTGAGTTACCATCCGGTCTTGGTATCTCTCCAATTTTCAATGTTTGTGATCTTTTTCCTTTCAGACCCCCATTGCCTGGTGACAGTGGATCAGATGTGGTGGATACAGATGCTGATTGGATCAAGGATTTTCCTCCAAGCAAACCTTTGCAGTTAGAATGTATTCTAGATTCCAAAGTTGTCAAGAAGACTAGGAGAGGTGTCTACAAAGACTACTTGGTGAAATGGAAGGGTCTTCCTGATTCAGAGGCCACTTGGATGACTGAAGCAGATATCTTGAAGCATGGAATGACACTTCAACAATTGGCAACTCAAGGGACTTGAGTTCTTCTTGCAGGGGGAGTATGGTGCAGGAGCTCCCAATTCTAGTCATTTTTTTGATATGTCATGTTTTGTTGTCATGTTATACTATTCTTCCTAAGGCTTTGAAATCCATTTTCATGGGTTGTAATAAGGACTTGGTCCATTTGGTCGACTTGTCCAATCTAGACCTTGATATGGTCAATTTGAATGTAATAACACTTAAGAAACATGTGGTTTCTTGTGGAGGAAGTCATATCCAATGGTTAACTACCTTGGATAGCAATTGTACGGTTGGAGGAGAAGGAGACACATTCTTCAAGCCTTCTATAGGCAGAAAACTGTAATCACATGCCATCAATAATGAATATTGGAAGTTTTGGAGTGCAAAAACAGTCACTTTCTGCGTTTTCCTAGAAACAGTCGTTCAGTACAGATTTGTATGGACAGTAAGGAGTCTGAAACTTGGAAAATGTGTTAGTTCTTTGAAGTACCTTTCATTTGAGTATAGTTAGGCCTCTTGAAACCTTCTGTGTTGTGAGAACCAATTCATTTTGTGCAAACTGGTCTGGAAACCCTCAATACTAGGGTTTTGTGGCAAAATGTGTCATTTCTCCTCTGTCCTCTGAAAGGCATCAACTATTTTCAGTAGGATGGAGAGAGAGAGAGAGAGTGTGTGTATTGTATGTTTTTGTTGGTTGTAAGGTCTGCACTCCTCACTCCAAGGCACTTGGCATGACTCTAACTAGTCTACATAGTGACTAGTTAGTATGCAAATGGTGGAAATCGGTGTGGTTTCAAGAAACAGTTAAGAGACCAACCAAATGGATGATGCATTTGGTGTTTGTAGATGAAAACAGACTTGTGTAGGTGGTTGTCTGATCCTAAGCAAGTGGATTTGATGTACTTCTTTTGTAAAGACCCCAAATTAGGCATATTCCCTAAAGAGAAGAGTTCTTTGTCATTGAATGCCTAGAATAGAGTACAGCCCTGCAACTTGGTAGATGGTTGTAAGTCCATAATGGGTATTTAAATGTGCAAAGAGTCTAGATTGTCCTTTGGAGGTTTGAAGAGTTATCCTTGGATTAGCCGATCTCAAGGGCTACAAGGAAATGGTCTCTTTAGGCACTGTCATAGTGCAGTCATGTTGTAGTTTGTTGTCCACTATCCTTGAAAGTACATGAATGAGTTATTGGGTTAGAGACCATGTGTGGGTTATGTCCTTGACTAATTTGTGTTGGTTGTAGTGTAAGATCCTATTGGTAGGGATTTTGGTAGTGGGTTGTTGGTCTAGAAGGTAAGTGTGTGTGTTGGTTGGGTTGAGTAGAGTCTCCCCAAAAGAGAGTTGAGTAGTCTATGTGGGTGGACATCAGAGTGTGGTCCCAAGCTAGGTCAATCTCTTGGATAGCCTTGTGTAGGCTTGTGTTATATAAGGTCTGAAAGTTCTTGTGAAGGAAACCTTGAAGTCTAGGCCTATTGTGTGAACATAACCAAACAATCCCAATATCTCTGCATCAGAATTGTTGTCTCAAGACACCCTGACATGCCTCCCTACATCATCCTCTTCTATGACTGAATTATGTAAACAAACTGAGTTAAATTCATGATAATGAATATATAATCTCTCTATATTGGTATTGTTTATAAATCTGAATGTAATGACATTTGTCTAACCCTAACAGTTAAAGATGCATATTTGTGTTTCTATATTTTGTATATGTTTTCTATGTTATGACTGCATAACTCAAGTCCAAGAATTATATAGTTTGAAGATAATCTAAATAGTAATTCTAAAACCCTAAACCTAACTTGTGGAATTTGAATTTTCTAGGGCAAAATTAGGTAAGGGACATTACAAAGGGGTAAAGGGGACAACAACAATGAAAAACATAAAAGAAAGCTGAGTAAATAGGATGGGTTAAAAAATTGAATAAAATAAAACACTTAGGAAGGATAAACAAGGACTAGGAACAAAATTAGAAATTGTAACATGGCTAGGGAATGACAAAGGCTAGGCCTTTTGCAAAAAGGGTCAAGGTGACATGTAAAGCACACACATGGGAAAATGGATAAAACGGAAGCACAAGTTTAGTAAGAAGTGTCCTATTCTAAAACCCTTAAGAACTTGAGAGGCTTCTTAGGACTTGAATATGATATTATATAATATTTGTAAAGAGTTATGGCCACATGATTGTCCCTCCATGAACTAGGGTTTCATAGAACTTCTAGGGTTTCTTTTATATAGGTTTAACAATAAACCTTTAGCAATGATATTTCAAAATCATTTAAAATTGTCTATATAGACCTTGATCTACTTATACACTATACGCCTGTTATTAGTGATGAGCCTAGTTATTAGCCTATTTTCTTATAGTTTTATGCAAGTTGAAAGACATTCCCAGACATTATTTTAATTATATTTCTATGTTAAGTTATCCCTTGTGATCATTATGCATACTTGAACTTGATTAATTAAGTATATGGAAATATGATTGTAACATGATGAAATTGTATGTTATATGTGGGAATGTATGGATTATTGAGAATGTCTATGTTGATTATGGTTGTTAGTATTTTGTACATGTTATGAACTAACCTTGCAACTAAAAGAGGAAGGATTGTAACCGGCAACAACTGCAAGATGCAGCCTGTAGCCATAGTATTCTAGGCGCAAAGCAAGGAAGATTCTAGACTCAACTAAGTGCAATAACCATGGCATGAGGACACTTGATGGAGATAATAATGCATCATGATAGTAACCAATAGAGATGACTAGAAGCTCGAAGGATTCTGCTATAACTAGAAGACCAACGAGACTGGTTCAATCAGTCCATGTTCCCCTATTTCAGAAGAGAGTTTTAATTTTATTAGGACACTTCTCCCCTTTTTCAATGATTATTGTTAGCATTCATTACACTCTAGTTCCTACAGAGTGGTGTTTTATGTTTACAGTTAAGAGACATATTTCAATAAACTCCCTCGTGCCTATATGTATGGTTCGGTGGTTGAGGTAGAAGTTAGTTAGGTTTAGTTTTGAATAGTTTTTTCTCTGTTGCAAATATAGCTATTTGAATCTTTTCTAGATTATGCAAACAATGTTATTTTGATTATGAGTTATAAATACTACAGTTTAGCAAGATTCTATGTGATTTGAAAAGATTGTGCAATGCATATTAGAATCAATATGATTGTATTGATTTAAGGGAGCTAGATTTGAGTTTAAGTAGTGAGGCAATCACCTAAGCAAGGGCCACTCAGGATAACTGTCCTTCACTTTATTTCTTGCATGTTATTATTGTTGTAGCATTTATTTCATGAATGCAAGATCAATTAGATTCTTAAGTTGTTTTAATTCATTTGACTTGTGATACTCTGAAGGATAGGATAAGTTATCAACACTAAGCTAATTCTTAGAACTCATTCCTTTATAGTCATTGTTACAGTCTTACATTACAATTACCCATAGAAATAGTAGCAGTATTACTATCTTTTGCCATTAAGTAGTTTTGATTTATGATATTGTATTAGATAAGTCAGAATAGTTTGGTTTTTGAAAGCACATACAGTGCCAGTGCCATCACAAGTTTACCAACCCTAGTTGATAATTCAATGAAGACATTTTTATGGGTAATAGTGGATTATTTAGTAGGTTATTCCTTTGAATTGTGTGAACACCACCAAGTCTACTAGCCATAGTAAAGACACTACATTTTTGGCGTCATTGTCGGGGATGGCACTATGTTTAGAGACCAGTTCCTATTTATCTCCAAGCTTTCCTAGTTCAACATTTTGCTTTTAGAAGATAGGACACTTAGGTTTTACCTCACCAAATATCAGAAAAATCACCAACATTGTGCAGGAGTCATTACTACACAAAGTCACACCTATTGTATGTAGAGGTAGAGAGACACTTTGGGAAGGTTTCTTCCATCAACCCAACAAGCTATGGCAGATATTGGTGACTACATTGATCAGAGCAAGGGTATTATAGAAGAAGAATCTTCCCTCTCATCAACATCTATTGACACCACAGAAAGAACCTTCCTAACCATGGTCGATGCAATGGATGCTCCACTTGAGCATGTGACCTTTGAGTTCCCAAGCACCAACCAGGAGAGGGTTGCTACTCTAAAGAATATACCTCCTTCAACATTACTAGTATTATATGGCTTGGTGACTGAAGATCTAGATACGTTCTTGTTTGAGTTTGATGTCTTGTGTAGGAGTTATGACTACACCACTGATCCTCATAGGCTCAAGCTAATTCCTGTTACTTTGAAGTATGCTCCTTTAAGATAGTTTATGGGACTAGGCAAGGATGCTATTCTAGATTGGGACACAATGAAGACAAAGTTCTTAGATAAATACCAAGATTATTGCAAAGGAATTGATAGAAGAAGAGAGGATGACTCAAAAAGAGGATGAACCATTGGAGGATTATGTAGAAAGGTTTTAGTTCTGCCTAAAGAAAAATCCACAGAATAGACTCTCAAATGAATCTTTGAAGCTTGTATTCTTGAGAGGAATCAATGAGGACTGCATGGATGCCCTTAATCTTATTGGAGTAGGATATATATCTCAATTACCCTTTGAAGATGTCTACAAGGCTTCCAGAAACTACTCAAAGACTTTCACCAGGAGGATAAGGGGAGAGAGAACTGTTGGTATGTGCTGATTGATCATGCAAGTACTATACACTAGTTATGTATCCTCGCCGGGGTTCGGGGCCAGGCCGGGCCCTAAGTGGGGGTTCATGGGCAGCAGCCCTCAAGAAGTGGGGGTTCGAGGGCGGCAAATTTTTTCCCTCTTTTTTGCACGATCGGAGTCAGTTGTTAATTTTTTGTTAACCGACAAAAGAAAAATGACATTGCAAAACCCTAATTCTAGAAGCTTCCAAAAAGCTTGTTATAAACAACTGGGATGTATGGTACGACAATGTATTCACGAGATTGTAATTTGTTTTGTACTAGATAATAAAATCATTGGATGGCTGAGTTTTTGTGGATGTAGCCCATATTGGGTGAACCACGTTAAATTTCTGTGTTGATCTCTTTTGTGTTATTCCTCATTGTTATATTTGGGTTATTTAATTTGCATATAATTGTTAGTGTTTATTACTTTGATTTTCTCTAACCCTAACAACTGGTATCAAAGTGGGTTGTGTTTGTTTATCATCTGCAGGAAGGTCTCATGGTTGAGTGGGAGTCTCACGGTTAAGTGGGAGCAATGGCGGATGAGGGTAAATTGAAGGTAGATAAATTCAATGGGTAGAACTATCAATTATGGAAGATGCAGATGGAGGATTATCTCTATCAGAAGGATTTATGGAGGCCATTGGAAGGAATAGCCAAGAAATCGGTAGCAATGACTGATGAGGATTGGAACTTCTGGATAGAAAGGCACTGGGAACCATTCGGTTGTGCCTGGCACCATCTGTGGCATTCAATATAACAAAAGCAAAGACAACAAGTGAACTGATGAAAGCTTTGGCCAAATTGTATGAAAAACCCTCAGCCTCTAATAAGGTATTTCTTATGAAGCGTTTGTTTAATCTAAAAATGATTAAAGGTGGATTTGTGTCAGATCATTTAAATGAGTTTAATACGATTACCAGTCAATTAACTTCTATAAAAGTGAAATTTGATGAAGAGGTGAGGGCTCTCTTGGTTTTATGTTTTTTGCCAGAAAGATGGAATAGCATGGTAATGGTTGTAAGTAACTCTGTCTTGGGTTCAAATACTTTAAAATTTTGATGATGTTGTTGGTGTTATCCTTAGCGAGGAAATGCGACAGAAAAGCACACGTGAGACTTCAACATCTGGTAATGCTTTGACTATAGAAAATAGGGGAAGAACAAAGGAAAGAGGAAAAAGACCTACAAATCGTGGGAAGTCACAAGGGAAGTCGAAGAAAGGTAGATCTAAATCCAGAGGAAGAATGGATTACTGGCACTGTGGAAAGCCATGACACCTAAAGAAGGATTGTTGGTCTCGAAAGGGAAAACAAGGAGACGGATAACATGATGACAGTAAGGAAGCTAATCTTGCAAGTAATAAATTACAAGATGCTTTAATTCTGTGTTTAGATAATGCTAATAATTCCTAGGTAATAGATTCAGGGGCTTCATTTCATGCCACACCCCATAGGAAATATTTTGTAGATTATGTTCAAGGTGATTTTGGACAGTTATATTTGGGTGATGATGAACCCTGTCAGATAGTTGGAAAATGAAAGATAAAAATCAAGTTGCAGAATGGAAATGAATGGTTGCTACAGGGGGTAAGGTATGTTCCAAATTTGAGAAGGAATTTAATTTTTGCAGGACAACTGGGTAGTGAAGGCCGCATAGTTACCTTTTCAGACAAAATCTAGGTCACTAAAGGTGCATTAGTAGTAGCTAGAGGTGAAAAGGTAGGCACATTGTGTTTGTGTACTGGTAATACTTATTCTACCTTAGCTGCTACAGAAACAGTTGCTACTGAGACAGTTATAACACTTGTTGCAGGGACAGAAACAGAATTGTGGCACCATAGACTTGGGCACATGAGTGAGAAAGGGATGAAGATCCTTCACTCCAAAAAGTTGCTACCAGGTCTGAAGAAGATTGACTTGGAGTTCTGCGAAAATTGTGTTTATGGAAAATAGAAAAGAGTTTGATTTCTCAAAGTTGGGAAAGAGAAGAAGAGTGAGAAATTAGAGCTTGTGCATTCAAATGTATGGGAACCAGCTCAGGTATCTTCTCTTGGTGGCTCTTCCTATTATGCTACTTTTATTGATGATGCAACAAGGAAAACATGGGTGTATTTCCTAAAACAAAAATCAGACGTGTTTGAAACTTTTAAAAAGTGGAAAGCTTTGGTTGAGAATGAGACAGGAAAAAAGTTGAAGTGTCTTAGATATGATAATGGAGGTGAGTATTGCAGCAAAGAATTTGAGAATTACTATTCATATAATGGAATCCATAGGCAGAAAACGGTTCCTGGAACCCCACAAGAAAAGGGTGTGTCTGAGAGGATGAATAGGACCATTATGGAGTGTGCAAGGAGCATGAGATTGCATGTTGGACTACCCTTACACTTTTGGGTAGATGTTGTACATACCATTGTTTATTTAATAAATAGGGGACCTTCAAATCCTTTGGATGGTGGCATTCCAGAGGAGGCATGGACGGGTAAAAAGGTAAACTATTCATTTTTGAAAACCTTTGGTTGTGAAACTTTTGTCCATGTTGATATTGAAAATAGAACGAAGCTTGAGGCTAAGTCTAAAAAATGTACCTTCATTGGATATAGAGTAGATGAATTTGGTTATCGGTTATGGGATTATGAAAATCATAAAATCATTAGGAGCAGAGATGTTATATTCAATGAGAAGGTCATGTATAAGGATCAACTACAAGAAAATAAGCATGAACAGGCCAAAAAGGAATATGTGGTGCTGGATGAAATTCCAGAAATAAAATACCAGTGGTACCTGATGCTCAGCAACAACAAGTTATCCCATAGACTCCTGCAAATGTTAGATGATCTACAAGGATAACTAGACCTCCAAAAAGATTTTCTCCATCATTATATTCTATATTATTAACTGATTCTGGTGAACCTGAAAGTTATGAAAAAGTAATGCAGATAGATACCAAAAAGCAGTGGGAGCTAGACATGAAAGGGGAAATGGATTCCTTGTTGCAGAATCAGACTTGGGACTTAGTCAAATTGCCTGCGGGAAAAATAACATTGCCAAATAAATGGGTTTACAGGTTGAAGGAAGAAGATGGAGGCAAGAAAAGATATAAGGCCAAACTCGTGGTAAAAGGTTTTGCACAGAAAAAAGGTATAGATTTTGATGAAATATTTTCTCTGATTGTAAAGATGACTTCTATTAGAACAATTCTAAGTCTTGTGGCTGCAAAAGACTTGCATCTTGAACAACTAGATGTGAAAACAACATTTCTCCATGGGGATTTGGAAAATGAAATATACATGTAGCAACCACAGGGATATGAGGTCAAGGGTAAGGAGGAATTTGTGTGCAGTTTAAAGAAGAGTTTGTATGGCCTGAAGCAAGCACCTCGACAATGGTATTTGAAATTTGATAGTTTTATGGTTGAACAAGGTTACAAAAGATGTCATTCTGATTATTGTGTTTATTTCAAGAAATTGGGTAATGGTAGCTATATTATCCTGTTTCTTTATGTTGATGACATGCTTGTTGCCAGGTCTAACATGCAACATATTAATGAACTTAAGCAAAAATTAGCAAATTCATTTGCTTTGAAGGATTTGGGTGCAGCAAAACAAATCCTTGGTATGAGGATCACACGGGACAGGACAAACAGAAAATTGTTTTTTCTCAAAGTGAGTATGTAGAGAAGGTGTTGAAAAGGTTTAACATGTAGAATGCAAAAGCAATTAGTACACCTTTGCCTAGTCATTTTAAGTTGACTAAGGAGATGTGTCCAAAGACAAAAGAGGAGGAAGACAAAATATCTAAGATACCATATGCATCAGCAATTGCTAGCTTGATGTATGCAATGGTATGCACAAGGCCAGATATTGCACATACAGTGGGAGTTGTGAGAAGGTATATGAACAATCCGGGAATGGAACATTAGAATGCTGTAAAATGGATTCTCTGATATTTGAGAGGTACTACTTCAAAGAAACTATGTTTTGGAGGAATAAATTCTGCTCTAAAAGGATATGTTGACTCTGATCTGGATGGTGATATTGATAGCAAGAGGAGTACTACAGGGTATGTTTTTACTGTAGGAGGTACTGCAGTCAGTTGGATTTCAAGGCTACAAAAGGTTGTTCCGCTTTTAACCACTGAAGCTGAGTATGTTGCTACTACGAAAGCTAGCAAGGAGATGATTTGGTTACAAAGTTTTCTGGAGGAATTGGGGCAACAACAAGGAGATAGCCCTTTGTACACTGATAGCCAGAGTGCCATTCATCTTGCTAAGATTTCAGCTTTGTATTCAAAAACTAAGCACATACAGCTCAGATACCACTTCATCCGGTCAGTTTTGGAGGATGGGCAATTGAAGCTAGAGAAAATTCACACAAGTGAGAATCCTGCAAATATGTTCACAAAGGCAGTTACACAGGAGAAACTAATTTCCTCATCAGTTTCCATTGGCCTTAACGATTGATAATGGTAGATATAAGAAACTAGCCAGGCTTGTAATCCAGTGGGAGCTTCAAGTGCAGCGGTGTCATCTAGGATCAGTCTCCAAGTGGGAGATTGTTTGGTGTGGAGCTTGATCAATCTCCAAGTGGGAGATTTTTGGTATGTGGCGATTGATCATGCAAGTATTGTGCACTAGTTATGTATCATCGCCAAGGTTCAGGTTCAAGGGCGCAGCCCCCCCAAAAAAAATTTCCCTCTTTTTTGCACGATCAGAGTCGGTTGTTAATTTTTTGTTAACTGACAAAAGAAAAATGACATTGCAAAACCTTAATTCTAGAAGCTTCCAAAAAGCTTGTTATAAGCAACTAGGATGTATGGTACAATGATGTATTCACAAGATGGTAATCTATTTTGCATTGGATAATAAAATCATTGGATGACTGAGTTTTTGTGGATGTAGCCCATATTGGGTGAACCATGTTAAAATTTATGTGTTGATCTCTTTTGTGTTATTCCTCATTGTTATATTTGGGTTATTTAATCTGCATATAATTGTTAGTGTTTATTGCTTTGATCTGCCCTAACCCTAACAAGAACATCCACCATTGGCAAAGCATATAATTTAGTCTTAAGGGTGGAATTGAGCAACCTGTTGACCAACATGAAGAAAGATATTATCAGTCACCTAGCTATTCAACTGGATACTCTACATTTGAAGAAGCAGGAGGAGGCTGATGCAATACTCACTGAATACTACCCCAATTGTAGACAAAGGAAAGCCAATTGCAAATGTAGAAGGGTGGCAAGTATTACAAAAGATAAGTCAGAGAAACCACACTTTCAACCAATTGAAGGTGAAGATGGCCAGCTGTACTATGCTGCACAAAGGAAACCATGGCAACAAAGACAAGGTATGCCACAAGATCCTCTAACTTTCAATACATCATTTCAAGTAGGTCATCATAATTTCTCTGGTTGGAACCCTTAGCCTTGGCCAAATACCCAAAACCAATGGCAAAAACCCTCAACAATGGAAAAACCCTTAGCAAAATTGGAATTTCCAACACCCAAATGTTTGTCCTCAACAAATCTTCCAAGGACCTAACTACAACCCTCAATGGCCAATACAACAAAACCAATGGCAACCACAATGGCAAAAGCGGTAGCAATGGCAAAACCAAAACATGAATTACTCACAACCCTTGTAGCCTCCTCAACCACAACAACAAGCCATTATGCCAAATCCATCCAGTCAAACAACTCAGCCACCAAGAGCACCACAACTACCTGCCCAACCTACACCTAACCCCAATAATAAGCCTCTTCAACAAGCATACACTAACAAGGCTATTCAATACACCACTTATGGGGTAGATGTGAGTGATGTCCACCTCAGGTTAGGGAAAACATTAGATGGGCCTTCATCTTCCCAAATCACTAAGGTGGTGGATGAACAACCCATAGCTGAGACATTAGACAATTCTCCTCTGGAACCTGAATCAAATCAGGTAAATCAGACTATCTCAAATCTAGAGCCTCCTTTCCTTGAATGTCTAATCATTCCAAAACATCAAACCCAAGTAGAGACAGACTTATTGGGTCAACTTAAGAATGTCACTATTAAGATACCTCTTATCCAAGCCATCAAGGACATTCTAATCCACACTAAGATAGTGAGAGACCTTTGTCTTAAGAAACCAAGGAGGAAGAAGGACCCTCAAATAGTCCATGTCCTAGGGAACCTTGATAGCATGCTAGGGAACATAATTGTCCCTAAATACTGTTACCCCTTCTTTTATTTCTAAGTCTCATTTGCCTATATTGCTCACCTTCATGACTTCTAAGTCCCAAGGGTTATGAATTTCCACCATTGTGCCTTAGAAAAATCTTTGAAGTCGCGAATACAGAAGTCCCCTAACCTATTCGTTGTTCCCTTAAGTTTTCTAACCATATTGCTAGGTTTTGGAGTTTCAAAACCCCGCGATCTCGCGACTTCACACTCTTTGTGTTGTGTTTTGTACCCGCTTGGTTCCCTTTGTTATCGCTAAGTCGCCGGATTTCTAAACTTTATAACCAGTGACTCAAGGTCCTGAAGTTCTCATTTCTCGCGATTCAGTGACTGCTAAGTAGTGGACCGAAAACCAAGACAATTAATGATCATTTAAAGTGTAGTACGCCACCGGTGTGAGATATCCTTTAGAGAATTTTTGGAAAAAGAGCAGATCTTTGGGTTAATTTCTCAAGGCATGGAAATGGTACCACGACAGCCTAATTTTAAAAGCATGACAGGGGCGCTATAACTGCACATCATTTCACTCTTTGCGGCAAAATTGTCTAAGTGTCCTACTTGCTTTTCCTCTCTTTTGAATTATTATTTTACCGATATTTTGCCATTGTCCTTGGTATTTGGTTGTTGTAATGAAATTCAAGTTTCAGGGTGTTTCCTCCCACTCTGGAATAGAGATCAATTGGTCTAAAGTGAAAGATACAGAGCTCAGACACAGACTTGGCGGAGTTCTGGTCCTGTCTACAGCGGGAAGACTGATCACCATTTGCAGAGAAAATCCTACTAAGAGGTTTGGCTCACGTGCTAGGTTTCCCTGTCTCTACGTGTTGTGAAGATTTAATTGTTGCATGCGCAGAGAGATACGATCCCGAGACACTGGAAATCAAGACTAAGGAAGGGCTGGTGGTCGCGAGGATTGATTCTGAGTCTATCTCTCGTGCATTGAAAATTCCAAGGCAGGAGAAATATGAAAACATGTCTATAGCCTTGGGTGCATAATTCTTCAAGGAGAATGAAAGTTGGTGCAAAAATTCTATTGCGCGTAACTGGTTATAGTCAGAAAAAAGAGGTAAGTCTCAGCTACCCTCTGCACTTAAAAGAGCACATTTTAAGGATGAAATTTTAGATATTATCACTCTGTTGCACCAGGTGGTGGGTAGTGAAGATGCTAGCTCTTTTGAATTCTGGACGTGTCATTTTATTTTGTTGATATGTAGTGAGGGTTAGTTTATTGATTGGGCTGAATTAATAAGCTATCACTTAAATGAGAAATTGCTGAAATTTCAAGAGACCTCTACATTCCACATGTGCTCTTACTTGATATACATTCTAGCCAGTCGAGAGGTTGTCTGGGTTGGGTTGAGGCCTCGTGGGTCTTTAACCCCAGATACACCTGTGTATGTTTATTTTCCTCAGTTTACAAAGGATGTTGGGATGAAAGATTTTCGTCGCGTTAATGATGCCTTTTTTATGTTTCTGGTGAGAAAGTTGAACTGTAATTCTGAAATGAGGATTTCCCCTGAGACTGCATCTTTGGTCATGCAATTTGGGAGTTTCTATATTCAATTTGATAGGTTCACCTACCTGAGACTGGGAGGTTATGAGTCAGCTCCAACCAAGTTGCCTCGGTACCCTAATGATTATATTATCTTTTTGGAAGTTTGTAGACAAATGACTACTGTAAATGTCAAATATCAAAGTATGAGAAAGAAAGGTTACACATTCCCTCTGTCTTTATTAGTATATTCTTGTAAAAATAAAGATGCCGCTAAAGGAGCTGAGCATGCATTGGCAGAATTTAATCTTCACTCTTTATCTTTGAGGCAACACTTTGACAGCAAGAACTACGTGAAGTAGAACTTCTATGGCTCTAGCTCTTATGAGCATCATTCGAGCCTAGAGGATTTCTGGGAGGATTGTGTAGACGACCATGAGGTTCTGAGAAGAAGTTACATGAGACTTACCATAAGTCAAATCTGGGCTTTTGGTCTATCCATTCATATTCCAGAAAAGGCTGAGGAGGACTCTGAAATAATTGATGTGGAATATCAAAACCTGTTGTTGAAACCCCTTCCTCGTATAAATTGGTCTGAGAAGGAGGTCATGGATATAAATGTTCATTCTGCACCAGTGATTAAGAGAACTGAGGATTGGTTGGTTGGTAAGTGGCGTGGTCATGCAGGTTCACCTCATGAATCAGGTAGTTCAAGAGTTGCTGGACAGAAAACAGTGCAGAGTTCTACTGTACAAAATCCCACACAATCATGTGAAATGTCCCAGTCTGTTTCTAACTCGCAGTCAGGAGGTGATGGTGAGAGGCCCAATGATGCCCTCAAATTGAAATCAGTATGTGACTCAGATAGTCCTCTTGTGAGGAAAAGAAATGTTCAGACAGTGGCAGTGAACCCTGACCCCATTTTTGATTCAATTGTTAATGATAGTCCCTTTCCCACTTTTTTGGATGTATCCTCTTCCCCTGATAATGAATAAGTTCCTGTTGCTTCCCCAATGGAAGATAGAAATAAATCTATGTCTGACAATGTAAACACGACTGTGGTGACTTCCTCTCCTAGTTGGCTGAAAAAGGTGGTAGAGAAAAAGAGAAAAAAATGTTCCCACTGCGGCTAAGGAAATTGATACTGTTGCTATGCTTCTGCAAGGGACTTCAAAGCCTAAAAAGGCTAGGAGAATGATAAATGATGCTACTTTTGGACACCAGGTATTGGAAATTGCTGATCCCATAAAGGATTTAGATGAGAATGATATAACTGAGGCGGATTATAAGATAAGTCATATTGACTGGGTCCTTCCACTCTTGAGGGGGAATCTTACCATGCAAATTATTTTGTTAATGTTTTGATTAAGAGAGCCAAGGAAGAAAGGAAAGAAAATATTAAACTCCAGTCTCAGATCTTATTCTTAATCCAATTCATTCAGTCAATAGTGACACCTTCTCCTCAGGAGGCTCCTAATTCAAAGGTCATTTGGATCGATGCAAATACTGTCAAGCAGATTAAAAAGAATCATAATTTTGCTAGAGTTGTTAATGAATGGGTGGAAAAATTGTCTTGTGATGTTTTATTTTTTGTGACTAAAATGATACAAAGCTACTCCCTCATACATAATAAAATAAAGGAATTGATCAATGAGCTTCAACAAGTAAGAAAAGAACAAGGAAGTACTTATGTACTCTTGAAGGAGGTTGCTGAGTTAGCAGCCCTAGATCCTATAACACTCACGAGGGAGAACCTAGTTGGCGACCCCCGCGAAATTGATTTATCCTAGGTTGACTCATTGGAATGGAAGCTCAACATGTATGACAATCATATCGATCAGATCAACAAAGCCCTACAAGAATATCTGGATCTAATGGTTGGTATTCAAAGAGATTGTCATGGTCTTGAAATAAATATTTTGGATGACTTCAGAGAAAACTTACGTGATCCCAAGAATATCAACAAAGAGGTCAAAGACATGTTTTGTAATGAGCTTGCCAATCCTGAAACTATTTCTGGTGAATCACTGGGTAAATTGGGCTATACGCAAGTATTTCTTAATGGTTACAGAAATAGGGATGACTTGATCCAGGAGACCATAGCAGGAGTAGCTAAGAACTTGGCTAAATTTAGAACCAGATTGCAGAATACTACCATTCCACGAAGCAAAAATATCACTGCTATCATCACAAAGTATCTAGAGTACAAGCTAAGGTTGACGGTGCGAGAGAAGATGGCGAAAGATCAAGCTATGGAAAGCATTGAAGATCCTAAAGAAAGTGAAAGGGTGGTGAATTAAGTTGTTTCTTTTATGTTTCTCATGTTATTTGGCTCAAGACTTTTAAAGACTTTATTTTAGAAAAGGAAATGGTTGTCCTCAAGAAACCATTCCTCTTTCAAAGACAATTATTACTTTATGCTTATAAATATGTGATATGGAACAATGGAAGCATCTTTCTGGTTGGGCAAACTTTGTTTTTCTCAATTTAGTTAGATACCTTGTATGTCTTGTTTTCAATTTATTTCAATATATAGAAAAGATACATAGTCGGAATGGTTCAAGCTTATATGATCTTTGTATTATAATGTTTGGGCTATTATCCTGCTTATGTTGAATGTCATATTTATGGTTATCTTTCTTTGTGTTGGAAAATTTAGTTGGTGGTTTTATTGTTGTGGATGTTCATCTTTGAATGGATATGTTATGATGATAGTGATTCAAATTCTTCTTATTTCAATTATTGTTAGAAGTCTGTGAGCTTCTATAAGTATTAGTTCTTTATTTGTATGAAAGTCTCCTTTCAAATCTTTCCGGTTAAAAGCATCTCCTTTCTTTTCTTTTTGGTTAAAAGCATCATAGGAATTTGATTCGTTGAATATCAACCGAAGGTAGCTGCCACCTTGTAAAATAAGCAGAGAGTTGGTGATAAAACATCATTGTTACTGACTCAACTATGGTTACATTTTTCATTTGTTTGGGTGAAAGAATATAGAGTTAAATGGCAAATTTGTAAACTAACAAATACATAGACCCTGGCAATCCAGTAGTGGATGTTAAGATTAATGGAACTCTCATCAAAAACACCTTGATTGACTTAGGGGCAGCCATCAATTTCATGACTAAAGAAACAATGCAACTACTTCAACTACCTAACTCAAGGCCTACACAAACTATTTTATAGTTGGCAGATAGGTCAACAGTAAAACCTGAGGGGATCATTGAAGACATAGTCATAGCATTAGACTCATGGGAGTACCCTGCAGATTTCATAGTTTTGCAACCAAAAGTCAATCTTGTAGGTTATCCACTTATCTTAGGCAGACCATGGTTAGAAACAACATATGCATTCATAGGTTGTAGGTCTAGAAACATGATACTCTCAAATAGAACCATAACCAAGAAATTGGTCCTCTATCCACCAGCTCAACCTCATGACAATCTAGAGCAAATCATATGGCCTGCCTTAGAAGAAGAAGAAGACCACTATTCCCTGCAAACTCTCATGACTATTGAGCGTAGCACTTTGTCAGAAACCCAAGATGAGGATGACCTAATTGACCACATTATACAGAACCATTGTGGTAGGGACCCGTAGCAACAAGATTGTATGTCATGTTTGCAAGATCCATTGCAAAATATCATACTTGCACATTCCTTAGAGGAATTATTCCAACTTTTCCACTCTCTACTACCTTAGGAATGTGTTCCCAACATTAGTAGATGTGACCTTTCATCTGTCCAACCAGCTTCTAAAACATTGGAAATCATGCCAGGCAAAATACTGAATATTAACAATGCTCTAACTAAAGAATAGCAGGCTTCTCTGAACACTCTGCTCCAGGCACATGCATTATCTTTTGCATGGGATTACAATGACATGAAAGGAATTGACCCAGACTTATGCATGCATAGGATCTACATAAATGATGGTTTCAAGCCAACAAGGCAGCCACATAGGAGAATGAATCCTGCCTTATGAGACATAGTTAAAACTGAGTTACAAAAACTCCTTGATGCTGGCTTCATTTACCCTATTTCTACAATGAATGGGTGTCACCTTTAGTTATTGTCCCTAAGAAAGGAGGCAAGTGGAGGGTGTGTATAGATTACAGGAACTTAACATAGCCACTAGAAAAGATCATTTCCCATTACCTTTCATTGACCAAGTACTTGATTCCCTAGCAGGTAAAAAGTACTTCTCCTTCTTAGATGGTTTTAGTGGCTATAATCAGATAAAAATAGCTCCAGAGGACCAGGATAAGACCACATTTACATGCCCTTGGGGTACATATGCTTATTTTGTCCTTCCTTTGGGTTATGCAATGCCCCAACCACTTTCCAAAGGGTAGTACTAAGTATCATTTCAGACTATGCTCATGATTCTATGGAGATCTATATGGATGATTTCACCACCTATGGGGACACATTTGAAACAACACTCAGTAATCTAGAGAAGGTCCTGAAAAGATGTCAAGAACATAATCTATCATTGAGTCGTGAAAAGTGCTTTATGATGACTCAAGAGGTTGTTCTAGGACACTTTATATCTAGTGATGGTATTAAGGTGGATCCCAATAAAATTGAGATAATTTCTACACTTCCTGTACCACAGAAACCAAAAGATGTCAGAAGCTTTCTTGGCCATGCAGGCTATTATAGGAGGTTTATACAGGACTTCAGCAAGCTAGCAACAGCTTTGTTTACTCTAGTCACAAAAGACATGGAATTTGATTAGACCACATAATGTTAGCACTCTTTTGACACACTTAAGATAGCTTTGACAAAAGCCCCTGTCTTGAGAGGACCAAATTGGACATTGCCTTTCCACATACACACTGATGCTTCTAATTTTGTTGTAGGAGTTGTATTGGGACAGAAAGAAGGTAATAAAGAGTATGCTATCTATTATATCAGTAAAAACTTACAAGGAGCATAACTCAATTACACTGTCACATAAAAAGAGATGTTGGTTGTTGTTTATGCTATCAACAATTTTAGGCGTTATATAACTGGTTACCAGGTCTTTATCCATACAGATCATATTGCCATCAGATACAAGTAATGAACAAACATGTTGTTGGGGGTAGGCTAGTCAGATGGTTGCTCTTACTATATGAGTTTGATATAACAATAGTGGATAAGCTAGGTAAAGCTAATGTGGTGGGAGATTTTTTGTCTAGATTGCCTACACAAATAGAAGGTGTTGTAGATGACTCTTTCCGAGATGAGAATTTGTTTTCTTTCAATATACACACGCCATGGTTTGCTGATATTGCTAACTATTTGGTAGCAGGGAAAATACCATCACATTTTTCCCCAAGAGAAAGGAGACAGTTAGTGCATAAAAGCTTTCCATATTCTTGGATTACTGGTTATTTGTTCTACACTAGTCCCGATCATATTATGAGGAGATGCATAAGAGAAGATGAGGTCTTTGACATCCTAAAAGCTTGTCATGATGAGCCCTGTGGGGGTCAATTTGCAGCCAAAAGGACAACATTCAAGATCTTAACAACAAGCTATTATTGGCCAACTCTTCATAAGGATGCAATTAAGTATACAAGGAGTTGTGACATATGTTAGAGAATGGACAGACCAACAAGATCAAATGAGATGCCTTTGCAGCCATAGATAGCACTAACACCATTTAACAAATGAGGGCTAGATTTCATTGGGCCAATTTCACCAGCTTCTAATAATGAGTTCATTTTAGTTTGCACTGATTATCTGACAAAATGGGTTGAAGTCAACGCCTTCCAATTTACCAGAGATGGGAATGTAGCCAAATTCTTGTATGAAGAAATTTTCACTAGATATGGAGCACCAAGAGAAATTGTCACTGATCAAGGTCCCCAATTCACTTTTAAACTCATTTCCACACTGGTTAAAGAATATGAAGTTAGGCATAGGAAATCAACACCTTATCACCCCCAGGCCAATGGGCAAGTGGAAGTTACAAATAGAGAAATTGAGAATATTATGACCAAAACAGTGAACATTCACAGGAAGGACTGGACAACTAGACTACCAGAGGCAGTATGGGCATATAGAACCACATGGAAAACAACAACTGGTTTCACACCTTATGAGTTAGTGCATGGTAAAACATTAGTTTTACCCATAGAATTTGAATATAAGACACTAAGGACTGCACTATAACTTGACATGGATCTGATAGCAGCACAATAAGAAAGACTCCATATTCTCAATGGGTTAGATGAGATCAGAATGGCAGCTATGCACCACATAGAGATAGTTCAAAAGTAGAGATCCAAATGGCATGATCAGTTCATCAAAAATAAAGCATTCCATGTCGGTGACTGGGCGCTGTTATATGATTCAAAGTACAAGGATCATAAGGGCAAATTGCAATCAAGATGGTTAGGACCTTATGTAATACACCAGGTCTTTCCCAATGGAGCTATTAAACTATAGACCATGGATGAGGTTAGATTTTCACTCTTGGTTAACGGCCATCGATTAAAACTCTATACTAGGCCATCAAACAGACACAATTTTCTAAACCAATGCTCTATTCCTAGCCATGAGCCAAATATTGCTAGATCATCACCTAGCCGCAACATGGAAGAAGACCCTGCTAGTTATCTAAGTGGCTCAACAGGTGAGCTACACAGCCCACCTCTTGAGGTCACTCAAGTATAATTTCTCTCCTTTCTTCATGTGCACACACAACACTGATGTCGCCATCTTCATGAAGATTGATTCAATAAGCCATAGGGACCTATAGAAGGTAACAAATTCCACGTTGCCATAATATACATTGGGACTTGTTGGACAAGAACATACATCAACTATCTGTCCGCTCACAGGAAACAACTATCTGTCAACTCATTCAAATTTTGCACCATGCACTCCACTTTTCAAGCACATGCAGCCGCTGTTTGTCATCTCATCGCATGCAACCTATATCAGTTGGTTCACACATACTAGAATGTCATTTCCACCATATCTCATAATAATAAGTTCTGTCCAATCGAACTTATGATGCAAACACATTTTCCAACGCTCCACTCGCGTGAAGTCTAGTTCACTTCATTCCAACATGTACAAATATTAACTTTCCATTATTTAACATAGATATTTCAATGTTTCAATATGTGCTCGCATTTAATAATACAAAATTATAATTTGTAATCCTATATCCATATACTATCAGCCTTCTCTTCACTGTACACAACCTTGAATTGAGGTCACTTCAAGATTTTAGTTTGGGGGAGGGATAGTGTTTTTGTTCAAAACAATGATTGTTCGCCATTGTCAGTTACACAACACAAATAATACAACCTCTTTTTCTTTTGCATTCTTATGTCTATGACGTTTTGTCTACTAAAATTGTCTGCTATGCTAAATTTCCCAATTTTCCATAATTCCGAGTCAGTTCAAGATGCTCTGTTAGTTCAGGCTGGTATGAGTTGATGCATACTGGTATAATATAGCAAGGGAATATACAGAGGGTTATTGGAAGTGCAGGATTATTGAAATTAAAAGTGCAAGAAGATACAACAAGGGATTCGTAGAGGGGTTGTGGAGAGTTTGAATTTGAAGTTCAATTTGGCAATATGGGAGGAGACATCATTAGACGGGAACCTACAGTGCATGACGTGGTATTGGGAGACCAATTAACCTTACAAATCTTTACACAGGTAGGATGGATTGACTATTTTCTAAAGCTCACAAAATTTAATGAAGGTATGACGAGGCAATTTGCAGCCTCACTCTACCATGATGAAGCCACTATAAAAGGTCTGATAGTGGATGCTTCAAAAGTACCAATTGCTGAGGTATCTAGTTTACCCAAAAATGATGAAGAGTTCCCCATCAAAGCAGATGCAATAGCCGCAAGAGATGAATTCAGTGAGGCAGGGGAGCAGCTGGAATCCACATCACAAGGTACTAAAAGACTATCAATTCTAGAATTATGGGCTTCTTGTGCCATACATATTATTAAATACCTTACTTGTGATGGTAGTCACTCCATGTTATACACTGTGCATTTTAAATTGTTAAGCCATCTTCACCATAATAGAGTAGTTAATGTGCCAAATTTCCTGTATAATTTCTTAAAAATAATAGGATATGAATATCAAAGAAAGTCAAATAAATCAGCATTATCCCATGATTGTTTGGTCACTCTATTAGTAAAAGGAAGTCTTAGGATGCAATATCCATATGCGCCCTAGAAAAGATTTTTGAAATGCATAAACATCAATGACATCCTTAATGAGCTAGCAACACCAGAGAATGTAGAGTCACTTGCTGCATCCTTTAGAGAAAACCCTATTTCACCTACTGCTTCACCTACCGACAACGTAGAAGAAATAGGAGAACCGGATTTGTTAATTTTGCCAAATATAGCATCTGACCAACCTAAACTGGAAGAAGTGAATCAAACCCTAGTAGAAGAGGCAAATCAGACCCCATCCTCTAGTAAGACACCTAGCACCAAAACACCAAGAACAAGGAAGAAGAAGGGTGGTTGTTCTTTTGAACCTACAAAAAGGTCAAAAGAGAAATCCACACCATTAAGGCATTCACATCGCCTTAAGAAGAAAGGTGTTATGAGGGGTGTTGTTGAGGAGCCTGGAAAAGAGAAAGAGGATGTGGTAGCAGTAGAAAGTGACCATGAACAAAAGGCTAATGTGACTGAGAATGTATAAGTCCCTATCAAAAGGAAATGGTATGTGTCTAGTAGCTTTGAATCTAAATCAGAGGACATTTTTATTACTAAGAAAACTAGGAAGAAAACCCCAGACAACCCTGATAATGAGGAATATAAGTTCACAGGGAGCGGTGATGAACAACCTTCAAGGGACGAGGAATTATTGATTGAAGACAGGAATATAAGAAGAGATCTGTAGGAAGCCTTTGAGAGAATAAAACAGCTAGAAGAATTGGTCAAAACCTATGAGCAAAGGGACAGAGAGAGAAGCAAAGATACAGGAGTTGGAAGAAAAAGTTAACACTTATGATCAGGGGTCAAAACTAGACATCCTTGCAGAGTTAGACACAGTAGTTGCAGGAAATAAGGAATTAGTGGCTAAAGAGAAAAGAATCCCTGTTGTAAAAACCCCAACTTGTCATACAGTTGTGTCCCTAGGATATCAGCAATGGAAGGTTACTTAGAATTTCTTTGAACAAAAAGAAGAGTGGAAAAGAGAAAAAGAAACCATGATTGTAGACCACACTAATGTTGGCAAGAGACACATTGGAGCTTCATGATTGTCGTCATTGATGGCAACAAAGTTCATCCCACACATTCGTAGGACATGGTGTGTCTATACCAGAAGTCAGATTGAAGAATGTTGTGGTCCGGTAAGCAAGAACAGAGTATGTGGAAAGGTTCGACAGTCAGGTCCGGATCTCTCAGAGGAAGTATCTTTGGAAAGTGTGGACTTGGGGAAGTCAAGAGGAGTACCTTGACTGATAGATTCTAGGAATTGAGCCTCCGATGATGAAAGCGTAAAGAGATATAAGCATTCAAGTATTGGGGTCCGGTTTGATAGAACAGACAGAGGAAGAACTGATAGGCAGAGCATCAGAAGTTATTCCGGATTAGATGTTGATGGTGATAAAGATTCCTAAGGCATTTTTCATGATTGGCCGACTTGTTAGATGATTTCTATAAGTTTCTTTTTGATCTGTTTCACTTGGGAAGCAAGGATTCAGCCGATAGACTAGAGTTTGAGATAATATTGACTATTCCAGATGCCGACTAGAAAAGTGTTGAAATCACTTATGGGGATATATATATAATGAATTTAGATGTGTTGTGTGTTCATGTTCGGAAGTGCGAATAAAAGCAGAAGAATGGTATAAAAGGCAGAAAACAGGTTCGGAATGTAAGAGGACAACAACACTTAAGGAGAGTAAGAATGAAGTGCAGCAGATCAATCTATTGAGCTTAACCGGAACTGAACTTCAGCATGTGTGGATGCTTCTCATCAATTCAAGTTTTCTTCTTGTATACAGTAAGTCTTTTGTAGGCAGTGAGCCTCTTGTGAGCAGTGTGCTGGGGCAATGAGCCCTAATTGGCAAGTGCCATTTTGTATCTTCTATTCTTCTAACAGAGAATAATATATTGGGTTAATCACCCCGTGGTTTTTCCCTTAACAGGGTTTCCACGTCAAAATCATTGTGTCATGTGTATTGGTGTTATTTCCATTTCATGATTATGCTTGCTTATTTGATCTGATGTTGCATTAACTATTAAGAAAGCACAGAAAGTTGAAATATTAGGATAACTGATTCACCCCCCCCCCTCTCAGTTATCAACAACTAAAGCACTAGAAAGGAAGGATATTGAGTTGCAGAAGCTAGCTGTTAGAATGGAGGAAATAGAAGACAAAGCTACTCAAATTGTCAAATGTAGACCTCTAGCTAGGACCTATGCCTTGTCTCTGTAGGAAAAAATTATGAGTTACCAGTTCAGTAAATTGATCAATAATAAGCCAGTTGACATGAGTGAGAAAATGGCCTTCCTCAAAGTTTTTGCTACCGCCACACCTGAAGAACAAGACCAACTATATGAGTTTTACTTACATAATTATGTTGTATCTAAAGATACTGAGTGGAATATATTAATTTATGTAGGGGATTTAAAGGTACAAGCACTGGCCTCTTACTTCAGGAATTAGAAATTGAGAGGAGAAATCATGCAAGCCTACATAGAAAGAGAAAAATTCATTGCCCTTCCAATTAGGAAAGAATCTGAAATCCCTGAATTAATCATTGCAGAATGGAAACAACTCTTAGAACACAAGGGTGTGGGGAGGAAGATTATGAATTCAAGGCTATAGGGTTATGATAGGATTCAACATTTAACAGTTGGGCTCATTCGTCACTCTCATCAGCATGTACAGGACAAGTGGAATAGCTTGACTCCAGAGTTACAAAAGAAAGAACCTCATTCTGTCCATAACTTCATGGCCATGTTTGAAAGGGTCAGGAAATACATGGACATTGCCAAAGGACAATCATTGAGCTGGATACCACTTATTTTCCAACCCCATATGCTTCTATATCCAGTGCCACATTGGACTTGGAGGAGTACAGAGTGTGAGAAAGTAGAGGTCTCCAGAATGAACATGTTGGCATACAATAATGGCTTTTATTTGGAGCAGATCAAGGGAGTAGGTACTATTGCAGATTTAAGGGAGATCACCTTGCACTACAACCTACAGCCTTAGTTGATTTGCTTGAGGTCAAGCAAATGGATAGTTGGGGGGGGGGGGGGGTGTGATGAGCCTAGTTATTAGCCTATTTTCTTATAGTTTTATGCAAGTTGAAAGACATTCCCAGACATTATTTTAAGCATATTTCTATGTTAAGTTATCCCTTGTGATCATTATGCATACTTGAACTTGATTAATTAAGTATATGGAGATATGATTATAACACGATGAAATTGTATGTTATATGTGGGAATGTATGGATTATTGAGAATGTTTGTGTTGATTATGGTTGTTAGTATTTTGTACATGTTTATCTACTAACCTTGCAGCTAAAAGAGGAAGGATTGTAACCCGTAGCAACTGCAAGATGCAACCCACAGCCACAGTATTCCAGGCACAGAGCAGGGAAGATTCCAGCTTCAACTAAGTGCAGCAACCACAAGATGAGGACACTTGACGGAGATAATCATGCATCATGATAATTACCAATACAGATGACTAGAAGCTCGAAGGATTCTGTTGTAACTAGAAGACCAACGAGACTGGTTCAATCAGTCCACGTTCCCCTATTTCAGAAGAGAGTTCTAATTTTATTAGGACACTTCTCTCATTTTCTAGTGATTATTGTTAGCATTCATTACACTCTAGTTCCTACAGAGTGGTGTTTTATGTTTACAATTAAGAGACCCATTTCAATAAACTCCACCATGCCTATATGTATGGTTCGATAGTTGAGGTAGAAGTTAAGTTCAATTTTGAATAATTTTTGCTCTATCGCAAATATAGCTATTTGAATCTTTTCTAGATTATGCAGACAATGTTATTTTGATTTTGAGTTATGAATACTATAGTTCAACAAAATTCTATGTGATTTGAAAAGATTGTGCAATGCATGTTAGAATCAATATGATTGTGTTGCTTTAAGAGAACTAGATTTGAGTTTAAGCAGTGAGGCAGTCACCTGAGCAAGGGACACTCCTGATAACTGTCCTTCACTTTATTTCTTGCATGTTATTATTGTTGTAGCAATTATTTCATGAATGCAAGATCAATTAGATTCTTAAGTTGTTTTAATTCATTTGACTTGTGATACTCTGGAGGATAGAATAAGTTATCAGCACTAAGCTAATTCTTAGAACTCATTCCTTTATAGTCATTGTTACAATCTTACATTACAATTACCCATAGCAACAGTAGCAGAATTACTATCTTTTTCCATTAAGTAATTTTGATTTATGATATTGTATTAGATAAGTTAGGATAGTTTGGTTTTTGAAAGCACATACAATACCAGTGCCATCACAAGTTTACTAGCCCTGGTTGATAATTCAATGAAGGTCTTTTCAGGGGTAATAGTGGACTATTTAGTAGGTTATTCCTTTGAATTGTGTGATCACCACCAAGTTTACTAGACATAGTAAAGACACTACACTTAGTCTTTATGGCTTTCAATGTTCTTGATGAGTCTCATAGTCCTAATTTGACCATTTGTAAAACTCTTTTCATGAAGTTAAAAAACTACAAATTAGACACGACAATCCTATTATCTTTTTCTAGACCTAACCTAAATGACTTAAACCTAAACCTAAAACCTAGAACTCACTTTCAAACCTAAATAAGAATTAAGAGTGGTGATGAAGGGTTTCCATCAAAACAAGGCTAGGGATGAAAACTTGAGGCTTAACAAAGGGGTAAAGGGGACGACAACAATGGAAAACATAAAATAAAGCTGAGTATATAGGATGGGTTCAAAAATTGAATAAAATAAAACACTTAGGAAGAATAAACAAGGATTAGGAACAAAATTGGAAATGGTAACATAGCTAGGGAATGACAAAGGCTAGGCTTTTTTGCAAAAAGGGTCAAGATGACATGTAAAGCACACACATGGGAAAAGGGATAAAATGGAAACAAAAGTTTATTAAGGGTATACAAATTACATTATACTATACTTACATACATGATGATGATACTTTGATGCATTAATTTAGTGATACATTGATTGATAGAGCTAAAAAATGGTTTAATTCATGTCATGATTCTTACACATTCTTTCATGCATTGTCATGCATTCCTTTATTGATTACTTTATTCTTAAATACTTGTACCATGTTTTACTCACATGATTCTCACATTCACCCCCTAGGGACTTTGTCCTTGAAATCCAATTATAAAAATAGGTTTGGATATATTTATGGAATTAAACAAAAATTTTGATTTACATTTTCTAACTTTTAAATTTTTCTTGGAAAAGGTCACTCGATTGAATGCATATATATGTACATGTTATTAAGTAAAATTAGATGTTTTTATGTATTGTTTAAACCATGCAAATTTATATATATTTCCAAGTTTTTAATTTATACATGTATTTAAACACATATTGTACATGTAATTTAAAATATAAATTTGCAATTCCTAATTCAATTTTTTTTTTTTTTTTTGTAATTGTAGGTCTACTTCTAGACCCAATTTACACATGGCCGATCCACCTAGGACACCCCCAAAACCCCCCACCCCCACCACCGCCACCACCACCACCCAAAGAGGCTCTCTCACGAGCAACCATCGATGAGAATATATAGACATTGCAAGAAAAAAATCATTTTTTTTGCAAAACCAAATCCAAAATCCACCACATGTTTCACGGTTTGCATCTATGATGTAAACTATTATTGATTCGGTGAGAGCTATTCACACTGATCTAAACACATTCCCCTCATGGCAGGAAGAGACGAGGCGATTTTACAAGGATTTCCCTTGGGCATCCAACCAAAGGGTTGGACGTACCTTTTGGACGCCAAGGACATGTTTTCAACAAAACTTAGAAAATCAACCAAATCTCGAGCGTGCTCTCCACTAGGTTTACATATTTTTCAATATCAATATGAACAAATGTCAAGATGACTTCAAGTTTTTTATTTGCTTTCTAACAAGGTATTTTTTTAAAATCTAATAACATTAAAGTTTCCATCTTGAATTTATTTTGTTAATGTGTTCTTTTTTTGCAGGAAACTTATGTCTAGTATTTCTAGTGTCATTTTTTATGTGTTTTTCAAAATTTGAAACAAAAGACATTTTAGATTCTAGACTTAACTCTATACACATTGAAAAAAATTGATTTTTGATTAGCTTTCAAAAAAGGGGGGAGCATGCTCAAATTTTTATTTTTTAGGATGTGTCCAGTTTGAAAATCCATAAAAATTATATATTCATTAAAAAATTAACAAAAAAATAATGCATAAACTACATGATAGCTAATTTTCCACTAATACGATTTGTGAAATACTTTTAAAAAGTCAACATTTTAGGGGGAGCACACTAAACACTATGTTATATTTTTCTGACAAAAACATGAGCACTTTGTGTGCTCCCCCTATTTGAACCTCTTAATCTCCACCATTTTTAGAAAAAAAAATAGTAGTTTAGAAACTTGATTCTAAGCACTACAAATCTTGTTCTTATCACACTTCTAATTTTGAGCATGGTTATCTTCAATTTCTCATTGAAGATCAATTTTTACTGATTTAAGAAAAAAAAAGAGTGGCCACTTTTGACCCCCTTTTGGTCCCCCATTTCCATGCACATACTCAGTACAAGGTATTTGATGCTACCACAACTTGATTCTAATGGCCTATGGTGACCTTCAACTTATTTTGCTTTATGGAAGAGGAATCTTGCAAAACTTAGCTTCCAACACCCTTATGGGTTTTCACGGTTAGCCTCCATTAAGCTACCCTTTCAAGGTTTAAAGCTAATGGGGATAGATCCAACCACCCTTTCATATTTTCAACTAAAGCTATTAAGTCATATGTTAGATCTATAACCTGTTAACATAATGGGTTTATGTAGTGGTCTTGGAAAGATATGGCATGTTTCCAAATCTCAGAGTATCAAAATGATTTCTTAAAGAGACATTTAGCTACTATTTGTCCCCTTGCATTATTGAGAGGTGACAACCTATGTTTTTGATAATAATAAAAGGAATAACAAGGGTCCCTACCCTTACAAAGGCCAAATGGCAAGAATAGAACAGACTCCAAGATAGGAATCAACACTAACATCGTAAGCTAAATAGCTAGACAAAAAGCACACAAACAACAATAACAGAACAAAACAAGGAGCTAAGTAGAAGAAACTGATAGCAAGAGCACTACTAAGTGGTGGGAGATTAGGCCAGGCTGAGAAGGCTTGACACCATGTCCCACACTTCAGAAATCAGATGTAACTTGGCATTCAAAGAATTAGTATCTTCACTTGAGTCTTCCAAAACAAACTTCCATTTCTTTGATCTACATTTGTCCTTCTCTTTCTATAGCCCACTCTCCAAATACCAATTTGAATTTGAGGAAACAACCAGAAACCAACCTGTTAGAAAGGATTAACAATAATCACTTTAAAGTATAGTTCAGTCAAAACACTACCACCATAACTCCTAACGTCCAAGTCATGCTTAATGCCCAGTTTTCTCGCGAAGTGACTACAAGTCATTAGTTGAGAACCCCTTCTTGCGCCCTTCAACATGATGATGACCTAGGCATGTGGGATGTTACTCATCCATCCGCATGAAATTACACTATTTTACACCATCATAGCAAGTTTAAGATAAATCATTTAAATAAAGATTAGAGATATAATTTGGAATGCATGAGATTTGTCTCTAGCATCTCCATCCTCCAAGCTTAAGACCCTCATTAGTCATCCCATCAGCAACTTTGTTCCCTTTCCTAAAAACATGCACAACAGAGAAGAGGGAAAAATTCCTTATCTATTTTAGGTCAAAGACATAACTCACCAACTTCCACCCTAGTTTTGATCTCCCATTTATGAGATCAATGATGACTTTAGAATCCCCCTCAATCTGAATTTTTTGAATCCTCATCGAACTAGCAAGATGAATGCCCCAACAAGCAGCATTTGCTTTAGCTTCATTATTACCTTTAACCCTAATATTACCTACATAAGTAGCAATGAACTCGTCACCCTTATCACTCCTTATGATCCCTCCTCCACTAGCCATGTCTGGGTTGCCTTTTGAAGCCCCATCAAAATTAAATTTGAGCCATCTAGTCGGCGAGGTCTTCCACTTTACTCTCTTTCTCAATTTTTGCTTGTTGAAGTCTACATTATGCAAATCACAACTAATCCCCCATCCTCTAGTAATTATGACTCCCTAGGTTGTAGAAGTACTTAAGTGTTTCTTTAAGTCAAAAAACTTCACATTCTCAACAATGGCCCGACAAATCAAATGGAAGATGAAATTTTCATTTTGAATTTTATCCCTGAAAATTTGATTATTCTTTTCTCACCACACTCCCAGACAAGATGCAGAGGGGAAATGTTTCAAATTTCTTTGTTTTCACCAAATAGTGCACCCTTTGCTGAGATGATGAAATCATTCAACCTACTGGTGAAACATGGGATAACTCCCCTGATTGTGGACTCAGGATGTGGGAGTTAACCTCCAGAGTGAGCTGGTCCTCTTGGTAACTTCACCTAAATTAACTAAACTACTGCTTTTTTGAGGAAAAGAGTAAGAAGGAAACATGAAAATGAACCTACTTCCCTAAAGGTGATGCACCAAAAAAAGGTTTTCAAACCTATACTGCTATTCGGACTCAAAAAATGGTCAATAATCTAAAACCACCACATACACAACTCAATATTTTGTATGTTTTTACAAAAGTGTTTCATAACAAGGTTTGGTATGTTAAAAATAGAGTTTAGAAGGAAGCTATGCTTGTTATCACAACATAAACTCTAATCTCAACTAGTTAACACAAGCTATGACCTGCAAAAATGCATACATTCTGCTCAAAGGCAAGGAAAACAAGACAGCAATCATGGGGAAAAACTATCACCACAAGATAACTTATCAACTATCTAAAAGATTTGCACAATAAAACAGCCACGAGAAGGTAAAAATAGCTTATTTTTATTGAACAAAAAGGTGTTACATACAGCTGTATAAGCTTGAAAATGGAGTTACAATTTGCTGTCCTAGCATGAAAGAACCTGAAAGGATTACAACACATGCCTAGAGAGAAAAGAACTAACTGAAAACTGCTCCAAAAGCTTGCCTTTATGCTGTTTTAACAGCTTACAAAAGGATAGGAACATGTGTTGAGGAAGTCTTCACTCCATCTTGCTGAGTCAAACCTCCTTTGGTCGTCCAAAACCTTTTCCCCCACTTTTCAGCCCCCAAAATTGCTCCAAAAGGTTGTTTGAGTGATGAAAAAGTCATCCCTTGACCTCCTCTACCATCAAGGCTTCACAAACAGCTCCTAAATGCTGATAAATGCTCAAAAACAGGGTCAAAACTGCCCCCTATATCTTCTCAACCAGTTGCACAGCTCACTCAACTTCCCTAGATGCTTGCATGTTGTTCAAACTACCCATAAATCCTTCAAATCCATTTTGCATGAAAATAGGGCATGTGATTGAGTTTGAAATGGATAAGGAATCTTCTTGAGGGTGTGAGTGAATGTCTTTGACCAAGACTTATGAGTTTAAACTACTTTTTGAACACCACTTCACACCTCAAGCAACAAAATGGTCTTCATAAAACTCGTACAGGTGTTTGGATGTGCTTTGAGAGTGTAATGAAGGCCTCAAGAAGGACAAACATGCTAGTCTTTCTTTCAGGCCACCCTCACTGTCTTGCTCATTTCCAATGTTTTGACATTTTTTCCTCAATATTTGCTTTCTCATTTGACCTGCAGGGTCTGCTGTCTAGAATCACATCAAGGGTCTCTGCATCTTAGTTTTCAAAGATCTCAATCTTATTAACCCCCATCTCAGATATCTCTAGCATGATACTATCTATATGTATCTCTATGCTAACCTTCATCAACACTGTCAACAATCATGATATCTGCAACAGTCAGTAGTACCTACCTTGTCAACAATGCCCTTCAGCCCTTGACATGCCTCTTAAAAAGGCTTTTGGGTCTCTGTGTCTTTATGTAATCACTGCACTCATCCATTACTGTACTGTCTTTATGATTGTAACTGCCTTTCCTTGAAAATTTAGCAACAACTCTTTTATCTTGCATGCCTTGTTAGATTGCTTCCTCATGGCTGTCCCCTTTCTTTTACTTAACTGTTCTTTTCCTTGCATGACTGTCAAACTTCTTCGTATGACTGTCCACTCATTTGTAGACTGTTTTTTCATGATTGAAATAGTCTTTATCCTCTAACCTCAATCTACAGTCTTGTTGTTTTCTGGATGAGAACTTGAAATCCTTGAAGAGGGCTCCTCTGTGTACTGTCTCCATCCATGCATGAACAATGCTTCAAAGAACCCTTTTGGAGGGAAATACATTTAAAGATAGTCGTGAGTTTCCAACATCCTCCAAGCTAAGTCTCATGATTTAAAGTGGACTCTAGCACTATTGTCACTTTTAGGTATCTCTGGACTCTTGGTGGCTGTATGCCTCTTGTGATGACTTCTTAGCTTCATAACAGTCTATGCTTGAAGACTCTGGCTTTTCAAGGTTTATACGGGGTCTCAAAACTGCTGACATTGCTCTGTATCTTCTTGAAACCTTTCTCACAATGACTGCCACTGAAACTACTGTGTGCAGTCATTATAACTGTTTTCATGATTATTGTCTCTGCCTTTTGTAGCTGCTTGCTGGACCCTCTGAGTAGACCTCTATTCCTCTTTTGGATTCATGAAAACTTTCAACTTCAAGAGCTTCATTTCACATACATAATCTTGTATGGATGAAAGGCGATAATCTATAGCAGTTATATGATCATCTTACCTTCAACATTGTTGACAATCTACTCACTTTTAACTGCACCTTAAACTCATGTTCCCAAGAGTTTTAAACATACAAAAACTTCTGAAGCTGAAGAACACAATGAAACCTCAAACAATGGGTCTAAAACAAGGACCTCTTATTTCTCCATGTATCATAGTTTGATAAAATCAACCTGACAGAACTAGGTTTTTATAATAAGAAATAAGGGTCAAAAAGAAAGACACAGACCTTCACAACGATCCTTGAACTTCCTTGAAAACTCTTCTCACTTTTGACACTGTCTCTCTATCATGATACTCTTCATGACCTTTTCCCCTTCGCTTTTACAATCATCTGCTAGCTATTTCTCCTAGTGCTTTGACAGTCATTAAATGACTCTTGCTAACTGCTGTTACATACAGTCACTAGAACTTTCACAAACACAAATGACTTTTCTCAAACACCAATGACTGCTCGCTGTTCCTCCATAACTGTTTGCTTGTCTGGACTTGACTGTCCTTGATCAGGACTTGTTCTTCTGTGACTGTCCTATATAACAGTCTTTTGGGACTATTTTCTCTATCTCATACAGTCTGCTGCAAGTTTTATCTCTGTGCTTTTGTAGATGCCCAAAATACCATCTTCTTTGCTGACTGTCACCACAGTCTATATGACTGTCTGTCATCACAGACTACACTGTTCCTTGTCTTCATTTCTTCATGTTCTTAAACTTGTGTGGTCAGATGAATGCATAGACAGAAAGAAGAGTGTACTGCTATTCCTTTTTAAACAGTCACGTTTTGTTGACTGCCTCACCGATTTAAAGTAGGCATCTTAATGTAAAAATTGCATAGTCATGAGCAAAAAATTGTCAAAAACCTAGCAAAGGACTGTGAGAAGTAGCAGAGGACTGTTGAAAAGTCATGAAATATAAACAACAGTATTTGAGAAATTGAAAAAACAATGAAAAGGAAATAGGGCAGTGATAGTACAGGAGCATTTGACAATAGATATTATGCATACTGTGAAGAAGTATAGCTCTGACAGATCTGTGGCATTTCCTGACTGTTCCTATAATGGGGTTGTCACAACTTTGAGACCCAACTGACCCTTGTGAAAGTATGTGAGATCAAGACATTCTGGAGAAAGAACATACAAGCCTCTAGATCTTAAAAATATCTTCATGACTTGTGCAGGTTTCTTCTATCTTAACAGTTTTCCTATCCTTTGTCAACATTCATGGAACTTTGCCATCACAAATCTCACACCACAGACTGTTGCCTAGGGTTTGAAAGTCTCACTTCACCTTTGGTAGGCACGATGGAGTGTACTCCCTATGACTTACAAGACCTTCTAAAAAACCTTGTTGGCTTAAAAAGAAAAGGTCTGTGGACTTATTGGAAAAGGTTTAACATTCTTGAAAATTCCACAAGGATCCCCAAATAACACATATACCTCTGCAACTGTTGATTATACTCAAATCAGCCTCCATTGCTTCTGATAGTGTTTGCTGCTCCCAGTGCTCTTCATGACTGTAAATAGCCTTTCTGCTGATTGACTGCTCTTACAGAGGCTCTGCTCACTATTTTCACAGTCCAGTCTTCAACTATGAATGTGCAGACCTCCTCTGATATATTTCTGTACCTTTCTCTCTGTATGTAGGGTCTGTGGTTAGAATAAAGCTCAGTGGATTGTTGAAATAGGGATATCACTGTGTTCTTTGGAAAGGGACTTATCTCTGTCCAAAACTCCGATCAAACATAGAACTCTTCACTGCTTCACAGACTGTCGTAGTCATAAGAAAATCTCTTTAAACCTTTTAAGGCTTTGTTCATGCTTGTCAAAGTGCCCATGTATATCTCTGCCCTGATGACCTCTATCAAATGTTTGACAAGTGTTCTCTGCAGATCCTTATCTTTGATTTGTCCATCAACCCTTCTGCATTGTGCTTCAAGACCATGACATTTGCCTTTGTAAATCTGCCTGGAAATAGTTGTAACTGTTGTAATCCCTTTTAAACAAGTGAAACATGTTCCTCTAAGACTTTCAATGTGACTCAGACCCATCTCACCATTGCATGAGGGCATACAATAATGAGGTAGGGAAAAGAACTTAACCTTCTTTCTAACAGTCATGCACATGAAACTGCCCATTGAATAAATTCCATGATACTGACCCTTCTCTTTTTTGGATGACTGCTCTTTATCAGAGAACTACTCCTTTTGCCTCCAGTTTAAAGATCTTCATAATGACTGCTCTTGACAGGTTTGTGACTGTCATCTTCTTGCATCTTGACAATGATTGTGACTGTCCATTACGCTTCTTGGCAATGCAAAGCCAAACCTCTTGAGATCACCACTATTTCATGCAGATCTCTCATTTTTGGTCCCTGTGAACACATTTCCTCATGAAAACCCTTGCATGGAGGAGAAAATAACCCTCTAGAGACTCATCTTGACTCTCCTGAGCTATTCATTTTGTAAAGGCATCTCCTCCATTGTTGAAACCTGTCAAAACCTCAACAAACCCTAAAGGACCAGACCAAAGAGAAAGCAAAACTAAACCTAAGCCATAAAACCCTAAGATAACTTTTGCCAAAAGAGCTTTACAAAGATTCAACCTCTTCCTCAAAACAAAAACTTCCCTCCAAGCATAGGTACGGGTTTTTGACAAGTTTAAGATACTTTCGAAATATTTAAGGTTTTCAATAACCTCTTGGACATCAAAAACCTTAAACTCTTACCTTTGACTTGTTAAAAGGTTCGTGATACATGGAAATATACTCTTTTAGGATGAGGCAAATGGGATATTGACATGTTTATAGATCTAGAACTTTACAAAACCTTTCAAGACTTGATAAACTGAGGCAAAGCATGATAAAGCCTCTTAAACCTACAAGGTTATTAAAACACACGACACTTCACGACCAAATGATGGTAAATGATACACACTCAGCCTCTACATTGCTTGATTACCTATTTGAGCTGAAACAAACGAAAATAGGTAACATTCCTTCAACACAAGATGAATGAAGGGGGAAGACTCGCTATCATGGAAAGCATCCAAAGAATTTGGCATCACCCAATTGTTGAACACCCAAAATACTAAGAGGGGGGGTGAATCGGTATTCTCTTAAACCATTTACATATCAAACATTTAATCCATTTAACATATTTAATTGCAGTAAAGGAAATTAAGCATAAAACAAACAGCCACAACTCATAACACATGAACACCAGATTTACGTGGAAAACCCAAGAAGGGAAAAACCACAGTGAGGATTAGCTCATAATATAAAGTAGTATCAACATCGAATTACAAAAGGCTCACTGCCAGAGGGATCACTACCCAGAGGAAAGGCTCACTGCTCAAGGACTCACTGTCCTAAAAGAAAGAGAGAGAAGAGGTAGCTCACTGCTAGAGTTGAACTGTTATAATTGCATCTAACATATGCAAGGAGTACAGTTCCAATGAAGCTCAAAATACTAAATCAATATCCACCACAACACCAACATCATCTCCGCAACATTACTGAACAATTGTCGACGCCTTCTGCTCACTGCATGCAGTAGTCTAACCCATGAAAGCTTATATTGCACTACACATTCAACCACACTATTATTCCTATCACATTCATCACACTTACATGATCACAATCCCTTGACACATATTTATACTGTATTCAACCTTGAGAACATTCTCCAAGGTCGGCATCACACCTTAACACATAACATTCAAATTAGGTCTGGACCTAAACATTCCTGTGGTGGAGAGGAATGAAGGCAGACCACAACACATCTTAGCTCGGATCTAAATTCATCCAAGCACACCACTCCACACGACTACAATCACCAAAGCAACTCCGCAATTAGTGTAAACACCCAAGGTTGGCCAAACCTGTGTTAACACAAAGAACTTTTAAGTACATGCTTCCTGAAACCCAAAGACTACTTGCGGACCACATGCAAGGCTTCAACACAATCTAGAGTATTCCATGAACATCCTGAAACATCCTGAAATCCAACAGATTCCTCCACAACACCTTCCACCTAATTGAAGTTCACATCAGAGCACTCAACCAACTCTGTCATACACTACAACTCAAGAAATCAACTTGAAGAGCACCAAACCATGAACAACTTGAACTGAAGCAATATATAAGCATTATAAGCACAAATCTAGAACCGCAAAGCCAAAAACAAATTTACGGAGAAATACGGCACAAAACAGTTTCTCCCAGACACCTCTGCAAGACTCAGAAACACTGTCCACACTCTGGTGAACACAACTTCCTCTGCACACCAAACTGAAGCACCAAATTTGGAATATAACATCTCTAAACAACATATCCAAACCACAAATACAGATCTTCAATATAGAAGAAATGCAAAGCAAAACTCAAACACAACTCTGTAAGCTAGAACACATCTTCAACACACTGTTTCCATTAATAATCAAATTTTCTCATAAGCACTTGGAAACCAACCAACAGAAACATATTCTCAACATCTTCAACACCTCTACAAAGCAACCAAATCATCTTCAACCAAGCAGTTCAACCAAACAGCTCATACACTTACAACAACCTCATCTCTGCTCAACCAGTAGACACAGTTGACATCAATGACAACACAAACTTGTTGACATCAATGACAACACTGACTGCCCATACTTGCAACACCAATTGATCTCAAATTTCTTAAATAAAGCTTCCTAAATTTTTCTAGTAAACTCAGAATGGAAGAAGAGGTGATCCACCATTTTGTCATTGGAGAGGCACAACATGCATCTATTGGGGAAAGAGAACCCCCTTCACTGCAAGTTGTCTTGAGTATGAATTTTGTCATGTACAACAATCCACCAAAAGTACTTACTTTCAGGATTAACTTACTATTCCATATTCTTCAATTCTTCTATTAAAATAGGTTGTCAATCTGAAGAGAATATCTAGAAGCAATAGAATGAAGACCCATATGGTCCAAAATAGATAGCCTGAAAGAATTTAATCTAATTTGAAGCTTAGAAACAACAGTAGCAAGACCATCTTCAACAAACTCCCACAAATCTCTCCACCTGGCTCTAAATCCTTCCCTAACCACATACTCTTCCACAAAGCAACCAACTCTATTAGTAAGAATCGCTTAAAGCTACTACAGTTGAGGTAAGGAAGAGAGGGGAACTTGCTCTAACCAATTGTCCACCTAGAATCAGATCGGGTTACCCCTTCCCAATCTCCAATGGATGCCTTTAGCTAAAAGATTTCTAGCTTTGCTAATATTATTCCAAATAAGGGAACCTTTAGGAACCCTATTAGTAGAGAATAACAATTTGAAATTCCCTCCCTATATATACTTGGCTTTCATTATACCCACCCAATCTTTGTTGTCCTTCATAAAATTATACTTGGAATCCCCTCCTTATATATTCTTGGCTTTCATTATATCCACCCAATCTTTGGTGACAACCTATGTTGGAGAGGAAATATAGGAGAATAGAGAGTAAAATATGGCTATAAAATTAAAAAAATATGATATTAATGCAGAGATGAGAGATTGACCAGTTGATATTATAAGGTATGCCACTACACCCTAAGCGTAACTCCTTTGCTTGGTTTGTAGCTGGCAAAAAAATTCTCACATTTGATAATCTGATGAAAATGAATATATATGGTCCTTCTAGATGCCCACTTTGCGAAAAGGAGTTGGAAACTATTGATCACTTATTGTTGTATTGTAGTTTCTTGAAAGAAATATGGAAGATCTTATTATCTAAGCTAAAGATGTCTTGGGTTTTCCCTAAAATTGAGGCAACATCTTTGTTGTTGGCCAAGAGGTATGCCGTGACTTCATAGTTTATGGAAAACCTTAGTATTATGTGTGCTATCGAGTATATGGTTGGAAAGAAATAGGAGGATTTTTAGGGAGAAAGTGTTTACAGTTGAAAGATGTTGGGCTTATATTGAATCAACTATTAAGGAGTTTGTGAAAACATATTTAAATAAGGTTGAAGATAAAATGTCATATTTTAAAAACAATATAGTACAACAATGGGGCATAAAATGCAATAATCCCATTCAAGGGTTAATAGATTCTTCAATAAAGAGAAAGGAAGGAAAATGGAAGGCTTTAAATAGAGGAGTAAAACTTAATTTTGATGGGGCTTCCATAGGGAACCTGGGTATAGCAAGGCCAGGTTATGTAGTAAGAGATTTTAAGGGGGAGTGGGAATGAAACATTTAGGCCTTAAGATGAACAATAAAGCAAAATGGGTAGTCCTAATAGTAGGTATCCGAGCGGCATATATGGCAAACCATAAAGAGAGGGAAATTGAAGGGGACACTCAAATAGTAGTGAATGCAATGAAAAAAGCTTATTGCCCAAATTGGAAACTAAGGGCCAGATTAGAAGAAATAATGTCTTGGACAAAGAAATTTGACAGTGTGAAGGTGAATCATTGCTTTAGAGAGAAGAATGGTATAGCTGATTTCCTAGCAAATCAAGGTATAAATTTAATAGAATATACTTCTATGGAAAGTATCGATAAATCAGATTGGCCTCAATTGCATAATCTAATTAATGATGAATGCCCTCCATGAGTGAGAGGTGAGGTTACTTGTGCTATTGTTCATGATGGCAAGTGTGTACTAAGGAGATCATGATGTCCATATGCATGTGTAGAGAGAAGAATGTGAATTAATGAAAGTAGGAATGTTTATATGGTAGGAGTTGTGATAGGTGAAATACCATGGGATACTCAATCTTATTGTTGGTGTGTTGTTGTTGTGCTATTGATTTGAGGGTATTAGATATTGGTGTGCTATAGCTTTTTTAGGTGGGGCTTTGATAATGGCAACTGGTAAAGCAACTAGGGATCCTTTGAGATATGGTTCGATTACAAACCATCGCTTAAGGAAATATTCAACTACTTAGAGGCCAAAAACTTAAAGCTTTTAAAAGTCACTCTGGGAGCCAATGGTCTAGAGGATAGTAAGGTTTGAACTTGAGCCATGATGTTAGAAGATTTTAAATGAAAGATTTAGCTGGTGGTTGAGAATAAGGAAATAAGAGAGAGCATTCAAGCTTTGTTGGTTTGTCAACAAGAGGAGGAGGTTTATGGGGAAGAAGAAATGATGGAAGAAAATAAGATAAGCCCATTCAGATGATAAAGGCAAATAGAAAAATGGAGAATGTCAAAGTGGAATTTAGGGAGATGCAAAAGGAGGTTAGAGCTCTAATGGCAAATGTCCATGCCCTCAAAGGATTTTGTCAAGATCTCTAGTTGGTAATAAAAATTATGGTGATTATTCATCATAGAGGCCTTCTGGAGATTTTCGGTGGTTATACCTTGCCACTATTGGAAAACAATATTTTGACTAGGGCTGTAAGGAAGGTGGAAATTATCAAATGGTATTCGGCTTATTGGGTTGGAAAGGTGGTAGGTCCATTTTTGCCAATGGTGGAGCTTGTGGTTGTATCTGGAAATGGAGTCTACAATAGATTGCTGGTACTCAGCTCAGGTTGGTGGCAGCATAGCAAGTTGGGGAGTACCTGAACTTCAATGATATGAAGAAATTTATATACATAGGTGTTATGGCTAGGGTTCCAATAGGTTTTTTGGTGGTGTTTATTTTTGCTTACAGTTGAGTAGCTTGTTTTATATTTGTCTTTCGGCCACACTCAGGTGGAGAGTGGTACTAGTTGTTTTCTGTTATCATGCCTTTATGTAATGTAGGTTGTTGTTATCATGCTTTATTATCACTGCTACACCTGTGTTTAGGGTTGTTCAAGCAGTTTTAGTTTTCTGTATGGTGTTAATGCGTGTTGTTATTTGGGAAGGGATCTCATATATAGAAGCCTGATAATATATCTAAAAAAACAACAAAGAAGTAAGACACAAAAGGATTCAATCAGAAATTATAATGACAAGGTAGGCTTTAAGAAACAGATGAGTAGATCAAGGGCAACAAAAGCAACACAGAAACAAAAAAAAGACAGCCAAATAGAGAAATCAATCAAGTAAATAAGCTACAATTTCAGTAGAAAGTGTGCATCCGTATATCACAAACTTTCATGATCTTTTTTCATCCTACTAATGGATCCTATGATCTGAAACAGTATTTAAAAATCTTCTTCACAGTTTTTCCAAAAGCTTTGTTTCATCATGTCACAAACTATAATTCTACTTCTCATATATATTCTCCACTAAGGAATTACAATAACCACATTTGTATACCACTCTTTAGAAGTTAAACCAATCAAATGTCCTCGGTATTCCACAACCATAAACGACACAAGTTCACCAGGACAAATTTAAATTTGCATATGTGTTTTGGTGCATATAGTTTAAGCCCAAACAGCATCCCAGAAATAGGCACAAGATATTAGAATTAATCCAGAAAAAGTGCCATACAACATGACAAAGGTAGAACGAACTAAAGATGCTATTGTTCTCCTCATCATATCCAAGCATTGACTTCATTGGAGGCCCTTCTCTAACATTTCCTGCTGACTTAACAGCTTTCTGCTTTCATATTTCCCATACTTCTGCCTCTTAAAGATTTTCAGTTTAGAGCTGTACAGAATCCCTGAAAAACAATTGAATGTTATGACTCCTCCACAGTTTTATGAAACAGGGTTTAACAGATACAGTATAAGCCGTCAGAATATCCAGGAAGTGATACATAGGATACGATATAATTTCATCAAATCAACGTATGGGTTAGCTCTCCAAACACTCAGAAACAATTTTTTTCAGAGACTTTAAATAAAATTTGATTACTAATTTACTTCTTACCACTGCAAGACAGACACCATGCATCTTGTTATAGTGCAACACCGTGTTTGCAGCTGGCTTCACTTGGCATACCTAACAATTGCCACAAGAACAAATTCAGTTTTTGAAATGATGGAAATGTTCTGCATCTCTCACAGCAAGTTCTCTTGCAATAATCTTGCGAGATAAACTCGGTTGCAGTGTGTTACGTACCACATACTTGAAGATTCTTGACAGGCTAATAATTGTTCCAGGAGACACAATCCAAGTGCAACTGTCAACTTTTCATTATGGTTTCCAAGAGCAATTCCTTATCCTCCACATCTTTCAATACAAATCTTGTATCTGGAATAGACCCTGCTGCCTTCATCTCCCAGGACGATACTCCAACTTTGTATATAGATCTCATGTGGTTCTTGATGTGCTCTTATACACAAAAACTATGTATTGTTTTATGGACTTCGATCCAACTACACCCAGGTATCTTTTTAATTCCTCTATCTTTCATCAATTCCCTTACCTTTTTAACATCACCCCACATGCCAGCTTCTGCATATATGTTTGACAGAAGAACATAAGGTGCAGTGTTTTCAGGATCCAACTCAAGAAGGAATCTTGTCACAAATTCTCCTAGTCTCATATTCTTATGTGATCTACAAGCACCAAGCAAACCCATCCACACAACCACATCAGGTTCTATTGGCATTTTGATGATAAAGTTTAGGGCTCCCTGAAGATAGCCAGCACGGCCAAGAAGATCAACCATGCATACATAATGATCCATTGTAGGTATGATGCAGTAAGAGTCACTCATGTGAATGAATGATTTACATCCCTCATCCAGTAGACCTGCATGGCTGCATGCAAATAAAACACAGATTAAGCTTACATGGTCTGCATTTGTTCTGGAGTGCTTCATAAGTTCAAAGAAGTTAAGGGCATCCTCGCAATAGCCATGCATTGCATATCCTGCGATCATTGTGTTCCATGAGACTATGCCTGGATGATACATTTTGTCAAACAACTCACGGGCTTTCTGTAGTCTCGTACATTTTGCATACATGTCAATCAAGGCAGTCACAACTACAACATCTGATGGAAAACCGCTTTTGATTATTTTTTGATGGAACTCCATACCCTGCTCAAGAGCTCCAAGTTTGGCACAAACTGGGAGTATGCAGGCAAAGGTTGATGATTCTGGCTTTTCACCTGCCAATTGCATTTTCTTAAAATAATCTAAGGATTTATCAAGAAGGCCATTTTGTGCATATCCTACAATCATTGCATTCCATGAGGCCACATCTCGTTTAGGCATTTTGTCAAATAACTTGCAAGCCTTCTGTAAACTTCCACATTTTGCATACATGTTTATCAGGGAAGTCCCAACTACAATATCTGACAAAAATCCGCTTTTGACTATTTCTTGATGAATATTCCTAGCCAGTTCCAAAGCTCCAAGTTTTGCACAAGCTGGAAGGATGCAGGAGAAGGTTGATGAGTCTGGATTTACACCTGCCATTTGCATTTCCTTAAAAACATCCAAAGCCCTATCAAAAAGCCCATTTTGTGCATATCCCACAATCAATGAATTCCATGAGACCACATCCTGTTGAGGCATCTTGTCAAACAATTCATGTGCCTTATGTATGCTTTCACATTTTGCATACATGTCTACCAAGGCATTTGCAACTACAACTTCTGACAAAAATCCGCTTTCAATTATTTTTCGATGGATTTCCATACCCACTTCCAAAGCTTCCATTTTGGCACATGCTGGGAGGATGCTAACAAAGGTTGATGAGTTTGGCTTTGCACCTGCCAATTCCATCTGCTTAAAAGTCTCCAAGGCTCTATCAACAAGGCCATTTTGTGCACATCCTATAATCATGGCATTACATGATGTTACATCTCGTGGGGACATTTTATCAAACAAGTTGGATGCCTTTTGTATGCTTCCAAATTTTGCATACATATCTATCAAGGCAGTCACCACGATAACATCTGACAAAAATCCGCTTTCGATTATTTTTTTATGGATCTCCATTCCCTGCTCCAAATCTCCCATTTTGACACACATTGGGAGGATGCTGGAAAAGGTTGCTGAGTTTGGATTTACACCTCCCAATTGCATTTCCTTAAAAATGTCAAAGGCTTTTTCAACAAGCCCATTTTGTGCATATCCTATAATCATCACATTCCATGAAGCCACAATTCTTTGTGGCATTTCATCAAACAGTTTACATGCCTTATATACATACCCAAATTTTACATACATGCCTATCAGGCTAGTTGCAACTACAACATCTGACAAATACCCACTTTCAATAATTCTTTGATGGATCTCCATACCTATTTCCAAAACTCCATGTTTCACACAAGCTGCAAGGATGCTGGCAAAGACTGATGAGTTTGCCTTTACACCTGCCAATTGCATTTGCTTTAAAATTTCCAAGGCCTTCTCAACAAGCCCAATTTGTGCATATCCAGCAATGATTGCAGTCCATGAGGCCACATCTTGTTGGGGTATTTTTTCAAATAACTCCCGTGACTTATGTATACTTCCACATTTTGCATACATGTCTATCAGCGCAGTAACAACTACAACTTCTGACAAAAATCCACGTTCTATTATTTTTTGATGGATCTCCATACCATGTTCCAAAGATCGCATTCTGGCACACACTGGGAGAATACTGGCAAAAGTTGCTGAGTTTGGCTTCACACCTGCCAATAGCATTTGCTTAAAAATTTCCAAGGCTTTTTCAACAAGTCCATTTTGTGCATATCCCGCAACAATTGCAGTCCATGAGACCACATTCCTTTGAGACATATTGTCAAACAACTCATGTGCCTTGTCTATGCGTCCACATTTTGCATACAAGTCTATCAGGGCAGTTACAACTATAGCATATGACAACAATCCACTTTCAACTATTTTTTGATGGATTTCCATACCTTGTTCCAAATCTCCCACTTTGGCACATGCTGGGAGAATGCTAGCAAAGGTTGCTGAGTTTGGCTTTACGCCTGATGATTGCATTTGCTCAAAAATCTCAAAGGATTTATCAACAAGCCCATTTTGTGCGTATCCACCAATGATTGCAGTCCACGAGACCACATTTCTTTCAGGCATTTCGTTAAAAAGCCTGAAAGCCTCATCAAGAACACCATTTTGAGCATATCCTGTAATCATAGCAGTCCATGACACGACATCTGCATTATGCATTTTGTCAAACACGTCGCGTGACTTCTGTATGATTCCACATTTCGCATACATGTCTATCAGCGCATTCGAAACAACAACATCTGACAAAAATCCACTTTCAATTATTACTTGATGAATCTCTATACCCTGTTCCAAAGCTCCAATTTTGGAGAACGCTGGGAGTATGGTGGCAAAGGTTGCTGAATTTGGCTTTACACCAGCCAACTGCATTTGTTTGAAAAGCTGCAAGGCTTTTTCAACAAGCCCATTCCGTGTATATCCAGCAAGGATTGCAGTCCATGAGACCACATCTCGGTCAGGCATTTTGTCAAACAATTCATGAGCCTTCTCTACTCTGTCACATTTCGCATACATGTCAATCAAGGTATTCATCACAATAACATCAGATTGACATCCACATCTAATGATTTTTCCATGGATCTCCAAACCATGTTTTAGATACGCCGCATTGGCACATACAGGGAGAATAGTGGAGAAGGTGAAGTGATCAGGTTGGACAGCTGTTCGTTGCATTTTATGAAACATAGTTAATGCTCCCTGAGTAAACCCTTGCCTTTTGTAAGCTGCAATTATCATATTCCATGATAAGACATCTGGTTCAGACATGTTGTCAAAAGCTTTACGAGCATCTACCAAGCTTCCGCACTTGACATACATGTTGATTAGTGTATTTTGTAAAAGTGGATTTGTGGCAAACGCGAATTTCCTGTCATCGACGTGAGAGTGGATTTGCTTGAACTTTGAAAGAGATTTTTTGACAATGCAGCGTGCAATAGATGAATGCATGTAGAGGAATGTACAGGAGGGTTGTTTGTAGTAAGAACGTGCAGAACCTCCTTCAAACAACCCTCTTTACATAGTGCTCTCAGACTGACATTAAGATTGAAACGGGCATCGGATAACATTGCAGGTGTTGTTTTGAAGGTAGCAGCAGTATGTACATTTGATAACCTTAAAAGAAAACCATCGAAAACTGACAGAAAAACATTCTACAGTATGGGAGAGAACCCACTAATTGAGCACCCTAACTTCACACTTCTCAAAATCATAGGGGACAATTTCAGATCACTCCAAAAATTTTATGGTAGCTTACTTGGCAAGGTCCCTGCTTATAACTAAGGTTCCAGGGTCACATCTTAAATATGATGCCACATCAGCATGCTTTTTGTTGAGGTGTTAAATAGTTCCCCCAAGCATCACATGATTGGTTGCTTTTTAGATCTAAAGGTACATTTCATTCAATTATTAGTACTTATAGTCAACACTAACAACCTTAAAGTCACAACTACTAGCGCTAAACTTTTAAAAATATTGGGCATTAAATGCACAAATATTATCTCAACCATTGGAACTATCTCAGGGATTGGGTTTTTTCCCCTAATACCGGTTCCAAATTGGCAAGGAGCCCTATGTTTGAAGTTGTTGTCTCAAAGTAGTTTTTGGTAAGTTGGCCTGTGAATGGGGTATTGTGTGGTTTTTTTATAAATAAAATTAAAAAGTCATTTCTATATTAATGGTTTTCCTTAATCATATAATAAAGTGCAGGGGAAAAGATATTATTGTAATGATGAAGTTTGCAAACCCATTCCAATTCTCATTAGTCATATAATTATAGATTGATAAATGGTGTAATTTTGTACAAAGTTTGACTCATTCTTTGATCCCTCACCTCTCTCCATTTATACTCATTCCTATATATTTGACCTTATTTTATTTATATCCACACATTTCACTTCATTTATTACACCTATGCATGCACTTACACCCATACATTCATTACCCACCCTGATATGTACACCTTTTTATCCTAGGTCAATCTTGTAATGTGCATTGCTCTTCAAAATGTGGAACTAACCTTCAAATTTTAAAGATTCAAATTTAAAATTTGCCAACCCCCTCACATTTCATTCCTACCATTAGTTGACTTGGTACATGTTTTGTGTGATTAGTTGTTATATCTTGGTATTTTAAGGCTTTTAATGTGCATTATTTTACATAGAAAAAATATATAAGCATTATTCGATTATAATTTGAAATCCTAGCATTCTAAGGAACATTCATTACAAGAACACTTTGATTGGGGCACCACAAATTTTAGAATATTGCATTATAATCAACATCTAGATCACTTGCATGCTTGTTTGTTGTTTGTCAATCATTTCATAGTTGTAAAGTCAGTCTTTCAAGAGGGTTGACCTAGGAGAACTTAACCCTAGCAATATGACAATCTCCCTAAGGTATCCTTAAATACTGCTAGTTCTTGGCAATCAATGCAAAGCAAAGAGCACTATGAATTTGATTGTAGAAGTCCATAGTGTGTAGGTTTATTTACAAGGCATAAAATTCACTTCTATAGTGTGTGAGATCAATCCTACACAACAGAGATTCAACCCACAACAAATTGATAGACTATTCTAATCCCAAGGCAAAGAACAAGCATAGAGTATCCATTATCAATTCTGAGGCAAGTGAATTTTTGTGTGAAATCTAGTTTATGCTTTACCATTGTTCCCAAAACTAAGTATCTTTAATCACTCACATTTAATTTCCAAAAATAGCAATTTTTTTTGGATTAAGGATAGTCAATTCATATTACCAAAAAATATAGTTGTGTCATTACATATGTTGTGGCCAAGATGGCCACCATCACAGGATTCAAGTCTTTACAGCCCAAAAAAAAGGAAACCAATTTACATCTTACAAAGATATCATAAGCCCTACATTTCTCAAAAAGACCTAAATGTTGTTCCAGAAACAAAATTAAATATATAACTGTTAAACTTTTTTCTATACTTCTGGAAGGTCGAATACTGGTTCATCATTAGACATGTTGCTTTCTGTATCATCTAGATCTGATTCACATTCTGATTCGGGAGCTGCATGGCCCACTCCATCTCTATCCATATAAATCTTATCTTCTTCAATTACACCGGGAGTAGCATGAATCATATAAACTTCCTGCGGTCTATCAACCTGAGATTTAATTCTTCTAGCCTCGAGTTGAAGGATTGGCTAGCCTTTTCAATGTCTAACGGCCTCATTTCAGAAAGAACATATTCAGAGTCTTGCGTTGAGGAGAACCCCCTATCAGCCATCTTCAACAGATTGGCCAACTGATCCTCCACAGAAGCTGCTACCTGCAAATAAATGTTAATATGTGCGAGTCTAGAATCAGACCCATTAAGAATTCTAGGCTTGCCTTGAAATTGGTCCTCATTCCTCTTTTTCCACAGTATCCACAAAACTTCAGTTGTTAGAGCTAACCAAAATATTTTATTTTTAAATTCAAGACCAGCAAAATTACCAAAAATAATTCTAATTTTGCAGTTAGAATTAGATAAAGACCAGTTAGGAAGACTGTTCATAAACATATCTCAGACCTGACAGGCAAAAGGACAGTTAAAGAAAATATGCTCACAACTTTCATGGACATTACAAAGACTACAAAGGTAACTGTTGAAACCTACTGGCAATTTCTTCAACCCTAACAACCACCTAAAACATCCTTTCTTAGGTTCCAATGGCTTAGACTAGAATGACAAAAAAAATAATGAAGATCTCTAATACTAATATCATAGTCCCAAGCCTTGACACAATGTTCGAAGATCTCATCAGAATCTCCAAGAAGCTTATAGATCCTTTTGGAAACACAGCCTTTTAAATTGCCTCCGTCTTTCCACTTTAGCATATTCACCCAGTCCTGCTCACACAAGAAACTTGGCTGGACAGGGATGACTGAATATGCAGAGACCATCATAGAATAAGTTCTCCTTTGAGTGTATTTCAACCTGAATTCAACTTTTAAAGATTCCCAACTTTTTATGCCCTTAGGAGTTGTCATATCTTGGAAAGAAGATAGGCCCAATTTGTGCCATTTAAGTCCAAAACAGCCTTGGATAAGAGCTAGGGGCTTCTCCTTATGTTTCAAGGACCACCATATAGAATTGTGATACCCCCATTGTACCATAGCATTGTCTCCACCAGGGACAGTAATAAGAGATCTGTAGAGTTCCCAAGCCTTCCAAATGGAAGCAAAAACAATTGTACCAAAGGGCTTCACTTTAAAATCCCCAAAAAGGAGGTCAAGAGGATGCAAATTTTTCCAACCTAGGGCATCTTTAGGACTAGCCAGTTTAATATTATTTCTCACAAGAACTTTCCAAGGCTCAAAGCCCTCCATAAAGTTTAAAATCCATTTAGCTACTAGTGTTATCCCATGCAACTTCAAATCCTTCAACCCTAACCCACCATGATCTCTGCTAGTACAACACCATTTCCAATTGACATGATTTTTTTTCCTTTTCCTTTGCCGTCTGACCATAAGAAAAATCTGATTTCTTTTTGAATGCTCTCAATCTGCATGTTAGAGAAAAGCCACATGGAAGCATAATACACAGTATATGCAAATAAATTTTTTTGGCATACTTGAAATCTTCCAACTAGAGATAGGGCTTGCCTATTCCAACTCTTAAGCTCAACCTCAATTTTTGTGAAGAGCCAACCCCACATTTGCTTGAGAGAGGGATCAAGAGTAAAAGGAATGCCAAGAAACCTGACTATCTTTTTTGGACCACCCCATTGCCAATCATCCACACCAAGCCACACAGGTGGGGAGTCAGACCAACCAATAAGAAAGGATTTATTGAAGGAGGCCTTTGCACCTGAGGTAGAACAGAATACATTCAATTTGAGCTTTAGGTTTTCTAGATTTTCTCTTTCGAAAACATGAAACAATGCAGTATCATCTGCAAACTGTAAAAAATAGCAATTTCATTTATTCCAATTTATTATTCACAGTTGTCAAATTAATTAATCTAGATTGTAGCATACTTGATTTGTGTGCATTATTTAGTTAGGCTAGATTAAACATAAAGGAAAGATAATTTTATTTTACATTTTCGGTGAACTTGACCATTCTTACACTCCCTAGGGTTTAACCTTAGATTTATAACTTCAATAATTCTAGGGTATTTTTGATACATATGATATCATTATAATTTTATCATTTATTTTTAGATTTCTTTAGGTTTTGGATTCATTTTACTTCCATATATTTATAATACTTTGATTAGGGCTTGGATCATACTACATAGTGACATACATCTTTTAGCCCAACTTCCCACCCTAGGATATTCTACCTTATGGCTTCTTTTAGGTCTTTCTCCATGGCTAATATTCATGCATACATTTTAAATTTTGATTGGTTCTTATCTTTCATTACAAATCATCTATGTATCCTTAATATTCTCATGACACATTATACCAAGGATAGGGATATATCTTATATGGAGATTTTGTTCTATCATGTCTTATATTTTCCTTCCTTCATGGATTTGATTAGTGTTTATCCATTCCTATTAGATACACTTATGTTATTTATCCATGAGCCTAATGATGATCATATAGATTGTGATGGTGACGAGTACATGATTAGGGAGGTTTTACCTTGTGTGTCAACACCTTGTAGGATGGACATAGTTGATATTGTTTAACCTCCACCTTTTCATGGCATTGTTACATTACATGATGGTCTTATATCTATAGGATCATGCTTTTTAGATAACATATCCCCTCTCACACGTGAATGGGGGTCAATCTTCTACATCTCATGTTTGTTTTACTCATACCTCCTATGATGATGTCATACCTTATACCAATACATCATTATGCATTCATGTGGATGTTAGTGATGATGTTACACCTTTTCATTCCTGACATGATGACATTATGAGCCTTAGCAAAGAAATTTTACATAATGATTATGATTTTTCTATGGATCCCTCTTTACATGTTAAGTCATGTTTACTTGCTAATTATGAATATTTAGATGATGATGTTTTATTGACCAGGGAGTTTAGGTTATGCTTGAGTGGTAGAGTTATAGAATGGTTTGATTCATCTTGTTTATTTTACACCTCCATAACTTTGGCTCATGTTTTTATTGCCTATTTTTCTAGCCATAGTTCACATAAGCATAGCATGGACTTAAAGATGTCCCCTCATGACCTGTCTTTTGATCCCTTATATTAATGTCTTATGTTTCTCCTATTCTTACTTTTCATTCTACTCTTGATTCACATGGTTATAATCATGTGGGGCATATGCATCAATGATTAGGAAGATCTGCCAAGATGTTAATTTACCACCACTAGTTTTGCAAACCAATTACAAATATATCTCATGTACCTCATCTCTCATCTAAATAGCCTAAGGAGTTAGATATCATTCAACAATTGCAAAAGACTCAAGCCAAGATATCACTTTAGAATTTAGTGTGCACTTCACCTTTTTATAGAGATCATGCAAAAATCCTTAGAGAAAATCCAAGTGAGTTCCAATACCACCTCACAATTAGTTACATCTTTGATGGAGTCTATTGGCCATGCAATGAACATCATGTTATATCATTTCATAATGATGATACCCCACTTGAAAAGGTTCTTAAAGAAGCAATACCTTTAGACATTGTTGTGAAATGTGGTAAACTATTCATTAAATAATCTTTAGTTAACAATGGATCTAGTCTTAACATATGCACTAAATAATGTTTAAATCAATCAAAATTAGACATGTCAAAGATACAATTGTTTGACCTTATGACTAGAGAGTTGATAACATGCCTAGATCTTGCATGGGTACTATTATTCTTCTAATTAAGGTTGGACCTTGCATGCTATATACCTTGTTCTATGTGATGCCCAGAAAATAAGGATCATAAGGCATAAACATGTAATAACATAGGAAGTAATAGGATCATGATAAAGGTAATCATAGCATGTAAACAACATCATAGTTATGGAAGATAAAGATTATAAGAACATCATAAATCATGTGTTATCATAGGAAGATAACATGGAACGTATTGAAACATAAATGGCAAACATGGAACAGGAGCAACATAAGAGTCAAAAAAGGTGTGTAGGCATCAATGGGAACATAGGAAAGCATAGGAGTTAAAAATGACACATAAGAAAGCATATGTGCTAATCATAAGAGTAATATAAGAAAGATGCCCCTCAAGTGGGGAAAATAAAGCATACATCTAAATATAGAAGGCGAAATGAAAATAGGTATAATACAATGGGATAAATAAGAGGCCAAAGTTTAAGGACATAGAAGGTAAATGGACGAGTACGCAAGGAAGATCACAACATATGTGACATAAACAAAAGGCCAATCACTTGTGTCGACATGCACCACTAAATTTGGTGTCTTTACATAATCCACATGCTAAATTTAGGAATGTTAGCATGACATGACATATTTACATGAAACCAAGAAGAGCAAAAGCACAAAATAGGAGAAGTAATAAGAGAGAAGTGATCATATCTAAATAATAAATGTTAGAGTGAATATTTTATATTCACTATAGCTTAAGTATACTTAGGTTGATGAGGTTAGGCAACATCTTGTCTAATTGAATGTGCAACCTTTTAGGCCTTTAGAGGTTACCTAGTTGTTTGGTAAACCTCATGTGCATACTTTTTGAGGTTGGAAGACTTTCCATCTCACCTCAAAAGGCACTTTGCCGTAATCCAACACTTGTCACCAAAGGTTTTTGGTTTGCACATTCCAAGTGATCTAAGGGTTGACACCTATAGAACACTTGTCTACTTGTATGTGCCACATCATGGGGCACTTGTCAATTCACATGCAAGGTGGATTGCCTCATCCATGCCTATATAATAAGTCATCCCTATGTAAATTATTAAGTGAGATTAATAAATGTTTATGCTCAAACTAAGTTCGTCAATATCATTGATTTCTTTTCTCTATTTGTCGATTTCCATATTGTGAGAGTGAATATCAAGTGTTGCATAGTATCCTTGGCTATTCCTACATGGTATCATAGCCAAGTTGTAGACACACTCACTATTTTGAGGGGATCCAAAGGTGAGGCAAAATCCAGTGCATCCTAGAGCAAAACCGATATCATGAGCAAAATTTAAAAAAAAATAATAATTTTTTTAGAAAATTTGATTTTGCTTTGTAATTTTGTGAATTTTTTTTTGCAAATTGAAGATTTGCAGGATTATTCTAGGTCAATTTTGCCAAATTTTTGGCCCATTTTGTCAAATTTTTGGTAGATCAAGTGCCCTATTCGGCAGTGATTTTTTAGTGGCTAATATTCGTCAATTGGCTAATAGTTGAAATTGGGGATTCAAAATTTGGCTAATGGTACAAACTATAAGGTGACCTGAATCACCACATTTTTACAAAATTTTATTCTAGTCCTAGTTAAATCGTCAAAATATTTATTTTATTAAAATGTTAAACTCAGAAATTTGCCATAATATTCGATACCTAATTAGATCAGATTGGCCTAAATTTTATAATTTTTAGTAGAAAATGAAATTAATTCACCAATAATATTATATAATTATTGGTTACTTTAGGGCCATATCACCAATTTTTAATCACCATCATTGATTTTATTTATAATCTAACAACTACAGTTGTATTCCATGGGTTAAAATATACCCATGGAACTCCAATGCCCATCGAGCTCGAAATTGTAATTGGGCTATTGGTCTCAATTTATAATCTAATAGATAGGGTTAAATTCCATGGGCCAAAATGTACCCGCAGATTTCCAATGCCCATGGGGCCAAAAATTGCATTTGGGTCGTTGCTCTCCATTGAGATCAACGACCCAAATGCAATTTTTGGCCCCATGGGCATTGGAGCTCTGCGGGTACATTTTGGTCCACGTAATAGAACCCAAACCGTTAGATTATAAATAAATCAATGGTGGTGAAAAATAATTTAAGGCCAATTAAAAATATTTAATGTTTGATTTAAAATATTAAGGGATTAAGGAATTATAGACACGAGTACTACACCTTAAACTAGTCCACTTTGAGGCATTTATTTTTCCATAGGAATTTAATTTGTTTTTTTAGGAAAGATTCGCCATGGTAATTAATGCATTTTCCTATTTTTTGTAAGATTCGTGGGGATTTTCTACAAATTTTTAGTGATTTAAAAAATTCGTCAATAAACTTAAATATTTTTTTTAAAAGGAAAGATTGGCTAATAGAAATTAATATTTTTTTCAAAAAAAAAATAGAAGATTGGCGAGGATTTTATATTTTTTTTCGGAGGAGTTTCTTGAAGTTAATTAGTGCTATTCGGCCTTGCCAAGACTTCTGGGTCAACTGCAATTTTTTTTTTGTTTGTGTAGGCCGAATTCATTCCCTGTGGAGACCACGGCTGGGAAAGGGTAGCTCAAAAGAGGCGTTTAAATCTTGTGTGGAGCGCTCGAACGTCTCATCCTTTTTTGAGCGAGCAGAGCCTCACAGACCTGCACAAAGGGCGTCTAAGCCTGTAGCAAAACCTAGTTCTGGGCGTTTGAAGAGGTGCCAAAGGTCGATTGGGGCGTTTGATTGAAAACCAACAAGGTTTTTTTTTAAAACCTCTGTGTTTTTTTTTTAACCCTTCGTGGCAATTTTTGAGTGCACAAGGCGTCACACCTATGGGAAGGGCATTTATTCTCTTTATCTGATGGCAGGTTGGCATGGAAGGCAGATTGAAGGCTTGCTAAGGCCGATCTAGGCGTGGAAAGGCTTGCAAGAAAGAGTTAGCGCTCGGTCAAATTAAATAAGCAAATCTCTGTTGGCCGCCCCTACACCTCATCTGGCCACCATTGCCCATGCTTGGCCGCCCTTGCACATCTGTTTGGGCATTTTTCCTTACATTTCTACCTTCAATCTCTCATCACTAGTTAAATAAGGAAATCATGTTTACTTAACTAATTAGTCACTTGCATAATCCTAAGCATCATTATCCAAGTCAACCTTGCACATGGCTCAAGGTTGCACATGGATCTATGCATGCACAAGGCTCCGTAAAATCCTCTCATCAAATCTTATCCATTCATTCAATCTAGAAAATCTCCACCATCCAAATCCCTTGAATCATAGACCTTCTACATGTGCACCAATCACAATGTAACACTTAAAGGCTTCTCATGCATTCTTGCATCTTATTTAGCCTTAGCCCTCAATCTTCCAAATCAATCTCGTCCATTGATCCTCCTCATCCAAAATCTATAAATGGACCCTTCCATAAGCCATTTTCAAAGAAGTATTCTTGGAATACATGTTCATGTTGTTCAAGTGAACAACCACATTCTCCCTCCTCAACACCCAATCTTTTGAGCACAACCACCATTGGTGCAACAAAGGTTTCTGTTGGTGCGAAACTTAGTCTTTCATTAACTTTGTAAATCAGGTTAGATTTATCTATAGGTTGTAATTTAATGTAAATTAAATAGGTTATACTTGCATGTTTTTCTATTTTTTTGGATTTACTTTTCATCGCATACAGCTCAGGTACACTTGTTGGCATAATGTCTTGGATGGTTGTATCATGTTGGTCTCTCATCTTTTCCTCGTCCTCTTCCTCAACCACATCTATTATTATTTGAGTAGCCTCCCCAGGGAAACCTTGTGAATAGAAATTATGATAACTAGTGGAGGGGGGTCACATCTTGAATTTGTATTGCCAAATGGTTAATATTGTTAGCATGTCTAAAATTCTAGCTCCATTATAGTACTCGACAACTAGATTTTGAGTGTGAAGAGCTCCTTTTTTTCTAATCCATGAGCTCCAGCCAATCCTCTATCACGAAATTCTTTGACTTTAGGTTTATTGTATATTGAGAGGGGGTAATTATTTGTGATGTGGTGGTCCCATTCTTTGCACAAACCATGGTATACTAATTTTAGCCTCTTTGAGTTTTAGCAAATTCAACCCTTAATGCAATATCCCTCTTGGTGTTGATTTATTATATATCGAGAGGGGGTAATTATTTGTGATTTGTTGGTCCCACTCTCTACACAAACCACATACCTTTTTTGTTTTTCACCAAACTCAACCCTTAATACAATAGCTCTCTTGGTGCCTTATATCATAGGACATTTCTTAGATGTCCTTCATTGCAACAATGAGTACACTGAGTCTTATTCCTTCTAGAAGGGAGAATTAATCCCTCTTTTCCCCCTTTACTAGTATTTCCTACTTAAGCTTCAATTTTTCTAGATCCAATCTTAATTTTTCCATCTCAGTTTTATCTAAGGTCTCTCCCTCTTGTCTCTATGACTGAGCCTCCATCCTTGTGGCTATTTCCATCACCCATTTATAACCTAGGAATTCTTTCCAATCTAATGCTTCCCTAATATAGGGGGTCAACCCTAATATAAACCACTCAATTCTTTTCTTTTTAGAGAAAGGTTCCTCCAACTTTCAAACCACACTTTTAAACTGTTGGTCATAGTATTTTATTGACTCGACGTGCTTTTTCCTTGTTTTGCTTGTGGTTTCCATTGGGCCATTTGGGGAATAAAAGTTTATCAAGAATAAAGATTTTAGGCCAACCCATATTTTGTCATGGTTGAGGCACTCTCATGTACCAATTCAATGAATCATCCTTGAGTGTACCAACAAAATCAAATAACTTGGTACGATCATCATTGATCTTGACCTTCTCTAGTGAGACTCTAAGATGAGCAAATGTTTGTTGGGATCTTTAGTGTCTTTTCCAAATATAAGAAGCTTCATCCTATTTGCAACCATACTTGCAAGAGGGGAGAGTGTTTTAAATTTTTCTTTTTCTTTTGGGATTGTTCTTCCTCATATATTCTATATTCTTGGGTCATCTTTTTCTTTTCTTCAAAATTTATCTACTTGGCTTCACTCCTCTATTTAATCTTAGTCTTCCTCTACCTAGTTTCACCTCTTTCTTGGTTTACTGGCTTCTTATTCTGAACCTTATCTCTTGGTAACTCGCTCTCACAGAACTCTAGTCCTAGGATCTCTTCAAAATCCTTTACAAGTTCTATTCTTTACTTTGATTCCTCAAGCTTTTGCAATGATTAACTATCTATATCTTCTTTGGATATCCTTTCTAGACTTAATTGCCATAGGGGGTGACATTTGGTGTGGGTGGTTTATCTCCTCATAGTGTCTCTCCAACATAGGGTACGTATCTTTTGGTAACTCTTCAATAATTAATATATTATCATTATTAGCACCTAAGTTATCTTCGTCCTCAAAATATTTCTACTGTTTCTCTAGCAAATTCCAAATTTCTGGTGATTTCCTTCATTCTATTGCTTTCTTTTCTTTCATCTTCTCTCTCGAATAACAATTTATTTATTTCTTCCCTTCTTTGCATTCCACCATACCTATTTACTTCAATATTCTATAGGTTCATGTTGACATTCAATATGCTCCTTCTAGAGATTGGAGTTACCAACTCCTCAAACCCATTATTTATTATAAGCCTTGGATGTCATTGGTTAGAATTTTCATCAACAATCAGCCCTCTAGTTATCCATCTTATAGGTTGAGCACCATTACTTCTAAGGCTCTCCCTTTCCATCACATCTATAGTGTCTTTCATCCAAGGATCCAAATCATTCATACTTGCCAATGTCTCATATTCTTTCAAATGTTTTATCATTTTTTTTTGTGGTTCTTATTTGGGTTATGGATTGCTCTAGTTCTTCAATATTAGTGAGTGCCAAGTCCATTAAGCAACCTCCTATCTTAGTATTAGAGTATTCACTAGCCACAACCCTCTTGGTGCACTCTCTTGACACATCTCACACCTTCTCTAACCTTCTCCACTATCTTTCTTCCCTACCTTGGGTCCGTTTATCCCTTTTCTCTTATTCTTTCTTCTTTTTAGCAAAGATCATCTTCTTGTTGTCTTCAACAACCATTTCAATCTTAGCAAAAAGTTCTCTCACTTGCCCTTTCCATTGATGGTTTAGTTAAACCGTCACTAATTCCTCTTTATTCATCCCTAAAAGCTAGACCAAATTTGACTTAGCAGTTGCATCTCTTCAAGATCTCCTCCCATTCCATAGTCATCCCATAGGTGCCTAACCCCCAAGGGCTAGGACCTAGTATTATGCTACCACACATCTCCAACACCACCATAGCTTCCATTAGTACCTAATCTCTATAGAGTAGTCTTAACCATAATTCTCTTCCCTTCTATGATTCCTTCTAATGTACCAAGAAATTGGGGTCCATGCAATCGAACCAAATGTTGATAATAAATACAAACACAAATGTTAAACTATTTATGTTAGAGAAACTAATCCTAGTGTGATATAGTAAGAAGGAAAAATAAAGCAAATTTGATAGATTAACATATACACCAGAAGAAAGTACACATTCATTCACACATCATAAAGTAGAACCATTTATCTTTTTATTCATATCATCATTCTTGTACATACAATCTCTCATACCTCAAGCATAGATATACACATCACATATGCTTGGGTGATGCAGTCTTTCTCCTCTAATACATACTCTCCTAATGTCTTGATCTAGTCTCTTCTATCCTATTCTATTACATTTGTAGTACACTATATTACTATTATAGCCTATCTATGTGTAGGGACATGTTCCTAAACTCATCCTTATGCATCTTATACTAGTAGGAGGCACTACAAGATATTTGATGCTACCACAACTTGCTTCTAATGGCCTGTGGTGATCTTCAACTTATCTTGCTCTATGGAAGAGGAATCTTGCAAAACTTAGCTTCCAACACCCTTATGGGTTTTCATGGTTAGCCTCCATTAGGCTACCCTTTCAAGGTTTCAACCTAATGTGGATAGATCCAACCACCCTTTCATATTTTCAACTAAAGCTATTAGGTCATATGTTAGCTCTATAACTTGTCAACATAATGGTTTTATGTAGTGGTCTTGGAAAGATATGGCATATTTCCAAATCTCATAGTATCAAAATGATTTCTTAAAAGAGACATTTAGCTACTATTTGTCCCCTTGCATTATTGAGAGGTGACAACCTATGTTTTTTATAATAATAAAAGGGATAACAAGGGTCCCTACCCTTACAAAGGCCAAACGACAAGAATAGAAAAAATTCCAAGATAGGAATCAACACTAACATTGTAAGCTAAATAGCTAGACAAAAAGCACACAAACAACAATAACAAAATAAAACAAGGATTTAAGTAGAATAAATTGACAACAAGAGCACTACTAAGTGGTGGGAGATCGGGCCAAGCCGAGAAGGCTTGACACCATGTCCCACACTTTAGAGATTAGATATAACTTCACATTCAAAGAATCAATATCTTCACTTGAGTCTTTCACAACAAACTTCCATTTCTTTGATCTTCCTTTGTCCTCCTCTTTCTGTAGCCCACTCTACAAATACCAATTTGAATTTGAGGAAACAACCAAAAACCAGCCTGTGAGAAAGGATTAACAATAATCACTTTAAAGCATAGTTCAGTCGAAATGCCACCACTGTAACTCCTAACATCCAAGTCATGCTTAATGCCTTATTTTATTGTTAAGTGAATACAAGTCATTAGTTGAGAACCCCTTCTTGTGCCCTTCAACATGATGATGACCCATGCATGTGGGATGTTTTTTGTACCATCATAGCAAATTTAAGATAAATCATTTAAATAAAGATTAGAGATATAATTTGGAATGCATGAGATTTGTCTCTAGCATATCCATCCTTCAAGCTTAAGACCCTCATTAGTCATCCCATTGACAACTTTGTTCCCTTTCCTAAAAACATGCACAAGAGAGAAGATGGAAAAATTCCTTATCGGCTATTTTAGGTCAGAGACATAACTCTCCAACTTCCACCCTAGTTTTGATCTCAAATTTATGAGATCAATGATGAATTTATAACCCCCCTCAATCTGAATTTTTTGAATCCCCATCGAACTAGCAAGATGAATGCCCCAACAAGAAGCAATTGCTTTAGCTTCATTATTACCTTTAACCCCAATATTACCTACATAAGTAGCAATGAACTCATCAACCTTATCACTCCTTATGCTCCCTCCTCCACTAGCCATGCTCAAGTTACCTTTTGAAGCCCCATCAAAATTAAGTTTGAGCCATCTAGTCAGCAGGGTCTTCCACTTTACTACCTTTCTCAATCTTTGCTTATTGAAGTCTACATTATGCAAATCACAACTGACCCCCCATCCTCTAGTAATTATGACTTCCTAGGTTGTAGAAATGCTTAGGGGTTTCTTTAAGACAACAAACTCCACATTCTCAACAATGGCCCAACAAATCAAATGGAAGATGAATTTTCATTTTGAATTTTATCCCTAAAATTTTGATTATTCCTTTCTTTCCACACTCCCTAGAAAAGATGTGAAGGGGAAATGTTTCAAATTTCCTTTAACAAAAAATGAATGAAGGGGGAAGACCAACTATCATGGAAAGCATCCAAAGAATTTGGCATCACCCAGTTGATCTCAAATTTCTTAAATAAACCTTCCCAAATTTTTCTAGTAAACTCATAATGGAAGAAGAGGCGATCCACCATTTTGTCATTAGAGAAGCACAACATACATCTATTGGGGAAAGAGAACCCCCTTCACTGCAAGTTGTACTAAGTAAGAATTTTGTCATGTGCAACAATCCACAAAAAGTATTTACTTACAGGATTAACTTGCTATTCCATCTTCTTCCCAAATTCTCCTCTTAAAATAGGTTGTCAATCTAAAGAGAATATCCAAAAGTGACAAAATAAAGACTGATATGGTCTAAAGCCCAATAGGTATTACCCTCGTGCTAGAACATAGGCATCCTAAAAGAATTTAATCTGATTTGAAGATCATAAACAATAGTAGTAAGACATCGTCAACAAACTCTCGAAATCTCTGCACCTAGCTCTAAATCCTTCCCTAACCACATACCCTTCCACAAAGCAACCAACTCTATTAGTAAGAATCACTTAAAGCTACTGTAGTTGAGGTAAGGAAGAGATGGGAACCTACTCTAACCAATTGTCCACCTAGAATAAGATCCGATTACCCCTTCCCAATCTCCAATAAATGCCTTTAGCTAAAAGACTTCTAGCTTTGTTAATATTATTCCATTAAATAAGGGAACCTTTAGGAACCCTATCAGTAGAGAACAATTTGAAATCCCCTCCCTATATATACTTGGCTTTTGTTATATCCACCCAATCTTTGTTTTCCTTCATAAAATTATACTTGGAATACCCTCCTTATATATACTTGGCTTTCATTATATCCACCCAATCTTTGGTGACAACTTTGTTGGAGAGCAAATATAGGAGAATAGAGAGTGAAATATGGCTATAAATTAAAAAAATATGATATTAATGCAGAGATGAGAGATAGACCAGTTGATATTATAAGGTGTGCCACTAGACCTTAAGTGTAACTCCTTTGCTTGGTTTGTAACTAGCGAAAAATTCTCACATTTGATAATTTGATGAAAATGAATATATATGGTCCTTCTAGATGCCCATTGTTACATCCCTCTTTTTGGAATCAATAACACTATTTACTTTTTCTTGAATATTTCCATTATGTAATATGTTGTTAACGTCATGGAAACTGGTGATGTGGATAGAGAAAGTTAATTCTATGAAAGTTTGGAATCTATTGATTATGATCAATGCGATATTATAAACTAAAATGTCATTTTGTTAAGAGAATATGATGATTGGATATATTATGCTTTGATTTGGAATATAGGTGCTTTGACCACAAAAATCGTATGTGAGACTGTCTTTGCAGGAATAGGTGGACCATGTTCAACAGGAAGAGAAAGTATCTTTGAGAAAGAGAATAGACTCTGGAAATTAACCATGGGTGTTTGTTACTGAAAATGCCAATCAGGTAGATAAACCTTGATGCCATGAATTTAGTCATGTTTGCGGCTAAGATAATTTAAGACAAGATGTTGACGTCTGAAGTAAAGGTTTAGCACCTTTCATAAGTCGTCATATAAAATTTTGGAAATTGACGTTGTCGCAAGTCTGCTTAATCATGTCGTCTAATAGAGATGACTAATATTCTGATTATAGGTAAATAAATGAATTATTTGTGGCAGAATTGTGAGTCGCGTCTCGATGTCAAATGACGTGAGAAGTCGTAATTGTGTGTAAATGATCTAGAAAACTTATTTTGCGTTACGCCCAATCCGTCGTGATTGTCATAAAAACACTTTGAACTTATGTTGTGAACTCATTCTTTTTTTTGGAAATCGACGGATGTCAAATTTGAAGCCAAAGCGTGTAATAATTTGTTTTGGTCATTATTTGGAATGAGTCTTTTTCCTTCTAGCTTAGACCTCGAGTTATTATTGATCTAACCTTTATTTTTTATTTTATTAAAGTTGGCCTTCGTTTATTCTCTTGATCGGCTTTAGAGACACTTTATTCATTTATAGCCTACCACCTTGCAAGAGCTTAAACTCCACTATTCAGTGTAGTTGCAAATTTTGAGGTTAAGAAGCCTTCTTGTTTGAGTAGTGGACGGGGTTGTTATGTCCACCAACTGCCACGTCGCCATGAGGAGCTCCATATTATGGAGTGGTCGCTTAAGGATAGGGATCGACATGGCATGCAAAAATAGATTTCCTACTGGTTAGGCATGGTCGGCAGTATGAAGTGTCGTTATTCCTTCACCGTGCGCAGTATGGGGGACGATATTTCTTTTGGAGTGAGGATATGAAAAGGAGATATACGGGGAAAGAATCAAGGGGAGAGGGAGAAAGGAGAAGAAAGAGGGAGGACTGTGGAAAGGACTATGAAGAGATCTGGCAGTGGTAATCTACTGCTATCTGGATAATTAGTCAGCAAGCACTCCCGACCATTAACAAGTTTCATTCCTTGACATTACACGAACTTGTTCTCTGATTCCAGTCGTATTTTCCAAGCTTATACGATAGCTTTAAGATTGTAATTGATAATGCAAGTGTTAGTTTAATCTGTGAGCTATGAGAAGTTTGTCATCATTAAAACTTAAGCATTCAGTAAAGCCGTTACCTACACTACAACACGTAGAAGGTTTGTTAAATTACAGTGTTACATGTAAAGGTCATAGGCTGTGATTGTGGGAAAATCTTTTGGGTTCGCTCTTAAAGGTTTTAGTTAAGGTAGGGTGCACTTTGTGTACGTGAAGGGAAGTAAAAACAATAAGGAAACGTCTCACAGCCCTTTCGAGCTGTAATAGCCTAACACTGTCGACAGAGAATATGATCTTTGTCGACAGTCAGCAAACTCTGACTTTTAAGTTAGTAAACAATTTGAGTGGATAGCTTATTTAGTCAAAACATCGACAGAGGTTTGTTTTGGTAAGTTGTGAAGGACATAACATGCAAGTTGATACGGTCCTTCTCCAATCTAGAGATAGAATTAATCGGTTGGGTCACGGTAAAAGAATTTGCTAGCTTGGAACAAAGACAAGAATTAGTTTATATGCTTGAAAATAATATATGTGCATTTGAAGCATTTTACCTTTTTGTTATCTTTTAAAGAAGAGACCTCAATCTTAATGTATTTATTGATAAGAAGATTTTACAAACTAGTATTATATTTTCGTTAAGACATAAGTATAGTCAAACAATCAAACTCTTATGTAGAAGAAACGGTATGTCAAGACTATTTAACGAATAATTAGACAAGGATTATCTACGTCAACAAATTTGACAAGACAAAGCATTATGTTGTGAGTTTTTCAACGTAGGGCTTCTATTTCACTATATTCTTGACTTGACTCAAGGAGAAACCCTTCCTAACAACAAGTTGAAACTATGTCATAGGATCGAAAGTCAAAGAAGATTCCTTAGTATGTTAATTTTATACTAAAGGACTTCTAATTTTCATGTTCATTAAAATTGGTTTTGACTTCTAATATGCAAGGAAACCATATAATTAACCTTTAGACAAAGAGGTTTTCATAAGCTCAGGGATAGAGTAAACCTTTGCGCCATGTGCTATTGCATGAGGGAATTCAAATACCTTGAGGTCATCGAGGTCAACATATATATAAATCTTACAAATAGGAAAACTGTAGGTTTGCGATTAATTCAAGTTGAGTAGGGTGGGTGAACTTAATTCATGTGTTCATACAACACTAATTAAATTCAAATCCTTTGGCCAAGGTAATGCATGATCCTCAACTGCATTAAATGTTCACTATGACTGGATGGCGTTTCTTGTGGAAGGGTCATGCATGACTAGAGGGTATCTAGGGATCTGCATGATAACAAGACACGTAAGTTACAACACTAGAGCTCAGATGGCAAACACCTATGGTTATCCTAAGTCTATCCTCTTGAGTAGGGTAGGGCCACTTCCGGTTAGGAAGGAGTGCGGGAGACCGACGGTCTGTGGTTGGAGGTTAAACTCCTTGAAGATACTTTCTCTTCCAAATATTGAGGATTGCCGAGTCTTGAATGTGAATGGTCGACAATCGAGATGCGGTGATAATGGTATGTTTCTAATATTGAATTTGCTCTAAGAATTTTCAAATTAGTAAGAAAACTAAATGTTTATGGTTTATCATTTCTTTCAGCTTTGTGAAAAATGAAATCATGTTTATTGTTAAATCGAAGAATGTTATAATTGTTAGTAGTGAAACCTTTTATGTTTGATCACAAAGAAAAAAAATACTTATGGTAAAACCTAGTTTTCAAGTTAAATCAGATATGGATGTTACACCCACTTTGCCAAAAGGAGTTGGAAACTATTGATCACTTATTGCTGCATTGTAGTTTCTTGAAAGGAGTATGGAAGATCTTATTATCTAAACTAAAGATGTCTTGGGTTTTCCCTGAAATTGAGGCAATATCTTTTTTGTTGGCCAAAAGGTATGCCATGACTTCATAGTTTATGGAAAACCTTAGTATTATGTGTGCTATCGGGTATATGGTTGGAAAGAAATAGGATGATTTTTAGGGAGGAAGTGTTTACAGTTGAAAGATGTTGGGCTTAGATTGAATCAACTACTAAGGAGTTTGTGAAAAGGTATTTAAATAAGGTTGAAGATAAAATGCCATATTTTAAGAAGTATATAGTACAATAATGGGGCATAAAATGCAAAAATCCTATTCAAGGTGTTGGTTCCCAAAATTGCAGCTTGCTAATCCTAAGGGTATGCCAGATCCTATGGTCAGACTAACAAGGTTTTGGCCAACGAAACGGAGTGACCCTATATGGTTTACTACTCCTTGTTCTTTAGGTTTTGCTAGACCTAGGCGGGTGTACCTTCTGTAGTTTAAGTAGATTTAAGGATTATGTATGATTTGATTATAGTAATCTATTTTCAAATGGCATATGAGTGTGAAATAGATACAAGAGTAATAGCTAATTCTAAAAGATTATGACTTTGGATTGAGTGTGATCAATGCCTATTCCTATTGGGCTAATGGGGTCAAGATTTATGTGATATGTAGATTTATCTACTTGGCTTAACTCTAACTACTTGATATTTTTATATGTTTATACTTTGTATAAACGTACAAAATTGTTGGTTATCAGACTCTTATAAATCCCATTGATATCTTTCCAAGTAACTGTGATTGTTTGAAAGGGTTTTAATTGTAGCTTGAAGGAAACTAATTAAGATGATTTGTTTAAAGGATTTTAATTCTGGGTAGAATCCAATAAATAGAAATCACTTAGAAGGAGTTTAATTCTCTTCTCTCCAAAAACCAGTCAAGAAAATCACACAGAGGCAACAAATGTGTCTTGACAAATTAAATATATGCTTAATACACTTAATTTGAATAAAAAGAAAAGACCAATATGGAGACAACTAAATAACTCATAAGAATTAATATTAATAGAGTAGTTGAACACCAGAGATAGAGCTGCCGATTAAACTTTCTTTCCCATTAAGTTTGCTTCAAAGTTCATAAAGGTTTTTTTGTATTTTGTTCTATGAGCATAACTGAAAATGTAATAATATATTGTATGTTCTGATTTCTTTCAAACTTGGCCTTGGTTTCCCTTATATACGGGAAGCAAACAAGCTTCAAGCCAAAACAAGGTGACTTTTCATAACTTACATCTCTTTAGATAACTAATGATTTTTCTAAAACATAATTAAGAAATAAACAAAGAAAGTAATCTGGGCATCCACAGTAATCATGATTTGAGTCCGTTAATCATCATAGAGGACCCATGACCGCTGGCCTGACAAGATTCTCCTCTCCAATGATGCAGTCTCTGGTGAACATGTTTTGCCCACTATCATTTCAGATGCACTATTTATTGTTTCTCCTCTATGCTTAACCTTTGAATCTAATATCGCAAAAATTCTTGAATTAGCATTTGGCAAAATTTCACTTCAAGTTTATCACGAGGGTCAAAGGATTTTCCAGATTTTCTAGCTTCTTTAGCTTCTTTCTTAATCATTGTCTTCCATTTTTTAATTAGCTGAGGATGTATACATGGTTGGTGCAAAGATTTTTGACCCCTTATGTTGCTCGAGAGATGAATAAGTTAATCTTAGAAAGATGATCAACATATTCATGAGAAGCATAAGTATCTGTGGTAGAGATTGTTTCTTTCATAACAAATTCCAGAGTAAAAATTTGTTCTAACTGTATATGTATGCTATCCATCACCCTAGCTTCATCATTAACCTTATCGAGAGCCACTAGTAACAACTGAGCCAATTCATTTTTCCAAGTGCTCTGTTCTTTTAGATTGCCTTTATCATCGAAGAAACTAGGAAAAACCATATCCAAAGGTTGATCAAAATCACCAAGATCCTATGTTAACACAGTGTTAAACTTTTCATGCATGTTGATTAGCTCATCATAATTCTTAAACACCTGTGTATCAACATCTCCCTTGGCTATCAACTCCTCCTTTTCCAACATCCCGATATGTAGTCTTTTATGCTCTTGGTAGGCAATATGTGTTCTATCATGCACTGCACATACCCTATCAACATTCGCCAACATCTTCTCAAATCTTTTCTTAATTAATTATGAGGCCATTTTATATTTGAAAGATTTTATTTCTATTTCTAATGGCTCACCATGTTCTAAACTTTTTTAGCTTTAATCTTCCAATAAGCAGTCTCAACTCTAGCCTCTGCCACCTTCTTATCAGCTTCAACCATGGTGAATAGCTGCTTGAGGAGGATGGCAGTCTATCTTTGTAGCTAGCAATTTCTTGTCTCAATCTTTCATTCTCTGTCATATACATTTTGTTAGTCTTTACCGGGCTCTCCATTTGGGCCTTTTTGAATCTTGCAACACTTATGTTCAGGTCAACAGTTTCCATGGGATCAATGTCCTCAATTCTTTGCACCAAAAGATGGCCAAATGCTTTATTTGGATTATTAATGACTAGAGGCTTTTTATTTGGTGGGTACAAAGCCCACATCAGTAAAGTGGCATTGTATGGATCATAGCCTGATCCAGAGTGTATTTTGTCTACCCCTTCAATACTTAACTGCACCTTTTTGTATTGATTTCTTCAAAAACTGTCAAATACAATAGCAGGGGTCATATCCCACTCGGAGACTAGCATGACTCTTGCCTCTTCTAATAATGCTCTTCCTTTCTCCAGGGTTATAGTCTTCATTTCTTTGTTAATCTCTGCTTGCATTTCCTTCAAGGCCTCAACTTTTGATTTAGGGGTGACTTTCTTTATCCTTTCCCTAGTTTGTTTGCCCTTGTATTCATACAAGAAGGCCTTAAACTCAGGGGTTTTGAAAAAATCATTATGAGAAACAAATTTTTGCATGTACCGTGTCTTATATCATCTAAGAGTTCACCCGGGGCTTCCATTATGACAACTTCTCTTTCAACAGGGGGTTCATATTTTTCAATCACAGGATGGAATGCCTGTACACCTTCATCCCCACTCTCAAATTCTTCTTTCTTTGCAGTACTGGTATCCACAGAGAAACTAATGTATGTGTAGGTTGAGGGGAAATATGGTACAATGGAGTTTCGTACTAGGCTTGTGTTTCTCTGATGTTCCTATTTCTCTTTTGAAAAACCCAAGGGGGAGCATCCCCAGTCAATTCTACTTCATGTGCAACTAATGTATCTATCCTCTCTATAGGATCATCAATCTCAAAAAAAATTCCTTTATATGTAGGATTATTGGCTATCCTCCAAGCCTCTACTAGCATTAGTCTATGATATGAATTCCTCCTTTCAGTTGCACAATTCTCATCAACATTTCTTATCAAATCATCGTCCACAAAGAGTGTATGATGATATCCTTTCAGATTTTTTCTTGTTTTAACCTCATTTATGAAATGTTCTGGGTCAAAATTCTCCCTTGCATTTCCTTTAGGCATTCTGTAATGCTCTAACTTTTTATCAATTGACTCATAACCTTTTTTAGAAACAACAGTGAAATCTCCAAAACATAATGTTCCAGGCATCAATGACTGCTTATTATAACTTTTGAGATGCATAAAATTAGAATAGGTTAATTGCCTCACAATTTCCAAATAAGCAATTCTATTTGGATAGGTCTTTGACAGCAAAAATGGTGCTCCCTCATATCCATAGATCCTAATTTTTGTGCAGTCACTATTATTAGAAATGAAAGCAACACTACTTTAATGGAAATCTGATTTGAATAAATTTAAACAATCTTTAAGTGTGCATTAACAATGGAGATTGTAATCAAAACATAAAACCCACTACAGAAAAGATGTCAAACATGAAGAACTCAACACAATAACATGGTGTTTACATGGAGAAAACCCTTGTGGGTAAAAAAACTCCACCAGGAAAGAGACACAAGTTTGTATTAATCTGTAAAAGATCTGTACAATACATCAACTACACAACTCTCTCCACAAGTCTTCAATCTGACAATATTCCGACAGCACCCGAGTACCTAAAATCTGTATTGCAGCAATAAATACATGGCAAATACTTATAGAAATGTTTTCCACTCCATTCTAGGCGTTCACCTTCTTTCTCCTAATATTTTCCAACCTGTAAACATTAATTACCATCTTACAAGCATCTTACACTTGTCCAAAAACAACCATTCAAAGGTTGGGCGCCCAAGACTAAATCTGGCCTCTTATAGTATCTTATGATGCATCATAACCATCATGGATTCCACAAAAGAGTATCTTTCCAAGATGGGAACATTGGGCTAAATATAGAAAATATACAATATATCTGTCATATGCGTCATAGAATCTCATAATCTTATGACAACTTGCAGCTGTCATTGATTCAGTCACCAAACATTATGACAGTTGTCATACATGCCAAAAATAGTATATTCTCTAAGGGAGCACGCCTACCCTCATTTACTTTGAGTTTTTACATTTGCCAACAATAAAAGTCACTCTGTAATTACCTCCGGTTACTTCAAAATTACCGCTGCCAGTGAAACTAGTACATCTCCTCATGGATAATTACAAATTACATATAATAAATAGAATAAATACAATATTGGGATTTACAAGGTTCATGGCACCTTATCCCAACATTCTCCCACTTGACATTATACATTGTAAATCAACCCATAGGAAATCAAATGAAAAAATAATTACGCACTAGAAACAAGGCCCATGACCTCTCTGCACCATACGAACTTCTCTGTGCTCATAGGCTTGGTCAATGAATCTGCAACATTCTCCTAAGTGTATCTTTTTTAGCTCAATCTCTCCATTTGCAACCAACTCTTGAACAAAGTGATACTGAACATCAACATGCTTAGTCTGAGCATGATACATGGGATTCTTGGCCAAACAGATAGCACTTTGGCTATCACAACCAATCTGAATGATCCTGCAATAAAAACCAATACCTGTACACAGTCTCCTCAACCAAACTGCCTCCTTAGAGACATGAGTAGCAGCCATATACTCTACTTCTATGGTGGACAAAGCAACTGTGGGCTGCCTCTTACTCATCCAACTCACTGCTCCTCCAAACAAAGTAAACACATAGCCACTAGTTGACCTTCAACTATCCAATTCTCCTGCCCAATATGCATCGACAAAACCCTATATGTCCAAAGATTTATCAGCACTATCAGTACCAGAATAAACCAAACAATGATCAAGAGTACCTGCAAGATATTTAAACACCCTCTTCGCATAGTTCCAATGTTGTCTACCAGGGTTAGACATAAATCTACTCTAAACTCCCACTGCTTGGGAAATATCTGGTCTAGTGCAAACCATTGCATACATCAAACTCCCTACATCACTAGCATATGGCACATTAGACATATCCTCAAGATCATCCTCAGTCTTTGGACACATATCTAATGAAAGCTTAGTACCAATGGGTAAAGGAACTCTAACTGGGTTACAGTCCTGCAAACTAAACCTATGCAAAATAGTATTCACATACTTACTTTGTGACAACCAAAGCTTTTTGTTAACTCTATCCCTCCTAATCTCCATTCCCAAAATATACCTTGCAGCACCAAGATCCTTCATCTCAAATGCACCTGAAAGTTGGGCTTTAAGCTCACTGATCATACCCTTAGTATTGTTGAAAAACATGTCATCAACATACAAAGCAATAATCAGTATAGAATCATCAACACAATAAATGTAAACACAGTGATCCTCCTCGCTTCTAACAAAACCTAATTTCAAAACAATTGAGTCAAACTTTTGATACCACATTCTGGGGGACTGTTTCAGACCATAAAGAGACCTCTTTAACCTGCAAACCCAATGTTCTTTTCCTTTTACCTCAAAACCTGTAGGCTGTTGTATATAAATTTCTTCTTCAAGATCTCCATGCAAGAACACAGTCTTAACATCCATTCGCTCAATCTCCTAATCATAAGATGCAGCAATGGATAAGAGAAATCTAATAGAAGTCAATTTAGCAACAGGAGAGAATATCTCACCAAAATCAACTCCCTCTCTCTGGGAGTAGCCCTTGGCTACTAGTCTAGCCTTGTACTTCTCCAATGACCCGTCTGTTCCAAATTTCTTCTTGAAGACCCACTTACAACCTATGGCCTTTCTTCCTTTGGGCAAACAGACAAGATCCCAGGTGTTACAAGAGTTTAAAGCCATCATCTCCTCCTGCATGGCTAGCTTCCAAGACTCACTATCATCTGCAAAAATAGCTTCCCTGTAGGATCTAGGTTCATCGTTAGTACTCAATAAAGCATATGCACAACGGAAATCTGGTGGGCTATACCTATCAATTGGATTCTGTTGTCTTATGGATCTCCTCAGGCTAGAGTAAGAGACTCTACTCGTTCTTCTACATGATCATCTGCACCAACTTCTTCTGTAACAACAGACTCATCTTCATCAGAACTACTTAAATCTTCTTCTTCTTCTTCACCCCCCAATCCATCATTTTGTTCTTTCTAAGGTGAATCTTGCTGCTCTAAATCAAAGTGCACCTTCTTTACCTTTTCTTCTTTCTCTTTTGGCTGCTCAGGTTCAGAAATAGCTCTAAGTTCCCTGAAAATAACATCTCTAGAAAAGATAATCTTGTAGATTATTGGATTCCAAAGCTTATAACCTTTGACATTATCACCATATCCAATGAATGTACACTTTTCAACCTTTGGATCCAACTTAGATCACTTTTCGTTAGGCACATGAACAAAAGCCTCACAACCCAAAACCCTTAAATGTGAAATAGAAGGTTTCTTACCTGTCCACACTTCATAAGGTGTCGAATCAAGAGCCTTACAAGGAGATCTGTTTATCAAGTAGCAAGTAGTACACACAACCTCTACCCAAAAGCATTTATCCAATTGTGTATCACTAAGCATACTTCTAGCTCTTTCCATAATTGTTCAATTCATCCTTTCTGCAACACCATTCTATCGTGGTGTATACGGAGCTGTCTTTTGTTTGATTATACCTGCATGCTTGCAAAACTCATCAAATTCCTTAGAGCAATATTCCCCTCCATTGTCAGATCTTAATATTTTTATCTTTAAACCTGATTGGTTCTCTACTAAGACTTTGAATTCCTTAAACTTAGTGAAAACTTCAGATTTATGTTTCATAAAATAAATCCATGTAAATATGGATACATCATCAATGAAGGTGACAAAATAACGAGATTTTCCAATAGATTCATTATCCACAGGTCCAAACACATCCGTATGAATAATTTCTAATTTTTCTTTTGCTCTATTACTTCCTAAAGGAAATGATTTTCTATTTTGTTTACCAAACACACAATGCTAACAGAAATCAAAGTGCTCATCAGAATAAGAGAAACCGTCCAACAATTCTCTATTCTTAATAGTTTTTAATACATTATTACTTGTATGGCCCAATCTACGGTGCCACAACATACATGTACTTTTAATAGTGGCCTTAGATACATAGGAGGCATTACAAACTGTAGTAGCTTCAAGCTTAAACAAGTTCCTGAATCTCTTCCCTTTTGCTACCACCAAGTTCCCTCTCACCAATCTACAGCCATGCTTGTCAAATGTCACATGCATTCCCAAATCATTCAACTTCGAAACTGAAATCAAATTTCTAGCTAATCCAAGAACATGCAAAACACTAGGGAGGGTTTTAATCCTCCCATCACTAAAACACAACAATACCTTTCCTTTTCCAACAATCGAATATGACGAGTTGTCACCAAGGTAGATATTACTTCCATCATGTTCTTCATATGTGGAGAACCATTCCTTATGTGGGGTCATATGAAATGAGCATCCTTAGTCAACCAAGCAGTGATCATTAGAAACAAGATTACATGCAGAAAGTAAAACTTCTTTACCTGCATTCGAGGACTTATCAGAAGCACTCTCCCAATGTTTTAGGGGTTTCTGCACTCCTTCACATGTCCCCTTTTACCACAGTTCCAACACTTAACTCTATTCTTTTTACTAGGAGTCTTAGACTAGCCCTTGGACTTGTTCTTAGCCCATTTCTGATCTCCCTTTGGTCCCCTTTCCTTAGACCTTCCCCTGACATTGAGAGCATCCCCTGAACTATCTGAACTCTTCTTCCTTACTTCCTGTGACACTAGCACTGAAATAAGAGCATCCAACTTCAGCTCCGTGAGGTTAGTAGTGATAGCAAGAGTAACATTCTCCCAAAACTCAGGTAAAGAACAAAGAAGTAAGATACATTTATCTTCCTCACTAACTTCAACATCTACTGAAGCAAGCTAACTCAACAACAAATTAAAAGAATTTAAATGCTCTGCAACTGATTCACCTTCTCGCATTTTCATGGAAAATAATTTTATTTTTAAATAAAGTTTATTTACCATACTCTTGGCTTGATAGATCTCACCTAACCGATTCCACAACTTGTGTGTGGTCTCCTCCTTAAAGACATTCAACATGACAGAGCCTGAAAGACACAACCAGATGGTTCCCTGTGCCTTCTTATCTAGTCTATCCCACTCATCTTGAGAGACATCATCAGGTTTCTTCTCTTTTTAGACAGCCAACCATTGGTTTCTTTCTTCCAATAAATCTTCCATTTTCAACTTCCACAACTCATACCCTATTCTGTTGAACTTCTCAATGTCCATTTGAGAGGTTGATGCAACAGTGGATGCAGCCATAATAACAACACCAGATCTGCAAAAATAACACAACCAAATCTTCCACTGCAGCTACAGCTTCCACACTACCACCTAAGAGTCAAAGCTAGCCAGGCTCTGATACCAAATGTTAGAAATGAAAGCAACACTACTTTAATGGAAATCTGATATGAATAAATTTCAGCAATCTTTAAGTGTGCATTAACAATGGAGATTGTAATCAAAACATAAAACCCACTACAAAAAAGATGTCAAACATGAAGAAATCAACACAATGACATAGTGTTTACATGGAGAAAACCCTTGCGGGTAAAAAAACTCCACCAGGAAAGAGGCATAAGTTAGTATTAATCTGTAAAAGATCTGTACAATACATCAACTACACAACTCTCTCCACAGGTCTTTAATCCGATAGCATTCTGGCAGCACCTGAGTACCTAAATTCTGTATTGCAGCAAGAAATACATGGAAAATACTTATAGAAATGTTTTCCACTCCATTCTAGGTGTTCACCTTCTCTCTCCTAATATTCTCCAACCTGTAAACATTAATTACCATCTTACAAGCATCTTACACTTGTCCAAAAATAGCCATGCAAAGGTTGGGCGCCCAAGACTAAATATGGCCTCTTACAGTATCTTATGATGCGTCATAACCATCATAGATTCCACAAAAGAGTATCTTTCCAAGATAAGAACCTTGGGCTAAATATAGATAATATACAAATAACATTATCCGTCATATGCGTCATAGAATCTCATAATCTTATGACAACTTGCAGCTGTCATAGATTCACTCACCAAACATTATGATAGTTGTCATACATGCAAAAAATAGTATATTCTCCAAGGGAGCACGCCTACCCTCATTTACTTTGAGTTTTTACATTTTCCAACAATAAAAGTCACTCCATAATTACCTCCGGTTACTCTAAAATTACTGCTACCAGTGAAACTAGTACATCTCCTCATGGATAATTACAAATTACATATAATAAATGGAATAAATACAATATTGGGATTTACAAGGTTAATGACACCTTATCCCAAAATTCTCTCTTGCATTTCCTTTAGGCATTCTGTAATGCTCTAACTTTTTATCAGTTGACTCATAACCTTTTTCAGAAACAACAGTGAAATCTCCAAAACATAATGTTCCAGGCATCAATGACTGCTTATTATAACTTTTGAGATGCATAAAATCAGAATAGGTTAATTGCCTCACAATTTCCAAATAAGCAATTCTATCTGGACCAGGTCTTTGGTAGCAAAAATGGTGCTCCCTCATGTCCATAGATTCTAATTTTTGTGCAGTCACTATAAGCATACCAATAACCCCAGTTGTGATTAATCTTTCCACTTTCACCCTTGTCCTTAGGTCTCAAGAACTTCTGCACTTCTGGTGACAGGTTGTAATCACATGGATGATCCAATAGATTATACAAAGGCTTCACAAAGTTCTCTTCAAAAAACAAATAGTGTGATCTCTCACATCTACTATCCCAAATACTATCCTCATCTGTATAGGCTTGATGCTCCCATCCTTATCTAAGTCTCTTATTCTCAGACATTCATCCCACATGCAAATATTTTTTCCCTCATATAAAATGAGATGCATGAACAAAGAATAATGCATGAATTTAACACCTTCACTTCTATTTTTTACAGCAACCAAGTCATTGTGAAGATCATTAGCAAGATATTCAGTATAGTCAAGGGGATGGGCATCATGGCTCTGCAGATCAGTTGCGAGGACCATTGGTGCTACCTCCATAAATGTGGGGGCATCCAAGCCAAGTACTTGGCAAACAAAATAGTAGGTGCATTGATAGTATTCCTCAAACAAATCCACAAAATATGGGGGATCTTCCACCCTTGAGAACACTCTAAGTCGTTTCCCTTCATCTTGAGGCCTGTGTAATGGCAATCTCCACCGTTTATAACTCATGCTCAGATTATAGTATTCATTTAAGAGATCTCTAATCCTGAACCTCATATCAAAACTGGTGTCCAATTAAAACACCATGGATATATAATTCTTGGTGATAGGAATGAAGGCAAATCCATGTCTCAATTCAATCATATGAGTTTGGGGATTGTATTTATCTACCAATGCTTTGAGCAATTCCACATTGATGAACACATTAGGCACTACCAATTTTCCCAAGTTTAGTCTCCATGAGTTGGAGACAAGTTTGTGCTTGTGCATTTTTCTATAATGATATAGAAACAAATCATACCCCTTATTGGGGTCCATGTGTCACCCACTTGTTTGTTTCAGTCCTCCAATTTCTCAGCTTGGGGGTTTAATTGTGCATTTCTTCTAGACCTTTGTCTAGAACTTAGACACTGATCTATTATATCCTAATGTAGATGCCTCTCTTTTAGTTTTTGTCTCTTGCCCTTAGGGTTCTCAGTCACATTTTCCATGATATAAACTTTGTAAAAGAAAAAACCCTACTTTTGTGCTTAATATTTGAATCAATTTATGTACTATGTAATTTTTATCTCGAGCTTAGAGTACTTACTTGGATGATATCTTCTCTAGTTCTGGAGTTGTTGTCCTTAGCTATGCCATGCCTTTGTTTTGCTCGGTTGCTTAATGGTTTCACAATTTTCTTAGAATTTGATTTCAATGCACTCAGCTCTAGTTCATTAATGGCATCTCATGGCAAATTTTATGTCATCAAAGGGATAATTAATTTTTTGAATATGAGTCGTTTGATCACTGCCAATTTCCTTGTCAATACTTCATCGGGACAACCAATTTGTGATCTTACCGATATTTCCCCCTTTCCTCGATGTCCTTTTACAGGTTAATTCTTTTATTTCCCTCATGATTTTGGAGTGACCCCAAATGGTCTCATACCAATATCACAACATTCTCTCAAAACCCTCTTTGTGGGCAATCTCTTCGATATCTTCTTATTTCTTCAATGTGTTCACGAGTTCATTTCTCTATGGTAACAATTTTTACCGAAGGGACCAATATTTGGGTTTCCTCGATATGGATCCATCCCTTTGATGTTTACCTATTTAGTATATCTTTCCCTTTTCGAAGGGATTGTGAATCACCTCACTTCGACATCTTGAAGTCATTTCAAAAACTTTTATTGTTACTTTTGTATCGAATGCCATCGTTTTATCAATGGGACAAATTCCCTTGTCCCATTGATGGCTATATTTCCCTTCAATGTTTATTTTGTAGGCTTTGGTATATAGATTGGAAAATCTTTGGGACCCACCATATCGGTTCATCGAAGAGACTCATGAACTAGTCATTCCGACACATCAAAGTCTCTCTGAAGTCAAATATTTATTTTGGTTTATTGAAGGGAATATGTGACATGTCTTGCCGATGTATATCTATCTCCTCGATGAACTTTTTGGTGCTGTAGTGATATGGAAGGGACTCTTAAATCGTCACTCTGATACTTTGTAGTTTCTTCGAATCTTCAAGTGTGTAAGTCTGGTTTTGTCCCCTTGATCTCTTATTGTTGCTCCGATATATTGATGAGTCACATCATAGTTATAAAATGTTTATGTCCCTTGATGGTTTATTTCTCAGGTTATCGAAGAGACCCTAAGCATTTTCTTCTTGACATGCAGCTGTGTCTTCGACACAACTTTAATTGGATATCGAAGGGACTCTAAAATGAGTTTCCTCGATGTGGTATTTTCTCATCAACATTGTTCATATTGCTTCTTCGAAGGGATGTTAGGATGACTCTTATCGATATAGTAGAATCTCTTCGATATGATCTTTTCATTTATGGTAAGGGTGACAAAATGTGAAATTATTAGGGTAATGGCTTATAGATCGGATAAATGGAGTGTTTTGGATGAGAAAATTCTAAAATGACATGTTTAGGTGATTGGATTATGGTGGGAAAATGGATTTTTTATTAAAAATTTTAGGCTAATTTTTAGTTCTAACACAAGGGTTATTAAATTCTTTGATAAAGAGAAAGGAAAGAAAATGGAAGGCTTCAAATAGAGAGAAGTTCACCAATAGGTCCAAAGATGCATGTCTACAAAAAAGTGTATGGATAAGATGCTTAACTTTATATGATAATAGGTGTACCACAAATACAAGTTGACTACTCCACAAAAATAACTAAGAAATTAGAAGTAGCTATAGAAGGGTTATTAGGATAGATAGGAAGTTGGGAACAAGAAAAGAAGAAAATGAAACATGTTATTGGAGAATATGAGACAATGAAACTAGGTAGAATATGATAAAAGTGGATAAATAGATATTAGTAACTAAACAAAAAAATACAATATATTAAAGAGACATGTAACGATATATCTACTCTATATCAATATAGTGTAAATTGGTTGCAAACTACTATAGCCTAGAAGATTGAGATTGATAGTTTAGAGAGCCAAATTCTATATGCATTAGTATCTTACAATGTGATGAATGATTTAGAAGGCCCTAGGAGACAATAATTGGAAAATTTGTAGTCCCAACACAACTCCTTGAATGAATGGAGAATGACGACCATTGCATAGATGAACGATGTTGTAGAATGGAAGAATAGGTCCTTGAAGGAAATGACAAACTACATGATTCACTCTAGATCTCTTGCACCATAGTATTGGGCAGATGCCATTAACTAAGCTTGTTATATCCAAAACTGTGTTCCTCACCAAGCCTTGAAGGGAGTCACTCCTTTTAAAGCTTGGAGTGGTTAGAAACCATCAGTTAAGAACTTTCAAGTTTTTGGTTCTCTTGCATGAGCCCACATTCCTATGGAGAAACACAAGGCCTTGGATTTGTAGAGCAGACCTTGCATATTTGTAGGCTATCCTGATGGTGTGAAGGGTTATTGGTTGCTCCACCTTACTACACATGAGTTGTTCATTGAGAGGAGTGTTCAATTTGAGGAGGGCTCTTCGAGATCAACTCCTGTCACTTCTCCCCTCCTACTTTTACATTGGAGTCGCTTGGGCTACATGACAAATCTTTTGATGAGTCAGATTCACATGAGAAACTTCCTGATGATGAGGAGTCTTCTACCTCCACTTATGATGCTAAGAGCGATTTAGAGGATTCACCTCCTTCCTCTCTTAGTCATCATTCAAAGGGTAATGATTCTCCTCTACATTCTCCAACTTCTAGTTCACTTTGGGATAGATAGACTTTGCAGTCTGTAGGCAATTGGGTTGGGGATCCAGTAGACACTAGGCAGACTCGTTCACAGTTCTAGTATGTTCCACATGTCTTCATTGCTACCGCCTCTGATCCATAGTATTTTCAAGAGGATTATGGTATTCCTAAGTGGCATATAGCTATGCAGGAGAAGTGTAGTTCCTTGATGAGGAACCACACTTGGGATCTTGTTCCTCTTCCTAAGGGAAGAAAACTTGTTCGATGTAAGTGGATCTATCAGACAAAATTTGCTGCAGATAGGTCAGTTGATAAGCATAAGGCGCGCTTGGTCGCCAAAGGATTCTCCCAGGTTCCCGGGATTGACTACTCTGAGACTTTTGTGCTAGTTGCTAAAATGAACTCCATCTGACTTGTTCTTGCCATTGATGCAGCTAACCATTGGGAAGTATACCAGATGGATGTGAAGAGTGCTTTTCTTCATAGTGACCTTCAGGAGGAGATCTACATGGAGCAGCCACAGGGGTTCGTTCAGGACTCTTCACTTGTATTCCATCTTTGAAAGTCTCTCTATGTCCTCAAACAGGCTCCTTGGGCCTGGTATGCCAAGATGGACTCCTTCCTTCTGACAATTGGGTTCAATTGATGCCATTCAGATCCCAATATCTACATTTTGTAGCAGGATGATTCACTCCTATATTTGGTTCTGTATGTTGTGGACTTGTTGATCACAGGGAGTTCTTCATCCGCCATTGGGGCTGTCAAAACTGCCCTTCATGATAGGTTTTTGATGATTGACTTGGGCTTGTTGCATTACTTTCTTGGGATTGAGATCTTCCAGTCTGCTTCCAGAATCACCATCACACAATCCAAGTATGCTCTAGATTTTCTATTGAGGTTTCATATGGCTAACTGTAAGCCTACTCTGACTCCCTTTCTTTCTAGAGTCAAACTTGCAGCTCAATGTTCTCCATTTGTTGACAGCACTTTGTACTGACAGATTTTTGGGAGTCTCATTTATCTAAATCATACAAGACTTGAGATTTCATATGCTGTAGGCATGTTCTCTCGATTCATGCGAGATCCCCATGAGCTGCACTAGAAAGCAACCAAGCGGATCCTTCACTACATTTAGGGTACTCACAGTTTTGGGATTCACTACAAAACGGGCATTGATCTTGACTTGGTGGGCTACACATATTCAGATTAGGTAGGTGATTCTCAGGATCACAAGTATACTTTAGGTTATAGCTTCTCACTTAGTTCAAGTCCTATTTGTTGGTCGAGCAAGAAGCAGTCTGCTATTACTCTAGATCTTCTACTGAGGTCGAGTATTGGGGGGCTGTGACTGCCGCCACTGAGGCCATCTGGTTCCATAATCTTCTCACTGAGTTTGGTATCCAGATTAGATGGCCATCAATCATATTTTGTGATAACCAGAGTGCCATTCAGATCTCACAGAATCTGATCCATCATCAGTGGACCAAAAACATTGAGGTCCACATGCACTACATTCGAGAGCACATCCATGGCCACATCATCGACCTTCGCTACTATCCAACTTCCAAGCAAGTTGCTAATATCTTCACCAAACCCTTCACTAAGAGCAAGTTCCTTCATTTTCAAGATTTGCTGGGGGTACGTGAAGCTTCATCTTCTGGGGGGCTTCTTCATCTCACTTAGTATCTTGACTCTCTCTACTATGGGGGTCTCTTCTCTCTCTATTTGGAGGGGGCTATTCTCTCTTTTTTGGGGGGGGCTTCTTCTCTTTGAGGGGGAATTTTATGTACATGGGTACCTCATCAGGCTTGATTTGCCAGGACCCATCTCTACATCCACCTAAGTTACACTTAAGGGGGGTGTTAGTGTAGGTTTTTTTTTCCTAGTTGGGTTATTTATTTTCCCTTTATTCCTAGGTTTTTCCTACACTTTTATTAATCTTGCTTAGGTTAATAAAGCATGTTTTATTAGGTGAGTGGATTATGAAGTATCACCTTCCTACATGTGAGCAACCATTAGCTATCTTGGGAAGATACTTTGCTATCTTTAGTTCGATAGATGGTTGGTCCTCATTGGTCAGTGTTGTCACCTCCTCCCTCTCCTTGGTCTATATAAACATGCTGCCTAGCTTATATTTTGTATCTTTTGCTTTTGCATCCTCTTAATGTTATTTTGCTTCTAGCTTTTGCATTACTCTCGTGGAGACTAAATCTATGTTGCTATTTTGATTTCGTATCATTTGCATTCATAGATCAATATCTGTTCATTTGCACTAATTTTCTGGGTTATTAATCTTTTCAGATTTTAACACCATCAAATTAGTTGATAAAACTAAAAGTGTCCAAAATTACTTCAATTCAAAATCCTTTTGTGATTATCATCTAATGCATGGACACACTATGGGTAGGTGTATACAATTAAAGCGTAAAATAAAAGATCCTATTAATGTAGTGTGGTTTAGGTTGAGTATATTAATGACATAAAATTAACTTGTAGCACTTCAACATGATAAAGTAGAAGCAGGTAATAAGGATCCTCTCAAGCCTAGTCATAAGGAACATGTTGGTTTTAATAAAAAATTCAATGATATATCTTGCACATCTCATGTTAACACTATACATGAAGATATCACATAAAATGAAAATGAAGGAAGAATTTACATATAAGTGAGCATTAATGGCACAACATGTGGTGGTATGATGGGTGACCTTAGTACTCCAATGAAAATTACAATAGAAATAAAGGTTTGTAAAGAGAATCAAGATGAGATAAAGGTTGGAAAAGATACATCTTTAGATATATACACTCATGATCATGATCAACACAATAGAAAAGAAATGTCTATGGAAACACCTTAAAATCAAGGGCATGAAACCCTGTAGGATTCACCTCTCAAGAAATATCTTATCATGTGCATGTTGGGGTTTTTTAAATAGCCAAAATGTGACCCAATATATCACTTCAATATTAGGAGGAAAGGGGATAATTTTGTTAATATGATACTGGTAGGTATTGAGGTTTGAGAAGCACGTGTAGAAAGGGGGTGGGGTGTTTATAAGTGGCTTTCCAAATCCTCTACAAATTAGAGGAAATGCCATTCACTATGCTAGTCTTTCTAGGGTCACGAAGATGTCTTTTTTCTACATCGTGCAGTCTTATATTGTATTAGAGCCTCATAATACCAAGGACTCCTACTTAATCCCAACTCTAATGTAGTTAACAAAAGAAACAATAGTCATGCTAAGGTCATGTAGGTTCAATAAAATCCTACCCAAGTTTCCTAAAACTAGTTATTAGACATCCTTTGGTAATGCCACAACCCAACCTAGAATAATCACCAGGTATCTCTAAAACCCTTCCATTATAATTTAGATTAATATGCATACTATGATTGAGATAATTATTATTAGGGAGATTGTTGTTCTAGAGTAAGTGTGGCAAGTATTTGTGGGTCGAATGTATAAGTTCTTTAATCAAAGATTTATGTAGGATGATGCATTTTTCATAGCCCATCTAAGTTTTCTATGTTGAGGCTTTAATGTATGGGATGACAATAAAAATTGGTTTTGAGTCAGATGTAGGTGTGGGCAATGCCCTTACTTGATAGGGTAGAAATAATAAGGGGATATAAAAATACTGTTGGCAAGAGACACTGCTACGCATGACAGGTGTTGTCATTGATGGAAACTAAGTCCATTTCACACATCCGCAGTGCAGTATTAGATCATACCAGAAGTCAGTTCCAAGATTTGTCAAGTCCAGATAGACAGGAACAGGGTATATGGCAGAGTTCAGTATTTTGGTCAGCGGATCTCTCTAGTTAATTATTGCATGTTGTGAATCTGAGGGAGTGTAGAGGAATGTTAGAATAATCCAAATCCAATATTTTAGCCTCCGGTGACAAAGGGATTAAAAGTTATGAGCATCTGAGTACCGGGTCCTAATATGATAGAACAGTTCTGTGAAGAACAGGCCGACTTGTGTTAGATCCTTATGTGGATCTAGTAGAAGTGTTTTGGTGAGATGCGTATGGGATATAATGTTAGTGGCTGACATGTATGGTGACCTGCAAGTGTTATTTCTGGTATGCATCAATATTGAGGTATGGATTCAACTGAAAGAACAGAGTACTTGTATTGTTTGTCAAGTTCTTCTTAAGGTTGACAGAAAAGTGATTAAATTTCTTGAAGTGGATATATATAGTTGATGGATTCGAGTGTTTTGGGTGAGTAGGATGTGTAGAATGATGGAGTAAGTGTGAAATAAGGCAGATTAGAGTACAGAAGAGAAAAGATCTAAGGTCCGGATTATGGAAAGACAGTAAACAGGGCAGAGTGAAAATGAAGTATATAAGATCAGTATTCAATGCTTAACTGGAACTGAATCTTTGCATTGATAGATACTAATTATCAATTCAAACACATTGTAATATTCTTTCTATAGGCAGTGAGCCTACTGTAGGCAGTGAGCCTTCATTTGAGCAGTGAGCTCTGGGCAGCGAGCCTGAATGCATGTCCATTCCCCTTTTTGTAATACTTTTAATAGAGTACAATCTTTGTGGGTTAATCCCCACCGTGGTTTTTCCCTTAACTAGGTTTCCATGTTAAAAATCTTGGTGTCAAGTGTGTTATTTGTGTTTCTCTCATGTGTTATTGATTCTTTCTTATATTATTAATCTATTAAGAAGTGACAAAGAAGAATTAACTGCAACAAGTATTAAAGTTTAAGACAACTGATTCACCCCCCCCTCTCAGTTGTTAGGCCTAATTCTAACAATTGGTATAAGAGCCAAGTTCCTTAAAAGAAGCCTAACAGCTTAAGGGAGATCTGGGAAGGAGTTTTCAATGAGTTCACTCAGAGAACAACTTCAACTGGCTTTGGAAGATATTGACCGGACCAAAGCAGAAGTGGATGACCTGAAAGCGAACCTTAAGGATGTTAATGATTGCATTGACTTGCTAAAAGATAAATTAAAGAAATCAATGGAAAAAAAGGAAGGAACTACTTCATCAGCTAGCTAATCTTACTAAAGAAAATGGCATGAATGAGGCCTTAGAAGAAAAGACAAAGGAATGTGAAAAGCTGACAAAAGAAGTTTCTATTCTAAAGCATGAAATGGAGTCTGGGGCAATGAGGCTAACCAAAGAAATTGAGAAAATGAAGAAGACTAAAGAAGACCTGAATCAAACTCTAAAAGAAAGAACTGAAGAATGTTGCAGATTGGACAAAATAGTTGGCCATCTAGAGTCTGATCTACATGAAAGCAGAGATAATGAGAGAGAACTTGAAAGGCAAATTGTCATTCTCAGGCATGACCTAGAAGTTGCAAATGGATACAAAGAGAAGTTCAAGATAAGCTCAGCCAATCTTGAAGCACTTCTTGAAAGTCAGAAGAAGGTTGATGACAAGCATGGTCTTGGATATGAGAAAGTTGAAACCTCTAGATCCGGACAAAGAAAATTTCAACCAAGGAATGGGAGAAACAGACCTAGAAGACCTCCGGTAAGATAGCCTAATGCTCAAAGATATCCATCCTTCAATGGCAATTATTTCAATTGTAATATATTTGGTCATAGAGCTACTCAGTGCAGAAGCAAAGCAAATCAAAATGGTCTATCCCTCTCCGGTCAATGCTTCAAGTGTAAGAGGTATGGTCATAGATCAAATGAATGCAGAAGTATGATAATGAATAACTCTAACACTAGAGGAAATGGTAACTCTTTCAATGGCTACTATTTTGCTTGCAATAAATTTTGACACATGGCTAATCAGTGCAGATCAAGAGGAAATCAAGTATATAAGCAAAGAAATGTTGCATGCTTTAATTGTAATAGATCTGGTCATATTGCAAGATTCTGCAGAAGCAAGAATAATGAAAGAAGAGGTCTGGTAAATAGAAAATCAGATGAGTAGAGACAACACAAAGGTAAGGGTAAAGTTGATGTGAATGAGATCTAGAATAAAATGAACAAGACATGGGTGAAGAAAGATGCAATGAACAATGGTGATGGGTGCGCACCGAAATCCAGTGCTGATGATTCCTCCATGAATTGAGTCAGGAGTCCTGGCTCAGGGGGAGCTGCATTGAAAATCAAATTCCCCCAGCCAGTAAGTGGGTGCCTGAATCTGGCACGATGAGAAAAGATAATTTGGGTTACTACAGATCATTTAAAAGAATTTTCAGGAGAAAAAAATTGGATTTAACGATTTGCGGAGTGATTCATAAGTAACTGCATCAAGAAACAGAGTAATCGGATGAATTTAGGGCAACACATTTATTACAATGACAAATTAGGTTTTGTAGAGGATAAAAGGTCTCTCACTCAAGTAGTTGAATCACTTTGCATTTGAAGAGAACAAGAAGAAGAGCATCTGAATTGAAAATCCTGAGATTGAAGTACGAAGAACGAATTCGACTGGAAATTGATCAACCCTAACTCCGTAGAAGAAAAAGGTACTTTTCTGTGAAGCTTTGAATTTGTAATCTGTTGAGATGGCTACTCCTCTTGTTGTTGATATTACCGAAAGGCCTCGTCCAAAATTTAAGAAGCATCCTTACAAGTCAATCAAAGTCGAACCGCTAGGTGTATTTTCTGGTGTCCCATACAGAGTACTGCATGTAGAAGATATTAGGGCATACATCCATTGCAATGTGGATGAATTTGGAAATTAGAGATTGCTTGAATTGTTTGTGAACCATCTAAAGGATGATAACCATGATTTGAAACCGGAATTCAAAATCCTAGAGAGCAAACATTTTCTACAAGTCATTGAATTTCCAACATTTGATGAGAGTGAGTGGGTTTGTTACATCTTGAGCTGAATACATGATGAGTTCATATGGCTGTTGAAACCTTTCAAGATTACAAAGGATGTTATCCAAAATGTGACTGGGTTAAATTCAACCAGTGGATTACCCATGTTGAAATCTGTAAAAAACTAGACTGTTACTGATGCAATTGGTGCCAAGTTTGAGAAAAGGGCAATGACCATCAATGACATTATTGAACCAGATGTTAAGTTTGCCTCTATGGTTATTGGTTACAAGATTTATCACTCCAACAGGGAGAACTCTATCTCTAGAACTGCCATATATGCAGCATATCAAATGTTGAAAGAAAATGCAAATTATGACCTATGTGAGCTGTTACAAAATCAACTAATTGAGAACTTGAGCAAAATTAAGGACAAGAAAAACACCTTCAAATATTGTTCTCTGATCATATGCTTATTCTTCTACTTCATGAATGAAGTGCCTGGAGTAAAAGGTGTACAATGGGCCAGTAATAGACTAGTTGCAATATAGATAAGGGATCATCTACATAGCATTGGAGATTCTAAGGCAGAGAAAACTGCAATTTGGGGGTCATTTAAAAGTTTTTAGAGTATGATGCACTCAAGGTAAAGAATCCCCAAATCAATAGTTGAGAAGTACGAGGATGAAATTTGCTTTATGGTAGACACTGATCAGTGCCTAATGGAGGCTGTGGAACCCAGAACTGTATGGATTATGCCTATGGGCTATGAGGTTGATGGAAGATCTTGGACATGTATGCTCAACATCTCTTGAGCAAATCAAAAGACACCTCTGTTGAAAGGTTTGGAACATATAAGGGGTTAAGTTTAAAATTGCATGTTGAGCTTAGTCAACTAGAGACCAAGAGAAAAGTTCAGAGGCAAGTTGAAAGGTATGTTGAAAGCGTTGGCCTAACCAAGGAAGCAGTGAAGCAAAATAGAGAAAGAATTGAAAAGGCTAAAAAGGAGAAACATGATAAGAAACAAGAAGATGCTTCAGTGGAACCATCCTCCACTTCAAGGACTACTAGAATCTCTGCTACTGCCTCTGTTCCCCTTAAACCTGCAAAACTAGAAGACAAATCATCTGGTAAGGAAATGAAAAGAACAAAAGTAATGGCAAAAAGGCCATACAGAAGTTTGGAAGAAAAGGATGAAGAGAAGACAGATACAGATGACGAACTTAAGGAACTAAAGGCCACAGGTGCTAAAGTTGTTAAAGTATCTGAAGAAAAGCCCTCTGGAAGCAAGAAGACAATAAAGAGACAAAAATCAGAACCTGATACTAAGAAGAAAATTCCCTCTGTGAAAAACATTGTCAAGACAATCACTATTGATGGGAACTTAAAACCATTAACTAAATTCTATGATCTCTGTAGTAGTGCTAACAAAAGACTCTTGGAAGAAGCTACTATCAAGTACTTGAATGTGTTCAATCCAGCACTGGCAGAAATTTTGTCTGAAATTCCAAAAGGTCTGAAGGATATATTGGAAATTAGGAAAGAACCTGCCAAGGCAAAAGATATGGAGTTAAGAGAACATGTACTAACCACTCTATGTCCGGTAATCTCTAGCCGAGAAGTAGAGAAAATATTCAAAGAGGTGAAAAATGAATTCAGGAGCAAGAAGAGAATGAATAAACTGATGATTGGAGAGATAGATGAAATAGTTCAAGAAACTGAACAAATTTTGAGAAAAGCATTGGACAAGAACAAGTTCTTTGTTGTGTCAGATGAGCCTGCTGATGACACACTAGTCCCAGATGAAGAAGAGTAGCAGAAGGATGAGCAACAATATGGAATAGATGACTCCTTTGTTCCAGAAGTGGAGAAAATAAACAAGGAAGATACAGAGATGGTGGATAAAACTGATGATGTAGGAGATACTCTAACTCCTCTTGATCAATCTGGAAAAAAAGACAATGATAAGAATACTGCTGCTACACAAGATCCTTCGAAACAAATTTCAAATGGTGAGGACAAAGGAAAGAATCCCCCTACAGATGACACAGAGAAAGGTGAAGCAGAGAAAGAAGAAGAAGTCAAAGGTAAGGAAGATAAAGTAGAAGATGGTGCAAATGTTGATGCACCCAAACAAAATAGTCCTATCACTGAGAAAACCCAAGGAAAGGAAGGTGGTCTAGAAATTGTGGCAAGAGACACTACAGATGCAGTGAACAATTTTCTAAGTAAAGAGATGCTAGAGTTTGATGAACCTAAACTGATTCAAGGACCACTCAACCTAGATACTTTCTCTCCAGTCCAATTGATGAAGATATCATCTTTCACACAAGCCAAGGCAAGAGAAAAGGTATTGAAATCTCACATAGAGGACAATGAGCTGCTAGGCCTTGCATCCGGTATATTGGAGAAGATAATGCCAACGTTCCAGAAGAATCCATTTGATTCTCCCTCTGAAAATCTGAAGAGCCTTGTAAATTCTGTAAGCACACAATTTGAGTCCTTTGAAAAATCTATAGAAGTTAAAGTTCAGAATAAATTTAATAGCAAAAGATTTGATGCACTTAAAGGCAGGATTGGGTTAGATAGATTGGTGCTAGATAACAGTATAAAGAGTATTCAAAATGCTCTTTCAGAAAGAGGCAGTATATATAAGTTTTGTTTATCTACTCCTAAAGTCATAGAGGATATAGAAGATAAGATAAAGGACTCCAAATAGAAATTGTCAAGTATGTCCCAAGCTTTTGATCCATTGTAGTATCAGTGGCAAGTAAGGAATGTCAAGCAATCAACCTGATGGAAGAAATTAAGAAGTTGACAAGAGAAAAGAAGAACATTGAAGCAAGAATGGGTGAGCTTTTGGGACTAATTTCCCCTAAGATAGAAGCAGTGTTTAATGCTATGATAGAAGCCCAAACTGCTGCACAAACAGGTGATCCCATTGACCTCCGGAAGGCTGAAGCACAAGCATTTTTTCTCAATGGCCACATTTCAACTTTGAATAGTATGAAGAAGAGTTGGGATACAGAGTTGGCCTTGCTGAAGAATATTTTTGGAGATATACTTAAGTATATGTAAATACAACTTAAGGATTGGTTGTACATATGCGACATTGTATACATAATTTTTGGGTGAATTTTGGTTTGCAGATTCCATCCTTTGCCATTGATGTCAAAGGGGGAGTGAAGAGCAGTGAAAAATGAGGAATCCAGCAAAGGGGGAGCTTTGGAAACATTAGAGAGCACAAGTGTACAGAGTAAGGGGGAGTAGCTTTGACACTTAGTCATTTTTTACTAAGTGTTGCCATCAATGCCAAAGGGGGAGATTGTTAGCAAGAGACACTGCTACACATGATAGGTGTTGTCATTGATGGCAACTAAGTCTATTTCACACATCCGCAGTGTAGTATCAGATCATACCAAAAGTTAGTTCCAAGATTTGTCAAGTCCAGATAGACAGGAATAGGGTATATGGCAGAGTTCAGTATTTTGGTCAGCGGATCTCTCCAGTTAATTATTGCATGTTGTGAATCTGAGGGAGTGTAGAGGAATGTCAAAACAATCCAAATCCAAGATTTTAGCCTCTGGTGACAAAGGGATTAAAAGTTATGAACATCTAAGTACCAGGTCCTAATATGACAGAACAATTATGTGAAGAACAAGCCGACTTGTGTTAGATCCTTATGCGGATCTAGTAGAAGTGTTTTGGTGAGTTGTGTATGGGATATAATGTTAGTGGCCAACATGTATGGTGACCTGCAAGTGTTATTTCTGGTACGCATCAATATTGAGGTATGGATTCAACTGACAGAACAGAGTACTTGTATTGTTTGTCAAGTTCTTCTTAAGGCCGATAGAAAAGTGATTAAATGTCTTGAAGTAGATATATATAGTCAATGGATTTGAGTGTTTTGGGTGAGTAGAGTGTGTAGAATGATGGAGTAAGTGCGAAATAAGGCAGATTAGAGTACAGAAGAGAAAAGATCTAAGGTCTGGATTATGGAAAGACAGTAAACATGGTAGAGTGAAAATGAAGTGTGTAAGATAGTATTCAGTGCTTAACTGGAACTGAATCTTTGCATTGATAGATGCTAATTATCAATTCAAATACATTGTAATCTTTTTTCTATAGGCAGTGAGCCTGAATGCATGTGCATTCCCCTTTTTGTAATACTTTTAACAGAGTACAATCTTTGTGGGTTAATCCCCACTGTGGTTTTTCCCTTAATCGGGTTTCCACGTTAAAAATCTTGGTGTCAAGTGTGTTATTTGTGTTTCTGCTCATGTGTTATTGATTCTTGCTTATATTATTAATCTGTTAAGAAGTGAAAAAGAAGAATTAATTGCAGCAAGTATTAAAGTTTAAGACAACTGATTCAGCCCCCCTCTCAATTGTTAGCCCTAATTCTAACAAATACAACAAAAAATAGGTACATAGGATAATTGATGAAAATAGGGAGTTATTTTTAATCATACTAGTGTATGTAGACGGGGTATAAAAAAACATAAACTTGAGGGGTATAAATGAAATTAGGGGTGTTTATTAGTACCCTAAGAATGTACATTCTATGTCATAGGTGTGTTAAGCTAATCTCCTAAGCATGAAACACATGCGACAACATTAAAAGTGTCATCTTTATACACCACCTTTGTTCATAAAGAGACAATTAATGATCATACACCATCACCATATGTGCAATCATAGGAGATTCTCCCATGGGGTGCATGGATTTTTTATGTCACATCTTTTCACCCCTAAGATATGGACACATTACAATAATTTTCAATCACATTCTTGGCTATCCAATTTTCCACATCCATTGTTTGCCTTCTACATCACATGCCGTGTTTTTCTTCCATGCTTTCACTTGATCTTGTGACTTGGGGGCAAGATGTTGTTTTTTGTAGCCTTCATGTGCTCATGCTCGCTCTTGTTGAAGGCAAACATGAGGGCATCTTTTAAGTCATACATGTTCTAACACATTGACTAAACACATAGGTAAGTACATCTCAGGTATGCATCCTCTACTTAGTTTTACATTCACATGTCACGTTCACTTATCATAATGAGTTTTTCAATCACATTTAAAATTTACATATCAAACTCAATTTTTAGTCACACTCTCATTTTTCCTCTCCTTAATTTTTAGGCAATCCTTTGTAGTATACACAATTCAAAGGGACATATTATCTGCTAGTTTCTATTTCTAGTTAATGCATAGTTTCATAGGTAGCATATACTTGTTCAAGTTGCCTAAATTTCTATATTTAAAAACTCATATCATTTTTATCACAATTATTTCTACTTTGGTATGCTTGTTCCTTAGCTTTGCTCACTTTTCATCTATATGTTTTATGCCACTTTAGATGGGTGTTATTAATGCATGATTTTAACACCTAATTTAGTTCTTTTTAGAAAATCATCAACCCCAAGCTTGAACCCAACACCTAATGTACAAGATCCTCCAATTCAAAACACACCTAACCTAGTTCTCCACATCCTACTCTTCCCATACTAGATCGCACCTAGTATCTAGTCCTTAAATTTCAAAATTCAAATTTCCTAATTCCAAGGTTGATAATCCTAGGATATGACTGTTATCTATTCTAGTGTGGGCACTAAAAAAATTAAATTAGCAACATAAGTTTACATGCAAAAGATTCTTTTTTATGGCTTGGATGTGGATCAATTTATAGATTTTTGAAACATGATGATCAATGGTGGAGGATGATTGAAAAGATCAATGGATGAAATTGATAGAGATGAATTGATTGATGAGTTAACGAAAGTGATTGAATAGTTAACTCATTTGATTGATTAGTTGTGTCATGTGATTGATTAGTTGCATCATTTGATTGATTAGTCAACTAATATTGATTGCACAGTTAACTCTTTTCATGGAGAGTGATTAGTGGAGAAGATTGTGGAGTTATTTTCATGAAATAAGTAAAATGGAAATTAGAAGAATATTAGAAGAAAATGGAAGTTAATTTGATTAATTAAATGAATTGTATTAATTCATTTAATATACAGTGGAAATGTTAAAGTTCATTCATTAAATATTTAAAATTATTGAATTAATGGATAGAGGAAAAATTAATGGATAATATAGAATAATTAATAGATTAGGGAAATGATGTCGATAAAGAATAATTGACGATATAGAAGAATAGTTAATGATGTAGATACAGGTTAGTCAATTTTAGGTGTCTACATCAATAAACCCAAGATAATAACACATAACACAAAGATTTACGTGGAGAAACCCTTGCGGGAAAAAGCTCCACCAGAAAAGAGGACAAGTCTATATTATATTCAAAAGAGATTACACTACAATCACTTCCTTCTTTCCTACATCAAATCTGATTGCACATGTGTACCTATAAAACATTCAACTCATACTCTACACTTCACAAGCTTTTGTTAAATAGACATGCAAGCTGATAGAAGAAGTTTTCAAACATGGCACCCAAATATTCAACACCTTATCTTGGGAATCCCACAATCGAGCTATTATTAGCCTCTTCAGATGTCATAAAACCAACTTACAAAATATTACACCCAAGATAGACAAAATCCCACACCCATCTCTAGAAAAGTCAACAATAGACTAAAAATAGCCTCTTACACCTTCTTATAGGTTGTCATAAGATGCTCTATGATAATGATCCAATTATAGCCGATTCCTTACAACATGTAAGGCACTAATATTAGTCTAGATGCTCTTACACCTATCATAAACCATTAATAAACTTGGATGCCCCACATTTACTTGTTTACTATCCCGAGATAAAATAACATAAATTGCCATCATCATAATTAAATAATTAATGTAATCATTTGAATCTTCATCTCTTATGGAATGCATTTACAAAATAATGTTAGGAGTAATAAAATATATTGGTTATAAGGTTGATGGCACCTTAATCCTAATAGATTCACCTCTCAAGCAATACCTTATCATGTGGATGTTGGGGTTTTCTAAATAGCTAAAATGTGACCCAATATATCACTTCAGTATTAAGGGGAAAATGGATAGTTTTGTTAATATGATACAGGTAGGTATTTAGGTTTGGGAAGCATGTGCAAAAAGGGGGTGGGGTGTTTATAAGCGACATTCCAAATCCTTTACAAATCATTTTGAGAAAATTAATCAAAGAAAATGTGATGTAAACAAGATTAGGGTCTTATCAAACTACCCAATCTTGTAGCCTTAACATATGACCCTCTCACACTTTTGCACACATATCAAAGAAAACATTTATATTGTAGAAAAATCTAAAACATTTTTTATTTTCAAATTTCATATGGACATTCATACAACAAAATTCCTCAAGAACAATTACATGTAGTGAGGATTTCAACAAGAAACAAAAATTAGAACATTTCAAGGATTTTCAAGTACTTCGTGAGTTCAAATCTCCAAACCCTCATGCATTCAAACTTTCTTGGCTTCAATCCTCTTTTAAAATATAATTTCTCCCTTCATCCTATAGATCTTTTGACTGCCTTGAACTCCTACAACACACATGTAACCTTTTTCTTCTCTTCTTCTATTCCTCCCCTTTTGGCAAGTTGATTTTTTACATTTTCTGCATGCAATCCTCTTGCAAATGCTTTCTTCAACCTTGCTGCTATTGATTTATTCTATTAAAACCATTAAAGACTATATTTTATTGAAGTTAAAACCCTCATGAGGTACCAAAATGCGGCGCCCAAATTTGCTCTTTCATTTTCCCCAAATTGTCCTTTGAAATTCCCACAGAAAAATGAAAAAAAGGCTAATTTATTGCTTCCAAATGTGGCATTCAAAGTTGCTGCTCCCTCTTCAATGTCTTTTTTCTGTAGATGCCTTTGAAAAATAAATAAAATCAGAAATCAATCCATCTTTATCCACCCAAAATTGGAAATTGAAGACTCATTAATTGTTTGCCCAAAAATCACTAGCTTTTTCCTCCATTTTAGCCACCCAAATGAATAAATGCAATATTATATAGAAAATGGAGGAATACAAATAATAAAATATCCTTTACACACTTCCCAAGGCATCCAAGTTGAGTAATTAAAATAAATTTAATTGATTTTTCTTCATAAGCCCCTTTTATCATGGTAAATGAATGCCTAGGACCTTAAAATTTTAAAAATCACGTTGAATACTTTGGTTTCCTTTGATATTTAAAATAAAAGCCAAGTCCTCACAAATGAATATTTTTATCCTTCCAACACCAAAAATTGAACATGAAAAGAAAATATTTTTTGGTGATGTAGGATTGCCTGTGAGCCTGACACACCAGGTAAGCAATTTGTGAGCATGGATCACAAAATGGAGTTGAGTGTTTGAACCACCCTTTCAAATAGTAAACTATTTTAAGCATACTCCAATGTTGTCATTGGCACCATAAATATTTCCTTTACAAAAGTTGTTTACTAGTCCCTCTTTTACTTGTGGACTTTTGTCCAGCATAAGCCAATCTCCTCTACCAAATGTACTTTCTTCTCTTATCGGATTCAATCCGTCACAATATAGCCACCTCTAGAAAAAATAATTTTTCCACTCTCTTGTCACCATCTCACCTACACTTAACTCATTACAAAATTATTATTAAAATGAAACAAATCCAAAATAAACTTTTTTACCTCTTCATTCACTTCCTGCACATAAATCAGCTCTATTTGCATCATGAAAACAAAAAATTTCCATCCCTTTTTCCTCATATTGCTTCATGCCTTCCAATAGACATGTTATCTCATTAACTTCTCTTTCCTCTTCTTCATCTTTTTGTACACATTCTTTTGCAACCATATTTCTCACCTTGTCACTATCCTCCTGCATGATAATTTCTTTCTCTCTTTCTTTGTTGTCTTCCATGTTACCTGCAAAACAAGTAATGCTAGATAAAATATGGGTTTCAATCCTACCCATTTCCTCTTCCTCTTCTTTCACCAACACATTTTCCTCTTTCAAAATGCCATTTGCCTGGCATTCCTTTTCATAGTTAATCCCATCTGCAACAACTCTATTTTGCATAATCTCTAGTGCATCCAACCTTGTTTGAATTTTCCTCAACTCTTCAAAAACACTTTCCATCTAAACTCTTTCTCTCTTCTTTATTAAAGAAAATTTTATAGTCTTACCTAAGGCAAATCTAGTCCTCTTTCCTGAAGACATTTTCACACACCTTTCACTACAACTTGTCAATCTTGGAGATCCATAAATGCTTTCAACAAAATCACCAAAGCATACTTGCAAGAATTTTTTTTCTTAAAGTTGAATAGCCCTTTGAGGACTTCCACCTGCAACAAACTTCAACAAATTGTCATCAACTATCCTCTACCCAACAAAGTTGCTGGAAGATACACAATCCAAAACACCCTCTACCCACTTTCCACATAGTGGAGGATGTCAAAACATCTTCTACCCATCACCACCTCTATTGGAGGACAACCCAAAACAATTACATAGAACAAATCCTCATAATCTCAAACACAACTCATCAAACCCTAGCTCTCTGCAATTACAAGAATTTTTAAACTTGCAACAAAAATATTTTTAGAGCTCTTCTTCCACATAACACAGAAACATACCTCAAATATAAAAACCTTCTCCTCACACACATTCCAACATCATGTTGTCTCTGATGCCAATTGATGTAGACAAGATTAGGGGGTCTTATCAAACTACCCAATCTCGCAGCCTTAACTTGTCATCCTCTTACACTTTTGCACACATATCAAAGAAAACATTTATATTACAAAAAAATCTAAAATAGATTTTAATTTTTAACTTTCATATGGACATTCATACAACAACATTCCTCAAGAACAATTACATGTAGTGAGCATTTCATTAAGAAACAAAAATTAGAAAATTTCAAGGATTTTTAGTCACTTCATGCCTTCAAATCTCCAAACCCTCATGCATTCAAACTTTCTTGGCTTCACTCCTCTTTTAAAATATGATTTTTCCCTTCATCCTATAGATCTTTTGGTTGCCTTGAACACCTGCAACACACATACAACCTTCTTCTCTTCTTCTATTCCCCTCCTCTTGGCAAGCTAATGTTTTACATTTTCTGCATGCAATCCACCTGTAAATTCTTTCTTCAACCTTTCTTCTGTTGATTTCTTCTCTTAAAACCATTAAAGGCTATATTTTATTGAATTTAAAATGCTCATGAGGCACCAAAATGTGGCACCCAAATCTGCTCTTTCATTTTCCCCAAATTATCCTTTGAATTTCTCAAGAAAAATGAAATTAAAGCTAATTTATTGCTTCCAAATGTGGCATTCAAATTTGCTGCTCCCTCTTCAACGTCTTGCTGATATATATGCCTTTGAAAAATAAATAAATTCAGAAATCAATCCATCCTTATACACCCAAAATTGGAAATTTAAGAGTCACTAATTGTTTGCCCAAAAATCACTAGCTTTTTTGTCCATTTTAGCTACCCAAATGAATAAATGCAATATTAAATAGAAAATGGAGGAATACCAATAATAAAATATCCTTTACACACTTCCCAAGGCATCCAAGTTGAGTAATTAAAATAAATTTAATTGATTTTTCTTCACAAGCCCCTTCTATCATGGTAAATGAACCCCTTCAATGCCTAGGACCTTGAGATTTTAAAAATCACATTAAGTATTTTGGTTGCCTTTGATATTTAAAATAAAAGCCAAGTCCTCACAAATGAATATTTTTATCCTTCCAACACTTCACAAGATGCTCCTGTAGCTCAAAGCTCGACCCAAAATGCCAAAAACTGAACACAAAAAGAAAATATTTTTTTGGTGATGTAGGATTGCTTATGAGCCTGGATACTCCTATATCAAAATGCCATTCACTATGCTGGTCTTGCCAGGGTTGTGAAGATGCCTTTTTCTACACCACATAGTCTTATATTGTATTAGAGCCTCATAACACTAGGGACTCCTACTTAATCCCAACTCTAATGTAGTTAGCAAAGGAAACAATAGTCATGCCAAGGTCATGTAGGTTCAGTACAATGCTACCCAAGTTTCCTAAAACTAGTTATTGGACATATTTTGGTAATGCTACAACTCAACCTAGAATAATCACTAGGTATCTCTAAAACCCTTCCATTATGTTTTAGATTAATATGTATACTATAATTGAAATATTTGTCATTAGGGAGATTTTTGTTAGACTTAGTGTGGCAAGCATTTGTGGGTTGAGATGTATAAGTTCTTTAATCAAAGATTTATGTAGAATGATGTATTTGTCGTAGCTCATATAAGTTTTCTATGTCGAGGCTTTAATGTATGGGATGACAGTCAAAATTAGTTTTGAGTTAGATGTAGGTGTGGGCAATGCCCTTGCCTGATAGGGTAGAAATAATAAGGGGACATAAAAATACAATGAAAAGATAGGTACATAGGATAACTGATGAAAAAAGGGAGTTATTTTAATTATACTAGTGTTTGTAGATGGGGTACCAAAAACATAAACTTGAGGGGTTTAAATGAAATTAGGGGTGTTTATTAGTACCCTATGAATGTGCATGCTATGCCATAGGTTTGTTAAGCTAATCCCCTAAGCATGAAACACAAGTGACAACATCAAAAGTGTCATGTTTATACACCACCTTTGTTCATAAAGAGAGAATTAATGATCATAAACCATCACCATATGTGCAATCATAGGAGATTCTCCCATGGGGTGCATGGATTTCTTATGACACATCTTTTGACCCAATTGATATGGAGACATTACAATAAATTTTGATCACATTCTTGGCTATCCTATTTTCCATGTCCATTGTTCGCCTTCTACGTCACATGCTATGTTTTTCTTCCATGCTTTCACTTGATCTTACCACTTGAGGGAAAGGTGTTGTTTTTTGTAGGTTCATGTTCTCATGCTCACTCTTCTTGGGGGCAAAAGTGAGGGCATCTTTTCAGTCATACATGTTCTAACACATTGACCAAACACATATGTAAGTACATATTAGGTATGCATTCTCTACTTAGTTTTAGATTCACATGTCATGTTCACTTATCATAATGAATTTTTCAATCACATTTCAAACTTACATATCAAACTCATTTTTTAGTCACACTTTCATTTTTCCTCTCAATTTTTAGGCAATCCTTTGTAGTATACACAATTCAAAGGGGCATATTATCTACTAGTTTCTATTTCTAGTTTATGCACAATTTCATAAGTAGCATATACTTGTTCTAGTTGCCTAGATTTCTATATTTAAAAACTCATATCCTTTTTATCACAATTATTTCTACTTTAGTATGCTTGTTCCTTAGCATTGCTCACTTTTCATCTCTATGTTTTATGCCACTTTAGATGGGTGTTATTAATGCATGATTCTAGCACCTAATTTAGCTATTTTTAGAAATTCATTTGTGCCAAGCTTGAACCCAACACCTAATGTACAAGATCCTCCAATTTAGAACACACCTAGCTTAGTTCTCTGCATCATACTCTTCCCATATTAGATCACATCTAGTATCTAGCCCTCATATTTCAAAATTCAAATTTCCTAATTCTAAGGTCGATAATCTTGGGATATGATTGTTATCTATTGGCGTAGGCACCAAAAAAATAAATTAGTCTAGGGTTATGTTTTAAGACAACATCCCGAGTCACTTAAAATTATTAATTATCACTCTTTAAATAACACACACATCAATTTCAACTAGCACTAATCATAGTTCAATCTCATTGGGCATCATATGTCATGATTCAATAATCAACACTTATCACTGCTCAACTTAATTGACCAAAAGATGATTATTAGACTCATCTTGCATCAAATACCAACAATCGACATTCATTGCCCCCTTTTATCTCTCTTTCAATATTGTTAAATCAACCTAGGGACTAACATCCATCAAGGAAGATTCATTTTGTACATAATGGTCTCCCAATAGTGCTCTTTAGCAGCACATTATTTTCCAAACACAAATTTACACCTAGAAACATTTTTTGTGGAACTAAAGCATATACTCCGCATTTGACAAAATTATACAAAATTATACCACCCAAGACAAAAGCATACTATCTTGACTAGATTGTCAGCACAATCTAATCCAAAGCCCTTAAACACTCAACATCCATTTGTCACTAACATCTAATCACTAATCTAGTTTTATATTTTAGATTACAAGTCTCTGTCATAATGTCTTCGTAATCAAAATATGCATCAATCTAATTTCCAAGTAAACCCTAATCTCTATTTTTAACATCTTATATCTGAGCTAATATTAATTTTAATTTTAATTACTTTGATTGATTCCATATTTAAACATCCAAATTAATGAAGGTTGCATATTTTCCCTACAACATTATATAATTGAACAATCATTTCAAAGCTTATATATATATATATATAGTAGTGTTAAAGAGATGGAGCGAAATCAGTTGATATGAAAAAAGAAATGGCTTTGCTTAATTGATTTTGGTTTGTATAAAGGAATGAAAGAAAGAAATGTTTTGATTTGCTCTTCTGCTTTTGATCTGTAAGACGGCAGAATAAATAACAACACTATCTACCAGACGTCAATCATGCAATGTCATCAAATGCCCTTTCAAAGGGTAAGCAAATTCACTCCCACATCAATGTCAGAAGACTTACATTTGCAATACACACGCTTTTACAGAATAAGCTTATTAACATGTATGACAAGTGCGGAAGTTTGGTGGATGCTCGCAAAGTTTTCAACCACTTGACTGAACCCAACATTTTCTCATGGAACATGCTAATTTCAGCTTACCGAAGTCATGGCTTTCCTCAAGAGGCATTGCAGTTGTTTCACCAAATGCAGCAGCACACATCTGTTCAGTCTGATCACTTCACTTTCTCCACTATTATCCCTGTGTGCGCCAACTTGGCATCTGTAAAACACGGTTTGCAGATCCATGGAAAAGTTATTAGATGTGGGTTTCAATGTGAGGGTATTGTGATGAATACCCTGATAGATATGTATACAAAATGCGGAAGAATAGAGAAGGCGCGCGAATTGTTTGACAAAATGCGTAGTGCAGACGTGGTCTCCTGCACTGCGATGATTATGGGATATGCGCAGAATGGTGCTCTTGAAGAGGCTCTAAGACTTTTCAAGAAGACTCCTCATCGAGATGTGGCCTCATGGACTGCTATGATTACAGCATGTGTGCAAAATGGGGTTCTTGACATGGCTTTGAAGATTTTCGAAGAAATGCCTCAACGGAATGTGGTTTCATGGACTGCAATCATTGCTGGGTATGCGCAAAATGGGTATTCTGAAAAAGCATTGGAGATTTTTAACCAAATGGAACTGGCAGGCGTAGAGCCAAACTCAGCAACCTTTGCCAGCATCCTCTCTGTTTGTGCCAAGATGGGAGATTTGGAACAGGGTATGGAAAACCACCAAAAAATTATTGAATGCAACCTTTTGTCAGATGTTGTAGTTTTGACTGGCCTGATAGATATGTATGCGAAATGTCGAAGCATGCAGAAGGCACTTAACTTGTTTGAGAAAATATCTAAACCAGATGTTGCCTCATGGACTGCAATCATTGCTGGATATGTGCAAAATGGAATTGTTGATAAAGCCTTGGGATATTTTAACCAAATGCAATTGGCAGGGGTAGAGCCCGATTCGTCAACATTTGCAAGCATCCTTCCAGCTTATGCCAGCATTGGAGATTTGGAACAGGGTAAGAAGATCCATCAAAAAATAATTGAAAGTGGGTTTTTGTCAGACATGGTTGTGACTGCACTGATGGACATGTATGCAAAATGTGGGAGTATACAGAAAGCTAATGAATTGTTTGACAAGCTGCCTAAATGGGATGTGATCTCATCAAATGCAATGATTGTAGGATATGTTCAAAATGGGCTTGTTGATCAAGCCCTTGAGTTTTTAAAGAAAATGCAATTAGCAGGTGTAAAGCCAGACACATCAACCTTTGCCAGCATCCTCCCAACTTGTGCCAAACTTGGAGCTCTTGAGCAAGGTACGGAAATCCATCAAAAAATAATAAAAAATGGGTTTCTGTCAAATGTTGTAGTTGTGACATCTCTGATAGACATGTATGTAAAATGTGGATGCATACAGAATGGATGCAAAATGTTTGACAAAATGCCTCAACGTGATGTGGCCTCGTGGAATGCGATGATAGTTGGATATACACAAAATGGACTCGTTGATAAAACCTTGGAGATGTTTAAGCAAATGCAATTCGCAGGTGCCATGCCAGACACATCAACCTTTGCCAGTATTCTCCCCGCATGTGCCAAGCTTGGAGCTTTGGAACCGGGGATGGAAATCCATCAAAAAATAATCGATAGCAGATGTTTGTCTGATGTCGTTGTGACTGCCTTGATAGACATGTATGGAAAATGTGGGAGTATACAGAAGGCACACGAATTGTTTGACAAATTGCATCATCCAGGCACAGTCTCATGGAATGCAATGATCGCAGGATATGCAATGCATGGCTATAGCAAAGATGCCCTCAATCTCTTTGAACAGATGAAACACTTTGGAACCAAACCTGACCCTGTAAGCTTCGTCTGTGTTTTATTTGCATGCAGCCATGCCGGTCTAGTGGAAGATGGCTGTAAATACTTCAATGGCATGAGTACCTTTCATTGCATCATGCCTAGAATGGATCATCATGTATGCATGGTTGACCTTCTTGGCCGTGCTGGTTATCTTGTGGAAGCCCTACACTTTGTCATCAAAATGCCATTAAAACCTGACATGGTTGTATGGATGTGTTTGCTTGGTGCTTGTAGATCACATAAGAATATTGGGCTAGGAGAATTTGTGGCTAGACTCCTTTTTGAGTTGGATACTAAAAATGCTGCGCCCTATGTTCTTCTCTCAAACATTTCTGCAGAAGCAGACAGGTGGGATGATGTTCATAAGGTAAGGAAATTAATGAGAGATAGAGGAATTGAAAAGCTACCTGGATGCAGTTGGATTGAAGTCCATAAAATGGTACATGTTTTCTGTGTAAGTGACAAATCACACCCACAAACACAGGAGATCTATACGAAGTTGGATAAATTGTTGTGGGAGATAAAGGCAGCAGGGTATATTCCAGATACAAGATTTGTATTGAATGACGTGGAGGAAGAGGAGAAGGAATTTATCCTTTGCCAGCATAGTGAGAGGTTGGCAATTGCATTCGGGTTGTTGAATTCACCTCCTGGAACTACTATTAGAGTTGTCAAGAACCTTCGAGTATGTGGTGACTGCCACATTGCAACTAAGTTTATCTCCAAGGTTGCTGCAAGAGAAATTCTTGTGAGGGATGCAAACCGCTTCCATCATTTTAAACATGGACAATGTTCTTGTGGAGATTATTGGTGATTATAAAGGAAACAACCTATAAATGGAGGCTTGCAGTAGAACAAAGGTGCTTGGTTTCAAACTTGCAATGGTAAGAAGGGTTCTCATTTTATTTTCAGTTTCTCTGAGTCTGGAGAGCTACAGCATGCTTTTGACATTTTATAATGATTTTGTAAAGTAATTCTTGTCTTTTCAAGTGTTCAAGGTATTGAAGAGGTAGATCATGATTTATGGTACCATCAAGCAGTTATAATGTATAAACTCTTTTCAGGAACCCTTTACAACTTTGGACTGATAAGCTGGAGGACGAGGCAGAGGAACCGGAAATGCAAGAGAGGAATCCCTTAAGGAATTGGAAACCGCCCATCCAGCATGAAATGTGAGGGAACTTACAATCAAGTCAGTGCTTGGATTTGACAAAGAGAGCTTCTCTTTATTCTTGTTTGCTACATTTCTCATTTTGTATGGTCTTTTTGTTTGGAGTATTCTATTATCTTTTGCCTATGTTAGGTCTTCTATTTGGGCCTAAATTATACGTGCCAAAATATATATGCATGCCAAGCACATTTTGTAAGTGTCAAGTTAGACCATATCCTAGCACTCACCGTAAAGTGCCAGCACGTTGTGGTCAACGTGCCGGCACTTTACGTTGGGGTTGGTGGTCAACGTGCCAGGATTTTACAGTGGGGAACAACCCCAACGTAAAGTGCCGGCGCGTTGACCACAACATGCCGGCACTTTAAGTTGTGGTAGCCAGGCTAATCGATAAAGCTTTTCAAATATGGTTATTGGAAATTCTTTAAGGAGAAAGTAAATTCTTGGACTTGCAAAGATCCCTTTTATAATCTATGTAAATGTGATTTCCCACATAGGCACATTTTGTAGGTAAGGTCCTTTTGTAAAAATTATAATGAGCTTGTAAATGACATGATTTAAATATTTAAAATTATGGACAGAGACTTGTAATTAAGCTTCATATGCCCACTGCTAATTTCTTGGAGAGTTGATATGTTTGTGGCACTGATTTCCTCTAAATTTGACATCAATAAGCTTTGTTGAGTCACCACTGCTTTGGTTGTTTTTAGGTTTATATAAATTATTGGAATTTTCTGTGTAGAAGTAAAGTTACTATAACTGTATTTATGTATGGTATGTATGGTATTAGAAAAACATGCATAATGAGGTTTACAAACTGATCAGTGAGTGGAGCGAACTTGTAGGTGGCTCTCATGAGACTAAATAGTCCATATCCTTCATGAGCTTACCCGAGTTATGGACCAAATGGGGAGCATGGGATTTGTTCTAAGTAGGCAGCCAAATCACCAAGGATGCGAATAAGTCTTACACGGTTGTCACAAGGTTTTCAAATGATGGTGCTTTCTTCACATAACTCTTGATTTATCCCAAGATTCAAATCACAAGCAAAATATATATTGCATCAAATGAGGGCATTTTTTAATTGACAAGTTCATTACTTTTTAGCATGGTGATGTAAAATTTCATGGTCTATACTTATTTTCTATGTATATATTATAACATAATTAATTAAATTCCTTTTCATCTTAGAATAAGTAACATTTATTTTGAAAGTACTAATAATATACATGAAGTTTTAATATATATTCTTCAAACACTATCAATGAGTGTTAGGCTACATTCTTTGCACATTGTTAGAGTTATTGTGACACTAAAGGTATTGAGTTTAACAAGATGATAACAAGAAGGTTGGTAACTACCTTTCAAATGAGTCTGCACAACTCAAACAATCCAAACAAATGTAAAACACTATTGGAAGTAAGGTTGCCTTGCTAAAGCTTCAAACAGATAAGACCAATTTATCCAAATTTCTTATACAACTTTGAGTTTGATATGCTTATAAAAGGTTATCAATTATCTCAACCCACAATCTTGAATTAAACAACGATACACAACATCCACCTCAACCAATGAAGAATACAAAATTATTAAAGTTAATAACCAATGTAATTATCAATTATCTTCAAACACCTCAAAAGACATGATTGCTCGTTCCAAGAGATTGCGTGACATGTTAATGCTAATTTCATCTAGCTACAAGAATGTTGTAATTTTCTTTACACATTCTAGTTGCGTATGTACTAGCTTCCATTAAAGATCATAAATGAAACCCAAACAACTCTTTGAAGAGGATCTAAAAATGCAACACAAACAAAAGTGACCCTTCACTTCATATTAAACCAAATCTATGGATGATTAAACTCTCATGCTCACAACAATAATTATCATATTAGGGAAAATTATTAAAGTTTTTTTTTTTAAAAATGCACTTGGTAAACTTTTTAACGTGACCGGTGATGCTGGCGCGAGATGCCCTCCGACTTCACACTAATGCTTTTGCCCGGAGCGATGAACCGGTGAGGCCACAACATGGGGGACCTCATCCCCAAGTAAGAATACTCAAACCCATGAGCTCGTTGGCCCAACAAAGGTGTAAAGCTTGCGAGCTCGTTGGCCCAGTGGGGGTTTGAACTTTGGTGGCCGCCACTACAACTGACTTAACCACCGAACCACGCCCTTAACGGTGGGAATATTATTAAAGTTAATAACCAATGTAATTACCAATTATTTTCAAACACCTCAAAACACATTATTGTTCCTTCCAATAGATTGAATTCATGACATGTTAGCACTAATTTCATCTGACTACAAGAATGCTGTAATTTTCTTTACATATTCTAGTTACATATGCATTGGCTTCCACTAAAAGATCATAGATGAAACCCTAGCAACTCGTCCAAAAGGATCTGAAAATGCAACACAAACAAAGGTGACATGGATTGAAGGAAAACCGAGACACAAGTCACAACAATGCTCACTTCATATTCCATCAAATCTATGGATGATTAAACTCCCATGCTGATGACAATAATCATTATATTAGGGAATATGTTTTTTGTTCACATGACTCTTTCATGTCTCCACTTTTATCTTTATTGAGTTTCATGGTGGAAAACTTGAGATATACATTGTCCTATCTGAGCATTGGAAAAATAACTCACCATGATTGATGGGTCTCCTCTTGCTTCTCATCCAAGTCAATCTATTATGGACAAAGGATGTCTGACTCACAACCATGAAAACCTTAACTATGCCATATTTAATTTGCACCATGTTTATCCTTGTATTCTTCCTCTCTTCATCTGAATTAGCTTGTTATGTTCTATTTCCTTAATAAATTTGTTGAATTGCAACAACACATTTGATAGTATATCTTGAGGACAAGCAATAAAACAAGTTTGTGTGCTAGACAATCATCTTCAATATGACTTCTCTAAAACTTACAAAGGACCATAATGCAATGAGAATAATAGTTTCTCATTACAACCATAGTTATCCCCTAGTAATGCATTTCTTAAATTGACAAGTTTCTTATACAAGCTTTGTACAAATGTATAAAGCTTCTTTAAATGTCTTGGGTATAATGACACTCCTAGAAAATATGTTTGATGCTTTTCTTCTTTAAATGCACCTCATATCCGAGCACTATGTTAAGGATGTATTATTGATAAGATAGTGTTGATCCAACCTTCACATTGTAGTGTTGACATCAACCTACCTAAAGATAGATGCCATTGTTGACTTGAAGTCTCCTAACTTGATATTTGTTAACCTCGTGACCTTTGATAGTTTAGAAGTCTATAAACCCCAAAAACTTTGACTTGGAGTATGCCAACCTCATAGTTGTTGGATTTGCTAAAACATTAAAGATATCAAGGTCAAAATTTCTATGAAAGGAGAGTGACCAAAGTAAGAGACATGGTCTAGTAGTTGGTTGCATTACCATTAGGGCCATCTTGCAAAGTATATGCACACATCCTCTAATTTTTGACATGTAGTAGCTTGGATACTAAACCCTCCCTCTCACTTGCCTCCTTCCCACTCCTTGCAATAAAAGGTTCTTTCAATCATTTTACTTGGTTTTGACATCTATTCTTTACTTAAAAGGAGATTCTAAGTTCATTGGTATGATTATTTTTTTCATGCATCTACCATTTTAATATACCTATTTTAATCTATCAACTATCATAGATCTATCATTTTGAGGAACCTAAATTTATGGCTTTCATATGTGTTGTAGGATTGAAATAACCTTCTAAATATTAGGAGTTTCAAAACCTCAAATTTAGGTGATGGTTACCTCATTCACCTTGCATTATGATACTATAATAACTAGTATGAAACTTTTTAATAATGATATCAAACAATGATAGTGCACTATAGAAAAAGTAAATGTTCAAGTGCCATTCCCCTCTTGGCATTTTTCTATAAAATCTCCACAATAGTTAACACAAGGGAGTGAATTTATGAAAATCCTTGTATATTTATTAAAAAAAATCACCAAATAAACAAAAGCCTTAATAATATTTTTACTAGACAAATGATTTTGCAAAATCAAACAAATCATTAAAAAGGATAATGTGTTAGAAGTGATAATGTTATATAGAAGGAATGTGGAAAGAAACTTGGGTCTAAATTGTAAATGCATAAAGAAGTCATGTCATCTTAGTATTCTTGTGGCTTGGTATCGTAGCAATTACTTAGAGTAGAAGACATAAGAAAAGTTTGTGGCTGGATAAATAAATTTATCACAAGGAAATTGTAGGAAAGTATAATAACATTTGATCTATTATAAATCCTAATTATGCATGACAATCATCAATAGGTGCCATGATCCAAAACTTTGGATGAAGTTAACATTTGGTCCATTGGGGTCATGTCATTCCAGCTTGTAGAGTGTTGCACAAGTGGATCTTTGTTGCTACACAAGAAGATCCTAGTTACTGCGCAAAGGCTTAGTTGCTATGCAAGAGGATCAAAATTGCTATGCAAAGAATCTTGGTTACTGCATAAAGTCTTAGTTTCTCCACAAGGGCATTGTTGCATAGATGAATGTCTATTGTGCAAGCAATCTTTATGCCAAAAATAAAATAGAGGGATGTAAAAAGTCTTAGGGTAGTGGACATCATTCTTAGTTGGTTGTTTCTTCCTTCAAAGTCACAACTATTCACCTCACCATGGAATCATGGTGGCTTATGTACATCTGCTTGGTGTTAATAACTTTTCTTTCTTTGCTAGCAATTGTGGGAGCTAGGTCAAAGGACATTTGGAGTCTCATGACAATGTTTGGACAATTACAAATGGCCAACCATTTCCATCACAAAATAGTTAAGCTTCTATTGATGGACAAAAGGGGAATTTTAAGACAATAAAGAATAGAAGTGGATAGCTCGGTCAATTAGCTAAAGATAGACAATCAATTGAAGGTGTGTAGAGACATTTTTGGAGACTATGTAGGTATATTTTGTATGTTTGATTGTATGTTTTTCATATTTTGATGGTTGTAATCCATTCTTAGGTTCGTAGCATGAATTGTTGCAGAGTCTTAGTGATGACAATATAGAGTGTAGGTGTAGGGAGTTGGTAGTTGCCATGAAGATGCTCTTGTAAAGACAAAATACATTGAAAACACTTGTAACAACTATACTCAAATCTATAATTAATGGCACGAGGAATTATATTCACTCTTCATGGAGTTTTCTACCCAAATGAGAGTTTCTTTAATGGTAATTGTGTGTTTTTGATAATGGTAAACAACTAATAATTACAAACAAGAGCCCCTAGGGACAGACAAAATAGGCCAAAGTAGGCCACACACAACACATAAATAGAACATAAATAATAGATAAACAACTGTCAAACAACAGATAAGATCTAAACAACCCTAGATAATGAGGGTACAAATTTGACTCCCTTAACCCTAGGTCACGAAACAATGATAAATTTGGGGAGTCCCTTATTTCTTTGCACAACTGACTAAGAAGATTATGAGTCAAAGTCAATAGAGCGAGGCGAGAGGAGGGGATCCTCAACAGCCACCTCAGGCACGGAGCCACCACGTGCTGAGAGAGAAGCCGACAACGTAGAAGATGAGTCAGGGGTAGCCAAAGGACCTGCAGAGGCAATCAGTGAGGGTCATGCAGGCTCGGCCTAAACAAATATAGCAGTTCGAGGTACCAACGGCTCCGCTGAAGGGGTGGACAATAAAGGATCCTAGGGAGACATGGTCTCCTGGGACGATTCAGCCAAGGAAGGCTCGTCCTCCCTGGAGGAACCATTCGACGAGGGAGTGCCAACCGTCAAATGATCAATGATTGCATTCTTCCACCAGGTTGTTGCACCCTTGTGACGAGCATGAGGGTAACCAGATGCTATGTGCCCAATGGAGAAACATCTCTTGCATTGAAAAGGGAGACCCTCATAGTCTAGCAACTGTGTCCATGGTATGTCCTCCACCATCAAAACATCCTCCATGGAGTGGTTTGGAGATGTCCATATCCACTAAAATATGAGCCACCGTAGTATGCCCAAGATCCAAGGTCGTAGAGTCCATCTTCAAAAAGAGCCCAATGGCATTGCCAATGGCTTCAAAGTAGGAATCCTCCCAAAAATGGAGAGGGAGATTCGATAGTTGGACCCATACTGGTCTGGTATCCAGCGGCTTCATAAGAGGATTGAAAGAGCAAGCCCAAGGCTTGATGGACAACGAATGATCACCCCACATCCATCCCTTGTCCAGCACTAAGTCTCGCTCATCAGAGGAAGCAAAGGTGGCTATGAAGAACCCCCTTGCGTTGGGAAAAAGCTCAATCTGCCCAGTGACAAGAGGCTTCAAGGAGTCCAATACCAAGCCATGTAGATCAGAAAGGGAGGGCCACAAGCCATTAATTTTGCAGACCACTCCACATCTCAAGTAGAAATCCTCATTTTCTGTGACCTCAGGGCCACAAACCACCACAGGGGAAGCATGGGCACAAGACATAGGCCTAACCCTAGCCTGTGATGGGAGTGTCTGAGCTCGAGAATTGGTAACAACATCAGAAAATGATTTCTGATGGTGGCTTGAAGTAGCCTTAACAATGCCGAGTCCAACATTTCCAATAGACAAACCTGCAACAGGTACCATCGCTGGAACACTCCCCCTGCAACCAGTGATGTCCTTTAAAAGATCCCCCCAGAAAGATTGCACCCAGGATTAGGCTTAAAGCCCTATTCGATAGGCACGTGAGGCCCACAATCAATAGCAGATGCCACCGTAGTCAGAATCTGCCCCACCACAGAGTCGTCATTACTCAAACCGACATGCACTGCGCAGCCAGACGCAGAGCCTTCATGTTTAAAAATTACTCCCTCTCCAATTTTACACTCCATTAAGTTCAAGATATATGGTAATCGTGTGTCGTTTCCAATTTATGTGTGTTTATTTTCACATAATATGTCTTTAGATCTTTGTTTTATACTGTTAACATGCCTCTTGAATGTTGAAGTCCATTGTACATGGTAATTTGTGAAGTTGAGGGGAATTCCATATGTTGATGACTAAGAATGTGGAATATTATTCACCCTAGTTTGTGAATCATGCCATCACATCCAATTCATAATAATCTCTCCTCATGTTAGATATATTATTCCATAGGTAAGAAAACACATTAATCTATTTAGAATAAAATCTATTCATGCAACTTAACTAAAATATAATATCATGTACTAAAGAATGTGAAAGATAAAAGGTGGCTTGGTGTTGGCCTCACTAGCCCACTACTTCTTTCATGAATCTCAAATGTTTTATACAATAAGACATGGTTAAGTGATTGAAGTAACCACAAATTTAGTGGAACTTGTATGTGTTATGGAGCTTGTACACACTATAATGGGCACACATTATGTTTTACATTTTTTTAAGCTTTAGAACAATGTAAAATTTAACGGTTATGTATTTCTGATGCCATAATTCAAAAAATTTAAAATCCTACTCATTAGGCCTCCCTTTTGGCTCCTACATTTTTATTTTCAACATAAAATCAAATTCAAACTTTATACTCATTGAATTTACATGTTTTACAATGAAATTTCATGAAACCACGACCAAAATAACAACCTACATAGCCTTCTAGCCATATTTTTTTTAATAATTTGAATAAATTAAGGCCTTTAATTTCATTTTCTTTTAGCAGTGTCTTCATATTCCTCACATACATATACATATTGCCTTTTCTTCATAACTTTTGATTCATTTACCTAAATTTGAAAAAATTATATAGGATTTTCTTATATTTCATTCTATAAACATTGACAAAAATATTTTCAATTATTTATATGAGTTATATGATGTGCATGCTTAGTGATAATTTTTTTTGGATGCACCCACTTTGAAAAATCGCTAAGAAAAACTCAATAAAAAAATATACATAACTTTCATTACTAGCTCTTAGCTATCTTTTTGGACATGGATTGGTTTTGAGAAATACTTAACACAACAAAAAATTGGGGAGTGTACACTAGACACTATGTTATATTTTAGTGATAAAAATAGAAACATTTTTGTGTGCACTCAGCATTTGACCCTCCTAATCTTAACCATTTTTTGAAAGCCGTAGTAGTTGAGAATATAGATTCAAAGAACTACAATTCTTTTTCTTATCGCATCTTCAAATTTTGAATGTAAGCATCTTGGATTGTCCATTAAAGTTTACATTTAGTTGATTTTAGGAAAAAAGTGGTCACTTTTGATACCCCCCCTTTTGTCCTCCATTTTCATGCACTTACCTATTGCTATGACATAGTATTTAAAGACAATCATTGTGAACTTAAACATAACTGGAGAACAATTCCATCCCAAAATGCAAGAAAAGAATAATTAGAGCACAGTTCAATTTGAAAGAGAAATAAATGTTCATCAAGTCTACATCATCATATAGGCCATTTGCATGTCTACAAATGTTTTCTTTGATCTTTCTCATAATTTTTACTTCGGTCCACCACCTAATTTGAACTAGGAGAACTAATTCGTTCACCTATCAAGTTGGTAAATTGCTAAATGGTGTCCTTAGACACCACCTTGATAGATTCAAATATCTTAAAGGGGAAGGTAAGAAAATATTTTGGCACACTTTCTATTAGACCAGTTATGCATGGGTTAGATCAATTTTGCATGTTAGATCAAGTTCGAGTGACAAGCAAGATCAAACTTGTGGGGCTTGCGATCGATCTAAGTCATTTTCTATGGCAATTTAGACTCTTGGAAGACATTCATTAAACTAAGGTAATTATTTTTTGATAGTGGCAAATTGATTCAGAAAGGCATCAACAACAATTATTTATTATCGGTCATAGAGTTGAACACACCTAATCCTCTCATTTAATTTCTATACATTTATTTCAATAATTGTCCCAGCGCTATTATTTAGATTAATTGTGCATTAATTGATTATGTTTATTTAATTAGCCTAAATTAATTTATCTAAAGTGTTTTTTTTTGCTTTTTAATGTCATAAAATATTGTAACTAAATAAATTTAAAATCAGAGAGCATTGCAATCTTTCTCTCTCAAGGCTTAAAGCTAGAAAATGAAAATTGTGTGAGATACCTAGTAGTGTTTAAGGCGACTCCTCTATCATCATTTAAGCAACTTAAGAAATAGCTACTCCAAACTAGAAACTAATTAACATTCTCTACTAATCTTAGGTGATGTGTCATTTTACAATATTTTTGGTAGTGACGCTTATGGGAAAGTACAACAAACTGACAAACTTTCTAACCAATTAGCGACTTAACCAATTCTCTCTCCTTTTTCTTGATTGATGATGAAGAAGAGGATGGTAGGGAAGATTTTCATTCACCAACAAAACTTAACTTATAACTTATTTTTTATTTAGTCTAGTGGAGGAGAGCTTGGGCAACAAGTGTAACAAGACTATTCTTAAACATCACCTAATTCAATGGTCAAAGATAAATTTTGGCCAATAAAAATAGAATTATTTACCATTGTTTGGTGTGGATGTGGTGTAAAATTCTTATTGACTATTTGACCATTGAACTAGATGATGTTTAAATTTAGAGCTAGGTAATATTATAGTATCCTTGATCAAGGTACTAGGCAACAAACCATCATTTATCTTCGCAACACCACAACTACCATGATTATCCCATTTAGGATGGTGTGTCACTTCCAACTTCGTCACTACATCTTGTAAAGAGTTGGTGTATTAGAGTCAATGCATCAATTCTTTACATGTGGGACTTGCTCCCACTATAAACAACTAGTGTGTTGCTTTTTTAAGCTCTTCCCTTCATCACAACTATATGTGGATGCCACATTAATTCCTTATAGATTTGTTAATTTACATGACACCTCAAATTTCTTGGGACTGATTCCTCCATCATCATTAAGTAATTTAAGAAATAGCTACTCCAAACTAGAAACTAAATAACATTCTCAACAAATATTAGGTGATGTGCTATTTTTACAACATTTTTGGTAGTGCTTACAAGAATGTAACAAACTGACAAACTTTCTAACCAATTAGGGACTTAACCAATTCTCTTTCTTTTTTTCTTGAGTGATGATGAAGAAGAGGATGGTAGGGAACATTTTCATTCACCAACAAAATTTAACTAACTTATTTTTTGTTAAGTCTAGTGGAGGAAAGCTTGGGCGACAAGTGTAACAAGACTATTCGTAAACATCACCTAATTCAATGGTCAAAGATCAATTTTGGCCAATAAAAATAGAATTATTTACCACTTTTTGGTGTGGATGAGGTGTTAAATTGCTATTGACCATTTGAACACTGAACTATATGATGTTAAATTAGAGCTAGGTAGCATTGTAGTATCCTTGATCAAGGTACTAGGAAATGAACCATCATTTATCTTCACAACACCACAACTACCATGATTATCCCATTTAGGTTCCAGTGTGTCACTTCCAACTTCATCACTACATCCTACAAAGAGCTGGTGTATTAGAGTCAATGCATCAATTCCTTACATGTGGGACCTCCTCCCACTATAAACAACCAATGTGTTGCTTGTTAAGCTCTTCCTTTCATCACAACTATATATGTGGATGCCACTTTAATCCCTTCTAGATTTGTCAATTTACATGGCACCTCAAATTTCTTGGGATTGATACCACATGGTAAATAATGCTTGATGCTACTTAATGTTTTCAATAGTGCTTCATGTTCTTCCACTCATTCTTTCTATTTGTTTATTTGCACGTGTTTTTGATGGTTCTTCAATGGACCTGAATAGGTGGGCCTAGCTATGGACATGAGAAAGAACTTTTCATCATCTTCAAGATGTTCTATTCCAACATCCCTATCCACATTTCTTTCCTAGTGAAAGAAGTTTGTAGTAGAAGCATTGATATTGGCTTCCTTGTGTTGGCCACTATGTAGGATGGTTTTTATGCATCTCTATGACTCTAAAAAATAGAAAATGTTTTTGTACACATTTGCATACTCTAGTATTTTTGTAAAAAGGCATGTGTAGTTTTTGGTTCTTTCCTTTTTGTATCTCAGGTTCTCTTGAGTTTGAGTAGGGCTAAATTGTTTATGGTTCTTTCTTGTAGTGTTGGTGCTTCATCATGCTTGGTGGCCAACCTAGCACTTTCAGTGTAAAAACTCTTTCTTCTTAATGTTAGTTGCTTGGTTCCCCTAGATTTTTGGCCTTAATGGTGCATTGAAACTTTTTGTTTATATTTGGCTCTAATTTTTAATTATTATTTTTGGATGGGACTTGGAATAAATTCCTTATTTCACCAATATTTTTTCAAACCAAAATAACTTCAACCAATGAAAGATGTACAAAATAAATTTCAAACATGTTTAAAAATCTAATAAAATAAGGGACGCTAGTGCTTAGAAAAATGATTTTTAAGAGAAAGTTCTAACACACATCTTCACACTTGATATTATTACCTTTTGTCTCACATACTAAGAAGGGGGTCCCATGAATGGGCTTTAGAATCTATAAATATGGTGCTAGGGGTTTTGCAATAAAAACTGCTATAGGATAAATTGAAACCTTATCTTAGCTCTCAAATTTTTGGTTGTTGTCTATGAGGTGGCTTGGTAATTTACCTCACCAACTTAGAGGCTTTTAATACATTTGCATCATTAGACCCTATGAATTTTAAGTAAATTTTTGAAAGGATTTTTAAAAAAAATATTTATGATGTTGAGGTGAAGTATTGTAAGATTTAAACAAATTATGTGACCACCAACTTTGCAAAAATTCTTTAGGTATGTAAAGATGTGTTAGAGGGGTATGTGAATGTGAGGTGAGATAGACATATATAGAAAGTAGTGGTGGACAAATTGCATTGTCATTCAAACTGCATAAACAAAAGATAACAATATGTAGATCTTTATTTATATAATATACTTCTAATGATAGGGGACCAAGGAATGGAAATGATCATTAGGAGAATAAAAGGAAATGGATCAATCGTTAAAAAACTAAATATTTTACCATTAATTGGGCTTCAAGGGATCATAACTAACTCACATTCACAACCAAATATTCTTTCCTTTTTGCCATCCCACTTTACTTAAATATCATCCATTTCAATGGTAAACCGTCAATGACAATTTTCAATCTCATTCACAATAAAAATTGGTAAATATTTGTCCTATTTTTATTGACCAAAATTGATATTTCAGTGTTGAAACACGATATTTATTTTTATTGACCAAAATTAACCTTTCACTGTTGAAAGGGATGACATTTAAGAATAGCCCCATTATGGGAATGGCCATACACGAAAACTTTAAAATCGATAGGAATGTGGCGAACAATTCCTAATACAACAATACTACAGATATGCTCCAAACAAGAATCTGAATGCTCTACTTATTTCTCCATCTCATTAACGTCATTTAATTTGACAAAACAAACAACTTGATGCTTTGCAGACAAAATTCATGTAACAAGATTTGATTGATGTAATATATTTGTGGCTGCAATTTCTAAGGGATCTACGCATGACTTGCAAACCAAAGTTGCCGTCTTACATTTCCCTTCTTCCTCTCTTCAATCTACTAAAATTGAAACAAGTTAAAATCGAATTGATATTCCATTTGTAAAAGGATTTGCTCATAGTATAGAAAAGTAGGGGAAAAAAATGAAGATTGGCAAGAGAAGCACTTTTGTTTTGGTTCTTCATGGGAATTCAAATTCATGTCTCTCTGCAATTCAAGCTGGACAGCCTCAATAGAGATGATTGTCCTGAAAACTTTATATTTGGTGCAGGCACTTCTGCTTACCAGGTATTATCACTTGTCTTTACTTCTTTCTTTTCTATTATCTGTTGTAATGGTGCAATTAATTTTGGTCTTTGGCTTTGGTGTGGGTGTATACAGGTTCAAGGTGCAGCACAACTGGATGACCGATCTGGGATACTTATACACATTCTGGTTACTCACTCTTTTTATACACATTCTGGTTAGTCACTCTTTTTTCTGTGAAAATTTAGAATGTAGAATGCGATTGTTGTTCATTGGTTTCGGTCAAACAGTCAATAGCAATTTTACATTTCATTTACAATAAAACATTTAAATATTTGTCCTATTTTAATTGGACCTTTTGACTGTTGAAGTGGATGATATTAATTCTAAATGTATCTATTCTTTTGGTGAATGATCAAACATTATATTATCTTGTATAGATCACTGAGCTTTGCTTTTTTTTTAATACTCAAGTTAACCATAGTTTTACAGTCCATCCACCCATTTGGTCATTATAACACTTTTTTTCTTCTTGATTAAACACTTAAAAGCAGGAAAATTGGTTGATGGAAGCAGTGGGGAAAGCAGGAAAATTGGTTGATGGAAGCAGTGGGGTTGTTGCTGCAGATCAGTACCACCATTATAAAGTAATCTGGATTACTACACTTTACTTGATTGGTTCTGATCAAATTAAATAAATTATATTCTATCAGCTTTAAGTTAGTTTACTTGATTTATTACAAACATTTTTTCAGGAGGACGTCTATCTGATGTTTAAAATGGGATTAGATGATGTTTAAAATGAGATTAGATGGGAACATTATATTCATTAGAGCACACTCAAGGGTAGTCATTTTTCAACAAATATATGTTCCATTCTTATTTAATTATGACTTAATTATTGTTGGACAAAAAATACCATATTTTGATTTTACTATCCAAGCAACGGAACATTATATTATATTCCTTAGAGCACACTCAAGGGCACTCATTTTTCAACAAATATATGTTCCATTCTTATTTAATCATGACCTAATTATTGTTGGACACCAATTTTTTTAAAGGATTTCAAACTAGATTAAAAGCAATAAATTATAGGGTGGGGGCCTCGATTGGCTAAGTAATTTCGTTGTGGTAAAGATGGTCACGAGGTCCAGTTTCCCCCGTCCCCGTGGTACCGTGCCATCACCTCGGAAAAAAGTTTACTAGGCACATTGAAAAAATAAAAAAAAGCAATAAATTATGAAAATAATATTTAACTTGAACTAATAAATATTATATTTTCTTTTCCCTATTTATGAATTTGGAACTCTAAAATAAAACAAAATATGAAAAAACCTAATGTGTGCACTCCTTGCCCCACTCAAATAATTGAGCATTTTCAAATGTGAAAAAGTGCAAAGTCATGTAATCAAAAAATTTAAGTTTAAGTAACGCATCTCAGTCAAAAAAAAAAAAAAACCATAGAAAGTAGTATTTCATAGGGAAAGAACTCCCAATCAAAGCGCAAGGATAACGGAATCGTCGCTGATGCCTTTCTTCTTTCTAACCCACAAAATTATTGAAAATAAAAAGAAAACTACAACAAAGACATTAGGTATAAATCATACATTGCAGTACTGGCTGCAAGAAAACACAATACAGATTGCAAACCCTGTAACATTAAACTTGCATGAATTAAAATTTTTTCACATGTGAATGAAATAATTATGAAGTGTACTCTGCTGCTCAAGAAAACCGTTGAGTTATACTGACATGAGGAAAAATTCATTTTTTGCCATCTCATATTGAATTTTGAACAAAAATGGGAAACAAAAGAGGCACACCAAACAGCTCAGTTTATCCACTCTGAACATTTGAAAGTTTTAACATTCTTGCTGTATGAATACATTGTTTTATACATGTAAACTAGGCAATCAAAAAACGACCATAGTCCGTGTGCAACATTTGCACATTTTAAATAAATAGCTCACATTACAGAAATGATTAGGTAATTAAAATTGCTTTGTGCCATCTAAGGGCTTCCTTCACTTAATCATTCCTTGGTGATGACGTGGCACTGGCCTACCACGAATTGTAATTTGTTTACTTGAAATTCTATTATGGTTCTGTTCGGGTAGATGTTGCAATTCTATTATTTGAATTGTGCGTTGCTTCTTGGCTGCAAAAAAAACAGTCCTGATTCATTAGGTTAGTGGGTTGTTAGTTGTCACCACCTACATAATTTAATGTTTCAGAAACAGAAACAAAATACATCCAATATCAAATCACAAACCCTTTTTTACTTGTTGGTACCCTTCGTCTATCTTCTCTTACTGCAATGTAAAGCTTCTCTGCATCTTATCTCTCCTCTTCCTTAATTCATTAGGGCAATCAAAGGCTGCAACCAGGATTGCATATTCAATCACACTCCATATATCAGCCTCTGCACCCTCAAAAAATTTCCGCCATTTGTCCATGGATCCCATTTTATGCTCTCTTATTCAAATTTAATTCTGAAGTTTGCTCACAACAAAATAATCAAGAAAAATCCCAAGAGATCAGTTCTTGGGTATGACACAACTTATTTTGTTTGCAGCTAAAATGTAAAATACCAAGAAAATCCTATAATGGGGAAGGCAAAATGAAATGGATATATATAGGATAGCAAAATTTAAGATTAGCATAAAGCAAGGAATTTAAGATGCCGACACCGCACAAGTAGAATCTTCTTGTGAATAATTATAATTAAGAAAATTTCCTTATCTAAATTTGTTTTGTTTTATAAAATTTTTGGAAATTTATGTTAAAAGAAAAAAAAAAAAAAAAAATTAGAATTTTCTTTTAAATTAAAAAAAAAAAAAAAACAAGAAATTTATGTTAAAAAATAGAAGTTTCTAAAAAGTAGAGATTTTTTTTAAAATTCTAATATTTTTTGATTTTTCTCTTAAATAATAAAAATTTCTATTAAAAACTAAAGAAATTTCTATTAAAGAATATATAATATATAATTATAATTAGAAAAATTTCTTTATCTAAATTTGTTTTGTTTTATAAAATTTTAAGTTTGTTTTGTTTCATAAATTTTTTGGAATTTTCTTTAAATTGTTTTGTTTTATAATTTTTTTTGAAATTTTCTTTTAAATAATAGAAATTTATGTTAAAAAATAGAAGAAATAAAATTTTTGGAATTTTATTTTAAATAATAGGTAAATTTATGTTAAAATATAGAAAGTAGTTTTTAAAGAGTAGAGAAACTTTTAAAAAATCTAGATTTCTTTTTGGAATTTTCTTTTAAATAATGAAAATTTCTATTAGAAAATAAAGAAATTTCTATTAAAGAATATACATAATATATAGATAGTTAGATTTTGTATTAATTGTTTTTTCTATATTTATAAATTTTTTGGAATTTTCTTTTGATAGAAATTTATGTTAAAAAATAGAAGAATTATTCTTTTTGGAATTTTCTTTTAAATAATAAAAATAGTAATTTCTAAAGAGTAGAGAAATTTTTAAAAAAAATCTAGTTTTTTTTTGAATTTTCTTTTAAATAATAAAAATTTCTATTAAAAAATAAAGAAATTTCTATTAAAGAATATACATAATATACAGATTTTGTGTTAATCATTTTTTCTATATTTATAATTTTTTTGGAATTTTCTTTTGATCGAAATTTATGTTAAAAAATAGAAGAAATAATTTTTTTGGAATTCTCTTTTAAATAATAAAAAATTCTATTAAAAAATAAAGAAATTTTTATTAAAGAATATATATAATATATATATAGATAGTCAGATTTTAAAATCATTTTTTCTACATTTATAAAATAAACTAGCATATCTATATTTAAAAAATATATCTAAAATGCATGGAGAGATGTCCTTCTCTAGGCACCTATTCCATCTATGTGCGGTAAATTGATTAAAAAATAGGCACATCTAGAAGCATATCTCTCCACCTATATATATATATATAAAGATATGCTAGTAGCATGCCAAGCGACAAGCTTAATCCTAACTATATTATATATCTTAAGAATTATTATAATTATATAATATAATATTATAATATAGGTTAGATATATTATTATAATATTTTATATATTAATTATTTATAATATAACCCTAACCCTAACGTTAATCCTATAGTAATTCTAACCCTAACCCTAGTTTGACCTTTAGATCTACTTAAACCTAATTCTATTCCTAATTCCAACCCATATCCCAACCTTAATTCTAACCATAGTTCTTTGTATAGATATAAATGTAAATAACTTTTGGTGTTTTATTGTAACTATAACCCTAACCCTAACATTGAGGCCAATACTAATCCTAACTGACCCCAACACTAACCTTGATCCTAATCATAGTTTTAACCCTAATTCTAACATAAACCCTAAGCCTAATTCTAACTATGAATCTAAACATAATTTTAACTCTAACATTAAATCTAACTATAATTCTAATCTTGATTTTATCCCTAACCCTAATTCTTAGCCCAATACTAATTCAAACCCTAATTATAACTATAACCCTAACCCTAACTTTAATCTTGATAGTAATGCTAACCCTAACTCTAATTCTAACCCTAACCCTAATTGTAACCCTAAATCTAATTCTACTCTTATATTTGTCCCTATATAATGGGTAAATGCAAGGAGATGGGGGACCAAAAAGTCGCCACCATCTCCAAAATTAAAGTAAAATGCGAGCGCATTATAATGCGCTCACGTTTTGCTTTGCCTAAAAGCAAAAAAAGCCTTTCTACTCACTCACGCCATGATCATTTCTCCTCACAGCAATAAAGAAAATAGGGAAAAATGCAATCGCGTTGAAGAAAAGGCTATTGAATCAAGTGTGATAGAGAAAATAACAAATTCACAATGCCACCTCATTGCCAAAGACATCATCGTGCAAATTTGGAGGCTCCAGCACAAGAAGAAGGTAGGGTTTGACTGATTTTATTAGTTTAAGAACAATTTTTGAGTTTTACAATGTTTGATTTATTTTTATATTACATTTATAGTTATTGGAGAAAGAGAAAACCTAAATCCAACTGAGGAGGGTGAAAACAACCCCCAAAACCCTCCAAACCCTCAAATCCCACCTTCACCTCCTTTTCATGTAAGGGATAATAAAAAACACTACTTAGGGATAATAGAAGAAAATAAGAAACATCTTCAAACTATTATTCAAACCCTAAACAATCCAAGTGGAACCACTGATCGTAGGAGGACACTTGCAAAGTCACTATAGGAGATTGTTTCCCACATGGATTTGGTGACAAAATAAATCACCAAATTCTAAGACTATAGGAAGAGTATTCGACAATATTATGTTGACAAGTTGTCATATGAACAAGTCAAGAATGAAAAAATTACAAAATCTCAATTATGTGCACACTTTATTAATCCCAAAATTGGCCAAAGATTAGAAGAAAGTTGCAAACAGTTTCCTATACATTGGTGTAGGAATGAAGAAATATCTTGAAACTTTTGGGATAGATGGTACATGGTCTTCGATGAGTGCCCATGCAACAATGATGAGGTACCACAATATTTCTTGAGAAAATTTTATTGCGAATTCATCCTCAACAAGATTCTGAATTATTTTGACATTTGTGAGTTCTAGGGTAGAGGTGGTGGCTCTGCCCAAGATAGACCCAAGGCTCAACGAGATGAAGACCATGTGCCTATACCGCGAGTGAGGCCAGAACGTAGGTCACTCCCTTTAGCTTTGAAGGAGAGTGTTGAGCTAGAGACTTTACATTCATTGACTACTCTCACCCAAACTCTATCACAACATGTCGATGATTTTACCCAGGTTGATGAGGGTGAGAGTAGTAGGCATCATGTGTCCCCACATTTGTGCAGTACATGTGGGGACCTATGTGATTATGGGACGCATGAGGCATGATAGGACTCTGCGATACAGGGGCAGGATGCTGTGACACAGGGGCAGGACATATTGGATGATCTTGTTCTCAGTGACGATCTCTTACAACATACATTTGGTATTGACTCTCAAGTAATTTGTTACAAGTTTCATCTTGATTTAGTATATTGTTATTTGAAATTTGTAATTAATTTTATATGATTATCTATATTATAAGTCAAAAATAATGTATGTAATTGTTTGCGCAATGAAATTCCAGGGTTAGAGACTTCATCCTGCCTCCATTAGTCATACATTGGTGGGTTATGAGAGGAGGTCAAGTCAACAGGTATGTAATTTATCACATAATAGTAATTATTGTAGATATGTTAATGGTAATATTATTTTGTGACAATTTGATGATTTCAACAAGCACCGACATCTCCACGGTTTCCTTGGTCCTCTGGATGCCAAACCACCACTTTTATAGAGGCAAATTTAACCATTTCTAATCATTATGCATTTTTAAAATAATGTTATGTATTTATTTTGTTTGAATAATCTTGAACTTGATTTTTAGATGCTGAATCTGGAGACTCCTCATATTCATGAGTCAGTGCAGAGAGGCATTAATGCAGCCATAATGTCTGCAAATCCTTTGATCGAGGTATGAGCCAATAACATAAAAATGCCATAATTTTGTATTTATTGTTTTATCTCATGTCATTTGATGTACATAAATGATATTTATGTTTAGTTAATTTTGCTTCTTGATGCTTCTTACAACAGGTCACAACTCCAGTCCGTCAAACTATGGATGAAGAGAGACAAGATGATGGAGAGTGATCATCAATTGGTGGTAAGTGATCAATTACATATGTGATGTTATATATTTCATACATTTTATATACTAATGTGCATGTTGTTTTTTTGTATTAATAGGTGTAGCTAGATGAACTTTATTCGAAGAGGTCTACTCGATGACAAAAAGAGGATGTGTCACCGATTAGCTCTCCATCTTCACAGTCAAAGAAGGGCCACTGATTATTTCCTAAAAGTCCATAGGAAATGCCTAAATGGCTTTGTATACATACTTTTGTATGTTAATCTGATGTATTTTTTTGTATATTTTCCTGTATGGCTTTGTTTGGACATGCCTATATGGCTTTTAATATAAACTAGATGTTATGTTCATGACATTATGTATATGACAGTTTATATTAAATATTTAATATGATAATCAATTATTGTTACAGGAATTTGGTTTTACAAGTGCCAATTGCATTTGCTTGAAAGTTTATAAATCGTTTTCAAATAATCCATTTTCTACATATCTTGCAATCATTGAATTCTATGGTACTGTGCATTTCTTTGAGGCATCATTTCAAATAGTTCACGTGCCTTGTTTATGCTTCCATACTTTCCATACATGTCTACAAGGGAAAATTTGCAAATACAATACATGTGACAAAATTCTTATATCATTTATGCTTTGATGGCTGTCCACACCATGTTCTCTAGATCCCATTATAGCATAGGCAAGGAGGAAGTTGGTTAATGTTGTGCAATTTGGTTTTAGATGTGCCAAAATTTGCGTAAATGGTTGAAATTTATTTTTGCGCATTTGCTTGAGAGTTTTTAAAGCCTTATGAAAAATCCATTTTGTGCATATCTTGCAATCATTGCATTCCATGAGACAACATTTCTTTGAGGCATCATGTCAAACAATTCATGTTCATTGTATATGCTTCCACACAAGTTGCATACATGTCTTGCAGGGTACTTACAACTACGACATTTGACAAAATTCCTATATCCTTTATGCTTTGATGGATGTCTATACCGTGCTCCAACCATACCATTTCTTGTTAGATTTAGGGTAGACAACTGAGAGGGGGGTGAATCAGTTGTCCAAAACTTTCTTCCAAATTAGATACTTAACTCCACACAAGCATAATATTAAATCAATCATGAAAGCATAATGCAACAAGTTAAGAGCAGATACACATTAACACACATAACACCAAGATTTTTGACGTGGAAAACCCAGTTAAGGGAAAAACCACAGGGTGATTAACCCAAGATAATATTCTCTGTTAGAAGAATAGAAAGAACAAAATGGCACATGCCAATTAGAGCTCACTACCTGAGCGCACTGCTCACAAGAGGCTCACTGCCTACAAGAGACACACTGTCTACAAAAGAATAAGTATCACATAATTGAATTGGTAAATAGCATCTTCACCATGCTTGAGTCAGTTCCATTTAAGCCCAAACCTTCTGCTCTGCCTTTCGCTCTTTTCCTCGCTACCACACACTCATCTCCACAAGTCCATGTTTGAAATGACTTCGCAATCCCTTATTTATACATGACATCAACTTAGGAACAAACATCTAAGTTAGCAAACATCCACAAAGACACCCGCAAGATGTATAATTCATCCGGTCGACCAGTCATAGAAAGAACACCATCATCCGGAAGTTATTCTTCATTTCTGAGACCCCAATTCTAATGTGGACCATAAACACGAACTAAGCATGATCCAAGGACCTCCACAAACTTGCCTGAAACACCAAGAACATCTGCACTTCCTCTACTTACTGAAATCTTTCTCTCATTCATCTGGAACCTCAAGAACACAATCTGGCATTACTGTCACAAATGAATAGATACTTGCAGACCTTCAAACTATGAACTAGATGAGTTGACACACCACACAGACTTCCCCAACACTTCTTCAAATCTGTAGAATGGGATAATGCATTACCGGACCTCACCGGACCTATTTGTGTCACTCTGTCACCTTTGGACACCTGCCGGAGCTGGTTCTACTTGAGCGACCATAACTTCTTCAGATCTTCATGCGGACCTCTGAAAACTTGACTGGAGCATCTCAAGACTTATATCTACAAACCCTTTAAACCGTATCCTCTGATCCTCAACCTATCTTGGACTTTTACCTTGTTGTCATCACTGTTCTTCACTGTTCCTGATTGAGACTAATTTTCTCAATATCCTCAGCATACAGCTCATCCAATCCTTCTTATTAATGCAACATGAGTATGTTGACATCAATGACAACATTGGTTAAACCTATACTTGCAACAATCTCCCCCTTTGTCTTTGATGGCAACATATGATGTGAAAAACCATCAAGACAAGAACTTCTCCTTACTGTCACAACTCCCCCTATCAACAACAACTATTCACATGTCTTCTCTTCTTGTACTACTCCCCCTTTGATCATCAACCACTTGTTTTTCACATGTCTTCTCTCCCCCTTTGACATCAATGGCAAAGGGCTCATACTTGCAACTTCAGAATCACACCTGCTGCTCCCCCTGAGTAGTAGCTCCCCATCATCAATTTGGATCACAAGATATGACTATGATATCCACTGAACTGATGCACATCAGTGCATCCTAGTTCATCACCGGAGGGGCAATAACCCCTAACTTCTCCCTGAGATACTCAAAAGAGTTCTTGGGAAGAGGTTTAGTAAAGATATCTGCAATCTGATCCTTGGAGGGTACATACTCCAATCTAACTTCATCCTTGTTCACTTGCTCTCTTAGAAAGTGAAACTTGATAGATATATGCTTAGTCTTAGAATGCAACATCGGATTCTTAGAAATATTTATTGCACTTGAATTATCACAGAAAATTGTGATAGGCTCCTCATATTCTACTTTAATATCTCTTAGCATCTGCTTCATCCACAAGACTTGAGTGCAACTACCTGCTGCTGCAATGTATTCTGCTTCAGTTGTAGACAGAGATATTACCTCTTGTTTCTTGCTTAGCCAAGAAACCAATCTTTTTCCCAAAAAGAATGCTCCACCACTGGTACTCTTCTGGTCATCCACATCTCCTGCCCAATCTACATCTGTATATGCATGAAGAGAGAAATCATGATCTCTAGGATACCACAGACCATACTCAACTGTGCCTTTTAGATACCTAAAAATCTTTTTGATTGCCATGACATGAGATTCTCTGGGATCAACCTAGAATCTCGCAACAAGACCAACAACCTGCATTATATCTAGTCTAGTTTGAGTGAGATACAGTAATACTCGAATCATTGATCTATACTTTGTTTGGTCTACCTTAGGAGATTCATCATCTTTGCTCATCTTACATCCGGTTGCCATGGGAGTATGCATTGGCTTTGAATCTTCCATTCCAAATTTCCTCAACAATTCTTTCACATATTTTGTCTGGGAAATAAAGATTCCTTTCTTTGTTTGAGTAATTTGTAGACCCAAGAAGAAATTCATTTCACCAAGTATTGACATCTCAAACTCACTTTTCATTTGATTTGCAAAGATTTTACACATACTGTCTCTTCCTCCAAAGATGATATCATCAACAAATACTTCAACAATTAAAATGTTTTCATGATCAATTTTGAAATATAAGTTACTGTCAACAGTACCTTTGTTGAAGCCAATCTTCAAGAGATGTTTGTCCAATCTTTCATACCATGCTCTTGGGGCTTGCTTTAGTCCATACAGTGCCTTCTTCAACTTGCAGACCATATCACCATGGTCAGATAATTGAAATCCATCCAGTTGTTCAATGTACACTTCTTCTAAATCACCATTCAGGAAGGTAGACTTGACATCCATCTGATACACTTTGGAATCTTTGAAGGCAACAAATGCAAGAAATAATCTGACTGCTTCAATTCTTGCCACCGGAGCAAAAGTTTCTTCAAAATCAACTCCTATTTGAGAGTAACCTTTGCAAACTAATCTGGCCTTATTTCTAATCACTTCACCTGCTTCATTCAATTTGTTCTGGAAGACCTATTTGGTTCTAATCACATTTTTATTTCTAGGTCTAGGAACAAGATCCCAAGTGTGATTCTTCTCTTGATTTGCATCGGTTCTTCCTCCATTGCCTTAGTCCAGTTTTCATCATTGCAGGCTTCATTTACTGTCTTAGGTTCAATCTTTTAAATTAGACAATACTCATCTAAATTTTGAGCAATTCTCCTCCTTGTTTGCACTCCTTTGCTTTTGTCACCTATGATCTGATCTTCAGAGTGGTTTAGAGTTACATACCTTGGAACTTTGGGAGTTTCTTACACCTCTAACTCTTGATCAGTCTCATTGAGACTTATCTCTTCTTCCTGTGTTACCGGATCAACTTGACTTTGTTTCTCAGAAGAGGCTTGGATACTTTGAATCTGAACACCATTATGATCATCTTCATCATACTCATGAATTCTTGAGGGTCTTTCAATTTCTTCATCAAACTTCACATTTACACTTTCTACAATCTTTCTCAGTCTCTTGTTGTAACACCGATATGCTTTGCTTTGAGTAGAGTAACCCAAGAATATTCCTTTATCACTTCTAGCATCAAACTTTCCTAGATCTTCATCCCTTTTAATGTAACATCTACTACCAAAAACACTCAAGTATCTCACAATGGGAGTAATGCCAAACCAGAGTTCGTAAGGAGTCTTATCGGTATTGTTTCTAATTTGAACTCGATTGAGAGTGTAGACTATAGTGCTGACAGCTTCTCTCCAATAGATCTGAGGAACATTTGCTTCCGTCATCATGGTCTTGGATGCTTCCTAGATGGTCTGGTTCTTTCTCTCAACTACTCCATTCTGCTGTGGAGTTCTAGGGGCAGACAACTATCTCTTTATTCCATGTTTCTCACAGAAGTCTATGAACTCACCGGATGTGAATTCTCCACCTCTATCAGACCTTAGACATTTCAATTTTAATCCGATTTCATTCTCCACCATGGCCTTGAATATTTTGAATTTCTCAAGTGCTTCTGATTTTTCTTTCAGAAAGGTTACCCATATCATCCAGGAATAGTCATCAATTAGCAACATGAAGTATCTATCACCTTGGATACTCCTAACTCTTGCCAGACCACAAAGATCAGTATGAACTAAGTCCAATAGTCCGGTAGAGGACAATTCCTTATTTTTGAATGTGACTCTTCTCAATTTGCCCAACTGATATTCTTTGCATAAGCTATTAGTAGGTTTCACTAATTTTGGAAGATCTCTTACAGCTTGAGTATTGCTTATCTTGATGATATTATCAAAATTCACATGACACATCCTCCTATGCCATAACCAACTCTGATCAATTTGAGCAAATAAGCAACTTTTACCAGTACCAACCAAGTGGAAGATATTACCTTTAGTTTGAGTACCAGATGCAATCTCTGTTCCAGAACTTTCAAAGATCTTGCATTTTCTATTCCTGAATCTAAGATCATAGCCTTTGTCCACTAGCTGTCCAACACTGAGAAGATTGTGCTTTAATCCTTCAACATATAGTACATTACCAGTTTTGTTCTTTCCATCAAGAGAAATAGTTCCTCTACCTCTGATTCTGCCAGCAGAATTATCTCCAAACTTTGCAATTCCTCCTTCATACTTTTCCAAATTTAAGAACTTATTCTTGTCACCTGTCATATGGTGAGAGCATCCACTGTCAATGACCCAATCATCCTTTGCTTCAACTTGGGCAGCTAGTGCTTTTTCTTCAACTTTATGATTGATAGATACAAAGGATATTGGTTCCTCTTCTTTGATGACAATAAACACCCATTCATTACCGGATTTGTTTCCTGTCTCTGATTCATCATCTGTTACTCCTTCATTATCATCTTCTTCATGAACATAGTAACAATTCTTTTGAAACCTTGGTCTATTAGGATTTGGTCTTGAAAATCTTTCCAGACATCTTGAGGCAAAATAACCAATTTTATTACAGTTAAAACACTTAAAAGGTAATTTCCCTTCATACTTACCGGATCCTCTTGGCAGTCTTTTTGCAATAAGAGCTTCAAGATGAGCAGTTTCAGCTTCTTCTTCTTCCAAGTCTTTTCTTGCTATTTCATACCATGATAGGTTCCTTGAAGATTTTTCTCCCAGATCAAACCTTTGTTTCCCTTTTACAGAGGCACTGGCTTTGAATGCAGATTCAGTCTTTGGAGGATCATCTCCAAACTCGGCCATTTCAAAAGCAACCAACTTACCAACCAATTGATCTCTTGTGACTGTTGTGTGAGCTCTGAATTCTTCGATTGCAAAAGCCTTGATTTTATAAGAGGCAGGAAGGGATCTGAGAACTTTGCCAATGATCTCTTCTTCACTTAGGATTCCACCTACATTTCTAATTCCACAAACTAGCTCATTCACTCTTGGCATAAAAGATGTAATATTTTCATCATCTCTCATTTTCAATTTTTCAAATTTCCCTTTTAGACTTTGTAACCTTGCACATTTAACATACTGGTCTACTTCATGCAAAAGTTCTAGTTTATTCCAAATCTCAAAGGCAGTTGGTAGATCAATAACATTTGAGAGTTCTGAGTCGAATAACGCGCTTAAAGGAGCCTCTTTGGTCCGCAGATTATTTTTAGCATCTGTGATTTCATTTAGGGTTGTCGGACCACCCTGTGGAGGTACATAAGCTTTTGTAACCATGGACCAGTATGCAAATCCCATACACTGCAAGTGACATTTCATGCGACCTTTCCAAAGAGCAAAGTTAGTTCCATCAAACTTCAAACTATCCTTCTTGTAGGATGACATCCTAGATCTCCTCAAGTGGTTAAGCTCCTTTTAGAGGAACTTGGCTCTGATACCAACTGTTAGATTTAGGGTAGACAACTGAGAGGGGGGTGAATCAGTTGTCCAAAACTTTCTTCCAAATCAGATACTTAACTCCACACAAGCACAATAGTAAATCAATCATGAAAGCATAATGCAACAAGTTAAGAGCAGATACACATTAACACACATAACACCAAGATTTTTGATGTGGAAAACCCGGTTAAGGGAAAAACCAGGGGGTGATTAACCCAAGATAATTTTCTCTGTTAGAAGAATAGAAAGAACAAAATGGCACATGCCAATTAGGGCTCATTGCCCGAGCACACTGCTCACAAGAGGCTCACTGCCTACAAGAGACACACTGTCTACAAAAGAATAAGTATCACATATTTGAACTGGTAAATAGCATCTTCATCATGCTTGAGTCAATTCCATTTAATCCCAAACCTTCTGCTCTGCCTTTCGCTCTTTTCCTCGCTACCACACACTCATCTCCACAAGTCCATGTCTGAAATGACTTCGCAATCCCTTATTTATACACGACATTAACTTAGGAATAAACATCTAAGTCAGCAAACATCCACAAAGACACCCGCAAGATGTATAATTCATCCGGTCAGCTAGTCATAGAAAGAACACCATCATCTGAAAGTTATTCTTCATTTCTGAGACCCCAATTCTAATGCAGACCATAAAAATGAACTGAGCATGATCCAAGGACCTCCACAAACTTGCCTAAAACACCAAGAACATTCGCACTTCCTCTACTTACTAAAATCTTTCTCTCCTTCATCCAAAACCTCAAGAACACAGTCTGGCATTACTGTCACAAACGAATAGATACTTGCAGACCTTCAAACCGTGAACCAGATGAGTTGACACACCACACAGACTTCCCCAACACTTTTTCAAATCTATAGAATGGGATAATGCATTACCAGACCTCACCGGACCTATTTGTGTCACTCTGTCACCTTTGGACACCTGCCAGAGCCGGTTCTACTTGAGCGACCATAACTTCTTCAAATCTTCATGCGAACCTATGGAAACTTGACTGGAGCATCTCAAGACTTATATCTACAAACCCTTTAAACCGCATCCTCTGGTCCTCAACCTATCTTGTACTTTGACCTTGTTGTCTTCACTGTTCTTCACTATTCCTGATTGAGACTAATTTTCTCAATATCCTCAGCACACAACTCATCTAATCCTTCTTATTAATGCAACATGAGTATGTTGACATCAATGACAACACTGGTTAAACCCATACATGCAACATTTCTAAGGTTTTGGAATTTAGCTTTACACTTGCCAATTGCATTTCTTGGAACTTTCTAAAGGCTTATCAGAAAATCCATTTTGTTCATATCTTGCAATCATTGTATTCCATGAGGTGACATTTCTTTGAGGCATCATGCCAAACAGTTCACATGCCTTGTCTATGCTTCCACACTTTGCATACATGTCTCTGAGGGTAGTTGCAACTACAACATCTAACAAAATTCCCATATGTTTTATCCTTTTGATGGACGTCCATTTTGGCATAGGCAAGGAGGATACTAGCTAAGGTTGTGGAATTTTGCTTTACACCCACCAATCACATTTGCTTGAAAGTTTCTAATGCCTTATCAAAAAATCCATTTTGTTCATATCTTGCAATCATTGCATTCAATGAGGTGACATTTCTTTGGGGCATCATGCCAAACAGTTCACGTGCCTTGTCTATGCTTCCACACTTTGCATACATGTCTCTAAGGGCAGTTGCAACTACAACATCTAACAAAATTCCCTTATGTTTTATCCTTTTGATGGATGTCCATTTTGGCATAGGCAAGGAGGATACTAGTTAAGGTTGTGGAATTTTGCTTTACACCTGCCAATCGCATTTTCTTGAAAGTTTCTAATGCCTTATCAAAAAATCCATTTTGTTCATATCTTGCAATCATTGCATTAAATGAGGTGACATTTCTTTGAGGCATCATGCCAAATAGTTCACGTGCCTTGTCTATGCTTCCACACTTTGCATACATGTCTACAAGGGCAGCTACAATTACAGCATGCGACAAATTTCCTATATCCTTTATGCTTTGATGGATGTCAATACGTTGATCCAAACATTCTATATTAGTGTACAGATAGGGAGGATGTTGGCAAAGGTTGTGGAATTTGGATTTACATGTGCCAACTGCATTTACTTGAAAGTTTCTAAAGTCTTTTCAACAAATCCATTTCGTGCATATATTGCAATCATTACATTCCATGAGACAACATTTCTTTGATGCATCATGTCAAACAGTTCATATTCGTCAAGTATATGCTTCCATACTTTGCATACATGTCTTGCAGGGTACTTACAACTACAACATTTGACAAAATTCCTATATGCTTTATGCTTTGATGGATGTCTATACCATGTTCCAAAGATACCATTTTGAAGGTTTTGGAATTTGGCTTTACACCCGCTAATTTCATTTGCTTGAAAGTTTCCAAAGCCTTATCAAAAAATCCATTTTGTTCATATCTTGCAATCATTGCATTCAATGAGGCGACATTTCTTTGGGGCATCATGCCAAATAGTTCACGCGCTTGTCTATGCTTCCACATTTTGCATACATGTCTACAAGGGTAGATGTAATTACAAAAGTCCTTATAAATGATGATGATGAGCCTCATCATGATTATTCTATTGCTTCACATCCAAATTCACAAATATCATGCACCTCCCCTTGTGGTGAAAGACTAGCTTGATTTATACCCATTTTCTCAACCAAATCTGCAACTTGTTCTTCATGTTCATGGCTGTTGTAGGTTTGATAAAACTCATTTTTATGATGCCCAGGTTGTCCTAGACATGCATAAGGTTCATAACTTCTGAAAAATCAATCTATAGTTCATTTTCTTGACCCATGGAAAAAAGTTATAACTGTTGTCCCAAAGTCTAGAGGAAGACATGTGAAGACAACAATCATGACTTGAATGAAGCCCTTTGCGAGTAGTTTCAAATTGGGCATGAAGTTTACCTTCTTGGACCATGGTAGATGTTGTGATGATTGTTTTTAAGCTTCAAACCCCCATGATGACAATCCCCCATATAGTCGATAAGGGTAACCACCATCATGTAGTAACAAAGGACAATTAGGAAATTTTGAAATATTGTTGTGTCATGCATACAAATCATCATGAATAGGTGCATAAGGAATGTCCTAGCCCAGGACACTAAAGAGGACTATTAAAATGATGAAAGACCATGTTGAGACAGTCATGATGTCAAGGCATGAAGGGCTGAAACAAGGTGGAAACATGATGAATTTGGGTCTCTTTGACTGAACTAACTGATATACCTACACATGCATGGATACAATGGTCAATGATGATAGAAAAATATGTTAAAACTAAAAATAGATGATCACATGGATCTTTTACCTAATTTCTTAGCCTTATATGTTACTGCTACACCATTTTCAAGGTCCTGGTTGGCTAGATTAGTAAGAGGAAACCATGGAAAGGCCTTGAAAATATTTGAGTGATGCAAGAAATAGAAGCTATGATGTAGAATAATGGATGTACAAATCTCTCCCAACTCAAGATCAACCTTGTTACAACATCATATTATTGTTTTATGCATGAGGAAGGATAAAATGGGTGTAGCCCTTAAGATCCCTAAGACGAAAAAATTGCCAAACTTTGACGGAGTAGTTCTTAGAATTTGTGGCAGTTGGGAATGTTCTATTTGTACCTACAAGTGCATGTGGGGTCCGTCCACAATAACCTCTCTTAGTTTTGTTCAACTCTAGTATATTTGACTGTGTCAGAATCAAATGCATTCTTGCAAAATGCTTTAGTTTCATGCAGTGGAAAGGTGCTAAGAGTGACATTTTGCATTCCATAGCTTGTGGGACCAAACAGACTTCACCAACACGTCAGGGTGAGCAGGTAAATGCTAGGGGAGGTCTCATTTCGTGTGCCAAACACCCCAGTCATTCAGGACAGCAAGCTACTGGTAAAGTCCTTATGATCCCTAAGATGGAAAAATAGCCAAACTTTGATGGAACTGTTCTTGAAATTCATGGTAGATGGGAATGTTCTGTTTGGACCTACAGGTGCATGTTGAGTCTGTCTACAATAATCTCTCTCGGTTTGATTCAACTCCTGTTCATTTGACCGTGTTGGAATCAAACACATTCTTGCAAAATGCTTCAGTTTCATGCAATGGAAAGGTTGCCAGGTGCCATGTTTTTTGTTCTGCTCATTGTGGGGCCGAACAGACTGCACCAACAAGTTAGGTTGGTTGGATAAATGGTAGAGGAGGTCTCATTTCATGTGCCAAGTGTCTCAGTCATTCCTAGCTGCAAGCTACTAACAAACTCGAAAGGTGTCAGGTGTCGGTAGCTTGTAGGCCAGAACGACTGGGACGCTTGGCACACAAAAAGAGACCTTCCCTACCATTTATCCACCCACCCCGTTGTGTTGACACAGTCCATTCAATCCCATGATGAGTAAAACAAAAAATATGGCACCTGGCAACCTTTCCATTGCATGAAATTGAAGCATTTTGCAAGAATACGTTTGATTCCGGCACAGTCAAATGGATAGGAGTTGAACAAAACCAAGAGAGGTTATTGTAGACGGACTCCACATGCACCTATAGGTCTAAACAAAACATTCCCAGCTACCACAAATTCTAAGAACTGTCTCGTCAAAGTTTGGCAATTTTTTCATCTTAGGGATCTTAAGGGACTTTGCTAGTAGCTTGCTACCCCGAATGACTACGGTGCTTGGCACATGAAATGAGACCTCCCTTGGCATTTACCCACCCACCCCGATGCGTTGGTGAAGTCCGTTCGGCCCCACGAGCTATGGAATGCAAAATGTCACTCCTAGCACCTTTCCACTGCATGAAATTGAAGCATTTTGCAAGACTGTGTTTGATTCCGACATGGTCAAACAAACTAGAGTTGAGAAAAACTGAGAGAGGTTATTGTGGACAGACCCCACATGCACCTAAAGGTCTAAACGAAATGTTCTCAGTTACCACAAATTTTGAGAACTGCTCCGTCAAAGTTTGGTAGTTTTTTTTGTCTTAGTGATCTTAAGGGACTTTGCTGGTAGCCTACTGCCCCGAATGACTAGGGCACTTGGCACACAAAACAAGACCTCCCCTGACATTTAACTACCCACTCCAATGCGTTAGTGAAGTCCATTCAGCCCCACGAGCTATGGAATGCAAAATGTTACTCCTAGCACCTTTCCACTACATGAAACTGAAGCATTTTGCAAGAATGCATTTGATTTCAACATGGTCAAATATACAAGAGTTGAACAAAACTGAGAGAGGTTATTGTGGATGGACTCTACATGCACCTGCATGTCCAAACATAATATTCCCAACTGCCATGAATTCCAAGAACTGCTCTGTCAAAGTTTGGTAGTTTTTTTATTTTAGGGATCTTAAGGGACTTTACTGGTAGCCTGCTACCCTGAATGATTGGGGCACTTGGCACATGAAATGAGTCCTTCCCTGGCATTTATCCACCCACCGTGACATGTTGGTGTAATCTGTTCAACCCCGCGAGCTATGGAATGCAAAATGTCACTTCTAGCACCTTTGTACTACATGAAACTGAAGTATTTTGCAAGAATGCATTTGATTTCGGCACAGTCAAACGGACTGGGGTTAACCAAAACTAAGAGAGGTTATTGTGGATGGACCCCACATGCACATATAGGTCCAAATGAAATGTTCCCATCTACCATGAATTCAGAGAAAACCCCTGTCAAATTTTGGCAATTTTTCTATCTTAGGGATCTTAAGGGACTTTGTCGATAGCCTGTTGACCCAAATGATTGAGGTGCTTAACACCATATTTTGTGATCAACATCAACATCATGAGGACATTGAAGAAATCTTTGACACATGAATGCCATATACACCATATTTAATATAAATTGTCATATACATAATGTCATGAACATAACATCTAGTTTACATACAAAGCCATATAGGCATGTCCAAACAAAGCCATACAAGCATATATACACAAAACTATGTCCCAAAACTAGTTTCCTATGGACTTTTATGAAATAATTGGTAGCCCTTGCTTGACTGTGAAGATGGAGAGCCAATCCATGACTCATCCTCTCTCTGCTGTTGAGTAGACCTCTACGACAGTTCAAGCTCATGCAGCTCCACCTATTAATAGAATCAAACAATATGCACATTACTATAACAAAATGTACATGAAACATATAACATCACATATGCAATCAATCACTTACTATCATCTGATGATCACTCTCCATCATCTTTTCTCTAGCTTCTTTGTCCGTAGTTGGACGGACTGGAGTTGTGACCTCCTGTGAGAAGCATCAAAAAGCAAAATTGACTAAACATAAATATACTAGAGGGAAGCAATTCATACTACTATTTATATATAAAAGAAAGTATAAGTAACTATCTAGGAAAGTTTTATGCATACTTACAAATTAATCCAACGAACCATCTAGGTCTTCTCTACTCTTTATTGTGTCAAGTATTGCCTCATGGTTAGAGTCATGCATCTTCCACAAGGTCTTGTTCAAAGGTCTACCTCGATATTGTATCAAATGAACATTGGTTGCCATGACAAGGTTGGAGTAATGAAGAATCTTCTGATGCGTGTCAAAGTCCTCAAACAACCAAGCATTAACACTCTTATGTGGGTACCTTCTAAGCCATGTTCCAGTAACAACCACTGAGTCTATAGGGTATTAGATGTTTTCTCCATCTGTAACTGGGGCCTCCAATTTATTTTTTGCCTCAACATAATGACATAAGTAATAATCCATTCCCTTTTCATTATCTTCATTTGCAATAACTGCGTAAACATGCCCTACAATGATATGTGCAACAAATTAGATGAAATTAGTCAACATTACAAGATACTACAAAGTTTAAGATAACATTAGGAATTTCAAATTTAACTATGCAAGTAGATATATTACCTGGTTGAACTAGATTTGATATGTGGTCAAAGTCAACTGATGATTCCATCTCTGTCATATACAGTGCCATCGGGGGTTGATATGTGTCAAGTGGGCTAAGATAACTTAACTTCCATTCGTCAACCCACTCCTGAGACTCACACTTATTCCAGGATTGAATTGTACATGAAGAACAAAAGCATGCCATCTTTCGTGTATGGATGCTCTATGAACCTGTAATTGAGCTTCTGAAAGAGTGTAGCTCACTTGATCTTGTTAGTGTACAACAGTCCTTAGATGATGCAATGTTAGTATCATCTATCAACCAAAAAAATCTATGAACTGAAGACTTACCTTCATTACCTGGACCCATCGAAGCATTACACCACTCGACAATTGATTTTGCATCCGTCAATTTTGTATTGTCTTTATACTTTAACTTTTCTCGTGCTATGACTCTTTTGATACATGCTCCTACACCAGCATGCTCCCCCTTTCCATGCCCGGCCTCACAAAAGTTCCACATATGATGAACACTTGTAATATTATGCCTTTTGCTCAGCCAATAGAAATTCCACGAGTTCTTGAATTGTGATGCACAGTTATCCAACCATATTATATGCTGATTGAATGATATGCCCCTTCTAGCCAAATCATTGTAGAACACCTAAAAGAAACCTTTCACGAACTCTTTAGAATGTGTGTGATCATCACTTATATAAAAATGGTACTCCCTTATGATCTTTCTATCATCCTATGTACTATCATTCGCATGAATGAATGTGATGTGCACAAATATAGAAACCTGTGTCGAGTTGTAATATTGGGATTGCACCTCACACTGTGGCTGTAGACTGTAGTTCTCTGCAAAGTCAATGACTGAAACAAAGCTACCAATTGGAAATGTGTCCTTGCATAACTTAGATTTCAAGTCCAACCATCAAGCTCTATGGGCATGCTTACATACTCATACACTATAATGTCATGAAATATAGACATAAATTAATACACTGGAATCTTTTGAATAACATAATCACAAGTCTCTTTGCTTCTTTACCATCTTTTGTATTGTATGCCATTATTTTATACTTGCCAAACTCTACTAGTTCATTTCCAACCACATGTGTTCTTTCCATATGTTCACATATTTGCATACGTTGAAGCCACCACAATGCTGACATGTGCCATCCAAGCATAATTTCCTGTAGAATATTTGACCTTCCTCTCTATCACATAAAATTATTGATATGAAGTCTCTTGAAGTAGTTGGTGGGGCACGTATGCCACAATCCTTCAAAACATTGTTAGTATAGAAATCTAAACATATAGATCGATAAACATCAAAATGGTTAGAAAATTCAATATGTAATCTACAACAACAAGTAGTGCGTGTGTGATTTATTTTGACAAAGAAAGGTTTTAGCATTTTAAAATATCTTTGAGAAATTTTAATTTGAGGATACTTCTCTAGAATTTACCAAAAAACTGTGTTTGAGTCATATCCAAAAAATGCTTTGGATGTGGCTCACAGTTTTGACTATTGATTCTCCTTCTTACCACATCCCATTGATTCAGAGATACCCTTATGTAAATCTTCCAAAAGTCTTCAATTAGTGATCTCAAAGCTTCAACAACAACTTTGTCTTTCTGTGGGAGTCTCCCAGAGAATGCCCACAATTCATTAGTGTTTGGATCCTCACCTCTTTGACATCTTCCAATGGCTCTCATTAAAGTTTTTCTATTTATTTTCAATGCTTGACTTGTCTTTCTAATGAGGCAAGCTTTTTTTGTTTGTTGGCTTATAATTGTTGATGTAATGACACGTCCTGTGACATTACTATCCTTGGTGTGTGAGGTGGAACCTACACTTTCATATGCACTCATTAGATTCTTGACAATTGATTTTTCACTTGAGGCATTCGATGTTCTTAGGCCAAGAATCTTCATAGTGGGCCTAAATTTCAGATCTTCATCAGTTCAACAAAGAGTTGACATCTTTTGGTTTCATTTAAATTCTCAAAGAATAATTTCCATATCTTATTCGCATATCTTTGGCAAGTCTTCATGGGAATCTTATCCTACATGGGCTTCAATACATTCTCATCAATATCAATTAGAAACTTAGGCTTCCTATGCAAAATTCTAGGAGGCATTTTAATTGGTAAAGTAGACTCAACATTAGGAATTTCTTCAATATTTACTTGAGATGGGATAGATGATGTACCTTCGATTGGAGGTGATAAGGATGAAAATGACGTACCTTCAACTTGAGGTGTGAATGATGGTGTGCCACCAACTTGAGAAGAAAATGTAAATGTACCTTCTACTTCACCTGTGAAAGATGGACTGTCTCCAATTCGAGAAGATAATGCTAGTGTTCCTTCAACTTGACCTATGGACAATGGAGTGCCTCCAACTTGGGGATTCACTTTCCTCATTGCATAGAGGTTTTGCATTTGTTCCCTTTGTGCCACCAATTACATCTCTCTCTTAGCTTCATTAGATGTGTCATGTTCCTATTCAATTGGCAATGGTGGAATGTTTTCTTGTATGGTTGAAAATTTCCTACTTTCTTGAATTCGCCTCATTCTTTCTCTTTTCCTCTCATTCTCAGCTTCACACTCTTCTAGTGTTAGAGTGTTTTCTCATTTCCTCAGCATGATGATGATTTCTACAAGCCTGATGAATAAGACAATGATAATTAGAAATTTTATAATGACAATGAATAGCACAGTCAGAATGAATAACAAGGTTCTACAAACTTCTGAATAAGACACCTCATATCAAGATAACTTGAACATACATAAGTCATGGAGTATGAATTTGAACACACATATAAGTCATGTAGTATACACTTAAACATACAAAGTCATGGAGTATACACTCAAATACACGAAGTCATAAATGATGTATAGGAAGGGTGGAGTTCATGAAAACAAACCCAAAAGACAAAACGCACCAAGTATACAATGGAATACACAAAGTCATGGATTATTGATGCAAAGAAACTTAGAACACTTAAACAAACTCAATCAATTCACCTAGAAAGTTTTGAATCATCAAACAATGGGCAATCCTTCATAAACTGCTCCTTTTCCTAGTAGCCCTGCAAACTTGGTTTTTTATGCATAACTTACAGGTAAGACCTCAAACCCATATACCAAAATCTATTTTAGATACCCATTAGGGTGTTCTTCAACATATCTCAAAAGTGCATACCTTTGTTTTGGAACTTCAATCTCTAAAAATGATTGTTCCGCTGTTTTAGGGCTCAATTAGCCTACTTTTACAAAGCAACTCCAACTTAAACACCCTGCCAACCCCAAATCTCTATGGACAGTCTTTCACTAGCCTACAAAACCTCAGATTCAACAACTTTTAGTCAATAGAATCCTCTCTAATGCATCTAAACACTAAACCCTTACTCTAGGCCATTGCAAGCTTGTACAATGAAGGTTTAATGGAACTCAATACTCCAAAATTTTCCTAACCATATCACCACTTCAAACATGTCACAATATGACTACACAAGCTTTACAAACCTTCACCCAACCCTAGTCCATGCATTTTATACAAACTCCCACTTGTAGCCATCCATCTTAAGCCAAAATTCATGAAAAACAAATAGGGCAGCAACAAAATGTTCTCGAATCTTACTCCTTGCTCCAAAATCCTAGTTTAACATCTAAGTCTACCCTAATGGTACCCATTCCATCAATTTACAACCTACTCTACCGATGGAATGGGTCAAAAATCCATTTTTTATCACTTACAAACCCCAAAACAGGGTTTCCAACCCGCCTACAGACAAATGCTTGTAAAAACCTTAAATCTCAATGGAATCGAATCAAACCAAAAACAATATGCTGTTATTTCACATATCCACCAACTACAATGCATTTAGGAGCAAGAATGAATTGTATGTCATGCCCACATTTCCCATGCGGTCACAACATGCATCACATGTGTCATGTGGTCATGACATGAAATACCAAAAATTTTCCCATGCTTCCCTAGAAACCCCCTCGCATGCGTAGGCGTGCTCGGTGGCATACGCTTAAGGTGAAAACAATACAGTTGTCAGCGGGATACCAAGTACATGTGCGCACACCCTACGCAAGAAAACGCGTGGTTTCCTGACTTAGGTTAATCTCACGAATTACATTTGAACAACAATTGTTTTAGGTGATAGGTCATTTTTCAACAAAGCATGGTCATCTGTTTTCTTTCTTCCATTTTCTAAAATTTCATATTAGTTTCTCCTCCTTTAGACTTAGCATTTCCAACCAAGCCCATTCATTTGCCCTCTCTTCCTTTTCTTGGAATTTAATTTTGATTGTATTTCTATCACGTTCATTTTACCGTTTCCCTGAAATTTAATTTTGATTGTATTTCTATCTCTTTCTCCTTCTCGTTGTGCAAGATCTTCTTATGTTATCCTATTTTTTTTTCTTCACATTCTTTATTGAACAACAATAACACTACATCCTTTACATTATTCCTAACTTTTCTTGGTAAACCAGATCACTTCCACAGGGTTGGTTAACTTCACTTGACGCAGTCCCCCTAGGGTTTTGCTCTAGGTATTAGTTCAATGTTTGAATTAATTTTAATAATCAACTTGTTTTTAAACAGGTTTAACGGTAGATTAAATTTACTTAGTTCTCTTAGCCCTGTTCGGAAATGCCACGCATTTTCTCCTCTTTGTTTTCCAAGGTTAGCTGTTCTTTTTCTTTCTCTCTTTTTTTTTTAAATTTTTATTTCTCAATTGGACGTTTATTTCCTAAATCTACAGTTAAGTTTTTTTTTTAAAAGGCCACTCATGGAATGCCTGTGATGGCTTGTTTGTGTTTATTTCCAGTGTCCTTTGTAAATGAAAAGATCATATTTTCCTCTTCATTTTCCTATCATTTAATTTGAGATAATTGTTAAAACTTCCGAGAAACTCTTCCTTAAAATTAAAATGTATTTACCTATGCTCTTTTTAAATTATAAATGTATAAACAATGTATTTTTAAATTGCAACTCTGAGTTTAAACATCTATTCAATTCGTATTATACATTATGCATAAATTAAATCCTACTTTCCTCGAATAAAATTTCTATTTCAAGTCAAATGTTTTAAACTACATATAGTAAGCATTTAATTACTTGCGGTAATTTCAAAAGAAAACAATACTGTAATCCCAAATTTTATTTCTTTCATGGTAGCAAAATTATGAATTGGCTTATAACAAAATTTAAAATTAATATTTCCACTAATCTTACACAGAAAGAATACTTTTACAAAATTAATTAAAACATCAACTAACTCTCAACTTTGCAAGTAGGAGAAGAAGGAACTAGACAATTTCAATATCCTTTTAAAAACAATTTTTTTTTTCTTCTTCTCATTTCTAAATGGCAAAACTTAATGAACAAGAAAATTACAACTATCAACCAAGAACAGAGGATTTCCTCACAACTCCAAAAATAACATTTTATACAACAATAGGGAGATAATTTTCTCCTTTTGGAAAATCGACAAGGAAGGAGCTATTAAAAGATCAGGCTCTCCTTAAGACTTAAGGAAAATAAAATATTTTCTAAAATCCAATAATCTTCTCCAAGCTTCACAATAAGCTCCCAGAAAACTTGCATATCACACAAGGGAAGAAACACCACACAAGCTGCTCTCCTCCTTACCGTAGACCCGCAAGAGGGTCACCCCCGAGCTAGGGAGATCATCCACACACCTAGGGTATTCCAAAATTCTACTTCACAACAAGGTAGAAACAACACACCAAAACACACATACACCCATGGATATTACACAACACAAAAACTCAACCACAGTGAGTTTAACAAGGGGTAGGAGAGTGGACACACTCAACTCTAGAGTGTCACCCTTCAATTAAATTTCAACATAGTTTCCTTCTCATGGCTTCAAGCCAACTTGCCAACAAAGATTCCAAGGAGTTCATATTTTGACTCTCAAGCCAAATATCACAATTTATCAAAGTCACACAAATGCCCTCAAGGCTTTCAACATCCCAAAAGAAACAAGGCATGCACTCGAGGAGGATCACTCCTCCCCTACCCCACACTTGATGAGCATTTCTCCCAAGTGGAAGAAGCTCTGTCAACACCCAAATAAATTTACCCACAATTACAAAATTTATAACACAACAATTCAAATTTTATTTCACAAATCCATTATGCAAGAAACAGAACATACAAAGAAAAGGCCTTGCATACCAACCTTAACAAGCCCTTTAATGGAAGTAGTTGATGAAGAGATCCACTCCAGTTTCCTCTCCAATTTCCTTTCTCCCAAAAAAAACTGACTGACTCCCTCCCTTCTACACTAGGATTTCTCCCTTTTAAAACTCCTTTTTTTTTTCTTTTTTTTTAAAAATTCCACCAATTCCCTTATCCTCAAGTGGGATTAAAAAAATAACCCCATTGCTTTTCCACTATCCCAAGTGGGATTAAAAAATAACCTCACTCCTTTTTCACTATCCCAAGTGGGATTAAAAAATAACCCCACTCATTTTCCACTATCTCAAGTGGGATTAAAAAAATAACCCCACTCATTTTCCACTATCTCAAGTTGGATTAAAAAATAACCCCACTCATGAAGGACTACACCACTTCATGGGGACTCTCAACAAAAGTGAGGGAACAAGAAGACAAGCCCCTCCATTATTGGTGGACCATGGAGTCATTTCAAGCCTTGGGAATTGAAAAAGGGATAGGCTTGAGTGTTGGTACCCCTCATCTTATCCCTCCCTTATCTCCAAATTCGTCACTTAATTTTACTATGAAATTAAAGTGACCATACGGAGGTTACCTAAAGGTTACCGAAGTCAAAAGTGACCCTAGACCCATGGGGTATAATCCAGGGTCAATTTAAACTTAGTTAGGACACCCAGGGTCAAGTTAAGACACAAGAAAATGACCTCAAATTTTAAAATTCAAAAATAATTCTTACAACACATATCATAATTCAAATTAACAAGAGGGTAGACCTAACCCATTCAACCTCATGCAAGACAACATTACAACATTAAATCAAACACAGAGTTGATCTCGGTTCCTCATGGAACCAGATCGGCTTCACAAGGGATTACAACATAAGGTGCAGAATGATCTCCAGTATCTGTGGTTTTGTTAGAAATACCTGCACACTCAATCTCAAAGTTAATTCCACATATAAATATCATAGCCGAAGCAAATTTAATACATGCATTTCTAAAGCATACCACAGTTCTTATAAACATAATGAAATCACATGACAATTTTCTTTCTAACATCATCCAATTAGTTTCCCTATAATGTAAACATTAATCAGACATCACCCAATTAGTTTTTCCTATAAAATAAACATCAAACTAACATCACCCAATTAGTTTTCCTGTAATGCAAACATTAATCGGACATCACCCAATTAGTTTTTCCTATAAAATAAACATCAAACTAACATCACCCAATTAGTTTTCCTGTAATGCAAACATTAATCGGACATCACCCAATTAGTTTTTCCTATAAACATCTATCTAACATCTCCTAATTTATTTTCTCTAACATCACCCAATTAGTTTTCCTTTAACATAATAAGGTTTAATAGTTTAAAAATCTGGGATCAATAGTCCCACAAATGTAAAAGTATCAACAACAGTAAGGTAATTAGTCACATGTATGGAAATGAAAAAGTGTAGGCCTCACATCCTCCCCCCTAAGACTGTACTTCCTCCTGGAAGTCATCAAAGAGGTGAGGATACAAAGTCCTCAGTCTCACTGCATCCTCCCATGTCGTAGTGACCTCGTCATATGTGTCCAACTGGACCTTAACCTAGTCTAGCGCTCAACCTCGAAGGCCTAGCGTCTGACGAACCAATATGCGAATTAGTTCCAATGCCAGTTGTCTGTCTGCCTCTACTTGAAGAGCACTCCAATCCAATATGTGAGATAAGTCAGAGATATAACGACGTAAAACTGAAACATGAAAAATATCGTGGATACACAACAGGCTAGGTGGCAAGGCTAGACGATAGGCTACAGGTCCTATCCGCTCCAAAATCTCAAAAGGTCTTACAAACTGAGGTGCGAGTTTAGAGCCCTTTCCGTAATGGATTGGACTCTTGTGCGGTCGCACTCTCAAAAATACCCTGTCACCTAGTGAGAAGCTCCGATCAGTTCTCTTTGCATTGGCATACTTCTTCTGCCTATCCTGTGCCTCCTGAAGTCTTTGTTTAATCAGTACAATCTACTGCTCCATGTCCTTAACTAGTTCTGGACCAATGGCGACCCTGTCCTCTATCCAATCCCAACTCAATGGTGTCCTGCACGATCTGCTGTATAAAGCCTGGAAAGGAGGCATACCCAACGAGCTGTGATGCCCATTATTGTAGGCAAACTCAACCAGATACAGATACTCCTCCCATCTAGACTGATGGTCCATAACATACATATGAAGCATATCTTCTAACACCTGATTAACTCTCTTTGTCTATCTATCAGTCTCCAGATGGTATGCTAAACTGAAGTTGAGCTGTGTGCCCAATGCCTGATATAAGGCTCTCCAAAATGATGAAGTGAATACAGAGTCTCTATCAGAAATGATACGGTGAGGTACTCCATGAAGTCTAACAATTTGATCTAAGAACACTCTCGCCATTGATGGTGCATTGTACGTCATGCGTACAGGTGAGAAATGCGCCACCTTGGTCAACTTGTCAACTGTCACCATGATGGCATCATGACGACGTGATGACATAGGTAGACCAATGATAAAGTCCATGGAAATGGTGTCCCAGTTCCACTTAGGTATCTCGTGAGGGTACAATAGTCCTGCTGGATGCTGATGCTCGGCCTTGACCCTCTGACACTCAAGGCAATGAGCAACATATTCTGCAATGTCTCGTCTCATCCCCGCCCAATGATATAACTGTCGCAAATTGGCATGCATCTTCTTCACTCCTGGATGCGCTGCATAAGGTGCTCTATGAGCCTCTGAAAGAATCACTATACGCAGGTCACCTGCACGGGGTACATAGATGCACTGCTGATGTATAAGCAAACCATCAGACTCAAGGGAATATCTTGCAAATTTGCCCTTAAGGGCCCCCTGATTCTGAATTTCTTGTTGCACCTCAAGAAACCACTCATCCTCTGACAGATGTTGTAAGATACGGTCCATCAAGTTCACCTTTAATATCAAGGTTAGGATCTCGTGGTGCCTCCGACTTAAAGCATCAACAACCACGTTCTCCTTCCCTTTGATGTAGTGGACATCAAAGTCGTACTCGCATAAGAATGCCATCCAACGCCGCTGGCGAGCGTTCAGATTTGGCTGTGTAAAAATATACTGTAAGCTATGGTGATCCGAATGAAGTTCAAAGCGTCAACCTAAGAGGAAATGTCTCCAATGAACAAGAGCATGAATAATTGTTGCGAGCTCTAAATTGCGAGTAGGGTAGTTTAGTTCACGTGTCTTAAGTTTGCACGATTCATATGCAATCGCTCTACCTCCCTGCATAAGCACAGCTCCCAAATCCTTTAATGATGTATATGTACAAACAACAAAATCCTTTGCAGGGTATGGAATCGCTAAAATGGGAGCACTGGTAAGACGTTCCTTGAGGATCCCAAAGGCCTTCTCACACTGTTCAGTCCAAGTGAAAATTTTCCCTTTTCACTGAAGGGAAGTGATGGGATGTGCTATCCTAGAAAAGCCCTCGACAAATCTATGGTAATAACCGGCTAATCCCATAAAGCTCCTGACTTCTGTCAAACTGGTGGGTGTTGGCCAGTCTTGAATTGCTCTGATCTTCGATGGATCTACAGAGATGCCATCGCCTGATAAGATGTGCCCCAAGTATTGCACCTATGTTCTGAAGAAGGCACACTTCACTAGGTTGCCATAAAGCTTCTACTCTCGTAAGCACTACAAAACTTGAAGCAAATGATCCACATGTTCCTCCTTGGTTCGCGAATAAATCAAAATGTCGTCAAAAAATATGATCACGAACCGATCCAAGTAAGTACAGAACACTCCATTCATGAGACTCATGAATACTGCAGGGGCGTTCGTCAAACCAAAGGGTACCACGGTGAACTCATAATGGCCATATCTGGTTCGAAAAGCAGTCTTATTAATGTCTGCCTCTGTGATGCGCAATTGGTGATACCTAGATTTTAAATCAGTTTTCGAGAACACTCTAGCTCCCTGCATCTGATTAAAGAGGTCATCAATCCTAAGCAGAGGATAACGGTTCTTCACCGTCACCTTGTTCAACTGCTTGTAATCCATGCATAGTCGAAGAGACCCATCCTTCTTCTTCATGAAGATGACCAGTGCACCCCAGGGTGAAACCCTAGGTCGGATGTGCCCCTTTTCATGTAACTCCTCTAACTGTAGTTTAAGTTCTGTAAGCTCATGTGTAGTCATCCTATAGGGTGCACGAGACATAGGTTCTGCACCTGGCACTAAGTTGATGTGGAAATCGATCTCTCTGCGTGGAGCCATACCTGGTAACTCCAGCGGGAATACGTCGGCAAAGTCTTTCAAGATAGGGTGATCATCTAAGGTAGTCTCAGGCTCATCCTTTGATCTGTCACTAACCATAATAGCAAACATCTGACAACCCTTCCGTATGCAGTGCTTAAGTTGCTGAGCGGATATCATACGAACCGTCGTGGGCTTCTGAATGCCCACTATCTCAACCAATGTTTCATGATTGTCTAAGGAACTAATCATCCTCTGGCGACAATCTAGTTTAGCTCTATGAGCCGTAAGCCAGTCCATACCCAGAACTACTCCATAGGATCCTAATGGCATAACCGTAAGGTCACACGTTGTAGTGAAGGAACCTAAGGAGATCTCACAATCTCTAACCATGGTATCTACTGACATCCTGGCCCCAAAGGCCAACTCAACCTCCTACCTAATGTCCTGCCTATAAGCCACCAGCCTGCAACGTTCCACTAACGATGTAGACAGAAAAGAATCGGTAGCTCCAGAGTAAAAAAGAATAGAGATAGGGAAATACCCAATTGTACCTGCTATCTCAATGACTGAAGCCTGGAAATCAGCCTGGTGGTTGTCAACCGCTGCAAACATGCGATGGAACCTGCCCACATCACCTACAGTCTGCTCAGATCCTCCTGCACGGGGCTGTCCTCCTGCTGTAAATCCCTGTCTGTCCTCCTGCTGTAAATCCCTGTGGACACTCCCTGACTAAATGCCCTGCCCCACCACATACATAGCACGGGCCCCTAGCCTGTAACTGTACTGACTGAGTCCTGCCCGACTGTTGCTGTCCAGTTCATCCAGTGGACCCCTGTGAACCTCTGTTTGATTGCTGAGACCTTGCGGGTTCTGCAGAAGATCCCTATTGTCTCTGGTCTCTACGCTGGCCCTACTGCTGCCATCCACGGTTCTATCCCCCCTGAACCCTCTGTTGGGGCCTAGATTTCTGTTGATGCTGTTGTGGAGGCCTAGGAGGTAATGATGAGGAATTAAACCCTCCTCTCTGTGGTGTAAATTGCGGTCTTCAGAAATTCTATTGTTGTTGGGGATTACGATCTTGATACTGCAGGCGTGAATTCTGCCCTCATCCCTAAATTTCCTCTGCAATAAGAGCCTTTTCAACAGTCTCGCTCATGGTTTGGGGATCTGCCATACGTACTGGTCCTACTATCCCGTGATTCAGGCCTCTGATGAATTTGTGTACCAAGAGTTTCTCTTCTTGGAGGTACTCCACGTAACGAGAAAGCTTGATGAACCGGCTCTCATATTGAGCAACAATGAGTCCCCTCTGCTGTAACTCATCGAACTCATCAATCCTGCACTGTCTGTAATGCTCTGACAAATATCGCACATTAAAGTGCTCTATGAAGATATCCCAAGTGAGTGTATCTAGGGATAGTCAGTGCTTGCACTCCTCAGTGCAACACCAGGTAGCTACTGCATCTCTCAGGAGATGCACTACCACTCGTGCTTTCGTGTTGCTCCCGTAAGGTCGCAACGTGAAACACCTGTTTAGACTAATCAGCCAAGCCTCGGCCATAGCTCCCTCGGTAGCTCCTGTGAAAGTAGGTGGGTTGAGCCTAAATAGATCTCTAATGGGATCTCCTCTGTCTCTGAGCCCTATAACTGGCTCATCTAATCCATACTCATATAGTCCATGGTATACCTATTCTACCCTCCTGGTATCATCTCGTCTTGAAAGTCTCGGAGGACTCCTACTCCGTGCACAGTAGGCTGACCCTACCTTCTCTACTGTAGTGTCAGGAATCTCAACGAAAGGCTCCGTGCGTGGCACCTCTAACGGATCTATGCAGGGTTCCACATATGGCTTAGCACACGATTCTGCACGTGGCTCATTACATGGCTCTTCTCGCGAATCAACATGAGGCTCATTAGGTGGCTCTGGAAGAGCTGGTGGTAACCGTTCTAACATTGCTTGTAGTGTCTGAAGGATCTGTGGGCCTAGGTCAATTACTGGTGGTGCCTGTGGTACGGGTGGTGCCTGTGGTTCAGGTGGTGCCTGTGGTTCGGGTGGTGCCTATGGTTTGGGTGGATCTACTATAACTGTGGGTCCTTGTCCCTCAGCTGAGGAATCACTATGCACCTCAGCAGATGTTGTGTGGCGTGATCGTGCTCGTCGAACACATTGGCGAGGCATCCTTAACAAAACAAGGTAGACACTAATTAATCAACGTTGCAGAATAATAACGTGCCCAATTATGCCCAGTGTTTAAACTTTAGGCTCTGATACCAAATGTCATGCCCACATTTCCCATGCAGTCACAACACGCATCACACGTGTCATGTCCACATGCGCCATGTGGTCATGACACGAAATACCAAAAATTTTCCCATGCTTCCCTAGAAACCCCCTCACATGCATAGGCATGCTCGGCGGCATACGCTTAAGGCGAAAACAATACAATTATCGGCGGGATACCAAGTACAAGTGCGCACACCCTATGCAAGAAAACACGTGGTTTTCTGACTTAGGTTAATCTCACAAATTACATTTGAACAACAATTGTTTTAGGTGATAGGTCATTTTTCAACAAAGCACGGTCATCTGTTTTCTTTCTTCCATTTTCTGAAATTTCATATTAGTTTCTCCTCCTTTAGACTTAGCATTTCCAACCAAGCCCGTTCATTTGCCCTCTCTTCCTTTTCTTGGAATTTAATTTTGATTGTATTTCTATCACGTTCATTTTACCGTTTCCCTGAAATTTAATTTTGATTGTATTTCTATCTCTTTCTCCTTCTCGTTGTGCAAGATCTTCTTATGTTATCCTATTTTTATTTTATTTATTTATTCTTCACGTTCTTTATCGAACAACAATAACACTACATCCTTTACATTATTCCTAATTTCTTGGTAAACCAGATCACTTACATAGGGTTGGTTAACTTCACTTGACGCAGTCCCCCTAGGGTTCTGCTCTAGGTATTAGTTCAACGTTTAAATTAATTTTAATAATCAACTTGTTCCTAAACAGGTTTAACGGTAGATTAAACTTACTTAGTTCTCTTAGCCCTGTTCAGAAATGCTGTGCATTTTCTTCTCTTTATTTTCCAAGGTTAGTTGTTCTTTCTCTTTCTCTCTCTTTTTTTAAATTTTTTATTTTTTTAAATTTTTATTTCTCAATTGGATGTTTATTTCCTAAATCTACAGTTGAGTTTTTTTTTTTTTTAAAAGGCCACTCATGGAATGCCTGTGATGGCTTGTTTGCATTTATTTTTAGTGTCCTTTGTAAATGAAAAGATCATATTTCCCTCTTTATTTTCCTGTCATTTAATTTGGGATAATTGTTAAAACTTCTGAGAAATTCTTCCTTAAAATTAAAATATATTTACCTATGCTCTTTTTAAATTATAAATGTATAAACAATGTATTTCTGAATTGCAACTCTGAGTTTAAACATCTATTCAATTCGTATTATACATTATGCATAAATTAAATCCTACTTTCCTCGAATAAAATTTCTATTTCAAGTCAAATATTTTAAACTACATATAGTAAGCATTTAATTACTTGCGGTAATTTCAAAAGAAAACAATACTGTAATCCCAAATTTTATTTCTTTCATAGTAGCAAAATTACGACTTGGCTTATAACAAAATTTAAAATTAATATTTCCACTAAGCTTACACAGAAATAATACTTTTACAAAATTAATTAAAACATCAACTAACTCTTAGCTTTGCAAGTAGGAGAAGAAGGAACTAGACAATTTCAATATCCTTTTAAAAACAAATTTTCTTTTCCTCTTCTCATTTCTAAATGGTAAAACTTAATGAACAAGAAAATTACAACTATCAACCCAAGAACAGAGGATTTCCTCACAACTCCAAAAATAACATTTTATATAACAATAGGGAGATAATTTTCTCCGTTTAGAAAATTGACAAGGAAGGAGCTATTAAAAGATCAAGCTCTCCTTAAGACTTAAGGAGAATAAATATTTTCTAAGATCTAATAATCTTCTCCAAGATTCATAATAAGCTCCCAGAAAACCTGCATATCACACAAGGGAAGAAACACCACACAAGCTACTCTCCTCCCTACCGTAGACCCGCAAGAGGGTCACCCCCAAGCTAGGGAGATCATCCACACACCTAGGGTATTCTAAAAGTTTACTTCACAACAAGGTAGAAACAACACACCAAAACACACATACACCCATGGATATTACACAACACAAAAACTCAACCACAGTGAGTTTAATAAGGGGTAGGAGAGTGGACACACTCAACTCTAGAGTGTCACCCTTCAATTAAATTTCAACACAGTTTCCTTCTCATGGCCTCAAGCCAACTTGCCAACAAAGATTCCAAGGAGTATTTTGACTCTCATGCCAAATATCACAATTTATCAAAGTCACATAAATGCCCTCAAGGCTTTCAACATCCCAAAAGAAACAAGGCATGCACTCGAAGAGGATCACTCCTCCCCTACCCCACACTTGATGAGCATTTCTACCAAGTGGAAGAAGCTCTGTCAACACCCAAATAAATTTCCCCACAATTACAAAATTTACAACACAACAATTCAAATTTCATTTCACAAATCCATTATGCAAGAAACATAACATACAAAGAAAAGGCCTTGCATACCAACCTTAACAAGCCCTTTAATGGAAGTAGTTGATGAAGAGATCCACTCCAGTTTTCTCTCCAATTTCCTTTCTCCAAAAAAAAAAACTAACTCCCTCCCTTCTACACTAGGATTTCTCCCTTTTAAAACTCCCTTTTTTTCTTTCTTTTTTAAAATTCCACCAATTCCCTTATCCTCAAGTGGGATTAAAAAAATAACCCCATTGCTTTTCCACTATCCCAAGTGGGATTAAAAAATAACCCCACTCCTTTTCCACTATCCCAAGTGGGATTAAAAAATAACCCCACTCCTTTTCCACTATCCCAAGTGGCATTAAAAAATAACTCCACTCATTTTCCACTATCTCAAGTGGAATTAAAAAAATAACCCCTCATTTCCACTATCTCAAGTCAGATTAAAAATAACCCCATTTATGAAGGACCACACCACTTCATGGGGACTCTCACCAAAAGTGAGGGAACAAGAAGACAAGCCCCTCTATTATTGGTGGACCATGGAGTCATTTCAAGCCTTGGGAATTGAAAAAGGGATAGGCTTGAGTGTTGGTACCCCTCATCTTTTCCCTCCCTTACCTCCAACTTCGTCACTTAACTTCACTGTGAAGTTAAGGTGACCATACGGAGGTTACCCAAGGGTTACCCAAGTCAAAAGTGACCCTAGACCCATGGGGTATAACCCAGGGTCAATTTAAACTTAGTTAGGACATCCAGAGTCAAGTTAAGACACAAGAAAAGGACCTCAAATTTTAAAATTTAAAATAAGATAAAATTTAAAAACAATTCTTACAACACATATCATAATTCAAATTAATAAGAGGGTAGACTTAACTCATTCAACCTCATGTAAGACAACATTACAACATTAAATCAAACACAGAGTTGATCTCAGTTCCTCGTGGAACCAGATCAGCTTCACAAGGGATTACAACGTAAGGTGCAGAATGATCTCCAGTATCTGTGGTTTTGTTAGAAATACCTGCACACTCAATCTCAAAGTTAATTCCACATATACATATCATAGCCGAAGCAAATTTAATACATGCATTTCTAAAGCATACCACAGTTCTTATAAACACAATGAAATCACATGACAATTTTCTTTTTAACATCACCCAATTAGTTTCCCTGTAATGTAAATATTAATCAGACATCACCCAATTAGTTTTTCCTATAAAATAAACATCAAACTAACATCACCCAATTAGTTTTCCTGTAATGCAAACATTAATCGGACATCACCCAATTAGTTTTTCCTATAAAATAAACATCAAACTAACATCACCCAATTAGTTTTCCTGTAATGCAAACATTAATCGGACATCACCCAATTAGTTTTTCCTATAAACATCTATCTAACATCACTTGATTTGTTTTCTCTAACATCACCCAATTAGTTTTCCTTTAACATAATAAGGTTTAATAGTTTAAAAAACTGGGATCAATAGTCCCACAAATGTAAAAGTATCAACAACAGTAAGGTAATTAGTCACATGTACGAAAATAAAAAAGTGTAGGCCTCACATTGTACAAGGCCGTACAATGGCCTACAACAACAAAATACACAAGGAAATGCAGAAGAAACATAGATGTACATTATTGTTTGAACTTGAAAATCCACCATTTAACATTGCCTCTGAGTTTGTGTGGTATATTTAACCTTTTCCCATCACCAAAAACCAATAGTTGTAACCAACTTTTGAACCTCCATGACCGTTGGCCTTCCAAAGTTTGCATTTTGAACATGACACATTTGAAAACATTACAAAACATGACAATATGAACTCAAATGACTCCAACTAAACTAATTACATTATAAAATGGTCAATTATGACCTTATTGAACAAAATAAGACTCAACACCCATAAACGTATCAAATGACCTTACTCACAAAACTTGGACAAATTGTTCTTGCATGTTCTCCATTGCTGCTCCTATGTACACCTTCCTATATGACTTCAATGAACTAAGGCAAATCCACTTGGAATGCTTTCAAAAACCTCAATACAAATTTGGGAGCCTATTTAAAACATTCTAAAGGTGATTTCAATAGGTATTAAACACCTAGACTCAAAAGTAAACCCTAACTTGCTTGGGTGCCAACACTTACTCAATGATTGTAAAACTAGTCCTCTTGGGACAATCATAATAAAACTTGTCTAACCCTTGAAGAATGCTCTAAAATCCTTTGTTCATGTCTGTAGGACCTTCTAATACCCCTTCCCAACAAGGAATATGCACAACCAACACTTTAAGACTTAGATTTGATGAACTTCCAATTGCTACCCCAACACTGTCATGCACAATCATTTAGGACAATCATCACACTTTGTCAAATAATGGCCAAGAAAGCTTCTAAACTCCTTGAGCAGGTCTAAAAGACCTTCTTATAGATTCTTCACACCTTTTGGCCAATCACAAAATGCACCAAGTATACATTGGAATACACAAAGTCATGGAGTATACACTCAAATACATAGTCATCATATAAACAAGTTGAATACAGGTCATAGATTATATACTCGAATACAAATACACAGTCATAGAGTATACACTTGAATACCTAATCATGAAGTATACACCTGAATGGAAAGAGGACATTTAGGGCAGAAATTTAATACACTTGAATTATGGACTATGAATCTTATGACTTGGAGAAAGTTGGACTATGAATCACTATTTAAAGGTATATCTCTAATACTAAGCCTCCCTTTCACCCTATCAACTCTTAAGAACATCACCTTGACTTCTCTTGACTGTCTTGCCCCTTGAAGGCCATTGTTTGGACTCTTATATGAGTATTAAATCATTATTTTAGGTTTGGAAATCATGAATTGTATGGTTAATTTTTTACATATATGAGTTGTATGGAGGGGATTTTGAAGGATAACAAAATGAATGCCATTGGAGGGAACTGTTAATCAACATAAATTGACTATCCTAATATTCTTAAACCAGTCCAAAAACTTTGTGATAGTCAAAAGAACATTAACCCTTGAAGATAACCTTCTGGATACTCGTGACAAAAGATCAAAGACATCTTAAGTAATGCATAAATTAAAAACAACTTCATGATGGTCATGACTATGATAGTGGACTGTTATATAGACTTGTGACTATCCTACACTCATGAAAACCTCCTTTTTAGTGTTTTATCTCCTTATAACTCCCTTTGTATCATCTTGCGTCATGATGCTTGTATGTCCATACATTTGTAGATAACTCTCTTCTCTAAAATTTTGTTATGTTGATGAAGTATAATACATAATCTCCATCATATTTTTTATGGATTGAGTGGTATCAACGTGAGTTGCAACAATTTATCAAATAGGTTGTGATGCTCATTTCCTCCATTTTTGTAAGAAAACTATCATTTCATGCTTTGGTGAGATGTTAAGCCTAGTGCAAGGTGTTGTTTTTAGTACAGGGGAGGGATGCATATAGGGTATTTGTGAAGTTGCCAATGGCAACAAATTTACCACCTAGCTGTCCTTAACTAATCCATGATTGCAAATGGATGTATTTTGGCTTCTATTGACTAAAAGTGACTTATGTATGAATTGGTGCATAAGGAATGTCCTAGCCCAAGACACTAAAGAGGTCTCCACATCCTCCAAGAGAATTCATACTATGAAACTTGCATGGAGAAGTTATCAAAAGGACACCTAACAATTATGTCTAAATGATCAATAGAGACAAGTAGGATTGTCATAATAAGGGGCATATGATAGTCTAAGATTCAAGCCATTGCATGATTCTAAATTAAATGAATTGAATTATGCATGTATTAAGGAATAAATCCTTCTATATCATCCTAGGGCAAAAATTAAGTCTTCCAAAATCAATTTTGGCTCAGTTGATCATGAATATGAGTATGACAAACAATTGTTCACTAAAATTATTTTATGAAGTATTTGATAATTTTTTTCTCTTGTATAGCTGAAAATAGGTGAAATGAAGGCATGAAGGGCCGAAACAAGGTGGAAACATGAGGAATTTGGAGTCTCTTTGACTAAACTAACTGATATACCTAGACACATATATATCTTAGAACATGAAGAACATAAAAACACATAAAGACATAAAGACATTTAAAGACATAAAGAACATAAGAACATATATATGTGAATTAAAATGGACATAAATTGAACACACCTTAGAATTAGATATTGCAGTTGACCAATTCTCCAAAATATGGCTTCAAAATCCTCAAATTCTTCTTTTTCGCAAGTTTGATTATGAATTCTATATAATTCTAGAATAGGATTAGTGAAATTTATGAAAAAACAAACATATATCATCAAATTCAATCTATATATCAATGGTAATTAGCTTTAAAACAATATCACACATGAAACATGAAACTTTCAGTTTAAATAATCAAATTTTCTCTAAAAACATGCAAAATTAGTTCTTCTACGTTGAAAAAATAAAAAAAGGTGGTGGTTTGATATAAAAATGATTCTCAATTAGTCAAACAACATGAAAAGCATTTTCTTGTCTGATATACTCATGAAAAGCAGGAATAACAATCACGTGGAGTCTAAAATACAAATCCCACATGCTTTTTTACCATTTTCCATGCTTCCTAAAACACGCTCGCGTTATAACATGGTCGCGTAACTATAAGGCGAGCGCGTTTTGGGAAGCATGAAAACATAAAGGTTCATGCATGCAAAAATCATAACCTTCTAAATGTTGTTGCCAAAATCATGGTCTAGGATGTCATGCTCTCACATAAAATATATTGTAACTATGCATGTAGTGCATCAAATAGGTAATCAAGTGATGGTCCAAGAGTATCCCTGGACTCAAATATCCATGCAGTTCATGAAATAGAACTTTTTAAAACAATGAGGGTCAAATGTAACCTTGTATCTACATGGAAGAGTCTCTCTCTCTCTCTTCATTTCTCTATCCTATATATAGAAAGGGATCAGGAGACATGGAGAGATAGAGAGGGACATGGAGATAGAGAGGATACGTGGAGATAGGGACGTGGAGAGGGAGAGATGGGGATTGATATATAGAAAGGGGTCTATAGAGGGAGAAAGATAGAGATACATAGAGATACATATATAGAGAGAGGGGAGATATAGGGAGATAGATCTAGCAAGGGAGAGATAGATAGACAAATACAGAGAGAGAGGTAGAGAGGGGTATATTAAGAGATAGGGTTATAAGGATAGATAGTTCAATAGGGAAAGAGATCAAGAGATGTCTAGAGACATAGGGAGAGAGATTTCAAGAGGAAGAGGGATGGGGAGAGAGGTAGAGAGGATGAGAGAGAGGTAGCAAGGGATAGATTAAGAGATAGGGATCTATATGTCCAGAGAGAGAGAGATAGGGATCCCTATTCTCCCCTCTACCTAAACCATAAACCTAAACCTCTAAACCATAAACCTTGAACCTTAAATAATGCCCCTAAACCCTAATCCCTAACCCCTAAACCCTAAAATCAAGAAACCCTAAACCCCTAACCCCTAAACCTCTATCTCCCTATCTCTCCCAATCTCTATTGGTCCCCTCACTCTATCTCTCTCTAAACCCTAAACCCTAACCCCTAAACTCAAGCAACTCTAAACCCCTAACCCCTAAACCCTAAACCCTAACCCCTAGACCTTAAACCCTAAACTCAAGCATCTCTAGACCCCTAAAGCCTAAATAATTCCCCTAAACCCTTACCCTAAACCCTAAACCCTATTTACTTGAGCAACCCTAAACTCATGTAAACCTCAAATAGTGAGGTAGGGAGAGATAGAAAGGTAGAGTTAGATCTAGAGGGGATCAAAAGAGATATAGCAAGATAGAGAGACAAAGAGAGAGAGAGAGAGAGAGAGAGAGAGAGAGAGAGAGAGAGAGAGAGAGAGAGAGAGAGAGAGAGAGAGAGAGAGAGAGAGAGAGAGAGAGAGAGAGAGAGAGAGAGAGAGAGAGAGAGAGAGATCTCCCAAGCTTAGTCTCCTCTATATCTCCCTATTCGCCTCTCTACCTAAACCATAAATCAAAACCTCTAAACCTTAACCCCTAACCCCTAAACCATAAACCCTAAACCATAAATAATGCCCCTAAACCCTAAAAATGGGCAACCCTAAACCCCTAACCCCTAAATGGTGTAGAACACCTACAAAATCATGTTTTAGTTTGTAATAAGGTTTATTTGACCAATGCATTCTCATTTCAGTTTGTAGCTAGGTCTATTTTGTAAGTCCCAAGTGACTTAGGGGACATTTGTCAAAGTTGTAATTGCATAATGCTAAAATAGAAATAATGCCAAGATAAGGCAGTAGGGTAGTTTTGGTCGGTTGTCTCTTAGTTGCTTAGAGGTTGTCTCCCAGCTGCTCGGAGCTAGTGTGGTACTACTCAGGGCGAGTTGTTAAATGCCCAGAAGTATGAACTGAATGATCATTTGTTGTAACCAGATCGAATGTGATTGCATTGTGTTCAAGAGAAATAAAGCATTTATGTTTTGTCCATTTGATTTCCATCTCTTATAACTGTAAATTGTGCAACTGTAGTTTTCCATTGATTTCACATTTTCCATTGTTGCCATATGTCACCATGAAGCATTTCACTGGTGAGATTTCCATTGAAATTAGTGGAATGACTTCAATGTATCAGTATTTGTTTTGTTCTTTATTTTGTTTTTCCCGTTCGATAACGCAGATGATCTGGATCGAGGGTTTTGCGCAGTAGAAAGACCTAGCATCTTTATGTTCTAGGAATCGTGGAGGTGCAAAACCTAGCATCTTTATGTTCTAGGAATCGTGGAGGTAAAACTATGTGATGATGTTTCTGGAGAATCGGTCAAGGAGATCGAGTGTTCACTGACAGAATGCGTCCCTGCAAAGGTGAATGCCATCGGGCATTGGGGAAATGACGAGAGAGTTGGCCGATGGGAATTTCGGCAGCTCACATGTGAAGTTCTGTTGATTGTGAGAAATTAGGGCATTGATTTTTGGTATCCGCTGTGCGCTCCTCATCATATTGGTATCAGAGCCCATTAAGATTTGGGGCAGCAAGTCAAGTTGAGGACTTACAGGATTGTTGGCATTTGAGTGCTGTCTGTGAATGTTTATGTCAGACAGAGATAGCAAAACAAGGGCAGAGAGGATGCCTCCCAAAAGCATGTCGCAGGATGCCATTAAGAAATTGATTGAGGAGATGCTTGAATCCAAGTTGGGAGAGTTCAAGTAGACCAAAGACAAAGATAGGGAAGATGAAAGTGACAGCGATGAGAGAAATATAGAAATTGGTGAAACTAGTAAAAAGCTAGAAGAAATACCAGCAGACTAGAGGGCGTTTTTAAATGCATTGAAGTTAGTCAATAGGGACATCATAGATGGGTTACCTATGTACAGTGGAAGTATGGAAGCTGAAGAGGTGATTGACTGGATTGAGGCATTAAACAATCATTTCGAATATAAAGAAATCCCTGACGATAAGAGGGTTAAGTTGGCAAAGGCAAGGTTGCAGGGATCTGCTCTTGCATGGTGGAATTATGTACAAGGAGAGAGAATCAAGGAGGGGAAGAATATGATAACCTCCTGGGAGAGGATGAAGGCCAAACTTAAAGCACAATTCTTACCCCTAGACTATGATTTGCAGATGTATAAGAAATTGCAGAACCTCAGACAGAGAGACCTTGATGTGAATGCATACACACAAGATTTTCATAAACTCAGTCTCAGATCAAAGAGGCAAGAAGAAGAGTAAGAGAAAGTGGCCAGGTATCTGAATGGCCTAAGGATGAACATTCAAGATGAGATCAGCATCTTAGCACCAGACATAGTGAACAAGTGTTTCCAAATGGTCTTAAGGGCTGAAGAGAAGATAAAGAGAAAGAGTGAGCAGAACCAAAGAGGTAGAGGTGGAAGGAATTTCAGAGGTAGAGGTAGTTTTGGAGGAAGAAGTCCTAACCAGAGGCCTAGTGGTGAGTCTAGCCAAGAAGAGAAAGTTGGGGACTCAAGTAGCAGAGGAGGCTACCGAGGCAGAAGGCCTAATGGAAGAGGTGGGACAAATGGATCAGGTAGAGGATCCAAATCCTCCAATATGAGATGTTATAACTGCAATTAGATAGGGCACCTAGCATACAAGTGTCCAGAGAAGGCCTTAACTTCTCATGGTGGTGAGAAGAGAACCACTCTGATTCAAGAAGATGCAGGGAGTGTGACATCTCCTAAAATGAATTTAGCCTCAGAAGTCAGAGAAAATCTGATGATCAAGAGGACGCTGCTCAAGGAACCAGTGCAGACAAAACCATCACAAAGAAGGGCTTTATTTAGAATCAACTGCAAGATCCAAGGTAAGGTTTGCAAAGTTATTATTGATTCTAGTTCTATGGATAATATCATATCTTTGGAAGCAGTAAATAAGTTGAATCTGGAAAAGATAACCCATAGCAGTCCATATAAAGTTAGTTGGTTGAATAAGGGGTAGCACATACTCATCGAAGAACAAGCATGGGTAGAATTTAGTATTGAGGGGTATAGAGATAAAATTTTGTGTGACATCCTTGCAATGGATGCTTGCCATCTTTTGTTAGGCAGACCATGGCAATTTGACAGGAAGGCTCAGCATGATGGAGACAAGAATGCTTACGCATTTCAAAAAGATGGTGTGACTTATAGGATACAGTCACTAGTAGAGGAGGATCCACAACATGGAGGGTCCAGTGTAATGCTGGTAGGAGAAAAAGAATTTATGGATACACTAAAGGAAGGTGATGGAGTAGGTTTTTCTTTGATTGTGAAGCCTAAGGAGGAAAATAAGCAAAGTGTGAGAGAAGTAGTGCCTAAAGAGGTTAGAGATTTGCTTGAGAGTTACAAAGGAGTGATTGCAAAGGATATGCCTGATTCCCTACCACCAATCAGAGATATTAGCCATCAGATAGATCTCATACCAGGAGCAGTACTTCCTAATAAGGCAGCATATAAAATAACCCCTCAGTAGAATGAGGAGATAGCCAGGCAGGTTCAAGAACTTTTAGACAAAGGGTTAATAAGAAAGAGTTTGAGTCCATGTGCAGTCCCCACTGTTTTAGCACCAAAGAAAGATCGAAAATGGAAATTGTGTACTGATTCTAGGGCCATAAATAGGATAACCATCAGGTATAGGTTTCCTATTCCTAGAATAGAAGATCTAATGGATTGTTTGGGAGGTGCTACCTATTTCTCTAAGATAGATTTGAAGAGTCGGTACCATCAGATAAGGATAAGAGAAGGGGATGAGTGGAAGACAACTTTCAAGACCAATGAAGGGTTGTATGAGTGGCTTGTGATGCTGTTTGGTCTTTCAAATGCCCCTAGTACATTTATGAGACTGATGAATGAGGTGTTGCAGGAATTCATAGGCAAGTTCATGGTAGTCTACCTTGATGATATTTTGGTGTTCAGTAGGAGCAAGGAAGAGCACTTGAAACATTTGGAGATAGTCTTGAAGAGGCTGCAAGATCAGAAACTACTGATAAACTTGGAAAAGTGTGACTTCATGAAACAAGAATTGGTGTACCTAGGTTTTGTCATCTCTAAGGGTGTTTTGAAAATGGATCCTTCCAAGGTAGAGGCTATTTTGAATTGGCCTACACCCAAGACAGTAGGCGAGGTCAGAAGTTTCCATGGTTTGGCCACATTCTATAGGAAATTTATTAAGAATTACAGTGACATTTGTGCAACTATATTGGAGACCATCAAGGGTGGAGGTAAGATGAAGTTTGTGTGGACAAGAGAAGCAAATAGGAGTTTTGAAAGTCTGAAACAGAAGGTTGTTCAATTCCCTATTTTAGTGTTACCTGATTTCAATAAGGTTTTTACCATTGAATGTGATGCAAGTGGGTTGGCCATAGGAGTAGTGTTGAACCAAGAAGGCAGACCAGTAGCTTTTTTCAGTGAAAAGTTGAATGAAGCCAAGAGGAAATACTCCTCTTATGATTTAGAGTTGTATGCTATGGTACAAGCTCTAAAAAATGGAGGCACTACTTGCTTCCTAAGGAATTTATTGTATATATAGATAACCATGCTCTCAATTTTCTGAATGGACAAGAAAATCTTAGTAATAGACACATGAAATGGGTAGAAAGTCTTCAAGTATACACCTTCATCATCAAACATAAGAAGGGGATACCAAATAAGGTTGCTGATGCTCTAAGAAGAAGGGTGCTAATAGTGCAAGAAGTACAGCTACAAAGTATGGGTGTTGAGTCACTCAAAGGATTGTATGAAGAGGACCAAGATTTTAAGGAAATTTACCAGCTATGCAGTGAGTTCGCCAATACTTCCCACAGTGAATTCTCAAATTACACATTGCAGGATGGCCTTTTGTTTAAAGGAAGTCAACTATGTATCCCTAAGTGTTCAATGAGGGATAATATAGTAAATGAAAAACACAGTGGTGGTTTAGGAGGACATTTTGGGCTCAATAAGACCTTAGATCTTGTAAGAAGGTTTTATTTTTGGCCAAGAATGCAATCTGATATCAGAAATTTTTTTGAGAGTTGTATGATTTGCCAGCGAGCAAAGGGAGTCTCAACCAATGCAGGACTGTACCAACCTTTTCCCATACCAAACAAACCTTGGAAAAGTTTGAGTATGGATTTTGTGTTGAGATTGCCCAATACAAGGACATGCTATGGCAGTGTGTTTGTTGTGGTAGATAGGTTCAGCAAAATGGCACACTTTATTCCTTGCAAGACAACCAATGATGCTTGTTACATTGCAGGTTTGTTCTTTAAGGAAATTGTCAGGATTCATGGATTGCCCTTGAGTATTGTATCTGACAGAGAGTAAATTTGTGGGACATTTCTGGAGAAGCTTGTGGAAAAGATTGGGTACAAACTTGTCTTTTAGTTCAGCGTATCATCCTCAGACTGATGGACAAACTGAGGTTGTGAATAGATCATTAGGCAATCTGCTGAGATGTTTGACAAGAGAACATGGCAGTAGTTGGGATGTGGTACTCCCACAAGCTGAGTATGCCTATAATGACTCTACAAATAGGAGTACATCTCTAAGTCCATTTGAAGTTGTTTATGGTAGTCATCCTAGAGGAATTTTTGAATTGCAAGATGTTCAAGGATTGGACAAAAGGAGTGGACATGCTGATACATTTGCAGAGGCTATGCAAGAAATCCCTCAACAAGTCTGAGATACTCTACACCAGAACAGTCAGAAGATCAAGGCTAGAATGGATCAACGTAGAAGGGATGTGTAGTACCACATAGGAGATATGGTCATGGTTCATCTCCACAAGAATCGATTACCCAAGGGAAGCCACAACAAGTTGATGATGAGGAAAATTGGGCCTTGTCAGATTCTGGAAAAATATGGTTCTAATTCCTACAAAATTGAACTCCCAGATGATATTGCTATTTCACCTATATTCGATGTTGCTGATCTAACATTATATAGGAGTCTTGATACGGGTGAGGGTACAACATATTCTATTCAAGACAATTTAGAGTGGGTACAACAATTACCATCTAAAGAACCATTTACAATGGAATGCATTTTGGATAGTAGGATAGCCAAGAAGACCAGAAATCAAACATATTTTGAGCACTTGGTCAAATGGCAAGGACTTCTAGACTCAGAAGCCACATGGATGCTAGGAGAAGATATCAAAAAGTAGGGTGGTGATTTGCAACAGTTAGTCTCTAAGAGGACTTGAGACAACTTTCACCCGGGGAGTATGGTGCAAAGCACCTACAAAATCATGTTTTCGTTTGTAATAAAGTCTATTTGACCAATGCATTCTCATTTCAGTTTGTAGCTAGGTCTATTTTGTAAGTCCCAAGTGACTTAGGGGACATTTGTCAAAGTTGTAATTGCATAATCCTAAAAATAGCAATAATGCCAAGATAAGGAAGTAGGGTAAGTTTGGTCGGTTGTCTCCCAGCCGCTTGGAGCTAGTGTGGTTCTACTCAAGGTGAGTTGTTAAATGCCCAGAAGTATGAACTGAATGATTAGTTGTTGTAACCAGATTGAATGTGATTGCATTGTGTTCAGGAGAAATAAAGCATTTCTATTTTGTCCATTTGATTTCCATCTCTTATAACTGTAAATCAGGCAGCTGTAGTTTTCCATTCATTTCACATTTTCCATTGTTGCCGTATGTCACCGTGAAGCATTCCACCGGTGAGATTTCCATCAAAATCAGTGGAATGACTTCAATGTATCAGTATTTGTTTTGTTCTTTGTTTTATTTTTCCTGTTCGATAGTGTAGATGATCTGGATCGAGGGTTTCGCACAGTAGAAGGACCTAGCATCTCTATGTGCTAGGAATCATGGAGGTAAAACTGTGCGATGACGTTTTTGGAGAATCAGTCAAGGAGATCGAGCATTCACTGATGGAATGCATCCCTGCAAAGGCGAATGCCATCGGGCATTGGGGAAATGACGAGAGAGTTGGTTGATGGGAATTTCGGTAGCTCACATGTGAAGTTCTACTGATCGTGAGAAATTAGGGCATTAATTTTTGGTATCCGCTTTGCGCTCCTCATCACTAAACCATAAAACATGGAAGCAACCCTAGAAACCTCTATATCCCTATCTCTCCCCATATCTATTGGTCCCCTCACTCTATCTCTCTCTAAACCCTTAACCCTAACCCCTAAACTCAAGAAACCCTAAACCCCTAACCCCTGAACCCTATTTACTTGAACAACCCTAAACTCATGTAAACCTCAAATAGTGAGGGAGGGAGAGATAGAAAGGTAGAGTTAGAGAGAGGGGATCAAAAGAGATTTAGCAAGATAGAGAGACAGGGAGAGAGAGAGAGATAGAGAGGTAGGTATAGTTAGAGAGGGGGATAGAGGAGACATAGATATCTCTCCCAGGCTTGATCTCCTCTATATGTCACTATTCACCTCTCTTCCTAAACCATAAACTTAAACCTCTAAACCTTAAACCCTAAACCATAAATAATGCCCCTAAACCCTAATCCCTAAACCCTAAACCCTAAAAATGAGCAACCCTAAACCCCTAACCCCTAAATCATAAAACTTGGAAGCAACCCTAAACCTCTATCTCTCTATCTCTCCCAATCTCTGTTGGTCCCCTTGATCTATCTCTCTCTAAACCCTAAATCCTAAACCCTAAACTCAAGCATCCCTAAACCCCTAACACGTAAACCCTAAACCCTAAACTTGAGCATCCCTACACCCCTAAAGCCTAAATAACTCCCCTAAACCATAAACCTAAACCTCTAAACCTTAACCCCTAACCCTTAAACCCTAAACCCTAAACCCTAAATAATGCCCCTAAACCCTAACCCCTAACCCCTAAACCATAAAACCTGGAAGCAACTCTAAACCTCTATCTCCCTATCTCTCCTAATCTCTATTGGTCCCCTCACTCTATCTCTCTCTAAACCCTAAAACCTAACCCCTAAACTTGAGCAACCCTAAACCCCTAACCCCTAAACCCTAAACCCTAAACTTGAGCATCCATAAACCCCTAAAGCCTAAATAATTCCCCTAAACCCTAACCCTAAACCCTATTTACTTGAGCAACCTTAAACTCGTGTAAACCTCAAATAATGCCCTTGACCCCTAAAACCTAAACTCGAGCAACCAGGCTAAACACCTAAACATATAGTTTGACTTGGGATGATGGAGGATCAATGGGAAATGGATGTAGAATTCTTGGATCTTGATTAAATCATTATACTCATTGGGATGTGATTCAAGATAGGATCTAAGATATTTGTTTGATTATCTATGTTTTCTTGGGGACCAAGTGTCTCATCACAGGATATTGATGGATAGTGAATAGGACTAGGACGGGATGATGGATAGGGCTAATGGCATGATGGATAGGAGTGATGTGGGAACTTACTTGCTCATGGATAAGATATCAAGATCATAGATAATATCTTGATCACAAGGACCATAAGCATGGATAGCATGATATTAGATATGGATAGGGTAAGTGGGGATGCATTGATATTCATTGGATTGGGAGTAAGAGGTGGTGATGGGGGTTCACTAGGAGATGTTGGAGGATTAATGATGGGATCGATGTACAAAGGGGTTTACCATGAGATGGGATTAGATGGGATGTTTGGATTTACATTAGGATGAGTGGTTGGTGTTTACACATTCTTTGGACTAGGCTAGATTAAAGTATAGCTATTGGGTTTCATATATGGATGTGATGGGTTCTTGGATCTAGGATCAATAATCTTTGGATGTTTGACAACATGGCTACATGATGGGGTTTGACTTAGACTTATGGTAGGACTTTTCAATGAAATGGATAGACATAGGAGTGGATGATGGTGTTGGAGTGGTATATGTGTTATTAGGAGGTTCTTTGTTAGGCTCGTGGATAGTAATTTGAATACATGATGTTCTTAGATTCCTTGCTAATAGTCCTTGGGTCACATCCTTCGTGGCTTCATGGGTTGATGGACTAGGATATGCATATAGTTGATGGATAATGATGGAAGATGTTGTGGGGTTACAATTAGGATCGAGTGAATGGATATAGGAGGCCCGAATGGATTAAGATTGGGAGTGTTAAAGGGGGATGAAATTAGATCAATGGATTTGGATGGCTCCATATCTTTGCTTTTATTTTTGGATTTTATAAAAGAATCTTTGGAGAAAAATTTTCAAGCATTCATGGGTTGATGGATTAGAGCTTAGAATGTTTGATGGTGGATTAGATAGTGAGTTATATGGTGGATGGATGATAGGGATTGATGGATTAGGAGATGGGTGGACTAATGCATTAGTATTACGAGGATTGGAGGGAAATTATAAAATAATTCCCCTTTAACACTAACCCCTAAGCCCTAAACTCATAAAACCTAAATAATTTACACCTAAAAGTCTAAGCAACCCTAAACTCATAAACCCTAAATATGCCCCTAAACCTGAGCAACCCTAAACCTCTCTCTCTCTCTCTCCCAAAACACCTAAACCCTAGATAATACCCCTAAAATATTAACCCTAAACCATAAGCCCAAGCAACCCTAAACCCCTAAACCATAAATAATTCCACTAAACCGTAAACTTAAGCAACCCTAAACTCATAAACCTGACCAACCCTCTCTCTCTCTCCAAAACAAGAAAACTAGGACTCTCTCTCTCTCTCTCCTTATCACCCTATCTCTCCCCTCTCTCGCCCATCCATCTCCATCCTCTCTCCCTCTTCCTCCCTCTCCTCTCACATGTTGACAAAGAATATGGAAACAAGAGAACTAGGACACACAAAGAGGGATGAGGATATAAATTGGGATGATGAAATGGAAACACGATAATTTATGAAATTTAATTGGATGGGAAGAATGACGAGGAGAGGTAGAGAGGGGAGGGAAGTAGAGAGTGATAGAGAGGATAGGAGGTAGAGATAGGAGGGAAGTAGAGATTGGGAGAGGACATTATGAGGTAGAAAGGGGAAGGAAGAAGAGAGAGAGGGTAGGAGGTAGACAGGGGAGGGAAGTAGAGACTAAGAGAGAGGGTAGGAGGTAGATAGGGGAGGGAAGTAGAAAGTGAGAGAGAGGGTAAGAGGTAGAGAGGGAGGGGGGAGAAGAGAGTGAGAGAGAAGGTAGGAGATAGACAGGCAAGGGAAGCAAAGACTCAAAAAGAGGGTGGGAGGTAGATAGGGGAGGGAAGTAGAGAGTGAGAGAGAGAGGGTAGAAGGTAGATAGGGGAGGGAATAAGAGAGTGAGAGAGAAGGTAGGAAGTAGAGAGGGGAGGGAAGCAAAGACTTAAAGAAAGGGTAGGACATAGAGAGGGGAGAGAAGTAGAGAGAGAGAGAGAGATAATAGGAAGATCAGCTACCCTTGTAGACATGTATGTAAAGTCTGGAAGCATAGACAAGGCATGTCAATTGTATGACGTAACACCTCAAAGAGATGTTCTATAATGGAATGTAATGATTGCAAGATATTCAAAAAAATGGATTTGTTGAAAAGGCTTTAGAAACTTTCAAGCAAATACAATTGGCATGTGTATTACCAATTATGCTCATCATAACGCGAGCATGTTATAATGCACTCATGTTATGCTCAGCTTTGTTTGACGTGTTTTTATTAGTTTTTAGCAAAATCTAGAGATAATCTGGAGCATGCTCCCCATCAGGATGACACTTTTTTCAATGAAAACTCAAAAAAAATACCACCATATTCTTAAGCTCTCTATTAGCTATCTAACCATATAAATTTTTTCACATTTTGAGTACTTTTAGTGTTTCATCTTGAATTTCTTTTGTTAGTGTGTCTAGTTTTTGTCAAAAACCAATGTCTATATTTTTGACTTTTTTTAAACCATTCATCAAAAATTGAAATAAGTTATATTTTTAGAAACTAGACTCCATTCTACACGAATTCAAAAAAAAAGATTTTCAATTAGTTTTAAAACATTTTAGGGGGTAACATGCTCAAATTTCTATTTTTAGGATGTATCCACTTTAAAAATTACTAAAAAATCAATTATTCATTAAAAAATTATCAGAAAAATCAGGGATAAACTACATGGTGTTAGCTAATTTCTCAATGGAGTGATTATTGAAATACTAAAAAAATTTAACATTTTAGGGGGAGCACACCAGACGCTGTGTTATGTTTTTTTGAGAATAACAGGACCAATTTGTGTGCTCCCCCTTTTTGAACCCCTTAATCTCAACCATTTTTGGGAAAAAATAGTAGTTTAGAAACTAGATTTGGAGCACTACAACTCTTGTTTTCGCTCCATCTTCAAATTTTGAGAGTAGCTATCTTCAATTTCTCATCCAACATCAATGTTTCCTGATTTCAGAAAAAAAAAAAGTGGCAACTTAAGACCCCATTTTTGTCCCTCATCTTTGTGCACTTACCTTTGTGCACTTACCCTAATATAATAGGTATTCTAGAATTATATATAATATAACCCTAACCCTAATGTTAATCCTGACAATAATTCTAACTCGAAGCCTAATTCTATCCCTAACCCTAATAGTAACCATATTTATAATGCTAATTGTAACTTGAACATGAACCCTAACCCTAACCCTAATTTTAGGCCTAACTTGTAATTTGAACCCAAATTGTAACTATAACCCAAACCCTAATGTTAATCCTGACAATAATTCTAACCCTAATTGTACCCTTAGATCTACTTAACCCTAATTATATTCCTAATTCCAACCCTAATCCCAACCTTAATTCTAATCATAGTTCTATATATAGATATAAATGTAAATGACCTTTGGTGTTTTATTGTAACTATAACCCTAACCCTAACATTCAGGCTGGAATACTAATCCTAACTATGACCCCAACCCTATCCCTGATTCTAATCATAGTTTAACCCTAATTCTAACATAAACCCTAAGCCTAGTTCTAATCATGAAAATAACCATAAATTTAAATCTAACACTAAATCCAACTATAATTCTAATCTTGATTTTATCCGTAACCCTAATTCTTACCCCAATACTAATTCAAACCCTAATTATAACTATAACCTTAACCCCAACCTTAATCCTAATAGTAATGCTAACCCTAACTCTAATTCTAACCCTAACCCTAATTCTACTCTTATATTTGTCCCTATATAATATAATAGGTATGCTAGAATTATATAAATATAAGCCTAACCCTAACGTTAATCCTGATAGTAATTCTAACCCGAAGGCTATTTCTATCCCTAACCCTAATACCATATTAATAATGCTAATTCTAACTTGAACATGAACCCTAACCCTAACCCTAACTGTAGGCCTAACATCTAATTTGAACCCAAATTGTAACTATAACCCTAATACTAATGTTAATCCTGAAAATAATTCTAACCCTAATTTTACCCCTAGATCTACTTAACCCCAATTATAATCCTAATTCCATCCCTAATCCCAACCTTAATTCTAATCATAGTTCTATATATAGATATAAATGTAAATGACCTTTGTTGTTTTACTGTAGTTATAACCCTAAGCCTAATGTTCACCCTAATTCTAACCTCAATTCTAACCCCTACCCTAACCCTAATTCTAACCTAAACCCTAACCCATATTCTAACATTAATTCTAGAGGTAATCCTAACCATACTTGTAATCATAACCTAAATCCAATTATAATTCTAATCTTGATTTTATCCCTAACCCTAATTCTCACCCCAATACTACTTATATTACTAATTCAAATCCAAATTATAACTATAACCCTAACCCTATCCTTAATTTTGATAGTAATGCTAACCCTAACTCTAATTCTAACTATATGCCTAATTCTAGCCATAATTCTAACCCTAACGATAACCCCAATTCTATCCCTAACCCTAATTCTAACCTAACCCTAATTCTACACCTAACCCTCATTTTATCACTAAGCTTAATTCTATCCTTAACTCTAACCCTAACCCTAATTCTAACTCTAACCCATGTCATAAAACTCATTCCTCACCTCAATATTAGTGTTCCATTGTCCCACACCAATACTTAAAAGTCATATTGCATCACATAGAATTGACCCCTGAATTTCAAATTTTAAAACTTATAATATTGTTGACTCTTGCCCATTTCTTTCCCACCATGAGCTGACTTGGTACACATTTTGTATGATATATCACTTTTAGAGTCCTAGATATGTGATTTTTGATGACATTATCATTTTTTAGATCTTTTGAGGGATTGTATTCTTACTTATCATTATTCCATTATTATATCTTTTCTTTTAGAGTTTTGTGCTATGTTGAGATCTCTCCTTTACCCACCCTATCCACCCTTTCTAATCCCATTAGGTTTCCATTTTCATATCTAATATACCACTGATTCTAACCCTAACCCTAATTCTAACACTTGAGTTAGTGTTAGGGTTAGGGTTAATATTGGGTCATTCAAATGATTTCATTGGTACAATATTAATTCCCAAACTTATATTAATAGATAAATCATTTGGTATGGAGTAACTATTTAAAGACATCATTTGAAATCATAACCAAAACATATAGTATGAAGTAATCTAATGCATATACGTTGCCACCCTAATACTTGTACACATAAGAATAGTATTTGTCAACATAATATTCTTATTTATTTCTTTGCAAATACTCTTACCTTTCAAAATTACACAAATCATTCATATCTTGGTTGTTTGATTTGAGTTCCACAAATCACTCATGTTTTTTTGGATCTCTTAGCCTTGTTTTAGGGTCTTACTTTTTTAACCCCGAAATTACACTCTTTTGGTTCAAACTTTTCTTATTTAAAATCCAAAAAAATCATATATTAAAATTTTTAGTAACTATTCTAATAAGCTTGTAGTTTAGATATTTCCATAATTTGGGTGCATTTGATTCCAATTTGTAATCTATTTTATATTGTGTTGTGTGAATTTTTAGCATACCAAAACCCAATTTCTTAATAGTTATATTTTTCAATGCAACCTTGTTAAACACTTTTTAACGGTGTTTATTCTTCATATTTGTTCACCTTGATAATCTTTCATGCAACCATGGGAGATAGAATGCCAACAATTGACATAAATATAATGTTGGAGAATTGAATGTTATATATATAGAGCTGATAGAAGTCAAACAATTAATATAGTAGTTAGAAAATTTTACTTTTTATAAGATCATGCATTTAATATCTTCCAAATATGGAATTCCCAATGTTACCCTAATTCTAACCCTAATTACTAATATAGGCTATATATTGCTTTTACTATATACATTACTTATATTTAGTTTTTTTTTTCCAAAAGTGGTTGTTGTTTTAGCCTTATTATAAAGGCTCATGAATAATGTAATTAATTAGTTTTATATATTTAGTTTTTACTTCACAACCAAAGAATCTAAGATAAAGAATGAATACTATTTTAACTTTTAATATAACACTTAGCAAATTTATAAAAGAAAATAAAATAGACATTTTGTGGGCTTGCATAATATATTTTTAAAAAGAAAACCAAATCCATATAATCAAGGATTTTACAGGTGTTCAATTGACCCCATGTCACGTGTCATGTTTTTCTAGGAATATATATTATGAAGTTTGTAAATTGTAAAATGTAAAAATATTATGAAAAAATATATATATATTTTTTAATATTCCAGCAATATGAAATAATTACGCCGAAGGCGTTCCCTCTATGAGGTGAATCAGCCTGGTGAGTGAAATCGACAGCTAAGAATCCACGTTAGTAGTGCAAGACGATGAAATCAATCTTCACCATTCCTTTTTTGCCGTCTTCCATTTTTTCTTTGCCGCTCCATTCACTGTTTTCTTTCCCTGACAATGTTTTCTGTTCACCGACATCGAAGCACGGATCTGGAAAAAACAATATTTCCTTATTCATCAAGGTTGAAATGTATGATGGATAAAGGAAAGTAGTGTACGACAACTATTAAAAAACATTAGTTGTTTATTTGTATTATTTGGCAAGGGCATGGAAGAATGAAAAATAGGCTATCAACGTAAGAAAATCAAACAAGTTTAAATTATATATTTTTAATAATAAATGGGTCTAAGAACCCCACGAATTTACATTAGGAGAAGTCGTTCATAAAATTTAATATGAAAGATTCCCTTATTAATTATTAATAAAACGATTCCTAGAAAAGATCATTTATTTCACATTTTAAAATATTAATTTTTAAGGACATTTTTATTGTATGTTTTTTAAATTGATTTTATTGCTATAAATAATTATAAATTGTATGTTCTAAAATTAAATAACTATTATACTAAATATTCTAAATATATATAAATATTAATAAATTGTTAAATATATAGGCTGCATGAAAGTGCGGAAGGCATATATTTATCATGCATGAATTTATGTAATTTTTTTTAATGTTTTTTATAATATAGGGCGCCATCCCCTTTGGTGGCACTTACCCAAAAAAATTGTTAAATATAAATTTTAATATAATATAATATTTATTATCTATATATGTTCCATTTTATATAATATCAATTATTTAATATTTATATATATTTATTAATCAATATATATTTAAAGAAAGAAGAGAGTGAGAGAGAGAGGAGGGAGAGAGAAAGATAGAAGTGACAAAGAAATTTTGAAAAAATAAGGAGAGAGAGAGAGAGAGAGAGAGAGAGAGAGAGAGAGAGAGAGAGAGAGAGAGAGAGAGAGAGAGAGAGAGAGAGAGAGAGAGAGCACTTATACTGAGAGGGGGGGTATCAATCACACAACATCAACAATTAAGAACATAAGATTTATATAGAAACTCTAGAGAGAGAGAAGTGATGAGCACATACTTATACTAAGAGGGGCAATGAATCAGTATAAGGTAATCTTTTACTTTTTTAAATTAATAATCACAATAATATCAATCACACAACATCAACAATTAAGAACACAAGACATATGTGGAAACCCTTTTAGGAGAAAACCACAAAGAATAGGACTTAACTAAATCTTCAATTAATAATATTAATTAATTGCTTTCCTGTGGCTTGATTAAACTCATGTTAATGATTATCTTTATTCTACAAGTGCTTTCTTCATAGTCCTCGACTACCTAGTTTGTAAGTGCATGATTTGATTTCTCTATTATCAATGTGACTCAACAATGGGGTAAATATCTCTCATGCCACCTTCAATTCATCTCTGTGTACAAAGTGTTGTTGATCGTCACAAATCGTGTCAAGTATCAGCTGCTTATATGCTTCAAGAATAACTATGCCATGATAGCATTGTGTATGAGACAAATCTAACTCAATTTGTATAGTAGACATTTCAAGTCCAGGATGCTTTACCATAAGCTTCATGTACATGGACTGTGATGGTTATAGTCGTATAACTAATTCATTTCTTCATTAGCACTAAATGATTTTCAATATGACTGATGTTCACTTGCAATTGAAACTTCAAGATTGGTCGAATCACCCAACACAAGGCTTTTATAATGCAATTTACATCTTCAAGCTCTTCATGGATGTTGACACTATTTTACACGTCTTTACATGGTGGGGCATCTTTTTTCATTTCATCACTACTTTGTTGTCAACGTATATCCTTGGCTCGTGAAAACTGAAACTATTCTTGCATATGTTTTTCAGACATTTCAATACTCCATTCTTCATCACTCTAAGATCTCCTCCTTTCACTATTGTATATATCTTGGCCACCATCCCTATCATTACTTTTGTCTTGAATATGACAAGTGTATTCCTACTTCTCAGCTTTAGGATTTGTATCATCATGTATCTTAAATAGCAACACCCATTTCTTATGCCACCCATTAAATCATCTTGACATTAATTCTCCTTTGACATCCATGAAAATATTTCCATCAAGAAGGAGATAGAGAGAGAAGTGAGAAAGAGATAGAGAACAAGAGAGAAAGAGATAGAGCAAAAGATAGAGGAATAGAGAAAGAGATAGAGCAAAAGCGAGAGGTGGAGAGACAAAGAGAAGAGAGAGGATGAGAAAAAGAGAGAGGTAGAGTGAGAGAAACATAGGGAGAGATAAATCTCAAAGAGAGGAAGTGTTTGAGAAAGAAATACAGACAAAGAGAGATAAAGATAAATAGAGAGATAGAGAGGGAGATAGAGATATATATATATAAAGACCTAGAGAGAGAGAGAGTACCTTTCAATTTCAAGTAGAGAATATGGCTACATGCATAACCTTCTTATGAATAATTATTTCCAAATATTACCTTACCACCCATCACAATTGAAGAAACATTTCCTTAAACACAAAATCATTACCTATCATGGTATTACAAAACTAAGCTTAACTGCATAAACTTGGTGACAAAAAAAATTCCATTGTGTGATAGACTTGAAAGATAGAGAGATGGAGAGAGGGCATAAAGAAAGCAAGAGAGAAAGAAAGGGAGATATACAGAGATATATAAAGATAGAGAGATAGAGATAGACACATAGAAAAAGAAATAGAGAGATCAAGAGATAGAGTGAGAGAGAGAGGAGAGATAGAGGAAGAAAGAAGGGGAGATAGAGATAAAAAGATAAAGAGATCAATAGTCTTCTTAGAGTGTCTTTTTGAAAACATAGGAAGAGAGAAACATGAGAAAAACATAGGGAGAGAGAAAGATCTCATAGAGAGGAAGTGTGTGAGAGAGAAGGGGGGAGGGAGACTGAGATGAAGAGAGATAAAGAGAAATAGAAAAGGAGAGAGGTAGATAGACATAGGGAGATAAGAGAGAAACATACATAGAGAGATAATGTTGTTTCCTATTAAATTATTATAGGGGTTTCTATCTATTATCAGATCAAAACCTCCAATTGAATTAATAATTTCAAGTCTTTCTTTTGTCAAACTATGCACATCTTCCACCTTAATCAATTTACCCTTAAGATGTTATGTGGAGAGAGAGAGGAAAAAGAAGGGGACAGAGTTAGAGATAGAGAAACACAAATAGAACAAGGGAAGGAGAAGTGTGTGTGTGTGTGTGTGTGTGTGTGTGTGTGTGTGAGAGAGAGAGAGAGAGAGAGAGAGAGAGAGAGAGAGAGAGAGAGAGAGAGAGAGCATTTCAATTTAAAGTGGAGAACATGGCTACATGTACAACCTTCCTATAAATAATTATTTCTAAATATTACCTTTACCATCCATCACAATTGAAGAAACATTTCCTTAAACACAAAATTATTACCTATCATGGAATTACAAAACTAAGATTAACTACATAAATATAGTGACAAAAAAATATTCCATTGTGTGATAGACTTGAAAGATAGAGAGATGGAGAGAGGGCATAGAGAAATGAAGAGAGAGAAAAAGGGAGATAGAGAGATATTTAAAGATAGAGAGATAGAGATAGACACATAGAAAAAGAAATAGAGAGATCAAGAGATAGAGTGAGAGAGAGAGGAAAGATAGAGGAAAAAAGAAGGGGAGATAGAGATAAAGGGACAAAGAGATCATTAGTCTTCTTAGAGTGTCATTTTGAAAACATAGGAAGCGAAAAACATGAGAAAAACATAGGGAGAGAGAGAGAGATCTCATAGAGAGGAAGTGTGTGAGAGAGAAGGGGGAGGGAGATTGAGATGAAGAGAGATAAAAGAGAAATAGAAAAGGAGAGAGGTAAATAGACATAAGGAGATAAGAGAGAAACATTTATAGAGAGATAATGTTGTTTCCTATTAAATTATTATAGGGGCTTCTGCCTATTATCAGATCAAAACCTCCAATTGAATTAATCATTTCATCAAGTCTTTCTTTTGTCAAACTATGCACATCTTCCACCTTAATCAATTTACCCTTAAGATGTTATGTAGAGAGAGAGGAACAAAGAAGGGGAGAGAGATAGAGGTAGAGAAACACAAAGAGAATGAGGGAGGGAGAAGTGTGTGTGTGTGTGTGTGTGTGTGAGAGAGAGAGAGAGAGAGAGAGAGAGAGAGAGAGAGAGAGAGAGAGAGAGAGAGAGAGAGAGAGAGAGAGAGTTTCAATTTCAAGTAAAGAACATGGCTACATGCATAACCTTCCTATATATAATTATTTCCAAATTTTACCTTTACCACCCATCAAAATTTAAGAGACATTTCCTAAAACACAATATCATTACCCATCATGAGATTAAAAAAGTAATACTAACTGCATAAACATAGTAACAAAAAGCGTTCCATTGTGTGATAGACTTGAGGTTACGGTCAACCATTCCAATACTCTTTCAATTGCGGCGTACTCATTGCACACTAAGGTGTGATTGCTAGTTTATACACCATTAACACCATGCTAAAAGCATACAAATTGCAAGCAAGAGATTATTTAAATTTAATGAGGATTTTACGTGGAATTTAAATGAATTTGAATTTTTTAATATTCCATCAAATATGAAATGATTTATGCATACACGATTAACACCAATATTCTAGCAAATCATATTCATACCTGTGATTTTCGTTGATTCTTAGATTTAGAATTTTTTTTTAATTTTTTGCTCTCTAAATTTATCTAATTGTTTTTGGAGACTTTCAAACATTTATGTTTTATATATGTTTTAATTATTAATGTTGCATTTGTGGGCTATTATTTATTTTTAATGTTTATTATTATTTATTTTAATATGTCAGCTATTTAATTATTTTTTAAATTTATTTTTCTTAACATGCTCACGCCATTTATGTACTTATAATTTTTAAAATAAAAATATAAATTTACAAAGTGTATATAGCTTAAATTTCTCTTTTTTAAATTAAATTGTAACTCTTTTAGGATGTATATAGCTTAAATTTATCTTTTTAAATTAAAATGTAACTCTTTTAGGATGGACACATATTTTCATTATTTTATCCATTTAAGATGTTCCCATGGACAATTTAGAGTCAATGCACTAGTTGTTTGCTATTTATTGTGGGAGTCAGCTTATATTTGACAGTCAACCTCACCTATCAAGAAATTTTTTTATGACAGTTAACTATTCAATATTGCCTTTAAAATATTATGATACATTTCAGTATAAGAATATATATATATATATATATATATATATATATATATATATATATATATATATATATATAAGCATAATCCTATATAAATTTTGACAGTTTGTTCAAAATCTCTCCTTTCATATGATACGCCTTTTTAAAATTTCAATTGTATTTTACAACAAAAATGCCTAAATACAGCTATACAACTGTCAAATTTAAGCCCTGTGTGGGACCCACTTCCACACTTAAACATCAGTGGTTGACTTCAATACACCAACTATTTAAACTCTTCCCTTAAGACTAAACAAATCTATATAGAATCTCTATGTGATGCCCGCCATGCAACCCTAGAGTGCTAGACTGACAAGCAACAATTTAACATAAATATATTTTTTTTGAAATAAGGAAATGCATTATACATTAGAAATAACTATACTAATAACAATATTCAATGAAATGATCAGCTAACACATCTAGGGAACATAACTGCATCAGATAAAATTAAAACCATACAAGAATCTGCATCCTAGTGCAACAGAATAATAATACATCTTACATTAACAAAGATGAAAAATTTACAAGTTTCAATTCAAGATTACAAGACCGATTACATTGGTTTACAAAGAGTACAATAATGAAAGTATACAACTTGAAGATGAAGAGCAAACTGTAACTAGAACACTCCTGCTCTGATCTCAAACTAGACATCTAAGAAAACCAATGGATAGCTCTACCTCCCAACCATGTGGAACCCTGAGGTCCACCCCTCCGAGCTAGGAGATAACAATAAGGATTCCACTAGGTCAAGCTTACAACCATGAACACAATAACAAGATCCAGACTCCATGCAAACAACATGATAACAAGACTGCACAGACATGATAGTACTCACCAAGACAAACTGAAACATCAAGCTAAAATCAATCATGAAGACAAGTCAACACTCTAGAGGTAACAACAAAGGTAGAAAGGGAGTAACTGAGCTGCGTAAGGAGAGTGTCATTGCATGGTCCTAGCATGGGTTACCCAGGCTATCTCTCACTAGAAGCCAGCCCCCATCTATGGTTACCCTGGTAGCCTGTCTCTAGGCACCGGCCCCATAGGGTGACTCATGCGGAACTAACATGTCCTCTCATGGAGACAAGGAAGTTGGCCTTGCCAACTAGGCCTTCTCATCCCATCCTTAGCCTATGAGAGCACTCAAGGCATGGGTGAGGTAACTTACTTATCTTGTTATGTGAATTACTACCCCAACCCTCCTAAATAAGTTATTAAGTTTTCACTTGCTTACAACTTCCATGGGGTTACCCAGACCTCTCACTAGGCACCGACCCCACCATGAAAGCCACTCCCTTAGCAATCTCTGACCAATCATCCAAACCACAACATGCAAGGATAGAGGTTACAAAACGATTCTGATCCATTACATATGCCATTCACTTGGCCACAACAACATAAATCCCATTGTCCTCCTCAAACTCAAACAATACATCATGAAACAGTACAACACAAGTACCAAGCTGAATACCCAACAGTAAGACCTCTAGAGTCAGTAACTGAGTTCTTTACCAGGTTACTACAACACTTTTCCTGATAGGGAAACTAGGTTTCAACGAGCATGAATTTAATACAAGATCGACAAGGGATAAATGGAAAGAAATATAGCTCAATACATCCTTAATATAAGTTGATAAAATTAACAATTTGTCCCATGGACAACTTCACACAAGTTCTGGACAAGGTTTGCAGAATTGAATCATTTCAATAAAAGAAGAAGTAAATACAATAATACAACCTAAAATCAAAATATTCTCTTTCCCAAACTCACTTGGTTCTCAAGTTGACAAGACAACAGATCAATAACGAGACAATGGTAGAACTAAAATGTAATTAAAGAACCCTCAATAAACACATTTTGATTAACCCACTAAACTCAACTATTATGCCTACAAGATTGAAAGTAACATTAAATGCAAGTGGACACTATTTTAACGATACACAAATTCGAAGCATTGCAATGAGTACTAATATTAACTAGAGACAATTAACAAACACAGCTATTGGTGTAATTCAACTATACTTACCTAAATTTGACCATATGCTACGTTAAAGAAGGGACTATACAAATCTACTAAAGATAGAATCTTATCGATTAAGGAACTTGATAGACATAGTAGGTCTTCTAAGGAGATAAACGTTTATATAAATTTAATATCTAAGTTATATCAATACCAACTAGTCATCTTGTATCTGCCTCCTAATCTAACAATTAATCCAATAATCTTTTACCAAGATGTTAATTTATGACCACAACTTAATTTAAGACCAAGACTTAATTTATGAATTAACTAGCATTCTAATTAAAAGAACTTACTATCCTATAGGCATTATTTTCCAATCAGCCTGATTCCATTAATAATCTAAAAACAGTTAGAAATCATTTGAAATTTAAGATGCAATCATCTAATACAATCAAAGAAATAAAGTGAGTTTCCTACTAAGGACTGGCACTCAAAATAGGATCATCACATCATATGACATAGTCGACTACCACAATTCATTCAGATTCAGAGGAATAAGACTAAGGATGACCGCATGCGACCTCTATGGAACTTGAGTTCATTAAGAAACTTCCCAAAAGAAAACCAAATCCTTACACTTCCTAAAATATACACTGCTCCATAAAATGGAATGAATACATAGAGCCAATCGACATTACAAACACAGTGACCATGAAGATGGTGAGGGGATAAAAAGTTTTCTGGATACAAAGAAATAACACGTTGCCACTGAGAGGTCAAATGATAGGTAGGAGCAAGAAGGGTAGCACGAGGCATAAAGGAAGGATGAGCTGTGAAAAAGAGGGTTTTATTGGCAAACCAGTCTATATAGCGACGCCATTCCTCAGTTTGCATTGTCAAAAGGCCACAGAGGAGAAATCGGCCTGACTAAGGAATGTAGATTGCAAAGTTTACCAAATGTCGACAACTGGAATAAATCATTGAGTCAAACTCTCCAACAACAGCTTGTGAGGGTAGGGAGCACACTACACAACGTTACGAATGGTGGGAAGAGCACAAGTAAGATATGCCAGAAAGAGGCACAAAAAGTGGGACGTCGACCATAGAGAACAACCGTTTTGACAATAGGCAATTAATATTTAAAGGTGACAATCTTGCATTCGAAGGACAAAACAACATAAAGATATTATGAGCGATAGAAAGGAAGGCTGGGATGCCCATCAATGACAGTTTAACATCTAGTGACCCAAAAGCAGTGTGCAAGTCGAGAGATCGTCAATGACGCCACTAAGGCAGGTTGCAAGAAGAAAAAGATAGTTTTTCATTGGAGACAAATGATGAGCCAAAAGAAAATGAATAGAAGGTCAATGGGGGTATACTCTTCATGCCACATTTTAATTATTTGCTCTTGATAGGACTCCTTTAGCACAATGACCTGAGAGGGCCAATTTAAAAAGGTCTGAAATAAAGGTGAAACAACTACAGGCCAAGGAATAACAATTCACTCCAAGCATGCATCAATACAAAGAAAATTACTTTTGCAAAGCAAGAGTTCAATTCGGATAAGGAAAACATAGAGTTAACAAAAAGGCCTGTTGACAGAGCTAGAATGGGTCGAGTGACGAACTGAAGGGTTTTGGACAAAACACACCCTTCTATGGATGAGGGAAGGTTCGCAAAGCAATAAAGTTACAAAGGGACAAGGGTGAATAATAGATCACTTCCATGCCAGAATAACTATCAACAAAGAAATCTAATTCTTCAGAGCAGATAGAGACAAATAAAATACAGAAATTCACAAGACATACCTGAACAATTCATGCTCCAAAATTGAATCCTATTTTAGAACTTCCCTTTCTATCCACAAAACAAACCTCAGAAACCTCCATTCCCAAAAACTTCCCAGACCAAAAATAACTTTAGACATAAAAACCCACCAAAATCTCCCCCGAGACCAAAATAGACAACCACCATTAATTTCCAGTAACCCCCCCCCCCCCCCAAATCTGTTACACAATCCCCCTCATTAAGAGAAATTTGAAATTTTACTTAACATAGAATTTTCGTATCTCCAAAACATATACGACAACTAGCCAACAATAAATGATTATCCAAAATCATTAAATTACTATCCAATACTATTCTTCAAATAACAATATACTAATTAACCACATTAACTTATGATATAGATACTAATAAAATCATTAACATATTCCATTTAATCTATATTGGAATTTACTTAAATAATATTCCATTATAAACAAAATACCATAATATTCAATAAGCTATTAATATTCTTAATACAACATTACCTCATTACGCATTACCCAGATACACATGGGATAACTATCCAAACTTGACAGTAAACATTCAAACCACATGACGACTAACCAACTAAAGGTTGAACTGACCTAGGGAATAAACCTCATGCTATCTTCGTCAACATTATCCATGGTGTAGGGCCCACTCAGACCTACTACCAACACACATCGAGTCAAGGAATCACAGCGTAGTAGGGTGCTCGAACCGAGTAGTACTACACCGTCCCTGCTCTGAAACAAGACTATAACCATTTCTATTTAAAATCAAATACAGAACATGATATTATAAAACCATCACTAAACATGTCCATCTCATCATAACTAGAAAAGCAACAATGTCATCATAAACTCATACCACATGTCAGAACTAAATCAGTCGAACATAATCTATCACAATCAGAATAAGCATAAACCATAGTCTCAATAACTCAAATGTCTCAGAACTGTCTGGATGCAAAGGAAAAGCTAACAACTGTCTTAGATCAAGCAGAGAGTAATCTAAAACTAACAGCTATCACAAGCCAAAAACGAGGGGGCATTACATCCTCCCCCTAGAGTCAGGCTTACTCTTGGAAGCCTACAAACAAATAAGGGTACAACTCTCTCATCTGGGAGGCATCCTCCCAGGTAGTAGAAGTCTCATCATTTGGATCCCATTGGACCCTAACCTACTCCACATCTCTGCCCTTGAGAGAAAGTCCCCTGTGCTATAGAATGCCTACGGGCTCCAAAGCCAGTTGCCCGTCCTCTACCTGTAGAGCAGTCCAATCAAGAATATGAGCAATATCTGGATAATAAGGTCTAAGTACAGAAACATGAAACACATCATTGATGCATGAAAGGGTGGGCGGCAAAGCAAGACAATAAGCAATAGGACCGATCCTCTCCAACACCTCAAAAGGTCCAAAAAAGTGCGGTGCTAGCTTATAGCCCTTTCCGTAGTGGATCAAACTCTTTCACGGTCACACACGCAAGAACACCCGATCTCCAATTGAAAATTGTCGATCAATCCTATGAGCATCTGCATACTTCTTCTGTCTATCCTGAGTTGCCACCAAATGCTCTCTAATCCTCTCGACCTACTGCTCCATATCTCTAAGCATATCTGGCCCCAGAAGAACTCTGTCCCCGAGACAATCCCAACTTAGAGGGGTCCTACAAGGACGACCATACAAAGCCTGAAATGGAGACATGCCGATAGAACTATGATATCCATTATTATAAACAAACTCCACTAGGTATAGGTAGTCCTCCCAATGACTCTGCCGATCCATCACATACATCCTAAGCATATCCTCGAGAACCTGATTAACCCTCTCCGTCTGACCATCAGTCTCAGGATGGTAAGCTGAACTAAAGTTTAGCTGTGTCCCCAAGGCATGCTGCAAAGAAGTCCAAAGAGCGGAAGTGAACACTGGATCCCTATCGGAGATGATCCTATGAGGAATCCCATGAAGTTTGACAATGTCCTGCATGAACACTCTGGCCACCGTAGAAGCATTGTAAGAAGAATAGACGGGAGAGAAGTGAGCTACCTTCATCAACCTATCCACAGTGACCATAATAGCATCGTGTTGACAAGAGGATATCAATAAACTAACAATGAAGTCTATCAAAATGATGTCCAACTTCCACTCCAGAATCAAATGAGGCTACAAAAGACCTATAGGGTGCTGATGCTCTGCCTTCACCCTCTAACACTCAAGACACCTCGACATAAAACCAACAATATCCTACTTCATGCCACTCCAAAAGTACAGCTGACGCAAATCTGCATGCATCTTCTTGACACCCAGATGAGCAGAATAAGGTGCCTGATGCACCTCTGACAACACTAGGGTACAAAGACCCTCAGAATTAGGAACATAGATACGGCCCAAATGTCACAAAAGACCATCTAACTCAAGAGAGTAACCAGAGAATCTACCCTCTAAAGGTCTACTAGACTCAATCTCGGATCTCACCTCCTGGCACCAACTGTTGGTAGGAAGTGTTGCAAGAATCTGACCTCTCAAATCGACTATGAGAGAGACCGCTGAGATCTCATGTCACCAATGACTAAGAGCATCTGCTACCACATTCTATTTTCCCTGAATATACTTGACCTCAAAGTCATATTCGTACAAGAACTCCAGATCATGAGTGGGATAGTTCAATTCATGATCCTTGAGTTTGTGAGACTCATAGGCAATCACGTGACCATCCTGCATCAGAACTACTCGTAAACCATCCAAAGAAGCATCTGTACAAACAACAAAGTCCCCAGTAGGATTAGGAACTGCTAAAATAGGTGCACTGGTCAACTACTCCTTAAGGGTCTGAAAAGCTGCCTGACACTGCTCTAACCAAACAAACTTCTTCCCTTTCCTCTAAAGACAAGTAATAGGATGAACAATCCTCAAAAACCCCATAACAAAATGATGATAGTAGCCTGCCAAGCCCATAAAATTGCAGACCTAAGAAACATTAGTAGGTGCAGGCCAATCCATAATAGCTTGGATCTTCAAGGGATCCACCGCAATACCTTCTCCAGAGATGACATGACCCAAATACTTCACCTTTGTCTGAAAGAACTCACATTTTGACAAATTAGCATAAAGCTAATTTTCTCTCAGACACTGCAATACCTGACGCAAATGCTCCTCATGCTCCTCCATAGTCCTCGAATAGATCCTGAATTTCGGTATGAATTATGTTGTGCGGATGAGTGGAATAGTCTCAGTTGCTATCAATGACAACACCTGTCATGTGAAGCAGTGTCTCTTGCCAACAATCTCCCCCTTTGGCATTGATGGCAACACTTAGTGAAAAATGACTAAGTGTTACTCATTTACTCCCCCCTTACTCTATACTCTTATGCTTCTCCACTGATTCTGGAGCTCCCCCTTTGTTGGATTCCTCATTTTTCACTGTTCTTCACTCCCCCTTTGACATCAATGGCAAAGGATGGGGTCCGCATGCCAAAATTCTCAAAAAAAAATCTATAAAAAGTGTCGCATATGTACACCCAATCATTAAGTTATATTTACATGAACTTGAGTATATCTCCAAAAATGTTCTTCAAGAGGACCAACTCTGTATCCCAACTCTTCTTCATACTATTCAAAGTTGAAATGTGGCCATTTAACAAGAATGCTTGTGCTTTAGCCTTCCGGAGGTCAATGGGATCACTTGTTTGTATAGCAGTTTGGGCTTCTGATACAACATTGAACATTGCTTCTATCTTAGGGGAAACCAATCCCTGAAGCTCACCCATTCTTTCTTCAATGTTCTCCTTTTCTCTTGTTAATTTCTTTATTTCTTCTATTAGGCTGATTACTTGGCATTCCTGGCTTGTCATTGATACTGTCAACAGATCAAAAGCTTGCGACATACTTGACAATTTTTGTTTGGTGTCCTTTATTTTATCTTCTATATCTTTTAAGACTTTAGGAGTAGATAAACAAAACTTATATATACCACCTCCTTCTGAAAGAGCATTTTGAACACTCTTTATATTGTTATCTAGCACCATTCTGTCTATCCCAATCATGCCTTTAAGTGCATCAAATCTTTTGCTATTAAATTCATTCTGAACTTTAATTTCTACAGATTTTTCAAAGGACTCAAAGTGAGTACTTATAGATTTTACAAGGCTTTTCAGATGTCTGGAGGGAGAGTCAGAAGGATTCTTCTAGAGGTTTGGCATTATCTTCTCTAATACTCTGGTTGCAAGACTTAACAGCTCACTGTCCTCTAAGTGAGATTTCAATATCTTTTCACTTGCTTTAGCTTGTGTGAAGGATGTTATCTTCATCATTTGGACCGGCAAGAGAATATCCAAGTTGATTGGTCCTTGAATCAATTCTGGTTCATCAAACTCTAGCATCTCTTTACTCAGAAAACTTTTCACCACATCTACAGTGTCTCTTGCTACCATTTCTGGACCACTTTCCTTTCCTTGAGTTTTCATAGTATTAGGACTATCAACATTTACACCATCTTCTTCTGCTTTATCCTCTTTACCTCTAACTTCTTTTTTTGCTTCACCTTTCTCTGTGTTATCTGCAGCCAGATTCTTCCCTTTGACTTCACTATTTGTAATCTATTCTTGAGGATCTTGTGTAGCAGCAGTAAGCTCAACATTATCTTCTTTTGTGGATAGATCAAGAGAAGTTGGAGTATCTCCTGCATGATTAGTTTGATCCACCATATTTGTATCTTCTTTGTTTATTTGTTCCTCTTCCGGAACATAGGAGTCATCAACCTTGGTTTGCTGCTCATTAATTTTCATCTTTTCAATATCCAGGATTGATGAATCAATCCCAACATCAGTCTTATCTTCAACAAATGGAAGATTGAGTCTCTTCAATGGACTTAGAAGTATGTCCTGTGTTTCATTAACTATTTGGTCCAATTCTCCAAGAATCAGTTTGTTCATTCTCTTCTTGCTGCTGAATTCATCCTTCACTTCTTTGAATATCATATTCATTTGAACTTGAGTGATCTAAGGGCATAGTTTTATCAATACATGTTCTCTAAGCTCCATATCCTTGCTTTTTGCATTTTCTTTCCTCAACTCCAAAATGTTTGCAAGACTTGGAGGGATCTCAAAAGTTATTTCAATCAAGGCCTTATTGTAGATATTCAGATATCTAATTGTTGCTTCCTCTAACACCCTCTTATTTGTCACTGTATTCATCATAAAATTCAATCATGGGTTTCAAATTTCCATCCACAATGACTGATTTTATTACATCTTCCACGGAAATTGTGGCCTTCTCAACATATGTATCTGTCTTTTTCCTTTTACTAGCCCTTGTGCTTCCAAAGGACTTCTCCTTAGTCACCTTGGCAGTTTTTGTTCTAGAGGCTTTCAACTCCTTTACCTTAGCATCTGAATCTATTTCTTCTTCATCAACTTTCATGCTCTTATAGGTTCGTGTGGCCTTTGTTTTTACTCTTTTCCCTTCTTTTCTTGATGACTTTCTTTCTGGTTTCTCAAGATCAACAAGTTTTGGAGGAACAGGGGTAGCAGCTGAGCTTCTAGTAGTCCTTGTCATGGAGGATTCTACTGGAGCTCTTCCTTGATTCTTATCTTGCTTCTCCTTTTCTGCCTTTTCAGTCCTTTCCTTGAATTACCTCACAGCTTCCTTTGTGAGACCTAGATTCTCGACCAACTGCTCAACTTATTTTCTTACTTTTCTTTTGGTTTCAGGTTCTCTGAGCTCAACATGTAGTTTTAAGCTTAGTTCCTCATATGTCCCAAATCTTTCAACTGTTGTGTCTTTTGGTTTGCTTAGAAGATGTTAAGCATACATATTTAAGATTTTTCCATCTACTTCATACCCCATGGGCATGATCCAAATAGTTCTGGGTTCCACTGCTTCCATTAAGCGCTGACCTGTGCAACCATAAAACATATTTTATTCTTGTACTTCTCAACAATTGTTGTAGGGATTTTTTCCCTCAAATGCATCATACTTTGAAAGTTCTTGAAGTATCCCCAGATTGTAGTTTTCTGTGCTTTACAGTCACCAATGTTGTGTAGGTGATCTCTGATCTAAATGGCAACTGGCTCATCATTAGTCCAGTGCACACCCTTTACTCCAGGTACTTCGTTCATATAGTAGAAGAACAAGCATAGAACCAATGTACCATATTTGAAAGTGTTTTTCTTATCTTTCTTAATTTTGTTCAAGTTCTCAATTAGCTAGTTTTGTAACAGCTCACATAGGTCATAGTCTACATTCTCCTTCAACATTTGATATGCTGCATATATGGCAATTCCAGGAGACTGAATTCTCTCTACTAGAGTGATAGATCTTGTAGCCAATCACCATGGAAGCAAACTTCACATCCAGTTCTATAATGTCATTTATGGTCATAGCCCTCTTATCAAACTTTGCACCGATTGCATTAGTAACAATTTGGTTTTGTTAGTTGCCATTGCACCAAAAGATTGACCTATTAATGCCCAATACAACCACTTGACTTAACAAGCACGGGAGGTGGTTAAGCCCTTGTCGCAAACCACCGTAGAGTAGCGCTGAACAAGGAGACCAAGGGCCACACCTTGCAACAACCCCCCTAGTGCAAGCGCGAGGTTTGAACCCGTGACCTTGACTCTGATACCAACTGTTAGTTGCCATTGCACCAAAAGATCGACCTATTAATGCCCGATACAACCACTTGACTTAACAAGCATGGAAGGCGGTTAAGCCCTTGTCGCAAACCACCACAGAGTAGCGCTGAACAAGGAGACCAAGGGCGACACCTTGCAACAGGTTTCTCACAGCTTTCAGCATGGGTAATCCACCAGTTGAGTTTAACCTAGTCACAATTCTGATAACATCCTTGCTAATCTTGAATGGTTTTAATAGCCATATGAATTCATCATGCATTTGACTCAAAACATATCAGACCCATCCATCTTCATCAAATGTTGGAAACCTCATAATCTGAAGAAAATGTTTATCATATATTGCCTTATATTTGGGTTTAAGATCTTGATTTTCATCCATTAGTTGACTCTCAAACAAATCTACAAACCCTGAGTCTCCAAATTCATCTATACCCGCATGAATATAAACCCTAATATCTTCAATATGCAGCACACCATATGGAACACTTGAAAATGCACCTAATGGGTCAAATTCTATAGATTTGTGTGGATGTTTCTTAAATTTGGGTCGAGGCCTTTCAGTAATGTCAACGACCAAAGGTGTAGCCATTGCAAAAAGATTATAAGTTCAAAGCTTCGCAGATAAATACCTTTTTAATGAGATTAGGGTTGATGGATAAATTCACCGGTCGCACTTCAATTCCTTGTAATCTTAGCTCAGACACTATTCTCCTTGCTTTCTTCGAGTGCAAAGTAATTCAAATGAGAAGTGAACACCTTTTTATGCTTCCACAAAACCTAATTTGCCTTTGTAATAAATGCTCTACCCTAACTTCATCTGGTTACTTAGTTTCTTGAATAGTTTTTCATGAATCACTCCTCAAATTACCATATCAATGTCTTTTCTGGAAATCCTTCCAAAAGTTCTGAATCAATTCAAAATATCTTATTTCATTGTGCCAGATTCAGGCACCCACTTATTGGCTGGGGGAATTTGATTTTCAATGCAGCTCCCCTTGAGCCAGAGCTCCAAATTCAATTCCTGGAGGAATTATCAGCACCGGATTCCGATGCAGACTCATTACTATTATTCTCAATTGTTTTCTTGACCCAAGTCTTGCTCATTTCATTTTGTATCTCATTCACATCAATTTTTCTTTTGCCTTTGTCTTGTCTCTACTCATCCAGTTTTTCTATTTACCGGACCTCTTCTTTCATTATTCCTACTTTTGTAGAATCTTGCAATATGACCAGATCTATTGCAATTAAAGCAAACAACATTTCGTTGCTTGTATGCTTGATTTCCTCTTGATCTGCAATGATTAGCCATGTGTCCATATCCATCGCAAGTAAAGCAATAGCCATTGAAAGAGTTGCAATTTTCTCTAGAGTTATTCATTATCATGCAACTCTTTCATACTTCTACATTCATTTGATCTATGACCATACCTCTTACACTTGAAGCATTGACCAGGAAAGGATGGACCATTTTGATTTACTCTACTTTTGCACTGAGTAGCTCTATGACCAAATTTATTGCAATTAAAACAATTTCCATTGAATATTGGATATCTTTGAGTATTAGGCTATCTTACCGAAGGTCTTCTAGGTCTGTTTTTCCCATTCCTTGGTTAAAAATTTCTTTGTCCAGATCCAGAGCTTTCACCTTTCTCATATCTAAGACCATGCTTGTCATTAGCCTTTTTATGTCCTTCAAGCAATGCTTCAAGTTTTGTTGAGCTTATCTTGAACTTGTCCTTGTATTCATTTGCAACTTCTAGGTCATGTCTGAGAATGACAATTTGCCTTTCAAGTTCTCTCTCACTGTCTCTGCTTTCCTGTAGATTAGACTCTAGGAGGCTAGCTATTCTATCCAATCTGCAACATTCTTTAGTTCTTTCTTTTAGATTTTGATGAAGGTCTTCTTTAGTTTTCTTTCTATCTTATATTTCTTTGGTTAGCCTCATCACCCTGGATTCCATCTCGTGTTTTAGGACAACAACTTCTTTGGCTAACTTCTCACATTCCTTTGTCTTCTCTTTTAGAGCCTTATCCTTGTTGTTTTCATAATGATTTCCTAGTTGAAGAGGTTGTTCCTTCCTCTTTTCATTGGATTTGCTCAATTTCTCTTTTAGAATCTCACTAAAGTTTTCAGCATTTTTAAGGTTCTCTTGCAGCTCTTGGACTTCTGCTCTGGACTACTCAAGATCTTCTAGAGCGAGATTAAGTTACCCTTGGAGGTTATATTCATCCATTTTACTGCCTTCCCAGATCTTCCTCAAGTTGTTAAACTTTTTGAAACGAACCTTGCTCTGATACCAATTGTTGGAATTAGGTTAGACAACTGAGAGGGGGGTGAATCAGTTGTCCCACATAAATAAACTTTCTTTCCTTTTAATCTTCTTTCATAACTTGCAAATATATTAATAATGTAAACATTAAAGCATGAAACAATAACACATGAGTAGAAACATAACTAACACAATTGACACCAAGATTTTGACGAGGAAACCCAGTTAAGGGAAAAACCATGGTGGGGGTTAACCCAGAAGGATTATACTCTGTTAAAAGTATTACAATTGGGAATACACATGCATTCGGGCTCACTACTCAAAAGAAGGCTCACTGCCTAGAGAAGGCTTGCTGCCTACAAAAAGAAGATTATAATGAGTTTGAACTAATAATTAGCATCTACCAATGCAAGGATTCAGTTCCGGTTAAGCACAGAATACTGACTTGATACACTTCATCCTTACTTTGCCCTGTTTACTATTCTACTAACATCTGAACCTTAGATCTCTGTCCTTTTTTGCACTTATTCCATAGTTACATACACACACACACTTCTAAATCACTTAACTTCATCGGCTATATATATATATCCGCATCATGATATTCAATCACTTGTCAATTGGCTTCGATAACACTTAGAACTTGTTGAAGACTCTGCTCTGTCAGCTAAATCCATGCATAACTTGTAACGCGGATCAAACCTTGCATTCACAAATCATTAATCATGTTGGCCACTATCACTGATCATCACAAATCATCCAATTGACAACTTCCATTTATCTGAAACCAAGATCAATTACAAGGTCAACCTATTCTTCTATTGTCTGCACTGTCAAACTGTAACCCCATACTCAGATGCAAATAACTTTTGAGTCCTTCATCACCGGAGCTTAAAATTCTAGATTTAGATTACCCTAACAATCCTTATGACTCCTTTAGATCCACAACAAACTTTGATTTACCACCGGAAAGATCCAGACCAAAATACCGAACCTTGTTGCATGCTCTATTTCTAGCTACCCGGACTTAGATAAATTCTGATTCTGACTTTCAGTATGAGCAAGTTATGTTGTGTAGATGAGTGGAATAGTCTCAGTTGCCATCAGTGACAACACTTGTCATGTGAAGCAATGTCTCTTGCCAACACAGAGAACCCAAGGGAGGAGAGGACATGTTGCATAAAATCCCATTCCACTCTGTCATATGCCTGGGACATATCAAGTTTTCAAACCATGCTGGGGGATCTCTCTTTATTGATTGAATGCAAGACTTCATGTGTAAGAATGGTTCCTTCTGCTATTTCCTTCTCGAGCACAAACCTGCCCTACTCATTCGAGATGAGTTGTGGGAGTAGGCATGCTAGCCTAGATGTTTTTGCCTTGGAAATAATTTTATAAATAAAATTGCAGAGGGAGATAGGCCTGAATTCTTCAAGAGTTGACGGCGACAGAACCTTAGGAATCAAGGCAATGCTGGTTCTATTGAACTCTTTAAGCACAATACATAACTTCTTGGACTCTTCAACGGCCAAAAAAAATCTCTTCCAACTATTTCCTAGCATTTTTGAAAGAACATACCTGTCCAACCATCCGACCCTGGCACTTTGTCCCCACTTATTGAGAAAACCACTGATTTGATTTCATCTTGCGTGAATTCCTTAAGGAGATCCTTGTTATTTTCCTCTGTTAGTTTTCTAGGCATGTTGAAACTACTGAAGTCAAACCTAGACTGGCTTTTATCTATTGAGAGGAGGTGTTTATAAAAGGATTGAGCCTCTTCTTTTATATCATCCATATTCTGTAGAAACGTACCATCCTCTTTCTTAATACAAAGGATCATGGAGCTCTGTCTGCGAGCTTTTGTTGAGAAGTGAAAGGAGGTGTTTCAAACACCATCTTTCAACCATGTTTCCCTTGATTTCCAAGGCCAAAGAATTTCTTCTCTTAAAAGGACTTCTTCAAGCTGAGATCTGAGTAGATTTTCTGAAGAAAAAGTCTATTGGTTCATACCTCTCCTAAATATATCTTCTTCAATAAGGGACAACTCTCTCCAAATTCTTTTCTTTTCAAAAAAGATGTTCTTAAAGTGAGCTTTGTTCCATTCTAAGATCTTTTCCTTAACACATTCTAGCTTTTTAGCTAATTGGAACATTTTGGAACCTTTCACAAAAGGGGTTGATTGCCACCAAGCCTAAACATTGGGGAGGAAATTTGGATCTCTAAACCACATCTCTTGAAATTTAAAAGAGTTGCTCATGACCTTCTAGGCTCCTCCTGAGGAGAGACATACCGGGAAGTGATCCAAACTTGTAAAAGGTAAGATCGTTGAGGAGAAATTCAGATTTCCTAGTATGCATTGTGGGGACAAGAGAAATCTGTCCAAATTTTCTGCTATTCTTGAGCTCTCACTTCTTCTATTAGACCATGTGAAGATCCCATTTGAAAGCTTGTAATCCTACAAACCATTTGAATCTGCAAAGTTTTTGAAATCCAGCATTGATTGCGAGAGAACCGAAGAGCCACCCAATTTCTCATAACCATCAAGAATAGCATTGAAGTCTCGACCCACTATAACCATCTCATCTTTTAGCATATGTAACAACTTTGACAAATTCATCTAGAGTTGCAACTTCTGGGGTGCAGCTGAAGGGCCATAAGCATTCATAATCCACAAATCCTTCCAAGAAAAACTCCTGGAAATTTTCCAAGAATCCAGTGGTCTCTATTACCTATAACCTCTAACTTGGGAAGATTATTTTTCCACAGAATAGCTAGGCCTCCCGAAGTTCCGTTGGTTGGGTGTAACTCCGCTTCTCATTCCCTCCATTTGAAAAAGCAGAACGTACCAGTGTCCTGGTCTAATTTAGTTTCTTGAAGCGTCAAAATATCTGCTCTCATCCCGTCAAGTTGAGATTTGATGAGACACCTCTTGTTAGGGGCGTTTAGGCCCCTAACATTCCACAATAAGAGCTTCATTGCTCCTGAGGAGAGCTATCTACTCCCCTCTTTTTGGATGTTTTGGGTGTTCCCTTCTCTGAGTCCTCCATGGTCTCAGAAGATACTTTGCCTTTCTTCTGTCTTGAACTTCTCCTGGAGGGTGTATTCTTTGCATTTTTGGAGACCATGGGGGTCTATCGAATGCCTACTGAAGACGAGTCAAGAAGTGGGTCTTCCTCATACAGAACTTCATTTGCCATTTCTTCAAACAAGGAGTTTGTGACCTTCGTAAGCACTTGCTCAGAAAGATCTTGGATTTTTATGTCTGAACTTTCAGAGAATTCCCCATTATCTAGGGATTGTCAGCTTTTCCCAGTAGACAACTCTTTAGTTGTTGGAGCCAGCACCACTCTACTCTCTTGAGGCATTTTGGTTGATACTAATGATAATAAACTCAAACTTTTCATATATAGTATTGTATTTTGTTGGAAGTATATTGTATATTTTATCTGTTATATATAGTTTGTTAAGGTTATGGAGATTACTTTCTAGGTGCATGTAATTTGTCAAACCACATTTTGATGTAATATTTGCCTATGCATAAGGGTTGACTAAGAGCTTTATTATTGTATAGTGAATAGTTGATATTTTATGCAATTGTAAAGAAGATTATTGTGCTAGATTTTTTACCCAAAAGAATTTTCTCAAATAAAATATTGTATAATATATATTTTGTTTTTATTTGCTTTAGATTACATATATATTTCTTCTATTATATAAATTTATTGGACTTTTTTTTCCTACACCACCCTTTAATACAATCTCAAATAGCTCTCAACTTCAAGCTTTTCTTATACTTAGAAGATTCATCCTCTTAGTTATCTATACTTCAAATTATCTTGCATCTATAACGTCTTCTTTACCCTATCATTTAGATTTAACTTCTTTTACCCTATTATTGTTTAGCATGCAATGTTGTGCTTTAATATTGTGCCTTAATATGATTTCATTTAATTTTGTTTCATTCTAAAATGTTTTCTAAATTACTGAGTAAGATATGGCAGCAAAAACAATCAATCTCTTTCACTCTTGGAAGCATTAAATGATAGGCCCAGGTGTTGTTATATGGATCCTAATCAGACTCGGAGGTTAAATTTACCCCACTTTTATCGGCACAGTTTCCCCCCAAATTATTTAACGGGGTCAACGGGTAGCACCCCTTGCGGGTCTAGATACAGGGCGGGGTCGAGGGGCAATGACCCCGTGGGGGCTCGAGGGGCAATGCCCCTTAAACCTCAAATGAGTTTTTATTATTTTATTAAGCATCAGGAGTTATTTTTTCTATTGGTCGACATAAAAAAACCCTATTTTTGTAACTGACATAAGGCTTGATAAAAGTGGCTAAGGGTTAGGGTTTCCATGGATATTGTATTGTAGCATTTGCAGTATTGAGTTGTAGGGATTACTGGTTGTAATCGGTTTGATTTACTGGATAATAATATTGGACTCTTTTTTGGTGGATGTAGCCCGAGTTTGGGTGAACCATGTTAAAACTTGTCTCTAGCTGTTATTATTTCTATGTATTTTTCATTTTTCTGTTTAATCTTTATCATCCGCCAACTAACCCTAACCCTAACACCAGGATGGAGTATCTTCATGACTATCTTAAGAGTTTACTTCCAACTATCAAGTAAGCTAGACTTAAACCATACTCTTTTAATTGTATACAGCTTATTATATCGAATGCTTTAGTGTTACAAAGAGCATAGTTATGTGGGTGTAGGAATGGATCAAACATTCAAGGATACTTCATCTGGACATTGCTGGACAATTATGAGTTTTTTTATGGTTATGAGATTCGTTATGGCCTCTTTTATGTAGATTTCAAAGATAAACATTTAAAAAGATACCCAAACCTTTCTGCTCTTTGGTATACTAATTTTTTTTGAAAGGGAAGAAACAAATTGAATATTTGTGAAATGGAAGAGGTGGGCCCACTAATGTGGCTCAAATAGATTTTCCTCTCATTCTCTGTCTACTGATTAGTTTCATCATGTTCGCTATCCATTGTGAGAAATTTTTGAACAGGACATCGCATGGACAATTTCTTTTCATTGTCACATGCATCAAATAGACAATGTAGTGAGTAAATCAGTAGTCAGAACGAAGTAAATTTTGAAATTGAATTTAAGGCTTAGGATTTTAAGGTTTGTGCCCTGTTTTAGAGTTTTAACAGCTTACCAATCTTTTTATCATTTCATGTATGTTTAGAAGTGTTAAATATTCACTTTATTTTAAGAAAATAATTTTTTTAAATACATTAGTTAAGAATATTTATTTTTGTATGTAACAAAATAGAATTTTATTATCTTCCTTATTGTAAAAGGGTCTGGCCTTTCAAAATTTCTTTTTATTTAAATAAAAAATAATAATTTTATATTTAAAGTATATTTTCCTTAGCCATTTTTACGTGGAGAGGCATTCCTACAGTCACAGTAGGGGTGGAGAACAAGAGCTGAAAGATTCTCTAATTTCAGTGTAAACAAAATTAAAAATAGGAAATAAGATTCCTTTCAAACACATGGGATGGACAGGAAGAGGATGGACACTAATAGCATATCCACTAACATCAAATATTTTATATTTTATGGACAAGAATAAGCTAAACCCTTCCGCCCCTCTTTTGCATTAATTGTTGTGTGGAAGGAAGGATTAAAGAAGACTCCATTAAAAATTAAAAATATTAATTAAGATTCTAGAATGATAATAAACTTTAATATCCTTTGTTGTCAAAACTGTGCCCATGGCTTTCTTGCAGTTACACTTGCATTTATAAATGAAAGAAACAAATGAGCAACCTCTCTGCCTACTTCAATGAACATGCATTAAGGTGCATAGTGGGGCATAAGAGTGGGGCACATTGAGAGACTAATTTTAGGTGTCAGCAGCATTGAGTAAACAGATGGCAATGAGAAGAATATCTTCTTAAATAAATAATATGCCAATGGAAGTTAAATAGAAAGCTACATTCATCTCTATTTATATTGCTCCTTAAGTTATTTTAATATCAAATTGCAAGATTTGAGGTGAGCTAAAAATTTGTAGGATTTGAGGTGAGGTGAAAGGGGGTGTGCTTTCCAAGAATCAAAGGCTAGCCCCCATTAAAGTTTTGAATTTTGTTGATATTTTTGTTTCACATATGTAAATCTGTTGTGTTGTAACTCTTCTTTTTTTTCTTTACCTTATGAGACCCTGTAGGTTACCAACTGGAGACCATCTTCTCACAGTTCTATGAGAAAGAAGATATCACAACACTTGGTAGCATTGAAGAGAGCTGAAGACGTGAATAGAATAGCATTGCAAAAATCATCAAAGGCCTGCAAGAAATTTTTTTTTTAAAAGGTATTTGATTTTAGTATAATTTCTTTTCACTAAAATGTTTATAGTATTTTATTATAATGACATTGAGATATGATAAATATTGCAACTTTATTACAAGCACAGTAGAATAATATATCACATTATATCATATTATAATATCATAATGTTATTTTAAAGTGTCAAAATAACAATTACAATTGACTTTACTCTACATTCTATTTTTTAAAAGCACAACATAGAGTAAAAATAGTTTAAAAAATCAATGCTTTTATTTTTTATAAAAGTATTCTAATTTTTTAAAAAGACTTTACTCTACATTCTATTTTAAATAAAAAAGCACAACATAGAATAAAAATAGTTTTAAAAATCAATGCCTTTGTTTTTCTATTATATTATTTAACTATGTATACATAATTTCTACAATTTTTTTGGATATATATATAATCTAACTAACTTACAAGTTACATATAAAATATATAATCTGTAATAGTAAATAATAATTTATAGATATATGTGTTTCCTTATTTTTAATATTTTTATTGTTATATTATATAATAATACCAATTTGGGATTTCTACAAATTAATATATACTTATATAATCCCTATTTATTAAATCTGTTTTGATAATTTAACCATGTGCTTCCTTATTCTACCAGCCTATAGAATAAATATATTTTGTTTAATTTTAATACACAGATCTTGTGACATCATATTACTTGGTATATTATACTATGCAGATTTTAAAAAATGATACACCTAAAATAATTGAAACCAGATTATATGTGTAAACCCCACTAAGAAAATTGAGGTTTCTAGATCTCAGATTTTTTTGCAATCTTTTGTACCATGCAATTAAAATCTTGCTAAATATCTCATTTTCCTTCCTCTTAGCACCTACATGCATACCATCTTCCCCAATAAAAATGATAGATGTACAACTAAACAATAAAATAGTTAAAATAATTTGTAAAACACCTCCATTCCAAATTCTCTTATTGTGCAACCCTCCATGCAGACTAAGAAGAAGAAATTTGAGAGCAACCCTCCATGCACACCAACAAAATTTGAGTCGCCTGAAAAAAAAAAAAAAACACAATAATGGAGAAAATTAAAATAAGGTAGTGTAAAACTAGAATTTTTATATGTTTTTTATATCATTTTGGTAAGTTTTAATAATTACTAAAATTAGAGCTCCACATCTCCCTATTTTATCTCACTTAAAATTAAATTAATGTGGAGTAGTTAAATTAGAATTTTGGGGAAAATCTTGTATGATGTTTAAAATACAAACTTGTTTTATAATTGTGAATTTAAAATTAAATTAATGTGCACTGGTTAAAGTCAAATGGTTTATAACATCACTTAGTTAAATTAAAAATTAATAATGCTAGGTAAAACATATATGGTGTATATAATATATATCAAATTAAATATGATTATTAGTAGAGGTTTTGTATAGTATAAGTTTTAAGCTATATTTTAAACAACTATAGGTTATGTTGTTATTAGATACTTTCTTTTATACAAAACAAATTCCTTAATTGGTGGGTGTGTATGTGTCATTTAATTTAAATTTATCATAGAGTAGTATTTATATTTTAATTTTAATGTAAATGTAATAAAGTTTGTTCTCTAAATCCTTAATTATAAAAAAATGGAGCGAATCAGCGAAAAAAGGCAGGAGGAAGATTTAACTTTGAGCGTAGGCAGGGCAGAAGAAAGACTCGAAGGGCGGCAGGAATCTCTGGAAGGCAAGGAGTCCAGGCTGTCTAGAACATGGGCCAAAGAAACAGAAAAAGAAATATCGATGAGGAAAGTCCAGGATCGGGCAGATCGGGAACCTTGGAGATCAAAAGAAGGGCGACAATTTTGGCGATCTCAGGACAAAGAGGTGTCTTGGAATTGACATTGGAGAAGATGGGAAAATAAGGGGCACCAAAAGAATCAGAGGCGATTCTTCGAAAGTCAGGGATGGGATCGATGGTGACAACCCTATTTTGGAGAGGGAGGCATAGGTAAGAGATCGACTGAATTTAGGTATGGAAATAAAAAAACCATGGTTTTAGGATCAAACTTATTAAAACCCTCTATTGATAATATGAAGAAGCTTGGGGTTATAGGGAAATGGCATGGTCCCAAATTGGATCAGGAAGATCTTCGGAAATGGTGGCAAGAAAGGTGGGGAAGAGAGCTATCTATAAAATTCCTAGTGAATGGCTTCTTCTTTGTGTTATGCCCTTCTGAGAAGATTAAAATGGAGATCTTAGATGGGATCTGGTTATTAAATGGGTATGGCTTTTATTTATGTGATTGGTTTGTGGGCTTTGATCCGATCAAACATAAAATGGATCGAACATAGGATTGGTATAGATTGCCTAACCTACCATTAGAATTTTGGAAGAAATTGGAAATTACTTGGGGAAATATATCTATGCTGAGGAATGGAAGGATTCTTTAGAAGAAGGATCGCATGTCAGAATCTGTATTGAAAATCACCTTCTTGAGCAACGTTGGAGAGAAATTGAGATTTTCACAAATTGGGGAACATTGAGCCAACCTCTTATCTATGAATCCAAGCCGGAAGGAATTTGGGTAAGTACAATAGGATGGAGAGCTCGAGATTTGGTTCAAACAAAGGATTCAGGTGAAAAGTTAGACCAAGGGGGAGCCATGGGGAACGTTCTTGGTAAGGAAGCGGTGAATATGAATTGCGAAAGGGAAGAGGAGGTTATTCTCCAGTCAGAGCAGCAGCCGAGTCCGAAGGAGGCAGATTTGTTCCGGGAGGGGGAAAGGAAAGTAGATAAAGAAAAAAAGACAAATGAAAAAGGTGAAGTGGTTCAGGGAGATGGATGCTGATTTCTCTCTAGGATGGAGGAATTTGCTAATTTTTCTCAAAATATCAACAATAAGATTACCGAAACAATAGAGACGATTAAGCCCAGTATGCAGAAAGAAGATTTTGATTCTCTGATTGAGGTAGGTAGTGAGTTAGTTCAACTTGCTAGGGCCGTCAAGGAGGGATCAGACATTCCTTGAATGCCTGGACTCAGAAGAAAGATACATGCAAAACTGGAGACAGAATCAGCATAACACATGCAAACATAGCATTATTCATATAAAATTGACCATGAAATCAGTGGATTCATGCACAAACGTACAACAGGAGATACATAAACTCGCAAGTTTTGCTGCACAGAGCAACCAAAACCAGTTGTATCTTATTACAGAGCCAAAATGTCTAGTTTTCAACAACCAAAACAATGGTAACACAGTCTACCTATATTGGCCAGAAAGTGTACCCACAGCAATTAATTACATGATTTTTACAAAAAACTGCCAGATACAGCCCATGAGAGATGGCGCCCATAAGTTATCAATGCAGTAGGCAGGAGAGTTGACAGGGGTGGCCTCGAGCCCTGTGCCACCATCTGGAAGTCTTCATGCTAAAAATTGGGCAGTTTAATCACTTGTACTGTCGCCCACACCCCTGCTACAATTGCCATTGATGGCTCAACCACCCGTGGCCTACTTGGAAACCGTCATACTGTTCAAAATGGAGCTTCCCGCCAAGAAGCGCTTCCTCGCAGGTTCAAAATAATGTAGGGAGATTAATCCCACTTGCATAGTGAGAAGACCACTTCAACGTTTTATAAACATGGCCACAAACATACTAAGTGTCGAGCGCTTTTGCTGCGCTCGACACACAAGCCCTCACCCAAAGCTAAGCCATCGGCTTGCCCCAAAAAACTCTCGCCGATCTATCAAGTCTCTCCGATGGAAAACAAAACACAACCTCCGTCGCCGTGACTCCCTCCATCGGAGCATCCAAAAATCCTCTGGCCGACCTCATGTGTTACACCGATGAAGCCCATCGCAATCCCCTGTCGGCCAGACCAATCCCATCGGCCAACCTTAAACTCCTCTGACCAACCTCAATAGTCTCGGTGACGCCATCGCAAACTCCATATTTCCCATCATCAGCCAAAGATAGACCATCGGGCCAACTTCCATCGACTAGGCTGATAAAACAAGTCTCACCGATGGCCAAGCAAAAAACACCCGTCGCCAAGACAAAAACCATCGGCCAACCCAAAAGCAACGCTCACTGACAACAAAAGTCACGCCAATGGCAACTTGGCTTCCCATCTCCGTCGGTGTGACTTAGACCGTCGGAGCAAGACCACAAACCTATGCCGATAGCTGCCATCACGCCAATGAAACCAAAAACATAAAGCTTTGAACCATTGAACCGATTCAAATAGATGGTTCAATGGCGAGGTTCAACACTGAGGTTCGCCAGTGAGGTTCAAACTGAAAGTTCAAAGACACAATCGGAGCACTCAAAAAAACAAAACTTTCACTGATGGACAAAACATGATGACCCCTTCCTCAGGAAAGATGAAGGGGTGCCAAAACTCAGAACCTTTTGGATTTTTTGGGAAGGTGCCTGCATGAAAAATTGCTCCAAAACTGACAGTCAATTCAGGCACCAACAGTGGCTCTGATTGGGGACGTGCAGGTGCAAGACTGCAGCGAGAACCCCAGATCTCTAGGATGCAGACCAGTCCCCTATCCATTGGGCACAGAGTCAAACTTGCACCAATCTGCATCACCAAACACATTATTTTAAAATAAACATGGTGGCCCAGGGCCACCAAAAAGGAAAAACCAGACTTTTCCTTTGTCAAACACCTGATTTTCTTTTGATTTCTTCAAATGAAGCCTAAAAGCATTTAACTATCTGCAGCAAGCCCCTTGGTAATTATTTCTGCTGCTGCTCATTTCTTTTTCTTCAACAAATCTACAGCTAGCTTCATCAGCATATATAATTATCAGTTGTAGAATGTCATCATCATATGAGTCACTAATGTTGCTTGGAAAAATAATAGACTCACATGAAACAAATGAATCCACATCAGAATTTTGCCCTTCCTCAAAAAATAAGAGCTCCTCTGTATCAAACATGCAATATTCAGGCACAAGCAACATCTCATAATCAAATTTATCTTGATGAACATACAGATATCCATCATCATCATGCACGGAAGTTTTGTCATTAATGTGCACCTGAAATGTCTCAAGAGAAGGCAGAAATAACTCAGAATGTAGCCCTACACTGAAAGCTTCATAGTCACCCCTGCAATCAACACTATCCCCAACTGTATGAGCACACACATCTGCAATTTTCCCATCCACCTCTGAATAGTGACCTTTTTTTTATCTTCACCAGTGCCCTGATAATCAAAAGCAAAGTTTTCAACCTCTGCACTATGAAGGTGGCCAAAATCTTCAAGGAAACATTCATAATCAGCATCCAAATATATTTCATTATCTGAAAGGCTCACATATGCATCTGAATGCTGGCAATCACTAGCATATTCACTGCCATCCCTTGAATCAATGTTTTCTATATTCAGAGTGAAGCTCTGCATATCCACTTCATATAAATAATCAGGCATAATTGGGATATGCACACTGTTGCAAGACACAACTTCATGTATGTCTCTCATTTGATCAATTGGAGGGCACCTTGTGTCTGCAGGCTTGTCTTCTAAAGGCTGATAATAATCTTTGTTTCATTATTACAAGATGTGCTTACATTTTCTACAACATTTTCTTCATGCATCACATCATGGCTGCACACATTATTCTGAAATATATTTCCCTCTATACAATCATTTCTCAATGCACATGCTGGGAGAGCTGAAATATATTCACTTTGATAACTGCTTTGACAACTTGCAGCCATGAAACCTACTGGCATTCCATATTTCTCATTGTTTTCTATGCCCATAGCAAATTGGAAAGCCTGGTGAAGTGTGACTGGTTCTTTATCTCTTAACAGATAACTCATTTCTTCATCAAATGCAGCCAAATAAATTGTCAAGCACAATGCATTATTAGGTCTCATATATTCAGGGATCTGCCTGAGCAATTTAATAAACCTAAGATTAAAGGCTAGAACCAGCTCCTCATCTTCCCTTTGGATATTCATAAAATGTATGATTAATGAGGCCACATCAAACCTTTCACCAAACTGCCCTAGGAATGCAACTTCTAAATCTATCCATGAAGAAACTGAACAAACAGGCAGGTCTGAAAACCATATCCTAGCATCATCTTCCAATGACTGAACAAAGAGTCTCATTACTACATCTTCATCCTCTACCTCATAATCTTCTATTAAATTACAAAATCTTTGCAGATGTTTGTTTGCCGATTCAGAATCTGATCCACTATATTTTGGCAAACATATTCTGATTTTATTGGGAATAATATTTGGGTAACCATATATCCCTGTGAAATTTAGGGCTTTATATCTTTCAATAAAGAATGGTCTTCTCTGAGAGCACGACCAGGCTTGCTGTTCTAAAATCAACATTTTGAATCAAAGATGAATACCTGGATATATGTTGCAGCATTGATAGGTTCTTTCATCAGAGTCGCCACCTCTCAGAGAGAGGACAGAATGTCAGCAAGGCACTTTTGTTTTTTGGATTCATCACCCTAGCAGAGCACCACATGGTTCCTTTTTGCTGCAACAACTTCACTGGAAACTAGATTTTCCAGCCCTCAGGTTACTTGACTCTCTCTCTCCCCAGTGGAGTTGCCATTTTTATTGGTTTTTCTTCTGAATCAGCATTAGGGTTTGCCACTTCTAATGTACAGGCAGATTCAGCCAACTGAATATAGGAGGTTGCGTGAGCTCTTCCCCTTCACTTCTAGTTTTGCCGCACCAAGGGGGGTGTCCCTATTTGATAAAAGTATAACCTTGACTAGCTCAATGACAGAAGGATTTAACTTGACAGCAACAGGCAGAATACTCTCATGTATGGGCCAAAATTTGTGTAACAAATCACAAGGTTGGCAACATTCTTGGACATGATGTCTGGTTGGGTATGAGAGCATGCAGGGATCCTAATCCTACTCCTACAACTAATAGGTGGAAGGATGAAATGGTTTGATTTGATTTTTGGATGCAAAGTTGGACATGGTATATAACCTCAACACAGAGCTAGATTGGTGCCTATCCAGGGCTTGGAGTCAGTAGACAGACACCTGTGAATGATCAGCATGAACAACTAAAACTGGATTTCAGGGGGATATACATGATATCTGCCTTACAGATATCTCCCAATACAGAGTGTTAAGTTGTCTATACTTATGGCATCTCTATTGCAGTATACCCTTCCCAATATTCAATCTAAAAATAGTTTAATCTACCCCTTGAGCAGAAGTTAAAAGATTAAACATTCAACACAGGAATTCTATGTTCTAGAATCTTAGACATTCCTTGAATGCCTGGACTCAGAAGAAAGATACATGCAAAACTGGAGACAGAATCAGCATAACACATGCAAACATAGCATTATTCATATAAAATTGACCATTAAATCAGTGGATTCATGCACAAACGTACAACAGGAGATACATAAACTTGCAAGTTTTGCTGCACAGAGCAACCAAAACCAGTTGTATCTTATTACAGAGCCAAAATGTCCAGTTTTCAACAACCAAAACAATGGTAACACAGTCTGCCTATATCGGCCAGAAAGTGTACCCACAGCAATTAATTACATGATTTTTACAAAAAATTGCCAGATACAGCCCATGAGAGATGGTGCCCATAAGTTATCAATGCAGTAGGTAGGAGAGTTGACAGGGGTGGCCTCGAGCCCTGTGCCACCATCTGGAAGTCTTCATGCTAAAAATCGGGCAGTTTAATCACTTGTACTGTCGCCTACACCCTTGCTACAATCGCCATTGATGGCTCAACCACCCGCGGCCTACTTGGAAACTGTCGCACTGTTCAAAATGGAGCTTCTCGCTAAGAAGCGCTTCCTCGCAGGTTCAAAATAATGTAGGGAGATTAATCCCACATGCATAGTGAGAAGACCACTTCAACGTTTTATAAACATGGCCACAAACATACTAAGTGTCGAGCGCTTTTGCCGCGCTCGACACACAAGCCCTCGCCCAAAGCTAAGCCATCGGCTTGCCCCAAAAAACTCTCGCCGATCTATCAAGTCTCTCCGATGGCAAACAAAACACAACCTCCGTCGCCGTGACTCCCTCCATCGGAGCATCCAAAAATCCTCTGGCCGACCTCATGTGTTACACTGATGAAGCCCATCGCAATCCCCTATCGGCCAGACCAATCCCATCGGCCAACCTGAAACTCCTATGACCGACCTCAATAGTCTCGCCGACACCATCGCAAACTCCATATTTCCCATCATCGGCCAGAGATAGACCATCGGGCCAACTTCCATCGACTAGGCCGATAAAACAAGTCTCACCGATGGCCAAGCAAAAAACACCCGTCGCCAAGACAAAACCAATCGGCCAACCCAAAAGCAACGCTCGCTGACAACAAAAGTCACGCTGATGGCAACTTGGCTTCCCATCTCCGTCGGTGTGACTTAGACCGAGCAAGACCACAAACCTATGCCGATAGCTGCCATCACGTTGATGAAACCAAAAACATAAAGCTTTGAACCATTGAACCGGTTCAAACAGATGGTTCAATGGCAAGGTTCAACACTGAGGTTTGCCGGCGAGGTTCAAACCAAAAGTTCAAAGACACAATCGGAGCACTCAAAAAAACAAAACTTTCGCTGATGGACAAAACATGATGACCCCTTCCTCAGGAAAGATGAAGGGGTGCCAAAACTCAGAACCTTTTGGATTTTTTGGGAAGGTGCCTGCATGAAAAATTGCTCGGAAACTGATAGTCAATTCAGGCACCAACAGGTGGAAAAATTGTAATCCTGGGGGAGTTGGTTTATTTAATATTGTTACCAAGCTGAAATTTATTAAAGTTAATTTAAGACAGTGGAACAAAGATCATTTTAAGAATATCTTCGAAATCAAGAAGCAGATTGAAGCTGAGATACAGACCCTGAATGAAAAGGTTTCAAGAGAAGGAATGGACAATGATTCTTTTAATAAGGAAAAAGAATTGGTGGGAAAGTTAGAGGACATTTTGGCTAAAGAAGAAGTGTATTGGAGATAGAAATCTCATGAGGTGTGGCTGAAAGCCGGGGATGCCAACACTAAGTTCTTCCATAATTCTACTAAAATCCGAAGAGAGGTTAATAGAATCTTAGCTATCGAGACTAGAGAGGGGAGGATCACTGAAAGTACAGGGGAAATTGGACAAGCGGCAGTTAACTATTTTGAGGATCTCTTAAATGATGAAGAAGGTTCAAGCACAACAGGAATTTTTAAGAGTTATCCTGAGGCTAGTTACAGAGGATCAGAATCTTATGCTGTCAATTAATTTCACGGAGGAGGAAACTAAAGCAACACTCTTTCAATTAGGCCTGGATAAGGCCCCTAGACCCAATGGGTTCCCAGCAGCATTCTTCTAGAAATGTTGGAGCATTTTGGGCAAGGATCTAACAATGGCCTACGAAGAGTCTAGAAGAGAAGGAAAGGTCCTGAAGGAAATCAGTAATACCTTTCTAGCATTAATTTTGAAGAAAGACAAACCCGAATCTTTTGAAGATTTCAGACCAATCTCCTTGTGTAATGTAGTATACAAAATTTTGGTGAAAGCAGTAGCGAACAGATTGAAAAAGATTCTTCCAGATATCATATCAGAGGAACAAACCAGATTTGTCCCAGTAAGATCCATCTTGGATGGAGTTATAATAGCCCAGGAAGCCATTCACTCGGTTCTTAAAAATAAGTTTCCTTCTATGTTGGTCAAATTGGACATTCGGAAGCCTTATGAAAAGGTCAACTGGAGATTTTTGTTTAAAATCTTAGAGGCCTTTGGGTTCGAGCAAGATTGGCTAAATTGGATGTTTGAATGGATCTCAAGTCCTAGACTCTCAGTCCTCATTAATAGTTCCCCAGAGAGATTTTTCAATAGCTCAAGAGGGTTAAGGCAGGGAGACCCTATCTCCCCTTTCCTATTTATCTTCATGGCTGATGCCTTGGGAAGATTCATCACAAAATCGTGTCAGGAGGGGCAAATCTCAGGTATCCAAATTACAAGGAACATGCCAAGATTTTTGCATCAACAATTTGCGGATGACACTCTACTTTTTGGGATGGCTCAGGAAGGAGAGGCTTTGAGGTTTAAAAGAATCTTGGATTTGTATTTGAGAGCTTCAGGACAAGAAGTTAGTAAAAGTAAGTCAGAAGTATTCTTTTTTAACACCCCTCTGTTGATAACTGAGAGGGGGGGTGAATCAGTTATCCTAATTATTTCTTCTTCTGAACTTTTCTTATTAATCAATGCAGCATTAATTCAAATAAGTAAACATAACCATGAAATGAAGATACACATGACACAATATTTTTGACGTGGAAACCCTGTTAAGAGAGAAAACCTCGGGGTGATTAACCCAAAGATTATTCTCTGTTAGAAGAATAAGGAAATACAAAATGGCACTTGCCAATTAGGGCTCACTACCCGAGCACACTGCTCACAAGAGGCACACTACCTACAAGAGACTCACTGTCTACAAAGGAATGTTATACAATACTTGAACTGATTGGAAGCATCTACAAATGCTGAAGTTCAGTTCCGGTTAGGCTCAGTACACTGATCTGCTGCACTTCATCTTTCTTCTTCTCTTTTGCTGCTTTCCTTTCACATACCGAATCTTCCTTACTGCTTCTGCTTTTCTTCGCACAACACAACAACAACAACAACTCTCACAACTAAATCCATCGTGTATATATATCCGCACAAGTAATTTCATCACCTTTCTAGTCGGCACCCGGAATAGTCAATCTTTTCACTAATTCTGATCTGTCGGCTGAATCCTTGCACATCAAGTAATGCGGATCAAGTATATGCTTGTAAAAATCATTAATCATGTCGGCCAAACATGTTTCATGCCTTCATAACCTTTACCACAATCAGTAACACATCCGGAAAGTAGTCTAATGTTCTGTCAGTCAGTTCTTCCTCTGTTCACACTGTCACTCAGGAATCCGGTACTCAACTATTCATATCTTTTTCCTCATCTATCACCGGAGGCTAAATCCTTGGAATATACCACTCAAGGTAGTCCTCTTGACTTCCCCAAATCTGCATTTCACCAAGATACTTCCTCTGAGAGATCCGGACCTGTCTGTCAGATCTTGCCACATGCTCTGTTCTTGTTTACTGGACCACAACAATCTTCATTCTGACTTTCGGTGGAGACACACCATGTCCTGTGGATGTGTGGGATGAACTTTGTTGCCATCAATGACAATAATCATGAATCCATATAGTGTCTCTTGCCAACAATCTCCCCCTTTGGCATTGATGGCAACACTTAGTGAAAAATGACTAAGTGTTTACACTAAGCTCCCCCTTGGCTGATGCTCTATCTTTATATACATTTTCCGGAGCTCCCCCTTAGTTGGATACCTCATTTTTCACTACTCCTCACTCCCCTTTTGACATCAATGGCAAAGGGTAGGGTCTGCATACCAAAATTTTTAAAAATTTAACTATACTTAGCCGCATAAGCATATACATATGGAATACTTACATATACTTAAGTATGTCTGCAAAAGTGTGATTCAACTGTACAACTTCTGTCGCCCAACTCTGCTTCATCCTGTCCAAAATTGAGATGTGGCCACTCAACAGGAATGCAAACACATCTGCCCTTTTTAGATCTGTTGGATCATTGGTCTGGGCTGTAATTTGGGCTTCTTTTATGGCCTCATGCATGGCCTCTAACTTAGGGACAATCAACCCCCTGAGCTCACTCAACCTGCTTATTCTATTTTTTCTTTCCTTCTCCAACTTCTTGATTTCACTCAAGACTGTGATAGTCTGACATTCTTGATTTGTTATCGAGGAAGAGAGAGGATCAAAATTCTTTGATAGGTTTGATAGTTTATCCTCCTGTTCTTTTATTTTCTTCTCAATGTCCAATGTTACTTTGGACCAGGAAATACAAAATTTGTATATTTCTCCGCCATCCTTAAGAGCATTTTCTAAGCTCTTTATCCCAGTATTCATATTTCTCCTATCATTAGTGATTAATCCTTGTACCTCTGAGAACCTTTTATCCAAAAACTCTATCCGGACCTTTTCTTCAACTGATTTTTCTAAAGAATCAAAATGTGTACTAACACTGCTGACTAAGGTTTTGAGATTACCGGAAGAGGAGGCTGTGGGATCCTTCTGGAAAGATGGCATGATCTTTTCCAGCACTCCGGATGCTACCTCTATAAGCTCACAGTCTTCCGTGTGAGATTTCAATAGTTTCTCTTTGACCGTCTCATTTGCAAATGAGGCTATTTTCAATGTTTGCACCGGTGACAAAGAGTCAAAATCTAATGGTCCTTTTAGTAGGTCCGGTTCATCAATTTCTATAGTTGCTTTTGTTAAGAAGTCTTTGACTGATTCTGCAGTGTCTCTTGCCGGAGATAGATTTTTCTTTATTTCTGCAATCTTGGAGTTGTCCTTTGGAGTTTTCTCTCCTTCTACAACCTTAGCACTGTCATCTTCTTTTTCTTTCACCTCTGCTTCTTTCTCCTATAATTTTTCTTCTCCTTTAGATCTAGAGACTGTAGGGGAAACCGGAGGAGAAATGTTAGTTTGTTCGGGGCCCACCTCTTCTGTCATTTTCTCAGGAGTTTCTTCTACAACATTTGTGGTGGAGGGGTCAGTACCCAAGTCCTCTATAATAGGAAGATTAAATCTTTTGAAGGTTTTCTGGAGAATCTCTTCAGTGTCCTTGGCTACCTTGTCGGTCTCACCAAGCATAAGTTGATTCATCCTTGCTTTGCTCCTGAATTCATCCTTGCAATCTTTGAATACCATGTTCATTGTCTTGATCAATTGAAGGATATAGCTGAATAGCTATCTGTTCCCAGATCTCAAGGTCTTTTGCCATGGCATTTGACTTTCTTATTTCCAACTCCTTTTCTAGGCTCTTGGGAATAAGATATATAATTTCAATGAAGGCTTTATTATATATGTTCAGGTACCTGATTGTAGCTTCCTGCAGGATCTTTTGATCAGCCTCATTATAATCATCATAAAATTCGGCCATTGGTTGAAGGTTTCCATCCATAGTGACTGATTTTATTACACTTTCTAGAGACAGGGTGGGCTTTTCAACAAATTCCTCTGTCATTTCTTCCTTGTCTTGTCCTATGGTAGGTTTACTGGATCCTTTCTTCTTCTACTTCTTTATTTCCTTTATCCTCTCATCTGATTATGTTTCCTCTTCATCTCTTTGACTTGTATAAGCCCTTGTGGCTTTTATCTTTGACCTTTTCTCACCTTTGCCGAATGCCTGGACTTCCGGTTTTGATCTTTTAGCAGGGACAGGTGCTAGTTTCTTTGATGATCTGGTTCGGGTGGAAGTTTCTACCGGAGCACTTTTCTTGCTTCCCTTTTCTGCCTCTTTCTTCTCTTCCTCAGCTTTTTGTCTCTTTTCCCGGTTGGCATCAAGTGCCTCCTTTGAGATGCCAAGGCCTTGGGCAATATGTTCTACTTCTTTTCTCACCTTTCTTTTTATCTCTGGTTCTCTAAGTTCCACATGAATTGTTACACTCAGCTCCTCAAAGGTTCCAAACCTCTCTACTTTTGGATCTTTAGGCTAACTTAGCATGTGTTGAATATGCAGCTCCACAATCTGTTCATCAACTTCATACCCCATGGGCATGATCCAGACTGTCCTTGGTTCTACTACCTCCATTAGGCACTGATCAGTCTCTACCATAAAGTAGACTGTGTCTTTGTATTTCTCAACAAGAGACTGGGGAATCCTTTCTCTTGATTGCATCATGTTCTGAAAGTTTTTGAAGTATCCCCACATGGCTGTATTTCTTGCTTTAGCATCCCCAAGCCCATGCAAATAGTCTCTTATCTGGATTGCAACCGGTCTGTCATTCTGCCATACCCAGCCATTGGATCCAGGAAGCTCATTCATGAAATAAAAGAATAGGCAGAGTAACAAGCCACCATACTTGAAGGAGTTCTTCTTATCCTTCTTGATCTTTTGTAGATTTTCCAATAGTTGGCTGAGAAGAAGTTCACACAGATCATAGTCAACATTTTCTCTTAGCATTTGATAGGCTGTGTAAACTACAGTTCCCGGTACTGAATTTTCCCTACTAGAGTGATAAATCTTGTAACCAATTACTATGGAAGCAAATTTGACATCCAGATCAGTGATGTCTTCAATTGTCATACCTCTCTTGTCAAATTTTGATATGGTTGCATCACTTACTATCTGATTCTTGACAAACTTGAGAACAGGTATTCCACCGGATGAGTGTAGACCGGTTATTGCCTTAATTGCATCTTTGGTGATCTTAAATGGTTTATTCAACCAAAGGAAACTGTCATGCACTCTACTCAATACATACCGGACCCATTCATCTTCTTCAAAATAGGGAAATGAATGCACTGTGCAAGATGCTTATCCCGGATGCCTTTATACTGAGGTTTAATCTCAAAAGAGTCATCTAACAACTGTTTGTGATAGATATCTACTAACTTTGATTGCCCAAATTCTTCAATACTCAAATGTATGTAAACCCTAATGTCTTCGGTGTGCAAAATGCCATGCGGAACACTAGAGAAGGCTCCTAGGGGATCTACCTCCAAGGATTTGTATGGATGTTTCTTGAATGTGGGCCGAGGTCTATCAGAGATCTTTACTATATTTGGAGTAGTCATTTTTTCAAAAGATTTGTAGTGAGATATTGAAAACGGAAAAAACCTTATGCACCTTCGGTTACACGGAGTTGGTCGGATTGATTTCTGGATGTAATGACTTCTGCAAGTGATTTTTGATGAACTTGAGGAATTTTGTTGCAGAGCTCCACTTTTTGTTTCTTCTTGTACGCAGAATGAATAAGTGGTTGAAGAGAAAACCCTTATATTGCTCCGCAAACCCTAATATCAAGTTGCAATAAATGCTCGACCTACATTATTCCAGTTTGCCTTATTCAGATGACTTGAAGAACCAGATCAATCCTAATCTTTAAATGACTTTCAGATCTGCCAAATCTTAACCATAGTTTGTTTGAATGTATCCCTTATGAATCCTTCAATCCACAACTCTTCTTGTGCCAGTTCCAGACCAATTGACTGGTTGGGGGAACAAGGTTTTCTTTGTGTCTCCCCCTGAGCCAGAGCTCACTTTTTAATTTTTGGAAGGAATATCAGCACCAGAGTCTGGTGCGGATCCAACCTCTACATTCTTAGTACTTTTCTTCACCCAAATCTTGCTCATCTCACTTTTAACTTCATCCGCATTCACCTTTTGTTTACCCTTATCTTGATTCTGATTATGATATACCGGACCTCTTTTGTCCTGATTCTTGCTTCTACAGACTTTTGCACTATGACCGGACCTATTGCAGATTTGGCAAACAACGTTTCTTTGCATATTTGACTGATATCCTTTTGATATGCATTGATTAGCCATATGACCTACTCTATTGCATGTAAAGCATCTACCATTGAATGATTTGTTCATTTGCATATTTCTGCATTCATGAGACTTGTGACCATACCTTTTGCAGTTAAAACACTGTCCGGAGAAGGATGAATTAGTCTGATTCATTTTCTTTTTACATTGATTAGCTTTGTGACCAAAGTGATTGCAGCTGTGGCAGTATCCATTGAAGGATGGATATCTTTGAGCATTGGGCTATCTTACCAGAGGTCTTCTAGGCCTGTTCCCAAAATTCTACTGACATGATCTGAAACTTTCTCCTTTCTCATATCCCAAACCACACTTGTCATCTACCCTCTTCTGACTTCCAAGAAGAACTTCAAGTTGAGCAGAACTTATCTTGAATTTCTCTTTATATTCATTTGTTGTTTGAAGATCCCTTTTGAGAGAGATAATTTGATCCTCAAGTTTTTCTTCATTTTCTTTAGCATCTTCAAGATCAGATTCAAGATGTCTGATAATTCTATCCATCTGGTGGCAATCTTCTGATTTTTCCTTGAGAGATTGTCTTAGATTATCTTTAGTTTTTCTTTTCTCTTCAATTTCTTGGGTAAACTTTATAACTCCTGATTCCATTTCATGTCTTACCATAATGACTTCTTTTGATAACTTTTCACATAACTTGGTTTTTTCAGTCAGCTCTTCATTTGCATCATTTGCTTCACCTTGTCTTGCCAATTGCTGAAGAAGCTCCTTTCTCTTTTTCTAGAGAGACTTAATTTGTCTTTTAGTTCTCTCATGAAATCATTAGCCTATTTGAGTCTTTCCTTTAATTCATTGATTTCAAAGTTTGACTGTTCAAGATCCTCAAGTGCAGTCTTGAGCTGCTCCTTTAAACCATATGCATCCATTTGGATTCCCAGATCTTCCTCGAGTTGTTAGACTCTGTTAGGAGGAACTTAGCTCTGATACCAATTGTTGATAACTAAGAGGGGGGGTGAATCAATTATCCTAATTATTTCTTCTTCTGAACTTTTCTTATTAATCAATGCAACATTAATTCAAATAAGTAAACATAACCATGAAATGAAGATACACATGACACAATATTTTTGACGTGGAAACCCTGTTAAGGGAGAAAAACATGGGGTGATTAACCCAAAGATTATTCTCTGTTAGAAGAATAAGGAAATACAAAATGGCACTTGCCAATTAGGGCTCACTGCCCGAGCACACTGCTCACAAGAGGCACACTGCCTACAAGAGACTCACTGTCTACAAAGGAATGTTATATAATACTTGAACTGATTGGAAGCATCTACAAATGCTGAAGTTCAGTTCTGGTTAGGCTCAGTACACTGATCTGCTGCACTTCATCTTTCCTCTTCTCTTTTGCAGCTTTCCTTTCACATACCGAATCTTCCTTACTGCTTCTGCTTTTCTTCGCACAACACAACAACAACAACTCTCACAACTAAATCCATCGTGTATATATATCCGCACAAGTAATTTCATCACCTTTCTAGTCGGCACCCGGAATAGTCAATCTTTTCACTAATTCTGATCTGTCGGCTAAATCCTTGCACATCAAGTAATGCGAATCAAGTATATGCTTGTAAAAATCATTAATCATGTCAACCAAACATGTTTCATGCCTTTATAACCTTTACCACAATCAGTAACACATCCGGAAAGTAGTCTGATGTTCTGTCAGTCAGTTCTTCCTCTGTTCACACTTTCACTCAGGAATCCGGTACTCAACTATTCATATCTTTTTCCTCATCTATCACCAGAGGCTAAATCCTTGGAATATACCACTCAAGGTAGTCCTCTTGACTTCCCCAAATCCACACTTCACCAAGATACTTCCTCTGAGAGATCCGGACTTGTCTATCGGACCTTGCCACATGCTCTATTCTTGTTTACCGGACCACAACAATCTTCATTCTGACTTCCGGTGGAGACACACCATGTCCTGCGGATGTGTGGGATGAACTTTGTTGCCATCAATGACAACAATCATGAATCCATATAGTGTCTCTTGCCAACACCCTCCCAGTAGAGAAGGAAAAATATTAAGGATTCTGTCGTTTGGGAAAGGAACACTTCCCTGTAAATATCTTGGACTTCCCCTGGTAAGAGGGATTCATCTCAGAAACTCTTGGGATTCTCTTTTGGGAAAGATCAAGACTCGATTAGAATCCTGGAAGAGTAAGTGGTTGTCCTGGGCAAGGAGACTGACACTTATCAAGGTAGTCTTAGAAGCCATGCCCATCTACATGATGTCCTGCTTACCTCTGGCCAGCAAAATTCATAATGAGTTAACCCAGCTGATGAGGAATGTTTTCTGAAGAGGTTCGACGGATCAGTTCAAATTCTCGCTCGTGAAATGGAAAACAATTTGTGAGCAGAAGGAAAAGGATGGGGCTAGGGTTAAGGACCTCCTTAGGCAGAATCGGGCACTTGGCACGAAGTTGGTATGGATGATCCATGATAAGCCTAATCTCAAATGGGTCAGATTACTAAAAAAACAAGTACCTAGATAGGGGAGAGTATAGTATCTTCACCTCTAGACTTCTTCCAGTTGGTTCCAGGATTTGGAACTTCATCAGCAAGAGCAGGGACTTAATCTCCAAGCATCTCACTTGGGAGATTAAGGAAGGTAAGGAAGCAAGGTTCTGGGAGGACTCCTAGGAGGGGTTTCAGGCTCTGGAGAGAAATGTGGATCTGGCCCCTATTATGAACTTTACAAAACAGGAATGGGGAGATAAGGTCTATGATTATCTCTCCTTCCCCTCCACATTTCAAGATCCTCCGGCTTGGAAAAGTGTGCAGGGATTGGGGTTGGACCTAGGTTAGGTAGTCAAATTTGAAGAGGAGATGGCTAGACGATTCATTTGTTTTAGAAGGGACAGGGATAGGCTGAGGTGTAATGCTTCATTGACAGGGGAGTACTCAGTCAAGGAAGGCTATAAGGTTCTAGCTGGCTTTAATGATCTTTCAGGTATGATTCCAACTAGGCTTTGCTAGAATAATCAATGTTTACCCAAGGTAGGTGTCTTCTTGTGGGTGGCAACCCAAGGTAAAGCATTAATAGCTGATAGGCTTAGACGGATAGGCTTTGAGGGTCCCTCAAGGTGCTTGCTTTGTAGAGAAGCAGAAGAAGATGGAGATCATTTATTCCTGCATTGTCCTTATGTAACTAGAGGACGACAGTGGCTCTGTAATAAGTTTCATTAGAGTTCAGCATCCTCGAGAAGTCTATTGGATTGGTTGATCGCCTGGCCCAAATTGTTTCAGAAAGCGATGTTTGGTGGATTGTGGATTGCAGCTCCATCCATCTTGGTTTGGGAAATTTGGAAAGAACGCAACAGGAGAATCTTCCAGGAGAAAGAATTGCCTTGGGTTTTGCTTCTTAGTAAAGTTGAATCAAGCATAGTAGAATAGTAAACACTAGATTAGCAGATAGGGACCCTGCTCATCTTATCTTCACAGGATGGGATGCAGAGATGTTGAAAAGTTGGAAGGGACTCTTACTAGTCCCTCAGGTGGGAGAAGGTGGCCTCAGAACTAAGGAAGCTAGGAGAAAGGTGAGATGGACCTCGCCTGAGGTCGGATGGTTGAAGCTAAACTTTGATGGAGATTTGCGTGGTAATCTTGGGCAGTCTGGGGCAGGATGCATTATCAGGAACTCAGACGAGGAAATGGTGGGCAAACTAGCTGCTCCTCTCAAAATCGGTACCAATAACGAGGCCGAAATGTAGGCTTTAATTCTTGGTTTAAGATTGGGTAGGGAGTTGGGTATAAGAAACTTGGAAATTGAAGGAGATTCTGTGATCATCATCAATGGTCTAAGGAGCAAGAAGCTAGTAAATTGGAAATTGCAAGCAAATCTGGATCAGGCCCTTTCTTTGCTGGAAGGCTTTGAGAAAGTAATGTTTAATCATATTCTGAGAGAAGGAAATCAAGAAGCAGACAGGCTAGCCAACCTCAGGGCAGATGGAATCTTTTTCAGAGATATCCCTGTCACTCAAGAACTTGGTTCATTTTAAGAAAGGGAGATGTGGGTGGTTGGGAGGGAGCCTTGCCACCCCATGATGGGTGGCAAGGCCGAGACAGCGATGAGAGTAATGATGTTTCACAGGGGCAGTAAAGAAGGCACGAGTGGAAGGGATACCATATTCATTTAGGCAAGTGTGGAGTTTGATTTGAGCTGGTTGGCAGTATAGCTGGTAATCGAGAAGCTTCGGCAGGGCATTGATAAGAAGTTCGAGGAGGTAGCATTCTCAACTCATTTTCTCCCTTCACATTTTGCCAAATGCCATCACACTTTGTTGTTATAGTCTCCACAGAAGCCATTCACTGTGGAGGAATGGACACCCCAGTTAGGCTCACTAGTAAAAAAAGACAGATGGCTTTCATTGGAGTAGTTACTGATCTTAGGCTATGGAGAATGCTTCGCCGCTCGGACGAATTGACGGTGGGAGATGTTAAAATGCTTCTAGGGAAAGCTTTCTTGGAGAACAGTGAGAGGTATAGGGTTGACACGGATATTTCCTCCCAGGTGCTTGCTATGCTGCTTGAAATCAGGTCGGACAAAGCCAAGGCAGAGGCGATAATGAAAGGTATTTTTAACTCTAAGCATCTCAGGGATTTGGAGCTCTCTCTGTAGGTGGCTTGTCCTGGCATTGGTATTCCTTGCCCAAGAGATTGGGCTCTGCTTGAATATCCTGGTGAGGTCATTAAACTTTTCCCGTTCATCCTGGATATTAGAGGCTTCGAGCTGGTGCTGTTGAAGGAGCAGGCAGAGATTACAGTGGACTACTTCAAGAAATCCCTTGGCTTGGTGACGGTGGATGGATTCAATTGGGTGGATAGCTTCAGTAAGAAATTGTTTGAATATGTTATCTAGTTGATATTGGTCCCTTTTCTTCCTTTTGTATAGCAGAAGCAAGGCTTTGTTAGATATTAGGAGGTTATATTATACAGATAGCTGTAGTGGTGACCTTGTGTGGTCGTAAATACTATCTCTCAGTCTGTATCGGGCTTCCGTTTTTGCCCTATTGGCTAGCCAAGGTTTGGCAGTAAACTTTGTTTTTTGGACAAATATTTTAATATAGATCATTGTTATGAATCAAAAAAAAAATTGAAGAAGTATGCTAAAAAATAACAAATGAAAATAATAGGAAAACCAATAGGATTTATATGCTATTTTAGAGTTATTCAAAAAATTACTTTCACATATTACAATTATTTAAATTAGAATGCATATATTACATTATTTAAAATTTAATTTAATTTTTATTTAAATTCTTATAAAATACCTAATTCATTTCTTGGTTTCATGGGTCATTTTAAGTAAGGTAAAATTAAATAGATTTATCTGTTATAGGTTTGCACTTATATTGTAAATTTAAATGCAAGGATTTAAAATTAACAAGTACTAATAAAAAGAAGCTACTTCAAAAATTATTGGCTATGTATTTTTTTATAAGGGTTATTAATATTTAAAGGTGGAAATTAAGGTGCAAATATTTTATATGATGTGTTGATAATTTGTATAGAGTTTATAATTTTATTGTTAGCTTAACTTAGATATAATTTATAATTTTATGATATGATTTTTGTAGTGCTTATCGATGGCAAAAAGGACAGAGAAGAGGCCCATTGTGGAGGAAAAGGAGGTCATGATTGAAAAATCTGTAGAAAAAATAAATAAAAAGAATAAGCGGATCTTTAAGATCTACTTGTTTAAAACTCTCAAGCAAGTGCATTCAGATATCAATATTTCAAGCAAAGTTATGGTAATTATGGACAAATTTATGAATGAGATCTTTAATAAAATTGCAACAGAGGCAGCCAAATTTGCTCGCTACAACAAAAAGAATATCATCAACATTAGAGAGATTCAGATAGCTGTGAGGGTTTGTCTTCCTCAAGAGCTTGCAAAGCGTGCAGTTGCTCACTCTTCCAAGATTGTTGCTGAGTTCATGAAGGCTTGATGTTTTTGTCTCTATTTTGAATTAGGTTTTCTAGTTTGTGTGAAGGGTTATTATCCTTAACTTTTGTATTTGGCGTACTTTACATAAATAATTTATGAAATAATTTTTGGTTTTAGATTATTGAATTTTGATATTAAAATTTCATATTAATCTTTCAAATTATGTCTTACTTTTTAAAAATAAAACTATAATTTTATATATTTCCATTTCTAAATTAAATTATATGTAGGCTTAGTACATGATTGTTTTATTTTTAAATAATAATGTACATTAGTTTGTGTAAAGGGTTAGATTAAGATTTTTTAATAAATGCTCATAAAAACTAGAATACGAGAAAGTCCTTTAAAGGGCAAATATAGATCATACTACATATAAAAATTTGCCAATATAAACTAATCATATAATTATAATATTTATTTTAAAGGGCAAGTAGACATAATTACTTGGTATTAATGAGACAAGATTACTTGGTACATTAGTTGATATTAATATTATCACAATTTAATAAAATTTCAAAGATATAAAAGTATGAGTAGAGAAATACAAAACAAGTCCTCAAAAAGGTAAAACTAGAGGTAGCAGTTTCATTATATAACTAAGCATCTAATACTTTACCTACTTCCAACTATTGAAAAGAGATAAAATAACTTCCTCACTTAAGGCATAAATAATTTAGATAGAATAACTTCTAGCCAAATTATGTAATGTTAGGGATACAATTAGGGTTAGGGTTATAGTTACATTTAGGGATAGGGTCTACAAATAGGGTTTAGGTTAGGAGAAGGGTTAGAATTAGGGTATTCAAAATGTAATATTATTCTAAAGATCAAAAGAAGGTGCATAAAGTAATTATTTGAGGATGATCATAGATTCATAAAGGATTGAAGCTACATACTTCATACTATTTTTAAAGAGGCTACACAGAGGTCTATACTGAGGGTAGTGAACAAAAACAACCTTTAAGTAAAGAAGTCATCCTTATTTTTTATTTAAGTATGCAATTAAATTATTTTACACTTTAGGGTTAGAATTAAGGTTATAGTTAGAATTAGAATTACGGTTAGTGTTAGGGATACAATTAGGGTTAGGGTTACAATTACATTTAGGGAAAGGGTTATATCTTTAGAATTTGGGTTAGGATTAGGGTTAGAATTAAATTAGGGTTAGGGTTAAGCATATAAAATTTAAGGTTAGCGATACAATTAGGGTTAGGATTATAGGTCAAATTTAGGATAGAATTAGGGTTAGAATTAAGATTAAAGTAAGGGTTAGAATTAGGGTTATTGTTAGATTCAAAATTAGGGTTATAGGTAGGGTAGAATTAGGGTTATGATTAGAATTATGGATAGGGTTAGGGTTAGAGTTCAATTAGGATAAAGGTTAGTATTAAGATTATGGTTAGGGTTATAATTAGGGTTAGGGTTTGAATTGCATATAAAAATAGGGTTTGGATTAGGGTTAGAATTAGAATTAAAATTTAGGTTATAGTTTAAAGATGAGTGACAATTACAATGAGAATTAGGGTCAGAATTAGGGTTGGGGTTATTCTTAGGGTCAAAATTAGGGTTAGGGTTTGAATTAGGGTTAGGGATAAAATTGGGGTTACGGTTAGAATTAGGTTTACAGATAGAATTAGGGTTACAATCAAGGTATATATAACCAAAGGGTCGGGTTTACAATTAGGTTTAGGGATATTATTATGGGTCTAGTTACAATTATGGTTAGAATTAGGGTTAGACTTAGGGATAGAGTTAGGGATAGCGAAAGAAATAGTATTTCAGATAGAATTATAGTTAGGGTTAAGGATTATGTTTAGAATTAGGTTTACAACTAGGGAAAATATTTATAACAAAAGAAATTCTTAGGGTTAGAGTTACAATTAGGGTTAGGGATAGGGATATAATTATGACCAGGTTCAAAATTAGGGTTATGGATATAATTTTAAAGTAGGGGTTAGAGTTACAGTTCAAATTTAGGATAGAATTAAGTTATCGTTAGGGTTACAATTAGAGTTATGTTAGCATTAGTGTTAGGATTAAGGTTACAATTATAATTATGATTTGAATTACTGTTTGGATTAGGGTTGGAATTAGGGTTAGGGTTAGTATTACAGTTAGGAAAATAATTAGGGTTGGAAATTATGATTAAAATTAGGATGGGTTAAGGTTAGAATTAGGGTTACAATTTGAATTAAGGTTGGGGTTAGGGTTGAAATGATAAAGATAGAGTTAGGGTTAGGGTTAGGGATAAAATTAGAGTTATTATAATCATAATTCTATATCTAACCCTAACCCAATCCCTAAACAAAATCCTAATTCTGAATACAATCTTCATTCAAACCCCAACTCTAGCTCTAATTATGACAAGTTATTTGATCTATACATTACACTTAGCATATATTTCTATGAACATAACAATAACCCTAATTAGATTAAAACCATAAACCTAATATTATAATATAGGTTAGATATATAATTATAATAATATAATATATTATATAATTAATATAATATAGGTATATTATATATTTTCATATAATATAATATATAATTATAATTATTATACAATATATTATAATAATATATCTAATCTATATTAAATATTATATTATATAATTATAATAATTTTTATAATTATATAATATAGTTGGAATAGGTGCCTTGAGAAGAAGGATATCTCTCGGCGTACTTTAAATATATATTTTTAAATATAGGTATGCTAGTATTATATAATGAAGTAGATTTTTATATTAGTATAGATATCTTAAATACATATTAAATTTATGACATAAGTTAGAAAATAAATTATTTCAATAGTTTTATATATTATTTTATTATAAATTTCAAAAATTTAAAATGAAAACACAAGAAATTATTTATTTCATATGTTAAGTTATTAGCTATTTTTTTAATAACTTAAGAGTTATTTTATTTTATTTTAGAACCATTTTATTTACTGCATAGACACATAAATTTTAATTTTGATTTAAGAATTATTTTATTTTATCTTTTCATTTTATTTTTGGAGAAGTTAATTATTTTGTTTGATTATTTTTCTTTCACTAGTGATACTTCCTATTATTGTGGATTATTGCCTATTATTGCCTCTAGGCCCAAAAAACTGTAAAGATTACACAAAATACATATCCAAAATGGAAATCAAAAATACAAAAATACAAAATACAAATTAATAGTTTAATGAAAATAAATTATTACTTTAACAAGTTAGTTGGGATATGAATATTAACTTTGATTTAAGAATTGTTTTATTTTATCGACATTCTTTAAAGAGCTATTCTTTGGTAATACACTTGTTTTTTTATGAATACTACCTATTAACTTTATATTAATAAAAAGATAAATAGTACAACATTCACAAAAAAGGAGGGTGGTAAAAAGGCGCACCAACAAAGTCCAAGACTATAGCAAACTATCAGAGTCTAGAGACAAAATAACAAAGGGCCAAGCTTGAAAGAGACAACTAAGCAACTAGTGCAGCTCTAGGGGGAGAAGGCAGATCCTTATCATTAGAATTACTCTAAACATCAGTGGGGATCATGTCATCAATCATCTCCCACCCAGTGGGAGCAGCAGTTTCATCTTCTTTTTCTTCAGAGGGTTGTGGAGCCCAGATCGAAGAAATAGCAAGTTGCAAGCAAGGAAATTTATCTGAATCAGGCCAACTAGCACCCTGCCTAGAAGAAGGTGGGTGAGAAGGCTGAGACCATCCTCCTCAAGCAGCAGAGTCTCTAGAATGCTAAGGGCCATGGGATTGAGAACCCAAATCAGCGCAATCACATCTGGCAGAATTGCTATGCCCACATCGATGCCCCTGAGAAGAGGTGGCAGGATCTGGGGGGAGTCGGGCAACTGTGTAAGGGGCATCACCCCCGTGGTCAAGCAGCTCCTAAAGATGAGCAATTTCAAGTGCAAATTTGGAAGCTTGCACCTGAATCTGCATAAGAACATTAGAGCAAATGATAGCTTTAGAATACAAAGAAAAATGTCTACATGCAGAACAATGAGAAAAAATAATAGCATTCCTATCCTTCCATATGCTGAATAGAATTTTCACCCTAAAAGCATGCCAAATCTGAGTATACTTGGACGGGAGACAAGGGCAGTCTCCAAGCAAAACCATATGCCAAGAAAACGGTGAAGGCCTGAAAGGCTTGAAGAAGTCATGGATCCAAGACCATGCTTCTTGGGCTCTTGAGAAAAACCAAAAAAATGCTTGAGAGACTCAAACTGCCTACAAAAAGGGTAATGGGGGTGAGGAATGCCCATCTGAACCAGACGATGCCCCAATGGGAGGCCCTACTAAAGAATGCACCAAGCAAAATGAGCAAGTTTGGGTTCCAACACTACAGACCAAACACACTAAAATTGAATCTTCCAAGTTTCGGGGGAAGACTATAATTGCCATCGATGATTGAGTTGATCCACCATATGCAAGTGTGGGGACAACCATGAATATCCTTTATTGGGCTTGTAATTTTTGAAGGGTGTGTCAGGATACCATTTCCAATCTTTCCACCATGATTTGAGAGATCTCACTCCAATCTTATGAAGCATCGAAAGAGGAATCACATCAATGACAAACTGGTAAGTTTCTTGATCTTGGTTTGCAAGTCTATACTTAATTTTAAATTTAGGCCATGATAAAAAAAAAATTAGTAGCTCAGTGAATAAGATCTGGTAAAACATAAATGTCACACCTAAAAAAATTTAGAGCATGGAGCCCAGGCACATGAGCTAGAGGCTTGTCTTAAATGTTGAAAAGGGTGGACCACCAGATGGAGTATTGGTTGATGGATAAACCATTGTGGAATTCATTCCCTACCCAAAAGAGCCACAGGTTTATGGCTTCCCAAGCTTTCCAAATGCTTTTAATGACAAAGGTGCCTTGAATGGAAATAGGTTCCCTCATGGTAAGAAGGGTTCCTAAATCCAAGCCTTTCCAGGCTAGCCGCCCATGAGGAGTGCATGTGTTAATGCAATACCACACAAGAATTTTCCATGCTTCATTACCATTAAGGGCTCGGATGAGCCATTTAGCACACAAGGAAATACCTTGGTGGTGAATAGAAATCAAACTGAGCCCTCTAGCCTCTCGAGGAAGGCAACAATAATTCCCAGGCAACATGATGAAAGCCTTGATGGCCATCATTGGAGGCCCACAAAAAATCTCTAAGAAGCTTCTCAATTTTCAAATAAGAAGCTTTCGAAGAAACCCAGCAAGAAGAATAGTACACATGCATTGTTGCAAGAATATTAGAGCAAATATGAAATTTACTAGCCAAAGAGATAGGCTTGGTGATCTAGTACTAGAGCTTTTTCTCAATCCTTGTGATAACAGCCTATCACAAGTTGGAGGGGGTGGCCTAGAATGCAAAAGGAATTGCGAGGAATCAAAATATCTCTATGAGCAATCCATTTCCAACCAAACGAGTTGAGCCAATTGGGTTTGGGAAGAAAAGATTGATGATAACACAAAGTTTTCTGCCACTAAATGTTGGAGCCAGAAGCTTGACAAAAATTGTCAAGACACTAGATTTCCTCTTTGATGTTATCTTCTTCCTCAAGAAGAGTGGGGAAGGAATCATCTGCAAAATGACCATTGGCCAGTTGTTGGGAAGGATTAGGAAGTAAAGTCCCCTTAACACGGGATTGAGAAACAACTTGAGCTAAAAGATAACCAAAACCTTCAACAGCTAGAACATAGAGAGCTGGGGCTAGTGGGCAGCCTTGATGAATGGAATGAAAAAGCCCAAAGGAGGTGGATTGACAACTGGAAATGGTAATGCAAGTAGAGGTATCAACAAAAAGCATTTGGATCGACTATAAAAATCAAGGGTTGAAGCCCAGGGCCTATAGCATGGCTAAAATAAAAGGCCATTCAATGCGGTCATATGCTTTGGAAAAATCAATTTTAATGAACACAACAACCTATTGAGAGCGACGAGCCCATTCCATACATTCCCAAACAACAATTATGTTATCCAAAATAAATCTGGATTTAATAAAACTAGTCTACTCTGGCCAAACAATGAGAGGCAACAAGGAGCAGATTTTGAGGGCAAGCGCTTTGGCAATGACCTTGTAAGAGACATTCAACAAAGTGATAGAATACTAGTTGTTGATATCCTCAAGGTCACCAACTTTAGGTATGAACTTGATATTTCTTTTGTTTATAATATTACCTAAAGAACCTATGTTCATGGCTTCAAGATAAGCCTTATAAAGACAAAAGTTGATATGGGAAGCACACTATAGCCATGTTACAAGACACTTTGGGATAGGTAGGACTATTGTTGTACTTCAAATGTATTTTTATTGGCCAAAGATGCATCATGATGTCATTTCCCATATTTGAGCTTGTTCAGCCTGTGCTATTGCAAAGCCTACAAACCAAAAGCAAGGCTTGTATACACCTCTTCCTATCCCTGATAAGCCATGGCACTCAGTTTCAGTGGATTTCATGTCTAGTCTCCCAACTACCAAACGTGGTCATGACTGTGTGTATGTGGTGGTAGACAAATTTTTGAAAATGGCCATCATGGTAGCTTGTAAGAAGGGGGTCTCGACAAAAGAAACTACCAAATTGTTCTTTGAAAATGTGTGGGTTCACTTTGGTTTGTCACAAAGTATCATCTCTAATAGGGACAATAGATTCCTCAACAAATTTCAGCCATCACTTTGGGCCATGATGGATACCAAGTTGACAAAATCCATTGCATTCCATCCACAAACTGATGGACAAACTAAAGTAGTGAATCAAATGATCATCCACATTTTACGTATATATCATTAAGGACATCCCCACACATGGGATGAGAGCCTACCCTATGTACAACATAGTTACAACTGTGCTCTGCATGGTTCTACAGGGCATAGTCCATTTGAAGTTTGTCTCAGGTATCAGCCTTTGGCCCCCATGGACATAGCATTACCAGTCAGGTTTCCTTATGTTCCAACACATGTCGAGAAGGTGGATAAAGCATCAAATTTTGGTGAGAGAATTCATCATATCCAACAACAGGTTCATGAGATATTGTAGCATACCACTCAGAAATACAAAGATAGACATGATCAACATCATACACCTCATCAGTTTCAGGATGGAGATAAGGTGTGTCTTCATCTACAAAAAGAGAGGCTTCAGGGACCACATAGAAAACTTCGTCCTCTTCATTATAGGCCATACACCATCATCAAACAAATTGGTGAGAATGCTTTTGAGCTCAATCTTCCACCATTTTTGGGGCTGCATCCTATTTTCAATGTTGAATTGTTGTGTCCCTATTTTCCACCTTTGTTGGACACCTGTGAAGTTACCAAGCATATTCATCGAATAGAGTTGAACCCAGAAACAACTATTCCATTAGTAGTTGATCTAGTCTTGATGTTATTGTGAATACATTGAAGAACCAACAACTTCCGCTCTACCATCTGGTACAGGTTGGACAATTTTCTCACCAAGGGAAATGGCTCACCAAGGATCAAATTGCATCAAGGTTTCCAAATGTCCTTTAGAGCATAGGTGCAATAGGGCCCATTGCTTCTCAAGGGGGGACCAATGATTCCATATTAATCCAGGAGTATTTGAGTGGCATCTTCATAGGTAAAAATGGAAACTATTGAAAATCTAATTTTTTAATATTTTCTACATCTCTGTAATTTGCAATTTCAAAGGCCTTCAGAGTGGAATTTGGGCTCAAGACTTTCATCGGTTGCTTTGGACAGTAGCCACAGGCACGGCCCGACGCAACTCAAACTAGCTCTCTAGGAGATCTTTCCATCTGTTCAAGAAAGTTCAAATTCGACCTACTGGCTAGAAGTTATGACCCTACCAAGTGGGGTTTAAAAAAATCATAGTTTTTTGAAAAATCCAATTTTTGTAGTTAGTTTCGTCACCTTTCAACTGTCCATTTTGAATTCCAAGGACATGGTGACCTTTCATATTGCTTTGTATAAAAACTCAAATTCAAATCAAATAAAGAAATTTTTGTAAGGCATACATCTCTCTGTGAGTTTGCCATATTGTTCAAAATTATTTGTTGTTTAATTCTACAATACCGTAGGTCCCTCGCCAAGTATTATCCTCTAAACCAATTTCAATTCATAAATTCATCAAATAGTAGTTAAGAAATAATGAACTAAAACCACTCAAAATGTGGCAACCAAATCCCTAGTCAAAATCCAAAAATCCCAAGAAGAGTCCACAAGCTAAAGTACCATATTCCTTCCACCTGTCATAAGCTTGTCATAATCCACTCACCAACTTGGGTGCTCCATTTTGGCTCCATTATCTCCAATCAAAGATGCCTTATGACATGTCATAACATGCATCATAATTTGGTCAACAAGTGTAATTCCCTCTTACAGCTCTCTTATGTGTCATAGATGCTCTTACATTTTTGATGTGGAAGGCCTAGCTTCTAGAGGTCATAATGTTTGATCTGAGAAGCTAATTGAGCCCCTCCTTTTTAAATTGAACATCTCAAAAATATCCATATCACAGTAACCCACTTTCTCTAATTAAGGCCCATTTCAACATTCTTTAAGGCCAAAATTGACCTCTAGAGCCTTAAAATTTTATTTTTTCTGTTTTGTAGCCCAAAAATTACATTTTTGGTTCGTAACATCACGATGCAAGGTTAAAACACCTTTCCTAATAGTACCATGAAATAAACTTTTAGCAATGGAAAAGACTCCACCTTTGCCTTCCATTCTAGACTAAACTACTCTTTGATATCTTCCTTCAACTATTTATCTTTGCACCACCCTATAATTTCCTTTGACAAATAGGTATTTACATCCCTATTTAACTCTACTAGATCTAACCACTCCAATCTAGTGTTGATATCTACACCCATAACCTTCAAAGGAGCAAACTAGGACACAACATTTTCACATGTGTTTGCTAATTCTCTGCACTAATGCACTTTTTCCTTACCCTTATACTATGGTTCTCCTATCTCTTGGTCTATGATATCATTAAAATCATTAGATATTTTACTAGTCCACATTTAGCTTTACTCTACACCTGATTTTGCCATTGGGAGGCTAGAGGATTTGCATGCAAAAATTTCCATAGCAACTCCCACCCAAAACCCTTCCTTTTAAATTAAAAATTTGCCCATTGGTTGAAGCTCATTTGTTCTTCTTTGTGGTGTTATTAGTTGTAGAATTATGTTAACATGAATTCTATTAAACTTCAAAAGAAAAGGAAATACTAGGAAATTATTAATTTGAAAATGAGTAAACTAAACCTATGAGAATAATGCATAAACTAGTTGGAGACTAGGATGGAGGCTTTGGAAACTTATTCATGTTGATCTTGAATAGTTAAAATCAAAATCAAACTTAATCATGAAACCCTAGAGTAGGAAGAATCTAGGAAAGAGTTGGAAGAAACTAGGAAAGTGAAACCCTAAACCTAATATTTGAATTCGAGACTTTTGAGACTAAAGTTAGTGAATGCAAATTACTATTGGAATGGTATTTACATTGTAGAATTGTATTCATGGGTGATGTGTATACTAATTTTAACTTCTTGTGAAATCAATTTCATTGGTATATGCTGGGAATTGTGCTTTCTATAAAAGTGTACTTGATTTAGTGTTTTGTACCAATCAAAGTGTTGAACTTGATGTCATGAATGAATGTTTATTTTTTAGTGTTCCTTGGGACTAATTAGAAGTTATGCATGTATGATTAGGTTTTGCATGTCCATTGGAAATTGTGCATTGTGATACATGTGTGAATTTAGTTTTCCTATTTCCAGTTTTTTGAAGTCATGTGAAAGGTCTATGTTGACCAAAGTCTACGAAAAAGGCAGGCAAAGGGATCTAGATTGTTCTTTTTGGAAAAGATTGTGCTAGCTCAAATCTATGGGTATGGTTCACTTTTGCAAGCCGTGGGATTGAACTAGGTCATTCCTAAGTGGCTTAGGATTGAAGCTTGCCACTCAAGAAGTTTGATTTTAAGATTTTATTGTTATGCTTATCATAAAACAATGAGTACTTCCCTTAATGGAAACAATTAGAAAAGTATATGGAATGTAAGCTTAGATGTTGATTTAAACTTCAATCAAGACAACTTTTGAGTTATATCAATTATTTATAAGATATTAACAATTTTGTGGTTTTGGGGTGTGTGTATGTGGGTAATTTAGTAGTGGATGATAAATCCTAATACTAAATACAATACTTATGTCTTGTGATCACTAGGAGGTCACATTCCCTAGATACATAGCCATAGATAGTCATTTTACTATATACACGTTCTATTTGATAAAGTCATAGTGGGTAGAGTATAGAGGACATAGAATGTATGTTTATTCATATAGTAAATCTAACACTATACATCCTAAGAGATATTTAATTGATAAGTCCTATTACCCAAGTTCATGAAAGGTTTATTCCATGGTTTCTATGAAAAGGTAGAGTTACTATTTGATAGATTTCCATGAGAGGTTTATCTCATGGTTCTATTGAAAGGCAGGGTTTTTATCAAAAATGATAGGGTTTCATGGAAGGTTTATTCCATGGTTTCTATTGAGAGGTAGGTATCTACCTAAAAGGGTAGGGTTTAATCTGAAAGGATAGAGATGCTTTGCAAAAATAAATAGTTTGCTAGTAGTCATTGCACCTAGTTTGGAGTGGTTTTTATTGGGATATCAATTTAGGTATTTTTGGGCTTTGAGTCAATTTGACAACTTACAGATGCAGGATGGATGAGTCCTTATGTTTCATGTTGTATCTTTGCTAATAGTTGGATTTAATGGTCCTTCGATCAACCATTAAGCATGGTTTGTATTGGGATACTTTGTTGTTAAACCTAATCAATCCACTAACTATTGTGCACCTTGTTTTTTTATTTAACTTGTTTGAGATGTCATGTGGAATCTTGTGTTATGTTTGAATGGTTTGAATTGTTTTGGTGTGTGTTGTGATGTTTATAAAGTATTTCTTGATGTTTTTCGGAGTCTTGCTAAGTGCAATAAAGTATTGTATGGTGTTGAGAGAGTTGTGCTTCTATATTGAGCTGTGATTATAACCTAAGTAAGGTAATAATATATTGTTACATGGACTATGGACTATCTATTCAACCACTTCAAGCCAAGTTGATGATTGTGGGGAGTTGGATTTTCTTCAATGGTTGGTTCATATTGTCCCCCACATAGTTGGTGCTTTAAGGAAGTGGAAAGATCATGCGCAATGGATACTAGACTATACACTCTTGGTTGTACTTTATACGTGGGATGTGACTTTGGCTATTGCCAAGATTGTATCATGGATATACTTGGCTTGTTGCCATTATCGCATTTGTACCATATTGTATTAACGATCATCTTGCAATTCTTATATATAATGGAACGTGGATGTAATTGTTATATATGAAATTGTATTTGTCATTGAGTATACATATGTTACTTAATATTGTTGTACACCAATGTAAAGATCTAAAGAATCATTGTAGCAATTGAAATATCGATGGTCTTATTGATGCTAAGTGTTGTAAGTTATATCCGGAATTATAGCCTAAAAACAAATCTAAAAAGGACTCCAAGAAGTCCATGTAACACTTCAAAAAGTAGAGATAGAGGATCATTCAGATGTAGATGATAAGCTTGGATGCATAGCTACCAACACTATGAATATGTATAAAGAGCTTGATGAGATGAAGAAACCTTTTCTACTAAAATTGCAAGTAAAGAAAACTAGAGTAAATGCACTTGTAGATCATGGTTCACAATGTAACTTAATTTATGCTTATATTGTAAAAAAACTGAGTTGAAAACATAGTGATCATCCTCACCCATATCCATTGGGTTCGATGAAAAAGGGTGCGAAAATAAAAGTAAATAAAAGGAGCAAATTTTAGTTTGGTATAAGATCACAATACATAGATGAAGTGAATGGAGATGTAATTCCCCTTGATGCTTTTGATATACTGCTTGGTAGTCCTTGCTTGCTAGAGATTCAATTTTATAAGGACTAACAGATATAGATTGGGCAAGGATGGAATTAAATACATCATAAAGGGACACCAAAGCAAAGTAAAAGTTTCAATGTGTTGTCAAATTTTCAAGAAGTGTTCCATGAGCCCAAGGAGTTACCACCAAGAAGGGAAGTGGATCATGAGCTACAATTGCTACCTAAATCTCCTCTACCATAGATTCATTTTAACTTAGATGTGATACATGCTAGAGGTATACAAAATATTCAAGGTGCCAATCACACCAAGTGTAAGATCATAGGATTGACGCCTCAAGTCATTTGGATATCTCTCAATACATTTTACATCCATGTTAAATTGGATCTGTAATAGTATAATAAAAGTTCTTTTTTTTTTTTGTTGATGAACAGTGCATAGCTATATTAAAAGTAAAATAATATAATACACAATTCACATAAAAAGTAGGTGGAAAAGAATCGCACCCCCAAGAGTCTATGCTGAAAACAAGAGAAAACAACAACAATCACATGAAGCAACATAATAAAAGTTCTGATTTTACTTCTATGTAGTATTTCTTTGAGTTTTCAGGACGGAAGGACACAAGGATGCATGGACTGGTTTTCGAGGATGGTATTTTTTTCAAAAATTTAGGGGACAACAAGTTGACAGATATATATTAATATAAATAATAATAAATATATTATAATATATATTAATATTATAAATATTAAATTTAAAAATAAAAACATAAAAATATAAAATCTTATATTGGGTTTAGCATGTCCAGTTTTACACGCCCTCCAGCTCCACACAAATGCTTTTGCCCGGAGCAATGAACTGGTGAGGCCACAACACGGGAGACCTCCTCCCCTAACAAGAACACTTCAAACCCGCGAGCTCATTAGCCCAGCGAAGGTGTAAACCTGCGAGCTCGTTGGCCCAGCGGGAGTTTGAACTCTGGTGGCCGCCACTACAACCGAACGACTTAACCATCGAACCACGCCCTTATCGGCATCTAAAATCTTATATGTTATAACATGTTGTTTATTAATATAAATAATAATAAATATATTAATATTAATATTATAAATATAAATTTTAAAAATATTAAATTTTAAAAATTAAAATATAAAATCTTATGAGGTTATAGGTCGTGTTTAGCATGGTGAGTCCTACAGTGGACACGAAAGCCTAATTAGAAATTTCTTAACGATTATTAGGAATTTATGATTTCAATAGAAAGGAACTTATGTATATATCTCTAGGTTGCAAATCAGATTAACATTTATTACAAGTCTTGTGATATTTCGCTTCTCTTCCAAAGCTTCCAATAAACATATTGAACAACAGCCTTCAGCAGTTAACCTGAGCAAGAGATGGCCTAGATCGATCAAAAAATGCCCTTGGTGTTCCAATATCATAAACGATACAATATCAACCTGGACAAATATTAATCAACTTAAATGGCGGATCTGATATGCACAAGATAACATAATTATTTCAGGCAAAAAAAATCATACTAAATGAGTAAGTAAGATTAAACAACCTTTGAGAGATGTCCTCATCAAATCCAAGCATTGGCCTGAATGTAAATCCTTATCTCATACTTCTTGCTAGCTGAGCAGCTTTCCTTTTCCTTCAAGCATGCCTCTATTTTTGGATTTCCCTGTTCTTTCTTCCCATCCTCCAGCTTCTAGTCCAGAGCCCCACACACTTCCTGAAAACAAGTTCAATGTTGTGACTGCTCCATGGTATTATAAACAAGGGCTTTAACAAAAACTCTGCCAGTTGATCTGAACAGTGATGTATAATATATATTATCATTTCATCGAGTCCAAACACCAAAAATGCATAAACAACATTAAGGAAATGAACATGTAACCTGATTCCTTCTTACCATTAAAAGTCTGGTACAACGCACTTTCTTATAGTGCAAGCCAGTGTCTGAAGCATGCCTCAATGCAATTTTCCACAAGAACATCACCTGTGTTTAAAACGAAGGAATGGTTATCATCTCTCACAACAATTTCTCTTGCAACAACCTTAGATGTTCTTGACAGCTCTAATAGTTGTTCTACAGTACGTGTTTAATATCCCAAATGCAATTACTACCTTCTCACTATGGTGGCAGAGGAGTATATTCCTTCTCCTCCACACCATTCAGCACAAATCTTCTATCTTGAATATACCTTGATGCCTTATCTCAAGACTATTACTCCAACTTCAGATGCATCTTTTGTGTTTGTAGGTGTGATCTGTCTTCTACACAAAAAGCATGTACCATTTTGTGGACTTCAATCCAACTACATCCAGGCAACTTTCTAATTCCTCTCTCTTTCATTAATTTCCTTACCTTGTGAACATCACCCCACCTGCCTGCTTCTGCATAAATGTTGGACCAAAGAACATAAGGAGCAGCATTTTTAGGATCCAATTCAAAAAGAAGTGTTGCTACAAATTCTCCTTACCCTATATTCTTATGTGATCTACAAGCGCCAAGCAAACACATCCACACACCCACATCTGTTTTTAATGGTATTTTGATGATAAAGTTTAAGGCCTGCTCAAGATGGCCAGCACGGCCAAGAAGGTCAACCATGCATACATAATGATCCATTGTAGGCATGATACAATAAGAGTCACTCATGCAATGGAAGTACTTACAGGCGCTGTCCACTAGACCTGCATGACTGCATGCAAATAAAACACAAAGAAAGCTTACATGGTTCGGATCAGTTCCAGACTGCTTCATTAGTTCAAAGAGTTTTAGGGAATCCTTGCTATATCCATGCATTGCACATCCTGAAATCATTGCTGTCCATGAAATAACATTTTTCTGAGGCATTTTGTCAAACAACATGCGTGCCTTCTGTAAACTTCCACATTTGGCATACATGTCTATCAGGGAGTTCACAATTGCATCTGCAAAATGTCCATTTTTTATTATTTTTTGATGGATCCCCATACCTTGCTCTAAAGCTCCAATTTTTGCACAAGCTGGGAGGATGCTGGCAAAGGTTAATGAGTCTGGCTTTATACCTCCCAATTGTATTTGCTTGAAAATATACAAGGCTTTATCGACAAGCCCATTTTGTGCATATCCTACAATTATTGCATTCCATGAAGCCACATCTCGACTAGGCCTTTTGTCAAACAACTCCTGTGCCTTCTGTATACTGCCACATTTTGCGTAGATATCTATCAGGGCAGTCACAACGACAACATCTGATAAAAACCCAGTTTTGATAACTTTTTGGTGGATTTGCATACCTTGTATTAAAGCTCCAAGTTTGGTACAAGCTGTAAGGATGCTTGCAAAGGTTGATGTATCTGACTTTATACCTGCCAATTGCATTTGCGTAAAAAATTCCAAGGATTTGTTAAAAAGTCCATTTTGTGCATATGCTACAATTATTCCATTCCATGAGGCCAAATCTTGTTGATGCATCTTGTCAAACAATTGAGTTGCTTTCTGTATGCTTCCACATTTAGCATACATGTCCAGCAGGGAATTTGCAACTATAACTGTTGACAAAAATCCACATTTGATTATTTTTTGATGAATTTCCATACCCTGTTCCAAAGCTTCTGCTTGTGCACATGCTGGGAGGAAGCTAGCAAAGGTTGTTGAGTTTGGCTTTACACCAGCCACTTGAACCTGTCTAAAAATATTGAAAGCTTTATCAACAAGCCCATTATGTGTGTATCCTGCAATCATTACATTCCATGAGGTCACATCTCGTTGAGGTATTTCATCAAACAACCCTTGTGCCTTCTGTATGCTTCCACATTTTGCATACATATCAACCAGGGCAGTTACTACAACAACATTTGACAAAAGTCCATTTTCGATTATTTTTTTATGGATTTCCATACCCTGATCCGAAGCTTCCATTTTAGCACACGCTGAGACTATACTGGCAAGGGTTGCTGAGTTTGCCTTTATCCCTGCCAATTGCATTTGCTTAAATATTCCTAGGGCTTGTTTAGCTAGCCCAATCTGTGTAAATCCAGCAATAATTGCAATAAATGAAACCACGTCTCGTTGAGGCATTTTGTCGAACAATTCAAGTGCCTTCTGCATCCTTCCACATTTTGCATACATGTCTATCAGGGTATTCATCACAATTACGTCAAATTGAAATCCACATCTGACAATTTTCCCATGTATCTGCAAACCATATTTTAAAGACGATGCATTCGTGCATACAGGGAGAAGAGTGGAGAAGGTGAAATGATCTGGTTTGACAGCAGTTCGTTGCATTTGGTGAAACAGTGTGAATGCCTCCTGAGGAATTCCATGTCTTTGGTACCCTGCAATTATCATATTCCATGAGAACACATCTCCTTCAGTTATATGATTGAAAACTAGGCGGGCATCCACCAAACTTCCGCACTTGTCATACATGTTAATAAGTCTGTTTTGCCAAAATGTGTTTGTGGCAGATATATATCCTCTGTCATTGATTTGAGAGTGGATTTGCTTCCCCTCTGTTAGGGTTTTGTGGGGAGTGAAGACATGTAGAAGATATGTAGAAGAATATACAGAAGTCTGGTGGGTAGTAAGCAAACTGTGTTGTGCCTGCTTCAAGCGACCTTCTGTACAGAATGCTCTGACATTTTGAGTGACATAGGGAATTGATGACATTGTATGTTGCTATCTTTTAAAGCTTTCTGGTAGAATATATCCATAGCAGATCACCATTTAGGAAAGAAACAGTGGATATGGTGAATGCTTCTCCTGTTTCATGGGAATGCTTTAATGTTTGGTTATGGGATCTAGCAGTGTTTTGTATGATAGAAACTACACAGCCTCTCACAGCATTTTTGTATTTGGAGATAGATATCTCGTTTGCATGTTTGCAGCACATTATTATGCTTTCTTTATCAAGGGGGCTACTATAGAACTTCAACTTATTTATTAAAAAAATAAAAATAATGAGCCCCTAGATATCAAGTCTACCTGATTGCAAGTTTCCAATATTATAAGGGATGAGGCCGGGATTGTGCCCCAAGTGAATTTAGTACAATGAATACCCCTCAGTATTTGACTCTTAACCAAAGAGGTTTCAACCAATAGCTAAAACGATTCTATGGGTTTGATATAAAAACCCTCCAACAAAAATAATATATTATTAACTAATTGTTTTAATATATAAATATATACGTTATATAAATACAATTATATAATTCTTCATGGTTATATTGATATTATAGTTTTGAAATTCTTTGTAATTTAAGAATTATAGTTCTTATGGTTGGTTATGGTTGGTTATGATGTTACTATATGAATTTTGTTTATTCTCAAGGGAGGGCCCCTATAGAAACTCCAACTATTGTGTCTAAAAAAATTATAGTTTTGAAATATTATTATATACTTACATATAGTTTTGAAATTTCATTGTATAAATAATATAATGCTATAAACATATATACATGAGTTAATAATAGTTGAAGAATAGACAACACTTGTAGAAGGAATAATAGATCTACCACTAAAAATATAGAGCCAAATTAGGAAATACTCACGGATTTTTTTCCTTTCGAATTAGGAAAGAAACAAAAACAATAATAGCAACAATAAGATTCAGTCAAATGGTTAGTTATTGAGTCTTGATTTGAGCTCACCGAGTTGTATGATTATCAACAATTTGCCTCTATTGGTGAAATTGTGCAACATGCAATTGCAGAGTGGGGAGAATGGAAGCACCTCCAACTTCATGGTGACACAATGGAGCTCCAAGGTGGTGGTCTTGTATGACTAGTAGCAGAACAAAGCTAGTTGTTGACCATAAATTTGTAAAAATCAAGCAATCTATTTGATGGTGTCATTCCACCATTGGATCCAGTGAATCCCATGGGTGGATGTGGCTCAAGATTCCACATACATTGAATATGGGCTAGCATGGGAGTATAACTCAAAAATGATGTGTTGAGGTAAAAAAAAATTGCACACTTGCAACTATTATGAGTGATGACATAACAAAGCCAGTTGTCGACCATAAATTCACAAAAATTGAGTAGTCCATTTAATGGCATCATTCCACCATTGGAGCTAGCCAATCCCATAAGTAGAGCTGGCTCAAGATTCCAAATGCATTGAATATGGGGCTAGCGTGGAAGTATGACTCAACAATGATATGTTGAGGTAAAAAAATTGCACACTTGCAACTCTTTGGCAAAGTCAAAGAAATTGTACTTTTCAATTGTCACGCCTCTTTCTCTAGTTGGGAAATTCAATATTTGTTCTTAAGCACTTGTGGCCACTGTGTACTATTCTTCATGTTGGGCTCCCTCAAAAGCCTCTTATCAAAAGCTAGAGAGACCACTTAAAGACTTTTTTTGGGCCTTCTCGGAGCAAGTTAAAGGATTCCATTGAGTTGCCTAGAAATTTTGTTGCCTTTCACATGACTCTAGTAGTTTGGACCTTATTGATACTCATAGATCTAGGGGTTGGACTTACGTACCAAATGGATAATTTGTACCTTTGAAGGTCACAAAGATTAGAAAATTCTCTTTAGGCATTACATTGCTTCTAGAGTTCCTCATAGCAAGTAGGCCTAGCAAGGTCTAGGCCTTCACTCCATCCTCATCTTGAAGAAGTCGGTACGAATTCAAGGCACTTTTGACAATAAAAGTATATGGAAGGCTTGGGAAGCTATCAAATCATGGCTTATCTAGAAGGGAACAATTTTAAGACTGAGATCTCCTTCAACCAACAATTAGTTTGGTGCTCTCTTGTGATTACTTGTCAGGATCAATCTCTTGCTAAAGTTTCCTAGCTTCCTACATTAAATTTTTTTAGCAAGGGGTTCACTTTATTTCACACCTCTTCTCTAGAGCCACTAAGAACTGGCTATATTGGCCAGAATTTAAAGCTAAATATAGGCTTGGAAATTAGGATTTTGAGTCCTTTCAAACCATTATGGAGTTTGTGCCTCCAAAAATGTTGCATAAGGTTGGGATTCTATATACTACACCCTGCTAGAAAGATTGAAGTGATATCCAAACACTCCCTTCAAGAATTACAAACCCTTCTAAGGGTATTCTTGGCTTTCTTCTCATCTGCCCATTGTTTAGAAATGCAAGTCACATGGATAGTTCATTGCCACTCAATGGTGTTGCAAGTTTCAAATAGTTTTGTCTACCATTTTGGATCCCAAATTGGCTCATTTTTCTTGGCGTCTCTTGTATCAGCCTCTTCCCATTGGATCGCATCTTATCCATTTGGATGTTTCAAACCCCATGTGTCCTTTCTATAGACATTTGGAAACTCTCAAACATCTCTTCTAATCTTGCCCATGGGCCCTAGTTGCATGGAACTAGATACATGATTTCTTCAAGTCTTTATGGTTAGAGCTTTTTTCCTGGCATAAATGACTAGCCTAAGATGTTTGTGAGAATTATCCAAATTTGGCAAGGCTTCACAATGGAAATTCTATTTAGCATATGGAGAGATAGAAATACTACTTTATTTTAGATTTGTAGTGGATGTTCATTCCTCTTTGTATGCTAAAGCCATCATATGCTCCAATGTTATGTTACAAATCTAGGTGCAGGCTAATAAAGTTGCTCTAGATATTTCTGACGTGCACACTCTTGAGCATTGGGTCAATGCCCCTTGTATTATTGCTTGTGTGTTGCCTTATCCTACTACCAAGGATACTTCATCTCCACATAGGCATTGTTGTGGTTGTAACCATAGTGTTTGTTCAAGACGTGGCTCTCATGGGTCCTAAAGATCCCCTCAACACTAATATCATGGCTTGTCTCCCCCACTATGTGGATAGGCTTCTACCTCTTAGCATGACCATGGCCTCCCTAGTTGGCATGATGGTGGGATGTTTCCTTGGTTGGACCTTGCTATTTCACTTGTCTGCACAACTCTTGTTGATCTAGAAGAAAAAAAAGACAAAGAGGACACCATCATGAGTTGGTAGCCCATTCTTGAGGGCTAGGATCTCCCAAATGGCTGGGGCAAACCCCCTAATAATATTCCTCCTCCTCTTTCTAGTATAACTCGTGTTGCTTAATGATGGGTCTTCTTGTTTATTTTTGGGCTTTGGTATTGACTTTTTGGGGTGTGATTACATTTTGCCCTTCTTTTATATGAATTGTGTATCATATTTTTTATATTTTTAATATATAAGTGCATTATTCATTATAGAAAATGGTTAGTTATTAAATATACTATGGCAAGGGAGGAATTATAAAGATGGCTCTTTAAAAACTAGTATAAGTTATAGATTTTCATTTTAAAAAGGTTTTGTAAATTATTTAAGGGATGAGGTGAGATTCTAATCCATATGAATAATATGGAAAAATAGATACCCAAAATGTCCTTGGTTCTTACTATAGGGTCTCATGTTGTTGTTTAGTTAAATATTTTTAAGGCGCCATTTTAATTTTTTAAGAGCTTTTCATTGGATTGGTGGTCTGATGGTTTTTATATTTAAATATTTTTATTTATGGATCTTTTTTTTTAATATAAATGTGCATTTTTGTTTTAATTTAAATGTACAAAAGTAAAATCTAGAGGGCAATCCTCCCCCTCATTCATAGTATTGTTGGGTCTAACCACCCCTCTATGTTAATATACCAAATTAAATGGATCCCTCCACCCATTAGCATGGTCAAGCTTAATTTTGATGGCACATCTAGGGGAAAACCCTGGGTCATCAGTTTTTGGATGTATCATCAAAGATTCAAATGAGAACATGATAAAGGTGACTTTTAAGAGACTCTATCCAAGCACTAATAATGAAGCTTAAGTTAAAGCTTTCATCATGGGCCTACATTTGGTAAAATCTTGCAACATTGACTTCATCTTCATTGAAGAGGACTCCATATGAATAATCATTAACATCAAAAAGTGATAGTCATCCAATTGGAAAATAAACAACATACTCAATGAGGCATGGGAAATTTTAGACAATCTATCACCCTTCTCCATACAACACTACTAGAGGGAGAAAACAAGGTTGCTAATTACCTTTCTAACCAGGGGAAAAAAAAGATTTATTCATAGGAAGTGAATTAAACTATTGCCCAAATTTTGGAAGGGGTACTTTTTGGCACTTTTCATCTTTTGCAGCATCTTGTACTCTCTTTCTAAACCTCTTGCAATCACTTCTACTACCTCTAGCATCTTTGTGAGCATCAAGGTTTTTCTTCGTTAGCCTCTTGCGTCCACCTTCATCAACATCTTGTTGCAAAAATTTTGGTATGTTTATGCCTTGTTTGTTCCTTGGTTTATGAGTCTAAAGCATACTTCTTTTATTGAATTTTTATTTCTTTTTAAAAAGAGTGGGCCTTTATCCCACACTTTACCAATCAAAAAATTAAAGGGCAATGTCAAAAAAGAAAGGAAAAATGTACACCCATGTGGAACATTTTTTGTTAAGCATTGGCTACATATTTATATCCCTCGCCCTCCTACCCCCATTCACCCAAAAATAAAATTATAATTCCAAAATTATAGTTGCTCCATCATTTTAGGGGAAGATTTCATATTATACCTTATAGTTAAAAAAATTATGATACCACTTGTTTATCTAAAACATAAGAAGTTGCATGGGACCTTGAGGTTAGCTAAAGGAGGTCTTAATGCACCTAATGCTTACTAATTACTAAAATTTTATTTGAATGTTTATCCTCTCAACAAAAAAAAGTTATCCAACTCAAGTAGTTGTGGAGCCATTTCTTTGTTGAATAAAAGTTACTAAATGTCTATTTAAAATTAATGTTTCTAGGTGTAATGGTGAAAATTGCATACCTTACAATTTTCCCCTTTTGTTTTAGACTCATTTTGGCATGGTTACTCTTTCTATGATGATAAATTTCTAATAGTTAGTGTATAATATAATTCATACTTATTGTCATTTTTACTCATCCTTAGGAACTAATTCCAATCCTCAGATCTATCCTTTCCTAGCTTAGGATCATATCTATAGTTGTACAAATGACCCTACTCAAATGTATAATTACAAAAGTGATACCAAATCTTTTTTATTCAAATTTAAATTTTGGGACCACTATTTTCCCTCCATCTAGTTGTTATGTGTTGACTTGAAGTGTAAAACATTTTACTTGCACCCTTAGAATGGTATTTAATGGCTAACCCTAATTCATTCAAAACATCTAGAAAATCCATGGAATGAACACCTTTTGCACACATCAAGGAGCATTAAAAAAGTTATCTAGTGATATCATCTCTACATCAGCATTCTAGGGCATACTATATGATTCTTTTTTGACTTTGATCATTTCTCAAAGTCAATGAATTAACATCCTTATGAGGTTTGACACAAGGGAGATACTTTCCCTATCACATGTGAACTCCCAGCCACAGAACCAAGTTTTTATGCAATTTTAAAAATAAAGGACAATAATTTCCAAGATTGAGGATTGTCACAAATTAGATTCATGCAAAATATCAAATTTGTGATTATGGAATCAATATCACTACTGCATAGCTCGCATGTTTGTATTTTTAAAAGTGACCTAGATAGAAAAATGGAATATTACTAATTCTGATGCACTCGAGTAATATGTCCTAGTCTTTTGCTACAAGAGTGAATGATCTAGAACACCTGGTAGAGTTTAAATCTATGTAAAACTAAGAGTTAAGTACATTTGGTAATTTATTTAAATTCTAAGTATTTAATGCAATCTCTTTATTAGTCCCAACTTTTATTCCTAGGATTTGCGTAAAGAAGTATTTATTTCCTTGCATTTTGGTGAACATGTTCTCTCTTACACCACTTTAGGGTTTTACCCTAGGGTTTCTTCTCCTATATTACCCTTCAATTCATTCTCGAGCTTTCTAAATTTTATCGTTTCCCCTCTATGGTATGCCAAGTATTTGTTTAAGTCTCAGGCATTGTCTTCCCTTTGTTACTTTTGAAAAGCATTCAATGTCGTGTGTCTTTAAAGTTCCCCAACCTAGTCACGGGCCTTTAGAGTTTTCTAACATGGTCGTGTGGTTCGCAAGTTTTCAAAACAGACGACTTCCTGACTTCGCTTTCTATCTTGCTAAGTCTCACAGCTCATATGTTAGTCTTGGTCATCGGTAGGTCAGAGGTTTTTGAAACCTCAGAACATCCAACTTGTGGTTCTGAAGTTTCAATTCCTAGCGACTCGATGATAGCTAAGCTATGGACCGGATTTCAAGACAATCAATGATTATTTAATGTGAGGTACGACAAGCATGGTGAATGTCTTTTCAGTGTTTTTGGGAAGCGAGTAAATCTCAAATTTATTTTATCAAGGTATGAAGTTAATGCCACATCAACTTGGCATTTAAAGCATGTCATGGCACAATAACAACATGCCTATTTATACTTGGTAGCGGAAATGTTTCTAATTTGTCTGTTGTCATTCCTTCCACTCTACGCCACTGCTCTACTTAGCCATTTTTCTCTCTGTCTCAGCAGCGATAATGAAATTCAAATATCAAGGAACTCCCCATCACTCTGGCATTGAAAGCAGTTGGTCTGACATGAGAGATATTGAGCTTGGGCACACTGACCTAGTAGAATTCTGGTCCCATTTGCAGCAAGAAGACAAGTCACCCTTCGTAGAGAAAATTCTACAGAGCAGTTTAGTGCATGCCAAAGGTTTTCCTATTTCTGTACCAAACACTGATTTGGTGGTTGCATGTGTGAAGAGGTATGTTCCCAAGGCTCTAGAGATTAGAGCAAAGGACAGGCTGGTAGTAGAAAAAAATTGATCCTGCAACCATTTCTTGGGCATTGAGAATTCCAGAGCAAGAAGATTTTGAAGACATGTCTATCATTGTGGGAATAGAATTCTTACAGGAAAATGAAGATTGGTGCAAGAATTCTATCGTACACAAATGGATAAAATCTGAAAAGAGAGGTAAGTCCCAGTTACCCTTAAGTCCCAGTTACCCTCAAAACTTAGAAGAGCTCATTTCAAAGATGAAATCTTAGATATTATTACTCTGTTGCACCATGTAGTTGGAAGTGAAAATATATATTCTTTTGAGAATTGGATGTGTCATTTTATTCTTTCGATATGCGGTGAGGGTAAATTTATAAACTGGGCTGAAATTATTAGTTATCATTTGAATGAACAATTGGTTAAGTTTCAAGAGACCTCTACATTTTATATGTGTTCATATCTTATATACATTTTAGCCAGTCAAGAGGTTGTTTGGGTAGGATTGAGGCCACATGGGTCTTTAAGCCCAAACACACCTATGTATACTTGTTTCCCCAGCTCACCAAAGAATTTGGAATGAAAGATTACCACCATGTAAATGATGCCTTCTTGATATTTGTTGTGAGAAGGTTGGATGGCAATCCTGAACTAAGAATCTCTCCTGAGGCTACTTCATTAATAATGGAGTTTGGAAGTTTCTATATTTAGTTTGATAGATTCACTTATTTGAGAATAGGAGGTTATGAAAAGGCCCCAACCAAGCTGCCTCGGTATCCCAGTGACTACATTATTTTTCTAGAGATTTGTAGATAGATGTTTGTTGTGAATGCCAAATATCAAAGTATGAGAAAAAGAAGGTACTCATTCCCATTGACACTGTCTTCTTATTCTTGTAAAATGAATGATATTGCTAGAGGAGCAGAGCATGCTCTTAGTGAAATCAATTTCCATTCTTTGGCAATGAGAACCAATTTTGATAGCAAAAAATATGTGGAAAAAAACTTCCATGGCTTTGGCTCTTATGAGCACCGTTCTAGTTTGGAGGATTTTTGGGAAGACTGTATAGATGACCATGAGGTCCAAAGAAGGGGTTGTATGAGACTCACTCTAAGTCTAATCCAAGCATTTGGTCTCTCCTTTCACATTCTAGATGGAATTGAAGAAAATTCTAAAGTAATTGATGTTGAATACCAAACTTTGATTACAAGACCTCTTCCTCGAAATAATTGGTCAGAAAAAGAGGTTGTGGATGTCAAAGTTTGTTCAGTTGCAGTAATAAAGAGGACAGAAGATTGATTGGCTAGGAAATGGTGTGGACATGTTGGTTCACCTCATGAGCAAAGGAACTCAAAGGTTATTGTGCAAGGTTCTGGTGTACAGAATTCTTTAGGAAGGCAAGAGATATCACAGCTCAATTCTAACTCACAATCAGGAGGTGATGGTGAGAGACCTGATGATACTCTTAAGTTGAAGTTGGCCTATGAGTTAGATGGTTCCCCTTTACCTGCTTTGAGAAAGAAGAATGCTCAAACTAAAACTGTGCCTGTAAATCTCGATCCTATTTTTGAACAAATTGTTAATGATGGTTCTTTTCCCCCATTTTTTGAAGTTCCTTCTCCTCCTTCTGATGATGAGGTTTCTGTTTCTATCCCAATTGAAAATCAAAATAAGACTACTTCCAGCAAAGTAGATACCAGTGTAGTATCTTCCTCCCTGAGTTGGTTGAAGAAGGCAGTGGATAAAAAGGGAAAAAGTGTGGATACTATGGCAATTGAAGTAGACATTGTTGCCAAGTTATTGCAGAGTACTTCGAAGCCTAAAAAGGCTAAGAGAATGTCCAAAATGGTAACTAATGCTACTTCAGGCCACCGGGTAATGGAAATTGTTGACCTTGTAAAGGACTCGAATGAAAATGAAATTACTGAGGCAGACTACAAAATAAGTCATATAGACTTGGGTCCTTCTACTTTGGAGGGAGATGCCTATCATGCTAATTATTTTGTAAGTGCTTTAATCAAGAGGACTAAGGAGGAAAGGAAGGAAAACATAAAGTTACAGTCTCAAGTTCTCTCTTTGAGCAATTTCATTCATTCCATTGTGACACCCACGTCTCATGAAACCTCCAGTCCTAAAATTGCAGGAATTGATGCAAACACTATGCAACAAATAAAGAAAAATTTGAATTTTACTAAAGCTGTGAATGAATGGATTGAGAAATTGTCTTGTGAAATCATATTTTTCCTTAGTCATTCGGTACAGTCCTATATTCAAGTTCACAATAAGAGAAAAGAATTGGTCAACGAGCTTCAACAAATAAGAAAGAGCAATGTGGCACCTATGTGCTTTCCAAAGAAGTCTCTAAACTAGTGGTGATGGATTCCCTTACACTCATCAAGGAGAAAATAATCAATGACCCGCAGGATATAGACCCTTCCTAGGCTAACTCTCTAGAGTGGAAGTTATCCATGTATGACAATCTTATTGATGAGATTAACAAGACACTGTGCCTGTACCTTGATGCAATGATTGAAATAAAAAATGACTGCAATATGTTAGAGGTCGACATCATGGATGAACTTGGAGAAAACCTATTGGATGTGAAGGAAATTACTCAAAGATTTAAAGATACTTTCAATAAGGAAATTGTAGATCTCGAGACCATCACTGGTGAATCTTTAGGGAAGTTGGGCCTGATGTAGGTGTATCTGAACTCTTTCAAGGCCAAGGGTGACAACAACCATGAGGCTTTAGTTGGGGCAAGTAGAATGTTGAATAAGTTGAGAACCAGTCTGCAGATAACAATGACACCAGGTAGCAAAAGCATTACTTCTGTGGTTACTAGGTATAGGGAGTATAAGATCAAAATGAAAGCACGAGAAGCCATGGCATTGGAATGGGATGGCGAAAGTGTCGAAGACTCAAGAGAAGATGAAGGGGTGGCCATTTAATTGTTTTTATTTCATGTTATTTCTTGATATTTGGCTCAATGACTTATTCTAAAAACTTTATTATTTTAAAAATGGTTGTCTTCAAGAAGCCATTATATTTTCTAAAGACAATTAGTATGTGGACATTATAAATTTATGTATGCGGGACATAGTATGGATCTTTTTTGGGAAAACTTTATTTTACTCATTAAAGTTAGAAGTTTATGTTTTGGTTTTCAATCTCTTCAATATAGAAAGTGAATTCAGGTTGCATGTTCAAGCAAATATAATCTTTGTGTTATGGTGTTTGGATACTATTCTTCTTATGTTGAGTATATTGTTAGTGTTTATTTTCTATCTATGTTGAAGTATTGGATATTTGTTTTGCTTCATCACTATGGATGTTTATCTTTGAATGAATGTATCATGGTGGTGGATTTATAATCTGTTTTATTCAATATAATTATTGTTTGAAGTCTTTCAACTTCTTTAAATTTTAGTTATTTTGGAAGTGTGAAATTTTCTTTCAATGCTTTCTGGTCAAAAGCATTACCTTTCCTTTGCTTTTTGGTTAAAAGTGATACATAGTTTAATTCACTGTACATCATTTGAAGGTAGCTGCCACCTTGTAAAATAAGCAGAGAGTTGGTTATAAAATATTATTGTAACTAACTCAACTATGGTTACATTTGTCATTGTTTGGGTGAGAGAATATAGAGTTGAATGACAAATCTATAAAGCAACAGATTTTTGGCTACTCTACTGGGGATTCTGTCAAATATGTATTGTGAGTTGCTTTAATGGTTCTTTAGAAACGTAACACTCCAATCCTTTAGCCTAACGTAGATTTGCTTGTAGGTGATCAAGAAGATATTGTTATTGGCTTAAGATTGCTTGTCTGGCAACATAGAAGAACCATTTTGCAATACAACCAAGTTAATGAGGTTTTAGAAGAAGAAGAAGAAGAACTTGCTGAAATCATAAGAGATAACACCAGGCGTTTTGGTGAGGCTCAAGAAATCATCTTTGTTGAAGGCATAGTAACTGTACCATGAAGAGAAAGAGTCCCTGTCCAAGCACTTCCCAACAACATACGTGGAAATCAAGCAGCTAATCAAAGAAACCAATTGAACAATCAGCTAAATCTTCCACGAATCAATTAGTAAGTGAAGTTGGTGACTCTGTACCTTGTTGTTTTGTTCAAGTCTAGCTTCTAAAAGATATACTAGAGGAGATAGAAAGAAAGGAGTATTAGATAATGATTTTGATCTACTAGAAGCTATCAATTTCTCATCCTTCCCACCTAACCAAAAGGTTAAGTCTGTTAGTAGACCATCATCTCCTCCCCCAAAACCAAGTGTCATAGGAGTTTTGTATTAATTCATGTCAAGCCCTTCTTTTAAATGGTACTTCTCTCCCTTTGCAAGTAAACTTTCTTGTTCATACTCCTCTTATCATGGCTCAACCTCCACCTATTCCATGGGGAGCTACAATAGGTCCTCTTAATCTAGGAGCTCAACTACATGACCTACCCAAGGGTTCTGGGAAAATCATACCTAAATTTAGAGGAGATGGGAAGGTTACTCAAGATGATCACATGCAAGCTTTCTTTGATGCTTCCTCAATCCTTGTCATGCAACATGAAGACGTTGCCATGAGACTCTTTGTAGAATCTCTGACTAATGCTGCTACTAATTAGTTTTACCATCTCCCAAATGGTTCTATTAATAACTGGGCTACTCTAAGGACTAAGTTTGAAAGTAGATTCAAGTCCATAGAGAACAAGCAATCCCTTGTCACTCAACTGGCCACTATGAAGAAAGAAATTCATAAGCCAATGAGAGAATTTGTTGCTAAATTCAATAAGTTATACAATAGAATTCCTGAGAACATGAGACCTGTAGATGACTTATTGGAATTCTTTTTTATCAATACCCTTCCACCAGATGTTAGTTTCACCATTAAGAGGGAAGGTGTAGGTGATCTAGATGCAGCCCAGGAAAGAGCTATATCTATAGAAGATGATTTGATTATTGCTAGGAAATGGAAGAAAGAGCTTTAGACAGGTAAACCCTCAGCATTAAATTCTACTGATCCTGTTAGATAGAGATTGGCTAATGATATCATCACATTAAAAAGGTAGATGCCTAAGAATCCCCTCCATCCACAGTATCAGGACATACCAAGGAAAGATTATGGCCCATCTGGCGGGTATAACAAACATTGCCCTTGACTAGTCCTTCTTAGAGGTTAGCTATTGAAAATGGACCCTCTACCAACAAAACCAATCACATGATGTGTAATTTCCATTTGACTTCAAATCATGATGGATCCACTTGTCCATAAATGGTTCGATTCATGCAAATGCTCTCAACCAATGTGACAGGCTGTCATGAGGTCCTAACACTTTAGTTGAAAAATATCAATTTATCGACTGGGTAGTGTCCGAGGCTGTATGCAATAGGGAGTTTGGATATCTCATTGAGAAACATTTTTCTAGTTCCTTTAAAAGATTGAAACAACATATGAAACTAAAAATCCTTCTACATAAATCTTTTGAATTTTATACTAAAAAGCAAGAAAACTCTATACAAGAAAGCATATAAACTCTACACTAGAAAGCATGTAAACTCTACACTAGAAAACATGTAAACTCTGCACTAGAAAGCATGTAAACTCTACACTAGAAATTCATAAATGCAACTTCACTCAGATTTTGAATAATGATAAATTCTATTCTACACAAAACATTCTAGCTTCCAACTATCAGAAAACATTAGTTTAACTAAGGCAGATGCACTAGAAACATTTAAACAACACAAAGAGTTCTAAAACATTAGTACACAATAGTTTAACTAAAGCATATGCTCTGAAAACATTTAAACAACACACCTTGTAGGTTTACAATAGAAAACTAAACATATAATAACTACAGCTGAAACAAAACATCCACAGAAAAAAAGATACTTATCTACTCTACAGTCTTGTGAGTGGCCAGCTCTTGGGAGAAACTTGTCTTTAACTCAGATCACATTCAATCATTTCCACAGCAACATGGTAACTATATTCAAATCTTTATATTTCAAAATAAATTACTCAGAACAACACTATTTACATTCATGGAGAAAGTTACAGTACACAACTCTGATTATTTTCAAAAACTATGGGATTGATTTTCATCCATCCATAGTATGATATTTATATCCATGTTTTGAGGAATAAATTAAAACTGAACTACATTCGAACTCCTAAATTTTAGATGGCGGGAAAAATGCCATTTGAAGAAGTCTTATAACTAAACTAAAAAATATAATCTTTAACTATTGATGTCTTTTAAAACATAAAGAGGGCTCTGAGTGGAGCCATAATATCTTTGGGTAACCAACAGAAATAATAGAACTTTAAACAAAGCCTTCAATTAATGCACGCTAAAATTCCTAGCGCCCTCAACTTCAGGCACACTCGACCTCAACCGCATGAAGTCCACTTCTCTTGTAGGCAATGCATTACCCTGCACAATTACCCAACTCTACATGCCATTATATCAACATTTAAAAGCTAATTTCAATCAATTTAGGAAATAAAGATTTGTACAACATGCTATTAAAAGTGGATAAATATTGCTTATAAAAACAAACAAATTAGCAAGGCTAGGGAATTGGGCAATGCAAAAAGTGTTATTTGTTTCATCAAAGAAATGAGGTTGTTTATATACCTCATCACAATGAACATGTTGAGGAGCCTTATGTGGAAGAACCTAGCCAATCTGGTGATGCTCATGTAAATCTATTTGAATATGAATTTGATGAAGAGGCTAGAGAAGAGATATATACATAAATTGACCCTAATTGTGTAGTCTTCACAAGAGGATAGCAGGCTCAAAGAGGTCAAGACCTCAAAAGTCACGCTGGTAGTTCATCTGCTCCTCCAAAATACATTATGTCAAGGCAAACCACTTCTAATTCCAAGAAACCTGAAAGTGTTGTGCCTAAAGGTGCATCTACCGAGGTATTAAAGTCTAGAGATCTGAGAGCAAATATTTTATTTGTAGAAACTAGACCAGGTACTTACATGTGCACCTCTTTAGAAGAAGAATGTTCAAGTCTAGTGAGTCTTGATTTGATATGGACATTGGAATTTGATGGAAGCTGCTCTAGTGCTAGCTCTGGTGCCAGAGTTGTCTTAATATCATCAGATGGTCATAAATTCCCTTTTGCTTATAAGTTAGAGTTTGGAAATACCAATAATACTGGTGAATATGAAGCTCTCCTACTTGGCGTAGCTTTGGCCAAAGAAAAAGGGTATAAAATAATTGAAGGCTATGGGTGATGCAGATCTTATTGTCAAACAAGTTAGAAAGATATACAATGTGAAGAATGGTAGACTAAGGCATTATAGAAATAGAGTATGGGATTGCATTGAAGATTTGGATGCCTTTTCTATAGAGGCGATGCCCAAAGATCTTAATTCTAGAGCTGATTCATTAGCAATCTATGTATCCTTGCTACTACCACACCGAGATTTCAAGGATAAGCCATATAGAATTAAAGTTCTATATCATCCAAATGTACCTGATAATGTAAATCACTGGCAAGTATTCAATAGTGATAAACAAATCATTGCATTCCTTGAAAAAGTTGAGGCCTTCGCCAATATTTTCTTTGAAGGTAGTGATGATAGAAGTAATGACATGTTGGAAGGTAACATTGATACTCCTAATTGTGAGGGATCTAAAGTCATTCAATTCAAAAGCAATAAGATACCCAAAGGCCTAGTTTCCCTAGAAAATTTATTCAACAGACATGACCAGTATTTGAACCAAAAAGATAAAATTTCTGTTGAAATATCGGCTGATTTTGATCTTGTTAATTAATATTGGCATGAAAGAAGACCCCAAGATTGTTTGTACAGGAAGATGATGTTCCCCTCAAGAGAGAATGATTGATCTCTTTGTTAATCTATTACAGAGATGTTTTTACATGGTGTTATTGTTGTCTCTCAGATTTGCACCCTTGTTGAGTTATAAAAAACTTGGCAATCTAGAGAAACATGGGATCTTTCCAGGTCTGTGGGACACTTGTGATGGAAAGAACCTCCAGAGAAGGATGGATTCCTATTGATACTCCACCTATACTGCTTGTACTAAAGTCTTTGCAAAGAAAAGGGTAAGAAGGATTGCATTAAAATGAAACCTACTGTCTAAGGTGATGCACCAAAAGATCATCTGAGACTACACAAAACTGACACACTACAGGACCAGTAATAATAAGGTTCTCTTACACAACCCAACAAATCATAATCTTTGCATAATTACTTTGTAAGGAGGCTAAATAACAACAATTCTGTAAAGGAGAAAGGTGTTTTCTCACCACTCAAAACTGATTGTTGTTCCTTGCACATCTCACAACCTACAAAAATATATGTATCCCTGCATAAAGGCACCAACATGAAATACAGCTCCAAGGACAAAGAACATCACAAAGATCTGTACTAACACTAAGGACACACAATATCATAAGAAATGGGAAGGTATAAACTGCTTAATACTGCTAAAAAGGGTGTTACAATGTTGTATATCTCTGAAAATGGGTTACAAGACTATTCACTTCTACAAAAGAACTCAGAAAAATTACAATATACAGAGTAGTGAATAGCCAGAACTGGTCAATAATGAACAAGGAAGAAGACTATATACTTCCCAAACAGCTTGTAACAAGATAAGGATGAGCCATGTCCATTTTCGTGCATCTCATAAATGTCTCCAAAATATCTGCTAAAAGTCCTCCAAAATAGGTTTCCAATGCAGAAATAGTCAAGGCATGTCATCAATAATCATAAAATCACCTGAAAATGTCTTAGAATGCCTTTAAATGATCTTTAAGGCCACTAAAAATAAGTTAAATCTCTCAATAACTCCTCAACCTGTTTGTCAACTTCACCCTGCAACATCATAAATGTCTGATATTTTCACAATAAATGACATAAATACACAATTTTTCTGTATTTATCAAACATTGACAAAGAGGTTTATAATTGCACCACTTAGTTAATGTTTTTACATTCCAAAATTATTACAAACCTATGCAGAAAAATGGCATTTAGGACACAACATTTAATTTCCTGATTTTGCATAGTTTGGGGACCAATTAAATGTCATGAAAGGATGACAAAGTAATCAACAAGACTTACTTTTCCATTTGTGATAATCTGCCTAATATTGCCTCTTTGCATTTTATTACAAATCATAAAGTAATTCATAATTCATTACTTTATCATTTGTTTACAATATTTAATCTATTCCTATATTATGCAAAAACAACAAAGAAAAACGTCTTCTTAGCTCCTAGGCAAAATGACATGACTCACACATTTGCATCATATTACATGTCACAAGGTCACATCAAAACATCTCATGGCTTATCAAAATACCTTACAATCCCTAGCCATTCCTATGTTTCAAAATGCATACATCTCTATCAACAAGATACGACGCCTAGTACAATACATTTAAAAAAAAATAACCCTTATACCTACCTACAAATTACAATGCCTCACATGCATTATTTCACCCATCTTGTAACTCCCTCACCAACATGCCTTAGCAAAACACAAGGCACTTGACCCATATCCTACTATAATGTTTTTCTTTGACTTAAAAAGGCATAAAATTACCTCACGGCCCCATGTGTAATGTGATTACTAGGTTTTAAAGACATTGTGCAAGTCTTTACCACATCGCCCTATGGATATCAATGATTTTGCAAATCGAAAGTCAAAAATACAAGAAGAAAATGAACACTTGAGCATAGCAAAATAGAGTTTGAAACCCTAACTCAATCATTTTGACTTGAGATTTCGCTGGGAGCTCCGTCGAGCCACTACCATAGAGGGTTCGAAAGGCAAAAAATGTATGATTTTGGTCTATTTTGGGTCAACCTTGGTCGATTTTCTAAGGAAAACGTGAGGTAAGTTGTATCTGGTTGAGCTTCAACTTCTTGAAGTTGATTTAGTGTTGTTTTGGGCCGATTATGGGCGTGATTTCTGAGTGGTTTTGATGCATTTTTTTTGTTGTTTACCTATGGTCGACCACCATACATTTGCTTTTGACTATGTTTGAGGTCGTTCTGGGAGTTACCTTGAGGAAATCTGAGGTTTTATCTCAGCAAAAGGAAGAAAAATAGAGGTAATTCATTTTTTTCTGTATATCTCTCCTTTTTCTGAGATTTTCTTACTGCATTTCGCCTTTCGGGGGTCGCGATTTTGAGGAAATCTGAGTATTTGCTTAAAATAAGTTAAAACCTTTGGATCTTTCCTATTTTTCTGCATTTTTTGGCTCCAAACAAGCCCCAGCCTTGACAAAAAAACTTGAAAAATGACATCTCTGTGCGTTCTGAATTCGAAAAAACTATATTTTCTCTTTTTGTCAGCTGTAGCAAGATGCTTGAAAACTCCATTTTTTGTGATTTTCAGAGGGTTTTGTGTATTCTAATATTCGTTCATCAATCTCTAGCTTTGGTTCATTGTCTTTGAGCTTTCCACCATGAGAAAGATGATGCAAAGTCTCATTAATTTTGGTAACACCCTTTTCCATGGGTTCCATAGCTTGTGATATTGTTATTAATACATCATGCACCACATGTTCACCACCTCGAAAAACAATATCTTGCACACTTTCTTTCAAACTTGTTCCATGACCCTCAACATTAGTCTATGACACTTTTACAACATCACGCCCTTCCTTATCACTAGTTTTATTAGAGTCTTCCTGAGTTTCCACAGTCATTGAGGTGGATTGAAGCGTTAAACTTCTGTGGTCATTCTCATCTGTGTGACGGTATGGTTCTATAGGAAAGACAAAAATATGGGCCACTGCAGCAAAAGCCATTTCAATACAAATGAGGAAATCCTGCAAACCAGACTAAAATTTTTGTCCACCTGGTAATGAAACTCCCAAAACACTTGGTGAGCAGATGATTGCAATGGCTACACCCTGCCACCAGGTTGTAAAAACAATTGCTTTGAAACTAATGAACTTTGCCAATGCTCTGATTACTTGAAGTTCATCATGAGTAACAGTATAAAACTGCACTAGACAAAACAATGCCCACATCTCGCTGAAGTTCAACACAATAGTAATGTATGGATATTGATTTAGTGGCATATACAGGCACCATGAAAAGCACAATAACAATCCATTTTTGTTCCATGTTGTTCCACCGTGGCATGATTTGAAGAAAATCTGAGTATTTGGTTCTTGAAAATCTGCATTTCTTTTGTTTTCTGAGCACAACAGATGATAAAATCTTGAAAAAAACTTGCAAAAAGACGTCTCTACCCTTGGGTTACTATTTTTTGAGTATTTTAAAATTGAAGGTCTACACTTTCATTTATATCTGCAACTTTTCTTTTTCTTCACTATTGCATGAGTTTGATTTGGCACTAGAGGCCATGACCATAGTTGCTCTTTTGAGTATTTCTGAGCATTTTTATAATCTCCAATTGCATGCCAACAAGATGCTCACAGGTATAAGCATTCTAAATTCAACTTATCCCACTCCAAACCAGAATACATCTCTTTAATAGCATTCTTATGGTCTCCCAATCCATGTCAAAGAATTCCAAGCAAATGATATGCATTTACAAACCTTTCGTCAATGGACAAAACTCTCTGTAAGCATTCCATAGCCTTATCAGATTCTCCTAGCTCTTGATATGACTGTGCCATATGACACAATCTGTCTTTGAAACTTGGGTCAAGTTGTACTTCTTTTCTATGTGCTTCAAATGCTCTCTTGTACTCACTGACAACCACTAGTGCCAAGCCCATGTAACTGTATGCAGACTTATTATCCTTATCCAATAGTACACATGCACCCAAATCTGTTATAGCATCCTCATAGTCCTTGGATTTGAAGAAAACCATACCTCTTTCGTACAGGATGTTTGAGGACTTCAGATCAAATTCTAGCGATCTAGTTAAGTCTTTAACTACCTCTCTGTTTTCTCCTAATGCTGCTCTTACCTGCCCACGTCGCTTCCATGCCTCTCCAGTTGAGGGATTTGATTGTATTGCCTTAGAAAAATCTGAAATCACAATTTCAAGCTTTCTTTAAAATACATATGTAGTTCATCCTTTTTTTGTCTTTGAAAACAGTAAAAAAGACTGCTTCTCTATCATTTATTCTTCTGTCTTTGAAGAAGCTGATGCAGTTTGATGGTAAGTGATAAGGACTACTGTAAGAGTGGTCCACTTTTCCATATACTGTTGTTCCCAACTTCTCACATGGTGTGGCATATTTCATTGCTGCTCCATTGCTTTTACATGTTGGTACTGTACTCTATCTGTTGCAACATTCTGATACTCATTTGTTTTCTCCTTCTATGGTTGTACCTCTATCCTAGAATGATGTTCTTTTATAACAGTTTGCTGCTACGCTTTTATGATGACTATTGTTGCATGTTTCTCTACACTTTATGCATGCATACAGGCTTTAAACCTACTATGGATGTGTATCTTTGTTGTTCCTTTACACCGTTATTGGTCTATTGCTCCTTTATAGCTGAGATTGTTGTCCCAACGTCATGACAGTCTGTTGTTTGATCATTCATTCTTCAACACTTATTGCTGCTCCATACAACTGTATATGTATTAGACCAAAACTATCATGTTGGCATAGGATAATGCACTTTTCACCAGTACAAAGGTGCTGTCATGCACTCATAAACATTCTCAATTCATGAATTTGCAAAAATGATCTTTAATTGGATATATTTCATCATCTGAAAGGCTATCACAAGATCTCTCTTTTCCTTCATGACTGTCTTTATCATGGCTAGGCATGTGATTGCCTTCCTGCTGACTATTTGCTATTGTTGTAACATTCATTCTCTAATGAAAATTCATGTTCTCATTACCTTTTGCTGCTAATCGTCTTCAAGGCTATTAGGACTGCTTAATGATAGTTATCTCATGATTGTTATTTCTGCCTTTTGAAAGTCATTCCTATAGACTATTATGTGATTGCTCTATGACTTTTCTTTGACATTTTTGCATACATTTTGATTTCAATGCTCTTCAATGTCCATTGTCGATGATCGTTTCATGACTGTATGTCCTTTTCACTATTCTTGTGTTGACTGTTATTGCTCTTGACGGCTGTGATCCGCTTTCTGAATATGCTTCTTGGGTTGTGCTTTTGCATTTGTATATTGCATCTGAAATATTTTGTAAGGTCTATGAGTTGGGCTCAACCCTTTTGGGAGCCACATTTCCTCCACTCATAATGTAACCTGATGAATCAAACAGAAACATAATTACACCTGTATCTGCACACGAAGCAAACCTGTTAGAAAATAAATGCATGTTTTGGATGTGTTTGATGACTGATTGTTCTCTAGGACATCTAAGGTATACATTTCTTATTTAATGCAAATTGAGGATCAGTTTATACATTTATGGTATCTTGTTCATGTATAGTTTGGGACCATTCATTGCTTAGAGCATTGCTCTAACACCATTTTTTTTGCTAGATGCAAGAACCAGGGATGACATGAAGCTAGGAAGGACAAAGATGACTCGGGGTGACAGGACAATATGCCAGAACTAGAACCAGTCATTCTCAAGTAATGACTAGCCTCTGACCCTACATGCACATTACTTTTTTTAACTTATTCATGTATAGATTGTTCTTCTATTTCATTGAATAAGACAGTTAACCTCACGACTTGTGTGAGATAATGAACATTTTACATTCAATAAAGATTATTTATTTTTTGGAAAAAGTTATGGATAAACCCTTCCTATGTTACATGCACTTGGATAAATGTAGTAAACTAATAAACATAATCTCCTGAATTATTTCATTTATGCACTTGAATGTAATGTATGAAGGACCAGATGAGATGTACCTTACAAGTTTTTTGGATCAAAACTCTACCTGAATGAGCCATAGTAAAATTTAGGTAACATCTTTGGTGACATCTGCTATATGTTTGCCTGCTCAACATTAGACCAGTTGGCTGAAGCTTAACATTGGGCATAGAGTCACACATACTTGACAAAAACTTGAAAAACACTTCCTTCCATTGCTGCAACTCACCTTTGACTACCATCTCTTCTAATCCATCAAGTGCATGGGTATGGTTAGTGACAGTGAACCAACAAAAATAATTGTTACTAATGATATGCATCTACTTGATGGGTTAGAAGGGGATAATCAACAAGAATACCTCCTTTGCAAACTACTACGATTTATTATAGCCCTATGAGGACGGGTATGATGTGTGATAGTGAATACCTGTATTCACTATTTAATATGATGGTTGTACCACATTCAACTGTAGTACATTACAATAGTTTCAAACCTTGCACAACCAGACCCAGGAACAACTAACTAACATGTGCGCAACCGCACTTAGGGAAATGAAAACTGCCTCTAATCTAGTGTGCAACAACACTTATTCAACATCAAAAAAAACTTAACCTACCCTACGTCTAACCAGCAGAGGTGCTGCTAAAACATGACCATTCACTAGTTCTTTGAAATAACTTCCCACCCTCAACAATTTACAATATATCACATGCTCATGAGCAGCCTCAAGGAGGTGGAGAATTGACAAAAGTATAACCAACTACTGTAATGAGATTTGGATAAAGAAAACAAGTCCACCTACCTCATAATTTTTATCATGCTTGCTATTGTTTTGAGGCATATAAGCAGATTGGACATGCTGCTCCTTGGTTTCAATCTTCTCCTCAGGTGCGAGAATGACTGAAAACACCTTGTTAGGCTTGATTTGGGCTAGATGTCTGATAGGACATCCATTTGAACTAATGAGCCTTAACCTCTCTTTCCTGGCTTCTTGCTCGTGTATTATTGGTTCCTCATCTTGCTGATTGGAATGTCTCATTTCTGTATCTATAATTGCTCTTGAAAATGAACCATCAAGATGTTCAACATCTCGATCAAGAAGCTGATACCCATGCTGGATAACTAAGAAAAGGTCCTCAATCTATTGCCCATTTGGTTTCTTCTCCATTCTAGAATGTAACTCTTCATCAACAAATTGTGGGAGTTCTTCAAAATAGTTCATGTTGTGTTCCTCTATAGGTTGTAAGGCGTTTTCTTCTACAACTTTTCCTAAATGAAGGATGCCACCTTCATCCTTAGAACAATTAAAAGAGGATCCATCTTTGTCAAAAGGAGACAAAGGCTGATCCAAAAATGCAAACAACGCTTTCTTTTCAGTCCAATCACCAATTTGTTTGAAAGTTTGTTGTTTCAAATGTCTAGGATTTTCCTCCTCCAAAGGTGTTGTTTCACCTTCTGATTGTGAAAAAGATAACTCAAGGCCATACTCAAACTAGTCCTCTTTGTAGCAGCCCTCTTGATGAAACAAAACATGCATGTGTTCCTCATGTTTGTAGCATTCTTTATTTTTCAGAGATGGCTTGACATCAAGGTTAGCACAAAACTCCTCTAGATCATCCCAAAAACAAACTTCATCAGGAGCCTCTTAAGGAATGCTAACCTCTTGAACATGCTTGATATCTTCGGGCTTCCCTTCAAGGTCTGAAAGCTTTTGGGTTGGGACATCATCTTTAACCTTAAGAACAAGGTCATTCTTTTCAAAGTATCTCTCCAAAGTGTTATCTTCTTGCTGATTCAATGAAATATCTCTGCTATCTTGAAGAAGCTTCTCTTCACAAGGCTAAGTTGAGACATCAGCTTGTTCCTCTTCTAGGTCAAGAAAACATGGTAGCTACTCAAACAACCTATTTGTCATCCCTTCATCACTTTCAAGTACCTATTGTTCCTGTGACATAGCACAAACACTCTCCTCTTCCTTTTGCTTTCTGACCTCCCATGAAGAAGACCACAGAACAAGCCCTCCTTTGTAGAGACAAATAGTATCTAGACAAGATGGTATAGGCTGCTTTATCTCCTCTTCTTTTGCTAGCTGGATGCTAGAGCATGGTTTCGTTTGTATGTTTGGTGGAGGGTCTTCACAGGGTGAAAAAGATGGCCCTTTCCAACTTGGAACCTTAAAGGTAGAAGGGTGCTTGAAACTTTGAATTTCAAACATTGGAGAAGGTTCATTGGTAGGCTCAGCTTGACTTATAGTGTGGATTTGCATGAGATTAGGAAGAGGAGAAGGGTTTTGGACCTTAGGCTCTTTATCCTGAGCTATTAATTTCCTTATTTACTCTTCCTTGGCAACAATCTACCTACTCAAGCATTCCTCTTCATACATTTGTGCCTCCACCTCTCTCTGATGAATATGAGCTTGATAAGAAAGCTCCTGCTGCTGCATACTATACTGTTGCTCTGTTGTGACAACCTCTAATTTCCTTTGCAAGTCTAATGCTACCTCCCTGATACTGATGTTGTTAACATCTTGAGGCTGATTCAAAGGGTAGTTATGCTGGTCATGAGAAAAATGAACTTCTTGCAAATGGCTATAGGCGTGGATAGGTTGCCAGGAAAGCTGAGTAGGGGTGGGAGGGTGGCAAGCATGATGATTATGCTGAATATCCGTTGTTGGTGGGTTATTTGGGACAAAACCAACAGTGTATTCTGCTTGATATGGCTAGTAAGAAGTGGCATAAGTAGGATCTTCATGGAATGGAGGGTTATAAAACCTATCTTCACTAAAAGAAAACATTATGCAGCATCAAATCAGCTGAAAATTCATGAAACGTTCACAAGGACAAAAATCAGGTCTAATTTTTAGTAAAATAAGTACATACTGACACTTGTCTTCTTGAAACCAGTGGCTATTTCTTTCCAAAGTCACCAAGTGTGTAGAGAAAATGCCTCCAAAGGGCTGAAACTACTACTGTACACACCAAACAACAGTAACAAAAGGTATAAATTGGATTGAGAATCTGTTTCAATGTCCCACCGGGCATGCCAGAAACTGTTGTCTCTTAGATTTGTACCCTTGCTAAGTTATAAAAAACTTGGCAATCTGGAGGAACATGGGATCTTTCCAGGTCTGTGGGTCACCTGTGATGGAAAGAACCTCCAAAGAAGCTCGACTTCTTATTGATACTCCACCTATACTGCTTGTACTAAAGTCTTTGCAGAGAAAAGGGTAAGAAGGATTGCATTAAAATGAAACCTACTGTCTAAGGTGATGCACCAAAAGATCATCTAAGACTACACAGAACTGACACACTACAGAACCAGTAATAATAAGGTTCTCTTACACAACCTAATAAATCATAATCTTTGCATAATTACTTTATAAGGAGGCTAAATAACAACAGTTCTGTAAAGGAGAAAGGTGTTTTCTCACCACTCAAAACTGATTGTTATTCATTGCACATCTCACAACCTGGAAAAATATATGTATCCCTGCATAAAGGTACCAACATGAAATACAGCTCCAAGGACAAAGAATATCATAAAGATATGTACTAACACTAAGGACACAAAATATCATAAGAAATGGGATGGTATAAACTGCTTATTACTGCTAAAAAAGGTGTTACAATGTTGTATATCTCTGAAAATGGGTTACAAGATTGTTCACTTCTGCAAAAGAACTCAGAAAATTACAATATACAGAGTAGTGAATAGCCAAAACTGGTCAATAATGAACAAGGAAGAAGACTATATACTTCCCAAATAGGGTGTAACAAGATAAGGATGAGCCATCTCCATTTTCATGCATCTCATAAATGTCTCCAAAATATCTGCTAAAAGTCCTCCAAAATGGGTTTCCAATGCAGAAATAGTCAAGGCATGTCATAAATAATCATAAAAGCACCTAAAAATGTCTTAGAATGCCTTTAAATGATCTTTAAGGCCATTGAAAATAAGTCAAATATCTCAATAACTCCTCAACCTATTTGTCAACTTCACCCTGTAGCATCATAAATGTCTGATATTTTCACAATAAATGACATAAATACACAATTTTTCTACATTTATCAAACATTGACTAAGAGGTTTATACTTGCACCACTTAGTTAATGTTTTTACATTCCAAAATTATTACAAACCTATGTAGAAAAATGGCATTTAGGACACAACATTTAATTTCCCAATTTTGCATAGTTTGGGGACCAATTAAATGTCGTGAAAGGATGACAAAGTAATCAACGAGACTTACTTTGCCATTTGTGATAATCTACCTAATATTTCCTCTTTGTATTTTATTACAAATGATAAAGTAATTCATAATTCATTACTTTATTGGTTGTTTACAATATTTAATCTGTTCCTAGATTATGCAAAAATGACAAAGAAAACCATCTTCATAGCTCCTAGGCAAAATGACATGACTCACACATCTGCATCATATTACATGTCACAAGGTCGCATCAAAACATCTCATGGCTTGTCAAAATAACTTACAATCCCTAGCCATTCCTACATTTCAAAATGCATACATCTCTATCAACAAGATACGAGGCCTAGTACAATACATTTAAAAAAAATAACCCTTATACTTCCCTACACATTACAATGCCTCACATGCATTATTTCACCCACCTTGTAACTCCCTCACCAACATGCCTTAGCAAAACACAAGGCACTCAACCCATATGCTACCATAATGTTTTTCTTTGACTTAAGAAGGCATAAAATTACCTCACGGCCCCATGTGTAATGTGATTACTAGGTTTTAAAGACATTGTGTAAGTCTTTACCATGTCACCCTATGGATATCAATGATTTTGCAAATCGAAAGTCAAAAATACAAGAAGAAAATGAACACTTGAGCATAGCAAAATAGGGTTTGAAACCCTAACTCGAATAATTTTGACTTGAGATTTCGCTGGGAGCTCCGTCGAGCCATTGCCATAGAGGGTTTGGAAGGCAAAAAATGTATGATTCTGGTCTATTTTGGGTCGACCTTGGTCAATTTTTTGAGGAAAACGTGAGGTAAGTTGTATCTGGCTGAGCTTCGACTTCTTGAAGTTGATTTAGCGTTGATTTGGGCCGATTCTGGGCGTGATTTCTAACTGGTTTTGATGCATTTTTTTGTTGTTTACCTGTGGCCAACCACCATACATTCGCTTTTGACTATGTTTGAGGCCATGCTAGGAGTTGCCTTGAGGAAATCTAAAGTTTTATCTCAGCACAAGGAAGAAAAATAGAGGTAATTCATTTTTTGCTGTATATCTCTCCTTTTTCTGAGATTTTCTTACTGCATTTTGCCTTTTTGGGGTCATGATTTTGAGGAAATATGAGTATTTTCTTAAAATAAGTTAAAACCTTTGGATCTTTCCTATTTTTCTGCATTTTTTGGCTCCAAACGAGCCCCAGCCTTGACAAAAAACTTGAAAAATGACATCTTTGTGCATCCTAAATTTGAAAAAACTATATTTTCTCTTTTCGTTGGCTATAGCAAGATGCTTGAAAACTCCATTTTCTGTGATTTTCAGAGGGTTCTGTGTATTCTGATATTCATTCATCAATCTCTAGCTTTGGTTCATTGTCTTCGAGCTTTCCACCACGGGAAAGATGATGCAAAGTCTCATTAATTTTGGTAACACCCTTTTCCATGGGTTTCACAACTTGTGATACTATTATTAATACATCATGCACCACATGTTCACCACCTTGAAAAACAATATCTTGCACACTTTCTTTCAAACTTGTTCCATGACCCTCAACATCAGTCTGTGACACTTTTACAACATCACGCCCTTCCTTATCACTAGTTTTATTAGTCTTCCCAGGTTTCCACAGTCATTGAGGTGGATTGAAGCGTTAACCTTCTATGTTCGTTCTCATTTGTGTGATGGTATGGTTCTACAAGAAAGACAAAAATATGGGCCATGTAGCAAAATCCATTTCAATACAAATGAGGAAATCCTGCAAACCAGATTGAAAATTTTGTCCACCTGGTAATGAAACTCCCAAAACACTTGGTGAGAAGATGATTGCAACAGCTACACCCTGCCACAAGGTTGCACAAACAATTGCTTTGAAACTAATGAACTTTGCCAATGGTCTGATTGCTTGAAGTTCATCATGAGTAACAGTATAAAACTACACTAGACAAAACAATGCCCACATCTGGCTAAAGTTCAACACAACAGTAATGTATGGATATTGATTTAGTGGCATATACGGGCACCATGAAAAGCACAATAACAATCCATTTTTGTTCCATGTTGTTCCACCATGGCACGATTTGAAGAAAATCTGAGTATTTGGTTCTTGAAAATCTGCATTTCTTTTATTTTCTGAGCACAACACATGATAAAATCTTGAAAAAAACTCGCAAAAAGACGTCTCTGCCCTCGGGTTACTATTTTTTGAGTATTATGAAATTGAAGGTCTTCACTTTCGTTTATATCTGCAACTTTTCTTTGTCTTCACTATTGCATGAGTTTGATCTAGCACTAGAGGCCATGGCCATAGTTGCTCTTCTCAGTATTTCTAAGCATTTTTATAATCTCCAATTACATGCCAGCAAGATGCTCGTAGGTATAAGCATTCTAAATTCAACTTATCCCACTCCAAACCAGTAGACAACTCTTTAATAGCATTCTTATGGTCTCCCAATCCATGTCAAAGAATTCCAAGCAAACAATATGCATTTGCAAACCTTTTGTCAATGGACAAAACTCTCTGTAAGCATTCCACAACCTTCTCGGATTCTCCTAGGTCTTGATATGACTGTGCCATATGACACAATCCCTCTTTGAAACTTGGGTCAAGTTGTACTTCTTTTCTATGTGCTTCAAATGCTCTCTTGTATTCACCGACAACCACTAGTGCCAAGCCCATGTACCTGTATGCAAACTTATTATCCTTATCCAACAGTACACACGCATCTAGATTTGCTAGAAGCATCTTCATAGTCCTTGGATTTGAAGAAAACCATACCTCTTTCATGCAAGATGTCTGAGGAATTTAGATCAAATTCTAGTTCTCTAGTTAGGTCTTTAACTGTCTCTTTGCTTTCTCCTAATGCTGCTCTTGCCTGCCCATGTCGCTTCCATGCCTCTCCAATTGAGGGATTTGATTGTATTGCCTTAGAAAAATCTGAAATCACAATTTCAAGCTTTCTTTGAAATGCATATGTAGTTCCTCCTTTTTTTGTCTTTGAAAATAGTCAAAAATACTGTTGCTCTAGCACTTCTTCTTCTATCTTCGAAGAAACTGATGCATTTTGATGATAAATGATATGGACTACTATAAGAATTGTCCACTTTTCCATATACTATTGTTCCCAACTTCTCACATGATGTGGCATATTTCATTGTTGCTCCATTGCTTTTACATGTTAGTACTGTACTCTATCTATTGCAACATTGTGATACTCATTTGTTTTCTCCTTCTATGGTTATACCTCTGTCCTAGAATGATTTCTTTTATAACAGTTTGCTGCTACGCTTTTATGATGACTATTGTTGCACGTTTCTCTACACTTTATGCATGCATACAAGCTTTAAACCTACTATGGATGTGTATCTCTATTGTTCTTTTACACCATTATTGGTCTATTGCTCCTTTATAGCTAAGATTATTGTCCCAACCTCATGATAGTATGTTGTTTGATCATTCATTCTTCGGCACTTATTGCTGCTCCATACAACTGTATATGTATTAGACCAAAACTATCATGTTGGCATAGGATAATGCACTTTTCACCAGTACAAAGGTGCTATCATGCACTCATAAATATTCTCAATTCATGAATTTGCAAAAATGATCTTTAATTGGATATATTTCATCATCTAAAAGGCTATCACAAGATCTCTCTTTTCCTTCATGACTGTCTTTATCATGGCTATGCATGTGATTGCCTTCCTGCTAACTATTTGCTGCTATTGTGACATCCATTCTCTAATGAAAATTCATGTTCTCATGACCTTTTGCTGCTAACCGTCTTCAAGGCTATTAGGACTACTTAATGACAGTCATCTCATGATTGTTATTTCTATCTTTTGACAGTCATTCTTGTAGACTGTTATGTGATTGGTCTATGACTGCTCTTTGACATTTTTGCATACACTTTGATTTCAATTCTCTTCAATGTCCATTGTTGATGACTGTTTCATGATTGTATGTCCTTTTCACTGTTCTTTTTGTTGACTGTTATTTCTCTTGACAACTGTGATCCGCTTTCTGAATATGCTCCTGGGGCTGTGCTTTTGCATTTGTATATTGCATCTGAAATGTTCTGTAAGGTCTATGAGCTGGGCTCAACCCTTGTGGGAGCCACATTTCCTCCACTCATAATGTAACCTGATGAATCAAATAGAAACATAATTACACATGTATCGGCACATGAAGCAAACCTGTTAGAAAATAAATGCATGTTTTGGATGTGTTTGATGACTGATTGTTCTCTAGGACATCCAAGGTATACATTTCTTGTTTAATGCAAATTGAGGATCAGTTTATACATGTATGGTATCTTGTTCATGTATGGTGACCATTCATTACTTAGAGCATTGCTCTAACACCATTGTTTTTACCAGATGCAAGAACCAGAGATGACATGAAGCTAGGAAGGAAAAAGATGACTCGGGGCGATAGGACAACACACCAGAACTAGAACCAGTCATTCTCAGGCAATGACTGGCCTTTGACCCTACATGCACATTACTTTTTTTTTACTTATTCATGTATAGATTGTTCTTCTATTTCATTGAATAAGACAGTTAAACTCACGGCTTGTGTGAGATAATGAACATTTTACATTCAATAAAGATTATTTATTTTTTGAAAAAAGTTATGGATAAACCCTTCCTATGTTACATGCACTTGGATAAATGCAGTAAACTAATAAACATAATCTCCTGAATTATTTCATTTACGCACTTGAATGTAATGTATGAAGGAAGAGATGAGATGTACCTTACAATTTTTTGGATTAAAACTCTACCTAAATGAGCTGTTGTGAAATTTAGGTAACATCTTTGGCGAGATCTGCTATATGTTTGCCTCCTCAACATCAGACCAATTGCCTGAAGCTTAAACATTGGGCATAGAGTCACACATACTTGACAAAAAACTTGAAAAACACTTCCTTCCATTGCTGCAAGTCACCTTTGACTGCCATCTCTTCTAATCCATCAAGAGCATGGGTATGGTTGGTGATAGTGAACCGACAAAAATCACTATTACTAATGATATGCATCTACTTGATGGGTTAGAAGGGGATAATCAACAAGAATACCTCCTGTGCAAACTACTGTGATTTATTACAGCCCTATGAGGACAGGTATGATGTGTGACAGTGAATACATGTATTCAGTGTTTTATATGATGGTTGTACCACATACAACTATAGTACATTACAATAGTTTCAAACCTTGCACAACCAGACCCAGGAACAACTAACTAACATGTGCACAACTGCACTTAGGGAAATGAAAAGTGCCTCTAATCTAGTGTGCAGCAGCACTTATTCAACATCAAAAAAAAAAAATTAACCTACCCTACATCTAACCAGCAGAGGTGTTGCTCAAACATGACCATTCACTGGTTCTTTGAAATAACTTCCCACCCTCAACAATTTACAATATATCACATGCTCATGAGCAGCCTCAAGGAGGTGGACAATTGATAGAAGTATAACCAACTGTTGTAATGAGATTTGGATAAAGAAAACAAGTCCACCTACCTCATAATTTTGATCATGCTTACTGTTGTTTTGAGGCATATAAGCAAATTGGACATGCTACTCCTTGGTTTCAATCTTCTCCTCAGGTGCGAGCATGACCGAAAACACCTTGTTAGGCTTGATTTGAGCTAGATGTCTAATAGGACATCCATTTGCACTAACAAACCTTAACCTCTCTTTGTTCTCTTCTTGCTCGTGTATTGTTGGTTCCTCATCTTGTTGATTGGAATGTCTCGTTTCTGTATCTATAATTGCTCTTGAAAATGAACCATCAAGATGTTCAACCTCTCGATCAAGAAGCTGACAACCTTGCTGGATAATTCTAAAAAGGTCCTCAATCTGCTACTCATTTGGTTTCTCCTCCATTCTAGAATGTAACTCTTCATCAACAAATTGTGGGAGTTCTTCAAAATAGTTCATGTTTTCCTCCTCTATAGGCTGTAAGGCATTTTCTTCTACAACTTTTCCTAAATGAAGGATGCCACCTTCATCCTTAGAACAATTAAAAGAGGATCCATCTTTTTCAAAAGGAGACAAAGGCTGATCCAAAAGAGCAAACAACTCTTTCTTTTCAGTCCCATCACCAATTTGTTTGAAAGTTTGTTGTTTCAAATGTCTAGGATTTTCCTCCTCCAAAGGTGTTGTTTCACCTTCTGATCGTGAAAAAGATAACTTAAGGCCATACTCAAACTGGTCCTCTTTGTAGCAACCCTCTTGATGAAACAAAACACACATGTGTTCCTCATGTCTGTAGCATTCTTTATTTTTCAGAGATGGCTTGACATCATGGTTAGCACAAAACTCTTTCAGATCATCCCAAAAACAAACTTCATCAGGAGCCTCTTGAGGAATGCTAGCCTCTTGAACATGCTTGATATCTTCGGGCTTCCCTTCAAGGTCTGAAAGCTTTTGGGTTGGGACATCATCTTTAACCTTAAGAACAAGGTCATTCTTTTCAAAGTATCTCTCCAAAGTGTTATCTTCTTGCTGATTCAATGAAATATCTCTGTTGTCTTGAAGAAGCTTCTCTTCACAAGGCTGGGTTGAGACATCAGCTTGTTCCTCTTCTAGGTCAAGAAAACATGGTAGCTACTCAAACAACCTATTTGTCATCCCTTCATCACTTTCAAGTACTGATTGTTCCTGTGACATAACACAAACACTCTCCTCTTCCTTTTGCTTTCTGACCTCCCATGAAGAAGACCATAGTACATGCCCTCCTTTGTAGAGACAAATAGTATCTGGACAAGATGGTATAGGCTGCTTTATCTCCTCTTCTTCTGCTAGCTGGATGCTAGAGCATGGTTTCGTTTGTATGTTTGGTGGAGGGTCTTCACAGGGTGAAAAAGATGGCCCTTTCCAACTTGGAACCTTAAAGGTAGAAGGGTGCTTGAAACTTTGAATTTCAAACATTGGAGAAGGTTCATTGGTAGGCTCAGCTTGACTTATAGTGTGGATTTGCATGAGATTAGGAAGAGGAGAAGGGTTTTGGACCTTGGGCTCTCAAACCTGGGCTATTAATTGCCTTATTTGCACTTCCTTGGCAGCAATCTACCTACTCAAGCATTCCTCTTCATACATTCATGCTTCCACCTGTCTCTGATGAATATGAGCTTCATAAGCAAGCTCCTCCTACTACATACTATACTCTTGCTCTATTATGATAGCATACATATCTATCAACAAGATACGAGGCCTAGTATAATACATTTAAAAAAAAAACCCTTATACCTCCCTACACATTACAATGCCTCACATGCATTATTTCACCCACCTTGTAACTCCCTCACCAACATGCCTTAGCAAAACACAAGGCACTCGACCCATATGCTACCTTAATGTTTTTCTTTGACTTAAAAAGGCATAAAATTACCTCACAGCCCCATGTGTAATGTGATTACTAGGTTTTAAAGAGATTGTGTATGTCTACCACGTCGCCCTATGGATATCAATGATTTTGCAAATCGAAAGTCAAAAATACAAGAAGAAAATGAACACTTGAGCATAGGAAAATAGGGTTTGAAACCCTAACTCGAATCATTTTGACTTGAGATTTTGCTGGGAGCTCCGTCGAGCCGCCGCCATAGAGGGTTTGGAAGGCAAAAAATGTATGATTCTGGTCTATTTTGGGTTGACCTTGGTCGATTTTCTAAGGAAAATGTGAGGTAAGTTGTATTTGGCTGAGCTTCGACTTCTTGAAGTTGATTTAGCATTGATTTGGGCCAATTCTAGGCATGATTTCTGACTAGTTTTGATGCATTTTTTTTTTTGTTTACCTATGGCCGACCACTATACATTTGCTTTTGACTTTGTTTGAGGCCATTCTGGGAGTTGCCTTGAGGAAATCTGAGGTTTTATCTCAGCAAAAGGAAGAAAAACATAGGTAGTTCATTTTTTGCTGTATATCTCTCCTTTTTCTAAGATTTTCTTACTGTATTTCACCTTTCTGGGGTCACAATTTTGAGAAAATATGAGTATTTGCTTAAAATAAGTTAAAACCTTTAGATCTTTCCTAATTTTCTACATTTTTTGGCTCCAAACGAGCCCCAGCATTGACAAAAAAACTTGAAAAATGGCATCTCTGTGCATTCTGAATTTGAAAAAACTGTATTTTCTCTTTTTGTTGGCTGTAGCAAGATGCTTGAAAACTCCATTTTCTGTGATTTTCAGAGGGTTCTGTGTATTCTGATATTCGTTCATCCATCTCTAGCTTTGGTTCATTATCTTCGATCTTTCCACCACGAGAAAGATGATGCAAAGTCTCATTAATTTGGGTAACACCCTTATCCATGGGTTCCACAGCTTGTGATACTATTATTAATACATCATGCACCACATGTTCACCACCTTGAAAAACAATATCTTGCACACTTTCTTTCAAACTTGTTCCATGACCCTCAACATCAGTCTGTGACACTTTTACAACATCATGCCCTTCCTTATCACTAGTTTTATCAGAGTTTTCCCGAGTGTCTAGAGTCATTGAGGTGGATTGAAGCGTTAAACTTCTGTGGTCGTTCTCATCTGTGTGACGGTATGGTTCTACATGAAAGACAAAAATATGGGCCGCTACAACAAAAGCCATTTTAATACAAATGATGAAATCCTGCAAACCAGACTGAAATTTTTGTCCACCTGGTAATGAAACTCCTAAAACACTTGGTGAGCAGATGATTGCAATGGCTACACCCTGCCACCAGGTTGCAAAAACAATTGCTTTGAAACTAATGAACTTTGCCAATGGTCTGTTTGCTTGAAGTTCATCATGAGTAACATTATAAAACTACATTAGACAAAACAATGCCCACATCTAGCTGAAGTTTAGCACAATAGTAATGTATGGATATTGATTCAGTGGCATATACGGGCACCATGAAAAGCACAATAACAATCCATTTTTGTTCCATGTTGTTCCGCCATGGCACGATTTGAAGAAAATCTGAGTATTTGGTTCTTGAAAATTTGCATTTCTTTTGTTTTCTGAGCATAATACATGATAAAATCTTGAAAAAAACTTGCAAAAAGACATCTTTGCCCTCGGGTTACTATTTTCTTAGTATTATGAAATTGAAGGTCTTCACTTTTGTTTATATCTGCAACTTTTCTTTGTTTTCACTATTGCATGAGTTTGATCTGGCACTAGAGGCCACAGCCATAGTTGCTCTTCTGAGTATTTCTGAGCATTTTTATAATCTCCAATTGGATGCCAGCAAGATGCTTGTAGGTATAAGCATTCTAAATTCAACTTATCCCACTCCAAACCAGCAGACAACTCTTTAATAGCATTCTTATAGTCTCCCAATCCATGTCAAAGAATTCCAAGCAAACGATATGCATTTACAAACCTTTCGTCAATGGACAAAACTCTCAGTAAGCATTCCACAGCCTTCTCAGATTCTCCTAGGTCTTGATATGACTGTGCCATATGACACAATCCCTCTTTGAAACTTGGGTCAAGCTGCACTACTTTTCTATGTTTTTCAAATGCTCTCTTGTATTCATCGACATCCACTAGTGCCAATCCCATGTAACTGTATGCAGACTTATTATCCTTATCCAATAGTACACACGCACTTAGATCTGCTACAACATCTTCATAGTCCTTGGATTTGAAGAAAACCATACCTCTTTTGTGCAAGATGTCTGAGGACTTTGGATCAAATTCTAGTGATCTAGTTAGGTCTTTAACTGCTTCTCTGTTTTCTCCTAATGCTGCTCTTGCCTGCCCACGTCGCTTCCATGCCTCTCTAGTTGAGGGATTTGATTGTATTGCCTTAGAGAAATCGAAGATCACAATTTCAAGCTTTCTTTGAAATGCATATGTAGTTCCTCCTTTTTTTGTCTTTTAAAACAGTCAAAAAGACTGTTGCTCTATCACTTCTTCTTCTGTCTTCGAAGAAGTTGATGCATTTTGATGATAAGTGATAAGGACTACTGTAAGAATTGTCCACTTTTCCATTTACTATTTTTCCCAACTTCTCACATGATGTGGCATATTTCATTGTTGCTCCATTGCTTTTACATGTTGGTACTATACTCTATTTGTTGCAACATTGTGATACTCATTTGTTTTCTCCTTCTATGGGTGTACCTCTATCCTAGAATGATGTTCTTTTATAACAGTTTGCTGCTACGCTTTTATGATGACTATTGTTGCACGTTTCTCTACACTTTATGCATGCGTACAGGCTTTAAACCTACTGTGGATGTGTATCTCTGTTGTTCCTTTACACCATTATTGGTCTATTGCTCCTTTATCGCTGAGATTGTTGTCCCAACGTCATGACAGTCTACTATTTGATCATTCATTCTTCAGCACTTATTGTTGCTCCATACAACTGTATATGTATTAGACCGAGACTATCATGTTGGCACAAGATAATGCACTTTTCACCAGTACAAAGGTGCTATCATGCACTCATAAACATTCTCAATTGATGAATTTGCAAAAATGATCTTTAATTGGATATATTTCATCATCTGAAAGGCTATCACAAGATCTCTCTTTTCCTTTATGACTATCTTTATCATGGCTATGCATGTGATTGCCTTCCTGCTGACTATTTGCTGCTGTTGTGACAGCCATTCTTTAATGAAAATTCATGTTCTCATGACCTTTTGCTGCTAACCGTCTTCAAGGCTATTAGGACTGCTTAATGACAGTCATCTCATGATTGTTATTTATGTCTTTTGACAGTCATTCCTGTAGACTGTTATGTGATTGCTCTATGACTACTCTTTGACATTTTTGCATACACTTTGATTTCAATGCTCTTCAATGTCCATTATTGATTGATATAGAGGCAAATTGGATGGGAAAGAATAGACAAACTAGACAAGGTTCACTACACTTACTAGCCAAAAAAATAGAGATCTTTATGCAAAAGTGGGAACAATGGAAAGAAACTCCAATATCATCATGGAAATTTTGGTTTGGGATGTCAAGGGACCTATTCCATCTATTGGACAAGGTAGATTGGACTTCAGGTTGGTACTTCCTTCACAAACCATCCAAAATGGCTTGTAGCCCTTCAAAAAGACAACAGGCCTAATAACTTTTGATTCAGACCTCCAAACCCAGATCTTAGATAGTCAGTAGATACCCATTACGGTCCTCTATCACATATCCCAAACATGGCATAGGTTTTTTTGGACAGAATATCCCAACCAATAACCCCTGTCAGTGGCCTAGTGCCTCAATTGGGCCAAATTTACAAAGAGACTACAAAAGAATGCAAGCCTAGAACTCAAACAAAGGTTTGGACACTTAGAATACATGCTAAAACAAAGGAATTTGTGGGTTTTAGACTTCTACTAACTTTTGTTCCCAAAAACACACCTTTGGTTCCTTCAATGTGCTCTTAAACTACAACTAACACATGGTTTTGTTAGGTTTCTCAATGCAAACTCTTTCTCTGCAAGTTCTCTACCAAAAAACCATCACAGCATACTAGCATAGTCCTACCACCATCCATTCCACTGACCACAAGTGGATCAAATCAATGGAATGGCAAGGAGATGCATATTCCTCTACCAAAACCCTAGAGAAGGGTTTCACAACCAAGTTTGAAATGAAACCTTATAACTCCCTTCAATATTATTGTTAAGATTCCAAACTACATTCAAATGAAAGAAAACTCAATGTAGCATCAAATCAAAATATGAGAAAATGATGACAAACTGGTACCTTTCTATAGTACGGCCTGTAGCATATGCAAATTCAGAAAAAATAGTCCTTAAGGAGCAGTCCGAGGAGAAAGGATATATCTTTTCTTGTAATTGAAGTCAAGACCCCCAACCAAGCTTTTTTGAAAGCTATCCCATCATGCTACATTCCCAAACAACCTTGCTTCCATGACACTTCCGTACAGGGGCAAGGTACAAATAGAAACAACAAATCAACTCAAGAAAAGTAGAAAACTTATTGTTTATTGTGATTTCTTCAAGTACAATGTCTTCCCCATGATTTTCTCCTCTTACAATGAATAGGTAGTGCTTTTAAGAATCTTGCCAAATAGTTTAGATTGGTTGTCAAGGCAGTTAAGGTCAATGGGAGGTTTGAAACTACCGATCTGTCTCTGCAACTGTCTCTTTTTGGACTGCAATGAATGGTTTAGGCATAACAATGCCTTCAAACAAATTTACAAACTAAATAGGCCTTGAACAAGGCATTAGACCTCTTGACATCCTTCTAGACTTCTTGATATCATTTTAAACTTCTTGTCACGCCTTTACAAGGCTCACAAAACATGAAGACTTACATGACTACCTTTTAGGACAATAGTTTGTAAACATTGGAACATAGTCCTTTACAACATGGCATCATAGCCTTATTACATCATGAGAATGGTCTCTAGGACCTTATGAAACCAACAAAACAAAAATGAACTTCAAAACAAGAGAAATCAAGATTTTGATCTTCTTGTATCCTTGGTGCTCCTGCACCATACTCCCCGAGTGGAAAGAGAACTCAAGTCTCTTGAGGAAGTAGATCAGCAATGCTGACACCATGTTTCAAGATGTCTTCTTTAGTCATCCAAGTGGCATCTTCAATAGGCAAGCCACTCCATTTGATGAGAAACTATTTGTATGTCTTCTTCCTTGTCTTCTTCAAGACCTTGGTGACAAGAATGCATTCAAACTTCAATGGATGATTGGGTGGAAGACCTTTGATCCAATCTTCATCTCCTGTTGCTGTCATATCTACCTCTGAATCTGCAGTAGAATCACCTTTGAAAGGGAACAAATCTAAAACATTGAAGATAGGAGATATGGACAAGCCTTGAGGAAGTTCAATCTCATAGGCATTGGGCCCAAACTTGTGCACAATCCGGCATGGTCCTATCTTCTTCATGAGGAGTTTGGTTGTCTGCCCCTTAGGAAGTCTTTCCTTTTTCAAATGAGCCATGACCAAATCCCCAACCTTGTATTGTACATCTCTCCTTCTTTCATTGGCTTTCTCCTTGTACTTGTCATTTTTCTTTTGAAGAGTTTCCTTGACATTATCATGAATGTTCTTCAAGGCCAATGCAAAGTCTTCACCTTGAGCACTTTTCCTTTCCAACCCATGGAGATCTTTCAATTCAAGGACACCTCTTGGATGAAGGCCATAAACAATCTCAAATGGACTCCTTCCTGTGCTTCTATTTGTGGAATCATTATAGGCAAAATCTGCTTGAGGGATGATCATATCCCATGCCTCTCCATGCTACTTGGTAAGACACCTGAGAAGGTTTCCCAAGGACCTATTCACCACCTCAGTTTGGCCATCAGTTTGAAGGTGATAGGCTAAAGTAAAGGACAATTGAGTGCCCAACTTCTTCCACAAAGTGCACCAAAAATGGCCTACAAACTTTGGATCCTTGTCAGTCACAATGTTAAGAGGTAAACCATAGATTCTAACAATTTCTTTGAAGAACAAACTAGCAATGTGAGAAGCATCATTAGTGCATTTACATGGCAAGAAATGAGCCATCTTACCGAATCTATCCACCACAACAAATATTCTATCCAAGCCTCTTTGAGTCCTAGGAAGACCCAACACAAAATCCATGCTAATACTTTCCCATGGCCTATTAGGAATAGGAAGTGCTTGATATAAACCAACATTAGATGAAGTACCCTTTGCCCTTTGACAAATACTGCAACATTCAACAAATTTTCTGATATCTGATTGCATTTTAGGCCAAAAATAAAACCTCTTCACCTGATCCAATGTTTTATCCAATCCAAAATGACCTCCAAGTCCACCACAATGTTTTTCCTTTATGATGTTCTCCCTCATGGAACATTTAGGAACACATAGTTGGCTGCCTTTGAACAACAACCCCTGCTGCAACAAAAACTCAAAAAAATCAGAATGATAAGAGTCTGAAAATTGTGAACAAACTTCATATACCTCCTTGAAATCTTCATCATCCTGATACATATGCTTGAGAGCATCAACCCCTACACTTTGCAACTGAATTTCTTGGACCATACACACCCTTCTACTCAATGCATCTGCCGCTTTGTTAGCCTGCCCCTTCTTGTGTTTGATTGAAAAAGTATAGGCTTGGAGTTGCTCAACCAATTTCATATGCCTATGATTGAGTTTCTCTTGTGAATTTAGAAAACCAAGTGCATGGTTGTCAGTATAAACAATAAATTCTTTTGGCAAAAGATAATGCCTCCATTTTTTCAAAGCTTGCACCATTGCATACAATTCCAAATCATAAGTAGAGTACTTTCTCTTAGCATCATTCAAATTTTCACTAAAGAAAGCAACAGGCCCGCCCTCTTGACTTAGGACAGCCCCTATAGCAAGATTACTAGCATCACATTCCACTACAAACAACTTATTAAAGTCGGGCAAAACAAGTATGGGCTCTTGTGCTACCTTTTGTTTTAGAATTTCAAAAAAATCATTGGCTACCTTTGTCCACAAAAACTTACATTTCTGCCCCCCTTTGATGGTATCCAAAATTGGTGCACAAATATGACTAAAACCCCTTATAAATTTTCTATAAAATGTTGCCAAACCATGGAAACTTTTCACATCACCTACTATTTTTGGAGTTGGCCATGACAAAATGGCTTCTACCTTTGTTGGATCCATCTTCAAACTACCCTATGAAATCACAAAACCAAGATAGGTGAGTTCTTCCTTCATGAAGACACTCTTTTCCATGTTGATCATCAATTGTTCATCATGCAACTTCCTCATAACCTGATCCAAATGTTGCAAATGCTCCTCCTTAGTCCTGTTGAAAACAAGAATGTCATCCAAGTATACCACAACAAATTTGCCAATGAAATCCTTCAACACTTCATTCATGAGATGTATAAAAGTACTTGGAGCATTAGATAGACCAAATGGCATCACCAACCACTCATAAAGACCCTCATTTGTTTTGAATGTTGTCTTCCATTCATCCCCTTGTTTGATTCTAATTTGATGATACCCACTCTTAAGGTCTATCTTGGAAAAGTATGTAGCCCCTTCCAAACAGTCCATTAGGTCCTCAATTCTTGGCATAGGGAACCTATATCTTATGGTAATCTTATTAATGGCTCTAGAATCCATGCACAACCTCCATTTACCATCCTTTTTAGGGGCTAGGACTGTTGGGACAGCACATGGGCTAAGGCTCTTTCTTACCAATCCCTTATCCAACAATTCTTGCACTTGCTTGGCAATCTCTTCATTTTGTGAAGGTGTCATCTTGTAGGCTACTTTGTTTGGCAAATTAGATCCCGGTATGAAGTCAATTTGATGGCTTATGTCCCTAATAGGTGGCAACTCATTAGGTATTTCTTCTACCATAATCCCCTTATACTTCTCTAGCAATTGTTGCACCTCATTAGGAACTTCTTCCGTACTAGGATCATGCAAACTAGGACTGCTTTTAGGCTTCAAAATTAGAGCATACCCTTGGGTTCCTTCCTCCTTAAGGGAAACTAGAAACTATTTACCATTCACAATCATGACACTTGACCCAACATTCTTTTCTACATGCTCATCAGGCAATGGATCCATTCTATACTTTCTACCATTCTTAGTTATGATGAAAGAATTAGTTTTACCATCATGTTGTGATTGAACATCATATTGCCATGGATGTCCTAACAGCAGATGACAAGCATCCATAGGAATTACATCACACAAAATTTTGTCCTTATATCCTCCTATCTCAAATTCAACCCATGATTGTTCATCTACCAAAACTTGTTGCCCTTTATTCAACCATGATACTTTATAAGGACTAACATGAGGAAGCTTTTTCAATTTCAATTTGTTTACCATTTCAATGGAAACCAAATTTTCAATTGAGCCTAAATCAACAATTACCTTGCAAATCTTACCATATGCCTTGCATGTTGTCCTGAACAATGTCTTCCTTTGAGGGGGTTCTTGAGTTTGAGGCACCTTCAACATGGTTCTTCTCATCATCAAACTTTCTCCTTCATGGACTGGGGTTGCACTTCCAATTGGAGAGTTGACAATTTGGTAATCTTCCTCTTGGATCAATTGGTTCCATCTCTCTCCTCCATGAGAGCTTGAGGCTTTCTTTTCAAGACACTTGAAGGCTGGATGTCCCACTTGGTTGCAATTGTAGCACCTTCCTGTAAAGACATTAGGACCTCTTCCTAGTCCACCAAATCTACCTCTCCCATTAGGCCTTCTTCCTCTAAAGCCTCCTCTAGAACTGGATTCTCCACTTTGCTCTTGGGAACTAGATTCTCCTTGGCTTCTCTGGGATTGATTTCTGCCCCCAAAACTGCCCCTACCTATGAAATTTTTGCCACCTCTTCCTCTACTTTGCTGCTCACCTTTCCTCTTCAACTTCTCTTCAACCCTTAGTGCCACTTGAAAGCACTTCTCCACAGTTTCAAGGGTTAATAAACTGATTTCATCTTGAATATTGAACCTCAAACCATTTAGATACCTTGCTACCTTGGCTTTTTCATCCTCCATGTACCCACAACGAAGAGTGTATTTGTGAAACTCCTCGGTGTAAGTAGCCACATCCAAATCTCTTTGTTTGATATTTTGCATCCTCTTGTAGATCTGCACCTCTATTCTGATGGAAGGAATTGGGACTTGATCCTCTCCAACATTCTGCTCCATAAGGAGATCATACTCTTCCCATTCTTTACCCTCTCTCCTTGGGTGTAATTCCACCATGTAAGGGCAACACCTTTGAGTTTAGTTTTTGTAAACTTAACCCTCCTACTTTCAGGAACTTCTTTATACTTAAAGTAGTTGTTTAGAGCCTCAATCCACTCCATGAATTCATCAGCATTCATCTTCCCACTAAACATGGGAATCTCCATCTAAGCCTCCGAAGAATCCTTACCAATTACCTTGATGGCTTCAAGAAAATGCCTTTGATCAGCCGATACCTCTACCTCTTCTTGCTCTTCTTCTTCTTCCTCTTTCTCTTCCTCTTCATCTGAACCTTCATCTATCCTCTTCCCTATCCTCAATGCTTTCAACTCTTCTTGGAGTGCTTCCTTGACTCCACTTTTGATCTTCTCTTCCATCTCCTTGAACTTCTTAACAACTTCAGTGGTCATCCCCTTTGGAGGCATATTGCTAGCCTCTCCTTCACTCTCCTCTGCTGACATATACCAGGCCAACAATAGAACCTTTTATGTCTCTGATACCACTATGATGTAGAGGCAAATTGGATGGGAAAGAATAGACAAACTAGACAAGGTTCACTACACTTACTAGCCAAAAAAATAGAGATCTTTATGCAAAAGTGGGAACAACAGAAAGAAACTCTAGTATCATCATGGAAATATTGGTTTGGGATGTTAGGGGACCTATTCCATTTGTTGGCCAAGGTAGATTGGACTTCGGGTTGGTACTTCCTTAACAAACCACCCAAAATGGCTTGTAGCCCTTCAAAACGACAACAGACCTAATAACTTTTGACTCAGACATCCAAACCTAGATCTTAGATAGTCAGTAGATACCCATTATGACCCTCTATCACATATCCCAAACTTGGAATAGGTCGTTTTGGACGGAATATCCCAACCAATAACCCCTGTCAGTGGCCTAGTGCCTCAATTAGGCCAAATTTACAAAGAGACTACCAAAGAATGCAAGCCCAGAACTCAAACAAAGGTTTGGATACTTAGAATACATTCTAAAACAAAGGAATTTGTGGGTTTTAGACTTCTACTAACTGTTGTTCCCAAAAACACACCTTTGGTTCCTTCAATGTGCTCTTAAACTACACCTAACACATGGTTTTGTTAGGTTTCTCAATGCAAACTCTTTCTCTACAAGTTCTCTACCAAAAAACCATCACAACATACTAGCACAGTCCTACCACCATCCATTGCACTGACCACAAGTGGATCAAATCAGTGGAATGACAAGGAGATGCATATTCCTCTACCAAAACCCTAGAGAAGGGTTTCACAACCAAGTTTGAAATGAAACCTTATAACTCCCTTCAATATTATTGTTAAGATGCCAAACTACATTCAAATTAAATACAACTCAATGTAGCATCAAATCAAAATATGAGAAAATGATGACAAACTGGTACCTTTCTATAGTACGGCCTGTAGCATATGCAAATTCAAAAAAAATAGTCCTTAAGGAGCAGTTTGGGGAGAAAGGATATATCTTTTCTTGTAATTGAAGTCAAGACCCCCAACCAAGCTTTTTTGAAAGCTATCCCATCATGCTACATTCCCAAACAACCTTGCTTCCATGACACTTTCGTACAGGGGCAAGGTACAAACAGAAACATCGAATCAACTCAGGAAAAGTAGAAAACTTATTGCTTATTGTGATTTCTTCAACTACAATGTCTTCCCCATGATTTTCTCCTCTTACAATGAATAGGCAGTGCTTTTAAGAACCCTAACAAATAGTTTAGATTGGTTGTCAAGGCAGTTAAGGTCGATGGGAGGTTTGAAACCACCGAACTATCTCTACAACTCTCTTTTTGGATTGCAGTGAATGGTTTAGGTATAACAATGCCTTCAAACAAATTTACAAAGTAATTAGGCCTTAAACAAGGAGTTAGACCTCTTGACATCCTTCTAGGCTTCTTGACATCATTTTAAACTTCTTGCCATGCCTTGACAAGGCTCACAAAACATGAAGACTTACATGACTGCCTTTTAGGACAGTAGTTTGTAGACATTGGGACATAGTCCTTTACAACATGGCATCATAGCCTTATTACATCATGAGAATGGTCTCTAGGACCTTATGAAACCAACAAAACAAAAATGAACTTCAAAACAAGAGAAATTGAGATTTTGGTCTTCTTGTATCCTTGGTGCTCCTGCACCACTGATGACTGTTTCATGACTGTATATCCTTTTCACTGTTCTTTTTGTTGATTGTTATTGCTCTTGACAACTGTGATCCGCTTTCTGAATATGCTCCTTGGGCTATGCTTTTGCATTTGTATATTGCATCTGAAATATTTTTTAAGGTCTATGAGCTGGGCTCAACCCTTGTGCGAGCCACATTTCCTCCACTCATAATGTAACTTAATGAATCAAACAGAAAGATAATTACACCTGTATCTGCACATGAAGCAAACCTGTTAGAAAATAAATGCATGTTTTGGATGTGTTTGATGACTGATTATTCTTTAGGACATCCAAGGTATACATTTCTTGTTTAATGCAAATTGAGGATCAATTTATACATGTATGGTATCTTGTTCATGTATGGTTTGCAACCATTCATTGCTTAGAGCATTGCTCTAACACCATTGTTTTTGCCAGATGTAGGAACCAAGAATGACATGAAGCTAGGAAGGACAAAGATGACTCGGGGTGACAAGACAACACACCAGAACTAGAACCAGTCATTCTCAGGCAATGACTGGCCTCTGACCCTACATGCACATTACTTTTTTTTTACTTATTCATGTATAGATTGTTCTTCTATTTCATTGAATAAGATAGTTAATCTCACGGCTTGTGTGAGATAATGAACATTTTACATTCAATAAAGATTATTTTTTTTTTGGAAAAAGTTATGGATAAACCCTTCCTATGTTACATGCACTTGGATAAGTGCAGTAAACTAATAAATATAATCTCCTGAATTATTTCATTTATGCACTTGAATGTAATGTATGAAGGACCAGATGAGATATACCTTACAAGTTTTTTGGATCAAAACTCTACCTGAATGAGCCGTAGTGAAATTTAGGTAACAGTTATGTTGATTTGAAAAGATTTAGAAATGGTGAGTTGCAACATAAGATTCCATTAAAACCTGGTGCTACACCTTACAGGCAGAAACAATGAAATTATAACCCTAAGATCGTGAAAGCCATCTTCAACGAAATAGATAAGATGCTGAAGGAAAAAATCATATATTCCATTCATCATTCCACATGGGTGGCTAATATAGTTCCAGTTAGAAAGAAGAATGGAGAGATAATAATTTGTGTGGACTTTAGGAATTTGAACCAGGCTTCACTGAAGGATAACTACCCACTGCCTATCATGGATCATATATTTCAAACAATTTCCAGTTCTAAACTTATGTCTATGCTAGATGGGTTTTTTAGGTTATAATCAAGTTGAAGTAGCCCCAGAAGATCAACATAAAACATTGTTCACTACTCCCATTGGTGTCTTTGCATACAATAGGATGCCCATTGGCCTTATAAATGTAGGAGCAACTTTCTAGAGAGCCATAGATCTGTCATTTGGTTACCTGAAAAACAAAATCATTGTTGTCTATTTGGACAACTTAACAGTTTTTTTTAAGAGAGCTAACCATTTGCATGATCTTGAAGTAGTATTACAACATTGCAAAGAATAGGGGATTTCTCTAAATCCTAAAAAATCCATTTTTGTTGTAACTGAGGGGAAACCTCTGGGACATATAGTTTCAAAAGATGGGATTAAGGTTAATCCCGAAAGAGTAAAAGCTATCATGCAATTGGGACTACCCGCTAACAAAGATGGCACTAGATCTTTCTTTAGCCAAGTGAATTTTTTGAGAAGGTTTGTGCCTGACTTTGCTGAGTTAACAAGGCCTATAACTGATATGATGAAAAATCATCCTGTGTTCAAGTTGAGCAATGAAGGAAAGAAGGCTTTTGAAAGTATAAAAACTGCTATTGCCAATGTGCCCACTCTGGTACATCTTGATTTCACAAAAGATTTCATCATATACTGCTATGCATCAGAGCATACCTTATCAGCTATTTTAATGCAAAAGAATGAACAAGGTATTGAGGCTCCTATCTCTTTCATGAGTACCCCTCTTAAGAAGTATGAGATTAGATATTCTCCATTGGAAAAACATGCTTATGTTGTAGTAAAGGCTCTGAAAAGTTTTAGGTTTTATATTATGCATTCCCATAATGTTGTCTTTGTACCTAAATCTGCTATCAAGAGTATCCTCACTCAGCAAGAAGTTGGATGTAATAAATGAGGGTCTTGGATAGAAAAAGTGCAGGAATATGATGTAGATATTAAACCCACTAACTTGGTCAAAGGAAAAGGTTTGTATAAAATGATTGCAGAAAATGAAGTTGCTGAAGAAGAACACCTGCCCCTGGTCCTCTTCACTAGCACAATAGATGAATGGTTCTCGAACATCTCTTATTTTTTAACTTATGGTGATTGTCCATCACATTTATCAACCAAGGAGAAGATAAATCTAAAACTTAAAGAAAGTTTTATTCTCTGGGATGGGAATCTGTATAAAAAGGGTTTAGATGGAACATTCCTTAAATGTGTTGATAAAGAACAACAAAAGAGATTATTGAAATCTTTTCATGATGAAGCTTGTGGTGGGCACTTTTCAGCCTCTATGACAGCTTTCAAGATCCTACGCCAATGTTTCTATTGGACCGTCATGTTTAAGGATGCCCATGAGTGGGTATCTAAGTGTGAAAAATGTTTGAAGTTTACTGGTAGACCTCACCTTGCTGCATTGAATTTGAAGCCTATGGTAATTGATGAACCTTTCCAATAGTGGAGATTAGATTTTATCAGACCTATTAATCCTAATTCCAATGTTGGACACACACATATTTTGACTGCTATTGACTATTTTACCAAATGGGTGGAAGCTATTCTAGTGAAACAGACTACTTCAGAAGTCGTGTGCAATTTCCTGAAAGAAAACATCATAGTGAGATTTGGTGTGCCCAAGAAAATTGTTTCTAATAACGCTAGTTCTTTCTCATCTTCTGAAATCACTCTCTTTTACTATGAGTATCATGTTAGCCTAGCACATTCATCCGATTACTATTCTCAAGGAAACGGACAGGCTGAGTCCAGCAACAAAAGTTTGAGTTCTATTATCAAGAAGTTAGTGGATGAGAGTCAGAAAGGATGACATAAGAAATTGTATGATGCTTTATGGGAAGATATAATTACATACAAGAGAGCCATAGGTATGTCACCTTTTCAATTGGTATATGATATTGATACTACTATACCTATTTCTTTGGAACTCTCAACATTAAATCTGCAAAAGGCTATAGAGAATGAGGAATTTCAATCTACACTAGAGAGGAGAATTATGTACCTAAATAAACTGGAAGAAGAAAGGGAGACAATTGTGGACAGGATTGCTAATCATCAGCAGATGGTTAAAAGGATCTTTGATAGAAGGGCCAAACAAAGAAGCTTCATTCTTGGAGACTCTGTACTTCTTTGGGACAGAAGGAAAGAGCCAAAGGGAGCACACAAAAAGTTTGATTCTCTATGGAGAGGGCCTTTCCAAATTAGACAAGTCATTGGTGATAACTCTTTTATGCTGGCTTATCCTGATGGTACTCCTTTGCCTCTTGCCTACAATGGGCAAGATCTAAAAATGCTCAATTGATAATGATTTTGAGTCCTTCCTTGTATCATAGTTTATTTTTGTTTATTTGCCTTGTTTTGTTGTTGTGTCTCTGTTGCCCAATGAATAAGGCTTTATGCCATGGTCTTCTGGATTCTCTGCATCTTGTTAGTCCTTGTCCCTATTTAGAGCCAGTTATTACCCCTCAATTCATTCCCGGGCTTTCCAAATTTTGTCGTTTCCCCTCTATGGTATGCCAAGTATTTGTTTAAGTCCTAGGCATTGTCTCCCCTTTGTTATTTTTGAAAAGAATTCAATGTCACGTGTCTTTAAATTTCCCCAACCTAGTCGTGAGCCTTTAGAGTTTTCTAACTTGGTTGCGTGGTTCCCAAGTTTTCAAACCTGCCGACTTCCCGACTTCCCAACTTCACTTTCTCTTTTGCTAAGTCTCACAACCCGCATGTTAGTCTTGGTAGTCAGTAGGTTGGCAGTTTTCAAAACCTCAGAACCTCTGACTTGTGGTTCTAAAGTTTTAAATCCTAGCGACTCGGCAATGGCTAAGCTACGGACCAAATTTCAAGACAATCAATGATTATTTAATGCGAGGTACGACAGGCACGATGAATGTCTTTTCGGTATTTTTGGAAAGCAAGTAAATCTGAGATTTATTTTCTCAAGGCACGAAGTTAATGCCACATCAACTTGGCATTTAAAACACGTCATGGCACAATAACGACATATCTATTTATACTTGGTGGCAGAAATGTTTCTAAGTTGTCTGATGTCATTCCTTCCACTCTACGCCACTGCTCTACTTAGCTATTTTTCTCTCTATCTCAGCAGCGGTAATGAAATTCAAAAATCAAGGAGCTCCCCATCACTCTGGTATTGAAAGAAGTTGGTCCATCATGAGAGACATTGAGCTCGGGCACATTGACCTAGTAGAATTCTAGTCTCGTTTGCAGCAAGAAGACAAGTCACCCTTCGCAAAGAAAATTTTGTAGAGTGGTTTAGCGCATGCCGAAGGTTTTCCTATTTATGTACCAAACATTGATTTGGTGGTTGCCTATGCGAAGAGGTACGTTCTCGAGGCTCTGGAGATTAGAGCAAAGGACGGAATGGTAGTAGCAAAAATTGATCCTGCAACCATTTCTCCAGCATTGAGAATTCCAAAGCAAGAAGATTTCAAAGACATGTCTATTGCTGTGGGAATGGAATTCTTCCAGGCAAATGAAGATTGGTGCAAGAATTTTTATCACGCACAAATGGCTAAAATATGAAAAGAGAGGTAAGTCCCAGTTACCCTCAAAACATAGAAGAGCTCATTTCAAAGATGAAATTTTAGATATTATTACTTTGCAACACCGTGTAGTTGGAAGTGAAAATACAAATTCTTTTGAGAATTGGATGTATCATTTTATTCTATTGATATGCGGTGAGGGAAAATTTATAAACTGGGCTGAAATTATTAGCTATCATTTGAATGAACAATTGGTTAAGTTTCAAGAGACCTCTACATTTTATATGTGTTCATATCTGATATACATTTTAGCCAGCCAAGAGGTTGTTTGGGAAGGATTGAGGCCACATGGGTCTTTAACCCCAAACACACCTGTGTATACTTATTTCCCCCAACTCACCAAAGAATTTGGAATGAAAGATTACCGCCATGTAAATGATGCCTTCCTGATGTTTGTTGTGAGAAAGTTGGATGCCAATCCTAAACTAAGAATCTCTCCTGAGGCTGCTTCATTAATAATGGAGTGTGGAAGTTTCTATATTCAGTTTGATAGATTCACTTATTTGAGAATTGGAGGTTATGAAAAGGCCCCAACTAAGCTACCTCGGTATCCCAGTGACTACATTGTTTTTCTAGAGATTTGTAGATAGATGTCTGCTGTGAATGTCAAATATCAAGGTATGAGAAAAAGAGGGTACTCATTCCCATTGACACTGTCTTCTTATTCTTGTAAAATGAATGATATTGCTAGAGGAGTGGAGCATGCTCTTAGTGAATGCAATTTCCATTCTTTGGCAATGAGAAGCAATTTTGATAGAAAAAACTATGTGAATAAAAACTTCCATGGCTCTGGCTCTGGCTCTTACATGAGCACCATTCTAGTTTGGAGGATTTCTGGGAAGACTGTATAGATGATCGTGAGGTCCAAAGAAGAGGTTGTATGAGACTCACTCTGAGTTAAATCCGAGCATTTGGTCTCTCCTTTCACATTCCAGATGGAATTGAAGAAAATTCTGAAGTAATTGATGTTGAATACCAAACTTTTATTACAAGACCTCTTCCTCAAATCAATTGGTCAAAAAAAGAGGTTGTGGATGTCAAAGTTTGTTCAGCTGCAGTAATAAAGAGGATAGAAGATTGGTTGGTCGGGAAATGGCGTGAACATGCTGGTTCACCCCATGAGCAAGGCTACTGAACAAAGAACTGTGCAAGGTTTTGGTGTACAGAGTTCTTTAGGAAGGCAAGAGATATCACAGCTCAATTCTAACTCACAATCAAGAGGTGATGGTGAGAGACCTGATGATACTCTTAATTTAAGTCATCCTGTGAGTTAGATGGTTCCCCTTTACCTACTTTGAGAAAGAAGAATGCTCAAACTAAAACTGTGCATGTAAATCCCGACCGTATTTTTGAACAAATTGTTAATGATGGTTCTTTTCCCCCATTTTTTGAAGTTCCTTCTCCTCCTGCTGATGATGAGGTTTTTGTTTCTGTCCCAATTGACAATCAAAATAAGACTACTTCCAACAAAGTAGATACCAATGTAGTATCTTCCTCCCCGAGTTGGATGAAGAAGGCAGTGGATAAAAAGAGAAAAAGTGTGCCTACTACGGAAATTGAAGTAGACACTATTGCCAAGTTATTGCAGAGTACTTCGAAGCCTAAAAAGGCTAAGAGAATGTCCAGAATGGTAACTGATGCTACTTCATGCCACTAGGTAATGGAAATTGCTGACCCTGTAAAGGACCTGAATGAAAATGAAATTACTGAGACAGACTACAAAATAAGTCATATAGACTTGGGTCCTTCTACTTTGGAGGGAGATGCCTATCATGCTAATTATTCTGTAAGTGCTTTAATCAAGAGGGCTAAGGAGGAAAGGAACGAAAACATAAAGTTGCAGTCTCAAGTTCTCTCTTTGAGCAATTACATTCATTTCATTGTGACACCCACGTCTCATGAAGCCTCAAGTTCTGAAATTACAGGAATTAATGCAAATACTATGCAACAAAGAAAGAAAATTTTGAATTTTGCTAAAGCTATGAATGAATGGATTGAGAAATTGTCTTGTGAAATCGTATTTTTCCTTAGTCGTTCAGTACAGTCCTATATTCAAGTGCACAATAAGAGAAAAGAATTGGTCAATGAGCTTCAGCAGATAAGAAAAGAGCAATATAGCACCTATGTGCTTTCCAAAGAAGTCTCTGATCTAGTGGCCATGGATTCCCTTACACTCATCAAGGAGAAAATAATCAATCACCCGCAGGATATATCTAGACCCTTCTTGGGTCGACTCTCTGGAGTGGAAGTTATCCATGTATGACAATCTTATTGATGAGATTAACAAGACATTGCGCCTGTACCTTGATGCAATGATTGAAATCAAAAATGACTGCAATATGTTAGAGGTTGACATCATGGAGGAATTTGGAGAAAACCTATTGGATGTGAAGGAAATTACTTAGAGATTTAAAGATACTTTCAATAAGGAAATTACAGATATCGAGACCATCACTGGTGAATCTTTAGGGAAGTTGGGCTTGATGCAGGTGTATCTAAACTCTTTCAAGACCAAGGGTGACAACAACCATGAAGCTTTAGTTGGGGCTAGTAGAATGTTGAATAAGTTGAGAACCAGACTGCAGATAACAATGACACCAGGCAACAAAAGCATTACTTCCGTGGTTACCAGGTACAAGGAGTATAAGATCAAAATGAAAGCGCAAGAAGCCATGGCAGAGGAACGGGATGGCGAAAGTGTTGAAGACTCAAGAGAAGATGAAGGCGTGGCCATTTAGTTATTTTTTTTTCATGTTATTTCTTGATATTTGGCTCAAACACTTATTCTGCAAAATTTATTATTTTAAATTGGTTGTCTTCAAGATGTCGTTCTATTTTCTAAAGACAGTTATTATGTGGACATTATAAATATATGTATGCGGGACATAGTATGGATTTTTTTGGGCAAACTTTGTTTTACTCATTAAAGTTAGAAGTTTTTGTTTTGGTTTTCAATCTCTTCAATATAGAAAGGAAATTTAGGCTGGATGTTCAAGCAGATATAATCTCTGTGTTATGGTGTTTGGATACTATTCTTCTTACATTGAGTATATTATCAGTGTTTATTTTCTATCTGTGTTGAAGTATTGGATATTCGTTCTGCTTCATCACTATAGATGTTTATCTTTGAATGAATGTATCATGGTGGTGGATTTATAATCTGTTTTATTCAGTATAATTATTGTTTGAAGTCTTTGAACTTCTTTAAATTTCAGTTATTTTGGAAGTGTGAAATCTCCTTTCAAAGCTTTCTAGTCAAAAGCATTACCTTTCCTTTGCTTTCTAGTTAAAAGTGATACATAGTTTAGTTCACTGTACATCATTTGAAGGTAGGTGCCACCTTGTAAAATAAGCAGAGAGTTGGTTATAAAATATTATTGTAACTGACTCAACTATGGTTTCATTTGTCATTGTTTGGGTGAGAAAATATAGAGTTGAATGACAAATCTATAAACCGACATCCTATAACAAGGTTTCAAACCTAATTGTTTTTATTATATACCATTTATTATAATTCTAATTAGGTTTTGGATCCACCCTTCATTATTTCATTACTACATTATGATTAGGGTTTATATTTTATGAACTCACCCACCCTTTGGATTGCACCTTATTATTTGATCATTCCTTAAAACTCTCATAAACCATTGCATTTAGCTTGTGTCCTTGCATGTCTCATCGATTTTGTTATGTTCCTTCACTTTATAGCATTAGATCCTTTCATTGTTGATACCCTCATGCCTTTTTATCCTATGGATGGGTTTGCATGCACTATGAAGATATTAACAATATTTATGAACTTGCATTCTTTATAGAGTTGGTGATTTTTTATTATTTTTTTTAGATACCCTCACCTCACTTATTTATGAACTTCACATAGACACTAATTTTACCAGAATGATATGTTACCTTTGAACACTTTTTATTTTCCTACTCTAGATCATGATGTAGATACACCATGTAGGTGAGATAGTTAAGATTATTCTACCCTTGTGTTACATTGCATTGTGATATAATTACTTTTGGTGAAGAATTATTAAAGAGGAATTTGATGATTCTAGTTATCTTCATTGTATTTTAAGCCATTCATGCCTGCTAATTATGGGCACTTATTTGATGATATTGTTGTTGCTAAAAAATGTTTTGACTCAAGGATTCAAACCTTTCACCTATCATGAAGGTCAAAATAGAATTGAACCAACCCAAGAAGTAGATAACTAGCTCAAGTGTGAAACAAGTAGTTTAATTGCTAAGAAAAATAGGATTTTGTGTGTATGTCTTTAAATTAATAGATTCTAGGAATTCTAAGTCATTTAATCTACTATTTAATCAAAATGTAAGTGAGATCAACTATGTAAATGAATTTCCTCACATTACAAATTGAAAAGGTGGTCAATGGTTAATCTAAAATATGATTAACTTATTAATAGCGATAACTATTGTAGAGTGCTCTAAATCATAAGTTAAAATGATTCACTAATTTACCTACTCTATGGTCAAATTACTTTATCAAGAATGTTATTGAATAAACACCATGAATGTGTATAAGAATAAATTAGCATTAGTAATATATTAATCAAATATTTAGACGAATGTTGATATTATTGTGCTAACCCAAGAAAAGAACTAAACTAAATAAAGTAGTACATGATTATAGTTACAAAATTGGATATAAAACATCATCATACAAAATAATACAAGTGAATCATCCAAAACCAATGATGTAAAAGAGATTTTATTCAAGAAACATAACAAATTTACAATATAACAAATTGTTCTAGGCAATCAACTATTTTGAACAAATGTATTGTAAATATAAAAGAAAATAATCTCTCATCCATACAAACTACATGAGATATTCATCAATCAAAAATAAAGTCTATAGATTGTCCAAGCCACACATGATCACAAGTATGTCCTAATATTATTAGATGATTAGTCTTGAAACAAATGATTAGTCTTGAAATTGTATCAGATAATCATGTTGAAAATGAATGAAAACTTGGATATACTTGAATGCCTCAAGAAAAATATTTAATTGTCAAAGAATGAGTAGTTGTTCTTCCTATAATTGAATATCCAAAATGTTTCTCACCAAATTAGAGTTGACTGGATTCAAACAAATTTGTGCATGTGGTATTTTCTCTATCTACATCATATCATCAATGTTCTTATAAAACCTTTAAGTGTATATCAAATGACTTTATAATTCTTAGGTTGGGAAAGATAAATCACTTAAATATCTAAAAGGCAAGTGGCTTTGATGATCAAAAGTATTTGTCACTTTATTACTTAAGATTTCTTTATAACTTAGAACCTTTATAAATTTTAACTTATAAAATAAGACATTATAGTGATAATGCAGCTCACATATCTAGGAAAAATAAAGTGCCCTTAGGACATAAAGCCATGATATAATTTAAAAGCTCACTTTTACCTCCTAAGACATAAGCCAAATTAATGATTTTACAAATATATAATAATAATATAGATATCTCTCAAGGCTTTCATGGGTGCCTAGGAGACTACATTTACCTACATTATAAGCCAAAAGCCAAAAGGGAAAGCAAGAAATGTTTCCTCTTGTGCTGAAATGGTTAAACAATTTCCCAATTCTTATCAAACTCAAGCAGGTTTAAATATCCAAAATGCATTGCAAACCACTACCAAATTAGAATTTTGTATGATCACTAAACTGAACATGAACTATCAACAATCATCTACTAAAACACATTTAACTATACGCTAAAAAAACATATTATAGATTCTCCATGTAATCATCATTCACATTTTTTGGATTTAAAATATCAATGTAGCATATATCTACTTGATCATAATCATTATCAAACTCATTAATTCGTCTAAATATATGATCAAAAATTTAAAAATATCATTGAATCATACTATTAACGTATCAAAATGTTATGTCAAACCAATATTCCCATCAACTATCCCCAAAAGTTAAAAATTAATTAAAATGCATCGAAACAAGAAATAAATGTATGCACATGTTACCCACTTAACAACAAAAATTTCAACTCTACCCATTCCGAATTTCATGCACCACACATAATAAATTTAGAAAACCTAAAACCTAAGGCAAAAGGGAGGTTTTAGAAATTTGTGTACCTTTCATCCTACCTCAACTAGTGCATCTGATAATCACAATCCTTGTCTTGAAAGCTCTTTGATGATTGCTTCTACACTCAAAATAGTTGTTGTTCACCTAGAGTTCTAAAAAATGTCCAAATCTCTCAAGTGCATGAATACAAAGGAACACTAGAAAACCCGATTTTCCACTTATAAGTTAATTTAACCTATTTTAGAAAACATTAATCTTCACACAAGTAATCAACATGAGGTGACATAGGTAAATATCAAACCCTTCCATAGATGGTTTTGGATGGATGTGGAGAGGTGCACACCTTGGTGGTATATTTGATCCTACGCTAATGATAAGTAATCTTATATATTTTTAAAATTTTAATTTGGTTTTTAAATACCTTTATGCTACACATGATCATTTAACCCATTTTCACAAGTTTGGATGTGGGGCATCAAGCCTAAGGTAAGCTCGCATAAGTATCTTGTGTCCCTACACTACTTTTCAAGAAGTGACAACCAAGTATTGTGGAATGTCTTTCCTATGGAGGCAATATATAAGTTTCCAAATCCCAACATGTCAAGTTTGGTGATGATCTATCAATCTAGCTCATGACCCTACGTGGCATGAAATATAAAAAATTCAACCTTCAACTTATATCTCCAAGGTAAAAGTTTTGCATCTTTTAGAAATGAAGAAAACCACTACAATATGGAAATTTGAAATATGGTTGCAAATTTGAAACTAAATTGTAGAATATCAATGGAGATTTAAACTAATGTGAAATAGTGACAAATAAAATCAGCATTACTCAAGAGCCATACACATAATACAAAGATTCACGTGGAAAAAACCCTTTCGGGTAAAAAACTCCACCAGAAAAGAGGACAAGTTTGTATTATTTGTAAATACATTCAACTTCCTTCAATCCTACATCCAATCTTACTGCACCTATGTACCTGTAAACATTCATCTTTCATGCTCAACTCTCTTCTGTCTTCTGTTAAATAGAAAAATGCAAGCTTATAGAGGAAGTTTCCAAAATATGGCGCCCAACTTAGGAATCTAGCTAATTTTAGTGTCTTACATCTGTCATAACCTCTACATTGAATAATGTGCCCAAATGGGAAAATATCCCATGCCCTCATAAGGAATAGTCAACAATCAGGCTAAAACTTGTTGCAAAGATAGTTGTCGTTGCACCAAAAGATCGACCTGTTAATGCCCGATACAACCACCAGAGTTAATGAATCCACGAGAGGCAATTAAGCTTTGTCACGAACCCAAGCGCTATGCTGCATAGCACAAGGAGACCAAGGGCGCACACCTTACAACTATCCCCCCAGCGCAAGCGAGGGGTTTGAACCCGTGACCCAGGCTCTGAACCCATGACCCAGGCTCTGATACCAATTGCTGTAAAGATGGTTGCCGTTGCACCAAAAGATCAACCTGTTAATGCTCGATACAACCGCCAAAGTTAATGAATCCATGGGAGGTGGTTAAGCCTTGTCACGAACCCAAGCACTATGCTACATAGCACAAGGAGACCAAGGGCGCACACCTTGCAACAAAAACAACCTCTTACACCTTACAAGTTGTCATAAGATGCTTTGTCATACCGGTCCAATAATAGTTGATTCCTTGTGTAAGACTCCAATAATAGAAGATGCTCTTACACCCGTCATAAGTCAATCATTGAGCTTGGCCAACCCATATTTACCTATTTATTGTCCCAAGATAAAATAAATAAAAATATTTCAATCACCATAATTAAATGATTTTTGCAGTTGGTGGATCCTACATCCCTTATGAATATATTTACAATACAATATTAGGAGTAATTATATAAATAGGATTTAGAAGGTTGATGACACCTTGATCCTAACAATGTCAACCTCTAGGACCCCCAGGTGTCATGTTTAACTACCTTTTACCATTCACCAAGTGATTTTTTCTTGTTTTTTCTAAATTGACAAGTTCATGGCTTCGATGGTGAACTCCTATTTGCTACAACAAACTCATGTTCACCACAATGAACTTAGTGTTTGCCCCAATGAACTCCTATTCATCATGGCAAACATTTTACTATCAAAGCAATGAACAAATTTTGAAGAGGCAAACACATCAATTTTGTCCTTGTGAGTAATTTCTTTTAATTCTATGAGTTCATCTTCAATTCTCTTTTGTGCTTGCACAAGTTCTCTTTAATAAATTTTATCTCTTACCTCATTAATCCCCTCTAGCTTGCAATTATATTAATATCCCCTTTTCAACCATTTAAAGAGTCCCAATTTTTCTTGTAAACAATTACCTATAGTCAAGAATTTTTTGGGGGACCAATACAACTAAGATTTTCTTTTACAAGCCATAGTCAACCTCTACAAGCTATGCCTTTTTGTCCCCTTAGGAATTCTAGTTTATTGTCTTTTTCTTTTGCCTTGGGAGTTACCATAGTTGAAGGTTGAAAGAAGAGAAAGGAAGCTAGATTGCTAAGGACTTATAATTGCATTATTCAAACATGCTCTTCACCTAAGACATATCCAGTCCCAAGTATGAAAATTTCATGTTTTATTAGAATAGTTTTAATTTTTAATTTTTAATTAGCTTAAAATTATTTGTGAAAGAGGTGTTTAGATCTAATGTAGAGTAGACTTAATTTGTTAGAATTTAGCTAGTTGCATTTGTTTGCTAAACAGTTTGAGAAATCTACGCATTGAAATCTTTCCTTCCAAAGATTTTAAAAAATCCCTTCTTGATTTAAAGTTCTTAAAAAATCCCTTCTTGATTTAAAGTTCTTCTTCCAAGCACTCTCTCATTTTGAAAAGCTCTACATCATTTAGATCTTTGTTTTAGTTCTTACAATATTTCAACTTAAAGAGTTTTCATTATTGCAAGAATCAAAAGGAATTTCAACTAAAATCAATAGTTTCCAAGAGAAGGAATGCCCAAAGCGCTTCATTGGGATCTTTTGATTCCTTCATAAGGTTCTAGAATAAGCACTAGGATTTCTTCTAGTGGATTAGGATTTACAAAACTCACAAACTCATCAATGTTAGAGGCATAAAGTTCAGAAGAAAAAGAGGAAATTGAGAAGATTATGATTGAATCCTAGAAAGAAGAATAGCATTGTGAATTTATTGCATCCTTGCTTCTCTTTTGTTTTCAAAGTTTGCATTGTTAAAAAAGAGAGAAAATTTGGTTGAAATGGTTTGGTAAGTAATGAAAAAATTGAATCAAATTTTTAGGACTATCCACCTTAGCTAAACTAGCAAGCTTATGCAAATTGTTATTGTTCTAAATGTGCCTCATATCCATGATCTTTAGCCTCATTTTCAACAATAGGAGTAATAACACTACTTGTGGGAACATCATTAGGAATACCATTTTTAGTAGATTGAGACTTTTGAGGATGCAAACAAGGACTTCGCTTTAAGGGGATATGAGGATGAGAATTAGATCTAACATATAAACAAAGCTCTAAAGACCAAACGATAGAAAAGGAAAGTAAGGGTTTGAGTTAAAATCAGATAAGTCAGCAAGCACTCAAATTTGAAATGGATTAGCAAATGAGACCCTAAAGGGAAAACTAGGGGTGGGTAGGGTAGGTGAAAACAAGATAATGCAATGAAGTTCAAAACCCTAAAGAAAGCTAGAGCTATAAAGCACAAATTGAAGGAATCCAAACCCTAATAAAATTTGAAAATAGGATGATGCAATCATAAAAATTAGGTTTGAACACCCTAATGAAAGAATGATACAATCTAAGGCAAAACCCTAGGTTGTGAGAAAGTTGGGTTCACCAAAAGTTTAATGGGAAACACAACCACTTACATAAGTTACCCTAGGACAATTAATTAAATCACAACGATAAACAAATTTGACCTAGGGTGACAAGCTAGGACTGGAAAATAATAAATGTTGAATTAAATGTAGAAATTAAATAAATTTATATGTGATACTTAGCTAGATTCCAAAGATGGAAAAGTAATGTTGGAGATGTTGGAAGTTGATTTGCTAAGGTGTTGAAATTCCAGGGCTTAGCCTAGTGGTCACCTTAGAATTTGTAAATTAATCACAATGTGATCTAGTTTAGATTTGTACCTATGAACCTAATCTCTGTGTCTGTGGAACGAAACTAGTGAGTAAACCTAAACCTATTACTCACGGATCTGAACTAGCAAAATGTGGACTTTTAGAATTCACTTGCCTCAATTTCTAACATCTAAATGTTTGTAAGGACAAGCATTGTTTAGGAACACCTTTGAGGAATCTGTTGAAGTATGAGGGTCACATTCTCCTTCGTCAAACCCCTAGTTGGATTGAGTTTATGACTTTGAGGGAAAGATTCGAAGATAGCAAGCAAGCATGTAATGGGCCTAGGATGATGTCACAAGTAGGCAATGTAGAATAGATTCTTCTTTAAGCTCTTTGACCTAGATGTTTCTTTTCACATTCTAGCATGATCTCAAATGAGGGAATGAATATCCTTCAATACAACAACTAAGCACACAAATCACCATAAATGTGTGCTAGGTTAGCTCACAATATAGGAGGGAGTCGGTAGGATTAAATTTAAATTTGAATTTTAAAAGTTTAGGGTTCACATCCACAAGCATAGAGATAACCTAGATCAAGTCCACACCCATGGATATAATCAAGGGTGACAAATGGGGGATCTAGGGATCATGGCCAAATATTTGGGGATAAGAGATGATAGGATCAAAATATAGGGATGTCAAAAGCCGAAATCATGCAAGAATATGCCACTTGTACTCTTGTTATTGCATTTGGGACACTTTAATCAAAGCAAGCCCAAAACATAAAGGACAATGGAATGGGTATGCAATTTTCACCATTACAATCTTGTATGCTTTTAATTGAGTTGCACTAGATATAAAACTTCAATTTTCATGGCTTTACTAACATATTTCAATTCAACTGACAATATTTTCGGCTTTACATTAGAGTTGACTAGATGTCACATGAATGGCTTAGAATAGCCACTCTTTATGGTGATTTCAACCATCACATCAGCCTCTCCAACATTCAAATCACAATTATAACTGTACTATTTCAAAAGATTGTTGAGCTGCAGAATTTCAAAAACTGTAGCACAGATATGAAAATTTTGCCTTGCATAGGACCAGCTTACTCCGAAGTGCTTCCAAATTTTCTCACAAGCAACTGCCAAGAAAAAAAGAGTAACTCCCCTCCATGGACCCATTGTCTAAAAGGGATCTTTTGAATTCCGAGAGAACATCTTGTAGTAATCCAGTCCTCTCCACTAAAGAATACCAATAACCAAACTTGATCTGGCAGATTCCCTGGCCAGGGATCCAATTTGACACAAAATGTGCTTGGTATTCCACTCCCATAAACAACACAAAATCCACCTGAACAAACATATACTTGGTTTTAAAATTTGGACCAATGGAAGAGGATTTCAGCTGAAATGAGGGCATTTAAGCCCCTCAAACGTTAGTACCAACCACCGAGTCATTCATGTCCTTGGACAACTTTAGGGTTTTTGGGCACTCAACCAACTTTAGGGTTGTTAGGCACTTGCCTGACTCTAGGAATATTAGATGCCTGGAATAGGCACACATAGAGCCAAGACAAAATGACACAGGAGCAAAAAGTAATCAATAGATCCTGTCATTGTATCCACAAATTGTCTTGATTGCAAGCCCTTCACTCACATTTCCTACTGGCTGAGCAACTTTCCATTCCCTTCAAGCATTCCACTCCTTTTGCATTTCCCATCCTTTGGAATCCTTTCCAGCTCTTCAGTCCAAAGGCGTACTGGATTCCTGGGAACAATTCAATGTCGGAAACTGACTAACCTGATTCCTTCTTACTACTGAAAGTCTGATACCATACACCTTCGTTATGGTGCAGGCCTCCACTAACAACTTGCTTCCCTTATCATCACCAATAATCACCACAAGAGCATTGTCCATGTTTGAAATGATGGAAACGGTTTGCATCTCTCACAACAATTTCTCTTGCAACAATCTTGGAGATAAGCTTGGTTGCAGTGTGGCAGTCACTACACACACGAAGGTTCTTGGCAACTCTAATGGTCGTTCCGGGGGACGTGTTTAGCAACCCAAATGCAATTGCCAACTTCTCACTATGGTGGCACACAAGTAATTCCTTCTCCTCTTCCTCCACATCATTCACTACAGGTGTTCTATCTGGATTATACCCTTCTGCCTTCATCTCCCAAGACAATTTCTCCAACTCTGCATAGATTTCCTGTGTTTGTGGGTGTGATCTGTCTCCTACACAAAAGCATGCATCCTTTTATGCACTTCAATCCAACTACATCCTGGTACCTTACTAATTCCTCTATCTTTCATCAATTTCCTTACCTTTTTCACGTCACCCTGCCTACCCACTTCTGCATAAATATTTGACAGAAGAACATAAGGCGCAGTATTATTTGGATCCAAATCAAAAAGGAGTCTTGCCACAAATTCCCCTAGAGGTATATTGTTATGTGATCTACAAGCGCCAAGCAAACACACCCACACGGCCACATCAGGTTTTATTGGCATTTTAGTGATGAAGTTTAGGGCTTTCTCAAGATAGCCAGCACGGGCAATAAGGTCAACCATGCATACGTAATGATCCACTGTGGGCTCAATGCCGTAGCAGTTTCTCATGTTGTGGAAATGTTTACACCCATTGTCCACTACACCTGCATGACTGCATGCATATAAAACACAAATGAAGTTACGAGGTCAGGATTGGTTCCAAAGTGCTTCAAGTTCAAAGAGTTTCAGGGCATCCCTGCTATAGCCATGCATTGCATATCCTGCAATCATTGCATTCCATGTGGCAACATCTGGATAATCCATTTTGTCAAACAATTCACGTGCCTTCTGTATACTGCCACATTTTGCATACATGTCTATAAGGGCATTTGCAACTACAGCATAAGACAAAAGTCCGCTTTCAATTATTTTTTGATGGATCTCCATCCCATATTCTAAAGCTCCTATTTTGGCACAAGCCGGTAGGATGCTGACAAAAGTTGGGAAGTTTGGTTTTACTCCTACAAATTGCATTTGCTTAAAAATCTCCAAGGCTTTTTCAACAAGTCCATTTTGTGCATATCCAGCAATGATTGCAGTCCATGAGACTACATTTCGTTGAGGCATTTTGTCGAACAATTTGTGTGACTTTTGTATACTTCCACATTTAGCATACATATCTATCAGAGCAGTCCAGACTACAACATCAGATAAAAATCCACGCTTGATTAACTTTTGATGGGTTTCCATACCCTGTTCCAAAGCTTCAAGTTTGGCACATGCTGGAAGGATGCTGGCAAAGGTTGATGAGTCTGGCTTCACACCTGTGAATTCCATTTCCTTAAACCTTCCCAAGGCCTTATCAAGAAGCCCATTTTGTACATAACCTACAATCATAGCATTCCATGAGATCGCATTCCGTTGACGCATTGTGTCAAAAACTACTTGTGCCTTCTCTATGCTTCCACATTTCGCATACATGTCTATCAGGGCATTAATAACCACGTTTGTCAAAAATCCATTTTTAATTACATTTTGATGGATTTCCATACCCTGTTCCAAATCTCCTGTTCTGGCACAAGCTGGAAGTATGCTAGCAAAGGTTGCGAAGTTTGGTTTTACGCCTACTAGTTGCATTTGCTTAAAAATCTCCAAAGCTTTGTCAACAAGCCCATTTTGTGAATATCCAGCAATGAGTGCGGTCCATGAAACTACATTCGGTTGAGCCATTTTGTCAAAGAGTTTGTTTGCCTTCTGTATGCTTCCACATTTCGCATACATGTCTATCAGTGCAGTCACAACTACATCATCGAACAAAAACAGGCTTTCAATTATTTTTCCATGAATCTCCATACCCTGTTTCAAAGCTCCCATTTTGGCCAACGCTGGTAGGACGCTCGAAAAGGTCCCCAAGTTTGGCTTTACACCTGCTGATTGCATTTGCCTGAAAATCTTCAAGGCTTTTTCAACAAACCCAATTCGGGCATATCCAGCAATGACAGCAGTCCATGAGACAACATCTCGTTGAGACATTTTGTCAAACAGTTCACTTGCCTGCTGTATGCATCCATATTTTGTGTACATGTTTATGAGAGCATTCATCACAGTGACAGGAGATTGAAACCCACTTCTAATTATTGTTGCATGGATCTGCAAACCATGTTTTAGAGATGCGGCATTGGCACATACATGGAGAATTATGGAGAAGGTGAACTCATCAGGCTGAGCGCCTGTTGCTTGCATTTCATGAAAGAGTGTGAATGCCTGTTGAGGAAAGCCATGCCTTCTGTAAGCGCCAATTATTGCATTCCATGAGAACACGTCTGGTTCAGTCACGTTGTCGAAGGCTTGACGAGCATCCACCAATCTTCCACATTTGTCATACATGTTGATAAGTGTATTCTGTAAAAATGTGTTCTTGGCAAATGTAGGTTCCCTGTCATTTATGTGAGAGTGGATTTGCTTACCCTCTGAGAGTGTAGTCTTGTGGATGCAGACCTTCAATAATTGAGCATTTGAACAAGAGTGGAAAGAAAGGGTGGATGATGGGAGAAGAATGAGTATGGCCTTCTTGAAGCGACCCTGCCCAGAAAGTGCAGTGAGATTGAGGCAGGGAATGACATTATAAACTGGATGCATTTTCATTCCAACACGTTAAGACTATTGAGCTTTTAAACCCAACCAAGTGCTTCCTAGAGATTAGGGCTGAAGCAACAGCCTTTAGGGGTGAGTGATAATTCTCTCTAGGAAAAAGTACCTTTGGATTGCTAATAGGAGAGGAATGTTAGGCTCTTAGAGTGTCTCAACAACAAGAAATGAGGTTACGAGGCTTTTTAAGTTCTAGAAGTAATTTTAAGATGTACAATTTTTTGGTATATATCATTGGAGGGAAAATGTATCTTAAAACGTGCGTAACAATATATCAAAGTTAAGTTATCTATTTTTAATGAAATTTTAACATTTTTTTATAAGAAGAATTACTCTTAGGTTGAAGTAACGTGTTAACCACTAAATTGATTTCATACATCAAATTGGTGCCTAGCTTATGATGACTTTAAAATTTATTTTTCCTTTTCCTTGTGAAACAAAAAAACAAAATTACACGAAATAAAGAAATAGTATTATGCATCCACAATGAAATATTGCACAAGCTTTATTTATAATACATAACATGGTATTTTTATGAGCTATTTATAATTAGTTTTTTTTCAATAATATTTTTTATTTAGTTATTTCTTGAGTTTTATATGTGTGTATATACAAGGTATAAAAGTGCATACCTAACACTCATACATATTTGTTTTACGCCACTTTGCTTAAGATGTTATAAAAACATAATTACAACACTCAATTCGGCTTATTTGGTATACTAACCAACTCTTACCATAATTCATATTAGTCAACTACTACTTTCCATTTCCTTGATCCTTATACATCCACCACTCATAACATTTCCCTTTCCAAAAGTATGTCATGTGTGCAACTATGTCCCTTGGACTAGGTTGCACCCACAATCTTGTTCATTCTTTTTTAAATTCAATTTTCACTCTCCACACTAACCCTTTTAGAAATCTAACAGTTACTCCAGTAGCCCATGCACCAATTACCTCAAATTAAGGGACCAAGGGTTTGTGTTTATAGGCACCTACTAGATCATTAGTGAATGAAGAGATTACATTAAACATCATCAAGTGTTATCACACATTAGCATCAAGTATCAAGCACAAGAAAAAGAATTAGCAAGCATCATCATTGGCATTCCTGCATACATCATCATCATCCCATGCATGGTGTCTTTGATCTTGTACATTAGTTTAGGGGATTGACTTATCATCAAGACAAGGCAAGGCCTTCAACATTTTGTCTTCGAGCAAGCCCAAACATGCTTCTTTACATGACCAAGTTTACAGACCCAAGTACACTTGTACATGCAAATAAATCCTACAAGTCAACACTTGCCCGAGGACATAACCATGCAAAAATAATAGGACTTTGGAAAAAAGACTAGACATTAGGTGTGGATTAGTCCACAAAGTAGTTTGAGAGGGCATTTAAAACCCTTAAGGAGCACCCCACTAGTGTATCCATCCTTATAGTGCTAGATCTAGTTGTGGACTTTGTTGTGTCCATATATGCTTTGTTGGAGGGTTTAGGAGTAGTCCTTATGTAAGAGGATTGTGTGATTGAACATAAGCCATAGGCTTAACTACCCCACACATGACTTGGAGCTTACAACATTAATTCATGCACTTGTTTAATGGAGGCACTTTATTCTTGGACATTATTTTGAGCTTATGATTGATAATCAAAGTTTTCTATCTTCATTCATCCTAATCTTAATGCCTGGAAATAGTGTTATATGGAGTCTATGTATGAGTATGAATTCAATGTGCAATATATCAAAGGAAAGGAGGATATTTTTGTAGATAGATTTAGTAGGAGACAACATGAGGTCATGGCTATGACATTGGGCACAAATCTAAGAGGACGCATTCTCGATCACCTACCAAAAGATGAGTGGTAAGAGGAAGTTCAAGGAGAGTTGGAGTTCTAGAGGGCCCTTAAGAGGATGCTCTTGGGATACAACTTAGAGTTAGATGGACTTTTGTGGCACTATGGGTGCATCTACATACTTTCTTCAAGATATCTTCACATTGTGTTTTTGTTAGAGGAAAACCAAGCACCCTATGCATCACATCCAAGCATGATGAAGATGCATGCAAATATTTGATAGATTTACCATTGGGCTAGTTTTAAGAAAGACATTGTAGGTTTTGACATGCATTACCTTGAGTACTAGAGGGTCAAGGTGAGCACTAGCACCCAATAGGACTTCTTTACCCTCATTAGATACCATAGTGGAAATGGGACACCATTTCCATGGATTTTTATTATTGTTCTTATTTGTCATTTCACCATGATACCATCATGGTGACAATCAATAAATCGACAAAGGTTGCATACTTCACTCCAATGAAAAACCACTTACAATGCCATGATTATGGCATGGATCTTCATGGAAAATATTTGTCAAATTTTTCAAGAGTCCCTATAAGATCATCTTCGATGGTGATCTTGTTTACACCTTGACATTTTAGACTACCTTGTAATACGCATTAGACACCCAACTCAACTTCAACACATCATTTTGAGATATATGGCTAGGTAAAGAGAGTGAACGAAGTTTTGGAGGACATGTTGTGCATGTATGTGATGGAACAACAATCTGAGTGGGGGGATTACCTCTACATATTAGAGTTTGTATATAACAACCACTACCATAGTTCCTTGGGCATGGCGCCTTTTTAGGATTTGCATGGTCAACCGCGCATCACACAATTGAGTTGAGATAGAGTTGAGGATATGGAGCTACCATTGGCCCTATGATGCTACAAGCTATGGACTAACAAGTGGTCTTGATTTAACATCTTTAAGAGGCACATGATCATTAGATGTAAGATTTGGCTATGAAGGTAGCCACCCAAGATCAGGAAAGATAAAGGTAAGAACAAAATATTAGAAGACCAAAATGATAGAATAATGCTATTCTATTCAAGGATGCCATATGCAAAGAGATCCAAGAGAGATGTTCAATAATGAGCTACAAGTATGTGTATATAGAATACACCACCAAGAGATGTGAATGCACAACCATTGTGGGATAAAGAGGATGTAGTCATGTGTCAATAATATCTCAACCAATCTAGGAAAGTACAAGTCACATGATGAAAGTACAACCTACCTAAGTAGATACCTACATAAACAAGTTTGTTCTATCTTAGGTGCATAATATGCAATAAAGAAAATAACTAAATGCAAAAATAAAATAATCTAGTAGTACCCCCATAAGCGTAACTTAGGTGGGTAGGAAAGATAGATAAATGGGTCCTAACAAATGTGTAGACATGTACAAAATGATCCCCTTAAAAAGGAGAGAAAGATAAAACTTGTAGGACAAAACTTACCCTAAGAGAAGATAAAGAGAGTAGGGATATATGACCTTGCTTGAAAGAAATGAGAAGAATAAAACCTCATGTAAGGAAAAAGTCCCTCCAAAATAGAGAGAAGAAGAGAGATCATGCAACCCCCTCAATGTGTAGTCTCTTGCATGTTAGGATTAAGGTGCCATCAACCTTGTAAATTATATGTATTCAATTACTCATAATATTATTTTGTAAATGCATTCCATAAGGGATGTGAGATCCATTGACTATGGTAAATATTTATCTACGGTGATAGTAATTTATGATAGTTTTACCTTGGGATAGTAAATAGGTAAATGTGGGGCACCCAAGTCTATTATTGGCTTATGACATGTTGTATGGAAATTTTTTATTATTAGACTTTTACATGTAAGGAATCAACCAATTTTGGCTAGCCTATTATGATAACATGTAAGGTGTAAGAGGTTGTTTTTAGCCCATTATTGACTATTCCCAAGGTGGTTGAGGGATTTTTACATAATGGAGCGCTACATGTGTGGAGGAGATTATGATAGGTGTAAGAGCGTCATTAATTCCTAATTTTGTAACATCCCAATGTGGGCATTGGATTTTCCTAAGCTTGGGTGTCATATTCTAGTGACTTCTTCTATAAGCTCGCATTTTCTATTTAACAAAAGTTTGAAGAGTGTAGGATATAAATTGTATGTTTATAAGTACATAGGCGTAGTCAAATTGGATGTAGGATTGAAGGAAGTGATTGTATTGTAATTTCCTTTGAAGATAATATAGACTTGTCCTCTTTTCTAGTGGAGTTTTTTCTTGAAAGGGTTTCTCCATGTAAATCACTGGGTCATGTGTAAATCTCTTGTGTTTGTTGATTTATTTTATTGTTGATTTGCATGCTTAATCTCCATTCTGGTATTCTACAGGTTAAATTTTATATTTGCAACATTATTTTAGATTTTTATATTGTAGTGGTTTGCCTCATTTCTAACATTTGTATTAGAGTTTGGCTAGATTTGCTTCTTGGGTGGAAGAGTGAAGGTTATACATGCTATAGTAGAGTTCTAGTTAAATATGTTTTGCTGATTTGTGTATGGAATCCATGGCTACATTTACATCTTGGTTGGATATTGAGAAGTTATATGGAACTAACTACTATTTGTGGAAGATGAAGATGGAGGATCTCCTTGAAAAGAGGAATCAATGGTTGGCTGCAACAAAGGATAAGAAACCCAATAAAATAGATCAAGATGGTTAGGATAAGATGGACAAGAAAGCATGGGGGTAATCTAAGTTTGTCTTTCAGATTTAGTTCATTTGAATGTAGCTAAAGAGTGCACTGCATATTCTCTAAGGAAATGTTTGGGTGAGATATACCAAGCCAAGCGTCTGGTAAATAAATTATATTGAAAATAAAATTGTTTTCCCTAAAAATGAAGGAAGGTGATTTGATTGTTGAGTGCATTTAAATAACTTTAATTTGATTTTGAGTCAATTATCCTCTATTGATGTTAAGATTGAGGAAGAAGATATAAGTATTATTCTTCTTTGTTCTTTGCCTAAGTCATGGGAGAATTCCATTCTTGCTATTAGTGCTAATCTTGAAGATCCCAAGCTGGATGCTCTTGTTGCAACATTGTTGTCACAAGAAATGAGAAAGAAAGCTACAGATAGCTCATTGAATTCTCTTCATGTCAAGGGAAGGTCCAAGGAAAGACATGGATCAAAAGGATAAAATAAGGAGCATAAAGACAAGTCTAAGGGAAGACCTAAAACACCTAGTAAAAATAACAGAGTGAAGTGTTGGAATTGTAGAAAGAGGGGACATGCTAAGAAGGAATGAATGCATAAATAAAAAAGAAACAATGGGATTCCTCTACAAAAAAGTCCTTAGAAATAGGTGATGAAGTCTTACTTTCTGCATGTAATATTGTTTCTAACGAACACTAGTTGGTTAACTCAGGATGCTCATATCACATGACTCTTCATAATGAATGGTTTTCTACATATGAAGAATATGATGGAGGTGAAGTCTACCTTGGGGACAATAGTTCATATTTGATAGTTGGATGGGGCAAGGTACAATTATGTTTCAGTGATGGGAAGGTAAAAACCCTCCTTGGTGTTTTACATATTCCTAGATTGGCTAGAAATTTAATTTTTGTATCTAAGTTGAATGATTTAGGAATGCATGTAACATTTGATAAACATGGTTGTAAATTGGTGAGGGAGCTTGGTGGTAGCAAGGGGACAAGATTGGGAACTCTATTTAGGTTGAATGCCACCACTTTATGCAAATCCACCTATGTGACTGAAAAAACTAAAAATGCATGTATGTTGTGGCACAGTTGATTGGGCCACATAAGTGAAAAAGTTTTAAAAACTATTATGAATAAAAAATTGCTTGACGGTTTCTCCTATTTTGATGAGTATTTTATTTTTTGTGAGCATTGTGTGTTTGGGAAACAAAAGAGAGCATCATTTCCTTTAGGAAGTAATAAAGCAAAGAGTAAATTAGAAATTATTATACAAATGTTTTTGAACCTGTGGATAATGATTCTTTTAGAAAATCTCAATATTTTGTGACCTTCATTGATGATGTTTCAAGATATATATGGATTTATTTTATGAGACATAAATATGAGGTTTTCACTAAGTTTAAGGAATTTAAAGTCTTAGTATAGAATCAATCAGAACATAAGATAAATGTATTGAGATCTAACAATGGAGGGGAATATTGTTCTAAGGAATTTGATGAGTTTTTAAAGCATGTAGGCATTATAAAGAAAAATGCTACTCCTTAGACACCTCAATAGAATGGGATGGTAGAAAAGATGAACCAAACTTTAATGAAAAGAGCCAAAAGTATGTTAAGTGATGCATAGTTGTATAAATGTTTTTGGGTAGAAGTTGTGTGTACCGCTTGTTACTTGATCAACATATCTCCTTTCAAGGCTCTTGATTCAACACCTTATGAAGTGTGAATAGGTAAGAAACCTTCTATTTCACATTTAAGGGTTTTTGGCTATGAGGCTTTTGTTCATGTACCTAAAGAAAAGCATTCTAAGTTAGATTCAAAAGCACAGAAATGCATCTTTATTAGATATAGTGAGAATGTTAAAGGTTATAAGATTTGGAATCCTCTAACCAAGAAAGTTGTTTATTCTAGAGATGTGATTTTCAAGGAACTCAGAGCTATTTCTGATCCTGAACAACCAAAAGATAAGGAAGGGAAAAAGATAGTGCATTTTGAATTGAAGCAAGAAGATGCACATAAGAAAAAAAATGATCGATTTGAGGATGGAGAGGAAGATGAGGGTTCAAGTGAGATTTCTAAGCAGGATGACACTAAGGTTATAGAAGAAGTTGAGCACGCAAAAAAATAAGATGAAGAACCCCTTACTCCATCATTGAGAAGATCCACAAGACAAGGAAATCCAATTGATAGGTATAGCCCACTAGATTTCCATTGTGTATTTGTTTTATTAAGTACTGACAATGAACCTAGATCCTATAGGGAAGTTATTCTTATATATGATAGTGAGTTTTGGCAACAAGCCATGCAGGAGGAGATGATGGATTTAGACTCTCATGATACCTAGAATCTTGTTCATTTCCCCAAAGGAAAGCCATTGGATGTAAGTGGGTCTACAAGAATAACTTTGGAGTAAATGGCTCATTGGAAAAGCACAAGGCTAGACTGGTAGCCAATGGCTACTCCCAGAGAGAGGGAGTTGATTTTGGTGAAATATTCTCTCTTGTTGCTAAATTATCTTCTATTAGATTTCTTGTATCCATAGTTGCTTCTTATGATTCTAAAATTGGGCAAATGGATGTTAAGACTGCATTTTTGCATGGAGATATGGGAGAGGAAATTTATATGCAACACCTAAATGTTTTGAGGTAAAATGGAAAGAACACTTGGTTTGCAGATTAAAATGGTCTCTTTATAGTTTAAAACAATTGCCTCGAATGTAGTATCAAAATTTTGATTCTTTTTATGTTAAAATTGGATTTTGTGAGAAGTGAAGAGGATCACTATATTTACATTAGTATTGATGATCATATACTAATTGTTGGCTTGTATGTGGATGACATGTTTTTTAGTAACACCAAGGGTATGATTAGTGAGTTGAAAGCTCAACTTTCAAGTGCATTTGAGATGATGGATCTGGGAGTAGCAAGGTACATATTGGGAATGGAAAACAAGAGAGATCAAGGTAACAGAAAGCTTTGGTTGTCACAAAGTAAGTATATGAATACTATTTTGCAAAGATTAATATGTAAGATTGTAAGCTAGTTAGAATTCATTTACCAGTTGACACTAAGCTTACATTAAATATGTATCCCAAGTGTGAAGATGATTTTGGGAATATGTCTAACATGCTATAAGCTAGTGTAGTAGGATGTTTGATATATGCAATGGTTTGCATTAGGTCATATATTAACCAAGCAGTGGGATTATTGAGCAAGTTTATGTATGACCCTAATAGAGAGCATTGGAATTATATGAAGAGGGTGTTAAGAAATTTGTGTGATACTTCTAATTATTATTCTGTTTATTTTGGTACTAACAATGTGAATAAGACATTGGACATATAGGGTTTTGTTGACATCTGTAGATTGGGCAGGTGACTTGGATAGTCAAAGGTCCACTAGTGGGTATGGATTTACTCTATTTGGAGGAGTTGTACATTGTATGAGTGAGAGGTATCCCATGGATGCTTTATCCACTACTGAAGAAAAGTAGATGGGTACCACCCATGTCCTTAAAGAGGTAGTATAGTTACAAAGATTGTGTATAGGTATTGGTTTTGGTTGTAAGACAATTTAGATTGGTTGTGATAGCTAGAGTACAATCCATTTAGCTAAGATTCATATGCATCATGCTTGGACTAAGCATGTTGATGTTCAATATCACTTTGTTCAAGAAATGGTTGCAAATGGATGGATTGAGTTGAAGAAGATTGACACTCAGGAGAATTTTGTAAATTATCTTACCAAACCTATGAGCACAAAAAAGTTCACTTGGTGCAGGGAGGCCATGGACCTTATTTCTTGTACTTATTTGATTTATGTTTTCCAATGGATGTATTTACAATGTATGATGTCAATTGGGAGAATGTTAGGATTAAGGTGCCATCAACCTTGTAAATCCTATGTATTTGATTACTCCTAATATTATTTTGTAAATGCATTCCATAAGGGATGTGAGATCCATTAACTGATGTAAATATTTATTTATGGTGATAGTAATTTATGATAGTTTTACCTTAGGATAGTAAACAGGTAAATGTGGGGCACCCAAGTCTATTATTGGCTTATGAAATGTTGTAAAAAAATTGTTACTATTAGACTCTTACATGTTGTAAGGAATCAACCAATTTTGGGTAGCCTATTATGACAACCTATAAGAAGGTGTAAGAGGCTATTTTTAGCCCATTGTTGACTATTCCCAAGGTGGGCATGGGATTTGTCCATAATGGAGATGACATGTGTGGAGTTATAATAGGTATAAGAGTGTCATCAATTCCTAATTTTGTAATCTCCCAATGTGGGCATTGTATTTTTTGAAGTTTGGGCACCATATTCTAGTGACTTCTATAAGATTGCATTTTCTATTTAACAAAAGCTTAAAGAGTGTAGAGTGAAAATTTAATATTTATAGGTACACAAATGCAACCAAATTAGATGTAGGATTGAAGGAAGTGATTGTATTGTAATCTCCTTTAAAGATAATATAGACATGTCCTCTTTTATGGTGGAGTTTTTTTCTTGAAAGGGTTTCTCCACATAAATCACTGTCATGTGTAAATCTCTTATTTTTGCTGATTTCTTTAATTGTTAATTTACATGCTTAATCTCTATTCTAGTATTCTACATATTCAATTTCAAATTTGCAACGTTATTTCATATTTCTATATTGTAGTGGTTTTCCTTCATTTCTAACACTGCATTGATGGTAGATTCTTGACTCTAAATGTTCAAGATGATCCATGAACATTGAACAACATTTTTCCCTTCAGGAAGAAACACAAAGGTGTATGTGGGATATCTTCCTATTCTTGAATATTGGTGTATTATTTTATTTTCTTTCATTTAGTTAACTACTTTATCACATTATATGCACCTAGGATAGGACAAGCTTGCTTAGGTAGGTTGTATTATTGACAAATGAATGTTTTTAGATTTGATTGTGTATTAGTTTTTCATCAACGTTTTAGGTCACACTCTATGATCCATCATCAAGATGTAGTGAACAAGAGGAGAAGCGTTGATGAAAAATTATGACACAATTAAATCTAGAAGATTAATTGCTAATACTATGGACCATGGAAATTTAATGTCCTTAGGTTGTATTATCATGATGTGACTTGTACTTTCCTAGTTTAGTGGAGATGTGCACACATGTGACTACATCTCCTTTATCCCACATTGGTTGTATATTCACATATCTTGGTGGTGTATCATATATATATCCACCTAATAAACTCAATCATCATCATATATTTTTATCCTTTGATAGAATAAAATTATTCTCTCATTTTGAGTCCCTTTTGTGCTTTCTTGAAGCTCCTTGATCTTGGGTGGCTAATTCCATAGCCAAATATTACATGGTATCAAATCTTGTGGGATTGCTTCTTGATTATCTTTCTTAGAGATCTAGGTTGTAGATCTTGTATTTTTTTTAAAAGTTAAGGATGTTCTTCTCTTGCATTGAATGATGATTTGGAGAGTTAGAAAAAAAATATAGAAATATTTATTCTAGGGGGTTCATTTTATGGAAATTTATTGTAGGTACTTTTTGGATCCTGATGAAGTAAATCTGATTTCAACATTGGGTCCAAAGAATATGAGAAAGTAAGTTTTACCTTTTATTGCATCTAAATTGGACATTAGAGGCCAAATCTATAAGGGTTTGAAGGAAGGATTTTTTGTTAAGTATCTACAAATCACTCATCATTCAAGCATTTTGGGGTAAAATCAACCTTGTCATTATGTCTAGAAGGCCCAAAAATTTATAAATCAACTATGAAATCATCAAAATCGGAGCACTTTACTCCAAGCTATAGAGAAAAATTCCTACTTGTTGTATAATTGTACCATACAATACTATTGGCTGAATATTTTGTGCATGCGTCAGCAGTTGCAAAAAGTAGGTATGACAAAAAGTATTTTTTAATTTATAGGTTATATAAATTTAATTATTGAGTAGAGTCTATCTCAATAGGTATGTTGAGCATTTTTATATAATGATATTAAAACTATGGGTTTACAACCTGTAACCCTACTACCACTGAAGTGGTAGCACTGCCAAGAACTACCACCTCCACCCAATCCTCCACTTGGATACTCCACCCAAGCCTCCACTTGGTTTCTCCACCAAAAGAGGCGTCGAACAATTGAAATTGTTAAACATAGAAGGGGCCCACCAAAGTTGACTTAGTGCCACTTGTCTTAATGGTGCATCATTTAGAAGTTGTCAGAACTGACAACTTTTAAACATGCACATTTGTAGCACATTGCATCATCGCATCACTTTGTAAAAGGGGCCCACAACCTCTTTCTTTTGTTGAGTCTTAGAAACATGGGCCTAACACATGCTGATTGGAACAAATTGGTTGATGGCATAGTGTTTAGACTATGTCAGAACTAGCAACGTCTGAACATTGTGAAAAGCTTCCATGTGGCAAACTTGACTATTAAAAGATTGATGGCCCATCATAGATTTAAACTGCCTATTACAAGATTCAAACCACCTGACAAAAGATAAAAAGAAGATGCTACCTAATAGAGATGTAAACCAAGCTGCCACCCAATGGATCTAAAACAAATGGAGTGTGTGTAAAAACACACTACAGTACTTTAAGAAAATAATATTCTATTAAGTTGTTGTTTGACAGTAACCTAGCTAAGGATTCTTTTGTTTCTCTTTATAGATCAATATGAAAGGTCTAGATGGCATTCAAGGGCTTGTAAATGTTAGTATAGGATGTGCCTTTAGGAGGCAAGCACTTAAAGAGTTTGAATCTTTGATGTTTCTAAACTAGAGAAGGAACCTATGAGATTGAAGAAATGTGGTTGTTGGCCAAAATGGTGTTGTGGTTGTTGCACTTCCCAAAACAAGAAAAAGAAGGTTAATTTGAAGTAAGAGAAAAAGAAATCTAAGCTCATTGATGGCGATATTCCTATCTTTAATTTGGAAGATATAGAAGAGGGAGTAAAAGGTAGGTTCTGCATTTTATTACATATTTTTAAATATAATAGCACTTGCCAAATCTATTCACACTTTTGCTAGCTATATGTAGTTTTAACATTTTATCTAAAATATTTTCATGATGTAGGGAATTAAAATGAAAAGTTAGCATTGATGTCTCAGAAGAAATTAGAAAAGAAATTTGAGCAGTCTCTTATCTTTACTTAACCCACAACAATGCTTCAATTCTGACAGGAGATTAATTGGCCCCTTTTCTTTCAAATCTAATGAGAAGCACATTGATTGTGCAACATTCATGGGTGAATATAGTATCTATTGATTTGCATCATTTTTCCAAAGAGGAAGATATGTTAGTCCTGTTGTTTTTGTTTTTTTGTGCATCCTAGTAGATGTGTGGCAACATGGTTGCCAAGTATTCAATCTACTAGGATTATAACTTTAGATAAATTTCTCATGTAGTGATCATATGAATCACTTATAGATTTTAGTTTTTTATCAATGTTCTAATTTATGTGTAGGTAAGTCTTCAGAAGTATTTAGATCTTAAATATGTGTTTTTTAGTAGCCCCTATTTTAGCATTTTGTTGGATGAATTTTAGTCACAAATATAACTTTCTTGTTAACATCATCATATGGTCCAAGTGATTAATTTGTAGTGAATGATAATATCTTTAGGCTTCATCTAGCATCATTTGACTAGAACATTCATTTCTTTTTATGCTCTTTTTTTGTCTTAATTACTATTGTTCAACTAATAATTTAAAACCTTGTGCATGTTTTAGTTGTTTCTTCACATTGTACGGTCTTCATTTTTTAATTTACAAAGGAATGAGAAGTTGTTTCATTTATGATATACATGAATGTAATGGCATAATCATGGTGGGATAATCATATGATTTTGGATATTTCTATTATGTGTAGCTATAGTGGTATTCATTCTTATGTCCATATATACTTGGTGTGTTTTGGTCCTTCCAGACATCTAAGTTGTAGATTTTCATAATAAAATTTAAACTAATTTTCTAAGAATCCAGGGAGTTCAAAAAATGTATATTTGAAGTTGAACCATCAAAGATCATGTAAGTGAATAGATGGTTTTGTGGTTATCTTCCAATAATTTTTGTGTTTGAATTTTCTTTTATCTACCATGTAACTCAATTTACAACATTTTACTTTCATTTATGACATGTAATTTGGATTATGAGTTTTGATTTGATACCAAGTACAAACCTTAGGCATGCACAATGTGTTTTCCATGCACCCAAAAGTTCTAAAGAGCTTGTTACTACTATACCAAAGTGTGTCAAAACAAGACCTTTCCTTCTAAGATTACCATACAGCATGTGCTCTTATGTAGACAAATGGGGTTCTGTGATGATTTTGATCCACAATGGGTAATACTCTAAAATATGCATGAGGGAGGGTTTTGTAATCATAACCAAATCTCACATAGAAGTTACTCAAATGGTTAGTTAAAGTTCCATTTGACAATTGCTAATGGCCTAAAAAAATAGAGGTAGCTCACTACTACCCATGGTCCCTTGGAACCTTTTTTACATATGTAAGCATAATAATATGTACAATAACACTATGGGCACATGGATACTACCCTTTATGTCTCAAATCCTCCTTTGCCATGGGCACAAGTCTCTTCTTTCCCCCTTTGTTGAAACTTTTCTATTACTTAGTAGAATAATATACCTCATGGCATATCCTTATGTTTATGCCAACTAATTCAAAATACATACATTGAGAGACCACACATCAAGCCATGTCTATCAATTAATTCAAAACAAATACATTGAGAGACCACATGTTAAGCCATGCAAGATATATGCAAAATTTCTTCAAAGATGAAGAGCAAATGGTGTTTACTCGACCTTGGATTTATATCAACTTATATTTATTAGATCTATTGTGTTTCTTGTATATTTTCCTTAAGAGTATGATATTTTTCAAATGTTTTTGGAAGTATGATCTCCTTTCACTTTGAGGATTAAAATGAAGATTTTACTCTACGGTGTTTAGCATGCATAAATTTTTGCCTTTGGCCCACATTATTTTTTGAATGAAAAAGTTAATCTAATGCAAGGGCTTTTGTAAAATGAAATTTTTATATGTTGGGTAGGAGCTAGTTACATGTGGAGACTTGCTTTTGATAAGTTAAAGTTATTTGCAGGTGCCCAAGTAGCAATAGAGTGCAACAATAAAGATGGAAAAACTAACCTTTTATGCTTAAGGAGAGACTAACAAGGATGAGAAATTCAACATTCCTAACAAGAATCCTAAGTACATGAACTTCATAGATGCTTTGCATTATTGTACCTCTGTTGTAACTACCACATGTCTTTTGAGCCTAAGAATACAAGAGGTGAATAAGTTCCAATAGACTATAATTTTGTTGCTAACAAGAGTTTTTTATTAAAGGGTAAAATAGGTTTTCAAAGGACCTAGAACCTTAGATACAAATAGAAGAGCTACTACAAATAAAACAACCAATCAATAGAAAAACTATAGCCAAGCTCCCTAGAACTACAAAGACATAGACTTAAAGACACAAGTCCAGAAACACATAATAGTAAGATAGCATAGAGAAATAGACAACCACCCAAGAAAGCCACTACAGATGGTGCAAAGCCTCAGTTGTTTTTAGCTCCTCTTGATAAAAGTTAGCATGTAGGCTGATGAACTCCTCTAGCTCTATTTTATCCTTATCCTAATTTTTTCTGGTACTATTAGAAAATTCAATAACTATTTCTGGTACTATTAGAAAATTCAATAACTAGGGTGGTGACAACCATTCAATCTTTCTAACAAAGGAGTGAGCCTCCCCTTCAAAAAAATCCTCCAAATACTACAACATTCTTCTTAAGATAGCAATAACTAATAATTTCAATCCAATTGTGATCCCCACCCATGGTCACTATAAACAATAGCATGCCAAAATTAAATTGGATACAGAGCACTGCCACACCCTAGAATGGTTGAAAAACAAAATTCTAGGCAATAGTAGGATTGAAAAACTTGCTAGAAACATATCGAAAGTTCTGGAAACCACTCTTGCTGAAGGAACTTTGCATGTGAGACATCCTTGTCGAAATAGCCCAAAGCAAGGGAGTGTCACCAATGATAACCTAATAATTTTCCAAATCATGAGCTAGTAGGGAAGAAATCCTTGAGGAAAGCTCATCATTTCCAAACCAACTAGCTATCCCTTGAAGATAAACATCCCAATTGGTGAAGAAATCTGCCACTTGGTTGGCTTCTCTAAAGATGTGGTTCACTTCCACTTGCTTCATGGCATTGAAGATAGCTAAAGAATCAAGAACCATATTCTCAATGGTTCAACAAGGTTTATTGCTTCTTTTAAGACCATTAATAATGTTCATTGAATCTCCTTCCAAAATAATAGTATGAACCCTAAGATCCTTAGCCATCTTCAAATCATGGTAAGTAGCATCTACCTTTGCAAAATGATTAGTTTGAAATTCCAAATTAATCACAAAGGCCCCCACCACCTTCACTTGATGATCTCTCGAAGCCCCACCACCCTCCAAAGGGCCATGGTTGCCTTTAGAGGCCCCATCAAAATTAAATTTAGACCAATCATGTTGAGGCAAAGACCACTTGATATTGAACCTTAGAGATTTACCATTCTTGAAGGGGGTATCAATATCAATTTGCAAATTCTAGCCATTTGCTACTTTAAGTTCCTCTATGGTAACAAGTTTTCCTGAAGAAGCTCTTTCATGAAAATCCATAACAAAATTATCTCTAACAACCATGCCAATTTTATTAGAAACCCTCCAACCTGTAGACTTAAAGTCTCTAAAATTTTTGTTATTATGTTATTTTCATAGACTCTAGACCACATGAGGAAGAGAAAGATCCCATAACAACTTAAGAGAAGGATTGAGAAAAGGAGACAACTGGGCAACAAGGTCCTAGAAGGAAGAGGGAAATACCCAACACACATTAAAAAAGGGATAACAAATGGCCCCAAACTTCCAAAGAGAAAGAACAACCACAAAGAAGACAAAAGATCGACTTAGCCTTAGCCTCACAAAGAACACATCTATTGGGAAGAGCAAAGCCTCTTTTGATTAAATTGTCAATGGTCAAAATTTTGTTTTGAATAACAATCCAAAAGAAAATATTAACCTTAGGAGTTAAAAGAGGTTGCCAAAGACTGTCACAAAAGGGAGATGAACTAGGATCTAAGAGCAAAGAAAAACCAAAAGCAACATAAAAGCTAACTGAAGAGGAATTTCCCCAAACAAGTTCATTCTACTTCCCAGACTAAGGGATATGGAAGGTAGAGATAAGGTTGGTAAGTCTAGAAAAATAATAAAGTTGGTAGATGAGGGATTTCTCTAGAAAGATTCTTCCAAAAATGAACCCCCTCAATCACCTCAATAAAATCCACCTCTTTCTCTAAACGAAACTTTACAAATAGCACAAATAGGAGTCACCCAATCCACCTCCACCAAAGGGACATTCATCAACCACACATCCTCCCAAAACTTGATAGTCCTATCATCCTCCAATTTCCACTTAGTTCCTTTATTAAGAATAAATTTGTTGTTAGTTATGCACTTCCACATGCTTCAACCCTATGGTAGCTCATCGTTGGAGAGGGAGTCCATGATCCCATCATTCATGTACTTTTTACGAGCAATGTTAGTCCAATCCCTATCTTCTTTAAGGTATCTCTAGTCCATTTTAGAATTTAAAGCCAAGTTGGAGTTTCTTATTTGCCACTAACCCAAAACTCCAAATTTCTTATTTGCTAACAATAGTTGGTAGTCTAATAATGAACATATTCTACTTGTGCATATGTTTCTATGTATTTTTTATTAGGAATAGGATGCAAAAGATATCAATTGAATGCAGATAAAGATTAAACAGAGGAATGAAAAAATACATAGAAATAAAAGAATGAGAGACAATTTTAACGTGGTTCACCCAAACTCGGGCTACATCCACCAACAGAGAGTCCAATAATATTATCCAGCAAATAGAACCGATTACAACCAACAATCTCATGCAACCCAAATCCATTGCAATGTGCTACAAATACAATATCAACGAAAACCCTAACCCTTAGCCTTTTTATTAAGACTTATGTCGGTTACAAAAATACAATTTTTTATGGTGACCAATAGAAAAATAACTGTCGACGCATTTATAAAATAATAGGTAATTTTTGCTTCGGGGGGAAACTATGCTGACAAAAGTGGGGGAAATTTAACCTCTGAGTCTGATTAGGCTCCATATAACAACAATCTCCTATCTGGAGACTGATCAGACTCCACACCATATCATCTCCCACTTGGAGACTGATCAAACACCACTGCCCTCATAGCTCCCACTGGAAATAAGCACCCTGGACTTTGTTGTTCTGATTCTATTGTTTTCAATCTTGAAGGCCAACTGAAGTTAAAGAGGAGCTCAACTTCTCCTTTGTCACCGCCTTCATAAAAATATCCATTGGATTTTCATCTGTATGTATATTTTCCAGTCTTAACTGTCCATCCTCCAACACCGACCGGATGAAGTGATACCTTAGTTGTATATGTTTGGTCTTTGAATGCAAGGCATAATTCTTTGCAAGATGTATGGCACTCTGGCTATCCATAAATAAATAACTATTAGCATGTTGTTTGCCCAATTCTTCCATGAAAAATTGCAGCCATATCATCTCCTTGCTTGCCTCTGTTGCAACTACATATTCTACTTCCGTGGTGGATAAAGCAACCACTTTTTGCAACTTTGAGATCCAACTCACCATTGTCCCACCTAGAGTAAAGACATAACTTGTAGTACTCTGTCTGGTATCAATATCCCCTGCCAAATCTGAGTCCACATAGCCTGCTAAATCAATATTAGAGCCCCCAAAACATAAATGTTTATTGGATGTAACTCTCAAATATCTGAGAATCTATTTTACTGCATTCCAATGCTCTAATCCGAGATTACTCATATACTTTCTTACAACTCCTACAACATGTACAAGATTTGATCTCGTGCATACCATGGCGTACATTAAACTTCCTAAAGCTGAAGCATATGGTACCTTGAACATTTTATCTACCTCCTCTTGTGTCTTTGGACACATCTCCTTAGTTAATTTCAAATGACTGGGCAAAGGTGTGCTGACAATTTTTATTCTCCATATGGAATCTCTGTAATACCTTTTCAACATAATCAGCCTGAGATAGAGTCAATTTTATGTTCTTCCTATCTCTGCAAATTCTCATACCAAGGATTTGTTTCGCTGCCCCAAATCCTTCATAGCAAATGATTTTACTAACTATTATTTTAACTCACTTATGTGATCCATGTTAGACCCCGTTACAAACATGTCATCAACATATAAACATAAAATAATGTAGCTTTCATTATCCAACCTCTTAAAATAAACACAATGGTCAGAATTACACCAACTGTAACCTTGCTCAACCATAAAACTATTAAATTTTAAGTACCATTATCGAGGTGCTTGTTTTAAGCCATATAAACTATTTTTCAATATGCACACCAGTTTCTCCTTACCTTTGACCTCAAATCCTTGGGGTTTTTCCATATATATCTCCTCCTCCAAATCACCATGGAGAAAGGTGGTTTTCACATCTAGCTGTTCCAAATGCAAATCTTCAGTAGGCACAATACTTAAAATAATACGAATAATAGCCATCTTAACAACTAGAGGAAAAACTCATCAAAATCAATGCCTTTTTTTGTGCAAATCCTTTTACAACTATCCTAGCTTTAAATATGTTCTTACCTTCATCTTCCTCTTTTATCCTATAAACCCATTTGTTTGGTAAAGCCTTTTAACCTGCAGGCAACTTGCATAATTCCCAAGTCTGATTTTTCAGCAAGGAGTCCATTTCTTCTTCCATTGTATGCTCCCACTGAACATTTGTATCCACTTGCATAGTTTCATCATACCCTTCTGGTTCATCAGCATCTGTTAACAAAATAGAATACAAAGAGGGAGAAAACATGTCGGGAGGTCTACTTGTCTTTGTTGACCATCTAACATTCACTGGAGTTTGTGGTATTTCCTGTTGTTGTTGCGAAGCATGAGGAACCACTGGAACATCACTATTCGGAGTATCATCCAGCACCACATAATCTTTTTTTTTCTTCTCATACTGCTGCAATTGATCTTTGTACAACACCTTCTCATTGAATACAACATCCCTGTTTTTCACAATTTTTAAATTTTCAAAATCTCAAAGCCTATAACCAAATTCATCAATGCTATATCCAACAAAGATACATCTTTTTTATTTTGCATCCAGTTTGGTTCTATTTTCAGAATCTATATGTGCAAATACTTCACATCCGAAGGTTTTGAGAAAATAATAACTCACCTTCTTATTTGTCCATGCTTCCTTTGGAATACTGCAACCCAAAGGAACTGAAGAACCTCTATTAATTAAATATACAGCGGTATTGACAGCCTCTGCCCACATGTTTTAGGGCAGCCCAACATGCAATCTCATGCTCCTTGCATGCTCCATTATTGTCCTATTCATGCGCTCAGCCATTCCATTCTCCTGTGGAGTCCCTGGAATAGTTTTTTGCCTATGAATTCCATTAAAGGAACTATAATCCTCAAGTTCTTTGTTGCAATACTCACCACCATTATTAGATCTAAGACATTTTAATCTTTTACCCATTTCATTCTCAACCAAGCTTCACCATTTTTTAAATGTTTCAAATACATCAGATTTTTTCCTAAGGAAATAAATCTAAACCTTCTTAGTTGCATCATCTATGAATGTAACATAATACCGAGAGCCACTGAGAGAAGATACTTGAGCTTGTCCCCATACATCCGTATGCACAAGCTCCAACTTTTCATCTTTCTTTTGCTTTCCATCCTTGAGAAAACTAACTCTCTTTTGTTTGCCATACACACAACTTTCACAGAAATCTATATTAATACATTTTAGACCTGGTAAAACTTTCTTAGAATGAAGGACCTTCATACCTTTTTCACTCATATGCCCAAGTCAGTTATGCCACAGTGTTGTCTCAGAACCTGCAATAATTGTTTCAATCTTCGCCTGCGAACCTACAACAACTGTTCTTGAACCTGTTTGATTTTTTTCTGCAACTAAAGTAGAAAGAACAGTATGACCTGTACAAAGATATAAGGTGTCTATTTCCACACTTTTTGCTACTATTAAGACACCTCTTGAAACCTTCCAATTTTTATCACTGAAAGGAACTATGCAACCGTTATCACTTAGCTGCCTTGCTGAAATTAAATTCCTACTCAGCCTTGGAACGTGCTTTACCTCTTGTAGTAGCCAATGATTCTCATTCTGCAACTTAATCTTGTTTCTTCCCTTTCTAACAATCTAATAGGGTTCGTTATCTCCCAAATAAACTAACCCAAAATCCCCTTAGACATAATCAATAAAATAACTTCTATGGGGTGTAGCATGAAATGAGGCCCCTGAATCTAAAACCCATGAATCATCAGCATTATCTAGAGAAAGAACCAAAGCATCATCTTCAGATTTATTACTTACCACATTTGCCTCCTTATTGCCTTCTTGTTTGTCTCCTCTATTCTTCTGAAACCAACAATCTTTCTTCAGATGACCGAGTTTCCCATAGTACCAGCAATCCTTGTTTCCTCTAGATTGGGACCTCTTGTCCTTTGATTTTCCTCGTGACTTCTCATGACCTCCAGAACTTTGTCCTCTCTCCTTTGATCTGCCTCTGCTTTCTGCATTCAAAACATTGCCTGATGTGGATCCACCTGAGCTTTTCCTACGAATTTTCTCACTCAGAATAACACCAACAACATCATCAAATTTCAGTGTATTCGAATCAGAACTAGAGTTACTAACCACCATTACCAAACTATTCCAGCTTTCAGGCAAAGAACATAATATCAAGAGAGCTCTAACCTCTTCATCGAAATTTACATTAACAGAAGTCAATTGACTGTAACTGTGTTAAACTCATTTAAATGATCAGTAACTAATCCACCTTCTACCATTTTCATATTAAATAAATGCTTCATAAGAAAAACCTTATTTGAAGCGAAAGGCTCTTCATATAACTTAGCCAATGTCTGCATCAACTCATCCGTTGTCTTTGCTTTTGAAATATTGAATGTCACCGATGGTGTCAAGCACAAATGCATGTTTTCCAGTGCCTTTCTATCTAGAAATTCCCAATCCTCATCAGTCATTGCTGCCGGTTTCTTAGCTTTCCTTTGCAACGGCCTCCATAGATCCTTCTGATAGAAATAATCCTTCATTTGCATCTTCCATAACTAATAGTTCTACCCATTGAATTTATTTACCTTCAATTTACCCTCGTCTGCCATTACTCCCACTCAACCGTGAGACCTTCCTGCAAAGGTTAATTGAACACAACCCACTCTGATACCACTTGTTAGGAATAGCATGCAGAAGATATCAATCAAATGCAGATAAAGATTAAACAGAGGAATGAAAAAATATACAAAAATAAAACAATGAGAGACAATTTTAACGTGGTTCACCCAAACTCGGGCTACATCCACCAACAGAGAGTCCAATATTATTATCCAGCAAATAGAACCAATTACAACCAACAATCTCATGCAACTCAAATCCGCTGCAATGTGCTACAGATACAATATCAATGGAAACCCTAACCCTTAGCCTTTTTATCAAGACTTATGTCAATTACAAAAAATAGGATTTTTTATGACGACCAATAGAAAAATAACTATTGATGTCTTTATAAAATAATAGGCAATTTTTGCTTTGGGGGGAAACAGCGCTGACAAAAGTGGGGAAAATTTAACCTCCAACTCTGATTAGGCTCCATATAACAACATTTTTTATGAAAAAAGTTGTGTTTTTTACTTCATTTTTTTTGCGTATTTTATTGTATCTTTGGTGGAAGTAAGTTACAAGTAGGCTTCTAAATCACATGTTGTCTTTCACATGGATGTGATTGGAAAAACAAGGTCTAAAGACAAGGTATCTTGATGACTAGGGATGCCAATGTACTAAGCAGGTGGAATTTGCAACTTTATAGATACACTTGCCATATTACTTGGGTGGATTTTAGAGCTATTGTCAAAGTTTGTGAGATTGAAAATTGGTTCTCTTTCAAATGTAGAGCAACTTCAATGTACTCTAACTTTCAAAGGTTTCATACATTAAATGTTCAAATGCATTCAATTAGTGATTCAATGCATCTACCAATGTGTATATAATACAAAAAAGAGATACATGCCTCAACAAAAAAATTATAAATTAGTCCTTATTACTAATACTTTTAATGTCATTGTTGAGTATCTTTGGAAATCATCATCAATGTTAATAAATTAAAATACCTTCAAACTTCATACTTTCTTTTAAAATCATAAAAAATCTCTTAAATTATCACACCCATGAAATTCTTGAAACCCTATAACAATACCTAAAAGTACTAACAAATGACTAATAGACATAAATATTTATAGCCTTGTTGGTCAAGCACTGTATAGAATGACTCTTAAAAAATATAAATGTACAATGCTTGGCTAATAGAATAACAAATATTTGTGCCAATCAACCATTTCATAGCACCTTTGAATATTGTACTAATTTAATTCAAATTAAGTGCAAACAAGACCACAATGATTCAACAACAAAACTTATTGAAAAAAATGAACTTTATAAATGTGATGGCTAGAAGCAAGAAAATAATACGGTTCAAAAATTTTAAAACCATTTGTGATCTTTCAATCATGAGATATATAGAGAGGCCATCTCAATATAATGTGTCTAGTGACAAATCAGATTTTTCACATTGTGATTTTTCATTCCTATTCACTAAGGAACTACGATAATCAGGTTTGAACTGTCTTTAGCAGTCAACCTGATCAGGAGATGGTCTAATTCTCCACAAATATCCTTCATTTTCCATGACCACATACGACACAAAATCCACATGAACAAATATGAATTTGGATGTATACTTTGGTACATATGATTTAGAACATAGTAGCACACCTGGCATAGAAACAGGATAATGAAATCAATCCACACAAAAACACAGTAGGAAATTACAAAGGCAAGAGTAAAAGGTAAATGTCATTTCTTAGGCCACAGGTAAACCAAACACCAATTTGACTCCAAGACCGATCTTGTGGCAGAAGGAAGCTCTTTCCATTAAATTTGCATATGGCACAAATTTTCTACGCCTGCATTTTGACGTCATGACCAAACCTGGAAGTAACTTGGACCATGTCAAACCACCTACTCCCAGTAAAGAATGCCCAAGAGATGCTCTCTTCATCATTCGCTTAATTTTAAGCCCTTTTCTCAAAATTCCCGTTGACTGAACAGCTTTCCATTTCCTCCAAGCATTCCTTTGCATTCACATTTTCCATTCTTTCACTGCCTCCTCGAGCTTTTCAGTAGCTTCATGAAGAACAGACCAATGTCATGACTTATTCATTTTAATTACCAACCAGAGCCATAACAAATACCCCATCAGTATATCCAGGCAGTGACACATGATGTGCAATATTATCTCATCATGTCAATGCATGATCTATTGCTCCAAACACCCAGAAACAGCATTTTCTTCGGAACTGGAAATAAAGCATAATTCCTTCTCACTGCGAATTTGAGATACTGCACCTTTTGATAGCAAAAACCTCAGTTTATAGGTTCCCTTAGCATCACCAATAATCTCCACAAGAACATTGTCCATGTTTGAAATGATGGAAACGATTAGCATCTCTCACAACAATTTCTCTTGCAACAATCTTGGAGATAAACTTGGTTGCAGTGTGACAGTCACCACAAACTCGAAGGTTCTTGACAACTCTGATAGTTGTTCCAGGCAGTGTGTTTAATAACCCATATGCTATTGCCAACTTCTCACTATGGTGGCAAAGAAGTAATTCCTTCTCTTCCTCCTCCACATCATTCAATATAGGTGTTATATTTGGAGTATACCCTGCTGCCTTTATCTCCCAAGACAACATATCCAACTTTGCATAAATCTCCTGTGTTTGTGGATGTGATTTATCTCCTACACAAAAAGCATGTACAACTTTATTGACTTCAATCCAACTACATCCAGGAGTCATTTTTATTTCTTTATCTTTCATCAATTTCCTTATCTTTTGATGGTCACCCCATCTATTCACTTCTGCATAAATGTTTGACAGAAGCACATAAGGTGCAGCATTTTTGGAATCTATTTCAAAAAGGATTCTTGCAACAAATTCTCCTAGACCTACATTCATATGTAATCTACAAGCACCAAGCAAACACATCCACACAACCACATCAGGTTTTATTGGCATTTTGATGATAAAGTTTAGGGTTTCTTCAAGATAGCAAGCACGGCCAAGAAGGTCAACCATACAAACATAATGATCAATAGTAGGCATGATGCAATACAAATCGCTCATGTGAATGAAGTGTTTACAGCCATCATCCACTAGACCTGCATGGCTGCATGCAAATAAAACACAAACAAAGCTTACATGGTTGGGGTTTGTTCCAGAGTGCTTCATTACTTCAAAGAGTTTAAGGGTTTCATTGCTATGGCCATGCATTGCATATCCTGCAATCATTGCATTCCATGAGATGATAGTTCGTTGAGGCATTTTTTCAAACAATTTATATGCTTTCTGTATGGTTCCACATTTTGCATACATGTGTATAAGGGCATTTGCAACGAAAACTTCTGACAAAAGTCCTCTTTCGACGATTATTTTATGGGTTTCCATACCCTGTTCCAAAGCGCTAACTTTGGCACATGCAGGGAGGATGCTGGCAAAGGTTACTGAGTTTGGTTCAATGCCTGCTAAAAGCATTTGCTTAAAATGCTCCAAAGCACTTTCAACAAGCCCATTTTGAGCGAATCCAGCAATGACTGCAGTCCATGAGACAGCATTTCGATGAGGTGTCTCATTAAAAAGCCTCAGAGCCTTGTCAAGATCTCCAATATTGGCATATCCTGTTATCAATGTATTCCATGAGACCACATCTGGGTTATGCATTGTGTTGAACAATTTGTGTCCCTTTTCTATGTTTCCACATTTCGTGTACGTGTCTACTAGCGCAGTCACAAGTACAACATCCCACAAATGTCCGCTCTCAATTATTTTTGAGTGAACCTCCATACCCTGTTCCAAAGCTCCCATTTTAGCACAAGATGTGAGTATGCTGGCAACAGTTGACGAGTTTGGTTTTACGCCTGCCACTTGCATTCGGTTAAACATTTCCAAAGCTTTATCAGCAAACCCATTTTGCGTATATCCTGCAATCATTGTTGTCCATGAGATGACATTTCGGTGAGGCATTTCGTCAAACAATTGGCGTACCTTGTGTACGCTTCCACATTTTGTGTACATGTCTATCAGGGCATTGGCAACGACAATATTGAAGAACAATCCGCTTTCTGTCACTTTTTGATGGATTCCCATACCCTGTTCCACAGCTCTGATTTTAGCACAAGCAGGAAGGATGCTTGAAAATGTTTCTGAAGTTGGTTTTACTCCTGCTAACTGCATCTGCTTAAAACGCTCCAAGGCTTTTTCAACAAACCCATTTTGTGCATATCCAGCAACGATTGAAGTCCAAGAGACCACATTCGGCTGAGGCATTTCACTGAAAAGCATAAAAGCCTCGTCAAGCACTCCATGTTTGGCGTAGCCTGCTATCATCGCATTCCATGAAACCACATCTGCATTCTGCATTTTGTCAAACAGTTGGCGCGCATTCTGTATCCTTCCACATTTTGAATACATATCGATGAGGGTATTCATCACACTAACTTCAGATTGAAACCCACATCTGATAATCTTCCCATGGATCTGCAAACCATGTTTTAGAGATGATATGTTGGCACACACAGGGAGAACAGTGGACAAGGTGAAGTGATCGGGTTGGACAGCTGTTCGTTGCATTTGGTGAAACAGTTTGAAAGCCTGTTGAGGATGCCCATGATTTCTGTAAGCTGCAATTATCACATTCCATGAGAAGACGTCTGGTTCCTTCAGCTTGTCAAAAACATGGCGAGCGTCCACAACACTTCCACACTTGTCAAACATGTTGATAAGCTTAGTTTGTATAAGCAGGTGTGTGGCAAATGCATGTTCCCTGTCATTGATGTGGGAGCTTATTTTCTTACCCTCTGAAAGGGCTTTCTTGTCTATGCAGGTCTGCAATAGATGAATATATGTAGAAGCGTGTACAGGGGGGTTGTTTCTAGTAAGAATAATGTTTATTGCATCCTTCAAGCGACCTTCTGTACAGAGTACTCTCAGGTTTTCATTGAGATGGGTAATGGATGACATCGTATGAATTTGTTATGTCATTCATTTCACCTCACCATGAAAGGGTTTACTTCAATCTGTTTCTGGTTTCTTAGATGTGCTACTATGGGCTTTTACAGGCTCTTTTCAACCTGCAATTTTCTAGAGAGATTGGATTGAATTCTTCAAAAGCACCCTCCATAGAACTCAGAATTCACAACCAAATACTTTGAATTTGACTCTATACCAAAAGATCAAACTGGAACCTTTTTTAAAGAATTACCATCTCACACAAGAAATGATCTCTCGTCACAGCAGTTACACTCGGTATTTTTTGTTATTTTATTTTCAAAATTTAATTAAAAATATAAAATTCTTTTCTTTAGTAGTAAATTTTTTTTTATTTGTTTTTAAATTCATATATTGTAAAATTTTAAATTTCTTTAAATTGTAAAGGGCATGAGAGTGTACATGAATGACCCCCATTCAGTCACAAATGTGGTTTTAGGTTGATCCTAATGATATCCTAAAAATCCATCTGTGAAGGAATAAACTTCCATGCCTATGACTGATTTGAACATTTCCTCTCTAAATGGGGTGGGGAAGGGATCATGTACATAGGCCTTACTGAGTTCTCTAAAGTCAATGCACACCCTTATTTCGCCCTTTTTCTTATGTTGTACAAGTATTGGGCTTATCCACTTAACGTTCTCTACTAATTTCATTATACCCCCAGCCAACATTTTGTCTAATTCGTTCTTGACTTTGGTTTTTACATTAAAATTGAGTCTGTAGGGTCTTTTCCTCTATGGTTTTGCATGCTCTTTCAACTGAATTTTCATTACTTTGGCTTCCTCCTTTATGCCCTTCAGAGTAGTGAAAATCTTAAGAAATAGATCTTCATATTCTCTTAGTACTTTTGCATCTTGCATAACCTGTTTCTCATCCCAATAGTCTCTTATTTTAGCAAGTTTAGGGCTCCTTTTCATTGCTATATTCTCTTCTCTTGTTCTTAAAGGTTCATTAAGGCATTCATGTTCTAGTGCATTGGTAGTGGCTATCTCCCTTCTCCCTCATTAACTTCTACCTCCAAAATTTTTGGATCCTCTTCCTCATCCTTATCTTCTCTTGTCTTTCTTGTAGTATAACATAACATTTGCAGTGGAGTATCTATCTTATCCATCCACTCTATAAGTTTCCATATGCCTTTTTTTGTTGGTGGTATGGTCTAATACCTCTTATCTCCATGCATAATTCTAACTTGTTTAGCTGGTGATAAGATTATTCTTTTCATCTTCTGTAGAAAATTATTTATAAATCTATTGGGGCTTGCATACACCTAAAAATGACATGACTCTGTCTACATAAATATTTTTAATATTTATTTCATTCTAATTCTTCTATCAATAAATAAATAAACAAATTTCTTTTATTCAATTCATATTCCTCTAAATTAATTAAATATTAAAATATTTAATTATCTCTTCTAAAGTCAAAATTAAATAAAATCCTTTATTTAATTTAATTCTTCCAAACAATTAAATAATTCTTAATTATTTAATTAAGTCAATCATTCTTCCAAATTTAAATAAATCAATCAAATTTATTTAAATCCTTTCAATCTCTAAAAATAAAATATAACCAAATATTTTATTTATTCTTCCAAATCATGCACAACAATTAAATAAATTCATTTATTTAATTTGCTTTCTAATTCTTCAAATATCTTCCAAATCTTCTAAAAATAAGTCTTCTTCTTCATGCACACAAAATTAAATAAATTACTATTTAATTTCTCTCAAATCATGCAAAAGAAAATTGCAAGTTGAGTTAACTAACTCAATCAACCTTATTTTAATCAATAACTCTTAAATTAGAAAAAAAACTTTTTAATTTATGAAATCAAATCTTATCTTTATAAAAGAAAACAGTTAACTCAAACAAAACATCTTTTGTGAGACACTGTCATTTTTCTATTCATGCACATTCTCTCAAGGTTTCTATACCGTTGATCTTCTCTCTCATGAGTCTATAAATTGAACCCTATTCCTGATGAAAGTAGATTGTCATTGATGTCAAAAAGGTGTTGCTATTGACATGGGTTGTTCATATCATCAGGATCAATGATTGATAAGAGATGTTATGAGGATATCTTCATGTTTGTCTCAGTATGGTGTTCTCCATAGTTTGGCCTTCATGGTGTTTTTGAAGTTGATAGTATGGCCTTCATGCAATTCATAATAATGTGTTACCAAGAAAGTAGTTTGGCCTTCAGATGATGTTGATATTGATTATGTCTACAATCAGGATGCTTTATGTCTTCATGGTGATGTGAATGTCTTCATGGTAATATTGATCAGGATGCTTTCATGATTCAGGTGGTTTTGATATCTTCATTGTTCTTGAACAAAGGATGCAAATACTGAGCAAGGTTGTCTTCAGTGTTCTTCATATTCAGATTTTTAAGAATTTCATTATATGATGTTGATATTTCTCCAAGAGTGTTTGTGTTGTTAAGATAGGAGTTCACACATGCATGCTCAATTTGCCATGGTGACATGATGGAGTTGTTCATTTAGAGGAGTTCACATGGTTTGAATTGATATGGTTTGGACTGTTGGCTATCATATTTGGCTTTGATAATTTGCTTGCACAGTTTGGTGTTAAGAGGTGTTTCATGATAAGGTCATATTGATGTTGGTTGATCATTTTTTTAAAATCAAGCTCAAACTATCTTTAAATCCTATTGCAAATTATATAGGAGCACTTTTGTTATGTTTGGGAGGTGACCTATTATTGTAGGTCAGATCACTTATTACAACCTACTAGAGTGCATTTCAATCATCCTATCATCGACCCTTTTCATATTCTATTACCATGTAAAGTGGTCATTCTTTATGACCTATGGGCACCAAAATTATTGAAGAGTCTTATTTGTTTTATGGAGAGCACAATTTTTTAAAAGCCATTGATGACTTTGGAGAGCCAAATTACTAAGCCTTTTATGGCTTTATTTTATTTTTAAAAACTCTGTTTTAAAACCACTAAGTGGTTGGCCCCCACTTTATGTCATTTTTATGACATCAAATAAAGTGTGAGATTTTTGCAAAGTTATAAAAGGTGGGACGAATTTGGTAACAAATATAAAAGTTTTTTTAAAGACTATTTTTAGTCTTTTTAAAAATAAAAGGAGATTTTCTTAAGGATTTTTAAAAGGAGATAATTTTGGTTTAAGGCAGATTTTTTGGAAAGTTTCTATAAAGTGAAATATGTTTTTAAGGGAAAGTTTTTTTTGATAATCTTTTTGTGAAGAAGAGGATGAGGGCACAAAATATGAAGAGAATTTTTTTTTGAAGAAAATGATTTATTTTCTTTCAGGGAAGATGGATTGAAATTCATTGATGGAGGAATATGAAAGATTTTTCATTGCATGTAATTTTTTTATGCAGAGGCAGATGAATCAAAATATCATTGAGTTTTTTTTATGATCTAATTTTTTGTTAAGATGGTTTGCGCAAAGAAGAGATGTGTTTTGGAATATGAAGGGATTGAAAATTGGAGATGAAGAGATTGGAGATTGGAGAGATATAATATGATTTTTTAATATTTTTTTTGGAAAAGATTTGTGGAGATTTAATTGGATTTTATGAAATAAAAAGTCTTTTTATTTGCAAATGAAAGGTCTTCATGAAGATTTGTTTTTGGAAGAAGAATTATATGATTTATGTTGCAGGTGATTGAATTTCTTTTGTAGAGAGAAGAATATGAAAGGTTTTTATGCAGACTGAAATTGATTTGCAGGACAGAGAAATTGAAGAGACCATTTTATTTGCAGATACAAGAATATCAAGGATTGAAATAATTGTGGAGAGAAGACAAAGTATGAAGTCATCTTGTATATAATGGTTTTGCAGGAACATTGAAGTTGTTGTTGTGTGGATCAGCATACAGGGTTGATTATATTTTGAATATCCTCTTGAAGAGAAAATTCAGATGATAAGTTTTGTATGTGATTTGAGTTGATGAGAAGTATGGTGATATGACAGACACATGTGAAAGAAGAAGTGATTTGTATTGAAACAGAGAAACCCTCTGAATTCTTTGTTTTAATCTGAGTTTATATGTATTAGGGGTTGGTGCTCCTTGAAGTTGGTGCTTCTAAACATTGTAGCTAGTGAGGCTTGAATGGTCAGTGAGACTAGTTTGTAATCAGTGAGGTTTTTGATAAAGCCAGTGAGGCAATTTTGAGTGGTTTTTCTACCCCGGGAGGGTTTTCCACTCCAGTAATTCTTGTGTTAATGATATGCCTCTATGTGTGTGTTTGCCTCTATGTTAAGATTTATCTCTATGTGGTCATGTTCATAATTTTCATTATCATACTTGTACATGTATGTGCAATAGTTTATTGATGACTTGCTCTCTTTGAGTCTTGTAAATTAAAAGTTATAATAAATTGTAAAATATTATACAACACTGATTCACCCCCCTCTCAGTGTTGTCCTGGATTCCTACAATTCCTCCATTTCATTCATCCAAGCTTTTAGTATCGTTACTTTGCAGGAATTACACCGCGCCTTTGGCACCCAAGTCATTCCATTTGCTTGCGATCAACTTGTTACCATATCATTACCATTGTTGTGAAGCTTCTCTTCATTGCAATAAACTATCATAGCCATTCCCATTTGACACCTTGGAATAGCAAGGAAGTGCACCTTCTGAGGGCCATATTCATAGACAAGATCATTTGTGATAGGCAATCAATGGAAGCCATGAAGTGAAGAGGTTTGTAAAGGTTTGAAGTTCTTTGTTTCTTATTTCATTGAGTTATTGGGTATTGTTGATATACATTGATTATTCATTTACACCAATTTTCCCATAACATTTTTGGTGCCCACTATGGTGCCTTGCCCTGATTTAACCCAAAAACTAAATTTTTTGTACAAAGGTTCCGTACACAGGAGGATTTGATGCATCTGATCAATTCTAACATGCATCTGAGCTCTATTTCGATGCATTTACCTCCTGAATCTATGCATCTGTGTTCTGTTACGACGCATCTACCGAACGGCACATATGATCTCTGTTTCTGCGCTTTTGACCTCTGTCTCAACGCTTTTGTAATAGCTGTGCATTTGATCTCTATCTCTATGCATCTAATCTCTATACTTGCGCATATGATTCTGACAATGACTTTTTGGGTTTTCTTGTGATTTTGCTAATGCTGACACTTTTCACAGGAAAATTCTCTGATCTACTTGTAGGTTAGGGGCTGGTTTAGACATTCTAGTTGCATTGTTAACACACATCGTATTTTCTAAGGATAGTAATCGAATGTTCATGCAAAATCACATCTAGATCTAACTAGGAAGGATTGTAATTTGATATTGTTGCATCAACAAATTAAATTTAGTGCCAATGCTAGGAGGATAAAATTGAACCATTGATATCTTACTTTCAAAGTTAACAACTTGCATGTGTGCCCAAGTAGCTAGCTCATATAGTCTTTTTCATTTTAACTAGGGGAAAAGAACCACTATCTTTCATGTTTTTGGGAATGATACTAGGCCTATGCTCTCCCCTATCTTGGGTGACCAAATTGCCAGACATATCATTTTCGCATGTGTTAAACCTTTAGAGAGGATTGCCCTTGGATATCCTTCCGTCCAAGTGGGAATGACCTTAAGTGGTAACAAGCTAAAGCCAAGCTCTGCCAGGCCACTATAAATAAATTGTGTTTGGAGCGAAAGCTTCAAACAACAAGTGAAGTTGTGTTATACCAATAGCCAACCTCCCCCAAAACCCTCCAAGGTGCAACCCTTGCAGGCTGGGAGACTCCATAACAAAGAGTAGTGCTGCCGCATGTATAACCACTCGAATGGTTGCACTTATTAATCATCCTTTGTTTTTAGTAGCCAAAAACCCCTATAAGCTAGTGCAGGAAGGGTGATTATCACCTCCCGAAGATGCCTCACTAGAAATAGTAAGAATTTGGTTTATATTGTCCCAACCAGCCTAGGATTTGTACTTGTTTTTTGAGTAAAAAAGAGTCCATAAAATTACAAAAAAAAGATTAAAAAAATCATGAAAACTTCTTTGTGTTTCTTTGTGTTTTACTTGCCATAATTGAGAAAATCAAATAAAAAACACTAACTTGTAACCAAGAATCAAAAAAAATTGAGAAACATGCCAAAAAATTGCAAAAATAATTAGAAAACTAGAGCTACGCATACCCTCTAAAACTGCATATTTGTGTTGACCTGCAGCACATTTACCTTGACTTGCTGTGCATCTGTCACCTATTACTGTGCTTTTACTATTTACCAGAGCTGCGCATTTGCACCAACTTGCTGCACATTTATGCTCTATTTCAACGCATTTAGTGCTGCGCATCCGCAACAGTGAGTATTTCCACATCTTTTCAGAGAAAAAATTTAGCCTTTTTGGGTACCCATTTTAGCCTTATTCTAGCTTCTGAGATCAGATTTATCATGTAGTCACCTCTTCCATCTGTTTCCATAGAATACCCTCTTTTTATATCAGTCATCTCGTCCACTTTCTAATAGGTCTTCCCACAAACAAGTCCAAAGTTCCATATAAGATTAGTGCAAGACCTTTTTCAGATCATTTTGGATTCAAGTAACCCTAGTAGGTCACATAACTTCACTAGTGGTCTTGGTGCAAGACTAGTCTCTACATAGTAAATGGGTACCGGCTATCCTTACTTGTGGCTATTGTCTTGTGTCGACCAACTTACTTGAAATCATTGATCAAAAGAGTCCTTTGTTCAAATCTCGTCACAAGTATCCTCTTCTTGACAATCTCCACCAACACCTTACCAAAATCTCTAGTTTCACCCCACCTCTTCCCACGTCACCTCGCATGGTCTTAACTAGATCTCAATACCAAAAACAACTTGAAATGGCCATGATATCCAACCGCATTGTATCCCCTCACGATAGTGATGAGGAAATTTCTCATGAAGATTACCAAGGAACCCTCCAAGATTAGAAATTTCAACGCATGCTAGAAAAAGTGCTCAACGAGGAGCCTCACAAGTACTTTCTTCATCTTGCAAATCAAGGACTTAAACTCCCCACTAATTTTGATCTCAACAAACTCAAAGAGATCGTAGAGGAAACTCATGAAAACCACACTAGTGAGGACAAAGGAAAGAAAGTCGTAGACCCAAACATACCTATGGAAGAATTGAGGAAATAAATCAAGGGCCTAACACAGCAAATGACGGATCTCAAAATAGGAACAACCACTAAAACTTATTCCTTGGAAGACATCGCACCGTATCCCTTTGACAAAAGTTTGAACATGGTACCCTTCCCATTTTGGTTCAAAGTTCCTAAGCTTGACAAGTACAAAGGGAAGGGACACCCAAGAGATCACATTAGAGAATTTAACGCCGTGTGCCTAGAAGTGGCTCACAACGAAACTTTCCTAATGAGACTATTCCCTAGATCTCTAGGTGGTCAAGCCATGGAATGGTTCTCATGATTTCCCTTGGGTATCAAAACTTTTGATGAGTTAGTAAACAAGTTCGTCACACACTTCTCATATAACATTAAACATGAAGTTTCCATGCTTGACCTATGCAATACAAAGCAAAAGAGTGGTGAATCCTTCACCTCTTTCTTACAAAGGTGGAAACAACTCACAAGCAAATGCTCGTATGACGTGCCTGAGAAGCAAATGATGGAGATGTTTGTCCACAACCTTAACCACGATCTAAGTTACCAAATCTAAATTTAGTGCCCTACCTCATTTTCAAAAGTCATTGAGATGGGATTATTTATCGAGAAAGCTATGATCACCAAGGGGCAAATAAAGTTGTACAAGGACACCCCTAACTCTAACTACACCACAGACAAGTCAAAGTTTTGGACAAAGAATAAAAATGTCATCAATGATGGAGTAGTTGATGCCAAAGAGGCGGCTCCCAAACAACAACCAATCTTCACTCTCAAAGGATAAGCAAACAATACTACACCAAACAAAACCTTCTCTCATGAGCCAAAGCCATGGTTCACCTCAAATCCTAGATGAAAATTCACACCCTTAGGGAAGTCCCAGGAGTCTACGTTAAGAAAGCTATTAGCCAACAATGAGATCACTCTTCCCCCCACTAGCGAAAATGAACCTCAAATAAAACCTCACTATTGGAAAGATACCAATTTCTACAAATATCATAGAGGAAGAGGCCATAAGACCAATGACTATATCTGTCTCAAACACGTCATTCAAGAAATACTTGACCAAAATCAAGGAGGCACTAAAGAACATACCTCTAACGAGACACATGTGGCATACAAGGATCCACTCCTCAACCACGACAGGGCATACAACAACAACAATAACTACAATAGGCATAATCAAAACAATGGACACAATAATGCTAACTATGCAAGTGTGCCATTTGATTACAACGTCAACTGCATATCAGAGCACATCCCACAAGTCAATGTGGTCACATTCAACCAACAATCAAGACCCAACAAAACTGATTGCAGCATCATCATCCGTAGTGGTAAGGTCACGTTAAACACACTTCCACCAAGGTCGTCACCTTCTCCATCTAACTCCCATTAGTACAATGTCATAGGCCAACTTCAGAAAAATCCTACCCACATATCTATCTTATAATTGTTGCGTCTATCTCCTTCCCACAAGGAAATTCTTGATAAAGCCCTAGTGGAAACAACTGTGCCCACGAACTTAACCCAAGAAAAGTTTCAAGCCATGGTAGGAAATCTAACCTCCTCAAGCACCATATCGTTTACTGAGCAGGATGACCTTTCAGTGTCTTAGCCCACACACCCTTGCATATTGTCGCCTTCATTCATAAACACCATATCAAACAGGTTCTTATTGATGGAGGAGCCGGTTTAAATATTTGCACGCTTAAGCTAGTCCTTACATTGGGGTTCTCTAAAACTGTAGTGGATCCTAGGAAAAAGATCACTATTAAGGCCTATGATGAAGAATAAAGAACTACTAAGGGAACAATGGTGTTACCAATACAAGTTGGACCAGTAATAAAGGATGTTGTTTGCCAAGTCCTAGACAGGGAGCTAGCCTTTAATATCCTCCTAGGTAGACCCTGGATTCATGCCATGAAAGTTGTGCCTTCTACCTGCCACCAATGCATCAAATTTTCTCATAACGGTAAACAGATCACCACCAAGGTGATCCTGATCCTTTCCAGCACTGCAACACGATCCACTCAAAGCCTGATTGCATCATTCCCAACAATAGAGCCTCTACATCCCCCATCTCACAGCATGATTCTACCTCCAAAGCTTCCTCATCTAAGCCCAAAGAGAAAAAATCATAATCAAAGAAATAGGGGTAGGGGAATACTCCATCGAGCATAGCCTCAACTTAGCCAAACTGCCCCTATCTCCAAGATCCTTTGGGCGACCTACACCTAAATACATTCCAAAACCTTCTGCTCCTCTCGAAGCTCCCACAGGTCCCTTTGTAAAATGGGGGACCCTATCAGATGAGAGTGAAGAAAGAGATGTCTCGCAATGGCTCTACACAGAGGAAGATAACACACAACAAGAACCATCTAAGCTCCCAACGGAAATCTATGGGCATGGTGAGTCTATCCTACATAGAATGGGTTATGATGGACAAGGTCCCATTGGCCTAAGAAAAGAAGGAGTAATAGATCCCATCCAACCCTCTTCATCCTCATTGGAAAGAAATACAAAAGGGTTAGGATATAAGGACAAAGGCAAAGCTAAATCCAATGCTTGTTTTGTAGAATAGATCCATGCCCTACAAGAAGACAGTGACACAAACTCTAACAAGTATGAGTGGGATGAACTCACTGAACACTCCTATGAGGACAAAGGAGTTGACACCATTCAAATCTATAGCCCCTACCATGAGGGACAAATGCTAACGCATAGACCATTAGAGTCTGATTCGTTGACTCCTGAGAGTACGACTTTTGAGGAAGGTCGAAGTTCCATCGCAATAAACAATCTGGAGGAAAGTACCATCTCAGATCCTATCCCTACCAATTTGAATCCTAACCATATATCCATTCAAACTATCATACCCAAAGAATCAGATCTATCTTCTGACCCCCTTCCCCTTATGCATCCTGAACTTATCGACTGGGATTTGCAAGGAACCTCGCAACTAGACATGTTTCAAAATGATGATGCCTATATTAACTACATGGAACTTAGGGACCACCTACCTACAAGAGATCATAAATCTATCTTCGCCATTGAACTCAACACTGTGGCTTACTTTGGAGAGGGTGCCAAGCCTTTCAGTTGCAAAAACATAAAAATAAAAAATGGATCTGATGGTGAAAACTGCTTTGTGGCAATATTTGATCCCAAAATAGTAAAAAGAAAGGACGCATCAGATGGTGAAAATCTCTCTGAGGTGCTAGACAATGGAAGGCTTGACACTCTCCTCATTGACATGTATCAGGAGAAGTCTCAGATTGTTGTGGAACCTATAGAACCTGTCAACATTGGAATAGAGGATAATCCTAAGATCATTCACTTTGCAAAGTCTCTATCTCCACCGGAAAAGACAAAATTTGTACCATTCTTCAAGAAAAAGCAAGTCAACTTTGCTTGGTCATACGTAGATATGCCTAGTTTAGATCTAGATTTAATTCGACATCATCTTCCACTAGATCCAGGGGTCAAACCAATCAAGCAGAAGATTAGGAAAATGCATCCACACATTGCATTACTAGTAAAAGAGGAACTCAAGAAACTGCTGGATGTAGGGTTCATCAGGGCAATAGACTATCTAGAGTGGGTATCCAACATAGTGCCAGTATCCAAACTTGATGGCAAAGTCAAATTATGCAATGATTTTTGAGATCTCAACAAGGCTTGCTGCAAGGATGATTTTCTGTTGCCCAATATTGATATCATAGTCGACTTGACAGTAGGACACACCATGTTATCTCTTATGGATGGCTTCTCTAGGTATAATCAAATCAGGATAACACCAGAAGACCAGCATAAAATAGCTTTCACTTGTCCATGGGGCACCTTCTGTTGGAACGTCATGCCATTTGGGTTAAAGAACGCAGGGGCAACATATCAACGTGCTATGACCACTATCTTCCATGATATGATGCACATCACAATGGAGGACTATGTAGATGACATCCTTGCAAATTCACTCACAAGAGAATCCCACCTAGATGTACTAGAGAAGGTCTTTTAGAGACTGGAACACTTCAAAGTCAGGTTGAATCTGAAGAAATGTGTGTTTGGAGTCACCTCCGGCAAGCTCCTAGGCTTCATTGTATTAGCAAACGGGATCAAAGTAGATCCTGCCAAAGTCAAAGCTATCATGGAAATGCCACCGCCAAAGAACATCACTCAACTACGGTCTCTACAGGGCAAGTTATAGGTAATCCACTAGTTCATATCACAACTGGTAGACAAGTGTCAACCTTTTTCTCACCTATTGCACAAAAACATACCATTCAGATGGGATCAAAAAATGTGAGGAAGGATTTCGCACGCTAAAGGAATACCTCATGAGCCCTCCTATTCTAATGCCACCTATCTAAGGTAAGCCACTATTACTTTACATATCTGCTACACAGACAACTCTCGGAGCCCTATTAGCACAACAAGATTATGAAGGCAAAGAAAGGGCTTTCTACTACATCAGTTGCACATTGGTGGGCTACAAACTACAATATTCTCAGATAGAAAGATCATGTCTTGTTGTGGTTTTTGCTTCCCAAAAACTATGACATTACATGCTAGCACATTCAGTCAAGCTTATTGCAAAGATAGATCCACTGAAATACCTATTAAGCAAAGCAACTCTAACAGGTCGTCTAACCAAGTGGCTAATGCTCCTAAGCGAATACAACATTGAGTATGTAGAATGGAAGGCTATCAAAGGTCAAATAATTGCCAATTAGTTCACAGGAGCACCACTGCAGGATACCACACCAATGACATTTGAGTTTCCAGATGAAGCCATATTCAGTATCACAACACACTCATGGAAAATCTACTTTGATGGATCTTATACAAACCATGGATCAGGGGCAGGAATCTTGTTGGTCACTCCTCACGGTGACACCATACCTAACTCTTACCATCTGCTATTTCCATGCACAAACAATATAGCAGAGTATGAGGCCTTGGTCATTGGTCTCAAAATGGCAGTAGAATGGAAAATAAAGGAGCTAAATGTCTATGGCAACTCCCAACTGGTAATCAATCAAGTCAACAATGACTATCAGACCAAAGATGACAAGTTAATTCCATACAAGCGTATGGTAGATGACTTTAAAGAATACTTTGTGATCATCTCCTTTGAGCAGATATTGTGCATTGAAAACAAAGTAGCAGATGCCATGGCAACCATTGCCTCGCTCCTCGAGATCCCAGAGAATGAATCATGGTATGAGTTCTTGTTAGAGTTCATTATGCAACCAGCTTATGATCTTCCTGAAACCCACTCTATACACCTGTTAGTCAGATCTAATTCACCTTGGTATGGTAAGATTTACACTTACCTCAAGGGTAACACCCTACCACCTGACTTGTCTTCTAACCAAAGCCGAACCTTCATTTGCCAAACCTCCCATTACACCATTATCGCTAACACCCTATACCGATGAGGTCTAGATGGTACTTTACTCTGATGTTTAGAACGGGAAGAATCTCAAACTACCTTATGAGACGTACACGAAGGAATTTGTGGAACACACTCTAGCGGTCCTTCTTTAGCTAAGAAACTCATGCGTTTGGGATACTATTGCCAAACATGGAAATTGATTCATATCAGTTTGTGAAGAAATGCAAGTAGTGCCAGATACATGGAAACCTCATCCATGCACTAGCTCAAGAGCTACGACCTTTAACGACACCTTGGCCCTTTTGTCAATAGGGACTCAACCTTGTAAGCAAAATTCACCCTCCATCATCCAATGGCCACAAGTTCATAATAACCACCACTGAATATTTTACCAAGTGGATTGAAGTTGTTCCACTCACTAATGTCATAGGCAAACAAATTGCCTCCTTCATCCTTAATTACCTTATTTGCAGATATGGAATTCCTTCATCCATCATCATGGATAACAAAAAACCTTTCAAGAACTAGGATGTCCAAGAGCTTTGTGACAAATTCAAAATCCAACACTGTTTCTCCACCCCCTACTATCGACAAGGCAATGGCCAAGCAGAGGCATCCAACAAAACAATCTTGAAAACCCTCAAGAAAATAGTCAACGATGCTAGCCGTGATTGGCACATACAACTGAATCCCACTCTATAGGCCTATCAAATCAATATACGCACTCCCACAGGTGCTACCCCTTACGCCCTTATCTATGGATCAGAAGCCATTTTGCCCATCAAGGTCGAGTTACCATCTTTGAGGGTGTCATTAAAAGGTCTTATCACTGATGAAGACTACAAAGTTTCCAGACTGCAAGAGTTAGAGCTGTTAGAAGAGAGAAGGCAACAAACCTTTAACCATCTCAAGGCATATCAATAGAGAATGTCATGAAGCTACAATCACAGGGTCTGTCCAAGGGTCTTCAATGTTGGTGATCTAGTACTTAAGGAAAATCCCCGCAATCAACAGGATCAGGAAAAGAAAGGTAAGTTTGAGCCCAACTGGCTTGGTCCTTATGTCATCATTGTTGCCTATGGATCGAGGGAATATTAGTTAGCAACATCTGAGGGTGAGCTGTTCGATGACCCAATCAACAGTATGCATCTTCCTAGTTTTATACCTAAGAGAACCCCAATGTAAGGGGGGCAAAAATTCAAAAAAACAAAAAAATCAAAAATTAAAAAAATCAAAAAATTAAAAAAATTAAAAATTAAAAAAAAAAATCAAAAAAAGGCAAAAAAATAAAAAAATGGAAAAATAACAAAAAAATCATCCTTTGGTGAAAACCTAGCAAATAGGCGCCTAGGATAGGTACCATGATGAAAACCTGGCAAACAGGCATCATGTGTACTTTTAGCTTTTGTGCAAATAAAAACAAGTGGTGCAAACCTGGTAAACAGGTGCTACTTGTGATAAACCATCTTCTCCATCTTTGGGAAACCAATCACCTTGTGTCCATTCTTCCTACCATCATTTCTCATTCAATCCATATCTATTCCATAATAAAATACCTTGTGTAACCTAACGATAACCTATCATGGCTTGATACTCTATCTCTTTTTGTCGCCTTATCAACTAAGGTCTTATCCAATATCCTATCCATAGTGTCAGCCTAGCATAGCATCTATCATCAGTATCCACATGGTCCAAGTCCCTAAACTACGTTGCCTCTGCGTCGTCATGTAGGCAAGACCATTTTCAATGCACCCCCGAGGCTCCACTTCCCATCCATCCCATATTTGGTCATCTTTCCTCTAGTCCATCCACATGGTCTAGGTCCCCGAACTACATTGCCTCTGCGTCGTCATGTAGGCAAGGCCATTTATCAATGCACCCTTGAGGCACTAGGTTAGTCCCTTAGGGTCTGTTTTACCAGGCATGCATGCAAGCATAAGAAAAGACCTGCTTCCAAGCAGAAATCCTGACACAAGGCATCAAACTATCTGAAGCAAAGCAAACATGAACCTAAAGCACTCTAAATGATTCTATCTAAATTATGGCAAGAAAACACATCTAATGCAAGAATGTTTTGTGTTTGTGATCAGGTTAACTTACAGAGCCTTGATTTTTGTTATTATGTCTTCCTATGCTACTCGAGGATGTCAAAAACTAGAGATGCTATGATGGGGGCATAATCATTTTCTTTTTTCTGCTGTTTGTGGATTAATCTTTAGTAATGTGAAGCCTTGTCTAACAACATGATCGGCAAAAGATCATCAAGGACTTCAGAGGTTTAACATGAAAGGGGCAACCCTTGTCTGTTGATATGCAAGAAATACTTAGGTCATCTCGGTTCAATTATACCTAGATGCTTGTATTAACTTGCTAAATCAAAATCCATGTAAGTGATACTCAGGTCATCTCAGTTCAATTATACCTAGATTCTTGTATTAACTTACAACATTTGGAAAAAGTACCAAATAAAAAAATTGCCCAATGATGAAATAAGTACTTCAAAATACTTGCAATATCAAGATAGCAAAACCATTTCACATCCATATCATATCCATTTACATCTATATCCCATGCAATAAAGATCCAAAATGTAGAGTATCAATACAATCAAAAGCTTGTGAGTCCTTCCGTCAAAAATCAATCTTCTATCTATCATTGTATCTCTCATCAGCAGTCCTAGCTATCAGTCCAGGTAATGATCCAAATGCAAGTTCATCCTTAATCTATACCAATCAAGTCAAGTCAATCTTGTCAAATGATCTAATCACAATCAGTGGTCTTGATCCTTGTTTGGTCGTAAACCAACTCAATCAGTCATAAGTATCAGTGGGAGATACATTTCCCACACCTATCGTGTTGCTCGAGGGATCTATCATTCCCCACCATGACAACACTGGCCTTTGTGTTGCTCTAGGGATCTATCGTTCCTGCCATAACAACATTGGCATTCGTGTTGCTCTAGGGATATATCGTTCCCTGCCATGACAACACTATCGTCTATCCATATCAATTAATCATTGGTTTACCACTTGATAGGGGCAATACCTTGTTTGTTCTTGTATCATTTGTGCATACTTGCTTACTTGCTTGTGTGTGTTATCATTTTATCTTGCATCACGTATCATTCAGCTCTTTCTTCACCCCAACCTGTTAAACCTTCTTCTTCGTGGGATTGTCCATCTCACATCCTTCTGCCTTCTTCCTATCCAATCTCCTGAGGGGGCATCCTGTCATCATAACCTATAACAGGGGCAAATTGGGGCGGCATGTATCATTATCAGAAATTCTTATTCTTTGAAGCAACGCTGTAAACTACATTGCATCAAAGAGGGGCAAAATGTATACACTTAAAAATGACACGACTCTGTCTAAATAAATATTTTTAATATTTATTTCATTCTAATTCTTCTATCAATAAATAAATAAATAAATTTATTTTATTCAATTCATATTCCTCTAAATTAATTAAATATCAAAATATTTAATTATCTCTTCTAAAGTCAAAATTAAATAAAATCTTTTATTTAATTTAATTCTTCCAAACAATTAAATAATTCTTAATTATTTAATTAAGTCAATCATTCTTCCAAATTTAAATAAATTAATCAAATTTATTTAAATCCTCTCAATCTCTAAAAATAAAATATAATCAAATATTTTATTTATTCTTCCAAATCATGCACAACAATTAAATAAATGAATTTATTTAATTTGCTTTCTAATTCTTCAAATATCTTCCAAATCTTCTAAAAATATGTCTTTTTCTTCATGCACACAAAATTAAATAAATTACTATTTAATTTCTCTCAAATCATGCAAAGGAAAATCACAAGTTGAGTTAACTAACTCAATCAACCTTGTTTTTATCAATAACTCTTAAATTAGAAAAAAGCTTTCTAATTTATGAAATCAAATCTTATCTTTATAAAAGAAAGCAGTTAACTCAAACAAAACAACTTTTGTGAGACACTTGTCTTCTTTCTATTCACATACATTCTCTCAAGGTTTCTATACCGTTGATCTTCTCTCTCACGAGTCTATAAATTGAACCCTATTCCTCCATTTCATTCATCCAAACTTTAGTATCGTTACTCTGCAAGAATTACACCATGCCTTTGGCACCCAAGTCATTCCATTTACTTGCGATCAACTTGTTACCATATCATTACCATTGTTGTGAAGATTCTCTTCATTGCAATAAACTATCATAGCCATTCCCATTTGACATCTTGGAATAACAAGGAAGTGCACCTTCTGAGGGCCATATTCATAGACAAGATCATTTGTGATAGGCAATCAATGGAAGCCATGAAGTGAAGAGGTTTGTAAAGGTTTGAAGTTCTTTGTTTGATTGATTTCTTTGTTTCTTATTTCATTGAGTTATTGGGTATTGTTGATATACATTGATTATTCATTTACACCAATTTTCCCATAACAGGGCTATATAGAATAAAAAGGTTTTACAAAAGTCCTCTTGTACTATTTTCCATTCCCTGGTTTCTCCTCTCTTCTTTTGGTTGATATACCAAGTTTTTGTGATGGGTGATAAAGTCCAGTAAAATAGTTGAATATAAAGTCTCTCATCATATTCTCTCTGTTGCAAGTATGAGGTGAGCCAGTGTTGTCATTGATGTCAACATACTCATATTGCATTGACAAGAAGGATTTGATGAGCTGTGTGCTGAGGATATTGAGAAAATTAGTCTCAGTCAGGAACAGTGAAGAACAGTGATGAGAAGAAGGTAAATGTACTGTATAGGATGAGAACCGGAGGATGCGGATTAAAGGGTTAGTAGATATGAGTCTTGAGATGCTACAGTTAAGATTTCAGAGGTCCGCATTAAGATCTGAAGGAGTTGTGGCTGCCGGTATAGAACCGGGTCCGGCAAGTATCCGGAGGTGACAGAGGATCACAAAAAGGTCCGGTGAGGTCCGGAATTGTATTACCCTAATCTGCAGATTGAAAGGAGTGTTTAGGATGTCCTTGTGATGTGTCATCCTGATTTGTGTATGATTTGAAGGTCCGGAAGTACCTCTTGCATTATGACAGTGGCAACAGACTGTGTTCTTGAAGTTCCGGATGAGGAAGACAAGAGATCCCAGTAAGCAGAGGAAGTGCGGAAGTATCCGGACATTCAGACAGGCTTGTGAAGATTCTTGGATCATGTTTAGGTTGTGTTGTTGGTCCGCATTGATGGTAGAGCCCGGAATTGAAGTTATTCTTCCGGATGAAGTTCTTGCTCTGTGTAGCCGACCGGATGAGTTGTTCATCCTGCGAATGTTCTTGTGATGGCCGACCGGATGTGTTATTCATCTTACGGATACTCCTATGGTTGTTTGCCGACTTAGATGTTTGTTCCTGAGTCGATGTCTTGTATAAATAACGGTTTGTAAGTTCATTTCAGTGTGTGGTGTGAGGATGAGTATGATATAGCGAAGAAACGTGCGAAAGGCAGAGCAGAGATTGTTGGGCTTAATTGGAACTGATCCGGACATGGTAGAGATGTCATTCTCCAGTTCAAGACTGTGATTTTCATCACTTTGTAGACAGTGTGTCTCCTTGTAGGCAGTGGGCCTCTTTGTGAGCAGTGTGCTCGGGCAGTGAGCCCTTATTGGCATGTGCCATTCATTTTTCTTTATTCTTCTAACAGAGAATAATTCTTGGGTTAATCACCCTGTGGTTTTTCCCTTAACCGGGTTTTCCACGTCAAAATCTTGGTGTTCAATGTGTTGATGTTATCTGCTCTTGTGTTTATGTATTATGCTTCCATGGATGATTATTTGATATGCTGCTAACTAACAACAGTGAGTTAAGTGTTTGAAAGACAAGAAGTTTTATACAACTGATTCACCCCCCCCTCTCAGTTGTATGCCCTAGATCCAACAATTGGTATCAGAGCCAAGTTCCTCTGACAAGAGCTTAACCGCTTGAGGAGATCCAGGATGTCGTCATACAAGAAGGATAGTCCAAAGTTCGATGGAACCAACTTCACTCTCTGGAAAGGTCGCATGAAGTGTCACTTGGAATGCATGGGAAAAGCATACCTGGGTATGATTTCAAAACCATATGTACCTCCACAAGGTGGTCCGACAACTCTGAATGAAATCACAGAAGCTGAAAACAATCTGCGGACCAAGGAAGCTCTTCTAAGCGCATTGAATGACTCAGATCTCTCGAATGTCATTGACCTACCCACTGCATATGAGATCCTAACTAAACTGGAACTTCTGTATGAAGGAGATGAGTTTGTCAAAAGTGCAAGGTTGCAAAGTCTGAAAGGGAAATTTGAAAGATTGAAAATGAGAGATGATGAAAACATCACTACCTTTATGCCAAGAGTAAATGAGCTGGTATGTGGAATCAGAAATGCTGGTGGAACTTTAGATGAAAATGAGATTGTCTGCAAAATCCTAAGATCCCTTCCTGCTGCCTACAAAATCAAAGTTGCTGCCATTGATGAATTCAGAGCCCACACAACTGTCACAAGAGAACAACTGGCTGGCAAACTAGCTGCATTTGAAATGACCGAGTTTGGAGATGATCCTCCCAAGACTGAATCTGCTTTCAAAGCCAGTGCCTATGTGAAAGGCAAACAGAGATTTGATCCGGGTGAAAACTCATCAAAGAAAATGTCATGGTATGATCAAGCAAGAAGAGACATGGAAGAAGAAGAAGCAGAAACAGCTCAACTTGAAGCCCTCATTGCAAAGAGACTGCCAAGAGGATTCGGTAAGTATGAAGGAAAACTACCCTTTAAGTGTTTCAACTGCAATAAGATTGGTTATTTTGCCTCAAGATGTCCGGAGAGATCTGCAAGATCTAATACTCACAGACAAAGGTTTCAAAAGAATTGCTATTATGTTCATGAAGAAGATGACAATGAAGGAGTAACAGATGATGAATCAGAACCAGGAAGCAAATCCGGAAATGAGTGGGTGTTTATAGCCATCAAGGAAGAAGATTCCTTGCTCTCTGAATCTGTCAATCACAAAGTTGTTGAAAAAGCCTTGGCTGCTCAAGTGGAAGAAAAGGATGATTGGGTTATTGACAGTGGATGTTCTCACCATATGACTGGTGACAAGAATAAGTTCTTAGACTTGGAAAGATATGAAGGAGGAATGGTAAAGTTTGGTGACAATTCTGCTGGCAGAATCAGAGGTAGGGGAACTATTTCCTTTGATGGTAAGAGCAAAACAGGTAATGTACTGTATGTTGAAGGATTGAAGCACAATCTTCTCAGTGTTGGTCAGTTAGTGGACAAAGGCTATGATCTCCGGTTCAAGAATGGAAAATGCAGAATCTTTACAAGCTCCAGAACTGAAATTGCATCCGGTACTCAGACAAGAGGTAACATCTTTCATCTGGTTGGTTCAAATAAAAGTTGTTTGTTTGTTCAAATTGATCAGAGTTGGTTATGGCATAGAAGAATGTGTCATGTAAATTTTGATAACATCATCAAGATAAGCAATACTCAGGCTGTGAGAGATCTTCCAAAGTTGATAAAACCTACAAATAGTGTGTGTAAAGAATGTCAGTTAGGCAAACAAAGCAGAGTCTCTTTTAAAAGCAAAGATCAGTCTTCTACCGGATTGTTGGAATTAGTACATACTGATCTATGTGGACCAACAAGAATCAAGAGTCTGCAAGGTGATAGATATTTCATGTTGTTAATAGATGATCATTCCCGGATGATGTGGGTTACCTTTCTAAAAGAAAAATCAGAAGCTTTTGAGAAGTTCAAAATCTTCAAAGCTATGGTGGAGAATCAAACTGGATTGAAACTAAAGTGTCTAAGGTCTGATAGAGGTGGTGAATTTACATCTGGTGAATTTATTGACTTTTGTGAGAAACAGGGTATAAGGAGACAGTTGTTTGCTCCTAAGAGTCCACAGCAGAATGGAGTAGTTGAGAGAAAGAACCGGACCATCCAGGAAGCTGCTAGGACAATGATTTTGGAAGCAAATGTTCCTCAAATGTTTTGGAAAGAAGCTATCAGCACTGCAGTCTACACTCTCAATCGAGTTCAAATCAGAAACAACACCGGTAAGACCCCCTATGAACTCTGGTTTGGCATCACTCCTACTGTGAAATATTTCAGAGTATTTGGTAGCAAGTGTTATATTAAAAGAGATGAAGATCTAGGAAAGTTTGATGCTAGAAGTGATGAAGGAATTTTCTTGGGCTACTCCACTCAAAGCAAAGCATACCAGTGTTACAATAAGAGATTGAGGAAGATGATAGAAAGCACCAATGTAAAGGTTGATGAAGGAATTGAGAAGCCTTCAAGATTTTATGAGTTTGATGAAGATGACCAAGATAGTGTTCAAGGACCTCAATCCTCTCTGGTGAGACAAAGTCAGCCTGATCCGGTAAATCAGGAAGAAGAGTTAGGTTTGAATGAGCCTGATCAAGAAACAGCAGTGCTGGATACTCCCAAAATTCCAAGGTATGTAAGACTGAATCACTCTGAAGATCAGATCATAGGTGACAGAAGCAAAGGTGTACAAACTAGAAGGAATATTGCTCAAGATCAGAATGAATGTTGTCTGATTTCAAAGATTGAACCTAAAACAATAAATGAAGCCTGCAATGATGAAAACTGGACCAAAGCAATGGAAGATGAACTGATGCAAATTGAGAAAAATCATACTTGGGATCTTGTTCCCAGACCTAGAGACAGGAATGTAATTGGAACCAAGTGGGTCTTCCGGAACAAACTAAATGAAGCTGGTGAAGTAATCAGAAACAAAGCCAGATTGGTCTGCAAAGGCTACTCTCAAATAGAAGGAATTGACTTTGAAGAGACTTTTGCTCCGGTAGTAAGAATTGAAGCAGTCAGATTACTTCTTGCATTTGCTGCCTTCAAAGACTTCAAGGTATATCAGATGGATGTCAAGTCTGCCTTCCTAAATGGTGATCTGGAAGAAGAAGTCTACATTGAACAACCAGATGGATTTCAATTGTCTGATAATAATGATATGGTCTGCAAGTTGAAGAAAGCCTTGTATGGATTGAAGCAAGCCCCAAGAGCATGGTATGAAAGGTTGGATAAGCATCTTGTGCAGATTGGATTCAACAAAGGTACTGCTGACAGTAACTTATATTTCAAAATTGATCATGAAAACATTCTGATTGTTGAAGTGTTTGTGGATGATATCATTTTTGGAGGAAGAGATAGTATGTGCAAAACTTTTGCAAATCAGATGAAAAGTGAGTTTGAAATGTCTATGCTTGGTGAAATGAATTTCTTCTTGGGTCTGCAAATTACTCAAACAAAAGAAGGGATCTTCATTTCTCAGACCAAATATGTGAAAGAATTGTTAAAAAAATTTGGTATGGAAGACTCAAAGCCTATGAACACTCCTATGGCAACCGGATGTAAGTTAAGCAAAGATGATGATTCTCCAAAGGCAGATCAGACAAAGTATAGATCAATGATTGGTGGATTGTTGTATCTCACTCAAACTAGACCAGATATAATGCAGGCTGTTGGTCTTGTGGCAAGATTTCAGGCTGATCCTAGAGAATCTCATGTTATGGCAATCAAAAGAATTTTTAGATACTTGAAAGGGACAGTTGAGTATGGTCTATGGTATCCTAGAGATCCGGATTTCTCTCTTCATGCTTATACAGATGCAGATTGGGCAGGAGATGTGGATGACCGGAAGAGCACTAGTGGTGGAGCATTCTTTTTGGGGAAGAGATTGGTTTCTTGGCTAAGTAAGAAACAAGATGCAATATCTCTGTCTACAACTGAAGCAGAATACATTGCAGCAGCAGGTAGTTGCACTCAAATCTTATGGATGAAGCAGATGCTAAGAGACATCAAAGTTGAATATGAGGAGCCTATCACAATCTTCTATGATAATTCAAGTGCAATTAATATTTCCAAGAATCCGGTATTGCATTCTAAGACTAAGCACATATCTATCAAATTTCACTTTTTGAGAGAACAAGTAAACAAGGAAGAAGTCAGATTGGAGTATGTTCCCTCCAAGGATCAGATTGCAGATATCTTTACAAAACCTCTTCCCAAGGACTCCTTTGAATATCTCCGGGAGAAGTTAGGGGTCATGGCCCCTCCGGTGATGAACTAAGATGCACTGATGTGCATCAGTCCGGTGGCTATCACAGTCATATCTTGTGATCCGGACTAATGGGGAGCTGCAACTAAGGGGGAGCAGCTGGTATGATTCTGATGCATGAGAATTGCAAGTATGAGCCCTTTGCCATTGATGTCAAAGGGGGAGAGAAGACATGTGAAAAACAAGTGGTTGATGATCAAAGGGGGAGCAGTAAAGGAAGAGAAGACATATGAAAAGTTGAAGTTCTTGTCCTAATGGTTTTTCACATCATATGTTACCATCAATGACAAAGGGGGAGATTGTTGCAAGTATGAGGTGAGCCAGTGTTGTCATTGATGTCAACATACTCATATTGCATTGACAAGAAGGATTTGATGAGCTGTGTGCTGAGGATATTGAGAAAATTAGTCTCAGTCAGGAACAGTGAAGAACAGTGATGAGAAGAAGGTAAATGTACTGTATAGGATGAGAACTGGAGGATGCGGATTAAAGGGTTAGTAGATATGAGTCTTGAGATGCTACAGTTAAGATTTCAGAGGTCCGCATTAAGATCTGAAGGAGTTGTGGCTGCCGGTATAGAACCGGGTCCGGCAAGTATCCGGAGGTGACAGAGGATCACAAAAAGGTCCGGTGAGGTTCGGAATTGTATTACCCTAATCTGCGGATTGAAAGGAGTGTTTAGGATGTCCTTGTGATGTGTCATCCTGATTTGTGTATGATTTGAAGGTCCGGAAGTACCTCTTGCATTATGACAGTGGCAACAGACTGTGTTCTTGAAGTTCCGGATGAGGAAGACAAGAGATCCCAGTAAGCAGAGGAAGTGCGGAAGTATCCGGACATTCAGACAGGCTTGTGAAGATTCTTGGATCATGTTTAGGTTGTGTTGTTGGTCCGCATTGATGGTAGAGCCCGGAATTGAAGTTATTCTTCCGGATGAAGTTCTTGCTCTGTGTAGCCGACCGGATGAGTTGTTCATCCTGCGAATGTTCTTGTGATGGCCGACCGGATGTGTTATTCATCTTGCGGATACTCCTATGGTTGTTTGCCGACTTAGATGTTTGTTCCTGAGTCGATGTCTTGTATAAATAACGGTTTGTAAGTTCATTTCAGTGTGTGGTGTGAGGATGAGTATGATATAGCGAAGAAACGTGCGAAAGGCAGAGCATAGATTGTTGGGCTTAATTGGAACTGATCCGGACATGGTAGAGATGTCATTCTCCAGTTCAAGACTGTGATTTTCATCACTTTGTAGACAGTGTGTCTCCTTGTAGGCAGTGGGCCTCTTTGTGAGCAGTGTGCTCGGGCAGTGAGCCCTTATTGGCATGTGCCATTCATTTTTCTTTATTCTTCTAACAGAGAATAATTCTTGGGTTAATCACCCCGTGGTTTTTCCCTTAACCGGGTTTTCCACGTCAAAATCTTGGTGTTCAATGTGTTGATGCTTATCTGCTCTTGTGTTTATGTATTATGCTTCCATGGATGATTATTTGATATGCTGCTAACTAACAACAGTGAGTTAAGTGTTTGAAAGACAAGAAGTTTTATACAACTGATTCACCCCCCCCTCTCAGTTGTATGCCCTAGATCCAACACTCTCTTGTTAGTCCACTCCTCAATGCAATTCTCTAAATGTATCTTAGGTTTAATCTCACCACAATATTTAGGGCTAAGCTTCCAATCCCCTTCTTTGAGTAGGTACCTATTTTTTATCAGAACTATGAATGGTTTCCAAGTTGGGATATTCGGCTTGTGGGTATAACACCACCTTGCCTCATTGCATAGTAGGGTATAATGTAGCACTTCTAATCTTAGATCTTCCCTTTCAAATATATTTTCCATGCCCTATATGTAGGTTATCAGGTCTCCTACTCCAAAATACCATGTAAGCTTAATGTGTAAGATATCACATGAAATGTTGTTCAAATGATGTAAAATTTTGGTATTTAATTTTTATGTATTATTATTTTGATTTTTTTAATTTTTGTGGTGGGTTTCCATTATTTTCAATAATATTATTAGGGTTTTTCTCAACCTTCCTTAAACTGCATACCCTTCTTGCTCCTCATATCTTCCTAGACCTTCTTTCCAATTCATCCAAAAGCCAAGCCTCCATTGCATCCTCACTATTTGTACTATAATTGCTACTATCAAGGTAGATCTCCCCCTCTAAGTTAGGTTCATCTATGGTATCTTTTGTGGAGAATTTTCCTAAGGAGCATAGTGCCTTCTTATCTTCTTCCTCAATATCTTCCTGCACTATCTCTTTGTGTGTAAGGGAATATCTATCATCTTGTTTTTATCAAAAAATGGAAATTCTTTGTTAAATGAGTCAATTGCACCGTTGCATCTAACAAACCATTCCAAATTTAGTAGTATGTTGAACGTGTCAAATGATTCCTTCATTTCAATCACTTCAAAGTCAATTTTATTTTTAACCGTTAGTAGATTGACTTCTACATATCTCCAAATTTCAATTGTGCCAATTGCAATATCGTCAGCAAGACTAATATTGTAAGGTATGTCATAGATTGTTGGTCTTCCAAACTCTTCCTAGTCTCTCTTGGGCATAATGCCAATATCTACTCCCAAGTCAATTAGTACATTCTTAAAATGTTTTTTGTTTATTTGAAGCTCTACCATGATTGGTTTCTTTTTCCATCTCCTTGGAGTCTTTGTGGCCTTAAGTTAGTGTTTTTATTTTTATTACAATATTTTGAGAATTGTTTAAGTTTTTCTATAAGATTCTTTTCTTCCATGAAGTTAGCCAATTCCTTTAATAGTTGGGTCTCTTTTTTTTTAAAAGTAGGCCTTGCAGTAATCCTCATTTTTCTTTTCTTCTTTAATAAACTTTCTAGTATCTTTAGTTATTAGGTCATGCTTTGATTTTGTAGGAAAATGGCCTTCTTCCTCTTCCTCTTCCTCTTCCTCTTCCTCTTCCTCTTCTTCTTCTTCTTCTTCTTCTTCTTCTTCATTAATCAATGTCTTTCCTTTTACGATGTCAATCCCACATTTGGTTATTATTGCAAGTTCATTTTTATTTCCATATTTATTAATGGCTTTTCTTTTTAATTCTTCCTTTCTCTCCAAATATTCTTTTTCCAGTTATTCTTCTTCTATGAGCGACAACTAGCTCCTTGCTTCCTCCTCATTATGTTCAGCTCTCATAAATCTTCTAACTCGAGAATTTTGTTTAGGCACCCTCATTATGAATTTAGCTCCTTTTATTGCATTAGGTCCTGATAAGTCATAGCTTTTTGTCTATAGTGGAGTATTCTTAACTTAGTATTGTTGAGCCCTTGAGAAAGAGAATAGATCATGATTAGGATTGCTGCAAAATCCATAAATTTTGCTTTTCTCTTCTTGGGACTCATTTGTGTAGTGTCTCATCTATCCACATCTATAATAGGTAGCTTCCTCCCTTCTTCTTTGACCACGTCCTCTTCATCTTTTGAATCCTCCTCTGTAGTTGTTATAGTATCCTTTGTTATCATTCTAAGGATAATTCGTAGAAGATTGCTCATTCATGATTTGCAGTGGTGTATTCTATGGTGCATGTATGTTGTGTTGATCCTTCCATGTTGGGTGTTTATAGACATGGTCATAGAATGCTCTCTCATCCAACCCTTTAGCCCTAGTAATTCCTTTATGTATAGGAATGTTATATTCGCATCAGTGCTTACACCATGGTTCATGTTCATTATCTTCCCTTAATCTAAATAGGAGATATGGGCAATCGTCAGTTTCATGTTCATCCCATTCTCTGCATATCCCACATCACACAATTTCTAACTTCCTAGGGGATGATTGTAAGTCCATTCTAATTGTTACAGCCATGTTCTCCCCTTTCATCACAAAGCATTCATTTCTTAAGTGATCTTCATTGGAGCAATAGGTGCACCACATCTTCTTTCTCTGACTAGGTGATGACACCAAGCTATTCTCACCTTTTGCTAATATACCTTGCTTTATTTTAGTTGCTCTAATTCTAACTTTAATTTTTTCATTACATTATTTTTCACTTCTTTATTCATTCTCCTTCAAGGTTGGGATTCTACTCTATAAGCCAATTCCACCACACTTGAATGGGTTTCAAATGTTCTACCATCTAGTGCAGTTTTGACCTCTAGTAGTAATCCAGACATGAACCGTTCAATTCTTTATTTTTTGATAAGGATTCCTCCATCTTCCTTACTACTTCTTTGAACCTGTAGTAATATTCTTTAATGGTTTCTCCTTCTTCTTGTATCATTTCTCTCATTTTCCTAACACTTTCATGTGGGGCCTTAAGGGATTCAAAGTTAGATAGGAATTCATCTTTTATTTCCTACCATTCTTTGTCATGCTAAGAACACTTCTTTATATACCATTTGAGGGCATCATTCCTTAACATCCCTACAAAATCATAGAATTTAGCTTGGTTACCCTAGGTCCCATTTCTTCTCCAAGCAGATTCCAACACAAAGATGCGTTAAGAGGCTTCAATAGTATTCTTTCCAAAGATTGGTAGCTTTATAGGGTGATCCATGTTAATATTTGGTTCTTTTGAATTATTGGTGTTAGGTGTGAATAAGATTTGGTCCTCTATTTTTGAGCTTTTGTGGTTCTTCTCCCTTAATGACCTAACTTTCTACCACAATCTCTTTGCCTTACTAATTTCCTATTCCTTCCTTTATCTCTTGCTAATTCAACGTCAATGAAATCACTTCCCAATATCTATGTGCAATTACTTACAAATTCTTGTTGTTATTTTCCTCACATTTGAGTTGAATCACTATATATACCTTCTCCAAACACTCTTCTCATCTTAACCATTATTGGAGATGATTCTTGGTCTAGGGGGTTCACCTCTGCATGCAATTGTTTCAATTTAGGAGATAACTCTTTGTTAGTTAATGACATTACATCGATTAATATTATGTTTTCCCATCCTTCATTAATTGTTTTGATTATGTCCATGGCAAGATATTTGAACATGTTTTCAACTTCTTCTTCTTCTTCTATACTCTTCTTATTTTCTTGTAAATTTCAATTTCTCATCATTTTCTCCTTTTGTAATCCCACATTTTTACTCACTACATAGTCTAACTATTTTGCACTAAAATCCATAGGTTTCAATTTTGTTAAAGGGATTAGTAAACTCTCAAATTGATCATTAACTATAATTTTTAGGTTAGACAAATTAGATTCCAAATGTGATGCATAATTTAAAATTTTGAATGGCAAAGCATGCTTGCTTCCACACCCTTCTCCTAACGACTTTAAATACCACATATTCTTCAGTCTACTTTGCTAGTCTTGATAAAAGTTATGTTTCTTTTTCAATATGGATATTTAGTTGCTCAAGTGTTCCTTTGTTCTTTGGCAGTGCAATCATTGATTTATCCTCTATTTGTGCAATCTCAATGTTTTCCTCAAAATTCTCATGTCCAACTATAGCCTCTATGGCACACTCATTTACAATCAATCCCTCTAATAATGGTGGGTTTTTATTCTCTTAATTGTCCTTAATATAATTAGCAACAACCCCTATGGCACATTCTACATCCTCAGTTTCAACATCATTATCAACAACAACCCTCCTAGCGTGCTATAACTCAACTTCCTTAGCCTTTTCATCCTTCTGTGGCATATTTCATGTCTCTCCTGAATCTATTTTAGTCTTTTTTATTCTATGTTAATTTCTATTGGTAATTCTCATCCTTCTTTTAGTGGTTACATCTCTTCAGAGATTCCCTCAAGATCCCCCCTTTCCGATTTCCATCCCATAGGTTCCTAACCCCCTGTCATGAGACTAGAACTTAGAGTATCCTATCGCAAATCATAAAAAAAATCCTTCTTTATCTATACTCCCTTATTATTGCCTCCTTTAATGCCACAATTGATGAATTTGTGAATCTGATTCATTCATTGACTCCTTTATTAGGGTCCTAGCAACATAACCAAAATGTTAGCAAGAGTGAGTGCAAATAAAGAATGTGAGCCTAAGTTACTTGAGTGTTGTATTTATACCCTCGTATGAGTGATAAGAGGAAGACTAGAGCTTATGTAGTGAGTTACATAAGTGTTGTAGCATGAAAGAACAAATAGAATTGATAGTATACATGTATTCACATACACATTATATCTCATAACACATTATATATCCATTAGATCATTATGTGGTATATTATATTCATCATATATAATTTTGATACAAAGTCCATTTATACATTAATCTTTATACATCTCTTGCTATTACATTCATATCTCCTTTCTTCAATCTCCTATTACATCTATATACATATTTTGCTTATCTTCTTTCTTTTTTTCTTACTATTGGGTGAATATTTTGTCGTTTAGCTAACCAACGACAAAATGGTTATATCGCCACAGCTATGATGAGACTGAGTCTCTCCTCTCAGCAAGGGGAGGTTCCCTCTAGATAATGAGTTCTTTCTAACAAACAAATTTTAATACTTAAATAAACTAAAACTATTCTTGGGGTGTTTTCATTGCATCCTATTCTCTTTTTTCAGAATAGAAGTTTCTCTCTTCCAAAACGACAAATTCAAAAGAAATGATATTTAATAATTTTTGAATCGAGACAAACCATAGAAACACAGTTTTCTATCACTCGACCTATTTCCCACAAATAAATTTGATTGAATTCAAATGTAGCTCAAAGTCTCCACTTTCACCCAATATGATATAACTAGATTGAACACAACAGTTTACAGCACAAAGTCTTTAAACAATTCTATTCTCACAAATGTAAACACAAACTCCTGCAGTGAGAAAATAGCACAAAGTCTATTTAACCAGAATAAGAACACTTCTCTCAATTTTCAATAAACTCCATGATTCTAGCAATGATTCATTATAATATAACACTAATGACATAAAAACACTAATATCATAAAATAATATGATCCAACTCAAAGTTTGATACTCAAATTGCTTGCTCAAATTCCATGGATGAACTTGAATCAAGTTGTTGCTGTTGTTTGATATATCTATCATGCTTGTCAAATAACTTTTCTAGAGAAACCAAACCTTTTGGAATCTCATTCCCTTTTAGCTAAAGAATCTCCTCACTAGTTTATGAATCTATTTCAATAACATATTCACGTGGTGGAGAATCACTACCTTCAAAATAGAGCTCATCAAATTTATATGTCTTCTCTAAGAAAGCTATGATCTGATTGTCACCATTGAAGACTTGCCAATGGTTAGCATTATCTGGCACGCTGGGTCAGAAAACCAACTCAATTGTCTACTTGTTACCTTTGAAGTCCTTATGGGGAACCATAAGGGTGGTAGAGACATCTAATGAATCAGCACGATCTGTAATGTCTCCTTCTAGACACATGGTTAGTCCATCATGGAGTTCTTGTGGGCTAGTAGTTTGGTTAGGGAACAAGGTTAGTTTGGCCCTGGAGGTTTGTACCAGTGTAGGAGTTGTGGTTCGCATTCAATGGATCTAGTTGGCACCCTTTGAGTTGGCTCAATTTGCTTTTGGTCGTTACTTACTATTTTTAGTAAGTTCAAGATTGGCACCAGAATGGGATTTTGAGAGTGGGGTTAGATTCGTCTTGTCAAGACCTTTCCAACGAGCTATAGATCATTGGTTTCTGACATCATCTTGGCCTCCGTTTTAAAGTCTGTAAATTAAACATTATTATTTAATATTGGACCTTGGTGCCTAGGCTCAACAACTTAATGTTGTTTTAAAAGAGGGGACTTTTAGGGTGATGTTGAGACAAGAATTAAAGAGAATTATAATATTTTAAAATGTATTTTCCCTCTCATGTTTTATCCCATATGCAAGAGGATTTTAGATACTCTTAGTTGGAAAAGTATAAAAAGAGGAAAAGTGCTCTCATTTGGATATGCTTGGATTATTATTTTCTTCTCTCATTGAGATTTCCTTTGCTATGGTTTTGGAGCTTAGCTCTAGGGTTTGAGGATTCAAGTTAGAAGCTCTTGGAGATAAAAACCTCCCTGAGTAGCAGTATCCCACAGGTGTGGTGCCATTGTTGGTGAATGCATCTAGTGTTCACATATGTGCTGAAATGAAGTTTGACGGATGAGTTCGTAGAGATTTGTTAAGTATTTCTATTGCAGATTTATTAGAGATTTAAGGTGAGCAGTTTGCATTGCAGAGGAGGAGTAGATTTAATGCTGTTTGGGACTGTATTTTCCATCAGCTGCTGGCCGTACTATTCAGCCTGGCCATACATCCTTGTTAGGGTTGATTTGTGGAGTTTCCTTGCATTTCAGACTTTCCTTGTTGGTCGCCTAGCATTCAGATTTGTGTGTAGTGAGATTGTCATCTATTTTCAGTGATTTAATGGAGTCTATTTGCTACTGTGTACTTACAGCCTAGGATGTACATTCCTAGGAATGACGTTGAGGGTCTCAGGCATCATTTCTCATTGTGGGTAGTGTTGGGATTGCATTGTATGTGGCATCCAAGTTCATTTATAATGCTGATAATAATATCTGTTTGATACTCCTTGCTTCTTGGTGTTTTGGTGCAATATTGTAATGTCCAATGGTTGATCTAGCAATAGACAAAAACTAAAGTTTCAAATATGCATATGGGTATGTTTTGATAATTGTTTATTGGCCATTCTGCTATCTAGGTAGTTGATAGTTTTCTTATATCTGTTGTAGATTTTTTGGGTTTCTATATTATGCAATATATTGTGTGCTCTGGCACCACATCTGCAGGAAAACATAAAACCCCTTTTGCATCTTTTATCTATCTGAAAGACCACACAAAATAATAATAAAATATCACACAAAGATTTTTAAAATATACCAACAGGTACAACACATTACATAATACAAATAGGTATGACACATTACAGTGGTATCAGAGCTATGATCTTGCCATCCTGTGAGGTTGAACAAACATGTAATTGAAAGTATGAACATGCAGATAAAAATAAAGCATGTATGATTCATGTTTGAGATATGAATCCTTCAGCATCTTTGTCACATCCTTATAATACCAGGAGGAACAGGTTACAACAAGCAACACAGGTTCCATAGCAGGTTGAACCAGTAAATCCAGCACCACCAGTATATCCATTTGATACAGTTATAGAGGTAGAGGTTGCTGCTACTAAGGATGATTGGCAGGTCTCACAAATGAACCCCTTTTTTGGTGAGCTTCCACTAGTTACAGGTCCTACAAGAGAGATGGGTGACAGGGAAGAACCAAAACTCAGTGCGCGTGATATTTTGGTCACACTCATCTAAGAGATGAGGGAATCTCGACAAGAGATAGTAGAGGCACAGGCCGAGTTGACACATGCCATCGAACGGTTGTGTAATGATGGGGATAATCACTGTGACAGGAACATGTAGAACGAAGGTGACAGGAATAGGTACCATGGAGGTGACAAGAATAGGTACCAGGATGATGATAGAAACAGACATGATGTAGGAGATAGAAATAGGAATGATGGGGGGGATAGACACAACGGTGACAGAAACCAGGGAGAATGGAATAATGGGGATAGGAACCAGGATGATAGACACAGGGATAGAGATGATGAGGATGAGGCATCAGTTACACATCAGAGGGCTTTGTAGTTCACTATGGGAGATAGACCTCGCATCCCTATATTTTCTCCTAGGAACCAAGTTCCTGAATAGGATCCCACACAGGCAGAGTTTCAGGAGGAGATTTTGAGGGACTGGAGAGCATCCAGTGATGCTTTCAGAAATGAGATGACATTTGTTAAATATTTTGAAATGAGGCATAGGTGTAAACCACGTAGGGGAGGTAGGCCTCAGAACCAAGAATTGCAAAGGAAAGTAAGTAAGATGACACTTCCCTACTTCAATGGATCAGGTAAGACCACAGCGAGAGCTTGGGTCTAGAAATTGGATAGCTACTTGCAAATCAGTCCCATGCCAGAGGAGGATGCCATTACATATGCAGCTCTACACTTGGAGGGGACTACTCACAAATGGTGGAGCAACCAGAAGGTCACACTGGGTCACAATCAGGTCACTTCATATGTGGAGTTTACAGCTAGACTGATCGACAAGTGTGATAAAAAGGACAGTTTAAGGAGTTGACACAGTTGAGACAGAGCGGATCGGTAGACTCCTACATTGCTAATTTCTAGGACATATCTGTTATGGTTCCAGATATTACTGAGCGCAGATTGGTTGTTCTCTTCATTGATGGATTGTTAGATCAACTTTGTGGATGGGTTAAGTGCTTTGACCCCCCTACACTTCAGGAGGCCATGAAGAAGGCCCGGGACTTGGAATCATCAACATGGAGGAACAAGTTTCAATCCAAAGGGTTTCCGCAAAGGAGGGATAAGGAGAGAGATAGGAGACCATTCCAAAAAGATGTGGGACAGCCACATAATAATTCTTCTAGGCTGGACAGTGATCAGTTGAATGACCTGAGATGGAGGAAGCTCTGTTTCCATTGCTGGGAGCCTTGGGATCCTAAGCACAAGTGTGCTGCCCAAGGGAAGGCTAACTAGTTAGAGTATTTTTCAGCCGATGAGTTTGTTGATTTAGAGCCCCATTCAGACTACCTTTCAGAGGCTAAGGATGCAGAATTGAAGGCCCTGAGGAAGCATCAGATGGAGAGGACGATACGACCCTACCTACAACATGTATCTCAAGTATCCAGAGGGAGGGATCATTCAGGATAAGAGGAGTATTGAGTGGGTAGCAATGGATTACATTACTTGACATAGGTGCCAATCATAACTTCATGGATGAGGGCTTGGTCACCAAGCAAGGGCTAAAAATTGAGGAATTCGAGGGCTTTAAGGTGAAGGTTGCAGATGGTTTTGTACTCACCTGCACTAGGAGAGTACCCAATCTATCTATACAGTTGAACAAATACACTTGCCAATCAGAATTTTATGTTGTCAGCATGGGTGAGATGGATGTTGTGTTGGGTATGAAGTGGTTGAATGATATTGAGGAGTTCACACTCAACTTGTGGATAATAGAAATGAAGTTTGAGGTGGATGGAGTTAGACATGTGCTCAAAGGCATTTCAGATGGTGGGTTGAGAGTTGTTTCTCTCAAGCGGATGGAGTGATTGATTCGTCATGATTAGGTGGAGTGGGTAGCATAAATTATGGTGATGCCAGCAATAGATCAGCAGAAACATACATATCCTCCTGACATACAGTCTATACTTACTAAACACACCAAAGTGTTTAGTGATATTCCACCAGGTAAACCTCATGATAGAGGTTTTGAACATGTGATTGAGTTGGAGGAGGGTGCTAAGCCAGTAATAACTACACCTTACAGGCACCCAAAGAGGCATAAGGATGAGATCGAGAAGGCTATCAAAGAGCTTCTCGAGATGGGTCACATCAGACCTAGTAAGAGTCTGTTTGCATCATCCATGGTATTAGTGAAGAAGAAGGATGGGACTCTCAGAATGTGTATTGACTACAAGGAAATTAATAAGAAAATAATCAAGAATAGGTACCCAATTCCCAGAATAGATGAACTGATTAATGAGTTGCATGGGGCCTGTTACTTCTCCAAGATTAATTTGAGATCCGGTTACCATCAGATGTGGGTCAGAGATGAGCATGTGGAGAAGACAACATTCAAGTGTCATTATGGGCACTTTGAGTTCCTGGTCATGCCATTTGGTTTGACCAATGCACCAGCTACCTTCCAGTCTTTCATGAACAAGGTGTTTAGAGAGCAGTTGGGGAGATTTGTGCTGATTTTCTTTGATGATATATTAATTTATAGTAGGACATGGGAAGAGCATCTGAAACACATTGACATTGTTGTGAGCATCCTAGAGAGGGAGTCATATGCCAAAATGTCAAAGTTTGAGTTTGGGATGACTGAGTTGCTGTACTTGGGTCATATTATCAGTACCGGTAGTGTGAAGGTAGACCCAAAAAATATTTGGGCAATTGTGGATTGGCCACTACAAAAGAATCTCTCATATCTTAAGGGATTTCTTGGCCTTTGTGGGTATTATTGCAAGTTTGTGAAGGGGTTCTCTCAGTCAGCTGCTCCTGTTATAGATTTGATTTGTAAGGATGCTTTCAGTTGGATGAATATGGCACAGGAGTGTTTTGACAAATTCAAACAGATCATGAGTACATGCCCTATGTTAGCTATACCTGATTTTAGCAAACCCTTTGAGCTACAGTGTGATGCCTCAAGTGAAGGCATCGGTGTGATGATCATGTAGGATAAGCACCCCATAGCATTTGAGAGTAGGAAGTTGAGGGGTGTGGAGAGGAGTTACATCATATATATGACAAGGAGATGCTAGCCATCATGCATGTGCTGGCTAAGTTTAGATAGTACCTTGTGGGCAGTAAATTTGTGGTTAAGACGGATCACAACAGTCTGAAACATTTTCTTGGATAGAAGGATTTAAATGAAAGGCAACAAAAGTGGGTCAGCAAGCTACAGGCCTATGATTTTGACATTGTTTATGCCAAAGGGAAGAAGAACGTTGTTGTTGATGCTCTATCCAGGAGGCCCCATTTGTGTGCACTTGGTGCTATTACAAATGACCGGAGGGAATTGATTTCAACAGAGTATACCAAAGATGAGTGGGCTACTGGAGTGATTGATGGCACCATTAAAGATGATAGGTACATAGTGGTAAATGATTTAATCATTTACAAGGACAGGATCTTCTTGGTGTCAGGTTCTCAGATGAAGCAAATTTTTTTGAGGGCATTCCACAATTTACCTATGGCAGGGCATCCAAGATACTTCAAAACTTATAGGCAGGTCAGAGAGAGGTTCACCTAGAAAGGCCTCAAGACTGAGGTAATGCAGTATGTGAGAGTGCCCAATATGTTAGCAGAACAAGCATGAGCACTCACTTCCAGGAGGTTTATTGTAGCCCCTGCCCATTCCTGATAGGAAGTGGGATAGCATTTCTATGGACTTTATCACAGGTCTACCTAGAGTCCAAGGCAGGGATTGTATTTATGTGGAAGTGGACAGATTGATGAAGTATGCATACTTCTTTGCTATTCCTACCACCTACACTGCAGCTCAGGTTGCAAAATTGTTCTTTTGTGAGGTATTTTGACTCCATGGGTTGCCTCAGAGTATTGTCAGTGATAGGGACAACAGGTTGCTCAGTAATTCTTGGTAGGAGCTCTTCAGGTTGTTAGGGATAGAGCTCACACCCAGTGCTAGTTACCACGCCCAGACTGATGGTCAGACGGACATAGTTAATAAGTGGGTGGAAGGATACCTCTGAAACCATGTTTCAAGGCAGCAGAAGGCATGGGTTAAGTGGCTTCACATGGGGGAGTATTGCTACAATTCCACTTACCACGTGTCCATTCAGATGTCACCCTTCATGGCATTGTATGGTTATGAGGTGCCGAGCTTTGTTGATTTACTGTTTGGTGATGCCAAAGACTTCCTTCAGGAGAGTCAGGATATCACGAGGGCACTGAAGGAGAACATACAGAAGGCTCAAAATCAGCAGAAGTAGTATGCAGATCAATAGAGAACTAAGAGATCATTTGAGGTGGGTGACATGCTTTACCTCATGCTGCAGCCTTATAGGCAGTCTACTCTCAAAAAGAGTGGAGCGGAGAAGTTGAAGCCACGATATTATGGACCTTTTAGGATCTCCAGGAAGTTTGGAGAGGTGGCTTATGAGTTGGAGTTACCAGAAGGGAGCAGGGTACATAATGTGTTCCATGTTTCTCACCTCAAGAAGGCACTGGGACACAATGTTACACCATCAGTTGAGTTGCCTCCTCTTAATGAAGATGGGAAATTGATATTAGTACTCGAAGCAATTATCGACACCAGGGATCATAATTTGAGGAGGAGGATTATCAGAGAGTACCTGGTCAAATGGAAGAACCTACCAGTTGAGGATGCTACATGGGAGAATGAGCGGATATTGGAGCATCCTAATCTGAGATTGCTTGAGGCAAGCAATCTTAGGGAGGGCAGATTGTAATGTCCCTTTCTAGACACATGGTTAGTCCATCATGGAGTTCCCATGGGCTAGCAGTTTAGTTAGGGAACTAGGGTTAGTTTGGCCTTGGAGGTCTTTTCTAGTGTAGGAGTTGTTCACATTCAGTGGATCTAGTTGGCACCCTCTGAGTTGGCTCAGTTTGCTTTTGGTCGTTACTTACTATTTTCAGTAAGTTTGGGATTGTCACCAGAATGGGATTTTGTGGGTGGGGTTGGATTCATCTTGTCAAGTCCTTTCCAACGAGCTATAGATCATTGATTTTTGACATCATCTTGGCCTCCATTTTAAAATCTGTAAATTAAACATTATTATTTAATATTGGACCTTGGTGCCTAGGCTCAACAACTTAATGTTGTTTTAAAAGAGGGGACTTTTAGGGTGATGTTGAGAAAAGAATTAAAGAGAATTATAATATTTTAAAATGTATTTTCCCTCTCATGTTTTATCCCATATGCAAGAGGATTTTAGATACTCCCAGTTGGAAAAATATAAAAGGAGGAAAAGTGCTCTCATTTGGATATGCTTGGATTATTATTTTCTTCTCTTATTGAGATTTCGTTTGCTAGGGTTTTAGAGATTGGATCTAGGGTTTGAGGATTCAAACCAAAGCATTTTGGAGACAAAAACCTCCCTAAGTAGCCATATCCCATAGGTGTGAAAGATCACCCAACAGTGCCATTGTTGGTGAATGCATCTAGTGTTCACATATGTGCTAAAATGAAGTTCGACGGATGAGTTCGTAGAGATTTGTTGAGTATTTCTATTGCATATTTATTAGAGATTTGAGGTGAGCAGTTTGCATTGCACAGGAGGAGCAAATTTAATGTTGTTTGGGACTGTATTTTCCATCAACTGTTAGCCGCACTATTCATCCTGGACATACATCCTTGTTAGAGTCGATTTGTGGGGTTTCCTTGCATTTCAGACTTTCCTTGTTGGTCGCCTAGCATTCATATTTGTGTGTAGTGAGATTGTCATCTATTTTCAGTGATTTCATGGAGTCTATTGCTATTGTGTTGTGTACTTACAGCCTAGGCCGTACATGCCTACGAATGACGTTGGGGGTCTCATGCATCATTTCTCATTGTGGGTAGTGTTGGGATTGCATTGTATGTGGTGTCCAAGTTCATTTATACTACTGATAACAATATCTGTTGGATACTCCTTACTTCTTGGTGTTTTGGTGCAATATTGTAATGTCCAATGTCTGATCTGGTAATAGACAAAAATTAAAGTTTTAAATCTGCATATGGGTATGTTTTGATAATTGTTTATTGGCCATTCTGCTATTTGGGTAGTTGATAGTTTTCTTATATCTGTTCTAGATTTTCTGGGTTTCTATCTTATGCAATATATTGTGTGCTTTGGCACCACATCTGCAGGAAAACATAAAACCCCTTCTATATCTTCTATCTATCTAAAAGACCACACAAAATAATAATAAAATATCACACAAAGATTTTTAAAATATACCAACAAGTATGACACATTACAAAATACAAATAGATACAACACATTACATGATCATTAAACTCTCTTGATACTACAGAGATGTCGAAAGCATCAAAACCTTCAATGTAATCCCAGACATGGTTGCAGTAATGTCTCAACCTTTCATTCTTGGTTTGATAAAGATTTCTCACTTAACAAACCACAAGTTCAACATCACCTTGTGTGTGAAGATTTTTAATACCTTTAACACGAGAAGGCTCCATTCTGAGTAAAAATGACTCGTTTTCAGCAGTGTTATTAGTATTGTCAAATTGCAGCTTATAGGAGAAAGGAAAGAGATCACCTTGTGGAGATATTAGAACTACTCCAGCTCCAGATCCGGTGGAAGAACAACTACCATCAAATTCTAAAATCCAAACATCATTTGAATTTCCCACTATGATGTTTCTGCAACCAGTAAATTCTTCTTCATCAGAGAGAGAAGAATCAAGCATCACTATGCTCTCGTCTGAACTTTCATCTGAATTATCTTCTGATTCTCCATCTAAAATATCTAAACTCTCGTCTGCTGAACTAGAAGTATTTTCAGTAGACAAGAAATAATTACCCATTCCTGAAGACTCAAACAAAATTTGGGCTTTTGGATTTTCAGTTTGGGTAACAATATATTTTGTCTCCTTCTCAGGAAACAGCTTTTGCATGACACCTTTAACAATTATCCTTGCCTCGAATAAATCCATGTTTAGTTCTCCACCCACATCTTTACAAAAATTACGCCCAAGCAAAATTCCATAAGAAGTTGGAACATCAGCCACTAGAACGGTCATCTTGATCCTCTTATCTAGAAAGGATGCAAATGCAAATTGGGTATCCTTGATTTGGCCTAACAAAGGCACTTGCTTATTCTCCATTGAAAAACATCTACCAAAGGTTTTGGTCAAAGTGAGACCAAGAGCATCTGCCACCTTGGCAGGCATGACATTGTCAGAGGCTCCAGAGTCTATAATACAATTGCTTAGCTTGTGGCCATTAACCAATAGAGAAACATAGAAGGGTTCTATCTTTCTTGGAGCAACAAGGGGAGTAGTGACTAGTTTATTTTGGGTGGACCTGTTCTTTGAGGAGTCATGGACAGTCTTAGGAGAATCTTGCCCTGTAGGGGCAGCCTTGTTTTTAACATACTTAGCTAACCTATCAAACTATTCAGGATTAGCTTGTAAATACTCTACCTCAGACCTCTGGATTTTGGTTTTCCTAGCATGATCTTGTAGACACCTAAAATTGACTTGCTTCACAAACCAATTTCCCATGTCTCTACACCACCAATTATCCCTCCTATTAATTAAATAAATTCATTTTATTTAATTAATTTATCCCTAATCATCTTCCCTTAACCATTTACCCATCCCTTGTGATCAATTAATTCATTTAATTTATCACTATACCTTACAACACTATTCCTCATTAATTAAATAAATATTCTCAATATTTATTTAGTTAATTCATCCATCTCTCTAATCCTTGTTAATTAGATAAATCATGCTTATTTAATTAATCTAGCCTATTAGTCAACCTATCCCTATCCTAGTTAATTAAATATCAATCATTTAATTAGCTACCCTACCCTACCTATCCCTTAGACCTAAATTAATTAAGCTAAACACTTAATTAACCTTGTTTAGCCCATCCTCCCACACACCTTTGAATAAAAATCAATTTTTTATTAAAAGGGTCAAATCTTCCTTACACCTCATTTATCACCCTCTTACACATGTAAGTGTACATGTGTCATTTAAACTTCACATCTCCACATATAAGGGAATTTTTAATTCACACTCCCCAATGAGTTAAATTTTTAATTCACTTGTCATATCCACTCTTCCCAAAAATAATTTTTTAATTCATTTTTTATCCTCAACACCTTTCCCCATGTGAATTTAAAATTCACAAAAAATGACAACCCTCCAATCCCATTGACCAAATCTCAACCATTGATCTCTCTCATCCACTCCTCTTGTGACACTTGTCACAAGGCTATGACTCTAATCCAAACCCTAATTCTCAATCATTCCTAGCCCTTGATCTCAACTTTTAATCCTCACCCTCCATCCCTTTTCTAAAAATCTATAAATAAAACCCTCACCCAATCCATTCATAACAACTTCTTATTGCATCCTTACTATGCCAAAATCTCTCCAAAATCTTCTTATCCCAACATCATAATGCCAAAATCATTCCTCATCCACATTTCAATCTCCATCTAAATCCAAATCTCTCATCCTATTGTGTTGAATCTCAAAGAGCAATCCACATTCATCTACTTGGATAAATCTACAGAGTTTGGGTGCAACTCCTTCCACCCTATCAAAGATTTGTGACTCATTGTGAAAGGTATAATGCTTGTTTATGCACTTGTTTTATGTTTTCTACTTCCGTTTTGAGATCACTAATCTACATTGGCACGCCTGGTGGGACCCACAAGGTCCCAATCTAACAATCTTGTGAGTTTGTTGTTGTTTAAGACATTTTTTTTACAGATTAGCGATATCTTTCTGCGTAGTGGCGCCATTTTACCTACATTTTGGCGCTATTTTCAGACTGTGGTGGCGCCTTCTTGCCACAACATTGCTTGATCATTTGGACTCACATATTTTATGTTCTTTCACCTTTTCAGCATCTTTTGTGTCTTTTGCTCTCTATTTTGTAGGATACTATGCAGGGACAGGGGGAGACTATGTCAAATTTCTCCTAAAATCAGACCCTTGACCATCTTTGTGTTGTTTTGGCGCTAAACACACCCAGTTCGGTGCTATCTTTCTCACTGTAGAAGATAAACAAAGGCAAAAACATAGTTTGGCGCTATCTTGTATCTGTATTAGCGCTATCTTGTATATTGGCGCTATCTTGTATTTGTATTGGCACTATGTTTCATATTGGTACTATCTTGCCTCTGTATTGGTGATATCTTGTATATTAGCACTATCTTTTGTATTAGCGCTATCTTGCCTCTAGATTGGCGCTATTTTTTGTACTAGCTTAGGGATCTGTGTAGGGTTGGGTCTCTATTTTGTAGGGTGTTTCAGATCATCCAAGACCATCATCTCAAAACTACTAACATCTTTTGTAGGGATTTAGTAGATTAGACACATCTTCTTTTGGTGCACTAAAAAGAACCTTTGTGTGCTTAGCTTAAAGAACATTTATCTTTGGTGCACCTAAAATGAATCTTTCTTCCAAACAATCTACAATCAAACATTTCATTTTGGTGCACCTAAAAAGAATCCTTGTGTGCCTTAGTGTAGAAAATATTTGATTTTAGTGCTCTAAAATTAATCATTGCTTGCAACAAACAACTTTAGGCACATTTCAATTTGGGTTTAAAAAGAACATTAGAGAAGTGTTTGCTATGTATGGTTCACTTGCACGTTTGTGTTATCCCATAGGGTAGAATCAAAGTATCCTCTCCCCTTGCCTTCAAAAGGATCTTGGGTGAAAAGAAATGGTTCTATCCTCTTTTTTTTAGGAAGTGGGCCTATCCTTGAGACACATCCATTCGGAGAACTCATTGGCGACCCCAAGCGATACTTTCATCCAGTCCGCTATATGTAAATTGAGGATAAGGTGAAAGCTAAGTCTAATCAGTATGAGCACTTAGCATTCGATGCTAGCTTGAAAGGGAGTAGCACCTTGTGTATATGAAACCCCTAGTAGAGCTAGTCAAAACCTTTAGTGTTTTATCAGATGCTCGTAAGGTGTTGATCCCCTGGATGTTCCCCCAGTACGAACCTTTGTTTTAGTGGCCCAAAATTCCTCTACTTGTTCAACAAGTATTGTCCTTGCTTCACCTTAGGTTGTGCATGCTTTATAACTCTCACATGTTTCACAACAAAACTTTTGGCCATTGTGCTTTCTTGTTTGATTTATCTCTTGCCAAATCATCAAAAAACCCAAATTCCCAACCAAATCCAACAACGTTCAACCTCAAACCCCCATTTATCACCATTTCCATCTGTTTTACCGCCTTTTTCAACCATGTCCAAAAATTAAAATTTTCCATCAAAAACATCAATTTTATAAGCCCATTTTCAAAAAAAATTCAGTCGGGGGCTATGCCCCCGAACCCTTGTCAACGGGGGGTCACGTCCGCCCCTTTGCACCCCCCTCACGTCGGGGTAGGTTTTCCTCCCAACACCGCTAAACCACCCCCCCATTTATCAAACCCCATAAGTTGAGCTTATCCAATCCCTTTATTTGAGCTTGATCAAATTCTAATCCACTTATTCTCTAGTCATAATCTATCTTCATCATCCTAATCATTCTTATCCACTTCATCTTAATCCAATCACCCATCTATCCTAATCATCCTAACCACATATCTTATCCACATCATCATCCAAATCATTCAATCCAATCTTATCCTAATCACCCTCATCATCCTTAATCCAATTCATCAACATCATTCTAATCCCATTTCATCCAAATCAAATCCAAAATCCAACCAACATCAATCCATAATCTTCCAAACCATATTCTAAATCCAATCCAAAATCAACATCAAACCCAATCATTATCCAAATCCCCCAACATCATTATCAAACTCCAAATCCAAATCAACCCAACCAAAAATCAAGACCTTAATTGATCATCCAATCAAATCAACCAAATCAATTCTATTACTTGTGCCATTAGTCCACCTTAAGTATAGAGAATCATCCATCCTTTGAAGCAAATCAAATCATCCTAAGGTCTTGAATTTTGATCCCCAACATCGCAATCATCCATTTCACCCCATACCTCGCCAACAACATGGATCCTTTAGAGCCTCACGCTTTGAGTTGAATATTTTGTTATTTAGCTAACTAACAACAAAATGGTTATATCGCCACAGCTATGATGACACTGAGTCTCTCCTCTCAGCAAGGGGAGGTTCCCTCTAGATAATGAGTTCTTTCTAACAAACAAATTTTAATACTTAAATAAACTAAAACTATTCTTTGGGTGTTTTCATTGCATCCTATTCTCTTTTTTCAGAATAGAGATTTCTCTCTTCTAAAATGACAACTTCAAAAGAAATGATATTTAATAATTCCTGAACCGATACAAACCATAGAAACACAGTCTTCTATTGTTTTACTTATTTCCCACAAATAAACTTGATTGAATTCAAATGTAGCTCAAAGTCTCCACTCTCACCCAATATGATATAACTAGATTGAACACAACAATTTATGGCACAAAGTCTACTTAACCAGAACAAGAACACTTCTCTCAATTTTCAATAAACTCCACGATTCCAGCAATGATTCAATATAATATAACACCAATGACATAAGAACACTGGTATCATAAAATAATATTATCCAACTCAAAGTTTGATACTCAAACTGCTTTCTTATATTGATATTCACTTGAAAATTTGATAAACATGAAAATCTCAAAGTCTTGATATGTTTTCCAATTTGGCAGAGTTTCTTTGCAATAGATAAAAGATAGTAATTACAAATTACAAAAGAGGCCCTCTTTATTTATTGGGAGAGGCCTTGAGAAAATTTAGGAAAAACTTAACTACTTTGACTTATTCAAAAATAGGAGTCCATATTGACTTGGGACTTCCTATGTTTTTACATGTAATTACATATGAGAAAAGTATATGTAAATATGTCCAAAACTATTTCAAAAGTACATATGAAAAATAGAAAATAAACTGAGTTATGGAAAGCTGCTTCAGCTTGTACTGCCTTCTTTCTTCAAATGGGCATCATACATGGTAAATGTAGCCTACATCCCCAAACTATCTGGACTGACAGTGTTCCTGAAAATCATCCGAGCTCTGACTATTGCATCCCTTAATATTGTGATTGCTTTAGCATGACTAGTTAACTTGGCCTTTAGGTTATCCAAAGTTAATTGGTTGTCCAGAATATTATCCATGGAAGAAATTGAAAAGGTTTTATCTTCAAACTCTTTCTGAAACATGTTCTCAAACTCTTCGATCATCTCATCCGCCGGAAGAAATTGATTATCCTTTGATACCAAATTGCACGAAAGCTCTTCCAACTTATGTAAGAGACTAACATCACTTTGGTCACTCAACTCCTTTACAGTTTCCAAATCCTTGATCAAATCCTTTAAAACATTGCTCTGATATCTCAATGCTTCCTTAGTCTTTGTGTATGAATCCTAATTTGGAATAGCACCAATTGATATCAAAGCATTGATTTTCAATTTCCTCATTTCTGTCCATTTATCATAGCTTTGATCCAAATGCTCAATATCCTGAGAAATAGTGTCAACCAAATCATTAAGCTCTGCTCTAACCTTCTCCATTTTACCTATCTTCTCATCTACATCTTTAAGAAGAGACACTCCTTGTGCACGCATATTTTCCAAATACTCCTCAACCAATTTTCCTTTTAGATGAGTCTTTTCAACCTTCTGAATAATAGGGTCTTCAATAGAAATAGCTTCAGGAGTTACTGATTCAGAATTCAAAGTGATCTTCCTCACCACTGCAGTCAATTGTTCTACCATTGCCTTATAATAATCCTTCATTTCTTTTTCTTTATCAAACTTTTGAATCAAAGAATCCAATGCAGATTGCATATCAGCTTTTGCACTCTCATGTGTGATTTTTCTAAGTTTAATTCTGGAAATAGAATAATCATTCATACTGAAATTCTCCATGGTGGCATCCTGCGGGGGTTTAGCAATTTCCACAAATTTGTGTCCCTTATCTTCTAACACTCGAGAAAGTGTTTTAGGCTTCTTTTGAGTCTTAGCCTTCACTGGCATCAGTTTACCAAAATCAAAATCATCTGGGGAGATGGCTTGTTTCTTTCTCTTGGGTGTATAAGCTGATAGCCATGGAGGAAGCACAAAAGTACTTACATTTGGATCGGGTCCCATTATTGGTGTAGTAGGAATTGCACCAGCACTTGAAATAGAAACAATAGGAGGAGTGTCAATAAACACTGCACCTGACACATTCACATTTGAAACTTGCTTAGATCCTAAAACAAAGTGATCAAAGATTGATGAATCTCCAATGTCAAAAGATGATAAGGACAGACTAGGAATTGATTCAGAAGAATGAAGAATATTATCAAAAGCAACTTGAGGATTATCAAAAATTATCTTCGAAGATGATGGAGACTCAGTGAAACTGGAATAGTAGGCAAAACAAACAAAGGAATTGAAATAACTACATTGGGCAAAGGAGAAGGGGCTTCAATTTCCTATGGTACATCCCTTTGTGGAGACATAACTTCATCTTGCAAACCTTCTTGACCCTCTCCTATCTCTTTCTCTTGTTCTTCCCTCTACTCCCCTGAAGACTTATCTTCAACCTCCATCTCCTCAGTAGCTGGCTCATCAGTCCTTTGTTCCTCAACTTCCATTTCTTCCACCTCGGACTCTTTCTCTATGACCTTGGCCTTTTTTCCCTTAGACACAAATTTGATCCTTGGTTTAGAAATCTTAGATGTACCTGGAGTATCACTTTTATTCTTTGTTCTCAATTTAGCCTTTTTACTAGTTTGTTCTAAAACCTCTTCTTCAGATCCAGTTACAAAATCCTTCAATGGTATGCCTTTGCTTTGGAGCCACAGGTTCGTGTTAGCTAACATAGGTTCGAACCTCTTCCTTAAAGAAGTCAATTCCTTTTGAGAACATTGGATAGGGGGGAGAGGAGAATTAGTAATATGCTCATTATTGTATTTAGGATCAACCAACTCTTCATCATCCACCATATCTTCGGGAATATCAGCTAAAACTAAATAATCAATTTGATCTAGAGATAGCCTACTATAATCTAGTTTTCTGATTTCCTCCTCAGTCCTCAGATCAACCTAGATGTCTTCAACCATTGGCTCATGAAATTGAGTCTTTCTTTTGATCTTATCTTTCACACCCATGTAATCAAACTTTGGTCTCCATTTGAATTGCTTCATGGTCACCAACTGCATCTCAATCTCCATAGCTCTGGCCTTTGCTGCAGTTGACACTGAGTATCTGCCAATTTCAACCAAAAACCTAAATCTTGGTTTCTTAAGCTCCATTTGTTTATTATGCATGACAATCATTTGTCTACACAATTCCATCAGAACAAGTTTATCTAAAGGAAATCTCGGCAACATGTAAGGATATCATTGGAAAAAGCCAACCCTTAGATATGAAAAAGTCTGAAACTATAAGAACATACACCTGAAACCATTCACAACTGACCAAGCCTCATCTGAAACTCTTCGCTGTTCTAATTGAGGATTAAAAAGACACAGGAAAACTGTAAAGAAGGCATCATTTACCCTCCTACAGTGATGGATTGAACCCTTCAATGTCAACTAAGGATAATATTGATACAAAGGAACAACCCTCCTATCTCCTTTAGATGTCAAGCCCGAAAAGATCCTCATTGAAGCTTCTATGTACATAAGGTAGGAAGTCATATAGAATTTGAAAGTAGTATGCACTTTGATCAATTGCTCATGGAGAGCATTACTGATTTGTTCACCCTAAAAGATCACCTGCTTGCCTTGAAGTATAATCTTGATGAAAGGATACATCCATTCATGAAAAAGTGAAGAATAAGCTAACCCCCTTACCCTACTAAGAAGCGTTACTAAATCACCCACTTCCTCAACAAAATCACTTCGAGGAAAGCTCCTTGGCCATCTGGACAAATTTGACCTCGGAGTTTTAAGCCACTTGTTATTAATTGTCTTCTTAGCCTTCTCAGAGTTTTTATCGTATTCTTGTTGAGCAATAGTAAAATCAAGTTTCACAACCTCAACAAAAGCGGGACACATGAAAACTTTATCAATAAACTCTGGGTCCAATCTTATGATCACATTACCATTTGCATCCACCACTGCCCTAGCGTTTTTGTTGTAGAAATGAGCACACTGAAGAACAAACTCTGTATTGTGTGCTACCACTGGAAAAGAAGACACCAGGTGAATGTTACTCTTGAGAATCTTTTGCATAAGAGGGCTGGGGTTATCTGACTTAGTCCTCTCTACAAATTTAGCCATGTCCACATGGCCAATCTTTGTATCATGAATATCATCAACATTCGAGGTAACCGAGGTGATCAAAAAAACACCTTGATACTTGTACTTCATTACTTTTGACTTCTTTAGAGATAGCTCAGTCATTTGGAAGATCAACACCTCAGTAAGAGTCGATGACTAGAATAAATTCGTAGAAGAAACTGCAACAAAAAGCCATGATCATGCAGTTAGGGGAAATACTGGTAATTTGGGAAAACTGCATGTTGACGATCATGACCACAAGAGTAAGCTTGAAAGGGCTAGAGTGCAAGTAGGTCAAAAAATGGAGGAAAACGGGCTCAGGAAAGCAAATTGGAAAATCTCATAGAGTTAGAAAAATTTGAGGGAGTGAATGCACGGGTGGCAAAATTTGTCACCCTTGCATGTAGGGATAGTTTACAGATGTCAAGGCAGCAAATTTTTTCGACCCTGCATATTGGATGAAACAGATTTTCTTTTATGTTTGAGTGGGAAATTTTGCCGACTTAGCATGATAAGGTAGGTTGCAAGTGTTCAAGTGGCAATTTTTGCCGACTTTGCATTCTGGGGGTAGGTTTGCAAGTTTTCATGTAATGGCGGCAAATTTAGCTGACCATACATCTTGGTAGTTCATGATGTTTGGTTCATGTAGGGTTGGCAAAAATTGCCGACTCAACATCAAGAAAGAACTTAGTTTGATGGGTGTGCAAGTGGCGAAAATCATTGACCTAGCACATTAACAAAGAACTCTACAAACACATGTGTTATCAGGAAAATTTGCTGACAACACATAGGGGCAAAAGACAATATTGACTTAAATCTCCAGAAATTGACAAAAGCAATGTAGGGTTTATTCAATTGAATTGACGATTTTACCGAAAAGGAAGAAACTAGGGTTTACTTTAACACCATGGTTTTATAGAAAAACAAACTATTCAAAACAAGAATATCAAAATGAAAAACATACTATACATGATATGTATATCACAAGACATCAAAATAAAAATGATTTACAAAATGGCAAAAGTGATTTACAGAAAACAAACATACATATGTTTTCAAAAATGAAAACTATAACAAAAATTTGAAATGAAACAAAAGAAAACTACCACATACCTGGAAGGAATGCTTAAAAAATGCTAGATGTGACTTTGCAAACAATCTCACGCAGATCTAAAATCTGTGCAATTGAAACGACTTTAGGTAAACACTAGGAGGTAGGAGGATTAGAAAGATAGAAATAAACAAAACAAAGAATGAGTTTAAACCTTTAAAAGGTTAAAAGAAAACTCATTAATGGTGGCACGAGTGTCATCAATGAGACTCAACTTTACATGATCCGTAAAGATTTTGTTCGGGCGGTAAATTTTACCAATGTTACATGTCCTTAAAATCATGTGTGGGCGGCAGAATTGGCTAACAAGGCATGTTTATAGTTTATATGTATTAGCGGCCATATTGACTGACATCGCATTTTGACTTTGACAAAGAACATGCACAAGCGGTGATTTTCGCTGCCCATGCATGTTAATCAAAACAGAAAAAACAAACATGTCTTAGCGGCAAATTTTGTTGACATTGCACATTAAAACACAAACATATGTAAGAGCAGCAAAATTGACCAACTTTGCACATAAAAACTCAAAAATTTCCTAACACCCAAAAATAGTCAAAATTGATGTTCGACAGGCTCATAACCTAATTGATTTTTGCGAATCTCGAGGAATCAACTTAGGGGAATGTCACAAACCATTCTAAGATGTTAGATGACTTCATACGAGGCCTAGAGGACTTGTCTTGATTTGTGAACTTAGAGTGTAGGCTACAAAACAGACAAGTTTCGTATGGGTTGTCTACAAAATGAGCGTAGCTAATTTTGAGAACAACACTTACATACTACATCATCGAGCCCTACTTATATAAGTATATCAAGGAGTGTGTCTTTTGTACATTTTATGACCTTTGGATGTGTTGGTGGTGAGCTAAGTATGTCAATTCTCCTTTGCAGTGGATGTAGTTTGTTGTAAAGTCAACTCTATCCTACCAACATTATACATGAAGGTAAGATCTTAATCACTAATAATGGAGAAATGCATTCCATGAATCTTGAAGACTATGTCTAAGAAGTGTTATTCCATGACTATTGTTGTGTAAAGGTGGGGCAAGGCACAAAAATGAGCATACTTAGTTAGATGGTCATCAATTACCAAAATGACTTATTTACCACCAAACTTGGGAAGCCCTATGATGAAATCCATAGACATATCAACCCAAGTAATGTTTAGAATAAGAAGAGGTTGTACAGGTCCTAGTAGTTTGATTGTCTCCCCTTTGCCATGCTAGAATACATCACAATTGGCCATGATAGTTTTGACATCCCACTTAAGTCTATCCCAAAAAGCTCCACTTGATGTTTTTATACATCTTCAAGAAATGAGAGTGACTTGTTGTGGGAGTTGAATGATGTTCCTTGAGTAATTGAGGCTTGAGATAGGAGTTGTTACATAAATAAATACAGTCATGATATTTCAACAATTTTCCTAGCAATATAAACCCCAACATCGACTAAGGATCAGTTGTCTAATAATATATCAAATTTTGGTATTAGATTCCCATTCTAGACAAACCTCTTCCATCCAAGTATGTATTACAACTAAGAGAGAAAATAATGAACATTCATTTTATGCTTATGTGAAAGTGCACTGACCACCACATTTTCTTTGCCTTTTTTATAAATAATCTCAAAATCATGACCTAGCATTTTAGTCACCCACTTATCTTATTCAATAAAAGACACCCATCGCTACAAGAAATATTTTAGGTTGTGATGATCTATTTGATTTGGAATTTATGGCTCAATAGGTAAGGATGTCATTGTTGACAGACATGTATAATAGCCATCTCTTTTTCATTAGTGGATTTAGCTAAATTATGCCTTGTTAGTTGCTTGCTGGTGAAGGCAAGTGACTAACCCTCTTGCATCAAAACAACACACATACATGTCCCTGAGGCATTGCACTCTAGGATAAATGGTTTGTGAAAATTAAGCATTGCCAAAATTGGGGTGGAACACATAGCAACCTTGAGGGCATGGTAGGTTGATTCTACTTTGACATTTCATTCAATATAATTCTTTTTAAGCAATATTGTTAGGCATTTTGCAATTTTACCATAATTCTAAACAAACTTGTGATAGTACCTAGTCAAGATTAAGAAACATCTCCTTGACACTTAATGGATTTGGGTTTGGACCACTCCTACACTACCTCAATTGTTTTGGGTCCACCTCACTCCCTCTTGTGAAATAATGTGTCCAAGATACTCCACTTGTTGCACCCTAAATGAACACTTAAAGTACTTGGTGAAAAGGAAATAATCCTTTAAAAATCTTGAGGGTGATCTCCACATGTTAGAGATGACCAACCCAATTTCAACTATAATTGAGAATGTCCTAAAAAGGGATAGATAAATTTGTAGAGGCATCCTTTGAACACCGTATTCATAAAACTCTAAAAGGTAGGGGGAGCATTAGTCAAGCCAAAGGGCATCACAAGAATTCATAGTGACCTTCATGTGTCCAAAAAGTTGTTTTGGGAATATCTTCCTCCTTGACTTGAATTTGGGATATCCTAAATGAAAATCCAACTTGGTAAAAAGTTTATCCCTAAAGAGCTCATCCAACAAATCATCTATGATGGGAATAAGGAACTTGTCTTTGATGGCCAACTTATTAAGTCCTCAAAAATTAGAGAACACATGTTGATGAGGGTTGTTGTAATCCTCTTCATTTAATTTATCAATCTGGGGTGGTGTCGAAAGGTTGTATGCATTAGGAACCTAAATTTTTTTGGGACAAACAATTCTTTCTAATAAAAGAAGAAAAACCGGATTCTAGAAATAAAATCCCACATGTAAATTTGAAATGCACTTTGCATAAATTAAAATTACAAAATTAAAACATGATTCTATGAATTAAAAATACAGAAATGAAACTAATAATACTAAAACAGAGTTAACTATGGAAATTGCTAACTATAGAACTTAATAGTTTTCCAACGTATTTTCTAACAAAACTATAGAACTTACAGGCTAAAACAAATGAACGTAGAACTACATAATTTTATTTTAAAACAAAACAACGAAACTACAGAACTTACATGCTAAAATAATGGAACACAAAACTACATAATTTTATTTTAAAACATAACAACAAAACTATAGAACTTACAAGCTAAAACAATGGAACAACAGAACTACAGAGTTTTGTTTTAAAACATAACAATGAAACTACAGAACTTACAGGTTAAAACAACAAAACAACATAACTAAATAATTTTATTTTAAAATAGAACAATGAAAATATAGAACTTATAGGGTGAAACAATGGAACAACAAAACTATAGAATTTTATTTTAAAACAGAACAACGAAACTACAGAACTTATAGGTTGAAACAATGGAACAACAGAACTACATAATTTTATTTTTAAAATAGAACAACGAAACTACATAATTTACAGGCTAAAACTGATTACTAACACATAATAAAAATAATGAATGTCATGATAACATCAATTAAATACAAACAAACAAATACCAAATGTTATCCTCTTCCTCGGACTTGCCCCTCCCTTGGAATTGGACTAAGATCATTCACCCAACTTTGTACTCAATGCTTTATATATTTTATTTCTTCAACACAATATTACAAATTTATTTCTAAAATTGTTGTAGCTTTCTTATTCTAAAACTTGCCAAAATAAAACTCTCCCTTTCTTTAGAGTTGAGAGGTTCATTTATACATTGAAGTTCTTCACCCAACTCCCTAAATTAGTGGAAAGCATAAGTACACTTGTCTTTCACATTCCTATGATAAAGGAACAACTTTTTTTATTCTCTACACCTATCTTTCCTACTCCTATGCTAAAGGAAACAAATTCCTTTATTCTCTCTACTAATCTTATGCTAAAGAACAATATCCTTTATTCCCTCATTACAAAGTTACAACACATCAACATCCTTTTAAGAGAAAAGGTTGGATAAACTTATTTATTTTTTCTACTTTTATTTTATATTTTTTTCATAACAATTCATCTTCAACCGTTTAGAAAATAAAAGGTTGAGAGAATATTAAATCCATGGTTTAAGACAAATTATCAAGTTGGTATACCTTTGGCTGAAATCAAGATGGAATACTTCTGAAGTTGGCTCTGGAAGTGATTTTACAATAATTTAGAATGCTTCAAAGTTGGCTAAAAAAAGGTTGGAACACTTCGAGACCAATTCTAGACATTTTTAAACATATTGCATTCTATTTTTTTAATATTTACATTAGAAAAGGTTAGCAATTAAATTGCAATAGACTTCTAAGAAATAAACCAATATATATCCTATATTCTATTTTAAATAAACTAATAGTTCTTAAAACTATATTTAAATCCACTTTTAATGCTAGTTTTAAGAGAAAATAAAGATGAATTTAGATGAGATATTTATGGTCTCATCACATGTCATCCACCATTCTTCTTAGGAACCATCACCACAGGGGAAAAATAAGGACTTCTACTAGATTTAATGACAGCTCCCTTCATTAGCTCCTTTGTCATCTTCTTAATTTCATTATTTTGTTCAAAACGATATCTATATGACTGAATATTTAGAGGTTGACTATTTGGTATTAAGGGAATGACATGGTCATGTGATTGTTGTGGAGGAAACCCTTTAAATTCCTCCAAAAAGTAGATATGTCGATCCAATATCCCTTGCAAATTAGAAGGAGAAGTAGGATGAGAGGGAATTTAAGTTTTAATACAATGGAACTTTGTAATAATGTCAAGACACCCTTTATAAACAACTTCTCCATGCAGTAAGAAATAACTAGGTGAACACCCCTAATCTTCATACCTTGCAAAGTATATTCCTTTCCTTATTGACTAAATTCCATCCAAAGTTAGGAATAATCCCAAGTGAGTGGCCCTAGAATTTGTATTTGTTGCACTCCCAACACCACATCAACACCACTAAGGGAGAGAGCATACATGTTAGTGTTCATTTGATATTCCCCAATAGTTAATTTGACATTATGATGCTTGTTGCTATTGTACATGGTACTCCCGTTAGTAACCATAATTTAGAAATTATTTAGGAATATACACAGCAATCACTAGTAGAGAAAGAGCAATATATGACTGCAAAAACTACTAAAAATTGCTTATAAATGACCATACATGGTCACGTGACCATTGGTAGTTTATTGCCAATCATTTATAACACGACCAAATTGATGACTCAACCATTTTTAGTCATTTATTGGTTGTTTTGATTGATCGATTTGGTAGTGTATTTAGTCGTTGATTTAGTCATTGATTGTTGTAATCTGGTCACTTATTTAGTCATTTATTTTTCACTGATATATTTAGTCATTGATTGTTGTTAACTGGTCACTTATTTAGTCATTTTTATTCATTGATTTCTGTCCATTGGTAGTGTATTTAGTCATTAATTTTAATCATCATTTTGATCAATTTGGTAGTATATTTAGTCATTTTTATTCGCTAATTTAACATTGGTCATATATTTAGTCATATTTATTCACTAATTACTGTCAATTGGTAGTATATTTAGTCATATTTATTCACTGTTCGCTGATTTCTATCAATTGGTAGTATATTTAGTCATATTTATTTACTGTTAATGATTTCTATCAATTGGTACTATATTTAGTTAATTTAATTATTAATTGACATCAATTAGTAGTATATTTAGTCATTTTAATTGATTGATATTTGAGGATTTAAACATAAAACATAGAAATACACATCATAATCATCAATTTATTGCATACAATATAAAGACAGCCATTGAGAAGGCAAAATCATTGAAGTTTATTAAAAGAAAGGTGTTCTTACAACTTGCACAAGTTTGAAATATCTATCTTTCTTGAAAAATGCTTAGAAACAGAGTATTACAATGTTTATTTTTAGTCACAAGATTGAAAATCTGATCGAGTTACAATGCACAGAAATGACAAGAAAGAATTAACTTCTCCAAGTTTACAATGCTTTGCCAAAAAGTGCCTAACTACTGCCACAGGTCATCTAATCTGCTCCATCAGTCTAGCACTTGTCTTTCTTGATTGCAACCAAAGGAAATACACTGTCATATGTAGTCAGGTCTGTGATAGGATATTCATAATGTGAAACATGGATTAGATCAGGCTTCCTTAATGAAACATCACTGTATTCTTATGTCTTGTACTATCATCAACACTACTTATGGGACATATTTTTATTGAGTTTGAAGATACTAAGTCCTTTTAGGGCATCGAATCATATTCTTCCTTCATTCATGCGTCTTCAAGAGCCTCTTTTTGAGTCTAAACTGTTCTCTTACCCTGCCTCTATTATTACATTGGACACTTGGTAGGTAGTCATATATATTTAGTGTCCTTGATCTTCACTACTCATTGTGGTGATTGAACTATGCATACTTGCTTTCTAGATGATTGCCCTACAACTTTCATATACTTGCCTTTTAATTAATGCTAACACTGTAGTCCTTTGTTCCTTTGCTCATGCCACTGAAGCCATGTTTACTGTGCCTGTATCCCTGGGAACCATTGACCATTGCCACTCACCATGAACGTCTTACCTCTATGCACTCATTATCTCTCTGTTATAGAATAGTCACCCATAAGTATACATAATTTAGACTTTCATTTGTAGACTGTCATAGGTTTATGAAACTGTCATATTCCTACAACTATACTGCCATGTAGAATATATGCCTTGTAATAATAGCATTATTAGTGGTTGTCCTTTTTGCTATTTAAGACTTCTATAAATTTGTCTACTAGTTTCTTCCAAAGTCTTGATGAAATACTAACATCATCACCTTATGACTGTAATCTTCCTCATTGATCTTTGTGCATTGCTAACTGCCCTTCCTTTCTCAAAAACTAACACACCACCCTTGATCATAGTAGCTTAAGACTCATCTCATTTTGTCTATGGCATGAACTGTGTACTTTATCCCTTGATCACTGTCATTTATGCTCCTTGAGTCTTCATGACTATCTTCATGATGCTCTCATTTATGTTCCTTGAGTCTTCATGACTGAGTGTTGATCATGTCCCATAAATGAAACTCTCTCCTTCAATGTAGCCAACACTAACCCTAGAATCTTTTAATAAAGGCATATAAGGTAGTGATGTTGAATGTTTAGGGAGGAAAAGAAACATAAAATCAAGTCCAAAAAACCCATAAGACTTAAATATGTGTCTTTGCTTTGAAAAATGTGTTACAAAGTGTGTTTCTTAGTGTCGTGACCGAGAAAACTAAGTTACAATGGCTTTTTTTGCTTATATAGCTCCAAAACAGACAAAAAACACTAAGATCCCTGAACAACACATTCAAACTATTGCATAAAGTAGTGGGTCAAGCTGTCTAACAGCTAGTACATGATAAACACCAACTATGTCATTTTTTTCAAATATTTTAGTGGCCACCGTGTGAAGGTCCCTTCTTTCTCTTTTAGATGGACAACTCCATCTATTTTGTCTTCATAAGAAAGGGGTATGTTACTTGTGACCTTTAAAATATTTAGATTTGCATCTCCTGTTCCTTTCAAGTTGACTCCACGTACAATAGATAATGAGTGAATCCGCCCAATGCCCATAGACATAGCACCATCACTAGGATCCAACACCTAAACTTTATCCCCTTCTTGGAGTTTATAAATATTAAATGTCTATAAAAACAAAAAAAAATACACATTATATTGAGATATAAAACACACATTATATTGTTTTTGATAGTTGTATGTAATGTCTTATGTCTTGGAACAAATTAGTATGTGCCTTTTTTGATTATGTTGAATAACAAAGAAGCAACTTTTTACTCTGAAAAAAAAAAACTAACCCATTGCGAAGTACAAACAAATGGAGGGCAAGACTACAATAGTGCTAGATTGTGCGAGTACTCCAGAAAGAGACATGGATTGGCAATGAAGTCCCCCCAACTGAGGACCATGACATCCCCAAACACAATGCACTAATGCATAGTCAAAATCTATGTATGCACTCTATTACAACTAAGCTCTAAGCTTCCATATGTAAGTTATATGTTCTCCCTTATTTCCATAATCTATGTATACTAGCTAATTACACTTCACTACTATTCTAACCAGCTTCTATCAAATAGGTAATGATTACCCTTATTTACATAATAAAACAACCATTACTTACTTGAATAGTACTTACTTACATGTGGTTTCATAGCACTCACCTCAATTTTAGCACGACTACTACTATGAATATCATGTGCATGCTCGTCGAGTTCATCATCATAATTATTAGTATCAACATTTACATGAAGTTGTACAGTTTTGTAGAGAGCTCTATTGATAGGGCCTTTTTCTTTTAGTTCTGCTTTCATATAATTGCTCTGCATGTGGTTTAATCATCATGCAAAAATTAATATAAGTCAAGTAAAAAATACAAAATCTATAAATTTTTGTCCAAAAGAACATTCTAAGCATGAAGAATTAAAATGACCAAACATTGGGACAAATTAACTTACAACTTAAAGAATGCAAAAGCTATAATTTTTTGTCCAAAAGAACATTTTAAGCATGAAGAATGACAAAACATTGGGACAGATAACTGGTAACTATTATATTACCTCAACTTCAGCATAACTATGATGACTGTACTGCACATTCTTGTCCAGTTCATCATAATCATCACTATCAATATCGGCAGCTCTGTTGACATCATGAAGGCATTTTTGCTTTCCTGCTGCTTTGAAAAAATTGCTCTGCATGTGGTTTAACCATCATGCAAAAAAATATACAAAGCATTCAATAGTCAAGTAAAGAATGCAAGCTATAAATTTGTGCAAAAGAATATTTTCTAGATCACTCCAACAATAAAGAAACTAGGTTGGATTCTCCTACGCTCAGATTTCAATAATCTACATATTAAGAGGCATTTGTATACAAAATTGCCAAACAAGAAGAAATGAGATCAATAGAGCCTCTTACCACATCTGAATCCGTGGAATTATGCTCATTCCATGTAGAAACTATAGGTTTAATGGAGGCAACCAACTGTGAAACTTGCTCACTGAGACCGTATATGCAATTCATTACATGTTGGTACCCTTCATTTGAGTTGACATGATCTGGAGAGGCTAATCCTACTGGGCATGTAAGATGGCTGTAAAATCTCTGTTGATGAACTAGATTTCCACTTCGTCCTACTCTTAGTTTTACTAGGATCTAGTGCTGCCATATAATTGACAATATCTTTTGCACCTGCTTCTCTATTACTGTTTTCCACCTAAAATACAATGTCAATTTCAACATATAGTGAGTTCAATAAAAAATTGAAATAAATAACACAATGTAAATTGAACCAAAAAGGTATACACTTACTCTAAATTTGTCCATTTTGGCCTGCAACCTGCCTCGGTCAAATGTATATCCAACTCTCACATTATCTCTTGCTCTCTTGCCTTTATTACTCTTTGCCAAATGTTCTTCGGAATGCATAGTTTCTTTCAATGCCTCCTACTGTTTGGGACATAGAGTGGAGTCTAACCTCTCTTTTCCCTCCATGATTGCTTTTCTGCAATTGTATCTAAAATTGTTCATCAAAATTCTCATCTTTTGCATGTAATATTTTTTAGAGATTTGTCCACCAGTAATCTCAAAAGCATTTTCCATTTTTTGTATAACATTTTCCACAGATCATGGATCTTGCTCTGCAAAACTTGATTTGCAAATATCCATATGGGCACTACATCTTACACCCAACTCGGAGGCCCACTTTGCAGCATTTGGCCCAATGGGCTCACCATCTCTCGATACCTTAAGCAAGAATGGCTTCTTGCCTTCTAATTTTCTTAGTTTTGCATTCCTATATGTAGCATCAAAAGTTTTAGATGCAGCAGGTGCACTCTGAGGCACAACAGATTCAAGCGGTCTCTCTCCATGACTTTCATTAACTAGAACTTCATGTTCCTTGGCCACATTAGGTGTGGCATCAGTAGGTAGATCATGAGTACCGGTCTCTGCAAATTTCACTTCAAACACATCCTTTAATCTTGAATAAATCATCTACAGACCTATTGTTCCTTTAATGCTCAATAATCTCTCTTAGACTTTGTTCTAAGAGATCATCACAATGTTGCACATCACCATGTGCTATATCAGGCTGTAGTACATCAGCATATGCTATATCAAGCTACACATGATCATTATTGCAACTATTGTTTTCACCAACTGTATTTGTTGAATCGCAAAAACGGTGGCTTCTACGAGATGGCAGCATTGTATCTTTTCTTTCCTTTTGTTTTTTCTCCGCATTTGCTTTGCACTCTTTTTGTTGCCTATAAATCAAAAAAATATCATATTATGTCTTATATACATAAAGATCTTGCCTATAAAATTTCATTAAACACTATTAAACAAATAATATACTACTTAGTGGATTTACAACTTGCCTATTTGTCAAACCAAGTCTGAATAAATATTCATTATTCTTGGCCACTTTTTCTCTACGAAAGCACTCATAATTTGTCAGTGAAGTTTCAGCATTATGACCACTATCATCTAATTTGTGCCTTACAACCCTTCTCTTCATTTCCTAAAGTCCAAATAAACAATAATGTATTAATCAACAACTTGAATCAATAAAACTTTATTGAGTTCATAAGTTGATAACTGTTGACTTTCCAATCTGCTGATAACTGCAAATGAAAACTTAAATAGAATTCAATTTATAGATTAAAAAGAATTTGCAGTAAAAAACTAAGAAGATGTTTACAATTACAGGTATCAGACAAATTTTCCTTAGGGATATATTCACAAGAAAAGAACTCATAAAAACATAACACAAGCAGGATGAAGGAAAAACATAGTCTAGTTCATCATGAGGTGTGTTAGAAACATTCAAAATTTCACATAGTCCCACTCTGTTTCATAGATTTTCCTTCCATAAATCCATAATTAGGGATTCATATTCCTTTTAGAATTATTCCAGGAGTCATTTATGAGCATCTCATATCAGGTCTATGTGAAAGAAATTTATATTTTTGACCATTGATGTGTTTTTGTCTCTTATCACAGCCCTGTAGTACATGCAAACAGCCTTGGTGGGTGTGCGGAAATTAGAGGATGTGAATACACAGTTACCGCTTCCCCGTAGCATGCATAAAATTTAGGTGCGACATTGCAGTATAAACTCAAGCGGCGCATAATATGTTACCGTGCCCCTGCGGCATGTAAGGAGATGACTGACAACAATGCGGTAGGAAGGAGTCAGGATTAAGTGTTCATCACGCCCCTGCGACAGTTTCAAGTCAAGATTGCGGTGTTGCAGTATAAGGAGTTCAAGTAACCAATAATGCTACATATGGCGGCCCTACGATGCTGATAACTTCGACTAGCGATAATACGGTAAACAACGAATGGGAGACCAAAGGCTCCCACGATCTCGCGATGGTTAGGCCAAAGCTTGGTGGTGGCACAGTAAAAGACATAAGGGATAACATGTATCCCACCATCCCGCGGTTGTGTGCAACAAGGCTTGCGGGGTGGTGGTAAGTGGTGAAGATGAACATAACTGCCCAAGAGGTCCCGCGGTCCTGCAATTGCCCTAAGTTGGTCTTGTGGTGATGTGGTAAGGAATTAAATGTCGAAATGACTTTAGTGTTACCTCACAATGGTTATCATTAATGCCTGCGGGATTTCAGTTTTTGAGGAAATGACTGAATGGATTGGATCAAATCAATGGTATGTGTTTGAAAAGAATTGAATGCTAAGATTTGTTGATTTCATGGCATGAACCAGGTTAATGGTGAAATGACTAGCTTCATGGCATGATAAAACTTAGGATTTCTTTGTATTTCTTGATTCCAGTGAATTCAGTGTTGATTGCAGAAGATGAATTCAAGCTTTGTGTGCTCTCCTCAAGCATTTTTTGACTGGGTAATTGCCCTATCACTCTTTTCATAAAAGTTGGTGTTTGGTTTGTGCTTTGTTTCCAACTAGTCTGGTAAAGCAAGTAAAATATCAAAACCCTAGTTCATAGAGGCACTAAAATATGACACCTAAAAAATCTGAGTCTGTGAGTAAGAGCACTGACCCCCTTGCTCCCAAGAAATGATCACTTCAATAATCATTGTTGGACATCCTGCTAAATTTAGTTGACAAGGGGTCTGAGAAATTGTTCAAGGATGTTGTAGAAGGATGTCGGGAGGCTACAATCCCTATCTTTGGATGGAACCTTTTTTGGTATTTTTGTGCAAAGAAAGATGGATAGGGACCAGTTGAAAACCCATGAAATTTGGATTTGGCAAAGCTTTTGGTGCCTAATGTATTTGTTGATGTGGATTTGATTAGAACATTGGCACAACACTATCACTCAGCCACCAAAACAGTCAAACTACCAAATGGGTCACCATTAGTGGCTGTGGACAAGAATGCAATCATAGACTACTTCATGTTGAGCAAGCAAGCCCTCACACTAGTAGATGTGCAGAAGAGTGAGTAGGAGTACAATAGTTTGAGAAAAACACTTAGAAAGGATGAGGTGCCCATGCACATGAGGAAAGGGGCAAATAACATAAGAATTGAAATCCCATCCACTGCAATTAAACCTTTCTTTGTTGAAGATTTTGTTGTCTATTTCAAAAGAACATATTTTTTTGTGTTAGGTGTTGGGTATTGATGCCCAAGGTAGAATGCATGTTGGCCTAATGATGATGGCCATGAAAATTCAAAATCCAGAAGCTAATGTTGAATATGATTTTGCAACATTCATTGAAAAGAAACTGCATGATGGAATTTTGCAAATAAGAGAAAACAAAAAGCCCATAGATTTCAAATACTACTCTTTGTTGTGTCATTTGATTTTGTATCAAAGTAGAAGGAAGTGGCCTATCATAATGGATTTGAGTATGATTGATGAAAAGAGACAAAGATTGCCAACACAGTGCTGGTGTTACAAATGGGATAGCCATTGTAGGAATTGTGACTATGTTGTGTTTCATGATGAATTCTTAGTTAGAATAATGAATTCTCTTGGTAGCTTTTCTCCCAAATTGACAAAAGAGACCAGGAAAATGTTGAGGCCTCTTGCCCATAGGCCAGAACAGGGTCATAGTCATAACTATGCTGATTGGTTTTTCTTGCCAGATCATACTATAATCAGGGTACATGGGTGTACTTAGCCACCCCATGTGTTGCCCAAATTTGTGCTAGATATAATTTCATTCCTTGAATTCATGTGGCAAATGATGTGGATGGAGAAGTATGTAATGAAGAAATATAAGAAAGGCACATTTCTTCTCGATTCCACAGTGTTTGGTGATTGGTCCATTGGTTCTAATACTTTAGAGGATTTGCAAGCCTATTTGAAGGCTAAATATTCTTTGAAATTAGGTGTAGAGAGGGTTTATGATCCAGAGGGTCACATGAACTTTGTCAGACAAATAATCCTCACAAGAATGGGAATATCCCATCAAAACAATTTTTATGAGGATGTGATAAAAAATCTTGTCAGCTTTCAAGAAGTGTATGATAGGAAAAGAAAATGGGAGATTTTGAAAGGGAATGCGGATGATAGGAATAGAAAATGAGAGATTTTGAAAGGGATTGCGGATGATAGGAGAAAACAAAATCCTAATTTTGTTGGATTCTTTGTTGAAGAGAGGGACCCTTTGAGAAGAATAGATCTGATAATTAACAATTTTGAAAGAATATATAGCAAGTCTGAGAAACAACCTTCAAAGGCTACCAAGCTTAGTGTCAAAAGACCACCAGGAGTTGTGATTCAAGAGCCTGCACCAAATGCAATGTCACTACAGGATCCAACTTATGTCCCTGATTCACCACCTGCCAAAAGGCAAAGGATTGAGGATGTTTCTCCACTGGTTCCATATGAATTGAGCAAAGGGGGGGTGACACTGATGAAGTGGCTAGTATCCTGAAAAATATGGGAGATGAAGGAGAAATAGATCGATACTTGTTGGGCAGGAAATAGAAGCACACAAACCAGAGGCTAGAATGGCCGAACAGGCACAAGGGGAGCTTGAATTAGAAGAAGATTAAAGAATTGTGGCTTCTATGAGATTTGTGGAGGATGATGATTTCATTAATTCTCCTGAATTCAAAGATTCTTGGCTTAAGATGAAGATGAAAGAATTTCAAGAACAATTGGAAATAAATAAAATCGGTGTTGATGAATCTCAACATGACCAAATTCTTTCATAAACTTTAAAGAATATGAAAATAGATGAAATAAGTGTCAACCGTTAATGAGGCTAGACAAATGGTATTAAGGAGAAACATGTTGATCATTCCTAGGCTTGAGTTGAAGAAAATGTTTTTGTTAGACCAAATCAGGAATCAAGATGACCCCATGCTAGTCTCTGAATTTGACTATGATGAAGGTGTCACTAGTTGTGGTTACAATCCAATAACAAAGACTTTTGCAATATGGGCAACACAAAAGAACACCAGCAAACCAAGATTACTTGATGTGGTCCAACAAGTAAGGGGAACAGCTGTGGTCAAGACATTCCAGGACACATCAGCAAATGAAGCAGCTACCCTCACTATGCATACTACAATGTTTACACGAGTTGTTATTGTAAAGCTAGAGAAAATATTGTTTGATTATGAGAGAACTTAGATGGAGATGAATGATGAGGTAAATAGATTGTATCTTGAAAATGGAAACCTACAAAAATAACTGAAGGGTGAGAGTTCTCAAATTTAAGCCATTGTGTCAATTCAAACACATGTGCCATAAGAGACCGGTGATACCATAGTGACTATTGAATAATTCAATGTTTTGAAATTGAAGTTGGAAAAAGAAAATGAGGAATTGAAAAGCCAAAATGAGAAAACAAAGAATGAGGCAAAATTGAAAAATCTTGAAGTGTTTGAGAAAATTTTGGAATATAGAGTGAAAATGGTTGTTGACAAGTTGAGAGATGTGCATGAATGCTATTCTTCCTTGTCTTAGGCCATGGAATGGTTGAAAGTAAATTTTTCTATTTTAGATCCCTTGTATCAAAGATGGCAATCAACACATCACACATTGATGACTCTATGTAAAGTTCTACAATGGAATCAAGATGCTCCTGCAGCTATAAAGCCAACAGAGAAAATGATCAAGATGATATTGGATAAGTATCAGTATGTGAATGGTGAGAATCAAAGAATGCAGGCAAAGATTGATTCTTTTGCCACTTTCAAACACTAGTTCATTCCATCAATCCTAACAAAGAATGAAATGATCAAAGATTTTGATGCGTGGAAGGATGAATTTGGTCATACAATTTCTAAGGTCATGGAATTTTTGAAAATGGATGAAGATATCAATATTCTCAGCTTTAACATCATTCTAGACAGAGTAATTGCTTTGGATGCTAGATATACAAAGTTTGTAATTGATGTCAAAGCATTGCTGGACAAAAGGTGGAAGGATCACCAGGCCAATTTGCTCTAAATTCAAGATTATAAGTGGCCTAGTGATTTTACTGTGTTTGAATGGTAGGAGAAGTATCTTTGAGCTGATGAATAGACATGTTATACGTGCAGGGAAGCAACGAGCATCATGGCCTTATGACTACACAGTATACCAATAGGAGCAAGAGTATTTGGCCCCTCTAGAAGAATAAGGCCTTGAAGATGTTGCAGTGGAAGAACCAAGCCTTCAAACACTCTATCATGGAGAGGGGGACTTTGCTAGATTGGGATGATCACGGGTCTCCTATGTTGATTAACGGACTACAAGTGTATTGCAAGTCTTGCGGGCTTCCAATCAATATTGCCTACTTTCTCTATTTTCTCTTAGTTATGTTTTAAGCAAAATTAATGTTTAGTTTATACGAAGAGGCATGAATTTTGAAAAGATGCCATATTTTGTAACAATTTAAAGCTTGTTGCTTCTCTTATAAAAGAGAAACCAAGACTGAATTTTGATATCAACATCATAGGCATTTATAGAAACATATATGAGGAGACTTTTGTTATATTGTAATATCTATTTGAAGCAATCAATGGAGAAGAAGATTTAATCTGGTGCTCGAACTCTTGTTAAGACATCTAAGAGATCATTTCTTTGTTTGTAATGAGGAGGCTTAGTTCACGTAATGTTAGATATCTATATGTATTATTAAATCACAGATGTTCATCATTCTTTCCTTCACACAAGCATATTCAACGCATGTGGAGGCTAGAATATGTATTACAAACTAAATCTACCATCTAGGACATACAAGAAAAGTCTAGCATCTAGAAAACATATAGGACATACAAGAAATTATATTCTAACTAAACAAAATTAATTTCAACCAAAGTAAGAAAACTAAGAAGAGTGATTGAACCTAACTTTAAATGCACTTCAAATCAGCAGTGAACATCTCAGGTTTTGTATACAATGTACCAGTAGAATAATGATGATTACATTTAGAAATGTATCAGTAAAACAATAGTGAATAAGCATACCTATACTAAAATCTTTATTACATTCAATAATAAATTACACCATGCATATAACCAAAGTTTAGGTGACAAGCTAACCTCTTAAGGTGACAGGCTAGTTAAGGTGACAAAACATCATCACAATCATCTGCATTGCCAGCAAGATCAGAATCCTGATCACTCGTGTCTACATCTGCTTGATTTTCTTCCTCATCCTCGTCTGTGACATGCTGCTCATTCTCTCTCCCAATCTCTTCATTGGTAATCAAAATCTCTTCTTCAAACACTCCATCATCGTCTTCATCCACTTCTTCGAATGTTTCTTGTAAATTAACATATTCCCCATCATGCATTATATCAACAACTTCCATGAATTTTTGTTTGGAATGAGACTCTATATGAATGACATACGACCATCTTGGGTTTCTTACATCATCAATTAGAAATGATTGGTTGATTTGAAGAGGGGAAACATACGGCTCATCCATCTTTGATAAAAATTGCCTTGTATTTGTGCGTACAAATCCATACTCGTCAAATTGTACTGCGAATGGTTGCATCCACTTACATTTTAATAATATATGACTATTTTCACCAAAATCCACTTGAATAATTTCTTGGATGAATCCAACAAAATTTATTTTCAGTTTCATGAAGAAATTCAGCACTAACAACACAATCACAATTTGTCTTTCCTTTGTCTTTTTCTTCCACTCTTAAATGACTACCATAGGCCCACATTCCACTAAAACACATAGCCCATACATGTGGAGATTGTGAAAGCTCACTTTCCTCCATTGTTACATCTTGACCTTCTTCTTTTGCATGATTGACTACATTAGCAATCCATTCTTCAAATTTTGGAAAAGAATCACCTCCAATCAAATCATGACGTATGAGCTTTTGAGGTCGATGTTGCATCCAAGTTTGACTCTCTTCTTCATATTTTCTACATAGAATATTAACATACAAATAGTAAGATTAATAATATAAATGTGTAAATGCAATTGAGTAAATAAATTATTGTGTAAATTTTATTTGCCTATGCCACTTATCAAACGAAGTTGTGTTTTGAAGAATATAGGCATGTATTGCACTTCTTTCTTGATGTGATAGATTGAAGCGACATCCATTTCCTTCTAATACTTCACTTGCAACTCTTTCATCTTCGTCATTATCCCATACATGTCTATTGACATTTTTAAAATCCTTCATATATTCTATGCAAAATCCCATGGCCTCTTGCATTGAATATCCCTCAGACATGCTGCCTTCCAGTTTTTCCCTAGTACAAACAATTTTTTTCAAAACTTTCATATATCATTATATAGGATACATCCATCTCATTCTTACTGGGCCACAATGCTCTAGTTCATATTTTAGATGTATCAAAAGATGCATAGAAATGTTAAAGATTGTTGGTGGAAATTCCTATTCCAATAGACAAAGGACTTCAACAACCTCCTCCCTCAAACTATCAAAGTTTGAAGGATCTAATACATGTAAACTCATTGTCTTTAATATTAGGCCCAACCTTATAACTGCCAATCTTGGCCCCTTTTCCAAACTTGATATATTTACCACAATAGGTAAAATATTCTCAATTATGACATGATAGTCATGGGTCTTGAGGCCTCTTAAGACATTAATGTCAGTTTGGCTTCTAATACTACTACTTACATATCCGGTGGGAAAGCGAGTCTAAGACAACAATTGTAAGAATTATACACGTTCCTTTGTCCAGACATAAGGAGCAATAGGTTTTCTATATTTTCCACCAGCACATTTTCCAACCCAAAGATTTCGACTAATCTTTAGATGTTGAAAGTCTTCACGTGATGAAATGGTATCAAAAGCACCAAAAAGAGTTTCTATAATAGCATAGGCTATATTTTTCTCAGTATGCATAAAGTCAACAATATGCCTAATGGCTATATCCTTAAAGTATGGCAACTTATAGAATATGCACAACTGTTTTACACCACTTTCACTACATGGATCATATCTACTACCAGCAATCCCATCATTTTCAATAAATGACATTCTTTTTTGTCCATTCTCAACAATGTAATCACTTGTTATTAGCAGTGGTGCTTCACGATTCTCTTCTTGACCATTAAAACATGTTTTTTGTCAATGATATGGATGATCCATTTTAAGGTAAGCACAATATCCACAATAAATACACTTACGCAAACTTCTTGAGTGCCTCAAAGTTGCAAGCAGGGCATCCATGGTGTCCATGAACACTGAGACCAGACAATGTGCCATATGCAGGAAGATCATGAATCATAAACAATAAGGAAGCTCTTAAAGTGAATTTGACTGAATGACCATCCCTTAAAGATTGAATTGCTTCAATTCCTTTCCACAATTTCATTAGCTCATCATATAATGGCTCTAAATAAGCATCGATTGTATCTTAAGTCACACGAAATTCTTTCCTGGTATAATCAATGATAGCATTAAGAAAAATGGTTTAGTTGCTAACCATGGAGGAAAGTTATAATTTATTAAAAACAATGGCCAAGTTGACCATTTAGTACTTTGATCTGAGAATGGGTTCACCCCATCTAGAGCCAAACCCAACCTTATATTACAAGGATCTTGAGAAAAATTAGGACATCTGTTATCAAATTCCATCCACGTCTTAGAATTAGGCACATGTCATTGTTTTCCATTAGTGCTCTTATTTTGGGCATGCCATTGCATAAGTTTAGCAATGTCTCTGCACCTATACATTCAAAGTAATCGTGGGATTATTGGAAAGTGGCGAAGAACCTTTCTAGGAACCACAACTGATTTCAACCCTTGACTATACCTCATTTCATGACATTTCGGACATTCACTCTCACTTGCAAGATTATCGCGAAATAATACACAACCATTGACACATGTGTGGATGTTTTCATACCCTAATCCTAGCTTAATGATTTACTTTTTACACGACTTCATTTTGTTGGCAATGTGGATTCAGGTGGTAACAACAAACTTAATAATGCCAATAACTGATCTACACTCTCCTTTCTCCAACCATGCACCACTTGCAAGTTAAGAATTTGAAGGATTATTGTCAAACGACTTAACTTGCAATTAGCATACATAGGCTTTAAAGCATCCTCCATCGACTTGGTCCAATCATCGTCTAGACCCTCATTCAACATTCTATCAAATTCAAACCCTTCATCTAACATTGTTGCCTCTTCATCTATGTTTGTTGCCTCTTCATCTCTCACACTCTACAATTCTATCATATCTTAATAATAATTGTAATCCCAAGGGCTTATACCACTATGCCCATATCTTATCATATGTCGAAGAATCAAGTTTCTCTTACTCACCTTTCCACCATGACAGTCTTTACATGGACATGGATATTTGTCCATGTCCCTCTCATTGGCTACTCTCTCATCAAATGCATGGTATTGATTCATAGTCAACCTTCTTCATTGATCCATCTGTAATGTTCTACACATAGCAACAAAAATCTATCTTTCGAATGCATTTGGTTTGGTAGAATTTCATCAAGATTTGTGCGAGATATTGCATTTTGGTGAGTGCAGGTCTAAACTCTACCTAGGGTTTCTAGGGAGCAAAATTTGATCATGGACAGAGTTTCCACCATCCAAAAATCCTAAAAATTGGTGGAAAGCTCTGTCTCATGCCTATCCACATCCCTGCAAGAGGACAACTCATGACTGGCACATGTGAAGAAGATATGATTGACTGTGTGTGCAGATTTGTTGTGAGACAGTCCTAAAACCCTAGGTTATTTGTTGCTTTGAATAATCTAAGCACTGTATGCCAATGGAGGGTTAAAGAATCATAGTGACATGTTGTTAGGGCCTGCACAAGCCTGGGAATTCATATGACAAGTGTTCTTACCTTCGTTTGGAGTCATCACCTTGAATGCACCTAGTGGCAACAAGACCTAAATTGCATAAATCATTGTGTTAATCACTTGGTTAGGTCATGTGTACGTTTGGAAACCTCTAAAAGATGTTGTAATAGGTATGAATAAACCAAGTTTCACATATTCCATGTTGTCTTCAATGATTGAGTGTCATTAGGGTGATGTTTCCATGTTTTCGGCTTAGGAGCAAATTGTCAAGAATGAACAAGGGTGCAGATTTGTATCAAGTGTATTGAAACTTTGTTTGGGATGTGTCAAGGTTATTGTGTGTGAGTCCTTCCTTTGCATCATGTTCTGCCTCAACATAAAACTTTGTGGTCAGTTTTGTGCATTTTTTACTTGTAGGATTCTCATAGTTAGTGAAAAAGGTAGTGTTCATGACAAAATGGAAAAGATGCGTAGAGCCTTTGAATTATACCCGTACTATGCAATGGCATTGAATCATTTAGAAAACCATTTTTTCTTCACAGGGTAGCATTTTCTTGTGGAACAATTGATTGAGATAGCTCTTGTTTCAACTGAGCACCCTCTCATGAAATCTCATTCATATTATAATCTTGCACGATCTTATCATAGTAAAGGTGATTATGACACCAATGACTGCTACTACAGGGCATCAGTCAAGGAAAGCCAGAGGCCAAATGATTTTGTAGATAGGTTCAATTGAAGCTGGGAGATCTTAAGAGTTCTCTCTCAAATTTTGAAAATGTTCTGGAGGTCCACCTTGAGAACTGTGAGAGCTTAAAATTTGTAGGCCATATATATGCTCAGCAAGGGCAGGCAGAGAAGGCTTTGGAAATTTTAAGAAAGGCAACTCGCATAGATCCACGTGATGCCCATGCATTTATCAAGATGGGTGAGTTATTAATATCATCAGACCCTAGTGCAGCCTTATATTCTCTTAAGACAACAAAGTCTCTTATGAAGAAGAGCAGAGAAGAAGTACCCATTCAATTGTTAAACAACATTAGGGTTCTTCATTTTTAGCATGATGAACTAGAGTTGGCTCAACAAAATTTTATGGAGGCATTAGGAAATGGCACTTGGGTTGAATTCATAAATAAAAGCCCCAGTGCCAATTCTACAGTTTTTCCTATATTCTTTAAAGATATGGAATTCTTCCATCGACTAGAAGAAGGTGGTGTTTCACTTGAGCTACCATGGGATAAAGTCACAACACTATTTAATCTTGCTAGGTTGTTTGAACAGCTACATGATACTGAAAAAGAAAATGTTTTATATAGGCTAATATTATTCAAGTTTCATGATTATGTGGATGCATCTCTACGTCTTGCAACCATGGAAGGCTTGGAATGAGATCCAACTAAGCCTAGAATTGATTGGGGATGCACTTAAGGTGGATAAAATATCATCAAATGTGTTATCTATGCTTGATAAAATGGAACTGAAAATAAATGATTGGCTTAAAGCAAAAGAAACAATTAAAGATACACAAAGTGAATCAAATGCAAAAAATTCTTATCTTGACATTTCACTTGGAAATTGGAATTATTTTGCAACTTTTCGCAATGAGAGGAGGGATCCAAAGGTGAATGCACAACATCTTGAGAAGGCTAGAGAACTGTATTGTAAAGTGTTGGCATAGAGACGAGGAAATGTTCATGCTGCAAATGGGGCAGCTATTTTGCTAGCTGAAAGGGGTCAATTTGATATTGCAAAGGAAATTTTTACAAAGGTACAAGAAGCTGCAGCAGGAAACATCTTTGTTCAAATGCCTGATGTGTGGGTAAATCTAGCACATGTTTACTTTGCACAAGGATAGTTTGCACTTGCAGTGAAAATGCATCAAAATTGTTTGAGGAAATTCTATTTTGGCATTGACACCCAAATTTTATTATATTTAGCTAGAACACACTATGAAGCAGAACAGTGGCAAGATTGTAAAAGAACATTGTTAAGAGTAGTAGATTGTAACTACTATAAGTTGCCAATCACAAAGCTATAGATTTTGTGTTTATAAATGTAATGAGTCTTTCGAATTACCTCTGAATTCATTGCATAGGGTGTCCCCAAATCCGACTTTTCTATAGAGGGCCTCGTCGACTTCAAATTTGTTGCAACAAACTCTGAATTCCTTGCTTGCCTTTTCAAAAGTCTCCAGGTCCTCTCCTCTTTATCGCCCATGCAAGTAGCTGCTATAACTTGAAATGCCTCAATACGAAGTAGCTCTGGGAAAGTACTTTCATCTTCCCAACCTTTTATTTTTTGATGAGTCCACCACAAGCAGCTCTGAACGGTCGGAGATATTCCAAGCTAAGTGCGTGAAGAGCATGTTAGAGTGCCTGCAAGTGAAGAGTGTGATGGTGATGGTGATATTCAGTAAGGAGTTGGAGATTTGAGTGCAAATAGAAGGAAGATACATAACAAGGTATGATAGTGATGCAGATAGCAAAAAATGTTGGAATGAATGCGAATAGTTAATTACGGCAATACATCTCACCAATAATTTCCCCAAAAAGTTCTTTTTAAAATTTTGACTAATTTGTATTTGGGTGACTAACTATTTAGTCATTTTATTTCTGTGACTAAATATTTTTTTAGTCAACGACCAAATTAGTCATTTATTTACTCATTTATAGTTGAGTTGCAAAAAATTAGTGGAATTTAGTCATTTTTAGTTGTTGTGACTAAAAGTTTTAGTCACTTAGTCATTTATTTGCCAAAATTCTACTAGTGAATGGAGTTGGTTGAAATTTTTTCTAAAAATGAAATTATGAGTGTTGCCACCATCAATTAGGACTAGAACTCATTGTTGCTTGATGTATCTAATGTCTTTGAGGGTTTGGGAGAAGAGAATCCTGCAAGAGCATGAATAGATATTTGAGCTTCCTCTGTTGATGCACTATTTGGTAAAGATAGCTCTTCTTCCTCTTTAAAAGTCTCCTCAATGTCACTTAGCACCCATATAGTAGGGAGGTTATTCAAGTGAGCTTGGATGGAAGTCACTTGAGACTAGAGATTTGTATGTCAACTTCAGTTTTGGGAGGCATTAGTTGTTGTGGGATGTGATATTTTGGGCTAACAAAAGTTATATACCAAAACAATAAGGTAAAGAGACAATTGCAATGGGATAGGTGCCTAGATGATGTGAAAATGAACCTAGTAGGAAAAAAGGCCCCTAGAGTTATGCATCAAAATGATCAACTCAAAGACATGATCATAATGGGATAATTATCTAGATGGGATAAAAAATGACCAAACTTTTTTTTATAGATAATACCTTATGGGTAGATTTTTCAAATCAAACTAGTAAATTCTTCTTGATTTGGAAGAAGTTTGGCCCAAAAGTTACAAATTGGTGAACTATATAGGAGTCAAACACTAGTGTTATGATTGATAGAAAACCATTTATCAAAATATCGTTGTCCAATTTTTGAATATTTTTGCTTGTTGTCGACACCATTGATTGACTATAATAGAACTACTTGGATGTTTATAGATCTACCTAGATGTACCAGATTCTAAAAATTGAAGTGTAGATTTATTCAAAGGTAAGGGGAAGGGAGATTGATAGGATAGGGTGTGTTTGGTTTGTAGGCTCTTTGATTTTCTTGTCTTGTTCATAAATGGTAGACCAACCTAAAATTTTAGAGGCCCAAGTATAGAGGATTCTATTGTCTCGTAGCCACACTATCCCATCTCTAAGGTATGAAGAGAGTAATTTCCTAGCACTAATTGCTAACCAGAGCTCTATTAATTTTAAGAGTTGATGGCTTCCTACAACGAGGCTTCTCCTAATTTTAAAGGGTCTTCTGATATACTGAAAAGTACATGGAAGCTCAAGTCCATCTATAGATGTTGTCTGAGGCTTGGATATTGGAGTCTCAGTATCTCTCACTTGATTAAACCTTTTACGAAGAATCTAGTTTAGCCAAAAATTACAACTCTCTACAATATTTTAAAACCCTTGGCACAAAGTTTTTAACCTAGACAACTACTTCAAAACAAAATTGCATAAAAAGCCTAGTCTAATCATCAATATCTCTTAAGGACAAGGTAAGAGTATGTTGCAAATATGTGCCTATGATGTATTGTCATTGATGTCAACATATCCCTTTGGCAGAAATAGGGGAAATGGTGTAAATCAATGAAGCAGATTGCTCTGCATTTCTAGAGGAATGAAGATCAAAATACGCGGACCATATGGTTGTGTAGAGGATTGTCTGAAGTAGCTCTAGTTAAGATTTTGAGAGGTTCACATGAAGATTTGAAGAAGCTATGGCCATCTGTGTAGAACCAGGTTTTGCAGTATTCAGAAGAGGCTAAGTGACAAGAAATTGGTCTGGATTGCTCCGCAATGAAAACGTATGATCTGCAGATCTAGAGGCATGTTTGGGAAGTCAGTGTGTACCCTCAACTCAAGTGGTTCGTGGTTTGGAGGTCCGCAAGTAGTCTTTCTAGTGTGACAATCATGATAGATAGTGTTCTTGAGGTACCGGATGAAGATGCAAGCGATTCTGATGATTTGGAGTAGTGCGGATGTTATTTGTTGAATTCTATGTGCTTGTGGAGGTCTTTGGATCATGTGCCTACTGTGTTGGAGGTCCGCATTGAAGATTGAGCTCATTGTTGAAGATTTCTTCCTTGGTGTTGTTGTTCTTCCCAGTCTTGGCCGACCGAATGTTTCAAGTGTGTTATGGATTATCTAAGAGCAATTCTTTAGAGTGTAGCATGTTGATAGAAGAAGATTCAAGTCCCATCTATGTTTGGCCGACAATATAAGTGATTCGCATTAAGTCAAGCTGACCTTGATGTTCATTCCAAGGTTGATGAAGGGTATAAATACTTGTGGATGGATTGTGGAAAGTTGTCTTTGTGTGAAAATGATAAAATCATAAGAAAGGTACAGAGGCAGAGCAGAGAAAAGGAGAAGCAAAAGAACAAGAGCAGTAGAGGATGAAGAGTTAGCAAAGAAGTGTTTAGGGTAGAACAGAAGTTTTGTGAGCTTTCAATGGGACTGAACCAGGCATAAAGAAGATGCTATTTCTCAATTCATTCTTTTTGTATTAAACATAAAATCCTGTAGGTAGTGAGCCTCTTTGAGCAGTGAGCCTGAGGGCAAGTGCCTTACCATTTCTTTTAAGTACTTTTAACAAGGTACGAATCTTGTGGGTTAACCCCCACTGTGGTTTTTCCTTAACCGTGTTTCCACATTAAAAATCTTGGTGTCAAGTGTGTTAATTGTGTTTCTGCTCATGTGTTGTTGATTCATGCTTTAATGTTTACATCATTAATCTGTTTGTAAGTTGTGAAAGAAGATTAAAATAGAAAAGGTTAAATTTGTGGAACAACTGATTCACCCCCCCTCTCAGTTGTCTGGACTAATTCCACCAATTGGTATCAGAGCCGGTTCCTCTAAAAGAAGCTTGACCACTTGAGGAGATCCAAGATGTCGACTTACAAGAAGGAAAGTCCGAGTTTTGATGGAACAAATTACTCCCTTTGGAAAGTGTGCATGTAGTGTCATTTGCAATGTATGGGTGATGCATTTTAGTTGATAACTAAGAATGAGTATAAGATTCTGGAGAAAGGCCCTTCAACTATAGACGAACTCAAGGAAGCTGAATACAACATTCGAGCTAAATAAGCATTGTTAAGTGCCTTGATTGATATTGAAATGACAAATGTCCTGGAATTAAAAACTGCTCATAAAATTTGGGAAAAGTTGGAAACTATGTATGAAGGTGATAAATATGTCAAATGCGCCAAGCTACAGAGCCTGAAGGGTAGATATGAAAGATTGATGATGAGTGAAGATGAAAACATTACCTCCTATATCCAAAAAGTGAATGAACTTGTGACCAGTATCAGGAGTGCTGATGGAACATTGGAAGAATCAAAGATTGTTGCCAAAGTGCTCAAATCCTTACCTGCGGCATACAAGCATAAAGCTGTTGCCATTGAAGAGATCAGGATTGTGACAACTGTTACAAGAGATCAATTGGTTGGTAAGCTTTCAGCTTTTGAAATAAGTGAGTTTGGTGATTCTCTTCCTAAGTCTAAATCTGTATTTAAGGCCAGTGTTTACAAAAAACAAAGATATGATCCAGATGAAAGCTCTTCAGGAAGATCAAACAGATTTGTGAAGGCAAGGAAGGATCTTGAAGATGATGAAATTGAGGCTACAGAACTTGAAGCCCTTATTGCCAAAAGATTGGCAAAAAGATCCGGTAAGTATGAAGGAAAGTTGCCTTTAAAATGTTTTGCTTGTAATAAGATTGGTCATTTTGCCTCAAGGTGTTCAAAGAGGGTTTCAAAGCCAAACCCTAACGGATCAAGGGCTCAAAAGAAATGTTACTATGTCCAAGAAGCTGATGAAGAAGGAGTCACAGATGATGAATCTGATATGGGAAGTAACTTAGGAAATGAATGGGTGTTCATTGCCATCAAAGAAGAAGATCTAGTGTCTATTGAATCTACTAGTTGTGTGAATGTGGAAAGTGCCTTGGCTGCTCAGATTGAAGAAAATGATGAATGGGTGATTGACAGTGGATGTTCTCATCATATGACTGGTGATAAAAGTAAGTTCATAAGTTTGGAAAGATATGAAGGTGTAATTGTGATGTTTGGAGACAATTCAGCTGGTAGAATTCGTGGCAAACGATCCATCTTTTTTGATGGTAAGAATAACACTAATGATGTTCTATATGTAGAAGGATTGAAGCATAATCTTCTTAGTGTTGGATAGTTTGTTGACAAAGGGTATGATCTTCAATTCAATGATGAAAAATGCAAATCTTAGCAAGCTTCGTAACTGTGATTGCATCAGGTACATAAACTAAAGGTTACATCTTTCATTTAAGTGATACTGGCAAAAGTTGTTTGATTGCTCATATTGATCAGAGTTGGTTATGGTATAGGAGAATGTGTCATGTGAATTTTGATAATATTATCAAAATAAGTTCTACTCAGGCTGTGAGAGATCTTCCATAACTTGTGAAACCTGCTGATAGCATGTGTAGAGAATGTCAATTGGGTAAACAAAATAGAACTTCATTCAAAAGTAAAGAACAATTTTCAAGTGGATTGTTGGAACTTGTGCACACTGATCTATGTAGTCCTGCTAGAATTAAAAGTGTGCAAGGAGAGATATTTTATGTTGCTGATTGATGATTACTCTTGAATGATGTGGGTAACTTTCTTGAAAGAAAAATAAGAAGCTCTTGACAAATTCAATGTGTTCAAGGTTATGGTTGAGAATGAGATTGGTGAGAAGATAAAGTGTCTGAGATCCGACAGAGGTGGAGAGTTTACCTCCGGTGAGTTTGATACATTCTTTGAAAAGCATGGAATAAAAAGACAGTTATCTGCTCCTAGGACTCCTCAGCAGAATGGAGTTGTGGAAAGGAAGAACCAGACCATTCAAGAAGTTGTTAAAACCATAATGATGGAAGCAAATATTCCACAAGTCTATTGGAGAGAAGCTGTGAGTACTACTGTCTACACTCTTAACCGGGTGCAGATCAAAGGCAATTCTGGTAAGACACCTTATGAACTATGGTTTGGTCATCCTCCTACCGTGAAATATTTCAGAGTTTTTGGTAGTAAATGCTATATCAAAAGAGATGAGGATCTAGGCAAGTTTGATGCAAGAAGTGATGAAGGAATATTTTTGAGTTACTCTACTCAAAGCAAGGCATACTGATGCTTCAACAAGAGATTGAAAAAGATTGTTAAAAGTGCTAATGTCAAGGTTGATGAGAGCAAAGAAAGACCTTCCAGGGTTTGTGGATATGATACAGATGATCAAGATGAAAGTCAAAGTTAAGGAAAGCAAATTCAAACCCAGACTCAGATTTAGATTGATCCAAAAAATCCAGTGACTCAAGAAGTTAGTGTAGATGTTGAGGAACAAGCTCAAAAATCAGAAGTTCAAGAAAACCCCAAAACCCCCAGGTATGTAAGGTTGAATCATTCTGAAGATCAAATCATAGGAGACAAGAATAAAGGTGTTCAAACTAGAAGAAGAATTGCCGAAAACCAAGTTGAATATTGCTTGATTTCAAAAATTAAACCAAAAACAGTGAATGAAGCTTGTAATGATGAAAATTGGGTAAAAGAAATGTAAGAAGAATTAATGCAAATTGAAAAGAATCATACTTGAGATCTTGTTCCTAGACTTGAAAACAAAAATATAATTGAAACCAAATGGGTCTTCTAAAATAAATTAAATGAAGATGGTGAAGTTGTGAGAAACAAAGCAAGATTGGTATGCAAAGGATATTCTCAAGTAGAGGGAATTGATTTTGAAGAAACATTTGCTCCGGTGGCAAGAATTGAAGTAGTCAGATTATTTCTTGCATTTGCTGCTTTCAAATATTTCAAAGTTTACCAGATGGATGTCAAGTCAACATTCCTGAATGGAGAGTTAGAGGAAGAGTCTATATTGAACAACTGGAAGGATTCTAGCTGTCTAATCAAGGAGATATGGTCTGCAGATTGAGGAAAGCTTTGTATGGACTCAAACAAGCCCCAAGAGCTTGGTATGCAAGATTAGATAAGTATCTGCTAAAGCTTGGATTTAGCAAAGGCACAACTGACAATAATATATATTTCAAAATTGATCATGAGGACATCCTGATTGTTGAGGTATTTGTTGATATCATTTTTAGTGGAAATGGAAACATTTGTAAGAAATTTGCTAATCAGATGCAAAGTGAATTTGAGATGTCCATGTTTGGTGAAATAAATTTCTTCTTAGGTCTGCAAATCACTTAGTCAGATAAAGGTATCTTCATATCTCAGTCTAAGTATGTGAGAATTGTTGAAAAAGTTTGGAATGGAGGACTCAAAACCAGTAAGTACTCCTATGGTAACTGGATGCAAGTTGAGTAAAGATGATGATTCACCTAAGGCAGATCAGAAAAAGGTATAGATCAATGATTAGAGGACTGCTTTATTTGACTCAGACCAGACCTAACATTATGAATGCAATTAGACTTGTTGCTAGATTTGAAGCTGATCCTACTGAATCCCATGTTGTAGCAGTTAAAAAAAAAATTAGATATCTAAAGGGAACATCTGATTATGGCTTATGGTATCCAAAGGATAATGACTTCACTTTTCATGCATATACAGATGCTGATTAGGTAGGAGATGTGGATGATAGGAAAAGTACTAGTGGTGGTCCATTCTTCTTGGGAAGGAGATTGGTCTCTTGGTTGAGCAAAAAGTAGGAGGCAATATCTCTGTCTACTGCAGAGGCAAAATATATAGCAACAGCAAGCAATTGTACTCAAGTCTTGTGGATGAAGCAAATGTTGAAGGATATCAGAATTGTATTTGAAGAGCATGTTACAATCTTTTGTGATAATTCAAGTGCAATAAACATCTCAAAGAATCTGGTGTTGCATTCAAAGACAAAGCACATATCCATCAAGTTTCATTTCTTGAGAGAGAAGGTAAATGAGAATGACGTCAAATTGGAGTTTTTTTTCTTCAAAGGATTAGATTGCGAATATATTCACCAAGCCTCTACCTAAGGATACTTTTGAGTATCTCAGAGAGAAGTTATGGGTTATTACCCCCCTGATCAGAACTAAGATGCACTAGGATGCATCAGTCCAGTGGAATTCACAGCCATATCTTGTGATTCGGATTGATGTTAAGAAGATACTACTTAGGGGGAGTAGTCAGTAAGCAATTTTTGGAGATCAGTCTCAAACAAAAAGGGGGAGAAAAGATTGCAAATATGTGCCCTTTGCCATTGATGTCAAAGGGGGAGAGAAGTCATGTGAAAAACTAGTTGATGATGAAAGGGGGAGCAGTGAAGAAAGTGGTTGCATAAGTGATAAGAGAAAGGGGGAGAAATCCTTGTCTTGATGGTTGAATCAGTTTTTCACATCATATGTTGCCATCAATGACAAAGGGGGAGATTGTTGCAAATATGTGCCTATGATGTGTTGTCATTGATGTCAACATATCCCTTCGACAGAAACAGGGAAAACAGTGCAGATCAGTGAAGCAGATTGCTCTGCATTTCCAGAGGAATGAAGATCAAAGTACACGGACCATATGGTTGTGTAGAGGATTGTTTGAAGTAGCTCCAGTTAAGATTTGAGAGTTCCACATGAAGATTTGAAGAAGCTATGGCCATTTGAGTAGAACCAAGTTTTGCAGTATTCAGAAGAGACAGAGTGATAGGAAATTGGTCTGGATTGCTCCACAATGAAAATGTATGAACTGCGGATTTAGAGGCATGTTTGGGAAGTTAGTGTGTATCCTCAACTCAAGTGGTTCGTGGTTTGGAGGTCCGTAAGCAATCTTTCTAGTGTGACAGTCATGACAGATAGTGTTCTTGAGGTACCAGATGAAGATGCAAGTGATTATGATGATTTGGACTAGAGTGGATGTTATTTGTTGAATTCTGTGATTGTGGAGGTCTTTGTATCGTGTGCCTGTTGTGTTGGATGTCCATATTGATGATTGGGTTTGTTGTTAAAAATTTCTTCCTTGGTGTTGCTATTCTTCCTAGTCTTGGCCGATCGGATGTTTCAAGCGTGTTGCAAATGATCTAAGAGCAATTTTCTGGAGTGTAGCGTATTGATAGAAGAAGATTCAAGTCCCAGCTATGTTTGGTCGACAGTATAAGTGATTCGCATTAAGTCAAGCCGACCTTGATGTTCATTCCAAGGTTGATGAAGGGTATAAATACTTGTGGATGGGTTGTGGAAAGTTGTCCTTGTGCGAAAATGATAAAATCATAAGAAAGGTACAGAGGTAGAGCAGAGAAAAGGAGAAGCAGAAGAACAAGAGCAGTAGAGGATGAAGAGATAACAAAGAAGTGTTTGGGGCAGAGCAGAAGTTTTGTGAGCTTTCAATGGGACTGAACCAGGCATAAAAAATATGTTATTTCTCAGTTCATTCTTATGTATTAAACATAAAATCCTGTAGGTAGTGAGCCTCTTTGAACAGTGAGCTCTAGGCAGTGCGCCTAAAGGCAAGTGTCTTCCCATTTCTTTTAAGTACTTTTAATAGGGTATGAATCTTGTGGGTTAACCCCCACCATGATTTTCCCTTAACCGGGTTTCCACGTTAAAAATCTTGGTGTCAAATGTGTTAATTGTGTTTCTGCTCATGTGTTGTTGATTCATGCTTTAATGTTTACATCATTAATCTGTTTGTAAGTTGTGAAAGAAGAGTTGTCCGGATTAATTCCAACAGAGTATAAGGTGGGTAGTTGTAGTAATCTATTAATTTGATACTACTACAACAAACACGACCCTATAAAGAGCATTAATACCACTTACAAGGAACTTGCAAAGAAAATAATGATAGTACATATATATATACAAAAAATAAGAGCAAGAGAATGCTTTTATATTATGTTCATGGTACCATTTCAAGGGGCAATCCTCCTAATAGAGCATAAACTCCATTTACAATACTCAAGTTGTTTTGCATTTGCTAAATCATTACAATATGATATATAAAGTCTAACTAAAGACAACTACTACCATCCCACGTATGTGGGATTCTTTTACTCTAATTTTAACATATGGAGTGATCATTCTCCTAATGTAATATATAGATGTGTAGATGAAAGGTTAAGAGAATAAAAAATTCCTATAGGTGCTTCCTCCTTTCTAAATCATGCCATTTAGGCATTCTTTCTGATTGGTCTTTGTAGATTGTATCTTTTCCATGATTTGTTGCCCTATCATAGACTATCAAGAGTCCATTTTCCTCTTCATCTATTTTTACTGCAATATCAATTTCTGGCATGGTCACATTATCAAACCCTTCACATTCATTCTTCACAATGTCATCCTCTTTTATGAGGACTTCTTCTCTGCCATCAAATATGGAGCTTCCAAAGATCTCCACCTCTGCTGCTACTTCATCTCTAATGTGGATTGTTTCCACAGCTGCGACATCTTGGGCCACCCGTAGTGATAGGTTGCAATCCTCTTCACTGTAATATTTGAACTCTTCTCCTCTCACATTGTAATCATCAATATTTTCCCCTTCTTCGTGGTAACATGACTCAACATCTTCATCCAGTCCATCTATTTCCTCTCTCTCAAACACTTTGCAAATCACATTTAAGGACCTTCCATCAACTAATAATTCTACCAACTCCTCAAGTGATTTAATTTTTCCCTATTCTAACAGTTCTATCCCTTGGCTAATCATAGACATTATGGCTTTCCTCTGAAAAATAACTCTTGCTCACAAGGTGAGTATTTATTCCCACCAATCTTTTTCACCTTCTCAAAATGCAAGAATGCCTTTGCTTCAACAGTCTTTTTCTTTGCTTTCCTATTATTGCTTCCCTCATACTGCTCCAACATCCACTATAATTCCTCCAATTCAAGCTCCAATTTTTGTAGCCTCCTTTGCTTGTCTTTTTTTTTTTCTCTTTCTTTGTTTGATTTCTTCTTCCAATTTGGTTATCCTCTTTTTCACATCATATAACAACTCCACCTCTGCATCCACATCCATGGCCACAACTCTCCTTTGTGCTATTCAAAACTCTTCTCACACATTCTCCACTCCCAGCATCTTAGGATGTTTTAATACCAAAACGGATGCAAACAAACCTCTGTTCTTGCAGATTTTAACACTATATCTGGATCCTCTCATCCTGCAATTCATATTTTCAGGTTGAAAACTAGAACAAAATGGTCATTACTTAGAATCTTATTTTCTCAGAATAAAAACGATTACATACAGTCTCATAGACTTCTGATAACCCAAAATTGAATTAGGAAAAGATGCAGAGAAAATATGTCTACAATAGAACGTGCAACTCTGAATATTAAGACTCAAAACCAGCAGCCAATTTACAGCCAAGACTCTGTTTCTTATGAAAGGGAAATATCTACCAATCACCAAAATTGCCCCCTATCACCCAGCAATGCACCCCTAAAAACAAAAATGAAAATCTTAAAAAAGGAAAGCACTAAAGGGACACTATGCCAGCGAACCAGCGGCAGTTACAATCTATATCCCAAAAATACCAAAGCAATAAGGAACAGATGACTAGTGAGGCCCATGCCACAAAAGGGCACTTATGTCAGTTGTGCTCCTATAAATGGGCTTGAGCCCAGTCTTCATTGTAAGTGAACTGTAACCCATTTCTGAGGATTATTACCAATATCACAACAAAGGATCCTTGAAAACCCCAGAATCCATCTTGTGTTTTTTCATTTCTCTCTATTAAAGAATTTGAGCAACCAGATTTGAACTAGAGTCGTTAGCAATTAACCTGGCCACCTTGCCAGTAGATGGCTTCGTGCAATGTAAAATGCCCTTGGTTTCCATGACGATATAATGAATGAAATTCACCTGGATAAAATATAAATTTGTTAGGCCCAAAAATAGAAGACCTGAAATGGACACAAGATTGTAGAATTATCTGGACAAGAAGTCCATATAAATAAAAAAGTAAGTGTAAACGACATTGAAGATATGATCAAGACATGCACTCCTCCCTGTATCCAAGTGTTGGCTTGATTGTAAGCTCTTCTCGAAACCTTCCTGGTGGCTGAGAAGATTTCCATATCCATCAAGTATTCTCTCTTTTTACAATTCTCATTCTTCCGCTAATTCCTCCAACTTTTCACTGCAGAGATATAAACTTCCTGAAAAACAATTGAATGCCGTTACTAATCCATGGTACCATAAGACAGGACTTTAACAAATAGCCCATCAGTATATCTACTCAGTGATGCCTACCATACCAAATCATTTCATCAGATCAAAATCATGGTCTAGCCCTTCAAATTATCAGAAGCAACAATTTTTTATAAATTGAAAATAGAGCCTGATTCCTTCTACCACTGCAAGTCTAGCAACTTGCACCTTGTTACAGCTTGCTTTAGTTGGCATCACCAATAATCTCTGAAAGAACACTCTCCATGTTTGAAATGATGAAAACGGTTTGCATCTTTCACAACAATTTCTCTAGCAGCAATCCTTGACATAAATTTGGTTGCCGTGTCGCAGTCAACACATATTTGAACGTTCTTAGAATACTTGTTCCAGGGGGCATGTTTAACAACCTGAATGCAATTGCCAGCTTCTCACTAAGGTGTTAAACATGTAATTGCTTCTCCTGCTACTCCACATCATTCGATATGACTACCTGGAATATAGCCTACTGTCTTCATTCCCAAGACAATTTCTCCAACTCTGAATAGATCTCCTGTGTTTGTGGGTGTGATCTATCTCCCACACAAAATGCATGTACCATTTTATGGACTTCAATCCAACTACATCCAGGTTTCTTTACAACTCCTCTGTCTTTCATCAATTTCCTTAGCTTTTGAGCATCACCCCATCTTCCTGCTTCTGCATTAATGTTGGAAAGAAGAACATAAGGTGCAGCATTTTGAGGATCCAACTCAAAAAGAAGTGTTGCCACAAAATCTCCTAGCCCCATATTCTTATGTGATCTACAAGCACCAAGCAAACACATCCACACAACCACATCAGGTTTTATTGGCATCTTGATGATGAAATTTAGGGTTTCCTCAAGATAGCCAGCCCGGCTAAGAAGATCAACCATGCATACATAATGCTCCACTGTGGGTTTGATACCATAAAAATCACTCATGTGATCAAAATATTTACAGCCATCATCCACTACACCTGCATGACAGCATGCAAATAAAACACAAATGAAGCTTACATGATCAGGATTGGCACCAGATTGCTTCATTAGTTCAAAGAGTTTCAGGGCATCCATGTTATAGCCATTCATTGCATATCCTGCTATCATTGCATTCCATGAAACTACGCCTGGATGATGCATATTGTTAAACAATTCACGTGACTTATGTGGACTCCCACATTTAGCATACATATCTATTAGGGCAGTTACAGACACATCAGACAAAAATCCATTTTCAATTATTTTTTGATGGATCTCCATACCCTGGTCAAAAGATCCAAGTTTTGCACAAGGTGGGAGAATGTTCACAAAGGTTGATGAATTTGGCTTTACATCTAAAGATTGCATTTGCTTAAAAATCTCCAAGGCTTTTTCAACAAGACCATTTTGTGCATATCCTACAATTATGGCATTCCATGAGGCCACATCATGTTGAGGTATTTTGTTAAACAATTTGTGTGCCTTTTGTATGATTCCACATTTTGCATACATGTCTATCAGGGCAGTCACAACTTTAACATCTGACAGAAATCCACTTTTGATTGTCATTTGATGGATTTCTGTAGCCTTTTCCAAAGCTCCAAGTTTGGAACAAGCTGGAAGAATGCTGGCAAATGTTGATGAGTCTGGCTTGACACCTACCAATTGCATTTGCTTAAAAGCCTCCAGTGCATTACCAACAAGCCCATTTTGTGCATATCCTGCAATCACTGCATTCCATGCTGCCACATCCCATTGAGACATTTTGCTAAACAATTTACATGTATTAACTATCCTGCCAGTTTTTGAATACATGTCTATCAGTGCCGTCACAACCATATCACAAAAACAATCATTTTCAATTATTTTTTGATGAATTTCCATTCCCTGTTCTAGAACTCCAAGTTTGGCACAAGCTGGAAGGATGCTGGCAAAGGTTGATGAGTCTGGCTTTACACCAGCCAATTGCATTTCCTTAAAAATATCCAAGGCTTCATCAACAAGCCCATTTTGTGAATATCCAGTAATGATTGCAGTCCATGAGGCTGCATCCCGTTGAGGCATGCTGTTGAATAATTCAAGTGCCATATGTATTCTTCCACACTTTGCATACATGTCTATTAGGGCAGTCACAACTACAACATCTGACAAGAAACCATTTTCCGTTATTGTTTGATGGATTTCCATACCATTTACCAAAGCTCCCAATGTGGAGCATGCTGGGAGGATGCTGGCAAATGTCACTGAGTTTGGCTTTACACCTGCCAATTGCATTTGCTTAAAAAATTCCAATGCTTTTTCAGCAAACCCATTTTGAACACATCCAGCAATGATTCCAGTCCATGAGACCACAGTTCTTTGAAGCATTTTGTCAAACAGTTCGTGTGCCTTTTGTATGCTTCCACATTTTGCATACATGTCTATCAGGGCATTTGAAACTACAACATCTGATAAAATTTTGCTTTCAATTAATTTTTGATGGATCTCCATACCGTATTCCAAAGTTCCTATTGTGGTACATGCTGGGAGGATGCTGGCAAAGGTTGCTGAATTTGGTTTTACACCTGCTGATGGCATTTGCCTAAAAATCACAAAGGCTTTTTCAACAAACCCATTTTGTGCACATCCTGCAATGATTGCGGTCCAAGAGACCACATTTCTCTGTGGCATTTCTTCGAAAATCCTTAAAGCCTCGTCAAGAAAACCATTTTGTGCATATCCTGTAATCATTGCATTCCTGGAAACCATGTCTGCATTAGGCGTTTTCTCAAACAGTTTGAGTGCCTTCTGTATGCTTCCACATTTTGCATACAAGTCTACTAGAGAATTCACAATTACAACATCTGACAGAAATCCACTTTCGATTATTTTTTGATGGATTTCCATACCCTGTTCCAAAGCTCCCGTTTTGGCACATGCCGTAAGGATACTGGAAAAGGTTGCTGAGTTTGGTTTTACATCTGCCAATTGCATTTGCTTGAAAATTTCCAAGGCACTTCCAACAGGCCCATTTTGTGTATATCCAACAATGATTGCAGTCCATGAGATAACATTCCGTTGAAGCATATTATCAAACAAATCACGTGCCTTCTGCATGCTTCCACATTTTGCATACATATCTATCAGGGCATTCAAAACCATAACATGAGGCAAAACTCTTTTCTTGGTTATTTGTTTATGGATTTCCATACCCTGTTCCAGAGCTCTCATTTTGGCACACCCCGGAAGGATGCTGGCATAAGTTGCTGAGTTTGGCGTTACATCTGAAGACTGCATTTGCTTTAACATCTCCAGGGCTTTTTCAACAAGCCCATTTTGCGCATATCCAGCAATTACTGCATTCCATGTAACCAAATTAGGTTGCGGCATTTCTTCAAAAAGTTGCAGAGCCTCGTCAAGGGCACCATTCTGTGCATATGCTGTAATCATTGCATTCCAGGAAACCATGTCTACGATAGGCATTTTGTCAAACAGTTCGCGTGCCTTCTCTATGTTACCCCATTTCGCATACATGCCCATTAGGGTATTCACCACTGTAACTTCAGATTGAAACCCACATCTGGTTATCTTTCCATGGATCTGCAAACCATGTTTTACAGATGCCACGTCAGAACACACAGAGAGAACAGTGGAGAAAGTGAACTTATCTGGTTTAACCGCTGTTGGCTGCATTTGGCGCAACAGTGTAAATGCCTCCTGAGGAAATCCATGTCTTCTGTAAGCCGCAATTATCATATTCCATGAGAAGACGTTCGGTTCAGTCATGTCGTCGAAAGCGTTACGAGCATCCACTAAACTTCCGCACTTGTCATACATATTGATAAGTGTATTCTGTAAAATTGGGTTTTCGGCAAATGTAGAACCTCTGCCGTTGATGTGAGAGTGGATTTTCTTGCCCTCTGAAAGGGCTTTCTTGGAAATACAGGCCTGCAATAGTTGAAGATATGTAGAAGACTTTACTGGATTGCACGTAGTAAATAGAATATGAAGAGCCTCCTTCAAACAACTCTCTACACAGAGTGCTCTGAGAGTCAGATTGAAATGGGAATTGGACGACATTATACGAATGTTTGTTGTCATTCATCTACCATAATGAAAAAACCAGTCTTCCTGTGACATTCTGAGTTTTTAAACGTCCCATTGTGAGCCTCTCTTATTTTGATCTCAGTATACTTTAGAATTTTGAAGAAGAGTGTAGCCGAGACTTTTGATGTGATTTATTTAGAGGGAGGTATAATTTTGCAATCTGCATCCCCATGCCAATTCTCATTTAGGGAGAGGACTTACTGCAGGGACACTCTAACTTCGCTAAGCTTTTAAATGGTACATTGGATTTTCATGAAAATTTCAGCATATTTCTTAGTTTGAATTAAGAGTTTAAAGTTATTGTTTAGGGTTTTGGGTATCAATAATGTAGTCTAATCAGCGACATCTTCATTCAGTTGTCCAAAAACACCCCCCAAAAAAGTTAGACGGAAATATATATACCAAGGCGCCTATTACCGATCGCCTTATGTGTCATTATATGAGTGGTTGTTTCTTTGATTGGACATGTAAAGTGTATTGTTACACATGTAAATGTGCACATGTATTGGTTCCTTATTAAATTTTTACTAGTATATTATTTCTCAACTACTATTCTTTTCATATATTTAACTCAGTCTAATTGTATGGCACCATAGTGGCATGGTTATCTATTGGTTCCTTTCCCCTAAATGTTGGGCACATTTTATTAGGTATATATTGAGAATCTTGGTGCACTTTTGTATAAAGTTTGATTAATTTTCTTATCTTTTATTTATTCTAATTTATATTTGTATTTATTTTACACATTTTCTATTAATTATGTTTATTTTTACTTATTTCTATGTATTTATTCTCCACTTTAATATTCACATTCTTTTGTCCCAAGTCAATTTCATGGTATGCAAGTTTGCTTCCACAACTCCTAATTCAAACTCAAAATCAAAATTTGTCAATGCATTTATTTCACTAACCATTATGAGCCAACTTGGTACATGTATGTGTGATTTATTGTTGTCTTAGTAGTTAAAGGCATTCAATGTGCATTAATTCACTAGCAATTCATATCCAAAAATCATTTAAAAATTCTAGGCATCGAAAAGAGAAATCATTCTAGGAATATTTCATTTTGGAGCTCTAAAAAGAATATAAATTTGCATCAAATTCATTTAAGACACTTACATGCTTAAAGAGTGTTTTCTTTGATCTTCATACATGACCATGAAGCTGGTCTAATCAAGGGATTCAACTTGGGAGAACATGACCCTTGTGATCCAATAATCTCCTCCAAGGTATTTTCAATATCTTTAGTCCTTACACACAAGCAATAATTAAAGGTAGGTGTGACATCATTTTTTGTGGTCAATAGTTAGTAGGGTCAATCCTGTGAGTTTTAGAGCACTTCCACAAGTTGGGAAATTCCCACTAAGCATAAAATTGATCACGTAAGTTATGGATTTAATTCATATAGAATTCAATAGTTGTTCTCACCTTGAGGCATTTTCTAGACTAAGAGCATATATTTTACAGTACTAATATTATTAGATTCTATACAACATTATGCTTATTATTAGACCTAGAACGGTCCCAAACTAGCCATCATATGTAAAATGTTTCATAACCTAGATGACAATGATTTTCTAGGGTTTGAGTTTCTATTAATTCCTTTGGATTCCTTCTTTCCCCCTGGAATTATTTTAGGCATGGGTTCTTCCTCTTTATGAAAAATATTAATTAGTTCATTATATGAGATTCTAGAGTGGTAAAAATCCTCACCTTCATTTGAGAGGCTAGAGGGTTAACTGATGATGGCTACGGACACCTTGATATAGATTCCTCAAATTGTAGCGTGAGTTTCCTCTAGATTTTGTACAAATTCTTCAACAATGTCTTCATTGTGCCGTTAAAATTTCTCCATAAACCCTAGCCTCCTTACATAGCACTAAAGATTTGTACAATGTCCTCACTTTTAAGCAGGGGTTGAATAGAATCTAATTCTAATTTTTGTTTCTAACCCATCTCGGTGGTAGTTTCACTTTAGGAAGAGTTGTAGTGGAAATGAAATAGTAGTCGAATTGAGCAAATGTAGAAAGGATACAAGTTTTATTCTAGAAAGCTAGGAATGAGTAATCTTGTAGAGGATGATGTTGAAGTGAAAAATCACTCCAGAGCATGGAAAATTATCATTAGTTGGCATCATGATTACTTTGCAGAGAGTGTTCAATTATATGTGCTTTTTGGTGCTTTCATACACATACAAACATACACAATTCATTTCAAAGTCACTTTGATATATAATGTAACCCTTTTCCATTGTACTTTGGATGTAAGGGTGGTGTATTCATTGAACTTGGGCAAAGAAAACAGAATTTTTTAACCCCACACATGGTCATCATTGCATGGACAAGTGTATGAATAGGAAGAATCCTAATAAAGTGAGTTTAATTGTATTTTAAAATTATAGCTATGTTCAACAATAAAATGATAAGATAAATACATGTCCATTTCTCAGTCATATTTGCCTCTTCAATGTTGATATTTATGTGACACATAGAATATACACTCTAGAATTTCGGGAAATGAAGATGAATTCTCTAGAGTTTTCTAATTGAAGGAAGGATTTGGAGAGATTCTTGAATAGTATATGGTCTTTGGTCCAGTGTTGGAATAGTGAATGGTCTCTATAGCACTAGAATAGTAAATGGTCTTTGGAGTAGCTCTAGACAAGCTCTGAAGTTCTGCACTCTAGAAGAGCGCAAGACGAGAATTGAACTCTTGCACTCTAAAAGGGCTCTAGACGAGCTTCGAAGTCCTCAATAGATTTTGAGAAAAGAGCCATCATTTATTGGTTTTCAACTCTTCATTTTTTTGGAAGAAGAGCTACACTTTCTGGTTATCAATTCTCCTTTATATTTAGACCTTAAACACATACTCAGATGTTTTTTGTAGTGGAAGAGTAGACCTCTTTCACACAAAAAAGTTTTATTGAGACAAGATTTGTCTAGTAAACTCCTTGGTGGTTGGGTGTCAATATAGGCATAACCTATGCCCAATCACCAACATTGTTCTAGTGTCCCCATTAATTGGTGATAGTTACATGACTCCAATCTCAAAATTTTTGTTAGAGTAATAGGTTAATTACTTAATTAATTTAATCATATTGATTAATTAATTAAGTCACCTTTACTTTATTTTTCACTTAAACTAAACTTAGGCTCATTAATAATTAATTATTAATTATTCATCTTAGGGTTTTCACCTTTAGGGTTTTGATCTCCTTTCTTAAGGATTGATCTCTTTGTAATTATTCATTCTGGTTAATGCATTTTTGCTTCAAGGTTGTAGAGCACCATTTTTGTGCCTCTTGATCTCCTTTATGTGACAAGTTATTTGCTTGCAGGTGTTCATTGGGATCTGTGAGGTTGGTTTATCAACTTCAACATGGTATCAGAGCTCCAGATTTGCAGCTTCTTGTTCATTTTTTAAGGGATCTTGCCTTAAAGTGACATTTAAGTGCATCTTGAGTCAATTTAGACCTCACCATTGTGTCCAGAAGGTTCAAAATAGTCAAGATTGACCTTCGTTTCATCAATTTTGGTTATACGGTGCCCGATCTATGAAGGTTTGAAGTTTGAGAGGGTTTCCAGATCCAGAGGGTACCTGCAATTTTTGGAGCATTTTCAGCCCAAGCGGACCTTACCATCGCGTTCAGAGCACCGCAAAACCCCAAAATCGACTGTCAAATCATCAAAATCAGTCACAGTGACTCCGGGAGGTAAATTTTTTTCATTTCTGGGTCGTACGGCCTGGTACGACACGCAATCCAAGAAAAATAAATAAAAAAACAGTATGCACAGGCGCTGCAGTCATTTAACCGCTAGCGGTTAACTGCTAACAGTTAATGCTAACGGTTAATGCTAGCGGCTAGCTAACCGCCAGGCTTCCCCCAAAGCCCTTTTGGAGCAGTTTTGGTATTTTGGCCATAACTTTTGCATACGAATTCGGATTTTTGAAAATGAAATATCGCCGAAAAGCTGGTTCTGAGCCCAATCCAGTGGTATAGGTCGTTTTTCTTGGTTTTTCTATTTTTCTGCATTTATTGCCAGTCAAAATCAAACCTTATTTTCGTGCTTCCGGGGGCATAACTCTTGCATACAGACTCCGTTTTTTGCAAACAAATAGGCGTTGGAAAGGTCTTACAGTTCTCTTTCTAGATCTGTAGATTATTTCATCAGAAAATTCACCAGGTACATAGAAAATAGTCTGAAGTGATTTTTGCTTTTTCACACTTTCCAGCTTTCAAATTTGTACTGGGGTTTGGTTTCTTGTGTTGTGGGGGGTGTTTTTTTTTGCTTTCTGTATATACACATCAGAAATCAGAAACCTCTATCATTAAACACATTTCAAAACCATAAACATCATGGCAGACACCTCATCAGTTGAACGTCTTTCCCCACACAATTATCATACCTGGAAAGCACATATGACTAGACTTCTCATGTCAAAGGGGTTATGGTCCTGTTTGGATGAGATTTAGCCTCAGTTGCAACGTCAGTTTGAGATTTTGCAACATAGAAATAAAATGGATGAGGCCATGGGTTTGATATCATTGCATGTTTCAGACAGTCTTTTATTTCACCTTGAGAGTTGTACAACTCCTCGGGCAATGTGGACAAAATTCAATGATCTATTTGGCACCATCAATGAGTTTAGAGCACTTCAGATTGAGGCAGAATTGACTTCCTTGGTACCTGATTCATTTCCATCTATTGAGGATTTCTTGATGAAATTCAAATCACTCAGATCACTTTTGTAGAGTTGTGGCAAGACCAAAACTGACATTGAGAGTATTTACCTGATTCTATCTAAGCTTCGAGGTTCATTTCAGATATTCTCTTCTACATTCTACTCCACCATGGATGCTTTGGGTCCACAATTTACCATGCCTACATTTGAGGTATTTTGTGATCGATTGTCACGTGAGCAGTCCAAGTTATCACAGTTGGATGCTCTTCCAGGATCACAGAACCATGCATTGGTAGCTCAGTCATCTCAGGGGAAGCAGAAGCAAAAGCAGAAACAGAAACCAAAGACCACAGAGCATGGGAAGGATTTTAGTTCACAGAACACTTCTGATTCTCATTCTCCTAAGGGGGAATCATCGAAGAAAGAAAGACCTAAGTGTGCTTATTGTACTAAGTCAGGACATGATGAGTCTAAATGCTATGAGAAGAAGATAGATGGATATGCACAACAGGTTTCAGATTTGACAGCTCTTCTTATGAAGAACAATATTCATCCCTCTTCTTCATCTACATCAGGCAGGTCTTCTTCATCTACATCATTCCAGACAAATAGACAGACTCCACAAAAGGGTCAGGCATTATGTGCAACCACCAGTTCACATTCATCTAGATGGCTATTGGATTTAGGTGCTTCACACCATATGGCATCTTCTTAGGACATGTTCTCATCTTTTGAGGCTGTATCCTCACCACACATATTGATGGGTAATAACACTTATATGAGTGTATGTGGGAAAGGTTCTATCGACATTGATGACGGTACATTCAATGATGTACTATGTGTACCATCTTTGTCCACCAACCTTCTCTCCATTTATCAGATTGCTCACAGTGGGATAGGGAAGACAGTTGAGTTCACACCGGATTTAGTGCACATCAGAGACATTCAGACTGGCAACATTGTTGCAACAGGGATAGTTGATCATTCTTCCCGATTGTATGCATTCACACACTTTGGTCCACCATCTCCATTGTCTGGGTATCACTCTCTTTCTCCAAGAGAGCATGTTGTATCTGAGGAGAATTTTGGTCACTTGAACTTATGTGTTCTTCCATCTGTTCATGAGACCAGTGTTGAGACTTCTACACCTCCACCTCCTGTTGAGGCCACATCTGTTCAGCAAGATCCCTCTTCAGGTTTGACTGACATTGTAGCTCCACTCATCGAGCCATCTTGTGTAGTTGTTGAGGCCATATCAGAGGATATTCATTTCCTCACAGATGACAGATTCAACACATCTGTTATCCCATCTTCATTGGAGATTCCATTTCAGGATCATTTTGAGTTGTTTGATGTTGATACATTTGATTCAACATCATGTCATTCAGATAATGTTGCTACATTTGATTCAACATCCTGTCATTTAGACACTCATGCTTCACTTCTGTTCTCCAATGAGTATCATCTAGGACTTCTATTTCCACCTCACATCCAGGGCTTTCCTCATCATCGACCGTTGGATTGGTTTCTTCCTCAGGGGAGTCACATTGGTTTGATCATCGGCACAGGGGTTCTCTCATTCTGGGGGGGCTTTGGAGTCTCCACTCTCTCTCATGGGGGGGTATCTGATTGTATATCTGCATATGTTCTTGAGAGAGTCTCTTGAGACATTCATTTGTACTTTCTTTCAGCATCTCTTTTAGGAGAGGAGTTTTTTCCCACTGGGTTTTCTCCTTTTTCTCCACTTTACAGAGATTTCATTGTACTTGGGTACCTCATCAGGCCTAGTTGCCGGGACCCATCTTTGCTTTCATGCATTTTGTCCTTAGTTTTTTTAGCTTCTCCCTAAGTTCATCTTAAGGGGGGGTGTTAGAGTAATAGGTTAATTACTTAATTAATTTAATCATATTGATTAATTAATTAAGTCACCTTTACTTTATTTTTCACTTAAGCTAAACTTAGGCTCATTAATAATTAATTATTAATTATTCATCTTAGGGTTTTCACCTTTAGGGTTTTGATCTCCTTTCTTAAGGATTGATCTCTTTGTAATTATTCATTTTAGTTAATGCATTTTTGCTTCAAGGTTGTAGAGCACTATTTTTGTGCCTCTTGATCTCCTTTATGTGACAGGTTATTTGCTTGCAGGTGTTCATTGGGATCTATGAGGTTGGTTTATCAACTTCAACAATTTTATTTTACTTCATAGGGTCCCAACCATTGGGTGCAAAGCTTCTCTTTGAAGTCCTTGTATTTAGAGTCAAATAGAAAAGCCCAGTTTCCAATCTTGAATTTTCTTTTGTAGATGTGACAATTATGCCAAACAGGGATTTTTTTAGTGGTGAATCTTTGCCAATTGGCAGATAGTTTGTATTCACAAATTTGAATTTGGCAAACATATTGCAACCAGTGGGGGGCCAAATTGCCTGAATTTTATGAATTATCGATCAAATACATTTCAATCCCTACCAATTTATTTTATTAGGCATTTGTAACTAATATTTTTTTCCACAGTAACTGTAAGCACAAAAATCACGCACAACCTCCACGGGGACCCCTATAATGATTTTAATCCTTGTCACATACATGTAAGCATAAAAATAATGTCCTCTAAGCAATAGACCTCTTGATGATGTGTCTTCTTTCTCATCTTATGTTGTTTCTTCTTTGTCATTTTCCCTCTCTCCCTATTTTAACACTTTTGCGACACTTGTCAATTTACATTTTCTAAGATTTCAACCTTGCTCCTAAGCCTTGTAAGTGTCTTGTAGGTGAGTTTTCACCTTTCCCCTATGTTTTTCATCCTTTGCACCCCGTAGAAGCCTGTTGTAAGTATGTGCCTAATCAGTGTTTTCATTGATGTCAACATATCTGTGTTGTCATTGGTGCCAATTGTGCTTTTATTTTGTTGCTTGCTTGTCATGAGTGAGATACTTTGTATTTACCTATGTAAGTGATCCTAATGTTGAGGATATTGAGAAAATTAGCCTTCCGGTGGAAACAGTGTGTTGCAGTCAAAGCAGTGTATTAGATTCTGAAGAACAGTCTAGAAGATAGCTCCGCATTTCCTGTAGAATGAATATCTTTGCCTGCAGATTAGAAGTGATTTAGAAGTCTGTTTAAAGATGTTATATTCCAAGTTTGAGCCTCCAGCATGAAGAATTAAGTGATTTGTGTTCACCAGTGTGAAAATTACTTTTCTTGTATGTTTGGTGGTGACAGAGAGAAAGTGTTATGCTTTGCATTCCTCCACATTGAAGTATTTTGGTTTGCGGTTTTGGAATCAAGTCTGTGATGATGTTAAGTACCTTCAACTGCAATGGTTTGTGATTTGGTGGTCCACAAGCTATCTTTTATTTATGACAGTGGCTGACAATATTGCTCTTGTGATTTGATTTGAAGAATCTTCTTGACAGAGTGGTTAGAGATTATGTGGTTGATCCTGGTGAATAAAATGTGCTTGTGGATGTCTCTTGATCATGTTCCTACCTTTGGATTGGTCTGCAAAGAAAAAATTGGATCGTGAATGAAGAATGTTCTTATCAAACGTAGTTCTCTTATTAGTCTTGGCTGACTTGGTTGAATTCATTATTTGCAGAGATGCATCGAAGATTGTAAAAGCGTGTTGTGGCATGGAGGATTGTGTTTGAGTCCCAGCTAAGGCATGGTGTGAACCACATGCATCTTTACATCTTTTTCTTAGCTTAATTTGTATTAGGTCCAAACCTATTTTATGTATGATTGTAATGTTGACCTTAGAGATTGATCCAACGGTTGATGAATGTAATGCCAACCTTGATGTACATTCTAAGGTTGATGAATTGTATAAAAGCATGTAATGTAGTTGCAAAAGAAGTGTGTGTGGTGTGAAGATGAAAAGATAAGTGCGAAGGTGTGAAAGAGCAGAGCATAAAAATAATATTGTGCTTCAATAGAACTAAACCCTGGCATGGAGTAGATGCTGCTAAATCAGTTCACCCTTTTGGCAGTGAGCCACCCATAGGTAGTGAGCCATTCTTTGCAGTGAACCCTGTAGGTAGTGAGCCTGTATTTTTTTATTGATATAACTTATATATTTTTGTGGGCTAACACCCACAGTGGTTTTTACCTTTTAGGGTTTTCCACGTAAAAATATGGTGTCTCCTAGGTTGATTATGTTATTGTGTTGAACATCCCATTTCATGCTTTCATAGTTACATCAGAATATAAATAATTAATAAGTTGATGTTCATAACTGGTTAAAAGTTTTAGGACAACTGATTCACCCCCTCTTCTCAGTTGTTCGATGCAGTTCAACAATTGGTATCAGAGCAAGGTTCCTAAGAAGAAAGCCTAACAACTTGATGAAGATCTAGGATGTCTTATAGGAAGGAAGCTCCATAGTTTGATGGGACAAATTATGCTCTTTGGAAGGTACAAATGAAAAGCCATCTCCTCTGTCTTGGTTCTAAAGCATGGCTAGCTACACAGTCACAATTTGTCATGCCTAAAGATGGTTTGACAACTAAAGATGATATCAAAGAATATGAGTTGGATGTCAAAGCAAAGGATGCCTTGTTAAGTTTCTTAAGTGACACAGTGTTGACAAAAGTTGTGGACCTTGAATCTGCAAATGAGGTATGGGAGAAGCTAAAAAATTATTATGAAGGAAATGATTCTACAAGAGAAGCCAAGCTACAGAGCCTAAAAGTGAAATATGAGGGGTTGAAGATGAAAACATAACAACCTTTATGCAAAGAGTTGATGAACTTGTCAATGGAATAAAAAGTATGGGAGGAACTCTTAGTGATAAGGAAATTGTGATGAAAATTCTCATATCACTACCAGAGTCCTATAGTCACAAGGTAGCTGCTATTGAAGAATTTATGACTGTGAAAACTATTGACAAAGATCAGTTACTTGGAAAGCTTACAACCTTTGAGATGAGAGAATTTGGTGATGCCCTACCAAAAGTTGAATCAACTTTTAAAGCCAGTACTTCTGAAAAGATTTCCAGAGCTAAGAAATATAAATTAGATGACTCTGAGGAAATTGAAGCTAACTTTGTTGATAGGTTGCAAAGAGGTTCCATTAAGTTCAAAGGTAAATTACCTTTTAAATATTTCTCTTGTGGTGAAGTAGGTCATTATGCTTGTTGATGTATAAATTTTCAGGGTTAATCCATCACCAACATGGGAAATTTCAAGAACATGGGATTGGTTCCTGAAATAACGTCCATATTTTAAAGAAGCTGGTTCTACTCTCTGGGTTTGTGGGAAAAAGGAAGAAAAAACAAGATTAAAGAAATACCCTAAGCTACTGCTATGGCAATGCGCCAGATTTATTATTTACCCAATAGCACAATGATCAAACCTTAAATGATTTACTGGAAAACTAAAGAGCATTATCATGATTAATAACACAGTATATTACAAATCTATCAAAGGCTAAAAATAGAAGAAAGAAGCAAGAAACAAAGATAAATCCAGATTTGCACAAAGCATCACTTCTTTTCATTATTTGGATGAGGAACAAAATATAGAAGCAAGATTGCACAAACTAAAATGTTACATCCCTCATGAGAAGCATTTACTAGAGGCAAGAAAATATCCCTATCTGCTGCTAAAAATCTCTGATCTCTGTGTATTTCTATCTCTCTTCTATTGTCACAGATTCCTATATTTATAAGCCAAAAAGCCCTCTAAAAAATCCTTTCCAAATGCCCAGAAAATCTGCAACTAAAAATCCCACGAAATTCAGATCTAGTAACAATGACTCACAGTGAATTGCTCTTTTTGTTTTCCTTCCATGGCTAAAAAATGCATTTGCCTCCTATGTGAGTTTTATTCCCGCTCATTCTCCTTTCCATGGCTACTGTAGAAAATAAAGCATATCTCTATTTATTGTTAGGGTTGCATCATTACTTTTCTCACGTGAGGCATAAGATGAGAGTCTTTTAAATTAATAAAGCCTTAGCTTTATTATTTTTCCTGTTGTAGCTTGCTTCACAAGTTTCCCGTGAGAGAAGAGGCTCTTATTATTTTAAAACATATATTTATTCTCCTTGAGGGACCCACCACTTTATATGACTTAATTTATATTAAAATAATGGCTCATCATCTTCACGTGACCTTTATATTTTATGAGTTTTATAAAAAAAATGAAATGAATGCTTTATCTCACACCTGCAGCCTCCACGTGGTGCATTGGCACTAGTTTGATGAAAAACTTTTCCTCCTTGCCTTCAAATCCCTGCCATGCTGACAAGTGTCAACCTCCACATCTTTGTTTCTGCGGCATATGGCTAGTCATTGATTTGAATCTACATCTAATGGTAGCTTTGTGTTAATGCATTGGAGGCTTTAGGGTTTGAGGTTGTGCCTGAAGGTTCTATGTCTCACTGCATTTATGAGCTCTGTGTGCTTGCCATGATTCCTGTAGCATATATTAGACCACCCCATATTCTCATAGAGACTATTTCATCATTGCAAATGTTGTGCTTTCATTTGATATCCTGTGTTTCCTCTGTGAATCATTGAAGTGCCATTTTCATGGCTGTGAGCCCACGTGATGCAGGAGCATCCAGGGTGTAAGAGCAATCTTGCATCAACCAAAAAAAAAATGTTGTTTCTTTTCAATAAGGGCTAAACTTGGCAGGGTTACTATTTTTAGTAAGTTTGCATTTGTGCACAGTTGGATACAAAATCTTACACAGACCTCTAGAATGGTGAATTGAAGCTAATGGTGAAAAAATCACTTCAATATCATTTGTCATTTGTGAGATATTAAAATTTCAAATTCCAAAAATCCTATTGAAATATTCAAAGTCAAATTTGAGGCACTTAGAGGCTCCGAATGGGCCCAAAATTTGGTGGGAAACCCAAGCATTCTACCTTTAGATACTGCTTATGCACCATCGTCTTTTCGAGAGATTTCTGAAAAGGTATTATAATTGAAAATCCAATAGTCGGATTGAAAGCTATGGCCCCGCGAAGTTGACCTATTTTTGGAGGGAGATGCAAATTTTAAAATTAAGCTGGTGGTCGCCAAAAAGGGCTATATATGACCATTTTTGGGAACTCTTGGGGTAGTAGAGTTAAGGGGGAAGGTGTAGAGTCAGGAAAAGGCAGGAAAATAGAAACCCTAGTTGATTTGGGGTTACAGAAGGCTGAAGATTTCAAAGTCTTGAGAGAGGGAGCTGTAATGTGTTGCAGCCTATATGGGATTCATCCGTTGATTGTATTTGAGCTTCTATAATGTAATGTTTTGCCCATATTAATAAAATATCATTCTATTTTCTATGTGTAATTTCTGTTATTGTGTGTTTTATGAGTTCCCCCTTCATCACCACGCCATGGAGATTTCCCCTTTTGATGTTTGAGTCTCATGTCTCGCTCCATGTAATAGCACCACTATCTTGTTGCAGGCCTCTTTAGATCTGAAGATAGACATCATGCCTTTTTTTTTTAACTTTGATGCATCATTTGTTTATAGGTTGAGTCATGAATGGCATCATTCATATGGCTATGCTTTATACTACTTGATTCAACCTTGATTCATAATGACCTGCGCATCATTTTTATACCTGCACACCTTGAATAGGCAGCACCTTCCTTTGTTTGACATAGTTGTGGCTTCTTTCTATTGAAATTGCCTCTTCATTTATGCTAAGCGCTTCTATTCATATGCATGGGATGCGCCTTTATTATAAGTTGAATCTTATAAGAACTATGCCATTATTGAAATGAATCTTCATTCAGCATGAAGGCCGATCCTTCCCTTACAAAATATGCCTCACTCTATCTACAGATAGCGCCATCACATCTTATGGCTGGCATCTTTGATTTATGATTGGACTGATTTGTGAATGGTTGGCTTTTGTCTTGCTAACTGTGTTAATAAAGAACAGGTAGCACATCCTTTAAAATGGCTGAGCCTTTGATAATTAAATGGTAGCTTCATTGAATGACTTTGAGACTCGTGGCTTTGAAGATGGTTGTGGCTTTATGTGATAGACTCTGCGCCACTCAATTGCAAGGTGATGCCTTCCTTTGTTTGACATGGTGCCTTCCTTTGTTTTGTGCCTTAACCCCACCATATTGGTCACTCCATTTCATCATTGAATAATGTTTGTTCTTTTATGTTGGCGCCATACTTGAAGATTGCCTCATAATGTCGAGTGTTTTATTATAAAAGTCTGTGCTATGTTTGCTATGGTAGCGCCATTTTCTTTAGACGCTGAGGCTTCTTTATTGATCTCAAAAGGCCATGTTTCACCTTAGCTATGGCTAAGTTATATATCTTTTGCTACGAGCTAGAATCTTCTTTAAGGCCGCTTCATGATTCATCTTTTAGAAGCCATTTTGTTATAGGTTGTCCGCCATCATTTTTGGCTCAAGCTTTTAAGATGGTTGTGCTAAACTTTGATAGGAGTGCCTTTGGCAGAAGTAGTGCCACTTTAATATAGCTCATGCCTTCCTTCTTCGTTTTGAATGTTGTACTTCATCTCAAATGCCCTTGACTGATTTGAACGAGCGAAGCCTTATTGTAATGTTGTGCTTTGCTTAATTAGGCAACATCAACCATGATGGTAATAGTTTGTCATTGATGTCAAAAGGTTGTTATTGATCATGATACAGGTGATGGAGCTTATTATCTTGCTAACTTGTGTTGAGCTTGTACAAAGTCTTCTTTCAGAATGTCATTGATCATAAGTTTGATGTCATACATTTGGAGTCATATGATGATGTGAATTTAAAAGTAACTGGTTGTGCTCTTGACATACTTGACATGGTTTTATACAGTCAGTAACAGTGGATGGAGTTGACAGTAACATTGGTAAGTTCATTAGTTGATCATTGGTGCTCATCAGGTGTCAGGTCTATCAAGGATGTGGTTGTTAAGGAGATCTTCGAATGGTTTCTCATGATCTTGATGTGTAGTGTTCATATTGGTCCTTGGAGTTATCAGTTTTTGGTTTATGATGGTAATCATTATTCATCATCTTCTTTCAGGATCACAGGAATAATTTGATGACATGCCTTTCTTATTGGATGATCATTTAGATGAAATCATGTTGTAAATTGATTGTTGCTTCTTATAGCTCATATTGGTTTGAGTTGGTTGATGATAGTCCATGATACAAAATCATAAGTTGCTTTGAAAAGTACATCTTCAAGAGTTCTTATACAGTATGACATAATGTTCATGGCAGAATTGGTTCGTTGAACTATGCAGAGTTATCTTGAGTCTAAGATACATAATTATTCATCTATTGTTTAGGGTTTATATTAAAAGGAAGCTAAGGGGTTAAAATTTCTAAATTATAGTTATTAAAGCTTATTTTTCCCCGTCATCTCCATTGTGCTCTTTTTGTTCTATCCTACTGTTGACCTGTGTTCATAGGTCATATCACTAACACTTACCTATTGGAGGGATTATAGCTCGTCAAAGTGACCGGCCTCTTTTAGTCTTCACCGATGGCAGCGGTAGCACATGGGCGCCAAACTCCCATCAACGGTCTCCTTTGAATTTGGTATGGGAGCGAAAATAGATATCAACGGTGTTGTTTTAAAATTTAGACCTCTTCTCTATTGAATGCACTTTGACGTGCATGGAAGTGTCAGAAATGATTACTGCAGTTTTTGAAAGGCCTTTTAACCCGATTACAAGGCATATTTTTGGATTTTATAAATGTTTTTTTTAGAAGTTTCTATTTAGGCTGTTTAGAGAATCTTTTGAGCCCGAATGGAAAGCTTTGTTTTAAGGCAAATTCTAAAAACAAGGAGAAATCTTCTTTAAGGAAAGAGTTGTTTTTAAGAGAATTATTTTAAGAAGAATTTATGAAAAGGCAAGAAATGATCAAGAAGTTTATTTTGAAAAGATTTTTTTGCAGATAGAATGAAAAAATTTTTGTTGAAAAGAAGATGAAGATTTTGATTGGGAAGATAAAAAGGCAGGAATACCAAGAGATGATATCAAATTTTTTTTGGATCAAATGAAAGTTTTTTTGTTATGATTTCTTTTGGAGATTTAAGTTCATTGAACTTTTTGCAGAGACAAGAATGAGGGCAGATATGAAAGATGAACGGATTTCTTTTATGAAGAGAAAATAAATAGTGGAAATTATTCATGATTTCTTGCAGGAGAATGATGGAATTTGAAAGGTCTTATGAAGAAAAAATTGCACACAGAAGAATATCAAAGTTGATCATTTATTTTGTGAATAAGATTTTCTTCTTGCAGATGGATTGGCATTTGGATTTCTTGATGTTTTTATTTTTGAAAATGAAAGGGTTTTTGATTTACAGAGAGAAGATGAAATGATTTTGTTTACAAAGAGAAGATGAAATGATTTTGTTTGAAAAGAGAAGATGAAAGTTTTTTGTTTGCAGAGAGAAGGTGAAATGATTATCTTGTATATAATGGCTTTGCAAGTAGATTGATGTGTGATATTGTGCAGATCAATGATGAACTGACAGGGATCAAATACAGGTACAGAGACTGACAAGGTGATCAAAAAGACAATATGCAATTGCAATGATAATCAGGTGAAATTGATTGAATGGCTAGTAAGGTAGAGATGAAACATACAAAGAAAAGTAGTGTTGTTAAGCATATTAGAATACAGGATTGATATGCAGTGTTGTTGTATGGAGGATTGATATGCAGTGTTGTTGTATGGAGGATTAGAATACAGGATTGATATGCAGTGTTGTTGAATGGATCAGAATACAGGATTAATTTGCAGAGAAAATTGTTTATAGAGATTTGTATATGGAGCTTGTTTGCAAAAGAAAATGGTCCTGATTTGAAAATCAAACAGAAGGTATAAGGTTGTAAACAATGGTGCAAATCCGATTGAACAGCAATCATGTCTTGCACACAAAGATTGATGTTTTGTTAATAGGTATTGTATTAGCCAGTGAGGCTTATAGGTCAGTGTGACCTTAATATTTGTCAGTGAGACAATTTGTATTGCCAGTGAGGCATGTTTTTCAGTTAAGCCAGTGAGGCACTTCATGAGTGGTTTTTCTACCCCTGAGGGTTTTCCACTCGGTAAAAAGGTTGTGTCTTAATTTCTTCTATGTGTGTGCATATTATTGGTTTGATCATATTTTGTTTACATCTGTTATTGTAAGTCTTGTGCATATAGACTCAACAAATCATTAATGTATTCCTTTCCATCTTTTCTGTAAGAGAAAGCTTTCAAAAAGTTGTAAAATGTTTGAAAATTAATACAACACTGATTCACCCCCCCTCTCAGTGTTGTCCGGACTCCTACAAACCATAGTTTGCAAACCATCTTACCTTAGGAGAATACTTTTATCTGGTAATAGAATATCTATTTTTTAGGGTTCAAGCCCTCCATTTTGATTGATTATATGAACAAAGCAATGCCAAACTATGGTGACCGAACCTATTGGGATTAGGCTGCGATGCTATCACTTGTTTAGAGAGGTGACCTATGAAAAATTAGCTGGGCATTCAAACACTAGATGAGCCTTGATAAACTCAATATCTTGAATCATTTTTCAAGTCTTTATTGGAATTCACAGATATCAAAAAGTTTCTAAACAGTGTGCAAAATTTTCACAACAATGCTTCAAGATATCCTGAAAGAATTGAAAGAAATAAGAAAAGATATGAGAGCAAGCCTAGAGTTCCAAAGAAATGTTACTATGTTAGAGATTTTGATGATGAAAGAGTGACTGATGATGCTATATACGTACTAGTGCAAATGAATGCCTGTTTATTGCTATTAAAGAATATCCTATGTCTACTAATTCTACTAGCTGTGTGAAGGAAGAAAAACTAGTGGAAGAAAGTGCTTTGGCTATTCAGGTTGAGAAAGATAAGGATGAATGGATTATTGATAGTGGATGCTCACATCACATGACTAGTGACAAAAGTAAGTTTGTAAGTTTGGAAAAGTATGATGGAGGACTGGTTAGGTTTGGAGATAATGCAGCTGGTAAGATTTGTGGAAAAGGATCTATTTCATTTGATGGAAAGCATAATACTGACAATGTCCTATATGTGAAGGGTTTGAAGCATAATCTTTTGAGTGTTGGTCAGATATGTGACAAAGGATATGATCTAAGATTCAAAGACAATGGGTGCAAGATCATGGAAAGCTCCAGAACTGTGATTTCTACCAATAAGAAGACCAGAGGTAACATTTATCAATTAAGAGGAACTAGTGATTACTATTTATTGGCCCAAGTAGATGAAAGTTGGTTGTGACATAGAAGGATGTGTCATATAAAATTTGATAATATGGTAAATATAAGTTCAAGTCAGATTGTGACAGATTTACCAAAACTTGTGAAACCATCCAATACAATTTGCAAGGAATGTTAGTTAGGGAAGTAGACAAGAACAAGTTTCAAGAGAAAAGAACAAATTTCTACTGATTTGCTAGATTTAGTGCATACAAATCTCTGTGGTCCTACAAGGGTGAGAAGTCTTCAAGGTGAGAGGTACTTAATGTTTCTTATTGATGATTATTCTAGAATGACTTGGGTTACTTTTCTAAGAGACAAATCAAAAGCCCTAGAGAAGTTCAAATCTTTTAAGGCAATGGTTGAGAATGAAATGGAGTTGAAAATCAAATTCTTGAGTTCTGATAGAGGAGGTGAATTCACATCAAATGAATTCAACATTTTCTGTGAAGAGCATGGGATAAAGAGACAACTGTTTGCACCTAGGACTCCTCAACAAAATGGAGTTGTGGAAAGGAAAAATAGGACAGTTCAGGAGGCTGCTAGGACAATGATGAAGGAAGCAAATCTGTCGGAAGTCTTTTGGAAAGAGACTATTCATACTGTTGTCTAAATTCAAAACAAAGTTCAAGTGAAAGGTAATGGTACTCAAACTCCTTATGAATTATGGTATGGAAGAATTCCTACAGTAAAATATTTTTAAATCTTTGGAAGCAAATGCTATATCAAGAGAGATGAAGATCTAGGAAAGTTTGATGCAAGGTGTGATGAAGGAATCTTCCTTGGATACTCTACCAAGAGTAAGGCCTTCCAGTGCCACAACAAAAGGCTCAAAAAGATTGTTGAGAGTACAAATGTGAAGGTGGATGAAGGCAAGGAAAGAATATCAGACCTGAATTGTTATGAACCAGATGAACCTGTGACTATAATGAATGAAGAAAAAGATGAGCAAGAAGATAGTCAAGATGAAGAAGAGGCTCCGAAAAGTGTTGTCAAGACTCCCAGATATGTAAGGATCAATCATTCTGAAGATCAGATTATAGGTGACAAAAACAAATGTGTGCTGACAAGGAAAAGAGCTACAGAAGAACCAGTGAATTACTGTTTGCTTTCAAAGGTTGAACCAAAGACTGTGAATGAAGCATGCAATGATGAAAGCTAGGTAAAAGCCATGGAGGAAGATCTAATGTAGATAGAAAAGAATGATACTTGGGAATTAGTTCCTAGACGTACTAACAAAAATGTTATTGGAACCAAATGGGTTTTCAAGAATAAGCTAAATGAGAATAGAGAAGTTGTAAGAAATAAGACAAGACTTGTGTGCAAAGGGTATTCAGAGATTGAAGGAATAGATTTTGAAGAGACTTTTGCTCCAGTATCTCAGATTGAGGCAATCATAATATTTTTGGAATTTGCAGCCCACAAAGATTTCAAAGTGTATCAGATGGATGTGAAGTGTGCATTTCTGAATGGTGAGTTGGAAGAGGAGGTTTACACTGAACAACCGGAAGGATTTAAGTTATCAGACCAAGGCACTTTTGTGTGCAAGTTGAAGAAATCTTTGTATGGACTCAAGTAAGCTCCTAAAGCTTGGTATGTAAGGTTGGATAAGTACTTATTGCAGTTAGGGTTCAATAAATGTACTACTGACAATAATCTTTATTTCAAGATTAATGGTGATCAAATTTTGATTGTTGAAGTTTTTGTTGATGATATCATCTTTGGAGACAATGAAAGTATGTGTATGAAATTTCCTAGTGAAATGAAAAAAGAGTTTGAGATGTCCATGTTTGGTGAGATGAATTTCTTTCTAGGTCTGCAAATAAATCAATCAGATAAAGGAATCTTCATATATTAGTCTAAGTATGTGAAAGAGTTGTTGAAGAAGTTTGGCATGGTAGACTCTAAACCGGTATGTATTCCCATGGTGACTGGCTACAAGTTGAGCAAAACTGATGAATCACCTAAGGCTGATCAGAAAAAATATAGATCCATTATTAGAGGATTGCTTTATCTAACTCAAACCAGACCTGACATTATACATGCAGTTTGTCTTGTTGCAAGGTTTCAAGATGATCCAAGAGAATCACATTTGATGATAGTTAAGAGAATCCTAAGGTATTTAAAAGGTACTCTAGATCATGGCTTATGGTATCCAAAGGACAATGATTTCACTCTCGGTGCTTATACAGATGCAGATTGGGCCAAAGATGTTGATGACAAAAAGAGTACAAGTGGAGGTGCTTTTTTCTTGGGTAATAGATTGGTCTCATGGCTGAGCAAGAAACAAGATTCAATCTCTTTGTCAATTGTAGAAGCAGAGTATATTACAGTAGCATGTTGTTGCACTCAAGTGTTATGGATGAAGCAAACTTTGAAGGATATAAGAGTTGTGTATGAAAATCTAATTTCAATATTTTGTGACAATACAAGTGCCATAAACATTTCAAAGAATCCAATGATGCACTCAAGAACAAAGCACATATAAATAAGGTATCACTTTTTGAGAGAGAAGGTGACAAAGAATGAAATAAAGTTGGAATATGTGTCCACAAAGGATCAGATTGTAGACATTTTCACTAAGCCTCTGCCTAAAGATAACTTCGAGTATCTTAGAGAAAAGTTAGGGGTCATTACCCCTCCTGCCTTGAACTAAGATGCATGGGAATGCTTCAATCCAATGGAGCTCAAAGTGTCATTCTTTGATCTAGATTGATGTTTTAAGGGCTACCTCTTAAGGGAAGTAGCTAGATGTTTCTGACAAAGTAAGTGTTGATAAAAAAAGAAAGTTCAATTGATCAGAGTAGCAACATGCATGTATGTTCCCTTTGCCATTGATCTCAAAGGGGGAGAGAAATCATGTGAAAAACTTAGGGGGAGAAAGAATGCAGATGTGTAATGAGAAAGGAGGAGAGTCTTGTCTTGATGGTCTTTTCAAAATTTCACATCATATGTTGCCATCAATGACAAAGGGGGAGATTGTTGCAAGTATGTGCCTAATCGGTGTTGTCATTGGTGTCAAATGTGCTCTTATTTTGTTGCTTTCTTGTCATGAGTGAGATACTTTGTATTTACCTATGTAAGTTATCCTGATATTGAGGATATTGAGAAAATTAGCCCTCCAATGGAAACAATGTGTTGCAATCGAAACAGTGTATTAGACTCTGAAGAACAGTCTAGAAGATAGCTCCACATTTCCTGTAGAATGAATATCTTTGCCTATGGATTGGAAGTGATTTAGAAGTCTATCTGAAGGTATTATATTCCAAGTTTGAGCCTCCGGCATGAAGAATTAAGTGAATTGTGTTCACCGACCTGTGAAAACTACTTTTCCTGTATGTTTGGTGGTGACAGGGAGAAAGTGTTATGCTCCGCATTCCTCCGCATTCCTCCGCATTGAAGTATTTTGGTTTGTAGTTTTGAAATCAAGTCTGTGATGATGTTAAGTGCCTTCAATTACAATGGTTCATGATTTGGTGGTCCACAAGCTATCTTTTACTTATGAAAGTGGCTGACAATGTTGTTCTTGTGCTCTAATTTGAAGAATCTTCTTGACAGAGTGGTTAGAGATTGTGTGGTTGTTCTTGGTGATTACAATGTGCTTGTGGATGTCTCTTGATCATGTTCCTACCTTTAGATTGGTTCACAAAGAGAAAATTGGATCGTGAATGAAGAATGTTCTTAGCAAACCTAGTGCTCTCATCAATCTTGGTCGACCTGGTTGAATTCATTATTTGCGGAGATGCATCAAAGATTGTAGAAGCATGTTGTGGCATGGAGGATTGTGTTTAAGTCCTATCTAAGGCATGTGGCATGATCCACATACATCTTTACATCTTTTTCTTAGCTTTATTTGTATTAGGTCCAAACCTATTTAATGTATGATTGTAATGTTGACCTTGGAGATTGATCCAACGACTGATGAATGTAATGCCGACCTTGATGTACATTCCAAGGTTGATGAATTGTATAAAAGCATGTAATGTAGTTGCAAAAAAAGTGTGTGTGGTGCGAAGATGAAAAGATAACTGCGAAGGTGTGAAAGAGCAGAGCAGAAAAATAATATTGTTCTTCAATGGAATTTAACCCTAGCATGGAGTAGATGCTACTAAATCAATTCACCCTTTTGGCAGTGAGCCACCCATAGGCAACGAGCCATTCTTTGTAGTGAGCAATTTGGGTAGTGGGCCTCTATTTTTTGGTATTGATATAACTTATATATTTATGTGGGCTAACACCCACCGTGGTTTTTCCCTTTTAAGGTTTTCCACGTAAAAATTTGGTGTCTCTTGTGTTGATTATGTTATCGTGTTGAACTTCCCATTTTATGCTTTCATAGTTGTTACTAAATCTTGTTCACACTAAATTTAGTTAGACCTAAGTGCAAGTTGTTCAGAAGAAATAAAAGAAAAATTTGAAGTTATTGCATTCAATGAATAGTTGGTGTCTTGACAAAGTAGAGATAGAATTCAGTCGACAGGATAACCCATCAGTCCAATCAGGACCGATGAATCATCATGACAAGAGAATCAAGTTGTCAAGGTATCAATCATTCAAGAAATACAGTTGATCTAACATAGTGTGATCTTTCAGAAGTTATAAGACAGATTGATTATTCAGTTGATCTGATTTGAAAGAAAGAAAGAAAGAAAGAAATTTATTTGAACTATTATTTCATTTCATATTTGGAAAATACAATTCAATATCTGTTACTTTATCCTATGCATTGATTAAAAAAGAAACATACATACATCAAGTGCATAAGATAAATTAACTGATCATGTTTAAAAGAAGTGTTCAAATGTGTCCCGCATAAGCCGTGGAAGTAACTAAACTAAGCAATGTAGACATATGCAAGCTATACATCTGATGATAAAATAAATAAGGAGGAACACATGATAAAACTAAATATCCATCATTGCCTAAGCAAGGAGGTTGTTGAGACTTGTTGACAGTTGAGCTTGTTGATAGTTGATCTTCAGTCTTCATCTTCAGCTCCAATTATATCAGTTGTACCTACAAAAAATTAGGGAAAGTCCTATAAGAGCTCCGGATATTTAATGTTATCATATGCTTTATCATGCAAACATATCAACTTGTCACATCATGCATTTCATATGAAAGATCAAATCAGGCATATGCTATAAACCAGAATATCATGAAGAGGATCAATCAATACCATCAGGTATGTTTTTTATTCTAACTTGTTTGTTCACTGTGTAGGTATAGGAAAAGTAATGTTGCTGATTTAAAGACATTTAAAGCATGTGGGGAAAATGTGGCTCCCACAAGGGTCGAGCCCAACATGCTCAAAGTGATACCATTACATGTTATGCTATATCCAATAGCTCATCAATGATCAAATTCTAAATGATATGCAAGAAACACAAGGTATTGTTCTACTTTCTTTATCATTAATGAAATGTGATCTTTCATAATAGTCCTATGCCATCAATAGATACACATGGTACAGTCATAAATGATGACAATGAAAAGCTATACCACAGAGTAAAGTAATCAGGTCTAAAAGACCAAGATATATCCTATGAAGTTGCCACCATGAAGTACAGAAAGAACAGTGTCTAGAGATATAGTGATGATGCCTTGTGCACGAGGACGCAGATATAAACAGATAGTCATATAAGAATGATTCATATACAGTCAAGGACAGTCCTCATAAGGGAGTAATGCACCTTTGAATTGAGAAGAGTGCCAGCTAAGTGCTAAGCATAAATGAAAGAAGATAGAATCACAGCCATCTAGAGGCAATGGAACGACAATAAAAGAGATATAAGTTGAATGCCATATGTGTGGGATAAAAGAGACAAACATAGTTCACCATGTTCTACAAGAAAGAGAAGGAGACTGGACCATCTCATAAAGCAAAACATCATAATACTGCCACTATCCAGTGTAGAGGAGAGCAAAGTCTAATGATTATATCATGTGCTAAGAAGACAGAGATAAAGAGAAGACAAAACAACATGTAAGATATGCAGATACACTATATGAAACAACAACAGTCACATGATTTCCAGTGCCTCATTATGTTGCAAGTCAAGATCAACTATAACTGTCATATATGGAGGCAAGAGACAATAATAAAAGGTACAGTATAATGTGCAATGAGGAGCATCTGACAGTCATCAAGAAGAAGATCCATTATATCAAGTATATGCCATGATGGAAGAGAATAGAAAAAGAATCAGTGACAGGTTAGACATGCTACAGAAGGATCAAAGTCCCAAAGTAAATGTGAAAGAGCAGCATAATGAGGGGCATTTAACAGTTGACCAGTCAATACAAAATGCAATGCCAAGTTAAAATTCCATGCTCAGAAAATATATTCATATATACAAGATTGTTTCAATATTTCTTCATAGAAAAAGAATACATACTGTTTCTCAGAGTAGAGAAATGACATTAAATATCACTCAAGAAGTGTCCAGAGACAGTCAAAGAAGCTACAGGTTAAAATATTAAGTCTCAAAGATGACAAAAAATATTTCTGTATTATAAAAGTTAAAACCCTAGTTCTGATTTTCTGAACAGAGTCTTGTTTTCATGCACAAAAATGAAGGAGAATACTCAAAAAAGACAATAAATACCATGAATGTTGTAGTAGAACTTCTTAAAATGCAAACACTTGAAGAGGGTTTGAAACCCTAACACATTTCTTGCATACAGTGAAAAGAATCAACACAAGGTATTTGTTTGCCGACCGTGAAGAGGACATGAGTTTTTATGCCTGAAAGAAGATGCCCTCATGTAAAATCAAAGCCCTCATTTTCATGAAACCCTAAGTTTTCATCTTATGTGCACAGTGAAAGGAGAAGTTACAGAGAAGTGTTTTTACATCATGGTCGTGCTTGAAAATGACAAGTGTTATACATTTAAAAAAAAAAAACCTTGTTGCAGGTTAGAAACCCTTTCTTCATTTTTTGCAAAGTAGTCAAAGGAGTTCAGAATATGTATTTGCCAGTATGGCCGTGTATGTAGATTGCATTTATACGTGGTTTTGAGCAAACCTTAATTTTAAAAATTGAAAACCCTTCAAGTTCATATCAAAAAATCAAAAAGAATTGCTACAGAAAATGATAATAGCCACAGCCATATAAAAAGAGAAGAATATTAAACAATACCCAGATGGGAAATGTTTGAAACCCTTGTCCCTTTCTTTCATTTACAAAAATAGTCAAATGTCTATAGCAAAGAGGAGGAGAGCTTACCTCCAAAGATGCAAAAAAGAAGTACATGGCCGTAGCCTCCTTTAGGAGGTTTTCCTTTTCTTTACCATTTTTCCTCACACTTGTAAAAGTTTTCAACACATAGAGCAAAGATAATGTCAAGAAAAGAATATGGCAGGAGAAAGTGTAAGTATGGTCGCAACCATTGTCATAAGAAGTCACAGAAATGAAAGAAATGCCAGTCAAAAAACAAAGATACAACACTTACCATTTTTTGTCATCTCATTTGACTCAAATGCAAAAGAATCAAGCACAGAGGCCTAAAGAATACAAAGAGAGGCCAAAGGAGATCATGAAACCCTAAGTGCCAAGAAGTTGCAAAGCAGCAGCTGACAGAGAAGGAACAAAATGAAATGACTTAGTGTTTAGGTTTTCCTCTCACTTTTGTTTGAAGATTCTTTTCTTCATTGAGTTTTTTGACTTTATAAAACTTAAATCATTGCCTTATCTAAAATGCCAATGAGGGCCAAAACTTTGAGTCATGAAATTTCCTAGCATCATTGTTAGAAATGGCCAACATATATGTAATGTTTGCATATGACCCCAAGTCAAAGAATGGTAAATCATGAAGAATGGTGGTCGATAGTCCTAAGGTAACTATTATACTTTGCAACATTCAAACAATACTTTTTACCTTGGAGTTGACTACAATATGGTCAAAGAGAGTATTCCTTATGCCTTGAAGAGTCATCATTCGAGGTCAAAGTCAAAGACATGCATGGAGACAAAATAGGTTTACAAGGTGGCAGATAAGGTGGCAGTGTATTATTGTTTTTTGCATGAAGGAGATATGGAGAGGAAGAGGCCTTCTTTTTGCATAATGATACATATGGCAAAGTGGTAAGGAGACTTAGGGTTTCTATCTTGCATGGTGAAGATGTATGGAAGTAAGACCATTTTGCATTGTAATTGGAGTGATAAGGCAAAGTTATATATTTGTTTTCTTATCATGCAAATTGGAGTCATAAGGGTTTGTGATGTTATGCCTAGGTATTTTCATGCATTTTGATGATGTATTTGGAGTGATAAGGATATATATTATTCTTTGAGGCATGTGGCATGCAAATGGATGTATTCTTTTCACAAGGGGCTATAGGAGGATTTTATTTTCCTCTAAAGTCCTATTTTTGCTCAAATCATGCAAATTAGGCATGTGTAAATTGGAGAGATAAGGAGATTTATTTATTCTTTTCATGCATTATTTTACAAACAAATCAAATGTAAACAAATAATAAAGTAATATCCTTCAAATTCCTTTATTATTTTTCACAAATTGTAAATTCAAAAGTAGTACAAGTTGTAACCAATAATAGAGTAATTATTTTAATTACTTTATTATTTACTCACAATCAATTTTGCAAATGCAAAATCATGCAAATTGATAAGTTGAGTTAACTTGGCCATCTAGGGGTTTCTTGCATGATTTGAGGAGCATTTTTAGGGTTTTTGGTCAACTTCTTGGTCAAGCACATGGAGAGGTCCAAATTGAAGCTATTTCTGCTTGATTTGTGGTAGTTTGAGCCCTTATTTTTGGGGATTTTTGAGTTTGCTTGTGGATCACTTTAGAGGACTTATTTTTAGAGGCAGTTAGCTATAGTTCATTTTTGCATGCCTCTTAGTGAGAGCAAGCTATATATTGTAAAGCAAAACTTAGTTTTTGCTAGTTCTTGCCTTTTTGCTCTTTTACACTTTGAGAGAGAAGAAGGTTTTGTAGCTCATTATTTGACAATTTTATAGAGATCACAACAAGTTACAGGTTCAATTTCTTTGTTTTCATGCAATTTTTCCTTTGTTCTTTGAAATCAAGTATTGTCCTTTCCATTTAATACAAATTGTATGAAGTGATTTGATGAAATTTTACTGTGTTTAATTATCAAAACCTTTAAAATTATTGTCTCGCTATTACTTGAAGCATTAAACATAGTGTTATTACAAGTCTTAGGTTGTGTTAATGAAAATAATCCTTTTGTGTTGTGAGAAATCCTTTTCCTTCATAAAAAGTCTATTTTCAAGCCTTCTTAGAAATACTTTTGTGATATTTATGCCAATATTGGATTGTGTAAGTCAGATTTCTGAGTTCTATTGTGAACCAGATTACATATTTTCCATCCATATTAGGTGCATCACCAAATTTTATAGTTTTATTTCCTTATAGTTTCCTTCTTACCCTTTTCTAAAATAGAAAACCATACATTCCAATAGAATATTTTAAGGGAACCAGCCCATAATCTAGAGCTTCAAACTCATTATAGGTCACCCATAGCCTGAGTTTGTCCCCATGTTTCGAAGGATTACAGAGTGTCACAGCTTTGCATAAGGGTGCAATCCTCATTGACAACAATAGTTACATCAGAATATAAATAATTAATAAGTTGATGTTCATAATTGGTTAAAAGTTTTAGGACAACTAATTCACCCCCCCTCCCCCCTCTCAGTTCTCCTGTATAGTTCAACAAAGCCTTCTAGAAGTCCCCCCCATCCATCTCCAGCTTTCAATTTTTAGTTTCACTCAACCAATCCAAATCTCCCCCTATTATTTCCATATCTCCCCCAGGAGATCCTGCAGTGCAAGTGGAGATTTGGATTCTTGCACATGATTGACCTATTTCCAGAGGCAGAACACCTCCTTTTTCTCTTCCCTATCATCTCCCATCATGTTGTTCCTCTAAAAACCCTTTTCTGTCCGGATCTCCCCTGGGCGACCTAGGTTTGCCCAGGGGCGATCCTACTGGAAAAAGGGGAGACCCTATCATGTTTCCAGCCATGGAACAACTTGAGTTTCTCACTCAAAAAAGCTCTATTTTTTTCTATTTTTTCTTCCAGTTCACATGATTTTTTATGCCTAATATGGAGTTGACTATTTCATGCACCCACACATGCATAATTAACTCCATTTGATGTAAAATTAACAACTCAATCAATCTCATGCGTCCTACCAACTCTAATTCCTCTTCAATGATAAGCTGTAATTGATTTGTCACTCCCTAGTTCACTGAGTTTACTAGGTAATCAATCTAGTTCACTCCCTAATCAATCCTTGTTAACTCATCAATCAATCGAGTTAACTTCTCAATCAATTCCCTTCTTCTAACCTATAAATGCCCTGTCTCTCAAGCACAAAGGGAGGCAAATTCATTGTGCACATAGCTCTTGCTAAGTTTTTGCTCTCTAAATCAATGTTCTAATGCTCTCACAGGACGAAGGTGCCTTTTATTTTATTCATTGTTCAATCAAGCATCGTTATGTTTCTTCAATCAATGCCATTGTGCTCATAAAAAGCTCTCATTGAGCTCTTTCAAGCTTCAACAAGCTTCTTTTGCTTCTTTGTGTCATCTTGTTGTCAAGAGGTCTTCCCGTTGCTTCAAGAGGATTCAGGGTTGTCAACATCAAGGATTTCTGAGGGTAGTGAGTCACAAAATCTTCATTCTTTTAGGTTCCTCTATTGCTTTATTCAATTGATAGTAATTAGATAATCAAAATTTCTCTTGGGAATAGTAATTCATTTCTTTTTCCTTGATAGATCTAGCATCTTAGAAGTAATTTGCATTCTTAGATTAGATTTGTTTACTTGCAATTTTCCTTTTCTAGATTAGTTGTTTCAAAACAATCAAAAACCCAAAAACATAGATTAAAATTGTATTAAGAAAAGTCATATTAGCTTGCATTTCATATTTCAATTATTAGAATAGATAAAGCATCTTGATTTCTATAAAATACTAAAAAATCACAAAAACAAGTTTGCATTTCATTTAGCTTTGCATGCATATAGAAACACTAGAAAAGATAGATAACTTGCAAACCCTTGATACCATCACAAGGTTACAAAACATAATTAAAATGATTCAATCAAACCTTTGATCACCTCACAAGGTAAACACAATTCAAAGCATAACTAAACCATAGGTCAAAACCCTAAATTTAGTTAAGGTTTGTCATTACACATTTATCTCTATCTTGGCTCACGAATGTGCCTAGGAGTAATAGGTGAGTGGGTGAGGGCTATCCTCAATGAGATTGAGGAAATCAATCCACGACAACAGTAGGAGATATTTACTTTACCACAACAAGATCCATTTGTCCTCTTATTGATAGAAAAGCATAGACAACTTCAAATACAACGAGAACTCATTCAATGAAATTAGAGACAAGAGGACATAAACAAAAGTAACTGCTTACCCACACAAAGGTGGAATAGAAGAAACCCCAATAGGAGAAGAGAAACTAGTGACTCTTTGGGTCATAGGGTTATCTCTACAACAACTGCCATCAAATGAAACATTCAACTTAGCACACAACAACAGAGGCCACAAAACTTGCCAACCCCTCTTCATGAAGTCCAACTCTCCAATGAGCTAGACCCTTGCCATGTCTCACCTCCTCTCAACTAGCTACTTCCATGAGAGAAAGAGTGACATGGTGGATCACCTCGTGGCAAGGAGGGAAGGGTCCATGTGCATGCCAAAATCTGACCCGATAGCCCCAGGTAACTGGAGTCATGATTTTGAGCGTACATATTTTGGTGAACCTGACACATGAAATACATAATATTTTAGTTTTGTCATTTTCGTTCCCATTATATTGGATCTCAAAACATTTTCACTTTATTCTTCATAGCCGCTTCAGCTTCTGTCGCCTTCACCATCATCCGTTCCATTTATTCTGTGGTGTCTATGGCACCCTCGAATATGACAGAACTGACTTAAACTAAGGGAATATTCCCTCAAGAGAACCAGAAACTCCTTCCTTTGATAGGTATGTGCCACCGCATCCAGATGCACTAGTCACCAAAAGATATGACTACAAAGATTTAGGTTATGAACAAGATCAAAGAGAATCCAGGCATTCTCTGTCTTTCAACAACCTAGCTTGGGAAAACAATCCAGCCATACCAAATACGCCACATAAATCTAGGAGGGTAAGGTTAGAGATACATCAACTCAAACAACCTTCCACAAGCATGTCAAGTACTCATCTCGATGAGGAAGCTAAATGATTAGAAAAACACCTGCAAGAAGCGAAAGACACTCAAGAGACATTGAGAATTGCCTTGCGAGAAGAACAAAGAGAAAATGATGCATGAGAAGAAGCATACCACCATGATAATATTTAGAAACGAGGAAAAACCTAGAGATGCCACTCCCGCAGACCTAATTGCAACTCTAGTGCAAAGGATTAGAATCTTGGAAGTAGAACAAGTTGCTCCTGAAAGAAGACAAAAATCACATGAACAGGAGCAGGAGGCATCTCAAAATCCCCCCTCCCTTAGCTACTATTCACGAAATGCTAGTAATTACACGTGTCTAAATGGGAACCCTCCTGTTTAGAACAATTAGACAAATCTAACAATGGGATATCAACACCCCCCAGCTAGGTTATTTCTATCAACCCCACAATGTCAAAGTGCCTTTCTCGGAACATATCTCGAATATTTGAAAGAGCCTCTTGATCAAAGCATAAGGAACATGCAGTTGCCTCTACCCTTACCTAATCTCCTAAAGTTCAAAGGAGGAGATCCAAACTCTCACATTAAAGCCTACACCACTGCAATAAGAGAACTCCTCCCTTGGGATGGGGTTGTTGCTGAAATCTTCCTAAAAAATCTCAAAGGAATAGCTCTAGATTGGTACTATCGTTTGCCAGAGGCTTCAATTCACTCATTCAAACAATTAATCAAAGAGTTTGTCATGGCATTTGACATGAACAAACTCATCAAAATAGGGATAAGAGAATTCCTCACCATGAAGCAAGAACTGAATGAATCCATAGCCCATTTCATGACCAGATGGAGGCAAGTCCTCTATTCCTCAACTAGTGCTCTGAATATGGACCATCGTGAACTATGCAATCTTTTCTTACATGCCTTGAACAAGGATATGAGAGAAGACGTTCAAAAATTGCCATACAAATCCTATGAAGAAGCATTGGAAAGTGCTTTGAGGATTAACCAAGCCACCATCGACAATGGTCGGAAGACTTACGATACCAATAGAAAACTTAGGATATCTAAAGGAATAGAGAAGATCACATCCAATGTGCCTCAAGAGAGAGATGTTAATGTCATAAAAAGAAATCCTAGCAATGAAAAATGGTGACAAAAATGAAATCAAGGATCAAACTAACCTTCCTATGACCCCAACGCTTATTGTTGGTTCCATGGAACAAAGGGTCATGAAATAAAAACCTACTATGGATACAATAAAGCCATCTCTAAACTTACTCCAGATCAACAGTAAAACTTCCGCAAACTCCTCCAATCCCAAAGAAAGGAAAATGAACCTCAAAATGAGAAAGGGAAGGCCAATCAAAACAACTCCAATCACATAGAACTAAACCAAGAAGTGTTTTTGATCCACAAGGAAGAACAAATAGATCAAACTGAAAATGTCTTCTCACAAGTGATAAATTTGTTGAGAGCCTCTCCCTCACACTGCAAGACATTTTTGGAAGTATTAGAGGTGGGATGTTCAACGCAGGAGGAGCCACCCCCTCTCACATTTGATGTCTCCAAATTACCTCAAAATCAAGGAAGTAAGAAAAATGATTCACCCCTATACATACAAATTCAAGTTGAAGAGGTCACTATAAAAAGAGTAGTGGTGGACGAAGGATCGGTAGTCAATCTTTTGCCAATGTCATTCCTGCAGAGAATGGGATATAGAAAAATAGGAATCAAGAAACATACGGCCACATTAAGGATATACGACAGTCATGATATTCAAATAGTTGGGAAAATCAACCTACCACTCACTCTAATGAATAAAACTATCTCCATAGATTTCTATGTTATCAATAGAGAAACCAATTATAATATGATCCTTGGGAGACCTTGGATTCATCCATGAAGGCTATCACCTCCACTTTGTTTCAAGAAATCCATTTCCATCGTTTGGGAGAGGTTTCCATCATTAAAGAAGACCCTAATCCTTTCAGTATTTATAGAAAGGAACAGGAAGAAAAAGACAAAAAGTTAAAGACACAAGAGAAACTGAAAGAAGAAGCTCAAGATATCCAAACAAATACAAGCACTCATAACATATCTTATCAAAGAATGGACAATATTAGAGAATTCACCTTTGATCCACATACCACCAAGTTCCATGCACCATTTAGCCTAGCAACCATTCTGTGTACTGACGAATGGGATATCACAAATCTCTCGATTGGAACAATCGAAATCATCGAAGGAGAGGAAAAAGAGGAAAAAATAGACTTCCACTTATGAGTTTGGTGAAACATCTCAATCATAAAACCATCAAAGCTTATGTACCCTACATTTTGATAGAGCTAGTTGCAAAACTGGGGTAGAGACGGGGATAATCTTGACATCTCCTGAAGGGAAAGTCCTCCCCTTTGCCTTCAGACTAGACTTTTTTTGCACAAACATCGCTGAGTACGAAGCCCTATCCCTAGGAATCATGCTAGCCATGTGAATAGGGATCAATAAGATCTCTGCCTTTGGAAATTCTCAATTAATAATCAACCAAGTTGCTGAAAATTATGAGACAAAATTAGAATGATTACGACCTTATAAAGAAACCATTAGGAAGTTGGTTCAATTCTTTGACTTCTTCTCCATAAAAGCCATACCTAGAGAAGAAGATCAAGTGGTAGACTTGATGGCTATGTCAACCGCATTATTTTTGCCACATGCTCAATTACAAAATTTAGAATACATTGTGTCAGTACGTGGAGAGTTGTTGTTAGAAAACGAAGAATTACCAAATGTCCTAAATTGTGCCATGGGTCAAGAAGAGAGACCAACCTGAGACTACGCTGAGAACGATGAAGACATCCTTGAATATTTACATGCTTATGATGGGATTTTGAGAGTACACCACAAGAAAGGCTACATTCTCCTCCCTCACCCAGAGGATTATTTTGGGAATGAGAAAGAAATCCTCCAGATCGAAGCAAACTCAGATTTACCACCTACTCCTCAAAAGTTTGAGAAAGGACACCCATCCCTAACTAGAGATATGATTGACATCAATGTTGGAATACCTGAAAAACCTAGGATGTTAAAGCTAGGAGGAGAACTAAATGATGAAGAACTGGAGGAGTACATGGATTTCCTCATCAAATATTCTGACATATTCATGTGGGTATATTCAGACATGCTAGGGTTAGATCCAAAAGTCGTGGTGCACAATTTAGTGACAAAACCATATGCAAAACCCATGAAACAAAAACCAAGGCCCATAAAGCCACAAGTGGCTGAAATGGTGAAGGAGGAATTAGAAAAATTATTAAACATTGGCTTCATCAAAATGGTAGACTATTCAAGTTGGGTGTCAAACATTGTCCCAGTTCTAAAGAAGAGTGGAAAAATTTGGATATGCCTCGATTTTAGACATCAATCAAGCTTGCCCAAAAGATGATTTCCCTTTGCCATCCATCGATCAAATTGTCGATTCAATGGATCTCATGGATAGATTTTGAGGATATAACCAGATCAAGATCACAGAAGTTGACCAAAACAAAATGACATTCACCACCCCTTGGGGAACTTTTTGTTACATAGTCATGCCATTCGGGTTGAAGAACGTAGGAGCAACCTACCAAAGGGCAATGACACATATTTGAACCATGATTATATCCACAAGATAGTTGAAACTTACATTGATGATTTTCTAGATAAGTCAGAATAAAGGTCAAGACATGTGGAAGACCTTCACAAAATCTTCAATAGACTTCAAGAGTATAAAGTAAGGTTGAATCCTAAAAAATGTGTTTTCGAAGTCATGGCAGGAAAGTTGTTGGGATTCATTATCTCACGAACAAGAATAGACATTGACCTAGCTAAGGTCAAAGCAATCTTAAATGCAACCCCACCGATGAGTGAGATAGCGGTAAGAGCCTTTTTAGGACAATTAGGCATGATCAGATGTTTCATACTAGATATGACTTTCAAAATTCATCCAATCAATCAGTTATTGAAAAAGCAAGTTGGCATAACTTAGATGGTAGATTGTCAAAATGCATTTGAGCAAGTGAAGAAATTCCTGCTAACTCTACCCATGCTGATGCCACCAAAACATGACAAGCCCTTCATCTTATACTTCAGAGCAATAGATATCTCCGTAGTATGCATGCTAGCTCAAGAAGATGAAGGTGGGAGAGAAAGAGCCATATATTTCATAAGTCAAACCTTGTTAGTATGAAAAGGAACTACACCCAAGCTAAAAAAGAATGTCTAGCCATAGTATTTGCAACTCAGAGATTATGGCATTACATGTTGAATCAAGAGACTAGGGTTATGATACGATCTGAGCAATTGATGACTTTCTTAAATCAGCTCATGCTTTCAAGAAGAGCTGGCTAGTTCATAACCTTATTGAGTGAGTTTGAACTAACTTACGTCAATCAAAAGTTAGCCAAGGGACAAGTAATAGTAGATTGGTTAGTAGATAATCTAGTTCCCCAAGAGGAGCCCATAAACAAAGATTTCCCTGACGAAGAAATTTATGTAGTGGATCTCAAGAAATATGCCACTTCATATTGGTATAGAGATATGTGAGCTACCTTGCAAACAAGACTTACACCGAAAACATGACCCCTTTGGGAAAAAGACAATTATGCGTCCTTACTGTAAGATATGTTTTAATAGATGTTGTGCTCTATCTAAGGGCCCTAGATGGAATGTTGCTTCGATGTGTTGATAAAGAAGAGGCACGTAAGATCCTAGAGGAATGTCATAGTGGGATTTGTGGACACTTTGGTGGTCATGCCGCAGCAAAAAAAATACACAAAATGGGATAATTTTGGCCATGTTTACAAGGGGATGTGATTAAGTTCATAAAGAGGTGTTCGAAATGTTAGGGTTACACTTATGTTCACCACACACAATAAGAGATTTACAACCGATTGTCACCCCTTGGCCCTTTTCCACCTGGGGGTTAGATCTGATGGGGAAGATATCTCCCCCATCAACGGATGGACATTTGTTCATCATTACTACAATAGAGTATTTCACAAAATGGGTGGAGGCCATGTCTCTCACTATAGTTTTGAGAATTGTAATCGTTAAGTTCATATTGAATCAAATCATATGCCGGTTCAGGATCCCCCAAGTGATAGTAACAAATAATGCCTCATCATTCAAAAATCTGCAAGTAAGAGAGTTATGTGAGAGATTCCACATCAATCACAACTCTCCCTCAGTCTACTATCCTCAAGGAAATGGACAAGTAGAAGCCACAAACAAAACTTTTAAGTCAATACTAGTCAAGATTGTGAAAGACTCTAAAAGAGATTGGCATTTACAACTATATCCAACTCTATGGGCTTACAGAACAAGCATAAAGACTCCAATTGGAACCACTCCTTATGCTCTCACTTTTCAGTCAGAGGCGGTATTACCATTGGAAGTAGAGTTGCCTAGCCTGAGAGTGTCATTACAAGGATTATTGGACAACAAAGAATATAGAGCAGTAAGATTGGCCGAATTAGAAGTGATGGATGAAAAATGCTTGAGAGCTATCCAAAGACATGATTCTTCTCTAGCCAGAATGAAAAAGCAATATAACTGTAACATTAGAAAATGTCCCCTTGGGGGATTTTCCCTAATAAGGTTTAGCTCCCGGGTCTTTAGCGTGCATTTAGGAAATTTTAGTTCATATTTTGGCGCCCTGATGGAATGAGACCTGGGTTTCATGGCAAGTTGGACCTCGGTGGACCCCTTGAGCTGTACCTTGCCCAAAATAGGGGGAGGACTTGGGCGCCCATATCCTAGTCCTACCCTATTTTGGGGCAGCCCCAATTTCTGGGTGTTAGTTAGTGACCGTTATTAGGTCCCTTTGCCGACACGGTAAGTTTGAATTTCAAATATCTTGGCGGGAGTACTTGTAGATGCATATATAAGCATGCTTAGGCATTCATTTGTAGACTAGATTTCAACTAGATTATGTTCATGTGATTTTGGCATCCTAAGGTGATTCAAGGCTTTCTATTGTGTTGCAAGAGCAAACTTGTATGTTTTGTGTGTTGATATTTGTAGATTTGAGCATCAATCTCCTCATGGCATGGAGAGCATCTTCCTCCATGAGAGCTTCACTACAAGGTGACATAATATTGTGTTTTTATCATTGATTCCTTTGGTTTTAGCATTTGCCTCACAAGGGCACGCCCTCTTTATCTGACAATAGTGTCCTCTAGGGTTTGATTGAGGCAAACCTCTAAACACCACAACCCCCAAACCAAGTCTTGTGATTGCAGGTTATAGGTGTCACATCTGGAAAAAGTGGAGTTGAAGGAAGGCTTGACATGCATCAGGGATTTAGGATCTAAAGAAAAGTCAGACAAAAGAGCACTTCTAGGACTTGGGCGTTCGTTCTAGTGTCCTCCATAGACAGATCTCAGAAAGCAGAAGTTACAGGGTTGATCAGTGTCAGAAGGAGGTCTAGATTCCCTAAAAAGTAGGTACCTTGGACTTAGGTGCTCACTCCAGTGTCCTTGACTATTTTGCCTCATAACCCCGAAAATAGGTCTTCTGTGATTCAATATTTTACTCCTGTCTGCAAGAGCTTTTTTCGTAATTCATTAATTTGTTGTCGTATTTGTATAATTAGGGTTTTAATGGTCAATTGGGTATAGGAGAAGGAAAATTTGATAATTAATTCCCTAATCCAAGTTTTTCTATATCTGAAAGTGACCTAGGGTATGATAGTGCTAACCACTCGACCCTAGACCTTTCAATGTTTAGTGGAGAGGCAAATTTTAACATCTAAACAACAAAAGATTAACAAAATCCAATTTTCCCCTAAACATTTTGGTGAACCCATGTTTTTAGACTTAAATTGCAACTTGCTGAGTGTTTGTCTGCAGATTTGGATTGATTTCATTCATTCATTTAGTCATTCAATTTATTGCATTGATAAAAATTCAAAAAAATTGAAATATTAGAAAAATACAAAAAAATTGCATTGTTGGGCTTACTAAATTGCATCAATTCTTCCTAAATTTTTCTAATTCATGATTTTTGCATCATATTTGATATAAACTATAGAAAAATCTAGAAATTCAAAATCTTGCTTTGCATTTTCATCATTTAATTGCTAGGGTTTTGTGGAAATTTTAACAATTTTATATAACCTAGTAATTCCAAAATCTAGGGTTGTTAGGCAAAATCTTTTATCATATTTTTATACTTATTTAAGAGGCTCATTAAAATTTACATTTGGCTGTAGTCTTTCATTTTAGTGTGAATTTGTATTTAGATTCGAAATATTTGCATTTTTACATAGAAAATTTCAACAAAAACTAGCAATTTTGGTGCATTTTCATTAAATTTGCATGGGCATTTTGCATGATTAAGATTGAAAATTATTTTTAGATCTGATATTATGTAATTTCCATAAAAAAATAGACTTCAAATCATTCGCATAGTATTTTTTCCTAAGATCTCAAACCTAGGGCTTCGAAAACAATGATTTTCACTAAATTTGGCCTTATTGACTTCATAAACTTGCACCATAGGTGTGTTGTGAAAGATATTTTGGTATTATTTTTCTGTTATCAGGGTAATAATTTTTTTCCCCTCATAAAAAGCTTCACAACACCCTTTTGACGGGCTCTTGTAGTGAAAATTTGGTGAAAAACTACACTTTTTGGCTATTTTTGCCCTAGGGTTTGACCTAGTTTACACTCCAAGTGTGTTGTGATTAATTTTATGGATTGAGGTGATTGATATTATTTAAATTATTTGCTTTACCTCCTAAAGTTCCTTACAACACCTCTTTTGCTAGGCCTTGGAGTTGAAAAACAGTGAAAAATAGCCTATTTTTGCTATATTTTCACTAGGGTTTGACCTTAAGTGGAAGTAAAAGCATGTTGTGTTGGGTGTTTTAGCACCAAGTGGCTGTTATTACTAATATTATTCACTATCCACCATCATTTTACTCACAACACCCTTTGTTATGCTCTCTTGCATTGAATTTTGGTGAAAAAAGTGCTTATTTTGACTATAAATTGACTTGGCATTTCCCTAGATTTGCATCAAGAGTGTGTTGAGAGTGGTATTATTACTTTTTTGGACTGATATCAGACATATGACTCTCTTCCCTTGACTTAAATCCTCATAGTACCCTTTGGTTCATTCGTTGGCATTGAAAACATATAAAAAAATCAAGCATTTGAGGCTATTTCGAGATATATCCCTTTGCACTAATCTTTGCTATACTTTTGGAAAAATTTCAAATCTAATTTGAGCACAAGGACATGGCCTCTAATCACAATAAAAATAATAGGTTCCCTCCTAGACCCTACATGAAAAGAAAAGCACCTGAACCTGAAATTGTCTTTACACCACATAATAGAACAATTGGAGACAAGGAAGGACCTCTTTACATCACTATGAAAATAATGGGAAACCCTATGGATGGAACTCTTATCAATCCTAATTGCATGACTAATGTTTCCACTGAGCAGTTCCTCTTTTCACATCAGCGAATGCAAGGTTCTTATGACCTCTCGAGCATGATGATTAAGACACATATGGGAACCTTTATCAAGCCTTTGGGTAAGATATTATTGTTAGTAACACTATCCATAAAACATGTTGAACAATGGTTTGATGTTGTCCCTATTTCTGAACTCTTTCGCATTAAATTGGGGCATCCTTGGCTAAAAGAAATGAAATCTATCCCTTCAACAATACACCATTGCCTAAAATTCCCTTTAGATGGCCGTATAATTACTGTCCCTCGAAGAAATATAAACCTTTGGTTCAGAAAACACACTACAAATTAAACTACTTTTGGGATAAAACTGAAATACCTAGTCCTCCTACATAAGAAATGACAAAAGAAAAACAACTTGCATGTGAAGAGCACTTTAGACTGAAAGGACAAGGTCCCTATGTTGAGGTTCCTCCCTCGAAATCCTTACAAGGATCAGGAGGTCATTGTCAACAACAAAATGTTCCACCGTGACAAATGAGATTTGATCTTGGTGCTTCATCTTCTAATTTGCAACAACCATGAAAGAGCAAGGCGCTGTCTTACAAGAGATAAGTGGTCAAAGAAAGAGAAATAGAAAAGCAAGAGAAAGAAGAAAAAGAAGACAAGAATATGTCATAAACGATGATTTGCTTATAGACAATTTCTAGTCCGACGGGTAAGTATCTCTAACCCTTTATCTCTCTCATGATGTGCTTCCCCCGTGATGTATTATGTGTTGTTTAGGCCTCTTGGAATGACCTTGGATTCTACCGTAAGGTTTGGGATACCAGGGGACCGACTCTGCTATGACCTTCTTCTATTTGTATCATCATTCTTCTATATTGCCTCTCTCTCTGATTTCATTGTTGTGTGTTGTGTCTTGCAGACATAGCGTTGCGGTTGGTGACTTGGGGGCACCCTCCTACATGACTATCCCTAAGACACTTGTTTCTCCTCTCTTATTTATTGTTTCCCTTCCTCTAGTGTTTCCATCTAGTAGGCGGATGATGAAAAGCATTTATACTGATGCGAACCTAGTGTCCCTTTCAAGAGCAATAAAAAAATGGACTTAGTTCCAATATGATGATGGGGTTTTATATCTTATTTGATGCTTGGCTAGTGGAAGCACTCGTGCTTTCTGCGTAGTGAATTTCATGATGTTTCTGTCGCATTTACAAACCTTAACAATACTGCTGCTCTATGCACCTTTGTTTGCCTTTGAATCTGGCCTTGGCAGTACTCGATTCAGAGAGCTTCGTGATATAGCCCCATAGTTACCCTCGAACTCTGAATTCATTGTGTAACCTTGGCTCTTTGTGTGGCTAATCATACGCATTGATGTTGTTGTTTATCATGATGTTGTAGACACTAACATGTTTCTTGTAGGGATGTGTTTGTGGGAACATTTGGCGATCGTAAAGTACATGTCACCTCCGGGGGGCATGGGATTTTTGAAAGTTGGTGTTCCCTTGTTTGTTTTCTTCCTACCTTAACGTGCTTGATATCGATAACTGATATCAACCACCTTAAGGTGGGGGCATATAAGGTAAGCTGTTTGTTATAGATGTTAGCAATGTGTTTGACCTCAGATGTAAAGACTTGCGCTCTTGAGTAGAGCATCGTGCATCCTAAGTTTGTTTACAATCAATCAATCAATCATTTAAGCCCTCTATAGAGTTGGGATATCGAGCATATCCTTTTTCTTAAGCCCTCTACAGAGGCAGGGATGGTGTATTTATCAGAGCAGATTACATCATCTTGTCATTTTCAAAAGTCCTCTGCGGAGGCGAGGAGTGGTTATGTGACTAACTCAACCCTTAAGCATGTTTTTGGTGATTATTGTGGTGAAGCGCAATCATCAGTGTGTTCCTATAATGTGCCTGAGATGGTGATGAGCCTAGAAATAGGGAACACACCATCGCTTGTCTGCCATGTTTTCTCTGTGTCTTCAAGTGTGTGTTTTGGCGTGCTTGTTTTGTGTGGCATGTTTGTTGCCCCATATGTAGAGACTAGCACCCTCAAGTAGTGCTTTGTACATTTTAGGAGGTTTTGTGTGTCTTACATGTGTGTTGCCCCATATATACAGAGACCTGTGCTCTATGGTAGTGCATTGTGTATTATGGGAGGTTTTTTTACTTTCCAGTACTTGCATTTGCATTTCATATATATAAGAAAAAGAAAAGAAAATATATCATTTCTATCTTCCATGCATTAATGTGCCTTCTATGCATTAACTATCTTCTCTGTCTTCTGCATGACTGTGACTGCCTGCTCCGTGTTTTACGTGCCTATTACTGTCTTCTATGTGATTGGCATCTTCTCTGTGCTTGATGTGTTTGCTATGTTTGTGACCTTACTTTAATTCATGTATTGGCCTCACGTTTATACATACAATAAAGTGTGGGCTAAATGTGACGTAAAAAAATGTCCCCTTGGGGGATTTTCCCTCATAAGGTTTAGCTCCTGGGTCTTCAACATGCATTTAGAAAATTTTAGTTCATATTTTTGCATCTCGATGGAATGAGACTTGGGTTTCATGGCAAGTTGGACCTAGGTGGACCCCTTGAGCTATACCCTACCCAAAATAGGGGGGAGGACTTGGGCACCCGCACCCTAGTCCTGCCCTACTTTGGGGCAGCCCCAATTTCTGGGTGTCGATTAGTGATCGTTATTAGGTCCCTTTGCCAACACGATAAGTTTAAATTTCAAATATCCTAGTGGGAGTGCTTGTAGATGCATATATAAGCATACTTAGGCATTCATTTATAGACTAGATTTTAACTAGATTATGTTCATGTGATTTTGGCATCCTAAGGTGATTCAAGGCTTTCTATTGTGTTGCAAGAGTAGACTTGTATGTTTTGTGTGTTGATATTTGTAGATTTGAGCATCAATCTCCTCATGGCATGAAGAGCATCTTCGTTCATGAGAGCTTCACTACAAGGTGACATAATATTGTGTTTTTATTATTGATTCCTTTGGTTTTGGCCTCTGCCTCACAAGGGCATGCCCTCTTTATCTGACAATGGTGTTTGGAGACTTAAGTGTCCTCCAAGGTTTGATTGAGGCAAACCTCTAAACACCACAACCCCCAAACCAAGTCTTGTGATTATAGGTTATAGGTGTCGCATCTAGAAAAAGTGGAGTTGCAGGAAGGCTTGGCATGCATCAGGGATTTAGGATCTAAAGAAAAGTTGAATAAAAGAGCACTTCAAGACTTGGGTGCTCACTCTGGTGTCCTCCACAGACAGATCTTAGAAAACAAAAGTTACAAGGTTGATCAGTGTCGGAAGGAGGTCTAGATTCCACAAAAAAAGTAGGTACCTTGGACTTGGGCGCCCACTCCAGTGTCCCCAACTATTCTGCCTTGGAACCCCAAAAATAGGTATTCTGTGATTCAGTATTTTACTCCTCTCTGCAAGATCTTTTTTCGTAATTCATTAATTTGTTGTCGTATTTGCATAATTAGGGTTTTAATGGTCAATTGGGTATAAGAGAAGGAAAAATTTGATAATTAATTCCCTAATCCAAGTTTCCCTACATTTGAAAGTGATCTAGGGTATGATATTGCTCGCCACTCGACCCTAGATCATTCAATGTTTAGTGGAGAGGCAGATTTTAACATCTAAGCAACAAAAGATTAACAAAATCCAATTTTCCCCTAAACAATAACAAAAAAGTTATCCCAAGACCTTTTCAAGTGGGAGACCTAGTGCTTAGGAGAGACAACTTGATTGATAAGAGAGTTGGTGAAGGACGTAAATTTAGACCCAATTGGATAGGTCCTTATATGGTCAAAGAAGATGTTGGAAACTATGCCTATCTCTTGTGCACAATGGAGGGAGAGAAATTTAGCAAAACAGTCAATGCCTTTCACCTCAAGAAATACTATGTCTAAAAACCAAAAAAGTCATAAAACATGAAAATGCAAAAAAATTATAAAAATAAAAATGTCAAAAACAATTTGTTTCTTGCATTTCAACATCATTCTGTTCATCTTGCATTACAGTTAGTGACTTGCTCTTATATTATTTTCTTTTCAGTAAGGAGTCTAAAGTTGCCTAGATATATGTCATCCTTTCAAGACCTAGAGATTCCCCACTTTTCACAATCGCCATTATCCCCTTTCATTCCTAGTGATTCTAATCAAAGCCTAGCTCTTAGCTTTACACTGATCCCAATCTTAATAAGTCAAGATGATAGGTCTAAACAAAGTTAGTATTCAAATCTACAGTGTTCAAAGGAAGCTTGCAAGTAGACCTTCCCAATTCTTCCCTAGTAGTAGAGAAGTCCGACCAGATTACAAAAACTTTAGGTGGCACTCAGCCCCTTATCTTTCTTGGCCAAAAACGTCAAGAGGATCAAAACTCTGAAGGAAGCAATCTAAAATCCAAGTGAATAAAAAAATGAGTGATCAAAATAAGAGTGTCAAGAAAAGTGAGAATTGAGAGATCAAGCTTCACATATCAGAAAGTTCCAAAAAAAGCATTCATTTTCATAAAAAAGTTAAAATCCAAAAAAAAAAGAGAAAATCAAGTGAGGAAATAAAAAAAAGTGAAAAGTAGAAAAAAAAGAGAGATACAAAAAAAAGAGTGAAAGAGAGAAGATTGTTGAATGTCTGTACTCTTGGGTGGAGATCAGTCTAAGCTCGAAGCCTCAAGGGTGACATTCTAACAGAGAAAGAAAGGTACAAAACACACACACACACTAGCTGAGAAAAACCAAGAGTCTAGTAGTCTCTAGGATGATCTTCTACTGAGGACCCCTTGTTCTTTCCTACTTATCCTTTACCCCAGGTCTACCTTGCTTTCCATCTATGATCTAAGTCTAGTGAAAACCAATAAAATTTGTTACTTGTTTAAGTTGAAATCTTTTCAGATTGTCTTATCTAGATAAGGATCAGTGTCTAGCCTTTAGCAAAGCCCATAATAAAAAAATGCTCCATTTTCACTCCCACTCCCCACTTGAGTTTTAAACTCCTATCTCACAGCCTTGATTAGGTCTCTTATGTTAGGACAACTCACAATCCCCTGGATTGAAAAACATATTAAAGAGCAGTCACATTGTTTGTTCCACATTGCATCTCATACATATGTCACAAAAAATACACAAAAACATGTCATCATTATCATAATCACATTGTTAAAAGAGTTGAAAGGTCAAAAATATAATAAAAAAGTTCTTAAACCTCCAAACATGCACAAGAGATGAGTACAAATCCGATAGAACGAAAACCATAAAAAAGGATAAACTTTCATAGATACATTCAAAGTTTACACATACAAGAGTATCAATGAGGTAGGACAAAATGCCCTCAAGGGAAATAGAGGCTACCCATGCAAGGGGGCATGATTTCAAGAAAAGAAGTCAAGGTCGGTTCCCTCCAATGGAACCTTCAGGACTTTGGCTCCTCTGTCTATGAATACCACTTGTCACTCCATGAGACCTATGGGAGTGAGGCACCCTACTGTGAGCATGTGACTATGAAGGCCTCACCATACTAGCATCTCGTCATCCAAAAATGAGATGAACCATCTCTTGGAGCACTTGATTCTCACTCTTAAGGGTGTGAATCTCGACCTTCAAGTCTACATTCTCCTGACATCCATGGTAGACAGGAGCAAAAATGTCTTTGTGTCACCCAGCAGTAGGGGGCACACCAAGATCATCTAAAAGGAGGTCTCGAGTCATCTTAGTGAAGGGAGAAGCCAAGCCAATATTAATCTCATGAAAAAAAGCCCTCCACTCTTTGACATTACCTGAAAAAGTGAGTTGAAAGAGAGACGTGTTAGTTCCCCATGAAAAGAGAAAGGACCAAAGTGTGAAAAACAATAAACAAAACTCACGTGGATCACCCGGCTGCCAATTAGGGTCAAGTTGTTGCATCACCTCATCTGAATGAGGGGGTCAAAGAACAATAGGAGGACCCTCAGGGATGTCAAGTGCATCATCTGCATCATTGGTAGAATCAAGACCCTCATCATGCGCATCCTCAGGTAAGCCCTCATCTAACAATTCATCACCATCAAGAATATAGTCCTTGTCATTAGACTCTGAATCCACAGCTACAACGAGAGATCAAGAAGGAGTCCATTTCCCTCTCCACTGTCCTCCTCTAGGAACTCTAGTAATGAAGACTCCAGGAGTCAAAGGAGTCCAAACAACTGAGCTCTATCCAATCTCACCCATCTCTTAAACAAACCTATAACAAGTAGACACTGCGGTAAACTCCTCAAGGAAGTCCTCGCTGAACTGTTGTAAGACACACTTAACATGATGGGCCTCAACTAGACCATTACGGTGTGAAACCTCATATACTCCACGATAGTACTCCTTGATCTCACCATCATGAGCCCAACATCCCTCCATGTCAAGATAAGGATCAAAGATCATATCCTCATCTGTAAGAGTAGAAAAAGTGTGCAAAGAAGCATCAAAGTGACCCACATGCATCCATCTATCTGCTCTCGGTAATTGTCTATTTAGAATCAGAATAAGCTTCCGATAGGGCCTAATGTGCTCAAATATCCATGTCATAACCAAAGAAGAGTGGCTAAAAGCAAAATTCCCTCACTGTACAATGCGATAGAAGTCCCTATAGACCATGGCCAAAATATTTGGTCCCCAAGCATAGATTGTGCCCTCCTCAATACCATGAATGATGGGTGCCCAACACCATCTCAAACAAGCCTAGGCCTTGTCTCTAGACAACCTCGAGGCAATCAAATCAATCAAGAACCACCGCAAGAGAGGAATACAGAGTCGTGGCACTGAAGTAAGCTGGACTCCTATCTGGTCCTCAAGGTGACTAACCCCCATAAAGTCTACCCAAGATTCCTTGTCCTAAAGGGACTCACTAGTAGGAAGGACAAGTGGATGTCCACTCTCCAGAGACCTATGGGAACATGAAAGTGTTCTTGTCTGCATCCCAGTAGGTCAGAATATCACAACATATGTGGGACATAGGGTGAATAACATGCACATGACAAACTCTAGCCATACCTGCTCTCCTCAAAATAACACGATCCTCATTACTCAGTGAAGTGAATATCCTTGAGAGCCACCCCTTCTCTCGGTAGGCATTCCATTGGATACGCATGTCCTATAAAATCAAAAAAGAACTTTAGATTAGATCTCATAAACTCACAAAAATCCTAAAAATCATAAAACTTGCAGAAAATTACACAAAAAAGCATATAACCCCTCAAAATTGCAATAAATAGGTAAATACAATATTCAAAACAAGTTAGATAAGAGTGAAACAAACGTCAGAAAGCACAAAATTTTAGACAAAATCAACCCAATAGGGTCACCCTCGGGCAACCCAGATGACTGCAGTATCTCCCCCGGGCAGCCCTGTTGTTCTGCAGGATCTCCCCCGGGAGACCCTGCTAACAAAAGGGGTGACCCTAGAGGGAGATCCCTCAAACTAAAACTGCTCTACAAACTTCATTTCTCAACTAATTTTAGAAAATGAAAGACCTATCCTACTCTAAACGACAAAACATAGACAATGCAACAAGAAGAATTGACAAAAATAAACAATTTCAAGAGATTTTTCACAAACTTCAAACTAGGATTTAGAGAAGGGTTTTCACTATTTGCGTACCTAATTCTCCATGGTTGAAGAAGTGGCAGCCATCTTTGCTATCTCCTTGATGATATCTATCCAATGACTGCTCACACGATCAATTCTGTCACCATTTCCCTCTGATATCACGATTTGACTTGCTTTGTTTGCCCTTAGCTTATTTCATTTATGCATTTTTAGATTAGTTCTTTGCTTTTATGCATCTCTTTCATGCATTATTTTGCATGCATTCATTCCTACAGGTCTCACCAACAAAGGCAAACAACTAGTCGAACTCGAACAATCCATGGTAAGTTCATCATTTCAGTTTTCAATATTTGTTTTGATACATTCAAATGCCAGACTAATACTAGGTAGCAGGTACAAGTATGGGAAAAGTGACAACAGGTAAGGCCTAGTTTGGGAATGGTACCTTCCTTTAATGTAGACTACCATCCCCAAGGGGGCAAAGATGTAAGCACAAAAATCACGCACAATCTCCACAAGGACCCCTATGATGATTTTAATCCTTGTCATGTACATGTAAGCGTGAAAATATGTCCTCTAAGTAGTAGACCTCTTGATGACGTGTCTTCTTTCTCATCTTATGTTGTTTCTTCTTTTTCATTTTACCTCTCTCCTCATTTTTGTCACATCTCATTTTTATGGACAATATTATTATTCTAGATTAATGAACATTTACCATTATTATTTTGCTTTGAGTTTCACATGTGAAAGTAAATTTTATTGTGAAGTTATATTGGAGTAAATTAGAAAATTGATTTACATGTTAAATAAAATTGATGTGAATGCAATGATTTGCTTCAGCTATGTTTTGGAGACACTAACCTATTGACGTCGAGTTAAGTGCGAATGAATGTAGGTACTCATCGAAGACAAGAACATGGTTGAGGTAGAGATGTTCTAGCCACTTGGCAAGAACTGATGGGATGGTCAACCCTAATGCAATTACACACTCACGTAGATTCATGTTGCATTTTTTAATGGCTTATTTTATGCATCATTGCGTGTCTAATAATTGTGATTGATGATTTGATATTTAGGAAATTATTTGATATTTAGGAAATTATTGTGTTTTCAATAATTTGAAATCCTTTTCGAATACATGATTTAATTTCATAAATTCATGCCTTTTTGGAATTATGATTTAAATAGTGTATTTTATTGGAAGCATTTTTTATATTAATAATAAATAAATAAATGTTTTCTATAGATGTTGGAAGATAATATGTAAAATAAATTGAATAATTATATTAAATAATATATATATATATATATATATATTACTTTTATTAATTCACTTCTAGTTTTTTTAAAAGTAATTGTGTTTGTTTTAAAAATAGTTAAATTATATTGAAAATAAATTTATTATATTTAGGAAATGAATAGAAGAATTAAAAATTACTTACTGTCATTCATGTGACAATAAGCTAACTATAATAGCTGTTATTTATTTTTTAAATAGAAAATTTTAAAAGCTTTGATTGGTAAAATCTCATGCAAACTAAAAATTAAAACTTTAGTTCTAAAACCTAAAAGAGATCGCCAAAATTAGGGAGAGAATTTTTAAAAGAAGAGAACTGGAACAAAGGAGACCACCTGAAGATTAGAGTAGAGAAAGACATTTCCTAAGCAGCAGAGAGGACGCGGTTCTGGTTAGACAACGACAGGAAGAAGTTGCTAGTGACTACAATAAGATTGACTCTTCTCTTTGGCAAATTAATCTAGGTATTTATCTTATGTTTTACTTCATTTACTTTTGTGATGAAATTGTGGGATTGACATTTTGGTATCAAAGCACAAGGTTGAACACTAGGGCCTCTGTTTTCTTTTGGGACTAAATATTGTGCCAAAGTTGCAAACTTGATACAGATTATCCATCATGAATACTAGAAACACTAATTGAGGTGAAGGATTAGGAATTGGTCAAAATAGAGGAAACTGTGGAGGTGCACGTGGTGGTTGAAATGCTAGGGGTTGTGGAGATGCGAGTAATCATCAAGATGGAATATTGGACCATATTCTTGCTCTCTTGACCCAACAGGACACAAGGATGAATGCTCTTGAATAGGAGATTAGAGGAAATCCTAGAGGGCAAAATGCTAATGAAAACCCAAGGGTTGAGGTACAAAATGAGAATCCAAGGATATAAGTTCAAGTTCCTGAAGTTGGAGCTAATGCTAATAATCAAGCAAAGATAGCAGAAGAATTGGGGAAATACCTCAAGAAAGTATCACCACCAAAATTTGATGGAAAGATAATTAGAGATGGAGCTGAATCCTGGATAATAGAAATGGAGAAATACTTTGGACTCTGAAACCTTTCAGATCACATGAAAGCAATGTGGGGATCTTACTAGTTGACTGGAAAAGCAGCAACATGGTGGGATAATGAGAAGGCAGATAAGAAGCTGTTACTTGGTGAAATAACTTGAGAAATTTTCCTGCAACTATTTAGGAAAAGATGATCACCACAGTTATTCTTCGACAAGAAGATGATATAGTTTTAGAATTTGATTCAAGGAGGTACATCTATAATTAGCTATTGGGAAAGGTTCTCACATCTACTTAAGTATGTTTCATAGTATCGGATAGATGAGAGATTTTGGATCAGGAAGATTATATTGGGATTAAAGCCTCAGATTGGAGCAGAGGTAGACATTCATAATCCACTCACTATGGATGCAGTTTTTGAGAAGGCAATTAAAAAAGAGTAGAAGTTGCAACAAGAAACTAGTTACCATAAGCAAAGAGATGTGAAGTTTGCTAATAAGAAACCTCAGAATAACAACCAAGGTGATAACAGGTAGATCAGGAATCTAAAGAGAGGTAATAATTCTTAGGATGGAAATGGAGGAAACAAAAGAGGTGGCTATAACAACAAAAACAACAATTAGAGGGAAAGAGTCGAAGGACTGAGAGCACCTAAGGGTGGATGCTATAGTTGTGGAGGAGAGCATTATGCAAATGCTTGTCCACATAAAAAGGGAAACAAGAATTAGGAAGGAGCACCTCAACATTAGATTCATGCCATAGTGGACAATCGGCAAGCACATTTTCAAGCAACACCTATTCAGTTTCAAGGTAAGCTCTATGTACTACTTGTTTCTATTTTAATTGTTACTGGTGCTACAGAATGTTTTGTAGATCCTAGAGTAGTATCTTAGTTATCTATTAGACCTGGTCATATAAAAAACTCTTGGATGTTACAATATGGCAATAGTGTAGAAAAGAGAGTAGACTTGTGTCTAGCATGCAGTGAGTTAGAGCTTCCTAGTTTCAGACACAAGTAAATCTGTATGTAGCACGTTTGGGCTCTTATGATGTAATTCTGGGCATCAACTAGTTAGCTAAACATAAGTCTTTAGTAAACTCTGAAGAGAAAGTGGTTAAATGTTTGGATGACCTAGGGAATCAAGTGGAAATTAATGGATCTAAGAGACCTTTAGAGCTTAGACAAATCTTGACTATGCAATTGAAGAAAGCCAAGAGGAAAGGGTGTGCAATTTTTGTTGTCCAAGTAAAGGACCTTGACAAAGAAGAACCAGTGTTCAATGACTACCCAATCCTTAGAGACTTTAGAGATGTATTCCCTGTAGAGTTGACAGAGTTGCCAGCAAAGAGAGAATTTGACTTCTCAATTGATTTGCTACTAGGGACTGAGCCTCAATCTAAGGCACTCTACAAAATGACTACCATAGAATTGTATGAGATTAAAGCATAATTGTACGAGTTGCTAAATCAAGGGTTCATTAGACCTAGTGTGTCACCATGAGGCGCACCAGTCATCTTTGTAAAGAAGAAGGATGGTACTTTGAGATTATGCATTGATTATAGGATGCTTAACAAAGCTAATATAAAGAACAAATACCCACTTCCAAGAATAGATGAGCTCTTTGATTAGATGAAAGGAGAAATAGTATCCTCGAAGATAGACCTTAGATCCGGTTATCACCAATTGAGGATTAAAGATGAGGACATCTCTAAAATAGATTTTAGGATTTGATATGGTCATTACGAGTTCACAATGGTACCATTTGGGTTGACTAATGCTCCAACAACTTTAATGAATTTGATGAATAGCATTTTTAGAGATTGTTTAGATGATTTTGTGTTGATCTTCCTTGATGACATATTGATATACTCTAAATTAGTGGAAGAGCATGAAAGACATTTGAGGATAGTTTTACAGTGCTTGAGAGAGTGAAAGGTTTATGGAAAATTATCTAAGTGTACATTCTTTCAAGATAAAGTGCACTATCTTGTTCATGTGGTCTTAGTAGAAGGGATTGCAGTTGATTTTGAGAAGATAAAAGTGATAATGGAATGACATGCACCATAGAGTGTGACAGAAGTTAGAAGCTTTATGGGACTTGTAGGTTATTATAGAAAGTTTGTGGAAGGTTTCTCAACTATATCAGTACTAATTACTTCCCTACAAAAGAAAGGTAAGAAGTTTGAATGGACCAAAAGGTGTGAGAAAGCTTTCCAAGTGCTAAAGGAAAAGCTCACAACTGCTCCTATCTTGACCATACTAGATCCTAATGGTCACTTTATAGTTATAACAGATGCTTCGAGAGAAGGAGTAGGAGTGTTGATACAGAATGAGCAAGTGGTTGCTTATGAGTTAAGAAAGTTAAAGCAACATGAATTCAACTATGCGCTGCATGATCTTGAGTTAGCCACCATAGTTCATGCACTTCAGATGTGGAGGCATTACCTTCTAGTTAAGCCATTTGAGTTGAAGACAGATCATTTAGGGCTCAAGTATATATTTACTCAACCTAACCTTAATGCATGACAGAGAAGGTCTTTAGAATTCCTTAGTGAGTATGACTTCAGAATTGAGTATATAAAAGGAAAAGAGAATAGGGTAGCAGATGCTCTTAGTAGAAGAAGACACCTGGTTACCATGGTTACAATGAGATCCAATTTGAAGCAGAAAGTAATTCAGAATCTTCAAGGGGATGAGCATTATGAAAGAGTAAAGAAAGCTTTGGAAGTAGACCCCTTAGATCACAGATTTGATGGTTATGTGATTGAATCAGATGGACTTTTGAGATTTCATGGAAGGATGTATATTCCTAACTCAGGAGAGTTGAGGAAGTTAGTGCTTGAGGAGATCCACAACACACCTTTATCAGGGCACCCTAGAGTGACTAAGATGGTCGAAGGTTTGAGACCTTTATACTTTTGGCTTAGACTTAAGAAGGATGTGACATAATTTGTGGCTCGATGTTTGGAATGTTAGCGAGTCAAGGTTGAGCATGTGCATCCAGTAGGATTGTTGTACCTGCACAGTAATCCTGAGCATAAGTGGCAAGTAATAAGTATGGATTTTTTTCAGGGGTTACCCATGTCTAAGAATAGGCATGATGCCATCTTAGTGGTTGTGGACAAGTTGACTAAATTAGCACATTTCATTCAGGGGAATATTTCAGATGGTTCTATGGTTTTAGCTAAGAAGTTTGTTCAAGATATTTTTTGATTGCATGGAGTGCCTGAGACGATCATTTCAGATCGAGACACTCGTATGACATCTAGATTTTGGACAACCCTTAATGCAACTTTGGGTACAAAGTTGAATTTTAGTTTGGCCTATCATTCTCAAACGGATGGTCAGACAGAAAGAGTTAATCAGGTTGTAGAAGACCTTCTCAGGATGTATTATATGGATCAACAGTATAAATGGGAGTATCTTCCATTGGTAGAGTTTGCATACAATAATTCATACCATGCATCTTTGGGAATGACATCATTTGAAGCTCTTTATGGGCATAGGTGTCGAACACCTATCAGTTGGGATAAGTTAGAGGACAAAATAGTGATTGGTCCTGAAATGTTAAGAGAAGTGCATGATCAGATGAAGTTGATCAAGGAGAAGTTGAAGCAAGCTTCAGATCATCAATATCTGAGTTATGCAAATAGAAATAGAATGCCTAGAAAATTCTTAGTGGGTGACAAAGTCTTTTTGAGGGTCAAACCTCATAAGAGTTAAGTTTCATTTGGCAAAGTGTCCAAACTTGCTCCTCATTTTGTAGGACCGTTCAAAGTTCTGGAAGTGATTAATCTTGTAGCTTATAGACTTGCTCTATTGCCTACACTTTCCAGAATCCATAATGTTTTTCATGTGTCCTTACTTAAGCTTTATCATCCTAACATGTCACATATTCTTGATTGGCGTGCTTTATAGGTTCAGGATCTAGGAGTGGTGCTGGTGGAGCCCACTTGAATTTTGGAGAAGCATAACATTAAGTTGCATAGCAGAGATGTGGTGCAATATAAGGTCTAATGGGATCAATATTCAGAGGACAGTGCCACATGGGAGGATGCAGAGGAGATTGATAAATCTTTTCCTCATTTGAGGAGGATATAGTATAGATTTCTTATTCATGCATAGTTTATGATACTTTGAGTTTGATTATTGTTTTGAGATACTTTGAGTTGATGTTATTGATTTATGATACTTTGATACTTTATTGGTGGTTGATTGATACCTTATTGTTTTAATGTGTAATAAGACATCGGGACAATGTCTCTTTCAAGTGGGGAAGGATGTCACGTCTCATTTTTATGGACAATATTATTATTCTAGATTAATGAACATTTACCATTATTGTTTTGCTTTGAGTAAGTTTCACATGTGTGAAAGTAATTATTGCGAAGTCATATTGGAGTAAATTGGAAATTGATTTACATGTTAAATAAAATCGTTGTGAATGCAATGATTTGCTTTGGCTATGTTTTGGATACACTAACCTATTAATGTTGAGTTGAGTGCAAATGAATGCAGGTACTCGTCGAAGACGAGAAAATGGTTGAGGTAAAGATGTTCTAGCCACTTGGCAAGAATTGATGGGATGGTTAACCCTGATGCAATCACACACTCACATAGATTCATGATGCATTTTTGAATGGCTTATTTTATGCATCATTGTGTGTCTAATAATTGTGATTGATGATTTGATATTTAGGAAATTATTATGTTTTCAATAATTTGAAATCCTTTTTGAGTACATGATTTGATTTCATAAATTCATGCCTTTTTGGAATTATGATTTAAATGGTGTATTTTATTGGAAGCTTTTTTATATTAATAATAAATAAATAAACATTTTCTATATATGTTGGAAGACAATATGTAAAATAAATTGAATAATTATAATAAATTATAATAGATATATAGATATATATATATATATTATTTTTATTATTTCACTTCTGGTTTTGTTCAAAGTAATTGTGTCTATTTTAAAAAATAGTTAAACTATATTGAAAATAGCTTTATTATATTTAGGAAATGAATAGAAGAATTAAAAATTACTTACTGTCATTCATGCGACAGTAAGCTAACTATAATAGCTGTTATTTCTTTTTTAAATAGAAAAATTTAAAAGCTTTGATTGGTAAAATCTCATGCAAACTAGAAATTAAAACTTCAGTTCTAAAACCTAAAAGAGATCACCAAAATTAGGGAGAGAAGTTTTAAAAGAAGAGATTTGGAATAGAGGAGACCACTTGAAGATTAGAGCAGAGAAAGGCATTTCCTAAGCAGTAGAGAGGACACAGTTCTGGTTAGACAGCGATAGGAAGAAGTTGCTAGCGACTGCAATCAGATTGACTCTTCTCTTTGGCAAATTGATCCAGGTATTTATCTTATGTTTTACTTCATTTACTTTTGTGATGAAATTGTGGGCTTTACAATTTTTGACGCTTTTTGACACTTGTCGATTTGCATTTTTTGAGCTTTTGACCTCACTCCTAAGCCTTGTAAGCATCTTGTAGGTGAGTTTTCACCTTTCCCCCATGTTTTTCATCCTCTACACCCCCTAGAAGCCTTCTAGAGGTCCCCCATCCATCTCCAACTTTTGATTTTCAATTTCACTCAACCAATCCAAATCTCCCCCTATTATTTCTAGATCTCCCCTGGGAAATCCTATGGTGCAAGTGGAGATTTGGATTCTTACACATGATTGACATTTTTCCAGAGGCAAAGCATCTCCTTTTTCTCTTCCCTACCATCTCCCATCATGCTGTTCCTCTAAAAACCCTTTTCTATCTAGATCTCCCCTAGGCAACCCTACTGGTCAAAGGGGCGACCTTGTCACATCACAGAAAAACTTGAGTTTCTCACTCAAAAAAGCTTAGTTTTCACTTGTTTTTCTTCTAGTTTGCATGATTTTTGCTGCCTAATATGGATTTGACTATTTCATGCACCCATATGTGCATAATTAACTCCATTTGATCTAAAATTAACAACTCAATCAATCTCATGCATCCTTTCAACTCCAATTCCTCTTCAATGATAAGTTATAATTGATTTATCACTCCCTAGTTAGCTGAGTTTACTAGGTAATCAATATAGTTCACTCCCTAATCAATCCTTTTTAATTCATCAATCAATTGAATTAACTTCTCAATCAATTCCTTCTTCTAACCTATAAATAACCCCCTCCCTCAAGCACAAATGGAGGCAAATTCATTGTGCACACAACTCTTGCTAAGTTTTTTCTCTCCAAATCAATATTCTAATTCTCTCACAAGATGAAGGTGCCTTTTATTTTATTCAATGTTCAATCAATCATCGTTACGCTACTTTAATCAATGCCATTGTGCTCATCAAAAGCTCTCATTGAGCTCTTTCAAGATTCAACAAGCTTCTTTTGCTTCTTTGTGTCATCTTGTCAACAAGAGTGTTGGAAAGAGACTACTTTGCATTGATAGGTGTTGTCATTTATGGAAAATAAGATCATCCCAATCATTCATATAACACAATTTGTTCATACTGGAAGTCAGAATCAGAATTTGTCTAAGTCTGGACAGTTAGGAACAGAGTAGTAACAAGGTCTGGTATCTTGGTCTGGATCTCTCCGGTGGAAAGGCATGGTTTACTGCGGATCTAAGGTAGTTGAAAGCATTGTCAAGACACTCTAAATCTAGAGTTTTGTCCTCTGGGGATGAAAGACTCAAAAGATATTAGCTTCTGAGTATCGGGTCTCAATTTGATAGAACAGATAGAAGAAGAATAGGCCGACTTTATGAATGATCTTAATTGTGGATGTATAGAAGTTGTTTATTGGGAAAATGGTGATGACTAGTGATAGTAGCCAACCTAATTGATGATTTGTGAGTGTAATTTTTGGTCCGCATCTCATATTATGTATGGATCTAGCCGACAAAGCAGAGTACTCAACAAAGTTCTAAATGTCTTTGAAGCCAACTGGTAAAATGATTGTAGATCATGTTGCGGATATATATGGCTGATGGAATTAGACAATTTAGTGTGTGTGTGGTGTGTGCAAATAAGGTGTATGTGAGAAGAGCATAAATCTAAGGTGCGAATGAAGGCAGAGCAGTACGAAGAGAAGAGCAAAGATGAAATGTGTAAGATCAGTTTTTGCACTTAATTAGAATTGAAACTTTTGCATGGGTAGATGCTATTCATCAGTTTAAAATCTCTGTTATCCTCTTATAATATTTCTATAGGTAGTGAGCCTCCATTTGAGCAGTGAGCCCTGGGCAATGAGCTTGAATGCATGTGCATTCCCATTTGTAAAAATACTTTTAACCAGGTATTAATTTTTGTGGGTTAACCCCCATCGTGGTTTTTCCCTTAACCGGGTTTCCACGTCAAAAATCTTGGTGTCAAATGTGTTGATTATGTTTCTGCTTTTGTGTTAATGTCATATGCTTTAATGTTTGCATCATTAATAGTGAAAGAGGTTTAAAAGAAAAGAAAAGGTTATTTTTGGAAACCACTGATTCAGCCCCCCCTCTCAGTTGTTTGGGTTAATTCCAACAATTGGTATTAGAACAAGGTTCCTTTGAAAAATTTTAACAGCTTAAGGAAGATCTAGGAAGGTAGTAAAAATGGATGAATATAACATTCAAGGGAAACTTAATCTAGATGATCTTGAGCAGTCCAAGGTAGAAGTCCAAGAGTTGCACAAGATAACCTCAAATAGGCTGAAGACTTCATTGAGATTTTAAAAGAAAAATTAAGCAAATCCAATGCAAAAGGAAAGGAGCAACCTCTTCAACTAGAAGACAAGGCCCTTAAAGAGAAGACAAAAGAATGTGAAAAGTTAGCTAAAGAAGTTGTTGTCCTAAAACATGAGATGGAAACTAGGGTGATGAGATTAACCAAGGAAATTAAAGATAGGAAGAAAATTGAAGAAGAAATGAAGCAAAATCTAAAAGAGAGAACTGAAGCATGCTGCAGATTGGATGGAATAGTTGGTCTCTTAGAATCTAATCTACAAGAAAGCAGAAATAATGAGAGAGAACTTGAGAGATAGATTATCACTCTCAGACATGACCTAGAAATTGCAAATGAGTATAAGGAGAAGTTAAAAATAAGCTTAGCTAAACTTGAAGCACTAATTAAAGAACAAAAAAAGGATGATGACAAGCATAATCTTAGATATGAGAAAGGTGAAAGCTCTAGATCTGGCCAAAGAAATTTTCAACCAAGGAATAAAAGGAACAGAACTAGAAAACCTCTAGTAAAACAACCTAATGCTCAAAGATGTCCATCATTCAATGGAAATTGTTTCAATTGCAATAAATTTGGTCATAGAGCTACTTAGTACAGAAGTAGAGCAAATCAAAATGGTCCATCCTTCTCCAGTCAATGCTTCAAATGCAAGAGGTATGGTCATAAATCTAATTAATGTAGAAGTATGATAATGAATAACTCTAATGGTAATTCTTTCAATGGCTACTACTTTTCTTGCAATGGATTTGGACACATGGATAATTAGTGAAGATCAAGAGGAAATCAAGTTTATAAGAAAACAAATGTTGTGTGCTTTAACTACAATAAATCTGGCCATATTGCAAAATTTTGCAGAAGTAGGAACAATGGAAGAAGAGGTATGGTAAACAGAAAACTGGATGAGCAACAAAAAGACAAAGGTAAAAGAAAAATTGATGTGAATGAGATACAAAGCAAAATGAATAAGACTTGGGTAAAGAAAGATACAATAAACAATGGTGAAGGGTCTGCACCAGAATCCTATACGGATAATTCCTCTGGGAATTAAGCTAGGAGCTCTGGCTCAGGGGGAGCTGCATTGAACATCAAATTCCCCCAGTCAGTAAGTGAGTGCCTGAATCTGGCACAATAAGAGAGAATATTTTGAATTGGTTCAGAACCTTTGGAAGGATTTCTGGAAGAAAAGATGTTGATATGAAAACTTGCGGTGTGGTTCATGAAGGACTCTCAAAAATAGAGTAACCAGATATAGTTAGGGCAACACATTTATTGCAATGCCAAAATTAGGTTTTGCAAAAGATAAAAGGTCACTTGGTCACTAATTTGAATCACTTTGCATATGGAGGAAACAAGAAGAAGAGCATTTGAGCTGTGAATCCAGAGACTGAGGCACAAAGAGCGAATTCAACCAGAAATTGATCAACCCTAACCCTGTGAAAGAAAAAGGTACCTCTTTGTAAATCCTTGAATTTGAAATCCATTGAGATGGCTACTCCTCATGTTGTTGACATTACTAAGAGACCTTGACCCAAATTTAAGAAGCATCTTGACAAATCAATAAAAGTTGACCCGTTAGGTGCTTTTTCAAGCGTTCTGTATGGTGTGCTGCATGTTGAAGACATTAGGGTTTATATTCATGCAAACATAGATGAATTTGGAGATTCAAGGTATGTAGACTTGTTTGAGAAACAACTCATGGATGAAAATCATGAACTTAAACCCGAGTATAAGGCACTACATGATAAACACTTTATTTCGATTAGGGGGTTTCTGACATTTGACGAGGATGAATGGGTCCGATATGTTTTGAGTCAGATGCATGATGAATTCATTTGGTTGTTAAAACCATTCAAGATTACTAAGGATGCTATTAGAATTGTAACTGGGTTAAACTCAACTAGAGGATTGCCCATGCTGAAAGCCGTGAAAAACCAGACAGTGACTGATGCTACCGGTGCCAAGTTTGACAGAAGGGCAATGACCATTAATGATATTATAGAATTGGATGTCAAATTTGCCTCCACGGTGATTGGGTACAAGATTTACCACTCTAGCAGAGAAAATTCTATTTTTGAAACAACCATATATGCTGCATACAAGATGCTAAAGGAAAATACTGATTATGACTTGTGTGAATTACTACAGAGTCAACTGATTGAAAACTTAAACAAAATCAAGAAAGATAAGAAAAACACTTTCAAGTATGGTACATTGGTTCTATGTCTATTCTTTTACTTTATGAATGAGGTACCTAGGGTAAAAGGTCTGCACTGGACTAAGGATGAGCCAGGTGCCATTCAAATTAGAGATCATCTTTTCAGCATTGGTGATTTCAAGGCTTAGAAAACTGCAATATGGGGTTACTTCAAGAATTTTTAGAGTACAATGCACTTAAGGGAAAGAATCCCTAAATCAATTGTTGAGAAGTACAAAAATTAAATATGCTTCATGGTTGATATTGATCAGTGTCTAATGGAAGTAGTGGAACCCAGAACTACTTGGATCATGCCCATGGGGTATGAAATTGATGGACAAATCTTGAATATGTATGCTCAACATCTTCTAAGCAAGCCTAAAGACACAATAGTTGAAAGATTTGGAACTTATGAGGAGCTTGATTTAAAATTGCATATTGAGCTTAGAGAACCTGAAACCATTAGGAAAGTAAGAAAAGAAGTTGAGCAGTTAGCTAAAAATCTGGGCCTAACTAAGGAGGTTGTGAGGAAATTCAAAGAAAGAACTGAAAATACTGAGAAAGAGAAACAAGATAAGAAACAAACAGGTGCTCCGGTGGAACTCTCTTCCACTTCAAGAACTACTAGGAGCTCTACTACTACCCTTGTTCCTTCCAAAACTAGAAAATTGAAAGCAAAATCATCCAAAAAATGGGACAAAAGGAAGAAAACAAAAGCATCTCGGACCTATGAAAGCATAAGAGAAGAAGAAGATACAGATTCTGACATTGAAATCAAGGAACTAAACGCCACTGGAACAAAAGCAGCAAAAGTAACCAAAGAGAAGTCCTCCGAAAGTAAAAGGACTAGTAAAAAGCAAAAGATAGAAGCATATGAGGAATATGTTGAGAAGCCCACACTCTCCTTGGAAGATGTGATAAAGTCAGTCACTGTAGATGCTAATCTAAAACCCATGATTGAATTCTATGATGAATATAGTGATGTGGATAAAAGGGCGTTGTAGGAAGCAACTGTCAAATATCTCAACATCTACAACAAGGCACTGATTGAGATAACTTCTGAGTTGCCACAAAGTGTGGCAAATATTTTAGAGTTAAGAAAAGAAAATTCCAAGAGCAAGGACATGGAGATCAGGGAACATGAGCTAATAAATTTGTGTCCTTAGATTTCACCTGATCAAATAAATATGATATTCAAGGAAGTTAAAGATGACTTTAGAAGCAAAAAGAGAATGAACAAACTCATGCTTGGAGAAACATGTGAAATCATTGAAGAAAATCAAGAAATTCTTTTGAAAGCATTGAAAAAGCATAATTTTCCCATAGTCATAGAAGAAGTTCTGGATGGTGAAGAAGAGAACATCATTGAGCAACAATCTGAGTTGGGTGAAGCCTCTATTCCGGAAGTAGAACAAGCAAATTAGGAGGATACAGAAATGATGGATAAAGTAGTTGATGCAGGAGGTACTCCTAATCCACTTGATACGTCAAGAAAAGAAGATAATATTTCTACTTCATAGAGCCCTCTGGATCAGGTAGCATGTGGTGAACAAACAGGAAAGAGTCCCTCTACAGAAAACACAAAGAAAAATAAAGCAGAGAAAGAGGAAGAAAGAGAAAAGAAAGATAAAGTAGAAGAAGATGGTGCAAATGTTAAAGCACATAAAGCAAATATTGAGAAATCGGATGAACAAAAGGATGGCTCAGAAAATGTTGTAAGAGACACTGCAGATGCAGTGAAAAGTCTTCTTGAAAAAGAGATGATTGAGCTTGATGAACCTGAACTACTCCAAGGTCTAGCCAATCCAGATGCTCTCTCTCCAATTCAACTGATGAACATTGCATCATTCACCCAAGTAAAGGCTAGAGAAAAGATGTTAAAGTTCCACATGGAGGACAGTGAGATACTGGGGCTTGCATCTAGGATTTTGGAAAAGTTAATGCCTACCTACTAGAAGAGTCCATCTGATTCCCCCTCCGAACATCTGAAAAATCTTGTAAGTTCTGTAAATACTCATTTTGAGTCCTTTGAGAAGTCTGGGGAGGCAAAAGTTCAGAAAGAATTCTTGGATAAGAAATTTTGTGAAATAAAGAACTTGATAGGAAATGATAGAAGAATACTTGGTATTAGCATAAAGAGTATTCAAAATGCTCTAAATGATGGAAGTGATATGTACAAATTATGTCTATCATGGCCCAAAGTGAATGAGGATATTGAGAAAAAGATAAAGGAGCAAGAACATAAATTGTCAAATCTCTCTCAAAATCTTGATCCTCTAACAGTTTCGCCTATAAGTCAAGAATGTCAAGTAATCAACCTGACAGATGAGATAAAGAGGCTTGTTAAAGAAAAAAGTAACATTATGAAGAGAATGTGCAAGCTCCAGGGATTGATTGCCCCCAAGTTAGAGGTCATGTTTAATGCCCTATCAGAAGCTCATACTGCACTTCAGACAAGTAATCCTTCAGATCTGACAAAGGTAGAAGCATATGCATTTTTTCTAAGTGGAAACAACTTAATTTTGGATGGAATGAAAGGGAGTTGGGCCTCTGAACTTGTGCAATTGAAAAATAGTTTTGCAGATATTCTCAAGCTCATGTGAATCAAATTTAATGATTAATTGTACATATGTGGTAGTATATACAGAATTTTTGGAGAGTTTTGGCCTGCGGACCCCACCCTTTGCCACTGATGTCAAAGGGGGAGTGAAGAGCAGTGAAAAATGAGGAATCCAACAAAGGGGGAGCTTCAGAACTAATAGAGAAGCACAAGTGTATAGAGTAAGGGGGAGCTACATTAGACACTTAGTCATTTTTCACTAAGTGTTGCCATCAATGCCAAAGGGGGAGATTATTGGCAAGAGACACTGCTTTGCATTGATAGGTGTTGTCATTGATGGCAACTAAGATCATCCCAATCATCCGTATAACACAATTTTTTCATACCAGAAGTCAAAATCAGAATTTGTCTAAGTTTGGGCAGTTAGGAACAGAGCAGTAACAGGGTCCAGTATCTTGGTCTGGATCTCTCTGGTGGAAAGCCATGGTTTGCTGTGGATCTAATGTAGTTGAAAGCATTTTTAAGAAACTCTAAATCTAGATTTTGGTCATCCGGTGATGAAGGACTCAAAAGATATTAGCTTCTGAGTATCAGGTCTTAGTTTGACAGAATAGACAGAAGAATAGACTAACTTTATGAATGATCTTAATTCTGGATGTATAGAAGTTGTTTATTGGGAAAATGGTGATGACCAGTGATAGTAGCCAACCTAATTGATGATTTGTGAGTGCAAATTTTGGTTTACATCTCATATTATGTATGGATCTAGCTGACAGAGCAGAGTACTCAACAAAGTTCTAAATGTTTTTGAAGTTGAATGGTAAAATGATTGTAGATTATGTTGCAGAATATATAGCCGATGGAATTGGACAATTTAGTGTGTGTGGTGTGTGTGAATAAGGTGTATGTGAGAAGAACAGAAATTAAGGTGCAAATGAAGGCAGAGCAGCAAGAAGAGCAGAGCAAAGATGAAATGTGTAAGATCAGTTTTTGCACTTAACCAGAATTGAAACTCTTGCATGGGTAGATGCTATTCATTAGTTTAAAATCTCTGTTATCCTCTTGTAATATTTTTATAGGTAGTGAGTCTCCATTTGAGCATTGAGCTCTGGGCAGTTAGCCCAAATGCATGTGCAGTCCCATTTGTAAAAATACTTTTAATAAGGTATTAATTTTTGTGGGTTAACCCCCACCATGGTTTTTCCCTGAACCAGGTTTCCATGTCAAAAATCTTGGTGTCAAATGTGTTGATTATGTTTCTGCTTCTGTGTTAATGTCATATGCTTTAATGTTTGCATCATTAATAGTGAAAGAGGTTTAAAAGAAAAGAAAAGGTTATTTTTGAAAACAACTGATTCACCCCCCCTCTCAGTTTTCTGGGTTAATTCCAACAAAGAGGTCTTCCTACTACTTCAAGAGGATTCGGGGTTGCCAACATCAAGGATTTATGAGGGTAGTGGAGTCACACAAATCTTGGTTCTTTCAGGTTCCTCTATTGCTTTATTCAATTGATAGTAATTAGAAAATCTAAATTGCTCTTGGGAATAGTAATTCATTTCTTTTTCCTTGATAGATCTAGCATCTTGGAAGCAATTTGTATTCTTATATTAGATTTGTTTACTTGCAATTTTCCTTTTCTTGATTAGTTGTTTCAAAACAATCAAAAACCCAAAAACATAGATTAAAATTGCATAAGGAAAAGTCATATTAGATTGCATTTCATATTTCAATTATTAGAATAGAAAAAGCATCTTTATTTCTATAAAACACTAAAAAAGCACAAAAAAAGTTTGCATTTCATTTAGCTTTGCGTGCATATAGAAACCCTAGAAAAGATAGATAACTTGCAAACCTTCGATACCATCATGAGTTAAAATATGGTTAAAATGATTCAATCAAACCCTTGATCACCTCACAAGGTAAACACAAGTCAAAGCATAACCAAACCCTAGGTCAACTAAACCCTAGGTCAAAACCCTACGTCTAGTTAAGGTTGGTCATTACACATTTATCTCTATCTTGGCTCATGAATGTGCCTAGGAGTAAGAGGTGAGTGGGTGAGGGCTATCCTCAACGAGATTGAGGAAATCAATCCACAACAACAACAGGATATATTTACTTTACCACAACAATATCCATTTGTCCTCTTATTGATAGAAGAACATAGACAACTTCAAATACAATGAGAACTCATTCAATAAATTGAGAGACAAGAGGACATAAACAAAAGTAACCGCTTACCCACACAAAGGTGGAATAGAAGAAACCCCAACAGGAGAAGAGAAACTAGTGACCCTTCGGGTCATAGGGTTATCTCTACAACAACTGTCATCAAATGAAACATTCAACTTAGCACACAACAACAAAGGCCATAGAACTTGTTGACCCCTCTCTGCGAAGTCCAGCTCTCCAACGAGCCAGACCCCCACCGTGTCTTGCCTCCTCTTGACTGGCTACTTCCACGAGAGCAACAATGACATGGCAGATCGCTACGTGGCAAGGAGGGAAGGGTCCATGTGCTTGCCAACATCTAACCCGATAGCTCCAGGCAACCGAAGTTGCAATTTTGAGTGTATAGTAACCTACGCATTTCTAACAGTGATTCACTTGGAATTTCATAGGCATGTTTTAATTTGCCCACATATTCGCTAATAGAATTACAAAGTTCACTGTGTATGAGGACCCTTTTCGCCAACATCATTATAACTCGATGCTAATATGAGGGCTATAATCACCTTGAAAAATATAATGTATGTGTTTGATCAAGGTATGATTCACCCAACATTTATATGCACCATTTTATAATCATGCGGGATTCACCAAATTATTACTACATCATTTCAAAATCCCATGGGATTCACCAAATATAGATTGATATAAATACAATTGGAACTCTAATTAATCTTTTACATATTTTATTCTTCTCTGATCTCTAGATTCAGATCATATGAAAGTTACAACTATAGGGATTAGAGAGTCAGTGAAAGCCTAAAGGTAAGTGATCATTTGAATTTCTTTACAATGTTATAAGATTATTCATCTCTTTGCAAGTTTTACTTCATTCATACAGATGATTTAAATGTACATCTGACTTACACTAAGAAGATTGTGCTTGAGACCTTCTTCATATAAGACATCTTCTATTTTTGTCTTTTCATCAATACTTATTGTGCCTTTACCACAAATTCTTCAATTGGTGTTGTCTCCAAACTTGATTGATCCACCATTCCATTTTACAAGGCTAATAAACTTGCTCTTATATCTCTTGTCATGTGACTTGAGCATCCACTGTCTATAACCCAAGGTTTGGTTGCCCTTGTGCATGAAATGCAGTTTGGACAATCATCACTAGTAGAATTTTGGTAAATAAATCACTAGGTGACTAAAACTTTTAGTCACGACAACTAAAAATGATTAAATTCTAGTCATGTTTTGCAACACAACTATAAATGACTAATTTGATGGTGGGTAAAAAACACAACTATAAATGACTAAATAATTAGTCACACAAGTAAAAATTAGAAAGAGAGGGGAATTAAAAAATATTTTGAATTGGAAAGAGGGAAATTTAGAGGGAAATTTTTTCCATGAAAAATAATTCAAACAAAAGATGCCTCTACACCCAAGACATTGTTCATGCATTGGACGCGCTATACAGGGGTTGAATTCGTGCTCAAAAATAGGTAAGGCTCATTGATGTCCCTCTTTTTACGTTGATGAATTGGAGCACAATCGCTTGAAGATGTTAATTTTATTGTATTTTGTTAAATTCTGTATTGGGCAGACCCATAACAGGGGGATTTCCCAGAAGTGATAGAAGAGTTTCTGGAGAAGGGCTTGACCAGATACATTGCATTCAATCACCAAAGAACCTTACTAGCAAGTCTGGTGTTCATGAATTTTTTAAACTATATTTTTTTGTTGTGTTTGGTACTCTGTTTCAGTTATGCCCATTTGCCAGGTACTATAAATATAGACACTGAAATCTAATTCAATCTGTTGACTGTTAATACTCAAACAATACCCCACTCTTATCAGGGATCAGGGTTTCAAAGCTCAGTTTTGAAGGATCAGGGTTTCACCTAATTATAGAAGAATTGCCTCAACCTTGTAAACTTTTTAAAAAGAAAACAATAAATAATCTTATATTGCTTAATACCCATTTTGGTTTCTGCCATCCCTATCATAGTTTATTCCCTTGAATAGTCATTATTGTGTTGAAGTATTGGTTATTAATACTAGTGTTGGTGTGTTATGAAGAGTATTCAATATGCTCCATTGTTAAAATGGGGTTTGATTTTTATTAATTGGGGTCATCTTAGGTGGTTTAGCTTGGCTTAAAATGTCCAAGTGACGAGCTTGCAGATCAATCTAAGGTTTCTAGCTTTTTTTTCTATGATATGGAAGTCACCCATTCAGATGTTTCTCTCCCTGATGATCATCTAACTAAAATGTCCTTTTAGCATGATGATTATTGCTTTTTTTAAAATAGAAAGTTCATAGTTTATAATACTAAGAAATCATCAATCTTTTTGCCATTTCTATGATCTAAAAGCAAATAACAAGCACTCAAGAAAGAATCAAAAACAATTTAAAGTCAATTAATAGGGTAGCCTAAAATAAGCCTCAAACAATACAAGGAAACAAGGATTACAACCTAGTTTGAAGTCTTTCCCAAAATTTTGAATCAAGAGTAAACCACTAATGATAAGAAACAATAATAGGAAACATGGTTTACAACCTGGTTCCCATAAATTGTTGACACAAAGCAACCTAAAGAAAAATAGAAACTAAAATATGACATTTTTAAATAATCAGAGCTCTATAATTGTTTAATTAAGATTAAGTAAGTGCACATGCTAAGCCTTCTCTATACGACACACAGTACTGGCCTACCCAATGTGTTGATGAGTACCACCACCATGAGGATGCTCAATAGGATTCATTGCCACACCACGAACCTTAGGCCAACAATTTCTTTTGACCCTATATTTGTGATATGCATTGCTAGATTTGAGCATTGGCTTTTCTGTCCATCCACCACCAGTAACTCGACCAATCATGGCTCTATAACTACCTGGCACAATCTTCTTAGCTCTAGATGGAAGCTTTACCCTATAAATTGAAACCAATTTCCAAGAATCGTCAAACAAGGCTATTAAAAATCTGTAAAATCAAAAATTACACAAATTTGAATATTAAGAGAGAACTTAGATAATTGTTTCAAAATTATTTCCACTACCTTTGGAATGATTGCATTTATTAGCTCACTATAACCTTGGAAAAAAAATTAAGCATAGAAATATGCCATAAGTCTCCACAAGGTGTACACCTAGAACTTAAAATAGTTTGAAAATAATTTGGAAAAAGCCACCATCCATAGGACATCACAACAGATGCATCACATGTTTGTTGCTAGCCAAAAAGCAAGATGATAAACAAAAATGATAACGAGTCAAGGGGAACATCGAGAAGCAGTACATTCAAATTAAATTTCAACTAGATGCTAAACGAGCACAACCCACTTTGACTTGTCATAAGTTCAAAATATTAGAACATGTACATTTTTATGTCTGTAAAGGTGACATCAATCCAACAATGGATCAAACATTTCAGATTGAAATGCAATAGAAATGCATTGCAAATGACATCAATCAATTTTGAAATTACTCAACTCATAAAAGAATAGTGGAGAAAAAGTAGAAAAAATGTTCTTTGATTTGATCGGGCCAATGGGAAATATTGTCTCAAAAATTCAACTATATCACCATGTGTTTGGAAACTTCGTTACCAATACCTTGGCTAACATTATTACACAAATGAAGAGCATTATGAGAAAAAATAAAAATTGATTTGAGGCTTCACTAAGATAGATTGACAAAGAGAAATGATATATCTTACTAAGACATGCATATGACCTCGGAGATGGGATAATACCAAAAGCTAAAATAGATCATACATCTAGACATAATCCACAAAATGCTATTAAAGGTGATATCATCTAGGATACCAATAGGCATTGAAAAAATGAGATTAATAGCTATTGTTTGCTATTTTGACTTATTTTAACAAATGAGTTTCCAATGTGAATTGTCAACCAAGGATTTTATTACCATTCTATTGACTATCATTTTCTAAGTCATGACTATCAATTTTGAACCAAATGAGGCCTTCCAATGCTTTGGCTTGGGGGGCTTATGATTTTATCGATTGATTGTGATGGAGTTGCCTGCCGTGTCTTCTTTTATGACTCCGAGGAACACACATAATCAACAATAGAAATAAGATAGGATGGAAACTATTAGAGCCAATGGGCCATAGATGCAAAATTAAAGTGAATGTCTAAGAATGGCTAATGATCTTTTATTTTGTTGCTTCTACTTATATTTGTTCAGTTGTCAAGGGGGTGTAAGTCATGGCATAGCTCTGTATCTCTTTGTTGCCTTTAAGGTAGATCTTTACATGATTCTTATCTTGGTAGCAGGGGAATCTCAACACCAAAAATTATTTAGAATCCCACTCCTTCATGAAATGTAATGACTGCAAACTACTATCCCTTGACTTGTCTCTACCATAAAGACAACTTTATGGAACATCTAGAGGGTGTAAGTCATGGCTTGGCTATGTCTAAGAAAGTTCATAGTTTGTTCTATCTCCATTTCAGAAATATTGTCTAAAAAATTCAACTATATCACCATGACTTATTCCCTGCCACAGTACCTCAAACTGTTTCTTTGACCATCGCGGGACTGCAGTATACTAAACACCACTTGAATCCTTTCACCACACTACTGCACTCCTTCATTGAAACTATTGCGGGGCCGCAGTATTCAACACTTACATAGCTTAAACTCCTTATACCACCATACCACAAGCCTCACTTGGGGCTGCTGTGGGGGCGAGATGTACTATTTTCCTTTGCTTCTTACCACCATATTGCAAGCCTGACTTGAGGCCGCCACTGGGGTGCGGTGTACAATTTTCCTTTGCTCCTTCTTACCGCTATTTTGCAAGCCTCACTTGAGGCCACCACGGGGGCGCGGTGTACTATTTTCCTCTGTTTCTTCTTACCGCATTATCACCGGTTATTCTCTTGACTGTTGCAGGATTGCAGTGAAGTATCATATGCCACTAAAATTTATACCGCCAACCCACCACTTTGTTTTGAGACCGTTACGGGGCTACGATAATTGATCTCTGCATCCTGCAATGTTGCAAGTGTAATCTCTTCATGTTGCAAGATAGCGATAAATACTCCCTTGTTATCCTTGGCTCTCGCACACTCGCCAAGACCTTTTGAGTGACCTGCGGGACTGCGGTGAGAGACAAAAACACATCAATGGTAAAAAATACAAATATCTTTCACATGGACTTGGTATAGGGTGCTTATGAATGACTCCTAGAATAATTTTAAAAGAAATATGGATCCCTAAGATGGATTTATGGAAGGAAATTTGCATGGATTTATGGATTTATCAAATGTATGAAGGTATCTTTATTGTAGGTTATTTTTCCTATATTTTCTTATTCTTGGTTTGAATTCCTTGATTTTGTGGTTTTTTGTTAGGACCCAAAGCTTTCATATGCAGGACCACCTACAAGGTGCCAAAGGAGTCATCTGGATCATGATGTAGGAGCTGGTTAGTATTCATTGAGTGGAATAATGGTGGATGAATTATCCTGGTCTATACAACAAAGAGATGTACTTGTGTGCTTTGTAGTTTGTTTGTTTAATTTTTTGATGCTTAAAAAACATCATAAATAGATAGGATGATATTTTTTGTAATTTATTACTTCAATCACTTGTCATAGGTCCAGTTGGAGGTAGTAGAACTGGTTGAATGGAGGGTGTACCTTATCTACCTATTTATTCAAGAAGAAATGTTGCAAGTTCCACTTCAGATCAGTAAAGCCTTCACAAAAACATTTGCAGAAAATTCAATAATGAAGAATTTATGCACAAATTCTCTTTTAAATGATGCACAAAGCCTCCACCACAACACCACACTATTGCTGGGCCTTACAGTGATGCAAGAATCACCTGCATCACTGCAAGACCCAACAACAAACTGTGTGGTGTTGAAGTGGAGGCTTTGTGCATCATTCAAAAGAGAATTTGTGCATAAATTATTGAATTTTGTGCATAAATTTTTGTGAAGGCTTTGGTGATCCAAAGTGGAACTTGCAACGACAATATCTGATAAAAATCTACTTCTAAATATGCTTTTGATGGATGTTCATATCCTCATCCAAAGCTCCAATTCACACATAGGTAGGAAGGATGCTTTCAAAGGTTGAGGAGTTGGGCTTTACACCCACTAGTTGCATTTTCTTAAAATTTCTAACGATTTTTTAGAAAAACCCATTTTAAACATATCCTTTAATCACAGTATTCCATTACATCACATTTCTTTGAGGTATTTTTTGAAACAGTTCACTTGCCTTGTCTATGCTTCCACATTTTCATGTATGTCTAGCAGGGCGCTTGTAACTACAACATATGACAAAAAAATCCCTGCTGTTATGCTTTGATGGATGTCCCTTTGTTATTAATGGATATCTGATGTAGTGCACATTATCATAGTGCAAGCCTTTTTTTCAGATTGTTTCATTTAGCATTACCAATATTCTCTACAAGAACATTGTCCTTGTTTAAAATGATGGAAATGGTTCACATCTCTCAGAACAATTTCGCTTGCAACAATCTTGGAGATGAATTTAGATGCAGTGTGAAAATTAGAACATACTCGAAGGTTCTTAACAACTCTAATGGTTGTACCAGGGGCCATGTTTAACAAACCAAATGCAATTGCTAACTTTTCACTATGGTGGCAGATAAATGATTCTTTTTTCTTCTATTCCACACATTAAGTAAAAGTCTTGAATTTGGAAATACCCTACCACCTTCATTTGCCAAGACAATTTCTCCAATTTTGCATAGCTCTCCCATGTTTGTGGATGTGATTAGTCTCCTACACAAAAAAGCATGTACCATTTTATGCCCTTCAATCCAACTACATGCATGTATTTTTTTAATTCCTCTATCTTTCATCAATCTCCTTACTATTTGAACCTCACCACACCTACCTGCTTCTGCATAGATGTTTTAGAGAAGAACATAAGTTGCAACATTTTTAGGATCCAACTAAAAAAGCAGTGTTACTAGAATACTCAACCTTCATTCAAATTCTGAATTCTGAGAAATTATATATAGTAAATAGATTGATGACTATTTGGACAATGAAATTATTAGCTTTCTTAGAAATTAACTGAAATATCTTGTCTTGAAATATCTAGAAGGATTATTTTAATTAAAGAGGATTTTGTGGTTATTTTTGTAACAATGATTTTACAATGCAACTAGCTTGCTATTTTCATTCAGGATACAAGTCATCAAAGTCAAGCACATACCAAGAAGATGGTACTCTACTTCAAACCCTCAACCTCACTTAGTTTAGTATGCTTACATGGGGATATTAAGGAAGTTGCCAAACAATTAATATATATCATTTGTTGTTTGTGAAGGAGAATCCTGTGAAATCCAATATGGCAGTGGATCAATATCTGGTTTCTTAAGTAAAGATGATGTCATATTTGGGAAAGTTGTGTAACATCAGGTTAGTAATTTTTGGATGTTAAGGCTTCCCAGTTGGATATCAAAGAACTTTTCTCATCAACTTAATTTGGAATTTATGTATAATTAATGGATTCTTTCATGGTGTAGGTCTTTACCAAGACAACACATGAACCAGGGTTGACATTTTTTTTTTAATCGATAAGGATTCTTAGAGCATCATAATATATTAATATTAATAAAACCATTTTTACAGATTACAAAAAAGGCCCTTCCTAGCCAAAAAGATAACATAACAGAGCATTTTAACTAAGAGCTCTAAACATAGCTACAGATCTAAAAGGCCTTTTCTGGCCAAAAAGGAAACCAAAGTTATATCGAAGCCAAAAACTTAAAATAGAAAGAGTGGTTCACATGTTGTCCATATTTAAATCTGCAACCCTAAAGCCATGAACCTCCAGTTGGATTCTAACGAGAAAGGACTATGTCATCATTGGTGTAGGGAACTACTAGTGGTTGGAAATTTGACAAGAAGCTCCATGCATTGAATACTTCCTCTATCCTTTCCCTCTTGGACCTTCCAAATGCATAATTGTCAACCTACAGTGAATTATCAAAGAGCTCTCTGTTACCTAATTGCAAACTTGAAATCATCGCTTGATAAACACAGTTAAAACTGGGTTTATTAATGATATCTTCACAGAGGAAGAGTCCCCCTACCAAGGCTAAGCCATCATGGAGATTATAAGTAGGAAAATATTCAAATAGCTTGACATCTAGGATTAGATAGTCATGAACAAACATTGATGCTATCCTTTTAACCTTATCAACCTGATGAAATAAGTCCATCGTATTTGAGAGAAAATGAGATACCAGATGCGAAGCATAACATACCCTGGATTGCAACAGAAAATCTCTCACATACATCTATCGAAGCATCCTCCACCAGCTCTTCATCGATCAGTTTGAAGGCCCTAGCCATGAAATATGAGTTGATGCTTTTATGCATTGGTTGTTCCCATGATTGAACATGCAAATGAAATTGACAATTGTGGAAATACACAGCAAGATCAAAATGAAGAGGCAAAAATGAAATAATGACATAGATGCCATCGTCTCTTGTATAAAAAGAGGATTACATGAGCCAACATAATGAATTGAAGTCATTCAAGCTGGTGGGGAAATAAAACCAAGGTAGATGAGATCCAACTATGGATTATATTGCTCAGCTCACAACACTCCTCATACAGAGCATTCAATGAATAAAATAAAGGAGACAAGTACGGAATGAACAATTAATGCTAGATGGAAATCTACATAGATTACAAGCTTCAAAATGACTAAATATACTACTAGTTGACGTAAATTAATAATTAAATTGACTAAATATACAACCAATTGACATAGATTAGTGAATAGTGAATAAATATGACTAAATATATGACCAATGTTAAATTAGTGAATAAAAATGACTAAATATACTACCAAATTGATCAAAATGATGATTAAAATTAATGACTAAATACACTACCAATGGACAGAAATCAGTGAATAAAAATGACTAAATAAGTGACTAGTTAACAACAATCAATGACTAAATTAATGACTAAATATATCAGTGAAAAAAAATGACTAAATGATGAAGGGGGTAAATCATAAAACACACAACAACATAAATTACACAAAAAAAATAGAACTTTCTTTTATTGATTTAGACAACTTATTACATTATAGAAGCTCAAATACAATCAGAGGAATCAACCCCCCACAGGCTACAACACATTACAACTTCTTCTCACAAGACTCTGGAATCAGCTGCCTTCTGTAACCCCAAATCAGCTAGGGTTTTTGTTTTCCCACCTATTCTTGACTCTACACTTTCCCCCTTAACTCCACTACTACCCAGGGTTCCCAAAAATGGTTATTAATAGCCTTTTTGGTGGCCAACAATCTAATTTTGAAATTTGCATCTCCCTCCAAAAATAGGTCAACTTTCGGGAGCCATAACTTTTGATCCGGGTGTCTGATTGACAAACTGTTTTAAGCACCAGAAAGCTCATAGAGTGCTCTACGCGTTAAGAACCTGATTTGTCAGTTCTAGCTACTTTCAAGCCCGTACGGGGCCATTTAGTGCCTCAAACCTGAGTTTGAATAATTTTTAGGTATTTTTCATAAAACAGAAACTTTAATATCTTTCAACTCACAAATGATCTTTACGTGATTCCTTTGCCAAAGGTCTTATTTTTTAGTTATGAAGCTTCTTGTAAATTTTCACTTCAATCTGTACCCAAATGCAAACTTTCCTAAAATAGCAGGTTGCTATTTTTAGTAGTTTGGAAAAACTGAAAGTTCTATATCATTATTCAAGCGATTATGGAACTAGAACCACAAATTTTGAAAAGAAATGGAAAGAAAATTGATGATTTTGAAACACATCTTTTTTTGGGTGATGCAAGATTGCCCTTACACCACTGGATGCTCCTGCATCAAACACCCAGGGTTATTTGAGAAGTGACCCTGTCACATCTCAGGTGTTTGTGTGAGGAAAACCCAAATGGTCAACCTTTGCCTTAGACAACCAAGAAGAATCTTCAACAGGTCTTCCTTTCCATTTCACCAGATATTCTTCATATTTCTTGTTTCGAGTACTTCTTCCCACATGGCTATCCAAGATCTCTGCTATCTCCTCTATTAAAGTAGATGCTAGAATACTCCACTATTCTTCTATTGGTCCATCCTCTGTTCTACCTTCATCATATTCTGATAAATCAACAATGTTGAAAACAGGAGAAATGTTGATCCCACTCGGCAGCTCTACCTCATATGCATTTCTTAAATCATGTTTCTTCAAAATTCTGCATGGTCCAAATTTCTTCATTTTTAGCTTATTGTATGTTCCAATTGGGAACCCTTCTTTTCTCAAGTGAACCATGACTTCATCTCCTACATGGAATTCCTTATATCTCCTCTTCTGATCTGCCTTAGCCTTGTACTGAATATTCATCTTATTAATGTGCTCTCTCACCTCTTCATTCAAATTCTTCATGTGTTCTATAAAGTCTTTAGCCTTGGCACTTGTCTTTTCTCCTTTGTCTAGATTCCTTAACTCTGAAGCATTTCTTGGACTATTCCCATATACAATCTAGAATGGTGATTTACCAGTACTCCTATTGACATAATTGTTGTAAGAAAATTCTACCTGTGGTAAAATTAAATCCCATCCCTTAGGCTTATCTCCTACTAAGCATCATAGCAGGTTACCCAAACTCCTATTCACCACTTTGGTCTATCCATCAGTCTGTGGATGGTGTGCAGAACTAAACTTCAAATCTGTCTTCAACTTCTTCCACAATGTTCTCTAGAAATAACCAACAAACTTGGTATCTCAATCTGAAACTATGCTCTTTGGTAGACCGTGTAATCTCACCACCTCCTTGAAAAATAACTTTGCAATATGAACATCATCATTAGTCTTCTTGCAAGGAATAAAATGTGCCATCTTCAAGAATCTATCCACCACCACAAAAATATAATCATGTCCTCTCAGTTTCCTTGGTAAACCAAGAACAAAATCCATACTAATATCATCCCATGGCTTCTTAGGTACAAGTAGTGGCTAATACAACCCCGTATTCTGACTTGTTCCTTTTGCCATCTAACACACTTGGCAACACTACACAAACTTCCTCACATCCTGCTGCAACTGTGGCCAATAATAATTTTCACCAATAATAGCAATGGTCTTATCTCAACCAAAGTGTCTAGCTAATCCACCACTATGCTTCTCCTTTATCAGGTTCTCTCTCATGGAACTCCTTAGAATGCACAACTAGATTCCTCTAAACAACATGCCATCTTGGATTATGAAATCCAACCATTTTGTCATAACCAAAGTAATAGGTTCTAGACAAGCTTTCTAGGCCTCTGTAAAATCTAGATCTTCAGGATACAAACTTTTGAGCTCATTGAACCCAACAACCTCTATCTTCATTTCTGTCAACAAATTTTGCCTTCTACTCAAGGCATCTGCAACTCTGTTGGACTTCCCACTCCTGTGTTGAAAAAAAAGTATAACTCTGCAAAAACTCAACCCATTTTAAGTGCCTTTGATTCAACTTTCCTTGACTATTAAGATACTGCAAAGCTTGATGACTAGTCTATAAAACAAACTCTTTTGGCAATAGATAATGTCTCCATTTCTTCAAAGCCTGGACTATTGCATAAAATTCCCGATCATAAACCAAATACTTTTTCTTGGCATCATTAAGCTTCTCACTAAAATAGGCAATGGGCTTACCTTCTTGACTCAAAATAGCTCCTATAGCACTGCCACTAGCATCACAATCTACTTGAAATACCTTATTAAAATCTGGAAATGCCAAAATAGGTTGCTTTGTCACTTTTTGCTTCAATGTATCAAAGATTTTGTCTGCTCCTTTAGTCCATCTAAACTCTTTTCTATCCCCTCTAACTGTCTCAGTTAGGGGTGCACAAATGCTACTAAAATTCCTGATAAACTTTTTGTAAAAACTTGCCAAACCATGAAAAGATCTTACCTCAGAAGCACTCCTTGGCATAGGCCATTCAATGATAGCCCTCACCTTCTCTGGGTCCATCTTAAGACCTTCCTCTGAGACAACAAATCCCAGGTATACCAACTCCTTTGCAAAGCTACATTTCTTTAGATTGATCAACTTCTCCCCTCTCAACTTCTCCAAAACTTTTCTGATATGCATCATATGCTCATCCCAAGTCTTACTAAAAATCAAAATATCATCTAAATAAACAATAACAAAACTTCCAAAAAATTCTTTCAATACCTCGTTCATGAGCCGCATGAATGTGCTTGGTGCATTGGTTAGCCCAAATGACATGACTAACCACTAATACAAACCTTCTTTTGTCTTTCAGGATGTCTTCTATTCGTCTCCTTCCCTGATACGGATTTGGTGATACCCACTCTTTAGGTCAATTATTGTGAAGTACTTGGCTCCACTCAAACAGTCCATTATGTCATCAATTCTTGGCAATGGAAATCTGTACTTGATTGTGATCTTATTGATGGCTTGAGAATCTGTACACATTCTCCATTCTCCATCTTTCTTTGGTTCTAGTACTGTAGGTACTGCACATGGACTTAGGCTCTCCCTTATCAATCCCTTCCTTAACAGCTCTTGAACTTGTCTATTCATCTGTTCACTTTCTACAGGAGTCATTCTGTGGGCTGCCTTATTTGGCAAACTAGCTCCTAGTATCAAATCCATTTGGTGACTTATCTTCCTCACCAGTGGTAAACCTTCTGGTACATTATCAAAGATAATGTCCTAAAATTCTTCCAACATATCTAAGACTTTTATTGATACATCTTCACATTTCTCTTGACTAATCTTAGGAATCAATGCAAAGCAATGACGCTCATGCTTCATACCCTCCAAAAATGTTCTACCATCTACCAAGCAAATTTTGGCAGTATTACATACCTTTTCTTCCACCTCCTTCAAGGGATTCAATTTATGACAAACTCTATCCTTTGTTAGGGAATATGTGTTTGCACAGACATCATGGATAGCACTCCTACCATATTGCCATGGCCTCCCCAATAGCATATGACATGTGTCCATTAGTATGATATCACACAACACCTCATCATGGTAGTCTCCAATCTTGAACTTCACTAAACACTACTCATTGACCAAAGCTCTATGGTCCTTCTGTAACCATGCAATTTGATATGGATGTGGATGCTTTCTTCTTGTCAACTTCAACTTGTCAACCATCTCCTTTGAAACAAGATTATCAGTGCTCCCACTATCAATAATAATATCACAACACTTACCTTCACATTTGCACCTTGTGTGGAATAAACTCTTCCTCTGATTGGGTTCTTTCTCCTCATTCAACAAAGTTCTTCTGACAAATAGGGTTTCTCCCCTTTCAACATCTTCAAAGCACTCAAACTGTGCATCTTCATCTACATGTGCAACTCGTGCATTACCTTTAGGTCTTCTAATCATCCTTCCTTGATGTTGTAGACACTTGTATGCTCAATGCCCTTCTTCTCCACATTGGAAACAGGTTCCTCTAAAACCTCCTCTTTCGGATCCTTGCCCAGGTTTACCTCTTCGTCATCCTCTTTGCTCACCATTGTTCTAGTCATGAGGGTGGTAGGCATCATCCCCTCTCTAATTTTGACTAGTTCTAGCTTCTTCACTTTTCTTTTGATCTTCATTACGGCCTCCATAGGGTCTTCCACTAGTCCTTCTGCCTTGACCTCTTCCCCTTTTCTTGCTATTGAATCTTTTATTCAGCTTGTCTTCCACCTTCAGGGAAAACTGGTACGCATCTTCTATGGTGGTCATTCTGACTAGGCTCAACTCCTCTTGAATACTCGGCCTCAACCCATTAATGTAACGAGCTACCTTCTCCTTGTTGGGCTTTACATGGCCTGTCCTGATAGTAATGTTATAAAACTCTTCTGTATACTCCTTAATAGACTTGTTACCTTGCTTCAGTCCTTGCAACTTCTTCAGCAGGTCCATCTCATAGTCCACAGGAATGAACCGCTTCTTCAGTTTCTCCACCATTTGATCCCATCTGGTGATCTTTCCTTTTCCTCTTCTGTTCCTCTCTAATTAGATCTCCTTCCACCAAATATTGGTGTGGCCCTTCAACTTTGTTTTTGCAAACTTGACCTGATCTAGGTCCTCCACATCTTCATACTCGAAATACTCCTCCATGTCATTGATCCAATCAATAAGCTGTTCCAGATTCAAATCTCTAGAATATGTAGAAACTTTGATCCTGGGCCTCTTTCTAATCTTCAAAATGGCTCTCAACAACCTAACTTCTGTAGGATCTCCTACAACTTCTTGTTCTTCCTCAGATAGCTCTTCTTCAGCTTCATCTTCACTTTCTTCTCTTGTTCTCAGCTCAAACCCTCTTCGTTGCTCCTCTTGCAATGCATCGATTTTCTTTTGTAGGGCTCTAAAACCCTCTTCCATCGAAGTATTCCTGCCAATACATTTTCTTCATGGATGCATCTTGATCTCTGCAGCAAACCCACAACCTCAGGTCCTGGTACAAATTGCCTCACAGTCGGTGATCTGTCTACACACTCAGGAACCCTTACTTTGATACCACTTGATGAAGGGAGTAAATCATAAAAAACACAACAACAAAAATTGCACACAGAAAATGGAACTTTCTTTTATTGATTTGGACAACTTATTACATTACAGAAGCTCAAATATAATCAGAGGAATCAACCCCCCATAGGCTGCAACACATTACAACTTCCTCTCACAAGACTCTGGAATCATCTGCCTTCTGTAACTCTAAATCAGCTAGGGTTTCTATTTTCCCGTCTATTCTTGACTCTACACTTTCTCCCTTAACTCCACTACTACCCAGGGTTCCCAAAAATGGTTATTAATAGCCTTTTTGGTGGCCAACAATCTAATTTTGAAATTTGCATCTCCCTCCAAAAATAGGTCAACTTCCGAGAGCCATAACTTTTGATCTAGGTGTCTGATTGACGAACTGTTTTAAGTGCCATAAAGCTCACGGAGTGCTCTACGTGCTAAGAACCAGCTTAGCTAGTTTTGGCCATTTTCTAGCTTGTACGGGGCCATTTAGTGCCTCAAACTTGATTTTAAATAATTTTCAGGCATTTTTTGGGAAACAAAAACTTTAATATCTTTCAGCTCACAAATGATCTTTGCATGATTCCTTCGCCAAAGGTCTTATTTTTAGTTACGAAGCTTCCTATAAATTTTCACTTCAATCTGTGCCCAAATGCAAACGTTCCTAAAACAGTAGGTTGCTATTTTTAGCAGTTTGGAAAAACTAAAAGTTCTACATCATTATTCAAGCGATTATGGAACCAGAACCAAATTTTTTGAAAATAAATGGAAAGAACATCGATGATTTTGAAACACATCTTTTTTGGGTGATGCAAGATTGCCCTTACACCATTGGATGCTCCTGCATCACTAAATAAGTGACTAGATGACAACAATCAATGACTAAATCAATGACTAAATATACTACCAAATTGATCAATCAAAACAACCAATAAATGACTAAAAATGGTTTAGTCATCAATTTGGTCGTGTTATAAATGACTGACAATAAACTACTAATGGTCACGTGACCATGTTTGGTCATTTATAAGTAGGTTTTAGTAGTTTTTTTAGTAATATATTGCTCTTTTTGTACTACTGCATTGAATTTTCACCTTCATGATTGTTCTTCTTGACTTTCCATTCCTCCTTCTGATCTGTCTTCTAGTTTTTAGGAATGTCTATCCTTTTGTCTTGGTTATCAAGATTAGTCATCTGAGATTTTGACTTTGCCAAGCTACTTTTGCAAAACCTTGCTATGTGCTCAAAATTGTTGCAAATATGACATATTATGTTGAAATCAATCAAAGGAACATAATGATTTATACTTACATAATCACTTCTCATTCTAGATCTACATTCAATGGCTTTGTGACCATACTGATTGCAAATGAAACAATAACCAGAGAAAGCATAATTAAACCCGTTCATGAATGTCTGTCTTGCAAGAGTTGATTTTCTAAATTTTCTTCCTTAAGAGATGGCAGGGATGAAATCAACTTCAATTTTATTACTCTCTTTCTTCATTTGGCACTGTCTTCTCTGAGTCAATCTTATTTGTAGGAGTAGAAGATTGTTTGACTTCATCATAGCCCAAACATGACTTCATGAATAGAGGTCTCTGAATGTTTATTATATCATCCAAAATTTCATAGATCTTTCCAAACTTGATATTCTTATTCAATTGAGCATGTACTTTTTCAACTTCCTTTCTCAGTGAAACAATTTCTTTTTCTATTTTTAAACACTCATCTAATTTGGCTTTGAGGTTAATGTTCATGATGTCTTCAATCCTTTTTTCCTCTTCAACTTGAATCCTTAAACTGACAATCATTTCTTCTGATTCTTTAAGCTTTTCCTTTTGTTCTTTGTTTTCTTTCCTTACTAATCTCAAGTCTTCAAGAGCAAAAATAAATTCACCTTTAAAATCAACTTCACATTCTGCTTCATCAATGAATGTCATGTCTTCTTTATCATTAGCAGTGCTATCTAAGTTGTCTAGGACTTCCATAGCCATGAATAGGGCTTCTTCTCTTTCACTTTTTGATGAGGAGTGATCTACCTCTCCTGATGAGCTATTGTCCTCTTTTGAGTAGAGACTTTTCTTGTGTTTGTTGAAGTTATTCCTTTTAAAACCCTTAATACTATTTTAATTTTCTCCAAAGGGACACTTGGATGCATAATGACCTATTTTACCACAATTAAAGCATTTGAAAGGCAACTTACCTTTGTACTTGTCGGAGCCCTTCTTTATTTTGCTCACAAAGTTTGCTTCCTCACCATTAGATCCATTGCTTAGGTTAGATTCATCATTCTTTTATTTCTTAGATGCTTTAAAAGCAACTTCCTTCTTTAAAGTCTCCTTACTCACATTTTTCATTTCATAAGCGGTAAGAGATCCATACAAATAATCCATTGTAAGCTTATTTAGATCTCTAGCTTCTTCAATAGTAGAAAATTTTGAATCATACCTTTGGGGAAGAGGTCTTAGGATCTTCTTTACAATTACTAATTCTTTTATTTCTTCACCAAGTCCTATGATAGCATTACCAATTTTGTCCACCTAGAGCATATAGTTAGTAGTGTTTTCTTCTTCCTTCGTCTTCAAACTTTCAAACTTGCCTCTATATGTCTGTAGCTTATCTTGTTTTACCTTATCATCTCCTTCATAAATACTATGAAATTTTGGATGAAATTATATGAATGTGTGTTGTCATTCATCTACCACAATGAAATAACCAATCTTAGTGTCACATTCTAATTTTTTAAACATCCCATTATGAGCCTCTCTTATTTTGATCTCAGTATCTTGAGATTTTAGAACTTTTAAGAAGAGTGTAGTTGAGACTTTCGATGTGATTTATTTACATGGAGGTATAATTTTGCCCAAACAATATTTCATTATATACAAATCTTTAGTGGTGAAATATACATCATCATGCAAATTCTCATTTTGGGAGAGGACATAGTGCTGACGCACTCTAACTTCATTAAGCTCTTAAATAGTACATCAGATTTTCATAAAATTTTTACCATATTTCTGTATTTGAGTTAAGAGTTTAAAGCTATTGTTTGGGGTTTTGGGTATCAATGATGTAGCCTAATTAGCTACATCTTCATTGAGTTGTCCAAAAACACCCCCCAAAAAGTTAGACCAAAATATATATACTAAGGCACCTATTACCGATCACCTTATGTGTCATTATATGATTGGTTGTTTCTTTGATTCGACATGTGAAGTGTATTGTTGCACATGTATTGGTTGTTTCTTTAATTGGACATGTGAAGTGTATTGTTACCTTCAAGGCCCCTTGGGCATCCTTGGCTTCTTGTAAATTTCTTTTGAGTCATCTTACCTCATCATCTAGATGAGTGCTTGAATTATTTGTAGAGGGTTGTTCCATGTGATGGATTTTTGACCTCATTTGTATTCTTCTTTCCTTTTGAGGCATGTTTGGAATTGTAGGGTTGTGTTCCCATGCGGGATTGGTGAATGATAGAGAACGTTTGGGTTTCCTTCTGTCTTATTCGTAATTTGAGTCTTCATAGTCGTGACAGTTAAAGACTAGTGCATTTGGATCAGGTGGTACATACCTGTCGAAAGAGGGAGTTTCAGGCTCCCTTGAGGGAATGTTCCCTAAGTTGAACAAATCTGGTTCCATCATATTTAGGGGCGTCATAAACACCATAGAATAAATGAAATGAAAAGCAAGGATGGTAAGAGTGGAGACGAAAGTGGTGAAGACAATGAAGATATTTGCAAAAGAAAGAATGGCTAAAATCTGCAAGGACATGTGAAAAGTGCAACAAAAGTTTTTTCCCTTCACATCAAGTTCACCATAATATATACACTCAAAAACATGAATCGGTAGCCCAAGGTGGTTGAGTTGGATTTGGCGAGCACATGGGCCCCTCTCGTCGCCACGGGGTGAACCTCCACGTCACTCTTGGTCTCATGGAGGTAGCCAATCAAGAGGAGATGAGACACAAGAGTGGTCTTGCTCACTTGAGAGCTGGACTTTGTGGAGAGTGGTTGGCCAATCCTGGGGCCTTTCTTGCATATGGATTCTAATATGGTGCTCTGTGACTGTTATAGTTGAAATAACCATATGACCCGAAGGGTCACTAGTCACCGCTCTCTTGCTTAGATTCCAAAGATTCCAATGTTGAGTTGGTTGATGATTACTCTTATTTATGCTTGTAGACACCCAAAATTGTCCCAAATTTGTGTATGTATTGCAACACCTTGTTAAAACATTATCCTAGACATCATGTAGCATTTTGTCCAAAATCCCACTCTCAATCCCATTTATCGATTAACCAATTAATTAAATAAATTTTATTTATTTAATTAAAATCCCATTCAATCCCATCCTTATCCTACTTAGCCAATTAATTAAATAAATTTTATTTATTTAATTAATTTCTACATCATATCCCAACTAATTCAAATATTTTATTTGAATTAAGCTCCCCACTATCCAATTAATTAAATAAATTTTATTTATTTAATTAATATCCAACTCATATCCCAACTAATTCAAATATTTTATTTGAATTAAATTCTCATCATAAGCCGACTTTCCAATTAATTAAATAAATCTTATTTATTTAATTAATTTATCTTATCATTTAGCCGACATGTGTGCCTCTTTCATTTAAAAAAGATAAGTGGTACTACAGCCTTTTATTTAATATCTTTCATATGTAGTACTTTTTATGTACACAAGCACACATGAGCCCTATCCTCCTTGACACTTGTCAAATGACTACAACTCCCTTGAAGAGTGGGAATACCTAATCAATCCTAGCCGTCCACATCAATCAATTAACTTTTTAATCTCAACCATCCATTTGAACCAAGCCTTTCCTATAAATCAAACCCCTCACAAGCCATTAGCAGGCATTTGAGCTTCAAGTAACATTATTCTGCCAAATTATCATTAGCATGCATTGATCCTCAAGTATCCACATGCTGTTGAAATATCATTAGAGCCTTTGCATCCTTCATTCTAGCATCTTCATCTTAATGTTATGCTGCAGAAGTGAGCACCCAACATTCCTCCAACAATAATCCTTCAAAATCTTGCATGCTCATGCGAGGTGGAGAAGAGCAATGGAGATAAATCAAGTTTGACATGGAGATTGGTTTGCATTTACATTTGTTATTTTGATTTTCATGTTGTCTTGTGCTTCATTGTGCATTGCTAGGGTTTTTATCATTGCTGTTTATTCATTTGTTATTTCATGTTAAGTCTGAGTTGTTCTTCAAATTTTTGTATGATGTCTTATGTTTGGAATAATCTCAACCTATGTTGTTGTTCCTAGATCATCAATTGATCATGTTGTGGCCTTGGGTGAATCTCCTTAATCTCTTTGAGGATTGCCCTCATCCACTAACCTCTAAGTCCAGGGCACATTCATGAGCCCAAACCTAGATAGAGTTGGTTGGAGTTGACCTCGATTTGACTTAGGGTTTGACTTAGGATTTAATACCTAAGGTTTAACTTGCGTTTCTTTGTGTTGGGTTGACTAGTGTTGACCTCGTGATGAAATTGATGGTTTGACTAATGTTGACCTCGTGATGAAATCGAGGGTTTGCAATCTTCTTGTGGTGCCAATATTTTTTTTTTGGTTTTGGAATGTGTGCAAGCCTATATGAACGCAGGACAATATTTTTGAGTTTTTTGGGATTTTTAGGAAAGGAAAGTGCTTTTTTTAATCTAAGAATTGAAATATGAATGCAATATAGAATGGGTTTACCTAATGCAATTTGATCTATTTTTTGTTTTTGTTTTTCTAGATATTTGGATCTAATTACTCTAAGAAACAAAATTGCTATAAAATAAAGTAAACTAATGATGCAAAGTACTTAAAGTAAACTAATCTAACAAAAGAAATCTATCTATTCTATCAAGGAAATCACAACATCCAATTACTATTCCCAAGAGCAATTTTAAGATTAGCTAATTACTATCACAACAAAAAAGCACTAAAGAACCTACAATATGAGACACGTGACCCTCCACTAGCCTTAGGAATCCTTGTGTCAGCAACATCTTCATCCTCTTACAACAACAAGGATCTCCTCTTGGCAACAACAAGGAAGGGATGCAAAAGAGCTTTAGAAAGCTAGAAATGTGAGCTCAATGTGAGCTAATGAGCACTATGGCTTGCAAATAGGTAACATTATCAATGTGTTGAGAATATTTGAGAAAAGATTGGATGAAACAACAATGAAATAAAAGGCTCGTATGTCCTGTATGATCATATAGATGCTATGTGGAAAGCAAAAACTTGCAAAGACTGGATGCACAAATGAAATTTCCTCCCTCTGTGCTTGAGGGTGGGGGTGTTTGTAGGTTGAAAGATGTCATGAAAGGTGGGAGAGAATGGAGAGTTAACTCCATTGATTGGAGAGTTAACTCATTTGATTAGGGAGCAAACTTGGCTAATTAGGGAGTGAACAAGTCAATATAGTTTATCACTAAAGAAAAAATGGAGTTAGAAAGAGTGCATGAGTTGACAAGTAGAGATAAAAAGGAGCTAATTATGCATGCTTGGAGGCTTGAAATAGTTAACTCTATGTTTAGGCCAAAAAATCATGCAAACAAGAAGAAAAATAGGTCAAAATGAAGCTTTTTTGCATCCAAAACTCAAGTTTTTCCACAACTAGAAAAGATGACAGGGTCACCCAGGGGCGACGCATAGAGGGTAGGTCCTAGGTTGGAAAGCAGGGCTGGAGATGGTTAGTTAGGTGAAGTGGAGATGAACTGCCTTTGGAAATTGGTCAAAAACCAAATCTCCAGTTGCAAAAGTCAAATCTCTTAGGGGACATCCTGAAATAATAGGGGGAGATTTTTCGTGGTTGACCAAAACTAAAAGATGAAAGTTGGAGATGGCTCAAGAGGTCCTCTACAGGGCTCCTAGGTGTGGGGTTGTAAGAAAAACACTAGGGAAAGTTCAAATCACAACAAATGGATGAATACAAGGCTTAGAGATGAAGTCACAAGCACAAAAAGCGAGAATCAACAAGTGTCAAAAAGCATCAAAAGAGGGGAATATGTTAGTGCAACCAAGGGGAAAAGAGGAGGGAAAACCCACATGTTACCAAGAGAATCATTGCTGAGAGGGCATTATTTCATGCTTACATGTATGTGACAAGGATTATGAGTCATCATGGGGTCCTTGTGGAGGTTGTGCATTATTTTGGTGCTTACAAGGTTCTATGGAGCTCTTTGTGAAGTTCAGGCATATTGGAATGAAGACATTTTAAATTTGAGTACAAATTTATAGTTATTTTAAGGTTTGACAATGGCTATAAGTCAATTTCACCATGTGGTGTAGAAGTAATCTTGCATCAACCAAAAATATTTGCTTTTAATTAATTTGTTTGTTTGATAGTTTCTAGTTATCATTCAATCACAACAAAAGCCAACATATTTCACCACAAGTTGAGATCTAGTTTGGTAGTTTTGTGACTATGATTTATAGTGATGGATGGACATCATATCCATATTCTAGGGAATTTGGGTCATCAAAAAGGTGTAATATAGTTCATGAGCATCTACTAGGATAACATACTTGCATAGTTTTAACTAATCCCACTTGTACCATGTTTTTGGAGTTTGTGCTAGCAAGAGAATACTTGTGAAGATTCATTGGACCCTAAAGGGCATAGGTTGAGCATCGTACAAAGATTCTCCATTATGTTATCATAGCATTATTTTAGAAACTTGTTAACACTTTCCGACTATATGTTTCATGAGGCATAGAACTTTGTGCCACCTTGTAGATGACATGGATTATCTTTGAGGCTTGGGATTGCTATATATACATGAATTTTGATCATTTGAAGGGATCATCATGAGAGAATGGAGTGTAAGTGTGAAGGAATCAAGAAATAATGTAGGAGAGCAAGAGGATGAGGTGTAAGAGAAATAGTTTTAGCATGAGGATGCGAGTTTGAAATGGAGTGTGATAGTGATAATGAAGATGCTGATAGTATAACATGTAATAAGATTTATCTGAGTAGTTTAGTTTCTTGTTGTAGGCAAATAGTCATGGCCTGATATGTAAGAATCCCATTGTGGCAAATTGTAATCATTCAAATATGTGGAATATATAAATATTGTGTTGTTATTTTATTGAAATATTACTATGATTGTTGTGTGTGTGAATCTCATCGCATGGTTGGACAATCCTTCATCCATGACTACATAAAGTGGTATTAGAGTAAATGTTTAAATGCTTAAGGATTTAAGAAGGAAGAAAAATAGGAGATTTCTATTTATTGAACTAGGGTAGCTTGTGAAGTTTTTACGGAGATATCATCAAGTGTGAGGTAGTTTCAAGGGCTTGTAAGTAGATCGTTGAAACCTGAGGAAACCCATAGGAAGTGTAGATTAGAAATGTAAATAAGGTGAAAATACTTAACAAAATGCAACAAACACAAAGCTATACCTTACAAGCAAAATAGTTCCCATCAAGGGAGGAAGGAGCCTTTGCACCCAAAACAAGCTCCTTGACAAAGATTACCCTAGACAAATGGATTCTAATGTGAAATGCTATCTAAATTGTGCAACTCACTATCCTAGCTCAAGAGTGATTTTGGCATGGTAACTTTGCATAAACTTGGATCATGAAAATGGCTTGGGAGAGGTTCTATTTATAGACTTTTGGAGGGGATTTTGATCCAAGGGTGGAGATTGATTTGGGAGATCAACGATGGAGGATAAAAGTGATGTGGAGGGCCTAGATTGAATCTTGAATGAATGGAGGGCTAGGAATAAAAGTGATTCTTTTATTCATTTTGGGAAAAGGGATATTAAATAAGGTTGGGTGAGATGGATTATTTTTGAATTAAAGATTCATATGGGGGAATGGAAATGAATTAAAAATTCATTTGGGGAAGAGGAGAAATAAATGAGGTATGGGGGTGTAAGGAGAAATAAATGTGATGTGGGATCTTTTTAAATAAAAATTTGACTTATGTGGATTTAATTCAATTTTTTATTTGGAGGATGTGGGGAAGGGTGTTAAAAAAGGTTTGACCACACAAATGAAGGGGTTAGGATAAATTAAACAGAGGTTTTATTTAATTAATCCTAGGGCTATGATGAAGTAGGCTAGGGTAGGAAATTAAATAATAGCTATTTAATTGTCTAGGGTAGGGATAGGTCAATTATAGGTTGAATTAATTAGTTAACATGGTTTTTAACTAATTAATTGGATTTAGAGAAAAGGGGGGAATTGATTTAATAAATATTGCATATTTATTAAATTAATTGGCTAAGGTTTGGACTATTGAATTAATGAAATTAATTCAATTTTGAGGATAAAATGGTGTGAATTTGGAAAGCAAAAGGGGTAATTAATTAAATAAAAAATTAATTAATTGGTTAAAAGGGAAATTGGTGTGTTTCAGGGTTGTCGGGAGTCAGTTTGATGGTGAAAGATTCCCATGTCTCGACACCCTCCTTATCCCTCCTATTAATTAAATAAATTCATTTTATTTAATTAATTTATCCCTCATTATCTACCTTGACCATTTACCCATCCCTTGTGATCAATTAACTTACTTAATTTATCACTAAGACCCTACAACACTATCCCTCATTAATCAAATAAATATTCCCAATATTTATTTGGTTTAATTCTCCTTTTCCCTAATCCTCATTAATTAGATAAATCATGGTTATCTAATTGATCTAGCCTACTAATTGACCTACCCTAACTTACCCTAGCCTACATCATCCTAGTCCTAGGATCAATTACGCAAAACCTCTGTTTAATTAGTCTTAACCTCTCATGTGGGTGGTCAAACCTAGTTTAACACCCTTCCCCACATCCCCCAAATTAAAAATTGAAATAAGTCACACATCAAATTTACTTCCCTTACAAGCCCATACTCATTCATTACCTCTTATCCCCAAAATGAATTCTTAATTCATTTCCCATTCCCCAAATGAATTTTTAATTCATTTCACATTCTTTCACACCCATACCTCATTTATCACCCCTTTTCCCAAAAATGAATAAAAGATTCACTTTTATTCATAGCCCTTGATCTCATCTTTCAATCCTCATCCTCCATCCTCCTTTCAGAAAACCTATAAATGAAACCCTCTCCAAGCCATTTTGGAGAGACTCCTTCATGCATCAAACCTCTACCAAAATCACTCACAATCTCCTCATCATACCACCATAATGTCAAAATCTTGCCTCATCTCCATCTAATCTATCTGAATCCACTTGTCTCTCATCTACATTTGTGTTGAAAGCATTGAGCAATCCACATCTACACACTAGTCATGGGTGAAATTTGAGGAGCTCATGGGTGCAACTCCTTCCCTCTTGGATTCGTGAGTCATTATGGAGGTATAATCATGTATTTTGCATTTGATTTATGTTTTGCCTCTTCATTTTGATTTCATTAATCACACATCTTGAAATTGGGCTTAAAATCAACCAATGTCTTCAATCACATCTTGAAATTGGGCTAAAAAGAACCATTGCTTGACTTGTCTTCATCACATTTCATTTTTTTCTAAGGGATAATTTACAAGTGAGAGTGTGAGTCAAGTGGGTGTGTGTATGCTCTCTCCTCGCACTGCAAGGTGACCTTGGAGATCAAAAACACCTCGCTTGATTCGCTTTTGTTTACCCTTTCTTAGGAGGCCTGCTAGGGGATTTCATCACCCCTAGGGACGGCCTCATCCGAGGCTGAATCGAAAAACACCCTCATTGAAATCAAAATCTTGTCACTCTTGGCTAAGCCCCAAAGAACTTTCTACCTTTGGGAAGTGAAGGTGAAGGGTGGGTTACCCCCTTCTCTTGGCTGTGTGACAGGATTTCACTTTCAATTCTTAGTCAACCTCATGTAAACATTGCCCAAACCTAACTGGCTATACCCCATCAAACTAGACATTAGGGCTTGTTGATGTGTTTTACACATGTGCTTGTTTATTCATCATCATATTCTTCCAATTCAAATTTCAAAATTGCTTTGTCTTGTGTGAGTGATTCATGATTGTACATGTGTGATCATTTCATTGAACATTGCCAAATTAAAATAAACATCAAACACATAAGACAAGTCATTCACGTCATTCTTCCAACACATTCAAATACAATCACTCATCTATCCTAATCACCTACCTTATCCACATCATCATCCAAATCATTCAATCTAATCTTATCCTAATCACTCTCATCATCCTTACTCCAATTCATCAACATCATTCTAATCCTATCTCATCCAAATCCAAAATCCAAAATCAAATCCAACATCAATCATCTCTTCTCCATTATCCACTCCAATCAAACATTCCAATTCCTAATCCTTAATCAACAAATCATCCTTGGCACATCAAACTTTGGTTAAGGACCTAGTCTCCTTCATCCTACATCAATCCCCTCATCCAAAAGCCCAACCAAAACTATCCACATCATTATCAAAATTCCTCAACATCATTATCATCCCAATCCAAAATCCAAATCAACCCAATCAAAAAAATCAAGACCGTAGTCAAACACATCAACCCTCTTGCTTAAGATCATTAGTCTATCAAAAGCATAGAGAACCATCCAATGAAAACAAATCAAATCAAATCATCTTAAGGTCTTGAAATTTTCATTCCCAACATCACAATCATCCATTATTCTCCATTTAATCTCATATCTCTCCCACAAAATGGATCTTTATGAAGCAATACAACAATTACAAAGACATAGAAAAGTCTATGAGAACATGGATCCTAAGGCTAAGGAACAATTCAAAAATGACATTAAAGATATACCCTTAGCACACCTCATCATTGGAGAATCTCAATCCCCTACCCAACCTTCATCATATCAACAAACACCCTACACATCATCCCCATCCACATCATATCAATCTTCATTCTTTCAACCTTCATACCAACCTACATCTTACATATCCACTCCATCACCCTCCCATCAACCTTCATTCCATCAACCTCCATCATATCAACACACATCCTACATATCCATGCCATCAACCTCATATCAACTTCCATCATATCAACCTTCATCATATCAACCTTTACCCTCGTATCAATCTCCATCCCCTTACCCATCCATGCCATCATACCTATCCAACCAATCCATACCTCCACCTTATCCATCCCCCAACCTTTGTCATGCTAACTTTGATCAAGGGAACACCAATCTAGCACACCTCATATCCAAAATCCAAACCTTACATCAACAACTGTTCCCCCATACAAACCCCCCATCCTCTAATCCCCATCCCATCAACCTTAATCCATCACCAAATCCACCTTACAATCCCCCTCCAATCCTCACATCACAATATCCCTCCAACCTTATCAACCTTAATCCATCACCTTATGTATCTCCCAATCCACTAATCCCTATCACCCATCCACCACCTAATCCACCATTAAATATTCCAAGCCCTAACACCACGACATCCAAGGAATCCTTGTGGGATTTCCTCCAAATAACATCACCAAGCAAAGAAATGGAATCCCCCAAATCCTCCACCCCTCCAACACCACCATAGTCCCACACCTATCCTTGAAACCATCCAAGAACCATCACAACCTAATCCCATCACCCCCATATCCAATCCCAATCCTAATCCCACACCAACCACCATCATTATCCATCCATTATATTGTTCTTCAACCCACACAATCATGAAGGATACCATCCATTGGCTATTAGCAAGGAATAAAACACCCTCATGCAATCCAACATCCACCAAATCTCTTGAACAACCCCCTATCATAAGTCAAGAACCATCATGTAGCCATGTTCAAGAATACATAAGTCAAGCACCTATCACATTCATCCAAGCACCTATTGCATCCATCCAAGCACCTATCACATCTATCCAAGTCACTCCCACTTCTATCCGACCAAATGAGCTAAGTCAAGAATCAAATCCAAAGCATGTTGAAACATCAAACCGTTCTCCTAATCAAGATCTAACCATCCCATCTAATCCCATCCCTGATCCTCTCCCATCTATTGATCAACTTATTGATCCTACACCATCTTCTACCACCCCGTCAGCATCCCCCGTTAATCCTTTACCTCCATTAACCAATCCCATCCCAAATCCATCCTTCTATTCACTTGGACAAAGCACTTTCCTCCATGGTGACTCCCTTGTAGGAGGTGAACAACTTCCATCCACCATCTATCCTCCTCTAACAAATAATGGACTCGCATCTTGTTTCCAAAGGACCAAACACCCCATTGCATATCGTATGCTCCAACACATGAACTATCAAGGCAAAGTCTTAGGCCTTCATGAACAAGGCATCTTGGAGCCCATTCACACCACATTCCATCCATCCTTGCATGGCCTTGGCTATACATTCCAAGAAAAACAACCTAAACATGTTGGTACCACCCACACACCTTCTGAAATCCATTCATCCAATCCCAAACATGATGCATCTCATCGTACCCCCAAAGTATATGACGCCATCCCTCCTCCATCATCCTATCATTTGCAAAAGCATGTGACCATCCATCTTCCTTCATCAAATTTACCTCCACTACTTCTAACTCCAAATATTCCTATCAAATCCACTCTACCTCCTATCCTACCAACGCCAAACATCCCTATCCACAAATCCCCTTATCCTCCCATCCTCCCAACTTGTAATATCCCCATCATCAAATCCCGTCATCCATTTATCCAAAAATCCACTTTTTACCCCTCCACCCATAAACCCCGTAAATTTCCCAATCAAGACCAACAAAAGCACACATCTTTCAAACATGAAGCTTCCCCCAAATCCATGGGATTCAAAAGTAATAACTTGAATGCCTCAACTCATAAAGCACAAAAGCCTAAAGATGTTATCCCTTCCATTCAAAATGAAAAATCCAAAAGGCTATCAAAGCCCACACCATCACAAGAAAAGCAAAAATAAAAATGGTGTGGGTCCCCAAACAAAAAGCATAAAACTCTAATAAGGCATCCACATCCCAATCCACTCCAAACTCCCAAACATCTCGCTCCCCATCTAAAAATCCCATAAATCCTAAGTCTATTTGGGTCTCTAAAACCCCAAATAGACCATCCAAAAATCCCCTATCCTGATCCCCATTACTCCCAACTCCATATCCAAAGTACAAGCTTCCAAATGCATCACGGTGTGTGCAACCATTGGTCTTGGTTCCCCTCCATCACTTAACATTCCCACATACCCCCATCTCTCCATCTTTTGTTCACTATCCTACATATCTTCCCCATCACATTCCTATGGTCCATGCTTTTGCATAATCCACATCATAATTCACATAATACACATCATAATCCATTATCTACCATCCATTCCATCTTCTCCTATCTACCAACAATCCATGCAATCATCATCCATAATGCTATCCAACATGGGACCATATTCTCCTTGTTATGGAAATAGACGCTAGAGTCCCCACTCCATTAAAAAAGAAAAAAATAAAAAAATCAAGAAAATAGTAAAGAGAAAAAATCCGTCCAATGGTGAAAACCACTCCTCGTGGCGCCTTGGGCAAGTACCTTGATGAAAACCCCTTGTGGGCGTCATGCGTAATCCCTACTCCATCCATTTTGTATCCCTACACTTGGGGGCAAAACCATCTAATCTCCACATCCATAACATCCTTTTGCATATCCTTATCTTATCATATTCCTATCCACTACCCCCTATTCATCACAGCATTCCCTATCCATTCTATCCACTATATCCTCCTCCTTAGATCTTGATGAAGACAAGGGGCAAAATATCAACAACATGCTTTGGAGACCTCTTGGAATACTCCCTTTGTAAGTATATTCTCCATACATCTACTACAAAGTCCATCCATTCAAACATGACCCATCATGCAAAATCCTAAGTATTGGGGCATATGATTCCTTGCAACCTAGCCCTTGGAGAAAATCCTTATCCCCATCTCCTATCCATCTATCTTGCATCCATATCTCTATCTTCCAATCCATCTATCATGAATCTCCTCCCTCTCCAACCCCATCACCCTCACCTCTAGACTTGGTGTTCCCTTGTCATTGCTATCTAGCATAAAGGTTACCTACACGAAATCCAATGCAACCATCTCATAATAAACCATTCCTTTTCCAAAAATAAAAAAAATCCAAAAACATCACAGAAAATCAAAAGATTCAAAAACATCACAAAATCAAAAAATCCAAAAACATCAAAAAATCAAAAAATCTAAAAAAATCAAAATATCCACAAAATTCCAAAAATAATTTATCCATCACAAAATCAACATCATTCCATCAACATCACATCATCTTCCAACATCATCACATCTATCCTCAATCATCCCACATCATCATCACAAATCAGAACTACATATCATAATCACCTGCATCTTAATGTGCCTTGATCCCGTGGATACAGGGTATGTAGGCAGTCTGGGATACGAAGGACGTTTCCAGTACTCAGGTGCATAAGATGCACCCATCCAACTTGCTAAGCTTACACTAGATCCAAACATAGCATCACTTATCAAAGCATCATCCCTTAACAAAAATTATCAACTATCAAATCAGCATCAACCACAACTTGTCACCATCATATCTTGAGCCAATCTTACAACATCAACAAAACATGATCCAATCATCAATTGATTCTTGCCTTAGGATATGTCATTCCTACAATAGGAAGAATCTATCAAATCATCATCCATCTTGGCAAGAGAGACAATGGTTACTTGTTTGGTTCGTTGGTCTTTTCGTTTTTTATTTTTATCTTTTGTCCTATTCAAAGATCACATCAAAGCTACCTTGATCTCACTATATCATGGTATGTGGTGAAAACATCTAGAATGGGCCATAGTCTTGCTTTTCTGCATGCTATGCTTGTGGGTTGGTCTCATTACTCCAAGCTAGTATTCATATCTTGTTGATCATAGGGTCGGTTCTAGCATATTGATCCCCTTATGCATCTAAGGTTCATCATACCTTTTGTGTACTAAGGACTTATGCTATGAGTCCCCTTCCCTCGTTAGGACAAGGTTGTACTATCTTAGGCATGCATGGGATCATCCCTTTGTTTGCGTGTCTAATCCATGCAAATGTTGGATACACATCATCACCCTAGTCTTCTATACCTTGGTGAAAACATATCCACTTTGCTATATCAAACCTAAGATTGCTCTAAATCATTTTTCAACACAATGATCATCCACCAATCAATCTCCCAACATCATCATCCTTTCTTCTCACCCCTTATCCTCCAACCACTTCAACTAATCTCTTCCATCCATTTCGAGAGCACAATCGTGTTCTTGCAACCCGCCTATCCTCTCAAGGGGGCATCACCCTTACCAATTATCCCCAAACCTTACCCTATTCTTCTAAGCCAAAATCTTTTTTCTATCCAATCCAACTCTATATTTTAACTTCTTTGAAATGATGTTACTTAGCCACAACACCATCTCAAAGAGGGGCAAATGTAGACACCTAAAATTGGCTTGCTTCATAAAACAATTTCCCATGTCTCGACACCCTCCTTATCCCTCCTATTAATTAAATAAATTAATTTTATTTAATTAATTTATCCCTCATTATCTACCTTGACCATTTAACCATCCCTTGTGATCAATTAACTTACTTAATTTATCACTAAGACCCTACAACACTATCCCTCATTAATCAAATAAATATTCCCAATATTTATTTGGTTCAATTCTCCTTTTCCCTAATCCTCATTAATTAGATAAATCATGGTTATCTAATTGATCTAGCCTACTAATTGACCTACCCTAACCTACCCTAGCCTACATCATCCTAGTCCTAGGATCAATTAAGCAAAACCTTTGTTTAATTAGTCCTAATCTCTCATGTGGGTGGTCAAACCTAGTTTAACACCCTTCCCCACATCCCCCAAATTAAAAATTGAAATAAGTCACACATCAAATTTACTTCCCTTACAAGCCCATACTCATTCATTACCTCTTATCCCCAAAATGAATTCTTAATTCATTTCCCATTCCCCAAATGAATTTTTAATTCATTTCACATTCTTTCACACCCATACCTCATTTATCACCCCTTTTCCCAAAAATGAATAAAAGATTCACTTTTATTCATAGCTCTTGATCTCATCTTTCAATCCTCACCCTCCATCCTCCTTTCAGAAAATCTATAAATGAAACCCTCTCCAAGCCATTTTGGAGAGACTCCTTCATGCATCAAACCTCTGCCAAAATCACTCCACAATCTCCTCATCATACCACCATAATGTCAAAATCTTGCCTCATCTCCATCTAATCTATCTGAATCCACTTGTCTCTCATCTACATTTGTATTGAAAGCATTGAGCAATCCACATCTACACACTAGTCATGGGTGAAATCTAAGGAGCTCGTGGGTGCAACTCCTTCCCTCTTGGATTCATGAGTCATTATGGAGGTATAATCATGTATTTTGCATTTGATTTATGTTTTGCCTCTTCATTTTGATTTCATTAATCACAGGAAGCTTGTAAGACAAGTGCCAGTTGTGAGGCACTTTATAGGGTGATTGTGGATGTACACCACAAACCCAAGGTAGTTTGCACTAGATTCAAGATGTCACCAAAGAGAGGGCATGGTATTGTTAATTTTGTTGGAAGACCAAGTGGATGGCTTTGAGCAAGATTGATGAAGAAACCCTAACACTAGGGTTGAGGAAATTGATGAAGAACAAGAACCAAACCCTATGGAGCAAAGTGAAAGTAAAGGAGATAACAAAGAAAGGATGTTGAAAGCCATGTTGACTATTGGTAAGAGGACCAAAGTAGAAATTCCTAATTATTCTAGTAATTTGAACTTTGAAGAGTTGATAGATTGAATAATTGATTTATAGAAGAGCACTTTGAGTATGAGGATATTGTTGATCTAGATAGAATGAAATTTTCTAAGACTAAATTGAAAGGCCAAGTTGCTATCTTGGTGGAAGGAATTCTAATCAGAGAGAAATATGAGAGATAAACCTAGCATTAGAAAGTGGGATAGGATGGTAGAAAAGATGAAGTCTAAGTTCATTCTACAAATTATTAGTTACAGCTGTTGAAGGAATTATATAATTTATGGAAGAGAAAATGACTATGAAAGAATACACTAAGGAATACTATAGGTTGACAATCCAATACAAGCATGTCATGAGAAAGGAGCTAAGAAAGTGGTAAAATGAATCAATGGTTTGAGGGAGTCCATTTAGAAGGAGTTGGACATGTGGAACATCCAAATAGTGGAAGAGGCTAACCAATTGACAGAGGCTAGAATAGAGGTAGAACTACCAAAAGTAAAGAGAAGAGAGATCTTGAGTACAAGGATTAGATGCAGTGATAGAGGAGCATACCCAAGGGGTCAAGGGAGAGGTATCCCATACCATAATTGATGTAGTCAAGGTAGGAGGGTCCGATGAGGGACTGTCCAACCTTGCAGCCTTAAACTATTAAGAACATGATCAAATAGAGATGCATCGGAAGTATATAGCTAACAACAAAAAGAAAGAGACATTCATAAACAGTTAACATGAGATATATCCTGGGTAAACCCAAAAAGGGAAAAACCCAGCCTTCAAAGCTCATTCTTCATTATATTATAATCTCAAATAACATTACATATTCCTCTAGGGATTTACAGATGCTAGGCTTACAAAAGATTCCTACAACACATCTTTATGTTCTCTGTCTTCTTCTTGATTCTCTGCTCTGCAACTTCATCTACTCTCTTCTTTTCTCTATGCTTCAGTTTTGCTACTTCAAATCAAAACAACTCATCATCTTGCTTCTTAAATTCGCATACTTGATCACTACTTTGAAACAATCCTTCATCTCTCATTTGTATCCTCCACAAGCCTTCATAACATTATCAAGTCGGCCTAATTGCAACTGCTATTATGAAATGTGTAGACATAGATAGGTTGTACCTAAACATAAGGTATTGCTTTGTTGGTGGAACTTTGTGCGGATCTTCATGAAGGTCGGCTACATCCTCAAATTCCTTGAATGATGTTCCTTTAGGCTCCACAAGTGATGGAATTGCTCCGCAAACCAATTAGACTCCACTGAACACTGTCTTCTCTACTTTGTGAAAACAGGTAATCTTCTGATAGCGACATCTCTTCTGAAACGAACCCAAATAATCTAAATTTTGGATATGATGAAGATGATGATGTCTAGATGATAAGTCTAGCTTCGTAGCCTCTAATATATAAATGTAGTAAAATGCAGTAATCTCCAAGTTTGCTCTCTCCGACACTCTGCAACTTAACTGTCCCAATTGATGTGAATGCTTCTAGATGCTCCTACATTAGACTTTAGGAGTTAATTGAAAAGTGAGCCTCTTCAATTTGGTTTGTATTATGTCAAAATCAATGTGATCCCTTAGGATAAGTTTGGCACTCTACTTGCAAGTCATGCACTGCTTCAATGATCGGTGGTCTAAGAAAGTCTTCTCTGTAAACTGCCTCAAGTTCTTCATCTTCTGGTGATCCAGGTTTAGTGGTCTACTTGCAAGCCTTGCACCACTTCAATGATCGGTGGTCTGAGCAGGTCTTCTCCACAAGCTACCTCAAGTTCTTCATCTTCTAGTGATCTAGGTTCAACCTCTACTTGCAAGCCTTGCACTGCCTCAATGATCAATGGTTTGAGCAAGTCTTCTTTGTAAGCTACCTCAGGATCAATGTCTACTCCAGTCAATTATGAGATAATTAATACATACTTGCATCCTCCAGAACAATCATGTGGCTGCCTTGATACACTTTTTGATCTCTAGTTCATAGATACATCAAAATCTTCCAATTTCTGCTCTGCATATACTTCTCTGCTTCTTTATCCTTATTTCCTTTACAAACTTTCTCTTCTGGTAAAATATCATGTCATTCCCTTTTTCTCTACAATATGAATTTCCCTTTCCCTGCTATGCTTCACACTTGTTCACACAAACTTTCTCTTGCATTGTTTTCTCAGTTCTATAACACAACTCTCCTTAAGATCAATGCTTCACCCTCTTCTAGGTTCTCTATTAAATTTGATGACTCAAAAGATTCCTCTTCCTCTGCATAAACTACCTCTGCATTATTTATAGTTTCCTCATCATTATCCTTTTTTGTAACAAGTTCTTGGTGACATTCACTGCTTGATTCTTTTTGCCTCAAAACTTGAAAACAGGTTCCCCTTCTAGCAAATCCTCTTTCATCTCTTCTATATCCTTCACTATGATAAGAATTATGAAAGTTAATATGCAACTTAATGTTAACTGTCCCAATTGATGTGAATGCTTCTGGATGCTCCTGCATCAACAATGAAGGAGAAAGTTGAAATATCCACCATATAGAGAGGGAAGATAGTGACTCTTACCACAATGACTGGAGATATGATAGTGAAACCTATGATAGAGTTAGAGATTATGGTAAATCCCACTGCAAAGATAGGGAAGACAATGATACACACTATAGAGATGGATATCAATAGGGTAGAGAAGGATATGGGAGGAGTGAGAACTTTTAGAGGAACTTATTTCAAGTGTGGGGAAGAAGGACATAGAGCATTGGAGTGCCGAGGAAAGAGGGTAGAAGGTAGCTATAAGAACTACATTTGTGGATGAGAGGTCACCTAGTTTAGAGAGGGAGACAAAACATGGAGAATCACTTATCTTAAAGAGAGAATCAAGGTACAAAAGTGGAAGGAAACTGGTATAGAGAAAGATATTGTTTAGGATTAGATCCAAAGTAGGAGGTAAATGTTGCAATGTTGTCGATAGTAGTAGTATAAACAACTTGGTATGTAAGGAAATGGTTAAAAAATTGGGATTGAAGAGGTTGCAGGATCCTTGTCCATATAGGATTGATTGGTTGCAACAAGGAGACAATATACCAGTGGAAGAGCGATGCTTGGGAAAATTCAAGATAGTCCTGAGCATATTATGATGAGGTGTTGTGCGACATTGTGCCAATAGATGTGTGTCAATTGTTGTTGAGAAGATCTTGGTAATTTGATAGAAGTGTTGTATATGATGGGAGATCTAATACATACACAATATGGAAGAATGGAAAGCGACCACAAGTTGATTGCACTGAATGAGATTGAGGAGCAGTATTGTAATAGTGTTCAAGTTTGCATAAGGGATGAGTATTATGCATTGGCTCCAATGATCTACAACACCACAAGCCTATCAAATAGCATCATAGTTGTAAAGGATATATTGTAGAAAGTGGAATGTGGGGGCAGAGGTCACCAAGGGGATGACATCCAAAGAACAAGACAAATTGAGAATATGAAAAGGAGTTGTATAGAGGAGTGTGGAATTATATGATTGAGTGAGAAGCAACATAGAGGTGTATGTAACAACAGAGGATTAGCAAAAGAGGATGAGTGAAAGATGTGGAAAATAAGTTGGGGAAGGAAGAGGAGGCAAAAGGATTGTGAATAGAAATAGGTTAGAAAATGTGTCACAAAAAATGATTGGTGGAACAAAGTACTACAACCAAAAAAGAGGAAGCTTGAAGGGATATTAGCTAGTGATGAGGATGGAAGCAAGCAGGATGGATCACTTGAGGTGTACTTGAAGAGATGAAAGGAATGTGTTGAAGAAAGAGTTTCAAGATAGAATTCAGAGGCAAGGGAATTTCGTTGGAAAATGAGGGACTCATTTTTTATTTACTTTGAGTTTTTGATGTAGGAGGATCCCTAGGTGTAGAGGTAATCTTGCATCAACCAAAATATTTTCTTTTAGTTCATTTATTTATTTGTCAGTTTCCAGTGATTAGTTAGTCATGAAAAAATCCATTGTATTTTACTGCAAGTTGAGATTTGGTCTCATAATCTTGAGAGTATGTTTTATAATGATGGATGGATGCCATAGTCATCGAAAAGGTGTAATCTAGTTTGTGAACATCTACTAGGTTGACAGACTTGTACAATTGCAACTAGTCCCACTTGTACCAAGCAAGGGAATACTTGTGAAGATTCATTGGACCTAGGAGGGCGTATGTTGAGCACCACAATGAGATTATCCATTTGGTTGTGACTTAATGGACTTAGAAACTTGTTAATACTAGCCAACTACACATTTCATGAGGCATAAATCTTTGTGCCACTTTGTAGCCAACATAGATTATCTTTGAGTATTGGGATTGCTATATATACATGAATTGTGATCATTCAAAGGGATCATCATGAGAAAAGGGAGTGTGAGTGTGAAGGGATCAATAATAAGGTACAAGAGTAAGAGAATGAGGTTTGAGATAAAGAGTGTGAGCATGAGGATGAGAGTTTGAAATGGAGCGTGATAGTGATAATGAAGATGCTAATAGTATGGACATGTTATAAGTTTTGTCTGAGTAGTTTAATTTCTTGTTGTAATCAAATATCTATGACCTACCATGTAACAAGCTCATTGCAAAAAAATATAACCATTCAAATCAATGGAATCAATAAAGATCATGTTGTTGTTTCATTGAATTGTTATTGTGATTGTTGTGTGTATGAATCTCCCTATATGGTTGGACAATCCTTCATTGGATCCTCTATCTATGACTACATCACCATGCGATTGTATTAATATTATTGAATTTTAATTATGCTATTAATTAAATCACCTTATCAACAAAAGTGTGGAGTTATGATGTTTATTTATATTCACAATAGTTATAATAAAAATGTTCACACGAGGTCATTGATAGAAATCTACAAATTGGATAATGTGTACACTAGTTGCAAAGTGTACAATAATTTAAACTAGATAAGATTTGAAATATTCACAAACCTTTAAATATTTTCATATATAAGAATTATTAAAGTTTGTAATTTTAATCAAAAGATGTTTGACTCTAAAACCTAAAAGTTTGATGCAAAATTTTAAAAAAAGATAAAAAGGTAAATTTTTTTTAAAAACCTTTATAATGGCTAAAATGTAGAGTCCCAAGGGACATAAGGAAGGAATGGCTCCTTACCGGCTCATTCCCCATGTGAGGAAAAAGTTTGCAAGTTTCCATGGAAAAAATAGAAGTAAACAAATAAAACATAAAGGCTTTCTGAACTTTTCATGCTCACACATAAAAGTCCAACTTCCATCTTCTCTATGAAACTCGGCCTTTGGCAAGGTGATCATACAAGTTGGAAAGCAAAAAAAAATGGATCTTTTGAAAATGGTTTTAGAAACTCTTAAGCAAATGCAACTGGAAGGTGTAAAAGATGATGTCCACAACCATTGTTGTTATCCTTCTTGCCTGTGCCCACACTAGAATGTGCTCTATATTTAGGCCAAAATGTATGCAACCATTGAAACATCGTCAAGGAAAATGACTGTTTGAAAAATACCCCAAAGAGAGGCCATCTCATGGAATAGAATGAGCACAAGGACATGAGTACAAACTATGGAAGAAGGGACAAGGCACAATAAAAGTTTGATAGAACACAAGAAGAAAATGTGGTCACAAGAATGCCAAGATTGTTGGATATATTCAGGAATGGATTTATGGATAAAGCATTAGAATCTAGATTCCTAATGTCCCCTAATGAAATTGTTCAAAATATTGTTGTTAAGATTGCCTAGGTGGATTTTTATTGATCTCTATTGAAAATTTGGAGAAGGAACTAGTCTGGATTGTTGTTGAGAACCTAGTGGATTGTGAAAATAATGAAATAGGGCTCATAGAGGTCTACATAAATTGTAAACTCCACCTTCAAAATGAGCTTCTATTGAGTCTCAACAAGTGCCAGCATTACCTACGTCTCAGTCCTCTTCTTCACATGCAGGTGAGAATAATGCTTCTTCTTTAATTGGAGGAATTAATAAGGATTAATGAGTTGAGAGAGCATCTGTGTGAGCTTGATTGTCTAACTTGCAAGTTCTCCATGATTGGAAAGAACATGTGAGCTCGATTGTCTAACTTGCAAGTTCTCCATGATTGGAAAGAACATTAAACCTCTAAAGGTAAAAGATATTACTATAACAAAAGAATTAAACTGGTAGAAGGCATATCAATTATTGAATCCAATTGAATGGGCAGATACACCTACATATTGAAATGAATTTTCAACTCTTGATAGACGAAAGTATTATTACAACATGGAGGCAAAACAAAGAAAGTGAAAAATAGTAGAGGAGATGAAGGTAGTGCTTCAAAGGAAGCCTCGAAAGAGGCTTTCAATATAACAAATATTGTGAAATTGTATGATGTTATTGCACATATAAAATAGCTGCAAAAAGCCCTAAAGGGTTAAATACAAATACCTGTTGGTGTTGGAAATAAGCCACACCCGGACCGACGATGGACTAGTTTAAGAGGGGCTAGTAGATCAGTGGTAGAGCACTCCAGCAACAAATGGAAGGTCCTAGGTTCGAGTCCTAGCTGGTCCATGTCTCAACATGGTATCAGAGCCAGGCCTAGGCTAGAAGCCCCAAGCACACGAGAGGTGTGGCTTAAGGGGGGGTTTTGGTGTTGGAAATAAGCCACACCCGGACCGACGATGGACTGGTCCAAGAGGGGCCAGTAGCTCAGTGGTAGAGAACTCTAGCAACGAATGGAAGGTCCTAGGTTTGAGTCCTAGCTGGTCCATGTCTCAACAATACCTATAGAGCAAATCTATGTGAAGAGGTTTGGTACATTTTATCCATGCAAGACACATTGACAGGATTGGAGTGACTTTTGGAGAATTTTGAAGCTAGTGTTAGTATTTAGAGTAATGTCTTTACCAACATTTTTTATAAAATTATTAAGAAGATCATCCTTAAAGAAACAAAGTGACAATAATGGTTTTAAATAATCCAACATGTAAATATTTATGTTGTTTCATTATACTCAAACAATTATGATAACTTAGCTTCCAAGGCCATTAGATTAAATTGAATTCATGATTCTTTTGATTCTCATTTATGTTTAGAGGACTACTTGGTTTAACCATAAACCCTTCAAATTAAAAGAGAATATAAATATTAATCTTTAAGGATTAATTAGGTTAAACCATTTAGTTTTTAGTTTAGGTAGTTTTTCTTTATGTGGTAGTTAAACTATTCTTCACTGCTTATAAATAAGAATGTAAACATTCCTTTGAACATATACAATAATAAAACAATTCCATTTTACCTTGCTTTTAACCTAATCTAATAAAAGGAAGCATAGTCAATGCATATAAACTTTAATATCCTAAATTATCATTTTTTTGAGAAGACACGGTTCATAGAATCACCAGGTCACATCAAACTCACATGAACGTAAAACATATGAAAAATATGGAGTAGGGAAAATCTTTTAGGAAGATCTAGATAAGACCATCATAGATATGATATAGGCATGTTTCACATAGGGCTTTTCCTACAACTATGAAGCCATGGTAGTTTAGATGTAATTCATGCAGTCGAATCACTATCATAACTTCACTTTTCTATGTCATTTTTGGTTTGAGGGTTTGTGGCTTCTTGAACACATAAGCTTTCAATTTCAATAACATCAGTTGTTCTAGTTCCATTATTGTTAGCTAACTACACACAATTCAACAATAGTAATAAAATATTTCCAAGACAATCCAAACAAAACCCCACCTTTGAACCTTGCAATTTGGCATAATTCATGCCAATAGAAGTAGAAAGATAGCAATAGCCATAAACTTATGCCCTTTTTTGTAATTGATTCTGGACAAGGCTCAATGAGACCCTTGTACTAGAGATCCATGCAGTGGGATCCCTAGACCTTCAACTACAACCATTTCAATACTATCCCTCATGTCTAGGGTACAAACTCACCTAAAGTTCTAACAAAAATCCTACAACTTGTGTCCAACTTTCTATTAAATTCCTACAACTAAAGCAATATTATTCTATCACTCTAGCTGACCATGGAAGATAAGAAACCTAAACACTATAGTAAATTCAATAAGATATTTTGAAATTTAACAAGTTTTTACCTAACATCTCAATCTTTACGATGAGGAAAATTTAGAACTAGTGATCTATAATAAGAGTGAAGGTAACCATTAAAGAAAAACTACACAACACTTGATTGATCATGACATTGAACATTGTCATTCATTGCATGAAACCCCTCTCAGATATAGTACTACATTATTGGTTGATGAAGGAATCGAATAGAGAGAAAACCAAGAAAATGTGATTGGGATTTTGGATTCATTATTTGAAAATATAAAGAATCAAATTTTTTAAGGTAGTGAGACTCCAAGCGAATTATGACACTTAATAATAGTTTTAATCACTTCCACACAAATTACTTTGTTTTGGCATGATAAACATGCATGGGATCCTTTATAGAGATATTATTACATTATTGATTGATAGGGGGATCATATAGGGAGAAAACCAAAAAGAAAGTGATTGGAATTTTGGATTCATTGTTTGAAAATATAGAGAATCAAATTTCATAAGGATTGAGAGTCCAATATAATTATGCCATGCAATAAGATTTCTATATCATGACCATATAGGCTATTTTGTTTTGGCATGATAAACATCATGCATGACTCAATTTGTGACATACAAGATGGTAAATTTTAGTGGAAACCATTGCTTACTATTAAAAAGTTACACTTATTAATTCCGTGATACTTACTTGTCAAGATATTTTTCTTGTGGATAACAACAAAGAAGAGACATCCTGGGAGGCTCAGATTTGAGGGGCCCACTTAATAATATTTTTTGAAGTGTCTATAATTAATTATAAACATGTGTTAATTATAGACATATGTATATACCCTTGTTTAAATATAGATAATTTTTGAAAAATGAGAATACAAGTGAAGAGGTGCTAAGTATGACTATAATTTTGTATTGATCATGACATTGAATATTGTCATGGAACAATTATTATTGATTGATGGTGGGGGAATCAAGAGAGAAAACTAAGAGAAAGTTATTGAGATTTGGAATTATTGTTTGAAAATACATCAAATTTGGGAAGGAGTGAGAGTTCTAAAAGAATTGTAACACTTAATAAGGTTTCTCTATCACCTACCCACAGACTACCTTGTTTTGATTTCAAAGATATTATTGTGTGGGACCTTTTATAAAGATATTATTGTATTATTAGTTGGCTTTTAAGGGTGTCAGATAGAGAAAGCCAGAAGGTGATTGGGATTTATATTATTGTTTCATTGTTTGAAAATACAAGATTTCTATATCACCTGCAAACGGAGTGCAAAATACTCCTATACAGACTGCACAGACCTGGGCATCGCTGTCGTTATCTGAAGAGATCAGAAATCGGAATGCGGACATGAATGGTTTCAGGCATTGATAAGTTTTTGTTTCTTCTTGTGTACGATAGGTATCAATGAGAACACAGCGTTGGCATTGATAATTCGGAGAAAATTTAGAGTCTAGATGCATAATACTTGTAATATTTATTGACGGTTAGTGAAGCATTTCATATTCATTTAAATATGTAATAGACTACATATTAAAAGACAAATAATGAAACATTTGATATTTATCCAGAAGTAAAATGTACATTAAGTTAAAGATATAATAAGTATTTGATAGAAGAATTATACATCAATATATACTAAATACATAACATTGTTGTTCTCACAAATTGAGTCTCTTTTCTATAACTTTGTTTTTTAAGAGTTGTTTTCCTATTTTCAATTTTCCATAACAGTCATATTAAAATGATGGAAAAATTCTTAGTCTATCTAACGACTTAACATATCCAACAACTTAACACATGATACAACCACAAATGTATGAAAGGGATTGCAAGTATTTCATTGGTCAATGAAAAATTATTGCATTCTACTTCTGCTTTCTCTACCAAATGAAACTTTCTTGTCACATGAAGATGAAGAAATGATTACCTTATGTTCGAATATGTGTTGAATATATAAGAAGTAATTTGTGGGTAGAAAACTCTAGTTTTTATCCATCATTTAATGCATCTTGTCAATGCTATATAGAAGAGGTTTGAAGAACTAAAACTGTTAAAAGAGAAGCAAATGAAGAATGATCAATCAAATGAATCTCAAGAATATTTGTGATCCTATGAAATCTTCATTTCAAGCTGGTACCTTGAAGCTTTAGACAATGAGTTTGTTTGTGGTGAAGATGCCATTCCTACTCCTCTACTGATCATAGAAGAAAGAACATATATTGATGAGTCCAAAGGTACATATGTATTGTCCTTTTCTCCTCCTTTATCATCATTGGATAAGTTTTTTTTTGAGTTTATCACAATGAAGAGGGATGGAATTTATTTAATCAAGGATGACCACATGCTCCTTGAAATTACTATTCATGAAGTGAGTTTGCAGCCTAAACTACAAGAAGTCTACTCATCTCAGGATTTGTATGAAACGTTGGTAACCTAAGACTTATTCTCCTCGTACTTCAAATGATCAAAGATGCATCCAAATGTGGGACATTGATATGCGTGATGTAATGCAAGAAGATATGATCAATATTACAAATGGTGACACTAAATTGATTCAAGAGGCTTCTAACTCCTATGAGGAAGGGTGGTTGTTTGGGTATGATGCATTATTCATGAAGGTTATGTATTTCAAAGACTTCAAATCCCTCACCATGAAAGTGAAATAACAATTTGGTTCATCGATGCTTCATAGATATAGTTCATTATTCGGCACAGGTGCATATTTCTCTAAGTCTATTAATGGGTTCACATGATCTACCATGTACATAGGTTACCTAGGAATTTTTTTCATGTTTGTTTCTATTTTGTGTGTGTATTTTCCCTTATGTTTAGTTTTCCTTGTGTCAAAGTCCTCTATTATTTCTTGTTGTATTATGTACACTATCGACTTTATGACCCAACAAACAATGTGCCGGTCTTTTGCTAGAGATTCTAAGTTCCTACTGCATCCACAAGGTCCTCATACCTAGTTAGAGCTAGTTGTCATCCACTAGAAAAATTTTAAACTTTTCATGCTCATTAAAAAGATGTGTGATTAAGTTAACCTCTTGAATACCATGTTGATCTTTCAATTCACATGTGTAGTCCCTTTGTCACATTAGTTTAATCAAGTTCAAAACATTAATATCTACATCATAAAGTCTTGGTTGCAAATGTCCTTAATCATTTTGTAACGTTCAATTGCTCATTGAACTCATCAATTTGTGGTCATAGTCACAAATGGTTTAAAGTCAATTCTAGACTCTTCAGAGTGTTGCAAGTTAGTTGAGGTCAAGTTATAAATTTTAGTTCAACCTAATTATTGATGCAAAAATGATTGAGTGTTTGATCATATCTCAATAGTAGAAAAATAAATTTTCAATTTATGTGATAGGTTCTAAGTGGCTCTCTATGAAGTTCAAGCATGTTAATATGAAGACATTTTAAATCTAAGTGCAAATTCACAATATTTTAAGGTTTGGCAATGACCACAAGTCAATTTCACCATGAGATTTTATTAAAATTTCCAAATTTTAATTATGCTATTAATTAAATCACCCAATCAGTGAAAGTGTGGAGTTACGATGTTTATTTACATTCATGAAAGTTTTAAGAAAAATGTTTGCAAGAAGTCATTGATAGAAATCTACAAATTGGGTAACATGTGTGCGAGTCATAAAGTGCAAACTTAATTCAAATTAGTTAAGATTTAAAATTTTCACAAATCTTTAAATATTTTTACAATTTCTGAGTTATTAAAGTTTGTGATTTGAATCAAAATTTGTTTAATTCTAAAATATTAAAGTTTGATGCAAAATGTTGCACTTTACAAGTCAAAATTCTGCTTATTAAAGGATAAAGGGAAAAGTAGAACCACTAAGAAAGTAGAGAAATTTAAAGTTTCTTTCAACTTCCCCACTTTCTTGCATTCTAATTTCTCATCATAAAGTGCTAGCACATTGTGGTCAACGTGTCGGTATTTTACGTTGGAGACCAACCCTAATGTAAAGTGATAGCATGTTGACCATAATGTGTTGGCACATTGTGGTCAACATGCTGGTATCTTACATTGGGGACCAACCCCAATGTAAAGTATAGACATGAACTGACCACATCGTGTTGGCACTTTAAGCTCTCCACATTCCCATAATCCTACAAGGATAAAGGGAAAAAGGTAAAAAAATCTTAAAATCCTTTATAATGGTTAAAATGTAGAGTCCTAACGGACATAAGGAAGAAATGGCTCCCTATTGGCTCATTCCCCATGCAAGGAAAACTTTTGCAAGTTCTCATAGCAAAAAAAATGTAAAGGAAACAAATAAAACATGAGGGATTGGCTCTACTAGGGTTTCTTGGCTTTTCTTCCATCTGTCATACTACTTCAAAACATAGGAGTCCTTTGATTTTGCCTAAATTTAGTGTGACACTCTTTTCATCACTACACCTGCGAGTGATTCTTATCCCCTTTAAATTACCCTAACCTTTCATTCCTTTTCAACTATTGCTACTAAAGTTGAAAGTTTGACATCAACAAATAATGGCACCTCCACTCAAGAAACCTAGGAAATTTGTTCCCAAAATGTTTCATGAGGTATGTCCCTTGAGACACCACTAGATGTTGTTCTTTTGATTCTTGAATTTAATAATGTACATGCGTTGGTTAGAAAATTTTACCTTGATAGGGTATTTTGTTGGTAAGGCCCCCCTTGAAAGCATGCTCAAAGAATGGGTCAATAGAGCAAGGGCCTTGCATGGGATTCACCTTGATGCCATGCAAAACCTTACCAAAGGGTTTTTTCTTTTTCACTTTGTTGAAGCCAATCATGCTAAGGCTATCCTCAATCGTGGCCCTTGGCTTGTCCATTATTTCTTTCTTGTTTCCAAACCCTTGACTCAAGACTTTGTCATCTCTAATGAAAAGTCCTTTCAAATTCTTGTTTGGGTTGAGTTCCTTGGGTTTTCCTTGCCATGTTATTTTTTTTGAGCCAAACAACCTCTTCTCTAGGACTTGTTGTCTACATTAAACCTAAATGGTTCTATTTAGCTTGTCCCTCATAGTGGGTTTGTGTTGAGGTGGACTTATCCAAGGAACTCAAAGAATTTGTTGATATCCAGATTAGTCAAACTAGATACACTCAATGTGTTCTCTATATCAACCTCCCAAATACTTGAACTATTAGTATCAATCATTAGAATACAAGATTTTTGACTACCCTTTGGCTTCCTCATGTCCAAAATCTTATGTACAAGCCTCTTCTAGGTCACCACCTTCTACAAAAGAAGAGAAAGGGTGGTTTAAAGTGGTTAATCACATAACTATAGAAATAATAAGCCTACTCCTAAGCCTTCTAGCTCTAGGTGTTAGGATTTAGAAAATGTTTTAAAACCTCTAGATTCATGTAAACCTGAATTATCCTCCCCTGGGGAGACTTCTAGTGAGGCAAACATTGTAAGAGCTTTGCTCATGGTGTCAACCTTGTCTTGGCCATCAGTCGTCAATGCCTAACATGCTTCCCCTCATCTTGTTGGCCAAAGGAGGTCTCACAACCTACCAAGGTGACTAGAAGAGGGAGAGTTTGTGCCAAATAAATAGATTCACTTCTAGATCAAAGTTTTTAATGCTAATGAATCCATTCTACAGAATAGTTATTTTTCTCTAGATGACCTAGATAATGAGGAGATGACTCTTGACACTCATCTATGAATTGTGTTTCTTAGAATTTTCAAGGTCTAATGGACCTCCCATAGAAGTACTCTATTTGTGATGCTCAACTTTATTTTCTAGGTTTAGACATTCTTTATTTACTAGAGGTTAAAGTTTCTAGTTTTTTTCTTTCTACAACTTTCCATGTTATTTGGCCTTCCAATCATTTTTTGTGTAGTAATCATGAAGTAAGTCAAGATGTTGTTGTCACCTTTCTCTCTCCTACATGGCATCAACACTTAGTTGATTAGGGATGTGACCCCACCAACCTTGCATTATGGGCTCTTTTAAACATTAATAATTTTTCTTTTGGAGCTATTAATGTTTATGCTTCAAATGATGTTAAAAGATCTACCCTCTAGAGATGGATCACTAATTCAATGCATACCACCACTTAGGTTCGGTGTGGGGATTTTAATATAATTTTCAAAATGACCAATGATAAAAGTGGGGCCTTGCTTGTGTGCTAAATAGTTGGTGAAAGAAAGGCCTAGTTTTTCATGTGTAATAAATTAGGTCTTTTTTACCCCAATATTGGCCACCACCAAGATCATATGACGTGGTACTCTTGGAGAAATTTAAGAGATAGCCCTAATAGGGTACCGAAGTGTTTAGATTAAGCCATGATGTCAACTCAATATTTTTTCCCTTTGCTAGCTGTTATTCCTTGTTAGTGGACCCTTAGTCAGATGTTGCCATTCTAGACCACTTTCCAATATAGTTTCACATTGAGTGGCAAGTTGCTAAACCCAAGGTCATGAAGATGTAGTTTTTCCATAACATGTCACTTCTCAATCACAAAGCCACATTGGCCCATATTCAATGTGTTTGGAATTTGGAACCATGTCCCAAGCATGGGATCAACTAGATAACTTAGTGGAATGATTCCATAACTTGTACTTGCTACTTTCTCCATATTTATGGGCATCAGTTCAAGGCTCATTTTCACCTCCACTCATATGAGGCTACCACCTTCAAGATCCACCAAGCCACCATTGGTTTGGAAGCACAACCATTTGATTCTACTAGTCAACTTTATGTGGCTTAGCTTTACTACCAGAAGTAGGTTGTCTAGATGCTCACACAATGTAGGGGGCTCAAATCAAGACTTGATTTCATTATCTCAAGATTGGAGACAAGGTTTCAAAGAAATTTTTTCAGGCTTTGTGTGCCATCGTACTTCTTAATCCATTAATAAAATTAGAGAGGTGCAACAACTCTTGAATGAGATTCTTGATATTCTTCAAGCTTTTGTCTAGCAAGTTATGAGAAAGTTTTTGCTACCTAGGAGTATACTTTGACTTGGTTGACTGCTTTATAGCAGTGCCTCAATTTGGTCCCTTGTTAGATTTCCAATTCCCAGTGCATTATTTGTGACTAGCTTAGATTACTAAAGAGGACTTGAGGGAGGCTATTATTTTAATCTCTAATGACAAGGTCCCTAGTTTAGATTATTTTCCTTGCCAATTTTATGAATCCTTTTAGGACACTATGGGAGAAGACCTTCATAAGGTTTATCTTGAAGCTTTTCATTCCAAGTCCTTGGAAAATTTAATTAACAAAGGAAATATTAAATTCATACCTAAAGTTGGTGATCCTAAAGAAATTGGTAACTAGTCATTGATCACTTTGTTGAACATCTCCTACAAGATCATTTCTAAGGCTCTGACTCTCAAGATTCAACCTATGCTTCCTCAGCTTGTTCATCCTAAACAAACAAGTTTTATTAAGTGTAGATATATCTTGAATAATATTCTTACTATGCGGGAAGGGATGGAACGTCTCGCTAGTCCTAGTAGCCTACCATTTTTCTCAGGATTGATTTTGCCAAGGCTTATGACCACATTGAATGGCTGTTAATTGTCACCATATAAATTAAGCACTTGGATTTGGGCCTCATTTCATTCAATCTATTTAGATGCTATTTACTGATGCTTCAACTTGCATCACCATTTTTGGTTAGCAATCCAAGCCTTTTGGGACTCACTGGTCCATCCATCAAGGCTGCCCTCTTACCTTGGCCCTTTATGTTCTTACCATAGAAAGATTTGGTCACCTCTTGGCTCACACGGTTTCCCAATCCCTTGTTAAGGGGATATACATTTCCAACTCTTCCCAGTAGCTAGTTAATGACCATTTTGTTGATGATTCTTTTCTTACTCTCATTAAGGAAGAAAATAATGTCAAACAAGCCTTTCAGTGCTTAGATATTTTTCTAGGCCACTGGTTCAAGAATTTAGTGGAAAAAGACTCAGTGTTATAGTCAATCCTTTCTTCCCAAGCCAAATTGGCAAGAAATTTTTGGCTAGAAATAGATTGGACATGGGGAAGTGTTTCATTTTTTGGGCATTCCCTTCACTTTTCAGGCCTCTCCTTCCAACCTCTAGAAAGTTATGGTCAATAGAATTGAAGACAAGCTTAATTATTAGATAACCAAGCCTCTTTCTTTGGCTGCTAAGTTCCAAATTTGATCTAAAATATTGGCTACCACTCATGTTTATTATTCCTCTTGCTGGGTTGCCTCCAAGGCATCCTATTTGAAAATTGAAAAAAGACTCAAAAACTTTCTTTGGGATTCTAGTGAAGGGCATCAAGGATTCCATCATGTGGCTTGGAAATCCTGTTGCCTTCCTCATGAAGCTAGAGGTTTAGGCTTGCTTTCTATTTATTGAAAATGCATTGCCTTATGTGCCAATTGGATTATTAGATCCTTAGAGGGTAGTGAAGCATGGAAAAATCCCATCAAGCATTGTATTGGTTTTAGTGTGCCTTTAGGCTGATTGGCTTGGAAGGGAGTTGATTTTGGTACCCTTCTCCCATGAGGGAACTTGTCAAGATTCAGGGCATGTTTGTCATCAAGAGTATTTGGAAAGCCTGGAAAGCTATTAAGCCTTGGCTTTGTTGGATAAGAAATGATTTTCACAATGGCCTTTCTATCAATCAACAATCTATTTGGTCATTCTAGTCTTCTATTGTCAAGAATACCCTCTAGCTAAAGTGCCATGGATCCATGCTTTGAAATTCTTTAAAAGAGGCATTTGAGTGTTACTAAATTTCATCAATAGAGCCACTGGATGAATTTTCTTTTTTGTCCTAAATTTAAAATAAAATTTAATCTTGTTAATTAAGATAAGGAGACTTTTGAATCTGTGATTGATTCCATTCCTCCCCAAATGATTCACAAGATTGGGGTTAGATCTTTTAAACCATGGTAGAAGTATTGGAAATGGTACCTAGATACACCATTTCAAAATTATAGGCCTCATAAAGGTTATTTATGGTTGCCTCCCCATCATCCTATGGTGGATTACCTGAACCATCATTGACAACTTTAGTATTCTCTTGATACCCGACATCATTGGTTCTAATGTATCTAGTCAAATATTCTAAAGTCTAAGTTGACTAGTGCATTCTTTATCAAGGCCTTCCTCTTGGTCCTTGTTTGGCTCATATGGGATTCTTAATCCTTGTTGTCCATTTTGTGGATAGATTGAGAATCTTGAGCATCTTTTTTGGTTATGTTCTAGAGCCCAAGAAGCTTGGAATTAGATTCATGATTTCTTCAAACCATGTCAACCTACTCCTTGTTCTTCACACATGGTCTTGCTTGGTGACTAGCCTTGTCTCCCATTCAAATATACCTAGTTTTGACATGCTTTTAGGGTGAAAATTCTCTTCAATATTTGGAAAGATAGAAATACAGCTCCTCTTTACTAGTTTATCTAATGATGTTTATTTCTCTCTGTACACTAAACCATGATTTGCTCTAATGTGCTTATACAAATTTAGGTGCAAGCTAGTAAAGTTGCACTTAAGGTTGCCCATCTTTAGGAGCTACTGGACCATTGGGAGAATGCTCCTTGCACTATTGCTAGAGTTTTTCCTGATCCCTCTTCTCCTTCTCAAGGGTGTCAACTTGGTCATTGTTAGTTTGATAGGAGAGATAAGGCTCTCGCTCTTGTGGCTCCCAACCTCCATATTCCAAAGATAATGTAGCATATGGTAGATGGACTTAGCCCTCCAGGCTGCCTTCCACCTCTTCTCATTGGCGTGGTGCTCTTGGCTAGCTTGACTCTAGCAAGTTTCCTTGCCTGGTTGAGTTAGCCATTTCTAGGGTCCGTGCTCAATAACCCTCAGATGATACTCTTGGAGAGGAAGGCACTCTCACTAGTTTGGAGCTTATTGATGATTCAATCCTAGATGATGTTTGGAGAAAACTTAATGATAAGGATCCTCCCCCTTCTAACATTACTTTAGCAACTTAGTTAAGTGTGGGCTTGGCTCTTTTAATTCTCTTCTTTGTATTGGACTTTGTCCCTTTTAGACTCCATGGATGTGCCTCTCTACCACCCTCCCTTTCAAATATTATACTATTACTTTTTTAATATAAAATTAAATAGGAGTATTCATAAAAAACATAAACACTTTGCAGACTTTTCATGCTCACTTAGAAAAGTCCAACTTCCATCTTCTATGTGAAACTCTACCTCTCACAAGGTGAATATGTAAGTTGGAAAGCTAGATTGTAGGCACAAAATGGATCTATTCAAAATGGTTTTAGAAACTCTTAAGCAAATGCAAATGGAAGGTGTAAAAGCCGACATCCACAACCATTGTCAATATCCTTCCTGCCTATGCCCACACTAGAATGTGCTCTGTTTAGGGCAAAACGTACGCAAACGTTGAAACATCACCAAGGCATAATGACTGTTCGATAGAAGACCTCAAAGAGAGGCCATCTCATGGAATACAATAAGCACAGGGACATGAGTATAAACTGTGAAAAAAGGGATGAGGCGCAGTAATAGTTTGATAGAACAACACAAGAACATGTGGTCACAAGAATGCCAATATTGCAGGATATATTCAGAAATGGATTCGTGGATAAAGCATTAGAAGCTATTCATTAAGCATGGTTGGCAAATATAAACCCAAATTCCACAACCACTGCCAATACGCCTCACTGCCTATGCCAAATGGGGGCTGATCTTAAATGTCATCCACTTCAATATTTAATGGTAAATTCTGGCCAATGAAAAGTTTTCCTATATTTAACACTTTTTGTTGTGAATGAAATAGAAAAATGCTATTGGCTGTTTGACCCGTTCAACTCTGAAAGTGGATGACATTTACATAGAGCGCGCCAAATGCAGGCTTTGAACAGAGTATCAACATCCTTCACATTATAATGAGAAGTTGGATTCCCCATGCCCTTTGCACACATTATTCCTGCTCCTGCTTGATATCGGATGGAAACAAGGATAAGCATAATAAACTTGTTGAATAATATTTTAAGATCATTCATGCAAATGCAATTCGCAGATGCAAAACTAGCCCCACGACTTGCACCATCTTTGTAGATTAGAAGTAGGGTTATATATAAAATAGATTTGTTGAAAGCATTAATGCTCTCAAGGAAATGCAATTTGTAGGCGTATAATTAGCCTCCTTCCCACCTGTAAAAAGCGGAAGCTTTAGAGCGGCGTATAAACAGCCATAAGAGCATCATGGCAGAGTTGCAAAAGAAAAACTTTAGATGTCGCAGTTGCAATTGCACTAATAGACATACAAGCCAAATGTGAAAATAGAGACAAGTTACCTGAAACCTTTGACAGAATGCCACACAGAATAGTAGCCTCACTGACTATAATAAGCGCAAGATATCCATAAATTGGACTTGCTAATAAGGTTTTAGAAATTTTCAAACCAAATGCAATTGGCGGGTATAATTCCAGATTCCACATTTACTAGTATCCCATGATGAAATTGGTCAAAATATCGTTGTTAAGATTGCCCAGGTAGATTTTTATTGCTCTCTATAGAAAATTTTGATAAGGAACTAGTCTAGATTGTTGTTGGAACCTAGTGGATTGTAAAAATAATGGAATATGGCTCATACAGGTTTGCTTAAATTGTATAACTCCACCTTTAAAACGGCTGGGTTTAAATAGCACACACTAAGTTTTGACTTGCTTAGGTGGCTGGTGGGCCCCTCTCTTATTGACACATTAACAAAACAGAGTAAGAGAAAGGGGCCACCAGCCACCTAAGCAAGTCAAAGCTTAGTGTGTGCTGTTTAAGCCCAGCGCTTTAAAACAAGCTTCTATTGAGTCTCAACAAGTGCCAACGTTATTTGCGTCTCAGCCGTCTTCTTCTCATATAAGTGAGAGTAATACTTTTGCTTTTAACTCAAGGAATTGATAAGGATGAATGAGTTGAGAGAGCATCTGTGCAAGGTTGATTGTCTAACTTGCAAGTTCTCCATGATTGGAAAGAAATTACTATAACAAAAGAATTAAATTGGGAGAAGTCATATCAACTATTGATGCCAATTGAGTGGGCAGATACACCTATAGATTGAAAAGAAATTTCAAACTCCAAATAGACGAAAATATTATTAACAACATGGAGGCAAAACAATGAAAGTGAAAAATACTAGAGGAGATGAAGGTAGAAGAGATGAAAGTAGTGCTTCAAAGGAAGCCTCGAAAGAGATTTTCGATATAACAAATTAAGTGAAATTGTATGATGTTATTGCACATATAGAATAGTTGTAGAAGAGGCCTAAGGGTTAAACACAAATACCTAAAAAGTGGATCTATGTGGGGAGGTTTGATACATTTTTTCCATGCAAGACATATTGATGGGATTGGAATAAATTTTGACTTAAGAGTAGAGAATTTTAAAGCTAGTGCTACTACTCAGACCAACAATGCTGGATAAATGTTATACATTTTCCTACAAAATCATTAAGATATTCATCCTTCAAGAAACAAAGTGACAATAGACGTGGTTTTAAATAATCCCAACGTGTAAGCATTTATGTTGTTTCATTGTATTTGAAGAATTATGTTAACCTAGCTTCCAAGGCAATTAGATTAATTTGAATTCATGATTCTTTTCTTTCTTAGTTATGTTCAAAAGACTGCTTGGTTTAACCATAACCCCTTCAAATTAAGAGGAATGCAAATATTAATCTTTATGAGATAATTAAGTTAATCCATTTAGTTTTTAGTTTAGGCAGTTTTTCTTTATGTGACAATTAAACTATTCTTCACTACCTATAAATGGGAATGAAAACATTCCTTTGAACACACAATTGTAAATAATAATAAAGCAATTTCATTTTACCTTATTTCTAATCCTATCTAACAAAAGGAAGCATAGTCAATGCATTCAAACTTCAACATCCTAATTTATAATTTTTCAAGAAGACATGGTTCACAAAGTCACCAGATCACGTCAAACTCACATGAAGGTGAAACATAAGAAAAGGCTAGAGTCTAGGGAAGATCTTTTAGGCAGATCTAGATGAGACCATCATAGATATGATTTAGGCATGTTTCAATTAGGGTTTTCCTACAACTATGAAACCATCGTAGATTAGATGTAATTCATGTAGTTGAATCGCTACCTTATCTTTCCCTTTTTGCATAATTTTGGTTTTAGATTCCATGGCTTCCTAAACAAATAAGATCTCAATTTCAACAACACTAGTTATTCTCGTTGTGTTATTGTTAGCTAACCACACATAATTTAACAATAGTAGTTAAAGATTTCCAAGACTATCCAAACAAAACCCCACCTTTGAAGCCTGCCATTTAGCATAATTCATGCTAATAGGAGTAAAAGGAGCAACAATAACAATAAACTCCTACCCTAGATTGTAATTGATACTAGACAAGGCTTGATAAGACCGATCTACTAGAGATGCATCTAGCGGGGTCCCCAGACCTTCAACTACAACCATTTTACTAGCATCCCTCATGTCTAGGGCATAAACTCATCTAAACTTCTAACAAAAATCCTACAACTTGTGTCCAACTTTCCATTAAATTCTTGCTATTAAAGCAATAGTATTCTATCACTTTGGGTGACCATGGTAGATAATAAACCTAAACACTTTAGTAAATTCAATCACATCTTTTGAAATTTAACTAATTCTTACATAACATCTCAATCTATTATGGTGAGGGAAATTTAGAACTAGCGGTCTATAATAGGAGTAAAGGTAACCATTAAAAAAAACTACACAACACTTCATTGATCGTGACATTGAACATTGTCATTCATTACATGAAACCCCTTTCAGATATATTGTTACATTATTGGTTGACTAAGAAATCAAATAGAGAGAAAACCAAGAGAAGGTGATTGAGATTTTGGATTCATTGTTTGAAAATATAGAGAACCAAATTTTGTAAGGAGTGGGACTCCAAGAGAATTATGACACCTAATAACATTTTTAATCACTTCCACACAAACTACTTTGTTTTGGCATGATAAACATGCATGGGACCCCTTATAGAGATATTATTGCATTATTGGTTGATAGGGGAATCAAATAGAGAGAAAACCAAAAAGAAGGTGATTTGAATTTTGTCTTCATTGTTTGAAAATACAAAGAATCAAATTTTATAAGGATTGAGAGTCCAAGATAATTATGACATGCAATAAGATTTCTATATCACGTCTATATAAGCTACTTTGTTTTGGCATGATAAACATCATGCATGACTCAATTTATGACATACAAGATGGTATATTTTACTGGAAAATATTAACTACTGATTGAATAAGTTACACTTATTAATTCTGTGAAACCTACTTGTCAAGATATTTTGCTTGTAAATAACAACAAAGAAGAGACGTGCTTAATAACATTTTTTGGGGTGTCCATAATTATATATAAATATGTGTATATCCTTGAACAGTGGAATACTTATATTAAGAAATAGCAAGTGCAGAGGTGTTAAGTAGGACTATAATAAAGTTGAAGGTAACCATTAAAAAAACCTACACATTATTTATTTATTTTAACAGAAAAAGGTGCAAAGCACCCATACCAGAAATGTAATTAAATTGAAACCGAAAGTACATAGGGGGCCCAAAATGGGCAAAGAGGCACAAAGGCCAAGCTAGCCAAGACATGTTGGCCTAAGGAAGCATCCAATAAAGCAACACTAATGAAAGGCAGCTATCAAGGAGAAGAAACGAAAGACAATACATGATAGGCGGTAAACCATTAAATCAACTGCAGGCATAGCCAAGAGACTCCCCAAAGTGGCTAACTACTAGCTTGAGTAGTCACACATGCTTTTAATGTAAACACATTAACAAGCCACCCCCAAGTCAACTAGCAACTGACAAGGCAGGAAGTAAAGGCGAGATCTACATAGGATCTGCCCGTTGGGGTCAGAAAGGACATTGATCTGTCACCAACGTGACTGTCCGGGGAAGACATATGCCTCAAACATAAAACCTGAGATTTGACAACCTCGAACTCAACCGCACCACCACCTGTCCCTCAAAACCCTCAAGAACCACCACCAAGCTTGCTGCCGCCACCCAACACCTCCAAGGACGCTTCCAAGACCTACCAGAGGCCAATGCCACCACTGGAAACACCCACAACTCCAACTCCAGGAGCATCAACGACACCTACACATTATTTATTGGTCATGACCTTGAATATTGTCAGTCATTTCATGAGACAATTATTATTGGTTGATGGTGGAGAATTAAATAGAGAGAAGACTAAGAGAAAGTGATTGAGATTTGAATTTATGTTTGAGAAAGAGTGGGAATTCTAAAAGAACTGTAACACTTAATAAGATTTCTGTATCACCTCTACACAGACTACCTTGTTTTGATTTCAGAAATAGTATTGCGTGGGACCTTTCATAGAGATATTATTGCATTATTGCTTGACTTAAGGGACTCAAATAGAGAAAAAGCCAAAAGAAGGTGATTGAGATTTTAGATTCATTGCTAGATAATACAAGATTTCTATGTCACCTGCAACCGGACTACTTTGTTTTGACATGAATGGTATCGAGCATGGAAAAGTTTTTGTTTTGTCTGCTGTACGATAGGTATGAATGAGAGCGCAAAGTTGGCATTCATAATTCTGGGAAAATTTAGAGCGGAGCGTTTATGTATTCCGATACAATTTTATAGTTATGAAAACCTAGCTTACAGGAGAGGCTATAACTGTCCTTTCCTTTCCCTTTCCCGTTTTTAAACCGCTTGAATATTGTATGAGAGTAATTTTTCTTTTTCAATATAAATATAGGGTAAATAAATAGATGTATTTAATTAGGAGACAATCACCTTAAATTAGTATTAATTATTTTAAATATATTTATTTAAAAAATATTAAGTGATAGAGGTAATTCAGACTGATATTTTTAGGTGTCTTATACATTTAAGATATTTATGTAAGTAATATTTGTAGGTGGAGCATGTGAAATGATAGTTTAGTATCTTTTAAATGAATAATGCCTTTATTACTTTCTTAAAAATTAAAAAAGATAATAATATAATATTTTAAAAAAAAGGGTGTGTGGTAAAAAGACACAACCTTAACGTTTAAGTAGGACAGTTGAAAACAAAGATGAAAGTTTAAACAGGGCTAAGCCCAAACCTCACAAAATAAACAAGCTACTAAGCAGCTAAAACAACATCGGCAGGAGGGGGTATTTATCATCTATTTCTCCCTGAACATCAATGGGGATTGAATTGTCATCAATTGGATTTCAACCAGTGAGAGCACCCTCTTCCTTTGAGGAGCCATTTGCAAGTTGTTGAGCATGAACATGAGAAATTGCCAGCTCTAGGTGAGGATACTTGGCATAATCTTGCCAGCCAGGAGCACCCTGCCCATAAGAAGAGGTGGATGGTGGCTGAGAAGGGTGAGACTAGTTGCAGGCTACATTATATCTAAACTTTGAATGCTGAGAGACACGAGATTGAGATCCTCAATCATGTCTGGTAGATTGGCTACAATTACGTCGATTCCCTTCTCTCCACTTTTTATTTTTCATGGAAAATCAAAGCAACTTGCAAGTTGTGCTTATTTTGATTATAAGGCACTTGAGCTACTCATTTCATATCTTTTCATTATTTTGTAGGTTTTGATGAAAGAACTCATACCAAGGAGAATGCAATAAGAATAATTATATTTTTTTTAAAAGATAATATCCTCTATGAGTGTCTGTACACTTACTTTTATGTTGGTTGAGAATGTCAATATACTTTGAAATGCATGCTTATTTTATATTCACATGCACATCAAACTGGAGGCAAAACGTAATGAGAAAATTATCATACCCTTATCACTTCGGGATAACTTTCAACTATTCATTCTGATTTCTGATCTCATCAGATATGGACAGCGATAAGCAGATATGGTGAGGGTAGGGCTCACATGTTATGCTGGATTGATGCTGCCTGTCTGTGACACCAACCACTTGTCAAGATATTTTTCTGGTGAATTACAATATTTTTGGTGTCCGTGAATATATATAGACGTCTATATATCCTTATTGATTTATGAATAGCGAGAATACTTGTGTTAACAAATGGCAAGTGCAGAGGTGCTATGTTTTACTAAGCCCACAGTTGATGCAGTAGAGATATTGGTAGAGAAAGGGATCACAAGCATCCCTGATAAGTATATCAGGCCCCCACAAGAGCGTTTAACATCTCCTAACCCAATTGAGTATGTGGAAGAGCAAGTCCCTCTCATAGACTTGCAAGGCCTCAATTGTTGTGAGGGGAGTATTGAGAGAGAAAATGTGTTGAAGCAGCTAGCATATGCCTGTGAGGAGTGGGGCTTCTTTCAGATTGTGAACCATGGGATTCCAGAGTCTCTGATGGAGGCCATGATGAATGTGGGAAAGGCTTTCTTTGGTCTGAGTGTGGAAGAAAAACAAGCTTATGCTGCCTTACCTGGTTTGATCATGCAGGGGTATGGGAGTAAGTATATAGCAAGGGAGGGTGCAACCAGAGATTGGAGGGACTACATCTATCTTCTGCTGCAGCCTCACTCCATAAGAGATTATGCTTATTGGCCTTCTAATGCTTCTGACTTCAGGTAACAGTTTTAGAAAATTTATAAATATTGTTTAAGCAATATTTTCTTAGCACAAAAGTATTATATTTATTTAACAATATTTGTAATAATAATCATTTTACTGCTTTTTTGGTTATATATAGAGAGGTTCTTTACAATTACAGCGAGGAGGCCTTCAAATTGGCTAAAAGGTTATTGGGAGCATTCTCTTTAAACTTGGGGCTTCCTCAAAATTATCTGGAAAAAGTCATTGTGGAGCCTTACCAAAATATGCTTGTCAATTACTATCCTCGATGCCCTGAACCAGAACTCACAGCTGGTTTTTATGCACATTCAGACATTGGCATGGCCACGTTGGTTCTACAAGAACCAGGCTCTAAAGCCCTTCAGATTAGAAAGAAGGATAAGTGGATTCCTGTGATAGCAGCACCTGGAGCCTTAGTAGTCAATGTAGCTGATCAAGTAGAGGTAAGAAAGAGGAAGTCAGAGCCTTTAATCAAATACTAAGTAGATGGAAGAAATTTGTATATCACACATGAAATAACTTAGGCAGTGAAGTATACGGTGATTATCTTTATATAAGTTTAATATTTTTAGCTGTGACATGCCCATTAAGTTCTTACATAGGTTATGGGTGCCGTTTTTTTGCATGATACCAGATCATCACTAATGGGAGATACAAGAGTATTGAACATAGAGTTGTGGCTGATAAAGAAAAACCAAGAATGTCCATCGCAGTTTTTTGTGATGCTGCTCCACATGCCATCATTAAACCTGCCCCAGAACTTATAGGGAGAAGGATGGATGATGAAGCTACAAAGGTTGGAGAAGAGATGAAAGAAAATGCCAAATATTCAAGTATAGTTTTTAAGAACCATGAAATTGCTTTCTACACAGATGGTGCAAATAGCAAGAAGTACGTCCAATCATACATGATGCAAGCTTAAGGCTCATGTTATTTTATAACAAGTGTCATGTAATGGTTAGTTTCAATTTTTACTTTGTTATTATAGTTTATTTTAAAAGTATATTATATAATTAAATGTAATTAAGTGAAATAGTTAAAAAGGTTGAATTTGATTAGTGAAAACTTTGTGTTCTCATTGTGAAGGCCTAAGTTTAAATCCCCAAAGTGACATCTTGGATTTTTATTATAAACTTTTAATGTATACATCTAAGTTTTAATATAATGTTAGTATTTAAGTTTTCTTAAGTAGCATGATCTCTTGATCTCTAAATGTGTTGTTGGTTGTTCATGTGTGGTCATTGCCTCCTAGTGCATGGTTGGCCACCCAGTTGTGGTTGTTGCCTCTTAGTGAGGAAGAGCTTAAATGGTCAGTGTATTAGAGTCAATGCACTAGTTGTTTATGTATCAATCAAATGAATCTTAGGAAGATTTACAGTCCTATGAAAACTTCATTTGTAGTTGTTTCTTTGAAGCTTTAGATGATAACTTCCTTTGTGGTGAAGATGTCATACCAACTCCTTTGATGATTGTAGTTGAAAGCACCTATATTGATGAGTCCAATGGACAAACATATTATACTTTTCTCCTCTTTATCATCATTGGACATCACAACAAAGAGGGATGAAATTTATTTAATCAAGGATGACCAAGTGCTCCTTGAAGTTACTATTCATGAAGTGAGTTTGCAACCTAAACTATAAGAAGTCTGCCCATCTCAGAATTTGTATGAAACATGGGAAACCTAAGATTTATTCTCCTCATAAATGATCAAAGATGCATTCAAATGTGCAACATTTATATGCATGATGTAATGCAAGAAGATATGATCAATAGTACACATGGTGACATTAAATTGATTCAAGAGGCTTTTGATTCCTATGAGGAAGAGTGGTTGTTTGGGTATGATGCATTATTCATGAAGCTTATGCATTTCAAAGATGTCAAATACCTCATCATGAAAAAGAAATGGCAATTTGGTTCATGGACACTTCATATTTCTATAGTTCATTATTCGGCATAGATGCATATTTTTCTAATCCTATCAATGGGTTCCAATGATCTCAATGAGGCAAATGAGGCAGGTGTCTCCTACCATGTACATAGGTTACCTAAGAGTTTTTATCATTTTTTTTCTATTTTGTGTGTGTGTCCTTTCCCTTATGTTTAGTTTTCCTTATATCAAAGTCCTCTAATATTTCTTGTTATATGTTGTGTACAGTACTGACTTTATGACTGATGCAGGAGCATCCAGTGGTGTAAGGGTAATCTTGCATCACCCAAAAAGATGTTTCTTCAAAATAATTACAACTATTTTCATTTCTTTCCATAATTAGTATTTCTGGTTCCATAATATCTTGAATAATGATGTAGGACTTTCAGTTTTTCCAATACTGCTAAAAATAACAAACTACTAGTTTTGGAAAGTTTACTTGCCATTTTAGGAAAGTTTGCATTTGGGCATGGATTGAAGTGAAAACTTACAAAAAGATTCATAATATAAATATAAGACCTTTGGCGAAGGAATCAGGAAAAGATCATTTGTGAGATGAAAGATATTAAAGTTTTTGTTTTCTGAAAAGCCCCTAAAATTTTTTGAAACGAGATATGAGGCACTAAATCATCCCATAACATGTGATAGTTCACATCGCAAGCTTTCTGGTACTTAAAGTGGTTCATCAATTGGACACTCGGATCAAAAGTTATGCTTCCCAAAAGTTGACCTACTTTTGGAGGGAGTTACAAATTTTGAAATTTAGCTGGAGACTGCAAAAAAGTACTATTTATGACTATTTTGGGAACCCTAGGTAGTAGTAGAGTTGAGGGGGAAAGTGTAGAGTCAAGAAGAGGTAGGAAAATAGAAACCCTAGCTAATTTGGGGTTACAGAAGGCAGATGATTCCAGAGTCTTGTGATAGGAAGCTGTAATGTGTTGCAGCCTGTGGAGGGTTGATTCCTCTAATTGTATTTGAGCTTCTGTAATGTAATAAGTTGTCCAAATCAATAAAAGAAAGTTCTATTTTCTATGTACAATTTTTGTTGTTGTGTGTTTTATGATTTACCCCCTTCATCAAGTGGTATCAGAGTAAGGGTTCCTGAGTGTGTAGACAGATCACCGACCATGAGGCAGTTTGCACCAGGACTTGAGGTTGTTGGTTTGCTGCGGAGATCAAGATGCTTCCACGAAGAAATCGTATTGGGAGGAATGCTTTGATGGAAGAGGGTTTTAGAGCCCTGCAAAGGCAAATTGATGCATTACAAGAGGAGCTGCGAAGAGGGTTTGTGCCGAGAACAAGAGAAGAAAGTGAAGATGAAGTTGAAGAAGAGCTATCTGAGGAAGAACAAGAAGCTGTAGGAAATCCTGCAGAAGTTAGGTTGTTGAGGGACATTTTGAAGATCAAAAAGAGACCCAGGATCAAAGTTTCTACATATTCTAGAGATTTGAATCCGGAACAGGGTATGTGCAGGATCATGATGGGCCAAACTATACCTCTAAGTGGCAATGAAAATACAAAAAATCAGACTTTATCAAGTTCATGTGAAATTTTGAATGGATTATCTATACAATTTGAAAAAGATGTAAGAATGAAATTTGTAGAGAATTGAATCTAGTTTATAGGCTACTATTTTTAAAAAAAAAAAAAAACTAAATTTACTTAGTGAAAATTGAATATTTCAATGAACAGCTATTAAATTTTTCAGAAAAAAATAAAAAGTGGGTGTCTGTCCAGCCAACCTAACTATGAGTAAAAATATATATTTTTTTTTGAAACTTTCAAAATAAGTAGAGGACTCATGTCCGGATGTGATGCATATTTATTTGAAATTTTTTTCTAATAAAATAATTAGTTATGATTTTTTTACTGTGACTTTTTAAAAAAAAATAAAAAGTAATTTTCTAGCCAACCTAACTCGATAAAAAAAATCAAAATTCAAATTTTTTTTTTTAGCCTATAGCTAGAAAAGCATAGAGTGTGACGCACGTTTCGGATCTCAAAAAGGTGAAATGGTTTGAAAGTTATGGATGTTTTTCAATCAGTGTGTCCATCAGGATTTCAGAGACACGGTATATTGAAAATTATTAATAATTATTTAATAAAATGATAACCAAATAAATCTTATATTTTTAGAAAGCTAACAATTTTTTCTATAAACCCTTTTCGTTTTATCAATTTTGCATAAAAAAAAGTCATTAGCACGAAGGGTGAAGTTCGAAGAAGAGACTGAAACATTAAAACACGTTACAATCCATAAAAAGTCAACAATCAAAATGGATATCCGTCTTGCTTTGTACCAAAGCAAGACGGATATCCGTTTTGCTTCAGTAAAAGCAACTAGAAATGGATATCCGTTTTGTTGATCTATGAAAAATTTTGTGCCATTGGTTTTGAGAAGCAACATATTTTGTACCATTGGTATTGTTTCACCGAAGATACAATCCATGGGTATATCGTTTATGTATGCGTGGACATTTCGTGTATATCCTACTATCATTTATCGTGGTTGTAAATGGTGAATGTACATGTCAAAGGATACAAAGGTTGACTGGCCATATCGGGAAAATTGGGAAAAGATACGTTAGTTGACCGGTGATAACAAGTCATGTTATGTATAGGCTAAATTGAAGACATCAGACTGATAATAGTTATCGGAGAGACAAAGTTCCATTGAGCCGACAACATTGATCTCACAGATCAAGTCATATCGGGGTGACAATCATTAAGTGTCACCGATGGGTTATTTATCGGCACATTGGAAGAATAGTTGAGAACTACACCAAAGAGAGGGAGTCACACCGACAGAAGGAACATTGGAAAGAGATGGACTCTCAGAGGCGAGAAGAAAAGTGTCACCGATAGAGGTAGTTTGGCCAATGGTGTAGTTCGGTGTTTATTCTTTCGGTGTGAGATATGATATCAGAAATCGAAGAGAATGTCTGACCGATGTAGAAGTCTTATCGATGACTAATGGACAGTAAACACATCGGGGAGAGTTATAACATCGGAATGCAAGTAAAAAGTCTCACTGAGGGTATTGGTCTTACCGATAGACAAGGGTGGTGAATCTCACATCGGAGTAAGTGTGTATATATCCTGCAATCATCTTATTCCATGAGACCACATTTCTTTGAGGCATTTTTTCAAACAGTTCATGTGTCTTGTCTATGCTTCCACACTTTTCGTACATGTCTAGCAGAGCATTTCCAACTAGAATATCTACAAAAATCCCACTTCCATTATGCTTTGATGAATGTCCATACCCTATTCCAAAGCTCCCATTTTGGTAGAGGTAGAGAGGATGCTGACAAAGGTTGCAGAATCTAGCTTTACACTTGCCAATTGCATTTGCTTGAAAATTTCTAAAGCCTTTTCAAGAAACCCGTTTATGCATATCCTACAATAATAGTAGTCGAGGAGACCACATTTCTCCAACTAGACTTCTACCAATTCAGAAAATGTGTGCTTCTGGACCAGTGTTTGGTACAAGAAACATACCAATAGAGTGGTGGCCATAATTCTCCCTCAATTGGAATTAAAAGGTACCCTTTTTCCATCCGAAGGAGGTCTCTCCTTGTTATGCACTTTAAATCTCTCTTTTAGTTCTTTCAAGGGAAGGATTCCACCTTGGTTTGAGCAGTTGAAAGTGTTGAAGATACTTGACTTAAGAAGAAATGGACTAGAGGGTTCTATTCCCAAATCTCTTGCCAATTACTCACAACTTCACTGGAAAAGAATTTCACACAACAACTTGAAGGGGAGTATACTTGCAGAATTTGGTGGTCTGGGGAAGTTAGAACATCTTTGTTTGTCCTACAATCGCCTGAGCGGAAGCATTCCAAATTCTCTAGGAAACTGCATGTCTCTAATTGATTTGTCCCTTTACAATAACCATCTCACAAGTGCTCTATTCTCATGTCTTTACTTTGAAGGGAGCATGCTAATTACTTTGATCCGTCCTCTTATACATATCGGAGAACAACGGAGGAGTCACACCGATAGCATAAGCCTGAGTGATGGATTCTACACATTGGCGAGAGGTCCCACATCGGGCTAACAAATTTGAAGGTTACTGATAATGATAAGTCTGGCCGACAATAGAGAAAGGAAGAACATATGAAGCATAGTTCGATGAGACATTAGAAATGTCTTGCCGATAGTAAAGAAAGAGTGTAATTTGGTCTCGTTTGGACCTTGGGAAGGATATTTTAAAAGCTATTTGAGCAATTGGTGGGTTAATGGGTATTTTACACCTTGTTTGTAAGCTTTTACTGTGTTGCTCTGCATCACTTGTCTACAACATACAAAGTTTACCTTTCTCACCCATACCTTCAGTATATAAAGGACATTAATAGGGAATTTGTAATTTCCACTCAGTCAGTGCAATCTAGGAGAGGATAGATTGTCTAAAGTTGTGATCTATTTCCATTTACACTTGCCATAACTACAAATGCTTAGTATTTATTCTCAACCCCGGTATATGAATAAAATGTGACCTATTGTTCTAATAGGACTATAGGGACAAAGAGGTGATAAAGCCTTTAATTTTAAACATGACATGGTTTTGATAACTTCCCATATTGGTAAGGTCCTGGATGACAATCCTTTGATACACCTAATTATAATAGGTGTTATGATAGTCCTTGGTATCTTTTCATTTCTTTCTTGAATGGCCTACAAATAAGACATAAGACATATTAGATCCTTCATAAATAAGAATTCTCATACATTACATTTAAACTTAAACTCCCTAAACATCCATCAATCCATCCATTAATATCAAAATGCCATGAATATCCTATGATCAACCATTCTAATTCCTAGGATAGTCATATATTGCAATTTTGCTTCTCTATACTAAAATAGCCCAAGGAATATCTAACCTCGAATTTGTATTTTAACAATCTAATGTCTTTACGAATAACATTGAGTCTTCTTTTGGGACAACATTTTTGCCTTTAGAAGCTCCTCATTTGATGATAGCCTAAAATCAAATAATGGCTTATATCCAGAGCTTTATTAAGTTGATACCTAGGTGGATTAGTGTGTAAACATTGAAATTAGATGGTAATTCACAAGTTTATTGAATAATACAATGAATCCCTAGTATAGAATCCAAATGTACATAATAAACTAGATATCTATTTTGTAGTAGGCATATGGACGTTGCAAGTGTCCGTTGCAAAGAATTGGGTTTTCCAAAACGGATATCCATTTCCAAAATGGATATCTGTTTTGGAAAAGCAAAAAAAAGACAAAAGGAATATTTCTGGGCCCGACTTCCGCAACCAGAGACCATCTGCTGTCGAAATACTCGTGATTTCTGGCTATGACAGTGAAAGGAATATTTTTATGCACTTTTGGAGACACAATTTTCTTGTTACAATCATAAGGGTGATATTTTTGTTCCCCTAATGGGGAGCAACAGTCATCGTAAAGCAAAAAGGAGGAGGAAAGTTACATTGGAGGAAATTGAAGCAATTAGGAAAAAAGATAGGGAAAGGAAGAGGATTGGAAGGGTGGGTTTGGCGGATGCTCATCAAGGTGAATCTTCTTCTTTCCCATCTAATGACATGCAAATTGAAGATGTTAATTTTGATTATAATGAAATGTTAGATAAGAATGAAATTCACCATGATATTGCAAATGAAAATATTGAAAAATGTTATGAAACACCTATTCATAATAGCAATACCATGGACAAAGAAGAAGAAGAAAAACGAAGACGTGCACTTGAAGAAAGTGGATATGAACATCATGATATTGAAATGGCACTCCATAATCCATTTGTTGATAAAATTGATGAGGTTGAAAACATGGATGAAACAAGAACAATCAATGTATCTCCAAATTTCATAAGAAGAGAGGACATTTGTCAAGAAGAAAATAACCGTGATGAAATTGGAAAACACCAAAAAACCCCAAAATGGTTACTTGAAATTGATGAGAACATAATGGAAAAACTTGAAGGCAAGAGGTCATCACGAACGGTTCGGTTGTGGGCTACAAAACTCTTCAATGAATACTTTGAGAAGAAAACATTAACCGAACAATGCCAACTTTTTGTGCAATTATTAAAGATGTACAAAATGAGACCTTTACTAAAGAAATTAAAGATTCGGTTAAACAAAGTGTCTGATCGGAATAAAATTATTGTAAGAAGTCTTTTCAATGCACTCAATTCTATTGGAAAGACTAGCAAGGAGAAAGATAAAAGAGCTGCCCGTAGAGTAATAACAACCTCAATAGTAAGCAAACAATTAAGAAATGCTCGATTAATGAGGCAAACTTGTGTTGACTTAAGATTGAATCGTAAAACATTGTCAAAAGCATTAGCATTAAGATCAAGGCTAGATAGTCCTGTTGCCAATGATACTTGGGCTTTCAGTGGTAGGCTTCCATGAGTTGACAAGAAGCTAATTGATAGCACAAAGGAAGAAATTGAACGATTTTGGTGCACTAACTCTAGGGTATCACCGAATGCAAAAGATGTTGTAAAGTTAAGAATTGGTGATAAAGACCACACACCACATCCTAAACATTACTTGGAATGTAGCCAAACAACATTGTACAAACAATATTGTGAAACTCACCCAGGTATGACAATCTCACAAAGAGCATTTGAATCTCTTAAGCCATTTTATTGTGTTCCTCTTAAAGTTCGTAATACATGTTGTTGCAAATACCATGTAGAATTTTCTATGTACCATGAATTATTATGCAATATTCGTTCTACTTTGCACACTAACGAAATGTTACAGGAGTGTGGTGCAATTCAACTACCAAAGTCATCTAGGGACTTATTGGATTTATTTCTATGTATTAGAGATGATGGTTGCATGTTCTACAAGAATGATTGTTTAAATGAAAAGTGTTTACAATGTGGTGGGTTATCAAAGTTTGTATCATGTTTTCATGAGGGCAATGAGCATGATTTTGGAAAGAGAATGGTTGAGAAAAAGAGATATGAGACAGTGAAATACAATTTGAAAAGTGGAGGTGAAGGTTCTAGATGTGAGTTGATTGTAAGAGAGGTAAGTATTGCTGATTTTATTGATGATTTTAAGAAAAATCTTTTCTACAAGTATGTCAGACATAGCCACAGGTCTTGATGGTTAGATCAATAGTTCAGGATGTGTAAAGACTCTTTCCCGATTGGAACTATTGTCTCTGTAGTTGATTTTACAGAAAACTATACATTGCAACCCCAAAATGAAGTTCAATCCCAGTACTACAATTCTATTCAGATTGCTATTTTTGTTCACATCACATACAGACATGTCCCCGAGAGTACAGAAGAGAACAGGAAGATTGTCAGAGAATACCATTTTTACATGAGTGATGATCGATCTCAATCAGCAGAGTTTGTGTAATATTGTTTTCACCAATTTTATGGGTTCTTGCAAGAAAAAGATATTAGAATAGATCAACATCTCATTTGGTCAGATAATTGCACTGGTCAATTCAAGAATGCTCGTAATTTCTATTGGTTGAGAAAAATGCATGTAGAGAAGGGTATACCTCATATTTGAAATTTTTTTGAAGTCGAGCACGGAAAAGGTGAACATGATGGAGCAGGTACATGCGTGAAGAGAGCTCTTTTTAAAGAACAACTAAAGATTAGAGGTGGTGCTACATTCAGTGATGCAGATTCCATTGTTAAGTGGTGTAACTATGCATTGTCACGAGGAGTGGCTCTTGATTCTGAAGTGCGCAGGTTCTTTTGGTTGGTTGATGATGGGATAGCGATAGAGAAATTAGAATGTCAGAGAATCAGTGAATCATCAAAGATGCATTCATTTCAAAGCTCAAATGCAAGTACATGGACTATTTGGACACGAGAATTAGCTTGTTTTTGTCAAAGTTGTATTAAATGTAATTGGAACAATTGTGAGTCAAGTGAGTGGGTAGATGCATGGATTCCACAATATTTAGTCCCTTTATATGAAGGTCAATCATCTTCTGTCAATGACATGGAGAGCTCATTTGACTATGAACATCTTTCAGACCTTGTACAGCCAGGTCATGTTTATGCAATTGTTGCACTACATGGAAATGAAGAGAGGTCAGACTATTGGTTGGCACGATGTGTACAGGGAAAACAAAAGCTAACACAACCTATGACAAATGATGATGGGTTCACATATCCTACAGGATCAGTTGTTATTGCTGGGACTTGGTTACGAACATATATGGTTAAAAAGAATGGCATCCCGGCCTTTGAAGACTTTGAGAAGCATAAAACCATATTGATGTATTCTCACCTAGTTGTAGCAACAAATGTCAAGTTACTAAAGCATTGTGGAAGACCAAAATCAAAAGAACTATGGACAATTAGTAATGCTGATCATGAAGCAATATTGGATACTTTGAAGGTAAGAGATGACCCCTCAGGTACGCTTGACTAGCATTTAAACTTCCAGATGGACAGGTATGACATTTTTTCTCTTAACTTGTTCTTGTTTTTTCTATTTTTTAGAATTGTTTTATTAAAAATCTTGTTACTTTAATAACTATAATGCATGCTTTTGACTATACATGACAGCGAATAAAGTTATTTTATATGGCATCGTAGATTATTTTGCATGGCATCGTAAATTATTTTGTATGGCATTGTAGGTTATTTTGACTATACTTGAGGTATGATTTTTAGTTCTCATTTGTATTTCTTAATACTGCACATTTGTACCTTTTTCTACATAAGGCATTCCATGAGGTGACATGTATTTGATGTCTTTTGCCAAATAGTTCATGTGCCTTGTCTATGCTTTCACATATTACATACATGTGTCACATGGCAATTGCAACTACAACATTTGACAAAATTCTCATTTCTTTGAGGTATTCCACCAAACAGTTCATGTGCCTTGCCTATGCTTCCTTACTTTGCATTCTTATAAAAGTCCTATAACAGTCATAATTAATCTTCATACTAATCTTGATAGTAATCTTGCCATCATTGTATTCCATGAGATGACAATCCTATAACAGTCCTATACATGTCTACTAGGATAGTTTTAACCACAACAGTCCTACAACAGTCCTAAAATAGTACTAGAATAGTCCTATAATAAGCATAGCATTTAATGTACATATTTATGATATTCATGTTTACTTTTAAATCTACTTGTTCATGCTTCTCACAGGACGTCACCTCCCCTACCCATCCAGCTCTATAGAAGAAGAGAGACAACAAATGATCAAAAGGGATCACCAATTGGTGGTAAGTGATTGATTACTTATGTCATGTTATATATTTTGAATATTAAATTCTATATTAATGTGCACGTTGTTTGATTGTATTAATAGGTGGAAATTCAAAAATCTCTATCGAGGAGGTCTAGTCGATGAGCGATGGAAGATAAGTCATTGACTGGTTCACCATCTTCATGGCCTAGCAAGAGCCATAGATTATTTGATAGCAATCCATAGGAGATTTGATTTTGGGACATTTTGTTACATATGTGTATTTGGCTTTGTAAACATACTTTTGTATGTTATCGATGTATATCATTGTATATACCCATATGGTTTTATTTGTACATGCCTATATGGCTTGATATATACACTATACATTATTTTCATGACATTATGTGCATATATGTATATATAAGATCTTAATTTGGCACAAGTAGGGAGAATGCTTGCACAGGTTATGGAATTTGGTTTTAAATGTTCCAATTGTATTTGCTTCAAAGTTTCTAAAGCCTTTTTAAAAAATCCATTTTGTGCATATCTTGCAATCATTGCATTCCATGAGATAGCATCTCTTTGAGCTGTCATGCCAAACTATTCACATGCCTTGTCTATGCTTCCACACTTTGGATTTACACCTGCCAATTGCATTTTCTTAACATTTCCTTTCAGTCTTTATCAAAAATTCTGTTTTGTGCACATATTGCAATCATTGCATTCCTTCATTTACAACACATGATTAAATAAGAAGATGCATATTTACAACACTTAAGACCTTCATGAAATGATACATTGGTTTCTTGATATTCAATCATGCATTAGAGATCTTCAAAGTGTTAAATATGTTTGAAGTGATGAAGAAACTTGTTATTTTGATGTATTTCAACTCCAAACTTCTGCCTAGAAATGAAGGCGCTAATCCTTTATCAAACTAATCTAAAAGTGCGCCTTGGTACTTAGGGCACTAGATTATGATTGATCAACCTAAAATGTGCGCCTAAGGCTAGATAGTGAATAGGAAGGATAAAATGCATCATCAAAGGAGTTTATAGTTATTGAAGGCATCAAATGATGACTTGGGCGCACATCTACCTCTCTACACCATATGTGACTAGTGCCAATTATTGAATAAACAACCTAGAATGAGTGGCTTAATATTTGAGGTGCTAGTTCATGTTTCTAGAACACCAAAAGTGCGCCTTGATGTTGAGGCGCTAGCTCTTGCTCAAGCAACCTTGAAAGTGCGCTTTCACAAGGAGGTTAAAATGTATTATCAAAGGATTAAGTTGAATCAAGGAATCATCATTGAAGACAAGTAAAACATAACTATGAATGAGGCACACTTTTCATCATCTTAACCTCACAATTGCGCCTTCCATTGGAAGCTCATATTGTGCCTAAAGGAATAGTACTAAGATATCATCCATGTCAATGATTGAGAATGTGTCAACTGGAACAATATTTTTTGTTCTGCTCATTGTGGGGTCAAACGGACTGCACCAACATGTCGGGGTGGGGGCGTAAATGCTAGGAGAGGTCTTGTTTCATGCGCCAAGCGTCCTAGTCATTCCGGGCAAGAGGCTACCGGTAAAGTCCCTTAAGATCCCTGAGACCAAAAAACTACCAAACTTTGATCGGGCAGTTCTCAGAATTCGTGAAAGTTGGGAATGTTCTGTTTGGACCTGCAGGTGCACGTGACATCCTTCCACAATAACCTCTCTCATTTTTGGTCAACTCCATTCTGTTTGATTGTGTTGAAATCAAACACATTGGTGCAAAATGCTTCAATTTGATGCAGTGGAAAGGTGCTAGGTGCGACATTTTTCATTCCATAGCTCGTGCGGTCAAACAGACTGCGCCAACGCGTCGGGGTGGGCAGGTAAATGGTAGTGGAGGTCTCGTTTCATGCGCACAGCATCCCAGTCATTCTAGGCAAGAGGCTACCGGTAAAGTCCCTTAAGATCCCTGAGACCAAAAAACTACCAAACTTTGATAGGGCAGTTCTTGGAATTCGTGAAAGTTGGGAATGTTCTGTCTGGACCTATAGGTGCACATGACATCCTTCCACAATAACCTCTCTCATTTTTGGTCAACTCCATTCCGTTTGACCGTGTTGAAATCAAACGCATTGGCGCAAAATGCTTCAATTTGATGCAGTGGAAAGGTGCTAGGTGCGACATTTTTCATTCCATAGCTCGTGCGGTCGAACGGACTGCGCCAACGTGTCGGGGTGGGCAGGTAAATGCTAGTGGAGGTCTCGTTTCGTGCGCCAAGCGTCCCAGTCATTCTGGGCAAGAGGCTACCAGCAAAGTCCCTTAAGATCCTTGAGACCAAAAAATTGCCAAGCCCGGTCAAAGCTTGGTGCATGAAACGAGACATCCACTACCATTTACCCACCCACCCCGACACATTGGCGCAGTCTGTTCGACCGCACGAGCTATGGAATGAAAAATGTCGCACCTAGCACCTTTCCACTGCATCAAATTGAAGCATTTTGCGCCAATGCGTTTGATTTCAACATGGTCAAACAGAATGGAGTTGACCAAAAATGAGAGAGGTTATTGTGGAAGGATGTCACGTGCACCTGTAGGTCCAAACAGAACATTCCCAACTTTCACGAATTCTGAGAACTGCCCGGTCAAAGTTTGGCAGTTTTTTGGTCTCAGGGATCTTAAGGGACTTTGTCGGTAGCCTCTTGCCCGGAATGACTGGGACGCTTGGCGCACGAAACGAGACCTCCCCTAGCATTTACGCCCCCACCCTGACGCGTTGGCGTAGTCCGTTCGACCGCACGAGCTATGGAATGAAAAATGTCGCACCTAGCACCTTTCCACTGCATTAAATTGAAGCATTTTGCGCTAATGCGTTTGATTTCAACACGGTCAAACGGAATGGAGTTGACCAAAAAAGAGAGAGGTTATTGTGGAAGGATGCCACGTGCACCTGTAGGTCCAAACAAAACATTCCCAACTTTCACGAATTCTGAGAACTGCCCGGTCAAAGTTTGGCATTTTTTTGGTCTCAGGGATCTTAAAGGACTTTGCCGGTAGCCTCTTGCCCAGAATGATTGGGACGCTTGGCGCACGAAACGAGACCTCCCCTAGCATTTACACCCCCACCCCGATGCGTTGGTGCAGTCCGTTCGACCGCACGAGCTATGGAATGAAAAATGTCGCACCTAGCACCTTTCCACTGCATTAAATTGAAGCATTTTGCGCCAATGCGTTTGATTTCAACACGGTCAAACGGAATGGAGTTGACCAAAAACGAGAGAGGTTATTGTGGAAGGATGCCACGTGCACCTGTAGGTCCAAACAGAACATTCCCAACTTTCACAAATTTCAAGAACTGCCCGGTCAAAGTTTGGCAATTTTTTGGTCTCAGGGATCTTAAAGGACTTTGCCGGTAGCCTCTTGCCCAGAATGACTGGGACACTTGGCGCACGAAACGAGACCTCCCCTAGCATTTACGCCCCCACCTCGATGCGTTGGCGTAGTTCGTTCGACCGCACGAGCTATGGAATGAAAAATGTCGCACCTAGCACCTTTCCACTGCATCAAATTGAAGCATTTTGTGCCAATGCGTTTGATTTCAACACGGTCAAACGGAATGGCATTGACCAAAAATGAGAGAGTTTATTGTGGAAGGATGCCACGTACACCTGTAGGTCCAAACAGAACATTCCCAACTTTCACGAATTCTGAGAACTGCCTGGTCAAAGTTTGGCAATTTTTTGGTCTCAGGGATCTTAAAGGACTTTGCCGGTAGCCTCTTGCCCAGAATGACTGGGACGCTTGGCGCACGAAACGAGACCTCCACTAGCATTTACCCACCCACCCCGACGCATTGGCGCAGTTCGTTTGACCGCACGAGCTATGGAATGAAAAATGTCACACCTAGCACCTTTCCACTGCATCAAATTGAAGCATTTTGCGCCAATGCGTTTGATTTCAACATGGTCAAACAGAATGGAGTTGACCAAAAATGAGAGAGGTTATTGTGGAAGGATGTCACGTGCACTTGTAGGTCCAAACAGAACATTCCCAACTTTCACGAATTCTGAGAACTGCCCGGTCAAAGTTTGGCAGTTTTTTGGTCTCAGGGATCTTAAGGGACTTTGCCGGTAGCCTCTTGCCCGGAATGACTGGGATGCTTGGCACATGAAATGAGACCTCCCCTAGCATTTACGCCCCCACCCCGACACGTTGGCGCAGTCCATTCGATCGCACGAGCTATGGAATGAAAAATGTCGCACCTAGCACCTTTCCACTGCATCAAATTGAAGCATTTTGCGCCAATACGTTTGATTTCAACACGGTCAAACGGAATGGAGTTGACCAAAAATGAGAGAGGTTATTGTGGAAGGATGTCACATGCCCCTGTAGGTCCAAATAGAACATTCCCAACTTTCACGAATTCTGAGAACTACCCAGTCAAAGTTTGGCAATTTTTTGGTCTCAGGGATCTTAAGGGACTTTGCCGGTAGCCTCTTGCCCGGAATGACTGGGATACTTGGCGCATGAAACGAGACCTCCACTAGCATTTACCCGCCCACCCCGACGCGTTGGCATAGTTTGTTCGACCGCACGAGCTATGGAATGAAAAATGTCGCACCTAGCACCTTTCCACTGCATTAAAATTAAGCATTTTGTGCCAATGTGTTTGATTTCAACACGGTCAAACAGAATGGAGTTGACCAAAAATGAGAGAGGTTATTGTGGAAGGATGCCACATGCACCTATAGGTCCAAACAGAACATTCCCAACTTTCAGGAATTCTGAGAACTGCCCGGTCAAAGTTTGGCAGTTTTTTGGTCTTAGGGATCTTAAGGGACGTTGCCGGTAGCCTCTTGCCTGGAATGACTGGGATGCTTGGCACATGAAACGAGACCTCCCATAGCATTTACCCCCCACCCCAATGCGTTGACGTAGTCCGTTCGACCCCACGATGAGTAGAACAAAAAATATGGCACTGGCAATGTTTTTGCTCTTAGGATCTTAAGTGACTTTGCTCTTACAGAACAATGTATTGGCAAAGACCCTAGTTTTCATAAGAGGAGACATGTGATTTTAAGAGGTTTTTGGGAATGTGACTTTAGCCTTCCACTCCTTATCTAATGACGAGTTTATTCTCAGAGTTTGATGGCTTTTATGAGCATATACACGATGTTGTTTTAGGATAGTCATACTCTGATGTGTAAATAATAGTAAATAGAGAGCTTCTCGGCCATAAATGGGATTTGCATACACACACACACACCCAACTGAAATAGTATCCTTATTGGCCTTATTGGCACCTCCCCCCAAGATGTAAGTTTTTTATGTTTGTAATATGCCCCCAGTGTCCTTGACATAGAGTTTCTTGACATTAATTTCATTCAAACATGTCTTCAATTCATCTTCAAAATGTTTTCAATACATCTCCAATGCCTTTTCCACGAAGGTTTATGCATATTTATACATGATTTGAGGGAAACCAATAGTCTCCAACTGACTCTTGAGTACTTGACTATTCATCTTCCATACTTTTGCCTTTTTTTTACATTTTTCATATGACAACTTTGACATATTTACAAAATTTGACAATATGAAGACTAAATACATGATGAAATGGTTTATCATGACCTTATTTGATTAGGGCATATATAAGGAATTTTTTCATATTCATTCTATTGATCTAAAACCATTCTCAATGCTAAACATATCATCAATGACTAAAGAACTATCATCATAATGTATGGCATCATGGGAAGTATCATGACTTGCACATAAGGAATTTAAATTATATTGTATATCAAGGTGTATATACATTAAAATCTAGTCCATAATGGTAGACATATACAAAAATTTGGCAAATATGCCAACTCAAAATATTTTTTACAAAATGTGGCATATGCCATGTCTCAAAATCTATATACAATCTACATGCCAAATAGCTACATCAAATACTACAAGTCCACTTGACCCTCAATCTATGATGGATCCACAATCTGTGATGGATCCTCAATCTGTGATAGATCCATAATCTGTGATGGATCCTAAAAAAGTGTCCTCTTTGTACCAAAATGTCTAGTAATTGATGGAGGTGAAGTTTCCTGCATTAACAAGTCAAAACACAAGTTAAAGTTAGTAAATAGATTCTTATCTAATACAATTAAGAACTTTCATTTATTAACATACATCTAAATCACTACAATCAACTATAAGACTGCTAGATAAACTATCAATTATTTAGAAAAATTCAATTCAATTACCTCGACTCTATGTTGTTGTTCAGACAATCGTTCTGCAAATGATTTTCTCTTAAGACAATCAGGTGTCCTAGTGAAGCATGATGGCAAAGGTGGCACATCACTCACATTCTCAACAGACTACATAAAAGCAAAGTAACATTGAAATAAATTAATATATAATTATTAAACAAAATAGGAAATGCATACATTTAAAATAGGAAATGCACTACACAAAAACTTATCCACTAGAAAACAAGCACATACCACCATCGAGGCCTCCTGCATCAATTAAAAAGGACAAGAATGTAAGACTCTAAATGATTATAATCAAATATTTAAGTTTTCTAAATTATCAATTAAAGTACAATTCAATCAAATTACCTCCACCCTTTGTTGGCGTTGAGAAAGCCGTTCTGCAAATGATAGTCCCTTGGGTCGATCGGGAGTTCGAGAAAAGACTATTGGCAAAGATGCCACATCATTCACATTTTTGATTGGCTATAAAATAAAATTAACATCAAGATATAAATTAATATATAATTACTCACAGAAATAAATGCATAAAAAAAAAGTTAATGTGTACAACAAATTATACCAGCAAGTCCAAGCCAAATTGGATGGCAGACAAAGTTGCATGATGAACTTCTGTCAACTCCTCCTCTGTCATCAACTGTTATCCCACTTAGATACATTAGTACTAATAAAGTTGTTTATATATTCAAATGGAATAGACCATAAAATTTAACTTTAAATTTTACCTGCACAAAAGATTGCTCATGCATTTCTCCTTCTCTAATGTTTACTGATCCGGTAGCTTCTACTCTTGTCCTTGACCCCTCAACTTGAGTTCTGGACCCCATTGCCTCATCTCGTGAATGGAGATCATAGTTTGATGTGTTCAACGGTGGCTCACTACTCTCCATAATAGGACCCAAGCATAAATGATTGCAAGAAATGCAATGATGGGGCACACATATATGTCTGGACGACGATGGTCTAGTGGTACCAGGTGATCTAATATCATCACCTTCATCATGTGCTTGTGCAAACTGAGATGTCTGAATAATCAAATGCTCGGTCAAAGAGTGTATGGCACTAAGGCCCTGTTGTGTTGCACTTGCAACAATATCTGGGTGCTGCATTGGGGGTGGAGAAGGGATAGCAGGAGGGGGAATATAGGGACCTTGTACTTGTCTAATTGCCCCAGGTCTATCTTGAGGCATTCCTCTACCCACTCCTTGAAACTCTCTAAAATCAAAATAGTTAACATGTTGACCCATGACGAACACTGCATAGAGTTTATGGAGGAAATACAAAGGCACATCTAAATTGTTGTTGGGTGGTTTATCAAAAACCATCCACCAACGATCCCAAAAGTTTTGACTAATGCCCTCATGAATACACCATTTGATTGAAAATTTCAGCTTACAGACATCAACAGGCAATCCAGTTTTAGGATTGACAAAGTGTTGGGCCAACATAGTTTTTGTAATCTCTAAATCTTTGACTTCCTCATATGACAAACCGTCAGCATATTCGACCTTCTTGGCTTCTCGCCATTGCCGAAATGATTCGTGTTGGGTGGACAAGGTTTGAATATGATTAATGATTCCCTCTAAATTTGATGTCATTATAGACAATCGAGGGTGGCGACAATACATTTCTATGATCCTGCTTATATGATCAATATTTCTTTGAATATTCTCTTCTACTGTTGGAGGGGGAGGGTTTGGTGGTGGAGGGTTTGGGTTTTCATTTTGTGCATCCATTTTACCTAATTAAATTATAAAACATACCCACTTAGCATAAAAACCAAAAAAATTGCTTGAAAATACAAAACAAACCAAAAAAATGCATGAAATCTTACCTCTTTGGATCGGATATCCGTTCCTCAGCTCTGATATCCATTTTTTTGAAGATGAGATTGCGTTTTTGCAAGCCGCGGGTTTGCAAAAATGCAGTCTTTTTTGCTTTTTATGATTTCCAAAATGGATATCTGTTTTCCTTTTCCTTATTGTATTTCATTTTTTTTATTTTATTATTTTAGCATTGCATACATTTTAAGTATTTAGGCATTTTAGCTATAAAATACAAGCAAATTTATAAAGGATTATGATGATATTTAGGCATTTTAGCTATAAAATACTATCAAAATTTATATAGGATTATGATGATATATATATAATTGATTTTTATATGATTTACTTATACTAAGGTATCTCATAGTATTTTAAAGGCACTTTTGAATAGAGACAAGAGAGAGGTAGATACAGGAGAGAGGTAGATGCGGGTTAGGGGTTAGGGATTAGGGCCATTATTTAGGGTATACGGATTTAGAGAGAGAGAGAGAGAGACTACTTTTGACATGCAACCGTAAACCCTAAATAATGCCCCTAAACCCTAAACCCAAGTAACCCTAAATAATTCTTCCAAATACTAAACCCTAACCCCTAAACCATAAACCCTAAATAATTCCCCTAAGCCCTAAACTCTAAACCTGAGAAAGGGAGTCCTAGTTTTCTTGTTTCCATTTGCTTCATCGATAAGGGAGAGGGAAAGATAGAGGGGAGAGATAGGATATATAGGAATGATAGGGGAATGACTAGGATGCATGATTAAACCTAACCCCTAACCCCTAACCCCTATTTCCTAACTCCTAAACCCTAAACTTGAGAAACCATAAACCCCTAAATCCTAAACACTAAACCCAAGAAACCCTAAACCTCTATCACCCATCACTATCATTCCTCTACCTCTCAATCTCTCTCCCTATGCTTTAGCCATGTCCCTCACTCTATATCTCCCTATTGGTCCTCTCTCTCTAAACACTAAACCCTATACCTCTAAACCTTAACCCCTAAACCTTAAACATGAGCAACCCTAAACTCTATCTCCTATCTCTCCCTTATCTCCCTATCTCTATCGTCTTTCTACCTCTCAATCCTTCTCCCTATTTCTCTAGACATATCGCTCACTCTCTATCTCCCTATCTCTCCCCTTTGTCACCTCTATCTCTCCCTATCTGTCTCCTCTCTCTTTCTATCTAAACCCTAAATCCAAAACCCTAAACCTCTAAACCTAACCCCTAACCCCTAAACAATAGATCCTAAACCCTAAATTATAATGCCCCTAAACCCTAACCCCTAACCCCTAAACCCTAAACCCAAGTAACCATAAACCACTATCTCCCTATCTCTCCCCTATCTCCCTATCACCTTTGTCCCTCTACCTCTCAATCTCTCTCGCTCACTCTCTATCTCCATATCTCTCCCCTTTGTCACCTCGATCTCTCCCTATCTGTCTCCTCTCTCTTTCTATCTAGCTATCTCCAAAATTGAGAAACCCTAAACCCAGGTACACCCTAAATCCAATCAACTCTAAAACTATATCTCCCTATCGCTCCCCTATCTCCCTATCTCTATCATCCCTCTACCTCTCTTGATCTCTCTCCCTATGTCCCTGGCCATGTGCCTCACTCTCTATCTCCTTATCTCTCTCCTCCATCTCCTCTCTCTATCTCCCTATAATTCCTCTCTCTATAAACCCTAAATCCAAAACCCTAAACCTCTAAACCTAACCCCTAACCCCTAAACAATTTAAATCCTAAACCCTAAATAATACCCCTAAACCCTAACCCCTGACCCCTAAACCTAAGAAACCCTAAACCCCTAAACCTTAAACCCCAAACCCCTAAACCCTAAACCCAAGTAACCCTAAACCACTATCTGCCTATCTCTCCCCTATCTCCCTACCACCTATGTCCCTCTACCTCTCAATCTCTCTCCCTATGTCTCTAGCCATGTCCCTCACTCTCTATCTCCCTATCCCTCCCCTCAGACTCCTCTATATCTCCCTATCATTCCTCTCTCTATAAACCCTAAATCCAAAACCCTAAACATCTAAAACTAACCCCTAACCCCTAAACAATAAATCCTAAACCCTAAATTATAATGCCCCTAAACCCTAACCCCAAACCCCTAAACCTGAGAAACCCTAAACCCCAAACCCCTAAACCCTAAACCCAAGTAACCATAAACCACTATCTCCCTATCTCTCCCCTATCTCCCTATCACCTTTGTCCCTCTACCTCTCAATCTCTCTCGCTCACTCTCTATCTCCTTATCTCTCCCCTTTGTCACCTCTATCTCTCCCTATCTGTCTCCTCTCTCTTTCTATCTAGCTATCTCCAAAACTAAGAAACCCTAAACCTAGGTACACCCTAAATCCAATCAACTCTAAACCTATATCTCCCTATCTCTCCCCTATCTCCCTATCTCTATCATCCCTCTACCTCTCTTGATCTCTCTCCCTATGTCCCTGGCCATGTGCCTCACTCTCTATCTCCTTATCTCTCTCCTCAGTCTCCTCTCTCTAATATCTCCCTATCATTCCTCTCACTCTATAAACCCTAAATCCAAAACACTAAACCTCTAAACCTAACCCCTAAACAATTTAAATCCTAAACCCTAAATAATGCCCCTAAACCCTAACCCCTGACCCCTAAACCTGAGAAACCCTAATCCCCTAAACCCTAAACCCAAGTAACCATAAAACACTATCTCCCTATCTCTCCCCTATCTCCCTATCACCTTTGTCCCTCTACCTCTCAATCTCTGTCTCTATGTCTCTTGCCATGTCCCTCACTCTTTATCTCCCTATCTCTCCCCTCGAACTCCTCTATATCTCCCTATTGGTCTCATGCAGAGCACATAGTGGAAGCTCTCAAAACACGGTGAAATACCCATCAACACCCATAGTTCAAATAGATTAAAGCTTAATTAGCTTTAAGAAACCTTCTCAAAGTCCCAAATAACATCAAATCATATACATTCTTCCTATCGGCAAGATAAACACTATTGGCCAACTCAAAAATTCTTATACCGATGCTCCGATCACTCCACTTTTGATGAGCCTTTGAACCTTTCGTTGTGACATATATCCATCGGCCCAACTTTAAACTAGTCTTTCGATCTCCCATACCACCCATTTCTCACTCCACAACCTGTATTAACACATGATTAAACCTAACCCCTAACCCCTAACCCTTATTTCCTAACCCCTAAACCCTAAACTTGAGAAACCATAAACCCCTAAATCCTAAACACTAAACCCAAGAAACCCTAAACCTCTATCTCTCTATCTCCCTATCTCACTATCTCCCCATCACTATCATTCCTTTACCTCTCAATCTCTCTCCCTATGCTTTGGCCATGTCCCTCACTCTATATCTCCCTAATTGTCTTCTCTCTCTAAACACTAAACCCTAAACCTCTAAACCTTAATCCCTAAACCATAAACCCTAAACCCTAAATAATGCCCCTAAACCTTAACCCCGAACCCCTAAACCCTAAACCCTAAACGTGAGCAACCCTAAACCCTATCTCCTATCTCTCCCTTATCTCCCTATCTCTATCATCAAGCTCTACCTCTCAATCCTTCTCCCTATTTCTCTGGACATCTCGCTCACTCTCTATCTCCTTATCTCTCCCCTTTGTCACCTCCATCTCTCCCTATCTGTCTCCTCTCTCTTTCTATCTAGCTATCTACAAAACTAAGAAACCCTAAACCCAGGTACACCCTAAATCCAATCAACTCTAAACCTATATCTCCCTATCTCCTCCCTATCTCCCTATCTCTATCATCCCTCTACCTCTCTTGATCTCTCTCCCTATGTCCCTGGCCATGTGCCTCACTCTCTATCTCCTTATCTCTCTCCTCGATCTCCTCTCTCTATCTCCCTATCATTCCTCTCTCTATAAACCCTAAATCCAAAGCCCTAAACCTCTAAACGTAACCCCTAACCCCTAAACAATTTAAATCCTAAACCCTAAATAATGCCTCTAAACCCTAACCCCTAACCTCTAACTTGAGAAACCCTAAACCCTTAAACCCTAAACCCAAGTAACCCTAAACCACTATCTCCCCATCTCTCCCCTATTTCCCTACCACCTTTGTCCCTCTACCTCTCAATCTCTCTCCCTATGTCTTTGGCCATGTCCCTCACTCTTTTTCTCCCTATCTCTCCCCTCAGACTCCTCTATATCTCCCTATCATTCCTCTCTCTCTATAAACCCTAAATCCAAAACCCTAAACCTCTAAACCTAACCCCTAACCCTTAAACAATAAATCCTAAACCCTAAATTATAATGCCCCTAAACCCTAACCCCTAAACCTGAGAAACCCTAAACCCCAAACCCCTAAACCCTAAACCCAAGTAACCATAAACAACTATCTCCCTATCTCTCCCCTATCTCCCTATCACCTTTGTCCCTCTACCTCTCAATCTCTCTCGCTATGTCTCTTGCCATGTCCCTCACTCTTTATCTCCCTATCTCTCCCCTCGGACTCCTCTATATCTCCCTATTGGTCCTTTATCTCTCTCTAAACCCTAAACCCTAGACCTCTAAACCTTAACCCCTAACCCCAAGACCCTAAACCCTAAATAATGCCCCTAAACCCAAGCAACCCTAAACCTCTATCTCCCTATCTCTAACGTCCCTCTACCTCTCAATCTCTCTCTCTATGTCTTAGGACATGCCTCTCACTCCCTATCTCCCTATCTCTCCCCTCTGTCTCCTCTATCTCTCCCAAACTCTTTTAGTCCCCTCTCTCTATCTCTCTTTAAACTGTAAACCCTAAACCCCTAAACCCGAGCAACCCTAAACCTCTAAACCCTAAATAATTCCCCTAACCAACCTCTAAACCACTTCTCTATATAGGTGCAACTAATACCACTTTTTCATTGTTCAACTTGATGTTCATCTTGTTGGTTCTATGTCATATAATGTTCCACATCGAGCTCTTTATCTCAGTCATCCAGTTGTTCTTTATCTTGCTCTTTATTCTCATCAACTGGATGTTCCTCTGTTTCCTGATCTTTTCCAAGATCCAAATACACTTCCTGTTGTTCTTCTTGATGCTGGTCATAAGGATGTGTCACTTCACCTTGTTGCTTTTTAAAATAACCAAGAAGAGGCAACAAGAGGCAACAAATTGTTACTTTTCTTAGGCAAATTTAAGTTTTCTATTTACTACTGAAATCTTTTTAAAATAATGTAAAGAACATGCGAAGCTTCAAGGAATCTTTTTATGGCACCTGTGCTAGCTTTTGTCCTCAAGGATCCAACATTTTGGTATCCTCCTTTGTAGAAATTAGAACATCCTCTTGATGACAATGGGAAGAATAAGGATGCCTTGAGAACTTGGAGATTTTATGGAGAGTGTAAGAACCTTCAAATCCTTAAAATTGAAATGGAAAAGGCTCACAAAGTTAGGACTATAAAAGTATAATAATTATTGTGGGGGTTGTAATGAAAATATGGCTTAACTCTTTTGAGGTGACTCACTATCCATGATGTGTTGGGATCAATGGAAAATGGAATAAGAGATATTAACAAGAATTTGACATAAATGGAAGAAATGGATAGTCTCCCCTAAAAATGATGGCGAGAGATGTATTAATAGTAGAAGAAGCAACATGAATGGTGGGGTTGGTTGGGAGTGGACTAAAGAATTGATTGAGAGATTATAGAAGACTAATTGGGAGTGGACTAAATAATTGATTGAGAGATTATAGAAAACTTATTGGGAGTGGACTAAAGAATTGATTGAGAGTCAAGAGGATAGGAGAATTAGTTAGGGGAAGTAATGGTTCAATCAAGGGTGGAGAGAACTCTCAATCACAAGAATAAATGATGCCAAAATGGATGGAACTAAAAGAAATCATGCATTCCAAAAGATGACAAGGTTGCCCCTTTCATATGATACAGTCTTTCTAAAATTTAGATTGTATTTTATAGCTAAAATGCCTAAATAGTAAAATGCTAAAAATGTTAAAATAATAAAATAAGAAACAATGAAAACAATAGAGAAAAAGAAAACGGATATCCATTTTGGTTTGGATACCAAACCCAAACAGATATCCGTTTTAAAGTCAAACTTTGCCAAGTCGCGAATTTGGCTAAGTAAAAATGCGATTTTTTTCCTATTGCGACTGTTTGGCCCATGATGATCCTGCACATACCCAACAGCTTATTGATTGGATCAATGACATGGAGGAGTATTTCAAGTATGAAGATGTGGAGGACCCAAATCGGGTCAAGTTTGCAAAAACAAAGTTGAAGGGCCATGCTAGTATTTGGTGGAAGGAGGTCCAATTAGAGAGGAACAGAAGAGGAAAATGAAAGATCACCAGATGGGATTAGATGGTTGAGAAACTGAAGAAGCAGTTCATTCCTGTGGACTATGAGATGGAGCTGCTGAAGAAGCTGCAACGACTGAAGCAAGGTAACAAGTCTGTTAAGGAGTATACAGAAGAGTTTTATAAAATTACTATCAAGACAGGCCATGCAGAGCCCAACAAGGAGAAGGTAGCCCATTAAATTAATGGGTTGAAGTCGAGTATTCAAGAGGAGCTGAGCCTGGTCAAAATGACCACCATAGAAGATGTGTACTAGTTTTCCCTGAAGGTGGAAGAGAAGCTGAATAAAAGATTTGTTAGCAAGCAAAGGGGAAGAGGTCAAGGCAGAAGGACTAGTGGAAGACCCTATGGAGTCTGTAATGAAGATCAAAAGAAAAGTGAAGAAGCTGGCACCAGTTGAAATCAGAGAGGAGATAATGCCTACCGCCCTCGTGACCAGAATAATGGTGAGAAAAGAGGAAGAGGAAGAGGCAGACCTAGGCAAGGACCCAGAAGAAGAGGTTTTAGAGGAACCTATTTCTAATGTGGAGAAGAAGGGCATTGAGCATAAGAGTGTCTGTAACATCAAGGAAGGACAAATAGAAGACCTGAAGGTAATGCATCAGTTACACATGTAGATGAAGATGCACAATCTGAGCATTTCGAAGATGCTGAAAGGGGAGAAAACCTAGTTGTCAGAAGAACTTTGCTAAATGAGGAGAAAGAACCTAATCAGAGGAAGAGTTTATTTTGCACAAGGTCCAAATGTAAAAGTAAGTGTTGTGATATTATTATTGACAGTGGAAGTACTGAGAATCTTGTTTCAGAGGAGATGGTTGACAAGTTGAAGTTGACAAGAAGAAAGCATCCACATCCATATTAGATTGCATGGTTGCAGAAGGACCATAGAGCTTTGGTCAATGAGCAGTATTTAGTGAAGTTCAAAATTAGGGACTACCATAATGAGGTACTGTGTGATATCATACCAATGGATGCATGTCATATGTTGTTGGGGAGGCCATGGCAGTATGATAGGAGTGCTATCCATGATGGTTGTGCAAACACATATTCCCTAACAAAGGATGGAGTTCGTCATAAGTTGAAGCCCTTGAAGGAGGTGGAAGAAAAGGTATGTAGTACTGCTAGAATTTTCTTGGTAGATGGTAGAAATTTTTTGGAGGGAATGAAGCATGAGCGTCATTGCTTTGCATTGATTCCTAAGATTAGTTAAGAGAAATGTGAAGATGTACCAACAGAAGTCTCATAAATGTTGGAAGAATTTTAGGATATTATCTCTGATAATGTACGAGAAGGTTTACCACCAGTAAGGAAGATAAGTCATCAAATGGATTTGATACTAGGAGCCAACTTGCCGAATAAGGTAGCCCATAGAATGACTCCAGCTGAGAGTGAAGAGTTGAACAGACAAGTTTAGGAGTTGTTGAGGAAGGGATTGATAAGAGAGAGCCTAAGTCCCTATGTGGTACCTACAGTACTAGCACCAAAGAAAGATGGAGAGTGGAGAATGTGTACAGACTCTCAAACCATCAATAAGATCATGATCAAGTACAAATTTTCATTGCCCATAATGGATGACATAATGGACTGTTTGAGTGGAGCCAAGTACTTCACAAAGATTGACCTGAAGAGTGGGTTATCACCGGATCCGTATCATAGAAGGAGATGAGTGGAAGACAACCTTCAAAACCAAAGAAAGTTTGTATGAGTGGTTAGTCATTCCATTTGGGCTAACCAATGCACCGAGCACATTCATGTGGCTCATGAACGAGGTATTGAAAGAATTTTTGGGAAGTTTTGTTATTGTTTATTTTGTAAGGAAAGCACAGGTGCGGAAAACAGCTTCCCTAATGTTAATTCCCAGGGGACAGTGTAGACCAGTCACTTTTGAAATTACAATAACACAGATGAATACACAAGAGAAACCAAAATAGACAATAGTTAGAACACAGACACACAGAATTACGTGGGAAAACCCTTACGGGTAAAAAACCCACCACCACAAGAAAACAATCTTTATTACAGTAAGATATACAGTTACAATAAAGAACTCAGCTTCTTGCTCTGGTGTTTGATTCTCGACATCATACACAGTTCATCACCCTGTACATTTACAGAACGAACCTTTATTCAAGTCTCATAATCATAATACCAATGACACCTATAGACATATCATTCTATTTCCAATCTGCAAGAACAAGAGTCGTTACAGACTTCTGCTCTAACTGATAGAACAGATTCCTCATACGTCGCTGCCATCTAACCGTCGCAACGGTTCACATTTCAGTGAGGCGTTTAGTCCCACATGTACCAAGTCGCAAAGGACTTTGCAGTTTATAACCGCCAACAGGCGAAAGAGTATTGTCAGCAATTTTGTTGCCGACAATACCAAGTCTCCAAGTCCATCGGCATAACAACTCCCATCGGCCCTCAGACTTCACCTCCCACCGATGAGCATTGTCTCCCCGATCACCAAGGTTACCATCGGTATGACATTCTCCATCGGCGAAAGATCTAGCCCTCGCTCCGACAGAGGTTTGTCTCACCGATACCAATAAGACTTCCATCAGGATGTCCGCAGTACATCGGCCCAACACCTTTAGCCGACGGGTATTCTCTTGCCGATAGACATACGCCATCGGAGTGACTACTCCTGTCGGAGTAACTCTACAGAGTTTGGCCGACAGGCCCTTGTCTTGCCGACGACCGTAACCTTCGTCGGAGTGACTACTCCTGTCGGAGTAATTCCACAAAGGTTGGCCGATAGGCCTTGTCTTGCCGACGGTTGAATGCTTCCATCGGGGTGACACTCAGCATCGGACAAACCTTCGATGCTTATTCCGCCGGCCCTTGTCTCACCGATGCCAATGGTCTTCAACATGGTCCTGCCGATAGTGCTTCGTCACAGCGATGCGGACATCGCATATCCTCAGACCAATGAACCAAGGAACAGTTGAACTAAAATTCATTGAACCTACCAAATGGACTCTAGAAAGGTTCAACAAAGAGGTTCAAACAAGAGGTTCAACGAAGTGGTTCAAAGCATAGGTTCAACTAAGAGGTTCAAGTAGTAATTTGAGACACAAGTTCTCTTCAATCTCCCACTTGTCGAAGACATTACTGCTACCTCTTAGTCCTCATTCGATTATTGAGAACTATGGGCCCGAAGACCCATTTCATCTGAGCACCATTTGAACTTGGCTGTGTTCACTGGTTTAGTTAAGGCATCAGCAACATTTTCCAAAGTGTCAACCTTTTCCAGCTTCACCTTCCTGTCTTCCACCATATCACGAACAAAGTGATATTGGACATCAATATGTTTTGTCCTAGCATGAAATGTAGGATTCTTTGCCAAACATATGGCACTTTGACTGTCACAATGAATTTGTATTTGCCCTGCATTAAAACCAACATCAGAACACAACCTTTTCAACCAAACAGCTTCTTGGCATGCACGAGTGACTGCCATGTACTCTGCCTCTGTTGTGGACAAAGCGACTACAGCCTGTCGCTTGCTCATCCAACTGATAGCACCACCATGTAACATGAACACGTATCCACTGGTGGATCTCCGACTGTCAATGTCCCCTGCCCAATCAGAATCAACATATCCCTGAATATTGATAGATCTCTTAGACCCTTCTGAGTTTCCATGATAACAAATAGCATAGTCAGAAGTTCCCTTCAAATACCTCATAACTCTTTTCACAGCATCCCAATGTGATCTGCCTGGATTCGCCATGAATCGGCTCAAAACTCCCACTGCTTGGGCAATGTCTGGTCTGGTACAGACCATTGCATACATTAAACTGCCAACAGCACTTGCATAAGGTACTCTCTTCATGTCATCAATTTCATTTGAAGATTCTGGACAATCTTCAACAGATAATTTCGTTCCCTGCAAAACTGGAACAACTAACTGTTTAGAATCAGACATATGAAACTTATCAAGAACATTGGTGATATACTTCCTCTGGCTGAGCCAAATTTTTCTCTTAGATCTGTCCCTTTTGATCTCCATTCCTAGAATGTACTTTGCTGCCCCCAGATTTTTCATTTCAAATTTCAAGGACAACTGAGATTTTAATTCTGAGATCATCCCCTTACCATTGCCAATGAACAACATGTCATCCACATATAGTGCAATTATAAGAATCTGGTCACCTTCAGTTTTATAATAGACACAATGATCAGATTTAGATCTCACATACCCCAAGGATAAAACATACGTATCAAACTTTTGATACCACATTCTGGGAGACTGTTTCAAACCATAAAGAGACTTTTTAAGTTTGCATACCAGATGTTCTTTACCTTTTTCCACAAAATGCTCTGGCTGAGACATATAAATTTCTTCTTCAAGGTCTCCATGAAGAAACGCTGTTGTCACATCCATCTGCTCAATTTCAAAATCATATGCTGCTGCAAGTGACAACAGAAATCTAATGGATGTCAACTTAGCTACAGGAGAAAAGATTTCCCCATAATCAATACCTTCCTTTTGGGAATACCCCTTAGCAACCAGTCTTGCCTTGTACTTCTCAATACTACCATCTGGACCATATTTCTTCTTAAATACCCACTTACAGCCTACAGGTTTTCTTCCTTCAGGCAAGGGCACCAGATCCCAGGTTCCATTCTTCTCCAATGATGTCATTTCACTATGCATGGCTTCCAACCAAGAATTTGAATCAGGTACACTAATAGCTTCTTTCACAGTCCTAGGTTCATCAGTATTAGTAAGTAAAGCATAGGCACAAGTTGAATCAGGTACTGAAAATCCATACCTATTTGGTTGTCTTCTTTCACGTGTAGATCTCCTCAAAGGTTGAGGTGCAGGTTCAGGTTCTTGCTCTGGATCAGAATCTTCGGAGCAACTTGAACTCTTATCTGAACCATCTACACTTGGTGCTTGTTGTTCCTCTTTTACAGGAGTCAGAGGAACATTCACAACACTCTTTTCTTTCTTTTCTTCTGTCTTTTCTGGCTGAGGATCAACAACCAATGGTTTCAGCTCTCTGAAAATTACATTCCTGCTGTAGATTACCTTTTCAGTTTCAGGATTCCAAAGCTTGTATCCTTTAATACCGACTCCATAGCCAACAAAGATACATTTAACTGCCTTGTTATCCAACTTAGATCTTTTAACTTCAGGAATATGAGCATATGCCTCACAGCCAAAGACTCGAATATGTCTTAGAGAGGGCTTCTTACCAGACCATGCTTCCATAGGTGTCTTATCAACCAATGCTGATGTAGGAGAACGATTCAGCAAGTAACAAGCTGTAGCAACTGCCTCAGCCCAGAACTTCTGTTCAAGACCAGCATAACTCAACATACTTCTTGCTTTCTCCATCAACGATCGATTTAACCTTTCAGCAACTGCATTCTGTTGTGGAGTATAAGGTGTAGTTTTATGCCTTTTAATTCCATGGTCTACACAATACTTATCAAAATCCGCATTGCAATATTCACCACCGTTATCTGTTCTCAAGCATTTTAGTTTTCTACCAGTCTGATTTTCCACAAGAGTTTTAAATTCTTTAAATCGACTGAACACTTCTGATTTGTTTTTCAAAAAATATACAAATGCCCTTCTTGAATAATCATCAATGAACGATACATAGTATCTTGATTTAGATAAAGAAGGAACATCAACTGGACCAAAAACATCAGAATGCACATAGTCCAGAACACCAGAAGATTTATGAGAACTAGAGTAAAATGAAACACGGTTTTGCTTTCCATATATACAATGTTCGCAGAAATCGAACTCCAGATTACAATCAATCAGCCCATCTACCAGATTTTTGTTTTTCAAGGTTTTTAAACCTTTCTCACCTATGTGACCAAGTCTATGATGCCAGAGCATTGTTTTCTCTGCAGGAAGTTTAACTTCCATAGAATTTACGTCATGTGTTACAATAGTAGCCTTTTCAGATTTTGCAGAGACATTATTACAGCACACTGGTTTAGCATCTAACCTATACAGAGTTCCAATGCGTTCACCTTTTGCCAGAACAATAGAACCTCTAGTCATCTTACAGCCACCATTCACAAAAGTAACTTGCACTCCAACATCATTAAGTTTACTAACAGAAAGTAAATTTCGAGCCAGACCTGGTATATGAAGAACTTCATTCATTCCCTTTATTCTGCCATCCGGGAACTGGATTCTGACTCGACCTCGGCCAACAATTTCCACCGTTGAATCACTAGCCAGGAACACCTTGCCACCAGCATAGGGTTCATACTTCGTGAACCACTCTCTATGAGATGTCATATGAAAGGATGCTCCTGAATCAATCAGCCAAACATCTTCAGAAGCAGGTGTTGCCAGAGCAGCAATGAAAGCATCAGCATCACTGTGTGAAGACTCAGAGTCAGAGAAGTTCTTCTTCTTCTTTTTCTCCTCTTTGCAGTCTTTCTTGACATGACCTTTCTGTCCACAATTCCAGCACTTCACCTTGGACTTCTTGCCAGGAGATTTTGATTTCCCTTCTGATTTGGACTTAGACTTCTTGTCCTTCTTCTTGCCTCTTTCCTTTGATCTACCACGAACTGACAGAGCCTCTTTGGCCATTCCAGAAGATTTCCTCCGCATCTCTTCAGACAACAAAGAGGCAACAATAGTTTCCTGAGAAAACGTAGTTGTTGTACTTCCAATAGCCATCACCAGATGGTCCCACGAGTCAGGTAAGGAACATAACAGAAGCATACAGCGATCTTCCTCTTCTATTTTTACACCTATAGATGTCAACTGAGCAACAATCGTATTGAATGCACTCAGATGTTCTGCTACAGATGCACCTTCATCCATCTTCAGAGAATACAATTTCTTTCTGAGGAAAAGTTTATTTACCAAGGACTTGCCCTGATAAATATTATTCAACTTTTTCCACAAATCACTTGCAGATTTCTCCTCATGGATGTTCAATAGAACAGAGTCAGATAAACTCAGTCTTATCAGTCCTTTGGCTTTTCTGCATATCAGTTCCCAATCTTCTTGCTTCATGCCTGTAGGTTGAACTCCAGACACAGCAACCCAAAGATCTCTATAGACTAACATGTCTTCAACTTTAAGTTTCCACAACTCAAAGTTTGTGCCATTGAATTTCTCAATGTCTATTTTGTCTGATGTACTTGCCATCTCTATTTAATTTAAAAAATAACTTTCTACAGAACTCCCACACAACAGAATTAACACAAAAAACCCAAACTACCGACAAGGATAACACAACGGGCCAGGCTCTGATACCACTTGTAAGGAAAGCACAGGTGCGGAAAACAGCTTCCCTAATGTTAATTCCCAGGGGACAGTGTAGACCAGTCACTTTTGAAATTACAATAACACAGATGAATACACAAGAGAAACCAAAATAGACAATAGTTAGAACACAGACACACAGAATTACGTGGGAAAACCCTTACGGGTAAAAAACCCACCACCACAAGAAAACAATCTTTATTACAGTAAGATATACAGTTACAATAAAGAACTCAGCTTCTTGCTCTGGTGTTTGATTCTCGACATCATACACAGTTCATCACCCTGTACATTTACAGAACGAACCTTTATTCAAGTCTCATAATCATAATACCAACGACACCTATAGACATATCATTCTATTTCCAATCTGCAAGAACAAGAGTCGTTACAGACTTCTGCTCTAACTGATAGAACAGATTCCTCATACGTCGCTGCCATCTAACCGTCGCAACGGTTCACATTTCAGTGAGGCGTTTAGTCCCACATGTACCAAGTCGCAAAGGACTTTGCAGTTTATAACCGCCAACAGGCGAAAGAGTATTGTCAGCAATTTTGTTGCCGACAATACCAAGTCTCCAAGTCCATCGGCATAACAACTCCCATCGGCCCTCAGACTTCACCTCCCACCGATGAGCATTGTCTCCCCGATCACCAAGGTTACCATCGGTATGACATTCTCCATCGGCGAAAGATCTAGCCCTCGCTCCGACAGAGGTTTGTCTCACCGATACCAATAAGACTTCCATCAGGATGTCCGTAGTACATCGGCCCAACACCTTTAGCCGACGGGTATTCTCTTGCCGATAGACATACGCCATCGGAGTGACTACTCCTGTCGGAGTAACTCTACAGAGTTTGGCCGACAGGCCCTTGTCTTGCCGACGACCGTAACCTTCGTCGGAGTGACTACTCCTGTCGGAGTAATTCCACAAAGGTTGGCCGATAGGCCTTGTCTTGCCGACGGTTGAATGCTTCCATCGGGGTGACACTCAGCATCGGACAAACCTTCGATGCTTATTCCGACGGCCCTTGTCTCACCGATGCCAATGGTCTTCAACATGGTCCTGCCGATAGTGCTTCGTCACAGCGATGCCGACATCGCATATCCTCAGACCAATGAACCAAGGAACAGTTGAACTAAAATTCATTGAACCTACCAAATGGACTCTAGAAAGGTTCAACAAAGAGGTTCAAACAAGAGGTTCAACGAAGTGGTTCAAAGCATAGGTTCAACTAAGAGGTTCAAGTAGTAATTTGAGACACAAGTTCTCTTCATATTTAGATGATATTTTTATTTTTAGTAAGACTTGGGATGAGCATATGATGCATATCAGAAGAGTTTTGGAGAAGCTGAGGGAGGAGAAGTTGTTGATCAATCTAAAAAAATGTAGTTTTGCAAAGGAGTTGGTATACCTAGGATTTGTTGTCTCAGAGAAAGGTCTTACGATGGACCCAGAAAAAGTAAGGGCTATCATTGAATGGCCTATGCCAAGGAGTGCTTCTAAGGTAAGATCTTTTCATGGTTTGGAAAGTTTCTTTATAGAAAATTTATTAGGAATTTTAGTAGCATTTGTGCACCTCTAACTGAGACAATGAGAGGGGATAGAAAAGAGTTTAGATGGACTAAAGGAGCAGATAAAAGCTTTGATATATTGAAGCAGAAAGTCACATAGCAACCTATTTTAGCACTTCCATATTTCAATAAGGTATTTTAGGTAGATTGTGATGCTAGTGGTAGTGCTATAGGAGTTGTTTTGGGTCAAGAAGGTAGGCCCATTGCCTATTTTAGTGAGAAGCTTAATGATGCCAAGAAAAAGTATTATGTTTATGATTAGGAGTCTTATGCAATAGTTTAGGCTTTGAAGAAATGGAGACATTATTTGTTGCCAAAGAAGTTTGTTTTATATACTGACCATCAAGCTTTGCAGTATCTTAATAGTCAAGGAAAGTTGAACTAGAGGCACTTAAAATGGGTTGATTTTTTGCAGAGCTATACTTTTGTTTTGAAGCACAGGAGTGGGAAGTCCAACAGAGTTGTAGATGCTTTGAGCAGAAGGCAAAGTTTGTTGACAGAAATGAAGATAGAGGTTATTGGGTTCGATGAGCTCAAAAGTTTGTATTCTGAAGATCTAGATTTTGTAGAGGCCTGGAAATCGTGTTTGGAACCTGTTACTTTGGATAGGACAAAATGGTTCAATTTCATAATCCAAGATGGCATGTTGTTTAGAGGAAGCCAGTTGTGTATTCCAAGGAGTTCCATGAGAGAGAACCTGATTAAGGAGAAGCTGCTACACCCTTAATATTGGTGTACATAGGGTTATGAATAGTTAGCTTGTGGCTATCTTAACTCCTAATTAAGTCATCTTGTCATTATTATATTATTATTTAGTTAGATAGGTCAGACTAGGTGTTATATAGGGGTGTGTCTATTCGTCCTAAGCATAATTAGGTATATATAGGAGGATGTGAGTCTTATTTCATCATCATATTGTGAAGTGTGTTCTCATTGGAGATATTTGGAGGTTGCCCCCTCGAAGTGGCCTATTGTTCTTAGTTATTATCAAGTATTTGCAAAATATTTCATACCATCTTCTTCCATTGTGCAAGTTATTTCATTACAAGTGGTATCAGAGCATGATCTTGGCACCGTAGAGGCAAGATTTTTTCTCAACATTGGAGGCAATTTTAGGAAGAGTATAAATTTAAGATTTTAGCAATTTTTTTAAAGATTTTTAAAAGGTTTTTGAAGACCATATTAAAGAAGCTACAGTCCATATTTCAGAGGAATTAGAGCAGATTTGAGTGAATTATTGCAGAATTACGATTTCTACATAATTTATTTGAGATCTACATATCTCTCACATCCTGCCGAATTGGGGTATAATTTGTATTGGGTTTTTGAATACATAAGAGGAGAATACAGTCCAAAGATTGGAGAAATTGAATGAAAAATAAGCAAGTTATTGCAAAATTAGGGTTTCCAACAAATTTGCTCTCAAGGCAGTAAATTTGCTAATTTTTTGAATTTTTTTCTAGGTAAGTGGTATCTTGGCCCTAGTAAGTTACAGTAAAAATTTCAGATAATTTACATTTCATTTGTGTGATTTATTTCAAAAATATTGGTTTCCATCATGACGGGGCCTGCAACAAGAGGCAAAAAGAATGCTGCCACACCGAGAAAATCCTTTGATAAGGATGGGGAAAAAGTAGAGGATAGTAATCCCAATGAGGAAATAAGTAAGTTCAAGGAAGAGGTTAAGAGGGATATTTGTGACCTAAGAGGAGATATATCAGATATACGAAGCATGTTAAGCGCCTATATGAATGAACCAAGAAAGGAGTTCTCAAGCAACCAAGGTGAAACCTTCAAGTCGGCTAATAATGACACAAATTTTAATACTCCTATGGGATCTAGCAATTTTTTTCCAAAGGTGGATATGTGCAAGTTCGATGGTAAGGATCCTCTAACATGGATAAACCAAATGGAGATTTTTTTTGAAGTACATCAAATCCCATATGGATAAAAGGTCACAATGGCTTCCCTATATCTAGAACCAGATCAATTCATTTGGTATCGTTGGCTTTGTACTCATCGGAGGAAAAAGGGTCTCACTGTCTCATGGTCAATTTTTACAGAAGAACTCCAAGCACAATATAGCAATAGTGTGACAGACAACTTCTTCAGCCAACTTGCTAAACTTCAACAAACAGGATCAGTTAAGGATTATATTCAAAAATTCCAAAATCTATCCTTAAGAGTGGATACAATTATAGAGGAGAACTTGAATGATTTATTCTTGGGTGGTCTCAAGGATCACATTCAACATGATGTATGCATGTTTAGTCCTAGCTCAGTAAATGAGTCTTTTATGTTGGCACGCGTGGTAGAGGAGAAGTATTTGATTCCTAAAAAGCAAGGGGCTAATGTGATAGGAGAGAAAGGATATTCAACACCTTCTCTTCCTCAACCTACTAGGTTGGCTCCACAGCAAATTGAGGAGAAAAGAGAAAAAGGGTTGTGTTTCAATTGTGATAGCAAATACAGTCGAGGACATAAATGTAGTGAAAATAAATTGTTCTATATTGAAGGTCCAAGTGAGGAAGAAGAGGAGGAACCCATATTAGAGGAGGATAGGGAGTCAAGTGAGGAATCACATGATTCTCAACCAATCATTTCTTGTCATGCACTCTCAGGTTTTAGTGCACCACAAACTCTCAAGGTAGTGGGTTTCTTAAAGAAGCAGAAAGTAAATGTGTTGATCGACTCAGGTAGTACTCATAATTTCATCAACAAAAAGTTAGCAACTCGTCTAGATTGTTTTATATATCTAGCCCCAGAGTTTCAGGTTTTGATTGTAGATGGAGGTATAGTTATTTGTTTGGGGAAGTGTCATAGCATTAAATTATCCATGGGAGATTATCAACTTGATACCCCCAATGTATGTGATATCCATGGGTGCAACAGATATTGTTTTAGGAGTACAATGGCTTACTACATTGGGAACAATTGAGATGAACTTGTTGCATGTATGGGCCTAATTGGTGTTGTCATTGATGTCAACATACTCCTGTTGCATTAATGATAAGGTTTGGATGAGCTATGAGCTGAGAATATTGAGAAAATTAGTCTCAATTAGGAACAGTAAAGAACAGTGATGATAGTAAGGAAAAAGTCCAAGATAGGATGAGGATCAGAGGATGCAGATTAAAGGGTTTGTAGATATGTGTCTTTAGGTGATCTAATAGAGCTTTCAGAGGTCCACATGAAGATATGAAGAAGTTGTGGCTGCTCAAGTAAAACTGGTTCCGGTAGGTGTTCAGAGGTAACATAGTGACACAGACATGTCTGGTGAGATCCAGAAGTACAATTTCCTACTTTGCGGATTTGAGGGAGTGTTGAGGAAGTCCTTGTGATGTGTCAACTCAATTGGTTCATGAATTGAAGGTCTAGAAGTATCCATTCTTTGGTGACAGTGGTGACAAACTGTGTTCTTGAGGTTCCGGATAAAAGAAAGAAGGATTTCAGTATGCAGATGAAGTGCGGATGTTGTTGGTGATTTAGGAAACCTTGTGAGGGACTTTAGATTGTGTCCAATGTGTGTTAGTGGTCCGCATTGGAGTTGGAGCTCACTATTGAAGAATAACCTTCGGATGATGGTGTTCTTCCTGAGACAGGCCGACCAGATAAGTTACACATCCTGTGGATGTTCTTATTGATATTTTCTGACTTAGATGATCATTCCTAAGTTGATGTCTTGTATAAATAAGGGATTGTGAAGTCATTTCAAAGTTGTACTCATGGTGATGAGAGTGTGGTAGCAAGGAGAAGAGCGAAAGACAGAGCAGAAGTATTGGGCTTAAATGGAACTGATTCAAGCATGGTGAAGATGCTATTCCCTAGTTCATGTATGTGATACTTATTTCTTTTTAGACAGTGTGTCTCTTGTAGGCAGTGAGCCTCCTGTGAGCAGTGTGCTCGGGCAGTGATCCCTAATTGGCATGTGCCATTTTGTTCTTTCTATTCTTCTAACAGAGAATACAATCGTGGGTTAATCACCCCGTGGTTTTTCCCTTAACCAGGTTTTCCACGTCAAAATCCTGGTGTCTTATGTGTTGATGTGTTTCTGCTTTTGATTTGAATGCATTATTTTTCATGATTAATAAATTGCTAATCACTAAGAAGATTTAAGTGTTTAATTGGAGAAAGTTTTGCACAACTGATTCACCCCCACCTCTCAGTTGTGTGCTCTAAGTCTAACAATTGGTATCAAAGCCAAGTTCCTCTAAAAGGAGCTTAACCGCTCGAGGAGATCTAGGATGTCGTCTTACAAGAAGGATAGTCCAAAGTTTGATGGAACCAATTTTTCTCTTTGGAAAGGTCGCATGAAATGTCACTTGCACTGTATGGGAATGGCGTACTGGACCATGGTTACAATATAGTATGTACCTCCACAGGGTGGTCTGAAAACCCTAAATGAAATCATAGATGCTGAAAACAATCTGCAGACTATAGAGGCTCTTCTAAGCACATTATCTTATTCAAAGCTCTCAAATGTTATTGACCTACCAATTGCTTTTGAGATTTGGAAAAAACTAGAACTCTTGCATGAAGGAGACCAGTATGTTAAATGTGCAAGGTTACAGAGTCTAAAAGGGAAATTTAAAAATCTGAAGATGAGAGATGATGAAAATATTACTACTTTTATGCCAAGTGTGAATGAGCTGGTTTGTGGAATTAGAAATGCTGGTGGAGTCTTGGAGAAAAATGAGATTGTTGGCAAAATTCTCAGATCCCTACTTGCTTCTTACAAAATCAAGGCTGCTGCCATTAAAGAATTCAGAGCCCATACAATTGTCACAAGAGATCAATTGGCTGGGAAATTGGCTGCAATTGAAATGACGGAGTTTGGAGATGACCCCCCAAGACTGAATCTGCAATCAAAGCCAGTGCCTCTGTAAAAGGTAAACAAAGGTTTGATCCGGGAGAGAACTCATCAAGGAAATTGTCATGGTATGAAAAAGCAAGAAAAGACTTGGAAGAAGAAGTAGAAACTACTCAACTTGAAGCCCTTATTGCAAAGAGGCTGCTAAGAGGATCTGGTAAGTATGAAGGAAAATTACCTTTTAAGTGTTTTAATTGTAATAAGATTGGTCATTTTGTCTCAAGGTGTCTGGAAAGGTTTTTAAGGCAAAATCCTAACAAGCCAAGGTTCCAAAAGAACTGTTACTATGCACATGAAGATGATGACAATGAAGGAGTAACAGATGATGAATCAGAGACAAGAAACAAATCTGGAAATGAATGGGTGTTCATTGTCATCAAGGAAGAAGATCCAATGTCCTCTGTATCTGTCAATCATAAGACTATGGAAAGAGCTCTGGCTGCCCAAATTGAAGAGAGGGATGATTGGGTCATTGACAGTGGATCCTCTCACCATATGACATATGATAAAAATAAGTTTGTAGATTTGTAAAGGTATGAAGGAGGAGTGGTAAAGTTTGGTGACAATTCTGCTAGTAGAATCAGAGGTAGAGGAACTATTTCTCTTGATGGAAGAAACAAAACTAGTAATGTACTGTATGTTGAAGGATTGAAGCACAATCTTCTCAGTGTTGGACAATTGGTGGACAAAGGCTATGATCTCCAGTTCAAGAATGGAAAATGCAAGATCTTTGAAAGTTCTAGAACAGAGATTGCATCTGGTACTCAAACTAAAGGTAATATCTTTCACTTGATTGGTACTGGCAAAAATTGCTTGTTTGTTCAAATTGATCAAAGCTGGTTGTGGCATAGGAGGATGTGTGATGTAAATTTTGATAATATCATCAAGATAAGCAATACTCAAGCTGTAAGAAATATTCTAAAATTGGTGAAACCTACTAACAGCTTGTGCAAAGAATGTCAGTTGGGTAAGCTGAGCAAAGTCACATTCAAAAGTAAGTAACTGTCTTCTACCGGATTATTGGAATTAGTTCATACTGATCTTTGTGGTCTGACAAGAATCAGGAGTATTCAAGGTGATAGATACTTCATGTTGCTAATTGATGACTATTCCTAGATGATGTGGGTAACCTTTCTAAAAGAGAAATCAGAAGCTCTTGAGAAATTCAAAATATTCAAGGCTATGGTAGAGAATGAAACTAGATTAAATTTGAAATGTCTGAGGTCTAATAGAGGTGGCGAATTCACATCTGGTGAGTTCATAGAGTTCTATGAGAAACATGGAATAAAGAGATAATTGTCTGCTCCTAGGACTCCACAGCAGAATGGAGTAGTGGAGAGAAAGAACTGGACCACCCAGGAAGCATCTAGGACCATGATGATGGAAGCAAATGTTCCTCAGATCTATTGGAGAGAAGTTGTCAGCACTGCAGTCTATACTCTCAATCGAGTTCAAATCAGAAGCAATACCGGTAAGACTCCTTATGAACTTTGGTTTGGTATCACTCCTACTGTAAGGTATTTCAGAGTTTTTGGTAGCAAATGTTACATTAAAAGAGATGAAGATCTAGGAAAGTTTGATGCTAGAAGTGATGAAGGAATATTCTTGGGTTACTCTACTCAAAGCAAAGCATACCGGTGTTATAACAAGAGACTAAGAAAGATGATAGAAAGTACAAATGTGAAGGTTGATGAGGGAATTGAGGAACCCTCAAGGTTTTATGAATATGATGAAGATGATCAGAATGGTGTTCTGACTCAAGGAGCCCAAGCCTCCTCTGTTAGTCAGATTCAAATTAATCCAGTAAATCAGGAAGAAGAGATGAGTGTCAATGAGCTTGATCAAGAATCAGAAGTGCAAGAAATTCCTAAAGTTCCCAGGTATGTAAGACTGAACCACTTTGAAGATCAGATCATAGGTGATAAAAGCAAAGTAGTACTAACAAGAAGGAGAATTGCTCAAGATTCAAAAGAGTATTGTTTGATTTCAAAGATTGAACCTAAGACAGTGAATGAAGCTTGCAATGATGAAAACTGGACTAAAGCAATGGAGGAAGAGCTAGTGCAAATAGAGAAAAATCACACTTGGGATCTTGTTCCCAGACCTAGAAACAAGAATGTGATTGGAACAAAATGGGTCTTCTAGAACAAACTAAATGAAGTTGGTGAAGTAATCAGAAATAAAGCCAGATTGGTCTGCAAGGTCTACTCTCAAATAGGAGTTGATTTTGAAGAAACTTTTGCTCTGGTGGAAAGAATTGAAGTAGTCAGATTATTTATTACCTTTGCTACCTTCAAGGATTTCAAGGTATATCAGATGGATGTCAAGTCTGCCTTCCTAAACGGTGACTTGGAAGAAGTGTATATAGAGCAACCAGATGGATTTCAATTGTCTGATCATGGTGATATGGTCTGCAAGTTGAAGAAGGCTCTGTATGGACTGAAGAAAGCCCCAAGAGCCTGGTATGAAAGATTGGATAAGCATCTTTTGAAGATTGGCTTCAACAAAGGTACTGCTGACAATAATTTGTATTTCAAAATTGATCATGAAAACATCTTAATTGTTGAAGTGTTTGTTGATGATATCATTTTTGGAGGAAGAGATAGTATGTGTAAAACTTTTGCAAATCAAATGAAAAGTGAGTTTGAAATGTTTATGCTTGGTGAAATGAATTTCTTCTTGGGTTTGCAAATCACTCAAACAAAGAAAGGAATCTTCATTTCTCAGACGAAATATGTGAAAGAATTGTTGAAGAAATTTGGGATGGAAGATTCAAAGCCAATGAATACTCCCATGGCAACTGGATGTAAGTTGAGCAAAAATGATGACTCTCCTAAGGCAGATTAGACAAAGTATAGGTCAATGATTGGAGGACTGTTGTATCTCACTCAAACTAGACTAGATATTATGTAGGCTGTTGGTCTTATTGTTAGATTCCAGGCCAATCCTAGAGAATCTCATGTCATGGAAATCAAGAGGATTTTTAGATATCTAAAGGGGACAGTTGAGTATGGTTTGTGGTATCCCAAAGATCATGATTTCTCTCTTCATGCATATACAGATGTGGATTGGGTAGGAGATGTAGATGACCGGAAGAGTACCAGTGGTAGAGAATTTTTTTTGGGGAAGAGATTGGTTTCATGGCTGAGCAAGAAACAAGAGGCAATATCTCTATCTACAACTAAAGCAAAATATATTGTAGCAGCAGGAAGCTGCACTCAAGTTTTGTGGATGAAGCAGATGCTAAGAGATATCAAAGTGGAGTATGAGGAACCTATCACAATCTTCTATGACAATTCAAGTGTAATAAATATATCCAAGAATCCGGTGTTGCATTCAAAGACTAAACACATATCCATCAAATTTCACTTTTTGAGAGAGCAAGTGAACAAGAATGAAGTCAGATTGGAGTTTGTGCCTTCCAAGGATCAGATTGTAGATATCTTTACTAAACCTCTACCTAAGGACTCTTTTGAGTATCTCAGGGAGAAGTTAGGGGTTATTGCCCCTCCGGTGATGAACTAAGGTGCAATGAGGTGCATCAGTCCGGTGGATATCACAGTCATATCTTGTGATCCAGATTGATGGGGAGCTACTACTTAGGGGGAGCAACAGGTATGATTCTGAAGTGTTGGAATTGCAAGTACGTGTCCTTTGCCATTGATGTCAAAGGGAGAGAGAAGACATGTGAAAAACAAGTGGTTGCTGATCAAAGGGGGAGCAGTAAAGGGAGAGAAGACATGTGAATGGTTGTTGCTGATAGGGGGAGCTGTGACAGTAAGAAGAAGTTCTTGTCTTGGTGGTTAAAATAGTTTTTCACATCATATGTTGCCATCAAGGACAAAGGGGGAGATTGTTGCAAGTATGGGCCTAACTGGTGTTGTCATTGATGTCAACATACTCTTGTTGCATTAATGATAAGGTTTGGATGAGCTGTGAGATGAGGATATTGAGAAAATTAGTCTCAATCAGGAACAACAAAGAACAGTGATGACAGTAAGGCAAAAGTCCAAGATAGGATGAGGATCAGAGGATACAGATTAAAGGGTTTGTAGATATGTGTCTTTAGGTTATCCAGTAGAGATTTCAGAGGTCCACATGAAGATATGAACAAGTTGTGGCTGCTTAAGTAAAACTGGTTCTGGTAGGTGTTCAGAGGTAACAGAGTGACACAGATAGGTCCAATGAGATCTGGAAGTACAGTTTCCTACTCTGCGGATTTGAGGGAGTGTTGAGGAAGTCCTTGTGATGTGTCAACTCGTTTGGTTCATGAATTGAAGGTCTAGAAGTATCCATTCTTTGGTGACAGTGGTGACAGACTGTGTTCTTGAGGTTTTGGATAAAAGAAAGAAGGATTTCAGTATGCAGATGAAGTGCGGATGTTCTTGGTGATTTAGGAAACCTTGTGAGGGACTTTGGATTGTTTCCATCGTGTGTTAGTGGTCTGCATTGGAGTTGGAGCTTTCTATTGAAGAAAAACCTCCGGATGATGGTGTTCTTTCTGAGATAGGCCGATCGGATAAATTACACATCTTGCGGATGTTCTTATTGATATTTTCTAACTTAGATGATCATTCCTAAGTTGATGTCTTGTATAAATAAGGGATTGCGAAGTCATTTCAAAGTTGTACTTGTGGTGATGAGAGTGTGGTAGCAAGGAGGAGAACGAAAGGTAGAGCAGAAGTATTGGGCTTAAATGGAACTGATTCAAGCATGGTGAAGATTCTATTTCCCAGTTCATGTATGTGATACTTATTTCTTTGTAGACAATGTGTCTCTTGTAGGCAGTGAGCCTCCTGTGAGCAGTGTGCTTGGGTAGTGATCCCTAATTGGCATGTGCCATTTTGTTCTTTCTATTCTTCTAACAGAGAATGCAATCCTGGGTTAATCACCCCATGGTTTTTCCCTTAATCGGGTTTTCCACATCAAAATCCTGGTGTCTTATGTGTTGATGTGTTTCTACTTTTGATTTGAATGCATTATGTTTCATGATTAATATACTACTAATCTCTAAGAAGATTTAAGTGTTTAATTGGAGAAATTTTTGCACAACTGATTCACCCCCCCTCTTAGTTGTGTGCTCTAAGTCTAACATAACTTCCAAGAATTATTCATGAGATTTCAATAAGAAGGAAAGGTAGTTGAGCTAAGGGGATTGAAGGAAAAATCCCCACAGATGGTAAGCTCTCATCAAATGCAAAAGTTGCTTAAGAAAGGAGCGGATGGATTTGTGGCCCAGCTATGTTCATTAGAAGTCTCTCAATCTAATGCTCCTACTCATCCAGATTTATAAGCAATAATTGATCGTCACTTAGTGGTTCTTGGAGATATGCCTAAAGGACTTCCTCCTAAGAGGGATCATGACCATGCCATATAGCTAGTTCCAAGGAGCCAACCACCAAACATCAGGCCTTATAGGTACCCAAACATACAAAAAAGTGAGATAGAAAAAAATGTTGAGGAGATACTAGAGGCAGGAATTATCAGGCATAGCCAAAGTGCTTACTCCTTGCCTGTGGTGATGGTGCGTAAGAAGGATGAAACTTGGTGCATGTATCTAGATTATAGAGTGCTCAACATGTACACCATTAAAGATAAGTTTCCTATTCTAGCCATTGATGATTTGCTAGATGAATTGAATGGAGCTATGTATTTTACCAAGTTAGATCTTAGATCTGATTATCACCAAATTCGGATTAAGGAGGAAGATATTTGTAAGACAACATTTCAAACTCATGAGGGTCATTATGAATTTTTGGTGATGCCATTCAGTCTTACCAATGCACCATCTACATTCCAAAGTTTGATGAATTCCATTTTTAAGAAGTTCTTGAGAAAGTTTGTGTTAGTGTTCTTTGATGATATATTGATTTATAGCAAAACTTGGGAAGAACATTTGCAGCATGTAGATCAAGCATTACAATTACTCGAAGATCATCAACTCTATGCTAAGCCATCCAAGTGTGCTTTTGGTCTTAAGGAGGTGGAGTATTTGGGACACATAGTTTCACATGAAGGAGTAAAGGTGGACCCTAACAAAATTAAGGCTATTATGGAATGGCCTATTCCAAAAACCATTAAGAAACTAAGGGGTTTCTTGGGATTGACAGGGTACTATAGAAGATTTGTGAAGAATTATGGTCATATAGCAGCACCCATTACCACTCTATTAAAGAAGGATTCTTTTCATTGGAATGAGTCCACTAATGTAGCATTTGAGCAATTGAAGGAGGCTATGTGTACAACTCCAGTGCTTTCCACTCCGAACTTCACCAAGGAATTCATTGTAGAATGTGATGCTTCTGGAAATGGGATAGGAGCAGTTCTCATGCAAGAAGGTCGACCAATTGCTTTTGAGAGTCATCAATTAAAGGGTAAAAATCAGCTCAAACCTATTTATGAGAAGGAAATGATAGCAATCCTTCACGCAGTTAAACAATGGAGGCCTTATTTAATGGGTTGACACTTCAAGGTTAAGACAGATCATGATAGCCTAAAATATTTTTTGGAACAAAGACTATCCTCTGAAGAGCAACAAAAATGGGTCACCAAGATGTTGGGATATGACTTTGAGATTGTATATAAGAAAGGGAAGGAAAATATTGTGGCCGATGCACTTTCTAGGAAGGATGAGAAAGATGAAGCCTTATTGTGTGCCCTTTCAATATTACAAGCAAATTGGGTGGAAGAAGCCAAAGCAGAGTGGCAAAATAATGTTACAACAAGTAATCTCATCCAACAATTAAAACATGATCCTAGTAGTTCAGATAAGTTTTGTTTGAAGGGGGATATTCTTTGGTATAAAGAGCACTTGTATCTCTGCAAGAATTCCACTCTTAAACACAAGATTCTCATAGAGCTACATGAGTCCCCGGTGGGTGGTCATTCAGGATTTTTGAAAACATATCATCGGGTCAAGCAAGATTTTTTTTGGGAAGGGTTAAAAGGTGATGTTAAGAAATTTGTGGGTGAATGTTTGGTTTGTCAAAGAAATAAGGGGGAGATAATTAAGCCACCAGGTCTCTTGCAGCCGTTATCTATTCCTAGCTAGCATTGGGAAGAGGTATCCATGGACTTCATCACAAGGCTTCCCAAATCTAAAGGTCATAATGTCATCATGGTAGTAGTTGATTGCCTCACTAAATATGCACATTTCATTGCATTATCACATCCTTTTACAGCAAGTGCAGTGGAAAAAGTTTTCTTGGAGAATATCCAAAAGCTACATGGTACACCTAAGGTTATTGTCAGGGATCATGATCCTATCTTTACTAGTCACTTTTGGAAAGATTTATTCTCATGTTTGGGTACTCAATTGGCTCATAGTTCTTCATACCATCCTTAATAATATGGGCAAACTGAGGTTGTTAATAAATGTTTGGAAGGATATCTACATTGTTTCACTTCAGAGAAACAATCTCAATGGGTAGATTGGCTACCACTTGTAGAATGGTGGTATAACACTTCTTTTCATAGCTCATCGAAAATGTCTCCATTTTTGGCAATTTGTGGATATTATCCTCCTTCCATCACATCATCATTAAAGGTGTCACCAAGAGTTTAGGTAGTAGAGGACCACTTGCTTCATCAACAACATGTACTTTCAGGACTCAAGGAGAATTTAGCTATGGCACAAAATCGAATGAAACAACAGGCGGACCAACATCATAGTGAAAGAAATTTTGAAGTTGGGGATTGGGTCTTCTTGAGATTGCAGCTTTATAAACAAATCTCAATGGAGCAACAAAAAAAAGAATAATAAGTTGTCTCCAAGATATTATGGGCCATACCAAATCATGCAAAATATTGGTAGTGTTGCCTACAAACTGGAGTTTCCACCAACAACAAAGATACATCTAGTTTTTCATGTTTCTTGTTAGAAGAAGGTAATTGGGCAGAATATTCCTACTCAAATAGTACTACCACAGCTCGATGAAGAAGGAAGAATAATTTTGGAACCAGAGTGCATTCTTCAAACACGGACGAAGAAGTTGAGGAATAGAACCCTCACTCAGTATCTCATCCAATGGAAGAATTTACTAGTTGAAGAGGCCACATGGGAGGATGAGGAGTTCATTCAAAAGAATCCACACTTGGTTAGCATTGAGGACAATGCTTCTTTGAAGAAGGGGGGCATGCTACGCCCTTAATATTGGTGTACATAGGGTTATGAATAGTCGGCTTGTGGCTATCTTAACTCCTAATTAAGTCATGTTATCATTATTATATTATTATTTAGTTAGATAGGTCAGACTAGGTGTTATATAGGGGTGTGTCTATTTATCCTAAGCATAATTAGGTATATATAGGAGGATGTGAGTCTTATTTCATCATCATATTGTGAAGTGTGCTCTCATTGGAGATATTTGGAGGTTGCCCCCTCAAAGTGGCTTGTTGTTCTCAGTTATTATCAAGTATTTGCAGAATATTTCATATCATCTTCTTCCATTGTGCAAGTTATTTCATTATAGAAGCATAGTGGAGATTGGCTGGACACTTTGATCGAGATAAGACCATTGCTATTGTTGTTAAAAATTATTACTGGCCACAGTTGCAGCAGGATGTGAGGAAATTTGTGCAGAGTATGTCAGATGGCAAAAGGAGCAAGTCAGAATACAAGTCTATATCAACCATCACCTATACCAGAGAAGCCATGGGATGATATCAGAACGGATTTTGTTCTTGGTTTACCAAGGACACAAAGAGGACATGATTCCATTTTTGTGGTGGTGGATAGATTCTCAAAGATGGCACATTTTATTCCTTGCAAGAAGACTAATGATGCTGTTCATATTGTAGAGTTATTTTTCAGGGAGGTGGTGAGATTACACGTGTAAGAGTCAATGTGACTCAGCAAGCCAGGATCACCTGCAATCAATCCACACAAAGACAACAGAGAAGATGCTAAAACAATGGAGCAAGAATCTATATAAAGATCATATGACATTGTATGAAATACAATGAGTGAGCCTTGCTTATAAAGGCAAGGTGAGAACTAGAAAGGTGGAGTGGAAGGTGGAGTGGAGAGTGGAGATATTCCTACAACATGTGTCAATTAGAGGATGATAACTAATTGCACATGTGGAGCATAAGACAACTCACTCCAACTATCAACAACTCAACACACAACTAGACTCAACTAGACATCTAGAAGACTCACTAAGTCAACTTAACATGTGTGAATTATGTGTTCACATCAACACCCCCCCTTAAGTGTAACTTACGGAGTAGCTGACTAAAACAATGATGTAATGATAGATGGGTCCCAGCTACTAGGCCATGTTAGGTACCCATGTACAACAAATCTCAAGTGGAGAAAAGGAGAAAACCTCATGGGACAAAACTCCTCTCCAAAAGTGAGAATGAAGAAAACAAATGAAAGATGTGATGGAAGGAGGACTCAAGACCCCCCAAGGACTACATCCAACACATATGTACAATCAATTACCCCCCCATAGGAGAGCAAGTGAGAGACTATAGGTCCCCCCACAATGAAGTAGCTCCTGTGCTGATGGTAAATGCCCGAAGAAGAATGCTGAAGAGAATCCAAGGCCCATAAACAACATTCTTCCCCTTAGGAAGAAACAGATCCAAAGGCTGATGTCAAAGAAACCCCATCTCAAGGTATGAGGGAAAAAGCCTCATGATGTATGCTGTCTCTGAAAACTGCTCAAGTGTCCACATGTCACAACCAAAAAATGTCACATGATCAGGTGTTGCATGCCTAATCAAAGAATGTGACGATCCAGGACAAGATGAAAACTCAAGATCATCAATCTCCAAAGATGTAGAATCCTCTGAATGAGGCTCAAGACACTCCAACTTAGTGCCAAACTGTGACAAGTGAAGAGGAGAAGAAGGTGCCTGCTCATCTGAAGTAGAAGAATCAACTCCTTCAAAGAGGAGATGAATGTCATCAATGATGTCCTCCAAGTCATCAAGATAGGACTCACGAAACAAGTCTGAAATACCTATCAAGTGCTCATCCCACAAACCTGTATCTAGAAGAAAATAATATCCTGCTCAACTGAAGTGGATGAAGCTATGTCAATGCCAATCTCTGAAGAAGCAGGAGAAGGAGGAAGCTCAAAACTAGTCTCAGGAACCGAAGTAGATGCAAGAACACTAAGGTTCAAGTGACCAAACTTCTCCTTAGAAGCATGATTCACACTTGATGAATGACTGTGAATAACAATCAAGGGATCTACATCATCATCAGAAACAAACTAGGAGAAAGTATAAAGGCGAGATGCATGATCAACCATCCCAACAACAATGATATCTCTACTATCCAAGTCTCGAATGATCACAGAATCAAGAGTGAACTCAACTATCTTCCCTACATCACAATGAGTTATCTGGTAGATGGAAAGGAGATTTGTTGTCAAGGAAGGTACACACAACACATTGTTGAATGTACACTCACCAACATCAATATTTCCTCTACCAGTTGCATGCATGTATGTATTGTTACCCATCAAAATAGGTGGTGAAGTACATGACTGAAATAAAGAGAACATCCCCTGTGAAGATGCCATATGATGAGAAGCTCCAAAATCAAGAAGCCATCTCTATGACTGTAGACTTGTAGAAGCAAAAAGTGCCTGTCCTTTTCCTTTGTCTGTCCCATAAGCAATGCCTGCTGTCCCTGTAGATGTAGATGCAGATGGTGTCGAACAAGAAGACTTGGGTAAAACTGTTGTTGATGGAAAATACTCAATGTTTTATTTTTCAAGAAGTTGTGACATCTCTTCAAACTTTTTCTCATAACATTTAGTCTCATCATGACCCAATTTCTTACAATAAGAACACTTTGGCTTCTTCTTCTTATTGGACTCCTCTTTGGAAGAAGAGTTGGGGGTTTTCTTTGATTCTTTCTCTTTCTCATTAGACTTTGAATCCTTTTGTTTCTTTCCCTTATTATGTGAAGCCTTAGGATCTTTTGTGCTTTGTGTTGCAACTAGAGCCTGTTTTCTAGGAGACTTCAATGTGCCCATGTGTAGTAGCTTGGCTTGTTCTCTAGTGAGTTCTGCAGCAAACTCCTCAAGTGAAGGCATAGTAAACTTACTACCAAAGGCATCCATTGTAGCATAAAAGGTAGAAACATAAACTAAATATGTAGGACCCAATTTTGCAAGAATAGATAGAATCAATTGTTCATCTTCTTTCTCAAGACCACTTTGTTTGAGTTGCAACCTAAGAGACTTAAACTTGGTGAAGAAGTCTTCAATTTGATCAAAATCTTGAGGATTAAGTGCAATTAGCTCATTCTCAAATTTGAACCTTCTTATTTTATCTTGCTTGCCAAATAGATTGTCTAGTGTTGTCCATATCTCGTTTGGTGTAGTACAAGACAACATGAAATCTTAAATCTAGAGAAATAGCAAGACAAAGTGTGCCAAAAGCCTCATCTCTTCTATCTAACCGTTTTCTTCTCTCAGTAGCACCTGTGGGTTCAGGATCTGTACCTAAAGTTATTCTATGTAACTTTTGTTTATACAACACAAACTCCATGTTTTTCTTCCATTCAATATAATTATATGGAGTTAAAAGTGGAAATTGAGGCACATCCATGATGAAAAAGAAAGACAACAACACAACAACACCCCTTTACTATGTAAGAGAGCCCCCTCAATTTGTTGTGGCACTTTATACTTAGTGCAATTTACAATTGTCCTCAAGGGACCAAAATGGGGAAAAACAACAAAATATCTTAAAAAGAGATCCAAGTGGGATTACAATCACTCACAATGATGTATTACAACAAACAAATCCTCTTAAAACAAATTTCACCTCCTCAAGTATCAAAATGCCCAAGTTATCACTCAAATGCCAAAAAATTGACAAATGAAATAAAATTAACCTAGAACAAAATTTGAGAAAAGTGCATGGATGGCTGTGTAGATCTCCTGAATACCTTTCTGATGCCGCTTGAATCACGAAAAATAGAGATCATGGAAAAAAGTTATGAGCTCGGGAGCCAAAAAGAGAGATCTATCATCAACCTATAATAAATGCTGTCAAAGAGCAAAATCTGTGAAAATGACTGACACCACTGTGAAGTGCTCTCTGTCAAATTTCTGTTGATATCTTGTTTGCACAATTTCGACACCATGGGCAAAAGTTGTACAAAAAAGAAAAAAAGGCCTACTTTAGGGCTTTGAGGGGCAAAACAGGTCCCCTAACAAAATATTCCCTTAGACTGCTGGAATATTCTTTGGATGCTAGAAACCACCAGTCTGAAAAAAACATTGTCAGAGAGAAAAAAAATCACCAGTTTGGGTGAAAACACCTTCGGGAGGAAAACCACTATTTTGGAGGCAAAAACATCTATGACATCAGAGCTTTGGCAAAACTGCCTGTGGAAAGAGTCAAAACCACCTTATTGTGCTTGATCGGTGATCTAAACCTTTGACCACTGGTAAAACAAATACAGGCCAAAACTACCAAGGGCGGATATAAAGTCGCCAAAGACTCTGATATGGGCATGTGTGGTTTAAACCGTCGTGGTCGCCAGTGGAAGCTACCAAAGGATGTCAACTTTTGACTGTCGTGGAGATGTTGATTTGAGCTGGCCAAGATCTATGCTTGGTCACTGGTGCAATGGAAACCGACGATGGCTTGGATCTAGAGAATTCTCTGCAAAGTCCGATCTCTATTTACGTGAGATCTTAATTCTTCAAACACTATTGGATCCACCTGTGTTGAAGGGTTGACTACCAATGCCAAAGGGAAATCACTGACAACAAAGGGAAATGGTCATAGTTTAAACTTGATCAGTCGCTATTTTAGATCCTCCAGAGTTGATTTTAAGATCTTGTCGGGAGATCAAATATCGACTGTTGCTGCCGGATGTATTGGTTGCCAAGGGTGGTAAAACTACCGATGCTACCGGAGATCTTCAAGTGTGGACTATGCAAAGCTCAAGCACCTGATATAGAAGACCACTGGAGATCTATGGGAAACTGTCAAATCTGCCTAAATGGTTTGGAACCTGCGAATCTTAAAAGTGACTGCTGATTTAAATATGAAAGGTCCGCTGCCAGAAGAAAACCATCAAGCAAATTTTGATAGATCACCGATGATTTAATAATATTCATCGGAGGAGATGTCTTGAATGCCGACGAGGTAGAAACTGGTCGACTACTGCTAACTCTTGCCAATGGATGGATTATCAAAAAGTCGACGGATTATATGTTGTCAGGGCTATAGTGCCTGAGGGAAGGGATAACCACCATGGACTGGGCTTAAAGACCATCCAAAACAATGTGTCACTGAAGATCTAATGCCGAAGGATGAAATAAGACTAATGGTTGATTGATGACTGTCCCTGAGGAATAACTGATGAGCTAAGAAATGTCAAAGGCCACCAATGATGATAAGGCTTAGACCACCATTGAAGACTTGATGGATCTGATTTTAAAACCCACAAATGAAGTTTAACACTGCTGCCTGCAGGTACAAAAAATTCTCGATGAATGAAAATTGTGAAAGTTTAAACTCCCAGATGCAAAATGATCGATGAGTTTAGATCTGCTGTGGCCGTCGACTAAAACAATGAATGTTGACTATGAAATTTGAAAGGCCGCTGGAGAATTTTCCAGTGTGAGACCAAGCTGTCACTACAAAACAAGTGTCACTAACAAAAAAATAGTCGATGCAATAGGGAAAACTGCCGGATAAAGTGGATTGACCGCTAGATGTCTGAGATGGTCGACTTCCCCACCGGAAAGCAAAAGACCACTAACAAATTTGGGGATCGCTGTTGAAATTTAAAAAAACTACAGATTATAAAAAATATGGCTGAAGCCAAATGTTTGAAGGCATTTTTATTGTTTGACCCTGGCATGGGCCTTTAGAGGCTACAGGGGTTTAGATCCCCTCCACGCTAGCCATTCGCAGCACCCCGCCGATCGGTCAAAACCTCTGCGGTGATCGGGTATGGCTACGGGTAGTGCAGTGCGCAGGGTACGCAGGTACCCTACCTACAAACAATGTTTTTATTTATTTATTTTTGCTTTTTCTAAAACAAAACAAAAAAACTTTTACAATGCCTTTTCAAACAAAACTATAGATCCACAAGAAATTTATTAAACTAGTCGAATCAAAAATGTTACTCGGAGACTGTGATGATGTAGGCAACAAGACACGATGACGCAAACCTGCGCAGGGCAGGGTGATGCAGACAATGGTACGGTACTGTACGGATTTTCGCTAAGGGGTTAGGGGCAAAAAATTTTGCCAAAATTTTTTGATGATGAAATTCAGTAAATGAACAGTCGATCTATACAGATTTGGGCCTCCTGATCGCAACCGTGATGTTGAATTTGCTCCAAGACATTGCTCACAACAAAACCTCTCCAATGAGGGAAGGAAATTGTAGATTTGGCTCTGATACCATGTAAGAGTCAATGTGACTTAGCAAGCCAGGATCACCTGCAATCAAGACAATCTTCCACACAAAGACAATAGAGAAGATGCTAAAACAATAGAGTAAGAATCTATACAAAGATCATATGACGTTGTATGAAATACAATGAGTCAGCCTTGCTTATAAAGGCAAGGTGAGAGCTAGAAAGGTGGAGTGGAAAGTGGAGATATTCCTACAACATGTGTTAATTAGAGGATGATAACTAATTACACATGTGGAGGATAAGACAACTCACTCCAACTATCAACAACTCAACTAGACATCTAGAAGACTCACTAAGTCAACTTAACATGTGTGAATTATGTGTTCACACCAACAACACGATCTACCAAAGACCATAGTTTCAGATCGACATACCAAGTTTGTTGGTTATTTCTGGAGGACATTGTGGAAGAAGTTGAAGACAGATTTGAAGTTCAGTTCTGCACACCATCCACAGATTGATGGACAAATGGAAGTGGTGAATAGGAGTTTGGGTAACCTGCTATGATGCTTAGTAGGAGATAAGCCCAAGGGATGGGATTTGATTTTACCATAGGTAGAATTTGCTTACAATAATTCTTTCAATAGGAGTACTGGTAAATCATCTTTCCAGATTGTATATGGTAATAGTCCAAGAAATGTTTCAGAGTTAAGGAAGCTAGACAAAGGAGAAAAGACAAGTGCCGAGGTCGAAGACTTTGGAGAACACCTAAAGAATTTGCATGAAGATGTGAGAAAACATATTAATAAGATGAATATTCAATACAAGGCTAAGACAGATCAGAAGAGGAGATATAAGGAGTTCTAGGTAGGAGATGAAGTCATGGTTCACCTTAGAAAATAAAGGTTCCTGATTGGAACACACAATAAGCTGAAAATGAAGAAATTTGGACCGTGCAGAATCCTGAAGAAGCATGATTCAGGAAATGCATATGAGGTAGAGCTGCCGAGTGGGGTCAATATTTCCCCTGTGTTCAACATTGTTGATTTAATAGAATATCATGAGGGTGGCACAGAGGATGGACCAACAGAAGAACAGTGGAGTATTTTGGCATCTACTTCAACAGAGGAGATAAAAGAGATCTTGGATAGTCGTGTGGGAAGAAGTACTCAGAACAGACAATATGAAGAATATCTGGTGAAATGGAAAGGAAGGCCTATTGAAGATTCTTCTTGGTTATCTAAGGCAGAGGTTGATCATTTCGTTTTTCCTCAAACAAACACCTGAGATGTGACAGGGCCACTTCTCATATTACCGTGGGTGTTTGATGCGGGAGCGTCCAGTAGTGTAAGGGCAATCTTGCATCACCCAAAAATATGTTGCTTCAAAATCATTACAGTTGTTTTCATTTCTTTCCATAATTAGTATTTCTGGTTCCATAATCTCTTGAATAATGATGTAGGACTTTCAGTTTTTCCAATACTGCTAAAAATAGCAAACTGCCAGTTTTGGAAAGTTTACCTGCCATTTTAGGAAAGTTTGCATTTGGGCATGGATTGAAGTGAAAACTTATAGAAATCTTTTGTTAGGTGAATATTTTGTCTTCAACTAATTGAAGGCAAAATGGTTATATCGACCACAGTGTAATGAGATAAATCTCTCCTCTCAGCAAGGGGAGGTTCCCTATCAACTATCACAAACTTATTTAAACTAAATACTAACTTAGGGGTGAGACCATATCATTTCACCTTTCTAAAGAAAGAGAGACTTGCAGTCTTACTGGCAGGCAAAGTAAGACTTTGAATGGATTTGACTCTTTCTAAGTCAATTTTAGTGCCTTCTCGAGATACAATGTGATCGAGAAGTTTACCTTTTGTAACCCTGAAAACTAATTTCTTAGGGTTGAGAGAATACCATTCTGTCAACATCTTTCCAACACCTGTTGCAAATGATACGCATGATCATGACGTCATTTGGAGAAAATAGTCAATTCATCAAGATATACCACAATAAATTTCCCCATCTCATCTCTGAAAGTGAGGACCATTGCTCTCTGAAATATGGCGCCAGGATTGATCAAACCAAAAAGCATCCTGTGTTATGCAAACGTGCCCCAAGGTGTTGTGAAAGTAGTCTTGTATTGATCTACTTCACTGACCTCTACTTGATTATATCTTGAAAAACTGTCTAACATAGACATCATTTCCGAACCAGTTACTGTTTGCAACACTTTGTCCATGATGGGTAGGGGGTAGTTATCCTTTAGAGAAGACTGGTTGAGATTCCTGAAATCAACGCAGATATGGATTTCTCCATTCTTCTTTTTTACAAGAACTATATTCGTGATCCAGGTGGAATGATGAATTGGAAATATTATTCTTGCATTCAACATTTTCTAAATCTCAGAAAGGATAGTACCTGATATTTTGGGATTGTATTGCCTTTGTTTCTGCTTGTGAGGCAATGACCCAACTTTGAGAGGAATTTTATGCTGAATCTCCTTAGGCCTAAAGGACTTTAGATCATCATAAGAATATGCCAAAACATCAATGTAATGATAAAGGAGTGTAATGAATTTGAACTTCTCATCTGCAGTGCAACACTTCCCAATGTTGACCATTTTGGGATCTGCCTCAGAACTCAAATTTACTTGCTCAAATTCCATAGAGGAACTTGAATCAAGTTGTTTCTGCTATTTAATGTATCTGTCATGCTTATCAAATAGCTTTTCTAGGGAAATCAAACCTTTTGGAATCTTATTCCCTTTTAGTTGAAGAAACTCTTCACCAGTTTGTGAATCTATTTCAGAAATGTATTCCCATGGTGGAGATTTACTACCTTCAAAATAGAGCTCATCAAAGCTATCCATCTTTTCCAAGAAAGCTATGATTTGGTCATCACCATTAAACACTTGCCAATGGTCGGCATTATTAGGTACACTTGGTTGAAAGACCGGCTCAATTGTGTACTTGTTTCCTTTGAAGTCTTTATGAGGAACCATGAGGGTGGCGGAGATAGCTAATGAATCCGCACGATCATTAAACTATCTAGGCACCGTAGAAATATTGAAAGCATAAAAACCTTCAATGCAATCCCATACGCGATTGCGATAATGTCTCAATCTTTCATTTTTGGTCTGATATAAATTTCTCACTTGACAAACCACTAATTTGGCATCTCCTTGAGCATGAAGATTTTTAACACCTTTAGCATGAGCAGATTCCAATCCAAGCAACAATGACTCGTATTCAGTGGTGTTATTGGTATTGTCAAATTGCAGTTTGTATGAGAAAGGAAAGATATCACCTTGTGGAGATATAAAAAAAATTCAGATCCAGAACTAGTAGAGGAACAACTGCCATCAAATTCTAAAACCCAAACCTCACTAGAATTTGATTTTTTGGAATTTCTTTGACTAGAAGATTCTTCTTCATCAATGAGGGAAGAATCTGGCATTACTATACCTTCATCTGCACTTTCATCTAAATACTCTTCTAATTCTCCATCTAAATTGTCTGAGCTCTCATCTAATGAACTAGGAATATCTTCAGTAGATAAGAAATAATTACCCATTCCCAAGGACTCAAACAAAATTTAGGCTTTGGGATTTGCCGTTTGGGTAACAATATATTTTGCCTCTTTCTCAGGAAGCAACTTTTGCATGACACCTTGAATAGGTATCCTTGCCTCAGATAGATCCATGTTCAATTCCCCACCCACATCTTTACAAAAATTACGCAAAAGTAGAATGTCATAAGAAGCTGGAACATCAGCTACTAGGACTGTCATCTTAATCCTCTTGTCTGGAAAGGCTGCAAATGCAAATTGCGCATCTTTGATTTGACCCAACAATGGTACTTGCTGATTTTCCATGGATAAACATCTCCCAAAGGTCTTAGTTAAGGTGAGGCCAAGGGCGTCTGCTACTTTGGCAGGCATAACATTATCAGAGGCCCCAGAATCTATTATGCAATTGGTCAACTTATGACCATTTGCCAATAGAGAAACATAGAAAGGTTCTATTTTTCCAGAGGCAACAAGGGGAGTAGTGACAAGATTATTTTGGGTAGATTTGTTCTTTGAGGAATCATGGGCAACTTTTGGAAAATCTTGTCCTATAGGGACAGTCTTGTTTTTGACGTATTTAGCTAACCTATCAAACTGTTCGGGATTGGCTTGTAAATACTCAACCTTAGACATCTAGATTTTGGTCATCCTAGCATGATCTATTATATCAAATAACTGAAATGAACTAGAGACAAAGGAAGGAAATCCATCATTCTAAGTTTTATTAGGGGTACTACTGGTCTGAGGAACAGAAGTAGAAGATACAGGATTGTTAGATGTACTTACTTGCTTATTGCCCACCAGATCCTTCGACTGAAAAGGTAATGGTGTTTCCCATTTGGCAATTGTGATCACTAGCCGAGGTTCCTCTCTTGCCTTTCCTTTATCATCTTGTTGAGTTGACTGATTTTGGGACCTAGTAAAAATAGTATATGCTCCACCATATACTTCTTTTTCAGCTTCGTCTTGGTAATTCAGAATTCAATGGTAGAGTCACCAACTAATTCTTCTTCTCCTTTTGCAAAAAGAGCATCATTCTTCTGGTCCAACTCAGGTTAGAAAGAATGATCATGTTTTGCTTCATAATAGCCAACTACTAAGTTGACCGGCGTTGCTTCAATGGCAAGCTTCCCCTGTGTGGGTGGAAGACAATTGTGTTGCCCTTGATTTTTAGCAACATTTCCTTGATATGAATTGTTGGTAAATGTTCTCCTTGGTATATCCTGATAAGAAGGAGGGGAAAACATACCTTGTGACATTTGCCTTTTCAGAGCTAGCAATTCATTTGCTAACTTTTGCACCATAGGATCCGTGGTGCTTGTGGAAGAATTATTAGCAGAAGAAGGACCTTTGTTTCTATTAGAATCTCTTCTTATCTTACCCACAAGGATAAGATCATCTTCAACTTCAGTAGCTAAAATTTGTGCTGCTGGAAGATCTGCAAGACTAGCCTGTCTTAACAGAAAGCTCACCTCAGGAAGCTGAGTATTGATAAAGAAACATTTAAGATTCTCTGCTGTTTGCTAAGTAGTCGTAGGAATCCTATTCCTCAACTTATTGAACTTAGCAATGAAGTCTCGTGTGGGTTCATGAGGTTCTTTCTTCATTTGTGTGAGCTGAGCCAATAAGGCATGTGCATCTTCCACAGGTTTGAACCTAGCTTCAAACTTGCTCTTCAGAGTATTCCAATTGGTTATAGTCTGAGCTTGAAGATGGTAAAACCAATTTGCAGCAGCACCTTGCAGTGTTTCCATAAAAAGTCTTACTACTACATCTTCATGCTCAACAACTATTACACCACAAGCTATGCAGAAAGTTGTAATGTGTTCATCGGGGTGGACTTTCCCATTGCCATAGAACTTAGGAAAATTCTTCCTTGAACTACGAGGTAGTTCATGCAATGGTGGGATTATATTCAAAGGACCAAAAGTATTACCCCAAGGGCCTTGAGTTGCCATGGTGCACTAATTAAAGGGTGGGATAACAAACCTCTATGGAATATGAACAGACAAAACTCTGCTAGCACTAGAACTAGAAGCTTCACCTGGTATTGGAGACTTGGTGTTGGTAGGAGGAAAACTCCTGGTTCGCTGAAGTTGAGGTCATGAAGGCAAAGGACCAAAGTTATTTTAGTGCATCAACTCAAATACAGGATCAATAATGCCTTGATCTCTCTTACTTCTTGTATACCATGAATTTGCCAGAGTGTAGTGTACTCAACAAAATTTTGAAAAATATCAGAACAATGGAAAAGAACTGTAGTGCTTCAGCTCAGAGCGTGAGGCTTCAAGTTGCACATTCCCTCCTTAGTAGAGTCACCAAAAACTATTGGGTGAATATTTTGTCTTCAACTAACTGAAAGCAAAATGGTTATATCAACCACAGTGTAATGAGATAAATCTCTCCTCTCAGCAAGGGGAGGTTCCCTATCAACTATCACAAACTTATTTAAACTAAATACTAACTTAGGTGTGAGACCTTATCATTCATTTCTTTTTTTTCAGAAATGATGTTTACAAAATGAAAGATCACTTTCTCAATACATATTTGAATAACTAAGAAACCCACAAGAGCACAAAGTCTATTGTTGCTCCTTTTACTGATTTATAATTTAGAACTAAGTAGAATAAGGTGCAGCTCAAAGTCTTCACCGAATGGTACGATAAAACATATGATCACAAAAGATAATAGCAACTCAAAGTCTTTCCAATATCTTTTACTTCAAAACACAAAATCACGAACTAAAGATAATTGTTGTAGCACAAAGTCTCCACAATTAGCTTTAGAACATCTCCTAGATCATTCACACTCACACTATAATTTGATCAAGTAGATAAGATAGTATTAGGAAAAATACATAAGAACAATTTCCAATACACCACAACTTATTTCAACACAAATTGAACAATCACTTGCTTTTCTATTCTCTTGATAAAATTTTATTTACAATTTGAACACAAAGTCTCAAAATGCTCTTCAATTTGGCAGAGTTTTGCTTCAATAACTAAAAGATGATTATTTACAATGGGGGTCCTCTTTATTTATAAGAGAAACCGAGAGGAAAAATAGGAAAATCCTAACTACTTTAACTTATTCAAATAGAAGAGTCCTATTTGACTTAGGACTTCCTTTGCTTCACATGTAATTACATTTTAGAAAATTACATATGGATATGTCCACAACAAAATTCAAATTACATATAAAAGAATAAAATAAACTAAGGCATTAGCTTCCTCCATCGTTCTTCTTTAGAAAATTCTGGTACATGGCCTGTATGGCTGCCATCTCACATGCATCTAGTTTAGCTGTATTTTCTAAGATAGTGCAAAAGAATTGCATCTTTTACTGCCTTTATTGCCTTCTCATGTTTGTCTAGATTGTCCTTCAAGTTCTCAAAAGTTGAATGTTGATCTTAGAGATTATCCATGGAAAGTACTGAGGGCACCTCCCCTTCGAATTTCCTTTGAACCATCTTTTCAAAGGAACTTATCATCTCATCTGTTGAAAGGAATTTATGATCTTCACCTGCGAGGATGCATGGAAGTTCTTCCAGCTTGTGAAGAAGTGTGACATTGTTGTCTTCACTAGCTTCTCAAGCTTGACATAGATCTTCAAGTAAACCTTTTATTATGTGGATACGATGAACCAAAGACTCCTTGGTTTTAAGATATGATTCCCTGTTTGCAATGACCCTGATGGTGATCAGATTCTTTATCTTAATCTTTTTCATCTCTATCCACTCCTCCAAGCTCTCTTCTTGATCCTGCAGCTCTTGTGAGAGTAAGTCAACCATGTTATCAAGCTCAACTTTAGCTTTATCCATCTTCTCTTTTCTTTCTACAGTGGTCTTTAGTAGAATTCACCCTTGAGCTAACAAATGTTCCACTTTATCTCCTACCACCCTCCCTTTGGCCTGAGCTTTTTCAGCCTTCTAGAAGAGGTGAGACTTCAACATTCTCAGTGTCATATTTGGGGTCTAGAATGTCCCCATCATCCTCCATTCCATCTAGAATATTAGCGAGGCCCAGTTCTTCAATCTGACTCAGATGAAGTCTGCAGTAGTCTAGCTTCCTGATCTCATTTTATGTCTAGAGATTAGCCCAAATATCTTCCACCATAGGCACATGAAAGGTTGACTTTCTTTTGATCTTATCTTGCACTCTCCTAAAGTCAAAACGGTCCCTTTTCCTAAAAGTTCTCATAGTGACCAACTGTAATTCAGAATCAACTATTTTTACCTTGTTAGCTGATTGAATTGAATACCTTCCAATTTCAATGGGGAACTTTATCCCTGACTTCTTCAGCTCCATTTGTTTATTATGCACTACAATCAGCTATTTGCATAACTCCATGAGAACAATACAGTCACTGGGATACCGTGGAAGAAAATAAGGGTGGCCAGGATAATACCCTACCCTGAGATATGTGAAAGTGGGGAATTGTAAGAACAAGCAGCTCAAAGAATTCACAACCTCCCAAGCTTCATCTGAGACCCTTTTCTGAACAAGTTCATTGTCCCATAAGCACATGAATACTGAAAAGAAGGCATCATTGACCCTTCAGAAATGATGGATTGATCACTTCAGAGTAATTTGAGGATAATACTCATATATAGGAACCAATCTCCTGTCACCAACTTCAGTCAAACTAGGAAAGCTCCTCATGCTAGTAGCAACATATACAAGATATGAGGTCATATAGAATTGAATGTTGTGTTGACCTTCACTAGTTGTTCATGCAATGCATTACTGATCTGCTCTCCCCAGAATATTCTTTGTGTGCCCCGAAGAATTACCGTGATGTAGTGTACATCAATTCTTGAAACTTGGAGGAAGAAGGGAGTCCTCTGATGCGACTCAAAAGTGTGATCAAGTCACAAACTTCCTCAACAAAGTCACTCCTAGGGAGATCCTTCGGCCATCTAGTTAGATTGCTTTGAGGAATTTCTAACCACTTGTTGTTTATATACCTTCTTACAACTTCCACATCTGTGTCATAGTCCTTTTGCCCTTGAGCAAAAACAATCTGCCCAATGTTCACAATACGTGGACACATGAAGATTTTATCAAGTAATTCTACATCTAACCTCATGATCACATTCCCTTGAGAATCTGTTACAACCCTAGTGTCCTTGTTGTAATGGCTAGCCACTTGAAGAACAAACTCAGGATTATGTGCAGAAACTAGAAATGAGGCAACCAAGTGAATGTTATTGTCAATGATTTTTTGCATATGTCTGGAAGGATTTGTCTGTTTCATTCTTTCCACAAATTCTGCCATGTCCACATGTCCTATTTCTATATCCCTAATTTCATAAATATTCGATTGCACTGAAGTGACCAGGAAGACACCTTGGTACTTGTACTTCATGATTTTGGCTTTGGATGGAGACAGCTCTGACATCAGCTCTAGAGAGAACTCTAGAAGAAATATGTACCATGGACGCTTGTTGAGAACTGCAAAAGGCCATGATCTCATAGTTAGGGGAAAAATGGATAAACTGGGAAAACTGCGATTCGATGATCATGGACAGGAAAGCATGCATTGAAGGGCTTAAGTGCACACAAATTGAGGTAAAGGGCAAAAGCGGGTTAACAGGTCTTAAAAGGCAAATTTTCCTAGTGTTAGGAAAAATTTAGGAAAATGTGCACGAGCGGTCAAAATGACCGCTCCTGCATGAGGGATTATTTCACATATGTAAAGTCAGTTGTTTTGACCACTTTTACATGTGTTTGGGAAGAGTTTACCATTCTCATGTCAAGTCGGTGAAAAATACCACCTCTGCATGTGTTTTTGGAAAAATATAAGTTTTATATGTAGGGGTGGTCAAAATGACTGCCCTTACATCAGGGTAAACTTGCAAGTCTATAGATATATGCAAGGTAGGCTAAACGGACCGCTATCGCATGTATACTGAGAAGATTTGATGCATAGTCAGTGGTTTTAACCGCTACTACATCTGTTTTGTTTTTTACAATCTCCAAATTGTGTAAAAGCGGTATGTTTCACTGCCTTCACATGTTGGAAAGTTTGCAAGGGTCATGTAAGGGCGGCGGTTTTAATCGCCCTTACATGTGTTTGGGAAAGACTCTTGAAGGATGTGACAAGGGGCGATAACTCTGCCAAGGCATGAAGGTTAAAACACAACTAAGGTTTTCACAATGTGGTGAAGTGAGGCATGACAAATGTGCCGCTATTCAAACAAAGGACTGGCAAAAACTACACATCCAACATAGGGTTTCAAACAACACTCAGACATATGCTTTTAATAACTCGAAACAAAACAAACATCTACATAAATTTTCAAAATGGAAAATGTTTAAATAAAACCCTATTAGAAAAAAAAAGAAAAATGAAATGAAGACTTACCTTGAAAGGCTGATGAGAAACCCTAATTCATGCACAAATAGAGAAATACACTTGAATCCACCAATGTCACAATCAAATGGTCTGCAAGAGGATTTACCAGTTGAACATGAGGTTTGATAATAATAAACAAACAAAATGAGTTAAAAGCAATTAAATAGGTCTTTAAAATTTGCATTAAAACATGGCACGAGTGCCATTAATGCAACTTCAAGTCGGGTGATTCGCCAAGATTATACTCGAGTGGCAGAAAAGACCATCACTACATTAGGCGATCAACATGCATGGGCGGTGAAATATACCGCTTTTACATATGTTGAGAAAAATGACTTGAAACATGTGAGAACGGTGAAAACCATCGCTATTAAAAGTAGACTAAAGTTTTAAATCACAAGCATATGCGAGAGCAGCTAAATCAATCGACTATGCATATGAAAACAACAACAAACATGCAAAATCGGTGGATTTCACTGCCAATGCATGTAAACCTGAGAAAAAATTCCAACACCCTAAAAATGGTCAAAATTGGTATTTTGACCAGCTTGTAACTTAGTCAATTTTCACAAAATTCGAGGAAATGACTTAGGGAGATGTTACAAGTTAGTCTACAGTGTCAAATGACTTCGCACGAGGCTAAGAATACTTGCCTTGATAAGTGAACTTAGAGTGTAGTCTATGAGATGAACAAGTTTCATAGGGGTTGTCTAAAAAAATGAGCATAGCTGATTTTGAGAACAATAGCTTCATAACAAAAATATAAGACCTTTGGTGAAGGAATCAGGCAAAGATCATTTGTGAGATGAAAGATATTAAAGTTTTTGTTTTCTGAAAAGCCCCTGAAAAATTTCTAAAATGAGATATGAGGCACTAAAACATCCCATAACATCCCAAAAAGTTGATAGAAATATGTTTATAAATTTTTGGCATGATAGTTCACATTGCGAGCTTTCAAGCGCTTAAAACGATTTGTCAATTAGACACCCGAATCAAAAGTTATGCTTCCCGAAAGTTGACCTACTTTTGGAGGGAGTTACAAATTTGGAAATTTAGCTGGAGGCCACCAAAAAGTACTATTTATGACTATTTTGGGAAGATAAGGAAAAAAAGGTCAAAAAAAACTTAAAATCCTTTATAAGGGCTAAAATGCAAAGTCCTGAGGGACATAAGGAAGAAATGGCTCGCTGCTAGCTCATTTCCCATGCAAGGTAAAATTTCATAAATTTCCACAATAAAAACAAAAGTAAAGGAAACAAATAAAACAAGGGCTGTGTTGCAGCTCAAGTCCCTGCCAAATGTTGCTGGTCTGATGTAGATAAAATTTTCAAAGTGTAAACGGTTAAGACTAATGCCCAACTAAGTAGTTCTATCTTGCTTACAATTAAAATTCTTGGCTAAAAGACTGCTTGCACCATGCTCAATGTGTGTAGTCACCATTAAAATCGGTGGGCTAGTTGTGCTTATTTAGCAGAGGGTTCAACTATTTATTTGAGGGTGAATAGCAATGTTTATGGGAGAAATGTGTTCACTTTCTATTGGCAACAACTAAATGGTAAAATGAAGGATGTGGAACTCTTCTTGCAGGAATAATACAACAATTAACATGCCAAAGAGCTCTTTGGCTACTATTGTAAATTTACAAGAACACTAATCTAAGTGCTCTATACAGAAAAGTGTTTTGCTTATGTAAAATTTTAACAATTATGATGCAGGAGCATCTAGTGGTGTAAGGGCAATCTTGTATCACCCCAAAAAAGATGTGTTTCAAAATTGTTGATGTTCTTTCCATTTCTTTTCAAAATTTGTGGTTCTAGTTCCATAATTGCTTGAATAATGATGTAGAACTTTCAATTTTTCCAAACTGCTAAAAATAGCAACCTGCTATTTTAGGAAAGTTTGTATTTGGGCACGAATTGAAGTAAAAATTTAAAGGAAGCTTCGTAACAGAAAAATAAGACTTTTAGCGAAGGAATCACACAAAGATCATTTGCGACCTGAAAGATATTAAAATTTTTGTTTCTTGAAAAATGCTTGAAAATTATTCAAACTCAGGTTTGAGGCACTAAATGGCCCCATACGAGCCCAAAAATGCCCAGAACCAATAGAATGGCTTTGTAGCGCATAGAGCACTCTACGAGCTTTCCAACGAATAAAGCAGTTCATCAATTAGACACCGAGATCAAAAGTTATGGCTCCCAGAAGTTGACCTATTTTTGGAGGGAGATGCAAATTTTGAAATTAGGTTGTTGGCCACCAAAAAGGCTATTAATAACCATTTTTGGGAATCCTGGGCAATAGTAGAGTTAAGGGGGAAAGTGTAGAGTCAAGAATAGGTGGGAAAATAGAAACCCTAATGGATTCGGGGTTACAAAAGGCAAAAAATTCCAGAGCCTGGTGATGTGTAGCTATAGTGTGTTGCACCCTAGGGAGGATTGATTCCTCTGATTGTAATTGAGCTTCTGTAATCTAATGAGTTGTCCAAATCAATAAAAGAAAGTTCTATTTTCTATGTGCAATTTCTGTTGTGTGTTTTATGATTTACCCCCTTCATCAAGTGGTATCTATTTTCTGTGTGTAATTTCTGTTGTTGTGTGTTTTATGATTTACCCCCTTCATCAAGTGGTATCAGAGCAAGGGTTTCCCGAGTGTGTAGACAAATCAACGACTGTGAGATAGTTTGTACTAGGACATGAGGTTGTGGGTTTGTTGCAGAGATGAAGATGCCTCCACGAAGAAATCGTATTGGGAGGAATGCTTTGACAAAAGAGGGTTTTAGAGCCCTGCAAAGGCAAATCGATGCATTGCAAGAGGAGATGTGAAGAGGGTTTGATCCAAGAACAAGAGAAGAAAGTGAGGATGAAGCTAAAGAAGAGCTATCTGAGGAAGAACAAGAAGCTGCAAGAGATCCTGCAGAAGTTAGGTTGTTGAGGGCTATTTCGAAGATCAGAAAGAGGCCCAGGATCAAAGTTTCTACCTATTTTGGAGATTTGAATCCATAATAGCTTATTGATTAGATCAATGACATGGAGGTGTATTTCGAGTATGAAGACGTTGAGGACCCAGATTAGGTCAAGTTTACAAAAACAAAGTTGAAGGGCCACACTAGTATTTGGTGGAAGGAGGTCCAGTTAGAGAGGAATAGGAGAGGAAAAGGAAAGATCACTAGATGGAGTTGCTGAAGAAGCTGCAAGGGTTGAAGCAAGGTAACAAGTCTGTTAAGGAGTATACATAAGAGTTTTATAAGATTACTATTAGGACAGGCCATGCAGAGGCCAACAAGGAGAAGCTAGCCCATTACATTAATGGGTTGAGGCCAAGTATTCAAGTGGAGCTGAGCCTAGTCAGAATGACCACCATAGAAGATGCATACCAATTTTCTCTGAAGGTGGAAGAGAAGCTGAATAAAAAGATTCAATAGCAAGCAAAGGGGAAGAGGTCAAGGTGGAAGGACTGGTGGAAGACCCTATGGAGGCTGAAATGAAGATTCAAAGAAAAGTGAAGAAGTTGGCACCAGATGAAATCAAAGAGGAGATAATGCCTACTGCCCTCGTGACCAGAACAATGGTGAGCAAAGAGGAAGAGGCCAACCTGGGAAAGGACCTAGAAGAGGAGGTTTCAGAGGAACTTGTTTCCAATGTGGAGAAGAAGGGCATCGAGCATATGAGTGTTTGCAACATCAAGGAAGGACATATAGAAGACCTGAAGGTAATGCGCGAGTTGCACATGTATATGAAGATGCACATTCTGAGCATTCTGAAGATGTTGAAAGGGGAGAAACCCTAGTTGTTAGAAGAATCTTGTGGAATGAGGAGAAAGAACCAAATTAGAGGAAGAGTTTATTCCACATAAGGTGAAAATGTGAAGGTAAGTGTTGTGAAATTATTATTGACAGTGGAAGCACTGAAAATCTTATTTTAGAGGAGATGGTTGACAAGTTGAAGTTGACAAGAAGAAAGCTTCCACATCCATATCAGATTGCATGGTTGCGGAAGGACCATAGAGCTTTGGTCAATGAGCAGTGTTTAGTGAAGTTCAAGATTGGGGACTACCATGACGAGGTGTTGTGTGATATCATACTGATGGATGCATGTCATATACTATTGGGGAGGCCGTGGTAGTATGAGAGGAGCGTTGTCCATGATGGCCGTGCAAACACATATTTGCTAACAAAGGATGGAGTTTGTCACAAGTTGAAGCCCTTGAAGGAGGTGGAAGAAAAGGTATGTAGTACTACCAGAATTTTCTTGGTAGATGGTAGAAATGTTTTAGAGGGTATGAAGTATGAGTGTCATTGCTTTGCATTGATCCCTAAGATTAGTTAAGAGAAATGTGAAGATGTACCAGCAAAAGTTTCAGATATGCTAGAAGAATTTGAGGACATTATCTCTGATAATGTACTAGAAGGTTTACCGCCAGTGAGGAAGATAAGTCATCAAATGGATTTGATACCAGGAGTTAGTTTGCCAAATAAGGCAGCCCATAGAATGACTCCAGCAGAGAATGAAGAGTTGAACGGACAAGTTCACGAGTTGTTATGGAAGGGACTAATAAGGGAGAGCCTAAGTCCATGTGCGGTACCTATAGTACTAGCACCAAATAAAGATGGAGAGTGGAGAATGTGTACAGATTCTCAAGCCATAAATAAGATCATGATCAAGTATAGATTTCTATTGCCAAGAATGGATGACATAATGGATTGTTTGAGTGGAGCCAAGTACTTCATGAAGATTGACCTGAAGAGTGGGTATCACCAGATCTGAATCAGAGAAGGAGATGAATGGAAGATAGCCTTCAAGAAAAAGGAGGGTTTGTATGAGTGCTTAGTCATGACATTTGGGCTAACCAATGCACCAAGCACATTCATGTGGCTCATGAACGAGGTACTAAAATAATTTTTGGGAAGTTTTGTTATTGTTTATTTAGATGATATTTTAATTTTCAGTAAGACTTGGGATGAATGTTTGATGCATATCAGAAGAGTTTTAGAGAAGCTGAGGGAGGAGAAGTTGTTGATTAATTTGAAAAAATATAGTTTTGCAAAGGAGTTGGTATACTTGGGATGTGTTGTCTCAGAGGAAGGTCTTAAGATGGACCCAGAGAAGGTGAGAGCTATCCTTGAATAGCCTACACCAAATAGTGCCACAGAGGTATGATCTTTTCATGGTTTGGCAAGTTTTTATAGAAAGTTTATTAGAAATTTTAGTAGCATTTGTGCACCCCTAACTAAGACAATGAGAGAGGATAGAAAAGAGTTTAAATGGACTAAAGGAGAAGATAAAAGATTTGATACATTGTGTGAAAGGGAAAAATGGATTTGATCAATAAAGAACATTAAACCCAACTACAACAATGAAATATGAAGGAAAAAGGATAAATAATCACAAAGAGATACTTACAACCTTTACCTTTCAACTTCCATTGCTCGCCTATTCTTTCTTGATCTTGAATGATGAAGATTGGCCCTTAGGGAGCTTGCTTCTTTGCTTCGATTCCTCAAGATGACAAGGAGAAATGGCTATGATATTTGTTATGTTGAAGATGAACTTCAAACACAATGATAATGGATGATATGAGAATGGCTAGAATGTGGAGATTTGAGAAGAATGTGGGCATGATAAGGATGCCAGAATGAAGTTTCTAGAAGAAATTGGACATGGTAAGGATACCTGAAAGAAGTCCCCCAAATTGCTTAGAGAAGGGTCTTATTTATAGAGTTTCTGAAAAGAGAATGGAGGGTGAGGATCAAAAGATGAGATCAATGGCTCTCATTTTTGTGAATCTTTAATTCATAATGGATGAATTAAAAATTTTCTCTCTTTTTTTAGAAGAGTGGGTTATGACAATTGAATTTTAAATTCAATTGGTGGAGGATAGTGGGGGACAATTGAATTAAGAATTCAATTAGTGGAGGATAGTGGGGGAACAATTGAATTAAGAATTCAATTAGTGGAGGATATTGGGCGACAATTGAATTACGAATTCAATTAGTGGAGGATAATGGAATTTAAAGATTTATTTTGGATAATAGAGGATATTAGCTAATTAAATGTTAAGAATATTTAATTATATGTGCAACATGGTGAGGTGGAAGAGATGAGGTGGAAAGATGAGGTGGATTGATGAGGTGGATTTTGTGAGGTGGATTTTAGGACTTGAGACATTAGAAGAATTTAGGGAATTTAATTAAATAAAATGATTTTATTTAATTGTAGGATAATGAACCAATCAAATAAACTTATAATATTTATTTAATTGACAGAAGAAAATATGAATTAAGATAAATATTAGAATATTTACTTAATTCAACCTGAGCCAATTTTAGGTGTATACACATTGAAGTAGAAAGTCACAGAGCAACCTGTTTTGGCACTTCCAGATTTCAATAGGGTATTTCAAGTAGATTGTGATGCTAGTGGTAGTGCTATAGGAGCTATTTTGAGTCAAGAAGGTAAGCCCATTGCCTATTTTAGTGAGAAGCTTAATGATGCCAAGTAAAGTTATTCTGTTTATGATCAGGAATTTTATGCAATAGTTCAAGCTTTGAAGAAATGGATACATTATTTGTTGCCAAAAGAGTTTGTTTTATATACTGATCATCAAGCTTTGTAGTATCTTAATAGTCAAGGAAAGTTGAACTAGAGGAACTTAAAATGGGTTGACTTTTTGTAGAGTTATACTTTTGTTTTGAAGTACTGGAGTGGGAAGTCCAACAAAGTTGTAGATGCCTTGAGCAGAAGGCAAAATTTGTTGACAGAAATGAAGATAGAGGTTGTTGGGTTTGATGAGTTCAAAAGTTTGTATCCTGAAGATCCATATTTTGCAAAGGCTTGGAAAGTTTTCTTGGAACTTGTTACTTTGGATAGGATAAAATGGTTGGATTTAATAATCTAAGATGGCATGTTGTTTAGAGAAAGCCAGTTGTGCATTATGAGGAGTTCCATGAGAGAGAACTTGATAAAGAAGAAGCATAGTGGTGGATTGGATGGACACTTTGGTTGAGATAAGACCATTGCTATTGTTGGTGAAAATTATTGTTGGCCACAGTTGCAGCAAGATGTGAGGAAATTTGTGTAGAGTTGCAGAGTGTGTCAGATGACAAAAGGAACAAGTTAGAATATAGGGCTATATCAGCCATTACCTGTACCAGAGAAGCCATGGGATGATATTAGTATGGATTTTGTTCTTGGTTTACCAAGGACATAGAGAGGACATGATTCCATTTTTGTAGTGGTGAACAAATTCTCGAAGATGACACATTTTATTCCTTGCAAGAAGACTAATGATGTTGTTCATATTATAGAGTTATTTTTTAGGGAGGTGGTGAGATTGCATGGTCTACCTAAGAGCATAGTTTCAAATTGAGAGACCAAGTTTGTTGGTTATTTTAGAGGACATTGTGGAAGAAGTTGAAGACAAATTTGAAGTTTAGTTCTGCACACCATCCACAGACTGATGGATAGACGGAAGTGGTGAATAGGAGTTTGGGTAACCTACTATAATGCTTAGTAGGAGATAAGCCCAAGGGATGGGATTTGATTTTACCACAGGAAGAATTTGCTTACAACAATTCTATCAATAGGAGTATTGGTAAATCACCATTCTAGATTGTATATGGCAATAGTCCAAGAAATGCTTCAGAGTTAAGGAAGCTGGACAAAGGAGAAAAGATAATTGCCGAGGCTGAAGACATTGCAGAACACCTGAAGAATTTGTATGAAGAGGTGAGAAAGCATATTAATAAGATGAATATTCAATACAAGGCTAAGGCAGATTAAAAGAGAAGATATAAGGAGTTCCAGGTAGGAGATGAAGTCATGGTTCACTTGAGAAAAGAAAGGTTCCCAATTGGAACATACAATAAGCTGAAAATAAAGAAATTTAGACCATGCAGAATCCTGAAGAAGCATGATTCAAGAAATGCATATGAGGTAGAGTTGTTAAGTGGGATCAATCTTTCCACTATGTTCAAGATTGATGATTTAACAAAATATCATGAGGGTGGCATAGAGGATGAACCAATAGAAGAATAGTGGCGTATTCTGGCATCTATTTCAACGAAGAGGATAGAAGAGATCTTGGATAGCCGTGTGGGAAGAAGTACTCAGAACAGGCAATATGAAGAATATTTGGTGAAATGGAAAGGAAGGCCTGTTGAAGATTCTTCTTGGTTGTCTAAGGCAGAGGTTGACCGTTTGGGTTTTCCTCACACAAACACCTAAGACATGACAGGGTCAATTCTCAAATTACCCTAAGTGTCTGATGCAGGAACATCTAGTGGTGTAAGGGCAATCTTGCATCACCAAAAAAAAAAATGTGTTTCAAATTGTTGATGTTCTTTCCATTTCTTTTCAAAATTTTGTGGTCCTGGTTCCATAATCTCTTGAATAATGATGTAGAACTTTTAGTTTTTCCAAATTGCTAAAAATAGCAACCTGCTATTTTAGGAAAGTTTGCATTTGGGCATGGATTGAAGTGAAAATTTATAGGAAGCTTCATAATGGAAAAATAAGACCTTTGGCAAAGGAATCACGCAAAGATCATTTGCGAGATGAAAGATATTAAAGTTTCCATTTCTTAGAAAATGCCTGAAAATTATTCAAACTTAGGTTTGAGGCACTAAACGGCCTCATACATGCTCAAAAATGGCCGGAACTAGAAGAGAAGATACCTAGCACGTAGACCACTCTGCGAGCTTTTTGACACATAAAACGGTTCATCAATCGGACACCCGGATCAAAAGTTATGGCTCCCAAAAGTTGACCTATTTTTTGAGGGAGATGCAAATTTTGAAATTAGGTTGTTGGCCGCCAAAAAGGCTATTAATAACCATTTTTGGGAACCCTGGGCAGTAGTAGAGTTAGGGGGGAAAGTGTAGAGTCAAGAATTGTTGGGAAAATAGAAACCCTAGCAGATTTGGTGTTACAAAAGGTAGAAGATTCCAGAGCCTGGTGATGTGTAGCTATAGTGTGTTGCAACCTCAAAAGGATTGATGCTTTTGATTGTAATTGAGCTTCTGTAATATAATGAGTTGTAAAAATCAATAAAAGAAAGTTCTATTTTTTGTGTGTAATTTTTGTTGTTGTGTGTTTTATGATTTACCCCCTTCATCAAGTGGTATCTATTTTTTGTGTGCAATATCTATTGTTGTGTGTTTTATGATTTACCCCCTTCATCAAATTATCATACAAAACAATTATATGAAAGCTCATTACCTTAATATCACAGTTGGCTTCCTATAGAAATTGGCCCTGATTCCACTTATAACTATTGACCAGCAATATGCTCAAATATGATTCCAACTATACAACATAGGCATCTAAATTTTTATTGATAGAAACAATATGAAAACAACTAAAAACACATAAATCCTACTTCTCACAACATTGATGTTGGTAACAAGCCATTTCAGTTTGAGACTATTCTCATTGTTTACATCCTCAATTGAACATTTCCTTTGAAATGTTATTATTGCTCATAAGATCAGAGTAATAGAATAGTAAAGACAACGACCTTCCATCAACTCAAAATTTCTGACAGCTTGACAATATTATGACCAAACTTCTTTAAAAGGTTGCATACTGATCCAAGCAACTGTCCTGCAATCAACATCCATGACAATATTATGAGATAATATACAATGACTAGCCACTAATTATCTAGAAGTACAGTCAATTTCAATGAAATAGCATAAGCGCATTATTTGAAGGAATAACTAAAGATAGACCACCAAGTGAGGAAAATAACTTGTAAAAGTGTTGATGCATTTGTACACCATATGTACCAAAATGACTTGAACATTAAGTACTGACAAATCCAAGAGAAGGGAGAATAGTAATATAAATGACAAAACAAGGCAATAGCCTCCTAATAAATTTAAAATAAATCATTTCAGTTGTACATATTAGTTTATCAAATATGCTTTTGCAAATTCATGAGTCCAGTGATAGACCAAAATGAGCTTCTAAACATATAACTTTTAGCATCTGGGTTCTATTTACAGCATTGTGGCATTTGTACAACATTAGACATATTTAGGGACAGACCAAAGGAATGTCATAAAATAATGTAGGGACTTAAAAAAATGTGCCCCTCAGAGAATCACAAATCTCCTACCATTTGAGTTGCATGCATAAATGAAGCGTAAATGATAAACAAGGAGTATCTGCTTCAATTTAAAAGGATGAGACAAAATGAATAGATAGGAGGGCATTGAAGGGTAAAAACTATTCCATTTCAGTTTCGTATGGCCTCCAATAGTGGCCATCTTGGCCCTCTCCATGGCGTTGTACACCTGATTCTTCCCCATCCCCACCCTCCAATCACCAGCCCCCAATTCACTTCTTTGTGCCATCTTATGTGACTCCACAATGCAACCTGCGATGGGTTAAACAATTAGGGATACTTAAGTTTTTATTCTTTTTCTTGTATTGCCTTGTGTGAGACCTAGAAAGTAGTGATGCATTGGTAGATCTGTATCTACCCATGTTCACCATCCACGCTTGCAGAGACCATTGCAAATATCAGATCTTTAGAAAAGGCATTTTTTCTATTATTATTTCAATTGCCATGTTAGGCATGTATGCAAAATGTGGAAACATTTTCAAGGCACAAACTTATTTAAGGAAGTTCATAAAATTGTGCCCTATAAGGGGGAAAGTAGTAAAATATTAACACTTAAGACTTTCTTACTATGAAGTTATATCTAATGAATACAAAATTATTCTTTGCATGCACTGAGGTTGCTGATAACACAAAGGTATCCCCAACCTCAAACATAATTAAATCCAGCTAAAAAAGGCTCCCAAAAAAAATAATTTATCACATTAGGCCCTCTTTAACCACCAATGCAGTTCACCTTGCATTGCCAAATATTTCATAGCACCTAGAAAAATAATTACCATTTAAAGTCATGTAAACCTTTAGTTCTTTTAATTTTTTTTTAAATAGTATGTTGTATAGAAAACAAATTACTCTTTACAGAGAGAAAATCCCATAAAAATTTAATAAAAAGTCTGAAAAAAATTGGCATGAACAAAACAATTAGTGATGTCTTCAGGACATTGTAATGAGAAGTGAATGTATAAAGTAGCACGGCTAATTTTAATACTAGAGTAGTGAATTGTTTAGTGGATGTTACTGCATACTCAATTAGCAACTAAACGTTTATTACAATTTTGGTGCTCCTTTTTTGGGCAAGTAATAGAAATAAAAAGAAATAATTATATTTTAGTTTTTGGAAAGAAAAATGTGGTGAATACCACACTCTAGGCAAGTATATTTGGGAGACTCTATATGCAAATAAATCATGAAGTAACCATTACAGACTCGTAATTTCTACTGCTACTATTATTGGAAGCCATAAAGGGAAGAAAATAATGTTGGAGAGACACTTACTCATCCAACAAAGATTTTGTCAATTTGAGAGAGCCCACACACCGTTTAATAGGATGCCCATATCTTGGACTACCTTAATTGTGGGATAAGTTCAAAAATCCTAAGAACTTTCAGTTGGAAGGCAAGGGGATGTTAATGGCTATCCAAACAATTGCTACAGTACAATGGACAGTCGAAAACAAACACAAAAGAGAGATAGAGACAATACACAATGACAACAAAAATATATTTATATTTTCCACTTCAAAAATACATTCAAAACTTTGTTACAAACTTGATGCAGAGCTGCTGCTCTATTTTTCTGAGATGCCCCAATCTCTGGAGTTGCAAACTAATTCAAGTCTGGAGCTGCTATTCTAGAAACTCCGTAGCTTCCTATGTGTACCCTGTGCTGTTGCACACAAAACCTTCTATCCTCCACAATATTCTCCTTCACATTCCTTCTTCTACTACAGACTTTCCTTTTCTTTGTCTTTTTCTCTCTAACTTTACTTCTATTGCTATAGGCTATCTCTCCTTCATTCCATATAGTCAACTGTTTCCCTCTCTTTTGTCTCAGTCAAACATGCCTAGAAATGGGTGCTCAAACTCTTCTTTCAAATTCAAAATGACCTACCAAATTTAATACTGGCAGGTGCAACGGTGCTGGAGGCAGATTTTGGAAATCCCCAAGTTTGATGCGGGGGCAGGCTAGAGTAAATGCTATTCTGATGGAAGATTAATATTCCAACACTCCCCCTTAATTTGAAGTCAGATGGCATTCAACAATTTTCTTTCCAGAACTGATCTCCAGAGTTATACCTTTGCATTTGCCTTTCAGGAGCAGATCTCCAGAGCTATTTCTGTCATTCTGGATCACCTTTGGATCTCTTCTCTACATCTCTGGAGCACTCTGTTTGCATCTTTGGAGCTAACACTCTGCATCTCCGGAGCTCTATTTCTACATCTCCAGAGCACATCCAAAGATGCACATACCTTCCAAAGTTAAACCTCTGGAGCTCTGCTGTTGTCTTTTTGGAGCTGAACCTCCAGAGTTGTCTTCTTTCTGGGGCTACACACCTCCGGAGCTGTCAACAATGCCAAGCCTATCTCTTATGCATTCAAAAAAATCTTTTGGCAATGCCTTTGTAAAAATGTCAGTGAGCTACTGCTCAGATCTGCAATACTACAACTCAATCTCTCTCATTCTACCAACTCCCTTATGAAATGATAATGGATCTCAATGTGCTTGCTTCATTTGTGGAAGACTAGATTCTTTGTCAAGGCTATTGATGAAACATTGTCACAATGAATGGTTGTACCATCTTCTTGCTGCTCATTCAAGTCTGTAAGGATCCTTCTCAACCAAAACCTGACAAGCTACTACATTTGCTGCAATATACTTAGCTTCTGCTAGAGAGAGAGAGAGATAATGGGCTACTTCTTGGATACCCATGATATCACACTTGAACCCATGTGAAATACATAGCTGGATGTGCTCTTCCGGTCATCTACATTTCCTACCCAATCACTATCCATGAAACTAGCCCACTTAAACTCATTAGAAATGCCATATAAGATGCCATAACCTATTGTGCCATTCACATATCTTAAGATCCTCTTTCCTACTTGCCAATGTGTGTCCTTAGGCTTCTCCATGAACATAGAAATTAGGCTTACAACATACATCAAATCAGGCCTAGTGGTTGTCAAGTACATGAGGCTTCCAACCATACTCTTGTAGAGGGTTGGGTTTACTTCCTTGTCGCTATCTTATTTACTCAATCTCAGACTTGTAGCTGTTGGTGTAGGGGCAGGTTTGCTATTCTCCATTTTAAATCTATTCACAATCTGTTTGGCATAGTTAGTTTGCGAAATAAATATGCCATGCTCTATTTGCTTGACCTCAATGCTAAGAAAATACTTTAGTAGACCTAAGTCTATCATCTCAAAGTCATTCTTCATTGCCTCTTTGAAATCAACAATGAAAAGATCACTATTGCCAGTAAAAATTAGATCATCTACATACAAAACAATAATCAAAATGTTACCTTTAGTTGCTTTGATGTAAAGAGTGGGCTCACTACTACTTTTGCTAAAGCCATTACTCACTAAATATGAGTCTATTCTACTGTACCATATCCTAGGTGCTTGTTTCAACCTATAGAGGGCTTTCCAGAGCCTATAAACTTTGTCCTCTTGCCCTGGGACTTTATAGCCAGGTGGCTGCTCCACATACACTTCCTCTTTTAGCACTCCATTCAAGAAGGTTGACTTTACATCCATTTGAAACACCTTCCACTTGTGTTGGTCTGCTATTGCTATGCCTACCTAAACTCTTTCCAGTCTTGCAACTGGGGCATATGTCTCATCATAATCTCTTCTAGGTTGTTGTTTGTATCCTTTGACAACTAGCCTTGCCTTATGTCTTTCAATCTTTCCTTTAGTAGTAGACTTGGTCTTATAGACCTACTTAACTCCAATCACTTTTTTACCTTTGGGTAAATGAGTTAGATGCCATGTGTCATTCCTCTCTATGGCATCCAGCTCTTCATCCATGGCCTTACATCATTTCTCTTCTTTCATAGCTTCTTCAAAGTGCATTGGATCATACAAGAAAATAATGCAAAATCCAAATTCTCATCCATATCAGCGTACCTTGTGTTGTCATAAATCCCCTTCAAATCTCCTTGTCCTCCGTGGCATCAATGATGCGAGTGTGGGGTCTGAATTACCTCCAGAGCTACTACTGTTCTGACCTCTGGAGCTACTATACTGCTGACCTCCGAAGTTGCTGCTCTGCTGAACTCTAGAGCTGCAGATCTCTAGAGTTGCAGACCTCTGGAGCTACTGATCTCTGGAGCTGCTATGCTACTGTCCACCTCTAGAGCTACTTGGCTGAACACCTCCAGAACTACTATTCTTCAATGCTATATGATAGTTTCTCCCTGAGCTTCTTCTCTCCGTAGTTCCTTTAGAGTTGTTGTCCTCTAGAGCTTGTTCATCTTCAAGGGGTATTGTGACTGAAATACCCATGGTGCTATCCACCGTTCCATCCCATGCTTCATTCTCAATGAATTCAACAACCCTGTTGATCACAACCTTTTTGGTGATGGGATTATATAGGTTGTAGGCTTTTGACTCTTCACTATAGCATATGAAAATACATTTCTCACCTCTATCATCAAATTTCTGCCTCTTCTCTTTAGACATGAATGCATATGCCACACACTTGAAGATTCTTAGGTGTTCAACACTTGATTTACTGTTTGTCTATGCCTCTTGTGGAATCCTATCACGAACGGCCTTTGTAGGACATCTATTCAATAGTTAAACCGTTGTTGCTACATCTTCACCCCAAAAACCATGTGATAGTCCTTTTGCTTTTAGAATGCTTACTGCCATCTCTTGAATGGTTCTATTTTTCCTTTCAGCCACTCTATTTTTCTGTGGAGTATACCTAGTTGTAAATTGTTTTTCTATGCCTTCACTCCTGCAGAAATTCAGAAATTCTTTAGAGATATACTTTCCCCTCTATCTGTTCTTAGGTCTTTGATATAGTGGTCGCTTTGCTTTTCAACTGATGCCTTAAACCACTTGAATTTCTTGAAGGCTTCTGATTTGTTCTTCAAAAAATAAACCCAGATTTTTCTGCTGCAATCATCTATGAATGTCATAAAATAAATATTTCCACCCAAGGTGTGGGTTTTCATGGGACCACACAAATTTGAGTGCACTAACTCCAATGGTGCTTTTTCTCTCCTAGAATACCCTAATTGAAAGGGTTGTCTATACTTCTTTCCTAAAATGCAGGTTTCAAATTTTCCATCGGGCTCTACAATGTTAGGTTGCCCTCTAACCATGCCTTTCTTGGACAATAAACTCAAACTAGAAAAACTTAAGTGCCCATACCTCAAATGCAACAATCTGAGTGGGTCTTTGATGACTATCTTAAAGGCTGATTGCTATCCCACTGCTATGAGCGTTGGAGATAGTGCTGGGAACTGCGCCGGAGACGGCGCCAAAGACTCTATGTACATCCTAAGAGGAAACATGTTGTTTCTTGTCATCTGTACTGCTGCAATCACTTTCTTATTACCTCCTTTGTCAAATATTGTGCACTCTCCATTTTCCATCAGGATTTTATAACCATTTTGGACCATCTGTCCAATGCTCAATAGAATATGTTTTATGTCAGGGGCATAATAAACACCCTAGATCACTCTCCTTTAACCATTCTTGGACTAAATGTTGACTGTACCTTTTCCCATAACAAGAACTTGCTCATTGTTTCCCATTTTTATTTCAGTTTGTATGTTGCTATCTATGGAGGCAAAGAAGTTTTTATTTCCACTCATGTGGTTGCTATAATCACTATCTAAATACCATACTTCATCACTACTCCTCTCAGCAAGGTTGCAAACAATAAATACATTTGAATATTTTTCATTTTCAGCCTTGTTCTCATTTGCTACATTAGCATTTTGGCCTCCATGATCACGTTGTTTCTTTCTACACTCACTAGCATAATGACCAAACTTATGATAGTAATAACATTGAACATTGCTTTTGTCATACCTCTAATTAGAACTGTTCTTCTTCTTTTGTTAAAAGCTTGGTTGTGAGCTGCTTGCCTTTTCTTGGTTGTTTGAAACTCCTCTTCTAGAGTTGCTTCTTCCTCTACCTCTTTGACCTCTACCTCCAGTATTTCTTCTTCTTACCCTACCTCTTGCATTGGTTTGAGCCTTGAAGGCTTGCTCAAGGGAAGGAGCTAATCTATTCAACTGCTACTCATGGATTTGTAATGAACCCATCAACTCATCCATTGTCATCTTGGACAGGTCCTTAGTCTCTTCAATGGTTATGACAATAGGGTCAAATCTAGAAGGTAGACTCCTTAGGATTTTCTCAACAATCCTTTGATCATCCATGGTTTCTCCATTTATCCTTAGCTAATTTATCATGGTAGAAACGCTAGTGTGAAATTCTGAAATAGACTCACTCTCCTTCATCTGTAGGGTCTCAAAATCTCTCCTAAACAGCTAGAGTTTCACTGATCTCACCTTGTCAGTTCCCTTATAGTTGTTCTGCAGTATTTCTCATGCCCGTTTTGAGTAGTTTGTCGCTGCAATGCAGGGGAAAATAGCCTCTATCAAGGCTGCCTCAATTAGACTGAGGGATTTTGCATCCTTCATTCTTGTTTCCTTCAACTGGTTTCTTTGAGCATTAGATAGGGCTACATAAGCTGTTGGCTCTGTGGTGTCTGTGAACCCATTGATGATCAACTCCCATAGGTCATTAGCAACCAATATAGTCTTCATCTTCTTAGCCCATATGTCATAGTTCTGCCCATCAAAATTTAGTGGCTGCTACCATCCTTTGCTGTCCCCACCTGCCATGCTTCTCAAATATGAGAAGATTGATAATGCCTAGACAAACTAGGGCTTATATAAAACACCCACAAAAAGTTTTAACTTTCTAAAAAAATAGGCCTTTGATACCACTTGTTGGCAGGCAAGGGGATGTGAATGGTTATCCAAACAAGTGCCGTAGCACAGTGGACAACATAAAACAAACACAAAAGAGAGATAGAGACAATACACAATGACAACAAAAATATATTTATATTTTCCACTTCAAAAATACATTCAAAACTTTGTTACAAACTTGATGCAGAGCTGCTGCTCTATTTTTTTGAGATGACCCAATCTCTGGAGCTGCAAACTAACTCAAGTCTGGAGCTGCTATTCCAAAACTCTGTAGCTGCCTGTGCGTACCCTGTGTTGCTGCACACAAAACCTTCTATCCTCTACAATATTCTCCTTCACATTCCTTCTGCTACTGCAGGCTTTCCTTTTCTCTGTCTTTTTCTCTCTAACTTTACTTCTGTTGCTGCAGGCTATCTCTCCTTCATTCCATACGGTCAACTATTTTCCCTCTCTTTTGTCTCACTCAAACATGCCCAGAAATGGGCACTCAAACTCTCCTTTCAAATTTAAAATGACCTACCAAATTTAATGCTAGCAAGTGCAACGGTGCTGGGGGTAGATTTTGGAAATCCCCAAGTTTTACGCAGGGGTAGGCTGGAGTAAATGCTATTCTGACGGAAGACTAATATTCCAACACTTTCAAGCATATGCTACTGGTAGGTGTAAAACCATATTTCCATGACTTTTGTTTGCAACCTTCCTACCTATGCTAAAATTTCCCATAAGAGAAAGAAGCAAAGGACAATTAAAAACCAACAAAATGGAGACATAGAAAAGATACGTGTGCTTTGCAAATTGCCACGGGAGAGCCTGTAGCACACCTGTCTTCCCTTCATCTGCACACATTGCATTTGTAATATCAAACCTAAACATAATATGTAAGCCCACAGTGCCAGGGAAAATTTATTATTTTTGTTGTTATTATTTCAATTGCCATGTTATCCATGTATGCAAAATGTGGAAACATAGACAAGGCACGTGAGCTACTTCGCAGATTGCCACGCAATTATTGCCCACAATAAAACATTAGAAATTAGTTAATCTATTTGTCCTCTATTCTGTTGGATGTGTTTTTTCAGAATTTAAACTAAATGAAAAATAGCCTGTCAATGGGGAAAAAAATGGGCAACCAATCAAAATTCAACTTTTCTCTATTTTTCATGAATAGAAAATGGAGAGAAAAACAAAACCATAATGAATCAGTTTAATTTTTTTCTTGCATGGAAATCAATTTAAAATAATAAGACACAAGCAAAAACAATAGTTACCCTGCTTACGACAAGGACTAACAAAAGGGATTTGCCAACTTTTCTGTGCTCTCACAGAAAAGTCTAACTTCCATCTTCTTTGTGAAACTCTACCTCTGACAAGTTGGAAAGCAAGATTGTAGGTAGAAAATGGATCTGTTGAAAATGGTAGCCTCACTAACTATAATAAGTGCAAGATATGCATAAATTGGACTTGCTAATAAGGTTTTATAAATTTTCAAACCAAATGCAATTGGCGGGTATAAATCCAGATTCCACATTTACTAGTATCCCATGGTGAAATTGGTCAAAATATCATTGTTAAGATTGCCTAGGCTTTGTTATTAAGGGGGTGTGAAATTGGTCAAAGTATCGTTATTAAATAAGGGCTTTGTTTTTCCATGACGGCTCTATCGGCGGTGCTATCTGTTTTTCTCCTTGTTTTTGGTTGTGTGCGGGGTAGTTTTCGTGTTCAGTGGCGGCATTTTATGGTAAAAGCATCCCCTTGTATAAGGGGGATGGTTACTGTTTAATTTTGTTTTTTCAGTTCTATTTAAGGGCTTCTTCTGTGCTTTCTTTTGGTTACTAGAACTTGGGTTTGGCCTCTTTATTTGTAATACTTTTATTATCTTTAATCTATGGGTGCCTATACACCTTTTTCTATATATAAAAAAAAAGATTGCCTAGGCAGATTTTTATTGCTCTCTATAGAAAATTTGGATAAGGAACTAGTCTAGATTGTTGTTGAAAACTTAGTGGATTGTGAAAATAATGGAGTATGGCTCATACAGGTTTGCATAAATTGTATAACTCCATCTTCAAAATAAGCTTCTATGGAGTCTCAACAAGTGCCAACATTATCTGCATCTTAGTCGTCTTCTTCACATGCAAGTGAGAGTAATACTTCTGCTTTAACTCAAGGAATTAATAAGGATGAATGAGCTGAGAGAGCATTTGTGAAAGCTTTATTGTCTAACTTGCAAGTTCTCCATGATTGGAAAGAACATACAACCTCTAAAAGTAAAATACATTACCATAACAATAGAATTAAATTGCGAGAAGTCGTATCAATTATTGATTCCAATTGAGTGGGCAGATACACCTACAGATTGAAAAGAATTTTCAAACTCCAAATAGACGAAAAATATTATTAACAAAATGGAGGCAAAACAATGAAAGTGAAAATTACTAGAGGAGATGAATGTAGTGCTTCAAAGGAAGCCTAGAAAGAGACTTTTAGTATAACAGATAAAGTGAAATTGTATGATGTTATTGCACATATAAAATAGTTGCAGAAGAGGCCTAAAGAGTCAAATACTTGAAAACCTACAAAGTAGATCTATGTGGGGAGGTTTGATCCATTTTATCATGCAAGACACATTGATAGGATTGGAATGACTTCTACTTTAAGAGTAGAGAATTTTGAAGTTAGTACTAGTACTCAGGGCAATGTCTTTATAAACAATGTTAGGATAAATGATGTACATTTTCTTATAAAATCATTAAAAAGCTCATCTTCAAAGAAATAAAGTGATTAATAGTGATTTTAAAGAATCTAATATGTAATTATTTATGTTGTAAAGAATCTACTATGTAAACATATATATTGTTTCATTGTATTCAAAGAATAATGCTGGCTTATCTTTCAAGGCAATTAGATTAAATTGAATTCAATTTTTTTTTTGTTTCTTGGTTGTGTTGAGAGCACTATTTGGTTCAACCATAACCCCTTCAAATTAAGGGAGAATGCAAATATTAATATTTATGGGTTAGTTAGGTAAACTCATTCCACCTTGCTTTTAATCTTGGTCCAACAAAAGGAAGCATAGTCAATGCATTCAAACTTTAACATCCTAAATTATCATTTTTCAAGAAGACATGGTTCATAGAATCACCAAATCACATCAAACTCACATGAAGATGAAACATATGAAAAGGCTAGAGTAGCGAAAAATCCTTCAAGAAGATCTAGATGAGACCATCGTTGATATGATCTAGGCATGTTTCACTTAGGTTTTTCGTACAACTATGAAGCCATCTTAGTTTAGATGTAATTCATGTAGTTAAATCACTATTTTATCTTTCATTTTTATGTCATTTTGGTTTTAGACTCCATGGATTCCTAAACACATAAGCTCTCAATCTTAGTAACACTAGTTATTCTGGTTCCATTATTGTTAGCTAACTACACACAATTCAATAGTAGTAATAAAAGATTGCCAAGACAATCCAAACAAAACCAACCTTTGAGGCCTGTCATTTAGCATAATTCACGCCAATAGGTGTAAAAAGAGTAACAATAGTGATAAACTTTTTCTCTAGGTTGTAATTGATACCAGCCAAGGCTTGACGAGACCCTTCTATTAGAGATCCATCCAGTGGGTTCCCCAAACCTTCAACTGCAACAATTTAACTACCATCCCTCATGTCTAGGGCATAAACTCACCAAAACTTCTAACAAAAATCCTACAACTTGTGTCCAACTTCCCATTAAATTATTACAACTAAAGCAATAGTATTCTATCACTTTGGCCGATCATGATAGATAAGAAACCTAAACACTATAGTAAATTCAATTAGATATTTTGAAATTTAACAAATTTTTACCAACATCTCAATCTGTTATGATGAGGGAGATTTAAAACTAGTGATCTACAATAAGAGTGAAAGTAACCATTAAAAAGAGACTACACAACACTTGATTGATCATGACATTGAACATTGTCATTCATGACAAAGGAATCAAATAGAGAGAAAACCAAGAGAAGGTGATTGGGATTGATTGTTTGAAAATATAGAGAGGACTCCAAGAGAATTATGACACCTATTAATATTTTTAATCACTTCCACACAAACTACTTTGTTTTGGTATGATAAACATGCATGGGACCCCTTATAGAGATATTATTGTATTATTAGTTGATGTAGGAATTAAATAGAGAGAAGATCAAGAGAAGGTGATTGGAATTTTGGATTCATTGTTTGAAAATACAGAGAATCAGATTTCATAAGAACTGGGAATCCAAGATAACTATGACATGCAATAAGATTTTTGTATTATGTACACATAGGCTACCTTGTTTTGACATGATAAACATCATGCATGACTCAATTTGTAACATACAAGATGATATATTTTAGTGGAAAATATTAACTACTGATTGAATAAATTACATTTATTAATTCTGGAAACCCACTTGTCAAGATATTTTACTTGTAGATAAGTACAAAGAAGAGACATGCTTAATAATATTTTATGGGGTGTTCATAATTATATAAACACGTGTACATCTTTGAATAGTAAAAATACTTATATTAAGAAATATTAAGTACAAAGGTGCTAAACATGACTATAAATGAATGAAGGTAACCATTAAAAAAAACTACACATTATTTATTGATCATGACTTGAATATTGTCATTCATTTCATGAGACAATTATTATTAGTTGATGGTGGGAAATTAAATAAAGAGAAAACTAAGAGAAAGTGATTGAGATTTGGATTTACTATCTGGGAAGGAGTGGAAATTCTAAGAGAACTGTAATTCTTAATAAGATTTCTATATCACATCCACATAGACTACTTGTTTTGATTTCAAATATATTATTGCGTGGGACCTTTTCTAGAGATATTATTGCATTATTGCTTGACTCAAGGGAGTCAGATAGAGAAATCCAGATTGAGATTTTAGATTCCCAGAAAAAGGTGATTGATTGAGATTTTAGATTCCCAGGAAAAGGTGATTGAGATTATTGTTTGAAAATACAAGGTTTCTTATTTTGACATGAATGGTATCCGACATTGATAAGTTTTTGTTTGAAAATAAAAGATTTGTATGTCACCTGCAAACGGGCTACCTTGTTTTGACATGAATGGTATCGAGCCTGGATAAGTTTTTGTTTTGTCTTCTGTATGATAGGTTTAAATGAGAGCGCAGTGTTGGCATTGAAAATCCTAGGAAAATTTAGACCCGAGCGTTTTTTATTCGGATACAATTTTATAGTTATAAAAACCCAGCTTGCGGGGAGGCTATAACTGTCCTTTCCCTTTCGCTTTCCCCTTTTAACAGCTTGAATATTGTATGATAATAATTTTTTTATAAATATAAATATAGGTTAAATAAATAGATGTATTTAACTAGGAGACAATTATTTGAAATTAATTTATAAATATTTTAAATATATTTATTTAAAAAATACTAAAAGATGAAGGTAATTAGAGATTGATATTTTTAGGTGTTTTATAAATACATATATTTAAGATACCTATACAGGCAGTGGAGCATGTCAAATGATAATTTAACATCTATTTTTTTATTTTAATGAATAATGTCTTTATTATTTTCTTAAAAACTAAAAAGATAATAATACAATATTTACAAAAACAAGTTGAGTGGTAAAAAGGTACACCCTCAAAGTCTAAGCAAGACATAGTCCAAAACAAAGATAAAAGTTTAAACGGGGCTAAGATCAAACAGTACAAAATAAACAAGCTATTAAGTAACTAAAGTAACACCAGTAGGAGGGGGGTCTTTATCATCTAGTTTTCCCCGAACATCATTGGGGATTGAACTGTCATAAATAGGCTTCCAACTAGTGAGAGCACCCTCTTCCTCTGTTGAGTCATCTGCAAGTTGTTGAGCATGAACATGAGAAATTACTAGCTCTAGGTGAGGAAACATACTAGATTTTGGCCAGCTAAGAAAACCATGCCCATGAGAAGAGGCAAATGGTGGCCAAGAAGGGTGAGACCAATCACAAGCTACATTATCTTTAGACCTTGAAATCTAAGAGCCATGGGACTGAGATCCTTGATCACTTCTGGTAGATTGGCTACGACCGCACCAATGCCCTTGAGGAGAGAAAGTCAAGAGAGTTGAAAGTTTAACTACCATATAAGGAGCATTACCCTAATGATCAAGAAGCTTCTACAGATGTGCCACTTCAAGTGTAGCCTTACTAGCTCACACTTTAATCTACATAAGCACATTAGAGCAAATCATAGCTTTAGTGTATGTAATGAGAAATGAACATCAACTGAGAAATCTTAAAAAGGTTGAATTTCTATCTTTCCAAATACTTAAGAGAATTTCTAGCCTAAAAGCATGCCAAATCTAGGTATATTTGAACAGAAGACAAGGCTAAACTCCCAGTAAAACCATATACCATGAGAAGGGGTAGGTTGAAAAGGCTTGAATAAATCATGTATCCAATTCCAAGCTTCTTAAGCTCTGGTGGAAAGCCAAAAAGAAATTCTTAAAATCTCGAAATGTCTAAAATGGACACCAAGGGTTGAGAAATCCCAAATGAGTCAAACAAGAACCAAGTAGAAGACCTTGGTAGAGAATGAACGATGCAAAGTGAGCCAACTTAGGCTCAAGAATGACTGACTAGATAAACTAGAACTATTGGTGCCAAGTACCAAGAGAAGATTGAAGTTGCCAATAGTGGTTTAATCGGTTCACCAATGGGAGATGAGGTGAAAGCCCTAGATATTCTTTGTAAGGTCAATAATTGCAAAATGGTGTGTCAAGATACCATTTCCAATCTTTGTACCAGAGCCTGAAAGACCTAACCCCAATTTTTTGAACCATGTGGGGATGAACACATTAATAATAGTCTAGAAATTCTTCTGATCTTCATTAAAAAGCCTAAATTTTTGCTTGACCTCTAGCCAAGAAAAAGAATTCTTGGTAGCTCTATTAATAAGATTAGGGTGAAATTTGATCCCTCATTTGAAAAATTTCAAAGCATGAATCCAAGGAGCTTTAGCAAGAGGATGGTCTTCATTGGAGAGAACTATGGACCAACAAATATATTGTTAATTGATTAAAAGGCTAGGGCTTAATCGATTTTCATGATTTCCCAATTTTCTTGATAATAAACATGCCTTGAATCTAGATAGGTTACCTCATGGTGAGGAGAGTACAAAGATCAAGGCCTTTCCAAGCCGGATGCCCAAAAGGCGCATCATAAAGGATACAATGAATAACAAGAACTTTGTAGGCATCATTCCCTTCTAAGGTTTTGATAGTCCATTTAACACATAAAGAAATGCCTTGATGATGGATTGAAAGCAATCCTAAACGACTAACATCAAAGGGAAGATAATAGAATTTCCAAGAAGCATGTTAAAATCCTTAAAGTCCATCACTAGAAGCCCATAAAAAATCTCTAAGCATCTTCTCAACTTTTAAATAAGAGGCCTTCAAAGGTACCCAACAAGAGAAGTAGTAAACACAAGTGGCAGCAAAAATTTTAGAGCAAATCTAGAATTTACCAGCTAAAGAAAGAGGCTTGGTAATCCAATAGCTCAATTTCTTATAAATCTTGGTAACAAAATATTTCTAGAGGACCACATGGAAGCTTGAAAAGCAAAGAGAATGCCAAGAAAATAAGAAACCTCCCCATGATCAATCCATTTCTAGCCATAATTATCTAACCAACCTTGTTTGTGAAGAAAGGACTTCCTATAAGAGTGAGTCTTTTTCTATTAAATACTCAAATGGAAGGATTGGAAGAACACATCCAAGCTGTTTATTGTGGAAAAGAGAGAATGATAGTATGTGTAAACTAGGTCGAGCCCCTCTTTTCGTGGCACTAACATTTAGAATATGAACCGAGCTTAATCACTATGAGATGATGAAACTACAAATATCATATCCCTTACTGCTGTACATGAAAAGATGCTCCAACTAAGTTTCCACAAACCCAAACTTGTTTTATTCAACCAAACCTTAGTTACAAGATATGCATGAATAAACTGATCCCGGGTGCAGAAACCTACAAGATGATTACAGAAACACAGTCAAGAAGTCACAGAGATTGTGCACCTGAAGTTTGAAGGCCTGATGAACACGGGCGGCCACCGAATTTGTCCAGAAGTTCTGCTACCACAGAACTGACTGTATCAGACACCTGAGTCTGTGATAAGAGTTCCGGATCCCGGATCTAAGGGTTTGAAGGACAAGGACGGTTGCCAAAAATGCAGTGTCCGGAGGGACATAAGGAAGAAATGGCTCCCTAACAGCTCATTTCCCATGCAAGGCAAAATTCCGTAAGTTTCCACAACAAAAACAAAAGTAAAGGAAACAAATAAAACATATGGGATTTGCGGACTTTTCATGCTCGCATAGAGAAGTCCAACTTCCATCTTCTCTGTGAAACTCTACCTCCGACAAGGTTCAAATATACAAGTTGGAAAGCAATATTGTAGGCAGAAAATGGATCTGTTGAAAATGGTAGCCTCACTGACCATAATAAGCACAAGATATGCATAAATTGGACTTGCTAATAAGGTTTTAGAAGTTTTTAAACCAAATGCAATTGGGGGTTATAAATCCAGATTCCACATTTACTAGTATCTCATGATGAAATTGGTCAAAATATCGTTGTTAAGATTGCCTAGGCAGATTTTTATTGCTCTCTATAGAAATTTTTGATAAGGAACTAGTCTAGATTGTTGTTGAGAACCAAGTGGATTGTGAAAATAATGGAATATGGCTCATACAGGTTTACATAAATTGTATAACTCCACATTCAAAACAAACTTCTATTGAGTCTCAACAAGTGCCAACATTATCTGTCGTCTTCTTCACATGCAAGTGAGAGTAATACTTCTGCTTTAACTCAAAGAATTAGTAAGGATGAATGAGTTGAGAGAGCATTTGTGCAAGCTTGATTGTCTAACTTGCAAGTTCTCCATGATTGGAAAGAACATACAACCTCTAAAGGTAAAATATATTACTATAACAAAAGAATTAAATTGCGACATATCAATTATTGACTCCAATTGAGTGGACAGATACACCTACAGATTGAAAAGAATTTTTACCTCCAAATAGACGAAAATATTATTTTCAACTCCAAATAGACGAAAAATATTATTAATAACATGGAGGCAAAAAAATCAAAGTGAAAAATTCTAGAGGAGATGAAGGTAGTGCTTCAAAGGAAGCCTCGAAAGAGACTTTCAATATAACAGATAAAGTGAAATTGTATGATGTTATTGCACATATAAGTAATTGCAGAAGAGGCCTAAATGGTTAAATACAAATACCTACAAAGTAGATCTATGTGGGGAGGTTTGATACATTTTATCCGTGCAAGACACATTGATACGACACATTGATACGACTGGAATGACTTGTGTTTTAAGACCAGAGAAGTTTGAAGCTAGCCCTAGTACTTAGGGCAATGTCTTTACCAACAATGTTGGGATAAATGTTATAATTTTTTTATAAAATCATTAAGAAGCTCATCTTCAAAGAAATAAAGCAACAATAGTAGTTTTAAATAATCCATGTAATCATTTATGTTGCTTCATTGTATTCAAGGAATTATGCTAACTTAGCTTTCAAGGCAATTAGATTAAATTGAATTCATGATTCTTTTATTTCTCAGCTGTGTTCAGAGCACTATTTGGTTTAACAATAACCCCTTCAAATTAAGGGGGAATGTAAATATTAATCTTTATGGGTTAATTAGGTTAACCCATTTAGTTTTAAGTTAGGTAATTTTTCTTTATGTAGCAATTAAACTATTCTTCACTACCTATAAATAAGAATAAACATGAAGCATAGTCAATGCATTCAAACTTTAACCTCCTAAATTATCATCTTTCAAGAAGACATAGATCACAGAATCACTGGATCACATTAAACTCGCATGAAGGTAAAAAATATGATAAGGTTGGAGCAGGTAAAATCTTTCAGGAAGATCTAGATGAGACTATCATAGATATGATCTAGGCATGGTTCACTTAGGGTTTTCCTACAACTATGAACCATCATTATAAGGATACCTGAACCCTATTTATTAATTAGGGTATTTTATTAAGAACAATTTATTAGTGTATTGCTTCGAAATAGCTATTTTGATGTAATTAATAAGTAGGGTTCAGGTATCCTTACAATCATAGTTTAGATGTAATTCATGTAGTTGAGTTGTTATCTTATCTTTCCTTTTTTATGTCAGTTTGGTTTTACATTCCATGGCTTCCTAAACATATAAGCTCTCGATTTCAACAACACTAGTTATTCTAGTTTTGTTATTGTTAGCTAACTACAAAATTCAACAATAGTAACAAAAGATTTCCAAGACATTCTAAACAAAAACCCACCTTTGAAGTCTTCCATTTAGCATAATCCATGACAATATGAGTAAAAAGAGCAACAATAGTGATAAATGTCTACCCTAGTTGAAATTGATACCAGACAAGGCTCAATGAGACCCTTGTACTAGTATCCATCTAGTGGGGTCCCCAGAGCTTCAACTACAACCATTTTACTATCATCTCTCATGCCTAGGGCATAAACTCACCTAAACTTCTTATAAAAGTCCTACAACTTGTATCCAACTTTCCATTAAATTCTTGCAACTAAAGCAATAGTGTTCTATCACTTTGGCTAACCATGGTAGATAAGAAGCCTAAACACTATAGTAAATTCAATTGAAAATATTTTGAAATTTAACAAATTCTTAATATCTTGATATGTTATGGTGAGGGAAATTTAGAACTAGAAATCTATAATAATGGTGAATGTAACAATTAAAAATAATTACACATCACTTGATTGATCCTGACATTGAACATTGTCATTCATTGCATGAAACCCCTTTTAGATATATTATTACATTATTGGTTGATAAAAGAATCAAATAGAGAGAAAATCAAGAGAAGGTGATTGGGATTCATTGTTTAAAACTATAGAGAGGACTCCAAGAGAATTATGACACCTAATGGTATTTTTAATCACTTCCATACAAACTACTTTATTTTGGCATGATAAACATGCATGGAACCCCTTATAGAGATATTATTGCATTATTGGTTGACAAGGGAATAAAATAGAGAGAAAATCAAGAGAAGTTGATTGGAATTTTGGATTCATTGTTTCAAAATATAGAGAACCAAATTTCATAAGGATTGGGAGTCCAAGCTAATTATGACATGCAATAAGATTTCTATATCAAATCCATATAGGCTATCTTGTTTGGCATGATGAACATCATGCATGACTAAATTTGAGAGATACAAGATGGTATATTTTAGTGGAAAATATTTCCTTATGATTGAATAAGTTATGCTTATTAATTTAGTGACACCTACTTATCAATATATTTTGCTTGTAGATAAGAACAAAGAAGTGACATGATTAATAATATAGTTTCGGATGACCATAATTATATAAAAATGTGTATATCCTTGAATAATGATAATACTTATTTTAAGAAATAGCAAAGAGGTGCTAAGTATGACTATAATAAGGGTGAAGGTAACCATTAAAAAAACTATACATTATTTATTGATCATGACATTGAATATTGTTTCTTAATATATTTTTCTTGTACAAATAAGAACAAAGAAATGACATGCTTAATATTATATTTTGGGATGACCATAATTAAATATAAAAATTGTATATCCTTGAAAAATGATAATACTTATATTAAGAAATAGCAAAGAGGTTCTAAGCATGACTATAATAAGGGCGAAGGTAACCATTAAAAAACTACACATTATTTATTGATCATGATATTGAATATTGTTTCTTAATATATTTTTCTTGTAAATAAGAACAAAGAAGTGACATGCTTAATAATATATTTTGGGATGACCATAATTAGATATAAAAATGTGTATATCCTTGAATAATTATAATACTTATATTAAGAAATAGCAAAGAGCTCTAAGTATGACTATAATAAGGGTGAAGGTAACCATTAAAGAAAACTACACATTACTTATTGATCATGATATTGAATATTGTTTCTTAATATATTTTTCTTGTAAATAAGAACAAAGAAGTGACATGCTTAATAATATATTTTGGGATGACCATAATTAAATATAAAAGGGTGTATATCCTTGAATAATGATAATACTTATATTAAGAAATAGTAAATAGATGTTAAGAATGACTATAATAAGGGTGAAGGTAACCATTAAAAAAACTACACATTATTTATTGATCATGATATTGAATATTGTTTCTTAATATATATTTCTTGTATATAAGAACAAAGAAGTGGCATTCTTAATAATATATTTTGGTATGACCATAATTAAATATAAAAATGTGTGTGTCCTTGAATAATGATAATACTTATATTAAGAAATAGTAAAGAGGTGCTAAGTATGACTATAATAAGGGTGAAGGTAACCATTAAAGAAAACTACACATTATTTATTGATCATGATATTGAATATTGTTTTTTAATATATTTTTCTTGTAAATAAGAATAAAGAAGTGGCATGCTTAATAATATATTTTGGAGTCCATAATTATATATAAACATGTGTATATCTTGAATAGTGATAATACTTATATTAAGAAAAAGTAAAGAGGTGCTAAGTATGTCTATAATAAGGATGCATTATTTATTGATCATGACATTATTGTCATTTATTTCATGGGACAATTATTATTGGTTGATGGTGGGGAATTAAATAGAAAGAAGACTAAGAGAAATTGATTGAGATTTGGATTTAGTGTTTGGGAAGGAGTGGTAATTCTAAGAGAACTATAACACTTAATAAGATTTCTATATCACCTCCATATAGACTACCTTGTTTTGATTTCAAAGATACTATTGCGTGGGAGCATTTATAGAGATATTATTGTATTATTGCCTGGCTTAAGGGAGCCAAAAAGAGAAAGCTAGAAGAAGGTGATTGACATTTTAGATTTATTGTTTGAAAATACAACAAAGAAGGGACACATGCTTAAATATACTTTTTAGGGTGTCTACAATTATATATAAATATGTGAATATCCTTGAATAGTGAGAATGCTTATATTAAGAAATAGTAAAGAGGTGCTTAGTATGACTATAATAAGGGTGAAGGTAACCATTAAATAAACTGCACATTATTTATTGATCATAACATTGAATATTGTCATTTATTTTATAGGACAATTATAATTGGTTGATGATGGGAAATTAAATAGAGAGAAGATTAAGAGAAAGTAATTGAAATTTGGATTTACTGTTTGGGAAGGAGTGATAATTGTAAGAGAACTATAACACTTAATAAGATTTCTATATCACCTCCACACATACTACCTTGTTTTGATTTCAAAAATACTACTGCATGGGACCTTTTATAGAGATATTATTGTATTATTGGCTGGCTTAAGGGAGTCAGATAGAAAAAGCCAGAAGAAGGTGATTGAGACTTTAATTCATTTTTTGAATATACAAGATTTCTATGTCACCTGCAAACGGACTATCTTGTTTTGACATGAATGGTATCGAGCATGGACGATAGGTATGAATGAGAGCACATCGTTGGCATTCTTAATTCTAGGACAATTAAGAAAGGAGCGTTTATGTATTCCGATACAATTCTATAGTTATGGAAACCCAGCTTGCAGGAGAGGCAATAACCGTCCTTTCCCTTTCCCTTTTTCAACAGCTTGAGTATTGTATGAGAATAAATTTTTTTTAATATAAATAGAGGGTACATAAATAGATGTATTTAATTAGGAGACTCTTATTGTAAATTATTATTAGATATTTTAAATATATTTATTTAAAAAATATTGATAGATAAAGGTATCTTGAGATTGATAATTTTAGGTGTTTTATAGATACATATATTTAAGATATCTATGTTAGTAGTATTTGTAGGTGGAGTATGTAAAATGATAATTTAGTATCTATTGGTTTTTTGGATGAATAATACCTTTATTACTTTTTTATAAATTAAAAAGATAAAATACAATACCTACAAAAAAAAAGAGGGCAGTAAAAAGGCACACCTTCAAGGTCTAAGGAGAACATAGTCTAGAACAAAGATGAAAGTATAAACAAGGCTAAGCCCAAACATCACAAAATAAACAAGCTACCGAGTAGCTAAAGCAACATCAGTAGGAGGGGGGGTCTTTAAATTCTAGTTTTCTCTGAACATCACTGGGGACTGAACTGTCATCAATAGGCTTCCAATCAATGAGAGCACCCTCTTTCTTTGGAGAGCCATCTGTAATTTGTTGAGCATGAACATGATAAATTGCCAACTCTAGGCAAGGAAACTTACCAAAGTCTGGCTAGCCAAGAGCACCACGCCCATGAGAAGAGGCAGATGATAGCTGAGAAGGGTGAGACTAATCACATGCTACATTACCTCTAGACCTCAAAGGATGAGAGCCATGGAACTGAGATCCTTGATCATGTCTAGTAGATTGGTTATGACCACGCTGCTGCCCTTGAGGAGGGGAAGAGAAGAGAGCTTGAAATTTGACAACCATACAATGGGCATTGTCTCAGTGATCAAGAAACTCTTGTAGATGCACCACTTCAAGTGCAACGTTGTTAGATTGCACCTAAATCTACATAAGAACATTAGAGAAAATCACAATTTTAGTTAAAAAGAGAATTGAACATCAATTGAACAACCTAAAAAGAGAATTCAAGTTATATCTTTCCAAATACTTAAGAGAGCTTCCACCTTAAAAGCATGACAAAGGCTAGTCTCCTAGTAAAACCATATGCATGAGAAGGGGTTAGGCCGAAAAGGCCTGAATAAATGATGTATCTAATTCCAAGCTTCTTAAGCTCTGGTGTAAAGCCAAACAAAGAAGATTGAAGTCTTGAACTATCTAAAAATGGACAATGAGGGTTGAGAACTCACAAATGAGTCATGAGAACAAAGTGGAAGACCTTGGTAGAGAATGGACCATGTAAAGTGAGCCAACTTACTCTCAAGAATGGTCGAACATATAGACTAAAAGTAGTGGTGCCAAGTTCCAAGTGCCAAGAGAAGATTGAAGTTGCCAATGGTGGTTTAACTGGTTTACCATTGGAAGATGATGTGAAAGCCCTAAATGTCCTTTGTGATTTTAGTAATTGTAAAATAGTGTGTCAAGATACCATTTCCAATCTTTCCATTGGGGTTTGAATGACCTAACCCTAATTTTGTGAACCATGTGGGGACAAATGATATAATTAATAGTTTCGAAATTCTCTTGATCTTGATTGAAAAGCCTAAATTTTTCTTGACCTCTAGCCAAGAAAAAAATTCTTGGTAGCTCTATTAATAAAATTAGGAAGAAATTTAATCCCTCACTTGAAAAATTTTAAAGCATGAACCCAAGGACCTTTAGCTAGAGGATGGTCTTCACTGGAGAGAATTGGGGACCACCAAATAGATGTTTAATTGATCGAAAGACCATTGTAGAAGTCATTTGTCAGCCAGAGAAGCTAGGGCTTAATAAACTCCCAGGCTTTCCAAATTATTTCTATAACAAACATTATAACAAAAACTACATAGTTAAACCCTGAAATAAAATATTATAACAAACATTTCTTGAATATGGATAGATTCCCGCATGGTGAGGAGAGTACAAAGATCAAGGACTTTCTAAGATAGATGCCACAAAGGCACATTGAAAATGATATAGTGCCTAATGAGAATTTTGCAGACACCATTCCTTTCCAAGGCCCTAATAATCCATTTAGTACATCAAGGTATTGTACATAAAGCAGTACCTTGATGATAGATTGAAAGCAACCCTAATCCACTAATATTATGGGAAAGATAATAGAATTCCCAAGCAACATAATGAAATCTTTAATGCCCATCACTAGAAGTTGAGAGAAAATCTCTATGCAACTTCTCAACTTTCAAATAATCTAGGCCTTCAAAGGTACCCAACAAGAGGAGTAATAAACATGAGTGGTAGCTAAAATTTTAGAGCAAATCTAGAATTTACTCACCAAAAAAAGAGGTTTGGTAATCTAATATCTTAATTTCTTGTCAATCTTGGTAATAATAGATTTTCAGAGGACAACAGGGGAAGCTTGAAAGCAAAGATAATCCCCAGAAAATAAAAAACCTCCCCATGATCAATTGATTTTCATCCATAATTGTTTAACCAACCTGGTTTGGGAAGAAAGGACTTCCTATAACACTGGATATTTTGTCATTGAATACTTGAACTAGAGGTTTGGAAAAACACATACAAGAAAATATTTAAGAGCTTATTTGAAATTATTTTCATCCTCAATAATCTAGTGAGGAAAGAATCATCAAAAAATGACTATTAACTAGCTAGTTAGAAGAATTGGGCAAAGCAATGTCTTTAACAAGTTTTAAGAGACTACATAGGTGAATAGATAGTCAAATCCTTCAACTTCAAGCACATACAGTGTCAAATCTAAACGGAAACCTTGACAGATGGAGCAAAAAATTACAAAAGGCTTGGATTGCTAACCATTAATGGTGATGCAAGCTAAAGTATACAAAATAGCATATGAATATAATGAATGAAATGAGGCCCAAAATCAAGTGCCTAGAACATGGAAAGAATGAAAGGCCATTGAATGTGGTCATAGGACTTGGTGAAAACAATTTTGATAAACATTGCAAGTTGCTAAGAACGTTAGGCCTATTCCTTCCCTTCCTAGACAATAATAATGTTGTCAAGGATGTTTCATGACTTGATAAAACTATTTTGTTTAGGGTGGACCAGCAAGGGGAGAAGAGCCTTGAGATTAAGAGAAAGAGCCTTGGAAATGATCTTGTAGAATACATTCAATAAAGTAATAGACTTCCATATTTAAATTTCCTCAACCTCACTACGTTTAGGTAAGAATTTGATATTTCCTTTATTAATTATGCTTCCTAATGAGTTCTCATGAAAAGCTTCCAGATAAACTTTGTAAATGTCTCCACCCATAGTGTCCCAAAAGGTTTTATATAACTTACATGGGAATCTATCCAAACTAGGGCCTTTCTCATTGCACCTAGAAAATATAGCCTCTCACATATTTTCTTTGGTGAGAAGTTGATCATGAAGAATATGCTAGGAATTGGAAAACTGACAAGTAATCAAATTAAGGCATTGTTGCGAAGCAACATCCCAAGACAAAGTATACACTTGAGGAATATAAACTTCCTCATAGTGCTAGATGAAAGGATGAAGAATGTCAGGGAGCTCATTAAATAGTTGTTTCCCTTCCTTGATTTTTTTATGGTTTGTTATGTATGACGAGTATGTAAAGTGTAAAAATATTTCGTAGAGACCTTGTTTCCAATCTTAAGCCAATGAAGTTGAGATTTGATTTGGGCTTCACACATAGAATGGGAATTTGCAAATTGCTTTTGGTGGTAGAGCTAATACACATGAAGCTAAGTATCTAAGTTGAAATGTTGCACCTTTAAGGTAGTGGTGGCTGGGAAACATTTTGAGGTGGTGGCCTCATATGAATGGTGGTGAAAATGGGCTAGATGGTGGCAATAGATGTAAAGGAAATGTGAATTATGGGTGATGTCATGAATCCACTAGGATATCCATCTTGTCTCATGCATCGGATGTGGTTCCAAGTTCCAAGCATGTTGAATATGGGATGATGTGACCTTATGAGTAAGCAACGGCCCTGCATTTAGAAAAAGTTGAATGTTCATGGCCTTGGGTTTAACAAGTTACCACTCAATATGAAATTGTATTAGAAAGTGGTTTAAAAGAACAACATCTAACAAAGGTTCCACCAACAAGGAATAACAACTAGAAGAGGAAAATAAAGATTGAGATGAAAATATGGCTCAATCTAGATGCTTGAGTGCCTTGCTAAACCATGCTCAGAGATTACTCCATTTGTATCATGTCATATGATCTTGGTGGTGCCCAAGATTGGGATAAAAAAGTCCCAATTTATTAAGCATAAAAATCCAAGTCTCTCTTTTTCTAGTTTCCCAGTGCATAGACATTGTCCCACATTTATCATAGGTGATTTCAATTTCATATTAAAATCCCTATAGAAAACCCAAGTGGTGGTAGGTATTGGATTAACAATCCATATCTAGAGGATAGATCTTTCAACAACATTGTTCAAGCCATAAGCATCACTAACTCCAAATTAATTATTATTAATGTTGAAAAGAGCCCACAACACATGATTATGTGTATGCAATCCTTGGTCAACAAGTGTAGAGAAAGTTATAAACACCACGTAACCTACTTCATGGTTGCTACAAAAAAATGACTAGACGACTAAATAACAGAAGCTATATAAATTAAAAAACAAAAGATTTAACCTCTTGCAAATAGAGAATGTCTAGACCTAGAAACTAAACTCGTGTGTCTCAAATGGAATATTTCCATGGGAGGTCCATCAGACCCTGAACATTCAAGGAGAGAAATCATAAATGAGTGTAGAGCTCTGTCATATCCTCATTATCTAGCTCATTTAGAGTGGAATGACTATTCTACATAAAAGCTTCATCTAAATCAAAGCTAGATATCTAAATGAGAAGCTAGATAGGTCACTATTTCTCTAGAACATATTCTTGATCTTCCAACTACCCTTATGGGCTATGGAACCTCCACTACATAACTAGGAGAGGGGAAGGATGTTGGGTAGTGGTGGCTAGTGGAAAGGACAATAGTGATGCCACCAATGGTGATTGAAGGCTTGAAGGTTTTTAAAGACATTTTTCCTAAAGGTTTAACTTCCTCTTTTCATTTGACCTTCAATCCACCTTTGTTGTCCTTGTGTAGTTGAAGATGGGGATGAGCTCTTCTCTTTTTCCATATATATAGAGTGGGCATGAGAACATGTCTTATCTATATCCTCGACTCTTGAAATCAACATGGGCCTAATTAAATTAATATGAAGTCTGCATATGTACTTCATCAAGGTTTCATCTTATTGCACATTCATATTCATGGAGGTGTCACTTTTATGCTCTAAGGTGTTTTAAAAGGCCTTATCTAATAATTGTAGCCCAAAAGGTTTGAGAGTCATGGGTGGTGGAATGAGGCCTCTTCTATAGTAAGCCCACCCAACTAGATGTGTTGGTGCTATTATTTTATTGCCACGATAGATCATTTACAAAGTTGGTCACTCTAGACCCTAGCATTGCATAAAATGGCCCCTTTTGCAACTTTCAATTCAATGCTAGTATAGGCAAACTACACCATTGAAACTAAGAGAGGATTTTTATCTTGGACTTATCTACAAAATTGTAGGAACAAACATGATGTTAAATGTGCCACCATCTTTCCATGCCATCTTGCTAAAGTTTGTCACTTTTATGTTCTTAACTAGATCTTAAGAGACCTTGATTGATTAGTGTAGGTTAGAAGGTTACATGTAGAAGGTTCAATAGCCATGGGTGGCTCACCCACCTAGATGTTTTGGTGATTTTAGTTCCTTTCCATAGTGTGTAATTTGAAAATTTTCTCATGCTACACCTTAGCACTACACGAAATTTCCCCTTCTCAAACTTTTGGTTTGGCACTAGCATAGGCAAAATGCATTAAGTTGGAAATTTAACCAAGAGATCTCGTTTTTTAGAGGACCCAACTAGTCAATTGTAGGAATAAATGAGTCATTTCTACATGGCATAGTCTTCTTACACCTCTCATTGAAGTATGCCACTTTTATGCTGTTAGGTCTCTTAAGAAATCACATATAACTATTGTAGACTAGAAGGTTTTAGAGTTGTGGATGGAAGAATGAGGTCTTCTCTAGCTTAAAACCACCCACCTAAAACGTTGGTATTGTTAGTTCTTACCATGGCATTCCATTTGCAAATTTATCCACTCTATGCCCTATCACTGCCCTTTTTTCAACTTTTGATTCAATGCTAGCACAGGCTAACCACATTGAGTTAGATAAATTTGAGAGAGGATTTTTTAGAAATGTGATTGATAAAATTATAAACATATGGGATGTTTCTAGGTGTGACACTCTTCTCACACTATCATGTTAGATTTTGACACTTTTACACTCTTAGGTCTCTTAAGAGACCTCATCTAACCATTGTGGCCTGAAAGGTTTGTGAGCCATGGGTGGTAGAACAAGGCCTCTTCTAGTGAAAACCCAACCACTTAGAGTGTTGGTACTATTGGCTTATTGTCCACATGCTATTTATATTTTTTTTCTCTACAATCTAGAACTAGATGAAATTGAACTTTGTTGTGACTTTAAATTAGATGCTAGCATAATTGAACTGCATTGGGTTGAATGAAACTAAGAGAGGAATTTTTAGGGGACCTAACTAGATAATAGTAAAAAAAAACATGGCATTTTTACATTCCAATGTCTTCTCATACCATCCCATCAAAGTTTTTGGCTTTTATGATCTTAGGTTCCCAAAGAGAACTCATCTAAGTATTGTAGCCCAAAAGGTTTGAGAGTTGTGGGTGGAAAAATGAGGCCTTCTCTAGTGTAAAATTGACCACTTGGATGTGTTAGCATTGTTGGTTTCTTGGTACAACATGTCATTTGGATTTTTCCTTGCTCTACACCCTAGCACTAAATGGAATTGTCCCTTTTGCAACTTTTGATTCGGAGCTAGCATGAGCAAACTACATTGAGTTGGCCAAAATTGATAGAATATTTTTTAGAAGACTTGATTGGCCAATTGTAGGATAAAATTGGGCATTTATATGTTTCATGGTCTTCCTACACTGTCCCATCAAAATTTGTCACTTTTACATTCTTAGAAAGACCATGACATATTGCAATTATCTAGTCTATCTTTGATTAATCTAGGATAATTATCTCCTAATTGAGTATATTTATATATTCACCCTAGGTTTATGTAAAATGGATTTATTCTCATACATTTAATTTGTAAACCTACCATTTTTTAACATGACCTAGGGCTTCCCCTTAGGGTTTATTCTCCTTCATTAAAGTTTTAGTCTAATTTTTAAACATGACCTAGGGTTTCGCCTTTGGGTTTGATTATGCTCTTGTGTGGTCATTTATTTCTCCAGCTCTTTTAGGGTATTTTTCTTACCATTTATTGATCTTACTCCCTATCCTACCAACCCTTGTGTTGACTTTTAGTGTTGTATTCTTTACTTGTTTTTTATATGATTATTAACTAATTTATTTGATTTTTATTATGTCATTGTTGTCCATCCTTTTATCCTTAGGGTTTTGAGTGTTACTTACATGCCAAAGACTCTTCCACCTAATCACTTGTTACAAAGGAGTTCATGCTTGAATCTTCACATATCTCAATATGTTGAAAATGGTGTGCCTATTGATGTTCCCATATGTACCATTAAAACTCCTAACGAGTGCATTGAGTTCTAAATTACACACCATTAAGGTGCTAATATCACATTGCCCAAATCTTTGTCACGTGCCACATTGCATGGAGTTTTGATCACATTGCCATCACATGGAGTTGTATCGCACAACCACACCACACAAAGTATTTTCATTTCACTTTTATTGCATGCAAAATGTTTATGTTCCCTTCTCTCCACTTTTCATTTTTCACAAACAATCAAAGTAACTTGCAATTTGTGCTTATTTTGATTATAAGGCACCTGAGCTACTCATTACATATATTTTTCACTATTTCATAGGATTTCATGAAAGCAGTCATACCAAGGAGAATGCAAGAAGATTTATTATATCTTTTTTAAAAGATAGCATCCTTTATGAGTGTCTGTATACTTACTTTCATGTTAGTTGAGAATGTCAATATACTTTGAAATGCATGATTATTTTATATTCACATGCACACCAAACTTCGGGCAAATCTAACGGGAAAATTAGCATACCCTTGTCACTTCCCATTTGATTTTGTGTCCCCCTTGGTGGATTGTCTTAATGCAAGAACATATTGAGAAGTGACACACTCTTGTGCTCAATTCCTATCCATCCTTATTTACCACCATTTATACCAATTTCCATACATTCATCATTTACTCATTATCATTGCACTTCATTTGCACTAACTTCTGTATGTTTGATTCTTGTATTTTAGCCCTAAGTTTTATTTTTTAGTGGCTGAGGATTGACTTGGTTTAATCTCAAGGCACATAGGAATGATCCTAAGATTTAATTTCAACTTTCCTACTCCCTTCTAGGAATCATTATGAACCAACTTAACACATATTTGTGCAACATGCTTATATGTCATTGCATTTTAAACATTTCATGTGCATAATTTCATAGGGGAGAGCAACTAGAGCACACTTTGATTTCACCATTATATAGGCCATCTACATGTCTACATATGTTTTTTTAATATTGCTTATCGTCATTAATCTAGTTTGACAAGGGGTTTGATGTAGGAGAATCCATTCACCTATCGAATGAGAAAAATCCTAATGAACCATTTCAAATAATCTAGATTTATTATTAGTTCATATTTTAAAAATTATTTGAAATAAGCCTAAGCTATTCAAAATGTCCAACTACTAATCCAAATTATTTGACATATAGGAGTACTATTTCTAGTCTAGAATGTAGGGAACAAACTCAAATTATTCGAAATATCCATACTCCTAATCTAGAATGTGGGGAACAAACTTAAATTATTCGAGATATCCATACTCCTAATCTAAAATATGGGGTACAAACTCAAATTATTCGAGATATCCATACTCCTAGTCTAATTTACTTGGAAAAAGATCTCTATAATCTAATTTGGAGCCCTAAGTCCAAATTATTTAAATAGTTCATCCTAAACAGTATCCTTAGAAAAACCTCCTTGACAAGTTCAACTATCAGTAAGTCAAAGACAAACACGTTATCAATGCCCAGTTCTGATCTCATCAGATATGGACAGCGATGAGAAGATATGGTGAGGGTAGGGCTCACATGGTATGCTGGATTGATGCTGCCTGTCTGTGACACCAACCGCTTGTCAAGATATTTTTCTGGTGAATTACAATGTTTTTTGGTGTCCGTGAATATATATAGACGTCTGTATATCCTTATTCAGATACTTGTGATTTATCTATAGCGAGAATACTTGTGTTAACAAATGGCAAGTGCAGATGTGCTATGTTTTACCAAGCCCACAGTTGATGCAGTAGAGATATTGGTAGAGAAAGGAATCACAAGCATCCCTGATAAGTTTATCAGGCCCCCACAAGAGCGTTTAATATCTCCTACTCCAATCGAGTATGTGGAAGAGCAAGTCCCTCTCATAGACTTGCAAGGCCTCAATTGTTGTGAGGGGAGTATTGAGAGAGAAAATGTGTTGAAGCAGCTCGCATATGCCTGTGAGGAGTGGGGCTTCTTTCAGATTGTGAACCATGGGATTCCCGAATCTCTGATGGAGGCCATGATGAATTTGGGAAAGGCTTTCTTTGGTCTGAGTGTGGAAGAAAAACAAGCTTATGCTGCCTTACCTGGTTTGATCACGCAGGGGTATGGGAGTAAGTATATAGCAAGGGAGGGTGCAACCAGAGATTGGAGGGACTTCATCTATCTTATGCTGCAGCCTCACTCCAGAAGAGATTATGCTTATTGGCCTTCTAATCAATCTGAATTCAGGTAACAGTTTTAGAAATTTTATAAATATTGTCGGGTATTTGCAGTTTTAAACTGCATTTGGTATATAGAGCTTGTTCCAACATTTGTGTTTCTATTTTTTTTTTTGTCTTTTGAAGCAGTCATTTTCATTTTTACATGCTCTTGATTATGATTATTTAAATAAATATATATTTTTTATTAGAGAGTAATAGGATTTTTGATAGGGTCCAAATTTTTGTACAAAGACTAACACTGATACAACAATGAAACACAATAACTACAAAGACAAAATAAATAGGGATATATCAAAGAACTAAATAGCACAAAGGTTGAAAGACAACAACAAAAAACACAAAACTAACAACAAAAGAATAGCAAGAGAAGAACTCAAAAAGTAAGAGACAAAAATCAGATATAACTTAACCAAACAGTACTCAAAAATCAAAATATGATCTTCATTCCCTATCTTAATATAGGTGGCTTGGAGCTATGATCTAGGTGGTTCTCCACCTTTTTCCAAAAAAAAATATAGGTGGCTTGGAGCTAGTAAGATCTAGAGTACCTTCATTTCCATTAGCCACCTCTTACTTAGTCTCTCTGAAGCGAAATTCCTTCTTAGTCAATCTCCCTCTCTTTGCAACCACCCCTTTGTCAAGTTTTCTTAAAGCTTCTAGTTATGTCTATATCTTACTTCAAATTCACAAAAGGGGAGGACAAGGAGACAACATCGAATAGTCTAAAGAAGAAGGGATAGATTTACCTTTTTTTGAGAAACCATCAGACTATATTGATAATAATTTATAATTTGTTAAATGGTTTCTAGTTTATTGGTGAAGAAAATGGTTGACAAAAAATTCATTAGAATTATGTTTTATGGAGTGTATAGGCCTAATATTATTTTAGCTTTCAACAAAAAAAATACTAATAAACACCACTAATAGAAGGCTTTTACTTTGGTCTATATTTATGTAATATTGACTGATTATCGAGACACCATAAAAAGCAATATCATGTAATCACCTCTTATTTTTAGGATGAGCTTTCTAAGTCATAATTATATATTTATTAGTTTATAGCCTAGTTGTAGGTTAGATTGCTATCATTTTGATGCTTATTTTAGTACAAATTCTTTTTTATTGAAGATTTTAGAAAAAATGAATTTAGAGTTATTGTCTAGTTTCTAATATTTCATCTACTTTTATTTATTTTATTTACCATTAAGTCATAACTTACTACTAGTTGTAGCTAAACATTGCCCGCGCGGGTAGCGGAGTTGGCTTGAGTCTTGGGTTTGCTTCCCAAGGTCTTGGGTTTGACTCCGAGGCCCAAATTTACCTGATGCACATGGCATGCGGGCAATTGTGTACATCCCCAGGGGATTAGTCTCACCCCAACTTGCCCCCTCTGGTCCCCAACTTGGCAATTTGTAAGTCCAAAGCAAGGTTGGTTGGGTCGTCAGGCTGGGTCGTAGGGATACCCCTACAGTTAGACAAAAAACAATTGTAACTAAACATTAATAATAGGTGAAGTGTATAAAAGATTTAAATTAGAACTATACCAAAAATTGTAATAGATCTCATATACTTCATCTTATTTTAAATGGAAGTGCATAAATTTTTAAATATTATTTGGATTATTTCACTTTCATTGTAATTAAAAATGATTCTTTACTACTCTCTCACATAATGGGTAGTACCTTCTCCTTCCCCTATCTTCATCTTTCTCCCTTAATGGATTACTATTGACTTAAGAGTATTAATAAATCTATCACCTTTTCTTTAGAATATTGATATTTTTATTATCTTTTCTTTTTCATTTTAATGTAGATTTTCTTACCACAAAAAATATTATATTTATTTAACATTATTTGTAATAATAAGCATTTTACTTATTTTTTTTGTTATATATAGAGAGGTTCTCCATAACTACAGTGAGGAGACCTTCAAATTGGCTAAAAGGTTATTGGGAGCATTCTCTTTAAACTTGGGCCTTCCTCAAAATTATCTGGAAAAAGCCATTGTAGAGCCTTACCAAAATATGCTCATCAATTACTATCCTCAGTGCCCTGAGCCAGAACTCACAGCAGGTTTTTATGCACATTCAGACATTGGTATGGCCACGTTGGTTCTACAAGAACCAGGCTCTAAAGCCCTTCAAATTAGAAAGAAGGATAAGTGGGTTCCTATAATAGCAGCACCTGGAGCCTTACTAGTCAACATAGCTGATCAAGTAGAGGTAAGAAAGAGGAAAATAGAGCCTTTAATTGAATAATAAGTAGATGAAAGAAATTTATATAGCACACATGAAATAACTTAGATAGTGAATTATGGGGTATTTTTCTTTTTGTAAGTTTAATGTTTTTAGCAATGACATGCAAAATTCTTACATAGGTTATTGGTGGTGTTTTTATGCATGCTTCTAGATTCTTACTAATGGGAGATACAAGAGTATCAAACATAGAGTTGTGGCTGATAAAGAAAAACCAAGAACGTCAATTGTAGTTTTTTGTGATGCTGCTCCACATGCCATCATTAAACCTACCCCAGAACTTCTAGGAAGAAGGATGAATGATGAAACTACAAAGGATGGAGAAGAGATGAAAGAAAATGCCAAATATTCGAGTATAGTTTTTAAGAACCATGAAATTGCTTTCTACACAGATGGTGCAAATAGCAAGAAGTACGTCCAATCATACATGATGCAACCTTAAGGCTCATGTTATTTCTACAATAAGTGTCATGTAATGTTAGTATCGGTTTTTAGTTTGTTATTTTAGTTTGTTTTAAAATTATATTATATAATTAAATAGAACTAAGTAAAATATCTAAAAGGGCTAAATTTAATTAGTGAAAACTTTGGGTTCTCATTATGAAGGCCTAAGTTTAAATCTCCAAAGTGACATCTATGGTAGATTTATAAGTGGTGACTCTTGGAATTTTACTATGGACTTTAAATATATAAATCTAAGTTGTAATTTAATATTAATATTTAAGTTTTCTTAATTAGCATGATCACTTGATCTCTAAATGTGTTATTGATTGTCAAGTGTGTTTGTTGCTTTGTAGTTCATGGTTGTCCACCCTATTGTGGTTGTCACATATTAGTGATGAAGAGCTTAAACAATGTATGTGTTGGAGTCAATTCACTAGTTGTTTACATATGTGATCCATTCCCATTGTAAACAATCAGTACATTGACTCCAAAATACAAGAGGTGGTTAGTGAGTAGTTGACCACCTTAGTGTGGATGTTGCCAACTGATAGCATAAATGTGTATCCCACTTTTTTAATTAAATGGAAAGCACTTGAGTCAATATTTTCAAAGGATTTTCATTTTCTCTCAATTATAGAAAGCAAACTATAAACAAAATTGAAGATAATATAAACTAATGATTTATGATATTTCTTATACAAATTTTATTTTTATTTTTTTAAAAAAATTAAAAATAATTTATCTCATGTTTTAAATATTTGTTAATAAAGTATTTTTTACACCTTTATATAATGAGTAATATTTTTCCATAATACATAAATCGATAAGATATCTTCATAATTCTTTAAACATAGATTACTAACACTAATATTTAGGACATTTATTTAAAAAAGAATGTTGCATATTTTTTATTATTTTTTTTTTTTAAACACATATTTTCTTGTATCGCATAACTATTTTCCTCTGTATCCAAATAAATTAATAGTTTTAAATAAAATAAGGACATAGTGCACTTTTATTTTTCAAAAAAAAAAATGTTCATTGTTGTTTTCTAACTTGGTCTCTAGTTTTTGTAATAAACTTATTTTGATTACAAATTGAAGACTACATTCTTGCAACATTTTATGTAATGATAATTTGATTTGATTAGTAGAAGTGTGATGTGAATTAGTAGTTTGTCTAATGATATCCTTCTATGTGGTTGGGAAGGAAAATGGTATCACATAGAATGTTTAAGGGACATACATATACATGTTAAAAGAATTTGTCATCTACAATGACCTTAATATAATTTTCCTTGTGACTCAAGATTGGGGCATATTATTAAATCAATATATTTCTTGCAATTGGAACAATAATTTATACTTTCACCAGTCTCTAAGTGTATGGTTAGTTGCCCAAGTGTGGTCATCCCCTCTTCATGTGTGGTTATGTGCCCACCCAAGCTTGTTGATATATTTAAGTGTTTCTTAATGTATATTTTGAAATAGAGGGAAGGAGGTACCCCATTGTGGCCTCCATTAGTTCAAGTCAGTATAAAATTCTTGACTTAAAATAGAAAAAATAAAATGCAGTTGGTAGTTGAAAAAAAAAATTGAACTAAGTATTTTTTGATTGTTTGTAATTATTTGATGATAGTAGGTAGTGATAAATCTTTTTCCTTGTGTGGATAGTAATTCTCAAGTGAACATGTTGATTGTTATTATTCAATGTAAGTTATTTGCTATGGTTCACTTTAAAACAACCATTTCCAAGCTATAATTTAATATTATAATTATTTTGATAAGAGAAGGTAGCTAATGGTTAATCATGTACAATTAATGCTCTATATAATCCTTTTGTATTAATTATTTATATAAGATCTTTTGTAATGTTAATCTAAAACTTGTTTATATGAATATTTATGATTAGTAAAACTTGATAGTAGATTGGATTAGAAAGCTTGGAAATTAGGGTATTTATCTACTCTATATTTTAGTATTGGATGGAGCATTGATTGTGAGTCATGAACATTCAATTTGTAAATAATTGTTCAATTTTTCTTTTTGAAACTAGTATGCACAAATTATTATGATTTTTGGTACATAACAAGACTTTGTGGAATGTTTGGGCATAACATTTAAATTTCATCAGTGAAAAAGCCATAAGTAGCTTTACCAAGCCAAGTGAGTTGTGATTCATCACTATGTGATTTATTGACCTTATCATCTAGCTTCCCTAAATTTTTAGGAAGAGGTCTTGATAAACAATTTAGTGTATGAAGGTAAGTGTTGGTGATTCCATGCTTAGGTAACCTAGACTCCCATGGGTATCTACCAAACTATAGGCTACACAAAAATTCATATATGAAGTGAACCATATGATTACTCTAATTATTAATTATATTTCTTCTTTTAGGTACATCTAAATTTTAAATTCCATATACATTTAACCTCCTTATACATAATACTAAACAATATAGGTAGAAGAAATGGAGACTAGTATATAACTATTTGAAAATTCTAACTCTAATAGTGTTGATTCATTTTATCTTTCTTACATTTAGTTTATTACTATAGACACATAAAAATAAATCCTTGCATTTTAACTAATTTCTATCACTAATTCTATAATGCCTATGATGCTAATTAAATAAATTATTTAATTAATTAGACTATCCCTCTTCCACTGGCTAATTAAATAAATTTCATTCATTTATTTAATTAGGTTACGCTAAAACTAGTTAATTAAATAAATCATTTTATTTAATTAACTAAGCTAATGGAATTCACTTTCCTCATTATTTAAAACAAATAAAAATATTTGTTTTCCATCTAAAATTTTCTCCTAATTTAAAATTTCTCTAATCCTAAATGAAATCAATTTCAAATCCTAATCACCCATCTCCAACTACCAACGATTTAAATAACAATTTTAATCCACATCATCAATCCTAAATGAAAATATATTTTCAATCCTATCCATCAAATTAATCAACCAAATCCTAGCCATTCATCCCCAACTACCATCTATCCAAACTCAAACTAACTTTGAATCTTGGCAATTTACTCAATCAAATCAATCTCAAGCCTTTGTTCACCAAGTACCAATATTTATTATCACCTCCCCCAAAAAGTCAAATTTAAAAATCCTCTTATTCAATCCTAGCCATTCATTTTAAATGAATCTCAACCCTCAATTCCTCTCATCCCAACTCTACAAATCTATCATCATCCTCAACTATTCAAGAAAGGAGAAGAATCCTTTTGTAAATACATGATGCCACATTAAGGACTCCATAATAGAAACTTGACATCCAATCACCCAATATTTGCATTTTCTTTGATTTCCATTTGAGTTTACATTTCTTTCTTGCTCAATCAAAGGTAGTGGTAGTCTAACCTGGAGTAGGATTCATTTTGTTTGTGTTTCCTTATTTTATTTTTTCAATTTTCCCTCATTCAATTACTATATTTCATTATATGCACCTAGTTAGGATAAGATCACTTACACGTAGTTGTGTCAATTAGTCAAGTGCCCATGGCTTATGCACTTGATTAACACTTATCTAGTTATATTGGAGTTACATTCCTTCTATCATGGTATTTCATCTAGTTATCTCCACCTATCATGCATGTCTAGCTTTAGTTATATCCATTTATCATGGATGTTTACCTTAGTTTCCAACATTCATGCATTACCTTGCTCTATATAAGCATATACTTATTTGTACTTTGCAATTGATCTCTTTTGCATATTTCATTCTTGAATAGAATAACATCATTATATCATAGTGGTCTTCTAATGTTTTTTATGCACTTTTAGCTCTTTTGATCTTTGGTGATTATCTCCCTAGCCAAATCTAACATGGTATCAGAGTAGGAGAGTGCCTAGGGCTAGTAATTTAGAAGATCTAGGATTAGAGGTCATGGTTAATCTTGAAAAGTTGTGTATGCTTTTATCTTTCATCAAATCATGACCTAGAGAATTATAAAAGACTTGATAGAAGTATCAGTTCCTAGGGTTTTTATTTGTGGATTTGTATTGTAATTTTCTTTGATGGTTCATGGAGAAATTTTGAGTGCACCACTGAATTCACAATATCCAAGAAAGATAATTTTACCTTTTGATGTGTTTATTTTAGACATTGGAGGCTAGATCTACAAAGGTTTTAAGTTGGGAGGTGTATGCCAAATCTAATAGGTACCTCATCCCTCAAATAATTCTTGGTCACATTTGGCCTATCCATCACATTCAAAAGGCCTAAGAACCTATAGGTTTATTACATCAAATCATTGAAATTAGAGCACTTGCCTAGAGATCTTAAAAAACTTTCTCGTCCCTTAGTCATATGAATCATACGATAAAAACTAAAAATATATTTCTATGCAATACTATGCAAGCTTATGCCTGCATAGTACCTACAAGGTACAATAGAATCAATGGTGTTTGACCCAACCACTAGAACAAACCCTACCACCAAGGTGGTAGCCATTAGCACAAGTAACACTATAGTCAAAAAACAACACAACCACTAATGGTAGAACCTATTGCAGCCACCACCTTGCTATACCGTCATGGACCAAAAACCATAGTTTCACCCAAAACTGGTTTCCCACCATTTAGAAGGTAGTTGCATAATTGAAATTGATGATTTGTGAGATTCAAGCAATTTGGAGATAATTATGAGCAATGCTAGCATATTCAAGAATTAGAGAATATTTTGTTGGAATCTTAAAATATTCCTTTCTAACGTTAGCATTTTCTTCCCTCCCAACTTGAACCCTCTCTAATGCAGTTTTATTTTTTGTTATTGAATCTCATAGGCTCCACTATGGGTCATATAGGCTTTGATTTTTGAACATTTATTTTATCTAGGATAATTTTTTGAGAGTTTCATAGTGGTGCAAATAGTTTTTAATTTTGGTATCTATATTTTCCAAAAAATATAGATTCTCAAAGGTGATGTTGAGTAGTTCTTGTTTTGGGAACTTTTGAAGCTCCGTTTGGACTCATATGATAACACTTTTTGGTGCAATTTTTTGAAAGTGCATAATTTTTTGTGTTTTTTCATTGGTGTAGTCTAATCTATCTCAGTATATATCAAAATTATAGTTTCACATTTGTGGCCTAATTTGGCATCTATAATGTATTGAGATCAAGACTACTTTCTTGATTTAGAAAGTGACAACTATAATGGCAATAAGTATAAAGTGCCATCATCATAATTTTGTAGGAGGTCTCATGATCATGTACTTTTTTGGGGTGATCTTGTGATTTTACATTAAATTCTTTTGTTGGTTTCATGTTTGAGTAATTGTGGGGAAGTTGATCATATCTCTTACTCTCTCTCTCCTTTCCATTTGATTATTCTATGCAATCCTTAAAAAACATGTAATGTCAAATGTGCTTACTATGGAAGAAAAAACATCACGAAAATGACTACTTTCTTAAGAAAATTGATGAATTGAAGCAACTATTTCATGAAAATCACATTGGTTTTCCTAATTCTTCTATTGTAGCATCAATAGATGCATTTGGTGCTCATACTTAGACATCATGTGTGGACACGTCATTTAAGGATGATCACTATAGTTAGATGACATTTATTAAGATCCCATATCCATCATCTCCTGCTTCTTCAAAGTTTAGTGTTTCTTTGAATGGAGCTTCTAGTGACTTATTATAGTAGGTGATACATCATCTTCTAGACATAGATTTGTGGGATGAGTACTTGGTAGATATGTTAGTTCTATTTTTTGAGTCTCATCTTGTAGACTTGGAGGACACTGTTGAAGATATTTATCTCCTATTTGATGTTACATCATATGGAGTTGCATCATTTATTTCGAATGTCATGAGGGAACATTAAATCCCTCTTGTTTTTCTCCACATACATCTACCCTATAATGATAGATTCTAAAAATATTAATGAGTCCACATATCTAACTTAGTTATCTCTTATGTTTACTTCATCTATAAACATACCAAATTCTCATTGATCTAGTTGTCTTACCTATGGTGAGAACTATATATCCATGGATACTATATCTAAATCTTGCATGGTACCTGATTCATCTTATCATCATTTTAAATAGTTTGGCATTATTTTGGAGATCCTTAAGCAACATTTAGAGGATTCATCTTTGTTTCTAGATATTGTTCTGTTGGGTGTTGGTTTTTCATTGATGTTAAAATTTGGAGGATGTGTTGTTTGAGTTCATGATGAGCTCATGATGTTGTGTTCATGCTTGATGCTTCAGAATAGTAAGTTTCATGCTTCATGCTAAAGAGGTTGAATGTTCATATCTTAGATAGTTGAATGAAAAAAGGGTTGTTTCATCACAAGTGTTTGATGTCAAAGGTACTTGGATTCTTGTTCATGTGGATTCTTGTTCACAAAGTGTGTTGTTTCCAAGATTCTTTTTTGATGCTTGATGCATAGTAAGATGAGATGCTTGCACAATGCAAAGAGTTGTAGTGATGGAGTCTCATGATATGGCATTGATGTCAAAAAATCAAACAAGGTTTGTGTCTTATACAAATCTTATGCATATCAATGTTTACATCACTACATAGTGAGTTCACTGAAAGAAGTTGATGATATTCAATGAACAAGCAAAAAGGTATAGGATCAGCAAAAGGTATGCTTTGATATGCTCAAAGTTCAAGAAACTAGTGTTTGGAAGTTGTTGATGAAGATTGATGTCTTATTTGTGTTGATTGATGAGATTGAATGCAACAATGTTCCTTGTTTGAGAAGGTTGTTATCTTATGTTGATATGAAAGCCAATGAAGTTTGTTACAAAGGGAATGAGGTTGGTACATTGTTGAAGAGTTGTCTTTGTTGACCAATGATTCACCCCCCCACCTCTTAGTGGTTTGAAGTATTCCAACAATTGGTATGATTAGAGCTCCAAGTTCCTTGTAGGTGTCTAACAGACTTGGGTAGATCTTGGAGGTGGAATACTATGGGCAAGTGTAAAAGAAATAAGGGAAGAAGAGATGCAAGCCAAAAAATTGTTCAACAAGTTCAAATCAAATCAAGTGATGAGTTGTTGCAAGAAACACCCCTGCCAGTTGGCACAAAATATGATATATTTGAAAGAGAAGATGATTTTGTTGTTGAGATTTTTGACAAAGAAGGAGACCACATTGTGAGTGAAGATGAACAGGGGTATGATGAAGATGAATGTGAAATTAATATTGAAGGAGAATTCATATGTGCTCTAGATGAGATAAAGAAACTCAGAAAGGAAAACCAGAGATTAGAAGTACATCTTCAAGAAGAAAAAGACTCCAAAGACAAAGTACTTGCATCCCTTGAAAAAGCAAAGAAACTGATCATAGATCTGAAAGTTCAAACTGAAGAGGCAAAGAAAATAGAGGAAGAGGTACGAATTGAATTGAAAACAAAAGAGGAAAATGGTGAAAGGTTAGAATCTGAGATTGTTTCTTTGAAGAAAAATTTGGAGAAACAAGTGCTCAATTGAATAAAGACCTGAAGAATTAGAAGAGAACAAAATTTTTAGATAATATTCTCAATTCCCAAAGGCCAACATATTACAATAAGAGTGGTCTTGGATTTGAAGGACAAAGATCAAAGACAGTTGTATTGGAAGGAAAAAAAGAAGATTGAATTCATTACTAGAACATCAAAGATGAATGGTAAAGATTCAAAAGAAAAAATCAAGCAAGCTATGAAGATTGAAGCTGAGATGAAAACCAAAGATGAGTTTATTAAAGTGCACAACCAAAGGGGAAATCTCAGAAGAGCTGCTCCAGCAAGGCAAGCATATATGTATAGATACAATTACTCATTTTTTGGTTATTGTTTTACCTGTAATCATTTTGGACACAAAGCAATTGATTGTAGAAGGAGTCAATCTGCTTCAATAAGGAATGATGATCTAGTGTGTTACAATTGTAACAATGTTGCCCACATAAAAAGAAACTGTATAGTGCATGGAAGGTTTGATCATGTATGGAATACAATAGAAGTGCTCACGTGTTGTTAAAAGGAAACTATCAATCATTTGATCTAGATTGCAATATCATATGTTGCAATGCTCTCTTAGACATTCATATTGGTATTAATCAATAGGATAGGATTGAGCATACCAGACAAGGGGATCCTCATTAAAGTTACAAGGATACAAAGATCTTGATATGATTATGGTGTAGAGACCATCCTGCAAAGGGGTCTGAGATGGTGAGAAAAAGAAGCATAGAGTTAACAAAGATGAAGAAGGACAAAGGTATTGACTGAGATGCTATAACCTTGACAAACATTACCTAGATATTGATAGGTCATTGGATAAGGTTGGTAAATATCAGAGGGCACAGAGGAGATAGTGGACTGAGCCAAAGGAGACTGTGAATGGTGCCTTCTTTCTGAGTTGAGTTAGAGCTAAGGAAATTTGTTGGTAGCTTCCAACTGACAATTGATATCTAAAAGCATCTCTATACAAAATTATCTCAAGATTTCCTAATGAAACTATATATGCTTCTCTATGCATGATAAATTTTACCAGTGGAAGAACATATGAAGTTTGTAGTTATGGCTGAAGAACGTGAGAGGAAAATAAGTGACATGAACTATGCAAATGAACTTGAACTTTCTGAAAAGATAGATATAATAGAAATTTCAGACGAATCTGATCATTCAGCTAGCATCACATGGGGAGTATATGGAGTGTTGATTGATTTCCAATCAAGGGTACTTTGCCACTTCATGTCAAAGGGGGAGAAAGAGAAAGTAGTAGAGCTTTTACAATTAATGACAAAGGGGAGTTTGTTGGATGTTGGTTTGTCATTGATGTCAAAAGTTGGAGGATGTTGTGTTGTCTGAGTTCATGATGAGTTCATGATGAGCTCATGATGTTGTGTTCATGCTTCATGCTAAAGAGGTTGAATGTTAATATCTCAGACAGTTGAGTGCAAAAGGGTTGTTTCATCACAAGTGTTTGATGTCAAAGGTAATTGGATTCTTGTTCACAAAGTGTGTTGCTTCCAGGATTCTTTGTTGATGTTTGATGCACAATAAGATGAGATGCTTACACAATGCAAAGAGTTGCAGTGATGAAGTCTCATGATATGGCATTGATGTCAAAAAATTAAATGAGGTTTGTGTCTTATACAAACATTATGCAGATTAATGTTTACATCATTACATAGTGAGTTCACTAAAAGAAGTTGATGATAGTCAATGAACAGGCAACAAGGTATTGGATCAGTAAAAGGTATGCTTTGATATGCTCAAAGTTCAAACAACTAGTGTTTGGAAGTTGTTGATGAAGATTGATGTCTGATGTGTGTTGATTGATGAGATTGAATGCAACAATGTTCTTTATTTGAGAAGGCTATTGTTTGCTATTGATATGAAAGCCAATGAAGTTTGTTACAAAGGAAATGAGTTTGGTACATTGTTGAAGAGTTTCTTCATGTCATATTAGAGTTCATAGTGTTCATGCTTCATCAAATGGTCTTGGTGTTCATGTCATGTGACAGGTTATCAGGAGGATTGTCATTAGATGTCATTGATGGTTTAGTGTTTGGTACTTTGGTGAATGTTGAAATGCAAGATAAGATGTCAAAAGTGATGACAAACATGTTAGATTTAGAGCAAACAACTGAGAGGGGGGGTGAATTAGTTGTACAAAACTTTCTTCCAATTAAACACTTAACTTTGTAATTCAGAAGCATAATAAATCATGGAAACACAATGCAATGAATCAAGAGTAAAAACACATTAACACATGAGACACCAAGATTTTGATGTGGAAAACCTGGTTAAGGGAAAAACCATGGGGTGATTAACCCAAGATTGTATTCTCTGTTAAAAGAATAGAAAGAACAAATGACACATGCCAATTAGGGCTCACTACCTGAGCACACTACTCACAAGAGGCCCACTACCTACAAGAGACACACTATCTACAAAGAAATAAGTATCATATACTTGAATTGGAGAATAGCATCTTCACCATGCTTGAATCAATTCCATTTAAGCCCAATACTTCTGCTCTGCCTTTCACTCTCCTCCTTGCTACCACACTCTCATCTCCACAAGGACGCTTTTGAAATGACTTCACAATCCCTTATTTATACAAGACATCAACTTAGGAATGATCATCTAAGTCAACAAACATCAACAAAAACATCCCCAGGATGTGTAACTCATCCGGTCGGCCAATATCAAGAAGAACACCATCATCTGAAAGTTATTCCTCAATTGTGAGCTCAAACTTCAATGTGAACCACCAACATGAACTGGACATGATCCAAAGACCTCCACAAGCTTGCCTGAATCACCAAGAACATAAAAAATTCATCTAGTTACTGAAATCCTTCTCCCCTTCATCTGGAACCTCAAGAACACAGTCTATTATTACTGTCATAAAGGAATAGATGCTTGCAGACCTTCAAACCATGAACCAATCTAGTTGATACTTGAAAAAGACTTCCTCAACACTCCCTCAAATCTATAGAACAGGATACTACATTTCTGGATCTCACCAGACCTATCTGTATCAGTCTGTCACCACTGAACATCTGTCAGAACCGGTTTACTTGAGCGGCCACAACTTCTTTCGATCTTCATGTGGACCTCTGAAATCTCTATTTGACCACCTTAAGACACATATCTATAATCCCTTTAAACCACGTCCTTTGATCCTCATCCTATCTTGGACTTTTACCTTATTGTCATCACTGTTCTTCACTGTTCCTGATTGAGACTAATTTTCTCAATATCCTCAGCACACAGCTCATCCAATCCTTGTCATTAATGTAATAGGAGTATGTTGACATCAATGACAACACTGATTAGGCCCATACTTGCAACAATCTCCCCCTTTGTCATTGATGGCAACATATGATGTGAAAAATTGTTTTAACCATCAAGACAAGAACTTCTCCTCACTGTCACAACTCCCCCTATTAGCAACAACCATTCACATGTCTTCTCTCCCTTTACTACTCCCCCTTTGATCAGCAACCATTTTTTTTCACATGTCTTCTCTCCCCCTTTGACATCAATGGCAAAGGGCACATACTTGCAATTCCACCACTTCAGAATCATACCTGCTTCCCCCCCTAAGTAGCAGCTTCCTATCATCAATCCAAACCACAAGATGTGACTGTGATATCCACCAGACTGATGCACATCAGTGCATCTTAGTTCATCACCGGAGGGGTAATAACCCCTAACTTCTCCCTGAGATACTCAAAAGAGTCCTTAGGTAGAGGTTTAGTAAAGATGTCTGCAATCTAATCCTTGGAAGGCACAAACTCCAATCTAACTTCGTTCTTGTTCACTTGCTCTCTCAAAAAGTGAAACCTGATGGATATGTGTTTAGTCTTTGAATGCAACACCAGATTCTTAGATATATTTATTGCAGTTGAATTATCACAGAAGATTGTGATAGGTTCCTCGTACTCCACTTTGATATCTCTTAGCATCTGCTTCATCCACAAAACTTGAGTGCAACTACCTACTGCTGCAATATATTCTGCTTCAATTGTAGACAGAGATATTGTCTCTTGTTTCTTGCTTAGCCTAGAAACTAATCTTTTCCCCAAAAAGAATGCTCCAGCATTGGTACTCTTCTGGTCATCCACATCTCCTGCCCAATCCGCATCTGTATATGCATGAAGAGAGAAATCATGATCTCTAGGATACCATAGACCATACTCAACTGTCCCCTTTAGATATTTAAAAATCCTCTTGATTGCCATGACATGAGATGCTATAGGATCAGCTTGAAATCTAGTAACAAGACCAATAGCCTACATAATGTATGGTCTAGTTTGAGTGAGATACAACAATCCTCCAATCATTGACCTATACTTTGTCTTATCAGCCTTAGGAGAGTCATCATCTTTGCTCAATTTACATCCAGTTTCCATGGGAGTATTCATTGGTTTTGAGTCTTCCATCCCAAATTTCTTCAACAATTCTTTCACATATTTAGTCTGAGAAATGAAGATTCCTTTCTTTGTTTGAGTGATTTGAGACCCAAGAAGAAATTCATTTCACCAAGCATGGACATCTCAAACTCACTTTTCATTTGATTTGCAAAAGTTTTACACATACTATCTCTTCCTCTAAAAATGATATCGTCAACAAACACTTCAACAATCAAGATGTTTTCATGGTCAATTTTAAAATATAAATTACTGTTAGCAGTACCTTTGTTGAAACCAATCTTCAAAAGATGCTTATCCAATCTTTCATACTAGGCTCTTGGGGCTTGCTTCAGTCCATATAGTGCTTTCTTCAACTTGCAGACCATATCACCATGATCAGACAATTGAAATCCATCTAGTTGCTCTATGTACACTTCTTCCAAGTCACCATTCAGGAAGGTAGACTTCACATCCATCTGATATACCTTGAAATCCTTGAAGGCAGCAAAGGAAAGAAATAATCTGACTGCTTCAATTCTTTCCACCGAAGCAAAAGTTTCTTCAAAATCAACTCCTTCTATTTGAGAGTAACCCTTACAAACCAATCTGGCTTTATTTCTGATTACTTCACCAACTTCATTTAGTTTGTTGCGGAAGAGCCATTTTGTTCCAATCACATTCTTATTTCTAGGTCTGGAAACAAGATCCCAAGTGTGATTTTTCTCAATTTGCATCAGCTCTTCCTCCATTGCTTTAGTCCAATTTTCATCATTGCAAGCCTCATTCACTATCTTAGGTTTAATCTTTGAAATCAGACAATACTCTTCTGAATCTTGACCAATTCTCCTTCTTGTTTGTACTCCTTGGCTTTTATCACCTATGATCTAATCTTCAGAGTGGTTCAGTCTTACATACCTGGGAACTTTGGGAAATTTTTGCACTTCAGATTCTTGATCAGGTTCATTGAAACTCATCTCTTCTTCCTGATTTATCGGATTAGTTTGGATCTGACTTACAGAGGAGGCTTGGGCTCCTTGAATTAGAACACCATTCTGATCATCTTCATCATATTCATAAAACCTTGAGGGTTTTTTAATTCCTTCATCAACCTTCACATTTGTACTTTCAATCATTTTTCTCAATCTCTTGTTATAACATCGGTATGCTTTGCTATGACTAGAGTAACCCAAGAATATTCCTTCATCACGTCTAGCATCAAACTTTCCTAGATCTTCATCTCTTTAATGTAACACTTGCTACCAAAGACTCTGAAATACCTCACAATAGGAGTGATGCCAAACCAAAGTTCATAAGGAGTCTTACCAGTATTGCTTCTGATTTGTACTCGATTGAGAGTATAGACTATAGTGCTGACAGCTTCTCTCTAATAGACCTGAGGAACATTTGTTTCCATCATCATGGTCCTAGAAGCTTCCTGGATGGTCTGGTTCTTTCTTTCAACTACTCCATTCTGCTGTGGAGTCCTAGGAGCAGACAGTTGTCTCTTAATTCCATGTTTCTCACATAAATCTATGAACTCACCGAATGTGAATTCTCCACCTCTATCAGACCTTAGACATTCTAATTTTAATCTAGTTTCATTCTCTACCATAGCCTTGAATATTTTGAATTTCTCAAGAGCTTCTGATTTCTCTTTCAGAAAGGTTACCCACATTATCTAGGAATAGTCATCAATTAGTAACATGAAGTATCTATCACCTTGAATACTCCTGATTCTTGTTAGACCACAAAGATAGTATGAACTAAGTCCAATAATCTGGAGGAAGATTGTTCCTTGCTTTTGAATGAGACTCTGCTTGTTTTCCCAATTGACATTCCTTGCACAAACTATTTGTAGGCTTCACCAATTTTGGAAGATCTCTTACAGCCTGAGTATTGCTTATCTTGATGATGTTATCAAAATTCACATGACACATTCTCCTATGCCATAACCAACTCTGATCAACTTGAACAAATAAACAACTTTTACCAGTACCAACTAAATGGAAGATGTTACCTTTTGTTTGGGTACCGGATGTAATCTCTGTTCCAGAACTCTAAAAGATCTTGCATTTCCCATTCTTGAATATGAGATCATAGCCTTTGTCCACCAACTATCCAACACTAAGAAGATTGTGCTTCAATCCTTCAACATACAGTACATTACCAGTTTTGTTCCTTCCATCAAAAGAAATAGTTCCTCTACCTTTGATTCTACTAGCACAATTATCACCAAATTTTACCACTCCTCCTTCATACCTTTCCAAATCTATGAATTTACTTTTGTCACCTGTCATATGGTGAGAGCATCCACTGTCAATGACCCAATCATCCTTTTCTTCAACTTGGGCAGCCAGAGCTCTTTCTACAACTTTATAATTAACAGACTCAGAGGGTATTGGATCTTCTTCCTTGATGGCAATGAACACCCAGTCACTTCTAGATTTGTCTCCTGTCTCTATATCATCATCTGTTACTCCTTCATTATCATCTTCCTCGTGAACATAGTGATAGTTCTTTTGGAACCTTGATCTATTAGGATTTGACCTTGAAAATCTTTCCAAACACTTTGAGGCAAAATGACCAATCTTATTGCAGTTAAAACACTTAAAAGACAATTTTCCTTCATATTTACCAGATCCTCTTGGCAGTCTTTTTGCAATAAGGGCTTCAAGTTGAGCAGTCTCTGCTTCCTCTTCTTCTAGGCCTTTTCTTGCTTTTGCATACCATGAGAGTTTCCTTGAAGAGTTCTCTCCCAGATCAAACCTTTGTTTACCTTTCATAGAGGCACTGGCTTTGAATGTAGATTCAATCTTAGGAGGGGCATCTCCAAACTTGGTCATTTCAAATGCAACCAATTTACCAGCCAATTGATCTCTTGTGACAGTTGTATGGGCTTTGAATTCTTCAATGGCAGCAACCTTGATTTTGTAAGAAGTAGGAAGGGATCTGATAATTTTGCCAACTATCTCATTTTAATCCAAGACTCCACCAACATTTCTAATTCCACAAACAAGCTTATTTACTCTTGGCATAAAAGTAGTGATATTTTCATCTTCTCTCATCTTCAGATTTTTGAATTTTCCTTTCAGACTTTGTAACTTTGCACATTTAACATACTTGTCTCCTTCATGCAGAAGTTCTATTTTTTCCCAAATCTCAAAAGTAGTTTGTAGGTCAATAACATTTGAAAGCTCTAAATTAGATAATGTGCTTAGAAGAGCTTCTATTGTCTGCAGATTGTTTTTAGCGTCTGTGATTTCATTTGGGGTTTTCGGACCACCCTGTGGAGGTGTATACTTTGTTGTAACCATGATCCAGTATGCCATTCCCATAGATTGCAAGTGACATTTCATGCGACCTTTCCAAAGAATAAAATTGGTTCCATCAAACTTTGGACTATCCTTCTTGTAAGATGTCATTCTGGATCTCCTCAAGCGGTTAAGCTCCTTTTAGAGGAACTTGGCTCTGATACCAATTGTTAGATTTAGAGCAGACAACTGAGAGGGGGGGTAAATCAGTTGTACAAAACTTTCTTCCAATTAAACACTTAACTTTGTAATTCGGCAGCATAATAAATCATGGAAACATAATACAATGAATCAAGAGTAAAAACACATTTAACACATGAGACACCAAGATTTTGACGTGGAAAACCCAGTTAAGGGAAAAACCACAAGGTGATTAACCCAAGATTGTATTATATGTTAAAAGAATAGAAAGAACAAATTGCACATACCAATTAGGGCTCACTGCCCAAGCACACTGCTCACAAGAGGCTAATTGTCTACAAGAGACACGCTATCTACAAAGAAATAAGTATCACATACTTGAACTGGAGAATAGCATCTTCACCATGCTTGAATCAGTTCCATTTAAGCCCAATACTTTTGCTCTACCTTTTTCTCTCCTCCTTGTTACCACACTCTCATCTCCACAAGGACTCTTTTGAAATGACTTCGTAATCCCTTATTTATACAATACATCAACTTAGGAATGATCATCTAAGTCAGCAAACATCAACAAGAACATCCACAGGATGTGTAACTCATCTGGTTGGCCAATCTCAAGAAGAACACCATCATCTGGAAGTTATTCCTTGATTGCAAGCTCCAACTTCAATGCAGACCACCAACACAAATTGGACATGATCCAAAGACCTCCACAAGCTTGCCTGAATCACCAAGAACATCCAAAATTCATCTACTTACTGAAATCCTTCTCCCCTTCATCCAAAACCTTAAGAACACAGTCTGTTATTACTGTCATAAAGGAATAGATGCTTGCGCACCTTCAAACCATGAACCAATCTAGTTGATACTTGAAAAAAACTTCCTCAACACTCCCTCAAATCTGCAGAACAAGATACTACATTTCTGGATCTCACCGAACCTATCTGTATCACTCTGTCACCACTGAACATTTGTCAGAACCGATTTTACTTGAGTAGCCACAACTTCTTTCGATCATCATGTGGACCTCTGAAATCTCTATTGGACCACATTAAGACACATATTTACAAGCCCTTTAAACCACATCCTCTGATCCTCATCCTATCTTAGACTTTTACCTTACTGTCATCACTGTTCTTCACTATTCCTGATTGAGACTAATTTTCTCAATATCCTCAGCACACAGCTCATCCAATCCTTGTCATTAATGTGATAGGAGTATGTTGACATCAATGACAACACCAGTTAGGCCCATACTTGCAAAAAAATGGCATTGCTTCATGTTATAGTGCTTCAGGATGATACATGATATGGTTGCTTCACAACATGATGCATGACAATGACTAGATTATCATCAGTTTACTTTGGCATGTCATGGTAGTGATGGACAATGGTTTGTTATTCTTCAAAGGACCTAGACTACCATCTTCAAAAACCCTTAGTTCTTTTTTCAAAACCCTGACTATCCTAAAGCTTCCTAAGGTCTAAAATGCCTTTATCTATCTGCTGCCATAAAACTAGGGTTTGTGTGATTACATGTCAAAGGACTATGTTTGACATTAGGGTTTCTCATTATGTTTTGAAGTCCTAATTTCTAATTATCCAAAACCCTTAGTTTAACCCTAAGATCTAAAGTCTAACTATCATGCACTTTAATTAAAAATCTTCATTGACTTCTTATGGCATGTTAGTGATAACTTAAGTTATCACTTTATGGGGTCGCTACCTTAAGTTAACCAGCCCCTTTATCCTAAGGGGACTAGACCCTCAAGTCATCATCTCTTCGATGGGTGCCGAAAGAATGTCGATGGCCCTTGTTCAAAAGCTTGAAGGTGTGGAGTACTAAATTGAGGGTGGGGATTTAAAAACATTTGAATGTAAATGGTTAATGGTCAAGCTTAAATTTGATGGGGATCCTCTGCATCCAGCGTTAACGAGCTTTTTATAGAGCTAATTTTAACTAAGCTTAAAATATATTTGACTCCTTGACATGCAAAAAGCATGAAGCTTCCACCTTCTCTAATATAAATGTACTTCTATAAACCGAAATGGGAGTATGAAATGAAGTCATTAAAAAGCCATTATGGTGAGTGTGGAAAGTTATTAAAAAAAGGGGTCGCTACCTTAAGTTGACTGGCTCCTTTATCCTAAGGGGACTAGACCCTCAGGTCATCATCTCTTTGATGGGTGTCAAAAGAATATCGATGGCCCTTGTTCAAAAGCTTGAGGGTGCAAACTACTAAATTGAGGGTGGGGATTTAAGAACATTTGAAATGCAAATGGTTAATGGTCAAGCTTAAATTTGATGGGGATCCTCTGCATGCAGCGTTAACAAGTTTTTTATAGAACTAATTTTAACTAAGCTTAAAATAGATTTGATTCCTTGACATGCAAAAAGCATGAAGATTCCACCTTCTCTGATATAAATGCACTTGTATAAACCAAAATGGGAGTATGAAATGAAGACATTAAATATCCATTATGGTGAGTGTGGAAAGTTATTAAAAAAAGTGGTGATTTTTTTGCAGGTGTGACTACTATGCAGAAAAGAATTAAGTGTGGATCTGAATATAGGCAGCAAGTTTTTAATTTGTGATAGGGATTTATGAAAAGGAAGAGAGTGTGCTTTGTATTGTTTGGGTTTCTGAATGAGAATACATGTGTGAGATAGGTGATTGAGAGAAAGTATTGTTTTGACTGTAAAATATGTAGAGTAAGAGATGTTGTTGCAGGTGAATCATGCACAATGTGAGGAGATTATGCAGATGAATATGCAAAGTATGAATGAAAGAGAAATGTAGATGAATGGACTTCTTGGTTGTAAGAGAATGATATGTTGATCTATGTTTTGTAGTGAAGCAGAGTAACCCTCTATATTCTTTCTATTTTTCTAAGATTGTTGTAAGTGCTCCTATTTCTAGTGAGGCATAGGATATGTAACTAGTGAGGTTTGTCAATGAGGCATAGACTATAACTAGTGAGGTTTTCTAGTGAGGCATAGACTGTAACTAGTGAGGTTTGCAAATGAGGCTTAATGGAGATTATGTTTATAGTGGTTTTTTACCCTTCTAGGGATTTCCACTCAATCACCTATGTTATGTGATGTTCATTTTTGTCTCTTGTGTTTTGTTAATGGTTTCATGTCCTGATGAATTTGTCTTGTGTTTCATGATCATGTTATATTGCTTTAGTACTACTGTGAGAAGATATTGTTTCAAGAATTAGTTTTTTTGACCACTAATTCACCCCCCCTCTCATTGGTTTGAAGTATTCTAACATGTTCTACATCTATTTCCACTAATTTTTGTATTGTCACTTTCTTCAATTAGGCCTAGGAGTCATGATTTGATAGTGGCACCTCTCAACACCAACATGGCAACACTTGAGTAGTTTCTAGAGACATACATTTTAATCTTTCTTCCCTCATATTTCTTTCAGGAATGGGAAGACATCCTACATAAATATTTGGATTTGTTTCTTCTAAGGGGATAAATGTCATTGGCAATCATGGACTATCTTCAACATTCAATGTCAAGCATCTACCAGAAGTAGAGAAGACTTCATCTTGGGAGGCTAAATGGTCTTTCTTCTTATCTCTCTTTTGGAAGGGAGTTTTTCCTCACATGGGGTTTTATCTTTCTTAGTTATTTTGATGGGGGTCAGATATCCCTTCTCACATCTTGGGGGGATTTTTAACTATAGGATTTCTCCTACCCTACCTTTGTACAAGGGTACCTAACATGGATGCACATTTTAGGGACCCCTCTATCCATTCCTTGCTAAGTTAAATTACTTATGGGGGGCATTGGTGCATTTTATTTTTCTTGCATTTAGTCTATTACTATAGTACATTATATGCACTTAGTTAGGGTAATCTCACTTAAAGGTAGTTGTATCAATTAGTCATGTGTCCCTTTCTTATGCACTTGATTGATACTTATCTAGTCTTAGTTGAGTTACACTCCTATTATTTTATTCATGTAGTTATCTCCACCTATCATGCATGTCTAGCTTTAGTTAGATCCATCTATCATGGATGTATACCTTTAGTTAGGTTCCACTATCCATGAATTCCCTTTGTATATATAAGCATGAGATTCTTTGTACTTTGTAATTGATCTCTTTCACATATTGCATCCTCAAATATAATAGCATTATTCTATCATATTGGCATTTCAATCTTTTTTCTTTCTTTTAGCTCTCTTGATCTTGAGTGGCTATCTCCATAGCCAAATCTAACAAATAGTAGGAAACAAAGGAACTAGTCCAATTGCCTCTTCAAAAATAGCATCCATCTTAGGAGCTCAAATACCAAATAAAAATCATAAATAAGGAGGCTTGGTTCTTTTTTACATCAACACTATAAAGACTGAAATGCATATGCACATCACATAGTATGTTTTTGATAAAGTAAGCGGCAAAAAGGGTACCGATCCCATTACACATTAGCCATATAGGTGCACTAAAGTTCCATTAAAAAGATACAGACCCAGGCAAAAAGGAACAGCCAAAAAACTACAGACCAAAACACAGAGGACCAACAGCAGACTGACAATAGAAAGCACAGAAAAAGCCCCAAAGGCTAATTGAACAACTTCTCCCAATCTTCCTTCAAGAATTGGTAGAGATCTTCGTACTCCTTCAGCTCTTTATCTTTCATCCCGTGTCTGGTAAGTTCAATGTCCTAGAGGACTGCAAGAGTGGTGGCTGACCAGTGTATGACTTTTGATGTGAACCTTGCTAAAATCTTAAACTTCCTCTCCAACTCAGATAGTCTTCCAACGAAGGCTTCCATCTCCTTGTCCTTGATGGCTTTCTCACCACCCTTGTTCTTCTTGCCAGTAACCTGCACCAGTTTCTCAGAACTCTCAGAGTCAGACCCCCAAACATTGAGCTTCGGGAAGCTACTGGGGCCATCATTAGCCTCAACCTCCACCATCTGATCTTTGTTGTTTTTGTCACCAATAATGTCCACATCACATAGTATCTTAAATACAATTCTTTATAATATTAGTTTTACAAGTCATCATCATGTTTTTCTACTACATTGACTTTTCAAACGATTATAAAACTCATTGCTTCTAGTTTTGGAAGATCCTTTGTTGGAAAGTAGTTATAAAGTGACTTTATTCCTATTGAAATTTGTGAATTTCTATGACTTCTCTATGCATTCTTACCTTATTTTTAATGTATATAGACATATAATGATTAACAGCAATGATTCACTATTAATACTAAAATGGATCATGACTATTCAAAGTGAAATTTCAAAGTTGTGTCACCTTTTTATAAATGAAATAGCCAACACTATTTTTTTTAATTGGAATCACTTGAAAGTAACATATATATGTTTTGACTTTTGAGATGATATAAACTAATGGAATGCAAAAAAATTACTGTATTTTGTGTTTGTATTTTTTAAAAAATAAAAAATTATTTGAAAATATTTTGTTTAAAAAATTGACACTATAAATTAAATGTTGATTAAATACTAAAATATTAGGTTAAGGGGCCTACCAATTTTTTATAGTAAGTTTGATTTTTTCCTTAATTTTTTATAGTAAGTTTGAAACTTTAGTGCATGCATTATTTTTTAAATTTCTATAAATATATTTTTAATAAATTTTTAAATTCTTGTATATTGAAAACATAAATATTTCGAGGCACCTCCACTTTTTGTACATTAACTATTTATGTAAGGTAGAAAATGATTATATCATCTTGGCATAGAACCTCTCCTCTAGTGTATCATATTTATTTAATTTGTTTTTATAAACTTTAATACTTTTCTTGGGAAACAATCAATCTTATAACTCAGTGTTGATGACCTAATTTTAATGAAAATAAAAAGGAAAATATAAAAACTAATTAAACTATTTTTTTATATTTTGAAAACTACATTTTCATCTTTTAAAGTATTAAAATTTTATGCACATGTATGCCACATTTAATTTATTATTTCTCAAAAATTAGATTTAATGGTGAACATATTGCTATGTATGTATTTGAAATTTAATTATAATTGTTTTCATGCACATGATGGGTGAAGCATCAAGATTGGATCATCTTATATCAACAATTATTACTCTCAAAACACCGATACAATATGCCAAAAAATTAGGAACATAACTTTGAGCCTTCTTGGTTCCCTTATTGCATGAACCAACTCTAGATACATAAATGGATACATTGTGTGTTGTATGGTTATTAAAATAGGCCTAGATTTCCTCAAAGGTAACAAATATCCTAAATTTGGCAATAGACATGGCTTGAAAAGTAATATATCTTGTAGAAACATGTGAGAAGGAATATATTATTATATTGAAGGAGAGAATTTATATTAATTTCAACAGTACCATCTTGGACTGATGTCATGGTACTTTGTGAGGATTTGACTAGTTCACAAATGGGGCTTTAAGGGGATGGATTAAGGAGATCAACTTTTTACCATTACAATAATTAATGGAAATGAAATGAATGAGATTGGCATAATTATGTTCATCTATTGACCCACACTTAGTTAAGCAATTAGAGGAAACAAATTTAATAATGTATGTAATAGTTAGAATATTTATATGCAAGGATATCCATCAAGTAGATATCTATCTTCAATTATCTTATCCTTGATAAAATTATAAATTTCACATTAAGTACTTAATGAAGGAGACCTCTTATGCATAATTTTTTTGATCTTCTAAGGTAAATATGAACTTTACTATAAGTCATGTATTAAAATGTAATTTTTACTCTTAATGATTATTTTAATCAAGTTTATAGTAGTTCGAAGGTCATGGGAATTCCTCATCAAACCATGTAGTGCATGTGGTTGACACAATGTATGTCATTCATCCTCCTACATCCTCATTCACATAATTATTGGTGCATATTATTTGTACATCTTTTCCATGTCCAATTTAATTTTATGTGTTTACAGTACATACAGATTACATATGTTGGCTGAAATTTGTATAATTTTAGAATTTAATGAACTTAAAATATATGTAGGATATTGCCTTGGGAACCGCACAAAATAATTTGGTACATCATGATGTGCCTAATTATACCACATTTTAGGTGTGTACTACTATCTTACACAAACTCTAAAAGCAATTTAAGTATTTTATACATGAATTTTTTTATCCTCATATAATTCCTTTTATTTATGCAAGATCTTTCATATTCCACCTCTTGGGTCCCAAAATAACTACGACCCAAAACTCTAAAACATTCCTACGTCGTCACATAGGCCAAGGATGTCATCAGGGTTATTTGAAAGAGGTTTATCAACATGTTAAGGGTGATTTTGGCCAACCAATAGGAGTGGGTACACTCTTCTACTCTTTGAGTTCATCTTATCTTTGAGCTCATCTTATGACTCTAGAGGGATATTCCAAGGGGTATACCTTAATAGGTGTTGACTTCTAAGCTAGATGAACAATTAAAATAATTGAACAAACAAACCCAAATCACTTTCTTGGTCTCAAATTTGTCACTGAACCAAGAGCAATTGTTTTTTTATAAAAAAACCCTGATATAGCTGATGAAAACAATCCGATAGAATGAGGATGCTTATGGAACTACTGCTGTGCCTAAAGATTTTGATATAAAGTTTTGTTTTTAAAAGTTTTTGTGATCATACATTTCTCATACCAGTGCCTATCCATTGGGTTGTAGACTCTTACATTCAACAAAGGAACACAACTTCAGAGTCTGTCTCTCTCTCTATGTGTGTGTGTGTGTGTTTAACTCTATTTGTCTCCCCTCTCTCTCTCACTCTATAGATAAAGATATTTGTCTCTTTATCTCTCTATACATAAAGATATCTATCTCTTTATCTCCCTATATATATGGATCTCTCTATTGATAACTGAGAGGGGGGTGAATCAGTTATCTTAATTACTTCTACTTTTGATCTTCCTTAACAATTAATGCAGCATTTAGATCATATAAGAAAACATAACCATGAAATGGAAATAACATCAATACACATGACACAATGATTTTGACGTGGAAAACCCTGTTAAGGGAAAAAAACCACGGGGTGATTAACCCAAGATTGTATTCTCTGTTAAAAGAATAAGATAGTACAAAATGGCACTTGCCAATTAGGGCTCATTGCCCGAGCACACTACTCACAAGAGGCTCACTGCCTACAATAGTTTATACAAGGAAACTAGATACTTGAACTGATGAGAAGCATCCACACATGCTAAGGTTTAGTTCTAGTTAGGCTCAGTACATTGATCTACCGCACTTCATTCTTCCTCTTATTTGGAGTTGTCCTATCACATACCAGACCTGTATTACTATTGTTACTCTACTCCTCTACTTTTCTTCACACACAACAACTTACAACACACACCTTCACATCTAAATCCATCCGGTATATATATATATATATCCATACAAATGATTTCAACACCTTTCTAGTCGGCATCCGGAATAGTCAATATTATCCCAAACTTTGATCTGTTGGCTGAATCCTTGCTTGCCAAGTGATGTGTATCAAGAAGATGCTTATAGAAGTCATCAATTATGTTGGCCAACCATGAATGATACCTCAGGAAGCTTGAACACCATCAATATCTCATCTGGATCTAGGTCTGATGCTCTACCAGTTAGTTCTTCCTCTATCTACTCTGCCAAATAGGAACCCAACACTCAAGTGTTCATGTCTCTTCATTCTTCCATCACTGGAGGCCCAATCCCTAGAATCTATCAGTCAAGGTACTCCTCTTGACTTCCCCAAATCTGTACTTTACTGAGATACTTCCTCTAAGAGATTCAGACCTGACTGTCAGACCTTGCCACATGCTCTGTTCTTGTTTACCGGACCACAACATTCTTCAACCTGACTTCTGGTATAGACATATCATGCCTTGTGGATGGGTGGGATGAGCTTTGTTGTCATCAATGACAACATTCATGAAGCCATATAGTGTCTCTTGCCAACAATCTCCCCCTTTGGCATTGATGGCAACACTTAGTGAAAAATGACTAAGTGTCACACTATACTCCCCCTTGGCTAATGCTCTGTTCTTATGTACATTTTCCGAAGCTCCCCCTTAGCTAGATTCCTCATTTTTTACTGCTCCTCACTCCCTCTTTGACATCAATGGCAAAGGGTGGGATCTGCACACCGAAATTTGCAAAACTCAATATATTCTTAATCGCATAAGTATATTATCCGGTTATACTTTACATATACTTTAGTATATCTGTAAAAGTATTCTTCAATTGTACAACTTCTGTCACCCAATTCAGCCTCATCCTGTCCAAAATTGAGATGTGACCACTCAACAAGAATGTAAAAGCTTCTACCCTCTTTAGATCTGTCAGATCACTGGTCTGGGCTATGGTTTGAGCATCATTTAGGGCTTCATGCATGGCCTCTAACTTAGGGATAATTATCCTTCTAAGTTCACTCAACCTACTTATTCTATTTTTCTTCTCCTTCTCAAGCTTCTTAATTTCATTCAAGACTACAATAGTCTGACATTCTTGATTTATTATGGAAGTGATAAGAGGATCAAAATTCTGAGATAGTCTTGTTAGTTTATCCTCCTGTTCTTTCACTTTCTTCTCAATCTCCATTGTTACTTTAGACCATGATAGACAAAATTTATACATTTCCCTGCCATCTTTAAGAGCATTTTCTAAGCTCTTTATCCCCATATCCATATTTCTCCTATCATTGGTTATTAGTCCTTGTACTTCAAAGAATCTCTTTTCCAAAAACTCCTTCCAGACTTTATCTTCTGCTGACTTCTCTAAGGAATCAAAATGTGTGCTAACACTATTAACTAGAGATTTGAGATTACCAAATGAAGAGACTAAGGGATCCTTCTAAAAAGATGGCATCATTTTCTCTAATACACCGGATGCAGTTTCTATGACCTTGCAGTATTCCATGTGAGACTTTAGAAGTTTTTCTTTTGCCTTTCCTAAAGTAAAGGATGCTAGCTTCATGGTTTGAACCGGGGAGCAGGACTCAAAATTGAACAGTCCTTGAAGAAGTTCTGGTTCATCAAATTCCATCATCTCCTTGGTTAAGAATTCTTCAACTGCTTCTATTGTGTCTCTTGTCGGTGACAGGGTTTTGTCCCCTTTTGCAACCGTACCACTATCATCTGTGGTCTTTTCTGTTGGAGTTTTCTCTCCTTCTGTAGTCTTACTACTGTCATCTTCTTTTTCCTTCTCCTCTGCTTCTTGACTGATCTTCTCTTCTACTCTTTCTTCTTCTTTAGATCTAGAGTCTACAAGGGAAACTGGAGGAGAGATGTTTTCTTGTTCATGGATCTCCTCTTTCGGAGCAAAGGATTCTAAGTCCTTATCTTTTTCTTCACCTGTTGCCTTTACCTCTTCTGCTACAGTCTCAGTAGATTCTTCTTTGTTAACCATTCCCAAGGCATCATCACCTAAATCCTCTATAACAGGGATATTAAATCTTTTATAGGTATTCCAAAGGATTTCTTCTATTTCTTTTGCCACTATCAATTTCTCCAAGCATGAGCTGATTCATTCTAGCCTTACTCCAGAACTCATCCTTGCAATCTTTGAAGATCATATCCATTTGTTTTGGAGTAATTGAAGGATAGAGATGAATAGCTATCTATTCTCTAATCTCTAAGTCCTTAGCCTTGGCATTTTCTTTTCTCATTTCAAGTTCCTTCTCTAAAATTTTAGGAATTAGAGAAATTATTTCAATAAATGCTTTATTGTATATGTTCAAGTACTTAACTATGGCTTCCTCCAAGATCTTTCTATCTGCATCATTGTATCGATCATAGAATTCTATTATTGGTTGCAAGTTCCCATCCACAGTAACTGCTTTAACTACATCATCTAAGGACAGAGTGGGCCTTTCAACAAACTCTTCTACCTCTGCCTCCTTGTCTTCACTGGATACTTTCTTCTTCTTCTTCATCTTCTTGATCTCTTCATCAGATTATGTCTCTTCTTCATCCTTCTAACTGATATAAGACCTTGTTGCCTTTGTCTTTGTTCTCTTTTCTCCTTTATCGGATGATTTTGCTTCCAGTTTTGATGCCTTTGAGCTCTTAGATGTGGCAGATGTAGAGCTCTTAGAGGATCTAGTCAGGGAGGAGGCTTCTACTGGAGCACTTTGTTTTTCTACCTCTTACTTTTCTTTTTCTGCCCTTTCCATCTTTTCTCTATTTGCATCAAGTGCCTCTTTTGAGATGCCATACCTTTTGGCAACATTCTCTACTTATTTTCTCACTTTTCTCTTCATCTCCAGTTGCCTTAGCTCAACATGAATCTTCACACTCAGCTCTTCAAAGGTTCCAAACCTTTCTGCCTTAGGATCCTTGGGTTGACTGAGCATGTGTTAAACAGGTAGCTCTACTATTTTCTCATCTACTTCATACCCCATTGGCATGATCCAGACTACCCTTGGCTCCACTGCCTCCATTAAGCACTGATCAATTTCTACCATAAAGCAAATTGTATCCTTATAATTTTCAACAAGAGATTGGGGGATTCTCTCTCTCGCTTGCATCATATTATGAAAGTTCTTGAAGTAGCCCCAGAGTGTTGTGTTTTGTGCCTTCACATCACCAAGTCCATGCAAGTAATCTCTGATTTGAATTGCAACAGGTCTATCATTTTGCCATACCCAACCACTGGATCCAGGTAGCTCATTCATAAAGTAGAAGAACAAACACAGTATCAGCCCACCATACTTGAAAGAGTTCTTCTTGTCCTTCTTGATCTTTTGTAGGTTTTCCATCAGTTGGTTCAGAAGGAGTTCACAAAGATCATAATCTACATTCTTTCTCAACATTTCATTAGCAATGTAGATTGATGTTCCAGATATAGAATTTTCTCTACTACAGTGATATATCTTGTAGCCAATAATCATGGAGGCAAACTTGATGTCCAGATCTGTGATATCCTCAACTATCATTGCTCTTTTATCAAATTTAGATCTGGTAGCATCACTCACAGTTTGATTTTTGATTGATTTTAGAGTAGGTAACCCACCAGTTGAGTGTAATCCAATTACCGCCCTAATGGCATCCTTAGTGATCTTAAATGGCCTGTTCAACCACATGAAGTTATCATGCATTCTGCTTAAAACATACTAGACCCATTCATCTTCAGCAAAATAGGGGAAATGAATGAACTGACTGAAATGTTTATCCCTGATGACCTTGTATTGGGGTTTGAGATCAAATGAGTCATCTATCAGTTCCTTGTGGTAAATATCCATTAGTTTGGAGTCTCTGAATTCCTCAATGTTTGCATGAATATATGCCCTAATGTCTTCAACATGTAAAACCCCATGCGGAATGCTGGAAAAAGTACATAAGGGATCCACTTCTAAATATTTGTAGGGATGTTTCTTAAATTTAGAGTGAGGCCTATCAAAAATCTTTACAACATTTGGAGTAGTCATCTTCAAAAATTTACAAAGAGATATTCAACAACAGAGAATACCTTTTACACTTCTAGGGTTCGCTAAATGAGCTAGATTAATTTGTTGGATGAATCGACTTCAACGGTTGATCTTTGAAAAATTTGAAACAATTTGTTGCAGAGCTCCTTTTCTTTTCTTCTTGAATGCAAATGTGCAAATGAAAAATGAATGAACCCTTTTATTTCTGGGAAAACCCTAATTCCACACTGCAATAAATGTGCAACTTAAGTCATTTTGGTTTCCTTGTTCTTCTTATTCTGAGATAGATCTTTTCTAGATCACTGAGATACACTTAGAGTTATTCTTGGTGAATAGTGGCAATCTATCTTCCTTTCCCTAATCATTTGATCTATCTGCAGATCAAGATTCCACAATTTTTGAATCAAGCCGGATCTAACTGTGAGAATCTTGTTTTTACCGGATGACTGTTAAACCGGATCAATCTTGGTAGATTAGACTCTTCAAATCTTCTTGCAGATCTTTCATATCTTTACCAAACCTACTTTAGATGTTTCTCTAAGAACCCTTTAATCTACAACTTCCCATGTGCCAATTTTAGGTACCAATTGACTGGCTGGGGGAATTGGTTTTTCTTAGTGACTCCCCCAGAGCCAGAGCTCATCTATTCAATTTCTAGAAGGATTATCAGCACCAGATTCTGGTGCAGATCCATCCCCAACATTCTCCATTCTTCTCTTCACCGAAACCTTATTCATCTCCCTTTGAATTTCATCTGCGTTCACTTTTCCTTTTCCTTTGTCTTGGTTATGATTATGCTATTCCGGACCCCTTTTGTCTTGATTCTTCTACAGAATTTGGCAATATGACTAGATCTATTGCAATTGAAGCAAACAACATTTCTTTGCATATTTGACTAATATCCTCTTGATCTACATTGATTAACCGTATGTCCCATTCTATTGCATGCAAAGCATCTACCATTGAATGAATTGTTCATTTGCATGTTTCTACACTCATGGGATTTGTGACCATACCTTTTGCAATTGAAGCACTATCCGGGGAAGGATGTATTAGTTTGATTCATTCTTCTTCTACACTGATTTGCTTTATGACCAAATTTATTACAGTTGTGGCAGTATTCATTGAAAGATGGATATCTTTGAGCATTTGGTTGCCTTAGCGGAGGTCTTCTAGGCCTGTTTCTTGGATTTTTTGATATGGAGTTCTTTTGACTAGATCCGGAGGTTTCACCTTTCTCATACCCCAAGCCTTTCTTGTCATCTACCCTCCTTTGGCTTTGAAGAAGAACTTCAAGTTGGGTAGAGCTTATCTTGAATTTCTCTTTGTATTCATTTGTTGTTTGAAGATCCTTTTTAAGATTGTCAATCTGATTCTCAAGTTGTTCTTCATTATCCCTAGCTTCTTCAAGATCAGATTCAAGATGCCTAATTATTCTATCCATTTTGTGGCAGTCTTCTGATTTCTCTTTGAGAGAATGTCTTAGATCATCTTCAGTTTTCCTTTTTTCTTCAATTTCTTGGGTAAATTTCATAACTCCTGATTCCATTTCATGTCTTACCATAATGACCTCTTTTGATAACTTTTCACATAACTTGGTTTTCCCCTTCAGATCTTCATTTGTATCATTGTCTTCACCTTGACTTGCCAATTCTTGAAGTAGATCCTTTCTCTTTTTCATAGAGATACTCAGTTTCCCTTTTAGTTCATTTATGAAATCATCATCCTGTTTGAGTCTTTCCTTTAATTCATTGACTTCAGAGTTAGATTGCTCAAGATCATCTAGGGTAGACTAAAGTTGTTCCCTCATACCATACACATCCATTTGAATTCCTAGATCTTCCTCAAGTTGTTAGGCTCTATTTGGAGGAACTTGGCTCTGATACCAATTGTTGATAACTGAGAGGGGGGTGAATCAGTTATCTTAATTACTTCTACTTATGATCTTCCTTAACAATTAATGCAGCATTTAGATCATATAAGCAAACATAACCATGAAATGGAAATAACATCAATACACATGACACAATTATTTTGATGTGGAAAACCCTGTTAAGGGAAAAAAGCATGGGGTGATTAATCTAAGATTGTATTCTCTGTTAAAAGAATAAGATAGTACAAAATGGCACTTGCCAATTAGGGCTCACTGCCCGAGCACACTACTCACAAGAGGCTCACTACCTACAATAGTTTATACAAGGAAACTAGATACTTGAACTGATGAGAAGCATCCACACATGCTGAGGTTCAGTTCTGGTTAGGGTCAATACACTGACCTACTGCACTTCATTCTTCCTCTTCTTTGGAGTTGTTGTCCTATCACATACTGGAACTGTATTACTGTTGTTACTCTACTCTCTGCGTTTCTTTGCACACAAAAACTTACAACATGCACCTTCACATCTAAATCCATCTGGTATATATATCCATACAAATGATTTCAACACCTTTCTAGTCGGCATCCGAAATAGTCAATATTATCCCAAACTTTGATCTGTCGACTGAATCCTTGCTTTCCAAGTGATGCGTATCAAGGAGATACTTATAGAAGTCATCAATTATGTTGGCCAATCATGAATGATACCTCAAGAAGCTTGAACACCATCAATATCTCATCTAGATCTAGGTCTGATGCTCTACCAGTCAGTTCTTCCTCTGTCTACTCTGCCAAACAGGAACCCAACACTCAAGTGCTCATGTCTCTTCATTATTCCATCACCGGAGGCTCAATCCCTGGAATCTATCAATCAAGGTACTCCTCTTTACTTCCCCAAATCCACACTTTACTGAGATACTTCTTCTGAGAGATCTGGACCTAACTGTCAAACCTTGCCACATACTCTGTTCTTGTTTACCAGACCACAACATTCTTCAACCTGACTTCCGGTATAGACATATCATGCCCTGCGGATGGGTGGGATGAGCTTTGTTGCCATCAATGACAACATTCATGAAGCCATATAGTGTCTCTTGCCAACATCTCTCTGCCCCCTCTCTCCTTCTATCTCTACTCATCTCTCTCGTTTAACTCTCTTATTCTCACTTTATATATAAAGATATATCTCTTTATCTATCTATGTATAAAGCTCTCTCTCTACCTCTCTTTGTTTTACCTTAGGAGACCTAGAGGCTACCTCATGATGATAAACTATCAGCTTTTCCACACAACTAGTAAGTGCGAGCTCCTTTGGCATCATGATGTCCATCTCTTTTACATAGCCTCTTTAGCATGTTATCAAAAACCATGTCTTCCAAATCACTCTCATCTCTTTTCCTCTCTATCTCTCTATTTCCCCATCCAAATGATATGTTTTCTTGAGCATAGCTCCCCATGGACATGTGCCAATGTTGGATTGTTATCATAAAATAACTGATCAAAACTCTCTCTCTCTCTCTCTATGTGTGTGTGTGTGTGTGTGTGTGTATATATATATATAATCTTTCTGTATTCCTCTCTCTATCAATCACATGGATATGTAAATTTCACCATTACAAGTATATGACTTATGATTTGTAATTCTAAATTGTTGATTTTGAATAATTTTTTTCTAAAAAAATATCACAATAATATTCATTATATGAATTGTATTCAAGATTTTTTTTTTCTAGTGAATTAGGCTTAAGGGAGTCATACCCCAATATATTAATAGTATGGAACCATGTACAATATTCTAACTACTCCATAGGAGGGCCTCATAAAACTTATTTATTGTTTTATAGTTTATACCAAAATTCTATAAACAACTTTATACATTAAAATATACTATTTGCATATTAATTCTTAAATCTACATGCTCGAATCTCCTTCATTCATGCCGCCATTCTGGCTTGTCTTGAAGCTATCCATTTCCAAGGAAAATGACCAATCAAATTTGGTAGCATGTAATACACTCATAATCATCTTAAGGAATTCAATTTCCCACTTTGCATAGTTCTTATGAGTATTGTCAACTTCACCCACATCCCTCACCATGAATGGAACCTAGGGCCTTGTGTAATGTGCATTGATTTGTGGCCAAAGACCATGATTTAGAAGAAACCCCAAATATAAGATGGGATAAGGTGCCATTAACCTTGTAAATCCCAATATTGTATTTATTCCATTTTATTATTTGTGATTTTGTAATTACCCATAAGGGATTGAGGTACTTTCACCGGTAGTGGTAATTCTAGACTTACCGGAGATAATTATGGAATGACATTTATGGTTGGCAATTGAAAAAATCATGAGTAAATGAGGGTAGGTGCCATCTTGGAGGAATCTACTATTTTTGTATGACACACATCATAATGTTTGGTGAGTGCATGTAAGAGAATCTATGACAGCTGCAAGTTGTCATAAGATTCTATGACACTATGATGACATATGATGGATATTTATTAACTGTGAAATGCTATGTTTAGCCCTAGGTTCCCATCTTGGGAGGATACTTTCTAGAGAAATCTATGATGGTTATGACATGTCATAAGATGCTATAAGAGACCATATTTAGCCTTGGGCACCCAACTTTGCATGGTTGACTTTGGACAAGTGTCATGAGCTTGTAAGAAGACATTTAATGTTTGCATGTTGGAGATTCTTAAGAGAGAGAAAGTGGATGCCTAGATTGGAGGAAAAACACTTCTGTAAGTAAATTTCCATGTAATTGTTGTAGAATGATAGATTTTTGTACACAGGTGCTATAGGAGTGAAGGTTGGAGAGAAGGAAGTGCATATATTATGGTATTCAATTTTCAAAGATAATACAACTTGAGCCTCTTTTCTTGGTGGAGTTTTTTACCCAAAAGGGTTTTCTCCATGTTATTATTGATCACAAAGAATATTGAGAGGGGGGTGAATTAGTATTCTGTAAAACTTTTCTATCACAAATTCATTTATCCATTTACCAAATTCAATAACATGAAAGAAAAAAAAATATAAGAAGAGCAACCATAAAGTCATATCACATAGACACCAGGATTTTACATGGAAAACCCAAAAAGGGAAAAACCATGGTGAGTGTTAGCTCACAATATATTATGATAACAATACTAGATTATTTAAGGCTCACTGCCTTAGGGCTCACTACCCAAGGACTCACTGTCCAAAGAAATGATCACTGCAATAGGATCACTACCAAGACAAGAGAAGAGAAGATAGAATAAGGATTGGCTCACTGCTAAAAGAAGACTACTACAAATGCATCTATAGAATGCTGGAATGCAGTTACATTGATTGCTTAATACACAAACTCAAAAGTCTTCATCATATTTGCTCTATTTTTTGGCTTTACTACATTGACTCTATTCTTCTTCCCTTACTATTCCTTTCTGATCACTAGATTCAAATTCACATTATATTCACACCACTCTCTATCACCAATACCAAAATCCATCGAGTATATATCTGCAATATGATATATCTTACAACTAGGTCGGAAGGCCAAACATGAAACGTGTACACCAATATTATACCCTATCATCTTGATCTTATGTAAAAATAGTAATGTGGACTCAAACAAACATTTAGGAATCTTCATATAGGTTAGGACCTATAGTAGAGCCACTTCGAATGACAATTCAAACATTATGTCTTCACCGCATATTGATTTCACATGAGTGTCGGCTTCAACTTTAAGTGCATACTCAACTAGCTTGACTATCATATCACAACCTTCAATACGAACCATATGAGACTCTAAGATTCATACCTAAAATTCATTATTGAATTATTATCATACCTTCAGACCTGCAAAGCATAATAATCTTTCATAGAAAAATGTGGATCTTAGAATTGTTGCTCTGTCACAGAGAAATACTATCAACATGAAAGCTGATACTAGAGAACTTGTAAAATGTGATCCGATGAACTTCAAGCTCTAAAACTATGGATTTAGATGCTTATGCCATGTATCTACATTGCCTCAAAACCCCAAATCAAAATATTCACTAGCAGAGGAATGCAGACCAATTTACTCATATACTCTGCGCTGTTTCTGACTCATCTCTATTCACCTGGACTTGCACAAATCTTAGTATGACTTTCGGAGGAAGTCAAGACTTGAAAACTGAAACATAACATCCTTAGATAGCTATGAATAACATGCCAGAAATGCAGAATGTGATCTTCAACTATGGAGGCATACCATCACTCACTCCTTGTCCTGTATATTGTCCATACTTAGTTATTCTGACTAGGTTAGTCTTCCAGACCAAAGTCCCTTTACAATGCCTTGCTGCCACACTAAGTTAATCTTCCAGAGTAAAGTTTCTTTGCCATGTCTTGTCGTCATCAATGACAACATACAATAATTCTGTCTTAACCATCAGAGCAGTGTCTCTTGCCAACAATCTCCCCCTTTGGCATTGATGGCAACACTTGGTGAAAAATGATTGTGTTGCTCCCCCTTATCTTTAGATGTTTGGACATTTCTTGTTACTCTCCCTTACTCTAATTTTCTTCTTGTTTAGATGTTTGGACATTTTTCACTAATTTTCTTCTCCCCCTTTGACATCAATGGCAAAGGTATATGTACAAGTACCAAAATTGAGTCAAAATCTCAAAATTGTTATACTCTTTTGCATATGTATAGATATAGTCTTTAACTTAATTAGTTAGTTATGGGAGGTAGAATATCATTATAAATGGTCTTTAGGAAAGTTGACTCTCCATCCCATCTATTCTTTTTACTATCCAAAATTTGAATGTGACCATTAATCAGAAAAACTAATTTTTCTGCATTCTGCACATCTAAGGGTGTATCAATTATTACTTTTACTTTCAACACTTCTGCTGCAAGATTAGTCATTGAATCTATTTTAGCAGTTTATCATCCCTCTTAGCTGGAACAACCTGTTCTTAACTTCTTCCCTCTAATTCATCAGATTGCTTAAGTTATTGTGGATATTTACAACTTGTATCTCTTTACTACTTATTGATTCAACTGCCAGATCATATGACTTAGAGATATTTAACAATTGGAGTTCTAGATCCTTGATTTTTTCTTCTAACTCCTTAGTAACTTCAGGCCATGATAAGAAAAATTTATATATATCATATGATTCCTTAATAGCCTTCTCTATACCTTTGATTCTATTGTCTAACAAAATTTTATCATTGTCCATCATGGTAATTTATTTAGCTAACCTTTTCAAGAATTATACTCTTTTCTAACCTTTATTTCTGCAGACTTCTCAAAAGACTCAAAATGGGTACTTACCGATTTTATCAAGCCTTTGAGTTGATCAGTTGATCGCAGTGATGTGTCCTTTTGGTGTGAAAGCATCAACTTCTATAGGATACCAGATGCTTCACCAATGAGTTCATTGTCTTGTATATGTGATTCCAATATTTCTTCATGTGCCTTTGCATGAAAAATTGTCCCAAGTTTCATCTTTTGTAGTTGGGACATAGAATCTAGGCTTAAAAGACCTTGTAGCAACTCATTTGATTCCAACAATTGACTTTCCTATTGTTTCTCAAGTAATTCCCTTACCATCTCAACAGGGTCCTTGGTAATGGTGTCAGTAGCAGTGTCTCTTGTTCTTTCATCAAACACTTCATCATCTATAGTCTTCTCTTTATTTGCATGATCACCAATTTGCTGATCTAGAGGAAGACTCATCCTTGTTTGGTCCTTGTCAATTTTTTCTTGATCATCAACAGCACGGGATTCATCAAATTCTTCCTTTTCTGAGGCTACTACCTCAAGGTCTTCCTCAATTTTCTCAAGACTTTTCTCTTCCTCTTTCTCTTCCATTTCTTTGTCTCTTCTAGGGCTTACCAAAGGATTTGCATCAATTTGCTCCAAGCCTTGATCAATGCTGACTTTAGGTACAGAACTATCATCACCAATATTTTGTTCTTCTTTGTCATATATAGTTGGGAGATGAAGTTCCTTCAGTACTTCAAGAGTGATATCTTCAGTTTCCTTTGCCAGCTTTTCAATATCCCCTAACATGAGAGTATTTGTCCTTTTCTTTGTTCTATTTACCTTTTACCAAGTACTTGGGAGACCTTTTCTTTTTCTTCCTTAGAGATCTCAAGACATAACTTTATTAGTGTATATTCTCTAAGCTCAGTGTCCTTTGCCATAGCTGCTTCCTTTTTGACAGACATTATGCTGCCAAGAGTATCAAAGAGATCAATGATTATCTTAATGAGAGCTTTATTATATATCTCCAAATATCTAATCACTGCAGTCTTAATGATGTTGTTGTCTACACCATTATATTCATCATACAGTTGAGCTATAGGTTTTAGATTTCCATCAACTATTATAGCCTTTAAGACATCTTCCAGATTAATTGTGGCCTCTTCTTTCTCAGGCTCTGCTTTCTTCACTTTTTTCCTTCCTTTGCCCATTCCAGAGGGCTTGCCTTGTTTAATAGTAGAGGCTTCAGTTGCTTTTGTTTTCATCTTCTTGACCTCTTCATTTGATTCTGTTTCTTCATCACCAGCACTTATACTCACATGCATCCTTTTGGCTTTGGTTTTCATTCTTTTGTGTCCTTTTTTAGCAGGTTTCTTAGTCGGTGCTTCCACATAGGGTGTGGGACCAGAGGATGCAAATACAGTTTGTGAAGTAGTTTCTCTTGTTCTCTTCTTTGTTACTGCAAGCTCTTTCTCTTTCCTCTTAGACTCCTCCAGAGATTTTTTAGGTTCACTTTCCTTCATTCTTTCATCTGCCCTAGCTACTTTAGCTCTTGCTCTTGTTTTAGCAATATCCTCTCTGGTAAGTCCTATTTTTTGGGCATACTCCTCTACCAATTTCTTCATATTTTCTTGAGTTTCTAGTTTTCTTAGTTCAACATGCACCTTCACAATTAACTCCTCATAAGTTCCAAATCTTGGCTCATTGGGGTCCCTGGGTTTCTTCAACATAAGGTCAGCATAACCATCCAATATGTTTCTTTCCACTTCATACCCCATTGGGAGGACCCAGACTATCCTTGGCTCAACACCCTCCATCATGTATTGATCTTTGGTTACAATGAAACATATGTCATTCTTATATTTCTCCACAATTGACTTAGGGATCCTTTCCCTAGACTGTATGACCTTTTGGAAATTCTTAAAATAGACCCATAGGGTTGTACTTTGTGCATCATAACTTCCTATACTGCTTAGATGATTTCTTATTTGTACTGCAACTGGTTTGTCACTAGACCAAAACAAGTTTTTCATCCTTGGTAACTCTTGCATGAAATATAAAATAAGAAAATGATTAACTTACCAAACTTGAATGGATATTTTGATTCCTTTGTCTTCTTAAGGTTCTCCATTAACTATTGCTAGAGAAAATCACAGAGTTCATAATCAACATTTTTCTTCACCATCTCATATGTTGTGTGTATGGCAGTGCCAGAGATAGAGTTGTCCTGGTTGGTGAAGTAAATCTTATACTCGATCACCAATGATGTGAACCTTACTACATGATCTTCAATATCATTGACTATCAATGCTCTTTTATCGAATCTAGCTCTGGTAGCATCCATCACCGTGTCATTCTTTATAACCTTTAATACATGCACTTTTCTAGCAGAGTTCAGTCCTGTAACAACCCTTATGGCATCCTTAGTTATCATGAAGGGTTTCTCAAGCCACATGAATTCATCGTGGATCCTGCTTAACAAATACCAAACCCATTCATCTTCAGTGAATGTTGGGAAATCTATATATTGAATAAATTTTTTCTCTTCCAATGCCTTATATTATTCCTTCAGATCAAAATTATCACCGCTTAGATATTTTAGATACAAATCTATAAATTGGCTATCACCATGTTCTTCTAGGGCAACATGAATGTAAGCCCTAATATCCTCCACATGCATTGTGCCATACGATACTCTTGAAATGCACCATTTGAATCAACTTCTGTTGATTTGAAGGGGTGTTTCTTGAATTTTGGTCATGCTCTCTTAGTGATATCAATAACTTGTAGTGTCACCATTTCCATAATTCAAACAAGTTCATAGTAGGGTTTTAAACTGTAAATACCTTTTTTTGCCAAATTAGGGTTTGCTCTAAGTTGCTTTGAATCACTGGAAATCATTACAGTCACTTAGAATCTTGCTTCAACTCTCCTTGGAATCTTGATAGCTCGAATGTAAAGTGATTAATCTTTTGGATACAACCCTTTTATCTTTTGTTTACCAAAACTTAATTGTCATTTAATGCTATTTTCAAAAAGTTGTTAAACACTTTACTAATAACCACAGTTGATCAAGATTGCTCCACAATGTGCCGCATCAAGTCTCTTTCTATTGGTTTCTTCTCCAAATGATCCATTCAATATTTCTTTAGCTTATACCTTAGTGTTGGATCTCAACACCAGTTATCTGGCTAAGGGATCAAGATTTTCAATAAGAGCTCCCCCTGAGCTAGAGCACCCAATTCACTTCCCAGAGGAAGTATCTACACTAGTGGCTGGTGTGGATTCATCCTTGACCTCATTTACATCCTTATTAACCCAGACCTTACTCATTTCCTTCTTGATTTCTACTAGATCAACCCTGTTCTTACCTTTGTCTTTTGTCTGCTCTAATTTCCTTTTTTCTGTAGGATAGTCTCTTTTCTCATTCTTGCTTCTGTAGAATTTTGCAATATGTCCCAGCCTATTACAATTGTAGCATACCACATTTCTCTGTCCTTGATTCCTTCCATTTGTTTGATTTATTCTTGATCTGCATTGGTTAGCCATATGTCCAAATCTATTATGCAAGCAAAGCACTTTCCAAAAGATTGAGTATTTCTTGCATTGTTGAAACCATTCCTTATCATACTTCTACATTCATTTGCTTTATGACCAATTTTATTGCAATTAAAGCACTAACTAGAGAAAATTGAAGCACTTTGATTCATTCTACTCCTACACTGAGTAGCCCTATGACCATACTTATTGCATTTAAAACAATAGCCATTGAAAGATGGGTACCTTTGAGCATTTGGCTGCCTGACCGAAGGTCTTCTAGGTCAACTTCTCTGATTCTGGAACTAGTTGCCTTTGTTTTTCTTCATCTCAATGTTTCCTTGACCTGATTTAAAACTTTCTCCTCTTTCAAATCCCAAACCTTTCTTGTCATCTAGAATTTTCTGACTATCAAGGAGTTCATCAAGCTTTGCAGAGATTATTTTGAATTTTTCTTTGTAATTGTTTGCAACCTCCAAGTCAAATTTTAGAAGCACATCTTTTGCCAACTTTTCACATTCTTCAGACTTGTCTTTCAAAACTTGATTCAAATGCTTCTCAACTTTTTCTTTCTATTCAATCAGCATTGTTAAATTACTTAAGGTTTCATTTGATGCTTTCAACTGTTCACTTAGCTCTCTACTTCTATCTTTTGATCTCTTGACTTTCTCTCTTAGTTTGAGGATGCATTCATTAACTTCTTTGACATTTTCCCTCAAGTCCCGAATATCTGCATCATACTTATTAAGATCTTCAAGAGAAGTTTTTAATTCTTGAGTACTAACATATGAGCAATTATCAATTGTAACATTGCCTGGAGTAGGATACCTTCTGGCTACCATGAGTAATCTTTCCTAGATCTTCCTTAAGTTGTTAAACTTATTTCAAGGAACCTTGCTCTGATACCAATTATTGATCACAAAGAATACTAAGAGGGGGGGTGAATCAGTATTTTGTAAAACTTTTCTATCACATATTTATTTATCCATTTACCAAATTCAATAACATGAAAGTAAAACAAACATAAGAAGAGCATCCATAAATCCATAACACATAGACACCAGGATTTTAATGTGGAAAACCCAAAAAGGGAAAAACCACAGTGAGTGTTAGCTCACAATATATTATGATAACAATACTAGATTACATAAGGTTCACTACCCAAGGACTCACTATCCAAAGAAATGCTCACTGTAATAGGCTCACTACCAAGAAAAGAGAAAAGAAGATAGAAGAAAGATTGGCTCACTTCCAAAAGAAGACTACTACAAATACATCTACAGAATGTTAGAATGCAGTTACATTGATTGCTTAATACACATACTCAAAAGTCTTCATCATATATGCCTTGCTTTTCTGCTCTGCTACATTAACTTTATTCTTCTACCCTTATTGTTCCTTTCTGATCACTAGATTTAAATTCACATTATATTTGCACCAGTTTCTATCACCAATACTGAAATCCATCAAGTATATATATCCACAATATGATTTATCTTACAACTAGGTTGGTAGGCCAATCATGAAACATGTACACAAATATTATACCCTATCGGCTTGATCTTATGTACAAATAGTAATGTGGACTCAAACAAACATTTAGGAATCTTCATATAGGTCAGGACCTATCATAGAGCCACTTAGAATGACAATTCAAACATTATGTCTTCACCGCATATTGATTTCACATGAGTGTTGGCTTCAACTTTAAGTGCATACTCAACTAGCTTGACTGTCATATCATAACCTTCAATATGAACCATATGAGACTATGAAATTCATACCTTAAATTTATTATTGACTTCTTATCATACCTTCAGAACTGCAAAGCATAATAATCTTTCATAGAAAAATGTGGATCTTAGAACTATTATTCTATCACAGAGAAATACTATCAACCTGAAAGCTGATACTGGAGAACTTGTAAAATGTGATCCAATGAACTTCAAGCTTTAAAACTATGGATTTAGATGCTTATGCCATGTATCTACATTGCCTCAAAACTACAAATCAAAATATTTATTAGTGGAGGAATGTGGACCAATTTACTCATATACTCTGCACTGTTTCTAACTCATCTCTGTTCACCTAGACTTAGATAAATCATAGTATGACTTCTAGAGGAAGTTAGGACTTGAACACTAGAACATAACATCATTAGATAGTTGTAAATAACATGCCATAACCACAGACTATGATCTTCAACTTTGGAGGCATACCATCACTCACTCCTTGCCTTGTATACTATCCATACTTAGTTATTCTGACTAGGTTAGTCTACGGACCAAAGTTCTTTTACAATTCCTTGCTACCACACTAAGTTAATCTTCTAGAGTAAATTTTATTTACCATGTCTTGTTGCCATCAATGACAACATACAATAATTTTATCTTAACCATCAGAGCAGTGTCTCTTGCCAACAGTTATATCTTGTGTCATTCTTCTATGGTGTTTGTTCCTGTGTTGTGATTTAATTTCTGAATGCAATCTCCATTGATATTACATTGTTTCAGATCATTTACATATTGTAATCAGATTTTTGTTTAAGTAGTTGTTGTCTTCATTTCTAACATTTGGTATCAGAGCCTAGCCAACTTTGACTCTTGGGTGGTAGTGTGAAGGTTGTGTAGCTGCAGTGGGAGATTTGGTGGTATTTGTGTTTGGTGATCTTGAGTTGATATTATGGCTACATCCATTGCTACTTCAACCTATAGATTGGACATTGAGAAGTTCAGTGGAATGGGGTATGAGTTGTGGAAGCTGAAAATGAAGGATTTTCTGGAAGAAAGAAACTAGTGGTTGGTTGTTCAAAAAGAGAAGAAGCCTGATGATGTGAGTTTGGATGAATGGGAAAGGTTAGATAAGAAGGCACGGGGAACTATCTGACTATGTCTTGTAGATTTCATCCTGTTGAATATCTTGACGGAAGAGACAACACACAAAATCTGGAAAAGATTGGGTGAGATTTATCAAGACAAGAGCATGGTAAACAAGCTTTACGTAAAGGGAAAATTATTTTTTGTTAAAATCAAAGAGGGTGATTCTATTGCAGAGCATTTGAACAATTTTAATTTGTTGTTGAGTCAATTTGATTCTATAGATGCTACAGTTGCAGAGGAAGATAAATGTATACTTTTACTTTGTTTTTTACCTAAAGCTTGGGAGAATGTTATCCTTGCTATTATTGCTAACCTTGAAGATTCAAAGTTGGATCGTCTTGTTGCAACATTGTTGGCACAGGAGATGATGAAGAAGACTTCTGAGGCTAACACTGGGGCTCTCGATGTGAGGGGAAGGTCCAAGGAAAGAGGATCGAAAGAGATTAGAAAGGGGATAAAGACTCTTGGAAATAAAAATAGAGTTAAGTGTTGGAACTACAGAAAGAGGGGACATGTGAAAAAGAAGTGCAAAAACCCAAACAAACAGTGGGAGACCACTTTTGAGAAGTCATCTAATGTGGGTGAAGATGTTTTACTTTCTACATGCAATATTATTTCTAATGATCACTAGTTGGTTGACTCAAGATGCTCGTATCATATGACCCTACATAAGGAATGGTTTTCCACATATGAAGAGTACGATGGAGGTAAATGTACCTTGGGGACAACTATACATATCCAATAGTTGGGAAAGGAAATGTATTGTTGTGTTTCAGTGATAGGAGGATTAAAACCCTCCTTGGTGTTTTGCATGTTCCTGGATTAGCTAGAAATCTGATTTTAGTTTCAAAGTTGAATGATTTGGGAATGCATGTAACATTTGCTAAGCATGGTTGCAGATTGGTGAGAGGAAACTTGATGGTAGTGAAGGGGAAGAGATTGGGAACCTTGTTTAGGCTAGATGCCACTATAGTTTGTAATTTCTCTTATGTTTCTGAGGCTTTTGAAAACACTTGTATGTTGTGCCACCATAGATTGGGCCACACAAGTAATAATGTTTTGAAAACTATTAAGAATAAAAATTTGTTGGATGATTTCTCTTATTTTGATGAACACTTTGATTTCTGTGAGAATTGTGTGTTTGGAAAACAAAATAGAACATATTTTCCTTTAAGAAGCAATAGAGCAAAAGAGAAGTTATAAATTGTTCATTCAGATGTGTTTGGGCCTGTGGATAATGACTCTAGCAAAAAATCTTATTATTTTGTTACCTTCATTGATGATGTATCCAGATTTACATGGATATATTATATGAAACGCAAATATGAAGTTTTCACTAAGTTTAAGGATTTTAAAGTCTTAGTTTAAAACCAATCAGGATTGAAAATAAAAATATTAAGATCTGACAATGGAGGGGAATATTTCTCTAAGGAATTTGATGAGTTTTGTAAGCATGCAGGTATAATCAAACAAAAGACAACTCTGTATACACCACAACAGAAAGCTGTTGCAGAAAGGATGAACCGAACAATCATGGAAAGAGCCAGAAGTATGTTGAGTGATTCATAGTTGAAGAAATGTTTTTGGAAAGAGGTTGTGTGTATCACTTGTTACTTGATTAGTACAACTCCTTGTAAGCCTCTTGATTCAACACCTTATGAAGTGTGGGCAGGTAAAAAATCTTTTGTTTCTTATTTAAGGGTTTTTTTGGCTATGAGGCTTTTATTCATTTGCCTAAGGAAAAGCAATATAAGTTGGATCCAAAAGTGCAAAAATGCATCTTCATTGGCTATGGTGAGAATGTTAAAGGTTATAAGCTTTGGGATCTTCTAACCAAAAAAATTGTTTTCTCTAGAGATGTTTTTTTCAAGGAACTTAGAGCTATTTCTAAACCTAAGAAGCCAAAAGAAAAATAAAATGTGAAGGTAGTGCACTTTGACTTAGAGCAAGAAGATGCACCTTAGGAAGAACAAAATGATGGATTGGAAGGTGAAGAAGAAGAAGAAGAAGGAGATTTGAGTAGTTCTAATGAGGAAGATTTTGTTGTTACAGAAGAAGTTAGTGCAGAAGATCATGTAGAAGAACAAGTTGAGTCTCTTACTCCATCCTTGAGGAGATCCACAAGACAACAAAAACCAATTGACAAGTATAGCCCACTAGATTTCCATTGCGTATTTTCTTTATTGAGTACCAACAATGAATCTAGATCCTATAGGGAAACTATTCATGCAAATGATAGTGAGTCTTGGAAGTTAGCCATGTAGGAGGATGATGCAGAGGTATTGGTAGGTTTGGTTTTGTCCACACAATAGACCTAGACTTCAAGGTTTCCTTCACAAGAACTTTCAAAACCTTATGTAACACAAGCCTATACAAGGCTATCCAAGAGATTGACCTAGTCTGGGACCACACCCTAGTGTCCACCCACATAGACTACTCAACTCTCTTTTGGGGAGTCTCTACTCAACCCAACCAACACACACTTACCTTCTAGATCAACAACCAAACTACCAACATCCCTACCAATAGGATCTCACTCTATAATCAACATAAACTTATCAAGGACATGACCAACACAAGGTCTCTGACCCAATAACTATGTTCTGTACCTGCAAGGATAGTGGATAGCAAACTATAGTATGACTGCACTGTGACAGTGCCTAAAGAGACCTATTCCTTGTAGCCCTTGAGATCAGCTAATCCAAGGATAACTCTTCAAACCTCCAAAGGACAATCTAGACACATTGCACATTTAAATACCCATTATGGACTTACAACCATCTACCAAGCTGCAGGGCCGTACTCTATTTCAGGCGTCTGATCACAGTGGACTCTTCTCTTTAGGGAGTAGGCCTAATTAGAGGTCTTTACAAAGGAAGTGTATTAAGAGCTCTTGCTCAGGACTAGTCAAACACCTGCACAGGTTGGTCTTCATCCACAAACACCAATCACTACCTCCATTTGGTCGCTCCATTGATTGTCCATTGAAAACACACTGATTTCCACTATTTGCATACTAACTAGTCACCATGCAGACTAGTTAGATTCATGCCAAGTGCCTTGGAGTGAGGAGTGCAGACCCTACAACCAACAAAAACATGAAATACACTCTCTCTCTCCATCCTACTAAAAATAGTTGATGTCTTTCAGAGGACAGAGGAGAAATTACACATTTTGTCACAAAACCCTAGTTTTGAGGGTTTCTAGACCAGTTTATACAAAACGATTTGATTCTCACAGCACAGGAGGTTTCAAGAAGCCAAACTACATTCAAATGAAAGGTATCTCAAAGTACTAACACATTTTAGAAGTTTCAGATCCTTCCCTATTTGTACAGAGCCGTACAGAATGACTGTTTTCAGGAAAATGCAGAAAATTATAGTTTTGCACTCCAAAAACTTCCAAACTTCATTATTCTTGGCATGTCATTACAGTTTTCTGCCTATAGAAGGCTTGAGGAATGTTTCTCCTCCTCCTCCAACTGTACAATTGATGTCCAAGGCAGTTAACTATTGGACATTACCTCCTTCATAAGAAACCACATGTTTCTTAGTGTAATTACATTCAAAACGACCATATCAAGGTCTAGATTGGACAAGTCAACCAAATGGACCAAGTCCTTATTACAACTCATGAAAATGGCTTTCAAAGCCTTAGAGAGAACAATACAACATGACAACAAAACATGACATAGCAAAAAATGACTAGAATTGGGAGCTCCTGCACCAGAGGAGATGATGGCTTTAGACTCTTGTAACACTTGGGATCTTTTTCTTTTTCCAAAGGAAGAAAGGCCATAGGTTGCAACTAGGTCTTCAAGAAGAAGTTTGGAGCAGCTAGTTCATTGGAGAAGTATAAGGCTAGATTGGTAGCCAAGGGCTACTCCCAAAGATAGGGAGTTGATTTTGGTGAAATTTTCTCTCCTGTTGCTAAGTTAACTTCTATTAGATTTATTTTATCCATTGCTACAATTTTTTATTAGGAAATAGAGCAAATGGATGTTAAGACTGGGTTCTTGCACGGAGATCTTGAGGAAGAAATATATATGCAACAACCTACATTTTTTGAGGTAAAACAAAAAGAACATTGGGTTTGTAGGTTAAAGAGGTCTCTTTATGGTCTGAAACAATCCCCCAAAATGTGGTATCAAAATTTTGACTCATTTGTGTTGAAATTGGGTTTTGTTAGAAGTGAGGAGAATCATTGTGTGTACATTCATTGCATTGATGATTCTATACTGATCATTGCATTGTATGTTGATGACATACTATTTTTCAGCAATACTAAGGGTATGATTAGTGAGCTGAAAGCCCAACTTTTAGGTGCATTTGATATGAAGGATCTTGGAAGTGCCAAGTATATTCTGGGTATGGAGATCAGGAGGGATAGAGGTAACAGAAAGCTTTAGTTGTATCAAAGTAAGTATATGAATACCATTTTGCAGAGATTTAGTATGCAGGATTGTAACCTAGTTAGAGTTCCTTTACCCATTGGTACTAAGACTTCATTAGATATTTATCCAAAGAATGATGATGATTTTGAGGATATGTCTAATGTGCCATATGCTAGTGTTGTAGGGAGTTTGATGTATGTAATGGTTTGCACTAGAGGCTAGATATTGCCTAAGTAGTGGGAATTTTGAGCAGATTTATGTCTAACCCTAGTAGACAACATTAGAATTATGTTCAAAAATGGTGTTTAAATATCTTGTAGGTACTCCTAATTATTGTTTGGTTTATTCTGGTATTGATAGTGTTGATAAAACTTTAGACATATAGGGATTTGTTGATGCAGATTGATCAGGTGACTTGGATAGTCGAAGGTCCACTAGTGGCTATGTGTTTACTCTGTTTAGAGTAGTGAGATGGATGAGTAAGAGGCAACCCACTGTTTCTTTTTCCACTAGCGAAGCAGAGTATATGGCTGCTACCCATGTCTCTAAGGAGACAGTTTGGTTGAGGAGATTGTGTACATGTATTTGTTTTGATTGCAGGGTCATTTAGATTGGTTGTGATAGCCAAAGTGCTATCTATTTGGCTAAGAATCCTATGTATCATGCTCAGACTAAGCATGTTGATGTTCAATATCACTTCATTCGAGAATTGGTTGCAAGTGGATATATTGAGCTGAAGAAGATAGACAATCAGGAGAATATTGTAGATTCATTAACCAAAATTGTGAGCACAAAGAAATTTGTGTGGTGCAAAGAGGCCATGGGCCTTGTTTCTAGTGCCTGATTATTTTTTTTTCATTTGATTTCCTATGGGTTGATTTACAATGTATAATGTCAAGTATGAGAATGTTAGGATAAGGTGCCATTAACCTTGTAAATCCCAATATTGTATTTATTCCATTTTATTATATGTAATTTTATAATTACCCATAAGGGAATGAGGTAGTTTCCTCGGTAGTGGTAATTTTAGGCTTACCAGAGGTAATTATAGAGTGACATTTATGGTTGGCAATTGTAAAAATCATGAGTAAATGAGGGCAGGCACCACCTTAGATGAATCTGCTATTTTTGGCATGTATGACACACATCATAATGTTTGGTGAGTGCATGTAAGAGAATCCATGACATCTTCAATTTCTCATAAGATTCTAACACTGTGACAACATATGATGGATATTTATTAAGTGTAAGATGCGATGTTTAGTCTTAGGTGCCCATCTTGGGAAGATACTTTCTAAAGGAATCTATGATGTTTATGACACATCATAAGATGTTGTAAGAGACCATATTTATCCTTGGGCACCCAACTTTTCATGGTTGACTTTGGACAAGTGTCATGAGCTTGTAAGAAGACATTTAAAGCTTCCATGTTGGAGATTCTCAGGAGAGAGAAAGTGGATGCCTAGATTGGAGGGAAAACACTTCTATAAGTAAATTGCCATGTAATTGTTGTAGAATGACAATTTTTTGTACATGGGTGTTGTCGAAGTGAAGGATGGAGAGAAGAAGGAAGTGCATGTATTATGTTATTCAATTTTTGAAGATAATACAAATTGAGCCTCCTTTTTCGGTGGAGTTTTTTACCCAAAATGGTTTTCTCCACATTATATCTTATGTCATTCTTCTATGGTGTTTGTTCTTGTGTTGTGATTTAATTTCTAAATGTAATCTCCATTGATATTACACTATTTCAGATCATTTACATATTGCAATCAGATTTTTGTTTAAGTAGTTGTTGTCTTCATTTCTAACACATCATCGACCACCTTCTTCAAACCACATCTCAATCACAGTTTAATCATCATCTCAGTCACCACATGAATAGGCTCCTTGGATTCTCCCAATTTTAGTAGTACTCTAAAAACATTGAGGACATATCCATGTTTACTCAATAGTGATGGGATGTGATAAAGAAGTCCCCTAAACCATTCTCACTGCATGAAGCACCACTGTTTCCTTAGACCTGAAACTTCCTTCAAATGCAACTTTGTCACTTCTCCCCAAAATGTAATTTAATGTTTTCTCGCCTTTAGATGAAATATAGTATCCATCATTCTACAAAGTGATGCCCATTCAACAAATCCATAGGGTTTTAAAAACATTCCTAGCTATCCATATGACATTTCCATAATTACACAGTGGATTGAAATTATGATGTAGTACTACTTCAGACTTCATACAAATTCATCCATTGCAACATACATTGCTATGAACACATGCATTTATATTCATCATGATATGAAGGAGATAATAGTGGGAAGGAAATCTTTCCATGTGCGAGGGGAGATGTCAAAGTAATATACCTACGTCATCTCAAATGTTGTGTTGGTCATTTTATCCATTCCCTTGATGGCTTCCTAGAAAACATGCTCCACCTTTTACTCTTTGAACTCACTTAACAATTCCCAACATCTTTGAAGCATGTTATTTAGTTTAAATATTTTGGGGAACCACCTATTGTGGATCACGATGATGATAATTAGAGAGTTTTCTTCAAGGTGTAATTTTGTAAATCAAAGTTTTACATATTTGGATCCCCATTATAATTGCATGTAATTCTACTTTGTTATTCATTCCAATCCCCAATTTCTTAGTTGTCACCCCAATCAAATCTCCATTATGATCTCTAATAATGCAACCAATGTCAAATTATCCTTGGTTGCCCCTAGACGCCCCATCAAAAATCAAACTTTTCCATCCTTCTTTAGGTGGAATCCATCTTGCTTCATCCCTATTTTTGGTGGATGGATGAACACATTCTTCCCCATGAATGGGGGGAATCAGCAAACCTAGCCAATATTTCATTTCCTCTCCATCCCATGATGTGAATGAGTTGTCCTTTATTATTTGATTTTTGGGAACATTGTTGGCAACTTCCATAATGACATTCTCTACTTTCCTAAAGAAGATGTCCTCCCCCATTTCCTTCTCTTGGAATAACCTTCTATTTATTTATTTTCATAGTTCCCAAATAATGATCAATGGGTTGATGATCCATAGGCTAGAGAATATTGCCTTCTTATTCATAACTGGCCAAGAGTTAAACATCAATAGAAGGTTTGGTGGAAATTTTTTCCATTACCTTCTTCTAACAAGTTTCTACATATTTGTAGCTAAGAAGAATGTGAACCATTGTTTCCTATGCTTCCTTACATAGAAAACCTCTAATTGGCCATGGAATCCCATCTTCCTCAAATGATCTCCCATTAAGATTCGATTTTGTAGAACCACCCAAGAGAAGGCCCCTACCTTGGGTAAACATTGTTTTTTCCAGCATAAGTGTGTGGGCCAATCATTTTTATTGTTTGTTGCCTCCTCTACTATGTATCCTATCTTTACACTATAGTTACCCAATTGAGATCCACACCACTTGATGATGTCCTCTTGCTCAAAAATGAAAACCATTCTGGTGGCTAGTATCTCTTCCAACCTTGTCTTTTGGTTTGTTGGGGTGTTCATATCTTAAAAGGATCTCCAATTCCATTTTGTACTGAAAGGCATACATAGTCTCTCACATGCAGTTCCCATGTAGTGACCAAAATCTCCTTTGCATCCTCCAAACCTTGGAAGGCCTTCAAAGTTGGGTATCTGTTCCATGAATCCTCCCAAAATAGTGCCTTCCTACCATTCCTAATTTCCCATGTAATGTGATTGATAATCAGATTTTTTATGTTTTTTATGAAATTCCAAATTTTGGAACCACTAGGGGGCTTATTCCTATTAATAATCTTTATTAGATCATCAAAATCTATGTATTTATTTCACATGATTTTGGCCCATTTTGAGTTTGGATTGGAGTATAAGTTCCACACCAGTCTGGCTTCCAAAGCCATGTTGAGAATTGGCCATCTGCATAGGCCCACACCTCCATCCTCTTTGGGTCAACATATTTTATCCCATGCAATTAGAGTAAATTTTTTGTTCTATGAAGTACCCTTATAGAAGAAGTTCCTCATTTTTTGGTTCATTGTATCATTGATCCTTTTTGGAAGTTTGAGGCATGACATTGAATAGATGGGAATAGATGATATAACTAACATTAGCATCAAAATCTTGCTTGCTAAAGATAGCCATTTTCCTTTCTAGGAGGCCAATTTTGAATCACAACTTGAGATTAATGAATCCCACAAGTTGGATTTATATGCTCCTACAAACAAAGGGATGCCAAGATATTTTCTTGGGAGTTAGCTGATTTTGAACCCAAAGTTGTGTGCTATCTCTTTCTACTTTCTTGATTTGGTATTAAAGAAGAAGATTTATTATTTTCTCCAATTGATATGTTGCCCCAAGGAAAGGAAATATTTATCTAGAGCTACTTTCATTACTTTTTCTTCTCTTTTTTTTGCTACTCTAAACAATAAAGTGTCGTCGGCAAATTGTTGGTGAGTGACAACATTCACATTCAATGCCATATTTATCCCTTTCCATATACCCCTCTCTCCTAAGTCACCTTGAATGTATCTACCTAAAGCCTCGGCCATGATTATGAATAAAAAAGGAGACAAGGGATCACCTTGTCTTAGACCCTGAGAAGAGGAGAAGAAACCTTATGAGCTTCTGTTAAACAACATAGAAAATCTAGGAGTAGGAATGCAACTCTTAATCTAATGGATCCATTTTGTGCAGAATCTAAATCTATCCATAACATCCAATAGAAATTTTTTGTTAACCTAATCGTATGTCTTTCTAATATCCAATTTTATGATCATCCTTTTTGCTTTACTTTTTCTTATTATGTGAATGGATTCCTGAGAAATTATGATCCCCTTAGTGATAGATCTACCAAGTGTTAATCCACTTTGCTCCTCAGAGATGATATCTGGTAGTAACTCTTTCAGTTTGTTGGCCATTTCTTTGTATATAATCTTATACATTGTATTACATAGCGAGATTGGTCTAAAATCATCCATGGTTTCTACCAATTTTGGGGGGGGGATCAAAACTATAAATGTATTATTCATATTCATTGAGCATGCTTGCTTTTTCCCTAGATTCTTCCACTATTGAGACCAAATCATTACTAATTATACCCCAAAATCTTTGGAAAAATAAAGGAGGGAATCCATCTGAGCCAAGTACCTTGTCTAGAGCCAATTAGAAAGCAATCTTCTCCTCACTAAAGGAGAGATTCAGAAATGTATTTTTCTCTTAGCCAATGATGTAGGGTATCTATCCATAAACATCAACCTTGATATGATCATCAATGGGGGAGTAGTTTATCAATTCTTTGAAGTAATTTTCTACCATCAAATTTTTCATTCATCTCCTCTACTCCTTTGATATCTTTTATGCTAGAAATTCTATTTAGACTCCTCTTGATTTTTGTGGTATTGTGAAAGAACTTGATGTTTCTTTCACCTTCCTTGAGATAGCATTCTCTAGATTTTTTTCTCCAAAAAATCTCTTCTCGGGCCAACAATTCAGCATGTTTACCTTTCAATTATTTCTCTCTTGTAAAGGATATTTGATCCATCCCCTCTTTCATAATGATTTCATTCAAAATAGTTATTTCCACCTCAACACCTTTTTCCTCAAAAATATTTTTGAAATGACTTTTATTCCACTCCTTCAACTGTCCCTTAATGAACCCTAATTTCTTATAAAACTTGAACAATTTTGTCCCCCTAACTCTAGGAGCATGAGATCACCATTCCATGATTTTTTTTCAATCTCCAAATCATGTAACCACATTTTTCAAATTTAAATGAAGATGTTTGGGGCCTAGAATCTAGGGTGAAGCAAAGTTGTACAGAAAAGTGGTCTTAGCCAGAATAGGGAAGGATGGAGGATTCATACACAAACTAAGAGTTTGTCCAATCACCCCCCAATAAGAACCAATCTAATCTCTCTGAAATATTGGTGAAACCTTGTCATCTATTGGTCCAAGTGTATTCTTTATTTTGGATATATATCTTATAATTGATTGTTGTTGAGAAAATTTTGGAAATCCAATTGGACTTGAGCAATTCTTGTTATACCCCCACATTTTTTGAAGGATCCAAAGTAGCATTGATGTCTCCTCCTAGTATGACACATTCATCTTTAAAATTTTGAATAATAACTGATATTTGATCCTAGACCTCTCTTTTTTGGTTAGTCTTCATGGGCCCATAAACATTTAACAAAATAAACCACCCATAAACATTTATCAAAATAAACCAAAAATTCATAGTCATAGGTCTAATTCTACTAACCTGCCATGCATTATTTGACTGAATTTCTTCCACCATAACTCTATAAGGGTTCCAAATAATATCCAAACCACTAGAGGCTCCTCGATATGGGGAAAAAAAACTTGCCATTGTCTCCATTTCTACATGAATATTTTTATTCCTCCATTGTTATCTTTGTTTTCTATATTGAATTATAATATTTAAATTGCTTAAATCTATTTGGTGCTTGAGCATTCACATTTTGTTAGGGATATTAATGCCACTAACATTCCATGTTATGAGCCTTTTTGTTCCTTGAAAAAGGTGATTCCCTTCCCTGATCTCAACGTCATCTATCCCTTGGCTCTCCTCGCCAACTCCAATTTAATTCTATTAGATTTTCTACCCCTCAGACTTTTCTCCCCCATCCTTGGCTTCTTTATCATTGACTCTATCTAATAAATTATCCCCTCTTCCAACACACCCACATCATCCTCAAAAAATTCACTATCCAAATAAGTGTTGATGTCTTCTAGATTATTATCTTGTGGTGGTACATTTTCTTTATCTTTGAGATCTTTGGAACATCCAAAGAAATCCAAGGTTGTTTCTAATTCTTTTAGTGTATGGTCCAAAGTAGCCTTGATACTTATATTATCTTCCTTAGATGCTATCACTGGTAGTTGAGTCCTATCGTTGATGCTTATGGTGTCATATTTTTAATCTCCAATAATTCTTTTGAAGCCTCATGCTCCCTCTGCACCTCTATTGGATTGGTAACTTTTTTACTTTGAAAACAATCCTCTATCAAATGTCCCCACTGTTGGCATTTCTTACACTTTGCAGTACTTTTTTCTATGTTTAACTTTTGTCTCCATATCCCTGATTTTGATCTAATTTCAATCTCTTGCAGCATGGAAGTTTGTAGGTCTATAACTAGACAAATTCTAGCATACATTCCAAATTCACTATCCACTAAGTTTTCATCTAACTTAATAAAAGATTTGAGCTTTTCTCCAATCAATTTTAAGATACCTAGGTCTCAATACTTTATAGGCAAGTTGTAGAATCTAATCCACATTGGAGTTACTGATATCTCATGTGTGTTAGGGTTGAAATTGGGTTCCCAATCCTTCATGTAGATACCAATTCTATCCATTAAGTACGGCCCATGTTTCATAATTTCATAATTTCTTTCTTTTGTAGAGCATTCTATCAAGAAAAAGTCCCGAGGCAATAATTTTAATTTAATTCCTCTACCCCACTACCCTTGACATAAATTTGTCATTTTTTTTCTAGAAGGCCAATCCCCTACCCATTTTATAAAAAAAGGCACAATTTTTTAGATGGGCTACCAAATTAACCATATCTACAACTATTAATAGAAAAAGAAATACATTTCTTTGGAGATTTTAGGGTAACCAAGATTTTTTTCACACATGTGGTAGGTGTTTGCCCTTTTGGGATCCATACCTTTTTTATTTCCTTATGCTTTAGTTTGTTGCCCCGATTTGCTTGTTCCCTTCTTGTTCCATTCTAGAATCTTCCAATAGCCTTTGTTTTATGGGAATTTGTTAGATTAAGTATGTCTTTCCTATATTTGTACCCTTTACTATTGAATCCCACAATGTGATGGCATTAATTATTTTTAAGGGGAGCAATCTTCCTCTATGCATATCTCCAGTTGGCATCTCTTCTCTTCGTAAGGATTATATCTTGCAATCTTTCCCTGATGCAATCTTCCCCTATCCATTTCTCCCTCTTGAACAAATTTCAGTCATGATCTATTTCTCCTTTTTCATTTTTTGTATTCAAGACAATATTGTTTGAATTTTTTTATAAAATTAGACATAATAATATTCTTTCTATAAATAGAATAAATAAATAAAAATAAAAGATTTTTTTAATTGATATTGCACTAATTAATTAAAAATAGTAAAAAATTGATTATACATATTGTTGAAGGCCAGCGCTAATAAACCAAAATGCCTCCTAATAAAAATGTCTCCATCATTTACAATGATGGATGAGGTCAATTGATGCAAGGGAGCTAAACCTCTCTCTCAATCGAACATTCATAAAATACAAACTCAAACTCATAGGCAAAAACTCTCTACTCTTGAAATATCAACAATATAAGATTGCAACAAAATACTCTTCCATTTTATTCAACTTCAATAAAACAAAACAAATCTTCAATTACCAAATACATATGGCCTTCAATGGCCTTCTTCTCAACTTGATCCTTTGATTCTACATGACTTTCTTTTCTCTATTCTACCTAGCAGTCCTATCTGCCCCTTCACTGCAACTCTTTCTTTGCTTGGCAATTATTTCCAATTCACCTTTTCTCTATTGCTGTATTACTACATATTGTGGTGTCTCCTCTTCTCCAAAGAAACATATTTCTGTTGCACACAATACTTTGCTATTTCCTCAAGAGATCGATTTCTATTAGAGTTCATCACCATCCACCTTCAAGTGCAGCGATACTCCTCTATTTTCCATGCACCCAAGGAAGTGTCTCTCGTCATCCCATCGGCCTCCCTTTTGTCTTTTCATTTTAATGTTCCTTTTCTTTTACCTATAGTGTTTCATCTTCTCCTATTGGGCTGCTCCACCTCCTATTCTTCACTCGTTGGAGCCTCTTTTTTAGCCGCCCTGTTTGTCTCTTTTTGACTGGTTTTAATTGATGAATTCCCTTCATTGTTGAAAAGAAAATGAAGAGACCTTTTATTCTCTTCCCAAATGAATTTGAAACTACAGTTTTCCTTTTATTACAGTCAAAGCTTATATTCCCTTAGACCTATAACCTCTACTACTTTATTCAACCAAAATGAACTTATATATACATATTTTTACCATCACGTCCACATGAAATAGGAAGATATTACCAAATATGAGTTTGATACTGGGTTCAATGGTGTGATTAAATAATGTAAGACAAGACATGAATAAAATACTTAGCCTAGGCCGCATGACTCCTTGGTATACCAAGACTTATTAACATGTAACAACCTATCAAATGAGAATATGACTGAATATGAATATATGGCATGGGTATAAATTCTTCAATGGTAGGTATATTGATTTATATTGTATATAGCCCCTTTCAAAACAATTCTTAATGAATTTGTCAAGAAATCCATATTCAACAAATCTATGACGCCAAGGGAATCAAATCATCATCAAGACCAACATCAATGTAGAGGTGTAACTAGTCATGAACCGATCACCAAAACTTAAGAGCTTTTTCTAGTGCCAGGACTGGATATTTTCTCATTGAATGTCTGCCACAGCCAAAAGGACTTCAACAAGATGCACAAGAATGAGTACCAAGGTTGAAAACGACTTCGGCCAAAACTTTTTGCTAGAGGCTTGAAATCCCACAAAAACATACAAATAAGTGTAACTCAGTATTCCTAAGGCCTCCTCCAAATCATTTAGTCTCAAGTGCCACAAAACTTCAAATTTTGTGTTTTCACCAAACTACCAGCACAAGTCGTAAAACTTAAAAATCTCATAATCTAGAAGGAATTTGACTGCAAAATCTTCATGTGCAATTCCTAAATGATTTCAATATTTTTCCTATTCGAGGGTTTATCTCCAAGCCTCATAGATTGCCCAGAACAATTGTTTTCGTGAAGGAAACCTATTGTGCATTGAGACCCAAACTGTAAAAAAATAAAATATGCAATTCTTCTCAATCCCCCTATACTGCAAGACTGAGAGATGCCATCAAAATAATATGTAAACTAAAAATGAAGAAAAATTATTGAAAATCCTTTTAGGTGATGTTGATTGCACTTGCACCCAGGTGCTCCTACATTAGGCATGCTGGGTAAAATGTTTATGAGCATAGGCTCACAAAGGTGGAGTTGAGTAGTCGAACTACTCTTTTAGGTTGTAGTCAACTTGCAACAAACACCATCACTGTGAAATGTGTACAGGTTAAATGTCTTCTTCCTCTTTTTCCAACATCTCTTTGGCACAAGCATCATCCTCCTCCCACAACTCCTTTCACCATTCCTCTATCCTCGCGTGGATTCACATCCACCATATACCGTCCTCCTCTGCCAAATGTTCTCTACTCTCCTCTCCTCCTTCATGGGATCCAACCCACCACAAACTAACCACCTCCATCAAAATCCACCTACATCATCCTCCACAATCTCTACAAGAAAATATGCAACATTTACAACATACTTTTGTTCTCTATCCATCTCTTCTTCCATCATCTTATCTGAAAACAAAATATCATCATCATAAAACAAATTTACCTCAGCTGCAATATTAATTTCTGCTACGACATCTTCCACATCCTTGTCAGGTACAACTTTTCATTCTTCTCCCTTCGCTGCAAAAATGAGCTTCAACAACCACTCTTCTTCAATTGCCAATATTTGTGCTAACAAATCATCTTCACCATGCTCTACTATTGCAACCTCTTCACATTTCATCACTACATCTTCAACCTTTTCATTCTCCCTACCCACCTCTTCATCTTCAACCACTACTGCACTTGCATACTCTTGCTTATCCACATCATGCTTGACCAATTTATCACACTGCCACGCTTCCAATCTATCCACTCTTGCATTAATGTCAATCATCATTGCCAAAATCTTCCTCTTCTCATACTATATCCAGCCCTCCCATATAACAGACTTCTTCCTCAACAATATTCCCATCTCACTTTTTGTTGCAATCTTCTACAATCCTCATCACACTCTCAAACTATAAAACAAATTCTATCATGGCTTCCCAACTCTCACTTGCTTAGGAATTCTCTATACCTACAACAATCTTTTGAGCTCTTAAAAAATGCTTCACTCTCTTCTTCTACTCGTAGGTCTTGGTGGATCCTCTCCATGCTCAAGATCCCCTTCTCTAATACCATATGATGTGTTGGCAAGAGACACTGTGTGGCTTCATGAGTGTTGTCATTGATGGCAACAAAGTCTATCCCACACATCCGCAGTACATAGTATGCCTATACCGGAAGTCAGATTGAAGATTGTTTTGGTCCGGTGAACAAGAACAGAGTATGCAACAAGGTCTGACAATCAGGTCCAGATCTCTCAGATGGTGTAACTCAGCAAGTTATAGACTTGGATAAGTCAAGAGGAGTATCATGACTACTATATTCCAGAGATTTAGACTCTGGTGATAAATCATGAAAAAGATATGAGCATCTAAGTGTTGGGTTCTAGACAGGCAAAGAAAACAGAGAAAGAACTAACCGGCAGAGCATTAGACTTCAATCCGGATGAGTAAAAAGTGTTGATCAAGCTATTTGGGGGATTATACATTGTTGGCTGACATGATTAAAGACTTCTATGCCCATGTTTTTGATATGCATCACAAATCAAGCATGGATTCTATTGATAGATCAGTAACTTGCAAATATCTTGAAGTGTTCTTGTTACTGACTAGAAAGTTGATGTAATCCTTGATGCGGATATATATACCAGATGGATTCTAGTATGTAGGTGTGTGTGTGTGAAGAAGAATTGAAATAAAGTGTGAAGAAAATTAGGGATAAGTGTGAAAGCAGCAATTCAAGTCTGGTATGTGATAGAGCAACAACACTAAAATAAAGGAAGAATGAAGTGCTTCAGATCAATGTATTGTGCCTAAGTGGAACTGAACTCTTGCATTTGTAGATGCCTCTCATCAGTTCAAACACCCGATTACCTTCTATAAGTTTTGTAGATAGTGAGTCTCTTGTAGGCAGTGAGTCTCTTGTAGGCAGTGTGCCTCTTGTGAGTAGTGTGCTCGGGAAGTGAGCCCTAATTGGCAAGTGCCATTTTGTACTCCTTTATTCTTTTAATAGATAATACAATCTTGGGTTAGTCACCCCGTGGTTTTTCCCTTAACAGGGTTTTCCACGTAAAAATCCTTGTGTTATGTGTGTTGGTTTTATTTCTATTCTTATGATCACATATGCTTATATGTTTTGATGATGCACTAATTATTAAAGAAGAAAAGAAAGTTAAAGAAATTTGAGATAACTTATTCACCCCCCCTCTTAGTTATCTTCCTTGTTGCCAAGAATTGGTATCAGAGCCAAGTTCCTCTGAACAATGCATAATAGCTTGAGGAAGATCTGGGAATCTCAATGGATATATATGGTAGGAAAGAACAACTTCAGTCTGCCATAGATGACCTTCAACAATCCCACTCTGAAGTCAATAATTTGAGAGAAAGACTCAAACAAGCTGATGATTTCATAAATGAGCTAAAAGAAAAACTTAGTATCTCTGTGAAAAAGAGAAAGGAACTACTTCAAAAATTAGCAAATCAGAGTGAAGCCAATGATACTAATGAAGATCTGGATGAGAAAAATAAGCTATGTGAGAAGCTGTCAAAAGAAGTCATTATGGTAAGGCATGAAATGGAATCAGGGGTTATGATATTCACCCAAGAAATTGAAGAAAAGTGGAAAATTGAAGATAATCTAAAACAATCCCTCCAGGAGAAAATAGAGGACTACCACAAAATGGACAGAATAATCAGACATCTTGAATCAGATCTTGAAGAAGCTAGAGACAATGAAGAACAACTTGAGAATCAAATAGACACTCTTAAACAAGATCTTCAAACAACAAATGAATACAAAGAGAAATTCAAGATAAGCTCAACCCAACTTGAAGTTCTTCTTGAAAGCCAAAAGAGGGTAGATGATAAGTGTGGCTTGGGATATGAGAAAGGTGAAAGCTCTGAATCCGGTCAGAAGAACTTTGGATTAGGAAATCAAAGAAACAGGCCTAGAAGACCTCCAGTAAGGCAACCAAATGCTCAAAGATATCCATCCTTAAATGAATACTACTTCAATTGCAACAATTTTGGTCATAAAGCAACTTAGTACAGGAGGAGAATGAATCAGACTAATCCATTCTTCTTCAAAGAATGTTTAAACTGCAAAAGGTATGGTCACAAATCTAATGAATGCAGAAATATGCAAATAACCAATTCATTCAATGGTAGATGCTTTGCATGCAATAGAATGGGACATATGGCTAATCAATGTAGATCAAAAGGATATGAATCAAATAAGCAAAGAAATGTTGTCTGTTACAATTGCAATAGATCCAGTCATATTGCCAAATTCTGTAGAAGTAGAAATTAGGATAGAAAAGGTCTGGTTGAACATAATCAGAAACAAGATAAGGGCAAAGGTAAAGTGAATGCAGATGAAATTCAAAATGAGATGACCAAGATTTGGGTAAAGAAGAGTACATAAAATATTGGGGATGGATCCGTACCAGAATCCAGTGCTGATATTCCTTCCAGAAACTAAAAAGGTGAGCTCTGGCTCAGGGGGAGTCACAGATAAAAATAAATTCCCCCAACCAGTCAATTAGTGCCTAAATTTAACACATGGAATGCTGCAGATTAAAGGGTTCTCAGAAAAATATCTAAATAACCCCCAGTCAAAATATGAAAGATCCGCATGGAGTTTTGCAAGAGTTTAACTGTTTAAGTTGATCCAGTTTGATAGTCATTCGATAAAGTAGGATTTTCACAGACAGATCCGGTATGATTCAGAATTGAAATACTTTGATCTATGGACCCATGGCATGACTGAAAAAAAGAAGATACATTGTCAATCCTCACTGACAATGATTCTAAGTTCGGCACAATGATTCGAGAAGATCTCTCTTAAAACAAGGTAACCAGATACCTTAAGTTGTGCATTTATTACAAAAGGAAATTAGGGTTTGCGCAAGGATAAAAGGGTTCTTTCACTCATCATTTGAACACTTGCATTCGTAAAGAAGAAAATAAGAGCTCTGCAACGAAGTTTCTATAATTCACTCAAAGATCAACTGGAAAATCAAATTCAACTAGTGACTTGTTCCGACTCCTATTTGAAACCCTAAAGCGTGAAAAGGTACTTCCATTTTAAAAATCTCTCTCTGAATATCTTGCAAAATGGCTACTCCAATGGTTGTCAAGATCATTGATAGACCGCGTCCTAAATTCAAGAAACATCCGTATAAATCACTAGAAGTTGATCCTTTAGGTGCATTTTCTAGCATTCCACATGGGATATTGCATGTAGAAGATGTTAGGGTCTATATCCATGCCAACATTGAGGAATTTGGAGACTCAAAATTGATGGAGATCTATCACAAACAGGTAATAGATGAGAGTTTCAAACTCAAACCTGAATTCAAAACCCTCCGGGATAAACACTTCAGACATTGCATACACTTTCCATGTTTTGTAGAAGATGATTGGGTCCAGTATGTCCTAAGTAGGATGCATGATAATTTCATGTGGTTAATGAGGCCCTTCAAAATAACTAAAGATGTCATTAGGGTAGTGATTGGACTGCACTCATCCGGTGGGTTACCTGCACTTAAATCTGTCAAGAACTAGATAGTAACTAATTCCACTAGATCTAAATTTTATAAAAGAGAAATGACCATAGATGACATCACATATCTGGATGTCAAGTTTGCCTCTGATAATCAGATACAAGATCTATCATTCTAGCAGGGAGAATTATGTGTCTGGGATAGCAATCTATGCAGCATATCAGATGTTGAGGGAAGATGTAAATTATGACCTGTGTGAACTTCTCCTAAATCAACTGTTAGAAAACCTACAGAAGATCAAAAAGGATAAGAAGAATTCATTTAAATATGGTTATCTAATACTGTGTCTATTCTTCTACTATATGAATGAGCTACCCGGATCTAGTGGTGGGTTTGGTAAAATGATAAACTGATTGCAATCCAAATTAGAGATTATATGTATGGACTTGGTGATGCTAAAGCTCAAAACACAACTCTCTGGGGTTACCTTAAGAACTTCCAAAGCATGATGCAAGTTAGAGAGAGGATACTTCAATCCATAGTTGAGAAATACAAGGACACAATATGCTCCATGGTTGACACTGATCAATGCCTAATGGAGGCAGTTGAGCCCAGAACTGTGTGGATAATGCCTATGGGATACGAGGTAGATGAAAAAATCTTGGAGCTACATATTCAACACCTGTTGAGCTAGCCTAAGGACCTTAAAGTAGAAAGGTTTGGCACCTTTCAAGAGCTAAATGTAAAAATACATGTTGAGTTAAGATAGCCAGAAATAAAGAGGAAAGTAAGATTGAAGAAATTACCAAAAGATTTGGTCTATCAAAGGAGGCTATAGATGCAAATAGAGAGAAGATGGAGAAGGCTGAAAAGGAGAAACAAGAAGCAAAGAAAGGAGACACTCCGGTACAAGCCTCCTCCCAGACTAGATCTTCCAAGAGCTCTGCACCTGCCACTCCTAAAACCTCAAAGGCTACCAAACCGGAAGTCAAGACATCAGAAAAGGAGAAAAGAGGACAAAGACCAAAGCCACAAGGTTATATACAAGCCTTAAAGATGATGAAGAAATAGAATCTGATGAGGAAATCAAGAAAATGAAGAAGAAGAAAACATCCGGGGAATTCTCTGCTAGTAAAAATGAGGAAGAAAAGGAAGAGGAATTTGTTGAAAATCTCACTCTTTCCATTGATGACATCATCAAGGCAGTTACTATGGATGGGAACCTGAAGCCAGTAACAGAGTTCTATGATGAATACAGTGATACTGACAAGAGGATTTTGGAAGAAGCTATTGTCAGGTACCTGAATATTTACAATAAATCTTTCATTGAAATTATATCATTAATTCCCAAAATTCTAGAGAAGGTACTTGAACTGAGAAAAGAGAATGCAAAGGCAAAAGATCTAGAGATTTAGGAACAAATAATGATTCAGCTTTATCCTTCTATCACTCCAAAACAAATGGACATGATTTTCAAGGATTGTAAGGATGAGTTCCGGAGTAAAGAAAGAATGAATAAAATTATGCTTGGAGAAACTGACCAAGTAGCAAGAGAAACAAAAGACATCCTCTGGAATGCTTTCAGAAGATTCAATCTTCCTATTGTAGAGGAAATAGATGAAGAACCTTCTACCATGGATGTTGAAGGATTAAATGTAACCAATGAAGAATCTTTTGATGTAGAAGGATCAAAAGAGATAGATGAAGAGAAGTCTAAGGACTTGGATTCCTCTGTTCCAGAAGAGGAAGTTCATGAAGCAAAAAACTCAGGTGACATCTCTTCTCTGGATCCCACTGCAGACATTCTAGATTCTGAAGCTGAAGGAGAAGGAAGAAAAGAGGAGAAAGTGAGTCAAGAAGAGGAGGTTAAGGGAAAAGAAGGAGAACAAGCAGAAAAGACCAATGATGATTGTTCTGATATCCCAAAGAAGACTCAATCACTGGCAAGAGACACTGTAGAGGTAGTGAAGAACTTCTTAAACAAGGAAATGATGGAGATAGATGAACCTGAGCTATTTCAAGGGCCACTAAAGTTTGACTCTCTCTCTCTGGTTCAGACAATGAAAATAGCATCTTTTGCTCAAGCCAAAGCAAAAGAAAAAATCTTGAAATATCACATGGAAGACTGTGAACTGTTGGAGATTACATCCAGGATGCTGGAGAATATCATGCCATCATTCCAAAAGGATCCTTCGGCCTCACCATTTGGCAACCTGAAATCTTTGGTAAATTCTATTAGCACTCACTTTGAATCTCTAGAAAAATCAGCAGAAGCAAAGGTCCGGAAGGAGTTTTTGGGAAAAAGATTCACTAAAGTACAGGGACTCATTGCTAATGATAGGAGGACCCTAGACATTGGAATAAAGAGCCTTGAAAATTCTCTTAAAGATGGTGGGGACATGTACAAATTTTGTCTATCTTGGCCCAAAGTGACAGAGGATATTGAAAAGAAGGTGAAAGAACAAGAAGGTAAACTGTCAAGTTTATCTCATAATTTTGGTCCCCTTACTACCTCTTTAATGAATCAAGAATGCCAGGCCATTGTCATCATAAATGAAATAAAGAGGCTAAACAAAGAAAAGAAGGATATAATAAACAGAATGAGTGAACTCAGAGGGATAATTATCCCTAAGTTAGAGGCAATGCATGAGGCCTTGACAGATGCTCAGACCACAGCCCAGACCAGTGATCCAGTAGATTTAAGAAGGGCAGAAGCATATGCATTTTTGTTGAGTGGTCACATCTCCATTTTGGACAGGATGAAGCAGAACTGGGCCATAGAGTTTGTACAATTGAAGGCCACTTTTGTGGATATACTTAAGTATATGTAAGTATAACATTTATATATATACTTATATGGCCATGTATAGGACATTTTTTGCAAAATTGTGGTATGTGGATTCCACCCTTTGCCATTGATGTCAAAGGGGGAGTGAGGAGTAGTGAAAAATGTAGAATCCAACTAAGGGGGAGCTCCAGTAAAATAGTGCAAAGGACAGAGCATCAGCCAAGGGGCAGTTTACTGCAACACTTAGCCATTTTTTATTAAGTTTTGCCATCAATGCCAAAGAGGGAGATTGTTGGTGTATATCGAAAAATTTGGATTTGCAGATGGAAATGATCAAACAATGAAATGCATAACCTAAACCCAAATCATTCAATACCTCGAAGATGCAAGATGAGATCGATTGATTGATTGCTTTGTTGTGTTGGTTGCTTGATTCCGCAACATAACATTGATAAGAAGATAAATGATGGATGACTGGTGGTTGATAGATGCAAGCTAGGTAGATGAAAGAGGATAGATAATGGCTTGAGATGAAAATTTAGCAGAGTGAGGTTGCATGAAGAAGAATACTGAATTCCCTAATGTCGCCCTCCTCTAATCTCTTCTCTAATCTCTTCTCTAATGTCCCAAATGGCTCAAAAGAGGCTTGCTTTATAGGATTGGCTTGGTTCCAATGGATGGCTAGGATCAATTAGGGCTTTAGATGAAATGGATGGATAGGATTAAGTTAGGTTTCCTTGCACATTAATAAATTGTAGTCATGTGACATGTGGCAAAGGAAGATAAGGCTTAGGTGTGCTTGTGTAGATAAATACTAAAATTAGGTCCCAATAGTTGTGCATGTGAAAGATAAAAGTTGTACTACAACACATGATTGACTGGACAAGTGTTGGAATGTGGTGAAAGGTGAGGGCTTAATTCAAATAAAATATTTGAATTAGTTGTGATATGAGTTGGATATTAATTAAATAAATAAAATTTATTTAATTAATTGGATAGTGGGATTATGAATGTGAAATTAATTAAATAAATAAAATTTAATTAATTAATTGGCTAAGTGGGATTAGGATATGATTGGGATATTAATTAAATAAATAAACTTTATTTAATTAATTGGCTAATGGATAAATGGGATTGAGAGTGGGATTTAGGACAAAAATGGCTTATGATGTTTAGGATAATGTTTTAACAAGGTGTTGTAGGACATGGACAAAGTTGGGACAAATTTGGGTGTCTACAGTTGGCAAGAGACATTGTGTGGCTTCATGAGTGTTGTCATTGATGGCAACAAAGTCTATCCCACACATCTGCAGTACATAGTATGCCTATACCCAAAGTTAGATTGAAGATTGTTTTGGTCTGGTGAACAAGAACAGAGTATGCAACAAGGTCCGACAATCAGGTCCAGATCTCTTAGATGGTGTAACTCAGCAAGTTACAAACTTGAGTAAGTCAAGAGGGGTATCATGACTACTATATTCCAGAGATTTAGCCTCCGATGATAAAGCATGAAAAAGATATGAGCATCTGAGTGTTGGGTTCTAGACAGGCATAGCAGACAGAGAAAGAACTGACCGACAAAGCATTAGACTTCAATCTAGATTAGTAAAATGTGTTGATCAAGCTATTTGGGGGATTATACATTGTTGGCTGACATGATTAAAGACTTCTATGCCCATGTTTTTGATACGCATCACAAATCAAGCATGGATTATGTCGATAGATCAGTAACTTGCAAATATCTTAAAGTGTTCTTGTTTCCAACTAGAAAGTTGATGTAATTTTTGATGTAGATATATATACCAAATGGATTCCAGTATGTAGGTGTGTGTGTGTGTGTGAAGAAGGGATGAAATAAAGTCCGAAGAAAAGTAGGGATAAGTGTGAAAGTAGCAATTCAAGTCCGGTATGTGACAGAGCAACAACACTAAAATAGAGGAAGAATGAAGTGCTTCAGATAAGTGTATTGTGCCTACCAGAACTAAACTCTTGCATTTGTAGATGTCTCTCATCAATTCAAACACCTGATTACCTTCTGTAAGTTTTGTAGATAGTGAGTCTCTTTTAGGCAATGTGCCTCTTGTGAGCAGTGTGCTCGGGCAATGGCAAGTGCCATTTTGTACTCCTTTATTTTTTTAACAAATAATACAATATTGGGTTAGTCACCCTGTGGTTTTTCCCTTAATAGGGTTTTCCACGTAAAAATTCTTGTGTTATGTGTGTTGATTTTATTTCTGTTCTTATGATCACATGCTTATATGTTTTGATGCTACACTAATTATTAAAGAATAAAAGAAAGTTAAAGAAATTTGATCTCAGTTATCTGCCTTGTTTCCAACATGATGCTCAACCCAAGCTAAACCCCTCTCTCAATTGAACATTCATAAAATAAAAACTCAAACTCACAGGCAGAAACTCTCTACTCTTGAAATATCAACAATATAAGATTGCAACAAAAAGCTCTTCCATTTTATTCAACAAAATAAAATAAAACAAATCTTCAATTAACAAATGCATATGGCCTTCAATGGCCTTCTTCTCAGCTTGATCCTTCGATTTTGTATGACTTTCTTTTCTCTATTCTACCTGGCACTCATATCTACCCCTTCACTGCAACTCTTTCTTTGCTTGGAAATTGTTTCCAATTCACCTTTTCTCTATTGTTGTATTGCTACATCTTGTGGTGTCTCCTCTTCTCCAAAGAAACATATTTATGTTGCACATAGTACTTTGCTATTTCCTCAAGAGACAAATTTCTCTTAGAGTCCATCTGTCCTCATCCTTTCTTCTCTCTCTGCAATGCTTTCCATTTTCTTACCTATATTTTTGTGTTTGTTCATCGAACCATCAAACTTTCTACACCATCCACCTTCAAGTGCAACGATACTCCTCTATTTTCCACACACCCCTAAACAGTGTGTCTCATCATCCCTTCGGCCTCCCTTTTATCTTTTCATTTTGTTGTTCCTTTGCTTTTACTTGTAGCGTTTCATCTTCTCCTATCTGATCGCTCCACCTCCTATTCTTCACTCGTTGGAGCCTATTTTTTTAGCCACCCTGTTTGTTTCTTTTTGATTGGTTTTAATTAATGAATTCCCTTCATTTTTTATCAGAAGATGAAGAGATGCTTCATTCTCTTCCTAAACAAATTTGAAATTGCACTTTTCCTTTTATTACAGTCAAAGTTTGTATTCCCTTAGACTTACAGCCTCTACTACTTTATTCAACCAAAATGAACTTATATATATTTTTACCATAACATCTGCATTGAATAAGAAGATATTAGCCAAATACAAGTTCAATACTTGGTCTAGTGTGATTAAAGAATGTAAGACAAGACATGAATAAAATACTTAGCCTAGGTCGCATGACTCCTTGGTATACCAAGACTTATTAACATGTAACAACCTCTCAAATGTGATTATGACTAAATATGAATATATGACGTGGGCATAAATTCTTCAATTGCAAGTATATTGATTTATATTGTATGCAACCCCTTTCAAAACAATTCTCAATGAATTTGTCAAGGAATCTAGATTTGACAAATCTATGACGCCAAGGGAATCAAATCATCGTCAAGACCAACATCAATGCAGAGGCGTAACTAGTCATCAACCGATCACCAAAACTTAAGATCTTTTCCCAGTGCCAAGACTAGATATTTTTCTCATTGAATGTCTGCCACTTCAAAAGGACTGCAACAAGATGCACAAGAGTGAGTACTAGGGTTGAAAATGACTTCAGTCAAAACTTTTCACCAAAGGCTCAAAATCTCACAAAAATAGACAGAGAAGTGTAACTCAACATTCCTAAGACCTTCAAATCGTTTGGTCTCAAGTGCCACAAAACTTCAAATTTTGTGTTTTTGCCAAACTTCTAGCATAAGTCGCAAAACTTAAAAATCTCAGAATCTGGAAGGAATTTCACTATGAAATCTTCACGTGTAATTCTAAAATGCTTTCAAGATTCTGTATGTCAGAGGGTTTGTCACCAATCCTAATAGATTGTCTCGAACAATTGTTTTCGTGAAGGGAGCCTGTTGTGGGTTGAAACCCAAACTGCAGAAAATTGAAAATATGCAATTCTTCTAAGTCCCCTTATACTGCAAGACTAAGAGATGCAATCAAAGAAATATGCTGACTAAAACTAAAGAAAAAATATTAAAAATCTTTTTGGGTGATGTTGATTACATGTGCGCCTGGGTGCTCCTGCATCATCAATTAGCAATCTCATTAATCAAATAACAATAATCATTCAAACATGGACTTCCAAATTAACAAAGAGTAAATTATTGTAAACAAACACAATTTACTCAATATAGTTAATCAGATTTATGTTACCATTAATATCAATCATCTTAAGATGTAGATTATATATGTATTTTTTTAATAGACTTATTATGTAACTATCTATTTATTTTATATTTTAAATCTATATTATAAATATATGTATTATTATATATGTTATAAAACATAAAATATAAATATAATATATTATGTCTCATGTAAACTTTCAAATTTTAAAAATTCAATTCTTTGATATAAAAAAATTGATTTTACTAACAATAAAAAAATACATACTATCTTAACATCCGAGTTTAAAAAAATTTAATGATTGTCCCGAGGGCATTTGTAATGCCCTTTTTCCCATTTTATGCTTCATAATTTTATGATTTAAGTTGGCTACTAATCATTAAAAATTTATTTTCTAGACTTTGCTTTTTAAATGTAGCAAAACACATTAGAATCTTTTTCTCGTCTTTATTTTTTTAGTTTATCATTCCCAAGGGCATTAGTGCCGGACAATTATCATGTCTTTATGTTGAGACATACATAATTATTTATAGTAAGTAAACAATAAACAATATTTACAATAACTTTTTTTTTTGTAAAAACACATTGGATCTCTCTCTCTCTGAACCCCAACTCCCTCACAGATAGCGAAATCACATTCACTCTATCTATTCACTTGCATATGACATCACACATTATTCAAATGAATGCAAGGGCATGGACCAATGAGTAAGACATTCTCCCTAAATGAACACAAAACTACATAGGAAATCGCATGGATATGTTAATTTCACCATTGCAAATATATGATTTTATGATTTATAATTCTAAATTGTTCATTTTACATATTTTAAAAAAAAAAACATCACAATAATTAGCAAATATATAATATAAAATTGATATTAAATTAAATAATAAATATTATATATAAAATATTTAATTAACTATAATATTTAGTATTATGTTAGATTAGAGGTAATAGAAACAAAAACGGGACCAAGATAATGCTCTCCCAGAAGAAACGTACAAACAGAATAATTGTCTATGTAAGAATCTCCCTTCAATCTAGGCAAGGGAGAATAAGAAATTAAAATTTTCAGGCAATGGCATCTTGATGTAATAAAAATAAAACTACTTGATTTTTCAGAACTAATTATTGAAGAACGGACGTCTAAAGACAATGCATCCCAGAATCATCCTTGACGTGCCTCATTTCAAACTAATATCTGTTATAATCTGATACCATTATTAAAGCCAAATAACAAATCTCTTATTATTTCTTAGAAGGTTACAAAAGCAATTTCTGATTGTTCAGTTCGCACAAAGCGCAGAACAAGAGCATAATCTTGCTATCCTGGGACCTAAGACTTTAGACTCTTTGAATCTCTCCAATTCCGAATGCTGAATGAGGGAGTGAAGGCCTTATTTATAAGTCCAACCAGACTCCAAAACTAAAAACTACCCTATAAGTCTGACCATAGGAAACAAACTAAAAACTAACCTATAAGTCTGACCATAGGAAACAGACACGTAGCACAACTGTAGGAGGAGGATAGCTATAAAGTAGTCATATCCATGAGCACTAACTACAGTGAGAGTACAATAATATTCCCATTAAATACACCATATGGGATGAACGGCTCACTTTACACTCAAAAGTGACTATGAGGATCTTGCTTTTTAGATAGGGTTGCATCCTATTATCGGATCATAACGTGGCCGATGTCACGGCACTGACAAGCCCATGTGCTAGCCTAAACCAGAAATGTCTGTGGGTGGTAAAAGTTCACGTGGTATGGGTCTGAATATGACATCCAAATCATCTTATCGAGGATGAAAGGTGTAGATGATTTCCTCGATTTGATCTGGATAAGCAATGTCCATTTCAGTTCTTACAGCAATGAGAGCTGGATGTAAAGATGGGATAAGATCATTCCAAATAGCTTTAGCAAACCAATTAAATGTTAAAGGACAGTATTCTACCATTGGAAGGCAGTATCCATGAGGCTGTAACAGGTATCGTGATGGTCCACACAAACCTTCTTCAATAGACCATCCAAAGTTTTTCTGAATATGATCAAAAAACTCATTCATGTCAGGCTGCAAGATTCTGTTATTTATTCCCATGAAGATATCAGCATAGTCTTCAAATTTTGTTTGAGAAATTGTTATGCTGTTAATGAAACCAAATTTAGCAACCTTTAACAAATTTTTCTTGTCTCTAAAGTCCAATGCATTGGAAGAAGAGATGTGATGTAGATATCCATTTGCAGACCATTCCTTAGCATGAAATCAATTTGTGCTTCTTCTAGACCAAATAATTCAAGAAGATCATAAGAATCAGAAGGAGTGAGAATTCCTTTTTCATAACTTTCTCTGATCTCACTTCTTAATTCATCTAACCATTTGTTCAAGAAGAACACTTCTAGGATTGGAGAAATGATTTCTGCAGGCAACTGTGGTACCCAAATTGGTTGTCCTCTGTCATCAGTACATTCATACACTTCTATGCCATCTTTCCTTGTCATGGTGTCACCAATCTCAATCAGCATGCAGACTAGTTCTGCAATTTTAGCCATTTCTCTGGTGAGACTATCTGCAAGAGGATTGTTTTCACCATGAATCCATTCAATATCAAAGTCATAGCTGATAAAATCCAGATACCACCTCGCTATTCTTCCATGAGCTAGATCTTTATCAGGCTTTTTCTTGAGGAGAGACCTCATAGGTTGACTCTCTATGCGGACTATGAAATGTGTAGGTTTAAGAAAAATCTTAAACTTCTGAATTATTTTTTTGACTGCAAGAATCTCTTTCTCATAGATAGTATATCTACATTCTGTGCTAGTAAAGGTACCTGACCTGTAACCGTAAACTTGTGATCCTTTAAAAGGAATTTCCTGCAATAGAATAGCACCCCAAACATCATCAGAAGCATCTGTATATAATATTAAAGGAAAACTTTCATCAGGCAAATGTAGTGTAGGCAAATGTTGACATTTGGACTTGATTTTTTGCACAATTTCTATAAGCTCTTGAGTCCAGGGTCCAGCTCCTTTTAACTAATTTTGCAACTTCTTCCTATCTTTAGCCAAACCATTGTAAAATGGATATACATAATTCAGAAAACCTGAAAATTTCTGAATTTGTTTTATTCCTATCAATACATCTGGAAATTCATTGATGTGTTTCAGTATGTGAGACTGCAATTTAATTTTCCCATGGGACAAAATTAGTCCAAGGAAATCAATCTCTTCTTGGCCAATTACAAGCTTTTTGTAGACAAACATATTCCATGCTGCTTGATAGTATTATACAAAGATTCTAAATGCTATAAATGTTGGGTCATATCATTAGAGAAAATAATGATGTCATCAATATAAACAGCACAAAAATCTTTTAAGCTTCTCAAAGCTTGATCCATTTTTCTCTGGAAATAAGCAGGAGTAGTTTTTAACCAAATGGCATAACATTCCATTCATATAGACCTTGAGGAACTGAGAATGCTATTTTATACCTATCTGTATCTTTAACCTTGATTTGCCAGAATCCTGATTTGCAATCAAATATGGAAAATATTTTCTTTGATGTTGCTCTGCAAATCAAATTAGTACTGAAAGGTATTGGATAATTAAATGGAAGAATGATATCATTCAGAGGTTTATAATTGATACAAAACCTTTTCTTTCCTCTAATCTGCTCTGCTCTTTTATTAACCAAAAAGGTTGGACAGCTGAAAGGACTCTTGCTGTCTCTAATAAACTTACCTTCTAGCACCTCTTTCAGATGTTCATCAATCTCTTTAACTTTAGATGGACTCATCAAATATGCATATTCAAAAAGAATGACAGATGAATATTCAGGCTTGATCTTAATCTCACATTCTTCATGATCTTCAGACCAGAACTGCAAAGGACTCATACTACAACATTCTTGCTCAAATCTTATTTTAACAGGTTCCAACAAAGGTGGAAGCTTTTGAGTTTGCAAGTTTAGGTTTTCTTTCTGGTTCATTCTAGGTGACCTTTTATCTCCAGGTTTTCTATCCAAAAATTTATGGTTAACAACCTTTAGTGCAGGGAATTTGATTTGACCATCTTCATGGCGGAGAGAAATTTCATGCACTCTTAGCACAAGTGGTTGATATTTAGTCAGGAAAGTAAAACCTAGGAGAACATCTCCTCTAAGCCCTTTAAGCTCAATGAAGTCTGTCACAAATCTCTTACCTTGAATTTCTATAGGCACATCCTGTGCATATCTTCCATATTGCACATCTTGGCCATTAATAGCTACACCAACAGGAATCTCAGGTCGGGGTTTCCAAAATTCTAGAGGAATAGCATTAGTATTTGCAAAGTTTCTGGAGGATCCAGAATCTACAAAGGCGTCCATTGGAATGGGCTTGTAACTAGGGAACTGAAGATTGATGCGAATATATGTACAATTTTCTACAATAAACAAAGCATTAGCGGGTTCATATTTTGGAATGTTTTGGAAGATTGTACAGAGACTAATGGGGATGATTTAGAACCAGAATTTTCTGCTTTTAAAATGATATCTCGCAATTCCCCCACGGCAGAAGTGAGTTGATCGAGGGATTTTTGTTGCAAAATAATTTGGCGAGTCAAAGTGAGCAACTCTTCATGACAACGATCTATGTTTACAGCCATAGAATCCATAGAGCGACCTAAGGATGGAGGTGGTGACATAGAAGGAGACTGATGAGATCAGGAGGACTTATGGGACTTCCAGGAAGGTGCAACATAACCATGTGAAGACTTATGGGATTTGGAATGCCGAGACCGAGGAGGAGACAAGAGATGAGCCTTGGAAGATCTGGTAAAAGGAGTTTTACCTTTTTTGAGCTGAGCACAGAGGGAATCTTTTTCAGCTTCCCATTGCTTAATGTCTTTAGCTTGCTTCTTGGTAGCAGCTTTTCTTTCATCAGTAGAGCCAGGCAATCGATAGGGGTCCTTGGCTTTAGCCATACTGATCTTGAATTCTAAATCTTTGATAGCTTTTTTAACAACACTGGTAACAGTAGTGTTGTCATCTGATGAACTCGATAAAGATTCAGAACTGTTACTGGAAGAACTAATCTTTCTATGCTTGTCTCTGGACATATTAAGCTCTTCTGGAAGAACCTCAAGTAATTCAAAAAAATCATTATCAACAAGCTGATGTAAAGCTTCAGAACTATGTACAATATCCCAATCTTTATTTACATCTTGTTCAGAAAATAAAGCATAAATCTTATTAGCTTGTTTTCCCTTCTGAGGACAATCAGTGGCATAATGAGGACCTTTACAGATAAAACATTTTACAGTTCTATGTCCACTAGATTGTTTATGCCTTCTGAACAAATATTTGGGAGGACCTCTTTTCTTAAAAGAATGCTTATTTACAGGAGCTAATCTATACTTTTTCTTATATCTGTGATGCTTATGACGAAATGATTTTTCCATATTGTCATCATCATAAGACCTCTTACACTTTTTACAACTGCAATGTTTACCACATGAAGATTTTCTGGATTTTCTGACATATTTGAAATCTTTCAGTTGACTAAGAGGTGGTAAATCACAATAATCCTTCATGTTACAGGAGGAATTATATTGGTCTTTATTATCATTGAGAGCTTTTGTCAAACAACCCTTGTCTAACTTATAAGTAACCAAATTTTTCAAATCCACAAAACCATATTTATCTACTGTGGTTTTATACTTATTCATCACATAACCTTCAGTATATTCCCCTAAACCACAAGGTAGAGAACTCAAATAATATTTCTTGGTTGTGGGATCATGCAATTTATGGGCTGCTATCATGAAATTTTGAAAAACCAAATTATACTTTCTAAGTTTGCCTAAATCCTTTAGCTGTAGAGAGAAAAGAATCTTTTCTCCTTCTAAGACTTCATTTTTCCTCTTACCAGTAAACAAACCAATAAGAGTTATTTTTAATAAAGAGAACCCTTCTGCTGATATGTCATTACGACCCAAATCTTTTTCTTTCAGAAATTCATCACCATCATCATCTATAGAGATGATCCCATTGTCAAGTAATGAATTCCACCAATTCCTGAGCTTTCCAGACATTAATCTTACAGCATAAAGGACTTTACTCGCTTCATTCCATGGAGATCCTCTGGTATCAAAATAATTTTCAAGAGTATCACACCATGTGCAGATAGCATCATAAGGATCTACCAGTTTATCAATATTTAGAATATAGCTAGATGTAGCATAGGCTCTAAGGTTTTCTGGTCTTGGGTTTTCAGACAAGGATTCTTTCGTTTCAATATCTATATTATTGTGAACTAACTCTTGACTAGCAAAATAATATTCTTCCCAATCTTCTTGATTATTAATATCAACCAATGCTTTATAAGGGACATCAAATTCTATTTGGTCTTCTGCAGTAGAATTGATAGATGTATCAGAAATTCTTCTTCTATATATATTTCTTCTTCAAAATTCATGGCAGATGTAGGTTCATCCATATAAATAGGCTCATTTGGTTGATCAAGATGCAATTCCTCTAACCAGTCTTTTAGAGGCTCTGTATGTTGCATCATATGCTCTTTCTGTTTGGGAAGTACTAGCTTAGTAGGCATTGGAGTAGTTTTACTTCTTCTTTGAGGAGTCTTGGCTACTGGTTCATCAGTTTCTTCAACAAAGGAAATACTTTTTCCCTTCTAAATTTTGGGTTTGGTAAAAGGTTCAGCGTTTTGGGACTTTGTTTCTTCAGGTTCTTCCTCTGAACTATCTTTGCCTTTCTAAGAAACTCAAATTTTCTTAGCATATTTTCTAATCTTTTCTAGCTTATGAGCTACATGTTCCAGTAAAGCTTTCTATTCTTGAGCTTGAGTTTCATTCTTATTATCAGATATGACTACATTTTCATTGATCATGGTAGCCATAGAATCTATTCGTTGGGCAAGATTGTAAACCTGAGTCTGTTGAGACTAAATATTTTTAATGCTGAAATTTACTGAACCAGAATCATTCAAAAGAGAAGTAGATTGTTTATCTATCTTATTTACAACAGTCTCTGTCTTATAAACTATACTTTGAACTTGAGACAGAGTTTCTTGTGCAGAGACAATTCTATTGACACCTATTTTAGTGTCTACAGCCATATCATCTAGGTTGTCTTGAGCAGACAACATCCATTGAGATTGTCAATTACGTTGGGCCTCAGAAGTCTTTTGCTTACCTCCTACTCTTGTATGTAATCTAGCTTCATACTTACCCCAAAGTTGTTTATCAGGATTTAATACTGTGAAACTTTCTTGGGTTGGCCATCTACCAAGTACATAATGTTCTACTTCAAGAGCAGTAGCTGGATCTACCTGGATTACTTTCTTTTCTTTTCTTTCAGCATTGTATCTAAGCAAATGTTCTCTTAACATACAAGCATGATCTGGCATTTTAGGAATGTTAGAAAATCTAATCCCTTTTTGCTTTCTATCTTGCTGGTCATCTTGTTCTTGCCTTGGAGCAAGATGGAGTCTTGAGCTAACTTGTCTAGCTAATTTTTCCACTAGAACTAGATCATTGCTAAGATCAGAAGTTGATGCAAAAGAAGACCTTGATGGATAGGGATTAACAGACTGAGATGCTTGAAATCTTCGAGAACTACTAGAAGATGTGGAGCATTCTTCTGGATTGTAATCCACATATGGTTTTCTGTTAGTGCTAGCATATGCATGGGCCATAGAGAAACTTTGTTTGAGAGGTTGTTGTCTAGATGGCTGTTCATCTTCTACTGGTTAGACCAAGATGGTTTGGTCTGGGACTGATTGTAATGTAATGGGTGCTACTCTTCTGGACTGGAAATAAGGTCTTTCAGAGAACCTGTTTCTTTGGATTGGAAGATCCACAAACTGAGGTTTCTATTTATCTAATAATTGTTGAATAACTAGGAAGCCTATGTCAAAACCAGTGTGGTCTATAAACTGACCATAATCAAGGAGGTTTGAGGAACCTTGTACAAAACCTACCCCCGTGGCAAAAGAAACTGGTGGAGAGACAGTATTTAAAAGCCGATAAACACAGTGGCCTCCAATGGTATCAGAGCCATGTATTGTGCTTTGTGTTTGTCTTCTGAGAATATCTGAATGTTTTTTTAGTAGCGTGTTGTAGTACCTGTGGAGGTCAGAGTAAGTCCCGTTTTAGAGGCCGAAGGATAGAGCCGTGTGAAGGGCAGTAAAGCAATTAAAGTAGCAGGGAATATCGCAAACGATAATCAGTAAGTTCATTCTCATCATGGCATTACGCAGATCTATCAATGCTAGTTCTTCTCTATCCCAAGTTTTACATAATTACTTCGAAGATTTAGATGATCATGTTGTAGACAAAAAAGGCAATTTGAAGTTTCATGATCTAAAGATATCTAATTTCTATACTGAAAAGGGCATTAAAGCTAAGTTTTGTGACTCTGTCCATCAGTCTGAAGTGAATCTTTTAGTCTCTAGTACTGGTATTTGTTTGATTTATCATCCATTTTTATTACCTGACAATGTTGCTCGATGGAGTGATAAAGGATATTTCCATGTTCATTTTCCTCACATAGACATTATTGTTCACCCGCATTTTAAGTATGATATAGGTGCAGAATTTTTTGCTACTTTAATTAACACTAGGTGTCAGATTTGGGACCAAGCTGTTATAGCCCAATTTAGAGGTGTATTGAGTAAAGAGAAAGGAGATGGTCGTATTTCTATCCAACCAAATTTTACCCTCTCTCTTTCTGATAAATTTATCTCTTCTGCCTTTTGTTTACTTTTACAAATTAAAGGTATCTCTATTATGCCTGGTTCTGTTTATTCTACAGAGATTCAAAGAGTCTAAAGTCTTAGGTCCCAGGATAGCAAGATTATGCTCTTATTCTGCGCTTTGTGCAAACTGAACAATCAAAAATTGCTTTTGTAACCTTTTGAGAAATAATAAGAGATCTGTTATTTGGCTTTAATATGTTCCGCTTGAAATGGTATCAGAGCCATGTATTGTGCTTTGTGTTTGTCTTCTAAGAATATCTAAAAAAAAATTTTAGTAGCATGCTGTAGTACCTGTGGAGGTCAGAGTAAGTCCCGTTTTAGAGGCTGAAGAAAAGAGCCGTATGAAGGGCAGTAAAGTGACTAAAGTAGCAAGGAATATCGCGAACGATAATCAGTAAGTTCATTCTCATCATGGCATTACGTAGATCTATCAATGCTAGTTCTTCTCTATCCCAAGTTTTACATAATTACTTCCAAGATTCAAATGATCATATTGTAGATGAAAAAGGCAATTTTAAGTTTCTGATCTAAAGATATCTAATTTCTATCCTGAAAAGGGCATTAAAGCTAAGTTTTGTGACTCTGTCCATTAGTCTAAACTAAATCTTTTAGTCTCTGGTACTGGTATTTGTCTGATTTATCTTCCATTTTTATTACCTGACGATGTCGCTCGATGGAGTGATAAAGGATATTTCCATGTTCATTTTCCTCACATAGACATTATTGTTCACCCGCATTTTAACTATGATATAGGTGCAGAATTTTTTGCTACTTTAATTGACACTAGGTGTCAGATTTGGGACCAAGCTGTTATAGCCCAATTTAGAGGTGTATTGAGTAAAGAGAAAGGAGATGGTCATATTTCTATCCAACCAAATTTTACCCTCTCTCTTTCTGATAAATTTATCTCTTCTACCCTTTGTTTACTTTTACAAGTTAAAGGTATCTCTCTTATGCCTGGTTCTGTTTATTGTACCATTGGAGGCCGCTGTGTTTATCGGCTTTTAAATACTGTCTCTCTACCAGTTTCTTTTGCAACGGGGGTAGGTTTTGTACAAGGTTCCTCAAACCTCCTTGATTATGGTCGGTTTATAGACCACACTAGTTTTGACATAGGCTTCCCAGTTATTCAACAATTATTAGATAAACAGAAACCTCAATTTGTGGATCTTCCAATCCAAAGAAACAGGTTCTCTGAAAGACCTTATTTCCAGTCCAGAAGAGTAGCACACATTACATTACAATCAGTCCCAAACCAAACCATCTTGGTCCAACTAGTAGAAGATGAACATCCATCTAGACAACAACCTCTCAAACGAAGTTTCTCTATAGCCCATGCATATGCTAGCACTAATAGAAAACCATATGTGGATTACAATCCAGAAGAATGCTCCACATCTTCTAGTAGTTCTCGAAGATTTCAAGCATCTCAGTCTGTTAATCCCTATCCATCAAGGTCTTCTTTTGCATCAACTTCTGATCTTAGCAATGATCCAGTTCTAGTGGAAAAATTAGCTAGACAAGTTAGCTCAAGACTCCATCTTGCTCCAAGGCAAGAACAAGATGACCAGCAAGATAGAAAGAAAAAAAGGATTAGATTGTCTAACGTTTCTAAAATGCTAGATCATGCTTGTATGTTAAGAGAACATTTTCCCAGATATAGTGCTGAAAGAAAAGAAAAGAAAGTAATCCAGGTAGATCTAGCTACTGCTCTTGAAGCAGAACATTATGTACCTGGTAGATGGCCAACCCAAGAAAGTTTCGAAGTATTAAATCTTGATAAACAACTTTGGGGTAAGTATCAAGCTAGATTACATACAAGACTAGGAGGTAAGCAAAAGACTTCTGAGGCCCAACGTAATTGGCAATCTCAATGGATGTTGTCTGCTCAAGACAACCTAGATGATATGGCTGTAGACACTAAAATAGGTGTCAATAGAATTGTCTCTGCACAAGAAACTCTGTCTCAAGTTCAAAGTATAGTTTATAAGACAGAGATTGTTGTAAATAAGATAGATAAGTAGTCTACTTCTCTTTTGAATGATTCTGGTTCAGTAAATTTCAGCATTAAAAATATTCAGACTCAGCAGACTCAAGTTTACAATCTTATCCAAAGAATAGATTCTATGGCTACCAGGATCAATGAAAATGTAGTCATATCTAATAATAAGAATGAAACTCAAGCTCAAGAATAGAAAGCTTTACTGGAACATGTAGCTCACAAGCTAGAAAAGATTAGAAAATATGCTAAGAAAATTTGAGTTTCTCAGAAAGGCAAAGATAGTTTAGAGGAAGAACCTAAAGAAACAAAGTCCCAAAAGGCTGAACCTTTTACCAAACCCAAAATTCAGAAGGGAAAAAGTATTTCCTTTGTTGAAGAAATTGATGAACCAGTAGCCAAGACTCCTCAAAGAAGAAGTAAAACTGCTCCAATGCCTACTAAGCTAGTACTTCCCAAACAGAAAGAGCATATGATGCAACATACAGAGCCTCTAAAAGACTAGTTAGAGGAATTGCATCTTGATCAACCAAATGAGCCTATTTATATGGATGAACCTGCAGTGCCATGAATTCTGAAGAAGAAATATATATAGAAGAAGAATCTTCTGATACATCTATCAATTCTACTGCAGAAGACCAAATAGAATTTGATGTCCCTTATAATGCATTGGTTGATATTAATAATCAAGAAGATTGGGAAGAATATTATTTTGCTAGTCAAGAGTCAGTTCACAATAATATTGATATTGAAATGAAAGAATCCTTATCTGAAAACCCAAGACCAGAAAATCTTAGAGCTTATGCTACATCTGGCTATATTCTAAATATTGATAAACTGGGAGATCCTTATGATGCTATCTGCACATGGTGTGATACTCTTGAAAATTATTTTGATACCAGAGGATCTCCATGGAATGAAGCGAGTAAAGTCCTTTATGCCGTAAGATTAATGTCTGGAAAGCTTAGGAATTGGTGGAATTCATTACCTGACAATGGGATCATCTCTATAGATGATGATGGTGATGAATTTGTGAACGAAAAAGATTTGGATCATAATGACATATCAGCAGAAGGGTTCTCTTTGTTAAAAATACCTCTTATTGCTTTGTTTGCCGGTAATAGGAAAAATGAAGTCTTAGAAGCAGAAAAGATTCTTTTCTCTCTACAGCTGAAGGATTTAGGCAAACTTAGAAAGTATAATTTGGTTTTTGAAAATTTCATGATAGCAGCCCATAAATTGCATGATCCCACAACCAACAAATATTATTTGAGTTCTCTACCTTGTGGTTTAGGGGAATCTGCTGAAGATCACGTGATGAATAAGTATAAAACCATAGTAGATAAATATGGTTTTGTGGATTTGAAAAATTTGGTTACTTATAAGTTAGACAAGGGTTGTTTGACAAAAGCTCTCAATGATAATAAAGACCAATATAATTCCTCCTGTAACATGAAGGATTATTGTGATTTACCACCTCTTAGTCAATTGAAAGATTTCAAATATGTCAGAAAATTTAGAAAATCTTCATGTGGTAAACATTGCAGTTGTAAAAAGTGTAAGAGGTCTTATGATGATGACAATATGGAAAAATCATTTCATCATAAGCATCACAGATATAAGAAAAAGTATAGATTAGCTCCTGTAAATAAGCATTCTTTTAAGAAAAGAGGTCCTCCCAAATATTTGTTCAGAAGGCATAAACAATCTAGTGGACATAGAACTGTAAAATGTTTTATCTGTAAAGGTCCTCATTATGCCACTAATTGTCCTCAGAAGGGAAAACAAGCTAATAAGATTTATGCTTTATTTTCTGAACAAGATGTAAATAAAGATTGGGATATTGTACATAGTTCTGAAGCTTTACATCAGCTTGTTGATAATGATTTTTTTGAATTACTTGAGGTTCTTCCAGAGCAGCTTAATATGGCCAGAGACAAGCACAGAAAGATTAGTTCTTCTAGTAACAATTTCAAATTTTTATCCAATTCATCAGACGACAACACTACTATTACCAGTGTTGTTAAAAAAGCTATCAAAGATTTAGATTTCAAGATCAGTATGGCTAAAGCCAAGGACCCCTATCGATTGCCTGGCTCTACTGACGAAAGAAAAGTTGCTGCCAAGAAGCAAGCTAAAGACATTAAGCAATGGGAAGCTGAAAAAGATTCCCTCTGTGCTCAGCTCAAAAAAGGTAAAACTCCTTTTACCAGATCTTCCAAGGCTCATCTCTTGTCTCCTCCTCGGTCTCGGTATTCCAAATCCCATAAGTCTTCCCATGGTTATGTTGCACCTTCCTGGAAGTCCCATAAGTCCTTCCGATCTCATCAGTCTCCTCCTGTGTGACCACCTCCATCCTTAGGTCGCTCTATGGATTCTATGGCTGTAAACATAGATCGTTGTCATGAAGAGTTGCTCATTTTGACTCGCCAAATTACTTTGCAACAAAAATCCCTCGATCAACTCACTTCTATCGTGGGGGAATTGGGAGATATCATTTTAAAAGTAGAAAATTCTGGTTCTAAATCATCCCCATCAGTCTCTGTACAATCTCCCAAAAACATTCCAAAATATGAACCCGCTAATGCTTTGTTTATTGTAGAAAATTGTACATATATTCGCATCAATCTTCAGTTTCTTGGTTACAAGCCCATTCCAATGGACACCTTTGTAGATTTTGGATCCTCTAGAAACTTTGCAAATACTAATGCTATTCCTCCAGAATTTTGGAAACCCTAGCCTGAGATTCCTGTTGGTGTAGCTATTAATGGCCAAGATGTGCAATATGGAAGATATGCACAGGATGTTCCTATAGAAATTCAGGGTAAGAGATTTGTGACAGACTTCATTGAGCTTAAAGGGCTTAGAGGAGATGTTCTCCTAGGTTTTACTTTCCTGACTAAATATCAACCATTTGTGCTAAGAGTGCATGAAATTTCTCTCTGCCATGAAGATGGTCAAATCAAAATCCCTGCACTAAAGGTTGTTAACCATAAGTCTTTGGATAGAAAACTTGGAGATAAAAGGTCACCCAGAATGAGCCAGAAAGAAAACATAAACTTGCAAACTCAGAAGCTTCCACCTTTGTTGGAACCTGTTAAAATAAGATTTGAGCAAGAATGTTGCAGTATGAATCCTTTGCAGTTCTAGTCTGAAGATCATGAAGAATGTGAGATTAAGATCAAGCCTAAATATTCATCTGTCATTCCTTTTGAACCTGCATATCTGATGAGTCCATCTGAAGTTAAAGAGATTGATGAACATCTGATAGAGTTGCTAGAAGGTAAGTTTATTAGAGACAGCATGAGTCCTTTTAGCTATCCAGCCTTTTTGGTCAATAAAAGAGTAGAGCAGATCAGAGGAAAGAAAAGGTTTTGTATCAATTATAAACCTCTAAATGATATCATTCTTCCATTCAATTATCCAATACCTTTCAGTACTAATTTGATTTGCAGAGCAGCATCAAAGAAAATATTTTCCAAATTTGATTGCAAACCAAGATTCTAGCAAATCAAGGTTACAGATACAGATAGGTATAAAATAGCATTCTCAATTCCTCAAGGTTTGTATGAATGGAATGTTATGCCATTTGGTTTAAAAACTACTCCTGCTTATTTCTAAAGAAAAATGGATCAAGCTTTGAGAAGCTTAAAAGATTTTTGTGTTGTTTATATTGATGACATCATTGTTTTCTCTAATGATATGACCCAGCATTTACAGCATTTAGAATCTTTGTATAATACTATCAAGCAGCATGGAATATGTTTGTCTGCAAAAAAGCTTGTAATTGGCCAAGAAGACATTGATTTCCTTGGACTAATTTTGTCCCATGGGAAAATTAAATTGCAGTCTCACATACTGAAACACATCAATGAATTTCCAGATGTATTGATAGGAATAAAACAAATCCAGAGATTTTTAGGTTGTCTGAATTATGTATCTCCATTTTACAATGGTTTGGCTAAAGATAGGAAGAAGTTGCAAAATTAGTTAAAAGAAGGAGCTGGACCCTGGACTCAAGAGCTTACAGAAATTGTGCAAAAAATCAAGTCCAAATGTCAACATTTGCCTACACTACATTTGCCTGATGAAAGTTTTCCTTTAATATTATATACAAATGCTTCTGATGATGTTTGGGGTGCTGTTCTATTGCAGGAAATTCCTTTGAAAGGATCACAAGTTTGCGGTTACAGGTCAGGTACCTTTACTGACACAGAATGTAGATATACTATCTAAGAGAAAGAGATTCTTGCAGTCAAAAAAGGAATTAAGAAGTTTAAGATTTTTCTTAAACCTGCACATTTCGTAGTCCACACAGATAGTCAACCTATGAGGTCTCTCCTCAAGAAAAAGCCTCATAAAGATCTAGCTCATGGAAGAATAACGAGGTGGTATCTGGATTTTATCAGCTATGACTTTGATATTGAATGGATTCATGGTGAAAACAATCCTCTTGCAAATAGTCTCACCAGAGAAATGGCTAAAATTACAGAACCAGTCTACATGCTAATTGAGATTGGTGACACCATGACAAGGAAAGATGGCATAGAAGTGTATGAATGTACTGATGACAGAGGAAAACCAATTTGGGTACCATAGTTGCCTACAGAAATCATTTCTCCAATCCTAGAAGTGTTCTTCTTGAACAAATGGTTAGATGAATTAAGAAGTAAGATCAGAGAAAGTTATGAAAAAGGAATTCTCACTCCTTCTGATTCTTATGATCTTCTTGAACTATTTGGTCTAGAAGAAGCACAAATTGATTTCATGCTAAGGAATGGTCTACAAATGGATATCTGCATCACATCTCTTCTTCCAATGCATTGGACTTACAGAGACAAGAAAAATTTGTTAAAGGTTGCTAAATTTGGTTTCATTAACAGCATAACAATTTCTCAGATAGAATTTGAAGACTATGCTAATATCTTCATGGGAATAAATAACAGAATCTTGCAGCCTGACATGAATGAGTTTTTTGATCATATTCAGAAAAACTTTGGATGGTCTGTTGAAGAAGGTTTGTGTGGACCATCAGGATACCTGGTACATCCTCATGGATACTGCCTTCCAAGGATCAAATCAAGAAAATCATCTACACCTTTCATCCCCGACAAGATGTTTTGGATGTCATATTCAGACCCATACCACGTGAACTTTTACCACCCACAGACATTTCTAGTTTAGGCTAGCACATGGCCTTGTCAGTGCCGTGACGTCAGCCACATTATGATCCGACAATAGGATGCAACCCTATCTAAAAAGCAAGATCCTCATAGTCACTTTTGAGTGTAAAGTGAGTCATTCATCCCATACAGTGTATTTAATGGGAATATTATTGTACTCTCACTGTAGTTAGTGCTCATGGATATGACTGCTTTACAGCTATCCTCCTCCTACAGTTGTGCTACGTGTCCGATTCCTATGGTCGGACTTATAGGTTAGTTTTTAGTTTTGGAGTCTGGTTGGACTTATAAATAAGGCCTTCAATCCCTCATTCAGCATTCAGAGTTCGAGAGATTCAAAGAGTCTAAAGTTTTAGGTCCCAGGATAGCAAGATTATGCACTTGTTCTGCGCTTTGTGCGAACTAAACAATCAGAAATTGCTTTTGTAACCTTCTGAGAAATAATAAGAGATCTGTTATTTGGCTTTAATATGTTCCGCTTGAAATGGTTGTTCTGGAAGAACCTCAAGTAATTTAAAAAAATCATTATCAACAAGCTAATGTAAAGCTTCAAAACTATGTACAATATCCCAATCTTTATTTACATCTTGTTCAGAAAATAAAGCATAAATCTTATTAGCTTGTTTTCCCTTCTGAGGACAATCAGTGGCATAATGAGGACCATTATAGATAAAACATTTTACAGTTCTATGTCCACTAGATTGTTTATGCCTTCTGAACAAATATTTGGGAGGACCTCTTTTCTTAAAAGAATGCTTATTTACAGGAGCTAATCTATACTTTTTCTTATATCTGTGATGCTTATGACGAAATGATTTTTCCATATTGTCGTCATCATAAGACCTCTTACACTTTTTACAACTGCAATGTTTACCACATGAAGATTTTCTAAATTTTCTGACATATTTGAAATCTTTCAGTTGACTAAAAGGTGGTAAATCACAATAATCCTTCATGTTACAAGAGGAATTATATTGGTCTTTATTATCATTGAGAGCCTTTGTCAAACAACCCTTGTCTAACTTATAAGTAACCAAATTTTTCAAATCCACAATACCATATTTATCTACTGTGGTTTTATACTTATTCATCACATAATCTTCAGCATATTCCCCTAAACCACAAGGTAGAGAACTCAAATAATATTTCTTGGTTGTGGGATCATGTAATTTATGGGCTGCTATCATGAAATTTTCAAAAACCAAATTATACTTTCTAAGTTTGCCTAAATCCTTCTGCTGTAGAGAGAAAGGAATCTTTTCTGCTTCTAAGACTTCATTTTTCCTGTTACCGGCAAACAAACCAATAAGAGTTATTTTTAACAAAGAGAACCCTTTTGCTGATATGTCATTACGACCCAAATCTTTTTCTTTCACAAATTCATCACCATCATCATCTATAGAGATGATCCCATTGTCAGGTAATGAATTCCACCAATTCCTGAGCTTTCCAAACATTAATCTTATGGCATAAAGGACTTTACTGGCTTCATTCCATGGAGATCCTCTGGTATCAAAATAATTTTCAAGAGTATCACACCATGTGCAGATAGCATCATAAGGATCTACCAGTTTATCAATATTTAGAATATAGCCAGATGTAGCATAAGCTCTAAGATTTTCTGGTCTTGGGTTTTCAGACAAGGATTCTTTCATTTCAATATCAATATTATTGTGAACTGACTCTTGACTAGCAAAGTAATATTCTTCCCAATCTTCTTGATTATTAATATCAACCAATGCATTATAAGGGACATCAAATTCTTATTGGTCTTCTGCAGTAGAATTGATAGATGTATCAAAAGATTCTTCTTCTATATATATTTCTTCTTCAGAATTCATGGCAGCTGCAGGTTCATCCAATAAATAGGCTCATTTGGTTGATCAAGATGCAATTCCTCTAACCAGTCTTTTAGAGGCTCTGTATGTTGCATCATATGCTCTTTCTGTTTGGGAAGTACTAGCTTAGTAAGCATTGGAGCAGTTTTACTTCTTCTTTGAGGAGTCTTGGCTACTGGTTCATCAGTTTCTTCAACAAAGGAAATACTTTTTCCCTTCTAAATTTTGGGTCTGGTAAAAGTTTCAGCCTTTTGGGACTTTGTTTCTTCAGGTTCTTCCTCTGAACTATCTTTGCCTTTCTGAGAAACACGAATTTTCTTAGCATATTTTCTAATCTTTTCTAGCTTATGAGCTACATGTTCCAGTAAAGCTTTCTGTTCTTGAGCTTGAGTTTCATTCTTATTATCAGATATGACTACATTTTCATTGATCCTGGTAGCCATAGAATCTATTCTTTGGGCAAGATTGTAAACCTGAGTCTGCTGAGACTGAATATTTTTAATGCTGAAATTTACTGAGCCAGAATCATTCAAAAGAGAAGTAGACTGCTTATCTATCTTATTTACAACAGTCTCTATCTTATAAACTATACTTTGAACTTGAGACAGAGTTTCTTGTGCAGAGACAATTCTATTGACACCTATTTTAGTGTCTACAGCCATATCATCTAGGTTGTCTTGAGCAGACAACATCCATTGAGATTGCCAATTACGTTGGGCTTCAGAAGTCTTTTGCTTACCTCCTACTCTTGTATGTAATCTAGCTTCATACTTACCCCAAAGTTGTTTATCAGGATTTAATACTGTGAACCTTTCTTGGGTTGGCCATCTACCAGGTACATAATGTTCTACTTCAGGAGTAGTAGCTGGATCTACCTAGAATACTTTCTTTTCTTTTCTTTCAGCACTATATCTGGGCAAATGTTCTCTTAACATACAAGCATGATCTGGCATTTTGGGAATGTTAGACAATCTAATCCCTTTTTGCTTTCTATCTTGCTAGTCATCTTGTTCTTGCCTTGGAGCAAGATGGAGTCTTGAGCTAACTTGTCTAGCTAATTTTTCCACTAGAACTGGATCATTGCTAAGATCAGAAGCTAATACAAAAGAAGACCTTGATGGATAGGGATTAAGAGACTGAGATGCTTGAAATCTTTGAGAACTACTAGAAGATGTGGAGCATTCTTCTGGATTGTAATCCACATATGGTTTTCTGTTAGTGCTAGCATATGCATGGGCCATAGAGAAACTTCGTTTGAGAGGTTGTTGTCTAGATGGTTGTTCATCTTCTACTGGTTGGACCAAGATGGTTTGGTCTGGGACTAATTGTAATGTAATGGGTGCTACTCTTCTGGACTAGAAATAAGGTCTTTCAGAGAACCTGTTTCTTTGGATTGGAAGATCCACAAACTAAGGTTTCTGTTTATCTAATAATTTTTGAATACCTGGGAAGCCTATGTCAAAACCAGTGTGGTCTATAAACTAACCATAATCAAGGAGGTTTGAGGAACCTAGTACAAAACCTACCCCCGTGGCAAAAGAAACTAGTGGAGAGACAGTATTTAAAAGCAGATAAACACAGTGGCCTCCAATGGTAGAATAAATAGAACCAGGCATAAGAGAGATGCCTTTAACTTGTAAAAGTAAACAAAAGGGAGAAGAGATAAATTTATCAGAAAGAGAGGGTAAAATTTGGTTGGACAGAAATACAACCATCTCCTTTCTCTTTACTCAATACACCTCTAAATTGGGCTATAACAGCTTGGTCCCAAATCTAACACCTAGTGTCAATTAAAGTAGCAAAAAATTCTGCACCTATATCATAGTTAAAATGCGGGTGAACAATAATGTCTACGTGAGGAAAATGAACATGGAAATATCCTTTATCACTCCATCGAACGACATTGTCAGGTAATAAAAATGGAAGATAAATCAGACAAATACCAGTACCAGAGACTAAAAGATTCACTTCAAACTGATGGACAGAGTCACAAAACTTAGCTTTAATGCCCTTTTTAGGATAGAAATTGGATATCTTTAGATCAGGAAACTTAAAATTGCCTTTTTCGTCTACAACATGATTATCTGAATCTTGGAAGTAATTATGTAAAACTTGGGATAGAGAAGAACTAGCATTGATAGATCTGTGTAATGCCATGATGAGAATGAACTTACTGATTATCATTCGCGATATTCCCTGCTACTTTAGTCACTTTACTGCCCTTCACATGGCTCTTTCCTTCAGCCTCTAAAATGGGACTTACTCTGACCTCCACAGGTACTACAACATGCTACTTAAAAAAGCTTTCAGATATTCTCAGAAGACAAACACAAAGCACAATACATGGCTCTGATACCATTTCAAGCGGAACATATTAAAGCCAAATAACAGATCTCTTATTATTTCTCAGAAGGTTACAAAAGTAATATCTGATTCTTCAGTTCGCACAAAGCATAGAACAAGAGCATAATCTTGCTATCCTGGGACCTAAGACTTTAGACACTTTGAATCTCTCCAACTCCAAATGCCAAATGAGGGAGTGAAGGCCTTATTTATAAGTCCAACCGGACTCCAAAACTAAAAACTAACCTATAAGTCTGACCATAGGAAACGGACACGTAGCACAACTGTAGGAGGAGGATAGCTATAAAGCAGTCATATCCATGAGCACTAACTACAGTGAGAGTACAATAATATTCCCATTAAATACACCGTATGGGATGAACAGCTCACTTTACACTCAAAAGTGACTATGAGGATCTTGCTTTTTAGATAGGGTTGCATCCTATTGTTGGATCATAATGTGGCCGACATCACGGCACTAACAAGCCCATGTGCTAGCCTAAACCAGAAATGTCTGTGGGTGGTAAAAGTTCACATGGTATGGGTCTGAATATGACATCCAAACCATCTTGTCGGGGATGAAAGGTGTAGATGATTTTCTCGATTTGATCTGGATAAGCAATGTCCATTTCAGTTCTTGCAGCAATGAGAGCTGGATGTAAAGATGGGATAAGATCATTCAAAATAGCTTTAGCAAACCAATTAAATGTTAAACAATAGTATTCTACCCTTGGAAGGTGTTGTTCTCAAAATTAGCTACGCTCGTTTTTGTAGACAACCCCCACAAAACTTGTTTGTTTCGTGAATCTACACTTTAAGTTTGCAAATCGAGACAAGATTTCCTTGGTCTCATGCGAAGTCATTTGACATTCCAAACTGATCTGTGACATTCCCTTGAATCAATTTTTTGATATGCACGAAGATTGTTTAAGTCATAACCTGGTTAAAAAATAACAATTTTTAGTTATTTTTCAGGTATTTGCCAAATTTTTGTTTTAATATGTAAGAGCGGTGTTTTCAACCACTATTACATATTTTGAAGTTTGTTTTAATATGCAATAGCGGCATTTTTAGCTGCTATTACATATGTTTCATTTTTGTTTGATGTGTAATGGCGGCCCAATCACCCGCCGTTACATATGAGTGTAAACTCTGCCTGCCGGAACGGCTAAAACATCCGCTCCAACAAGATCTCTGGGTCTTTCAACTTGGAGTGACATTAATGATCGCTCGTGCCAGGTATTAATGGTTTGACTTTGATCTTTTAAATATGATGTTTAACTCATTGTCTCTCGTCATTTTCTCTATTCAAAACCTTCCCAGTTGATTATTGATCCCTTCCTCGAACTGTTGATTGCGCCAATATTTAGATTCAAACGAATTTCAAGTGGCCATCTTCGCGTATAGGGTTTTTCCTTCCTTAACAAGTAAGCTCATTAAATATCTTTCTAGGGTTTCTCTAAATGATTATCAATAGTCCTGTTGTTTCAAATTTATCATTTATTTTGTTGTGTTTCTGTTTAAAATTGTCATTTTTGATTTGGTCTTTTGTGTCGAGTCCTAGATTTTCTGTGGTTTGTTCGTGCCCTAGGTTTTAGGATTGATGAGTGAAGTCTTTACCACAAGCACAGACCAAATTCTAGTCGGTAAAAATGCCGACAAAGCATCTGATGTAATATCAATGTTTGGGCGGCAATCTCCGCCGCCCTTACACAGAAGACTTGTTCATACCATATGCAGTGTCAGCTATTATCGCCGACTGAACACAATAAAGACAAGTGTTCATATCATATGCATTGTCGATTAGAGTCGCCACTCAAGTACCTTCAACATCGAATTTGTTCTACATGTAATGGTGGTAATTTTCGCCGCCCTTACACTAAAACATGCATGTTCATTCCCATTATATGCATAGGCGGCTGATACACCCGCCTGAGCACTTGAGATTTTCACTCATTACATGTAATAGCGGTAATATTAACCGCTCGAGCATGTTACAAACAATCTCCCAAACACATGCGACGGCGGTGTTTTTCACCGCCTTTACACCTGGAGATTCTTTTAACCTGCAATGGTGGCCGAAACACCCGCTCAAGCATATTTTCCTAAATTTTTTCCAACATAGGGAAAATTTGCCTTTCAAAACTAAAAGCCCGCTTTTGCCTTCACCTTGATTTGTGCACTCAAGCCCTTCAAACGCATGCCTTCCTATCCATGATCGTCAAAACGCAGTTGACCCAGTTTATCCAATTTTTCCCCTAACTACGAGATCATGGCCTTTTGCAATTCTCAATCAACGTTCGTGGTGTTCAAATTCATAGTTTTCTCCAAAGCTCATGTCAGAATCATCTCTGTCAAAGTCCAGAGCCATGAAGTAAAAGTACCAGGGTGTCTTCTTGGTAACGATAGTGCAGTCAAACGTTGATGAAATCAGAGACACAGAAATTGGGCATGTGGACTTGGCTGAGTTCATAGATAGGACTAAACAAGAAAATCCCTCCAAACCTATGCAGAAAATCATTGACAATAGTATTCATTTGGTTGCGTCATTTCCAGTCAGTGCACACAATCCTGAATTTGTTCTACAAGTGGCCAATCATTACAACAGGGACACTAGAGCTGTGACGGACTCGCAGGGAAATGTAATCATGAGATTAGATGCAGAATTCATGGACAAAATTATCATGTGTCCACCAATTGAAAACGTTGGGCGGATTGATTTTTCTCAGGGTCAACAAGACTATGATAATGATGTGGAATCTGCTAGGAGGTATATAAACAACAAATGGTTAAAGATTCCTAGGGTGACTTTGACCAAATGGCCAAAGGACCTTCACAGGAGTGATTTTGTGGAGGAAGTGTGTGATTTGATTACTCTTTTGAGTCGCATCAGAGGACTCCCTTCCGCTTCCAAATTCTAGGATTGGATGTACACTTACATCAAAGTGATTCTATGAGGTAATCAGAAGATATTCTGGGGTGAACAAATCAAAAATGCTTTGCATGAGCAATTGATAAGAGTCAACACCACCTTCAAATTTTACATGACCTCTTATCTTGTCTATGTTGCTGCCAGCATGAGAAACTTTCTAGGATTGACCCAAGTGGGAGACAGGAGATTGGTTCCAGTGTATGAATACTACCCTCAAATCACTCTAAAGGGGTCAATTCATCATTTCAGAAGAGTCAATGATGCGTTCTTCTCAGTTTTCATGTGCTTATGGGATGATCAACTGGTTCAAAGAAGAGTTTCTGATGAAGCATGGCAGGTTGTAAATTCTTTTGGTTGCTTGTTCTTGCAATTTCCTACCTTCACATATCTTCGGGTAGGATACTATCCTGGCTACCCTTACATGCTGCCACGGTATCCCAGTGATTGCATTGTTCTCATGGAGCTTTGCAGACAACTGATTGTGGTACACAACAAACAGATGGAGCTTAAGAAATCAGGGATAAAGTTTCCCATTGAAATTGGCAAGTACTCGGTTCAATCTACCAACAAAGCAAAGATAATTGACTCCGAGTTGCAGTTGGTCACCAAGAAGACCTACAAGAAAAGAAATCATTTTGACTTCAGAAGGGTTCAAGATAAAATCAAGAGGAAGTCAACTTTTCATGTGCCAATGGTCGAAGACATATGGGCGGATCTTAGGACTCAAAATGAGATCAGAAAAATGGATTTCTGCAGACTTCATCTAAGCCAAATTGAAGAACTAGGACTCGCTGATATTCCAGATGGAATGGAGGATGATGGAGATGTCCTAGATCACAAATATGAGGCAGAAAATGTTGAGGCTTCACCTCTCCTAGAGGTGAAATGGTCAGTCAAAGAGGAGACATCCATCAGGAAAAGATTTCAACCAATACTAGCAAACACCAACTTGTGGTTGAAAAGCAAGGGAATTAAGTTGAAAGAGTTCCTTACAGGGTCTGAAGAAGAGATATAGGAGCAAACAGGTAAGAAGGTGGAGAACCAAACTAAGAATAGGAGTGACACCCCTTCTTCCTCCAAGGTACACAAACCAAAGATCAAATTTGTATCTAAGGGAGGAAAGAAGAAGGAAACCACAGAGGCTTCTGATGCCACTAAGTCAGATGTTGAAGATACTAATGATGATCAGATGGAAATTGAAGATGTTGAGACTGAAGAACAAAATGTTCAAAAGTCTAAAACAAAGGTATCTGATGAAGCTGAACAAGGTGAAGATGAAGATACAGAGGTAGAACGACTTGATGGTTCCCCTCAGACTCCCGTGAAAGATCTTCCCTCCGAGACACAAGTTCTTACACCTCCTCCTCATGTTCTAGTTTCTAATAGTTTGCCAGTGATGTCAAGTGTTCCTCTTTCTCCAATTTTTGTTTCTTCTGACAATACTCCTCCATCTATGAAAGCTAGCTTTGGAACTATTTTTGATTCTTCTTGTTCCATTCCAAGCTTATCTTCCCCTTCTTTTGATATTGGGGAACAAACTATTTTAGAGAACCTTCTTGATGCTTCACAAAAGGTTGTTGATACAGGTGTTGTGTTTACCAACACAAGCCCAATTGTCACCATCATGGGTACAAGCATGGAGCTGGCCAAGCAAGTATGACGAAGTCAGGAAGGAGAAGGAGTAGTACAAAGCAAAAGCAGAACAACTTGCTACTGTCCTTCAAAAAATAGTGAAGTCATCAGAAATAGTAGAGCCTATGGCTGTGACAGTGGAAGATCCCCTGATACAGAAGGTTGAAAAAGCACAAGCCAGAGGTAAGGTAGTGGGGGAAGTAGTGGAGCGGTTGTTGGCTCAAGGATGAGTTCTGTTAAAAACTGCTATGGAAAGGAAAGACAAAATGGACAAAGCTAAAGCTGAGTTGGACAATCTGGTAGATCTACTTTCACAAGAGCTGTAAGATCAAGAAGAGAGCCTAGAAGAGTGGATAGACATGAAGAAAATCAAGATAAAGAATCTGATCACCATTGGGGTCATCACCAACAGGGAATCATATCTTAAGACTAAGGAGACTCTAGCTCATCATATTTTCACAATAAAGAGTCTACTTGAAGATCTGTGCCAAGCTCAGGAAGCCAGTGAAGATAGTGATGTCACACTCTTACATCGGCTAGAAGAACTTCCTTGCACCTTGACAAGGGAAGATCATAGTTTCCTCACAGCATAGGAAATGATAAGTTCTTTTGAAGAAATGGTACAAAAGAAATTGTAAGAGGAAGCTCCCTCAGTGCTCACAATGGATAGCCTGTATGATCAACATTCAACTCTGGAAAACTTGAAGGATAATTTAGACAAGCATGAAAAGGTGGTAAAGGCGGTGAAAGATTCAATTCTCTGAGCTCACACCATCTCTAAAAACACAGCAAAACTAGATGCATGTGAGATGTTAGTCATTCAAACCATGTACCAGACTTCCTGAGGAAAAAAGATGGAGGAAGCTAGTGCCTTAGCTTGTTTTTCTTAGATGTTATGTAAGTTGAATTTTGTTTTGGACATCTACACGTGTAATTTTCCAAAATGTAATTACATGTGACACAAGAGAAGTCCTAAGTCAAATAGGACTCTTTTGTGGAATAAGTCAAAGTAGTTGTAGATTTCCTAAATTTTCTCAAGGCCTCTCCCTATAATTAAAGAGGACCTCTTATGTAAATATTATCTTTTGTCTATTGCAAGAAAACTCTGGCGAATTGAGAAGAAAATCAAGACTTTGTGCTTTTTGTGAAAATCAATATTCAAATATTTATCAATACAAGAAAGCAAGTTCAATTCCAATCTTTGTCTTGGGATTATTTGTATTGTGATAGTTTTGTTCTTACGTCTTGCTATCATAATCTTATTTGATAATAATTAAAGTGTGGAGTTTGTTTCAAGTGATTGAAGAGCGCTCTTAATTTGATTCTGATAAACTTTGTGTTATCAAATCAATTGTGGGTTATATGTTCATGTTTGTGAGAATACAATAGTTTGGAGACTTTGTGCTGCAAGTTGTTATATTCGATTTACTTTTGTCATCTTGAAGAGGAGTGAAGACTTTGGGCTGCATTTTACTTCAAATAGTTATGTTTACAAGTAGTAAGTGAGGTAACAAAAAACTTTGTGTTTCTGTGATTTTGTGATAATTTATAAGTCTTCTATGAAGAGTTTGAAGTATAAACATCTATTCTAAAAAAAGAGAATGAGATGAGATGGAACCACCATAAACATAGTATTTAGTGTACATAAATTTCATAAGTTGTTTGGTTTGCATAAGTCAAATAGTTAGAGGGAACCTCCCCTTGCTGAGAGGAGAGACTTTGTCTCATCATAGCTGTGGCTGATATACCCATTTTGTTGTTAGTGAGTTAACAACAAAATATTCACCCAACAGTTTTTTGGCGACTCTGCTGGGGAAGGAACGCTCAACTTGAAGCCTCATGCTCCGAGTCAAAGCATTTTCAGTTCTTTTCCATTTTCTTGCAAAATTGTGTTTACTACATTCTGGCAGATTCCCGGTACACCAGAAGCAAGAGGGCTCAGGGTATTATTGATCCTGCATTTGAATTGATGCAGCAAAATAATTTTAGATTCTTAACTCCACGACCTCATCTTCAATGCACCAGGAGTTTTCCCCCTACAAACACCAGGTCTCCAATACTAGGTGAAATTTCTAGTGCTAACAGAGTTTTGGCTATTCATACACCACCAAGGTTTGTTATACCACCTTTCAATTAGCGCGTCATGGTAGCCCAAGGCCCTTGGGGTAATACCTTTGGTCCTCTAAATTTGACCCCACCATTGCATGAACTACCTCGTAGTTCAAGAAAGAATTTTCCCAAGTTCTATGGTGACGAGAAAGTTCATCCTGATGAGCACATTGCGGCTTTCTGTATAGCCTATGGTGTGATAGGTGTTGAACACGAAGATGTTGTACGACTCTTTGTAGAGACACTACAAGGTGCTGCTGCAGACTGGTTTTACCACCTTTGAGCTCAGACCATAACGAGCTGGGCTACTCTCAAAACCAAGTTCGAAGCCAGGTTTAAACCTGTGGAAGATGCTCATGCATTGTTGGCACAGCTGCCACAGATGAAAAAGGAACCTCATGAACCAATGCGAGATTTCATCGCTAAGTTCAACAAATTGAGAAATAGGATTCCCACCACCGCTGAGCCAACAGCGGAGAATCTTAAATGTTTCTTTATCAATATACAACTTTCAGAGGTGAGTTTTCTATTGAGGCGAGCTGCTCCTACTGATCTTGTTGTAGCTCAGATCCTGGCAACTAAAGTGGAAGATGATCTTATCCTTGCGGGTAAGATAAGAAGGGATACTAATAGAAATAAAAGTTCCTCTTCTACTGAGAATGCTTCCACAAGCACCACTGACCCCATGGTGCAAAAGCTAGCAAATGAATTGCTAGCTCTGAAGAGACAAATGTCCCAAGGTATGTCCGTGCCTCCTTCTTACCAAGATATACCAAGGAGGACATTTCCAAATAATTCATATCAAGGCAATGCTGCAAGGAATCAAGGGGAACACAACCGTCTTCCGCCTACACAGGATAAGCTCGCCATTGAAGCAGCGCCAGTCAACTCTGTTGTTGGCTATTATGAAGTTGAAAATGAACTTTCTTTCCAACCTGAGTTGGATTATGAAAATGGTGCTAATCTCTTCACAGAAGGAGAAGAAGAGTTAGCTGGCAACTCTACCATCAGCTTTCTAAACTATCAGGATGAAGCTGAAAAAGGAGAAGTGTGTGAAGGAGCATACGTCGTTTTCACTAGGTCTCAAAATCAGTGAGCTCTCCAAGCTGATAAAGGGAAGGTGAGAGAAGAATCTCAACTGGTGATTTCAATCGCTAAATGGGGGACTCCGCTACCTTTCCACTCAAAAGACCTGATGGTTAATAAACAAGTAAGTGCCTCTAATGAATTTGTACCTTCCACTTCTACTCCTCAGACTAGTGCTATCTCTACCAAAAATCAAAATAATGGTTTTTCTTCTTCCATGTCTAATTCTTTTTAGCAATTTGATATAATAGATCATGCTAGGAGAACTAAGATACAAATGTCTGAAGTTGAGTATCTACAGGCTAATCCTGAACAATTTGATAGATTAGCCAAATATGTCAAAAATAAGGCCGTCCCTGTAGGACAAGAGTTTCCCAAAGCTACTCATGACTCCTCCAAAAGTAAACCTACCCAAAACAATCTTGTCACTACTCCCCCTGAAGCCTCTGGAAAAATTGAACCTTTCTATGTTTCCCTATTAGTGAATGGTCATAAATTGAGCAATTGCATTATAGATTCCGGAGCCTCTGACAATGTTATGCCTGCTAAGGTAGCAGATGCCCTTGGCCTCACCTTAACCAAAACTTTTGGGAGGTGTTTCTCTATAGAAAATAAGCAAGTTTCACTTTTGGGTCAAATCAAAGACACCCAATTTGCATTTGCAGCTTTTCCGGATAAGAGAATCAAGATGACAGTCCTAGTAGCTGATGTTCCAGCTTCATACGGCATTCTTCTTGGGCATAATTTCTGCAAGGATGTAGGTGGGGAGCTAAACATGGATTTGTCTGAAGCAAGGATACATGTTAAAGGTGTCATGCAGAAGCTGCTTCCTGAGAAGGAGGCGAAATACATTATTACTCAAATATCAAATCCCAAAGTTCAAATTTTGTTTGAGTCCTCGGGAAGGGGTAACTATTTCCTGTCTACCAAAGATGGTTCTGGTTCATCAGATGAGAGTACATCAGATGATAGCTTGGATATGTCAGATGGAGACTCAGAAGAGTTTTCAGATGAAAGTTCAGGTGGGGGTATAGTAATACCGGATTCTTCCCTCACTGACGAAGAAGAGTCTCTTGACCAAAGAAAGTCCAAGAAATCAAATTCTGATGAAGTCTGGATTTTAGAGTTTGATGGCAGCTGTTCTCCTATCGGTTCTGGAGCCGGAATGGTCTTGATATCGCCACAAGGTGATATTTTACCTTTTTCATACAAGTTACAATTTGATAATACCAATAACACCGTCAAATATGAGTCCTTATTGCTCGGATTGGAAGCTGCGCATGCTAGAGGCGTTAAAATCCTTCATGCTCAAGGGGATGCCGAGTTGGTGGTTTGTCAAGTAAGGAATTTGTACCAAACTAAAAATGAAAGACTGAGACACTATCGCAATCGCGTATGGGATTGCACTGAAGGTTTTGATGCTTTCAACATTTTTGTAGTACCAAGAGAGTTCAATGAACGTGCAGATTCATTGGCTATTTCCACTACTCTCATGGTGCCTCACAAGGATTTCAAAGGAAACAAGTACACTATTGAGCTGGTCTTCCGACCGAGTGTACCTGATAACACTGACCATTGGCAGGTGTTCAATGGTGATAACCAAATCATTGCTTTCCTAGAAAAGATGGATAGCTTTGATGAGCTATACTTTGAAGGAAGTGAATCGCCACCGTGGGAATATGTTTCCGAGTTAGATCCACAGACCGGTGAAGAATTTCTACAATTGAGAGGAAATAAAATCCCAAAAGGTTTGGTTTCTCTTGAGAAACTCTTTGATAAACATGACAGGTATATCAAGCAGCGGCAACAACAACAAGATTCAAGTTCCTTTATGGAATTTGAGCAGGTCAATTTGGGTTTGGAAGCAGATCCTAAGATAGTCAACATTGGAAAATGTTGTACTGCTGATGAAAGATTCAAATTCATTACCCTCCTTCACCATTACATTGATGTTTTGGCTTACTCCTATGATGACCTGAAGTCTTTCAGGCCTAAGGAGGTTCAACATGAAATTCCTCTTAAAGCTGGATCATTGCCTCATAAGTAGAAGCAGAGGCAATACAATCCAAAGATATCAGGTACGATTCTTTCCAAAATTTAGAAGATGCTAAATGCAAGGATAATTTTTCCAATTCATCATTCCACATGGATCGCAAACATAGTACCTATAAGGAAGAAGAACGGAGAAATCCATATCTGTGTTGATTTCCAGAATCTCAACCAGTCTTCCTTGAAAGATAACTACCCTTTGCCCATCATGGACCAAGTGTTGCAAACAGTGACTGGTTCAAAAATGTTGTCTATGTTAGATGGTTTTTTGTGGTATAACCAAGTGGAGGTCAATGAAGTTGATCAATTCAAAACTGCCTTCACCACACCATGGAGCACATTTGCATATCGCAGAATGCCTTTTGGTCTGATCAATGCCAGCGCAACATTTCAGCGAGCGATGGATCTTGCTTTCAGAGATGAGATGGGTAAGTTCATCGTGGTATATCTCGATGACTTGACTATTTTCTCTGAAAACCATCATGATCATGCGCATCATTTACGACAAGTGTTGGAGCGCTGTCGGCAAAATGGTATTTCCCTCAATCCCAAGAAGTCAATTTTTGGGGTGACGGAAGGTAAGCTTCTCGGACACATTGTATCCCGAGAAGGTACTAAGATTGACTCAGAGAGAGTTAAATCTATTCAAAGTCTTACTCTGCCTACAAGTAAGACTGTTGTTCACTCTTTCTTTGGAAAGGTGAATTTTCTGCGAAGGTTCATTCCTGAGTTTGTAGAAAAAACCCGTCGCATTGTTAATATGATGAAGGGTAAGGCCACTTTCCATTGGACTGCAGAGGGTAAGGAAGCATTCAAGGATATCAAGAGAGCTATTGCCCATGCTCTAGTTCTTGTTTGTCCTGACTACACCAAGGATTTTGTAGTCTATAGCTATGCTTCAGAACACACACTTTCAGCTATTCTGGTTCAATAGAATGAAGAAGGCATTGAATCCCCCATATCATTTATGAGTTGTCCTCTCAAAGCTCATGAATTGAAGTATTTGAATATGGAGAAGCATGCATATGCCGTGGTCAAAGCGGTGAAGCATTTCAGGTTCTATATTCTAAACTCACACACTGTTGTCATGGTGCCTGATACAACAGTCAAATCTATCCTAACTCAACAAGAGTTCAGAACAAAGAGAGGTAATTGGATCGCTAAGATCCAAGAATTTGATCTAGATATAAAGCCTACCAAGCTTGTGCATGGTAAAGGTTTGTGTCAATTGATCGTAGATAACGTTCCAAAAGAGACAGGGGACGAAGAAGAAGTTGTGGACACGCCAACTGTCCTTTTTGTTACTACAACTGATGAGTGGTATTCTAATATTGCTCATTTCCTTACCTATGGTGAGTGTCCTTCTCACTTGTCTTATAAGGAAAAAAGAACTGTCAAGTTAAAAGCTACAAACTACGTCCTTTGGGACAATGGTTTGTACAAGAGAAGTCTTGACGGTGTATTTCTCTGTTGCATGGATAAAGCGCAACAAAGTAGACTTTTGGAGTCTTTCCACAATTTAGCTTGTGGAGGACACTTTTTAGCACCTGTAATGGCTCACAAGATTCTGCGAGCTCGATACTATTGGCCCACATTATTCCAAGATACGTATAATTGGGTACGTAGGTGTGAGTTATGCCAACAGTTTGTTGGGAAACCAAAATTGGCAGCATTACCTCTAAAACCAGTGGTGATTGAGGAGCCTTGTCAGCAATGGGGTATTGACTTCATTGGCGCAATGAACCCATCATCAAGTGCAGGACATAACTATGTTCTCACCGCACCAGACTATTTTACCAAATGGGTGGAAGCTATTCCAGTCAAACATGCTACTTCTGAAGTGGTATGCAGTTTTCTTAAGGAGAACATTATTTCCAGGTTTGGAGTTCCAAACAAGATTGTAGTGGACAATGCTACTTGTTTTTCCACTCATGAGACTACTGAATTTTGCTACGAGCATGGGATCATTCTTTCCCATTCTTCAGACTATTATCCACAAGGAAATGGTCAAGCAGAATCAAGCAATAAGAATTTGGTCACTATCATCAGGAAACTGGTAGATGAGAACCAGAGAAATTGGCATAAGGCATTGTTTGATGCTTTATGGGCAGATAGAATTACACCCAAAAGGGCGATAGGCATGTCGCCATTTCAGCTTCTATATGGCCTAAATGAAGAGATACCAATTACTTTACAATTGCCAGTGTTGAAGTTGGTAAAGGCATTGGAAGATAGAACTTTTGATAGTTCTATTGATAAAAGGATCATGTATTTGATTGAACTTGAGGAGCAGCGCACTATGGTGGTGGACCGTATTGCTAAGCACCAAAATCAAGTAAAGAAACTCTTCGACAAGAAGACAAAGGCTCGTCAGTTTCAGATTGGAGATCAAGTCTTGTTGTGGGACAAGAGGAGAGAACCAAAAGGGATGCACGGGAAATTTGATTCCTTGTGGAGAGGTCCATTCACCATTCATCAATTCTGTGGTGAAAATAGTTTCTTACTGGAGTATCAGGATGGAACACCATTCTCGTTGCCTCACAGTGGACAACATCTGAAGCACTTCAATCTCTGAAGTATCAGATAAGTTAAATTATACATTTGTATAGTTTTGTGTTTTTATTTTTGTGTTTTCGTTTAGTCTTTTGTGTCTTTTTCTTTCTTACCTTGACTCTATAGCCCAATGGCATGGATGAAGGCACTTAGAGATTGGATTCTACTTCCTTCAATCATTTTGAAGTTCAATTGAAGGAATTTCCCCAGTTAGAGCCAGCTGTTGTTCTCAAAATCAGCTACGCTCGTTTTTGTAGACAACCCCCACGAAACTTGTCCATTTCATGAATCTATACTTTAAGTTTGCAAATTGAGACAAGATTTCCTTGGTCTCGTGTGAAGTCATTTGACATTCCAAACTGGTCTACGACATTCCCTTGAATCAGTTTTTTGATATGCACGAAGATCGTTTAAGTCATAAACTGGTTAAAAAAATGTCAATTTTTACTTATTTTTCAGGTGTTTGCCAAATTTTTGTTTTAATATGTAAGAGCGGTGTTTTCAACCGCTATTACATATTTTAAAGTTTGTTTTAATATGCAATAGCGGCATTTTTAGCCGCTATTACATATGTTTCATTATTGTTTGATGTGTAATGGCGGCCCAATCACCCACCATTACATATAAGTGTTAACTCTGCCTGCCGGAACGGCCGAAACATCCGCTCCAACAAGATCTCTGAGTCTTTCAACTTGGAGTGACATTAATGATTGCTCGTGCCAAGTATTAATGGTTCAACTTTGATCTTTTAAATATGATGATTAACTCATTGTCTCTCTTCATTTTCTCTATTCAAAACCTTCCTAGTTGATTATCAATCCCTTCCTCGAACCGTTGATTGCGCTAATAGTTGGATTCAAACGAATTTCAAGTGGCCATCTTCGCGTATAGGGTTTTTCCTTCCTTAACAGGTAAGCTCGTTAAATATCTTTCTAGGGTTTCTCTAAGTGATTATCAGTAGTCCTGTTGTTTCAAATTTATCATTTATTTTGTTGCGTTTCTGTTTAAAATTGTCATTTTTGATTTGGTCTTTTGTGTTGAGTCCTAGATTTTTCGTGGTTTGTTCATGCCCTAGGTTTTAGGATTGATGAGTGAAGTTTTTACCACAAGCACAGACCAAATTCTAGTCGGTAAAAACACCGACGAAGCATCTAATGTAATATCAGTGTTTGGGCGGCAATCTCCGTCGCCCTTACACAGAAGACTTGTTCATACCATATGCAGTGTTAGCTATTATCACCAACCGAACACAATAAAGACAAGTGTTCATATCATATGCATTGTCGATTGGAGTCGCCGCTCAAGTACCTTCAACATCGAATTTGTTCTACATGTAACGGCGGTAATTTCTGCCGCCCTTACACTAAAACATGCATGTTCATTCCCATTATATGCATAGACGGCCGATACACCCGCTCGAGCACTTGAGATTTTCACTCATTACATGTAATAGCGGTAATATTAACCGCTCGAGCATGTTACAAACAATCTCCCAAACACATGCGACGGCGGTGTTTTTCACCGCCTTTACACCTGGAGATTCTTTTAACCTCAATGGCGGCTAAAACACCCGCTCAAGCATATTTTCCTAAATTTTTTCCAACATAGGGAAAATTTTCCTTTCAAAACTAAAAGCCCGCTTTCACCTTCACCTTGATTTGCGCACTCAAGCCCTTCAAACTTATGCCTTCCTATCCATGATCGTCAAAACGCAGTTGACCCAGTTTATCCAATTTTTCCCCTAATTGCGAGATCATGGCCTTTTGCAGTTCTCAATCAACGTTCGTGGTGTTCAAATTCATAGTTTTCTCCAGAGCTCATGTCAGAATCATCTCCATCAAAGTCCAGAGCCATGAAGTACAAGTACCAAGGTGTCTTCCCGGTAACGGCAGTGCAGTCAAACGTTGATGAAATTAGAGACAGAAATTGGGCATGTGGACTTGGCCGAGTTCATAGATAGGACTAAACAAGCAAATCCCTCGAAACCTATGCAAAAAATCATTGACAGTAGTATTCATTTGGTTGCGTCATTTCTAGTCAGTGCACACAATCCTGAATTTGTTCTACAAGTGGCCAATCATTACAACAGGGACACTAGAGCTGTGACGGACTCGTAGGGAAATGAAATCATGAGATTAGATGCAGAATTCATGGACAAAATTATTATGTGTCCACCAATTGAAAACATTCGACGGATTGATTTTGCTCAGGGTCAACAAGACTATGATAATGATGTGGAATCTGCTAGGAGGTATATAAATAGCAAATGGTTAAAGATTCCTAGGGTGACTTTGACCAGATGGCCAAAGGACCTTCACAGGAGTGATTTTGTGGAGGAAGTGTGTGATTTGATTACTCTTTTGAGTCGCATCAGAGGACTCCCTTCTGCTTCCAAATTCCAGGATTGGATGTACACTTACATCAAAGTGATTCTACGAGGTAATCAGAAGATATTCTGGGGTGAACATATTAGCAATGCTTTGCACGAGCAACTGATAAGAGTCAACACCACCTTCAAATTTTACATGACCTCTTATCTTATCTATGCTACTGCCAGCATCAGAAACTTTTCGGGATTGACCCAAGTGGGAGACAGGAGATTGGTTCCAGTGTATGAATACTACCCTCAAATCACTCTAAAGGGGTCAATTCATCATTTTAGAAGAGTCAATGATGTGTTCTTCTCAATTTTCATGTGCTTATGGCATGATGAACTGGTTCAAAGAAGAGTTTCTGATGAAGCATGGCAGGTTGTAAATTCTTTTGGTTGCTTGTTCTTGCAATTTCCTACCTTCACATATCTTTGGGTAGGATACTATCCTGGCTATCCTTACATGCTGCCACGGTATCCCAGTGATCGCATTGTTCTCATGGAGCTTTGCAGACAACTGATTGTGGTACACAACAAACAGATGGAGCTTAAGAAATCAGGGATAAAGTTTCCCATTGAAATTGGGAGGTACTCGGTTCAATCTACCAACAAAGCAAAGATAATTGACTCCGAGTTGCAGTTGGTCACCATGAAGACCTACAAGAAAAGAAATCATTTTGACTTCAGAAGGGTTCAAGATAAAATCAAGAGGAAGTCAACTTTTCATGTGCCAATGGTCGAAGACATATGGGCGGATCTCAGGACTCAAAATGAGATCAGAAAACTAGATTTCTGTAGACTTCATCTAAGCCAAATTGAAGAACTAGGACTCGCTGATATTCCAGATGGAATGGAGGATGATGGAGATGTCCTATATCACAAATATGAGGCAGAAAATGTTGAGGCTTCACCTCTCCCAAAGGTGAAATGGTCAGTCAAAGAGGAGACATCCATCAGGAAAAGATTTCAACCAATACTGGCAAACACCAACTTGTGGTTAAAAAGTAAGGGAATTAAGTTGAAAGAGTTCCTTACAGGGTCTGAAGAAGAGATACAGGAGTAAACAGGTAAGAAGGTGGAGAACCGAACTAAGAACAGGAGTGACACCCCTTCTTCCTCCAAGGTACACAAACCAAAGATCAAATTTGTATCTAAGGGAGGAAAGAAGAAGGAAACCACAGAGGCTTCTGATGCCACTAAGTTAGATGTTGAAGATACTAATGACGATCAGATGGAAATTGAAGATGTTGAGACTGAAGAGCAAAATGTTCAAAAGTCTAAAACAAAGGTATCTGATGAAGCTGAACAAGGTGAAGATGAAGATACAGAGGTAGAACGACTTGATGGTTCCCCTCAGACTCCTGTGAAAGATCTTTCCTCCGAGACACAAGTTCTTACACCTCCTCCTCATGTTCCAGTTTCTCATAGTTTGCCAGTGATGTCAAGTGTTCCTCTTTCTCCAATTTTTGTTCCTTCTGACAATACTCCTCCATCCATGAAAGCTAGCTTTGGAACTATTTTTGATTCTTCTGGTTCCATTCCAAGCTTATCTTCCCCTTCTTTTGATATTGGGGAACAAACTGTTTTAGAGAACCTTCTTGATGCTTCACAAAAGGTTGTTGATACAGGTGTTGTGTTTACCAACACAAGCCCAATTGTCACCATCACGGGTACAAGCACGGAGCCGGCCAAGCAAGTAGGAGATCCCTATCCGACTATTGGCGATTCTCTAGTTCCTCCATGGCTATTTCCCTATACTCCAAAGAGGAAGAAGCAAGCCATCTCACCTGATGAGATTGACATTGAAAAACTGTTGCCCGTGAAAGCAAAGAACCAGAAAAAGAAGCCTAAGACTATTTCTAGGCTGGTCACTGAAAAGGGGATTAGATATGCTGAGATTGCCAAACCTCCTGAAGATGCCACGGTTGATACTTTTGACAGGAGTAATTATGTCATCTCAAGGGTTGAACTTGGTAAAGTGACTCATGAGGGTGTCAAAGCAAATTTCCAGACCACTGCCAGTACCCTACTTGAAAAGTATGACGAAGTCAGGAAGGAGAAGGAGTAGTACAAAGCAAAAGCAGAACAACTGGCTGCTGTCCTTCAAAAAATAGTGAAGTCATCAGAAATAGTAGAGCCTATGGCTGTGACAGTGGAAGATCCCCTGATACAGAAGGTTGAAAAAGCACAAGCCAGAGGTAAGGTAGTGGGGGAAGTAGTGGAGCGGTTGTTGGCTCAAGGACAAGTTCTGTTAAAAACTGCTGTGGAAAGGAAAGAGAAAATGGACAAAGCTAAAGCTGAGCTGGATAATCTGGTAGATCTACTTTCACAAGAGCTGCAAGATCAAGAAGAGAGCCTAGAAGAGTGGATAGACATGAAGAAAATCAAGATAAAGAATCTGATCACCATTGGGGTCATCACCAACAGGGAATCATATCTTAAGACTAAGGAGACTCTAGCTCATCATATTTTCACGATAAAGAGTCTACTTGAAGATCTGTGCCAAGCTCGGGAAGCCAGTGAAGATAGTGATGTCACACTCTTACATCAGCTAGAAGAACTTCCTTGCACCTTGACAAGAGAAGATCATAGTTTCCTCACAGCATAGGAAATGATAAGTTCTTTTGAAGAAATGGTACAAAAGAAATTTGAAGAGGAAGCTCCCTCAGTGCTCACAATGGATAGCCTGTATGATCAACATTCGACTCTGGAAAACCTAAAGGATAATTTAGACAAGCATGAAAAGGCGGTAAAGGCGGTGAAAGATTCAATTCTCCATGCTCGCACCATCTCTGAAAACACAGCAAAACCAGATGCATGCGAGATGTCAGTCGTTCAAACCATGTACTAGAACTTCTTGAGGAAAAAAGAAGGAGGAAGCTAGTGCCTTAGCTTGTTTTTCTTAGATGTTATGTAAATTGAATTTTGTTTTGGACATCTACACGTGTAATTTTCCAAAATGTAATTACATGTGACACAAGAGAAGTCCTAAGTCAAATAGGACTCTTTTGTGGAATAAGTCAAAGTAGTTGTAGATTTCCTAAATTTTCTCAAGGCCTCTCCCTATAATTAAAGAGGACCTCTTATGTAAATATTATCTTTTGTCTATTGCAAGAAAACTCTGGCGAATTGAGAAGCAAATCAAGACTTTGTGCTTTTTGTGAAAATCAATATTCAAATATTTATCAATACAAGAAAGCAAGTTCAATTCTAATCTTTGTCTTGGGATTATTTGTATTGTGATAGTTTCATTCTTACGTCTTACTATCATAATCTTATTTGATAATAATTAAAGTGTGGAGTTTGTTTCAAGTGATTGAAGAGTGCTCTTAATTTGATTCTGATAAACTTTGTGTTATCAAATCAGTTGTGGGTTATATGTTCATGTTTGTGAGAATACAATAGTTTGGAGACTTTGTGTTGCAAGTTGTTATATTTGATTTACTTTTATCCTCTTGAAGAGGAGTGAAGACTTTGGGCTGCATTTTACTTCAAATAGTTTCGTTTACAAGTAGTAAGTGAGGTAATAGAAAACATTGTGTTTCTGTGATTTTGTGATAATTTATAAGTCTTCTATCAAGAGTTTGAGTATAAACATCTATTCTGAGCAAAGAGAATGAGATGAGATGGAACCACCATAAACATAGTATTTAGTGTACATAAATTTCATAAGTTGTTTGGTTTGCATAAGTCAAATAGTTAGAGGGAACCTCCCCTTGCTGAGAGGAGAGACTTTGTCTCATCATAGCTATGGCTGATATACCCATTTTGCCGTTAGTGAGTTAACGACAAAATATTCACCCAACAGAAGGCAGTATCCATGAGGTTGTACTAGGTATCCTGATGGTCCACACAAACCTTCTTCAACAGACCATCCAAAGTTTTTCTGAATATGATCAAAAAACTCATTCATGTCAGGCTGCAAGATTCTGTTATTTATTCCCATGAAGATATCAGCATAGTCTTCAAATTCTGTCTGAGAAATTGTTATGCTGTTAATGAAACCAAATTTAGCAACCTTTAACAAATTTTTCTTGTCTTTGTAAGTCCAATGCATTGGAAGAAGAGATGTGATACAGATATCCATTTGCAGACCATTCCTTAGCATGAAATCAAATTGTGCTTCTTCTAGACTAAATAATTCAAGATCATAAGAATCAGAAGGAGTGAGAATTCCTTTTTCATAACTTTCTCTCATCTTACTTCTTAATTCATCTAACCATATGTTCAAGAAGAACACTTCTAGGATTGGAGAAATGATTTCTGTAGGGAACTGTGGTACCCAAATTGGTTGTCCTCTGTCATCAGTACATTCATACACTTCTATGCCATCTTTCCTTGTCATGGTGTCACCAATCTCAATCAGCATGCAGACTGGTTCTACATTTTTAGCCATTTCTCTGGTGAGACTATCTGCAAGAGGATTGTTTTCACCATGAATCCATTCAATATCAAAGTCATAGCTGATAAAATCCAGATACCACCTGGCTATTCTTCCATGAGCTAGATCTTTATCAGGCTTTTTCTTGAGGAGAGACCTCATAGGTTGACTGTCTGTGCGGACTATGAAATGTGCAGGTTTAAGAAAAATCTTAAACTTCTGAATTCCTTTTTTGACTGCAAGAATCTCTTTCTCATAGATAGTATATCCACATTCTGTGTCAGTAAAGGTACCTGACCTGTAACCACAAACTTGTGATCCTTTCAAAGGAATTTCCTACAATAGAACAGCACCCCAAACATCATCAGAAGCATCTGTATATAATATTAAAGGAAAACTTTCATCAGGCAAATGTAGTGTAGGCAAATGTTGACATTTGGACTTGATTTTTTGCACAATTTCTGTAAGCTCTTGAGTTCACGGTCCAGCTCCTTCTTTTAACTAATTTTGCAACTTCTTCATATCTTTAGCCACACCATTGTAAAATGGAGATACATAATTTAGACAACCTAAAAATCTCTGAATTTGTTTTATTCCTATCAATACATCTGGAAATTCATTGATGTGTTTCAGTATGTGAGACTGCAATTTAATTTTCCCATGGGACAAAATTAGTCCAAGGAAATCAATCTCTTCTTGGCCAATTACAAGCTTTTTTGCAGACAAACATATTCCATGCTGCTTGATAGTATTATACAAAGATTCTAAATGCTGTAAATGCTGGGTCATATCATTAGAGAAAACAATGATGTCATCAATATAAACAACACAAAAATCTTTTAAGCTTCTCAAAGCTTGATCCATTTTTCTTTAGAAATAAGCAGGAGTAGTTTTTAAACCAAATGGCATAACAATCCATTCATATAGACCTTGAGGAACTGAGAATGCTATTTTATACCTATCTATATCTTTAACCTTGATTTGCCAAAATCCTGATTTGCAATCAAATTTGGAAAATATTTTCTTTAATGCTGCTCTTCAAATCAAATCAGTACTGAAAGGTATTGGATAATTGAATGGAAGAATGATATCATTCAGAGGTTTATAATTAATAAAAAACCTTTTCTTTCCTCTGATCTGCTCTGCTCTTTTATTGACCAAAAACGCTGGACAGCTGAAAGGACTCTTGTTGTCTCTAATAAACTTACCTTCTAGCAACTCTTTTAGATGTTCATCAATCTCTTTAACTTCAGATGGACTCATCAGATATGCAGGTTCATCCATATAAATAGGCTCATTTGGTTGATCAAGATGCAATTCCTCTAACCAGTCTTTTAGAGGCTCTGTATGTTGCATCATATGCTCTTTCTGTTTGGGAAGTACTAGCTTAGTAGGCATTGGAGCAGTTTTACTTCTTCTTTGAGGAGTCTTAGCTACTGGTTCATCATTTTCTTCAACAAAGGAAATACTTTTTCCCTTCTGAATTTTGGGTCTGGTAAAAGGTTCAGCCTTTTGGGACTTTGTTTCTTCAGGTTCTTCCTCTGAACTATCTTTGCCTTTTTGAGAAACTCGAATTTTCTTAGCATATTTTCTAATCTTTTCTAGCTTATGGGCTACATGTTCCAGTAAAACTTTCTGTTCTTGAGCTTGAGTTTCATTCTTATTATCAGATATGACTACATTTTCATTGATCCTAGTAGCCATAGAATCTATTCTTTGGGCAAGATTGTAAACCTGAGTCTGCTGAGGCTGAATATTTTTAATGCTGAAATTTACTGAACCAGAATCATTCAAAAGAGAAGTAGACTGCTTATCTATCTTATTTACAACAGTCTCTTTCTTATAAACTATACTTTGAACTTGAGACAGAGTTTCTTGTGCAAAGACAATTCTATTGACACCTATTTTAGTGTCTACAGCCATATCATCTAGGTTGTCTTGAGCAGACAACATCCATTGAGATTGCCAATTATGTTGGGCCTCAGAAGTCTTTTGCTTACCTCCTACTCTTATATGTAATCTAGCTTCATACTTACCCCAAAGTTGTTTATCAGGATTTAATACTGTGAAACTTTCTTGGGTTGGCCATCCACCATGTACATAATGTTCTACTTCAAGAGCAGTAGCTGGATCTACCTGGATTACTTTCTTTTCTTTTCTTTCAGCACTATATCTAGGCAAATGTTCTCTTAATATACAAGCATGTTCTGGCATTTTAGGAATGTTAGACAATCTAATCCCTTTTTGCTTTCTATCTTGCTGGTCATCTTGTTCTTGCCTTGGAGCAAGATGGAGTCTTGAGCTAACTTGTCTAGCTAATTTTTCCACTAGAACTGGATCATTGCTAAGATTAGAAGTTGATGCAAAAGAAGACCTTGATGGATAGGGATTAACAGACTGAGATGCTTGAAATCTTCGAGAACTACTAGAAGATGTGGAGCATTCTTCTGGATTGTAATCCACATATGGTTTTCTATTAGTGCTAGCATATGCATGGGCCATAGAGAAACTTCGTTTGAGAGGTTGTTGTCTAGATGGTTGTTCATCTTCTACTGGTTGGACCAAGATGGTTTGGTCTGGGACTGATTGTAATGTAATGGGTGCTACTCTTCTGGACTGGAAATAAGGTCTTTCAGAGAACCTGTTTCTTTGGATTGGAAGATCCATAAACTAAGGTTTCTGTTTATCTAATAATTGTTGAATAACTAGGAAGCCTGTGTCAAAACCAGTGTGGTCTATAAACTGACCATAATCAAGGAGGTTTGAGGAACCTTGTACAAAACCTACCCCCGTGGCAAAAGAAACTGGCAGAGAGACAGTATTTAAAAGCCGATAAACACAGCGGCCTCCAATGGTAGAATAAACAAAACCAGGCATAAGAGAGATACCTTTAACTTGTAAAAGTAAACAAAAGGCAAAAGAGATAAATTTATCAAAAAGAGAGAGGGTAAAATTTGGTTGGACAGAAATACGACCATCTCCTTTCTCTTTACTCAATACACCTCTAAATTGGGCTATAACAACTTGGTCCCAAATCTGACACCTAGTGTCAATTAAAGTAGCAAAAAATTCTGCACCTATATCATAGTTAAAATGCGGGTGAACAGTAATGTCTACATGAGGAAAATGAACATGGAAATATCCTTTATCACTCCATCGAGCGACATCGTCAGGTAATAAAAATGGAAGATAAATCAGACAAATACCAGTACCAGAGACTAAAAGATTCACTTCAGACTGACGGACAGTCACAAAACTTAGCTTTAATGCCCTTTTCAGGATAGAAATTAGATATCTTTAGATCAGGAAACTTAAAATTGCCTTTTTCGTCTACAACATGATCATCTGAATCTTGGAAGTAATTATGTAAAACTTGGGATAGAGAAGAACTAGCATTGATAGATCTGCATAATGCCATGATGAGAATGAACTTACTGATTATCGTTCGCGATATTCCCTGCTACTTTAGTCGCTTTACTGCCCTTCACACGGCTCTTTCCTTCAGCCTCTAAAATGGGACTTACTCTGAACTCCATAGGTACTACAGCACGCTACTAAAAAAACATTCAGATATTCTCAGAAGACAAACACAAAGCACAATACATGGCTCTGATACCATTTCAAGTGAAACATATTAAAGCCAAATAACAGATCTCTTATTATTTCTCAGAAGGTTACAGGTCAGGTACCTTTACTGAAACAGAATGTAGATATACTATCTATGAGAAAGAGATTCTTGCAGTCAAAAAAGGAATTCAGAAGTTTAAGATTTTTCTTAAACCTACACATTTCATAGTCCGCATAGACAGTCAACCTATGAGGTCTCTCCATCGAGCAAAATCGTCAGGTAATAAAAATGGAAGATAAATCAGACAAATACCAGTACCAGAGACTAAAAGATTCACTTCAGACTAACGGACAGATCTCTTATTAAAGCTCTGATACCATTTCAAGCGGAACATATTAAAGCCAAATAACATATCTCTTATTATTTCTCAAAAGCTTACAAAAGCAATTTCTGATTGTTCAGTTCGCACAAAGCGCAGAACAAGAGCATAATCTTGCTATCCTGGGACCTAAGACTTTACACTCTTTGAATCTCTCCAACTCCGAATGCCGAATGAGGGAGTGAAGGCCTTATTTATAAGTCCAACCATACTCCAAAACTAAAAACTAACCTATAAGTTTCACCATAGGAAACGGACACGTAGCACAACTGTAGGAGTAGGATAGCTGTAAATTAGTCATATCCATGAGCACTAACTACAGTGAGAGTACAATAATATTCCCATTAAATACACCGTATGGAATGAATGGCTCACTTTACACTCAAAAGTGACTATGAGGATCTTGCTTTTTAGATAGGGTTGCATCCTATTGTTGGATCATAACGTGGCCGACGTCACGGCACTGACAAGCCCATGTGCTAGCCTAAACTAGAAATGTCTGTGGGTGGTAAACGTTCATGTAGTATGGGTCTGAATATGACATCCAAATCATCTTGTCGAGGACGAAAGGTGTAGATGATTTTCTCGATTTGATCTGGATAAGCAATGTCCATTTCAGTTCTTGCAGCAACGAGAGCTGGATGTAAAGATGGGATAAGATCATTCAAAACAGCTTTAGCAAACCAATTAAATGTTAAAGGATAGTATTCTACCCTTGGAAGGCAGTATCCATGAGGCTGTACCAGGTATTCTGATGGTCCACACAAACCTTCTTCAACAGACCATCCAAAGTTTTTCTGAATATGATCAAAAAACTCATTCATGTCAGGCTGCAAGATTCTGTTATTTATTCCCATGAAGATATCAGCATAGTCTTCAAATTCTGTCTGAGAAATTGTTATGCTGTTAATGAAACCAAATTTAGCAACCTTTGACAAATTTTTCTTGTCTCTGTAAGTCCAATGCATTGGAAGAAGAGATGTGATGCAGATATCCATTTGCAAACCATTCCTTAGCATGAAATCAATTTGTGCTTCTTCTAGACCAAATAATTCAAGAAGATCATAAGAATCAGAAGGAGTGAGAATTCTTTTTTCATAACTTTCTCTGATCTTACTTCTTAATTCATCTAACCATTTGTTCAAGAAGAACACTTCTAGGATTGGAGAAATGATTTCTGCAGGCAACTGTGGTACCCAAATTGGTTGTCCTCTGTCATCAGTACATTCATACACTTCTATGCCATCTTTCCTTGTCATGGTGTCACCAATCTCAATCAGCATGCAGACTGGTTCTGCAATTTTAGCCATTTCTCTGGCGAGACTATCTGCAAGAGGATTGTTTTCACCATGAATCCATTCAATATCAAAGCCATAGCTGATAAAATCCAGATACCACCTGGCTATTCTTCCATGAGCTAGATCTTTATCAGGCTTTTTCTTGAGGAGAGACCTCATAGGTTGACTGTCTTTGCGGACTATGAAATGTGCAAGTTTAAGAAAAATCTTACACTTCTAAATTCCTTTTTTGACTGCAAGAATCTCTTTCTTGTAGATAGTATATCTACATTATGTGTCAGTAAAGGTACCTGACCTGTAACCGCAAACTTGTGGTCCTTTCAAAGGAATTTCCTGCAATAGAACAGCACCCCAAACATCATCAGAAGCATCTGTATATAATATTAAATGAAAACGTTCATCAGGCAAATGTAGTGTAGGCAAATGTTGACATTTGGACTTGATTTTTTTCACAATTTCTGTAAGCTCTTGAGTCCAGGGTCCAGCTCCTTCTTTTAACTGATTTTGCAACTTATTCCTATCTTTAGCCAAACCATTGTAAAATGGAGATAAATAATTTAGACAACCTAAAAATCTCTGAATTTGTTTTATTCCTATCAATACATCTGGAAATTCATTGATGTGTTTCAGTATGTGAGACTACAATTTAATTTTCCCATGGGACAAAATTAGTCCAAGAAAATCAATCTCTTCTTGGCCAATTACAAGCTTTTTTACAGACAAACATATTCCATGCTGCTTGATAGTATTATACAAAGATTCTAAATGCTGTAAATGCTGGGTCATATCATTAGAGAAAACAATGATGTCATCAATATAAACAGCACAAAAATCTTTTAAGCTTCTCAAAGCTTGATCCATTTTTCTCTGGAAATAAGCAGGAGCAGTTTTCAAACCAAATGGCATAACATTCCATTCATACAGACCTTGAGGAACTGAGAATGTTGTTTTATACCTATCTGTATCTTTAACCTTGATTTGCCAGAATCCTGATTTGCAATCAAATTTGGAAAATATTTTCTTTGATGCTGCTCTGCAAATCAAATCAGTACTAAAAGGTATTGGATAATTGAATGGAAGAATGATATCATTTAGAGGTTTATAATTGATACAAAACCTTTTCTTTCCTCTGATCTGCTCTGCTCTTTTATTGACCAAAAAGGATGGACAGCTGAAAGGACTCTTGCTGTCTCTAATAAACTTACCTTCTAGCAACTCTTTTAGATGTTCATCAATCTCTTTAACTTCAGATGGACTCATCAGATATGCAGGTTCAAAAGGAATGATAGATGAATATTCAGGCTTGATCTTAATCTCACATTCTTCATGATCTTCAGACCAGAACTGCAAACGATTCATACTGCAACATTCTTGCTCAAATCTTATTTTAATAGGTTCCAACAAAGGTGGAAGCTTCTAAGTTTGCAAGTTTATGTTTTTTTTCTGGCTCATTCTGGGTGACCTTTTATCTCCAGGTTTTCTATCCAAAAACTTATGGTCAACAACCTTTAGTGCAGGGATTTTGATTTGACCATCTTCATGGCGGAGAGAAATTTCATGCACTCTTAGCACAAATGGTTGATATTTAGTCAGGAAAGTAAAACCTAGGAGAACATCTCCTCTAAGCCCTTTAAGCTCAATGAAGTCTGTCACAAATCTCTTACCCTGAATTTCTATAGGCACATCCTGTGCATATCTTCTATATTGCACATCTTGGCCATTAATAGCTACACCAACAGGAATCTCAGGCTGGGGTTTCCAAAATTCTGGAGGAATAGCATTAGTATTTGCAAGGTTTCTGGAGGATCCAAAATCTACAAAGGCGTCCATTAGAATGGGCTTGTAACCAAGAAACTGAAGATTGATGCGAATATATATACAATTTTCTGCAATAAACAAAGCATTAGCGGGTTCATATTTTGGAATGTTTTTGGGAGATTGTATAGAGACTGATGGGGATGATTCAGAACCAAAATTTTCTGCTTTTAAAATGATATCTCACAATTCCCCCATGGCAGAAGTGAGTTGATCGAGGGATTTTTGTTGAAAAGTAATTTGGCGAGTTAAAATGAGCAACTCTTCATGACAACGATCTATGTTTACAACCATAGAATCCATAGAGCGACCTAAGGATGGAGGTGGTGACATAGAAGGAGACTAATGAGATCGGGAGGACTTATGGGACTTCCAGGAAGGTGCAACATAACCATGGGAAGACTTATGGGATTTGGAATGCCGAGACCAAGGAGGAGACAAGAGATGAACCTTGGAAGATCTGGTAAAAGGAGTTTTACCTTTTTTGAGCTGAGCATAAAGGGAATCTTTTTTAGCTTCCCATTGCTTAATGTCTTTAGCTTGCTTCTTGGCAGCAGCTTTTCTTTCATCAGTACAGCCAGGCAATCGATAGGGGTCCTTGGCTTTAGCCATACTGATCTTGAATTCTAAATCTTTGCTAGCATTTTTAACAACACTGGTAATAGTAGTGTTGTCCTCTGATGAACTGGATAAAGATTCAGAATTGTTACTGGAACAACTAATCTTTCTATGCTTGTCTCTGGCCATATTAAGCTATTCTGGAAGAACCTCAGGTAATTCAAAAAAATCATTATCAACAAGCTGATGTAAAGCTTCAGAACTATGTACAATATCCCAATCTTTATTTACATCTTGTTCAGAAAATAAAGCATAAATCTTATTAGCTTGTTTTCCCTTCTGAGGACAATCAGTGGCATAATGAGGACCTTTACAGATAAAACATTTTACAGTTCTATGTCCACTAGATTGTTTATGCCTTCTGAACAAATATTTGGGAGGACCTCTTTTCTTAAAAGAATGCTTATTTACAGGAGCTAATCTATACTTTTTCTTATATCTGTGATGCTTATGACGAAATGATTTTTCCATATTGTCGTCATCATAAGACCTCTTACACTTTTTACAACTGCAATGTTTACCACATGAAGATTTTTTGAATTTTCTGACATATTTGAAATCTTTCAGTTGACTAAGAGGTGGTAAATCACAATAATCCTTCATGTTACAGGAGGAATTATATTGGTCTTTATTATCATTGAGAGCTTTTGTCAAACAACCCTTGTCTAACTTATAAGTAACCAAATTTTTCAAATCCACAAAACCATATTTATCTACTGTGGTTTTATACTTATTCATCACATAATCTTCAGCATATTCCCCTAAACCACAAGGTAGAGAACTCAAATAATATTTCTTGGTTGTGGGATCATGCAATTTATGGGCTGTTATCATGAAATTTTCAAAAACCAAATTATACTTTCTAAGTTTGCCTAAATCCTTCAGTTGTAGAGAGAAAAGAATCTTTTTTGCTTCTAAGACTTCATTTTTCCTGTTACCGGCAAACAAACCAATAAGAGTTATTTTTAACAAAGAGAACCCTTCTGCTGATATGGCATTACGACCCAAATCTTTTTCTTTCACAAATTCATCACCATCATCATCTATAGAGATGATCCCATTGTCAGGTAATGATTTCCACCAATTCTTGAGCTTTCCAGACATTAATCTTACGGCATAAAGGACTTTACTGGCTTCATTCCATGGAGATCCTCTGGTATCAAAATAATTTTCAAGAGTATCACAACATGTGCAGATAGCATCATAAGGATCTACCAGTTTATCAATATTTAAAATATAGCCAGATGTAGCATAAGCTCTAAGATTTTCTGGTCTTGGGTTTTCAGACAAGGATTCTTTCATTTCAATATCAATATTATTATGAACTGAATCTTGACTAGCAAAATAATATTCTTCCAAATCTTCTTGATTATTAATATCAACCAATGCATTATAAGGGACATCAAATTCTATTTGGTCTTCTGCAGTAGAATTGATAGATGTATCAGAAGATTCTTCTTCTATATATATTTCTTCTTCAGAATTCATGGCAGCTGTAGGTTCATCCATATAAATAGGCTCATTTGGTTGATCAAGATGCAATTCCTCTAACCAGTCTTTTAGAGGCTCTGTATGTTGCATCATATGCTCTTTCTGTTTAGGAAGTACTAGCTTAGTAGGCATTGGAGCAGTTTTACTTCTTCTTTGAGGAGTCTTGGCTACTGGTTCATCAGTTTCTTCAACAAAGGAAATAATTTTTCCCTTCTGAATTTTGGGTCTGGTAAAAGGTTCAGCCTTTTGGGACTTTGTTTCTTAGGTTCTTCCTCTGAACTATCTTTGCCTTTCTAAGAAACTCAAATTTTCTTAGCATATTTTCTAATCTTTTCTAGCTTATGAGCTACATGTTCCAGTAAAGCTTTCTATTCTTGAGCTTGAGTTTCATTCTTATTATCAGATATGACTACATTTTCATTGATCCTGGTAGCCATAGAATCTATTCTTTGGGCAAGATTGTAGACCTGAGTCTGCTGAGACTGAATATTTTTAATGCTGAAATTTACTGAACCAGAATCATTCAAAAGAGAAGTAGACTTCTTATCTATCTTATTTACAATAGTCTCTGTCTTATAAACTATACTTTGAACTTGAGACAGAGTTTCTTGTGTAGAGACAATTCTATTGACACCTATTTTAGTGTCTACAGCCATATCATCTAGGTTGTCTTGAGCAGACAACATCCATTGAGATTGCCAATTATGTTGGGCCTCAGAAGTCTTTTGCTTACCTCCTACTCTTGTATGTAATCTAGCTTCATACTTACCCCAAAGTTGTTTATCAGGATTTAATACTATGAAACTTTCTTGGGTTGGCCATCTACCAAGTACATAATGTTCTACTTCAAGAGCAGTAGCTGGATCTACCTGGATTACTTTCTTTTCTTTTCTTTCAGCATTGTATCTAAGCAAATGTTCTCTTAACATACAAGCATGATCTGGCATTTTAGGAATGTTATAAAATATAATCCCTTTTTGCTTTCTATCTTGCTGGTCATCTTGTTCTTGCCTTGGAGCAAGATGGAGTCTTGAGCTAACTTGTCTAGCTAATTTTTCCACTAGAACTAGATCATTGCTAAGATCAGAAGTTGATGCAAAAGAAGACCTTGATGGATAGGGATTAACAGACTGAGATGCTTGAAATCTTCGAGAACTACTAGAAGATGTGGAGCATTCTTCTGGATTGTAATCCACATATGGTTTTTTGTTAGTGGTAGCATATGCATGGGCCATAGAGAAACTTTGTTTGAGAGGTTGTTGTCTAGATGGCTGTTCATCTTTTACTGGTTAGACCAAGATGGTTTGGTCTGAGACTGATTGTAATGTAATGAGTGCTACTCTTCTGGACTGGAAATAAGGTCTTTCAGAGAACCTGTTTCTTTGGATTGGAAGATCCACAAACTGAGGTTTCTATTTATCTAATAATTGTTGAATAACTGGGAAGCCTATGTCAAAACCAGTGTGGTCTATAAACCGACCATAATCAAGGAGGTTTGAGGAACCTTGTACAAAACCTACCCCTGTGGCAAAAGAAATTGGCAGAGAGACAGTATTTAAAAGCCGATAAACACAACGGCCTCCAATGGTAGAATAAACAGAACCAGGCATAAGAGAGATACCTTTAACTTGTAAAAGTAAACAAAAGGCAGAAGAGATAAATTTATCAGAAAGAGAGAGGGTAAAATTTGGTTGGACAGAAATACGACCATCTCCTTTCTCTTTACTCAATACACCTCTAAATTGGGCTATAACAGCTTGGTCCCAAATCTAACACCTAGTGTCAATTAAAGTAGCAAAAAATTCTGCACCTATATCATAGTTAAAATGCGGGTGAACAATAATGTCTATGTGAGGAAAATGAACATGGAAATATCCTTTATCACTCCATCCAGCGACATAGTCAGGTAATAAAAATGGAAGATAAATCAGACAAATACCAGTACCAGAGACTAAAAGATTCACTTCAGACTGACGGACAGATCTCTTATTAAAGCCAAATAACAGATCTCTTATTATTTCTCAAGAAAATATGCAATTCTTCTAAATCCCCTTGTACTGCAAGACTAAGAGATGCAATCAAAGAAATATGCTGAAGGAAAAATATTAAAAATCTTTTTGGGTGATGTTGATTACACGTGCGCCTAGGTGCTCCTGCATCATCAATTAGCAATCTCATTAATCAAATAACAATAATCATTCAAACATGGACTTCCAAATTAACAAAGAGTAAATTATTGTAAACAAACACAATTTACTCAATATAGTTAATCAGATTTATGTTACCATTTATATCAATCATCTTAAGATATAGATTATATATGTATTTTTTTAATATACTTATTATGTAACTATATATTTATTTTATATTTTAAATCTATATTATAAATATATGTATTATTATATATGTTATAAAACATAAAATATAAATATAATATATTATATCTCATGTAAACTTTCAAATTTTAAAAATTCAATTCTTTGATATAAAAAAATTGATTTCACTAACAATAAAAAAATATATACTATCTTAACATCCGAGTTAAAAAAAAAATTAATGATTGCCCTGAGGGCATTTATAATGCCCTTTTTCCCATTTTATGCTTCATAATTTTATGATTTAAGTTGGCTACTAATCATTAAAAATTTATTTTCTAGACTTTGATTTTTAAATGTAGCACAATACATTAGAATCTTTTTCTCGTCTTTAATTTTTTAGTTTATCATTCCCAAGGGCATTAGTGCCGGACAATTATCATGTCTTTATGTTGAGACATACATAATTGTTTATAGTAAGTAAACAATAAACAATATTTACAATAACTTTTTTAAAAAAAAAAAAACACATTGGATCTCTCTCTCTCTCTGAACCCCAACTCCCTCACAGATAGCAAAATCACATTCACTCTATCTATTCACTTGCATACGACATCACACATTATTCAAATGAATGCAAGGGCATGGACCAATAAGTAAGACATTCTCCCTAAATGAACACAAAACTACATAGGAAATCGCACGGATATGTTAATTTCACCATTGCAAATATATGATTTTATGATTTATAATTCTAAATTGTTCATTTTAAATATTTTTTTTAAAAAAAACATCACAATAATTAACAAATATATAATATAAAATCGATATTAAATTAAATAATAAATATTATATATAAAATATTTAATTAACTATAATATTTAGTATTATATTAGATTAGAGGTAATAGAAACAAAAACGGGACCAAGATAACGCTCTCCCAGAAGAAACGTACAGACAGAATAATTGTCTATGTAAGAATCTCCCTTCAATCTAGGCAAGGGAGAATAAGAAATTAAAATTTTCAGGTAGTGGCATCTTGATGTAATAAAAATAAAACTACTTGATTTTTCAGAACTAATTATTGAAGAACGGAAGTCTAAAGACAATGCATCCCGGAATCGTCCTTGACGTGCCTCGTTTCAAACTAATATCTGTTATAATCTGTATCTTTATTTAAATAAAAAACCACTAAAATACAGAGAAAAGTGATTGATTATATATATATATATATATGTTTAAAGACTTGAGTGACATCCTTGGTTTATAATATTAATGTACATCACGTGGTTGTTGAAATTTGGAAACCAATCTTTGATATGATCACCTCCACGTCTTCACTTGACAGGAAGGACGATTTTGACAGACGAAAATGAACAGATCCGTCGGGATCTTTCCACTTCTGCGATGGACAAAGAGAACAATTCTGAACACTATAATGGTCACATATAAAAACCTATTGATTAATTATAAAGATTTAAAATTAATTTAAAATGAAAAAACATATGTCCAAAAACTGGTCACCAAAGCAATGCCAGAAAACTCTAAATTTACCCAGAATTATCAATGCCAGCGTTGTGCTCTCATTGATACGTATCTTACAACAGACAAAACTTATCGATACACATGTTTTTCAAGTCCGCATTCTGCCAATTTCTCATCTCATCAGAAACGGACAGCGATGAGCAGATATGGTGAGGATAGGGCTCACATGGTATAGAATGCATTATTGGTCATACTATAGGCTGGATTGATTCCGCCTGTCTCTGAGGTTATTCTTAAATATTATTCACTTGAACAATCAAAGGTCAATTTTAACCAATAAAAATAGGAGGAATATTTAGGAATAGTTAGAAGATATAAAATCTTTATTGATTGATTGTTTGACTATTGAAAGTTGAAACTAATGATATTTAAGTAAAGGTTTCTGTGACGCCCACTTGTCAAGATATTTTTCTTGTGAATTACACTACATAATCGTCATTTTTAATAATAATTTTGGGTGTCTGTGAATATATATAGACGTGGGTATATCCCTGTTCAGATATAGGTGACTTGTGAATAGGAAGAATACTTGTGTTAGCAAATGGCAAGTGCAGAGGTGCTATGTTTTACTAAGCCCACAGTTGATGCAGTAGAGATATTGGTAGAGAAAGGGATCACAAGCATCCCTGATAAGTATATCAGGCCCCCCCAAGAGCGTTTAACATCTCCTACTCCAATTGAGTATGTGGAAGAGCAAGTCCCTCTCATAGACTTGCAGGGCCTCAGTTGTTGTGAAGGGAGTATTGAGAGAGAAAAGGTGTTGAAGCAGCTAGCATATGCCTGTGAGGAATGGGGCTTCTTTCAGATTGTGAACCATGGGATTCCAGAATCTCTGATGGAGGCCATGATGAATGTGGGAAAGGCTTTCTTTGGTCTGAGTGTGGAAGAGAAACAAGATTATGCTGCCTTACCTGGTTTGATCATGCAGGGGTATGGGAGTAAGTATATAGCAAGGGAGGGTGCAACCAGAGATTGGAGGGACTACATCTATCTTCTGCTGCAGCCTCACTCCATAAGAGATTATGCTTATTGGCCTTCTAATCCTTCTGACTTCAGGTAACAGTCTTAGAAATTTATAAATATTATTTCAAACTTAGTTTAAGCTAGTTGGTTGTTGGGCATTTGCAGTTTATTGTCCTCTGGAACAGCCATCTTTGTTGTTGTAGTAGTTTAAAATGGGTTTTTTGAAAAGCCCAAAGTACAAAGATTTACACTGATACAACAGTGAAACACAATAAATTACAGACACAACAAATAGGGGCATACCAAAGAGCCTAATTGTACAAAGGCTGAAAAGCCAAAGGACACTAAACTAATAGGAAAAGAATAGCAAGAGAAGAACTCAAAAAGTAGAGACAAAAATAAGAAATAACAGACCAAACAGTGCTCAAAAATCAAAATATGATCTTCATTCCCTAATCTTAACAGGCATTTTGGAGCCACTAAGATCCATAGTGCCCTGATTTCCATTAGCCGCCTCTTTCTTAGTCTCTGTAAAGTGAAATTCCTTCTTAATCAATATCTTTCTTTGCAACCACCTCTTTGTCATCAGTTTTCTTAGAGCTTCTACTTATGTGCATATCTTGCTTCAAGTTCACAAAAAGGGGAGGATGCAGGAGACGCCATGGAATAGTCTAAAGAACAAGGGATAGCTTCACCTTTTTTTTTTTTTTTTTTAGAAACTACCATTGAATTATATTGATAATAATTTATAGTTTGTTAATTGGTTTTTGGTTTATTGGTGAAAGAAAATGGTTGACAAAAAATCCTTAAAATTATGTTTTATGGAATATATAGGCCCAATATTATTTTAACTTTCAACCAAAGAAATTATGATAAACACCTCTAATTGAAGGTTTTTATTTTGGTCTAGATGTTTGTATGTGTGTGTAATATTAACTAATTATTGAGACACCATAAAAAGCAATATCATGTAATCACCTCTTATTTTTAGGATGAGCTTTCTAATCTAAACCTACAAGTTATAGTTGTATGTTTTTCTAGTTTAGAGCTTACTTGTAGGTGGGATTACAACCTTTTTTATGTCTATTTTAGTACAAATTCTTTTTTATTGAAGATTTTAAAAAAATGGAGTTATTATCTTGTTTCCAATATTTCATCTACTTTTTATTTGTTTCATTTACTATTAAGTCATAATGTAATAATAATTATAGGTGAACCTTAATAATAGGTAAAGTGTATAAAAGTTTTAAATTGAAACTAACCAAAAAATTGTAATGGATGTCATACACTTTATCTTATTAGGAGGGTTTGATTTTTCATTATTTTCAATATTAAAATTATTTTATTTTCATTCTAATTAAAAATGCTTCTTTAATATTACTCTCTTACAGAGTGGATAATCACCTCCTCCTTCCCTATCCTTATCCTTCTATCTTAATGGCTTATTATTTACTTAAGAATATTAATAGATTTATCAACTTTTCTTTTTCATTTTAATGTAGATTTTCTTAGCACAAAAATATTATATTTATTTAACTAGATATATGTAATAATAATCATTTTACTTATTTTTTGTTATGTATAGAGAGGTTGTACACAATTATAGCGAGGAGACCTTGAAATTGGCTAAAAGATTATTGGGAGCATTCTCTTTAAACTTGGGTCTTCCTCAAAATTATTTGGAAAAAGCTATTGTGGAGCCTTATCAAAATATGCTCATCAATTACTATCCACGATGTCCTGAGCCAGAACTCACAGCTGGTTTTTATGCACATTCAGACATTGGCATGGCCACATTGCTTCTACAAGAACCAGGCTCTAAAGCTCTTCAGATTAGAAAGAGGGATAAGTGGATTCCTGTGATAGCAGCACCTGGAGCTTTATTAGTTAATGTAGCTGATCAAGTAGAGGTAAGAAAAATGAAATCAAAACTTTTAATCAAATACCATGTAGATGGAGGGAAATTGAATAACACACATAAAAAGAACTTAGATAGTGAATTATGGGATGTTTATATTTTTTTGACTTTAATGTTTTTAGCTGTGACATGCCCATGAAATTCATACATAGGTTATTTCTGATGTTTTTTTGCATGCTACCAGATCATCACTAATGGGAGATACAAGAGTATCGAACATAGAGTTGTGGCTGATAAAGAAAAACCAAGAATATCAATTCCAGTTTTTTGTGATGCTGCTCCACATGCCATTATTAAACCTGCCCCAGAACTTCTAGAGAAAAGGATGGATGATGAAGCTACAAGGGTTGGAGAAGAGATGAAAGAAAATGCCAAATATTCTAGTATAGTTTTTAAGAACCATGAAATTGCTTTCTACACAGATGGTGCAAATAGCAAGAAGTACGTCCAATCGTACATGATGCAACCTTAGGATCATGTTATTTTTTATAAATTTGTAAGTGTTGTGCAACAATTAAGTAATGTTTAGTATTGGTTTTTAAATTGTTATTATAGTTTATTTTCAAAGTATGTTATATAATTAAATATAACTTGTGAAATAGTAAAAGTGTTGAATTTAATTAGTGAAAGTTTTGTGTTCTCATTGTGACTTGGCCTAAGTTCAAATCCAAAAGTGAGATCTATGGTAGATTTATGAGTGGCAACTCTTGGACTTTTATTATGGACTTTTAATCTATACCTCTAATTGATAATTTAATGTTAGTATTTAAGTTTTCTTAAGTCTAGTATGATCTCTTGATCTCTAAATGTGTCATTGGTTGTTCATGTGTGGTCATTGTCTCCTAGTGCATGGTTGGCCACCCAATTGTGGTTGTCGCCTCTTAGTGAGGAATAGCTTAAATAGTCAATGTGTTGGATTCAACAAACTAGTTGTTCATGTATGGGATCCATTCCCATTGTAAACAACCAGTGCATTGACTCCAACACGAGCTGTTTATGAGAGGTGCTTAGTGAGTAGTTGACCACCTTAGTGTGGTTGTTGCTAACTGATAGCATAAATGTGTGTTCTACTTTTTAACTTAAATGGAATGCACAAGTCAATATTTAAAAAAATATATATTTTCTCTCAATTATAGCAAGCAAACCATTAAAAAATTGAAGATAATATAAATTAATGGTTTATGATATCCTATACAAATTTTAATTTTACTTTTTAAAAAATTAAAAAATATTTCATCTCATGTTTTAAATATTTGTTTTTTGATAAAAGGGGTAAATAACAAGTTTTGAAGGGACTCTGAAACCCTTTACAATAGACTAAACATTAGTGAAAGAACAGTTGGCCCACAACGAAACACCAACAAAAAAGTATCAAAACATAAAACACAACCACCAAGTAGAAACAATAGAAAAAAGACTACATTTTCTTGAGAGTATCTATGGCTTCCATTTTAGCCATAAAGAAGCTATCATCAAGCTCATGTTTTAAATATTTTTTTATAAAGTATTTTTACACTTTTATATAGTATTTTTAACGAGTAACATTTTTCCACAATGCATAACTTGAACTAGAATAAAATATCTTCATAATTTTTAAACATAGATTTTTTTTATTCATAATGGAAATTTCTATATTGAATAGTATGCCAAAAAAGAAACATTTCCTCAGCGCTTTCATAGCTGGCAGTATGATAAAAACTAACAACCTTCCCAAACTATAAACTTGTTTAAGATGACCACGCAGGATCAGCATTGCTACCATCTAAAGGAGACCCAACACTATATACATTCTAGGAAGTTAGTTAACTTTAAGCTTCTACTATACAAAATGAAGCCACAGTATATCATAGAGCCTACTACTACTTATCATATTCACTTAGCTTCAGGCTGAAATCCTCCACCCACTGGAGACCTTCGACACCGTCCATACCCAGCACCCTTCTAATGAAATCAACTGCCACATGCGTTTGCTCCTTCAACACCACGAGATCAAACCCTTTGGCGTCCAGAATAAACAGATACAGCTTTATCACTGCTCTGGGATCACTGAGGAGGCGCCAATCCTTTGGTCGTGGGATACCAATACCAACGCTGGCCACCTGTAAAGTCATATCCAATTCGCCCAAGTGCTCTAGATTGAAAATGCCTCTCATAATGGATTCTACCTCTGCCTTCAACGTATTCATTTCCAATAACATTGCCAAGACCCTCGAAGAAATATCTGTGTCCACCCAATATCTTTCTTCATTCTCCATGAAGTTTTTCCCCAGAATCATTCTAACTGCCCCCACCATTAGATCATCTGACCTGCGAAGCATCGTCTGTAGTCTGAGATCGGTGATACTGCCAATGAAGGCCATTTGCCTCTTCCTACTGACCAGTCTGATTGGGGTATCCATCCCTCCACAGCGGATGGACTCTGCCAAGATAATCGTGACAAAGTGAGAAGGCATTTGCCAATGAACAAAGGAAGAAACTATAGAATGGAGACACCCTGCCGTCCCTAATATCTCTCTTCCAGACTTCACAACAAAGCTTCTCGAAGGCATTCCTCGAAATGATTTCCTACTAATGCCAAGGCTTGGCATTTATGAGAATTAATATCGACCACCCCTCTACTTGTGCCATCTTAGAGCATAAAAAACAATGATTTCCCTTACTCATCTGCCTCGACCTTGCCACCCATGCTGATGTGGCAAGGCTCCCACCCAACCTCCCACATTTTAAACATAGATTATTAACAGTAATATCTAGGGCATATTATTTTTTAAAAAAATTGTTACAATTTTTTTATCATTAATTTTTTAACAAGCAAAACAAATATCCAAATTAATTTTTTTTTTACAAAATAAGAACATATTGCACTCTTATTTTTCAAAAAAATTGTTCATTGGTTTTTTTAATGTTTCTAAGGTCTTTAGTTTATGTAATAAACTTATTTTGATTAAAAAATAGAAAATGAATAATAAAATAAATATATTAAATTAAATTGCTGTTAAAGGCGTGGTTCGGTGGTTAAGTCTCTCAGTTGTAGTGGCGGCCACCAGAGTTCAAACCCCCACTGGGTCAACAAGCTCGCAGGTTTGAAGTGTTTTTATTAGGGGATGAGGTCTGGGCAAAAGCGTTACCGTGGAGTCAGAGGACATGTCATACCAGCGTCGCCGATCATGATCACGTTAAAAAGTTTACCAAGAGCATTATCTTTAAAAATATATATATTAAATTAAATTAAATATAATAGTTTAAAGTAAAAAAGATGTCACACATTCCCATTCATGGGGCTGCTAGGGACAATCCATCTTTGAATCCAAGAGTGGATGCTAGATGGATCCCTCTACTAGTTGGCTAGCACAAACTTAATTTCAATGGTGCCTTCAAGGGAAACCTCAAATGCTTTGGGGTTGGATGCATCATCAGAAATCACAATAGAAGGATGGTTGGCTCTACAGTGAAAAAAACTCTCAATATACACAAACAACGAGGAAGCCCAAGCCATTCTCCTTAGTTTCAAACTTGTAAGCACTTTGGCATCACCAATGTATAGATTGAAGGAGATTCATTAATAATTATTAATTCCCTTTTCAAAAGGTCTTCACTAAATTAGAAGTTAGATAACATTACTAAGCTTTTCTAGCCTCTACTCGTTTGTCTCTCAACCTACGCTATCGACCACATCCACCAAGAAGCCAATAGTGAGGTAGATGCATTAGTTAATGTGGCGATTGATGTGGAAATTACATGCATCATTGACAACTCCCCCTGACATGGTGATAGATAGTGCTAGATCTACTATCCTTTTCCCCATGTTCGAGCCTTGAGCATTCATAATGTTTTTGAGATGGTTTAAATGCTTGGCGTGCTTCTCACTAGGGAAGTACAAAGGAGTTTTATTACAAAAAAGTATGAAGATTTATGATAAAGTTTTTGTCGATGCCACCATTGACGTCTTTAAAAGATAATATTTCATTTTATTTCACTTATATTGGAGATACAAGTTAATGGAAATTATGGTGCATTTAACTACCAATAAGTGGCAAATTGCATTCCTAAGAGATAGTTTTGATGTTAAGTTGAAGAAAAATTTTAAGACGAGGGCAGTGACCATGATTCATGCGATTCACGTGGTATTGGGGGAGACTTTCTTGTCTTGACACATCGTTATCGTGTTAAAATAGACACCTCATCAATGTTCATTGCTGTCTTCATTGAGGTAGGGGAGTCTAAGGGGGTTATTTGAATTGTTGTAGAGTCTTTGATCAAGCTGAGGTGGAGACGTGGACTAAGGAAAATTCTTGATAATATTGTTATGGGTTTGGGCTTTCACCCGAGTGTAGGGACTTGGCTAGTTATCAATCCTCCACACACTAGCTCCTCGGTTCCATTCATCGTCATGGTGATTAGGCAGAATGACACTCTGCGCAAGTAGCAAGCCAAGTGGGGTATTGAAATTTTTAAGGCTACTTCTAGTGCAGCGTTGACTCAAGAGGTGGACTGGTCGTTTACTTTTGAATGCAGAAGCTCAAATTCGAGTGGGGACATGGACATAGAGCTGTATTCTTGAAGTTTGGATAGAATTTTGATATATAGCTTACTAGTTTGCAATATTAACTTAATATCTCATATGTTTGTAGTATGGTTGTAAATAGAATTTTGTAATATATGCACATCCCTATGAGGCTTTTTGTTTTGGCCATCCATAGGAGCAGCTAGGCAAACATGTAATTTTTTTATTAATATTAATAGGTATGGCCCCATCAAGCGAAGTTCATCTATCAAAAAATAAGGATGTCACTCCCAAAAATTCTTCCTAGCTTCTTTGAAACTCTTGATCATTTTGCTACTCGTAGAATGGCCAAAGGAGGTGGACATAAACTAGAGGATTCGACAAATGGTGCAACTCGAGCTCCTCATCCCAGGTCCCCTATGACACAAACTCCCCCACATTTTGCACCCCAAACATTCAAGGATGCCCTCATGTTATAGGGCTCGATAGCCAAAGGCATGGATGAAAATGACAAGAAAATTGCAATGACTAATGCCTCTCTAGCACAACATTGTGGCATCCAAAAATCACTAGCACATTCAAGAATAAATGGCTCACCTTTGAATGGAAGGTGGCAAAATGAGATGCAGGGAAAGCATCCTTCCTTGATGTAGAGTAAGACTTCTCCCACAATGGATCTTGGTAATGCTGCTATGGAGGTGGGAGACTTGCAAAATAAAACTCTCTACTTTTTCACTTCCACAACTTCTAGGTGAATCTGGTGGAGCTAAACAAATGGATATTAAAGCATTGCCAACTTTTGTTGGATGGTGAACTTTGCATTAGTCCTTGTGCTAAAGGATTCTTTTATGAAACTTGCATAGTCCTAGAGGGCAGAGAAATGCTGCTACAAAAAGGTGAGTGGTTCTTATTAAAATCTTACTTGGGTTTGAAATTATGGTTTCTAGATTTCAACCCTGTCACCTGAAATTTTCCAACCACTCTAGTTTGGTTTAGGCTCCTAAATCTTCCAATACACTTATAGGGCTCCACATGCATCAAGTCTATCAATAACTCCATCAATAAATATATTTTAGGACCCATTTCTTCTACTAATCAATCCTCATTCACACTACACCCATCCTTCACCTTTGCTTAGATACTTGTGGAAATGGATTTGTCTCAACCACTTCTTTCTAAAATCAAGATCAAGGCTAGCTCCAAAACTTGGAACCAAAAGGTGAACTATGCAGGGATTACCTTCAAATGTTGATAGTGCTTCAACACTAGCCATAAGGTCAAATATTGTTCAAAAGTTTCTCCTCTAGAAAAAAATGCTAATATACAGAATCAAGCTACTTGGTGGATTGGGGCTAGTCTCAGTCATCAACACATTCTGCCTATTTCCAAGGTTTGTGTTGAGGCCAATACCTCTACAAAATATGATTTAGCCTCTGCTTTGGCTCCTATTTCTAAGGATGATGTTGAGGATGACGCCTCAACAAAATCTAATTTAGCCTCTACTTTGACTCTTAGTAGAGTGATAAATGAAGAGGTTGAAACTATGGTGAGAACTAAAAAGCCCTTGAACCATCCTTGGAGGATGTTTCCCCAATTCAAAGCTTAGAACCCAAGTATTTTTTGGAAAAGGCTAATGTCTATAGACTCTCGTCAAGCATAGAAAGAAGGCACCTAGTTAAGTAGAACAAGGCAAGTGTGCAATGACTCTACACTCCCATGATAAGGTGGGGATGCAAGGTCCATAGGCTTAACAAGTTTTTGTTGGTTTTCTTCTCAATGTTGGTCAGTTTTGCCAATTGGCTAGTGTGTGGCTACCTACCCAGGTGTGTTCATCACCTCTTAGTGTGTAGTTGTGTGCCCACCCAAGATTTTTGATATATCTAAGTGCTTCTTGATGTCTATGCTAACATAGAGGGAAGGAGGTACCCCCTTGTGGCCTCCACTGGTTCATGTCAGCCTAAAATTCTTGACTTACCAATAGAAAAATTTAACTTGTAAAATAAATACTATATATTTGAAACTTTGTTTATACTATATACTAAGTTTATTGATAACTATAAAAGAAAAAGTTAGTTTCTTTCATCCCACAAAAATAGAAGAAAATATTTAAATTAAATATTTATTTTACAAATTTGTCATGTATCAAGGAAAAGTAGGTGGTAGTTGAAAACAAAATGAACTTTATAACTATTTTTGATTGTTCGTAATTATTTTGATAAGAGTAGCTAGTGATAAATCTTATATCTTGTGTGGATAATAATTCTCAAGTGAATATATCAAAATTTGTTGTTGTTTAATGTAAGTTATTTACCATGGTTCACTTAAAAACAATCATTTACAAGCGCTATAATTTGATATTGTAATTATGTTGATAAGAGAAGGTAGTTAACATGGTAACTTAATCATGTACAATTAATACTCTATATAAACCTTATGTATTCTTAATCTAAAGCTTATTTCTATGAATGTTTATGATTGATGAAACTTGATAGAGTGCTTTGCAGAGGTAGATTGGAGTAGAAAGCTTATAAATTGGGGAATTTATCTATGGGCAAGTGCAAAAAGATGGGGGGCCAAAAAGGGGTCTTAAGTGGCCACTTTTTTTTTTTCTGAAATCAGGAAATGTTGGCCTTAGATGAGAAATTGAGCATAGTTACACTCAAAGTTTGGAGATACAACCAAAACAATGTTCATAGTACTCTGAGTCTACTTTCTAAACTACTATTTTTTAAAAAAAATGGTATAGATTAAGGGGTTCAAAAGAGGGAGCCACAGAAATTAGTGTTGTTTCTGTCAAAAAAACATAACATAGCATGTTTTGTGGCTCCCTCAAAAGGTCAACTTTTTTTTGGTATTTTTAAAACCGCTTTGGTGAGAAATTAGTTAACAGCATGTAGTTTATGCCCAATTTTTCTGATAATTTTTTGATGAATATTTGATTTTTTACTAATTTTCAAAGTGGACACATCCTAAAAAATAGAATTTTGGCCGTGCTACCCCTATAAATTTTGAAAACTAATTGAAAATTATTTTTTTCTTTTTTTAATATGTGTAGAATAGATTCTGGTTTCTAAATATGTAATTTTTTTGAAATTTCAATGAATGGTTAATTTACAATGAAAAAAGACCAAACAGTGGTTTTTGCCCAAAAACGGACACACAAACAAAAGAAATTAAAGATGAAAGGCTTAACATTGTCAAAATGTGAAAAAAATCACATCGTCAAATAGCTAAGAGAAAGCCTAACATTACCCAAGTGTTCGATTTGTTCGACCTTGAAACACGTGCAAATTTGAGGGTTAGCACAAATGAAATTATGTGAAATCCTGTAGAATATGGAAAAACACGTCTCTGGACATTGGGAAGGCACTCAAAGCCTTTGGATTGGAAATCCAAAGCAAATCCCAAGCCTAAGGCTTGGGATTCCCAAATCAAAACATAACGTGAACGCGTTATAATGCGCTCGCGTTATAACGTGCTCGAGTTATAATGCGCTCGTGTTATGTTTTACTTTGCATTTTTTCTTTTCCGCAAAAGTTTGTGCACTGTTTGTCATGTTTGACATAACGCGAGCACATTATAACGCGCTCGCGTTATATCCCCCTTGAATTTTTTTATGTTCAAGGTTATTAATCATGTATGTATGTACGTATGTATGTATGTATGTATGCCTATATGTATGTATGTATCTATGTATGCCTATATGTATGTATGTATAGTGTCGAGGGTAGAGGAGGGTAGAGATAGGGGTGAGCTAGATAGGGGAGGAGAGAGGTGAAGAAGGATTGAGTGATTAAGGTTTAAGGTTGAGGGTTTAGGGATAGGATTTAGAGTTTAGGGATAAGGGATTAGAGTTTAGGACCTTGAGGGATTAGGGATTAGGGTTGAGGCTTTAGGGATAGCGTTTAGGGTTGAGGATCGAGGGATTAGAGTTAAGGTAGAGTGTTGAGGGTAAAAGGATTAGGGATAGGGTTTAGGGTTGAAAGTTTAGGGTTGAGGGATTAGGGTTTAAGGTATAGTTTTGAGGGTTGAGGGTTTAGGGATAGGGTTTAGGATTTAAGGTTTAAGTGTTGAGGGTTGAGGATTTAGGGATAGGGTTTATGGTTTGGGGATAAGGGATTAGGGTTTAGAGTTTAGGGATTAGGGTACCATAAATTATAATTAGGGATTAGGGTTTATGGTTTAGGGACTAGGGATTAGGGTTTAGGGTTAAGGGATTAGGGTTTAGGGTTTAAGGATGTACAATTAAGGGGTACCATAAATAAACTAGAATTTAGGAAGGGTTAGGAAAATTTTGTGAATCATCATGGGCTGGAGATTAGAGATTTTGTTGTGTTCAAGTACATATCCAAGTCATAATTTAAGGTTAAGATATTTCAAAGAATAGGGTGTGTGAAAAACATCAATGCTCTTCGGCTTATGAATACCAACATTGATATAGATAAAAGATGCCCTTCTTCTAACAGAGTATGCAATTCAAGTCAACTGATGGGTAGCAAGTTGTCGAATGAGTTGGTTTAATGGGTGTGCCTCCTTCAAAATTATGCTTGGAGGCTTTACACAAAAACTGGTAACTCTATACATTATTTTTTATTCTTTTATTTCATGTACACTGTTAAGAACTTGTAAAATCTAATTGTGTAATGTGTTTATGGCAACGCATTCCTCCTGCATTTGTTTCATAGTTTATAGACAATACAGACGAACATATGGTGTTGCAAGGCCCAGGTGGGAAGGAGTGGGAAAATTTTGTGAATCATCATGGGCTGGAGATTGGAGATTTCGTTGTGTTCGAGTACATATCCAAGTCATATTTTAAGGTTAAGATATTTCAAAGAATAGGGTGTGTGAAAAATATCAATGCTCTTCAGCTTATGAATACCAACATTGATACAGATAAAAGATGACCTTCTTCTAACAGAGTATGCAGTTCAAGTCAATCAATGGGCAACAAGTTGTCGAATGAGTTGGTTTAATGGGCGTGCCTCCTTCTTCAAGGCCCAAGTGGGCAGGGGTGGGATGTACAATTAAGGGGTACCATAAATAAACTAGAATTTAGGCAAGGTTGGGAAAATTTTGTGAATCATCATGGGCTGGAGATTAGAGATTTTGTTGTGTTCAAGTACATATCCAAGTCATATTTTAAGGTTAAGATATTTCAAAGAACAGGTTGTGTGAAAAATATCAATGCTCTTCAGCTTATGAATACCAACATTGATACATATAAAAGATGCTCTTCTTCTAACAGACTATGCAGTTCAAGTCAATCGATGGGTAGCAAGTTGTCGAATGAGTTGGTTTAATGGGCGTGCCTCCTTCTTCAAGGCCCAGGTGGGCAAGAGTGGGACATACAATTAAGGGGTACCATAAATAAACTAGAATTTAGGCAGGGTTGGGAAAATTTTGTGAATCATCATGGGCTGGAGATTGGAGATTTCGTTGTGTTCAAGTACATATCCAAGTCATATTTTAAGGTTAAGATATTTCAAAGAATAGGGTGTGTGAAAAATATCAATGCTCTTCAGCTTATGAATACCAACATCGATATAGATAAAAGATACCCTTCTTCTAACAGAGTATGCAGTTCAAGTCAACCGATGGGCAGCAAGTTGTCGAATGAGTTGGTTTAATGGGCGTGCCTCCTTCTTCAAGGCCTAGGTGGGCAAGAGTGGGATGTACAATTAGGGGGTACCATAAATAAATTGGAATTTAGGCAGGGTTGGGAAAATTTTATGAATCATCATGGGCTAGAGATTGGAGATTTCACTGGGTTCAAGTACATATCCAAGTCATATTTTAAGGTTAAGATATTTCAAAGAATAGGGTGTGTGAAAAATATCAATGCTCTTCAGCTTATGAATACCAACATTGATACAGATAAAAGATACCCTTCTTCTAACAGAGTATGTAGTCCAAGTCAACCGATGGGCAGCAATTTATCGAATGAGTTAGTTTAATGGGCGTGCCTCCTTCTTCAAGGCCCAAGTGGGTAGGAGTGGGATATACAATTAAGGGGTACCATAAATAAACTAGAATTTAGGCAGGGTTGGGAAAATTTTGTGAATCATCATGGGCTGGAGATTGGAGATTTCGTTGTGTTCAAGTACATATCCATGTCATATTTTAAGGTTAAGATATTTTAAAGAATAGGGTGTGTGAAAAATATCAATGCTCTTCAGCTTATGAATACCAACATTGGTACAGATAAAAGATGCCCTTCTTCTAACAGAGTATGCAGTTCAAGTCAACCGATGGGCAGCAAATTGTCGAATGAGTTGGTTTAATGGGTGTGCCTCCTTCTTCAAGGCCCAGGAGGGCAGGAGTGGGATGTACAATTAAGGGGTACCATAAATAAACTAGAATTTAGGCAGGGTTGGGAAAATTTTGTGAATCATCATGGGCTGGAGATTGAAGATTTTGTTGTGTTCAAGTACATATCCAAGTCATATTTTAAGGTTAAGATATTTCAAAGAATAGGGTGTGTGAAAAATATCAATGCTCTTCAACTTATGAATACCAATATTGATACAAATGAAAGATGCCCTTCTTCTAACAGAGTATGCAGTTCAAGTCAACCGATAGGCAACAAGTTGTCGAATGAGTTGGTTTAGTGGGCGTGCCTCCTTCAAGGCCCAGGTGGGCAGGAGTGGGATGTACAATTAAGGGGTACCATAAATAAACTGGAATTTAGCCAGGGTTGGAAAAATTTTGTGAATCATCATGGGCTGGAGATTAGAGATTTCGCTGTGTTCAAGTACATATCCAAGTCATATTTTAAGGTTAAGATATTTCAAAGAACATGGTGTGTGAAAAATATCAATACTCTTCAGCTTATGAATACCAACATTGATACAGATAAAAGATGCCCGTCTTCTAACAGAGTATGCAGTTCAAGTCAACCGATGGGCAGCAAGTTGTCGAATGAGTTGGTTTAATGGACGTGCCTCCTTCTTGAAGGCCCAGGTGGGTAGGAGTGGGATGTACAATTAAGGGGTACCATAAATAAACTAGAATTTAGGCAGGGTTGGGAAAATTTTGTGAATCATTATGGGCTAGAGATTGGAGATTTTGTTATGTTCAAGTACATATCCAAGTCATATTTTTAGGTTAAGATATTTCAAAGAACAGGGTGTGTGAAAAATATCAATGCTCTTCAACTTATGAATACCAACATTGATACAGATAAAAAATGCCCTTCTTCTAACAGAGGATGCAATTCAAGTCAACCAATGGGCAACAAGTTGTTGATCTTGAATTGGTTTCTGATGAAGAAAATAATGATGTTGTTGAAGCAATGGAAGAAAATCAAAATTGTAAGTCTAATTTAATTTATTTCAACTTTCAAAGCAGGCATTTGAATTGTAGATTTACCTAGAGGATTGGTATAACAAAAACTTAATTATGTTACAAGTCTTTCTTTGAAGAACCCTGGACATTATGGACCCTATCATCTAGAAAAGCACATGACAGTGAACTTTGCCCCACCTTTCAAATCAGATATTTACCTTTTTATTCAATGAAAATGAAGTCACGGAATGTAAACTGACCATGCATACTAGTAAGATCAAATTCTTTGCCTTCTATTCTTATTACTCTTACTTTATTAAGAGAAGAGTGTCAAAAAGAATGGGTTTAATTGTAAGCTAACATAAGGCAAAGCAGTTTTGTTATTACATTTTTCTGAGAGATCTCTAATAGTCTAATATAATGCAGTCTTCTATAATATGAACATCTGCATTTGTGTGAATGCTAAGCTTTAATATAGTAGAGTATTAAATCAATGCAATCAGCTATTTATTGGGTTAAAATAACTTAGCTTTTGTAATGGTTTGGGAATGCAGGAGTTGCCAAAAATAGGTGAATGTCCTCTACAATTACCAAGAGAAAAAAGTTTAGTAGTTCTTGTGGATAGAGCCAGTAAACAATGGGAGATTATTTGCCTGTTTCATAACAATATACCTCCCCTAAGTGCGAGGTGGACATCAAGAAACATAGATGTATCCCAATGTAAAGCTTTTCTCATAATGGTCATCCTTATGATTTCAACTGTTAATTACTCACTGTGGATGTACCATATGCAAAGCTTTTCTCATAGTGTGTACACCTATTGGCATAATGAACCCCAGATGGGCCAGAAAAACATGCCATATAACATTACTAACATTAAAAAAGTTCATAGCCATTTTTCTGACATATTCTTGCAACTCAGATATCTTTAAGAGAAGAACTATGTCAAAAATGATGGGTTTAGCAACCTAACATAAGACAAAGCAGTTTTGTTGGGTTTAGGGATAGGGTTTAGGGTTTAGGGATTAGGGTTTAGGGTTGAGGGATTATGGTTTAAGGTATAGTGTTGAGGGTTGAGGGTTTAGGGATAGGGTTTAGGGTTGAGGGATTAGGGTTTAGGGTTGACGGATTAGGGTTTAATGTTGAGAGTTGAGGGTTTAGGAATAGGGATAGCGTTTAGGGTTTAGGGATGAGGGATTAGGGTTGAGGGATTAGGGTTGAGGATATACAATAAATAAACTAGAATTTAGGCAAGGTTGGGAAAATTTTGTGAATCATCATGGGTTGGAGATTGGAGATTTTGGTGTGTTCAAATACATATCCAAGTCATATTTTAAGGTTAAGATATTTCAAAGAATAGGGTGTGTGAAAAATATCAATACTCTTCAGCTTATGAATATCAACATTGATACAAATAAAAGATGCCTTTTTTTTCTAACAGAGTATGCAGTTCAAGTCAACCAATGGGCAACAAGTTGCTAAATGAATTGGTTTCTGGTGGGGAAAACAACAATGATGTTGAATCAATGGAAAAAAATCAAAATTAGGGTTGAGGGTTGAGGGATTAGGGTTGAGGGTTGAGGGTTGAGGGATTAGGGTTTAGGGTATAGGGTATAGGGTAGAGGTTTGAAGGTTGGGGGATAATGTTCAAGGTTGAGTGTCCAAGGTTAAGTGTAATGGGTATATAGGGTTTAAGGGTTTAAGGTTTGAGGGATTAAGGGTTTAAGAGTTGAGGGATTAGGGTTTAAGGCATAGTGTCGAGTGTAGAGGGTTTAGAGACAAGGTTTATGGTTGAAGGTTTAAGGGTTGAGGGTTGAGGCTTTAGGGCTGAGGGTTAAGGGATTAGGGTATAAGTTATAGTGTCGAGGGTAGAGGGTTTAGGGATAGGGTTTAGGATTTAAGGTTTAAGGGTTGAGGGTTGAGGCTTTAGGGATAGGGTTTAGTGTTTAGGTTAAGTGAGACACCTAGATGACTAAGGACAGATGAAGAGGTAGACAAGGAATGACTGAGAGACCTAGAGAGGGTAGAGGTAGAGAGGTGAGTGGGAGATAGAGGTGAGGGGAGAGATAGAATAAAACAAGAGAGTGAAGTTGACAACTTGAGGGAAAAATGGGTAAGGAGGAGGGAAGAGGTGGAGAGGAAGGGAAATATCTAGAGAGCCCTAAGAGATATACAAGTGAGAGACCTACAACCTAGGGAGAGAGGGGTGAGAGAGATAGGGGAGAGATGGGGCTGAGGCAGATAGGGGAGGAGAGGGGTGGATAAGGGTTAAGGGTTTAAGGCTTTAGGGTTTAAGGGTCAAGGGTTTAGGGTTTAAGGGTTGAGGGTTTAATGGTTGAGGTATTAAGGGTCTAAGGGTTGAGGTATTAGGGTTTAAGATATAGTATCGAGGGTTGAACCCTAATCCCTCAACCTTGGGGTTTAAGGTATAGTGTCAAGGTTTGAGGGATTAGGGTTCAACCCTTGACACTATACCTGAAACCCTAATCCCTCAACCCTAAACCCTAATCCCTTAACCCTTAGACCCTTAATACCTCAACCCTTAAACCCTAAACCCTTGACCCTTAAATCCTCAACCCTTAAACCCTAAACCCTTGACCCTTAAACCCTCAACCCTTATCCACCCCTCTCCTCCCCTATCTACCTCACTCCCATCTCTCCCCTATCTCTCTCACCCCTCTCTCCCTACGTTGTAGGTCTCTCACTTGTATATCTCTCATGGCTCTCTAGATATTTCCCTTCCTCTCCACCTCTCTCCCTCCTCCTTACCCAACTTTCCCTCAAGTTGTTAACTTCACTCTCTCATTTTATTCTATCTCTCCCCTCACCTCTCTATCTCTCACTTCTATCTCCCCCTCACCTCTACCTCTACCCTCTCTAAGTTTCTCAGTCATTCCTTGTCTACCTCTCCATCTGTCCTTAGCCATCTAGGTCTCTCATTTAACCTTAAACCCTAAACCCTATCCCTAAATCCTCAACCCTTAAAACTTAAATCCTAAACCCTATCCCTAAACCCTCAACCCTCAACACTATAACTTAAACCCTAAACCCTATCCCTAAATCCTCAACACTCAACCCTTAAACCTTAAACCCTAAACCCTCTACCCTCGACACTATACCTTAAACCCTAATCCCCTAACCCTCATCCCTAAATCCTCAACCCTCATCCCTTAAACCTTAAATCCTAAACCCTCTACCCTCGACAGTATGCCTTAAACCCTAATCCTTCAACCATTAAACTAGTGACCCTTAAACATTGGGCAAACTTTTGCAAAAAAGAAAAAAATGCAAAGAAAACAATAACGCGCTCGCGTTATAACGTGCGCGCGTTATAGCACGAGCGCATTATGGATTTTTAAAAAGTTTTAAGAATTTGGCCACTTTTTGGCCCCCCATCTTTTTGCACCCGCCCCTACTCAGTATTTTAGTATTCAATAGAGCATTGATTGTGAGTTATGACCATCCAATTTGTAATTTATTATTCTAATTTTCTTTATCAAATTAGTATGCACAAACTATTATGATTTTTTGTAAAGAACAAGACTTTGTAGATGTTTGGGCATAGAATTTCAATTTCATAAGTGAGAAAGCCATAAGTAGCTCTACCAAGCCAAGTAAGTTGTGATTCATCACTATGTGATTCATTGACCTTATCATCTAGCTTCCTTTAATTTTTAGGAATAGGTCTTGATAAACAATTTAGTTTACACAGATAAGTCTTGGTGATTCCATGTTTAGGTAAACTAGACTCCCATGGGTATCTCCCAAACTATAGCCTATACGAAAATTCATCCTTGAAGTGAACCATATGATAAGTCTAATCATTATATTTTTTTCTTTTAGACACACCTAAATTTTGAAGTCCATATACATTTAGCATCCTTATATGTAATACTAAATAATATAGGTAGAAGAAAGGGAGGTTATTGTACTACACCACTTAACATGCTCCTAGCTTTGTCCATTAATGTCCATTTCATTTTTTCTACAACCCCATATTGTTATGGTATGTATGGGGTAGTTTTCTATCACACAATAGCTACATGTATACAAAAATTGTCAAATTCCCTAGAGCAATATTCACCTCTATTAGAAGATCTCAAGACCTTAATTTTCTTATCTAACTATTTTTTACAAAGTGCCTTAAATTCCTTAAACTTAGAGAAAATTTTAGATTTAGATTTATATTTCAAAAATTATATATAGATAAACCTTGAGTAATCATCTATAAATGAAACATGATATCTATATTTACCCATAGAACAAACATCCACTAAACCAAACAGATCTGGATAAATAACCTCTAAAACCTTTTTAGCTCTCGTACTCCCCACAAGAAAATTAACTCTATTCTATTTACAAAACACACAATGCTCACAAAAATTAAACTCAATAGAATAACCTAAAATAAACATCAACCATATTTTATTAATCATGGTATGAAGACCCTTTTTCCTCCATGACCAAATCTCTAGTGCCACAAAATATGAATTTTTAGAATTTTTAGTTACATTGGTAGAAGCACAATAAGTACATGCCTCTAACTTAAATATAACCCCAAAGTGAGAACCCTTAGATAGCACCAAATTTCATCTTGCCAACTTGAAACCGCCATTATCAAAAGTCACATGTATTCTAGCGTCATTTTTCTTAGAAATTGAAATCAAATTCCTTGTAAGCACTACAATGTGCAACACATTGGTAAGAGTTTTCACTCTCCCATCATTGAAAACTAGTTTTAACATTCCTCAACCAACAACCTTGAGAATGTTGTTACTTCCAAGAAACACCTCACCACCATCACATATTTTGTAATAAAAAAGACACTCCTTGTGGGGATTCATGTGGTAGGAGGTGTATATGATAAAATATGAAACATAAACAAGGAGCTAAGCAATAAACTAAGCTCCTGTTTCATAGAGTATCATAACCTCGTGATTAAGCTAAGGATTTATAAAGTTAATAAACAGATTAAGTTTCTCACCAGCACAAACCCTTGTTGCATGATAGCACGGTTGTGCTCAAAATATTAAATTGATGTTGGTGAGGGAGAATGTGGTTGCTCACAGCATGACCATGCATTCATGTGATTCTTCTTCAAAATGACATATGAAAGGGATCATTTATAGATTTTGGATAAGAAGGATCAATGGATGAGATTGATTGAGAGGAAAGAATGCATGAGAAGCCACCAAGTGGCACCTTGTGGTTTGTGCAGATGATGATGTCCATGATTCAAAGGATTTGGATGGTGAAGGTTTTCTAGATTGAATGCATGGACAATATTTGATGAGAGGATTTTATGGAGCCATGTGCAAGGTTGACTTGGCTAATGATGCTTACGGTTGTGCAAATTATTGATTTTGGTAGAGAAGAAAACAATTATGCAGATCAAGCCATAGTTGCAAAATAATGTCAAAGCATAAAATATATTAATTTCTAGATAGATATTACATTACAATGCATTGGCTTTTTAAAGCCTTATTTTTTCCATGAATAACCAACTAACCTATACAGGAATAACTCCTAGCAAACTAACAACTAATTTATTTTATTAATATCTAATCTAAACTATATACTAAACTATTATAAAGATGTAATAAATCCAATATTCCCCCCTTACTACATCAATTTGAACAAAGGGTGGAACACTGCAAGGACTGAACATAGAAGCCCTTCTATAAACTTTGATGGATCGAGACTTACTCTTGATTATCCACTAATTCTCCTTACTCACCCATAAAACACCAAACTGAATTCACCAACGGATCTTCTGACTGTCAAACTTGAAAAACCTTTGTACCACATGAGAGAACATAACCCCACCCTTTATGCACAATGAGAGAACAACTCTCCTCTAAGAGTCCACAACTCCACCAAGTGTGTCAAAATCCCTCATCTAGTGTTGCATCTAAGAGAATAACTTTCATCCTCTAAGAGTTCAACTTTCCATCGAAAGTGTCAATAATCCCTTGAGAGAACAACTCTCCTCTAATAGTCTACATCTCCTCCGAGTGTGTCAAAATCCCTCCTTCAGGGAATACAACTCTCCTCCTTCAAGAGTCCACTTTCCTCTAAAAGTGTCAATATCCCTCCTCCAATGCTATGGGAACCAAATCTCTCCTCTAATGTACAAAAGGAAATACACCAAAGTGAATACACAAATTGCACCCACAAGAATTACCAAGCCCCCCTTTCTCCATGAAGGGACACAAATTAATGGTGCTTCTCATGCAGGGCATCATCTCTGAGAAAGAAGCTAGCTCGAAATGACAATGGTCCTCTTGCATCCAATGCCTCATACCTCCAATGCCGTTGTTACTCTTTAACTGCGAGATGTAGTATTCAAACCTTTGAAAGCTTTGTCAAGTGTAGCATGAATGGCCCCAAAAGAACAAACACTTGGTAACATAATGAAATTGAACATTATAAAAAATAAAGGTGTCAGATTCAACCAAAATGCACTTTTTATACAATAATCACCTTTCAATTACAAAAAATCCCATTAACCTTATCACTCCAAAGCAAGCAAATTCAATTTTAAAAAAATTTCCTACGTATTTCTCCTTTTCTAAAAAACATCAAACTTCTAGAAAAATATAATGAAATTGAAGTTTTGAACCTTTGAGTTCTCCAATAAAACCAGCTTTTCAACCATTCAATCACTAACTTTTCAATCATTCAATCAATAACCTAATTCCAAAGGATTTAAAACTCTATTTCCAAGTATTGCTGATATATGATTCAAAAAAAAAATAAGGCAGTGAATCCCTTAGAATGTCATACCATTTAGCAAAAGAACAACTATTATTTATTTCCAATTATTCTCTCTTCACATAGAATGGCGCATTCTGCATCAACTTGCACAAATAGGATAAAAAGTATAATGGTTTCCTTCAACCATGGTGAAACCAAAAATATTATATGCACAAGCTCTTTATTACCTCAGTCACACAACCTTTTATTCTTCTGTGTGCAAATCTCAAGATGATATTAAACGTGGCTGACTCTTCTAATATGCAGGCCATTTTCAAATAGCATATCAATTCAAAAAACATTTGGATTTTTTGCATCAACAACAATTGAATGATGTAATTCTTCAAGAGTTTAGGTTTTCATATTACAATATGGCAAACTCCTTAAATCTCCAAATCTTTACATTAAGAAACTAAACACATAAAAAACTTTATATTCATCCTAGGCTCTCGAGAATGAAACATCATGTTAGAACTACTAATCACCATTGAACTTCCTAAAGAGGCATAACTAATTGTACAAGATAACAATTGTTATGCTAGACAGTCTTTTTGAAATAAAACTATACCTTGAAATCACTACGTTGCACGGCAATCAAATTTGTGGCTCCTTATGGTAGCTCTTAGGCAGGTTGAGGATAAACCTGACACAATTCTTCCACGATCTTCTTGCTCCAAACTTTACACATAGGCATATAAATTATTTTTCTCTGATACCATATTGATTTTGGTAGAGCACAAAACCAATATGCAGATCAAACCCATAGTTGCAGAATAATGTCAAAGTATAAAATATATTAATTTTTGGATAGATATTACGTTGCTAAAGCCTCATTTTTTCTATGAATAACCAACTAACCTATATGGGAATAACTCCCAACAAACTAACAACTAATTTATTTTATTAATATATAATCTAAACTAGATACTAAACTATTATAAAGACGTAATAAATCCAACACAAATGACTAATTAGTTAAGTACTAATTTATTTATTTAACTAATGATGAAGAGGAAAATAGGTCCGAACTAAATAAATATTGCCTATTTATTTAATTTTTGGAAAAATAGACATAGGATGGCTGATTTAATTAAATAAATATTGATTTATTTAATTAAAGGTTGGAACATTAGGAGTGTTGAAATGATTAATTAATTACATACACAAGATTTATTTATTTTATGCTAAGAAGATGATTAGATTTATTAATTAAATAACTAGAATTATTTAATTAATGTTAGAAGAATGGTTGAATTGATACTCTAGAAGGGGAGATGTAGGATGAAATTTGGTGATGTTAGGATGTGGTCAAATTTATGTGTCTGTGTTTTTCCCCTCTTTAAGATGGTGTTGCGACTAAGAGAAGTAACAACATTTCAAAGAAGATAAAATATAGTGCTTTTCAAAAGGGATACCCTAGCCACTTAGAGTAGTGATGAAGAGGAATGAGGTAGGGATACCCCCTTGAGAGGATAGGTGGGTTTGAAGAACACTGGTGTGCTCTTGAAATGGATGAAAAATATGTTGGAAATATGTTGAGTGATGAATGGAAGAGAAAGATGGGAATAGAACTAGATGGTAATGATGGATGTTCAATGGATTAGAGGATAACAAATAGAAGTAGGTACATTATGATTGTTGAGGATGAAAAGATTGGTTGAGAGATGGAGAGAAGGAAGGTGCAAGTGGATGAGGTGAATTATAGGAATGTTAATCAATTGAGAAACCTAGTGTTTGATGTATCACTTGCCATTATGCATAAGGTATAAAGACCATGGCGACGATATGTCTCATGCAGAAAGGACTAACTCAAAAGAAAAGTTCACAAGCAAGTTTATATCACAAAACCAACCTACACACTCTCTCGTGTTTAAACAACACACATACAAGCATACAAAGTTGCAAATATTCTCACATAAACATACACCATTTAAGACACATGGGCAAAAATAAAAATAAACATTTTCTCTTTCTATTCACATTAAAGAAAATACAAACATTTATACTTATTTATCTTCAAATATACAAAAAATGAGAGAGGGTAAGGTCTCCCCTATGCTAATCTATGTTTCGGCCTCCTTTGCTCCAGATTCACAGTCACCCTTCTAAGAACAAAATATTTCCTCCACTCCTTTGGATTTCTTTTTCATATGCTACTCCATCAACCACACTCACTCTTGAATTTCCTCCATTCCTTCCTGCTCCAATGGCCTCATTGTTGGTCTGTTTGTTGTGATATTGTTCCTAATTCCTACTATTTTTCTTTGTTGATCTCTATTTGCACTCTATTGGCTATTCCTCATGAGGTTCACATCTCCTCCTCATGCTATACATTCCTCCTACACTAAAAATTTGTCAAGACTTCCTTTCTCCAACATTTTTGGAATATTTTGCCTCTTTTCTCTCTCCAAAAACTATCCCTAAAAATCCTTCTTCCCTCTTTGAGTACCAAAAACTATTTCCATAAATGTTTCCAAGGTCAAAATAAAATTCCCCCAATCTTTCTTCCCACTCAACTCTTTAATTTGAGTGACAAAAACACTTGTCTCAATGGTAGGAATAACCGAGGAAGTTCAAACTTACCTACTCCTCGTACCTTGATTAGCTAGGTGTAAATGTAATCTCTGGAAATTGAAATGTCTCTCTAGATGGGTCCAGCAATTTGAAATTTGAATTAAAGTACAGCAGAAATTTTAATGTTGTCAATCATGCCATGTGATGCCCCTACATCATACTCCCAAGATAACAAAAAAATGTGATCCTCTTCTCACTGCTAGAACTATATGTTGTTGCAAGTTAGCACCCTTGTTGCACTATAGGTCACAGCCTATGTGGTTGCAAGTGAAACTGTAGCACAACTCACGTGTTTTTTCTTACACTTATGAGGTTTCATTATGAACCATCCTCTTCTTTTTCCTCTTGCCTAATATGTTATTGGATCTCCTTCATATGCTCAACATACTTGTCATCCTCAGCTAGCATGAACCTCTTGTTTCTCCTCACAAAATCAACTACCCTCAAGGGCATGCACGAGATAAATAATCCATGACAAATGGTTTTGCACTTATCAAATAAATCAAAATCTTTTTCCTCGGCCTCATACATAGTTCGCACTACTGACCCAAAATATAATTGTCTTGTTGCTGCCAAGTAAGTCCTTCACTCTTAATTTCTTCCTCCTTTTGTTGCAACCTTGTAAACACATCCATGTCTTGTGTATCCATGTCCATTTCTTCCTTGGCATCACTCACCAACTCATCTACTACTACTGTGATGGCACCTTCACCATAAAGCCTTGTCACACAATGGGTTTCAAATGACACATTCTTTTGCTCCTCAAATCTACTTATCTTTTCTTCATCCACACATTTCTTCTCCATCTTTTCATTCAAGATTTGGTACCATAGCTCTTGATCATTAGCTATAAAGTCATTTCCTAAACTCAGCTTCAGATGCATTATAAATTCAAATAACCCATCCATTAGTTCCTCATTCTCACCAATAATCTCTACTATATCATTACACCCACCAATGTCTTCTAGCCTAATTATCCATTGTTCAATTTGTGTGTCTTCATTTTTTATTGCTTTGTAGTACCTCTGATTGCCTTATTTTAGCAAAGTCTTCACATCAAAGGGTTCTTTGTTTCCATCACAGGTCATGTCCACTTGCAGCATCATATTGTTGTCAACTTGCAACACTGTCACTATTTGTAGCATAGATATCCTATGGCAACCTATTCACTTTCTTCCTTCACTTGCAACATTGTAGAGACTTCATTGTTATCATAAGCATATGTATATTTAGTTCCCCTTGTTGCAGGTACTGGTAGTATTTTAGAAATTGCTGTATCATTGCCTGTAGCCTCACATTCTTTTGTTGTGTCTACTTGTACAACCCTTCAAAAATTAATTTAGCAACATGTGTGTCCTCGTGATTATCCTCTTTCAATAATTCCTTGTCTACAAATACTAATATTCTTGAACTATCTCTCACCTCCCCTTCGGTAGTCACCAATGGATTCAATGTATGCCTTCTCCCATTCTTCACTAAGGAATAAGTATTTGTCCTACCATCATGGATAGCTCTTTGACCATATTGACATAGCCTCCCTAAGAGTATATGGCACAAGTCCATAGGCATCATGTCACACCACACTTGGTCTTCATAAGTGCCAATTCAAAAATTCACCAAACATTGTTCGTTAACCAAAACTTGATGACCCCTTGGCAACCAAGATACCTTGTATGGGTTTGGATGAGTTTCTCTTCTTAGTCCTAACTTCTTTACCATCTTATAAGAAACTAGATTATTTGCATTGCCACTATCAATTATAACCTTGCAACACTTACCTCTTACCTTGCACATGGTCCGAAACAAACTCATTCACTGCATGGGCTCCTCCTTCCTTCTTGTTGGTTTTAGTAGCATCCTCTTCATCATGAGGGCTTCTCCATGCCTTGGTTTTTTTGTGCATTCTGATGAAACATCACTCCTCATATCCTCCCAAGTGACATGACTTCGAGCCTCTCTTTTCCTACCATAGTACTGCTCCATTTCTGCACATTTAGTTTCTTTATGACCCACTTATCCACACTTAAAGCATTCTCCCATGAATCCTCTACCTCTCCTTTGACCAAATTTGCCTTCATCACTTGTTGAATATACTTTCTCTCTTGCTTCATAGCTATTTTCTAATTGTAAATGGGGTTGTCCTCTTCATCTTGGCTATACCTTTTTTTATTTGTATGCATTGTCTCTTCATCATCATCACCACTAACAAGTTCTATTTCCTCCTCAAGTCTTATTTTGCTGCAAGTAGAACTGTATTGTCTCCTTGATAGTTTCTCCTCTGCCTTCAATGCATATTGGTAGGCCTCCTCAATCATTTTCAACACATCTTGGATACTCAACCTCAAGCCATTCACATAATGTGTCACCTTCTCATGCTACAATTTTTGGTCACCTGACTTAATAGAAATTTTGTAAAATTCTTCTATATATCTCTTTACAATCAACTCCTTTTGTTGCAAGTTTTGTAACTTCTTCAACAACTCAAGATGATAATCAACTAGGAAGAACTTAGCCTTCAATCTCTTCACCATCCTATTCCATCAGGTGATCTTTTCTCTCTTATTTCTTCTTATTTCATCTTATACCTCTTTCCACAAAAGTGTTGCATGTCCCTTCAATCTAGTCTATGCCATTCTAACTCTTCTTGGATCTCATCTACATCATCTTATTCAAAATATTCTTCCATCTCTGTTATCCAATCTATCAAGTCATCTAGACTTCCTACGAAATAGGGCAACTCCATTTGAACTCCTTTTCCAATTTCTAAAATGGCTTTAATGAGCCTTCTTTCTCCTACACCCATTCCATTAGTTGCATCTTCATTTTCTTGTGTTGCTGCTACATCTCCTTCCTCTATTTCACTCTCACTGTCAACACCTTCATGTTATCTTCCCCTTCTCCTATCACCTTCTAGGGCTTCCACCCAAGCTTTTGTTGGAATTGTTTGTCGTTGCGCCAAAAGCTCAAGCTATCAACACTTGCTACAAATGCTAGACTTAAGCCAGATCCACGAGAGGCTCACTGCCATGTCACGAATCCTGAGGTCAGCACCTCATTGACAAGGGGGCAGCTCACTGCCAACAATCCCCCTCTCAATGCAACCCGAGGGATTCGAACCCGTGACCCATGGCTTTGATACCAATTGTTGGAGTCAAGCACAACACTAAGAGGGGGGGTGAATTAGTGTTGTGAAAATTCTTAACTTTTTGCAAACTTTATCTCACAAGACAAATAGAAAGGAAGACATTAATGATTTGTTGAGCTCATATGCACAAGAATAATAGTGAAAGATGTGAACCAAAAACTTATAAGAAAAACACAAATATGCACCCATAGAGACAAATTATGACACAAAAATCTTTGGAGTGGAAAACCCTCTCGGGGTAGAAAAACCACTCAAAGTTGCCTCACTGGCTTATTGAAAACCTCACTGATTACATGAAGGTCTCACTGACCAAAGAAGATTCACTATATTTACAAGATGCCTCACTGGCACATATAGAGGTCTCATTGACTACAAGCCTCACTGGCATAGGAAGGTCTCACTGACCACAAGCCTCACTAGAAAAATACAATCACCATGATCAACATATAAAATCTTGTGTGCAAGAAATGATTACAACTCAATCTGATCTGCACCATTTCAAATCCTCATTCATCTCTTTTACATTTTCTGATAGATGCATATCTCATCATTTCTTTCAATTCTTTGAACAATTCATCCTTGAAATCACCTGATCTTCCATCAAGAACATTTCACAAAAATGTGTCTTTTTCACTGCAAATTAGTTCACACATACATTCATCTGTATTTTCTTTTTAAGAGAATCTTCATAAAATTTTCTTCACCATTACATATTGATCTACACAACCACACACTCTATCCAAGCACATGTAATGTCATTAAAAAATCATGTGACCTTTCACATTCAACTCTTCTCCTGCAATACAAAATAACTTGACTTTTTAAATCCCTCTCATATTTAATTTTTTCAATTTGATTAACATCTTGTTGTGACCAATGCAACATCGCCCCATTGAAATAGGGGACCCCCTTTCAATTTTGATATTTTGGCTTGTTTCTATCCAGTTTTCCTCGTGAATAAAGGAGTGGGCAAGAGCTTGAGGTTAAACTTAGTTTAGCATTGAATAAATTGCATATTCAAGCATGGTCAAAGAGATTCACTTTAATTCTAAACTATGTGTGGTTCGTTGAAATGCCTGCCCATGATGATTCAAGATGCCTTAGAATTTCTGCTCCAAGGTTTGTATTAAAATATGTTATTTATGCAAGGCATGATTAGAAGTCTACTCAAGCGGACTTGTGTTGATCATTTGGAATGTTTGTTCAAAGCAACATCCACGTTGGTTTCCCACATCTATCCAAGTGGACCTTTGGATGTCCTTCACAAATCTTCTCCCCATCTTAATGCCCGATGCCTTAACGGAGCCCGCCTTGTTTAAGATCATTTTAAGAATTCTAATCTTGGCATAGTTTAGTTAAAGGTTAAATGTCCACCTTGGAGTTAAGGTTCACTTCGCATATTTGGCAGCGGATGAATTCATGTATAATGGAGGACCTCGTATTATCTTCACGTCACAAATCGTGTGCTTACAACATTTGAATATCCACTCAGGCGGACTCTCAGTGACCTCTTGGCAAGTGTGTGCACGCATTTTGAATTCCCGCTCGTCCCATGAGTCCCACTCCAGGTGGACTTTATTTAATTGGTAGTATTATCTATATTATGCCTTAAGTGCCAAAATGCCTGCCTCTGGTAGATTTCCACGATCCATTTGCAGAGTGCATGCTCATTCCACTGCTCAGGAATTTTATGGTGATTAAATTGGAGTAGTCCACTCATTTCTTCAGAATCTAATTTGAGCCTTCTTTAATGCCAAGTATTGAACATCTCAAGATTTGCCCAGGCACGCGATAGTAAAGACATGGCAAATTTAGCATTGGTGCCTTGAATATCCATGAACCTACTGAACCCACATCTCTTTGAAGAATCTTGCATTCAAGTGTCCTTTACATTGTTGGCACAAAATCCTCTCAGCGGTGTATTTTACGATTCCCTGACACCGTCTAAACTTAGTATCATACAGATTGCTTCAGTGATGGTCTGATTTCCGTAGTGGGGAGAGTGTGTTTTTTCATGTGGTGCGAGTTTAAACACTCTCATTATCGTAAGTGTTGTCTATGGTTAAAGGAGGGTCGCGCCTATCAGTTTTCAACACACAATCTGTGTATATTTAGAATATCCACTCAAATGGTGATCTGCCTGATTCCCATATCTCTGCAAACTTTGATTTGTGATGCAGAAAATTTGCCTTAGCATATCATTTGGTTTCAAAGAAAGGATGAGAATTGGAGCATAAGAAAAGAGTGAGCTCGTTGTGCATTTGGTGTTGGTTGTGTTCATGCTCAAGCAAAAAATTACTTGTCAAGGTTTTGACGTGGGCAGATTGGAGTTGCATTTGTCAATTGAGGATCTTTAAGTATTGATCTAGTTTTGTTTTTGCAAAAAATTTGTATTTTCGGGCCTTTTCTCGAAATAAAGTGGGGTAATTTAAATTTGCATATTCATTTTATCCCGCATGCATTGTGCGGTGAGTTTTGTCTTATATGCTTGTCTTTTATGCATTATTCTATCAAGCTAATGTCTGGATATTCATGTAGGTGAGCAATGAGTACAAAGGATAGACAAGCACTAATGAGGAGCGACATGAAGGGAATGTGGCCAGAAACTAGGATCACATCGAAGTGGAAAATTTTAGGCGACACCAATCTTGGGAGGACCAACATGGAAGAGATTCGACAAAACCTATACAAGCCCAATCCATCAGATTTGATCAGGCGGATGTTGAAAAATGGGATTATTCAGGCTGCTTGCTTCCCTCCTGCAATGTTGTGCCCGGAGCTGATACTAGAATGAGCTAAGCATTATAATCACGAAAAGAGATGCATTATGATCAGAGAGGGCAAAGTACTAGCTTATCTAAGGAAGGAGGCAATCACAGAAGATTTTGACATTCCCTCATACAAGACTACTATATTTTGCGACAAGGAGATTGCTTTGCAGCTTTATCTAGCTGGACTTGAGAAGTGTATGGAGGTGATAAATAGCAAATGGTTGATGCAACCAAGGCCACATGTGAGCAAGGTACCTAAAAAAGTTCACAAATATGACTTCCATCGAGAAATCAATTATATGGTTGTATTTTTGAACCGCATCATGGGCTGCCCACAATCGGCAAATTTTGAGCCTTGGATGTTCTTCTTCATTGAAGAAATTATAAGTGGAAAAAGAATGATAGATTGGACTGAAATGATCAGCAGTAATATCGACGATCAATTGAAGGGTTTGCAAGAGAGAAAAACATTTTATATGAGCTCATATGTCATATATATGCTTGCCAGAAACAAAAGATACCCAGGACTAAACTGCAAGGGGAGAGTTAGAAACGAAGATGGACAGTTCAAGGTTTATGACTGCTATCCTCAACTGCACCTGCAAGCTATATCTCATTACAGAAGGTTTAATGATGCCTTTTCCATGCACATTGTCAGATTGTTGCAAGGCAACACATGTAGGAGATTATCGAAGGAGGCCATGAACTTCGTAGCAAAATACAGAAAGTAGTTTATTCAGTTTCCAAAATTCACATACATCCATGTTGAGGGCTTCTCATCATTGCCTTACAGATTAGATACCCCACTGATAGAATGGTGTTGTTGGAAGTAACACGACAGTTGGTTGCATTTGACAAAGTCCAGAGAAAGAGAAAGAAGACCACAACAAAGTTTCCAATCAACATCAGGAGGCTTGAGGCCTGTGCGTCATTACAAGCAGTTGAAAATTTAGAGATAGAGCTGCAGGCTTACAACTTGGTGTGCCACAATGATGCATGCAGTAACTTTGATCCATTTGGCACAGTCAGACAGAAATTTGGGAGCAAATACGAGCACAGACCACAGCTCGAGGATCACTAGATAGATGCATATGATGACATAGAAATAAGAACGAAAGGTTGCTACCGATTGTCTTTGGATTTGATTAGAGCAACAAGAGTGATCAACATTCTGGATCAGCTTGAGGAGAATCACAAAAGACTTTCACAAAGTTCATATGAAAAGAAGAGGGACATGCCCTTCACCATCAATTGGTCAGAATAGGAAGTCACACACAATGATGATTTGATGATGGCAATTGTAGCGCATACCAGAAAATATGTAGACTTCCAAATTCGAAGGCTCCAGGAGAAGAATGTCCAATTCACTTACAACTTGATGGGAGGAGTTAGTACACATCAGTCCAAGGATTCTTCAAGTAGTGAGTCAAGCAATGACTTCAATGATTCCAATGATTCAGAGGGTGAAGGTGCTGATCCACATGAAGATATTCAGCCAAGTAAGAAGGCAAAGATTGATGATCAGAAGGCAGCTAGTGCATCTTCAAGGCAAGAGTGCAATAGTATAATAAACATTGAGGAGGATGAAGTGAGACAGGATGAACAGGTAGATTTAGAAGTACAAACTAATCAAGGTATCAAACGAGGTAATCAGATTGATGAGGTTCTATCAAGATCATCTGAGGAGCAAGAGGTGGTCATGATAGAAGTAGAGGCTAAAAATCAAAATGACAAGGAGTTGTATGAGTTTGATGAGGAGGCTCTTCCTACTGTTCAGTAGAAGGGAGTTCAAGAGGAAAATCAGGAAGACTTGTCTGACTTACCAGAGTGGCTAAGAGATTGAGTCAAGGAGAAGTCTGTTATTGAAAGGGAACCCATCTTAAGTTTGGAAGACTTGCTGAGCAGGGCCAAACCTGACAATGGAAAGTAGAAAATTACTAAATTCTCAAAGATCACAAGAGGCAGCTCGAGGTCAAGGCAAGTGCATATTGTTGTCCCAAAAATCAGCGTAGAGGCAAATGATGGTGTTCCAAGTGCATATGACATCAATACTTTTGATCTAGGACTAGCCACAATAGAGCAAGAAATAGAGGAGTTGGAAGATTCAATTGCAGTCATCAAAGAAAGATTACGAAAGGAACAAGAATAGAGGATCTAGTTGGAGAGGGATAACTTGGCATTTCAGCACTATATTTAGCAGTTGATGGGAACAATAGGGCAAGCTGAAGAGGTGGTTGCACCACCTGCTTTGCTTTCACATGAGTCTGTGGCACATTTGGAAGAAATGAGGTCCTCATCTCAAGTATTGCAGGATTGGGTAGCAGATTTCAAGATCATAGCTGACGGGTTCATTAATGAAATTGTGAAGTTGTACAAGGAGGCCTCTTCAATATTTGATAGAGTTCAGAATATTCTGATTACTTGTGCAGAATTCAAAAATGTAAGAGAAGTTATGCCTTAGTTGAAAAGGCTGATTTACACTCTGAGTGCCACATTGTTGGATGAAGGAGTGGTTGAACAAGGTTCAACATACAATTTTCATTCCTAGTATTGTGCACTCAGCATAAAGGAGCAGGTTTTGGGAAAGATTGAGAGTGATAGCACTCGAACAAGAGAAGTACTTCAGGAAATTCAAAGCAAAATACTTGTTTTTGTAAACAAGGTAGTTGATTCCAATGGAGAGATGGATGAGTACTTGCTGAAAGATAAGATGCATACAAAGTATTTTCAGCATCCACAGGTTGTTTCCAGGGAGCTGTTGAATGATATTTGCACACATTCAACTTTCATGGGCATGTTTCAGACATCCATGGCTGGTTGGGAGATGATAGTTGTCAAATGCATAGAGGAGCTGCAAATCATAGAATGCACCATTCAAACTCTGCCAAGTGTCCCTATGGAGGAGGTTACATGTGTCATGACTAGATTTGTGGAGTTTACCACAAAAAGGAGAGGTCATAAATGAGGGTATTCCACTTAGTGAGTACATCATAAATGCAAGGTCTAATTTTAGTAAATTTTGTAACCACTTACTTGCATGGCACAAAAAGGGCCCTCAATTTCAAGATTTAATCTTGGCCATCCATTGAATTTTGGGGCCTATATAAGCCCATTTTGCTGTCATTTGTAAAGGGGGGAATGCTCTAAGAAATTGTTGCTCAAGACTGCTGAAATAAATACAAATTCGTTGCTGAAATTTTCATGGTGATTTGTGTTGTTTCAAATGATTGCATGGTTTCTAAGTGTTCACTCATAGAATAAGATTAGTTTAGTTTGTTTTCAGCAAATTAGTTTTATGTTTTATGGAAGTTGTTGTTGCTGATTCATGTTTGGTGTCTCCATAGTTCATACCATTTATAATTTGTCGATGGCAAATTGTAGTGCATGGTTAGTCTAAACATTATCTGAGCTTAACTTCAATTACTTCGTGTGCAAAAGTAATCTGAAAATCTTATTTTTCCTTAGAAGATTGCATCACCTTTGCGTAGTTGTTACCTTATGGTGAAGCAAAGTGTGGTTGAGATTCTGATGAATCAGTGGTGACTACTTGCATTTAGATTAGAGTCTTCTAAACCCATTTCCTTTTGTATTTTCTTTAAAATCTTGTTAGATTTAGATTCAAGAGCTTCCCCTGTCATATCTTAAGTTGTCATATTATTAGACCTTCGAAGAAGCTATGTTACATGATATCTAAGAGAAACAAGTTTCCTATTGTTGAACATTTACGTAAGTCCCTTTGTGTCAAACAGTAATTCGCATCCTACTACTAAGTTATCCCAGGTCGCAATATCAAAAGTAACTAATCAAGAACCTTGGAGTCTACTCATCTGATCACTTAGCTTAGCATTTGAGGGATTTTGTTCAAGAAAGGATAGAGTACACCAGTATTTTATTCTGTGTTGTATGTGCAAGGAAAACACATCAACACATCTCTACAAAAATCAATTTCACTTTTATGACCATTTCCATTCACGAAGGATTTGCAAGAATAAAATCATATCTCTCAAACAAATCTTCACAAAAATGACTTTCATATTTCAGCTGATCATATTCCCTTTCTACAATCAATTTGAATCAATTTGCCCTGTTCATCATCCATCTTCCCTGCATAGAAAATCTTCAAAAAAATTCTTTCAAAATAAATGATCGAACTTTGATATTCTTCTATCTGCAAATTTATCTTCATCTGTAAAAACAAATCAATTCACCTCTAAAAAAAATAGGTCAAAAAAAATTCTTCAACCAATGCCCTTTTCACATAAAAAAATCCTCTCCTCAGATCCATTTTTCATCCCTATAAAAAAATCTTTATCTTCATAAGAAGTTTAATACTTCACAAAAAAAATGCTCATAAAAAAAACTTCCTTAAATAATTTCCTCTTTATATCTTTCTTACCTTGAGAGAAGAAAAACAAAAATAGAATTAAATCTCCATAATAAATCTCTTAAAAAGACTCAAATAAATTTCCCTTAAAATCTGCTTTTAAGAGTCTTCTCAAGATCTCCTTTTAAAAATCCAAAAATATCTCCTTGAAAAATGTCCATTAAAAGATGCCCTTTTGTTTTTTTTAAGAATAATTTCCTCCTCATGAGTGAAAGACAAATAATAGACTTTAAAAAGCTTTTAAAGTTTATGAAGAAAAACTTTCATAAAAAATCCTTTAAAAAGATTAAACAAAATCTACCTTAGAAAAGTCTAATAATAGACTTTATTTAGCCCGTCCAAACATATATGAATTAACCGCTATCAAAGATAAAGAATTTGATGGGGCCGGTAGCAAGATGTTTAATGAAGCCTTTGACAGGTCACTTAAGTGACTGTGACCTGTGACTGCAGGTCAACAACAAAACACAAATAAAGTGCAAAGGTATATGATGGGTGGGAGATATGCATTGACAATTAACTTAGGATTTATTTTGGTTTTCTTACCCATTTAAATGCACATATCCTAAAAAGGAGATGCCTCAAAAAAAATTTATCAAAGAATGAAAAGAGATGCATCTGCATAGTCCACAGAGACTCTAAAGAAATATCTTCGTGATAAAATCAAATCATCAATAACAAACAACCTTACTTGCACTTTGCATTAGACACTTAAGAGGTCTCCTTATATGACAAACTCTAATGCAAACCTTAATGCCAATATGATTGTCATTAAACAATAGTCTTGTAAAAATCTTGATCATTTAACACCTTGATGCAAAATATCAAACCATTGATATGCATAAAGAAGATAGACTTCAAACTGAGATTCTTCCCCTGAATGGTCTCTACATTGAAACCAAGTGGACAACCTATGAACAACATAACTACATCAACCATCTTGAAACATCAAATGAGATAAACACTTCCTGCATTTCATAAACCATCTGCATTTCCACATTTGCAAATCAAACCTGATCTGCATTGCTCTTGCATTACTCTATGAAGATGATCTATCTATTGCTCTTGCATATGAGAACTTTGTCATACCAAGCCTAATATAGCATGAGGGCATAACATAAGGATCATCTTGTGAACTAATCATCCTGCAAACAATATCAAGGCATCTTGATCAAACACATCCTTGATAAACCTAACACATGATCCAATCAATTCAATATATCAACTAAATAACTGATGAGTAACAACACCATGAGTATGCACACAACTCTTGTGACATTTGAACACCATGAAGACCCGTGTATATCACACAATCTACTCAACACCTTTTTGACATCAATGACAATCAATCTCCATCAAACTCCTCCTTTGTCATTGATGGCAAAACTACATAAAGCATTCTTTCTTTCTCCCCCTTTTTGACATCTGATGACAAATAATGAACTAACTCCCCCTGAGAACAACTCCACTGAAAGATGTTATAGCATGATCATAACATTGTAATATGAGAACTTTGAAGACAAAAACTCCTATTATCTTGTTAACTCCATATCAACCAAAAAATTGAGATACCACTTACCAAAAACTTTGATACCACTTGACTTTCAAAATATTGAAGGCACTGAATACATATGCAATTTTCTATCCTAAACTTATCTTGAAACTTTTATCCTTGTATATCTGCATACTGCACAACTTTTCAACTTGTAACAACACCAATCAACACAAATCACAATCCATGATGACATGATGACTAACCAAGAGATGTTCTTGCCAAAAACTTCCATGATAAAGACAACATAAACTTTCAACCTACAACCAATCTTATTCTTGCACACCCTTTTTGACATGAAAAAGAATGAAGACCATTTGAAATGAATGAAGGCCATGAAGACCATCCTGCACACCATGTCAAATCTGATAAAAACATAACCATTATCAATACTGGATGACAATTCAACCTTTATAATCATCAACATGATCAGGATCATTTGTCTAACAATTTGTGCATTTGAACTCCTGAAACACCTTTTCAATATCTTGAAAGCATAATGAGCCAATGATCACCTGTATCACTGATATACACTAAAAATCAACTTAGTTAGCAACATCGTCATCAACTATTTATTAAGAATGGAAAGAATAAACATGATAAGATCACCATCTCCTCCTGAAACTTCTTGGGGATAAATAATAGGACAAGAACAACTCCCCCTCACATCATGCTATCTATTAATCAACTGATGATGTAAATTGTGCAAGACGCACAAGTTTAGGATTGCCTTCCCATGACTCTGTTTTTGCTTCCACACTTTTACAGTTTCTTTCTTTCTCCAAACCTTTATACCTTCTTTTCTTTTCAACTTTTTCAAATCAGGTGAAGCATACAGTCTGCAGCTCTATGCTTTGTGTCCAAGAGTGTTGCAATTATAACAAGCTATGTTACAATCGTAATCAAATGACTGATAGTACCTTTGAGCACTCATGTTAAGCTTCCATGCAGGATCATACCTTGTATGCACTTTACAATATCTTTGTATGTGTCCAATATTATTTCACTTGTAACAAACAATATCAGTATTCCTTCTACAAACAACTACTTTGTGTCCAAAATGATTACAAGTATAACAATAACCATTGAAAGAATAATTATACCTGTACATGTATGCTTGTCTTACAAGAGCATTTCTTGTGAAATTTCTTCTCCTTTGATTTTGCATTTTAAGAAAATCATTTTTGATATTTATTTCAACTTCTAACTTCTTTTTGTCTTCAGGGGCACTAGCATGAAGATCAATTTTCTTTCTAGGAGTTTCTCTGGCTTCAAAACCAAGTCTAGTAGTGTCTCCATAAGTTTTTGTTTACCAAGCATCTCATGTAGCTTGCTTGTGCTTTCTTCAAACTCCTTATACTTCTTAGATAAAGCCTTGAGACCATCATACTCTTTTCTCAGATTGATAATATCACCTTCTAATTTCAAATTCTCAATCCTTCTAACTTCAAGGTTAGATTTTGAAACATTAGCTATCCTCTTAGCTTCCTCAATTTATGTCTTTAATCTAACAATTAATTTGTTTGAATCATCAATATATGTCCTTAAACTCATAATCCTACATCTAGCCTCTTCAAGATCTGAAGATACACTTTCAAGGTCTGAAAGTGCTTTGTCTTCAGATTCTCTTTCTTATTGCAGCTGCAATTTTAATTTCTAATTCTCTTTCTTATGTTTCTTGAGTTCAGTTAGAGCATATATGAGCTCTCCTTCCATATCAATCTCACAATCTTGTTCATCATATTCCTAATCATCACTTATGATATTAGCTTCTTCTGAAAGAGATTGAACCTCAACTCCTTCATTTGAAAGTCTCCTTTCATTGCCACTTTCTTCACACACCAGAGTGTCCTCTTCTTTAAAATCATCTTGATGAATTCTTTTCAATTTCCTCCACATATCCTGAGCTGTAACACAATTCATTACTTTACAAGAAACATCATTAGATAGAGTAGACAATATGGGCTTCTTTGCAATATGATTACATTCAAGGGCTTCTTTATCATTTGTAGTAACACAATACCCATTCTCAACTGACATCAAAACACCATATCCTAAAGAGGATAAATAAATATGCATTCTAACATACCAAACAAAAAAGTCTGAACCATCAAAGAGAGGGACTCCTGAAAACTCTTTCTCTATTTTAATACCTGATTCAACTTGTGAAGCTTCTTTATCAACTGATTGAACATCAACATCTAAAACATCAACACCTAAATTTTATATGGATGATGTCTTTTGTGTCTTTTGACCAGAATGAAGCTTGACATTTCTCATGTTCTTATTTCTTCTGCACTTACCCATTGAACTCCACACACAAGACCTACCCAAGCTGATTAAGCTTCAAAAGAGAACCTAGGCTCTGATACCAATTGTTGGAATTGTTTTCCGTTGTGCCAAAAGCTCGAGCTATCAACGCTTGCTACAAATGCCAGACTTAACCCAGATCCACGGGAGGCTCACTGCCATGTCACGAATCCTGAGGTCAACGTTGAACGCCTCACTGACAAGGGGGCAGCTCACTACCAACAGTTTTTACACCTCTTAGGGCTTCCAACACTCGTTTATCCTTCCTACAATGTTTGTTGCTACAACCTCTACCACTCTTCTCCTTGATGGCATCTTGTTGTCCTAAACTTCTTTCCTTTCTTCTCATTTCTACCCTTCTAGTTACAATTATCTTTCTTGCTTAGGTAATACACACCCACACACAGTCAATAGTTTGTTGGACTTCACCCAACTTCACACCAAAAACCTCACATACCCAGAGCTATAGCTGTGCTCTAATACCACGTTGATGGCGCCAGGCCTCTATGACACTCTATTTTTGCCTTGCTACAAGTAATCCTACAGCATCTCAACACAATTTATATGGCCCACACCCAACACAATAATGGTTGTAGGTGACTTAAGTAGGACCAATGTATTTTGCTATCAGTTAATTCTGCTCATAGGCTTCTCCTACTATTGTTGCAGGTGATCTAAAATTGACTTGCACACTCTATCTTGTTTATGCAGGTTAAAACAACACACATACAAGCATACAAAGTTGCAAATATTCTCACATAAACATGCACCATTTAAGGCACATGGGCAACAATGAAAATACGCATTTTCTCTTTCTATTCACATTGAAGAAAATACAAAAATTTACACTTGTTTAGCTTCAAATATTAAAAAAATGAGAGAGGGTAAGGTCTCCCCTATGCCAATATGTTTTCTGGCCCCTTTTTCTCTAAATTTAAAGTCACCCTTCTAAGAACAAAATATTTTCTCCACTCCTTTGGATTTCTTTGTCATACACTACTCCATCAACCACACTCACTCTTGAATTTCCTCCATTCCTTCCTGCTCCAACAACCTCATTGGTGGTATGTTTGTTGTGACATTATTCCTCCTTCCTATTGTTTTGCTTTATTGCTCTCTGTTTGCACTCTACCATCTATTCCTCATGTAGCTCCCATCTCCTCCTCATGCCATACATTCCTCTTGCACTCAAAACTTGTCAAAACTACCTTTAGATCCAACCTTTCTAGAATGTTTTGCCTCTTTTCTCTCTCCAAAAACTATGCACAAAAATCCTTCTTCCCTCTTTTCCAAGGTCAAAATAAAATGCCCCCAATCTTTCTTCCCACTCAAATCTTTAATTTGAGTAGAAAAAACACTCGTCTCAATGCTAAGAATAACTCAGGAAGTTCAAACTTACCTACCCCTTGTACTTGATTGGCTAGATGTAAATGTAATCACCACCAATTGGAATGTCCCTCCAAATGGCTAGCAATTTGAAATTTGAATTAAAGTGCAGCATAAGTTAATGCTATCGACCATGCCACGTGATGCCCCTACATCAAAGACTCATTACCATACCTAAAATCAAGTAGAGCTCTATTGTATTACTGCATTGAACAAATCAAGTAGAGCTTTATTATATTACTACATCAAATAAATCACATTACCACATCATGTGGATTCACATTACCTAGTTGTATTGAACATGTCATATCGCATTACAATGTCAAGTGGAGCCTTATTGTATGGTCATATTAAATGTGGTATATATTGCATTGCCACATTAAGAAGAGTATTATCGTATCAAGTTTTCCATACAAGCAAAATCTCTCTCTCTCTTCCATAGACAATTCAATTAACTTGTAGCTTCTACATATTTCAGTTATGCGATAAAATCTACTCATTGCAAATCTTTTTTTGTTTTGCAAGTTCCTATGGAGCACTCATGCCAAGGAGAAGAACACAAGAAGAATCCAAGAATAGTCCATTACTTTACATGGATCAATATCATTTTGAAGTGTCTAAATTTTTACTTTTCATGTTGGTTGAGAATGTCTATATATTTTGAAATACATGTTCATGTTAGATTCACATGTAGCTCAAAGTGGGGGCAAAATTTAATAGTAAACTTAGCATACACATGATCATTCCCATTTAGTTTTGGGCCCATTTTGAAAGAACAACTTAATACAATTAGATATTGACAAGTAGCATGCTCTTGTGCTAAGTTTGGCTCATGTCCCAATCCCTATCCATCCCTTTTTTCTCCCACTTGCAATCCTTTCCACACATTCATAATTTACCCCATTTATTACACCCCATTCACACTCACTTCCATATATTTGCTCCATGCCTTGAGATTATCACTTCGTTTCCTAGGTTCATTTATGCACCACTTGAGTTTGATCTTGAAGGTGTGGAAATGAACCTAGAATTCAAACTTTCAAATTTAAATTCCAAGATTCCCACCCTTTTGTCCTAGTCATTAAAATTTGACTGAGCACTCGATTGTGCAACATGTTGCTATGTTTTGGTATTTAAAGAGATTCAATGTGCATTTACAATCATAGAGAGAGAGGGGGGGAAGGTGTGGTGGTGGGAGGGAGATCAAGCAATTACCATGAGAAAATCATTAGAAAACACTTCAAGTTTTAAAGGAACAAAGAACTTCATCTGCACATAAAAGGTCACTTGCACATTGGTGAATGTTTAAGGTGTTTATACACACTATAGTCCTTTCAAGCTTATAAGGCATCAAAGATCTAGGTGAATTAGTTTCAAAAGTCTACACTTTGCTTGTTCAAATCTACACATTAGAGTTCAAATCCACGACGAATGGGATCAAACCTATGGTGCTCAAAATTGAACCATGGGGTTTCACACAAGTTCAAATTCCAAGATATTCATCAAACCAAGGCTATTCAATTTCTCAGAGTGGTGAATCAATTTGGTGCATTATCAACAATATTGTTCCATCATCAAGTTTAAACCTAAGTACCCTAATCCTCTCATTTAATTATCACATTTATTACTATTCATGTACCGACCAAACTACACTTATTTATCTAAGTTAATTTGTGCTTTATTAATTGCACATATTTATTAACCTAGATTTATTTATGTAATGTGATTATGTTCATTACATTAATCAAATAAATAACAATAAAACAATAAAAGCAAAACTAAAAATGATATAATAAAGTTGATACCTCTAAAAATGATCCCGAGGGAGTGAGAATTTTAAATTTATATTACACATAAAATAAAGTTGGGATTTTTTTTTGGATTGAGAATCGTGCACAAATTATATTCAAAATAAAACAGAGTTTACACCATTGTGGTTAAGAAGACCACACCAATATTTATCTTGCTTAAATCAATCCAAAAAACTAGTATTCCCTAATACATACAGAAAGTTTTGTCTATCTTCAAAACTAAAGTATATACTATAGAGGCATATATATCAAGACTATTATCCTGTTAGCCAAATCTTTTTAAAATCCACAGTACTATGAATATTCTACTTCAGAGTTGGAGTCCTCCTATATATCTGTGAGCTCTCACTACCCCCTACTGTTCTCTGCCACTTCATTAGGTATCTGCAAATCTTTGTTATCACTATTTTCTGCCATATTTATGTCTTCATCTAATTCCCTGTGATGAATTTCTAACATTGCATCTTTTTCCATTTCAGCATATTGATCATAAAGGCCTTGGTTGTCACCTACATATATACCATAGTTTACTTCCTCTATCCTTACCTTCCTTAGTTCCCACCTTGGGTCTTCATACCATCCTCCTTCATGATCCCATATATGCGCTCTATTATCACTGTTATCGCAGGAATCTATTCCAAGCATGGCTCCCATTTTTGGTGAGTTTCTGATTTGATCAATGCTGATGCTAAAGTTTTCACATGATTTCTCCCATTGTTTGTACAACTCACTTTTATCCTTCTCTTTCTGGTACTGTTTGTAGTAAAGATCTTGAAAGTCTGTATATGTATTAAAGAATCTTTGGTTGAACCTTCTCGGGTTCCTAGCATAGAAGTCGGTCTCTTTTATATCTTCTTTGTAAAACATTGCACTTGTCTACTGTTAGGGTTAGTCGGCAGAAGATATCAAATAAATGCAAATAAAGATTAAACAGAGGAATGGAAATACACAGAAATAATAACAACGAGAGACAAGTTTTAACGTGGTTCACCCAAACTCGGGCTACATCCACCAAACAGAGAGTCCAATATTATTATCCAATAAATCAAACTGATTACAATCAGCAATCCCTGCAACTCAATACCGCTGCAAAATGCTACAATACAATCCCCAAACCCTAACCCTTGGCCGCTTTTTATTAAGCTTTTTTTCGGTTACAAGAATAGGGTTTTCTTATGTCGGTCAATGAAAAAATAATATTTTTTAAGTTGGCCCTAAAAAAAATTTCTCGGGGGTTGCCGCCCCCGAACCCCCGCTTCTCGGGGGCCACCGCCCTCGAACCCCAATGAGGATACATGGCTAGTGTGCAGTACTTTCCTGATCAGTCGCCACCTACCAACAATCTCCCACTTGGAGACTGATCAAGCTCCACACCAAACAATCTCCCACTTGGAGACTGAGCCTAGACAACACTAACCCTGTAGCTCCCACTGGAAATAAGCACCCTAGACTCTGCTGTTCTATTTTTGTTATTTTCAGTCTAGAAGACCAACCGAAGCTGAAGAGGAGCTCAGCTTCTCCCTTGTCACTACCTTTGTAAACATATCTGCTGGATTGTCATCTGTATGTATCTTGGCCAGCTGTAATTGTCCATCATCCAACACCGACCAAATGAAGTGATACCTCAACTGTATGTGTTTGGTCTTTGAATGTAAGGCAAAATTCTTTGCAAGATGTATGGCACTCTGGCTATCTGTAAACAAATAACTGTTAACCTGTTGTGTGCCTAATTCATTCATCATCTCCTTGCTTGCCTCTGTTGCAGCTACATATTCTGCCTTTGTGGTGGATAAAGCAACCACCTTTTGTAACCTGGAAATCCAACTCACCGTTGTTCCACCTATAGTAAAGACATAACCTGTAGTACTCCGCCTGGTATCAATATCCCCTGCCAAATATGAGTCTACATAACCTGCTAAATCAGTATTAGAGCCCCCAAAACATAAGTGTTTATTAGATGTACCTCTCAAATATCTGAGAATCCATTTTACCGCATTCCAATGCTCTAATCTGGGATGACTCATATACCTGCTAACGACTCCTACAGCATGTGCAATATCCGGTCTCCTGCATACCATGGCATACATTAAACTTCCTACAGCTGAAGCATATGGTACCTTGGACATTTTTTCTTCCTCCTCTTGTGTCTTTGGACACATCTCCTTAGTCAATTTCAAATGACTAGGCAAAGGTGTGCTGACAACTTTTGCATTCTCCATATGGAATCTCTGCAACACCTTTTCAACATAAGTAGCCTGAGATAGAGTCAATTTTTTGTTCTTCCTATCTCTACAAATTTTCATACCAAGGATTTGTTTTGCTGCCCCCAAATCCTTCATATCAAATGACTGTGCTAACTGATGTTTTAACTCTCTAATGTGATCCATGTTAGACCCAGCTATAAGCATGTCATCAACATATAAACATAAAATAATGTAGCTGTCATTATCCAACCTTTTAAAATAAACACAATGGTCAGAATTACACATGTTGTAGCCTTGCTCAGCCATAAAACTATCAAATTTCAGATACCATTGCCGAGGTGCTTGTTTTAGGCCATACAAACTCTTCTTCAATCTGCAAACTTGTTTCTCCTTACCTTTGATCTCAAATCCTTGGGGCTATTCCATATATATCTCCTCCTCCAAATCACCATGGAGAAAGGTAGTTTTCACATCTAGCTATTCCAAATGCAAATCTTCAGTAGCCACAATACTTAAAACAGTACGAATAGAAGTCATCTTGACAACCGGAGAAAATATCTCATCAAAATCAATGTCCTTTTTCTGTGCAAATCCTTTTACAACTAACCTGGCCTTAAATATTTTCTTACCTCCATCTTCCTCTTTCAGTCGGTAAACCCATTTATTTGGTAAAGCCTTTTTACCTGCAGGTAACTTACATAATTCCCACGTTTGATTTTTCAGCAAGGAGTCCATTTCTTCTTTCATAGCAAGCTCCCACTGAACTTTTGTATCCACCTGCATAGCTTCATCATACCCTTCTGGTTCACCAACATCTGTTAACAAAATAGAATACAAAGAGGGAGAAAACCATTGAGGAGGTCTACTTATCCTTGTTGACTATCTAACATTCACTGGAGTTTGTGGTATTTCTGGTTGCTGTTGCAGAGCATGAGGAGCCACTAAAACATCACTATTTGGAGTATCATCTAGCACCACATAATCCTTTTCTTTCTTCTCATGCTGCTGCAACTAATCTTTGTACAACACCTTCTCATTGAATATAACATCCTTGCTTCTCACAATTTTTTGATTTTCAAAATCCTAAAGCCTATAACCAAATTCATCGATGCCATATCCAACGAAGGTACATTTTTTTGATTTCGCATCCAGCTTGGTTCTATTTTCAAAATCTATATGTGCAGATGCTTCATAGCCGAAGGTTTTCAGAAAAGAATAACTCACCTTCTTGCCGGTCCATGCTTCCTCTGGAATACCACAGCCCAAAGGAACTGAAAGACCTCTGTTAATTAAATATACAACAGTGTTGACAACCTCTACCCACATGTTTAAAGGCAATCCAGCATGCAATCTCATGGTCCATGCACACTCCATTATTGTCCTATTCATGCATCCAGCCACTCCATTTTCTGGTGGAGTCCTTGGAACCATTTTCTACCTACGAATTCCATTAAAGGAACAATAATCTTCAAATTCTTTGCTGCAATACTCACCACCATTATCAGATCTGAGACATTTTAATCTTTTACCTGTCTCATTTTCAACCAAGCTTCTCCATTTCTTAAATGTTTCAAATACATCAGATCTCTGTCTAAGGAAATAAATCCAGACCTTCCTAGTTGCATCATCTATGAATGTAACATAATACCAAGAGCCACCGAGAGAAGATACCTGAGCTGGTCCCCATACATCTGTATGCACAAGCTCCAATGTTTCATTTTTCTTTTGCTTCCCATCCTTGAGAAAACTACCTCTCTTTTGTTTGACATACACACAACTTTCACAGAAATCCATATTAATACATTTCAGACCTGGTAAAACTTTCTTAGAATGAAGTACCTTCATACCTTTTTCACTCATATGCCCAAGTCTGTTATGCCACAGTGTTGTTTCAGAACTTGCAGCAACTTTTCCAGTCTCTTCCTGCAAACTTGCAGCAACTGTTCCTGAACCTGTTTATTTTTCCTCTGTAACATCTAAAGTAGAAGGAACAGTATGACCTATACAAAGATATAAGGTGCCTACTTTCACACATTTTGCTACTACTAAGACACCTTTTGAAACCTTCCAATTTTTATCAGTAAATGTAGCAGTGCAACCTTGTTCAGTTAGCTGCCCTGCTAAAATTAAATTCCTACTAAGCCTTGGAACATGCCTTACCTCTTGTAGTAGCCAATGATTCCCATTCTACAACTTAATCTTGATTCTTCCCTTTCCAGCAATCTGACAGGGTTCGTTATCTCCCAAATAAACCAGCCCAAAATCCCCTTGGACATAATCAAGGAAATAACTTCTATGGGCGTAGCATGAAATGAGGCCCCTGAATCTAAAACCCATGAATCATCAGCATTATCTAGGGAAAGAATCAAAGCATCATCTTCAAACTTATTACTTACCACATTTGCTTCCTTATTGCCTTCTTGTTTGTCTCCTTCTTTGTTCTTCCGAGACCAGCAATCTTTCTTCAGATGACCTAGTTTTCCACAATACCAACAATCTTTCTGTCCTCTGGTTTGGGATCTTTTGTCCTTTGATTTTCCTCGTGACTTCCCATGACCTTCAGAACCTTTTCCTCTCTCCTTTGATCTGCCCCTACTTTTTACATTCAAAACACTGCCTGATTTAGATCCACTGAGCTTTTCTTACGAACTTCTTCACTCAGAATAACACCAACAACATCATCAAATTTCAGGGCATTTGAACCAAAAATAGAGTTACTAACCGCCATTACCAAACTATCCCAGCTTTCAGGCAATGAACATAATATCAAGAGAGCTCTAACTTCTTCATCAAATTTTACATTTACAGAAGTCAATTGATTGACAATCGTATTAAATTCATTTAAATGATCTGTCACAGATCCACCTTCAACCATTTTCAAATTAAACAAACGCTTCATAAGAAATACTTTATTTGAGGCTGAGGGTTTTTCATACAATTTAGCCAAAGATTTCATCAGACCATCTGTTGTCTTCGCTTCAGTTATATTGAATGCCACCGATGGTGCCAGGCATAACCGAATGGTTCCCAGTGCCTTTTTGTCAAGAAGATTCCAATCCTCATCAGATATTGTTGCCGGTTTCTTGGCTACTCCTTCCAACGGCATCCATAAATCTTTTTGATAGAGGTAATCCTCCATCTGCATCTTCCATAACTGATAGTTCTGCCCATTGAATTTATCGACCTTCAATCTACCCTCGTCCGCCATTGCTCCCACTCAACCGTGAAACTTTCCTGCAGACGATAATCGAACACAACCCGCTCTGATACCACTTGTTAGGGTTAGCCCACAGAAGATATCAATTAAATGCAAATAAAGATTAAACAGAGGAATGGAAATACACAGAAATAATAACAACGAGAGACAAGTTTTAACGTGGTTCACCCAAACTTGGGCTACATCCACCAAACAGAGAGTCCAATATTATTATCCAGTAAATCAAACCGATTACAATCAACAATCCCTGCAACTCAATACCGCTGCAAAATGCTACAATACAATCTCCAAACCCTAAACCTTGGCCGCTTTTTATTAAGCTTTTTGTTGGTTACAAAAATAGGGTTTTCTTATGTCGATCAATGAAAAAATAGGATTTTTTAAGTCGGCCCTAAAAAAAAGTTTCTCGGGGGCTGCCGCCCTTGAACCCTGGCAAGGATACATGGCTAGTGTACAGTACTTTCCTGATCAATCGCCACCTACCAACATCTACATTAGCTCCTTGAATCTATCTAGAGAGATCTCCATTGCAACCATAACCTACTCAAAGAAATTGTAAGTGGTGAGGCTCAAGAGAATCCCAGTGAGTGCCCTCTTCCTACCAAGAAACCTTTCTTCATTCCTTTTTTTCCAGATAAACCACAAAAATTTAGTGGACAGTACAAACCCAAAAGTGTTAGCGTTCAAATTTAGGCCATCAACATACCCACATATAATTTCTTTCCTAATTATGTTCACAATAGGGCTCCACAAATTAATATTACCCATGAAAATGGACCAAATGTTTCTAGAATATAGACAATAAAAAAATGTGCAACAGACTCAGGAATACTACATAACGGCAAAGAACAATATCAATACCAATGCACAACTTATTTAAGATTAGCAACCATCTAAAACAAGCCTTTTTTGGTTCTAAGATTTTGGACCACAACAATTTAAAAGTTTTGGATAATACTTTGTGTTCCAGGGTGTCACCCCAAGTAGTGATGATATGGTAGAAAATATCCTGAGATTTAGTAAACATTTTATATATAAGTTTGGGTTTCACATTCAAAATATTTGTGCCATCCCCCCATTTCAACTTTTCAATCCTTTCATCCTCCACAATAGACACCTTTGTATGTACTTTGCTCAACGTTGCTTTATTTACAGTGGAAATGGTTCTCTAATGCTTTTCATTTAGATGAAACTCTTCTTTTATTTGATTCCACTTTTTAGGAGAACCTTCATCAAAAAGATATACTAAGTTATTCAATCATTTTTCACTAGTCTTTCTGGTAGAATAGCCTTGTAGTAAGGCTAAAGGTCTACCTTTATGCCTTATATTCCACCAGATGGATCTTTGTCCCCAAATAGTCTTGTTATCAATCTTAATAGCTTATCTACCCATAATATTAGGCTTAGCTTGTTCCCAAGCCTTCCAAATGTTTCCAAAGACTGCAGATCCCCTAGGCTTAGACTTGAAGTCCCCAAACAAAGCATCATAAAAGTATAGTTTCCCCCAACATTTTTTCTTGCATGGAACAGAATTTTTAATATTATTTGTAACCAAGACTTTCCAAGGTTCATCACCATTCAAGGAATTGATTATCCACTTTGTGGCCAGAGAAACACCTTGAGTCCTCAAGTCCTTAAGTCCCAACCCTCCCAAGTCTCTGCTAACACAACACCAGTCCCACATGACTAGATGTTTTTTACTCTTACCCTTCCCATCAGACCATAAGAAATTTCTTATCAGTTTGTGAATAATATAAAATTGATAATTAGCAAAGAGTCACATTGAAGAATAGAATATTGAGTATGTTGAAATAATTTTTTGGCAGACCCGAGTCCTTCCAGCCAATGAAAGATGTAGTCTATTCCAACTTTTAAGCTTCCTTTCAATTTTGGTGAATAGACAATCCCACATAACCTTCAGTGTGGGGAAAATAGCAAAGGGGATCCCAAGAAATCTAACATGCTTTGTTATACCTACCCATTGCCATTTGTCAAAATTGAGCCAACCAGTACAGAATGATCCCAAGTCAAAAAGATAAATTTAGTTCAAGAAGAAATTTTAGCCCCAGAGGCTAGGCAAAATATATCTAACCTCTGTTCTAGGTTTTCTATTTCCTGCCTATTAGCCTTAGGAAAAAGAGTAGTATCATCTGCAAACTGCACATTTAATAATTTGTCACCATTAGGCAAGGATATACCTTCTAGCTTACCCTCCACTAACTCTATTTTCAAGAGATAATGGAGGGCTTCAAAAGCTATCACAAACAAAGAGGGGGCAAGGGGGTAGCCTTGCCGAATAGATCTTCCAATTTTAAAAGGATCTGACAGTTCCCCATTGACTTCTACTTGGGTTGAAACATCTTCAAACAACATCCTTACCATCTTGCAAAAAAAATCAAGGAAGCCTATAGCTTTAAGAATTTTGAAGATAAAGACCACTCAACCCGATCATAAGCCTTCTCAAAATCTAAAAGGAGGATACCAGAATTTTGTTTAGTGTCTTTAGCCCACTGAAGAGCTTCCCAACTTGTAATAAGATTTTCTAGTATAAATCTGCCCTTTATGAACCTTGTTTGAGTGGAGTTAATTATCTTTGGAAGGATAGCTCTAACCCTTAGAGCCAAAACCTTAGCAATGATTTTATAAGATACATTCAGTAATGTTATTGGTCTCCAATTTTTCATTTGTGTTTTATCCCCTTCTTTGGGTAGGAGTTTAATGATTCCTTTGTTTATATCCTCCCCAAGGTTCCCTTTTTTATTGCTTCTTCATATAGTTCAAACAAATCATCCACTATCCATTCTATATTGGCTTTGTAAAACTCAACTGGAAGACCATCTACCCCTAGAGATTTGCCATTACTCATAGATCTAATGGCAACTTTTATTTCATCTTTTGAGATTCCCTTGTCTAGGGTCTTACACATTTCCTCATTCACTTTTACCTTCCATATCTTACAACATAACTCTTGTGCATCCAAACATCCTTGTTTATTGTCCTTAGACTTGAAAAGTTTTTCATAGAAGCTCCTGAAAGCTTCCACAATCTCCTCTTGGTTCTTTAAATAGACACCATTTTCTACCATTGCTTCAATGTTCTCTTTTATGTTTTTGTATTTAAGTAGATTGAAGAAGTATTTTGTGCCTTTATCTCCATCCTCCAACCAATTTAATTTGGCTCTAATTCTGCCCCCCTGAGCTTTTCTAACCTAGATTTTCCTTAATCGTTTGCAAGAATCCGTCAACTTGCTCCAGTAGAAGGAAATTTATTTATTTTTATACATTGATTTACAAATATTTCTTAGGGCTTTGATGCCACCTAGGCAGTCTTGATCCTTTAAAAGTTCACAATTGGGCTTTAAAAAGGTACCCTTCTATTTCCTGAAATTTTCTTCTTGTTTTTTAATTATTATCACAGTCTTTATGGGATGATGATCAGAGAGTGGATTTGGGATCACTTGAACTTTGTTCATTTCCTTTTTGTGCAGGACCAAGAAGGACTCTTTCTCCATGTAGAATCTGTCAAGTCTACTATAAATTCTTTTGTTAGCTTTCTGACAGTTTGTCCAGGAGAACCAAATGCCTTTGCTATTTTTCTTTTCACCTTCTAGAGGGTCTATCAATTTTAATGATTTTTTTAATCTTTGCCAAAAACAAAATTCATTTCCTTTCCATTCCATAGGGTTTTCTCCTTTTTTATCCTTCGTGTGCTCAATCATATTAAAATCCCCACCAATCACTCAGGGGACCTTAGGTAACTTTGAGGTCATCCAGTTCCATAACTCTGCTCTGTTTAGGTATTCATTAGGGGCATAAATTGAGAAAAGCCCTATAACCATCCCCCCAATATCCAATGTAATCTATATACATCTATTGCATGGGGATTGTCTAGAGTTCTTGAGAAGCTTTTCCTATTTTCTGTTGAGCAAGATGGCATTGCCCCCTCTGCCCCTTTCATGATTTGTAGTAAAAGCAATTGCTTCTTTCCATACAAATCTTAATGCACGTTTTCCATCATAAAACCAACTACTTTAACTTCTTGGATAAACAAAACATCCATATTCTTATTTTTGTTACAAAAGTCCCTCACCACATACTTTCTATTAGGGGATTCTAGACCTCTTACATTCCAACTATAGCAGTGGATGTATTTCATCACAAATTGAGTTTAGGAGGGGTAGGGGGTATCCTTCTTACTGAAACTATCAAAGAATTTAGGAATTAGGTCATTTTTCCTTTTTTACCTAGTTTGACAGAGTTGTTGGTCCTGCTCATATTCTTTCTCTTCTTACCATCCTCATCTGTTTTATCAATTTCTTGATATTTATTCCTCCCCTCAATTCCCCCTTGTGAGATAAGCTTATCTCTAAGAAAGGTAGATTTTTCTCTCACGATGCTTTGCTTGTGGAAGTCAACACCTACTCCTCGAGGATTTGCATCTTTCCTTTTAAGAAACTCTTCCTTCAATTTGTCAAGTTTGTTTCTTTGATCTGCTACCTCTCTAATCTTGTCCAATGCCAATTGTTGGGCATTCTTCCTCCTCACAGAAATAAAGCCATTGTTAGAATTATAGCCCTACAAATTACCTTCTAGTGCTCTAGCAGGGTCATCAATAAGGAAACCACTCCCTTTACCCCTTTCTTTTGTGCCTCTATTTAATTGTAATTGAGTTTCTTCTATTTGAGACACAAAGGCTGGTTCTTCTTCCATCAATTTTCCTTCCTCTTTTTCTTCCACAGAGAATAGACTCAAGGTACTATCCTGAGTACTGTCAGAATCACCAATATCTTGGTGATCACTACCCAGTAACATAGAATCCAACCCTTCATCATTAGTGTTACTATTAGCATTGATTCCATCCTCTTTTGCCAAACTTGGTTTCTCAAGAGAGTTAGTTTTAAGGTCTTTTGCAGATTGATTCCTTTTTTCCTCAGAGGGGGGGAACAAAGAGTCTCTCCCTAAGGATCTCATGGGCATATCTTCTAGGAGAACATTATCATTTTTTTCTTTTTCTTTAGTTTCAAAAACCAAATTATCTTTGTTAACATTTTTGTTTATGACTAGGTAGTTTCTCCTTTGATGACCATCCATCTTACAAAGAAAATAGGAATTTAACCCTCCTAGCCCTACTAACTCACATTGCACTATTTTGTTCTCCCAAATAATTTCCAAGATTTCGGGAATCTGAATTCTAGTATTAAATGCCACTAGCAGTCTAGCATCTACATGGGGAAGGGTAGACCAAGTTTCATCTATTTTTAATTTTTTTCCAAAGGGTTTGATAATCTGAGGCAAAAAATTCCAAAACTGAACAAGGACATTTCTAACTAAAACCCATCTCGGTACTGAGCAAAATTGGATTTCTTTGTGGGTAGTATCTAGTGCCCATGGAAAGGCCTTAAATAGTGTAGGCCCTATATTCCAATAGCTTTTATCAACCACTCTCGTTTGCATGTTGTGATTCTTAAAGAATATGACAAAGATACCAAATTGAATCATTCTACAGAATAAGAAATGTATACCTAACTTTTTACGCCAAACTGATAATAACCAATCGTCAAAAAAAATTCTCAACGGTATTTTTTCAATGTTAATGCATGTAAAGAATACAGCAACATTTTTAAGTCTAGACTCTTTGTTCTTTACTGCTTTAATCATATCATCATTAGGGCTTAAATAAACTTTTCTTGGCATGGCGGGGGACTCACCTTGTCCTTCTCCCACATTCTCAATTCCCACACCTTTTTCCTTGGCGACTCCACTGATGTTTCTGAATAAATATTCGAACAAGAAACCTGCATTTTCGGGCGCTGCTTCGGCATCTTCAGCTCTCAACACTTCTCTGTAAGTCGTAAACCAGTCTTTGTTATTTGGTACTTCTCCGTCTAATTTATTTTCCATTTCACATTAACTACTGTTAATAAATTTCCTTTCCAATACAGTACACCCTCCGCCGACTCCCATCCACCAACACACTTGGGTGACACTGTTGCAAGTATGGGCCTAACCAGTGTTGTCATTGATGTCAACATACTCCTGTTGCATTGATGTCAAGGATTGGATGAGCTATGTGCTGAGGATATTGAGAAAATTAGTCCTATTAGAAACAAAGAAGAATAGTGAAGACAGTGGAGCTCTATGAAGTAAAGATTCTAGCTAGATGAAGATCAAAGAATGCGCATCAAAGGGTTTGTAGACATGTGTCTAGAGATGATCCAGTCAAGATTTGAGAGATCCGCATGAAGATTTGGAGAAGTTATGGCCATATGAGTAAAACTGGTTCTGGCAGCTGTTCAAAGGTGATAGAGTGACACAAACAGGTCTAGTGAGATCCGGAAATGTAATATCTTGTTCTACAGATTTCGTGGCATGTTTAGGAAGCCAATGTGAATTGACAACTCAATTGGTTCGTGGTCTGGAGGTCCACAAGCATTTATTCTAATGAGACAGTGATGACTGACTATGTTCTTGAGGCTCTGGATGGAGATTTGAATGATTTCAATAAGCAGAAGTGGTGTGGATGTTCTTGGTGATTCAGGCAAGCTTGTGAGGGTCTCTAGGTTGTGTCCAATTCGTGTTGGTAGTCCGCATTGAAGATTGAGCTCATAATTGAAGATTTACTTTCGGGTGATGGTGTTCTTCCTAATCTTGGCTGATCGGATGTTTTACACATCTTGTAGATGATCTTGAAGATGTTTTGTGAAGCATGGCATGTTCCTCAAAGAAGATTAAAGTCCCAGATATGTGTGGCCAACAGTGTGGTGATTCGCATGAAGTCTTTTGTAATAAGTCAAGTTGTATTTATGTAATTGCTATGTAATAAAATAAAGTATGTATTGTGCTGACTTTGATGATTATCCCAAAGTCGATGTCTTGTATAAATAAGATTTGTGAAGTCATTTCAAAGTATTTGTCGAGATGAGAAAGTGGTAGAGAGGAGAAGAACAAAAAGTAGAGCAGAAGTGTTGAGCTTAAATAGAACTGACTCAAGTATGGTGAAGATACTAATCTCCAGTTCAAGTATGTAATATTTATATTATATTATTCTATAGACAGTGTGTCTCCTGTAGGCAGTGAGCCTCTTGTGAGCAGTGTGCTCGTGTAGTGAGCCCTAATTGGAAAATGTCATTTTGTTATTCTTATTCTTTTAACAGAGAATACAATCTTGGGTTAGTCACCCCGTGGTTTTTCCCTTAACCAGGTTTTCCACGTTAAAATCTTGGTGTCATATGTGTTAATGTGTTTCTGCTCTTGAGATATTGCATTGTACTTCCATGATTAAATCATTATTATGCTGTAGAAATATAAGAAGGATTTAAATGTTTAAAGAAAATAAAGTTTTGGTGACAACTGATTCACCCCCCCTCAGTTGTCTATCCTAAAACCAACAATTGGTATCAGAGTTAAGTTCCTCCAAAAGAGCTTAACCGCTTGAGGAGATCTAGGATGTCTTCCTACAAGAAGGATAGTTCGAGGTTTGATGGAACAAATTACACTCTGGAAAAGCCGCATGGAATGTCACTTGCAATGTATGGGAATGCAATATTGGACCATGACTACAAACAAGTATGTTCCTCCAAAGAATGATCCAACAACTATAGATGAAATCAGAGATGTTGAAGATAATCTTCAAGCTAAAGAAGCCTTATTAAGTGCCTTATCTGATTCAGAGCTGACAAATGTTATGGATTTAAAAACTGCATATGAAATTTGGTCAAAGCTGGCACTTCTGCATGAAGGAGACAAATATGTTAAATGTGCCAAGCTACAAAGTCTGAAAGGAAAATTCGAAAACCTGAAGATAAATGAAGATGAGAATATCACTACATTCATGCCAAAAGTAAATGAGCTTGTTTGTGGCATTAGATGTGCTGGTGGAACCTTGGATGAAGATGAGATTGTTGCCAAAGTTCTCAGATCTTTACCTCCTGCTTACAAACACAAGGTTGTTGCTATTGAAGATCTTTATCAAATATCACAAGAGATCAATTGGTAGGAAATTTCGCTGCATTTGAATTGGCTAAGTTTGGAGATGCACCTCCCAAGATTGAATCTGCATTCAAAGCTAGTGCCTCTGTAAAAGGAAAACAAAGGTATGATCTAGGAGAAAATTCCTCAAAAAAACTATCTTGGTATGAAAAAGCAAGAAAAGATCTAGAAGAAGATGAGGCAGAAGCTGCTCAACTTGAAACCCTTATTGCAAAAAGACTGCCAAGATGATCTGGTAAGTATGAAGGAAATTTGCCCTTCAAATGTTTCAACTGCAACAAGATTGGTCATTTTGCCTCAAGGTGTCTGGAAAGATTTTCAAAGACAAATCCAAATAGATCAAGATTCCAAAAGAAATGTTACTATGTTCATGAAGATGATGATGATGGAGTAACAGATGATGAATCAGAGACAGGAAACAAATCCGGAAGTGACTAGGTGTTTATTGCCATCAAGGAAGAAGATCCAATGCCCACTGAATCTGTCAATCATAAACAGGTAGAAAGAGCTCTGGCTGCTCAAGTAGAAGAAAATGATGAATGGGTCATTGAAAGTGGATGCTCCCACCATATGATTGTGACAAAAATAAGTTCATAGATCTAGAAAGATATGAAGGAGGAGTTGTAAAATTTGGTGATAATTTTGTTAGCAGAATCAGAGGCAGAGGAACTATTTCTCTTGATGGAAAGAACAAAACCAGTGATGTACTGTATGTTGAAGGTCTGAAGCACAATCTTCTCAGTGTTGGGCAGTTGGTGAACAAAGGCTATGATCTCTTATTCAAAAATAGAAAATGTAGAATCTTTGAAAGATCTGGAACTGAGATTGCATCCGGTACTCAAACAAAAAGTAACATCTTCCACTTGGTTGGTACTAGCAAAAGTTGTTTATTTGTTCAAATTGATCAAAGTTGGTTGTGGCATAGGAGAATGTGTCATGTAAATTTTGATAATATCATCAAGATAAGCAACACTCAGGCTGTAAGAGATCTTCCAAGACTGGTGAAACCTACTAACAATATGTGCAGAGAATGTCAGTTGGGTAAGCAAAGCAGAGTCACATTTAAAAGTAAGAAACAACCTTCTACCGGATTGTTGGACTTAGTACACACTGATCTATGTGGACCAGCAAGAATTAGGAGTCTGCAAGGTGATAGATATTTCATGTTACTGATTGATGACCACTCTCAGATGATATGGATGACTTTCCTAAAACAGAAATCTGAAGCTCTTGAGAAGTTCAAAATATTCAAGGCTATGGTAGAGAATGAAACCGGGTTAAACATAAAATGTCTTAAGTCTGATAGAGGTGGAGAATTCACATCCGGGGAGTTCATAGAATTCTGTGAGAAACATGGGATAAAGAGATAGTTATCTGTTCCAAGGACTCCACAGCAGAATGGAGTAGTGGAGAGAAAAAACTAAACCATCCAGGAAGCATCTAGAACCATGATGATGGAAGCAAATGTCCCTCAGATCTATTGGAGAGAAACTGTAAGCACTGCTGTCTATGCTCTTAATCGAGTGCAAATCCGAAACAACACTGGTAAGACCCCTTATGAACTCTGGTTTGGCATCACTCCTACTGTGAAATATTTCAGAGTTTTTGGTAGTAAATGCTACATTAAAAGAAATGAAGACCTTGGCAAATTTGATGCTAGAAGTGATGAAGGAATATTCTTGGGCTACTCTACTCAAAGCAAAGCATACCGGTGTTATAACAAGAGATCAAGAAAGATTGTAGAAAGTACAAATGTGAAAGTTGATGAAGGCATTGAAAATCTATCAAGGTTTTATGAGTATGAAGTAGATGATCAGAATGATGTTTTGGTCCAAGAAGTTCAAGCCCCTTTTGAAGTTCAGACTAATCCGGAGAATCCTGAAATACAGGAAGAAGAGATAAGTATGAATGAACATGTCCAAGAAATAGAAGTGCAAAAAATTCCCAAAACTCCTAGGTATGTAAGACTAAATCATTCTGAAGACCAGATTATAGGTGATAAAAGCAAAGGTGTTCAAACAAGAAGAAAGATTGCTCAAGATTCAGAGAAGTATTGTCTAATTTTGATTGAACCAAAAACAGTAAGTGAAGCATGCAATGATGAAAGCTGGGCCAAACCAATGGAGGAAGAGTTGATGTAGATTGAGAAAATTCACACTTGGGATCTTGTTCCCAGACCTAAAGACAAAAATGTGATTGGAACTAAGTGGGTCTTTTAGAATAAACTAAATGAAGATGGTGAAGTAGTCAGAAACAAAGCCAGATTGGTCTGTAAGGGTTATTCTCAAATAGAAGGAGTTGACTTTGAAGAAACTTTTGCTTTGGTGGCAAGAATTGAAGCAGTTAGATTATTTCTTACTTTTGCTGCCTTCAAGGATTTCAAAGTATATCAGATGGATGTCAAGTCTGCCTTCCTGAATGGTGACTTGGAAGAAGTATACATTGAGCAACTGGATGGATTTCAATTGTCTGATCATAGTGATATGCTCTGCAAGTTGAAGAAAGCATTGTATGGACTCAAACAAGCCCCAAGGGCCTGGTATGAAAGATTGGATAAACATCTTTTGAAGATTGGTTTCAATAAAGGTACTGCTGATAGTAACTTGTACTTCAAGATTGATCATGAAAATATCTTGATTGTTGAAGTATTTGTTGATGACATCATTTTTGGAGGAAGAGATAGTATGTGCAAGACTTTTGCAAATCAAATGAAAAGTAAATTTGAGATGTCTATGTTTAGGGAAATGAATTTCTTCTTGGGTCTGCAAATCACTCAAACAAAGAAAGGAATCTTCATATCTCAGACCAAATATGTGAAAGAGTTGTTGAAGAAATTTGGTATGGAAGATTCAAAGCCAATGAATACTCCCATGGCAACCAGATGTAAACTGAGCAAAGATGATGAATCCCCTAAGGCTGATCAGAAAAAATATAGGTCAATGATTGGAGGACTGTTGTATCTTACTCAAACTAGACCTGACATTATGAATGTTGTTGGTCTTGATGCTAGATTTCAAGCTAATCCTAGAGAATCTCATGTCATGGCAATCAAGAGAATTCTTAGATATCTAAAAGGAACAGTTGAGTATGGTTTATGGTATCCTAGGGATCATGATTTATCTCTTCATGCATATACAGATGCTGATTGGGCAGGAGATGTGGATGACCAGAAAAGTACCAGTGGTGGTGCATTCTTTTTGGGGAAAAGATTGGTTTCTTCGCTGAGCAAGAAACAAGAGGCAATATCTCTGTCCACTGCAGAAGCAGAATATATTGCAACAGCAAGTAGTTGCACTAAAGTATTATGGATGAAGCAAATGCTAAGAGACATCAGAGTGGAGTATGAGGAACCTATCACAATCTTTTGTGATAACTCAAGTGCAATAAATATATCAAAAAATCCGATGCTGCATTCAAAGACAAAACATATATCCGTCAAGTTTCACTTTTTGAGAGAGAAGGTGAACAAGAATGAAGTCAGATTGGAGTTTGTACCCTCAAAGGATCAGATTGCAGACATTTTTACTAAACCTCTACCTAAGGACTCTTTTGACTATCTCAGGGAGAAGTTAGGGGTTATTACCCCTCCGGCTTTGAATTAAGGTGCACTGATGTGCATCAGTTCGGTGGATCTCACAGTCATATCTTGTGGTCTGAATTGATGATAGTAAGCTGCCACTCAGGGGAAGTAGTCTGTATGATTCTGAAGTATTGATGCAAGTATGTTCCCTTTTCCATTGATGTCAAAGGGGGAGAGAAGACATGTGAAAAACAAAAAGTGGTTGCTGAGCAAAGGGGGAGGAGCAAAGAAAGAGAAGACATATGAATAATTGTTGTTGATAGGGGGAGCCATGTTAGTTAATGAGGAGAAGTTCTTGTCTTGATGGTTAAAATAGTTTTTCATATCATATGTTGCCATCAATGACAAAGAGGGAGATTATTGCAAGTATGGGCCTAACCGGTGTTGTCATTGATGTCAACATACTCATGTTGCATTGATGTCAAAGATTGGATGAACTATGTGCTGAGGATATTGAGAAAATTAGTCCTATCAGAAACAGAGAAGAACAGTGAAGACAGTGGAGCTCTATGAAGTAAAGATTCCAGCTAGATAAAGATCAGAGAATGCGCATCAAAGGGTTTGTAGACATGTGTCTAGAGATAATCCAGTCAAGATTTGAGAGATCCGCATGAAGATTTCGAGAAGTTATGGCCATATGAGTAAAACTGGTTCTAGCAGTTGTTCAAAGGTGACAGAGTGACACAAACAGGTCTGGTGAGATCCAGAAATGCAATACCTTGTTCTGCGGATCTAGTGGCATGTTTAGGAGGCCAATGTGAATTGACAACTCAATTGGTTCGTGGTCTGGAGGTCCGCAAGCATTTATTCTAATGAGACAATGATGACTGACTGTGTTCTTAAGGCTCCGGATGGAGATGTGAATGATTTCAGTAAGCAGAAGTGGTGTGGATGTTCTTGGTGATTCAGGCAAGCTTGTGAGGGTCTCTAGGTTGTGTCCAGTTCATGTTGGTGGTCCGCATTGAAGATTAAACTCGTAATTGAAGATTTACTTTCGGGTGATGGTGTTCTTCCTAATCTTGGCCAACCAGATGTTTTACACATCTTGCAGATGATCTTGCAGATGTTCTGCGAAGCATGGCATGTTCCTCAAAGAAGACTGAAGTCCCAGATATGTGTGGCCGACAGTGTGGTGATTCGCATGAAGTCTTTTGTAATAAGTCAAGTTGTATTTGTGTAATTGCTCTGTAATAAAATAAAGTATGTATTGTGCCGACTTTGATGATTATCCCAAAGTCGATGTCTTGTATAAATAAGATTTGTGAAGTCATTTCAAAGTATCCTTGTCGAGATGAGAAAGTGGTAGAGAGGAGAAGAGTGAAAAGCAGAGCAGAAGTGTTGAGCTTAAATGGAACTGACTCAAGCATGGTGAAGATGCTAATCTCCAGTTCAAGTATGTAATATTTATATTATATTATTCTGTAAACAGTGTGTCTCCTGTAGGCAGTGGGCCTCTTGTGAGCAGTGTGCTCGGGCAGTGAACCCTAATTAGCAAGTGCCATTTTGTTATTCTTATTCTTTTAACAGAGAATACAATCTTGGGTTAGTCACCCAGTGGTTTTTCCCTTAACCAGGTTTTCCACGTTAAAATCTTGGTGTCATATGTGTTAATGTGTTTCTGCTCTTGAGATATTGCATTGTGCTTCCATGATTAAATCATTATTATGCTATAGAAATGTAAGAAGGATTTAAGTGTTTAAAGAAAAGAAAGTTTTGGTGATAATTGATTCACCGCCCCCCCTCCCCCCCCCCCTCAGTTGTCTGTCCTAAAACCAACAAACACCCGGGTGACACAGGGGAGCGGGCAGGGAGAGCCAAAAGTAAGATTTGAAAATTCAAAAAAAGATAATCATTAAACAACAATGTAAAAAGAATGAGACCCAATAACCTTAAAGTTGTATCAAAGACGCACAGAGAGAATACATTCAAACCAATCTCACAAAGGTTTCAGAAAGATTTCAAAGCAGAGAGAGAGACCCAAACAGGAAGCACATAGAGGATTACAGTAAAACCCTCGTGCAACCCCTGGGCATCTCTCCGGAACTACCATCACAGATTTCTTCAAAAATTCAAGCTGGGATTGATTTAAAAACACATAAAATAAAACTAGGATTGATTAAAAAAAATGATAAATATTAAACCCTACAGATTGCTGCACTCCCAAGCTCTACAGTTACTCTCAACTTATTCATTGAAACAACAAATCATCAACAATATAGGCATTTAAGCCTAACATGCTCCTAAAATGATGCTAAGTGTGTAACATGTCTCTGGTGCCACAAATATCATATCCCAAAATTGCTATTACATGAGAGAAATGTATCTTCAAATACAATATATGTTCTACAAATTCCCATGTGATTTGATACACATATTAAACAACAGAACACACTAATACTCCCAAATATACGATGATCCCAAGCTATACATGATAACCCTCTTTCATAAATAAAATATCATGCATAACATTACCGAAAAATCCTTTCAACGTCTCCCAACCATAGTGACATACATAACACACCTGTCGTGCCACAGTGTACTGGGAGCAAGCCATCGCATACCCTTTCGTGCCATGTCATACGTTACCCTCTTGTTGGCTTGTCCTCGGAACAATATTTCACTATGGACATGATCTCATGTCACAATGCATGAGAAATCAGGGATTGGCAAGGAAGCAGCAACAGATACAAGGCTTGTTCTGCATGCAAATTACTTGCTTATTGGAAGCATCATTTGCAAGCCCTCTTTACTCCACAATCACAACTACTCATATCATGTATGTCATGCTATAATGGTAGGAATTAACTATGATGAAGAGATGCTCTCCTGTCATATCCAAGAATCGGCTTGATCGCAATCCCTATACTCACATTTTCTGCTGGCTGAGCAGCAATCCATTTCCTTCTCCAATCCCTTCAGGCATTTCCTTCATTTCCCATTTCTCATTTTCCTCCTCCTCCTGCTTTACAGACCAGAGCTGTCCAGACTTTCTGAAAACAGTTCAATGTCATAACTCCTTGATGGTATTAAAAACAGGCTTTTGGCAAATACCCTATCAGTTTATCTAGGCAGTGATAATACTATATGATGTCATTTCATCAAGTCAAAAGCCTTGGTATAGCTTTCCAAACATCTCAGAAATTGAAAACAAATTCTGATAACTTCTTACAATTGCAAGTCTGACACCAGTTATAGCACAAGGCTGTGTTTATAGCTTGCTTCATTTAGAATCACCAATAATCTCCACAAGAACATTTTCCATGTTTAAAATGATGGAAACGGTTAGAATCTCTTACAACAATTTCTCTAGCAACAACCTTGGAGATAAACTTGGTTGCAGTGTGGCAGTCACCACATACTCGAAGGTTCTTGACAACTCTAATAATAGTTCCAGGGGACATGTTTAACAACCCAAATGCGATTGCCAGCTTCTCGCTATGGTGGCAGAGGAGTAATTCCTTCTCCTCCTCTTCCACATCATTCAATACAATTCTTGTATCTGAAATATACCCTGCTGCCTTCATCTCCCAAGACAATCTCTCCAACTCTGAATAGATCATCTGTGTTTGTGGGTGTGATCTGTCTCCTACACAAAAAACGTGTAACTTTTTATGGACTTCAATCCAACTACACCCAGGTATCTTTTTAATTCCTCTATCATTCATCAATTTCCTTAACCTTTGAACATCAACCCACCTACCGGCCTCTGCATAAATGTTTGACAGAAGAATATATGGAGCAGTATTTTTAGGATCCGACTCGAAAAGGATTCTTCCCACAAATTCCCCTAGAGCTATTTTCTTATGTGATCTACAAGCACCAAGCAAACACATCCACACAACTACATCAGATTTTATTGGCATTTTTATGATGATGTTAAGGGCTTCCTCAAGATAGCCAGCACGGCCAAGAAGGTCAACCATGCATGCATAATGATCCATTGTGGGCACAATGAAATAAGAGTCACTCATTTGATTGAAGTATTTACAGCCTTCATCCACTAAACCTGCATGACTGCATGCAAATAAAACACAAATGAAGCTTATAAGATCAGCATTGGTTCCAGAGTGTTTCATTAGTTCAATGAGTTCAAAGACATTCTTGCTATAACCATGCATTGCATATCCTGCAATCATTGCATTCCATGATGACACATCTGGATTATGCATTTTGTCAAACAATTCACGTGCCTTCTGTATACTGCCACATTTTGCATACATGCCTATCAGGGCAGTCATAACCACATCAGACAAAAATCCACTTTCAATTATTTTTTGATGGATCTCCCTACCCTGTTCCAAAGCTCCAATTTTGGCAAATGCTGGAAGGATGCTGGCATATGTTGCTGAATTTGGCTTTATGGTTGTCAATTGCATTTGCTTGAAAATCTCCAAAGCATTTTCAACAAGCCCATTTTGTGCATATCCAGCAATTATTGCAGTCCATGAGACCACATTCCGAAGAGCCATTTTGTCATACAATTTCTGTGCCATCTGCATGCTTCCACATTTTGCATACATGTCTATCAAGGCAGTAACAACTACTACATCAGAGGTAAATCCGCTTTTGATTATTTTTTGATGGATCACCGTACCATTTTCCAAATCTCCAAGTTTGGAACAAGCGAGCAGAATGCTAGCAAAGGATGATGAATCTGGCTTTACGCATGCCGATTGCATTTTCTTAAAAATCTCTAAGGCTGTGTTAACAGACTCATTTAGCACATATCCTATAATCATTACATTCCATGAAGCCACAGATCTTTGAGGCATTTCCTCAAACAAATTGCGTACTTTCTGTATACTTCCACATTTTGCATACATATCTAGCAGAGCATTCACAACTACAACATCTGACAAAAATCCACATTCAACTATTTTTTGGTGGATTTCCATACCCTGTTCCAAAGCTCCAAGTTTTGCACAAGCTGGAAGGATGCTGGCAAAGGTGGATAAGTCTGGTTTTACATCTGCCAATTGCATTTGGTTAAATATCTTCAAGGCTTTATCAACAAACCCATTTTGAGCATATCCAGCAATTATTGCAGTCCATAAGGTCACATCGCGTTTAGGCATATTGTGAAACAATTTATAAGCCTTCTGTATGTTTCCACATTTTGCATACATGTCTACCAAGGCAGTCACAACTACCACATCTAACAAAATTCTACTTTCGACAATTCTTCTATGGATTTCTGTACCCTTTCCCAAATCTCCTATTTTGCTACAAACTGTGACGATGCTGGCAAAGGTTGCAGAGTTTGGCTTCTCCCCTTCCAGTTGCATTTGCTTAAAAATCTCCAAGGCTTTTTCAGTATGCTCATTTTGTGCATTTCCTATAATCATCGCATTCCATGAGACAACAGTTCGATGGGGTATAGTGTCAAACAATTTATGTGCCTTCTGTATGCTTCCGCATTTTGCATATAAGTCTATCAGTGCATTTGCAACTACAGCATCTGGCAGAAATCCATTTTCAATTATTTTTTGATGGATTTCCATACCCTGTTCTAAAGCTCCCATTTTGGCACACATTGGGAGAATGCTAGCAAAAGTTGCTGAGTTCGGCTTAATGCCTTCCAATTGCATTTGCTTAAAAGCCTCCAAGGCTCTTTTAACAAACCCATTTTGTGCAGAACCAGTAATAATTGCAGTCCATGAGACCACATCTGCATTATGCATTGTGCCAAACAAATTGCTTGCCTTGGGCATGCTTCCACATTTTGCATACATGTCTATCAGTGAGTTCACAACTACAACGTCTGACCAGAACCCACTTTGGATTATTTTCTGGTGAACTTCCATACCCTCCTCCAGAGCTCCAGTTTTGGCAAACGCTGGGAGGATGCTGGCAAAGGTGGCTGAGTTTGGCTTTGCAGTTGCCAATTGCATTTTCCTAAAAATCTGTACGGCTTTTTCAACAAGCCCATTTTGTGTACACCCAGCAATGATGGCAGTCCATGAGACCACATCTTGCTTAGGCATTTTGTCAAACAGTTCGCATGCTTTCTGTACACTTCCAGATTTCGCATACATGTCTATCAGGGTATTCACCACTATTAAATCAGATTGAAACCCACATCTAACTATCTTTCCATGGATCTGCAAACCATGTTTTAGAGCCACCACGTTGGCACAAACAGGGAGAATAGTGGAGAAGGTGAAGTGATCAAATTGGACAGGTGTTTGCTGCATTTGGTGAAACAGAGTCAATGCCTCGTGTGGAAAGCCATGTCTTCTGTGAGCTGCAATTATCACATTCCATGAGAAGACGTCTGGTTCGCTCATGTCGTGGAAAACTTTTCGAGCATCCACCAAACTTCCGCACTTGTCATACATGTTTATAAGAGTGTTTTGTATATATGTGTGAGTAGCAAATGCAACTGCAGAGTCATTGATGTGGGAGTGGATTTGTTTACCTTCAGAAAAAGTTTTCTTGGCAGTGCAGGCCTGCAATCGACGAAGATATGAAGGGGAAGGTTTGTGCGTAGTAAGCAGAGTGTGCAATGTCTCCTTCAGTCTACCGTCTTTGCAGAATGCTTTCAGTCTGAGATTAAGACTGGCAATTAATGACATTGTTATACCCAATACAACACCATTTTAACTCTTAGAAAGGAGACACTCGTTGAGTGGATCTGCATAGCCGTCATGGTTATTGGAAATTAAAGGAATGCTTTTATCTTTTATGTTTTAAAATAAATTTTAACCAGTAACGGCATCAAACGGTTCATAGCTATAGATATTTATTGGTATTTTTTCCAAGCACTCACATTTTTTTCTTTTATCTCATGTAAATATTTAATTAATTATTAAATTAATTAATTTTAATCAAACTAAATTCATTAATTATTTATATTGTTAATTCATTAATTAATTAATCGAAATGAATTATATTTTGTATATATATTGTATTAAATTAAGTTAAATTAAATTATTAGCATAAAATAAATGTGGATCACAAAATGACTTAAGGTAAATAATAGAAGATAATACAATATAACTCAATACCTTAATCTGCAATAACACCTTCATATTTAGTAGAACGGAGTAGAGTTCACCCTAGCTCTATTAGCTTTGTTCTTTTGATATAATATGCATTGTGGACTGCTCTTAGCATAACTTAGGTATGGCAATGGCAATAATGAAGGCAAATGATAATGATATGGAATTGGACAACTATTTGCATATGGCTCATGTGTTGTGATAATGATGTGAGAGACTCAATTTATAGAGGTTGGATATGACGAATGAAGGGCTAGGATTAGATGAGAGTATTATAGGTCATGGATAATGATTTTTATAACATTCTTTTATGTGAATGGTGGAGATCAAAAGATGTATGATAATGGATGATTGAGATGAAAAAGAGAATTTAATTTTTGATATTGTGATCAATTATTTAATAATTGTGGTAAGTGATAAAAATGAGCATGTGAGAGGGTAAATTAATTATGAAGAGGAAATTGTTAGAAAATGATAAATTAATTAAATAAATGGAAGTTATTAATTAATTTAAGAAGAAATGGTAATATTTAATATGGGAAAATAGATTGATGGAAGAGGGATAAATTAATTAAATAATAATTTAGATGACATGTAAGGATGAAAGGTGATGTTAAAACTATGTCAAAAATGATGGTGGACACATAGTGATTTTTAGGTGTCTACATTTTGCCCCTCTTTGATACGGCGTCTTGTCTAGGTAATGTTGTGTTAAAGAATAAAAATATGCTCCAATCGATGATGGAAAAGGGAATATAGATAATGGATGCTCCCTCGAGAGTTTAGTCAAAATTTTAAAAAATTGGATAAAATCTGGAAGGAAGGGTAAAAGAGGGAAAATGAAAAATGGAGATGGCAGAAGGTGAAAAGGATGAAACAGATGTGAAAATGGAGGTTTGGAGGTGAAAAGGGGAGGCTAGGGATAAATGCTTAAAAATGCAATGGTGTATGTATATGTATATGAAATGTGATGAATATGGATATGGGCCTATGATGACTTAACGACATGGATATGTATTTGTTTATGGATGTATATGCACATGGTTATGGATGCAATAAAATGGATTTATTATGATCATGTAGATGTACATGCAAATGATATGATTATGGATAATGATTATACGGATATGGACTAATGAAAATATGGATATGCAAATGAAAAATGATTATGGATAGTGAGTATGACTAGATGGATATGGTTATGAAAATGATTATGGATTATGGTTAACATTTATTTGTGATTGACAGGATGATGGAGCGACATGAAGATGGAGTATTATTTTTGGTTTGGTCATGATATTAAGTAGAATGTTAGGATGAATGTTAGGAGTATGATGAATATGGATTGAACATGGATTGATATGAATATGATAGGTGATAGATGAGTGAAAAAGAATCCTCTAGCTTATTTAATATAGCAAGAGGATATTATGCACCAAGGTATAAGGAACCAGGGTGACTTTGTATCCTTTGTATGGACTTGACACTGTAGACAAAAAGGAGTATCCTTATACATGCCCAACGTAATACAACCTTGTCTAAACATGTGATGAAGAAAATTTAGAGCATTAAAGTCCAAGTGCACAAAAGGTATGAAAGGACCTTAGATGCAAAGGAAGACTGGTATGCAAAAAGTTATTCCACTACAAACAAGATATGAATATTAGCTGAAGTAATAAGAACATCCCACAAACATGCAAAATGTTATGCCCCATTCTCTGCTAGTCGTAACACACCAAGATATGAATGGATCTAGGTGGTCTTGATAAAGCATGAAAAGGGGATAGAAAAGATAAAAAAAATCAAAAATAAAAGACCAAATGATGACACAAGTCCCGTAGCTATTATATCTCTTGCCAAAGATTTGGATGATGTTTGGATAGGCACCTAATGACAGGAATGATATATCCCTAGATAAGGCTTGATGACGATGTTTGATGTTGAATGATTTGATAATAGATAAAGTGATTGGTTATTGTTTCAAAATGTGGCATAATGCTTGTGATTTTTGTTAAGGCACGAGGTATTGAATGATTGTTGTTTTGTTTGAATGTCAAGTGTTTTATTATGGAATAGATGAAAAATGACAATCTGGCATTTATTATGGAATGGATGGAAAATGACAAAGTGGCATGTATTATGGAATGGTTTTATGGGATATGATGTGAAAATTGTTTATTATGGGATGGTGTGGAAATTGTTTATTATGGGATGCATGAGACTTAAGCTAAAGACTTACTCTCCAACATCTTATGGAAAATGGGAGAACTATCCAAACCACGACTAGGTGTAGGTAATGAGACAAAGGGATTTTATTATGATATGGATGGGCAACTTATTATGGTAGGTATGTGGAATGGATAACTTATTATGTTATGATAGGAAATGACACTAAGTGACAACTTCAAGCCATGATAAGATGATGATATGGTAGATGGATGGAAGATGGATGAATGAAAGTGGAAAATGGAAGTCAAAATGGTTATCTAGTAGATGGTAAATGCAAGACTACTACACATGGCACTTGTAAATAGGTTTTCACCATGGTACTTATCCAAGGCGCCACCGAAGTGGTTTTCACCATAGGATAGATTATTTCTCTTTACTATTTTTGTTGCTTTTTTCTTTATGTATAATCAGGATACTCCATGGACTAGGCATAGAACCTCTTAAGGTGAACGATGTTGATAGGCTCCTCAAGGGGTTGTCCTTCAGGTGTAGAAAGTTGATAGGCCCTAGGACCATAGCGACTTGTAATGATGAAGGGTCCCAACCAATTCGGCTCAAATTTCCCTTTTCTATCTTGGTCTTGAAGATAATTTTGATTTTCTTTGAGCACAAGGTCACCAAATTCAAATCTGCGAGCTTTGAGCTTCTTGTTATAGCTATGATGAATATGATTTTGATAATCTTTGAAATGATTAAGAGCACTGAGACGTCTTTCATCTAGTAATTCAGAAAGTTGATAGGCCCTAGGACCATAGCGACTTGTAATGATGAAGGGTCCCGACCAATTCAGCTCAAATTTCCCTTTTCTATCTTGGTCTTGAAGATAATTTTGATTTTCTTTGAGCACAAGGTCACCAAATTCAAATCTACGAGCTTTGAGCTTCTTGTTATAGCTATGATGAAGATGATTTTGATAATCTTTGAAATGATTAAGAGCACTGAGACGTCTTTCATCTAGTAATTCCAATTCTTGTAAGTGTGATACTCTATAGTCTTCCTCATTAACAAGATGTTGCAATGATACTCTTAAAGAGAGGAGCTCAACCTCGATTGGTAAAATAGCTTTGTATCCAAAGACAAGGGAATATGGCGTGGCTCCTATAGGGGTACAAATTCTAGTACAATATGCCCACAAAGCAGGATTGAGTTGTAAGTGCCAATCATGGCCAACTTCATCGATTGTTCTCTCTAAAATCTTGAGGATGGTTTTGTTTAAAGCCTCAGCTTGACCATTGCTTTGGGGATAATATGGAGTGGAAAAGTGGTATTGGATGTGGAATTGATGGCAAAGGTGGAGAACATCTTGGTTTTTGAAGGGCTTACCATTGTCAGTAACAAAGGCTTGGGGTATACCATACCGACAAATAATGTAATGAAGGATAAACTTAGAAATTTGTTTACCAGTAATGTAGGTAAGAGGAATGGCTTTGACCCACTTTGTAAAATACTCCATGACGGTGATAATAAATTTATGACCATTGGATGAGGGTGGATGAATTTCTACCAATGAGATCAAGTCCCCATTGTGAAAAGGGTCATGGAGTTGTAATTAGTTGCAATTCTTGTGCAGACGCATGAATCAAATCACTATGTTGTTGACAAGAAAGACACTTCTTGACAAATTGTTGTGCATCTTGTTCCATATTCGGCCAATAATATCATGTTGTCAACAAATTTTTAACTAAGGTTGGATCACTAGACTATGCACCGCAAATACCCTCATGTACCTCTCATAAAGTAGTTCATCCTAGTTTAAGACCTTGCGACTGTCATATCTTGTGGTGCATCACTACTAGGGAGGAGAAGTGCTCACATGTACCTCCATGTGTTGATATAGAGCTTACTTTGGGTGAGGTTTATCCTCCAAGTAAGGGGTTTATGGTGGTCCATGACCATACATTCCCTAGCTATCCAATTGCATGGTAGATGGTATTAAGGGAATGGATGTCACCATTATCAAATTAGTGGGGATAGAAGTTAGTAGGTTGTAATTCCACGAGATTTGACAAACCTATTTGAATAATCTAGTGTGTTGTGTATTGCGTGTCTGTTCATTTGCATTAGCCAAATCCAAATTCATTTCAAACCTATGCATGTGGGTATGAACCTATTTGTTTTCCAATTTGCCTAAGTCAAACCTTAAACATCCCTCATTACCTTCCAATCATCCAATTTCATCCAAATCCAAATCTAATCGAACTTCATCCTAATCACCTCATCCCAATCTATCCCTAATCCACTCCAATCCATCATTTAAGACCCTAATCCTAATTAATTTACCTAATCCAATCAAGGTCCTAGTCCTAATCCTTTCTATCCACCCAATCCACTTCTTAAACACAATCCCATTCTTGAGCCTCTTCTATTGCTATCTATAATCCACACCATAATCCAATTCTCAAAGATTAATCCAAATCCTTCATCCAATTCCTTTGTCCAAAATGGTTGTGATCATTAAAAATCCTATGTCCAATCCAAAGCCCAAAGTCATAATAGGAGGTCTTGAATTTGGTTGTGATTATGAGGACCTTAAAGGATCACACCAAACATCCTTCAAACATATGTCAAACTCCCGTCCTCAACAAACATCTCCAATTCAACCAAAATTCCCATAAACTTCATACCAACCTTCACCCTTATATAGGGATAGGTCATCTCAACCATCTCAATCCATACCTCAAAGTCATCCACCTATTATCCTAGAAGGCCCTCTTGATGCATGTTTTAATGAAGACCTTGTTGATCACGATGCCTATTTTGAACATATCCAATCTAATGTGAATGTCATACATCCACCCAACCAATATCCATATCATACCAAGAACAAGCAGAAATAGAAGAACTTAAACATATGTATAGATCTTTAATCCAACACATATCCCCATCAACCTCGTACAACCTTCATCCCAATCTAATCTATCAATACCTCAATCTTCTCCACATGCCCCTTATCTATATACCTCACCCCATCAACATACTCCTACATTTTCACCAATGACAAACACCTTCCATCATCCCCACAAGTAACCCCAATCCAACCACTAATACCATCATACCAACCTAGTCCATCCACATATCAAGCTAATCCTACATCAACCTATCCTACTTCTTCCAATATCATCCAATCCATATCAATATTTTCCACAACAAGAGCATGTCAATACTAGCTACCCCTTGCATCAAAAACAAGTGTCTATTAGTCCACCTCATTCTCATACTACCTTTGACAAGGGAAACACCACTCCCACCTTTACATCCTATGTGTATCATTCATCATCATCCAATCAAATGCTTCCCCAAGAATCTTCTAGTCCTATCCCAATCCTACCATGCAATCCCAATCCTACCACATGTCCATTCCTATTATCCATCCACCTGATCCCAATCCTAATTCTATGACATCTACCCTTATTGTCCATCCATTATATTGCCCATCAACCCATACATTTATGAAGGATGTGATATAATGGCTATTAGCAAGGAATCAACCACCACCATGTAACCTAATGCCTATCCTTGAACCCATCAAAGAGTCTTTTTGTCCTATACAAACACCATCATGCAATCCAACACCTATCAAGCCTCTTGAAGAACCTCCAACACCATCATGCATTCAAGATCGATCATGTAGCCATGTTATCAAAATCCAAAGCTTATTAAGTCCATACAAGAACCTTCCACTTCCATCCAAACACAAGAGCTATGTCATGAGCTTAGTCCAAAGCATGTGGAAACACCAACCCCCCATCCTAATCAAGATCTAAACATCTCATCTAATCCCATCCCTGCTCCCCTCCTATCTTGTGATAAACTTATCCCATCTAATCCCATCCATGATCCCACAATCACTCATAAGCCAAAAACTCAAACTAGTCCTATCCATCATCCAACAATAACATTCACTTCCATTGATGAGACAATCGGTCCCCAAGAAAACATAGACAATAAACTTCTTAATGAGCATAATGTGCACATAAAGATTGTTGATGATAATGGATGATTAAATTATATGAAAAAAATAGAATAATTTTTTTCTTCCCATTTTAAATTTTTATATAGTTCAATGTTTAATTTTGCAATCTTCACATTTAAAAGAAAAAAATTAAAGTATAAATTATGAGATTAGATTATGAAGCTTCTCATAAAACTATTTAATTTTACAATCTCATAGGAAGAGGAGCCAATAGATTGATAGATTGCAAAATTAGGTCTATAAAAAGAGAGGGAGGAACTAAAAGATGAAAGAACATGGAAACCAAGGGTTAGAGTGAAGAGATAAAATCCACAAACAAGCCCAAGAAATTGATAATAAAAAGAGAAATGGAAATAATAATAGAAGGGGAGGGAAGTGATAATAAGCATAGGAATAAAATCAATGTTAAAGTTAGGGGGAATAATAAAAGAATAAATATAACACATCATTTTAATTATTTATATATTACAAATTTGAGAGGAAAAAATATAGAAGAATAAGAAAATTAAAGATCGACATAAGTTGAAGGAAAAAACAAAGAATAAAAGAAGTAATAATGACAGTGATAAGAGAAAATTAGAAAGCAATGGATGAAAGGATTAATGCCACCAATAAGGATAATGCAAAATTAGTAAAAATACCCTATATACCAAATATTTATTAAAAAGAAAAAGAAAAAAGAAGACAACAAAATTATAAAGTAAGAACTTAATTCTTAAGAAAAGAGTAGAAATATGAAAAAAGAGATGGAAATGAGAAAGAAAAACTACAACACAAAAAAGAGGAAAAACAAGAAAGAACAAGGAGAGCAACCAACCATGAAGGGAAATAGAAGGAAGAAATAAAAGAGAGAACAAAGAAGCAAAAAGTCTTAAAAAATAGAGATTGAAACAAAGAATGTGGAAAAAGAAAATAATCACCTTATGACCTAAAGGAATCTACTAGAAAAAAGAGATGGCAAACAAGAAAGGGAGAGGAAAAGACTAACCAAGGATGACATCATCAAAATAATGAACTAACAAAAATTAATTCAAAGATGATATCCTTTAAAATTAAAAATATAATCATTTATTTTATTATATTAAACTTTCTAAAATCCTATGGATTAACTCTCTAAAGTTAACTTGACTCTACATATCTTACTCCATCTCAAGATCATCTTTCTTGTTTGGCCTCTTCTTTTGTGATGTCATCTTTTAATTAGTTTTTGTTAGTTCATTATTTTGTTGCTCTACTTTTCGATGGAGATGAAATAGTAAATGATGTAAGGAGCAAGGCATGTGTGAAATTCATCTCTAATTTTATCAAATTAGAGGAATTCAAAATTTTTATTTTCAAACTAAAGGCACATGTCAACAGGGACCTAGAAGCCAGAAGAGAATATCCAAAGATTTAATGGAAAATGGCCTTGATATAGTTGAGAGTGCTTTAGTTTTTGAGGTAGATGTTGAGAGCATATCTCTTGAGAAATATAGGAGATTAGTAAGGTAGAGTGGATATTTTTTTAATTCTAGGGTGGGATCTAACCTCAACTATTGCATTTGATACTTTGAGGAGAAGCAATGAGGTTGGTGATGTATTCCAAAACATTGAACAAGCCATAGGTATTTGATGACCCATGAGGACTAGTTGGACAATTGATTGTTAAAAGGGTAGGAGATACCTAGCACTAGATACAACCTCCCTAGTGGTACATACTACACAGTTTAGTGAGGCCACCAACAAAGAGCTATAAAAGGACTATGATCAATTATTTCCAAATGCCATTAAATTAAATAAAGAGCTTAGAGAATAAAGGGCCAAGTTTGAGGGTTACTTAGCCCAAATCTAATTATTAGCATCAAGGTCTATTATGCCTCCTCCTAGCACATCCCAAGGTGGTGATATATCTCAAGAGGAAGTGAATAAAATAATGCATCAACTAAAGGTCTTGCAGGAAGAAAAAAGGGCATGGACCACCAAAGTAAGGCAAGAGATTAAAAAAATAAAAAGAGGTGTCCTTAAGGATAGAGTGTTTATCCTCACCAAAATGGTAGATGACCTATGGTAATTCCATGTTAATTTGCAAAAGGCCATAGGTCAGGTTCAACACTTAAGACCACAATTGATATAAATAAATATGAAGTGGCTTTCTAGGGTGATCATGATGAAAACTATCCACAAGAATGGTAAATATGCACTTAGGAACCCTAATAAATTTGTAGAGATATATGAGGTGTTTGAACTACTAAATGATGTCTTTGTGTTTGTTAATAAGATAAAACCCCATTGAAGGACAATTTAATGGGTAAGTTCCAAGCTTCAGATGACTCTAACATCCTTACCATGACAAAACCAAATGGGGATAATAAGGTATTATGGTCCTAGAAGTGTGATTTTGAAAGCTTAGTACTTTTTTTGTTAACCCTCTACAATAGGAAGAGAAGGTGGATCCTATTTTGCTTAGTTGTCAAATCGACAAATCCTTATCCCTTGAAACTAAAATGGATAATTTCATTAGGGAGGTTAAGGTGGTTTTGGATCTGCTAGGTGTTGGGTGAGTATTTTGTTATTAACTCATTGAAGACAAAATGGTTATATCAACCTCAGTGTGATGATATAAATCTCTCCTCTCAGCAAGGGGAGGCTCCCTTCTTACTGCTTATTGAAACAAAAATAAACTATGCTAAGATAAAAGTATTTACACTAGCTCTGACCATGGGGGGGGGGGGTGTTACATTCATCCTTTTCTCTTCTTTAAGAAAAGATGTTTATAATGTTTCACAGTAATATTCAATAATGCTTCTACACTTCTAATATTAACCTAAACAATAATCACCAATATTCTTGACTAAACATGTGAATAATCAAAGAGTACCAGCATAAATATGTGATAAGAGACCAGAAGACATGCAAAAGCACAAAGTCTTTTCGTGTCCTTCAATGAGAGTTTTATAGTAACCAATGACTTAAGTTGAAGCACAAAGTCTTTCAACTCACTTCACAAAAAGATTCACGAACCAAATGAATAATCTCAAGCACAAAGTCTTCAAATTATCCCCAGAAAGATTTTAAAAGTAATCGTATCACCAGTTGGAGCACAAAGTCTGTCAACTAACAATACCACTGGTTCACACAAAAGTAATTAAAAATTATAGCACAAAGTCTACAAGTTCTCAACATGATTCATATATAAAGTGAATAACTACAAGCTCAAAGTCTTTATAATCCTCCACTGAGAAATGCTTTCAACACACATAGATTCAAGTAAATAATATAGAATAAATTTTATATAACTTATCTTTAACGTCCTCCAATCGTAATAACTAAACACCACTTTATCCAATCAATCAACAAGAGAAATCAGCAAAAATGCCATACAAACATCCTCACTCATACAAATTCGATTCAACACAAAGTTTGATATCAAAACTTGCCTTCTTTATTTCTTGGAATTGATCATACAATTTGAACACAAAGTCTCAAAGTTGAGTATCAACTTGGGTAGTACTTCGTTGCATAAGATTAAAAAAAGGTAAAAAGTTACATAGAGGCCCTCTTTATTTATAGTGAGAGGCCATGAGTAAAAATAGGGAAAATACAACTAACTTGAGTTTTTCAACAAGAAGAGTCCTTATTGATTTGGGACTTTCCTTGTTTTTACATGTAATTGCATCTTGAAAAAGTACATGTGAAAATGTCCAAAACTACAAACAAAGTACATATGAAAATACAAAAATATACTAAGGCATGAAAACTTGAATCAACTTGCACTCCCATTCTTCTTCAGATAAGCCTCGTACATGGTGAACATTTCTTGCATTTCAAGGTTGTTAGGACCAACAATGTTCTTGGAAATAACTCGAGCTCTGGTTATTGCATCTTTCTCAGACCACTTTGTGACTGAGTCTTTGCATTTTTTAACACTGTCTCTATTGCTTCTCACTGTCACACTATAGCATACCTTTAACATTGTAACCATTTCTTGATCTTTAATGTCTATTCCTTCATGACTTTATCTTTCTTCGGCGAAGGATCAGTCATCTGCAAGATGAATTCCCTTGGTTGAGAAAAAGATCTTGACAATCTTGCAGAAGCAACTGCAACAATGAAAGGCATGATTTGCAGTGTTAGGGAAATTTTGGCACATGGGGAAATTGCAATATTGGAAATCATGGTCAAAAGCGCGAGCTTGAAGGGGCTAGAGAGCAATCGAAGCAAAGAACTAAGCGAAAGCGGGCAAAGTTAAACATATGTGAAAATTCTCCAGAGAGAATTTTGGGAAGAAAGTGCACGGGCGGCAAAAATTGCCGCCTCTGCATTGGAAGGAAATTTCATTTTGAGCATGAGCGGAAAAAATACCCACTTGTGCATATTGGGAACTAAAATTGCAGTGTTTGCTTCATATTACAAACTTTGTGTATGGGCAGCAAAATTTGCCGCCCTTACACAAAGGAGAATTACAAATTTGTGTATGAGCAGTGAATTTCATCTCTCCTACACATAGGGACAAATGTATTTTAAAAGGCATGGGCAGTGATTTTCACCACTCATGCATTACTTGGTAAAAATGCAATATATGCATCGGCGATGAAAATCACCGCCCATGCATCTGGGAAGAAGGTATATACATGTGTATGGACAGGGAAAATCACCGCCCTTACACTTAGGACAACTGGGAACAATACGTATGGGCGGCGATTATAGCCGCCCATACACTTAGGGAAGTTCTATTGTTTTAAGGCATGGGCGGTGATTTTCACCGCTCATGCACTTACAAAGATACAACATGCATGGGTGGTGATTTTCGCCGCCCTTGCACTTGACATAGGCAGTAACATGTATCAGCGGCAAAATGTGTCACTTGAGCATGTAACATTAAAACTTAATCATGTAATAGTGGTAATTTTAACCGCTCTTACATGTAAATAAAACACTCTAACTCCCGAAAAAGATCAAACACAAATGTTTGATTTATTTGCAATTTAACCTAATGATGCAAACTTTGAGACACCAAAACGAGGGGGAAATGAAGAGATTTTTTGGAGCTAGGAAACCACGCACAAGAGCAAATGAATTTGCCTTGATTTGCATGCTTAGAGTTGTAGGCTACAAAACGGACAAGTTTCGTAGGGGTCATCCTACAAAATCGAGCGCAACAAATTTTGAGGATAACACTAGGTATACCACCAATATGAATAAATTAAGGATGATAGTTGAGGTAAATTGGCCTAGAGATGAGGAATTAAATGAATGGACAAATAATTTTGCTAAGGGATATTAATTATTCTTTCATTCTTTCTATTCTTTGAATTATGTTGATATTCTTGATTGCGATATTGTGGATGCCAATTGTGATAATGGAGCCAATTTGAGTAGGCAATTAGAGGTACATATCAAGGGTAGTTCATTAATTATGTAGAAGGTAATGTCATTGGGCTAATAAAAGGACTAACACAAAAAAATTCAAGAATATATTGGTGTATACATTATCTTGTGCAAAAGGATAGTCACAAGGAGCAGTGTTGGAATAGTAAAAGGAGACCAATTCAATTGGTGCTATGTTACAATGTAATAAGACAACTCATGCCATCATTCAAGATTACCACAAAAGATATGTAGCTCCTAATGGTGGTATTAGGGGGATATTTAGGCTATATTAAAAGTAGAGGACTTTCTCATTTCTCACAATGGCTTTTTAAGATGAGTAGTCCTAGTTGTGTTCTTTGCTCAAGTAAAAGGGAGATGGAAATAAATTAAGAGTATTGTGATGTTTGTATCCTTACTAGTATGATACATTCTTCAGGAGGTCTCATAGAAGATATTTCATGGATTTAAGCCAATGTAGGTTCAAGTGTCTGGCTAGACCCAACTGTTGACATGGAGAGGACAAAGTCTTGGCCAACACACAAGTCAGTGAAGCCTTGAATTGTCTTCCCCTGCCACCATAAGAATAAATCTCACATCATATGACTAGTGGAATTAGATATGGAGATGGGTTTCATTAGGCAGTCAGTCTAAATATTGGGGAAGTAGGGGAAAATTTTAACACTCGCCTCCCTCATGGAGAGAGAGGCCCTTCCCAACTATTGGAATAACTTTAGGTCTATTGTGATGGTGAGGTGTCAAATAAATGTTTTCTTGACAATTTCCTTCCTTTGTTGCCAAAGCAAAGCAAGACTGACTTTGGGGCTTGATGAAGATCATATGGTGACTATCTTCCATGTTACTTTAAGTATCTTTGGTAGCAGTTCTCAACCCAACATGCAACTCTCAAACTCTAAAGAATCTAGACCTAGGTGGTACTTTCAAAAGTGCTAACTACTTTTTATATAAAAACATAAATCTAAATGACAAGTTTCAATCATCTAAGTGAGATGAACCTTATTATTTAGTTATAAATAGAAGTTATTGGCTTTGTACTAGAAGTTAAAGAAATTTTGTATAGAAAAAGGGTACAAATAATCCAATACATTACTCCAGGTGAGTAATGACTTAAGTCATTTTGCAATAATGCTTTTTCTAGTTTTACGTGTATACATTTCCTTATGGAATTAATATAAGACTAATTTTCATGTGTTAATGGCAATTTTCTCTAGCATTTGATTGGTTACTTTAGGTATTTAGATGTAACTTCTAAACATACATTTGTTTTTTTTGTAATGTAATTTGATTAGTATTTAACCAAGTGTTATTATAAATCTTTTCAAATGCAATATGTGGAATGATTGATATGAGCAATGGCTTACTAAGTTAGAATTTTCTTAAATGAATGGAAATCCTTTTAAGGGTTTGAGCTTTGCAAGACAAAACTTGGTAAATTAAACATTTTCTAAAACTACGTGTTACATGTTAAATTGTCTTGGATGAATTACTTCTTGACTTTGTTGCATAGGAATAGGCACCGATTTGCATATTTCTAATCTCATACTCTACTTTTGAAATGACCAACTTATTGAGTTGGAATGTATTCTTCTTTATTGTACCCACTTCTTGCTTAAGGGTAAAGAGAAATGCATTTGAAAGTTTGTTGTTTTAAACTTCTCTACTTATTTGATTTTTGGTGTCATTTTCTACATTTTTGAGATCTATTTACCAGTTTGTTGATGAATAACACATTGAAAATTAGTGATATAAATTGGGTTCATTGTTGTGTCATGAAGGCCTAGTCTATTAACAAACAATTCCAAAATAATTGATCAAAGTTGATTAAATATTTTTAGTCTCATGAAAGGTTCTAAACCAATTTTAGCATATCAGCTATGGGATGTCATAGGAACAACCTCTTGAGCCTTGTAAAGCTCAAAGTATAGAGAAGGGAGCCTTCATGCATCAATTGGGTTTGCCCATTTATCTATCCTAATCATAGAAGTCCAATTAACCTTGTTATTCAATATTTCCCCAAGAGTAAGAGGCCAATTCCTTTAAAAAACTTCTTAGGGATAGCTAAGAGCTTTGGGTAGTTAGTTTTTCTATCTGAAAAAATCCCTAACACCTTCTACCAAAAAAATTGGCTAGTACCTCACCTTGGTCTAAAATTTGCATGGCAAATTATGAGAATGCACATTGATGGTTTTATTGAGAATAAACTATAGGCAGTTCTTCCAGAATTCATCATGAGGAAATTAATCTCTAATCTTTCATGCAATAATTATCACAATTTCTTGCAATGTATCCTTTATAGAAGCCACAAGATCATTAAAATTTTCTCTTTTAACACTTTTTTGTCTAACCCTAGAATTGTGTCCAACATTAGTGAAATAGTGTAATTCTATCATAGATCCATGCATTGATACCCATAAATCACCTACATCATTAAACTCTAAAAAGTTATCTAGGTGTTCATTGTCCATCATTACTTTCCAACTTGTGAACTATTCACGTATAGATTATTTTAAGTAAGACATGCCATTTTTCACAATTTGAGTATTCTGCAATTTACATTGTTCTATCTTGTGTCTTTTTTGACAAAATATAAATTTCTTCCAGCATAGGAAGAAGCCCATATAGAGTCAATAATGTCTCCATGTCAGTGAAGAGTGCTAACAAATTTATGTGATTTGAAAGGTTTTCAAAAAACAACAATCAATAATTGGCGCTTTAGGAACAATTTATTCATCGATCCATGTAATGATGTCCACTTGGTATCAACATTCTGAAGTAGCTTATTACCTAGAGTTTAGTCCTTCATCAAATCTTTAAAATTCTAAAAATCTTTTTGGACTTCTAAAAGAATATGCATAGACCTTGCTTGCAATATCTTTAACTTTCAAAACAAATAGAAATTGGCCCACAATTTAAAAAGCCAAATTCATTCTATGGGCCATGCAGTGAATATTGGTAAGGTATGATGAACATAATGTCTACAAATTCACAATAAGATCATTTTTGTGACCCTGCATGATTGATTCCCTATTTTACCAATGCAAACTAGCTTCCTTGCAATCAACAAATCATATTGGCCGTCAATCTACTTCAAATTATTTTTGACAAGTCCCAAAATAGTAGCAAAGGTGAAATTTTATTTTATTTTATGAACTATAAGAAGATGAGGCTAGAGAATATGATTCTCTATAACATAAACATGTATGCATACCCAAGAAGTATTGTCAATAGTTGTCACCTCATCTAAAACAAGGCAAAAAAAGTTGTCTAATTCAAATTTTCTTATATATCCAATTTCTCCGCTTTAGCTAAACACTAAACTCATTCCCAACCATTGTTGACAAATCAATGAAAAATTGAAAATTTTGGCACTCCAAGAAAAGACATTAAATTTATATATTTTGGATAGTCTATCAATGGACAACCTATATTTAATATACAAAATATAATTTTGAGTTGTAAAATTTTGGACAATTGACTTGCTTTGATTACCTTTCCAAATAAAGAAAATAGGGAACCTCCAATAGCAGAAAGCAATACCTATGATTACATGTATTCTTTGAACTCAACTGCATTCCAAATATGAGTGCATTCATCATTCATTTTTTAGCACATCATTGACTTCAACTCTCCTTTTACAATTACCTTTTCATAAACTCTACGCACATGCTTCTCAATGGTGTCTAATTTCAACTACAATGACTAGTCTTTCTTATATTTCTAGTTGCAAATCTTGCAATGACATAATTTTGGCATGCCTAGTCCATCTTCATTCTCTATAGGTTCTATAAATGGGTAGTTAGAAACCCATTCAAGCTAAAAATTTTGTGACATGTCCCATTGACATGGTTTATGTTTCTTCGACATGCTTTCAAATTCATTGTTACCACTATGAGTAGCATCATCATTTTCTCTCTATATGAAAATGTTGTTCACACTTTCACTACCATATTGTGTTACATCATGATTATTTAAAAGATTATCTCCTTCAATATTTTCATTAGTCACACTCCTTGTGAAAGTGATCCAAATCAAATCTTTGAATGCCATATGCACTTTCCTAATTATTTATTCTTGCCTAGACCCAGTGCATCATGTCTTTGTTGTTTTTTAAAATAGGAGATTATGAAACCCTTGCTTTTCTCTAATGGGCATGCTTCTCTCTTTTCCTCATTTGCAAATGCCATCTTCCTATAACAATGTCGCCATAAGATTGAAGACATTAACATGTATGAGCATAGTAGAATAAATTAGACAATAAATTATATATGGATAGTAGAAACAATACACTAATTTTAGGCAATGCCTCACTCCATGGCATGATCGCATTTTCATTAACTATTACATACACCAATGCCTCACTTCATTTCACAGAGTTAAACAATGCATCATATTGCACAACAGTAAGGAATGTTAAAAATATATATAGAACAATGGTATAAACTACACAGGTCCATGCAATGATATGAATATGAAAAAATATAAAATAATGTTTCAAAATTAAAAAAAGTGCTATGTAATAGGAAGGAATGTTACACAATATAGAAAATGCTACAAAATAGTAAGAAAATGTTTTAAAAATAATGTTACAAAATGCAATTATAAGCAACTTTGTACGAAGCGTTACTCAATGATAAGAATGTTAACAATTTAGAGAATAATGTTAGAAACTATTAAACAATGATACATAATGCTTTGTGGCATTACATAGTGCTATGCAAGTGCAACAACTCATAGCCTTTCGAAATCTTACACAACGATATTAGATGTTACAATATATAAAACAATGCTGAAAGCTATGAATGACTCCTACACATATGCCTACATGTTTATTTTGTTGACAAATGGAGAATATATATAGCAGAAACTGTTTGATGCAATTATAGAGATTAACCACACAATTCAAGATATAATACAAATTGACAATTAAGTTTAATATTACTATGAAACTCACTAGGAATGGGAAATTGAAGTTGAGTTGCAACCTTGCACTATGTCTTTGATTTATTCAAAAAAATTAAGAAAGTACCCTCATATCTCATAGTTGATTGTTGATTCTACCAAAGCAAAAAACTATCACTACAATTGCTCTAAGAGAATTAGAAATAGAAGTTTGCCAATACCAAATGTGGAATGTGGATCAATCAAGTGCAAATTTAGAAATCACAAAATCACAATGTGACAAACAAATGAAATGAATACATAATGAGTGAATGGAGAGAAAATTTGGCTTGAATTTATGAATCCATACTAAGATTTTGGTCATATAACTCACAAAAGCATAGTATACTTTGGAGTTTAATACACGTGAGAAACACTTGTTTCCCTTTCTAAAAAAAATGTATAGGCAATTGCACATATTTTCTCCAAATTAGTGTAACTGAATGGGTGATTGAACACATCAACCCCAAATTACTTATAATTGTGTGGGTAATTACACACATTTGCCCTAAATTAGTTAAAATTGTGTGGGCGATTACACACATTTGCCCTAAATCACCTATAATTGCGTCAACGATTGCACACATTTTCCTTAAATTAACTATAATTGTATTGATGATCATATCACATTTGCCCTAAATTGCTTATAATTGCATTGATGATCACACCACATTTGCCCTAAATTACCTCTAATTGTATTAGCAATCACAACACTCCTAAATTAGTGATGATTGTGGGGGTGATGCAATAGAATTCAAGAAAAATCATATAAAATAGCAACAACAAAAATGCTAAATAGTCTTGTCATAATAGGGGCAATTAGACCGTAATTTTGAAAAATGAAAATTCAAATGCTAGGGTATTGGACCTAGATTAAAAATTAGCCTGGTCATATCTCTGCCATTGGACCTAAATTGGAAAAAATGTTGTGACAATCAAGGTCTATTATAAGAAATTAAAATATCTATATTGAGGTAAAAGTATGCTAGATACAAGCAAACTCTATTAAATTTAGGTGAATAGTCTTGTGATGTTCACAACACACCCCATTTTTCACCCTCTAGCAAAATGAGGACCCTGCTTTCTTTTTGCTTTCTTGTGGTTTGGTCTTGCTTGGTGGTAAAGGAAAAATGTACTTGGTGCTTAAAATACTTGAAAATTCAAAATGCACGGTACTAGAGGAAAATGGGAGTTACCAGTGAAATCTGCATAAAAAATGATCTAGGGTTGCTTTTTGAACCAACTTGAAATTCCTTGTATTTTGGGAGATATTCAAGTTTTTGTGAAAATGCAATGTTTAAATAAATTTGTATTTTGTATACAAATTTCTTTGCATATGAAGTGCTTTGTGTTATCGCATTGTGGCATAGAGGGTCTTTTTTCACTTTTGCATATGTATTTTAAGTGCTTAAAACAAAATATGCAAACCCGGACCCGATTGTATTCAGAGGTAAATTGAACAAGTATTTTATTCTGTGATTGTATTTGTATATTGCATTGTATGTATAAACCAGTGCATTCGATATACAAATAGTGCAATATACATGGATGGATTTCAAAAAACATTAAACCCGGTGAGGAGTATACATGTATTACTAATACATCATTATTAGTATATAATCTTAGAATATACATGACTGAACCTGAAAGAAATATACAATCAGGTTTATAAAAGTCAAACTCAGAGCAAATGTCATATTGTATATTCGTATGTATGTGTGTTTGTATCTAAGGTGCAAATACAATCCCGGATTCAAAAAAGGGGTTAAAAGTAATTAAGTCTAGCGGGGCCCATAGGGGTATTATCAGAATGTATGTCTTTGATATACAAAAGGTTAATATATACAAATAGAGATGCAAAGGCAGACCCAAGAGTAATTCAAGTTTGGTTTATAACAGGTTGGGGTCCGTGCTTTTTTGTATGTATGTTGTTTTGTATTCATTATGCAAGTGGGATATACAAATGTCAAGATACAAAGTCAGAATTAACACAAAGTCCAATCCAGTTAATAAACCCTTGAAGTTTGCAGTTGTATGAATGTTGTTTTGCATTCGACATACAAACCGAAATACAAAAGATAAAGTACAAACCTAGATTTGAAATTAATGTTAGTTTAGTTCATTGACATCTAAAATTTGAATTTGTATGCACATAGTTTTGTATCCGATATACAAAAGTGAAATGCGAAGGATTATGAAGGCAAAACAAAATGAAAATAAAAGGGGATTTTAAATACATATTTTATGATGCAAAAAGTAAATCTAAGGTGTAATGAAGGAAATGTATGTATTGCACCTTAAGTGATGCATTTGTATCTAGGATATAAAAATAGGAAAATACATTGCTAATAGATACAAATTTGAAATAGGCATGTTTTGAACAAAAAGAAAGAATTATATGCATGTATGAGTTGTAATTAATGCCATTGAATGCAGTAAAACCTAGATTCAAAGGGAAATAAAAGTGAATTTTGATTGGGTTTTCACTTACAATTGCATACAGAGATAAAATTTGCAGAGCTCATACAAGGAAAAGGTGAATTAAGGTAAATGGAGTAAGTTTGTAAAGTGAGCTCAACGACGTTACAGGAAAATGGTAAAGGTGTATCAAATCCCAGGGTATAGTGGTTAGGAAAGCAAATTTAGGTATGTACCTAAAACGTCATTGTAATTACGCTAAATTGGAAATGAAATTAGTTGTAGTAGTTACAGTTAAGGAAAATGATGCAATTTAATTTGTATACTATAATTAGTTGTAGGAAAGGGATTTAAACATTGTTTGATTCTGTAAAATTCCAAAATAGAGAAAATGAGAAAACCCTAGGGTAAATGTAAAAGAGTAAAAATCTATGGTAAAACCCTAGGATTGGGCAAAAATGGGATGGTAAAATGCATAAGTTTCTTGGCAGGATGGCGCCAAAACAAAAGAAAGTGGATACAAAGGCGGCTGACAAGAAAGAAAAGACAAAAAAAGAAAAGGGACCGAAGAAAGAGGTGGTTAGGGAGGAGTTTCCATTTCACAAAGGGTATCCATCATTGTTATATAGCATGGGAGGGATAACTACTAATACAACTATTAGTGAGTTTGATTCTGATGACATATTGCAAAAACTTAGGGCACCGGAGGCCACTCTGACTATGAAGAATATTTGGGATTCTAAACTATATAAGGCAGTAGGTTTTCCTTTAACAATGGAGGCCAAGGACCTAGTGATAGAATGCATAAACAAATATGATATGAATACTAGGAGAGTGATGCACAATGGTGTAGTCATTGTAGATTTATCCATAGAGAGCATAACCAAAACATTTGGCTTAGAAATTCAAGATCAGATGATGGATGTGGACCAAGACCAAAATGCCCTAGACTTTAGAAATAATGAAAAGGAATGCAAAAGTGCAATCTTTTATGGCTGGTATCCACCAGAGAACTGTTGAATTTAGGACAGACAACTGAGAGGGGGTGGGTGAATCAGTTGTTACTAGAAATTTGATCTTTAAACATTTAAAGCCTTCTTATACTTCTACAGCATAATAATGATTTAATCATGGAAGCACAATGTAATAATTTAAAAGAATAAACATATCCAACACTTATGACACCAGGATTTTAATGTGGAAAACCCAGTTAAGGGAAAAACCACGGGGTGACTAACCCAAGATTGTATTCTCTGTTAAAAGAATAAGAAGAACAAAAAATGGCACTTGCCAATTAGGGCTCACTGCCCGAGCACACTGCTCACAAGAGGCCCACTACCTACAAGAGACACACTGTCTACAAAATAATATAAATATTACATACTTGAACTAGAGATTAGCATCTTCATGATGCTTGAGACAGTTCCATTTAAGCTCAACACTTCTGCTCTGCTTTTCGCTCTTCTCCCCTCTACTGCTTCCTCATCTCAACCAAGGGATACTTTGAAATGATTTCACAAATCTTATTTATACAAGACATCGACTTTGGGATAATCATCAAAGTCAGCAAAATACATACTTTATTTTATTATAGAGTAATTACACAAATACAATTTAACTTATTACAAAAGACTTCATGTGAATCACCACACTGTTGGCCACACACATCTGGGACTTCAATCTTCTTTGAGGAACATGCCATGCTTCGAAGAACATCTTCAAGATCATCCGCAAGATGTGAAAAACATCTGATCAGCCAAGATTTAGGAAGAACACCATCACCCGAAAATAAATCTTCAATTATGAGCTCAATCTTCAATGTGGACCACCAACATGAACTGGGCACAACCTAGAGACCCTCACAAGCTTGCCTGAATCACCAAGAACATCCACAACACTTCTGCTTACTGAAAAAATCATTCACATCTCCATCCAGAACCTCAAGAACACAGTTAGTCATCATTGTCTCATTAGAATAAATGCTTGCAGACCTCCAAACCACGAACCAATTGAGTTGTCAATTCACATTGGCTTCCTAAACATGCCACTAGATCCGCAGAACAAGATATTGCATTTTTGAATCTCACCAGACCTATTTGTGTCACTCTGTCACCTTTGAATAGCTGCCAGAACCAGTTTTACTCATATGGCCATAATTTCTCCAAATCTTCATGCGGATCTCTCAAATCTTGACTGGATCATCTCTAGACACATATCTACAAACCCTTTGATGTGCATTCTCTGATCTTCATCTGGCTGGGATCTTCACTTCATAGAGCTCCACCGTCTTCACTATTGTTCTCTATTCTTGATAGAATTAATTTTCTCAATATCCTTAGCACATAACTCATCCAATCTTTGATATCAATGCAACAGGGGTATGTTGACATCAATGACAACACCGGTTAGGCCCATACTTGCAACAAGAACAAACCAAAAGTTGTACTGAGGGTACCTAAGAATTTATATAGAATTGATTTTAATGAAGAAGTGCATATAATAATCACATTATTGAGTAGACTTGTTGGATTGAAAGATGCAGGGAAGTTGGAGCCATGGATGTTTGCTATCATCCAATTTATAAGAGAAAAGACAGGAGCAGTCCACTAGGCAAAGGCTATTAGTGGTGCTATTTTGAAGCAAGTGATGGGATATAAGAAGCACATGCATTTTTATCTGTCTTCATACATAGTTTGCTCATGTGCAGTGAAAATACCACCATTGGTAGGAATTGATAGAGTGTGCACCTTGGGAAATAATCCAAGCCATAAATTAGTGTATGATCATTACCCTGACCTTCAAGAGAAGAATGCAATGCAAAAATATGCAAGGGTTAATGATGTGTTCTACACTTATTTGGTGAGTCTTGACAGGCGACAAAGACAAAAGGTTGTCAGAAGAGGCAACAAGTGTCATAAATTGGAATAGTACTTGCTATATTCAATTTTCTACTTTCACATACATTAGAACTGAGGTTTTTGAGGGGAAGCCATTTAATTTACTCAGATATCCTCCTAATAAATTGATTGTTCTAGAATTCACTAGATAGATTGTGAATGTTTTTGAAATGTACAAGAAGAAGTTCAGCATAGGAAATATAAAATTCCCATGGGGAATTGGCAAATACTCATGTTATAATGAAGAGATATCTCAGCAATCAAAAAAGAGCTGAGATATTATGGATTTGAAGAATTTGAATTGGCAAGACATTTTGATCCTTTCCACATGATCCAGAATTTTATTGATGACAAATTCAGACACCAGGTTCACATTGAAGACTTTTGGTCAGATTGTGATGATGAAAGAGAAGTAAGAAAAAGGGCTCACCAAAGATTAACTTTGGAACAAATGAGGACAATGGGGAGAATAAATGTACCCCAAGAAATCAGATAAGATGGTGGTAAAGTATTACATCAAAGTCATGAGAGCAAAGGGCTGGCACAATTGCCCATCTGTGAACCAAACTGGGAAGAACCAAAAGAAACATTCTTGGAAAATATATCCAAACCAATTATATTGTTTTTAAGACATGGTTGAATGAGTAGATAGAAGAGCTTAAGGCTCAAGGTATCATGACCACATATCAAAAGAAAGGAAAGAAGAGGGCCAGGGAAAATGAGGATGACCTACTGTGCTTTTATGATAAGAAAAGGAAGATTATAGAAACTAGAATAGCTGACACAAACAAGGATGCAACACTCATGGATCCATATGCCTTAGGTATCACAGTTGTAGTTGCTTCTCGTACATTCATAGAAGAAGGTGCATCAAGTCAAGGGGCCACGACATAACAAGTATAAAGATCAATGGCTACAACAAAGCAGGGTCCAGTGTCATCTATGATTATAGATACTCCAAAAGGGAGGGTGCAAATACCTACTGTGATTGTGGACACTCCACATCTAGAAATAGGACAAACACTTGTATCTACAACTTCCACACATAAGGAAAGAATCTAGGGTTACATAAAGGTCCAACAAGAATTGACCGAAGAGAAGCTGCAAGAGTCAAAAGCCCAGGGATTCAAAGAGGCTAAAAAGGTGGGTGAAATTGTAGATATCAAGGATGACAGTTCTGATGAAGAAATAAATGAAGAAGAACATCTTAGAATGGACATTGGAGGAGAGAGTGAGGAGGAGGAAAGAATAACACCAAAGAGCTCTCTCCTATTAGAAGAATACAGTGCAAGGACCTCTACTAGAAAGACACAGGCCACTTTGAGGTTAAAAGGAAAGGTGCAAGATGACACAGAGATAGTAGATCCTTTTGGCAAATTAGCGCCACAAAATATCCTTGAAGAAGTGCACACAGTTGCATAGTAGATATTGGAGAAGCAAGTGGAAGAAAATAAAAGTGAAGAGGTAGTGGAAACATGTGCTACTGAATCAACTACACAACTTGATTTATCTTCCAATCAAACAGAAGAGTCAAGACAGGCGCATGTGCCTGCAACACAAGGAAATGTACCTATTTAGATTGGGGTGCCAGCAGAAGCACCAGTTTCATCAAATATTCTAGATATTAATGTTGAAAAAGGTGGTCAAGAAGAAGAGAAGAAAGAAGAAGCTACTAAAGTTTTAGGTTCTATAGTGCCTCCTACAGAGAGACAGAGTGAACAATAGCCCCCTCAACAACAACAACAAGTGTCTCAAGGAGAGCAGCAAGAGGAGGGCGAAGGTAAAAGAGATGAAAATGTAGGAGGTGATCAAAGTGAAAGTTCAGAGGAGGAAGATTCAAAACAAGAGGCAGGAGGGGACACCGAAATAAAGGAAGAAGAAAAGGGAATTGAGTAGGAAGAGTAACAACAAAATGATGAACAACCACCAAGGCCCATTCCTCAAGATCAACATCAGGAACATCCACCTCAACAACAATAGTAGAATCAACAACAACAACAAACAGAAATGGAGAAACCTCAAGTGGAGGTAATAAATGAGAAAGTGGTAGAGACCAACGAAGAGGCACCAACATGGATGGGAAAGGAAGTAAGAAGAGAAAAGGCAGAGGTAAAGTTGGTTCCCATAGATATAAAGAGCCTACTGGGTGGTGTCACACCAAAGAAAGAGAAGACAAAGGCAAGAACAATGTCTACAATAAAGAGAGATCCATCTAGAGCAAGAACACTGGAACTGGCCATACCACAGAAAGATAAAGCAAAAGGAGAGATGAGCTTGGAGGACTATAAGTTACTTCACTTAGATATGGGGTATGAACCAGGGATCAACATATTGCAGAATGGGAAGATATGAATAAAGTAACCATAGAAATAATGAAGAAAGATAAGGACAAATTTGAGCATTTAAAAGGACGCATTGTCCAGTTGCAATAATTCATTCAAGGGATGTTTGACCCTACAGTTAGTATACCAGAATTACCTGCAGAGTTAGCTATTTTATCAAAAGATTAGATAAATGAGATGGAGAATAAGAAAATTGAAGCCAACATTTTTGAGAATTGGATCAAGGAATTCATATAAAAAGGAGAGAATATAATAAGGTAGGCAATTGTCAATTGGGCCACTGCCGTAGCAGGGAAAAATAATTGCAACCTTAATATACATCATTGTCAATCAAGAGCGAAGGAAAACAAATATGAATTGGAGAAAATCAAAGCTATAGAGGAAAGGATTGAAGAATTGGTGAATAAGGGAGTATTGACACCTCAAATGGCAAACCAAGTGCCAAAACATAAACTAGAATTAAAATTTGGAGGAATTTTGAGAAATTGTATTGTGAATACTTAGGAGTTAGAAAGAATTGCTGGCGACATGATGAGGATATAGGTAAAAGTAGTACAGAGGCTCATTGGACATGGTTGCTTGGAGATTCCATTATATGATGTGGCCATGGCAGTGAAGGAATTCAAAGCTATTTATTTACCCTACCCAGAGAACCATGTAGCCAATTTGAGTAAGGAAATGATTGATTCTATTATGGAGTTAAATGTAAAGATGAAGAAATATCAAAGGACTAGAGATGATGCAGAGGAGCAAGTAAAGATACTAAAAGAAAGTGTTGAATTGCAACAATACATATGGACATAAAGTCAAAAGAACACTCATAAGTCCATTACAGCATTAGTGGCCAGGTACATGGGATATTTGAAGAGAATAGGAGAATATCCAAAGGCAAGTACCAGTGGTAGCGAGTAGTTCCCTTTCTTGTTATTCAAATCTGCTTCAGTCTTTTCTATTTTGTTCTCAAGAGAAAGTCAACAAAGATGAAAGAGAATATTTCATGTTTTAAAAGATCCCAATGGCATCCTTTACACCAAAGGGAATATTCTAAAGAGACATTTTGAAAGAACGGTTGGGAAAAGCTTTCCACCATTGATCTTATGAGTTTAAATATGGACTATTGATTAGGTTTTGTAACTGTAGGGAAGATGTCTGTCCTAAATAAAGACCCTTACTACTTGTATTTGAATTACATAGGGATTTGTAGCCATCAACATAAGACTTTAGTTCAATAATTTTACTTTTGAATGCAAAAGGAAGTGATTCTTGATGAATACTTTGAGCATCAGTAGCATAGAAAGGAGGTCACCTGTGTCTGCATGAAGGAACGTGTGGAATGTCATGCTTCCTTGATGCATCTGTAACTGTGTTTGTGAGTTGTTTATGTTGATTAATTCAGTTGAAGTCATATATGCATTGTAAAATTGAAATGACTTTCTTTATGTGAAATGAATACAAACATCAGATTTCTATGTCTATTCCAAAATGCTATCTGATTAAGGCCTTATTTTGTATGTATATCTTTTAAAGATTGCAATTCCATATGCACATTTGTGATATTGCTCAAGATTTGCATGTGTGAATTTAATTACAATTGAATTGATTCAGGATTAGCAAATTCATGATACATGTGGAGCAAAGCATTCTATCATGTTTAACGCTGTTCTTAACTCTAACCTTTTCTATCTTTTCCTCAAAAAAAGTAAATAATTAGCATACACACAGTCATCATAAATGAATTGCTATTGATTCAGATAAATAATTGTGAATTTCAAAGATCTTTAGCAGTTTTCATAGAAATTAGAAATACAGAGCATGTTTATTCATAGAAATTAGAAATACAGAGCATGTTTATTGAAATTCATGTATAGCTTTGTAAGAGAATGGTAAATATATGCAAAGGATCACTCATTTCAGTGTAATTCTTTGTTATTTACATAAATTGAACAAGTCTAGTCATCGCATAACACTTAAGTCAAGTAAGGCCCCTTGAACAAACAACTTCACAGCGAATTGTTGACCTATCCAACATGGTCAAGACCTGACCATATAGAAACTTGAGATTAAGAATTCTTAGTGAATTCTTCATATCTTCCAAGACAGCTAAGGTTCCTTTGTGAATTTTAACTCTATTGTGCATGTGTAAAAACATACATCAACAATTATTTGGCGCTAGAAGGAGGGCCTGATTTGGATTTAAAGTGTGTTTTGTACAAGCTGGCTAACAATACTGGTCGGGTGACTAGGTCTAGGTCAAATCCAGGGGATATTTTTTTACAATTGTCTGATAAACGACAAAGAGGTACAAATAATCCTTTAATCTCGAGTCCTAGAATATTCCACTTAGGAGGTTCATTAATTACTCCTCCAAGATCACCTCCAGTCATACCTAACATAGTAAGTCCTAACGTATCTACATTCAAACCATTAAATTTTGGTTTAAATCCTTAGAATCAACCAAATTTTGGTTCAAGTCCACCTAGAGGTCCTGTTATAGCATTCTTTAATGTGAGATCACCTATACACTTTGCGACATATCATGACATGCCAAAGAATCCAGAAAAAATTTATCCTAAGTATCAGTTGCATCAGGATCATGAAGATCACATCAATATTTTCAAAGAAACTTGCTTTAGAGCAAGGTTAGCTCATGAGGATGTGGTCTGTAGGCTATTTCCTTTTACTTTCAACGAACAGGCTTACAATTGGTATGTCAATTTGCCTAACAATCACATTGCAATATGGGAACTTATGGAGGAAGCATTATTATCTAGGTTTAGAGGTCTAGTAGAGCCATCATCTTTGTATCATGGGTTGGCAGAAATCAAGAGGGGCGAAGGAGAACTCATAAACAACTTTAATGATCATTTCCAAAAGGCATATTCAAGGTTAGTTGATCCTTATACTATGGTTGTTGAAGCAATACTAGCAATGTATTATGCGGCTTTAGATCCCTTAACCACAATATTTGTCAAGAGATAACTACCTATCATAGATACCATGTCGAAATCTTATAAAGAGGTAGTGAAAATCAATCTAGAGATGAGACAAACAACTTATGGTCCTTTAATGAGTCTAGGTAGTGTTGTAGTTCCCAATCAGATGTAACAAGTGAATGAAGCTCTAATGCATCATACTCCTATGTTCAATCTAGTACCTACTCCAACACCAGTATATAATCTAGTCCCCACTTGTGCTATAGTCCCATATACTGGAAATGTTGCCAGTGATAACCAATTCAATAATCAATCATTCTTCTATCCGCCTCAGGATACATTTGTAGCTAAAACTTAGGAAGATAAAAGTGAGTTAAAGTAAATTACTGATCACTTGATAAGGCTAACCACTGAAGTGACTCAGTTGAGGAATGATAACTTTTATGGAAGAAATCCTCAAAATTAAAACTAGGGATAGGGATTATAGAATAGAGGCCATAATGGAGACAACATAACCTATGGAAATGACAATAGGAATTCAAATCAGCCTAGACCTCCTAGAGTATGGAATACCATACTAAATAATGGTACTCTGGCTTCTCCATTTGAGAATACAGACAATCAGGAATCTAAATAGCTAGCTAGGGTATAGGTAGCAAATGTAGCCCTTAAGAATTGGTGTAGAATCCATAATACTAATGTTCATGCTGAGCTTGATTGTCCACAGTTTCATTTGTTAGCTACCATCTTCAACGTAGAAATATAGGCTCCTACATCTGAGTTCTTGATTCCTAAGGGAAATGAGATAGTGCCTTTAGGGTACGAGTCAACCATGGTCCTAGAAAGTTTTACATTCTCAACAAATAGAGAAGAGGACCAAATAGAAGAGGATGAACCATATTGTTGTGAAAGTTTATATCTGGAATCAACTCTAGTATTAGAAACTTTCCAGTTTCCCTTTGAAACTGAGAATGAGGCATTATGTGAGCCAGATGAAGTTCAAGCATTTCAACAGTCCCAAAGGAATCATACTTATAACTTGAGAAACAGTAGCAAACCTGGAGGTCCTTTTACTACTTCCACACCTCCAAATAACCTCAATACACTGCCTAATCAACATGCAAGTAATAATCTTGTGCCCCCTAAAGCCAATTATCAAGGCACTGGTACTTCAACATCACCAAAGGGTCAGGTAGGTAAATCAGAACCTAATGATGCTTCTAAATTGATGATTTATTTATCTAAAGAAATTAGGAAGATAAAAGTCAATGTGCCTCTGTATGAATTATTGAAAATCCAGGAGTGAGAACTGCATTCATGAAATCCTTAGATGAGTCTGCTCCTAGAGAAAATTCAGTAGGCCTAGATAATCATAACAAAGATATACACACTAAGGATAAGAGAAAAAGTTATGAACAGCCTGCAAGTACTAATGTAACTGTGATGTATAAAGAAAAGAAGGAATCTCCTCCATTTATGTTAACTTTGAGAATTTTTGGAAAAAACTTACATAATTGCATGGTAGATTCAGGAGCTTCGGCTAATGTCATGCCACTAGGAATATGTAAGACTTTAGGACTCACACCTACAAATTCAGCCAAGGTTGTTAATTAGATAAATCTAAGGTTAATGTGGTAGGAGAATTGATACACATTCAAATGCAGTTAGCCTTAGATCCTAGGGTGAACCAGTATATTAACATTCAAGTTGTAGATATTCCTGTGAATTACGGTATGTTATTGACCAGAGATTGGTCAAAAACTTTAAATGGATACATGGCTACTAACTTTTCACACATGTGGTTGCCCTGGAGAGGCATTCCCAACCAAATTAGGAGTGAAGCAGAACCAAAGATGAAGCATATGATAACTGAGTATAATAGAACAAATCAAATATTGTATGCTGCCATGGAACTAGGTGTGTATAGAGTTTCCAATAGAGGAGTCCAGATAGAAGAAATCTTAGCCTTCAATTTTGAAGAGAAATCTGTTGACAAAGAGACTAGCGTCCTCATTGAGTCTGATCATGATTCTTCTGATGAAGAAGAAAACACTGTGAGTATGTTTAATCGAATCATGGATCAAAAAATTCAAAAATGCATTCAACAAGGAACTTGTATTTGGGATGTTTTATGTAAAGGATGGTTCAGAGTTCACAAAATTGCACATTCTGAAGAAAGTTGTGGGATATGTAGAGACATAATTGAGTGTCAATATACAAAGTACATAACCCCAAGTGATGATCAAGAGAGTGAACGTATTATTGAAATTCATAAATCATTGTTGCATCAGAATGTTGGTACCATACCAAAAGATTTGAATGACAATGTAAAGTCAACAATTGGTAAACATCAGATTACACATAAACCAGTAGAAAACATTGCAACACATATGAGTCAAACAAAAGCGCATAAGAATATGCATGTTCCTGCAAAGCCCGAGGTAAAAGAAGTACTTCCTATAAAAACCAGAAATCCAGTAAGAAATAAGAATAACATGTGGATTTTAAAATGTGATGGATCAAAATCCAAACAGAGAGAAGGGGCAAGAATAGAGCTTATTGATCCTGATGGTAAGTCATTTTTGGCAGCTTTTAGATTATAGTTTCCCTGTAATAACAATGTAGTTGAGTATGAAGCATTAGTACATGGATTAGTAATGGCCATCAAAAAGAAGGTGAAGGTTCTTCAAGTTTTGTCTGATTCTGAATTGGTGGTCAGACAAGTCAGGAAACTGTATGCTTGTAATTTTTGAAAAACAGTGAGTTATAGGCATAGAGTCTAGGATTTAATTGAGTCTTTTGATGTTTTTAATATCATACATATTCCCAGAGAGTTCAATCAATGTTCAGATGCCTTGGCAGTTGCAGCTAGTACCCTTCAGCCATTAGATTTATCAAGATTGAAGAAATTTACAGTAGAACTAGTGTCTATTCCTAGTATTCCTAATAATGTAACAAATTTCCAAGTATTTGAGGGTGATCAGCAAATTCTTGATTTTATAACAAGTCATGGTGTTTTTGAATCTCAGATAATTGATGAATAGGACAGACCAGAAGTATCTTAGGATCAGGAAGACATTGTTGACTTGAAAAGCAATTCTTTACCAAAAGGCGTTATTGCATTAGAAAAGATCTTCGATTTTGATGGAGTTGTTAGACAAAGAAATCTTCCTAAAATAGATGGAGGTAAATGTGAGCCTTTCAATTTAGGTACGGACAAGGATCCTCAAAATGTTTTAATTGATAAGACTTGTTCCCCTGATTTGAGAGTTGATATAGCTGTTGTATTGAAAGATTATAAACATGTGATTGCCTAGACATATGAAGATCTTAAAACATATGATACTGTTGGAAATAAGGTGTCTCAACCTTTGCAATTTCCTAGCATTATTTATTTATTTGTATATTTATTTATTGCCTAATATTGTATTTACTTGGACATTCAGTTTGGTCACACAGTTGAGGTGGCACTGTGACATGTTATCTTACTTGGAATGTGACTTGAATGGTCAAGTCAAATCTACATGGATTTGGGTGTCCCATTTGAGGTGGCACTAATATGCCATGTGTCAGAATCTTGTGGTGTGTGGAAGACAATATTCCATATGACAAAATCTATGATGTGTAAGAGCCAAGTTTGGATATTCCTATGAGAAGTGGTGACAAGTGTCAGTATCTTTGCATGAGGGAAAGGCATATTCGGGCACCCAAGTTGGGCTATGACATGTTGTAAGAAGAATATGATATATTTAGCATTGTATGATGGATTCTCTTGCAACATTTAAGGTTATTATGTTGAGAAAATCTATGACAACTGTAAGATGCGTAAGAGCATCTGTCATAGTCTATTTTTAGCCTTGGAGCGCTCCATGTTGGGAAAGTCAAATCTACCATGTATGATAGATGTAAGGGATGTATTTGCAGCAAGGACAAGTGTCCTTTGATGCGGGATAATGTCCATGTGGCCAAGGTGGACGCCTATCCCAAGATGTTTCCAGAATATGCCTTGTAATCTCTATATATTATGTAGTTTGGAGTTGTAATTGCATAGTGTTTTTACAGGTACTGATATGTTGTCAGAATAACTCCAGATTCAACATTTGAAGACTCTTGGAAGAACTTGCATTGCAAGTGTATTGTAAACTGTAACTGTTTCAGATAATACATCGTGCAGGTTTTAGAGTGTGTGGTTTTGTTGGGAATTAAGGTGTCTCAATCTTTGCAATTTCCTAGCATTGGTAATTTAAATGTATATTTTAATTATTGCCTAATATTGAATTTACTTGCACATTCAGTTTAGTCACATAGTTGAGGTGGCATGGTGACATGTTAGCTTACTTGGAATGTGACTTAGATGGTCAAGTCAAACCTACATGGATTTGGGCATCCCATATTGAGGTGGCATTAATTTACAATGTGTCGGCATCTTGTGGTATGTGGAAGAGGATATTCCATGACAGAATCTATGACACGTAAGAGCCTAGTTTGGAGATTCCTATGACAAGTGATGACAAATGTCAGTTGGCATCTTTGCACGAGGGAAAGACATCTTTGGGTGCCCAAGTTGGACTATGACATGTTGTAAGTGGTATTTACTATATTTAGTTGTGTGTGATAGATTCTCTTACAACATGTAAGGTTGTTATGTTGGGAAAATCTATGACAGTTGTAAGATGCGTAGGAGCATCTGTCATAGTCTATTTTTTAGCATGGAGCGCTCCAACTTTGGAAAAGTCAAATCTGCCATGTATGAAAGATGTAAGAGGTGTTATTGCAGCAAGGACAAGTGTCTTTTGATGCTGAATATGGCCATATGGCAAAGGTGGATGCCTATCCCAAGATGCTTCCAAGATATTCCTTGAAATCCCTATATATTGCATAGTTTGGAGTTGTAGTTGTATAGTGTTTTTATAGGTACTGTTATGCTACCGGAATAACTCCAGAATCGACATTTGTAGACTCTTGGAAGACTTGCATTGCAAGTGTATTGTAAACTATTGTTGTTTTGATAATACATTGTGCAGGTTTAGAGTGTGGGTTTTTTTACCTGAAAAGGTTTTCCCCATGGTATATCGTGTGTCACCTTCTTTTTGTGTTTTGTTGCTACTATAATCTTTATGTTATTAGTTTAATGTTGCTATAATTGTAAGGATTAAAATAAATTTGCACTCCATTCCCCTCATTAGATTGGTGTAGGAAGTGTGTTCTGTGTACCTTGCTTCTTTTCAGGTTTTTCACTTGAAAAGGTTTTCCCCACGATACATCTTGTGTCTACTTCTATATGTCTACATTCTTGTATTGTGTTTGTTGATATGTGGCAACTAATCATGCAAGTACTATACACTCGTAATGTATCCTCACTGAGGTTTGGGGGTGGAAGCCCCCAAGAAGCAGGGGTTCCAGGGTGTAGCCCCCAAAAAAAGTTTTCCCTCTTTTTGCCTATTCGGAGTTGGTTGTTAATTTTTTATTAACCGACAAAAGAAAAATGACATTGTAAAACCTTAATTCTAGAATCTTCCAAAAAGCTTGATATAAGCAGCTGGGATGTATGTTGCGGGTGTGGAATTCATGAGATTGTAATCTATTTTGCACTAGATAATAAAATCATTAGATGGCTAAGTTTCTGTGGATGTAGCCCATTTTGGGTGAACCATGTTAAATTTCTGTGTTGATCTCTTTTGTGTTGTTCTTCATTGTTATATTTGGGTTATTTAATCTGCATATAATTGTTAGTGTTTATTGTTCTGATTTGTCTGAACCCTAACAACTAGTATCAGAGCAGGTTGTGTTTGATTATCATCTGCAAGAAGGTCTCACGGTTGAGTGGGAGTCTCACAGTTAAGTGGGAGCAATGGCGGAAGAGGGTAAATTGAAGGTAAATAAATTCAATGGGCAAAACTATCAATTATGGAAGATGCAGATGGAGGATTATCTCTATCAAAAGGATTTATGGAGGCCGTTGGAAGGAAAAGCCAAGAAACTGATAGCAATGACTGATGAGGATTGGGATCTTCTGGAGAGAAAGCCACTGGGAACCATTCGGTTGTGCCTGGCACCATCTGTGGCATTCAATATAACAAAAGCGACAACAACAGATGGTCTGATGAAAGCTTTGGCTAAATTGTATGAAAAACCTATTGAAATTAAGGAACACTGAGAGGGGGGGTGAATCAGTGTTCTGCAAAACTTAGTATTATGTTCCTTTAATAGTTTACCACATACATCCAAAAGAAAGAAGTATGAACATAAGAATAGAAACAACAAGATCATAACGCATGAACACTAGGATTTTTACATGGAAACCCGGTTAAGGGAAAAACCACGGTGGGGGTTAACCCACAAGAATTTATACTCTATTAAAAGTATTACAAATGGGGAAGGCACATGCCTTCAGGGCACACTACCTAGAGCTCACTGCTCAAGGAGGCTCACTGCCTACAAAATCAATTACAAAAGTTCACTGAAATGTTAGAACTAAGAAACAGCATCTACCAATGCAAGATTACAATTTTGGTTGAGCTCAGTACACTGACTTTACACACTTCATCTTTCTTTTCCCTACTTCACTGTTCTGCCATGATCTGGAACTTAGATCTCTTCACTTCGCACTTGATTTTGCTATACTTCACACTTATTTCTTCATATTCACACATCATAACCAAAAAATGCTCAAACTCATTGATTATATATATCTGTTACATGAAATTGCATCAATTGTAGTCGCCCTTACGAAAAACTTAGAGACTTTTTTAAGAACATTGTTCTGTCGGTTGAATCCATGCACAAACACAAATGTGAACCAAAACCTATGTATCCAAGTCACTTTACATGTCGTCCAATACCACTAGATAAAACAAATTACTCAACCAACAACTTATCCTAATCTGCGCAAGGATCAAACACCAAGTCGGCATGTTCTTCACTGGACTGAACTGTTTAACCAGAACCTGATACTTAGATGCTTGTAGCTTTCAATCCCTTCATCACTGGAGGCTAAAATCTTGGATTTAGGTAGCCCTGACATCTCTTAGCATTCCCTCATATCCGTAGCTCAATATAATTACCTGTGGAGAATTGCGGACCAAGATGCTGAACCTTGTTAAATGCTCTATTCCTGTCTATCCATACTTAGTCAAATCTGCAATCTGACTTCCGGTATGATCCGCTGATGTAATGCGGATGTGTAGGATAGATTTAGTTGCCATCAATGACAACACCTGACATGCCTAGTAGTGTCTCTTGCCAACAATCTCCCCCTTTGGCATTGATGGCAACACTTAGTGAAAAATGACTAAGTGTTAGAACAGCTCCCCCTTACTATGTATCCTTGTGATTTCTAATTGCTCCCCCTTAGCTAAATTCTTCATTTTTCACTGTTTTCCTCTCCCCCTTTGACATCAATGGCAAAGGCTAGGATCCGCATATCAAAATTCATTCAAAATTTTTATGTACAAGAGTCAAAACTCTAAGTATATACTTCTACATATGAACACACAGTCCTTAAGCCTTGTTCATCAACAAAAAGATATCACCAAAAATGTTTTTCAACCGTGTCAATTCATTGTCCCAGTTCTTCTTAATGTTGCCCAAAATAGATATATGCCCACTGAACAAAATGCATGTGATTCTGCCTTTTGAAGGTCAGTAGGATCACTAGAAGCAGCAATAGCTTTGGATTCTGCCAATATATCATACATAGTCTCTAACTTAGGGGAAATCAGTCCCCGGAGCTCATCCAATCTGCCCAAAACTTTAACCTTTTCCATCTCCAAATCACTCAATTTATTCTGAAAACTCACTATTTGGCATTCTTTGGTAGTTACAGACTTAGTTAAAGGACTATATGACTGAGAAATGTTAGACAATTTGAGCTCTAAGCCCTTAATCTTCTTTTCAATATCTTCAATAGCTTTAGACCGATTTAGAAAAAACTTGTAAATCTCTGCACCTTCAGAGAGGGCATTTTGGATACTCTTTACACTAGTATCAAGCCCCGATGTATCATAACTAATTATTTTCTTTATTTCAGCAAACCTCTTCTCATTAAATTCATTTATGACTTTAACTTCTGCTAACTTTTCTAAGGTTTCAAAATGAGTACTTACAGAGTTTATTAGACTCTTCAACTGACCAAAGGGGGATGCTGATGAATCCTTCTAAAAAATAGGTATGATTTTCTCCAAAATCCCAGATGTAAGGCCAAGCAATTCGCTATCTTCTATATGGGACTTCAAAATTTCCTCTCTAGCCTTAGCTTGTGCAATAGAGGCCAACTTTATCTTCTATACCGGTGATAATGTATCAAAATTGATTGGTCCTTGTATTAAATCCTGATCTTCTTCAATTTGTTTATCTTTCTCCAAAATTTCTTTCACTGTTTCTACAGTGTCTCTTGCCCAAAATGTTGTTTCAGATTTATGCTCTTCAGGGCCTCCATCTTCTCCCTTTTCAGAGTCAACCACAATGTTATGTTCATCACTTTCATTCTTTTTCTCTACTTCTACCTTCTCTGCATCATCATAAGAGGCATCCTTGCTTTTATCTATATCAGAAATATCTTATGCCTTCTCTTCCAGAGGATTTTGTGTGTCCTCAGTAGCAGTGTTATCATCAAATTTATCAAATTCCTCAATATCCAGAATGGAGGAATCAATTTCAACATTAGTTTCTTCTTCAACAGTGGGAAGATTATGCTTTTTCAATGCATTCAGAAGAATCTCCTAAGTATCTCCAACTACCTTATCAATCTCTCCCAGCATGAGCATATTCATTCTAATCTCACTCCTGAAGTCCTCTTTCACTTCTTTGAATATCAGGTTCTTTTGATCCAAAGTAATTTGAGGACAATTCATTAGCACATGCTCCCGGAGCTCAAAATCTTTCTCTTTTGCATTCTCTTTTCTTAATTCTAGAATTTTTGCAAGGCTTTCCAGAATTTCAGAAGTTATTTCAAATAGAGTCTTACTATAGATATTCAAATATTTGATTGTTGCTTCCTCTAAAATTCTCTTATCAGCATCGTTGTAATGATCATAAAATTCAGTCATTGGCTTCAAGTTTCCATCTACAGTGACTGACTTAATGATGTCATCCACAGAAAGAGTGGGCTTCTCAACATAAGCCTCTGATTTATGCCTTTTACTTGTCTTTTTTCTTCCTGAGGGCTTCTCCTTAGACACTTTAGCAGCTTTAGTGCCTGAGGCCTTCAACTCTTTGACCTCATCATCTAAGTCATTTACTTCTTCATCCACTTTCTCCACACTGACATATGTTCTTTTGCTTTTTACCTTTGTCCTTTTTCTTTCCTTACCGGAAGGTTTTTCTGCAGCAGGAGAAGGTGATGCACCAGAGGTTATACTTGTACTCCTAGTAGTTCTTGGCTTAGAAGAGGATTCTGCTGGAACACTTCCTTGTTTCCTGTCTTGCTTCTCCTTCTCAGCTTTCTCTATCCTTTCCCTATTTAGTCTCACAACTTCTTTTGTGATGCCAATGCTTTATGCATACATTTCAACTTGCCTTTGAATCTTTCTCTTAGATTCAGGTTTCCGGAGCTCAACATACAGTTTCACACTGAATTCACCATATGTCCCAAATCTTTCAACTGTGGTGTCCTTTGGTTTACTCAGAAGGTGTTGAGCATACATATCCAATACTTGCTCATCAACTTCATACCCCATGGGCATGATCCACACAGTTCTTATTTCAACTGCTTCCATTAAACACTGATCTGTATCCACCATAAAATAGACTGTATCCTTATATTTTTCAACCACATATGTAGGGATTCTTTCCCTTGATTGCATCATGTTCTAAAAATTCTTGAAAAATCCCCAAAGAGCAGTCCTTTGGGCATTAGAGTCACCAATACTGTTCAAGAGCTCTCTTATTTGTATGGCAACAAGCTTATCGTTGGTCCAACACATTCTTTTCTTGCCGGGTAACTCATTCATGAATTAGAAGAACAAACACAGGACTAGTATACCATATTTGAAAGTGTTCTTCTTATCCTTCTTAATCTTATTCAAATTTTCCATCAGCTGGTTCTGTAGCAACTCACACAAGTCATAATCAACATTCTCTCTCAACGTCTGATAAGCTGCATAGATAGCTGTACCGAATACAGAATTCTCCCTACTAGAATGATATATCTTGTATCCCATCACCATTGATGCAAATTTGATATCCAGATCAGTGATGTCATTTATTGACATTGCCCTTTTGTCAAACCTTGAACCAGTAGCATCAATTATAGTTTGATTCTTTACTAACTTCAACATTGGCAGTCCACCAAATGAGTTTAACCCTGTCATGACCTTGATGGCATCCTTGGTGATCTTGAAGGGTTTCATTAACCACATAAACACATCATGCATCTGACTCAACACATACCAGACCCAGTCATCTTCATCGAAGGATGGAAACCATATAATCTGAATGAAATTTTTATCATGCAGTGCCTTATACTTAGGTTTAAGATCGTGAATTTCATCCATCAGATGATTCTTGAACAAATCTACTAACTTTGAATCCCCAAACTCATCTATTCTAGCATGAATGTAGGCCTTAATATCTTCAACGTGTAGCACACCATATGGAACATTTGAAAAGGCACCTAACAGATCGACCTCTACTGACTTATGTGGATGATTTTTAAACTTTGGCCTAGGTCGCTCAGTGATATCCACAACCAGAGGTGTAGCCATTTCAAAAAGATCACAAGTTCAAAGCTTCACAGAAGAATACCTTTTTCTTCATGAAATTAGGGTTAGCTGTCAAATTCGTTCTTCACACTTCAAATCTCTAAAATTTCAGCTCAGGCACTCTTCTCCTTATTTTCTTCGAATGTAAAGTGATTCAAGTGTTGAATGAATGACTTTTTTTATGCTTCGTAAAACCTAATTTGTCATTGTAATAAATGCTTTGCCTTAATACATCTGGTTACACTATTTCTGCATGCAGTCAATCTTCAATTGCTCCACAATCAATTGTATTAGCTTCTTTTCTTCCAGAATTTTCTTCAACAGATCTGCAATAAGCTTCTTTATCTTCATTCATCATGCCAAATTCAGGCACCCACTTACTGGCAGGGGGAATTAGATTTTCAATGCAGCTCCCCCTGAGCCAGAGCTCCTGTTTCAATTCCTAGAGGAATTATCAGCACTGGATTCCGGTGCAGATCCATTACCATCATTCATTTCAGCTTTCTTTACCCATGTCTTGTTCATTTCATTCTGGATCTCATTCACATCTACTTTGCCCTTGCCCTTGTCTTGTCTTTGCATATTCTGGTTTCTGTTTACCGAACCTTTTATATCATCATTCCTTCTTCTACATAATCTTGAAATATGACTGGATCTGTTGCAGTTAAAGCACACAACATTTCTTTGCCAATTTGCTTGATTTCCTCTTGATCTACACTAGTTAGCCATATGTCCAAATCTATTGCATGCAAAACATTTGCCATTGAAGAAATTGACATTTCTTCTATTGTTAGAATAGTTCATCATTATACTTCTGCATTCATTTGATCTATGACCATACCTCTTACAATTGAAGCATTGACTGGAGAAGGATGGATCACTTGGATTTGCTCTACTTCTGCATTGAGTAGCTCTATGACCAAATTTATTGCAATTGAAACAATTTCCATTGAAAGATGGATACCTTTGAGCATTAGGCCATCTGACTAGAGGCCTTCGAGGATTCCTTCTTTGTTTTCTTGTTTCTAGATTTCTATGATTAGATTTTCACCTTTCTCATATCCCAGACCATGTTTATCATATGCCTTCTTCTAACTCTCAAGAAGCACCTCAAGTTTGGCTGAGCTTATCTTGAACTTTTCTTTGTACTCTTTTGCAGTTTCTAGGTCATGTTTGAGAATGACAACTTGCCTTTCAAGTTCTTCCTCATTATCCCTATTTCTTGTAAATCAGATTCTAGATGACCAATTATTATGTCCAATTTGTAGCACTCTTCTATTCTTTCTTTCAGAGATTGATTCAGTTTTTCCTCTGTCTTCTTCCTTTCTTCAATTTCCTTGGTTAGCCTCATCACCCCAGATTCCATCTCATGTTTTAGGACAACTTCTTTTGCTAGATTCTCACATTCATTTGTCTTCTCCTTCAGGGCCTTATCCATGTCATTGTCTTCATTCTGATTTGCTAGCGGATGAAGTAGCTCCTTCCTCTTTTCATTAGATTTACTCAGTTGTCCTTTTAAGGTCTCAATGAAATCTTTAGAATCTTTAAGGTTGTCTTGCAGATCTCTAATTTCTGCTCTGGACAAGTCAAGATCTTCTAAGGCTACTTGAAGTTGTTGACTGATGCCATCAGAATGCTTGAATGTACCCATTGAAAACACCTTCCTAGATCTTCCTCAAGCTATTAAACTTCTTCTAAGGAACCAGGCTCTGATACCAATTGTTGAAATTAAGGAACACTAAGAGGGGGGGTAAATCAGTGTTCTGTAAAACTTAGTATTATGTTCCTTTAATAATTTACCACATACATCCAAAAGAAAGAAGTATGAACATAAGAAGAGAAACAACAAGATCATAACACATGAACACACGGATTTTTACGTGAAAACTCGGTTAAGGGAAAAACCACGGTGGGGGTAACCCACAAGAATTTATACTCTATTAAAAGTATTACAAATAGGGAAGGCACATTCCTTCAGGGCACACTACCTAGAGCTCATTGCTCAAGGAGGCTCACTGCCTAAAAAATCAATTACAAAAGTTCACTGAAATGTTTGAACTGAGAAATAGCATCTAACAATGCAAGATTACAGTTCTGGTTGAGCTCAGTGTTGAGTTGCTTGTCGCTTCGATCAGATAACATAAAATAGCATGATCAAATGAATTACTAAAGTATAAACACTGACTACATTCTAACGATGATTAGTAATTGTTAAAGCCGATGAAACCGACTACATTCTAACGGTGGTTAGTAATTGTTAAAGCCGATGAAATTGACTATAAATCTAACGATGATTAGTTATCATTAAAGTTGATGAAAAGGTGTAGAAGTCACACCTGTGATAGGCATGGCTCCTTGAGGAGTCACATCTATAACAGATGTGACTCCTACTATCACTCAGATATATATCAATGTCTTTGCCCTGCAATACTACAGATAGACACAAAAATCGGAAGTGTATGAAGTGGAAATTGCATCTGCAAAACAAAAGAAAGTAATAAATTAAGTTTGCAATATCCAACATTCAAAAGTTATTTAAGTTAGAGATTATAAAGTTTGATTTGAATTTACATGGTATCAGAGCCAAGTTAAGCAGAATCCGGGCAGAAAATCGAACTTGAGAAATTCAGATTTAATACATCTCATTTCTCAAATGGCAGCAGCAATCTGATTCGAAGACAGATTGGAAGGAGGAAATAACTTATCATCATGGAAATTTAGAATTATGATGATACTAAAAGAAAATAAAATTGATTCATTTGTGAGAGAAACAAAATGGAACCAAAGAATGATCCTGATAAAATGACATGGATTGAAGGAAATGACAAAGCCATGAAAATCATAGTTGATGGAGTTAGAGATCATATTGTGCCGATTCTGACAAAACATGAGACTGCATATCATATGTTTAAGTCACTTGAAAGCAATTATGAAATTAATAACTCCAGCAGAACCTTAGCCCTAAAGAGAGAAATAAATCATATAAGTATGAACAAAGGAGAATCTATCAATGCATACTTTATGAGAATATCTGCACTAAGGGATCAACTATCAACACTTGGGTACCAAATTGAAAGCAAGGAACTAACACTTATTGCCCTAGATGGTCTCCCAAATTCCTGGGAGACATTTGTTCAAGGCATTAGTGCAAGGTCTAAATTTCCAAATTTGACCGCCTAAGATCAGACTGTCTTCAAGAAGAATCTAGACAGACAAAGAAAGGGTCAAAACAGAAAAATATAGATGAAGATCTTCATGTTCTAAATACAAACTCTCACAAGAAAGAGAAGAAGAAACACTTCAAGAAGAGGAAAAATCATTACGGGAAAGGCTCATTCAAGAAAGACATTTCTCGCATCCAATGTTTCAGATGCGACCAATATGGACACTATGTAGTTAGATGTCCTGACAGAACTAAGCAACAAGCATCTTATGCCAAAATAAAGGAGCATGAATATGAGAAATATGTATTCTACTCTGCACTTTCAAACCAAGTAACAAATAAATCCAACACCTGGGTTATAGATAGTGGTTCATCAAGACACATCACAGGGTTCAGGGAACTACTAGACACCATGGTAGAAGAGACTGACGAAGAAGTAACAATTAGAGATAACTCTGTACATCCAGTCAAGGGTGTTGGCACATGTACCCTCAAATTAAAGACTGGCATCTCCATCCAACTTACTGGAGTATTGTTTGTCCCAGGCATCAAAAGAATTCTAGTCTCCATATCTGCACTTGAAGATAATGGATATAGGGTGACCTTTATGGATAGCAAAGTATTGGCATGGCCAAAGAATTCTACTATTAAGAAAGACAAAACCATAGGTCATAGACAAGGGTACTTGTACGAGTTATGTACGGAACCAAATCTAGCCCTAATTCATGAAACTGCAGACTATAATGAAATATGGCATAGAAGACTAGGACACCTAAATTTTCATGCCCTATCTTCCATGGAAAGACTAGTTACAGGGTTACCCAAACTCAAACAATGTAATTCAGGGGTATGCAAGGGGTGTGCCTTAGGGAAAAATACAAAGGGGTCCTTTCAAAATAGTTCTAGCAAAACAAATAACATATTAGAACTAGTCCACTCAGATTTATGTGGACCTATGTCTGTACCCTCCTTAGGTGGGTTTCTATAGTATGTAATCTTTATTGATGACTTCTCCAGAAAGACATGGATCTATTTTCTTAAATGTAAAGAATCACAAGAAATCCTTAAAAGATTTAAGGAATTCAAATCCATTACTGAAAACTCTTCCGGGAGAAAAATCAAAACCTTAAGAACAGATAATGGGAGTGAATACACTTCAGACATTTTTAAAGACTTTTGTAAAAACACTGGGATTAAGAGGGAGTTCACTATACCTTATAATCCTCAACAAAATGGAGTTGTAGAAAGAAAAAATAGAACCATTGTAGAAGCTGGTAGGGCTATGTTATTTGATCAGAATATAGACACTTCACTTTGGGCAGAAGCATCTAGTACTGCTGTCTATATATAAAATAGATGTCCTCACTCTCATATTGATGACAAAACTCCTGAAGAAGCCTTCACTGGCACAAAACCAGACATTAGTCATTTAAGGATATTTGGTTGTCCTGTTTACATTCATGTTTCCAAAGAGAAAAGAACTAAGCTAGAACCTTCTAGGAGAAAAGGCATCTTTGTAGGCTATAGTCAAACATCCAAAGCTTATAGAATATATATACCTGGTCAAAGACAGATTGAACTAAGCAGAGATGTGATTTTTGAGGAAGACATAGCTTTCAAAAGAGCCACAAATTATATCGATATAGAAATTCAAACTTCCAACTCAGGCATAGAAGAGGATCCTACACTTGAGTTTTAGAGGGAGTATCCTGAGGAAGATGTAAACCATGAACAAATCACATCACTAGAAAATCCCAAGAAAAGACCACTCTGGGTCACCAAAACAATGGAAGAAGCTAAAAACTATGCCGCTCCATCAGGGACTTTTAGGGAAAGCACAAGACCTAAGAGATTCTCTAGTTATGTAGCTTTATTGAGTGAATTCATTAAATCAGAACCTTCTAGTGCTATAGAAGCTCTTAAGAACCAAGTATGGAAGGATACCATGACAGAGGAGTATCAATCCATCCTAAAGAATGATGTGTGGGATATAGTACCTAGACCAAAAGGGAAATCTGTTGTTTCTTCAAAATGGCTATTTAAAATCAAACATGCTGCAGATGGTAGTATAGGGAAATACAAAGCAAGATTTGTAGCCAGAGGATTTTCACAAAAGGAAAGAATTGATTATGACGAAACCTTCGCTCTAGTTGCTCGATATACATCAGTCAGGGCAGTTCTAGCTATTGCAGCAGCCAAAGGGTGGAAAGTCCATCAAATGGATGTAAAAACTGCTTTCTTAAATGGAACCATTGAAGAAGAGGTTTACTAGAGCAACCCGAAGGATTTGAGATTCACAATGCAGGATCCCATGTATGTAAATTAAAGAAAGCTCTATATGGACTTAAACAGGCCCTTAGAGCCTAGTATGAAAGAATTGATAGTTACCTCTTGAGATTAGGCTTCTCAAAGAATAATGCAGATCCAAATCTCTACTTCAAACAAAGCAAAGGTGATATGTTAATATTGATATTATATGTTGATGATCAATTGATTACAGGAGAAGATCATCTTATTGATCAGTGTAAGAAAGATCTAGCTTCAAAATTTGACATGAAGGACTTAGGTCTATTACACTACTTCCTTGGACTGGAAGTATGGCAGAAATTAGACTATATTATTCTAAACCAAGGGAAGTACACAATTGATATATTAAAAAGGTTTGGTATGATGGAATGTAGACCTATGTCTTCCCCCATGGAAACAAATCTTCATAAATTGAAGGAAGCAACAGCAGATTCTCCGTTGACAGATCCCACTCTTTATAGACAAATAATTGGATCATTGATGCATTTGGTCAATACCAGACCTGATATCTTCTATGTTGTAAATGCCTTAAGTTAGTTTATGTGTGAGCCCAAGGAGATACATCTTGTGGCTGTGAAGCATATAATGAGATACCTTCAAGGTACTCTAAATTATGGCTTAAAATATGAAAAGGTTGACTTAGATCTACATGGATTCACAGATTCAGATTGGGCTGGAAGTGTAACTGACCGGAAGAGCACCTCCGGATGTTGTTTCAGTTTAGGGTCAGTAATGATATCGTGGATTAGCAGAAAACAGTCTTCAGTTTCTTAGAGTTCTACAGAAGATGAATATATTGCAGCTTCTATGGTTGCTAGAGACACAGTATGGCTTAAAAAATTGCTTGTGGGATTATTTGGTAAACCTCTGAAACCAACTATCATCCACTGCGACAATCAAAGCTGTATTAAGTTATCAGTGAATCCAGTATTCCATGATAGATCTAAACATATTGAGATTCCTCATCACTATGTGCGTGATATGGTGGAAAGGAATGTGATTCAGTTGGAGTATATCAGTACAGGAGATCAAACTGCAGATATTCTTACCAAACCACTCCTCAAGGTGAAAGTTGAACACTTCAGGAAAAATCTTGGTATGATTGAAATGTAAGATTCTAATTGATTTGTACTAATATATTAAAGATGTTTAATGTGTAAACATCTTGTGTCATATGTGTGACTCTATGACATTATGGGCCTACCCATTCTATGTTTATTTCTAAAAGGTGACGATCTTTTGGATAATCTACACTTGTACCTAACATTATAAGGTGACGATCTTATAATGTTCATTAGACTGATATCATGTGACTTGATATTGGTATGAATCATGGAGTTATCATGATTAAGTTATGGTAGACATTATGTGACTTAATGTCAGTGCACATACCATAACTAGGATATATAAGGAGAATGTAATGTTCTCGAGTATAGTATATCCTTTAGTATCACGAGGTAGGTGATGCTACGTATCACGAGATAGGTGATACTATATATCATGAGTTATGTGATATTAAATTACTTTGTGAAATTCATTACAGATCAGATAATTGATATTCATAGAGATTATTGTGATATTGTTACCTTCCCGAGCTAAGAGGGAGTGTTGAGTTACTTGTAGCTTCGATTAGATAACATAAAATAGCATGATCGAATGAATTACTAAAGTATAAACACCGAATACATTCTAATGGTGATTAGTAATTGTTAAAGCTGATGAAACCGACTACATTCTAACGGTGGTTAGTAATTGTTAAAGCCGATGAAACTGACTAGATGATTACTTATCGTTAAAGTCAATGAAAAGGTGTAGAAGTCACACCTATGATAGGCGTGACTCCTTGAGGAGTCATGTCTATCACAGATGTGACTCCTACTGTCACTCAGATATATATATCAACGTCTTTGCCCTGCAATACTACAGATAGACACAGAAATCAGAAGTGTATGAAGTGGAAATTGCATTTGCAAAACAAAAGAAAGTAATAAATTAAGTCTGCAATATCTAACATTCAGAAGTTATTTAAGTTAGAGATTATAAAGTTCGATTTGAATTTACACTCAGTACACTAACTTTACACACTTCATCTTTCTCTGCCTTGCTTCACTGTTCTGACATGATTTGAAGCTTAGATCTCTTCACTTAGCACTTGATTCTGCTATACTTTGTACTTATTTATTCATATTCACACATCACAACCACAAAATGCTCAAACTCATTGATTATATATATCTGCTACATGAAATTGCATCAACTACAGTTGGCCTTAAGAAAAACTTAGAGACTTTTTTAACAACACTATTTTGTCAGTTGAATCCATGCACAAACACAAATGCGAACCAAAACCTATGTATCCAAGTCACTTTACATGTTGGCCAATACCAGTGGATCTCACAAATTACTCAACCAACAACTTTCCTTAATCTGCACAAGGATCAAACACCAAGTCGACCTGATCTTCACTGGACTGAACTGTTTAACCAAAACCTGATACTCAGATGCTTGTAACTTTCAATCCCTTCATCACCGAAGGCTAAACTCTTAGATTTAGGTAGCCCTGACATCCCTTAGCATTCTCTCAGATCTGAAGCTCAATATAATTACCTGTGGAGAATTGCGAACCAAGATGCTAAACCTTGTCAAATGCTTTGTTCCTGTCTATCCGGACTTCGACAAATCTACAATCTGACTTCTGATATGATCTGCTGATACAATGCCGATCTGTAGGATAGATTTAGTTGCCATCAATGACAACACTTGACATGCCTAGCAGTGTCTCTTCCCAGCAAAACCCTCAGCCTCTAATAAAGTATTTCTCATGAAGCACTTGTTTAATCTGAAAATGATTGAAGGTGGCTCTGTGTTAGATCATTTAAATGAGTTTAATATTATTACCAGTCAGTTAACTTCTATAAAAGTGAAATTTGATGAAGAGGTAAGAGCTGTCTTGGTTTTATGTTTTTTGCTAGAAAGCTAGAATAGATTGGTAATGGTTGTAAGTAACTCTATCTCTGGTTCAAATACTTTGAAATTTGATGATGTTATACTTAGCGAGGAAATGCGACGGAAAAGAACAGGTGAGACTTCAACATCTCGTAATACTTTGACTGTAGAGAATAGGGGAAGAACAAAGGAAAAAGGAAAAATCCCTACAAATCAAGGGAAGTCACAAGGGAAGTCAAAGAAAGGCAGATTTAAATCCAGAGGAAGAATGGATTGCTGGCACTATGGAAAGCCAAGAGACTTGAAGAAGGATTGCTAGTCTCAAAAGGGCAAACAAGGATACGGACAACATGATGACAGTAAGGAAGCTAATGTTGCAAGTAATAAATTATAGGATGTTTTAGTTTTGTGTTTAGACAATGCTAATGATTCATGGGTAATAGATTCAGGGGTTTCATTTCATGCCATACCCCATAGGAAATATTTTTTAGATTATGTTCAAGATGATTTTGGATAGGTATATTTGGGTGATGATGAACCCTATCAAATTGTTGGAAAAGGAAAAATAAAAATCAAGTTGCATAATGGAAATGAATGGTTGCTATAGGAGGTAAGGCATGTTCCAAATTTGAGAAGGATTTTAATCTCTGCAGGACAACTGGGTAGTGAAGGCTGTATAGTTACCTTTTCAGACAAAGTCTGGAAGGTCACTAAAGGTGCATTAGTAGTCGCTAAAGGTGAAAAGGTAGGCACATTGTATTTGTGTACTGGTAATACTTATTCTACCTTAGCTGCTACAGAAACAATTGCTACTGAGACAGTTATAGCACTTGCTACAGGGACAGAAATAGAATTGTGGCACCATAGACTTGGGCACATGAGTGAGAAATGGATGAAGATCCTTCACTCTAGAAAGTTGCTACTAGGTCTGAAGCAGATTGACTTGGAGTTCTGTGAAAATTGTGTTTATGGAAAACAAAAAAGAGTTTGATTTCTCAAAGTTGAGAAAGAGAAGAAGAGTGAGAAATTAGAGCTTGTGCATTCAAATGTATGGGGACCAGCTCAAGTATCTTCTCTTGGTGGCTCTTGCTATTATGTTACTTTTATTGATGATGCAACTAGGAAAACATTGGTGTATTTCCTAAAACAAAAATTAGAAGTATTTGAAACTTTTAAAAAGTGGAAAGCTTTGGTTGAGAATGACACAGGAAAAAAGTTGAAGTGTCTTAGATTTGATAATGGAGGTGAGTATTGCAGCAGAGAATTTGAGAATTACTGTTCATATAATGGAATCCGTAGGCAGAAAATAGTTCCTCGAACCCCACAAGAAAATGTTGTGTCTGAGAGGATGAATAGGACCATTATGGAGTGTGCAAGGAGCATTAAATTCCATGTTAGACTACCCTTACCATTTTGGGCATATGTTGTACATACTGTTGTTTATTTAATAAACAGGGGACCTTCAAATCCTTTGGATGGTGGCATTCCAGAGGAGGTGTGGATGGGAAAAAGGGTAAGTTATTCATTTTTGAAAGCCTTTGGTTGTGAAGCTTTTGTCCATGTTGATATTGAAAATAGAACCAAGCTTGAGGCTAAGTGTAAAAAATATACCTTCATTGGATATGGAGTAGATGAATTTGGTTATTGATTATGAGATTATGAAAATTATAAAATCATTAGGAGTAGAGATGTTATATTCAATGAGAAGGTCATGTATAAGGATCAGCTGCAGGAAAAGAAGCATGAACATGCCAAAAAGGAAAATGTGGTGCTGGATGAGATTCTAGAAATTAAAATGCCAGTGGTACCTGATGCTCAACAAGAACAAGTTATCCCACAGACTCCTGCAAGTGTTAGACATTCCACAAGGATAACAAGACCTCCAGAAAGATTCTCTCCATCATTATATTTTATATTATTAACTGATTCTGGTGAACCTAAAGGTTATGAAGAAGCAATGCAGGTAGATACCAAAAAGCAATGGGAGGTAGGCATGAAAGAGGAAATGGATTCCTTGCTACAGAATCAGACTTGGGACTTAGTCAAATTGCCTGTAGGAAAAAGAGCATTGCCAAATAAATGGGCTTACAGGTTGAAGGAAGAAGATGGAGGCAAGAAGAGATATAAGGCCAGACTCGTGGTAAAAGGTTTTGCATAGAAAAAAGGTATAGATTTTGCTAAAATATTTTCTCCGGTTGTAAAGATGACTTCTATTAGAACTATTCTAAGTCTTGTGGCTACGGAAGACTTGCATCTTGAACAGCTAGATGTGAAAATAGTTTTTCTCCATGGGAATTTGGAAGAGGAAATATACATGCAGCAACCACAAGGATATGAGGTCAAGGGTAAGGAGGATTTTGTGTGTAGGTTAAAGAAGAGTTTGTATGGCCTGAAGCAAGCACCTCGGCAATGGTATTTGAAATTTGATAATTTTATGGTTGAACAAGGTTACAAAAGATGTCATTGTGATTATTGTGTTTATTTCAAGAAATTGGGTAATGGCAGCTATATTATCCTGTTGCTTTATGTTGATGACATGCTTGTTGCTAGGTCTAACATGTAGCATATTAATGAACTTAAGAAAAAATTAGCAAATTCATTTGCTATGAAGAATTTGGGTACAACAAAACAAATCCTTGGTATGAGGATCACATAGGACAGGACAAACAGAAAATTATTTTTGTCCCAAAGTGAGTATGTAGAGAAGGTGTTGAAAAGGTTTAACATGCAGAATGCAAATGTAGTTAGTACACCTTTGCCTGGTCATTTTAAGTTGACTAAAGAGATGTGTCCAAAGACACAAGAGGAGGAAGACAAAATGTCTAAGATACCATATGCATCAACAGTTGGTAGCTTGATGTATGCAATGGTATGTACAAGGCTAGATATTGCACATGCAGTGGGAGTTGTGAGCAAGTATATGAGAAATCTGAGAATGGAACATTGGAATGTAGTAAAATGGATTCTCCGATATTTGAGAGGTACTACTTCAAAGAAACTATGTTTTGAAGGAACAAATTTTGCTCTAAAAGGATATGTTGACTCTGATCTGGCGGGTGATATTGATAGCAGGAGTACTACAGGGTATGTTTTTACTGTAGGAGGCACTGTAGTCAATTGGACTTCAAGGCTGCAAAAGGTTGTGCTTTTAACCACTGAAGCTGAGTATGTTGCTACTACACAAGCTAGCAAGGAGATGATTTGGTTACAATGTTTTCTGAAGGAATTGGGGCAATAACAAGAAGATAGCCCTTTGTACACTGATAGCCAGAGTGTCATTCATCTTGCTAAAAACTCATCTCTGCATTCAAAAACTAAGCATATACAGCTCAAATACCACTTCATCTAGTCAGTTTTGGAGGATGGCCAGTTGAAGCTAGAGAAAATTCACACAAGTGAGAATCCTACAGATATTTTCACAAAGGCAATTACACAGGAGAAACTGATTTCCTCATCAGTTTATGTTGGCCTTCATGATTGAAAATGGTGGACATAAGAAACCAACCAGGCCTGTAATCCAGTGGGAGCTGTAAGTGCAGCGATGTCGTCTAGGATCAGTCTCCAAGTGGGAGATTGTTTGGTGTGGAGCCTGATCAGTCTCCAAGTGGGAGATTGTTGATATGTGGCGACTGATCATGTAAGTACTTTACACTCGTAATGTATCCTCACCGGGGTTCGGGGGCAGCAACCCCTGAGAAGCAGGGGTTCAAGGGCACAGCCCCTAAATTTTTTTTCCCTCTTTTTTGCCCGTTCGGAGTTGGTTGTTAATTTTTTGTTAACCGACAAAAGAAAAATGACATTGTAAAACCCTAATTCTAGAAGCTTCCAAAAAGCTTGATAGAAGCGGCTGGGATGTATGTTGCGGGTGTGGAGTTCGCGAGATTGTAATCTATTTTGCACTGGATAATAAAATCATTAGATGGCTGAGTTTCTGTGGATGTAGCCCATTTTGGGTGAACCACGTTAAATTTCTGTGTTGATCTCTTTTGTGTTGTTCTTCATTATTATATTTGGTTTATTTAATCTGCATATAATTGTTAGTGTTTATTGCTCCAATTTGTTTGAACCCTAATAGTGTTTGCTGCTGTAATATCTCTAATATAAGCTTAATATTGCTGCAATTGTAAGGGTTAAAACAAATTTGTATACCTCTCCCCTCATTAGATTAGTTTAGGAAGCAATTTCCTCACACCTAGCTTTCTTTTAGATACATCCATCATAACCCACATAATTCCCTTGAAACCAGGAGTGAAATCATTTAGACAAAAACAAAGGCCAGTAAATGCCATACTAGAACCCTTGATCTTTGAAGAGGTCAAGAAATTATAATCTGCAAGGATAATTTTTTCAGTAAGACATTCTACCTGGGTAGCTAATTGTTGGCAAGAGACACTATATGGATTCATGGTTGTTGTCATTGATGGCAACAAAGGTCATCCCACATATCCGCAAGTCATGGTGTGTCTCTACCGGAAGTCAGAATGAAGATTGTTGTGGTCCGGTGAACAAGAACAGAGCATGTGGCAAGGTCCGACAGATTGGTCCGGATCTCTCAGAAGAAGTGTCTTGGTGTAGTGCGGATTTGGGGAAGTCAAGAGGACTACCTTGAGCAGTATATTCCAAGGATTTAGCCTCCGGTGATGAACAAAGAAAAAGATATGAATAGTTGAGTACCGGATTCCTGAGAGACAGTGAGAACAGAGGAAGAACTGACTGACAGAGTATCAGACTATTTTCCGAATGTGTTACTGTTGATGGTAAAGGTTGTGAAGGCATGAATCATGTTTGGCCGACATGATTAATGATATCTACAAGTATATGCTTGATCCGCATTGCTTGGTGAACAAGGATTTAGCCGACAGAACAGAGTTTGTAAGAAACTAGACTGTTCCGGATGCCGACTAGAAAGGTGATGAAATTACTTGTGCGGATATATATAGAGGATGGATTTAGTTGTGAAGAGGGTAATTATGTGATGGTGTATGTGAATACATGCAGAACAGAGCAGAAATAATAAGAAAGATCCGGTATGTGAAAGGATAGCAGAATAAAGAACAGAGGAAAGATGAAGTGCAGCAGATCAGTGTACTGAGCCTAACCGGAACTGAACTCCAGCATATGTAGATGCTTCCAATCAGTTCAAGACTGTGATTCTTATCACTTTGTAGACAGTGTGTCTCCTTGTAGGCAGTGGGCCTCTTTGTGAGTAGTGTGCTCGGGCAGTGAGCCCTAATTGGCAAGTGCCATTTTTGTAATTCCCTATTCTTCTAACAGAGAATAATCTTTGGGTTAATCACCCCATGGTTTTCTCCCTTAACAGGGTTTCCACGTCAAAAATACTGTGTCATGTGTTTCTTATTTCATGGTAATGTTTTTGTGTTTGATTCAATGTTGCATTAATTAATAAGAAAGTTCAAAAGGGAAAATAATTAGGATAACTGATTCACCCCCCCCCTCTCAGTTATCAACAATTCGTATCAGAGCGAGGTTCCTCCTAATAGAGCCTAACAGCTTGAGGAAGATCTGGGAGTTCAAATGGATGCATATGGTTTAAGGGAGCAACTCAAGACTGCCCTTGAGGATCTTGAACAGTCAAATTCTGAAGTCAATGAATTAAAGGAAAGACTCAAACAGGCTGATGAATTCATGAGAGAATTAAAGGACAAATTAAGTCTCTCTATGAAAAAGAGAAAGGAGCTGCTTCAACAATTGGCAAGACAAAGTGAAGAAAGCAATACAAATGAAGAATTGACTGAGCAAACCAAGTTATGTGAAAAGTTATCAAATGAAGTCATTATGTTAAGACATGAAATGGAATCAGGAACTATAAAGTTTACTCAAGAGATTGAAGAAAAAAGAAAAGTTGAAGACAATCTAAGACAATCTCTTAAAGAAAAATCAGAAGAATGCCACCAGATGGACAGGATTATCAGACATCTTGAATCTGATCTTGAAGATGCCAAAGATAATGAAGAAAAACTTGAGGATCAAATTGCCTCTCTCAAAAGAGATCTCCAAACAGCAAATGAATATAAAGAAAAATTCAAGATAAGTTCTGCCCAACTTGAAGTACTTCTTGGAAGTCAAAAGAGGACAGATGACAAGTATGGTTTGGGATATGAGAAAGGAGAAAGCTCCGGATCCGGTCAAAAGAATTTTGGATCAGAAAATCCAAGGAATAGGCCTAGAAGACCTCCGGTAAGACAGCCCAATGCTCAAAGATATCCATCTTTCAATGGATACTGCCACAGCTGCAACCACTTTGGTCATAAAGCTAATCAGTGCAGAAAGAGAATGAATCAGATTAATTCATCCTTCTCCGGACAGTGCTTTAACTGCAAAAGGTATGGACACAAATCCCATGAATGCAGAAATATGCAAGTAAACAAATCATTCAAAGGTAGATGCTTTACATGCAATAGAGTAGGTCATATGGCTAATCAATGCAGATCAAGAGGTTATTAGTCAAATATGCAAAGAAATGTTATTTGCCAAATCTGTAATAGGTCCGGTCATAATGCTAAAGTCTGCAGAAGCAAGAATCAGGACAAAAGAGGTCTGGTGTATAATCAGAATCAAGACAAGGGTAAACAAAAGATGAATGCGGATGAAGTTAGGAATCAGATGAGCAAGATTTGGGTGAAGAAAAGTTCAGAGAATGTAGAGGTTGGATCCGCACCAGACTCTGGTGCTGATATTTCTTCCGGAAATTAAAAAGTGAGCTTTGGCTCAGGGGGAGACTCAAAGAAAATCCTGTTCCCCCAGCCAATCAAGTGGTGCCGGATGTGGCACAAGATGCAGAGTAAAGGGTTTGAAGATACCAGTCCTGAGATGATCCAGACAAGATTTCAGAGGTCCGCATAAAGATATAAAGAAGTTGTGATCGATCAAGTAAAGACTTGTTCCGGGAGATGCTCCGGAATGACAGAGGACTACAAAAGGGTCCGGAGAGATCCAGAAGTACATTATCTTACTCTGCGGACTGGACAGAATGTTTGGGATGTTCTTGTAATGTGTCATCTCGATTTATTCATGATTGAAAGATCCGCATGATAATCATAGAGACTGATCCGGGATACTCCAAGCTATCCGGACAAGGCAAACCAGAATAATATAGGTGAAGCATTTATTACAAACAGATATTAGGGTTTGCGGAGCAATATAAGGGATTTCTCAAAAATCATTTGCTCATTCTGCACTCAAGAAGAAGCGAAAAGTGGAGCTCTGCAACAAGATTCATCAAGCACACCAAAGATCTCCTGCCGAAGTCATTGCATAAAGAAATCAATCCAACCACTCCGTGCAAACCGAAGGCGCATAAGGTATTCTCCGTTTTCATTATCTCACTGCAAATCTTTGAAGAATGGCTACTCCGAATATAGTTAAGATCTCTGATAGACCTCGCCCCACATTCAAGAAACATCCTTACAAATCATTGGAGGTAGATCCACTAGGATCCTTCTCTAGTGTTCCTCATGGTGTATTGCATACGGAAGATATTAGGGTTTACATCCATGCGAATCTTGAAGACTTTGGAGAATCAAAACTGATGGATATCTATCACAAACAATTGATAGATGACTCCTTTGAGATCAAACCTCAGTACAAAGCCATCCGGGACAAACACTTTGCACAGTGCATTGATTTCCCCTGTTTTGAAGAAGATGAATGGGTCCGGTATGTACTAAGTAGAGTACATGACAACTTCCTATGGTTGAACAAGCCCTTCAAGATCACCAAAGATGCAATTAGGGCTGTAACCGGTCTGCACTCATCTGGTGGATTACTTGTTCTCAAGTCTGTCAAAAATCAGACAGTTAGTGATGCAACCGGATCCAAGTTTGACAAGAGAGCTATGACAGTTGATGACATCACTGAACCGGATGTCAAATTTGCATCTATGATAATTGGTTACAAAATCTATCACTCCAGTAGGGAAAATTCAGTACCGGGAACTGCAATCTACACAACTTATCAAATGTTAAAGGAGAATGCAGACTATGACTTGTGTGAGCTTCTTGTAAACCAACTCTTTGAAAATCTGCAGAAGATTAAGAAGGACAAGAAAAACTCCTTCAAGTATGGCAATCTGATCCTTTGTCTCTTCTTTTACTACATGAATGAGCTTCCCGAATCCAGTGGATGGATATGGCAGAATGACAGACCAGTTGCCATCCAAATCAGAGACTATTTGCATGGACTTAGGGATGCTAAAGCAAGAAATACAGCTCTATGGGGATACTTCAAGAACTTCCAAAGCATGATGCATGCAAGAGAAAGAATACCCCAATCCCTTGTTGAAAAGTACAAAGACACAGTATGCTTCATGGTAGAAACAGATCAGTGTCTAATGGAGGCAGTAGAACCAAGAACTGTATGGATCATGCCCATGGGGTATGAAGTGGATGAACAAATAGTGGAGCTACATGTTCAACACATGCTAAGTCAGCCCAAAGATCCAAAGGTAGAAAGGTTTGGAACCTTTGAGGAGTTGAGTGTAAAGATACATGTAGAACTCAGGGAACCGGAGATAAAGAGGAAGGTAAGAAAAGAAGTTGAGCATATTGCTCAAGGCCTAGGCATCTCAAAAGAGGCACTTCATGCCAGCCGGGAAAAGAGAAGAAAATCTGAGGAAGAAAAGAAAGAGGCAGAAAAGAAAAGCAAGAAAAGTGCTCCGGTGGAATCCTCAACCCGGACCAGATCATCTAAAGAATCCACACCTATCAAAACCAAAAGCTCAAAACCGGAAGTCCAGGGATCCGGTAAGAGATCCAAGACAAAAGCATCAAGAGCTTATCAAAGCCAAAAGGATGAAGAAGAAACTGAGTCAGATGAGGGAGTGAAAGAAATAAAGAAACAGAAAAAGAAAGAATCCGGTAAATCCTCTTCTGGCCGAGACAAGGAAGAAATAACAGAAGAACTTTCTGAAAAGCCCACCTTGTCTCTAGACAGTGTAGTCAAATCAGTCACTGTGGATGGGAACCTTCAACCGGTGGCTGAATTCTATGATGATTACAATGAGGCAGATCAAAAGATCCTGCAGGAAGCTATAATAAGGTACTTGAACATCTACAATAAAGCTTTTATTGAGATTATCTCTGAAATTCCAAAGAGTCTAGAGATGGAACTAGAAATAAGAAAAAACAATGCCATGGCAAAAGACCTTGAGATCAGGGAACAAATAGCTATTCAGCTATATCCTTCAATTGATCACAAAACAATGAACATGATATTCAAGGACTGCAAGGATGAATTCAGAAGCAAAGCAAGGATGAATCAGCTTATGCTTGGTGAAACTGACAAGGTGGCCAAAGAGACAGAAGAGATCCTCCGGAATACATTCAAAAGGTTCAACATTCCTATTACAGAGGACTTAGGTGCAGAAACAGCTGCATCATCTGCTCCGGAAGAAGTGCCACCTGAACAGACTAACATCTCTTCTCTGGCTTCTCCTACAGTCTCCGGATCCCAAGAAGCAGAGAAATTACAGGAGAAAGAAGCAGCAGAAAAAGAAAAAGAGGTTGACAGCACCAAGGATACAGAGAAAGAGAAAAATCCAACAGAGAAAACCACAACTGTAAGTGGTAAGAATGTGGAAGGAGATAAGACTCCTAAGGACAAAACTGCAGAAGAAAAGAAACATCTGTCTCCGGCAAGAGACACTGCACAAACTGTCCAAAAGTTTCTAAGTCAAGAAACTTTAGAGATTGATGAACCGGAGCTCTAAAAGGCCCATTCGACTTTGAATCTCTCTCTCCGGTACAAACAATGAAGATAGCTTCATTTGCAAATGCCAAGGCAAATGAAAAACTCCTAAAGTCTCATATGGAAGACTGTGAGTTGATAGAGGCTGCTTCCGGAGTGCTTGTAAAGATTATGCCATCAATCCAGATAGATCCGACAGCTTCCTCTTCCGGTAATCTTAAAACCTTAGTCAGCAGTGTTAGTACACATTTTGAATCTCTAGAAAAATTAGCTGAAGAAAAGGTCCGGAAGGAATTTTTGGATAAAAGATTTTCAGAAGTATTAGGATTAATCTCTAATGATAGGAGAAATATGAGTATTGGAATAAAGAGCTTAGAAAATGCTCTTAAGGATGGCGGTGACATTTACAAATTTTGTATATCCTGGTCAAAGGCAACAGCAGAAATTGATAAGAAAATAAAAGAGGAACAGGACAAACTACAAAGTTTATCTCAAAGTTTTGATCCTCTCTCTTCCTCCATAGTAAATCAAGAATGTCAGACTATTGCAGTCTTGAATGAAATAAAGAACCTTGAGAAGGAAAGGAAGAATATCACTAACCGGATGGGAGAACTTAGAAGGATTATAATCCCTAAGTTAGAAACTATGCATGAGGCCATCAGTGATGCTCAGACCACCGCCCAAACAAATGATCCGACAGATCTCAAGAGGGCAGAAGCTTTTGCATTTTTGTTGAGTGGTCACATTTCAATTTTGGATAGAATGAAGCAAAGTTGGGCTACAGAACTGATCCAATTGAAGACATCCTTTGCAGACATTCTTCAGTGTATGTGAGTATGTAAATATGCGGCTATGTATAGAAAATTTTTGAAAATTTTGGTATGCGGACCCTACCCTTTGCCATTGATGTCAAAGGGGGAGTGAGGAGCAGTGAAAAATGAGGAATCCAACTAAGGGGGAGTTCCAAAAATTGTATATAAAGATAGAGCATCAGCCAAGGGGGAGCATAGTGTAAACACTTAGTCATTTTTCACTAAGTGTTGCCATCAATGCCAAAGGGGGAGATTGTTGGCAAGAGACACTATATGGATTCATGGTTGTTGTCATTGATGGCAACAAAGGTCATCCCACATATCCGCAAGTCATGGTGTGTCTCTACCGGAAGTCAGAATGAAGATTGTTGTGGTCCGGTGAACAAGAACAGAGCATGTGGCAAGGTCCGACAGATTGGTTCGGATCTCTCAGAAGAAGTGTCTTGGTGCAGTGCGGATTTGGGGAAGTCAAGAGGACTACCTTGAGCAGTATATTCCAAGGATTTAGCCTCCGGTGATGAACAAAGAAAAAGATATGAATAGTTGAGTACCGGATTCCTGAGAGACAGTGAGAACAGAGGAAGAACTGACTGATAGAGTATCAGACTATTTTCCGGATGTGTTACTGTTGATGGTAAAGGTTGTGAAGGCATGAATCATGTTTGGCCGACATGATTAATGATATCTACAAGTATATGCTTGATCCGCATTGCTTGGTGAACAAGGATTCAGCCGACAGAACAGAGTTTGTAAGAAACTAGACTGTTCCGGATGCCGACTAGAAAGGTGATGAAATTACTTGTGCAGATATATATAGAGGATGGATTTAGTTGTGAAGAGGGTAATTATGTGATGGTGTATGCGAATACGTGCAGAATAGAGCAGAAATAATAAGAAAGATCCGGTATGTGAAAGGATAGCAGAATAAAGAACAGAGGAAAGATGAAGTGCAGCAGATCAGTGTACTGAGCCTAACCGGAACTGAACTCCAGCATATGTAGATGCTTCCAATCAGTTCAAGACTGTGATTCTTATCACTTTGTAGACAGTGTGTCTCCTTGTAGGCAGTGGGCCTCTTTGTGAGCAGTGTGCTCGGGCAGTGAGCCCTAATTGGCAAGTGCCATTTTTGTAATTCCCTATTCTTCTAACAGAGAATAATCTTTGGGTTAATCACCCCGTGGTTTTCTCCCTTAACATGGTTTCCACGTCAAAAATACTGTGTCATGTGTTTCTTATTTCATGGTAATGTTTTTGTGTTTGATTCAATGCTGCATTAATTAATAAGAAAGTTCAAAAGGGAAAATAATTAGGATAACTGATTCACCCCCCGCCCTCTCAGTTATCAACACTAATTAGTACCTGTGAGAAAGAAAATGGAGACATCAGATTGTGTGTTGACTTGAGGAACCTTAATAAGGCATCTGAGAAAGACAATTATCCTTTACCTCCTTTAGATGAAGTTTTACAAGCAATGAATGGTGCTAAAATGATGTCTTTCCTTGATGGATTTTCTGGTTATAACCAAGTTTTGGTAGATAAGGAAGATAGGTTAAAGACCACATTCACATGCAAATGGGGTCATTATGCCTATAGAAGAATGCCGTTTGGTTTAATTAATGCAGGTGCCACATTTCAAAGAGCCATGGATATTGTCTTTCGTGGATTAACATGAAGATGCATTGTGATTTATATGGATGATTTAACAATCTTTTCTAAGGATAGGTCTAACCATGCAAATGATTTGAGAAAAGTATTGCAAAGGTACGAGAAATATAGTATATCTTTAAACCCAAAGAAGGGTGACTTTGGGGTGATAAAGGGAAAATTGCTTGGTCATATTATCTCTAAGAATGGCATTTCCATTGATTCGGACAGAGTGGAAGGGATAAACAAACTACAGTTGCCTGCCAGTAAGAAAGAATTGAAGTCATTTTTTAGAAAGATAAACTTTGTCAGGAAGTTTATTACTAGTTTTGTTGAGATAGTACAACCTTTGAATGCTATTCTTAAGGACGCCCAGATAGAATGGACACCAGTGGCTAGGGCAACATTCAAATATATAAAGGAGGCTATTGACAATGCTCTTGTACTAGCCAGTCCAGATCACACCAAGCCTTTTTATATATATTCTTTTGCATCTGAACATTCATGTGCAGCGGCTTTAACACAGAAAGGGGAAGAAAATGAAGAAAAGCCTATTGCTTTCATGAGTGCCCCACTGAAGGATGCATAGTTAAAATACCTGGATACTGAGAGGTAGACCTTTGCATTGGTAAAAGTAGTGAAGAAGTTCAGACACTATATTCTGAGAAGTCAAATAAAGCCATAGTGCCTGATGCAGTAGTGAAGATGCTACTGATGCAGAATGAGCAAGGGGAGAAAAGGGTGAAATGGATAATAGTTCTGCAAGAGTTTGACATGGAAATCATTCCCATGAAGTTAGTCAGAGGTCATTCCTTGGTGCAAACCATATTCAATACAGACCCTAACTTAGTGAAACAGCAGTACGTAGTGAACACAAGTAGTACACCAGGGTGGTATGATGATCTTACTACATTTCTCATATCAGAAAAGTATCCTAAACAGATGAAGTCTTCTCAAAGGAGAGATTTAAAAATTAAAGCTCAAAGATTCATGATACAAGGTCTTTTATTCAAGAAAGACTATGAGGGAATATACTTAAGATGTCTGAATAGAGATGAAGCAGACAAGGTGTTGCTAGAGCTACATGATAAGTATGGGACATCACATGGTTCCCATCTAGCAACTACACATAAGATCCTGAGGGCGGGTTATTATTGGCCCACCATATTCAAGTATACTGAGGAACACATCAGGAGTTGTCATACATGCCAGATTACAACGAATAGAGGAAGATATCAGACACACCCATTACAACCTGTTATAGAATCCAGACCATTTGCACAATGGGGCCTTGACTTCATTGGAGTTATTAATCCCGCATCATCAGCTGGACAGAAATTCATATTGACAGTAACTGATTACTGTACAACATGGACAGAGGAAACATGTTGCAAATTCTCTACTACTAAAGTTGTTATCAAGTTCATGGAGGAGAACATCATCACTAGGTTTTGAATGCCATATTCTCTGGTATGTGACAACGGACCTGCATTTTCTTCTTTAAAATTTACCAATTGGGCATTTTAATATAGTATTGTTCTTAAATTTTCATCAAACTATTATCCCCAGGGTAATGGATTAGCGGAATCAACCAATAAAATCTTACTAGATATTATCAGAAAATTGATTGCTAAAAACCCCAAGGAATGGAACACACTATTAAAGTACGCGTCATGGGTAGATAGAACAAAGGTCAAGGTAGCATTAGGTAATGTTCCTTATCATTTAGTATATGGGACTGACCCCATACTCTCAATCAACCTGAGAATCCCTACATGGAAGTTTGCAAATGAGTATCTAGGTTTTGATGACCACAGGGAGGCTAGGTTGATTCAATTGTTGCAGAACTTGGATGAAAAGAGATCAGGGTATTGATAAATTTGCATAACATCAGGCCGTGGTCAAGAGGTGGTTTGATAAGAGAGCCAAGGTTGAGACATTTAAAATATCAGACTTGGTTTTATGTTGGGACAAAGCCCACGAGAAGAAGGGAAATCATGAGAAATTTGACAAACTATGGTTAGGTCCACTACAAATCTCAAAAACCATAGGAGATAATACATTTAGGGCGAAAACTCTAACTGGTGAGGATTTACCATTACTTGTTAATGGTTAGCACCTCAAACATTATTTTCAGGCTTAAAGTGTGAATTTGAACATCACTATGTATCATATTGTAAATGTTGTATAGTCTTATGTTTTGTTGTTTTTTTGGTTGTTTGTTTGGGTTTATTTTTGGTGGTGGTTTTGTTTTATTTTGTTTTGTTTGGTTTTTTGGTTTGCTTTTTGTTTCTGTTTGTTGGGGGTCTTTATTTTGATTCAAGGTATACGGGAGCAGGCATGCAACCACTGAAAACAATAAAATTTGGGAAATTCAGGTAATCATTTGAAATTTATACATAAGTTGTGACTTTCATGGATGTGGTTTGTTTGTTCATATGTGAAGGATTTTATTCAGTAGCTGTAGCATGAAGAATTCAAAGAGTCATATCAATACAAACATTAAGATTCTTTGAATTAGTCTAGGAGTGGAAGATGTTTGCATTAAGTGAAAAATCTAAAGGTGGCCTTTCCTACCACTATAATTCCCAGCCTTATGCAACGGATCCTAGTACTGTGCAAATAATGAGCTGAAATGATATATTTTATATACCAACAGAATATTGAAAATCAATGGAATAGAGAATTTATTCTCTTAAGGTCATCTAGATAACTCTACCGGGGCTATGGACGCCTGACTGGCAGTGGGGCTTTATCTAGGGGAATTATAGGCGATAACCTTGCCAGAGCTATGGACACTTGACTGGCAGCAAGGCTCTATCCAGGATTGTCTTACAAGGTTAAATCAAATTATGTAAGTTAATGCAAATGTTTATTGTTTTTTTACTTTACCAAAGGAGGGGATAAATCAATTGCACACACCTAAATTCTTTTGGAAAGTTCATATACATTATTGAATACATTCATTCTATGATAAATAGCATTCTTGCATGTCAGGAAGTTAGAAATTATGATTTATTTCATTTCATTTCCTTAATTGTTTGAATTTGGTTGTTTTATTTGGTTGCTAGTTGTTGTGATGTTCACAACACGCCCCATTTTTTACCCTCTAGCAAAATGAGGACCATGTTTGCTTTTTGCTTTCTTGTGGTTTGGTCTTGCTTGGTGGTAAAGGGAAAATGTACTTGGTGCTTAAAATACTTGAAAATTCAAAATGCATAGTACTGGAGGAAAACATGGGTTACACGTTAAATCTGCATAAAAATGATCTAGAGTTGTTTTTTGAACCAACTTGAAATTCCTTATATTTTGGGAGATATTCAAGTTTTTTGTGAAAATGGAGTGTTTAAATAAATTTGTATTTCGTATACAAATTTCTTTGCATATGAAGTGCTTTGTGTTATCGCGTTGTGGCATAAAGGGTCTTTTTTCGCTTTTGCATATGTATCTTAAGTGCTTAAACCAAAACATGCAAACCCAGACCCAATTGTATTAAGAGGTAAATTGAATAAGTGTTTTATTCCATGATTGTATTTGTATATTGCATTGTATGTAAAACCTGGTGCATTAGATATACAAATAGTGAAATATACATGGGTGGATTTTAAAAAAAATTAAATCCAGTGAGGAGTATACATGTATTACTAATACATCGTTGTCAGTATATAATCTTAGAATATACATGACCGAACCTGAAAGAAATATACAATCAGGTTTATAAAAGTTAAAGTCAGAGCAAATGTTGTATTGTATATTCACATGTATGTGTGTTTGTATCTAAGGTGCAGATACAATCCCGGATTCGAAAAAAGGGTTAAAAGTAATTTAGTTTGGCAGGGCCCATAGGGGTATTATCAGAATGTATGTCTTCGATATAAAAAAGGTTAATATACACAAATAAAGATACAAAGGCGAACCCAAGAGTAATTCAAGTTTGGTTTATAATAGGTTGGGGTCCTTGCTTTTTGTATGTATGTTGTTTTGTATTCATTATGCAAGCGGGATATATAAATGTAAAGATACAAAGTCAGAATTAACACAAAATTCAATCCAGTTAATAAACCCTTGAAGTCCGCAGTTGTATGAATGTTGTTTTGCATTTGACATACAAACCAAAATACAAAAGATAAAGTGCAAACCCAGAATTGAAATTAATGTCAATTCAGTTCTTTAACGTCTAAAATCCAAATTTGTATGCACATAGTTTTGTATCTGATATACAAAAGTGAAATGCGAAGGATTATGAAGGCAAAACAAAAGGAAAATAAAAGGGGATTTCAAATACATATTTTATGATGCAAAAAGTAAATCTAAGGTGTAACGAAGGAAATGTATCTGTTGTACCTTAAGTGATGCATTTCTATCTAGGATATAAAAATAGGAAAATACATTACTAACGGATACAAATTCGAAATAGGCATGTTTTGACTATACGTGTATGAGCTGTAATTAATGCCATTGAATACAGTAAAACCTAGATTCAAACGGAAATAAAAGTGAATTTCGATTGGGTTTTTACTTACAATTGCATACAGAGATAAAATTTGCAGAGCTCATATAAGGAAAAGGTGAATTAAGGTAAACGAAGTAAGTTTGTAAAGTGAGCTCAACGGTGTTATAGGAAAATGGTAAAGGTGTATCAAATCCAATGGTATAGCGGTTAGGAAAACAAATTCAAGTATGTACCTCAAACATCGTTGTAATTACACTAAATTGGAAATGAAATTAGTTGCAGTAGTTACAGTTAAGGAAAATGATGCAAGTTAATTCATATACTATAATTAGTTATAGGAAAGGGATTTAAACATTATTTGATTCTGTAAAATTATGAAATAGAGAAAATGACAAAACCCTAGGGTAAATGTAAAAGAGTAAAAATCTATGGTAAAACCCTAGGATTGGGCAAAAATGGGATGGTAAAATGCATAAGTTTCTTGGCAGGATGGTGCCGAAACAAAAGAAAGTGGATACAAAGGTGGCTAGCAAGAAAGAAAATACGGAAAAAGAAAAGGGACTGAAGTAAGAGGTGGTTAGGGAGGAGTTTCTGTTTCACAGAGGGTATCCATCGTTGTTATATAGCATGGGAGGGATAGCTACTGATACAACTATTGGTGAGTTTGATTCTGACGACGTATTGCAGAAAATCAGGGCACTGGAGGCCACTCTGACTATGAAGAATATTTGGGATATCAGACTATACAAGGCAACAGGTTTTCCTTTGGCAATGGAGGCCAAGGACTTGGTGATAGAATGCATAAAAAAATATGATATGAATACTAGGAGAGTGATACACAATGGTGTAGTCATTGCAGATTTATCCACAGAGGGCATAGCTAGAACATTTGGCTTAGAAATTCAAGATCAGATGATGGATGTGGACCAAGACCAATATGCCCTAGACTTCAGAAATAATGAAAAAGAATACAAAAGTGCTATTTTTGATGGTTGGTATCCACCAGAGAACAAACCAAAAGCTGCAGTGAGGGTAGCTATGAATTTATACAGAATTGATTTTAATGAAGAAGTGCATATAATAATCACATTGCTAAGTAGACTTGTTGGATTGAAAGATGCAGGGAAGTTTGAGCCATGGATGTTTACTATCATCCAATTTATAAGAGAAAAGACAAGAGCAGTCCATTGGGCAAAGGCTATTAGTGGTGCTATTCTGAAGCAAGTGATGGGATACAAGAAGCACATGCATTTTTATCTGTCTTCGTACATAGTTTACTCATGTGCAGTGAAAATACCACCATTGGCAGGAATTGATAGAGTGGGCACCTTGGGAAATAATCTAGGCCAAAAATTAGTGTATAATCATTACCCTGACCTTCAGGAGAAGAATGCAATGCAGAAATATGCAAGGGTTAATGATGTGTTCTACACTTATTTGATGAGAGTCTTGACAGGCGACAAAGATAAAAGGTTGCCAGAAGAGGCAACAAGTCTCACAAATTGGAATAGTACTTGGTATATTCAATTTTCTACTTTCACATACATTAGAATTGATGGTTTTGATGGGAGGCCATTTAAGTTACCGAGATATCCTCCTGATAAATTGATTGTTCTAGAATTCACTAGACAAATTGTGAATGTTTTTGAAATGTACAAGAAGAAGTTCGGCATAGGAAATATAAAATTCCCATGGGGAATTGGCAGATACTCATGTTATAATGAAGAGATAGCTCAGCAATCAGAAAAAGAGCTAAGATATTATGGATTTGAAGAATTTGAATTGGCAAGACATTTTGATCCTTTCCACACGATCTAGAATTTTATTAATGACAAATTCAGACACCAAGCTCACATTGAAGACTTTTGGGCTGATTGTGATGGTGAAAGAGAAGTAAGAAAAAGGGCTCACCAAAGATTAACTTTGGAATAGATGAGGACAATGGGGGAATAAATGTACCCGAAGAAATCAGAGAAGATGATGGTAAAGTATTACATCAAAGTTATGAGAGCAAAGGGCTAGCACAATTGCCCATCAGTGAACCAAACTAGGAAGAACCAGAAGAAACATCCTTGGAAAATATATCCAAACTAGTTATATTGTTTTCTAAGACATGGTTGAATGAGAAGATAGAAGAGCTTAAGGCTCAAGGTATCATGGCCACATATCAAAAGAAAGGAAAGAAGAGGGCCAAGGAAAATGAGGATGACCTAATGTGCTTTTATGACAAGAAAAGGAAGATTATAGAAACTAGAATAGCTGACACAAACAAGGATGCAACACTCATGGATCCATATGCCTTAGGTATCACAGTTGCATTTGCTTCTGGTACATTCATAGAAGAAGGGGCATCAAGTCAAGGGGCCACTGTAGAACAAGTACAAAGATCAATGGCTACAACAGAGTAGGGTCTAGTGTCAACTGTGAATATAGATACTCCAAAAGGGAGGGTGCAAATACCTACTGTGATTGTGGACACTCCACATGCAGAAATAGGACAAATACTTGTATCTACAACTTCCACACATAAGGAGAGAATCCAGGGTTACATAAAGGCCAAACAAGAATTGACCGAAGAGAAGCTGCAAGAGTCAAAAGCCTAGGGATTCAAAGAGGCTAAAAAGGTGGGTGAAATTGTAGATATCAAGGATGACAGTTCTGATGAAAAAAGAAATGAAGAAGAACATCTTGGAACGGACATGGGAGGAGAGAGTGAGGAGGAGGAAAGAATAACACCAAAGAGCTCTCTCCTATTGGAAGAATATAGTGCAAGGACCTCTACTAGAAAGACACAGGCCATTGTGAGGTTAAAAGGAAAGGTGCAAGATGACACGGAGACAGTAGATCCTTTTGGAAAATTAGTGCCACAAAATATCCTTGAAGAAGTGCACACGGTTGTACAGCAGATACTGGAGAAGGAAGTGGAAGAAAAGAAAAGTGAAGATGTAGTGGAAACATGTGCTATTGAATCAATTACACCACTTGATTTATCTTCCAATCAAACAGAAGAGTCTAGACAGGCGAATGTGCCTGCAACACAAGGAATTGTACCTATTTAGATTGGGGTGCCAGTAGAAGCACCAGTTTCATCAAATATTCTGAATATTAATGTTGAAAAAGGCAGTCAAGAAGAAGAGAAGAAATAAGAAGCCACTGAAGTTTTAGGTTCTATAGTGCCTCCTACAGAGAGACAGAGTGAACAGCAGCCCCCTCAACAACAACAACAAGAGTCTCAAGGAGAGCAACAAGAGGAGGGCGAAGGTAAAAGAGATGAAAATGTAGGAGGTGATCAAAGTGAAAGTTCAGAGGGGGACGATTCAGAACAAGAGGCAGGAGGGGACACTCAAATAGAGGAAGAAGAAAAGGGAAGTGAGGAGGAAGAGCAACAACAAAATGATGAACAATCACCAAGGCCCCCACCTCAAGATGAACATCAGGAACATCCACCTCAACAACAACAGCAAAATCAACAACAACAACAAGAGCAAATAGAAATGGAGAAACCTCAAGAGGAGGTAATAAATGAGAAAGTGGCGAAGACCAGCGAAGAGGCACCATCATGGATGGGAAAGGAAGTAAGAAGAGAAAAGGCAGAGGTAAAGTTGGTTTCCATAGATATAAAGAGCCTGTTGGATGGTGCCACACCAAAGAAAAAGAAGAGAAAGGCAAGAACAATGTCTGCAATAAAGAGAGATCCATCTGGAGCAAGAACACTAGAACTGGCCATACCATAGAAAGATAAAGCAAAATGAGAGATGAGCTTGGAGGATTATAAGTTACTTCACTTAGATATGGGGTATGAACCAGGAAGCAACATATTGCAGAATGGGAAGATATGAATAAAGTAACCATAGAAATAATGAAGAAAGATAAGGACAAATTTGAGCATTTAAAAGGACACATTGTCCAGCTGCAACAATTCATTCAGGGGATGTTTGACCCTACAGATAGTATACCAGAATTACCTGTAGAGTTAGCTATTTTATCAAAAGATCAGATAAATGAGATGGAGAATAAGAAAATTGAAGCCAACATTTTTGAGAATTGGATCAAGGAATTCATACAAAAAGGAGAGAACATAATAAGGTAGGTAGTTGCCAATTGAGCCACTGCCCTAGCAGGGAAAAATAATTGCAACCTTAATATACATCATTGTCAATCAAGAGCGAAGGAAAACAAATATGAATTGGAGCAAATCAAAGCTATAGAAGAAAGGATTGAAGAATTGGTGAATGAGGGAGTATTGACACCTCAAATGGCAAACCAAGTGCCAAAACATAAACTAGAATTAAAATTTGGAGGAATTTTGAGAAATTGTATTGTGAATACCCTGGAGTTAGAAAGCACTGTTGGTGACATGATGAGGAAATTGGTAAAAGTAGTACAGAGGCTCATTGGACATGGTTGCTTGGAGATGCCATTATATGATGTGGCCATGGCAGTGAAGGAATTCAAAGCTATTTATTTACCTCGTCTAGAGAACCCTGCAGCCAATTTAAGTAAGGAAATGATTGATTCTATTATGGAGTTGAATGCAAAGATGAAGAAATATCAGAGGACTAGAGAAGATGCAGAGGAGCAAGCAAAGATACTGAAAGAAAGTGTTGAACTACAACAATACACATGGACAGAAAGTCAAAAGAACACTCATATGTCCATTATAGCATTAGTGGCCAGGTACATGGGATATTTGAAGAGAATAGGAGAAGATCCAAAGGCAAGTACCAGTGGCAGCGAGTAGTTTCCTTTCTTGTTATTCAAATCTGCTTCGGTCTTTTCTATTTTGTTCTCAAGAGAAAGTCAACAAAGAAGAAAGAGAATATTTCATGTTTTAAAAGATCCCAATGGCATCCTTTACGCCAAAGGGAATATTCTGAAGAGATATTTTGAAAGAACGGTTGGGAAAAGCTTTCCACCGTTGATCTTATGAATTAAATATGGATCATTGATTAGGTTTTGTAACCGTAGGGAAGGTGTTTGTCCTATATAAAGACACTTACTACTTGTATTTGAATTACACAGGGATTTGTAGCCATCGGCATAAGACTTTAGTTCAGTAATTTTACTTTTGAATGCAAAAAGAAGTGATTCTTGATGAATACTTTGAGCATCAGTAGCATAGAAAGAAGGTCGCCTGTGTCTGCATGAAGGAACGTGTGGAATGTCCTACTTCCTTGATGTATCTGTAACTGCGTTTGTGAGTTGTTTATGTTGATTAATTCAGTTGTAGTCATATATACATTGTAAAATTGAAATGACTTTCTTTATATGAAATGAATGCAAACATCAGATTTCTATGTCTATTCCAGAATGCTATCTGATTAAGGCCTTATTTTGTATGTATATCTTTTAAAGATTGCAATTTCATATGCACATTTGTGATATTGCTCAAGATTTGCATGTGTGAATTTAATTACAATTGAATTGATTCAGGATTAGCAAATTCATGATATGTGTGGAGCAGAGCATTCTATCATGTTTAACGTTATTCTTAACTCTAACCTTTTTTATCTTTTCCTCAAAAACAGTAAATAATTAGCATGCATGCAGTCATCATAAGTGAATTGCTATTGATTCAGATAAATAATTGTGCATTTCAAAGATCTTTAGCAGTTTTCATAGAAATTAGAAATACAGAGCATGTTTATTGAAATTCATGTAAAGCTTTGTAAGAGAATGGTAAATATATGCAAAGGACCACTCATTTCAGTGTAATTTGTTGTTCTTTACATAAATTGAACAAGTCCAGTCGTAGCATAACACTTAAGTCAAGTAAAGCCCCTTGAACAAACAACTTCACAACGAATGCTGACCTATCCAACACAGTCAAGGCCTGACCATACAGAAACTTGAGATTAAGAATTCTCAGTGAATTCTTCATATCTTCCAAGACAGCTAAGGTTCCTTTGTGAATTTTAACTCTGTTGTGCATGTGTAAAAACATACATCAACAAATAGATTAGTTGTGAAATATGTACAATTCGCCAACTTCAAGACACCAAAATACAAAAATTCGTTAATTGACAACAAATCGCCATTGAAAAATTCCTTGTTCTCTTCAGAAGAAGTCTCCCATTTGGCTACAGTTCTCTGCTTCTTTTTGAATTCTTTCCTACTTTGCTGCCCGCTTTTTGGGGCAAACTTAGTTGCCTTTCATTCTTTCACAAACGCAATCACAAATTAAGGTAGAAATCATATTTTAATGAATCTACAATAGTTTATCATAAAAAATTACATTTAAAAGCAAAAGTGGATATTCAAAATGGATTGACACACAATACTAAAGTTCATAGTAAGTGTACAACTTCTTACATTGTAGAAATGGTTAGTAAAACCATTAAATATGAAGATATATATAGACTTGCATTTTTATTTCATACAATACAATCTTAGCAAAGGCATTTCCATCATATAGATAACTAAAGTTCGTGGCTAGCTCGTGGCTAGACTTCTTTACAAAGACTCTTCTTGAATTGCATAAAAATGTCTGTGGTTATGGTCACATAAAGACATTTTCCAATCAGCTAAATATAAAAGTTAGTACTGATCTGATCATTTTTTTTTTTCCAACATTGTTAATTACATCTCATATTACAAATTTTTTAATACATACAACTGTTTTACACAGATATCAGCATCTCTGCCTTTAATTAACTGGTTACAACATGCTAAGTAAGCCTTTACCAAAAAAAAAAAATCAAGAAGCTTGGTAGTATTGCAGATTAGTTCTATATTATAACTTCGTTGTCTGTCACAGAGTGTTTATTTTTAACTTGCATTCACTAGGCATACAATTCATGTAAAAGTCTTTGTCAGCATCTATTGGGTTTGCAGCTGATAAGGATGAATCAATCTGGCCATAATTTTACCTGTAACTGCAATGTTTTCAATCTTGGCAATGTCTTTCATTACCTTGTCATGGGTTGTGGCATAACTATTCATCCTCATGTGGTCCTCCAGAATTAAAATCTAGTGACCACAAATACTTTTCACTCCTCTGCACGGGAATTCCAATAACCAGATTTGAACAACAGTCTTTGGCAGTTAAGCAGACTAGGAGATGGTCTAGTTCGAACAAAAATGTCCTTGATATTTCATAACCATAAGTGGCACAAACTCTACCTGGACAAATATTAAGTCCTGAAATAAATTTGGTATATTTACTTAAAACCCAAATGTACGACCTGACATAGGCACACAAGATGCAGATTAAAAAAACCATACAGAATGGTAAAATGTATGAATAATGATCAAGATATGCTTACCCCATCGTATCTGAGCATTGGCTTGAGAACTGCTTCCTGAACAGCTTTCAATTTCTTTCCTTTCACATTTGCCATTCTTTTTCTCGAGCTTTTCAGTCTAGAGCTGAACAGGCTTACTGAAAACAGTTCAATGTCATGATTCCACAAGGGTATCTCAGAACACGACCTTAACAAATACTACCTCATTATATCTAGGAAGTATGAATAATAGACTATCATTTATAATAATTAAAAATACGGTCTAGCTCTGCCACTCAGTATAAATATTTTTTCATTACCTGACTCCTACTTAGCAGTGCAAGTCTGACCCCATTTGCCTTGATATAGTTCATGCCTGTGCTTATAAGTTGCTTCGCATGATATCACCAATAATCTCCACAAGATCCTCCATTTCTGAAATGGTGAAAATGATTTGCATCTCTTACAATCTTGGTTGCACTGTGGCACTCACTACATATTCTAAGGTTCTCGACAACTCTAATAGTTGTTCCAGGTGATGTATGTAACAATCTGTATGCAATTGCCAACTTCTCACTATGGTGGCAGAGGAGTAATTCCTTCTCCTCTTCCACGTCATTAAATACAGGGCTTGTATCTGGAATGTACCCTGCTGCCTTCATCTGCCAAGACAATTACTCCAGCTTTGCATAGAGCTCCTGTGTTTGTGGGTGTGATGTGTCCCCTACACAAAAGGCATGGACTATTTTATGCACTTCAATCCAACTGCATCCAGGCATCTTTTTAATTCCTTTGTCTTTCATCATTTTCCGCACCTTTTCAAGTTCTCCCCACTTGCCCACTTCTGCATAAATGTTTGACAAAAGCACAAAAGGTGCAGCATTTTTAGGATCCAACTTGAAAAGGTTTGTTGCCAGAAATTCTCCTATCCTTACATTCTTATGTGATTTACAAGTGCCAAGTAAACACATCCACACAATTATGGTAGGTTTTATTGGCATTTTAAAGGTAAAGTTAAGTGCTTCCTCAATATAGCCAGCTCGACCAAGAAGGTCAATCACGCATACATAATGATCCATTGTAGGTGCAATGCAATAAGAATCACTCATGCGATTGAAGTATCTACAGCCATGATCCACTAGACCTGCATGGCTGCAAGCAAATAAAACACAAAGCAAGCTTACGTGGTTCGGGTGGGTTCCAAATTGCTTCATTAGGTCAAAGAGTCTGAGGACATCCTTGCTATAACCATTCATTGCATATCCTGCAATCATTGCATTCCATGAGACCACATTTCGGTGAGGCATTTTGTCAAATAATTCATGTGCTTTCTCAATGCTTCCACATTTTGCATACATGTCTATTAGGGCAGTCACAACTATAACATCAGATAAAAATCCACTTTCAATTACATTTTGATGGATTTCCATACCCTGTTGCAAAGCTCCCATTTTGGCACATGCTGGGAGGATGCTGGCAAAAATTACCGAATTTGGCTTTACTCCTGCAGATTGCATTTGCTTAAAAATTTCCAAGGCTTTATCATAAACCCCATTTTGTGCATATCCAGCCATGATTGCAGTCCATGAGATCACATTTCGTTGAGACATTTTGTCAAACAACTGGTGCGCCTTCTGTATGCTTCCACATTTTGCATACATGTCTATCAAGGCAGTCACAACTACACTGTTTGATGAAAAACTACTTTCAATTAGTTTTTGATGGATGCCTATACCGTGTTCCAAAACTCCCTTTTGGGCACACACTGGTAGGATGCTGGCAAACGTTACTGAGTTTGGTTTTATATCCGTCGATTGTATTTGTTTAAAAAGCTCCAAGGCTTTATCAACAAGGCCATTTTGTGCATATCCTACAATCATCACATTCCATGAGGCCACGTCTCGTTGAAGCATTTTGTCAAATAACTCATGCGCCTTCTGTATGCTTCCACATTTTGCATACATGTCTATCAGTGCAGTCACAACTACCGTATCTGACAACAGTCCACTCTCAATGATTTTATGATAGATTTCTGCACCCTGTTCTAAAGCTCCTATTTTTGAGCATGCTGGAAGAATGCTTGCAAAAGTTGCCGAGTTTGGCTTCACACCTGCAGATTGCATTCGCTTGAATATCTCCAAGGCTTTATTGATAAGGCCATTTTGTGAATATCCTACAATCATTGCATTCCATGAAGCCACATCTTGTTTAAGCATTCTGTCAAACAATTTACATGCTTGCTGTGTACTTCCACATTTTGCATACATGTCTATCAGGGCAGATACAACTACTTCAGTTGGAAGCCCACTCTCTATTATTTTCTGATGGATCTCCATTCCCTGTTCCAAAGCTCCCATTTTGGCACATGCAGGGATGATACTAGCAAAGGTTGCTGAAGTAGCCTTTACACCAACTGATTGCATTTCCTTAAAATACTCCAAGGCTTTATCGAAAAGCCCATTTTGTGCATATCCAGCAATGATTGCAGTCCATGAGACCACATTTCGTTGAGGCAATTTTTTAAACAAATTTTGTGCCTTTTGTATGCTTCCACATTTTGCATACATGTCTATTAGGGCAGTCACAACGACAACATCGCAAAAAAGTCCATTCTCAATTAACATTTGATGGATTTCCATACCCTGTTCCAAAGCTCCCATTTTACCACAACCTGGAAGGATGCTGGCAAAAGTCGCTGAGTTTGTTTTTAAATTCGCCAATTCCATTTGTTTAATAATTTCCAAGGCTTTATCAACATGTCCTTTTTGCGCATATCCTAAAACCATAGCGTTCCAGGAGGCCACATCTCGTTGAGGCATTCTGTCAAACAATTCTCGTGCCTTCAATAAGCTTCCACACTTTGCATACATGTCTATTAGGGCTGTCATTACTACAACATCTGACAGAAACCCACTTTCAATTATTTTTTGATGGATCTCCATGCCCTGTTCCAAATCTCCTTTCTGGGCACACGCTGGGAGGATGCTGGCATAGGTTGCTGAGTTTGGATTTACACCTGACAATGGCATTTGTTTGAGAATCTGCAGGGCTTTATCAAAAAACCCATTTTGGGTATATACAGACACAATTTCAGTCCATGTTATCACATTTCGTTGAGGCATGTTTTCAAACAGTTGGTATGCCTTCTGAATACTTCCACATTTGGCATGCATGTCTATCAGGGTGTTCATCACAATAATGTCCGTCTGATATCCACATCTAATGATTTTTCCATGGATTTGTAAACCTTGTTTTACAGATGCTATGTTGCCACAAAGGGGGAGAATAGTGGAGAAGGTGAAGTGATCGGGTTGAATAGCTGTTTCTTGCATTCGGTGAAACAGTGCCAATGCTTCTTGAGGAAAACCATGCCTTCGGTAAGCTGCAATTACCACATTCCATGAGAAGACGTCTGGCTCAGTCATGTGTTCGAAAACCCTACGACCATCCACCAAACTTCCGCATTTGTCATACATGTTGATAAGAGTGTTTTGTAGAAATGTGTTTGTGGCAAGTTTAGGTTCCCTGTCATTGATGTGAGAATGAATTTGCTTACCCTCTGAAAGGGTTTTCTTGTTTATGCAGGTCTGCAACAGACGGGGATATGTGGATGAGTGTACAGCAGGCTGTTGTGTGGTAAACAAAATGTGTAGCGCTTTCCTCAAGCAACTGTCTTTACAGAGGACTCTCAGACTGTGATTGAGATTGAATGACATTGTCACTCATCATACCGCATTAAAACACAACCTTCTCTTCCTAATCTGATTCTCTTCTGTGTGCGCGTGTGTTGGGTATAGATCAAAGATGGGAAGGTTACAATTGGGAACCTCATCTCTGCCTGAAACAACAAATTTTTTAATTGGATTTTTCATGTTAGTAATGATCGAAGATTGGTAGGGCACAATAAGGACCTTGTCTCTGTTTGAAGAGATTCAAATTAGCATGTATTTCAGATGACCAAATTTTGAGAATTTATTGTTACACCATATTTTTATATATAATATTATTATAATTTTTTAAAATAGTATCATATTCTGTCACTTAGAAAATATTTAGAATATTTTTTAAGTTTATGTTTTTGTTTTTTATAAAGAAAATGGAGATCATCCACAAAATCGTTTTTGCTACTCAAAATAAGAGCACGGGTGTTAGGTTGAACCTTTTTAGCTTAGAGCCAAGGACTAAGGGGTATCCATTCCTTTTAGCTTAGAGCCAAGGACTAAGGGGTATCCATTCCGTCAAATTCGTCCCTTGAGGCACAATCTCGACCTCATCCCTTATGGTGTCAAGGACTTTGCACTCAACAAGACTTGATCCTTGGTGGGCTCATTTAGAACCTTTCAACTTCACCAATAGACCAACGGCCCTTTGACAAGTTTATGTTTTTCAACATATTATTATGTAAATAAGTTGCCATTCAAATCCTTGACTTATATTTTATTAGGGTATGCATCAATCAACTATGTTGTATGGGCAATGATACTATTTGATGGAGTGACTATGATACTATTTGATGGAGTGACTAACATTTATTTTAAAGTAAACAATATTTAAACATTTTTGACTAACCATGCATAATATGGATACATATATGATGAACATATATATATATATATATATATATATATATATATATATATATATATATATATATATATATATATATATATATATATATATATATATTTGATGACGAATGATACATTTTATAGGAAAATAGCTTTTACCTATAAAAACCTCATCCAAAAATAACTAAACTCTAATTAAACTACTTTGCCTCATTTATGCTAACTCAAATTTTATATCTATTAAATAATACTAGATTCATTATGATGTTTTTAACCATAATTATTTATATATTATAACACACATTTTTTAAAAGATTTGCATTGAAATAAAATACAAAATCTTGATATTTCAGGCTTACAAGCACACTATCTATGAATATAAAATATTAGTATTTTGTTTATCTATGTAAGGCCTAGTCTTACTTGGATTCTTGTAGCACCTTTCCCTACCTATAGGCTTTGATATTGTTAGATGGTTGAATCCTTTGGCGAGTCTTGTTATCCTTGTTCTAATATACTTTGGTAATATTTAACTCTTAAGTGAACTTTATCACTGTCTCTTTGACAAAAAACTGTATGTTGTTAATATTTATCATTATTAAGGTTTAAATGTTATCACCTAATTCACCTTATAATGTGAGATCACTTACTATTGTAACCTTAGTCGCACTCCTTATGCTTAATGATCTCATTTATTCTAGTTAAATTATGGAACCTACATGTGATCTTCTAACATTCCAATCTTTGAATTTATATACTATACATTTATTGTCATGTGCATTATTGGATTTTAAAATATGATTATTTAATTTAGTATATAAGATTTAATTAGAAAATTATTGGTAATTGAATTTCATTTGAGTAAAATAACTAAACCTTTAATAATAGGAGATAATTTGGTTAGAGTAAGGGATAGATATGCATGTTAATAATGTTTTCTAATTAATTGTCAACTATGTCCATGTGGTTACATTTTTCAACAATGAAATTGTCTAAGCATGATCATGACCAATGAAATCTTAGAAATGACTTTTAAGGATTAGAAGATGAGCTAACGATTGAAGGAATATTTTATGGTAAGTAGTTTTGGTAAGTTGTGAATGCATGGTATCTTGATAGTTATAACTTTCTTGCATGCAATTATTTTAAGTGGAATATAATCAATATTAACTAAACTTGATTGAAATGTAATTTTGATGCTAACTACTATGACAATTCATAACTATATGTATGTGATTTATTCAATTATTACAATTGAATAGGATAAATTTGATTATGTTACTTTAGCTATATACACTATGGATATATTGACATTGTAACAAGTGTGCAGTGTAACCGCCAATGAAAATGAGAGAATTGTCAAGACTCTAATTATCATCTTGCTTCATATTGTGAAGTGATTTTTATTGTATGTCCCGGTGAGCCAAATGCCATGGTCCATGAGTGGCCTAAGATCTCCTTTTATGTTAAATCTTCTAACCTAAGTACGTTATTTATTTTAATGATTTTGAACAATGTTTTTAAGTCACGGTGATTTACAATGTGTGCAAGTGTTCCTTTAAAGTGCAAACTCGGATTTGCACTTGTAGCGAATTTTTAAAGAGACAAAAATATAATTTTTCTTTCTTTTTATATGAATATAGCCTTCCTAGACAACTACTTATATGATAAGTATTTTGTGGGCTATAAATTTTAGATTTTGGGCAAGAATTGACCCATTTAACCTCCTTGGAAGAAGTATGATGTAATTAATCATGTGAGAGATTGATGGTGGACTTGTCACCACTCAATCTTTTCTCCCAAAGATCATGCATAGAAGAAGTGTCAAGCACGTCCTTCTTCCCTATATTTCACACATGTGAGAGCACATAGAAAACATGTGACTTAATTAATATTTTGAAAGAAAGGATGGGAGTGTGAGGTGGAGGCCATGTGTCACCATCCCACAAAATGAGGATGAGCAACATGAAACACTCCATATAAGGTCACCATATAGTATTTGAAAGGAATTTTTTTGGGTTTATTCTTGCATTATAGAAAATCCTTCTTTAAAGAGCATTTTTGTCTTGGGAGTTGGAAGAGATTTAGAGTGATGGAAGCTTGAAGGAGAAGAATAGCCTCATCTTAAAGAAGTTCATTGAAGAGATAAGTCTTATCTCTTGTATATTGTCTTTTTGCATTTACTTGTATTAGATTCGAAATTGAGTTTTAGTTTAAGATGACTTAGTTGAACCATATATTTCATGTAAATTTGTGGTTTAATTTTCTTTATGTGAATGTGTGCATTTAAGGGTGGCCTCACTTTGGTTATATGATGGAGAATGAGGTCAATCCATCCACGTTATATTTGTGTGAGTCTGAATCCCTATTACTCTTGTTTATCTTCTTGTTATGTTTGCATTGTCCTTGTTTAAATTAGGTTCTCAATGATTCTCCTAGCTTGGGGATGGTAAGAGCCTCATATGGCTTGATGATGCCATAATAGATGGGGAGTGCATTCTCTCCCTATTTGCCTTGTTCTTAAACTTGGTTGGAGCATCTCTTGACTTGGAGTAGAAGCACTTGAATATTTTAATATTTTGCACATTCTTGAGTTGAAAGAAAGTTGCTACTCTTTTGTAGATGAATGTTTGTATGTCTCAAATAAGGGTTTTAGAATTTATTGTTATAATGAAAGAACTCTTCCATGTGGATACATGTATATACATAAATCTTGTAAGAGATTGGAAGTCATTATTGTTGAAAAATGATAAGTCTCTTCCATTATCTGTATAAATTTAAGCATTATATTTTAAAAATATTAATAAATCACTCTGATTTTTAATGTTTTGCACCAATTCAACTTGATAAAAATGATTGGTGAATTTGTGTGTGTGCCTGTGTGTGTAAACATATCTATGGAAACATAATGCATTTAAATGATTAAAGTTTAATCTCACTAAGTTAATATATAAGTTTAATTTGATTTTAAAATTTTTGTTTTATAAATAAAATATGTATATGCAATGTATAACTTATGATTTTTAAGTTTACATAAACATATAATTGTTACGTTGAATATCGCGACTATATAAGAAAAAGTGAAAGAAAAACTACTTTGAGCCATTTATTTTTCAAATATAAAGACATCACAATTTTAAAATATAATAATATGAAACTATTAAAAAGTAACATATAAGTATATAATATTTACTAGACTTTTCAAAATAAAAACAAAACAAAAGAATTATTGAAATAATGAATGGTGGCTTTTCCAAAAGTAAAATTAAAAGTTGCATATAAAACTAAAGCAAATGTATTACCAAAAAAAACTTTTCAAATAAAAATAAAGTAAATAATGAAGATAAAATAAAATAATTCTTAAATACAAATTATAATGTATGTGTCTGTGTATGTATGTAGTAAATAAAACAAAATAGTTCTAAAGTAAAATAAAATAAAATAACTCTTAAATAAATAAAATAATATATAGATATTGGATGGTGGGAGGGATTTGCTAGGGTTTTGGCTTGGCTTGGTCTACATATTCTTGCTCATGTCTTTCCATTGTCCTTGTCACCCTTATGTCATATTGCATTTTGAGGTAGGAGAATTCCACATTTATTGTGGGTTTTTCTAGTTCCCTCACCTTCAGGTGATTTTCTTTAATTTTATATGGTGACTAGCCCAAATGACCCCACATTTGATGTTGGGGCTTTAGGCTTGGATGTGTAGAAAAATGGCTCCCAAGCGGCCACAAAAGTTCATTTTGAAGGTAGTGCATGAGACAATACCATTAATCCTGATGTTGTTTTACATGTTCATGATTTTGAAAATGCATGTAAGTGGCTTGAAAACTATATCCTTGTTGGATATTTTGTGGGTTTTATCCTCTTTGAAAGCATTCTATGTAGCTAGATTAACTCTTCTTGGGTCCTACATGGGATCTATGTAGAGGCCATTCAAAATCTCCCCAAGGGCTTTTTCCTTTTCTATTTTTCTAAAATCAAGTTTGCCAAGGCCATTTTTGAGCATGGCCCTTGGTATATTTGGTCTTCCTTAATTTTCTTCTCCCCTTGGACTTGAGACTTTATTGTCTCAAAGGAATAGTATCAATCTGGGTCAAATTCCCTAGCTTACCCTTGCCTCTATGGCCTTTCCTAGACTGCATTACTATGTCTTTAGGGCAACTTGTTCATATCTAATAAGAGTGTTTTTTCTCTACGCATCCCTAGAAGAGGGTTTGTGTCTATGTTAATCTCTCTAAAGACCTCAAAGAATCCATAGAAGTACAAGTGGGTACCCAAAGTTTCACCTAGAGGGTCTTGTACCTTAACCTACCAAGCACTTGTTATAGATGCCAATCCTTAGGCCATAAAATCTATATTGTCCTCTAGTTATTTAGCGAGCCAAGTCTCCTCCCAAGAAGACCTCAATGGCTACTCCACCCCAAAATGATGGGGAAGGCTAGATCACCATGGAAAATAAAAAGAATCAACACATAGTAGTTGGAAAGGTGTTGGCCCCTAGCCTTTTGCTACTAGGCCACAAATTTCAAAGTCTTATAAGGTGATTGAGGTAGGTTATTCTCACCTCTTATGTGTTATGTGTTAGAGTACTACAGGTTATGTCTTTACTGTAGGTGGAACCACTGGAACATCACTATTTCGAGTATCATCCAGCACCACATAATCCTTTTCTTTCTTCTCATGCTGCTGCAACTGATCTTTGTACAACACCTTCTCATTGAATATAACATCCCTGCTTCTCACAATTTTCTGATTTTCAAAATCCCAAAGCCTATAACCAAATTCATCAATGCCATATCCAACAAAGGTACACCTTTTTGATTTTGCATCCAGCTTGGTTCTATTTTCAGAATCTATATGTGCAAATGCTTCACAACCGAAGGTTTTCAGAAAAGAATAACTCACCTTCTTGCCTATCCATGCTTCCTCTGGAATACCACAGCCCAAAGGAACTGAAGGACCTTTGTTAATTAAATATACAGCAGTGTTGACAGCCTCTGCCCACATGTTTAAAGGCAGCCCAGCATGCAATCTTATGGTCCTTGCACGCTCCATTATTGTCCTATTCATGCGTTCAGCCACTCCATTTTCCTGTGGAGTCCCTGGAACCGTTTTCTGCCTACGAATTCCATTAAAGGAACAATAATCTTCAAATTCTTTGCTGCAGTACTCACCGCCATTATCAGATCTGAGACATTTTAATCTTTTACCCGTCTCATTCTCAACCAAGCTTCTCTATTTCTTAAATGTTTCAAATACATTAGATTTCTGTCTAAGGAAATAAATCCAAACCTTCCTAGTTGCATCATCTATGAATGTAACATAATACCGAAAGCCACTGAGAGAAGATACCTGAGCTGGTCCCCATACATCTGTATGCACAAGCTCCAATTTTTCATTTTTCTTTTGCTTCCCATCCTTGAGAAAACTGACTCTCTTTTGTTTTCTATACACACAACTTTCACAGAAATCCATATTAATACATTTTAGACCTAGTAAAACTTTCTTAGAATGAAGTACCTTCATACCTTTTTCACTCATATGCCCAAGTCTGTTATGCCATAGTGTTGTCTCAGAACCTGCAGCAACTTTTTCAGTCTCTTCCTGCAAACCTGTAGCAACTGTTCCTGAACCTGTTTATTTTTTCTCTATAACAGCTAAAGTAGAAGGAACAATATGACCTATACAAAGATATAAGGTGCCTACTTTCACACCTTTTGCTACTACTAAGGCACCTTTTGAAACCTTCCAATTTTTATCAGTAAATGTAACAGTGCAACCTTGTTCAGTTAGCTGCCCTGCTGAAATTAAATTCCTACTGAGCCTTGGAACATGCCTTACCTCTTGTAGTAGCCAATGATTCCCATTCTGCAACTTAATCTTGATTCTTCCCTTTCCAACAATCTGATAGGGTTCGTTATCTCCCAAATAAACCAGCCCAAAATCCCCTTGGACATAATCAAGAAAATAACTTCTATGGGGTGTAGCATGAAATGAGGCCCCTGAATCTAAAACCCATGAATCATCAGCATTATCTAGGGAAAGAATCAAAGTGTCATCTTCAGATTTATTACTTACCACATTTGCTTCCTTATTGCCTTCTTGTTTGTCCCCTTCTTTGTTCTTCCAAGACCAGCAATCTTTCTTCAGATGACCTGGTTTTCCACAGTACCAGCAATCCTTCTGTCCTCTGGTTTGGGATCTTTTGTCCTTTGATTTTTCTTGTGACTTCCCATGACCTCTAGAACCTTTTCCTCTCTCCTTTGATCTGCCCCTGCTTTCTGCATTCAAAACACTGCCTGATTTGGATCCACCTGAGCTTTTCTTACGAATTTCCTCACTCAGAATAACACCAACAACATCATCAAATTTTAGGGTATTTGAACCAGAAACAGAGTTACTAACTGCCATTACCAAACTATCCTAGCTTTCAGGCAATGAACATAATATCAAGAGAGCTCTAACTTCTTCATCAAATTTTACATTTACAAAAGTCAATTGACTGACAATCATATTAAATTCATTTAAATGACCTATCACAGATCCACCTTCAACCATTTTCAAATTAAACAACTGCTTCATGAGAAATACCTTATTTGAGGCTGAGGGTTTTTCATACAATTTAGCCAAAGCTTTCATCAGACCATCTGTTGTCTTCGCTTCCGTTATATTGAATGTCACTGACGGTGCCAAGCACAACCGAATGGTTCCCAGTGCCTTTCTGTCAAGAAGATTCCAATCCTCATCAAACATTGTTGCCGGTTTCTTGGCTACTCCTTCCAACGGCCTCCATAAATCCTTTTGATAGAGGTAATCCTCCATCTGCATCTTCCATAACTGATAGTTCTGCCCATTGAATTTATCAACCTTCATTTTACCCTCGTCCGCCATTGCTCCCACTCAACCGTGAGACTTTCCTGCAGACGATAATCGAACACAACCCGCTCTGATACCACTTGTTAGGGTTAGCCGGCAGAAGATATCAATTAAATGCAAATAAAGATTAAACAGAGAAATAGAAATACACAGAAATAATAACAACAAGAGACAAGTTTTAACGTGGTTCACCCAAACTCGGGCTACATCCACCAAACAGAGAGTCCAATATTATTATCCAGTAAATCAAACTGATTACAATCAGCAATCCCTGCAACTCAATACCGCTGTAAAATGCTACAATACAATATCAAAACCCTAACCCTTAGCCACTTTTTATCAAGCTTTTTGTCGGTTACAAAATAGGGTTTTCTTATGTCGGTCAATGAAAAATTAACTCCCAGTGCATTATGAAATAATAAAAAACTGTGTGAGGTTTCGGGGGCGTTGCCCCTGAGCCCCCATTGGGGCGCTGCCCCTCAACCCCACCCTGTATCGTGACAGGGAATGCGCCAGGGGCGCTGCCCCTGGACCCCGTCTTGGGGGCGCTGCCCCTTGACCCCGTAGGAATTTAGGGGGGAAACCGCACCGATAAAAGTAGGGTAAATATAACCTCCGAGTCTGATTAGGCTCCATATAACAACATTATGGGAATCCTCCTAGGTAGTTACCAGACCATAATTCAATCAAGCCCTCATGGCGGCCAATATAATTTCTTCTTAAAGAGATCTCTATCTCCTTCAACTTATTATCATTTTCGTAGCCTAGTTTGTGAGCTTAAGGAAGGAGAATTTATGCCAAAAAAGAAAAGGAAATTTTGTATTTATCTGATTTGAATTCAACCTCCAATTTTGGGGACACTCACAAAAGAGGATTTCTTGCAGTATCATTTTGGAGCTCTTAGTAAGCTTCCTGATGATGACATGAGCCTTGATCCCCATTCTCCATAAATATAATTTCATGGAATGTTAGGGAGATCCCAAAAGAAAATTTATCATGCATGATGTTTGTCAATGATTTCTTGATCACAATATTTTGTGTTTATAGGAGTTAAAAATTGTTGGTTTCATGCTTTTTGCTACATGCCATGTAATCTATCCAAAAAGCCATATTTTTCATAGTAACCACAATGTTGGACATGGAGGGCTTGCCACTTTCATTTTGCCTACATGGTAGCCACATATGGCAGCCCATGGATGTGACCCCACCAACCGTGTTTTGTGGGTCTTATTTAATATTAACAACCACTCTCTTGGGGTTGTTAATATTTATGCCTCCAATGATGTTGTGGAAAGATATCATCATTGGTGATGAATTGCAAAGTCATTGTCCACTGCCTCTTGGATCATGTGTGGCAATTTTAATATGGTTGAGCTAGCTTCTAACAAGTGCAATCATTTACCTATGCATTGGACAACTAGTGAAAGTGAGGCATGGTACTACATGCACAATAAATTGCCTTTTCAACCCTAATGTTGGTTGTTGCTACCTTGATTATCTATATGGTTTACATGGAACAATTTGTAGGATGATATGGAAATAATTCTTAAACACCTTAACAGAGCTATGCTTTTTAGATAGCCTATCATTTCTTTTTCTAGTTGTTACAATATTCTAGTTATGTCTTTATCAAAAATCATCCTTTCCGATCACTTCTCAATCTATTTCTCTATTGAATGGAAAATGGTGGGACTCCTAAGACATAGTTCTTTTTGAACATGTCATTGATGAATCATCCACCCACAGTGGCTCATATCTTATGCATATGGAACCTTGACCTATGCCCATCCCCTAGGGTTGGTTGGATTCAATGGTGAAATGATGCAATCAAATGCATGGATCAGTTCCTCTAAATCTATGGGTGCCAGCTGACACTTTCACCACCGGTCATACAAGGCCACCACCTTGGAACTCCATTGTACTTCTGTTGAGCTAGAAGTGTTGTCTTTCTCTCTTTCCTTAATGTTGTACATAGCTCAACTCTGTTAGCAAATGCAAATTGCTAATATGCATTCAACTCAAGATGCCTAGTTGAAGGCTTGCCTTCATTGGCTCAAAATTAGGAATAGAATTTCCAAGGAATTCTTTCAATACTTTCATGTTGGCCAATTTTCTCAAAAAAATAAGTGCATCAAAGAAGGGCACCAAGTTCTCTCTAAACTTCTTGCCATTCTTCAAGCTTTTATTTGCCACTACCAATAAGTTTTCCAGGCTCAAGTTCCTTCCCCTTAGATGGAACAAGCTCTTCATCAATGTGTGAGTGTTGTCCCCACTAGGCTCTCTTCTTTGCCGCGGAACTTTTATGACCAACACCTCTCCCTAACAAATCTTCATGAGGTAGTTTTTTCCATGGCCAATGACAAGGCCCCTAGTTGTGATGGCTTTCCTTGTGAATTATATAAAATGCTATGGGATATAATTGGTCTTGACCTTTTTCAAGTCTATAATGAAGCCTTTAACATTGGATCCTTGGGAGCTCACATTTCAAACAAATGAAATATCAAATGCATACCTATGGCTAATGATCCTAAGGAGTTTAGCAATTTGTAACCAGTCACTCTCCTAAACACTTAGGTTAAAGAAAGAAGTTGAGTATACATTTTGCGGAAGTCTTCCGCAGATGAAAAATGCTGCTTGGAACGAGTACCCATTTAGGATCGGGCTCCCAAAGAAAAACAAGTACCCATTATGAAACGGGTACCCATTATAAAATGGGTAACTGTTTGAAAAGAGTACCCGTTTCAAAATGGGTACCCGTTTTCTAAAAAATGAAAAAAAATAGCCATAGGCATGTAAAAAAAACTTTTTTCAAACGTGTACCCATTTTCAATTTTTTTTTAATTTTTTTACATGCCTATGGCTAATTTTTTTATTTTCTAGAAATAGGTACCCGTTATTTTTAAAACGAGTGTAACCCATTTATAATGGGCACCCATTATGAACGGGCACCCATCTATAACAGGTACCCGTTTCTAAAATTTTAAAATTTCAAACCCGCCAATTTGCATTGGTTTTAGGCTTGGAAACCTAAACCTTAGCTTTGAACCTACAACTAGGAGACCATGAAAACAGCAAGAGAAAAAACTAGTATCACCACTATGGCTGACAATTTTTATTTTAGAATATTTTAACGAAATTAAAACCCATTATAGATCTCAAAGTCTAGTTTTCAAATATGTAATTTATTTTACTATTGAACATAATTTTCTATTTATTATTTATTTTCCAAACAAACTACTCATAAACTTGAAATAATATAGGTTATTATTTTTTGAATAATTTTTTATTTTGAAAGTTTCTTGAAAAAAAATTATGTCTAACCAAACTAGACATCATTCTCTACATGATGAAAAAACAAATTAGTGAATTGATTAGTTTAGCTCAAATTATGTTGGTCGTACACGAGGGGTTTTAAAAAACACTAATTATGGCCATTAAAAAATTAATAAAAAAATATTTATCAAAAAATTACAAAAAAATATCCTGACCAAAATTCAACATCCTAAGAATCTTTCCACAAAAGGAATTAGAAAAATATATTAATTTAGGTCAAATTATGTTGGTCATACACATGCATGCTTTTGCAAAAAAATAAGGGACTTTTAAAAAGCCACTTTTTGTACATCCAATAAAAAACTAACTTACATCATCTGGGTATTAGCAAAAATTACATATTTAAAAACTAGAAACAAAATCCTACATTTCTTATTTTTACATCATCTTAATATTTTATGTGCAAGTGCTTCAAATTGTCACTCCAAGTATGACAAAATTTGAAAAACAGGGAAAACAATTCCACTTTTTGGCCAAAAAGTGAACTCATCATCTTGCACTTACCCACTTCTTACAAGATCATAGCCAAAGCTCTTTCACTATATATTCATCATCTACTTGTTCTTATCATCCATCTAGAGCAAAGTGGATTTATCAAAGGTTGCTACATTCTTGATAACATCATTACCATTTAGGAAGGTATGGAATGGGCTAGGTTGTCCAACACATCAACAAAGTATCGCACTTCTCTGATGTCACTTCCACCATATTAAAGTCTCCACATATAACCCAAATTGTTGTAGGCACTAAGTCAACAATCTAAAGCCAAAGATTGAATTATTCTACATCATTGGAAACATAAACATTAATTACCTCAAAAGAATGATTATCAATATTAAAGAGGGCCCTTGGTGGGGTTACATCCTTGTTCCACTAAGTGCGGCCACCATTTAGGAGAAAGAAAAGTAACAACACCATCACATCCAACCTCCTGGTTGCTACACAAAAAATGACTAGTGTATACACCTAAAAATGACACGACTATGTCTAAATAAATATTTTAAATATTTATTTCATTTCATTATTCTTCTATCAATAAATAAATAAATCAATTTATTTATTTGGTTCACATTTCTTGAAATATTAAATAAAATCATTTATTTAATTAAGTCCTTCAAATTCTTCTAAAATTATTCTAAATTAAATAATACCAGATTATTTAAATAATTCTTCTCATTCTCGACATTTAAATAAATCCAAATATTTATTTAAATTGTCTATTTCCTCCAAAATTGAATTAATACCAAAAATAATTCAATTAATCTATATACATATGTAATTAAATATTTTCATATTTAATTAGCTAATATTCTCTCACCCACATGTCCTATTTCTCCTTCAATCAGATTAGTTAACTCATCAATCAAATCTGTTAACTAATTAGTCATCTGAGTTCACTATTTAATCATCTTAGTCAACTCCCCAATCTATTCTGTTATCTCCCCAGTCTATTTTGTTAACTGATCAATCATCTTAGTTACCTCCTCAATCTATTCTGTTAACTCCCCTAATGCATGATGGAGAAAGACACTTGTCCTCTCCCTATTCGCGCACATCCTCTCAAATTTCCTCTACCATTGATCTTCTTATTCATTCTACACCATTGATCTTCTTTCTCACAAATCTATAAATACAACCCCTATTCCTCCATTTGAAGAATCCAATCTTTTTATAAACTTACTTTGCAGGAATCATAGTGCGCCTTTGGCACCAAATTACTCCATAGCTTGAGATCAATTATCACCATTATCATTGCATTGTGAAGATCCTCTTCATTGCAAACCTATCAACAACCATTCTCCATTGTCATCTTGGAAAAAAGCAAGGAAGTGCACCTTCTGAGGGCTCTATTCATACACAAGATCAATTCGAGATAGGCGACCAATGGAAGCTACAAAATAGAGAGGTTTGCAAGGTATTGTGTTCTTTGTATTTGATCTTATTTGTTTTATTTTCTATTGAGTTATTCGATTATATTGATATATTGATATTATTCCCATTTTTCTGATAAGATTTCTAGCACCCACCGTGGTGCCCTTGCCCCAATTTAACTTCAAAATTAAGTTTTTGTGTTAGAATTTGTACATAGGATGTTTCTGCGCATCCACTCACTATTATAGCGCATCTACTCACTGATACTGCGCATCTGTCAGATCTGTGCATTTACTCACTGTTTTGGCACATTTATTCTCTGTTACGGTGCATTTGTCATACCTACGCATTTGTTCACTGTTCTGGCACATTTATCCTCTGTAATGGCACATCTGTCATATCTGTGCATTTATTATGTGTTTCCACGCATATATTCTCTGTAACTGCACATTTGTATTTGCGCATACATTAACTGTATCTGTGCATTCATTCTGCTAGGGTTTTTGGGCTATTTCACGAGAAATTTCTAAACGCTAACATCATTTGCAGGAATATTCTTAGATCCACCTTGTAGGTTAAGAGCTGGTTAGGCATATAGTTGCATGGTTAACTCTCACATAGATCTAAATAGCAAAGGAAGTAATTGAGCTTGTTCATGCAAATCTCACTTAGATCTCAATAGGACGGGTGTAATTTGTACTTGTTGCATCACAACTTGAACATAGTCCCAACTAGGAGGATTAAAATTGAACAATTGCTTTCAAAAGCTTTTTCAAAGTTAACAAATCTTGTGTGCCCAAATAGAGTAACTCATTTAGTTTTTCTCTTTTTAACTAGGAGGAAAGAATCAGTGTTTTCCGTGATTTTGGAATGATGATAGGACTATGCTCTCCCCTTAACTGGGTGAACAAAATGCTAGAATCATCATTTCGCATGTGTTTCCTTTAGAGAGGCTTGCCCTTGGAATTCCTTCCTTCCAAGCGAGATGACCTTAAGTGGTAACGAGCTAACACCAAGCTCTTCCAATCCACTATAAATAAACTGTGTTTGAGGCGAAAGCTTCAAGCAACAAGTGTAGATTAGTTATACCGACAGCCAACCTCCCCATAAACCCCGCAAGGTGCAACCCTTGCAGGTTGGGAGACTCCATAATGGAGAGTAGTGCTGCCGCAAGTATAACCACTCGAACGGTTGCCCTTACTACATATCCATTGTTTGTAGAAGCCAAAATCCCCTATTCGGTGACACAGGAAGAAAACATTCTCCAGAGCCGTCCAACGTCATACACTCATTTAGTGTAGAGATAGGAAAGTTCAACTCTTCGGAGGAACTATAGCTTGGTATGCGTGAGAAGTGAGTGCCGTGGAGGGGAGCCGGTGCTACCAAGCTATTAGTTGTCTGCCTTTATGCAAGTGGCTAGTGTAAAAACCAAGTTGGAACTCATTGAATACTGTCCTGGCCAACCTTAGGATTTGCATGCATTGTAATCAAAAAATCAAAAAATAAAAAAAATTAAGAATCATGAAAATATTCTTTGTGTGTGATGTGTCTTTCTTGCCATAATCAAAGAAACAAGTCAAAAAAGAGCAACATTCAGACAAAGAAACTCAAAAACATTGAAAAACATGCCTTTACCAAGTCAAAAGCAGTCAAAATCAAGTAAAGTAGACAGATCTACGCATTTGCTTCATCCTGTTGCGCATTTGCTCCATCCTGTTGCGCATCTGTCTTCTGTTGCGCATTTACTTTGTTCTGTTGCGCATTTACTCGGTTCTATTGCGCATCCATTTTTTTTACCAGTCCTGCACTTTTGCTACATACAACTGTGCATCTGTGCTCTGTTCTGGTGCATCCGCTTTTCACCAGATATGCACTTTTGTTCCCTGTTGCCGTACATTTGCACTTTGTTCCTGCGCATCTGTCACAATGAGCACTTCCGTACAATTTTTTAGAAAAACATCAACCTTTTTGAGCACCCATTTCAGTCTTGTTTCAGTTTCTGAGATCAAATTAAACATGCAGTCACTTCTCCCATTCATTTCCGCAGCATACCCTCTTTTTCCATCATTCACCTCATCAAAATTTCACAAAAACTTGCCAAAAACAAGTCAAAGTATCAAAACCAGGTTACCACAAGGCAATTTATTGATCATATCAGACTCAAGCATCCCTAGTAAGTCCCCACTATCAGGATCTATCATCCTTCTCTCTCGTAACTTCACTAGTGTGTTTTGGTGCAAAGCTAGTTTCTACCAAGTAATCGGATTCCAATCATCCTTACTTTTGGCTACCATTTTGTATCGACCGACTTGTTTGACACCATTGATCAAAGAAAACCCTTGTCCAAATCTTATCACCACAAGTATCCCCTTCACTACAACCTGCAAACACACCTTGACAAAGCATCCAATTTCACCCCACTTCATTCCAAATCACCTTGCATGGTACTAACTAGATCACAGAAGCAAAAACAAATTGAAATGGCTGAAACATTCAACAAAATTGTATCCCCTCATGATAGTGAAGAGGAAATTTCTCACGAGGATGTACAAGAAGCTCTCCAAGATATAAAATTTCAACATATGATGGACAAAGTACTCAATCTAGACCCTAGCAAACTCTTTCTTCACCTAGCAAACCAAGGAGTTAAGCTGCCCAAAGACTTTGATGTCACAACATTGAAAGAAACCGAAGAGAAAAGAACTCATGAAGAGAGCACACGTGAGGAAAGAACCCTTGACACAGACAAAGGCAAGAAAACCACATACTCAACCACACCTTTAGATATGTTGACAAAACAAGTTCAAACCCTACAACAACAATTAGTGGACCTCCAAATAGGGACACCCACTAAACACTATTCTTTGGAAGATATCTCACCGTATCCCTTCAATAAGAGCTTGAAAATGATACCCTTTCCCCTTAGATTTGAAGTTCCAAAATTTGACAAGTATAGAGGAAAGGGTGACCCTAGAGACCACATCAGAGAATTCAGTGCCGCATGTCTAGAGGTTACCCACAATGAAACTTTTCTCATGAGACTCTTCCCTAGATCTCTAGGAGGGCAAGCCATGGAGTGGTTTTCTCGACTTCCCCCGGGTATCCGTACTTTTGATGAGTTAGTGAACAAATTTGTCACACACTTTTCATATAATATTGAATATGAGGTATCCATGCTTGACCTTTGCAACACAAAACAAAAGAGTGGTGAATCCTTTGTTGCTTTCTTACAAAGGTGGAGGCAACTTGCCAGCAAATGTCCTCATCATATACCAAAAAAACAAATGCTTGAAATGTTTGTCCATAATCTCAATCCCAATCTTAGCTACCAAATTCAAATCCAATGCCCTACCTCATTTACAAAAGTCATTGAGATGGGGTTATTCATCGAAAAAGCTATGATCACGAAAGGACAAATAAAATTGTTCAAAGACACTCCTAACTCAAACTATACCATGGATAAGTCAAAATTCTAGACCAAAAACAGGAATATCGTCAACAATGGAGTGGTTGATGCTAAAGTAATGGATCCTAAGCAACCAATTTTCAATCTCAAAGGAGCATCAAACAATGCAACACCGAGCAAACCTTCGTCAAACGAACTGAGACAATGGTACAACTTTCCTCCTAGACGAAAATTTACACGACTGGGGGAGTCATATGAATTTGCTTTGAGAAAGTTATTGGCAAACAATGAGATCACCCTTCCCACCATAAGCGACTATGAACCTCAAGTCAAACCTCCTTGGTGGAAGGATACCGATCTCTATGAGTACCATAGGGGCAAAAGGCCATAAAACTAATGACTTTATTTGCTTGAAAAATGTCATACAAGACTTATTAGACCAAAATCATGTGGGCACAAAAGATCATCCCTCTAACGAATCACACGTGGCATTCAAGGATCTGCTCCTTAACCATGACATGTCGAACCCTCATAAAAACAACAATAACAACCGACAAAATCACAATAACAGGAACAACGATGCTAACTACATGAATGTGCCATTCGCGTATACCGTTAATTATATAACAGAGCATATCCTGCAAATCAATGTGCTCACGTTTAACAAACAATCAGATTCCCAACACCAAATCTGATTACAATGTCACTACCTGTAGTGGGAAAGTCACCTTGCACACACTCCCTCCAAGGTCGTCATCCTCACCATCTACCCCCCACAAGTACAATGTCATTTACCAACTATGAAAAACTCCAGCCCATATATCCATATTAGAATTATTGCATCTATCGCCTTCCCACAAGGAGATTCTTGATAAAGCCTTAGTGGAAACCACTGTGCCCACCAACTTGGCCCAAGAGAAGTTTCAAGCCATGGTAGGTCATCTTATCTTGTCTAACATCCTATCATTCACTGAACAGGATGATCTATCTGTATCTCAACCCCATAACGCATCATTACATATTGAGGCCTTCATTAATAAACATCGCATCAAAAGGGTTCTCATTGATGGAGGAGCAGGTTTGAACATTTGCACGCTAAAATTAGTCCTTACATTGGGGTTCTCAGAAACTGTAGTGGATCCAAGAAAGAAGATCACAATAAAAGCCTATGATGAAGAAGAACGGACAACCAAAGGAACTGTGGTGTTACCGTTAAGAATTGGACTAGTGGAGAAAGAGGTTGTTTGCCAAGTCCTTGACAAGGAGCTCGCCTATAACATTCTCCTAGGTAGACCTTGGATACATGCCATGAAAGCCGTGCCTTCCACATATCATCAATGTATCAAGTTCCCTCACAATGACCAAAAGATCACCATCCAAGGTGACCCTGATCCTTTTCAACATTGTAACAATATCCAACCGAAGCCAGATTGCATCATCCCTAATAATAGAGCTTCCATATCTCCCACCTCCCAGCATGATCCTGGCTCCCAAGCTTCCACATCCAAGGCCAAAGAGCAGAAAGTCAAGATTAAAGAAACAATGGTAGGAGAGTACTCCATTCAGCATTCCTTTAGTGTAGCCAAAATGCCTTTATCTTTGAAGTCCTTTGGGTGACCTACACCCTTCCCAAAACCATCTGCTCCTCCTGAACCTCCCAAAGCTCCCTTTGTCAAATGGGGCACCCTATCAGATGAAAGAAAAGAAATAGATGTTCTGCAATGGCTCTACATAGATGAAGATGACGCACTGCAAGACAAACAACCAAAGCTCCCAATAGAAATCTATGGGCATGGTCAATCTGTCTTACACAGAATGGGCTATGAAGGACAGGGTCCCATTAGCCTGAGAAAAGAAGGAATAATTGAACCCATTCAACCCTCTTCATCCTCTTCAGCTCGAGACATAAGAGGGCTTGGATACAAAGACAATGGAAAAGGTAAAGCTAAGGCTACTACTTATTTTGTGGAATAGATCCACAACCCCCAAGAGGATAATGATATAGATTCTAACGAGTATGAATGAGATGACCTTTCAGAACATTCCTATGAAGACAAAGGAATCGATATCGTTCGCACCTATACCCCCCACCATGAGGGACAAACGCTAAGGCCTAGACCGGTAGAGTGTGATTCACCCATTCCAAAGAGAACAACTTACGAGGAAGGTCAGAGTTCTCACGAGATAAATAATATTGAGGAGAGTACCATCATAGACCTTGTTTCTATCACTCCCAATCTTGATCACATATCCATCCTTACCATCACACCCACAAAATCAGATCAACCTATCGATCCCATCCCCCTGGTACATCTTGAGCTTATCGATTGGTATCTACAAGGAACCCCCCAACTAGACGTGTTCCAGAATGATGATGCCTACATTGATTACATGGAACTAAGAGACCACCTGCCTGTGGGAGATCATAAAGTTGGCTTTGCCATAGAACTCAATACTATCTAGCTTATTTTGGAGAGGGTGCCAAGCCTTCCAATCACAAAAACATAAAAATAAAAAATGGATCTAATGGTGAAAACCACTCTGCGGCAGTGTCAGATCCCAAAAAAGTAAAAATAAAGGACGCATCTGATGGTGAAAACCTCTCTGAGACACCAGATGATGGAAGGCTTGACACTCTTCTCAACAACATGTATCAGGAGAAGTCATAAATTGTGGTAGAACCTACAGAACCTGTTGACATCGGCACATAAGGTAACCCAAAGATCATACACTTTGTCAAGTCTCTATCACTGCTGGAAAAGATGAAATTTGTACCCTTATTCAAAAGGAAATAGGTCAACTTTGCTTAGTCCTATGTAGATATGCCCGGGTTAGATCCAGACTTGATCTTGCATCATCTACCACTAAATCCTGGAGTTAAACCTGTTAAACAAAAACTTAGGAAAATGTATCCACATGTCGCATTACTAGTCAAAGAGGAACTAAAGAGGCTACTGGATGTCCGGTTCATCAGAGCAATCAATTATCTAGAGTGGGTATCAAACATTGTACTAGTATCAAAACCTGATGGAAGAGTCAGATTGTGTAATGACTTCTGAGATCTCAACAAGGCCTGTCGCAAAGATGATTTCCCATTGCCTAACATTAACATCATCGTAGACTTGACAGATGGACACACTATGCTCTCTCTTATAGATGGTTTCTCTAGATACAACCAAATCATAACAGCGCCAGAGGATCAGGATAAGATGACATTCACATGTCCATGGGGTACCTCCTGCTGAAATGTCATGCCATTTGGGTTGAAGAACGCAGGAGCCACATACCAAAGGGCAATGACTACTATCTTCCACAACATGATGCACATCACCATGGAAGACTATGTGGACGACATCCTTGCCAAGTCACTTACAAGGGAATCTCACTTAGATGTCCTAGAGAAGGTCTTTCAGCGGCTGGAACAATTCAAGATCCGATTGAATCCGAAAAAGTGTGTTTGGGGTCACCTCCGACAAACTCTTGGGTTTCATAGTATCAGCAAATGGAATTGAGGTTAATCCTACGAAGGTCAAAGCTATCATGGAGATGCCACCACCAAGGAACATCACCCAACTACGGTCTTTACAAGGAAAATTACAGGCAATCCGTCAGTTTATCTCACAACTGGCGGACAAGTGTCAACCTTTCACTCATCTCTTGCATAAGAATAGTCCATTTAGATGGGATGAGAAGTGTGAAGAAGGATTTCACAAACTGAAAGAGTATCTCATGAATCCACCTATCTTGATGCCACCTATCCAAGGCAAGACACTATATCTTTACATATCTCTACATTGACAGCTCTGGGAGCCCTTTTAGCACAACAAGGCTATGAAGGCAAGGAAAGGGAAATCTACTACATCAGTTGCACATTGGTGGGGTATGAATTGCAATATTCTCAAATCGAAAGATCTTGTCTTGTTGTGGTTTTGCTTCCCAAAAACTACGCCATTACATGCTTGCACATTCCATCAAGCTAATTGCAAAGATTGATCCACTAAAGTACTTGTTGAGCAAAGCAGCTCTAACAGGCCACCTAGCTAAATGGGTAATGCTACTAAGTGAGTATGACATAGAATATGTGGAAAGGAAAGCTATCAAAGGTTAGATCATCGTAGATCAGTTGGCAGAAGCAACATTACAAGATACCACTCCAATGACATTTGAGTTTCCCGATGAATCAATTTTCAATATCACAACACATTCATGGAAGCTATACTTTGATGGCTCTTATACAAACCATGGATCGGGGGTAGGATTCTTATTGGTCACTCCTCAAGGCGACACAATACCTAAGTCTTATCATCTACTTTTTCCTTGCACAAACAATATAGCAGAGTATGAGGCCTTAGTCATTGGTCTTAAGATGGCAGCAGAGTGGAAAGTGAAAGAGATACATGTCTATGGAGATTCGCAACTAGTGATCAACCAAGTGAATGATGACGATCAGACGAAAGATGACAAGCTAATACCATACAAGCGTATGGTAGATGACTTTAAAGGATATTTTGTGATAATCTCCTTTAAACAGATCCCTCGCATTGAGAACAAAGTAGCAGATGCCATGGCAACCATCACCTCGCTTCTCGAGATACCAGAGAATGAGTCATGTTTTGAGTTCTTGGTGGAGTCAGTCATGCAACTAGCTTACAATGACCCCAAAACATAATCCATTTGCCTCCTAGTTGGATCTAATTTACCCTTGTATGGTAAAATTTACACTTCCCTCAAGGATAACACTTTACCAGCTAATTTATCCAATAACCAATGCCAAACCTTTATCCGCCAAACATCCCGTTATACCATTATTGTCGATACCCTCTACCGCTAAGGTATGGATGGTACTGTACTCAGATGTCTTGAATGTGATGAATCTCAAACCACCTTACGAGAAGTACACGAAGAAATTTGCAGATCACACTGTAGTGGTCCTACCTTAGCTGAGAAACTCATGCGTTTGGGATACTATTGGTCGAACATGGAGAGATATTCGTATCATTTTGTCTAGAAATACAAACAGTGTCAGATTCATGGTAACCTCATCCATGCACCGGCTCAGGAACTACGACCTTTAACGACACCTTGGCCCTTTTGTCAGTGGGGACTCGACCTTGTGGGCAAAATCCACCCTCCATCATTCAACAGCCACAAGTTCATCATAACCGCCACTAAGTATTTTCCCAAGTGGATTGAAGACATCCCACTCACCAATGTGATAGGCAAACAAATTGCCTCCATCCATAATTACCTCATTTGTCAATACGAAATTCCCTCATCCATAGTCACAGATAATGGAAGACCCTTCAAAAACCTGGATGTTCAAGAGCTCTGTGACAAATTCCATATCCAACACCACTTCTCTACCCCATACTACCCATAAGGCAATGGTCAGGCAGAGGCATCCAACAAAACCATCTTGAAAATCCTCAAGAAAATTGTCAACGACGCCGGCTATGATTGGCACATGCAACTAAATCCCGCTTTGTGGGCCTATCAAACCAACATACGCATCCCATAGGTGCCACCCCATATGCCCTTGTCTACGGCTCTAAAGCCATTTTGCCCATCGAGGTTGAGTTACCATCTTTGCGGGTGTCGTTAAAAGGTCTTATAACTGATGAAGACTACAAAGTTTCTAGACTACAAGAGTTAGAACTGTTAGAGGAGAAACAACAGAATACTTTCAACCATCTCAAAGCCTACCAACAAAGAATGTCATGAAGCTATAACCCTAGAGTTTGTCCAAGGGTATTTAATGTTGGTGATCTAGTGCTCAAAGAAAATCCCTACAATCAGCAGGATCGGGAGAAGAAAGGGAAATTTGAACCCAACTGGCTTGGTCCTTATGTAATCATTATTGCCTATGGATCAGGAGCGTACCAGTTAGCTACATTAGAAGGTGACCTATTCAATGACCCAATCAACGGTATGCATCTTTGTTGGTTCGATACCTAGAGAACTCCAATGTAAGAGGGGCAAAAAGCAAAAAAATAAAAAAATGAAGAAACAACAAAAAAATAGCCAAAAAAAAAGAAAAAAAAAGAAAAACAACAAAAAAATTGTCCTCTGGTGAAAACCTGGTAAACAGGCGCCTTGGATGGATACCATCATGAAAACCTAGCAAACAGGCGTCATGTGTATTTCAAAAATGTTGCAATAAAAGCAAAGTAGTGAAAACCTGGCAAACAGGTGCTCTTTGCGATGAGAACCGCTTCCTCCATCTTTGGGAAACCATCACCTTGCATCCATCCCTCCTACCATCATCCATCATCCGATCGTATCCATTTCACGAAACCACCTAATGATAACCTATCATGGCTTGATACTCTATCAACTTTGTTGCCTTACAACCTAAGGTTTATCCAGTATCCTATCCATAGTGTCAGCTTGTCATAGTGTCCATCGTCGGTATCTTATCATCCCAAACTATGTCGCCTCTACGTCTTCATGAAGGCAAGGCCATCTTGTATTGATGCGCCCCCGAGGCTCCTTGCCCATCCATTCCATACCTTATCACCCATCCCCTGGTCCTTCCGCATCTGCACCATTTGTCGTCGCCAAGGTCCTAGGTCCACCAAGTTCACCCTGAACTACGTTGCCTCTGTGTCGTCACGTAGGCAAGGCCATTTAGCAATGAGCCCCCGAGGCACTAGGTCAGTCCCTTAGGGCCCATCCCATCGAGTCTACCATAAGCATCTCACAGTTTTTCATCCATAATAAACTAGAAACCTCTAATTGACTGGGGGCAAGTCCTTGACTTGGTTACGGAGTTGGATTCTGCAATGCCACATGTTCTAAGAGGACACCAATAAGGATTGTGATACCTTTCACTAGACACACATGCGCAACAAAGCATGCTTCCAAACATAAATTTTGATGCAAGACATCAACCTATCCAAAGCAAAACAAACAAGTGCCTAAACACTCAAAATGATTTTATCTAAATTATGGCAAGAAGACACATCTAATGCAAGAAGGTTTTATGTTTGTAAAGAGGTTATGTCACAAAGTCTTGATTTTTGTTATTATGTCTTTCTATGCTACTCAAGGATGTCAAAGACTAGAGAAGCTATGATGGGGGCATAATCATTCTATTTGTTTGCTTCTTGTGGGTTTATCTTTAGTAATGTGAAGCCTTGTCTAAAGACATGATCAACAAAAGATCATTGAGGACATCAGAGGTCTAAACATGAAATAGGTGTAATCCTTGTCTATTGATATGCAAGAAATACTTAGATCATCTAGATTTAATTTTGACTAGATGCTTGTATTAGCTTGCTATATCAAAATCTATGTAAGGGATACTCAAGTCATCCTGGTTTAATTATACCTAGATGCTTGTATTTTCTTACAACATGTTAAAAACACAAAAATAACAAAAACAATCACCTAATGATGAATCAAGCACTTCAAAATACTTGTAATATCAAGATGAGAATCCACATCCATAACATATCCAATCGCATTTCACATGCCATCCATAAAATAAATATTTTGTTCAAAGTGCCAGTGTTTGCAAGTGCAAAGCTTGTGGTTCCTTCATTCGCATTTCTTCTATCAATCACATTTCTGTCTATCATTGTATCTTTCATCGAGTCTCTTCTACCTTGATTGAGTATGTTGACATTCCTTCTGAATCAGCATTAGGGTTTGCCACTTCTAATGCACAGGCAGATTCAGGCCAACTGAATACAGGAGGTTGCGTGAGCTCCTCCCCTTCACTTCTGGTTCTGCTGCACCAAGGGGGGTATCCCTATAACTCAAGATGTAACCTTGACTAGCTCAAAGATAGAAAGATCTAACTTGACAACAATAGGCAGAATACTCTCATGTATGGACCAAGATCCGCATGATAGATCACAAGGCTGGCAACATTCTTGGACATGATGTCTGGTTGGGTATGAGAGCATGCAGGGGGTTCCTAATCCTACTCCTACAACTAACAGGTGGAAGTATGAAGTGTTTTGATATGAATTTGGATGCAAAGCTGGACATGGTGTATAACACAAGAACACAGCATGATTGGTGCCTATCCAGGGCTTGGAGTCGGTAGACATACACCTGTGAATGATCAGCATAAATAGCTAAAACTGGATTTCAGGGGGATACACATGATATCTGCCTTACAGATATCTCCCAATATAGAGTGTTGAGCTATCTCTACTTATGGCATCCCTACTGCAGTATACCCTTCCCAATGTTCAACCTGAAAACAGTTTAATCTGCCCCTTGAGCAGAGGTCAAAAGATCAGACATTCAACATAGGAATTCTATGCTCTAGAATCTAAACATAAGCAAACATCCAGATCCAGAAGAAGGATACATGCAATACTGGAGACAGAATTAACACAACACATGCTAAGGTAGCATTACTCATATAAGATCAACCATGAAACCAGTGGATTCATGCCAAGTCCTACAACAGGAGATACATAAACTCACAAGAAAAACTGTACAGAGCAACCAGATCAGCTGGTTTTGGATTACAGAGCCAAAAATCTACAACTTTCAACAACCACAAATGAACAACACAACCTGCTTATAACAGCCAGGTAGGTGCTCAGCAATTAATTACAATGTTGACCAAAATTTCGCCAGATACACAGTATCATGAAAATGGCGCTCAAACACAACCAGATTGGCGCCCAAACTTGAATGCAGCAGGTAGGGGAGGAGACAGGAAGATTTTTCGAGCCTTGCGCCGCCGCCTAGGGATTCAGATCTTCAATCAGGTACAACATTCGTTCACGCCATCGCCCATACCTCTGCAACAATTGCCATTGATGGCGCACCAACCCGCGGCCTCGGGAAGAACATCAAACAGACAGTCGCAACCGCTTCCCGCCGAGATTCATCATCATGATATTTGAAAATGCAGGATAACAATATCCCACATGCACCCCGCGATGACCTCAATAACACTTTATATACTAGGTCATGAGCATATATCATGTCGGTGCTTTTGCTCCTGACGACATTAGTATATAACCTCATCATCATCATCCCTCAGCAGCATGATATCCTGTTGTTCGAAATATCACCCTGACGTCATCAACATCTCGCAATACAAACCGCATGATAATCGCCTTCATCGGCTCAACCTGATCCATCGGAGAAACATCCTCCTGCTGAGCTTATTCTAAAAGTCTGGCCGATGAACATCCTGATGACGTCATCATCATATCCTGCTGACGTCATCATGATATCTGCTACTGCGCACCTCCTCATATCCGGATGACGTCATCATCATGTTTGCAAATATCAGGAGGTCTCTTCAAGATGATCAATGTTAGAAATACGACCCCCCCGGACCTTGATGACGTCATCATCATATTAACATCATCATGATATTCGGAAGACAACCGGATATTTGGAAATATCCTCCTGATGTGAAAATATCAGGTTGCACTGTAGCTCCTCTGTAAGATCGGGGCGAAAACTGAATATGATGATGCTGCTTGAAAAGATCACCCCCAGTAGATAATGCGCGAAGCTAGTAGGCGGATATCTCCCTGATATCAGCATCATCATGATGCTCGAGCAAACATATATCCGGGTGATATGAAAATATCACCCCTTCCTTCGGAATATCATGATGCAGATAGGCAGAGAAAAAGATATCACCCTGAGATACGGATGACGTCAGCATCATCAGGATGGGAAACAAAGAACAAGAAGTGATACAACATCATCAGGATGATATTGACTAAGATCATCCTGACGTTCCAAAATATGATGACCCTAGTGAATATCGGGTCGCACTTAAAACTCTTCAACATCATCCTCAGGATGATCATAACCAAGATCACCCGATGATAGAAATATCACCCCGGCGAAATATCATGAAGGCAGAAAATATGATGACCTCCGCAAGCAGCAGGATGGAAACTGGAAATATGATGATGATGAACACGACCCTTAGGAAAAAACAAGTTAGGTCGAGCAATTCAAAGAATAAGCAACATCATCATCATGCTCGCGCAAGGTGATAAATGGAAGATCACCGGAGACTTTGAAGAATCACCCTCGCAAGCAGATCAGGGCGCACTGTAGCTCGTCAGCATCATCATGATAAAAACCAAACATCACCCGACAGTTGAAATATGATGATGACGTTGAAAAACAAGTCGACGAGGAACATGATGATGCAGATCATCATTGAAGACAAGATGATGATGATGACCTCCTCCTCAGGAAAATATGATGCTGCAGTTGAAAAATGCTGAGGAGGTCCAATACTTAGAAAAAATGGGCAAGAAGATAAAGGCTTCAAATGAAGAAACCTCCTGATCATGACAAATCAACCCCTGGTCAAAATGAGTGTCAACAGAGTACACTTGGACATAACAAAAACATAGTATCATATTGCATTTCATATTAAGTGAGATAGTCATTAAGTTGATTAGATCATTTGCATACATATAGGTGCATTAAATCATACATATCATCAGTTTGCATTTCATATTAGGTGAGATAGTCATTAAATTGATTAAATCATTTGCATACATATAGGTGCATTCCATATACATTTGTAACAACATAACATAGATGCATACATAGTATCTCATCAGAAAACCATCAAAAACATAGTTGTCAGTAATCATCTCATACCATTTTTACATAACAGATGTTGCACATTAGATATCATAACATTTGCATAACATATAAACATAACAAATAGTGTGCATCCATGATCATCACATAACGATAAAAATACATGTAGGTCATCATAACCGCATCATCATATATAAACATAAAACACAAAAGTGTCCATAACAAATAGTGTGCATCCATGATCATCACATAACAATAAAAATACGTGTAGGCCATCATAACTGCATCATCATATATAATCATAAAAACATAAAAATGTCCAAGTGTACAATATCAGTCCATCATCCATGAGTCAAGTCACAAAGGGGTGTATACATACATCAAAATAATAAATGATACATGTCTCAATAGCTGTCCAATAAAAGTGATATATACATAATCTGGCTATCCACGAGCCATCAAAAAATGTGTGTACAAAGCAAAACTCCATATAGAATCACAGCTAACCCTGCTGTCGTGAGATGCTACTCCCGACATTGTCCCCTCCCCCTCCTCCACTTCGGCCTGTCCCAGACTGTTGTGGGCCCATGCCCGAAGCTACCAACTATGAACCACCTGCCCTCCGCGAGGACACAACCACTGACTGGCTCATGTAAATCAGTGCCCTCTCATCTGCTGGCTCTGCCTCATGGTATAAACCTCTGTAGTACTGTATCTGAGCTCGCGCTGTAGCTAACTCCCCCATCACCTGTGTCACTTGAGCCTGAGCCTGTGTCAACTATGTCACAAGCAGTATTGTTGCTGCATCAGTACCCAGAGCGGCTAGGGTTGCATCTCTCTCTCTCCTGTCAGGGCCTATACCCTAGCCAATGCTACATCTCTCTCACCTGTCAAAGCTTGTACCTTGGCCAGGGTGACATCTCGCTCTGCAATTATGCCGGCAATGATCCCTACATCCCCCTCTCTCCAAGCCTCCGTGGCTCTCAACTATGCCCTCAACTGTCTCACCTAGCCTCATAACAGGCCTACTGCATCCCCCTACACCTGCTACTGTGGGTCAGGATGATCAGGTGCCTGCGACACCTGAGGAACCACTGCTTGCTGTATTGCCAGCTGAACCACTACCTGCTGGGCCATCTGTTGTGCCTCCTGCTAGGGTGGGACTTGCCCCACTCTCTACCGCTGTCTCAGTCGACCATCACCTCCATCATCTCCTCCGTCTCCTCGGCCTCCACCATCTCCTCCTCTCCTCCTCCTCTGCCTCCTCCTCTAACTCAACCTCCATCCTCCTCCTCCTCTAACTCAACCTCCTCTAGGCAAGGAGCTAACTCTCTCGGACCTGAATACCTCAGGAACGGGTGTGCAGCAAACCACTCCTCAAAATCCTATATCATCCCTGCATCCACTATCTCCCTCCTCATCGGCCATGCCTGATAGGAAATCTAGAGAAAATCTACCTGGGCATCCTCGTATGAAGCCACTGGTCCCCATCGTGGACCCTGTGGCATACCTTGAACCTGCCCAAACTATCAAAGGACACGGTTGACTATGTGCCTCTCCAAAATGTGTGGAGTCTGACCAATCAACCATCATGTCTAAAACACATAGGGTAGCTCATCGGCCTCATCATCCCATACCTCACACTTGAGGTATGGTCACCACACAACTGCATCCACATTATCCAACTGGTGGCACCAGTACTCCAACTTACCCAGCCTATGTTGAGTAAGTACACCTGAGTATCCATAAGAGTAGGGCTCATCTAGCTGTCGATGAAATGTGACTATAGGTCGTGTAACTGCAATGTGCTCCTAGGCCCAGAACTATAAAAGTGAAACCCCTACAGACAGACTAGCTGCTCCACGATAGACAACCTGATGCATATCATGGTACAGATAGGCAAGAACACAGACACCCCAAGCAAAATAGGTACCCTCAGTCAACATCCTCTCTAAGGTCTGACCCCAGCCAACTAGAAAACCATGTGATCTCCGATCAGGGCATACAACACCTCCGATCAAGCCAGCCACAATCCCAGGAAAGTAGTCGTAGTAATCATACATGTCCTGCCAACTGATAACTGACCCCGCTATGTCAGGATCATCAAAAACCCTCCTACACTTAGCTAACCCAGCGTCACACTGAGGGTCATACTCTACCTACTCCCCTACTATAGGTAAGTGCGGGATCCTGTACACATCCTCCAAAGTAACGGTGATCTCACCAGTGGGGAGGTGGAATGTCCCATCCTCACCATGGAAGTGCTCCACCAGATAAGTCAACAAACTGAGGTTCATACGAACCTTGGGCATGAAGCAAACATAGTATAAACCAATCGCATCGAGCACCAGACGATTTGCCTCTATCAGCATGTGTCATCACCGCATTGTAACAGGAAATTGCTCCTGCGACATGAGAGTGTCAGAAATATCTTCCTGCAATCAACAAAGCAATGCGTCAACCATAATCGTATCAATGCAAACCTGCTCAACTATCAAACCTACCAAAATCACTTACTTAACATATCAAATTGATCAAACCAAGCATATCATCTCTTGTCTAGATTCCATCAATCTTGGAGATCGCTTATCAATTGTGGCATCGATCAAGATGCCAATTGAGTCAATTTCGCTAAGTACCTAACTATCCTAAGCAAATGCGTCGTTCCAGGTGGCATTTGTGCAATATCCAAGCAAATGTGCAGCTTCATAATGCATGCGCCGCCAAAAGGAGTAAATGCGCGGTTCCACAACAAATGTGCAACTCTGCTCCACAAATGTGCAGAAATAACATGTGTAGCAGAACAACTTAAATGCGCAGCAACATAACACATGCGCAGAAACATAAAACAAATGCGCAGCAAGAAAACGTAAATGCGTTGAACTGAAACATATGTGCGGTTTTGGGGCACAAATGCGCCGAACTACCAAGCTGCGCATTTGCTCTCCTCTCTTTGACATGCATTTATTGCACTAATAAATGCACCTAGCCTAAAATTGACGACATACGTACCGGGGGTCCTACCTCAGCTGCTCGCCTGAATCGTCGAACTCGCTCAAAACGATGCTCCTCGTGTGGAATATCCATCTCTCTACTGATTGCTCTAGCTCTTGCGCTTTGCAAAGCTCCTACTAGCTCTCACCAAATGACAAGTGTGCAAATGACTAGAATTGTGGACCCAGCTTCTTAATATAGACATGTCAGCCTACCTAGCCGTGTGGTGACTTGGCCTGCTCTTTGGATCCTTTCTCCGTCATCTTTCTCAAGATGAAGCCTGTTTTCTCCACCATTTCGGGCGTTATTTAACCTATCTCATCGTGAGATTGTCCGTCTCACGCCACCCAAATTTTCTTCCCATCCAATCTCCTGAGGGGGCATCCTAGCGTCATACAAACCTGTACCAAGGGCAAACTTGGGCATGTATCAAATCGTAGAAATTTATACTTCTTTGAAACAACATGATAAAACACATTGCATCAAAGAGGGGCAAAATATATACACCTAAAAATGACACGACTCTAGCTAAATAAATATTGTAAATATTTATTTCATTCTAAATTCCTCTATCAATAAATAAATAAACCAATTTATTTATTTGATTCATTTTTCTCCAAAGAATTAAATAAAATCATTTATTTAATTAAATCATCCAAATTCTTCTAAAATCATTCTAAATTAAATAATACCAAATTATTTAATTAATTCTTCTCATTCTGTATATTTAAATAAATCCAAATATTTATTTAAATTATCTTTTTCCTCAAAAATTGAATTAATACCAAAAATAATTCAATTAATCCATGTGCACATCTAATTAAATATTTTAAATATTTAATTAGCTAATATTCCCTCACCCACATGTCCTATTTCTCCTCCAGTCAGATTAGTTAACTCATCAATCAAATCTGTTAACTAATTAGTCATTTGAGTTCACTGTTCAATCATCTCAGTCAACTCCCCAATCAGCCCACTTATCTCTCCAATCAATTATGTTAACTGATCAATCATCTCAGTTAACTCTTCAATCTATTCTGTTAACTCCCCTGATGCATGAAGGAGCAAGATACTGGTCCTCTCCCTATTCGTACACATCCTCTCAAATTTCCTCTACTGTTGATCTCCTTATTCATTCTACACCATTGATCTTCTCTCTCACAAATCTATAAATACAACCCCTATTCCTCCATTTGAATCGATCCAAGCTTTTTATAAACTTACTCTCTAGGAATCACAGCACGCCTTTGGCACCAAATCACTCCATAGCTTGAGATCAATTATCACCATTATCACCATTTTCATTTTCATTGTATTTGAAGATCCTCTTCATTGCAAAACCTATCAACAACCATTCTCCATTGTCATCTTGGAAAAAAGCAAGGAAGTGCACCTTCTGAGGGCTCTATTCATACACGAGATCAATTAAGATAGGCGACCAATGGAAGCTACGAAATAGAAAGGTTTGCAAGGTATTGTGTTCTTTGTAGTTGATCTTATTTGTTTCATTTTCTATTGAGTTATTGGATTATATTGATATATTGATATTATTCCCATTTTTCTTATAACAACTAGCTAGCCATATGACACAACAAACAATGGAAAGAAAAATGCTTGAAATTTTTACATCTTACTAATAGAGAATGTCTAGGTTTACAAATCTTTGTTGAATGTCCCACATTGTATATTTTCTTGTGAGGTCTATCAGACCTTGAACATTCCATGAGAGAAAATTGATTTATGAAGACAATCCAAAGGCATATCATCACTATCTAGCTTATCTAGAGCTACATAGCTATTCTACAAGAACTTTGCTTCCATTGATGGGTTAAAACTTCTTAGTTGTAAAACTAGTGTGAAATTTCTTTGCTTATTCAAAATATATTCTCCATCTTCCAGAATCTGAGCTAGATTACAAGAACACTTTGAAACTACTCAAGGAGAAGGGGAAGGAGATCTAACCAACACTTCTATTTGAGATGACAACATAGTAAAAAATGGTGTTTGGAAAAATCTAGGTTTATTCACCTCTTTAAATGACTCCTCATGGAATGACGATATACTAACCTCATTCCCCTTATCTAGAGGTTTTGAAATTGAAATACCAGGAGTCTTTGGTGGCACCCCACTATTAGCAAGTGGGTTTTTTGGCCCATTATTTTGGTTGTTCTTGTATTTCCCCATCATTGTCCATCCTTGTTCCTTTATTTGAGTGTCATTTAAAGGCTTGGGGCCAAGGTTGGCTCTAGGTGTAACAAGGGGACAATCCTTGATCTTGTGTTCTGAGGATTGGCCCTTATAGAAAGTGTTGTGTAGGTTGAGATAAATGACTCATTGACTATTGCACATTTGGCTAATATGAATGCCAATCAATTCTTTCAGGTCTTTAGAAAGATCTATCTCAATGCAAACATGTTTTGTGGATGAGAAAAAAAGAATTTGTTGGGATCAACACAAATGAAATGGCCTAAAGAGGTAGCAATGCAATCCAAGAAAGGCCAACAAGGAAAAGTCAAACCCAAGAATTCAATCCAAATAGGGACCCAAAGAGCTCACTCCTTTGAGACAACAAAGTCTCAGTTTCGAGGTGTAAGAACTAACAAAGAACTACACACATACCAAGGGCCATGTTGGAGAATAGCTTTAGCATGGCTTGCTTCCACGAACCTAAAAAGGAATAACTCCTTAGTGAGGTTTTGGATGATTTCAAGTTGGGTTAACCTATTCTTGAAGCATTCTTTGAAAGGGGATCCTCCTGACAAAATAACCCATTAAAATAAAAATTTCTAGCCATTTACAAGCACTATCAAATTTTGGAATAGGAAATATCACATCAGCTAGGGTTTTAGAAGACATATACCTAGAGAAACACTTTCAGTACAAACTTTCAAGTATGCTTTTGAGGGGGATTCATTCCCTTGTGCTTTCAAACAAACAACTCTAGCATCAACTATTGGAATGTTGAAATTTGAAGTCATTTATTTAAGAAAAAAAACCACCCAGAGGTGAGAAAAATTAAAAGGCTTGCAATAAATGTAAGAGTAGACTATTTCTTTCTCAAAAAGAGAGTAGTACGACATAAAAGGGTGACAAAAAACACTCAAGACATGCAAGCCAAGCCAAGCACTAAACCTAGTAGAGCTCATTCTAGGGTGAATCCACCAATCATCAAAAGAATGTCCAAATGGTACACTTTTAGCATATATTTTTTCTCCTTTTTCCATCCTTTCTACCATTATTTTTCCATCCATTTGCCTCAAAAGTACTTATGCTACTATGATCTAATCTCTTAAAAATATGAAATAATTTATTAGTTTTCTTGTTGAAATAATTTATTTGCTTGTTAAAAGTTTCTATATGTGGTTAATTGGTTGGCTTTGGCTTCTCCACTATTGTCCCACAACTTGCTCCAAGAATACCTCATGTAGTTGTTGTGATATAATAAAGGCTATAGAACCTATTTTATTAATATGGGCGCTCACAACCCAATTTCAGCATCCACATGAAGGAGAACTTTGTTGGGCATCATATTATTGCCTTGCAACTTACTAAAAGACATGATAGAACGTGGTGATAAAAAAACCAACCTCTAGCACATAGCAACAACCTCTAACACACCATAATGGCTTCTAGCATGTCATAATGCCTCCATCTCATCACCCAACCACTAAGAGGTGGGTGAATAAGTTTTTTTTGTACATTTAATTAAGTTTAGGGGGTTTTGTTTCTCTATTGTTGCCTGATTTGATTAAATCAGATTTGGGGACTATTATTGTAACATTTAGTTTTCTTCTTCTTAGAAATAAAGATAACAAGCTAAACAATAAACATAATAATAGAAATATAGAGATCACATACATACATAGAGGGAAAAAACAGAACAACAGTGGAGAAGAACTCCATTGTCTTACAACAATCTTTAATTATCGCATGATGGTTGTAACAACATGTGATGAATAAATTGAGTTGTTTGTTCTAAGAAAGTTTTCAATAAAGAGTTGAGAAGGTAAATTGCAATTGTTGTTGGTAGGAAAGGACTTGCTTACCTAGCAGTGCTACTTTTCCATCTTCTCCATTTTATTTTCTACATGTGTGTGAGTGTTTTACTTTTGTATATGTGTGATTTACTTCTACACTATGTTTAATAGTAAATCTCATTTATAGGGTGTTGTGGTTCGGTTTACTAGAAAGTGTGTTGGACTGTTGGCACTCCTAGAATAAACTTAATATTTTAAAATGTTCCTTGTTTTCAAGCATGTGTAATTTTGAATAGTTAAACTAGTTTACTTTCATCATTCCCTCTCTTAGTTGTAGTTAGTCTTTCTCATTTCTATCATTCTTCTATTCTCTCTTATTCCCCCACCTAGGTTTGCATCCATTTAGCTACACTTTGCGCAACATGTGTAGCTCTAAACATATACTTTGCCATGGCATAGTCACATGCTAGCATCCTTGGTTCGACAGAGGCATAATACAAACACATGATTTTACAAACCCGTCACAACTGTGTAAACATTATTGTACAACTACCTCCAAAACAATTAAGATTCCAAAAGTGTTTGTACATTTGTTATGTTAGTAGTTGTTGCGGCAATCACAAATGAAGGTACCAAATGTATTTTATCATATCTATTAGACTTATTTTTCAAGGCTTTTTTACCTGGCCTAGAGAAAAATGGGTGTGCTTATGGCCACATCCTCACATTTTTTTATCAACCAAACAATAAATAGAGAAATGATGTGTCATAGCGATGTAGACACTTTCCATCTTCTTAAGACTCTACTCAAGAATTATATTAACTCAATCTGCTAAAGGATGAATTATAGTAGGAAAAATAACAGTAATACAAGTTTATGTTTAGTATTTAGAATAAAAATGCAACACAACATCTAGAGGGGAAAACTTGTAGTAAAATAGAAACTTCCCAAAGTATCTACAACAACCTCCTCTAATCTCATAAACTTGGACTTGTGTATAATTACTTTGCCAAAGATACATTTAGGCTCAAAGTAATCACACCTGGCTATGGTGGAAGCGGATGTTGTGCATGTTAAACCTTTTCCAACCAACGTTATTCTTATCACTCCTGGCCAGACTACCAACATCCCTTTGATAGCTCTATCTTAGCTATGGGAACAATAGCTTCTGATAACTCTACTAGTGCTAGAATTTTGGAATATGTTTCCAATGTGATCGTAGCTAATTCATCCTCATTCCCCTCTTACAACCATTTGCATTTTTCACATCATGACATAACTCCATCTTTCCATCCACACCCATATCCAAAGCTGCCCTTAAGCTATTCATAACTCTTCTCGTGATTTCTCCACTGCCAACATCTTAGAATGCTCTGATACCAAATGGATGCAAACACTTTCCAACATCTTAAGACTCTACTCAAGAACTGTATCAACTCAGTTTGCTAAAGGATGAATCATAGCAAGAAAAATAATAACAATGCAAATTTATGTTTAATCTACATAATAAAAATGCAACAGAGCACCTAGAGGAGGAAAGTCACTATAATTTTTTTTTTTGCCAAAGTATCTACAACAACCTCTTCTAATCTCCTAAAATCATACTTTTGTATAACTGCTTTGCAGAAGATACATTCAGGCTCAAAGTAATCACACCTGATTGTGGTGGAAGTAGACATTGTGCATGTTAAAACTTTTCCAATCAATGCCACTCTTATCACTCCTAGCCAAACTACCAACATCCCTTTGACAACTCTATCTCAACTATTGGCACAACTTTTGATAACTCTACTAGTGCTAGAATTTTGGAGTATGTTTCTAATGTGATAGTAGCTAATTCATCCTCATTCCATGCAAAACAATGTTTGAAAAATAATAACAAGAAACAAATGCTATTGGTATGCCCAATATAAACTGAAGAATAATAGGCAATAATAATCTGATAACAATAATCTAGAAAGTACTCATTCCATGCAAAAGATCTAGACCTAAGAGAGACAACAAATTTAGTTTTTTGGCAAGTCCATGGTATGATGAAGATTGCAAAGAAACAGAGAGAATGTTGAAAATCTTAGGAAAGGAAAAGGAAAATAAAAGGGTTTATGAAGAGCTAGTGAGTTCTAAAAAAGAGCAATAAATGCAAACAAGGAGGAAGGAATTGATTTGTCTTGGGAAGCATAATCCAAGAGTTTTTTTGAGGGAATTGCAACAAAATAGTACAACTAAAGAGAATAATATCATAGACTACCAATGGTTGGAATATGTAAAACTATTGTATAAGAGAGACCAAGATAAAGGCATTCCCCCAATAATTAATACAATAGCTAAAATCTTATCCATAAAAGATATCAAAAAAGGAATTAAAAAGCTAGCAGTGGGTAAAGCACATGACATAGATGGTTTACAAGCAAAATACCTAAAATGGGGCTTGGAAGGCCTCTCATTGCACACCAAAAGAATATTCATAGGGTCATTCAAAATGGCTTTTCGACAAATTGGACAACTAGTGCCATCATTCCTCTACTCAAAAGTGGAGATGTCAACAACCCATCAAACTACTGTAGTATATTGATTAACCCTCTTTTTAGAAAACTCTTTGGGAGTATGATAGAGTGCAGAATTAGCCTTTGGGTAGAAAAAAAGGAAAGAGGGTGAAAGGACAAGTAGGTTTTAGGCCAAAACACTCTACAATTAATCATTGCATTGTTCTTAGACACTTGATCAAGAAAGTTTGGGATAAACAAGGGGAGTAAGTTTCTTGCTATTTTGTTGACTTCAAGAAGGCATTAGAAACTATGCCAAGAAGCAAACTTTGGGGTAGAATGGAAGAGTTAGGAATTTTGGAGATGTATAGGGCAATTGTTTATAGGTTGTATGATTGGGTTTGGGCCAAAATTAGAACAAAGCAAGAATTATCAAAATGTTTCAGGAGCAACATTGGAGTCAAGCAAGAATGTCTATTATCCCCTACTCTATTTGGATTGTACATTGACAAGTTAGAGGAATGGATAGACAAATTTGGTGGTGGAGGTGTTCACTCGGCCAACTATGTAATAAAATTGCTTCTATATGTGGATGACCTTATATTAATGGCAAAAACAACACATGATTTGAGAGAACACTTGAGAGCTCTATAATTGTTTTGTCAAGAAGTAGGGATGCAAGTGAATATCGACAAAACCAAGGTCATGATCTCTACCTTGAGAAGAAAGAAGAATCAAATAGACTTTGTATTTGAAGGCAACCCCTTACAAGTAGTAAAAGAATATAAATATCTTGGTCTTGATTTCCACAATAAACTTAGCTGGGAGACTTGTAGGACAAAAAGGAGACAAGGGGAATGGAAAGATTTATACCTATTGCAAAATAGATGCAGAGAAGATGAATTGTGGGATTGGAAAACTAAGAAAACCCTTTTTGGGTTGCTTGTCATGCCAATAGTGTTATTTGGGTGTGAAGCTTGGGGGTAGCAACACATCGACACTGAAATGAAGGTAGATCTACTTATAGAGAGGTTACAAACACATCTAATCACAAGTAGTTTCAAAATGAAAACATCGGTTCTGTATGAGATCACTTTAGTTGAGGTCAACGCCTTTCCTTTGGAGGCATCGACTTTTATCCGGATGTTAAGCTACTTAAAGAGAATAGAGAACATGAAGCTACACCGTTGGTCCAAATTGGTAGTGGAGGAAAAGTTAAATAGAAGGAAGAGCATGTGGATGAAACAAAATGCCAAGTGGATGAGTAAGTGGGATATTAGCATGCAAGAGTGTGCAAACACCAATGTGGAAATCAAAAGATATGTGAGAGAGAAAGTCAAGGCAACCATGTGGACAAAGCAACTTGGGAGGAAAAGAGAATACTATGCCAAACATTTCAATCCTAAATGTGACCATGAGTAAAAGGATTATATAGGAGCAAAAATAAAATGGAATGCAAAAATGTTAATAGCTCAGCTAACAATTAGCTTGCATCATCTTAGATGCAAGACTGGTAGGTGGACAACATCTAAGGAAGAGTGGGCATATAGAATATGTTGTTTTTATACTTTGGGATTAGTGGAAATGGAATGACACTACATCATGGAATATCTAGCTTACAAGGATATACGGATCAATTACATTGATATTTTAAATGCTGGTTCCTTGATTACTTTGTTTGAAGCGGAAAGGCTAACAAAAACAACAGACTATTTGATAAAGATTCACAGTAGAGGATCCAAGAGAAAAAAAAGGAAATAGATATCAATTAGACATAATATGCGCAGCCCGCTTGTTGGGTTTTTGTGCATGCCAGCGTCATTTAATATTATGAGGTTCCATCGGCTGCTTGGTCTCCTGGACATTATTAAAAACTTTCATTTCATTTCCTCTCTTACAATCATCCATTCCCCTCTTTTTACAGCTCCAAATGCCTCCTCAGTGTAAACTCCTAGTTTGACTCTTCCTCCCAAAAGAAACATATAATTAACAGTGGTTTTTCTAGTCCCACAAAGACTGAACAGTTATAAACTGCTAAAAGTAGTAAGTGCAATTTCCCCTAAATTCTCAACAGCCCAGTAATGCAGGAAGAAACATTCCGTTAGCTCCATGGTTTAAAGGTGAATTGGTTTACATCACATAGAAGTATGGCTCATAAAATATATCCCGTTACAGAATTTTGCCCTGAAACCTTTACATAAGTTACGAAGCTTCATGTAATTGTGATCAAGGTTTCATATAATGATATGAAATTCAGCCTTTTCTGGAATCAAGGCAACTCATGAAAAGTGGTCTCCAATTCATAGGTATTCTCATTGACATTAGTCTTTATTAGTGCCTCCTAGGTTTGCAGCTCACGTATACAGTATCCAGTTTAGTCATATCATAACCTTTAACTCCAAGGTTCCTCAATTACCTCGTTCCTCATGAGTCCTCACAGGGGTCTTAATCCTTATGAGTAGTTCCTCTTGTTTTAGTCTGCAATGATCACAATTATTTCCCTTTGCTAGTCGGTTGACCCTAAATGCCATACATGCATACAATTACGAAATTAAAAAAAACTGTAGTTTTATTTCTACATACACACATTGTAATAATTTATTTCGAACTAAAAGCAAACAGAACTGTGATGACACATCAAAGCTCACTGAAAGCAGTAATGCCTGACGATTCTGGATTCAATTTCATATTAGGAAAAGAGTGATACTATGCAGTTGAATCCAGAAACTTACCTCACGAATATGCATTTTAAACACGACATATGAATTACAATGGAAATCATTTAATTTAATTTTTTTCAAATTGTCACAAACATATTAGCTCTGGAATATCTTTTACTCATTTGTCAGTACCAAATATTATAATTTTTGTAAAAAGAACTTCTCTATCTTATGTACCTAGACATGAAGTACGAAAGACATTTTTGAGGGCCCAGAGGTTGCATTGTGATTTTTACTTCTCTCCACTAAGGAATTCCACTAACCAGATTTGACCAGTATTTAGCAGTTCAACCGCCCAGGAGATTGTCAATATAGATGCAAAATGTCCTTGGTAATCATGATTAACAAACTGTATAAAACTAGTCTGCAGAAATAGCAGACCTGACATATGCACAATATAGTAGTATCAATTAAGAGGTACTTTCGTGATCCCATCCAAGCAATTGGCTTGATTGAAACCCTTTCAAGTTTCTAGCATTTGCTGCTGTCCAGGAAGCTTTCCATTTCCTTTAAGTATTCCTCTCCTTTCTCATTTCCCACTCTTCTGCCTCCTTCAACGTTTCAATCCAGAGGGATACAGGCTTCCTAAAAAACAATTGAATGGCATTTCTCATCCATGGGATTATATAACAAGGCTTTAACAACTCGTCCAATCAAAGCCATAGTCTAGCTCTCCAAATACTCTGAAACAGATTGTTTTGAGAAACTGAAACTATATCCTGATTCCTTCCAACCACTGCACTGTATGACACAATGTATCTTATTAGAGTACAAGCTTGTGATCATATTTGGTTCCACATAGCATCCCCAGTAATCTCCACGAGAGCATTGTCCATGTTTGAAATGATAGAAATAGTTTGCATTGTGGCAGTCACCACATACACAAAGATTCTTGACAACTGTAATTGTTGTTCCAGGAAAAGTATTTAACAACCCGAGTGCAATTGACAACTCATTGTGGTGACAGGGGAACAAATTCCTCCTTCTCCCCCTCCACATCAATCGATATAAAATTTGCATCTGGAATGTACCCTGCTGCCTTCATTTTCTAAAACAGCTTCTCTAACTTTTCATATATCTCCAGTGTTTGTGGGGTCAGATCTGTCTCCTACACAAAAAGCATGTGCCGTTTTATGGACTTCAATCCAACTGCATCCAGGTGTCTTTTTAATCCCTCCATCTTCCATTGATTTCCTTACCTTTTGACGGTCTCCCCACCTACCCACTTCTGCATACATGTTTGACAGAAGAACATAAGGTGCAGCGTTTTTAGGGTTCAACTCAAAAAGAATTACTGCCACAAATTCTCCTAGCATTATATTCTTATGTGATCGACAAGTGTCAAGCAAACACATCCACACAACCGCATCAGGTTTTATTGGCATTTTGATTATAAAGTTAAGGGTTTCCTTAAGATAGCCAGCACGGCCAAGAAGATCAACCATGCATACATGATGATCAATTGTAGGCATGACACAATAAGAGTCCCTCATGGCATTGAAGTATTTACAGCCTTCATCCACTAGACCTGCATGGCTGCATGCAAATAAAACACAAACAAGGCTTACACGGTCAGGATCAGTTCTAGAGGTTTTCATTAGTTCAAAGAGCTCAAGGGCATCCTTGCTATATCCATGCACTGCATATCCTGCAATCATTACATTCCACGAGACTACATTTCGTTGTGGTATTTTGTTAAACAATTCACGTGCCTTCTGTATGCTTCCACATTTTGCATACATGTCTATCAGGGCATTTGCAACTGTATCTGACAAAAATCCACTTTCAGTTATTTTTTGATGGATCTCCATACCCTGTTCCAAAGCCCCAATTTTGGCACATGCTGGGAGGATGCTGGCAAAGGATGCTGCATTTGACTTTACACCTGCCAAATACATTTGCTTGAAATTCTGTAGTGCTTTTTCAACAAACCCATGTTGTGTGTATCCAGAAAGGATTGCTGTCCATGATACCATATTTCGACAAGGCATTTCTTTGAAAAGCTTTAAGGCTTCATCTAGAACACCGTTTTGTGCATATCCTGTAATCATTACATTCCATGAGACCACATCTGCATTATCCAGTTTGTCAAATAAATCACATGCCTTCTGCATCGTTTCACATTTTGCATACATGCCTATCAGGGCATTTACGACCATAATATCAGATAAAAAACCACTTTTGATTATTTTTTGATGGATCTCCATACCCTGTTCCAAAGCTCCAAGTTTGGCACAAGCTGGGAGGATGCTGGCAAATGTTGTTGAGTCTGGCTTTAAATGTACCAACTGCATTTTCTTAAAAATCTCTAAAACTTTGTCAACATAACCATTTTGTGCATATCCTACAATCATTGTATTCCATGAAACCACATCACGTCGAGGCATGTTGTCTAACAACTCCTGTGCCATCTGCACTCGACCACATTTTCCATACATGTCTATTAACGCATTCACAATTACAATATTTGACAAAAACCCGCTTTCTATTATTTCTTGATGGATCTCCATACCCAGATCCAAGGCTCCTATTTTGGCACATGCTGGGATGATGCTAGCAAAGGTTGCTGAGTTTGGCTTTACACCTACTAATCGCATTTGCTTTAAAAGCTGTGAGGCCTTCTCAATGAGCCCATTTTGCACATATCCAACAATGATTGCAGTCCATGACACCACATTTCGTTGAGGCATTTTGTCAAACAATTCGCGTGCCTTGTCTATGGTTCCACATTTTGCATACATGTCTATCAGGGCAGTCATAACAACAACATTTGATAAAAGTCCACTTTCCATTATTTTTTGATGAATCTCCATACCCTGTTCCAAAGCACCCATTTTAGTAAATGCTGGGAGGACACTAGCAAACGTCACTGAGTTTGGTTTTACGCCTTCCAATTGCATTTGTCTAAAGACCTCCATAGCTTCTTGAACAAGTCCATTTTGTGCATGTCCAGCAATGATTGCAGACCAGGAGACCACATCTCGTTGGGCTATTTTGTCAAACAGTGTGCTTGCCTCGGTTAAGCATCCGCATTTGGCATACATGGCTATCAGAGCATTCATCACAATAATGTTAGATTGAAATCCACATATAATAGTTTTTCCATGGATCTGTATACCATCTTTTAAAGATGCCTCATTGGCACAGACGGGGAGAATAGTGGAGAAGGTAAAGTGATCGGGTTGGACAGCTGTTCGTTGCATTTGGTAAAACAGTGTGAATGCCTCTTGAAGAAGTCCATGGCTTCTGTAAGCTGCAATTGTTACATTCCATGAGAAGACGTCTGGCTCAGCCATTCGGTCAAACACTTTGCGAACATCCAGCAAACTTCCGCACTTGTCATACATGTTGATAAGTGTGTTCTGTAGAAATGTGTTTGGAGGCAAATGGGTGGCCCCTGTCATTGATGTGAGAGTGGATTTGCTTACCCTCTGAAAGGGTTTTCTTATAAATGTAAACCTGTAATACATGTACATATGTAGAGGAGTGTAGAGTAGGATTGTAGTAAGCAGGATGTGCAGTGCGTCTTTCAAACAACTCTGTTTACAGAATGCTCTGAGATTTTAATTGAGATGGGTTGTGGCTGTTTTCGTATGATTGACGCCCGCGAAAAGTGAGTAGCACAATAAAACATCATTGTCCTCTGATCTGTATTTTACTCTCATCTCTTTTTTTCATTAAAAATGTGTAACATAGTTATTTTAATACAAGTAATATAAGATACTTATTGTTTACCCAAAAAAATTAAATACAAAAATATTAGGTTTGGTCTTTGAATTTTTGAAGGAAAATAAATTTTCGTTAAACACGTTGTTTAGATTAGATAAATTAGTGTGAGTGATAAATATGTGAGTTACATATATAATAGAGTTTTTTTTTTTTTTAACCCTGAGGTATCCCCTAGCCCTGCCCCCCGAGAGAGACAGGAGCGTTGCGACTCCGCCCAGCGTTACCCACAGCGCCTTGCCTCGGGCTTACATTTTGTGCCGAGTTAGGGCTAATAACCGTGGGGTGAGCGGAGGCGAGACTAATCCTCAGGGGACTGCCGAGGGGGCCCGAACACCCCGAACAGCCATGTGAAATCCGGGCGGAGAGAATCGACCTCAGGACCTACATATATAATAGAGTTGAAAGGCATAAATATTAGAATATTGTAACAGATTATTTCCACATACGTGGATTTAATCTTTTATTATGGAATTGATCTAGTACAATGTGCACTCTTCTTTCATAATTCATATTATTTGCCTTGCTTCTTTAAGTGTTAAAGATTGCTGGTGTTTACAAATACCTATAGGAGATTGTTGGATCATAAGGGTCATGTTCTCTTAGGTCAACTACACCCAAAGACACCCAAGCTTATCTCTCTATATTTGAGCAACATATTGGTGCTTGAATGACCTGTTAAATAATCTCACAATACCACCATCCCAAGGCACCAATATATAGGAGATATGAATATAAGATACTATGAATGTTATTTCAAAACTAGCGGCCAATACCATTCACCAAAATCTAGTTGTCCACCTCCATCATGGGGAATCTCACAACTCATCAAAATTGATCAACCACCCTAAATGGTAAGTAACTCCTCTTATGTACCTTATGCCCACCTTATGCATCATAAATATTATAGATTTTGTCATAATGATCAATTTGGCCAAGATCCCAATCCTAGACATTCCATGGGAAGATTGTTCAAATCTATCATAAGATCCATTTGTAGAAGATTCTCTTACATCCTCTTACACATCCCAATCTTTACTCATTTCCAATATTTTCCCAAATGTAACTCCTGGCTTAAATACCACTACAATTACATGTGAGAAAATAAATAATAATAAATAATTTTGTTTTCCATCTAGGAGGGGTGTCTATGTCTACCCTCTCCATGATCCTTGGAGAGATAACATTATTTATCAACATCGATAATTAAAAACAATTAAAACACGCCTAGGGATTTGCAAGGTGAATGACACCTAATCCCAACATTATCTCACTTGACATTTACATTGCAATGACATAATCAGGAACACAATCAATTAAGCTCTCGAAGAGGAGAGACCCATGACATCTCTACATCAACTAAACTTCTCTATGCTCAGTAGCTTAATGAGAATCCACAACATTCTTTGAGGTGTTCACTTTCTATAACACATGGCTCTACCCCCCTCAACCATTTCCTGAGCAAAGTGATACTAAACATAGATGTGCTTCATGTGGGCATGATATATTAGGTTCTTAGCCAAACAAATGACACTTTGACTGTTGCATCCAATTCTAACCCATCTACATTGAAAGCTAATACCTAAACACAACCTTTGTAACCATAATTCCTACTTACAACCATGTGTCACATCCATGTACTATGTTTTGTAGTGGACAACGTGACTAGAGGTTGTTATTTTCTCATCTAACTAACCGCACCTACAAATAAAGTAACTTTAGACATAGCCACTCATAGACATATAATCTAGATCACCAACCTAATCAGAATCAATAAAACCCTATAAATCAATCATCCTACTCACATAATCAGTCCCATTATAACAAATGCAATGGTTAGAAGTTCTATGCAAATATCTGAAAACCCTTTTAACATTAATCTAATGTTCTTTACTAGGGTTTAACATAAACCTACTAGAACTCCCACTGCTTGGGTAATATCAGGTCTTGTGTAAACCATGACATACATGAGACTTCCAACAACACTGGCATATAAAACCTTATGCATCTCTTCTAGATCATCATTTGTTTTAGTATGATATTCTAGAGAGAGCCTAGTGCCAACTAGTAAGGGAATGCTAGTTGGTTTGCAATTCTGCATGGCAAAATGATACAAAATAGTGTCAATGTACTTCTGATTTAACCAAATTTCCTATTAACATATAATCCCTATATATCTCCATATCGAAAATATATTTTACAATCCCTAAATCTTTCATATCAAAAGTACTAGATAACTGACTCTTAAGTTCCCTATCATTCCCTTATCATTTCCAATAAATAACATATCATCAACAGATAGGGTCCAATGATTAACAATTGATCATCAATTAATTTAAAATAGACACAGTGATTAGCCTCATTTCTAACAAAGCCATGATCCAATGCAAAGGCATCAAATTTATGATACCACATTCTTGGTGAACACTTCAAACTATATGAAGACCACTTCAACTTGTAAACCAAGTGCTCATGTCCCTTCACAACAAAATTGATAGGTTGTTTCATAAATATTTTCTCATCATGATCTCCATGTAGATGTTTTCACATCCATTTTCTCTACCTCTAAATCAAAAGTAGCAGCAATAGATAAAAGGAATCTAATAGATGTTAGTTTAGCCACAAGAGAATATATCTCACCAAAATCCACTTCTTCAACCTAGGAGTAACCCTTAGCCACCAAATAGGCCTTGTATTGCTCCAACTTACTATTTTCTCTAAATTTCTTTGTAAATACCCTTTTACATCTAATGGATTTCCTTCCCTCAAGTAGCTCAACTACATCTCATGTGTCACATTTTTTAAATATTTTGTTTCATCTTTCATGGCTTCTAACTAGGACGCATGCTCATCTAGAGATAAATCGTCCTTCATAGACCGAGGTTCATTGTAGTACATGATAAAGTAGATACACAATTGTAATTAGAAGGACTATAAATTTCAACTAGATTATGTTGTCTAGTGGACCTTTTGAGAGGTGTAAGAAGAGGCTCCTATTGTTCCTCATCAAAACTAGAATTTAGACCTTCTCCTTCCTCATTCTATCCATCCTATTGTTGTTTTGTATGTGCATATTATTGTGGATCCTTCTCAATATCAAAATGCACTATTTTGTTAGGTTTTTCATGAAGTTGTTCAACATCTATCAATACCCTAAGATCCTTAAAACTAACATCCTTCGAATACACACTGTTCTTTCCATAACCCATGAAAACACACTTGTTAGTCTTGAAATAAAGCTTAGAACATCTTCTTTTGGAACATGAACATGTATATCTCACTGCTAAAAAACTTTGAAATGATAAACTAATGATCTCTTACCTATCCATACCTCATAGGGTGTTTTTTCAATTAGATTAGAAGTGGGAGATCAATTAACCAGATAACAAGTAGTGTATGACTTAATCCTAGAAATGTTATTCAAGCTTACACCACTTAGCATGCTTCTAGCTTTGTCCATCAAAGTCTTGTTCTAGCTCCATCCATCCAAGTCTTGTTCATCCATTATGCTACTCTATTTTATGTGGAGTGTATGGAGTTGTTTTCTATCTAATAATCCCTACATATAATTACCAAAATCTCTAGAGCAATACTCACCACCATTATCTGACCTAAAAACCTTTACTTTCCTATCTATTTATTTCTCAACAAGTGCTTTAAACTCTTTAACATAGAATATATAGTAGATTTATGCTTTAGAAAGTAAAACCATGTATATTTAGAGTAATCATAAATAAATGTAACATAGTAGTGATATTTTCCAATGGAAGGTACATCCCCAAGACCAAAGACATGACTATAAATAACTTCCAAAACATGTTTAGCCCTAGTACTACAAGATTTAAAAGAAACACTATTTTGTTTTCCATACACACAATAATCATAGAATTCAAAGTTAGCAGAATAATTAGATAAACCATTGGCCATATTTTTATTAATGAGGGTTTTAAGACCCTTCTCACCAATGTGACCCATCCAATGGTGCCACAATTTACAAGAAACAGAGTGTCTATTACATTCATAGAGTTAGAGAAAGTGGATGTTTCCAGCCTAAATAAGGTGTCACACTGAGTGCCCGTAGCCAACATTAAATTCCATGTTCTCAACTTGTAACCACTCTTCTAAAAAATAACATGAACCCCAAGTCATTCATTTTAGATACATAAATCAAATTTATAGCTAAACTAGGGATATGCAATACATCCATGAGGGATTTCACCATTCCATCACTAAAAAATTATTTTAACTCCCCTCGACCCATAGTCATTCAAGTTCTATTATCCTCGAGGAAAACTTCCCCACCATGATATACTATATACGTTGAAAACCACTCCTTGTGAGGAGTCATGTTGTAGGATGCACCTAAATCTATCGATCAAGAGTTATTAGAAGTCATGTTAGTAGAAATAATAAAATCATAAATGGCTTCATCATCAAATGATTTATTAGTTGAAGAATCTTCATCTTTCTTTTTCTTGTTTTCACATTCCTTCTTGAGATGCCCCCATTTTCCATAACTCCAACATCTCAATCTACTCTTAATAGGTGTCTTGGATTTACCATTGGACTTAGGTATATCCTTAGACTTATCCTTACCACCTCTTTTCTTGTTCTTGTACCCTTCTCTTTAGATCTTCCTACAAATCTAATGCATCCTTAGACCCATCCTCCATAGACTTTTTCCTCATTTCCTCGGTAAGCAAAGTAGCAACGAGAGTGTCCATCTTTGAATCTGTCATAGAACTACTAAGTGTAAGAACTAGATTATCCCAAGAATTAGGCAATGAACATAACTTACTAAAATACATTTATTCTCTTCTATATTCACATCTATTATGTAATGACCTTACTTAGATCATTAAATAAAAATGTATATAACTTTACCAATAAATTGCAACACAGATTTTTTATATTTAAATATACTTTTATTTGTTTATCTTAACTTAATTTTACTTAGAGATACTTAGGAAAGTTCATCTAACCTACAAGATACACATCTAACCCTACAAGATAGGAATCTAACCCTATAGGGTGTAGGCATCTATCTCTATGCGGAAAATGCATCCATGCCTATGCAAAAAGGCATTTGTCTTTTAGGAAAATCAAGTGCTTTGGCCAGATACTTGACTCATTAGGACCAAATGGGTCTTGTGTCACTCATTGAAGATTGTAGTTCCCTACAAAAAGTGCATTGAGGTCACTTCCATTCAAGAGTATATATAAATGAGAGGCTTGAGTCCCACCTCAAAATTTGGCCTAAAGCCTCAGGGAGCCAAGAAAATCCATTTGTTGGATTCTTCCAAGTACCAAATTTGTAGTTTAAGATTAAATTATTAATTAATGCTAATTTAGAGTGTTGAAGGAAGGAAAATTACCATTTTTTTACTAGACAATAAACGCTTGTTAATGCTAAGGCTCAATTAGTCCAAGGAGAATTATTTTATTTTTAATCTTGCAAAGTCTCAAGTAAAAATTAATTATTTTCATTTGGATTAATAATCATCTTTCCAACAATGAAAAATATAGTCCAAAGTAAAATGGATTATCATTTAAATAAAATGGACAAAACAATAGTCATACTTGGAGAATTTATGTAATGACATGAATATGTAAAACTAGATAAATGAACTTATCTTTAAAAGATAAATTAAGAAAATAATTATTAATTCCTTACATCATAAGATATAAAAATAAATCTTAAGGGCTAGACCCATTCCTTGAGGGCTCATACAAAATGACCTTGCCCATGTATTGAGATTAGAGGCTTTGTAATTTGTCAACTTGTACTTCCAACCTTACTTGGTTGTTCCAAGAGGTTTATAATTTGATTCTATCCTAGGGTCACTCAACACTTAACCCCTTGCTATTAATATAGATTAAAGGTCCATAACCCATTTACACAATAGATTTAAATAAGCTTTAATCACTAAATTTTTGTATCATTGACCAAAAGAGAAAATATTACCTTTTATCTTAAACTATGGAATATTATCTATTCCTAAAATTAGATTATAGGTTTGATCCTATTCTTTTGTCAATTAAAATTAACTTGGTTCAACAATAATTATTTATGACTTTAAAATCATAAAACCTTATTACAAGGTTTCCACTTTACCACAAGAGGAAATTTACTATTATGTTCCATTTTTCAAGAAGGATCAAACCATTGCTCCTTGTTGGTGCCTGCTTAATCAATCAGGTCTTAGGTGCTTAACATGCAGGCACCTTCCCAAAGGTTCAAGAAAATTTCTAAGTATTGGAGCCTCTCAGTGTTTTTCAACATTATCATGATTTTCTGAGGGAGGGGGTCATCATCATCATCATTTTCCAGATTGTCACCTTGATATTTCTGCAGGGTCATCGAGTTTTCTGTCATCAAGATGTTCATCGAGATGACTTCTCTCATCGGCGAAGCTAGGAATTCTGCTTCCGATGCCTTGTGTTTGGCCAATGGGATGTTCATTGGGGTGACTTTCTGTGTCAGGTAGACATGTATGAGGTTTGCCGATGTGGGGGGTCTGGCCGATGGGGTGTGAAGATAGGGTTTTACGAAGTGCCATCGGGATGACATGGTTCATCGGGCGGATCACAAGGCATTGGGCCGATGGTCTTGGTCACGCCGACCAAAGTGTTCATCGGTGTGATATATGGCATCGGCATGACCGATGGAGGTCGCTCTGACGGTTTGGGTCTGGCCGACAAGGGAATGTGGAGTCTTCATCGGTGAGAGCGGTATATCAGTAGGAGAATTTCTGAGTTGGCCGATGGTTAATGGTCTCGCCGAAGACTGAGCAAGGGGATGTCCATCAGTGTGACGGGTAACATCAGTGAGAGGTTTTTCATTTGCTCCGATGGTGTGGGTCACACCGACGGAGGTAGGAGTTATACCGATGGACCGCTAGCGGTTGGCTCGTGGGTCACGTAGGGTAAAATGCGCGACAGTATGATTACATACGGCCATGCATATAAAATGCTAAAAGGGTCTCCGCGGGGTGCATGTGGGATAAATGGTTCCTGCATATTTGAAATATCAGGATGATGTTTTTTGGCGGGAAAGTCTCAAAGGCACGCCACTGAGGATTTGTGGGTAGTTGAGCAATTATGGCGACATCTGTAGACAGGCATGGGTCGATGGTCGAATGGTCAAGTACCTAGTTTATGACGGAGAGTCTTCTAGCGGTAGCATTGGGCTCGAGCTCAACCACTCCTCACCCTTCTCTTGCTTCTTCCCGTTTTGTTCCCAGTTGCATTTATTATTTTGAGCGCCATCTCTGGTGCATTGTCTGGCAGAAATTTTTGATCTTATCATGTAATTAATTTTTGCGAAGTACACTTTCTTGCTGCTTTAAGCATTTGGTGTTACTCTTTTGTGTTGGTTGGAAAACTGGACAAAAACTCGGGGGTGCTATAATAAGAAGAAAATACTTTGGTGGCTCTATCTAGTTGTTTTGTGAGTTTATGTATCTCCCGTTCTATATCTCATGCATGAATTTACTAGTTCCTTGATTGATCTTATATGAGTAATGCTATGTTTGCATGTATTTGGTTATTCTGTCTACAAACTGAATGTGTTCTTTTTCTAAGTTGAAGCATCTAAGGGGTGTTTGAGATTCTAGAATATAGCTCTGTTGTATTAAAAGCTTGATCTTTTGCTTCTGCCCAAGGGGTGGATTAAAGTGTTTCAGGTCAAGGGTTGGGAAGAATACATTGTAGCAAGGATATCATAAGTATAGGTAGCTGAATACTCTTTCTTTGGGAAGTATTTGTAAGGCAGATACTGTCAAAATCCCCTTGGAAATCCAGTCTTTGTTATGTGTTTGTGCTGAACATTCACAGGTGTATGTCTATTGACTCCGAGCCCTAGATAGGCACCAATCTAATCTTGCATTTAGGTTACACCTCAGGTCCTAGTTTTGCATCCCAAAAATCAAAAAATCAATTTCAAACTACAAAATCAAAACCATTAGGACCTTAGAAGTAGTTTTAGGACCCAAATCCTCTGTCTACAACTGAATATTGACCCAAAGCTAGCCCCTTTGCACCTATCTCACATTATTGGTCAACACATTGGAGGATTTATCTGCTTTGTGTCAACATCCCAGCCTACCCACAAGCATATCTCATGGATGTTGAATAGGGAATACCCCCTAGGTTTTGCAGAGCCTAAAGAAGAAGAGGAGATACCTATAGAGTCTATCTCCTATACTGTTGGCCCTTGGCCCAGAAATCCTATTGATCATTGTTGGCTACCTTGTAGGGATATCTGGGAGTAAGCATCCAGTTTGGGAAGATAACCAACACTCCTATTTTATGATAGTTACTCTTATTAAACATAAATTTTGACTCAATAGGTATCCAATACAGGGATGGGTTTAAGATCCATTTATCTTAAGAAACTTTAGTTTTTAGTCTATGACTATTATATTATTTTGATTCAATCACTGACTAAATTGCCTAAGAGAGAAGAGAGACATATTATAATGAACCAATCAAATGAAAAGATTGCAAATTTTAACTTTATTATAATGGATTTGAAAATTCAAAGAGAACTAATATTCAAAAACAAGTTATTCCAAGAATTACATACTTTTTGAATAATATCTAAATACATAATACTACTATCCTCAATATTAAACTTAACTCAAAATAGCTATCCTACAATTGCAATTGAGAGGGAAGATCCAACCTTTTATAAATGGTTTAACAAGAAAATAGGAAATCATGAGAACTATATTTTTACTAATTAATCACTTAATGAATCTTGGGTATTATATCTCAAACTATTCTTATGAGTTGGGTGATTGTAAGAGATTATGTAGTCCTTTCTAGGGCCCAATTTCCCCAAATAGTTTCTCGTTGGCTACTACCCACTTGGATAAAGCAACAAAAACCTACTAGATTAAAAGGTCTCATTTCTAAAAAAGTTTTGGTTTAAGTACAAAGAAGAATAGATGTTTAGGAATCATACTAATAAAGTTTTTCTGTTTCACTCAAAATATTATGAGTCCTTATTTTTCCTTGATGATTTATATGGACAAATCCACAAATGTTGCTGTAGCTATATTAGGTGTTAAATGTAGTAGTTAAATCATGATGGTTTTATCCATAAACATGAACTAGAGGCATCGTAAATACCAAACATTGTCGTGTGCTTTACTTTTGCATAATTTATTTAAGTTGCAAGATTTGTTTATTAAACTTTAAATATAAATGGGTAGTTGTTTTGAAATGTGACTAATTAAGGATCATTAATCTACATGATTTAACTAATTTTATGATAGTCAAAACAATAATCCTTCTAAATTTAAGTCCAACAACCTATTTTCTTAACTTATATAAAGATCAATCAATCAAAGATTCTATAAATCAAGGTATCTATCTTATATAAATAAATAATTTTAAAATCCAAGTTATAAGGGAAACACATTTTGAATCAATAATCATATATTAATATGAAATTCAATTTAAATTAGTTACTGTAACTTTGGATATTTAATTACTTTGATCAAATGTTCAATAGTTTTGATCACATAATTAACTTTATAAATTTAAATCTAACTTTGAATAAATGAAATCCAATTTAAATCAATCAAATGTAACTTTGAATAACAATTAACTTTACTTACAAGACTTTGTCAAATCAATTTAAATTAATTAATCTAAATAATCAATCCATTATATTTAAAATCTATTTGATCAAGGATCTAACCAACTATTTAATCACATTTCCAAATTGATTAATTAATTAAGTTCAAGACATTCTAATTAAATTTTCAAAATAAATATTGATTTTAAATCTCACACGCGAACCATTCTTTTATGATTTAGAATATATTTTTATTCTAACTTATATATAATTTTATTATTAAATTAGCTATACACATTTATATACATCATATATAGAACTATACATATTTGTTAGGTTATAAAGATAAGTCTATAGGATGACTAATAAGGGAAGGATCATTAATAACTTTGAAATCATTATAAATTGTTAAAATATTGACACACCTATGGACTGTCATGAGCATGATCGTATCGACTGTAGTCCAAAGAAAGGATGAAAGTTTAGCTATTACATATCCGACCTTCCCTCTTACTTTCGATCCAAGCAACATGGAGTAAATAATTTAAGCACCCTTAAACAAGGGCCGGAATGCCTTGTATCTCATAAATACAAATTTAAATTTATTTAATCCATTCCTATTACATGGATTTCATGTATAAATTTCCATTTTTAGTTTTTTATATAATCTTCACCAAATTTGAAGTTTGATTTGTATTGTATTTTTGAATAATACTTTCAATAAAAAGGATATTTCTTCACAATGTATTTTAGAATAATACTTTCAGTAGAGAGAATATTTTTTCACACACATTTTATTAATTTTTCTTTTACAATGAAATTTGATTTAAATATCATTTTGGATACAAAATCATAAGCATTTTAAAGAATCTTGTTCTTCTTAAAATTAGAAAAAATAAATAAAAGAGTAGAAATTCCAAAATTTAATAATATTGATTGTATTGCTTGTAGATTGGGATACTATATGCAAATCAAAGGATACTGGGGGTATTGGTCTTCGTAGATGGTCAATCCTAAACATGACATTAGGTGCAAAACTTGTGTGGGGAATGACCACAAAACTCAATTTCAAGTGGGCCAAAATACTACAACACAAATATTTAGACTCAACTATCCTAGATAGAATCCTTACCATGGCCAACCTTATTAGAGGATCTACAATTTCAAACTTTATAACCTCTTGTAGGGAGGTAATAACCAAAAATATCAGTTTGGACACTAGTGATGGTAGAAGGACCCTTTTTTGAGAAGATTCATGGAAAGGCTATGCGACATTGAAAGATCTCCCTAATATAGAGGAGGCAAAATAATTTTTGAAGAATCTCTAAAGTTGTAGAGTTAGGGATTACCTCACTTTCTATAACAATGATGGTTTCAAAGAATGTCATTGGAAGAGCTTACATGGGATTGTTTGGTGTGGAGCTTGATCAGTCTCCAAGTGGGAGATTGTTGGTATGTGGCGACTGATCATGCAAGTACTATACAAAAGTTATGTATCCTCGTCGGGGTTCGGGGGCGCAGCCCCTGAATTTTTTTTTCCTTCTTTTGTGCATGATCAGAGTCGGTTGTTAATTTTTGTTAACTGACAAAAGAAAAATGACATTGCAAAACCCTAATTCTAGAAGCTTCCAAAAATCTTGTTATAAGCGGTTGGGATGTATGGTACAATGATGTATTTGTGAGATTGTAATATGTTTTGGACTGGATAATAAAATCATTGGATGGTTGAGTTTCTATGGATGTAGCCCATATTGGGTGAACCACGTTAAATTTCTGTGTTGATCTCTTTTGTGTTATTCCTCATGGTTATATTTGGGTTATTTAATCTACATATAATTGTTAGTGTTTATTGCTTTGATCTGTCCTAACCCTAACAACAGGGGCTCCACATCTTGGGGAATAAGCTATAATCCTAGAATTAGAATTGGTAGCAAGGAAGGTCTTTATATCTAAAGGAATGACTATAATAGATGGTGCAGGTCAAAATTAGGGAATTACAAAGTCAAAATTGGATACACTCTGGAAGTAGCCACTGCCAAGAAAGAAGGGTGGCCAGTGTACCTCTACTAGACCAAAAACTACTTGTCCAAGGCTAGGGCATTCACTTGGGTGGCCTTATAGAAGAAAATACTCAGTGCAAATAGATTAAGGACATTAGGTTTCATGGGGCACTCAAAGTGAGTGATATGTTAGAAGGATGAAGAATCAACTAACCACCTATTACTCAATTGTAAATTTGTTGAATCATGCTAGTGGATGGTTCAACAGAAATTGAATTGACAGGGACCCCTTGCATAGGATGTCGTAGAATGGTTTAACTCCTAGCCAATCCTCCACAAATAGTTAGTGTTCTCTAGTATTTGGATGGTCTTGTTGTGTAGTCTCACAACATGCCCCATTCCGCTTGGACAAAACGGGGACCCAACTACTTTGTATTTGTCTGTGTGCTTTATGTTTGAGTGATATTGGCAAATATCATCTCAAATTCTATGTCAAATTTCAAGTTGAGAATATTCCACTGTGAAGGTCATGAACAGATAGAGGATTAAATTCTGATCAACTTTACCTCTTGGACCACGTCGAAATTCGTTGAAATGACCAAGTTATGCTCATTAGAAGATCCAGTGAACTAGATATTTTGGTCAACTAGACATGACATTAGGGACACACAAATATCATGTCCGGTCCTTATGTTACTGCCAAAATGCATCACAACAGTATCTAGACCTGAAAAGAGAATTAAATATTGTTGAATCAATATCTCGACCCGATATTGGAAATATCCCAACATAAATATCCATATACATATCTGGTCTTAAACCGTTAAAATTTGTCACATCGATTCATGAAACCATCCACTGGATTGGATATTTTGACAAGACACGATCAAAAGAACAAATGTCATATCCATATCCATATCCTGTCCCAAAGAACCTCATCCTAGACACTTAAATTATTGATTTTTCAACTGATATTCTGCAATGGACATTTCAAATATCCTAACCTTTATGATCAAATGAGAACCCGCCACTTGTATCCTTGATCAAAGGAAGATTGACCACCCTATTAGTGACATCACTGGACCAAGTTCCCATCATGATATTCACTTAATCTCTGGTCAAATTCAAATGGATATTTTGCAGTGGATATCTCTAACTGGATGTTAAACCTTAAACATCCATATCCATGTCCTATCTTAAATACCACGTTGAAGCCTACTCCCAGCCGTTATTTTTAATTCAAAATGCATGTTGTTGCTACCTGTTAATTCCACCCGCGCCCAAGCAGTAATTATTTAACTAACTGCAGTGAACATTTAATGCGCTATTGTAATGTCAGAAAATGTCCCCTTGGGGGCTTTTCCCTAAAAAGGTTTAGCTCCCAGGTCTTTAGTGTGCATTTAGGACATCTTGCATTATAATTCAACATCCCAATGGAATGAACCCTAGGTATCATGACAAATGGGGCCTAGGGGGACCCCTCAAACCTAACCCTGCCCAAAATAGGGGGGAGGACTTGGGCGCCCGCGCCCTAGTCCTGCCCTATTTTGGGTCAGGCCCAAATTTCTAGTGTTAGTTTATGATCGTTATTTGGTCCCTAGGCAAACACGGTAAGTTTGAATTACAAAATTCTTGGTGGGAATATTTGTAGTTGCATATAAAAGCATGTTTAGGCATTCATTTGTAAACTAGATGATTACTAGTAAGCTATTGTGTTCTAAAGGTGATTCAAGGCTTTCATTGTGTTGCAAGAGCATATTTGTGTTGTCTATGTGTTTGTGTTTGCAGATTTGAGCATCCATCTCCTCATGGAATGAAGAGCTTCTTCCTCTCATGAGATCTTCACTACAAGGTGACATCTATTGTGATTATTCAACATTTATCATTTGGTTTTTACCTCTGCCTCCCTAGGCACACACTCTCTATTTGACAACGGTGTTAGGAAGGCTTGAATGTCTCTCTGGGGCTTGATTGAGGCAAGCCTCTAAACACCACAACCCTCTCCCAAAGTTTTCATGATTGCAGGTTACAAGTTGGAGTTGCAGATAAAGTGAAGTTGCAGGAGGGTACAACAGAGTGTCAGAATTGTAGATTTGAGGAAGAAACAACTAACTAGACTAGGGCACCCACTCTTTAGTCCTCAAAGTTCCACAATGGGAAAATTTCTGATACAACAGATACAGGTTATAGACCTTGTTTCTCGATCTTGCCAAAAAGTAGGACCTTGGACTTGGGCGTCCGCTCTTTAGTCCCTAACTTTTCTACCTCTGGGCCCTGAAAATAGGTGCACAATTATTTGTTATTTTACATCTTTTTGCAGAAGCATTTTCTGTAATTCATTTGTTTACTGTCGTATTTGCATAATTAAGGTTTTAAGGTACAATTAAGCATAAGAGAAAGAAATTATAAATCAAATCATAAAAATCCAAGTTTCCCTACATCTCAATAGTGACCTAGAGTATGGTAGTACATTGCAACTCGACCCTAGGTCCTTGAATGTAAGGGTGAAAGGAGGATATACACCAAAACTACCTAAGACTCAACTATCCAAATTCCACCCTTTACATTTTGGTGAACCTTTGTTATTGGACTTGTTTGCACCTTACTGAGTGTTTTGCTTTAGATTTATAGTAATATCATTCATCTTATTGCATTGGAAAACTTACAAAAAAATTGAAAAATTGGAAAAATTAAAAAAAATTGCATGCTAGGGTTTTGCATTTTGCATCAATTAATTTGAATTTCATCAAAATTATGATTTTTGAATTATATCTGATTTAAATTACAGAAAATTAAAAAAAATTAGTAGATTGCATTGCATTTTCATCATAAAATTGCTAGGGTTTTGTTGAAAATTGTAAATTTTGCATATAACCTAGTAATTCCAAAATCTAGGGTTTGTATGTAAAATCTTGTTTCAGATTTTTCTATTGATTTTAGAGACTCATTCAAATTTTCATTTGACTGTAGTCTTGCATTTTAGAACAAATTTGCATTTAGATTTTAAAAATTTGCATTTTTGCATAGAAAAAGTCAACAAAAACTAACATTTTCATTAATTTTTTTCATTAGAATTGCACTTGCATTTTGCATGTTAGAGCATGGAAATTATTTTCAGATCTAAAAGAATATAATTTTCATCATATATCATCTTGCAAAACATTCATATAGCATTTTGTGTCAAGATTTCAAACCTAGGGCTTCAAAAACTTTAATTTTCACTAGATTTGGCCTTATCGACTCTTTAAATTTGCACCATAGGCGTGTTGTGAAGGATATTTTTTCACTAATTGGTTGTTATTAGGGTAATTATTTTCTTCCCATCCTAAAAATCTTCACAACACCTTTTTGTCGGCCTCTTGTATTCAAAATTTGGTGAAAAATTGCACATTTTTGCTATTTTTTTCCTAGGGTTTGGCCTAGTTTGCACTCCAAGTGTGTTGTAACAAATTTTATGGATTGAGGTGACTGATATCATCAATATTATTTTTTTCACCTCCTAAAATTCTTTACAACGCCCCTTTTTGCTAGGTCTTGGAGTTGAAAAACTGTGAAAAATTACCTATTTTTTCTATATTTTCACTAGGGTTTGACCTTGAGTGGCACTAAAAGCATGTTGTGACGGATATTTTGACATCAAGTGGCTATTATTTCTGATATAATTTTCTGTCCATCATTATTTTAATCACAACATCCTTTGTCATACTCTTTTGCATTGAGATTTTATGAAAAATCGCTTATTTTAACATATTTTCACTATATTTTGACTTGTCGTTATCCTAGATTTGCATGAGTCTAACTCGCTGCCTGAAGAGAAACATTCTTTTAAGGAGAATCATAAGACACATGGGATCTAGTGCTCTTGAAGAAGTTGGCACATTGAATACCTTCTTTACAAAAGGAGAGACACAAATGTTACAAGACATTACACCTATCACAAGTACAATGGAAGAGAAAACTTTTCATGATGTTGATGATACAATGGAGATGAGAGGATATGTATCTGATGAGAAAATAAATAAACTTGACAAAGACCTAGCTGAATCCCAAGACTATGTGCAAACTAAAAGGATAGCTGAAGAAGTTGTACCTGTGATTCACCATGTAAGAGAATTGATAAAAGGACAAGATGGTGTTAATGCAATCCGTGGTTTAGCACATATTATACAAACTAATATCATGCCAGTGACTGAATGTGTAAAAGTGATAAATAACACCTTGTCACAGTCTCATACACAAGTATCATCACCTATACCGACTACGGGAATATCCACTTTTACATCAATCTTAACAACGGATGTGAATGCTTGTAGTAATGCTACCACTGGTATTGGAGTATCTAATGACACTAATTACAAAGCTGTGGGATTTGATTATCAAAATTTGGTTTCTAAGGGGACCTCTTCTATGAATAATTGTTCTCAACCACCTATCTATTCCACTTATTTCCAGCCACCTATTACCTACTCACAACCATCTTCCACCTACCATTATGTCCAACCACTATTGACCTATTCTCAGCCTCTGGCTATCACATCTCAAGCTCAATCACCTCCTCACTTTGGTTCCAATTCTTCGCAACAAACTGCATCTCCCAACGATGCCATCCTAAACCAACTTTTACAAGGCGTGAATGTTTTACAACAAAAGGTAACAAATTTGACAAATTCTTTGCAACCCAATTTATACCAACATATCATGCCTGTAATCCTCTTTCCTATGAAATCCTAAGAACTTCTATGCCTAAGAGGTTTGAGACCCCTCACTTTGTAAAATATGGTGGAAAAGGTGATCCTAATACTCATGTGGTAGCATTAATAGCTATGTGTAGCGATTTCTACTATGAAGAGGACTTGTTGGCAAAACTTTTCCTGCGATCCCTCAAAGATACCGCTTTAGAAGGTTTTGCTCTTTACCTCCAAATTCAATACACTCCTTTTCACAGTTAATTGATCAATTTTTACAACATTTTAAAGAAAACATCAGACCCCAAGTCTCCTTAATTGACCTGGTTCATTGCAAGCAAGGTGTTGGTGCCTGCATAAAATTCAGGTTTCAAGCATCTAAATCTACAGGCCCCTTCAAAAAAGAAACAAAAATTCTAAGTCCCTCGGCCTCCTGAAGTTGCATGCATGTATCTTTGTATATGCATTGATGTTTGTATGTATATTCGAATGTGAAAATGTACATTGGCGGGCCCAAAAAAGATGAGTCAAATCGGCTTCAAAAGGTAAGAAAAATAGTTGTATGCATTTTTGTATGCATATCGGGTTGTACATTGCAGGCATATTCCATCGTAGATTCCGCGCTTGTATGTAAGGGGTTGTATGTATATGAGGTTGTATGTTCGAATATGCAAGGTCAACATACAAGGCGAAAGATACAAAGGCCCGATGCATATACAAAGTGACATACAAGGCCGACATACATGGGGGACATACAAAGGTTTTTTCGGCATGACAACATCCATCGGTGGCTCAGTTTGAGGTCTCCCCAACAGTTGATGCATATACAAGGGTGAATGTATATCTGATATACAATGGAAATATGCAAAAGGCACATACAAAGAAAAGATACATGCAAGGCAAGAACCAAGGGGTGGGGTCCACCAGTTGCATGCAAAGGCGATTGTATGTTTGCACATGCAATCGAACATACAAGGGCATATACATTCCTAATATGCAAGGCCCGGACCCAAAAATTTATACATTCTGGTTGATTAAGATTGAGGTCCGGATTGTATGTTTTGTTTGTATATCTGCATTGTATGTTTGTGATATACAAGACAAAGATGCAAGGGAGGACATACAAAGCGGACCCGGTTGGAGATCAAATGCAGCGAATAATCATTTTGGCATTCGCGGGTTGTATGATTACACATTGTATGTGCGATATTCAACGTGATGTACAATGGTGAAGATACAGGATGGATTTCAAAGGTTTTTCCAATCCAATTGGTAAATGCAATAGAGTCCGTATTGTATGTATATTGCATATTGTATATATGCAATGTACAAAGCGATATGCAAAAAAGGCAGATACAAGCTAGACCCGAATGAAATTTTGAATTGATTCATAATGTTTTGGGGTCTGCGCCTTTGTATGCAAGTGATTGTATGTACATACAATCTCACATACAATCTCAAAATGCACATGTTGATACAATGGCTCGTCAGTAGGACAATGCACATCAGCTGATACTTCTAGGGTCATTCCGATGGTCAATGGAGATGCAAGTGCTCAGCGATGGAGAACAAATCGGCGACTGCCACATGTCCAAAGTGATTGTATATACATGATTTTGTATATACAAAGATTTGAATGTGCAAGCAGTTGTATGTATATGCATTTGCATATACAAAGGTAGTTGTATGTTTGCGATGGAAAAAGGGTGCCTGCGTGGCATGATTTCATTGGTTGTTGACTTGTTAGCATGATTTGGAGTCGCAGATCTTGGCGAAGAGGAAGGAATCGACGACCCTGATTCAAAAAACTTCATAGGAGGGATTTCCTTGTATCTGCCGTCGTGTTTCAGGCAGGAAGAACTTCAGAGCACGCAACTGCTGCATCCTGCGGGTGGGTTGGCCATTTATGGTGAGATCGCTGAGGTATGGGTCTTGATTGACGGGCCAGCTACCATGTTCGATGAAAAAAAATCTCCAGGTGGCGGTGCATATCCTGATTTCAACCACTCTTTCCTCTGTTTCTCTTGGCTGCATTCAATGTTTCAGGCGCCATCCAGAAGGTGCAATGTATTCAGCGGAAATTTTGAAGTGACCAATGTGCTTAATGCTGAATGCACGTTCTTGCTATAAAATGCAAACTGTGTTACTCATTTCTGGTTGTTGAAGACTTGGTCATTTTTTGGGAAAAATAACGAAAAACAAAGCATTTCTTAGCTGTTTTATCTCTGTTGGAGTTTATGAGTTGCATTTTGAATGTATGTTGCACATATTTTTAGTCTCTTGTTGTTTTATATGAAAAATGTTCTCTTTGCATGTGTTTAGTTGTCTATCTCTATTTGTTCTATGCATCCCTTCTTTTGAATCTGGTTGCTAAGGGTTTCTAAGATTCTAGGATACAGATTTCTGTATTGCATGCTTGATCTTCTAACTTCCATTCAAGGAGTGGATTAAACTATTTTAGGTTAAGTATGAAGAAGAATGTATGTCAGCTGGGATATGTGTAAGTAGAGGCAGCTAAATACTCAGTCTTGGGTGGTGTTTGTATGGCAAATACCAGTCTAAACCCCTTGAAACTTGAATGCCAGTGCAAATCATTCACTTGTATATGTCTAGTTGACTCCTTGCCCTAAGATAGGCACCGGTCTGCCGTTGTGTAGTAGTTATGATCCAAAATCCTTGTCTTGCATCCAAAACATTAATACAAATCCTTTCTTAACTTCAACCTGTTAGTTTGTAGGAGTAGGAGTAGGACCTTGCATACTCTCATCCTCAACTAGTTAGATATGTCCAAGAACATTGCTAACCTTGTGATCTATCATGCAAATCTTGGTCCAAACATGAGAGTATTCTGCTTGTTGATGTAAAGCTAAATCTTTCTATCATTGGGCGAGTCAAGTTTAAATCTTTAGCTATAGGGATACCCCCCTTGGTGCGGCAGAACTAGAAGTGAAGGGGAAGCAGCTCACGCAACCTCCTATATTAGTTGGCCGAATCTACCTGTGCATTGGAACTGGCAAACCCTCCGCCGATTCGGAAGGAGAACCAACAAAGTGGTGACTCTGCTGGGGAGTCAAAGTAAAAGTTGTTGCAGCAAGACCAAGGAAGGACCATATGGTGCTCTGCTGGCGTCATGAATCCAGAAAATAAAGGTGCCTTGTTGACATTCTATCCTCTCTGTGAGAGGTGGCGACTCTGTTATTGAACCTATCAAAGTTGCAACATATTTTGAGGTATTTCATCTTTTCACTCAAAATGATTCAAGTAGAGAAACAGTCCTGGTTGTGCTCTCAAAGAAGACCATTTTTTATTGAAAGATATAAAGCCCTAAATTTCACAGGAATAAGTGGTTACCCAAATGTTATGCCCAATAAGATTAGAAAATGTTTGCCAAAATATAGTGGATCAAATTTTGAGTCTACAAACAAACATCTGCAAAATTTTTGTAATTTGATAGAAGATTATGAAGTAGAGGTTGAAGATGTAATGAGACTTTTTGTTCAGTCATTAGAGGATGATGCTAGGGTCTAGTTTTTAGACCTACCTATGTGTTCAGTTTCTTCATGGGTAGATTTAGAAGCTGCATTCCTAGGGCAGTTTGGTGAAAGATATGATTTGGCCTCATTGATCATACATTTCATGAATATCCAAAAGGAAGATGAGGAATTGGTTCCAGCCTTTAATCTTAGATTTATTAAGTTGCTCAAGCAGATTCCTGAATATATGAAACCAAATGATGCATTGTGCTTGGCAATTTATTTGGTTGCATTTGATGAAGAAATAAGTTATTTATTGAGAGATAAAGAACCAGCTACACTTCACCAGGACTACAAATTTGCTATGGATATTGAAAATAATCAGAAATATAGAATGCCAATAGGTTTCATGACTGCAAGCTTTCAAAATAGTTTTCAAAGTGAATATATTTCAGCTTCCCCAGTGTGTTCATTGAGAGATGATTCTGTAGAAGGAAATATATTTCAGAACAATGAGTGCAGTCATGATGTGATGCGTAAACATGAAGAAGATGTTGTAGAAAATGTGGGCACATCCTATAATGGTGAAGACAAAAATTATTATCAGCCTCTAGAAGAGAAGCCTGCATATGCAAAATGCATTTCAAATGATGAAATGAAAGATATACATGAAGTTGTGTCCTACAATAATAGGCATATCCAAGTTATTCCTGATTATTTATATGAGGTGGATATGCAGAGATTCACTCTAAATACAGAAGATGCTGATTCAAGGGATGACAGTGAATATGTTAGTGACTGTCAGCATTTAGACTCATGTGTCAGCCATTCAGATGATGAAATATATATGGATGCTGAGTATGAGTGTTTCCTTGAAGATTGTGACCACCTCTATAGTGCAGAGATTGAAAAAATTTCTTTCAATTATCAATGCATTGGTGAGAGAAAAAATAGGGTCACTATTTAGATGTGAATGGACAAGTTACAGATGTGTGTGCTCATACAATTGGGGATAGTGTTGGTTGCAAGGGTGACTATGAAGCTTTTGATGAAGGGCTGCACTCTGAGCTTTTTATGCCTTCTCTTGAGGCATTCCAGGTGGACCTTAATGATAAAATTGTTGAGCACAATGATGATGGATATCTGAATGTTTATAAAAATGAATATGATTATGAGATGTTGCTCTTGCCTGAATATTGCATGTTTGATACAGAGGAGCTCTTACTTTTTGAAGAAGGGCAAAATTCTGATGTGGATTCATTTGTTTCATGTGAGTCTATTATTTTTCCAAGCAACATCAGTGACTCATATGATCATGATGACATTCTACAGCTGATGATAATGTATGTTGATGAATCTTGCTGTAGGTTTGTTAAAGAAAGAGAAACGGGCAGCAGCACAACTAGTTGTAAAGTAGGGTGCTGCAAGCAACCAAGTGTTTTTCAGCTTCATTTGAAGAAATCAAAAGAAAATTAGATATTTGACAAAAGGAAATTCTAGTTTTTCCTTTTTGGTGGCCCTGGGCCACCAAGTAAATTTTTAAAAAATGTATTTTGTGATGCAGGGTGGTGTAATGTTTGACTTTATGTGCCCAATGGATAAGGGACTGGTCTACATCCCAGAGATCTATGGTTCTCGCCATGCCTGCAAGAGGCATGCATCCCCAGACAGAGCCAATGTTGGTGCCTGCATAAAATTCAGGTTTCAAGCATCTAAATCTGCAGGCCCCTTCAAAAAAGAAACAAAAATTCTAAGTCCCTCGGCCTCTTGAAGTTGCATGCATGTGTCTTTGTATATACATTGATGTTTGTATGTACATTCAAATGTGCAAATGTACATTGGCAGGCCCAAAAAAGATGAGTCAAATCAGCTTCAAAAGGTGCGAAAAATAGTTGTATGCATTTTTGTATGCATATCGGGTTGTACATTGCAGGCAAATTCCATCGCAGATTCCGCGCTTGTATGTAAGGGGTTGCATGTATATGAGTTTGTATGTTCAATTATGCAAGGTCAACATACAAGGCAAAAGATACAAAGGCCCGATGCATATACAAAGTGACATACAAGGCCGACATACATGGGGGACATACAAAGGTTTTTTCAGCATGACAACATCCATCGACGGCTCAGTTTGAGGTCTCCCCGACGGCCGATGCATATACAAGGGTGAATGTATAGCTGATATACAATGGAAATATGCAAAAGGCACATACAAAGAAAAGATACATGCAAGGCAAGAACCAAGGGGTGGGGTCCACCAGTTGCATGCAAAGGCGATTGTATATTTGCACATGCAATCGAACATACAAGGGCATATACATTCCTAATATGCAAGGCTCGGACCCAAAAATTTATACATTCTGGTTGATTAAGGTTGAGGTCCGGATTGTATGTTTTGTTTGTATATCTGCGTTGTATGTTTGTGATATACAAGAAAGATGCAAGGGAGGACATACAAAGCGGACCCGGCTAGAGAATCAAATGCAACGAATAATCATTTTGGCATCTGCGGGTTGTATGATTGCACATTGTATGTGTGATATACAACGTGATGTACAATGGTGAAGATACAAGCTAGATTTCAAAGGTTTTTCCAATCTGACTGGTAAATGCAATAGAGTTCGTATTGTATGTATATTGCATATTGTATATATGCAATGTACAAAGCGATATGCAAAAAAGGGAGATATAAGCTAGACCTGGATGAAATTTTAAATTGATTCATAATGTTTTGGGGTCTGCGCCTTTGTATGCAAGTGATTGTATGTACATACAATCTCACATACAATCTCAAAATGCACATGTTGATATAATGGCTCGTCGGCAAGACAATGCACATCAGCAGATACTTCCAGGGTCATTCAGACGGTCGATGGAGATGCAAGTGCTCAACGATGGAGAACAAATCGACAACTGCCACGTGTCCAAAAGTGATTGTATATACATGCTTTTGTATATACAAAGATTTGAATGTGCAAGCGGTTGTATGTATATGCATTTGCATATACAAATGTAGTTGTATGTTTGCGATGGAAAAAGGGCACCTGTGTGGCATGATTTCATTGGTTGTTGACTTGTCAGCATGATTTGGAGCTGTAGATCTTGGTGAAGAGGAAGGAATCGATGGCCCTGATTCAAAAAACTTCATAGGAGGGATTTCCTTGTATCTGCCATCACGTTTCAGGCGGGAAGAACTTCAGAGCATGCAGCTGCTGCATCCCGTGGGTAGGTTGGCCATTTATGGCGAGATTGCTGAGGTATGGGTCTTGATTGACGGGGCAGCTACCATGTTCGATGAAAAAAAATCTCCAGGCAGTGGTGCATATCCTGATTTCAACCACTCTTTCCTCTGTTTCTCTTGGACGCATTTAATGTTTTAGGAACCATCTAGAAGGTGCAATGTATCCGGCGAAAATTTTGAAGTGACCAATGTGCTTAATGTTAAGTGCACGTTCTTGCTATAAAATGCAAACTATGTTACTCATTTCTAGTTGTTGAAGACTTGGGCATTTTTTGGGAAAAATAATGAAAAACAGAGCATTTCTTGGCTGTTTTATCTCTGTTGGAGTTTATGAGTTGCATTTTGAATGTATGTTGCACATATTTTCAGTCTCTTGTTGTTTTATATGAAAAATGTTCTGTTTGCATGTGTTTAGTTTTCTGTCTCCATTTTTTGTATGCATCCCTTCTTTTGAATTTGGTTGCTAAGGGTTTCTAAGATTCTAGGATACAAATTTTCTGTATTGCATGCTTGATCTTCTAACTTCCATTCAAGGAGTGGATTAAACTATTTTAGGTTAAGTATGAAGAAGAATGTATGTCAGCTGGGATATGTGTAAGTAGAGGCAGCTAAATACACAGTCTTGGGTGGTGTTTGTAAGGCAAATACCAGTCCAAACCCCTTGAAACTTGAATGCCAGTGCAAATCATTCACTTGTATACGTCTAGTTGACTCCTTGCCCTGGGATAGGCACAGGTCTGCCCTTGTATAGTAGTTATGATCCAAAATCCCTGTCTTGCATCCAAAATCCCTGTCTTGCATCCAAAATATTAATACAAATCCTTTCTTAACTTCAACCTGTTAGTTTGTAGGAGTAGGAGTAGGACCTTGCATACTCTCATCCTCAACCAGTTAGATATGTCCAAGAACATTGCTAACCTTGTGATCTATCATGCAAATCTTGGTCCAAACATGAGAGTATTCTGCCTGTTGATGTAAAGCTAAATGTTTCTATCATTGGGTGAGTCAAGTTTAAATCTTTAGCTATAGGGATACCCCCCTTGGTGTGGCAGAACCAGAAGTCAAGGGGATGCAGCTCACGCAACCTCCTGTATTAGTTGGCCGAATCTGCCTGTGCATTGGAACTGGCCAACCCTCTACCGATTCAGAAGGAGAACCAACACAAGGTCTGAAAGAGAAATTAAGTGAATTCATTAGTCAGTATCAAGCTTTGTATACACAAATTCAATATCAAATGAAAGATGAGGATGTTTAGAAGGTGTTTATCACTAATCTACAACCTAATATCCATGATAAGATCCTCTTGATGAATTATAACTCCTTTCTGTAAGAGTTAATGTGACTCAACAAGCCAGGATCACCTGCAATCAAGACAACCTTCCACATAAAGATAATACAGAATATGCTAAAACAATGGAGTAAAGAATCTATACAAAGATCATATCAAACTGTATGAAATACAATGAGTGATCCTTGCTTATACAGGCAAGGTGAGAGCTAGAAAGGTGGAGTGGAAAGTGGAGATATTCCTACAACATGTGACAATTAGAGGATGAAAACTAATTGCACATGTGGAGGATAAGACAACTCACTCCAACTATCAACTAGAAACACCTAGAAGACTCACTAAGTCAACTTAACATGTGAATTATGTGTTCACACCAACACCCCCCCTTAAGTGTAACTTAGGGAGTAGTTGACTAGAACAAGATGCAATGATGGATGGGTCCCAGCTGCTAGGCCATGTTAGGTACCCGTGTACATCAAATCTCAAGTGGAGAAAAGGAGAAAACCTCATGGGACAAAACTCCTCTCCAAAAGTGAGAATGCAAAAAACAAATAAAAGTGAAAGAAGTGATAGTAGGAGGACTCTACATGACCCCCCAAGGACAACTTCTATCACACCCCCCATAGGAGAGCAAGTGTGAGACTGTAGGTCCCCCCCACAATGAAGTAGCTCCAGTACTGATGGTGAATGCCTGAAGAAGAATGCTGAAGAGAATCCAAAGCCTACAAACAACATTCTTCCCCTTAGGAAGAAACAAGTCCAAAGGCTGATGTCAAAGAAAATCCATCTCAAGGTATGAGGGAAAAAACCTCATGATGAATGATGTCTCTGAAAACTACTCAAGTGTCCACATGTCACAATCAAAAGATGCCACATAATCAGGTGTTGCATGCCCAATCAAAGAATGTGACAATGCAAGACAAGATGAAAACTCAATATCATCAATATCCAAAGACAAGGTATCCTTCGAATGATGCTCAACATACTGCAACTGAATGCCAAACTCTTACAAGTGAAGAGGAGAAGAAAGTGGCCACTCATTCAAAGTAGAAGAATCATCTCCGTCAAAGACGAGATGAATATCATCAATGATGTCCTCCAAGTCATCAAGATAGGACTCATGAAACAATTCTGAAATACCTGTCAAGTACTCATCCCACAAACCTATATCTAGAAGACAAACAATATCCTGCTTAACTGAAGTGGATGAAGCTATGTCAATGCCAATCTCTGAAGAAGCAGGAAATGGAGGAAGCTCAAAACTAGTCTCAAGAACCAAAGTAGATGCAAGAACACCAAGGTTCAAGTGACCAAACTTCTCCTTACAAACATGATTCACACTTGATGCATGAGTGTGAATAGTAAATAATGGATCTAAATAATCATTAGAAACAAAATGGGAGAAAGTATATAAGCGAGATGCATGATTAGCCATCTCAACTGCAATGATATCTTTGCTCTCCAAGTCTCGAATAATCACAAAATCAGGAGTGAACTCAACTGTCTTACTTGCATCACAATGAGTAATCTGGTAGATGGAAAGGAGATTGGTTGTCAAAGAAGGTACACACAACACATTGTTGAATGTATTCTCTCCAACATCAATATTTCCTCTTCTAGTTGCATGCATGTATGTGTTGTTACCCATCAAAATAGGTGGTGAAGTACATGACTAAAATGAAGAGAACATCCCCTGTGAAGATGCCATATGATGAGAAGCTCCCGAATCAAGAAGCCATCTCTTTGACTAAAGACTTGTTGAAGCAAAGAGTGCCTGTCCTTTTCCTTTGTCTATCCCATAAGAAATGCTTGCTATTCCTGTCAATGTAGATGATGATGGTGGCAAAGAAGAAGTCTTGGGTAAAACTATTGTTGATGAAGAATACTCAATGCTATGTTTTTGAAGAAGTTGTGACATCTCTTCAATTTTTTTTTCATAACATTTAGTCTCATCATGACCCAATTTCTTACAATAAGAATACTTTGGCTTCTTCTTCTTATTAGACTTCTCTTTAGAAGAAGAGTTAGGGGTTTTCTTTGATTCTTTCTCTTGCTCATTAGACTTTGAATCCTTATGTTTCTTTCCCTTATTATGTGAAGCCTTAGGATCTTTCATGCTTTGTGTTGCAACTAGAGCCTGTTTTCTAGGAGACTTCAATGTGCCCATGTGTAGTAGCTTGGCTTGTTCTCTTGTGAGTTGTGCAACAAAATCCTCAAGTGAAGGCATAGTAAACTTACTACCAAAAGCATCCATTGTAGCATAAAAGGTGGAAACATAAACTGAATATGCAGGACCCAATTTTGCAAGAATATATAGAATCAATTGTTCATCTTCTTTCTCAAGACCACACTATTTGAGTTGCAACCTGAGAGACTTAAACTTGGTGAAGAAGTCTTTGATTTGATCAAATTCTTGAGGATTAAGTGCAATTAGCTCATTCTCGAATTTGAACCTTCTTATTTTATCTTGCTTGCCAAAGAGATTGTCTAGTGTTGTCCATATCTCATTTGGTGTAGTACAAGACTCAACATGAAATCTCAGATCTAGAGAAATAGCAAGATAAAGTGTGCCAAAAGACTCATCTCTTCTATCTAACCATTTTCTTCTCTCAGTAGCACCTATGAGTTCAAGATCTGTGCCTAAAGTTATTCTATGTAACTTTTGTTTATACAACACAAACTCCATGTTTTTCTTCCATTCAAGATAATTATATGGAGTTAAAAGTAGAAATTGAGGCACATCCATGATGAAAAAAGAGAGACAACAAGACAACAACACCCCTTTACTATGTAAGAGAGCCCCCCCAATTTGTTTGTGGCACTTTATACTTAGTGCAATTTACAATTGTCCTCAAAGGACCAAAATTGGGAAAATAACAAAATCTCTGAAAAAAGAGATCTGAGTGGGATTGCAATCACTCACAATGATGTATTACAACAAACAAATCCTCTCAAAACAAATTTCACCTCCTCAAGTATCAAAATGTCTAAGTTATCACTGAAATGCCAAAAATTTGACAAATGAAATAAAAAGAACTTGGAGCAAAATCTGGGAAAAGTGCATGGATGGCTTTGTAGAGCTCGTCAATACCTTTCCAATGCCGCTTGTATCGCAAAAATTGGAGATCGTGGCAAAAAGTTATGAACTCGAGAGCCAAAAAGAGTGATCTAATTTCAACCTACAATAAATGCTATCAAACAACAAAATTTGTGAAAATGATTGATACCACTCTGAATCTCTGTCAGCTTTCCAATGATATCTTGTTTGCCCAATTTCGGCACCGTGGGCAAAAGTTTTGCAAATTTTTTAAAAAAAGCCCTACTTTAGGACTTTGAGAGCAAAACAGGCCCCCTGTTGATGGAATATTCCTTTTCTCGGTCAGAATATGTTGCAGGCGTTGGAAAATCACCAATCTGTGTGAAAAACTGCCTCCAAGAAAAAACACCTATTTGAAGAAAACCACTTTCCAGTTGTGAAACCGTCGGTCGAGAAAAACTGTGATTTAATTCAAAAAACACCTTTAACTCTGGAAACCACTGATATTAGGCAGAAAACCACTGATTAGCAGAGAAAACCACCTTGGTTTTCCAAAACCCACTCTTCGTGCAGTATGACCGTGGGCGCCCGAGCCTGAAGGCTCCCCGTTGAAGGGTTTTAACCGATGGGTAGAAGATCCCCACTTGCAAATTATGATCTTGGATGCCACTTGAAAGTTTGATCGCCAGCGTTGAATGCTATCAGATGATAAAAACAAGTGATGTGTTTAGAAAATTTCACTGTGTGAGATGAAATTGCCTGCTAAAGATGTGACCACCGCTGGAAAATAGTCTTGTGACCACTGGATTGAGATGGTTAATAGAGATCTTAACCAACTGTTGCAGATTTAATGTTGGTGAAAAAACTCTTACAAAGGATTCTTGATTCACTGCTACTAGATCTAATGGTGGCGAAGACTTGAAGACCACGATCGCCAAGGGGGATTTCAAGGAATAATAGTCATCATTGATGAATTGGCTGACATGAAACAATTTTCCTGTGAATGTGACAGGATCGCCGGGTAGATAAAAAATTGCTGAATGGGATAATGAAATCACTACCGATCAATATCGCCTGAGAAAAAGAACTGACTGAATTGATGGTCGACCATGAAGACTACAGACCAAGTTCTAGACAGCCACAGTCAGATCCAAAAATGGTCGATGGGCAAAATAATAACCGCTGATGTAGCTAAATTGTGATGAGATCACTGAACTGGCCGGATGTAAGACCGTCGGAGACAAATCAATGACTACCTACGAATTTATTATTTTGACTAAATTTTTTTTTGTTGACCTGCAAATGTTTTAAAATTGTAGACTTGATTTTTTATAGGCTGAAGCTCAATACAAGACCGGGGGGGTGGGGGTTATTACCCCTCCACGCTGGCCGTGATAGCTAACTGGGGCTCAAACCCCCTGCGGTGATTACTTGGCCCTGGCACCAATAAAGGTGCTCTGCAAGTGAGTATAGGGCCGACAGGTTCAGTGGGGCCTGTCGGTACCCTAAACGAATATATATATATTTTAAAACTTTTCAAACAAAAATTTGCAGATTAACCCAACAAAACAAAATTTTACTCGACATATAATATTGAAGCGATTTGACGACGGATGACATAGATGATGTAGATGAAGTACAATGCTGATGCAGATCTATGACGCCAGCCATACTACAAAGATTCCTTCTATGCAGGGAATATTCCCTGTTGTCCCGAGGAGTAGAGGCAAAAAAAATTTGCCTTTTTTTTAACTTCTCTAATTTCGATGTTTGGACAGCTGATATATACAGATTTGGCCCTCCTGATCACAACCGTGATGTCAGATTTGCTCCAGGATGCTCCTACAACATAGCTCCTAGCAAAACCTCTCCAATGAGGGAAGGGAATTGTAGATTAGGCTATGATACCATGTAAGAGTCAATGTGACTCAGCAAGCCAGGATCACTTGCAATCAAGACAACCTTCCACACAAAGATAACAGAGAAGATGCTAAAATAATGGAGCAAAGAATCTATACAAAAATCATACCAAACTGTATGAAATACAATGAGTGAGCCTTGCTTATAAAGGCAAGGTGAGAGCTAGAAAGGTGGAGTGGAAAGTGGAGATATTCCTACAACATGTGACAATTAGAGGATGATAACTAATTGCACATGTGGAGGATAAAACAACTCACTCCAACTATCAACTAGAAACAACTAGAAGACTCACTAAGTCAATTTAACATGTGAATTATGTATTCACACCAACACTTTCAACATTTATGCAGCACCCTTCATGATTACCAACTTTCATCCAGTTAGTATGAAAATCAAAACTCATCAGCTCAAGTTAGTCAATCCATGGGTGGATCGTCACAAAACAACTTTAAGAGGAATAATAATAATAATAGGAGTTTCATCAAGATTAATGGACCAAATACGAATAACTTTTCTAATGTGTCAGCTATCACCAATCCAAAGAAAGCATCATATCAACCAAGAAAGTTTACTTCGATATGCGAGTCTTATCATTCTATCATGAATCAAGCTATGAGTAATAACATTCTGAAGCTTCCCCCGATTAAGCCTGTTGATCCTAGTAAAGCACAAGGACCTTACTTCAATGCTAATGCCTTTTGTCATTTTCATCGGACATAAGGACATGACACTGAATGATGTATGCATCTTAATCATGAAATACAAGACCTCATTGATTCGAATATCATCCAGGTATCGGGTGTGAATGATAATGGAAATAAATTAGTTGCTCCACCGAATCAAAATTTACAAATCTTTACTAATCCATTCCCTAAACATACTGATACCAATATGATGGAACAAGGTTTAGTGGAAATAGATGATGACGATTATTTAGACTATGATAATATTGTGGGTATGATTGAAGTGGATAATCCACCTTGTCCATGAAGACAGGGAATTTATGCCGAGGTTCCTCCTCCATTATCCTTATATGGATCGGGAGATAACCAAAATGCATCAGAGAAACAAGTAGAACAACTCATACAGACAAGTGAGAAGGTACATGATAATTCCTGTTACTGTGTTAGAAAGATTCAACAATGAGAACTCGCTAAAAATTAGAAAAGAGTAAGACAACTGTTAGCAATTAGAAATAATAGTGGTTCCCCCCTTATAAGAAACAAAAAGTCTCACTTCAACATGGAATTACAAAACAACTATCATATGATAATAAACAAGACTTTCATAAGAACCACTTAAGCTTTGCACTCAACATGATCAAGTACCTCTCTAAGAGGTTTGCAAGTTCCAAAATCAGATATAAAGATCCTACTAGGTAAGTATCTCTAACCCTTTATCTCTCTCATGATGTGCTTCCCTCGTCATGTGTTATGTGTTGTTTAGGCCTCCTGGGATGACCCTTGATTCTCTTGTAAGGTCCGGGATACCAGGAGACCACCTCTGTTGTGAACTTATTCTATTTGTATCATCATTCTTCTATATTGTCTCTCTCTGATTTCATTGTTGTGTGTTGTGTCTTATGGACATAGCATTGTGGTTGGTGACTTTGGGGCACCCTCCTACGTGACTGTCCCTAAGACACTTGTTTCTCCTCCCTTATTTATTGTTCACCTTCCTCTAGTATTTCCCTAAGACACTTGTTTCTCCTCTCTTATTTATTGTTTCCCTTCCTCTAGTATTTCTATCTAGCAGGTGGATGACGAAAAACATTTATACGGATGCAGACCTAGTGTCCCTTTCGTGAGAAATCAAAATTGGACTTAGTTCCTAATATGACGATGGGGTTGTATATCTTATCTGATGCTTGGCTAGTGGAAGCACTTGTTCTTTCCGCATAGTGAATTTGATGATGTTTTTATCTCATTTACAAATCATAACAATATTGATGCTCTATGCACTTTTTTTGTCTTTGAATCTAGCCTTGGTGGTACTCGGTTATGAGATCTTCGTGATATAGCCCCACGGTTATTGTCGAACTCTGAATTCGTAGTATAACCTTGGCTCTTTGTGTGGTTAATCATATGCATTGATGTTGTTGTTTATCATGATTATGTAGACACTAACATGTTTCTTGCAAGGATGTGTTTGTGTGAACATTTGGCAATCATAAAGTACATGTCACCTCCGGGGGGCATGGGCTTTGCAAAAGTCTGTGTTCCCTTGTGTGTTTTTTTCCTACCTTAACGTGCTTGATATTGATGCATGATATCAACCATCTTAAGGTGGGGGCATCTATAAGGTAAGCTGTCTATTATAGATGTTAGCAATGTGCTTGTCCTCAGGTGTAATTTAAAGACTTGTGCGATGAGTACATCTTGCACTCTAAGTTTGCTTGTAATGAATCAATCAATCATTTAAGCCCTTTGCAAAGGCAGGGATGGTGTATTTCTTGGAGAAAATTGCATCATCCTATCATTTTCAAAAGTCCTTTGTGGAGGCAGGGAGCAGTTCTGTGACTAACTAATGTGTCTTCGACGATTGTTGTGGTAAAGCCCAATCGTCGGTGTGTGCCTATAATGTGCCTGAGATGGTGCTAAACCTAGAAATAGGGACACTCCATCGCTTATCTGCCATGTTTTCTATTGGCAAGAGACACTGTGTGGCTTCATAAGTGTTGTCATTGATGGAAACAAAGTCTATCCCACACATCTGCAGTACATAGTATGTCTATACCAGAAGTCAGATTGAAGATTATTTTAGTCCGGTGAACAAGAACAGAGTATGCAACAAGGTCTGACAATCAGGTCCAGATCTCTCAGATGGTGGAACTCAGTAAGTTGCAGACTTGGACAAGTCAAGAGGGGTATCATGACTACTGTATTCCAAAGATTTAGCCTTCGATGATAAAACAAGAAAAAGATATGAGCATCTGAGTGTTGGGTTCCAATTAGGTAGAGCAAACAGAGGAAGAACTGACTGATAGAGTATTAGACTTCAATCCGGATGTGTAAAAGGTCCTGATCAAGAAATCTATGATATTATACGTCGTTAGCCGATACGATTTATGACTTCTATGCCTATGTTTTTGATGTGCATCACTAATCAAGCATGGATTTAGTTGACAGATTAATAACTTGCAAATATATTAGGTGTTCTTGTTGCCGACTAAGAAGTTGTTGGAAATCCTTGATGTGGATATATATACCTGATGGATTCAAGCCTGTAAGTGTGTGATAGTGATGATATGTATGGTTAAGTACGAAGAGAAGTAGAGACAAGTGTGAAGGTAGTAATTCAAGCCCGAAATGTGATAGAAAAGTTATATTGAGCAGAGGAAGAATGAAATGTGCCAGATCAGTATATTATAGCTAACCAAAACTGAAATCTTGCATACATAAATGCTATTCATTAGTTCAGACACCTTGGTATCATCTGTAAGTATTTGTAGACTATAAGTCTCCTGTAGGCAGTGGGCCTCTTGTGAGTAGTGTGCTTAGGCAATGAGCCCTAATTGGCAAGTGCCAAATTTGTACTCTTTATTCTTTTAACATAGAATACAATCTTGGGTTAGTCACCCCATGGTTTTTTCCCTTAACAGGGTTTCCATGTAAAAATCCTTGTGTCATGTGTTAATTTCTTTTGCATCTCTTATGATTGTCTTGTTTTGGCATAACATTAAATGATAAGTTAAGAAAAAGAAAGAAAATAGAAAAGTTATAAGATAACTGATTCACACCCCCTCTTAGTTATTTGCATTGTTTCCAACAATTGGTATCAGAGAAAGGTTCCTCTGAATAAAGCCTAACAGCTTGAGGAAGATCTGGGAATCTCAATGGATGCATATGGTATGAAGGAACAACTTCAGTCTACCCTAGATGATCTTGAACAATCCCACTTTGAAGTCAATAATTTGAGAGAAAGACTCAAACAAGATGATGATTTCATAAATGAGCTAAAAGAAAAACTTAGTATCTCTGTGAAAAAGAGAAAGGAACTACTTCAAAAATTAACCAATTAGAGTGAAGTCAATGATACTAATGAAGATCTGAATGAGAAAAATAAGCTATGTGAGAAGCTATCAAAAGAAGTCATTATGGTAAGGCATGAAATGGAATAAGGGCTTATGAGATTCACCCAAGAAATTGAAGAAAAAAGAAAGATTGAAGATAATCTAAAACAATCCCTTAAGGAGAAAATAGAGGACTACCACAAAATGGACAGAATAATCAGGCATCTTGAATTTGATCTTGAAGAAGCTAGAGACAATGAAGAACAACTTGAGAATCAAATAGACACTCTTAAACAAGATCTTCAAACTGCAAATGAATACAAAGAAAAATTCAAGATAAGCTCAGCCCAACTTGAAGTTCTTCTTGAAAGCCAAAAGAGGATAGATGATAAGCGTGGCTTGGGATATGAGAAAGGTGAAAGCTCTGGATCCGGTCAGAAGAACTTTGGATCAAGAAATCAAAGAAACAGGCCTAGAAGACCTCCGGTAAGGCAACCAAATGCTCAAAGATATCCATCCTTCAGTGTATACTACTTTAATTGCAACAAGTTCAGTCACAAAGCAATCCAGTGCAGAAATAGAATGAATCAATTCAATCCATTCTTCTCCGGTCAATGTTTCAGTTGCAAAAGGTATGGTCACAAATCTCATGAATACAAAAATATGCAAATGAACAATTCTTTCAATGGTAAATGCTTTGTATGCAATAGAATTGGACATATGGCTAATGAGTGCAGATCAAGAGGATATCATTCAATTAAGCAAAGAAATGTTCTGTGTTACAATTGCAATAGATCTGATCATATTGCCAAATTCTATAGAAGCAGAAATCATGATAGAAAAGGTCCGGTGGAACATGACCAGAAACAAGATAAAGGCAAAGGTAAAGTAAATGTGGATGAAGTTCAAAAATAAATGAGCAAGATTTGGGTAAAATGGAGTACAATGAATATTGGAGATGGATCTGCACTGGAATCGGCTGCTGATATTCCTTCCAGAAATTAAAAGACTAGCTCTGGTTCTGGGGGTGCTACAGAGAAGATCCCTTTCCCCCAGCCAGTCAGTGAGTGCCTGAATTCGGTACTTTGAGTCAAAGTAAGAAGTTGCGGTTTAAAAGGTTTGAGGAGACTCACTTGAAGATCATCCAGTCTAAATTTGACAAATCCGCATGCAGATTTGAGCTAGTTATGAGGAGATCCTATATTGGTGGCTATCCGGTAAAGCAGAATTTCACAGATAGATTTGGTATGATCCAAAATTGAAATATTTCAATATGTAGACTCATGGCATGTTTGAAAAATGTGAAAATATGTTGTCAATCCTCATAAACAAATTATTTGAAGATCCGCAAGACAATCCAAGAAAACCTCATTTGAGAAGCCGGGTAACCGGATGACTTAAAAACTTGTGCATTTATTACAAAAGGAAATTAGGGTTTACGCAAAGATAAAAGGGTTCTTTCACTCATTATTTACACACTTGCACTCACGAAGAAGAAAAGAAGAGCTTTGCGAAGATCCTACAATTCACTCAAGTTCAACTGAAGATCAAATTCAACCAGAGAATTGTTCCAATTTTTGCTTCAAACCCTAAAGCATGAAAAGGTATTTCCCTTCTGAAAACTCTCTCCAGATCTCTTGCAAAATGGCTACTCTAATGGTTGTCAATATTTCTGATAGGCCGAGAACTAAATTCAAGAAACACCCTTACAAATCTCTAGAAGTTGATCCCTTGGGTGCATTTTCTAGCATTCCACACAGAATCTTGCATGTAGAAGATGTTAGGGTTTATATCCATGAAAACATTGAAGAATTTGGAGACTCAAAATTGATGGATATTTATCACAAATAGCTAATAGATGAGAATTTTGAACTCAAACCTGAATTCAAGGCCCTCTGAGACAAACACTTCAGACATTGCATACATTTTTCATGTTTGCAAAAGATGATTGGGTCCGATATGTTTTAAGTAGGATGCATGATAATTTTATGTGGCTAATGAGGCCATTCAAGATAACTAAAGATGCTATCAGGGCAGTGACCGGACTGCATTCATTAGGTGGGTTACCCGCACTCAAATCTATGAAGAACCAAATGGTAACTAAAGCCACCGGATCAAAATTTGACAAAAGAGCAATGACTATAGATGACATCATAGATCTAGATGTCAGGTTTGCTTCAATGATAATCGGCTACAAAATCTACCATTCAAGTAGGGAGAATTCTGTGTCTGGTACAACAATCTATGCTGCATATCAAATGTTGAGGGAAGATGCAAATTATGATCTGTGTGAGCTTCTTCTAAATCAACTATTGGAGAACTTGCAGAAGATAAAAAAGGATAAGAAAAATTCCTTTAAATATGGTAGTCTAATACTATGTCTGTTCTTCTATTATATGAATGAGCTACCTACATCAAATGGTTGGGTTTGGAAAAATGATAAACCTATTGCAATTCAGATAAGAGATTACACGTATGGACTTGGTGATGCTCAAGCCCAAAACACAACCCTCTGGGGTTACTTTAAGAAATTCCAAAGCATAATGCAAGCCAGAGAAAGAATACCACAAAAAATAGTTGACAAATACAAAGATACAGTCTGCTTCATGGTTGACACTAATCAATGCCTAATGGAGGTAGTTGAGCCAAGAAATGTATGGATAATGCCTATGGGATATGAAGTCGATGAAAAAATCTTGGAGCTACATATTCAACACTTGCTGAGCCAGCCTAAGGACACTGAAGTAGAAAGGTTTGGCACCTTTGAAGAGCTAAGTATAAAAATACATGTTGAGTTAAGACAGCCAGAGATGAAGAGGAAAGTAAAAAAGGAAGTTGAAGAAATTGCCAAAAGATTTGGCATATCAAAGGAGGCTGTAGATGCTGACAAAGAGAAAATAGAGAGGGCAGAGAAAGAAAGACAAGAAGCAAAGAAAGAAAGTGCTCCTGTACAAACCTCCTCTCAGACTAGATCCTCCAAAAGCTCTGCTCCTGTCGCTTCCAAAAGCTCAAAGTCTACCAAATCAGAAGTCAAGACATCCAGAAAAGGAGAAAAGAGGATGAAGACCAAATCCACAAGGACATATACAAGTCATAAAGATGATGAAGAAATAGAATCTGATGAGGAAATCAAGAAAATGAAGAAGAAGAAAACATCCGGGAAGTTCTCTGATACAGAAATGAGGAAGAGAAGGCAGAGGAATTTGTTGAAAAGCCCACTCTTTCCATTGATAACATCATCAAGGTAGTTACTGTGGATGGGAACCTGCAGCCAGTGACTGAGTTCTATGATGCATACAGTGATGTCGACAAGAGAATTCTGGAAGAGGCTACTGTCAGGTACTTGAACATTTACAATAAAGATTTCATTGAAATTATATCATTGATTCCTAAGAGCCTAGAAAAAGTTACTTGAGCTAAGAAAAGAGAATACAATGGCAAAATACTTAGAGATTCGGGAGCAGATAGCAATTCAGCTTTATCCTTCCATCACTCCAAAACAAATGGACATGATTTTCAAGGAGTGTAAAGATGATTTCTAGAGCAAATTTAGAATGAACAAACTCATGCTCGGTGAGACTGAACAAATAGCCAATGAAACAAAAGAAATCCTTCAGAATGCCTTGAAGAGATTCAATCTTCCCATTATAGAGGAAACAGATGAAGAGCCCTCTAACATGGATGTTGAAGGATTAAAGAAAAATGATGAAGAGTCATCTCAGGCATTAGATTCCTCTATTCCAAAAGAGGAAGGATAGAATGAAGAAACATTTTATGACAAGGATGTCGAAGGATTAAAGAAAAATAATGAAGAGCCATCTGAGGCACTAGATTCCTCTGCTTCAGAAAAGGAAGGACAGGAAGAAGAAACAAAGATCAATAAGCAATGTGATCAGTGATGATCAAAATGAAGATTAAAACTAATCAAATGCATAAACAAAATGATTATACCTTCCTTTTGACTCACAAATCCAAGAGGGAAGGAGATGCACCCAATAGCTCCTCAAGATTGTTCCCGTGATCAGTGTGACTAATGTGGATTGCTCAATGCTTTTCAACACAATAGAATGAGGATTGGATGATAGATTTGAGATGGAGATGAGGATCATGATGGTATGATAAGAGGATTGTGGAGAGATTTTGGCAGAGGTTTTGTGCATGAAGGAGTCTCTCTCAAATGGCCTGGAGAGGGTTTCATTTATAGACTTTCTAAGAGGAGGATGGAGGGTCAGGATTAGAAGGTGAGATCAAGGGCTAGGAATCAATGAGAGTTAGGGTTAGGATTGGGTTCATAGCCTTGTGACAAGTGTCACAAGGAGAGTGGATGAGGGAGATCAAGGGTTGAAACTTGGTCAATGGGATTGGAGGGCTCTCATTAAAAGTGAATTTTAAATTCACATGGGGAAAGGTGTGGAGGATTAAAATGAATAAAAGATTCATTTTGGGAAGAGGGGACATGACAAGTGAATTTTTAATTCACTTTTATGTGGAGATGTGAAGATGGTACTCTTACATGTGTAAGAGAATGATAAATGAGGTGTAAGGAGGATTTGACCATTTGAATAAAAGATTGATTTTTATTCAAAGGTTCATGGAAGAAGGGGATAAGCAAGGTTAATTGAGTGTTTAGCTTAATTAACCTAGGTCTAGGGGATAGGTAGGCTAGGGTAGGTTAGGGTAGGTCAATTAGTAGGCTAGATCAATTAGATAACCATGGTTTATCTAATTGATGAGGATTAGGGAAAAGGAGAATTTAACTAAATAATGTGAATATTTATTTAATCAAATGAGGATAATGTTGTAAGGTAAAAGTGATAAATTAAATGAATTAATTTATCACAAGGAATGGGTAAATGGTCAAGGTAGACAATGAGGGATAAATTAATTAAATAAAATAAATTTATTTAATTAATAGGAGGAATAATGAGGGTGTAGAGACATGGAAAATTAGTTTGCGAAGCAAGCCAATTTTAGGTGTCTACATTTGCCCCTCTTTGAGATGATGTTGCAGCTAAGTAACATCATTTCAAAGAAGTTAAAACATAGAGTCAGATTGGATAGAAAAAGAATTTTGGCTTAGAGGAATAGGGTAAGCTTTGGGGATAATTGGTAAGGATGATGCCCCCTCGAGAGGATAGGCGGGTTGCAAGAACACGGTTGTGCTCTCGAAATGGATGGAGGAGATTGGTTGAAGTGGTTGGAGGATAAGGGGCGAGATGAAAGGATGATGATGTTGGGAGATTGATTGGTGGATGATCATTGTGTTGAAAAATGATTTAGAGCAATCCTAGGTTTGATATAGCAAAGTGGATATGTTCACCAGGGTATAGAAGACCAGGGTGATGATGTTTATCCAACATTTGCATGGACTAGACACGCAAACAAAGGGATGATCCCATGCATGCCCAAGATAGTACAACCTTGTCCTGACGAGGGAAGGGGACTCATAGCATAAGTCCTTAGTACATAAAAGGTATGATGAACCTTAGATGCATAAGGGGACCAATATGCTAGAACCGACCCTATGATCAACAAGATATGAATACTAGCTTGGAGTAATGAAACCAACCTACAAGCACAACATACAAAAGCAAGACTATGCCCCATTCTAGATGTTTTCGCCACATACCATGATATAGTGAGATCAAGGTAGCTTTGATGTGATCTTCGAATAGGACAAAAGATAAAAATAAAAAATAAAAAGACCAACGAACCAAACAAGTAACCATTGTATCTCTTGCCAAGATGGATGATGATTGGATAGATTCTACCTATTGTAGGAAAGATATATCCTAAGGCAGGAATCAATTGATGATTGGATCATGATTGGTTGATGTAAGATTGGCTCAAGATATGATGGTGACAAGTTGTGGTTGATGCTGATTTGATAGTTGATGATTTTGATTAAGGGACGATGCTTCGATAAGTGATGCGATGCTTGGATCTAGTGTAAGCTCATTGATGATAGATGGGATGATGATATGGGATGATGATAGATGTGATGATGTGATGAATGATTGAATGATGTGTTGGATGATGAGATGTTGATGGAGCAATGTTGATTTTATGATGGATATTTTTGGGATTTTGTGTGTTTTCTATTATTTTTGGTATTTTATGATTTTGTGATGTTTTTGGATTTTTTGATTTTGGAAAAGGAATGGTTTATTATGAGATGGTTGCATTGGATTTCATTTGGATAGCCTTTATGCTAGATACCAATGACAAGGGAACACCAAGTCTAGAGGTGAAGGTGATGGGGTTGGGTAGGGGGATTGGCAATGAAAGGATAATGGATAGGAGATTTGTGGTAGATGAATGGACAAGCGATAGGGATGCATGTTTAGATAGATGGAAGATAAGGATGAGGGGTAGCATAGGTATGCATGATATATGGATGGGGGATTTTGGGATTTTCTCCCAGGGCTAGGTTGCAAGGAATCATATGCCCCAATGCTTAGAATTTTGCATGATGGGTTCATGTTTGAATGGATGGTCTTTGTAGTAGATGGATGGAGGATATACTTACAAAGGGAGTATGCCAAAAGGTCTCCAAAGCATGTTGTTGATATTTTGCCCCTTGTCTTTATCAAGATCTAAGGTGGGAGATGGTAGAAAATAGATATAATGGATAGGATGGATGGGGAATGATAGGATAAATAGGGGGTAGTGGATAGGAATATGATAGGATAAGGATATATGGATAGGATATGCAAAAGGATGTTATGGACGTGGATGATTAGATGGTTTTGCCCCCAAGTGTAGGGATGCAAAATGGATGGAGAAGGGATTACGCATGACGCCCACAAGGGGTTTTCATCAAGGTACTTGCCCAAGGCGCCACAAGGAGTGGTTTTCACCATTGGACGAATTTTTTCTCTTTACTATTTTCTTGATTTTTTTGCTTTTTTTGCTTTTTTTGATGGAATGGGGACTCTAGCGTCTGTTTCCATAGCAAGGAGAAGATGGTACCATGTTGGATAGCATTATGGATGATGATTGCATGGATTGTTGGTAGATAGGAGAAGATGGAATGGATGGTGGATAATGGATTATGATGTGAATTATGCAAAAGCATGGACCATAGGAATGTGATGGGGAAGATATGTAGGATAGTGAACAAAAGATGGAGATATGGGGGTATGTGGGAATGTTAAGTGGTGGAGGGGAACCAAGACTAATGGTCGCACACACCGTGATGTATTTGGAAGCTTGTATTTTGGATGTGGAGTTGGGAGTAATGGGGATCGGGATGGGAGATTTGTGGATGGTCGATTTGGGGTTTTAGGTACCCAAATGGACTTAGGAATTATGGGATTTTTAGATGGGGAGTGGGATGTTTGGGATTTTGCAGTAGATTGGGATGTAGATGCCTCATTAGAGTTTGGTGCTTTTTGTTTAAGGACCCACAACATTTTTGTTTTTGCTTTTTCTTGTGATGGTGTGGGCTTTGATAGCCTTTGGGATTTTTGATTTTGCTTGGAAGGGATAACATCTTTAGGCTTTTGTGCTTTATGAGTTGAGGCATTCAAATTTTTGAATCCCATGGATTTGGGGGAAGCTTCATGTTTGAAAGATGTGTGCTTTGGTTGGTCTTGAATGGGGATTTTAGGGGATTTATGGGTCGAGGAGTAAAAAGTGGATTTATGGATAAATGGATGAGGAGATTTGAGGATGGGGATATTAGGAGTTGGTAAGATAGGAGGTAAAGTGGATTTGGAGTTGGAAGAAGTGGAGGTAAATTTGATGGAGGGAGATGGATGGTCACATGATTTTGCAAATGATAGGATGATGGAGGAGGGATGGCAACATATGTTTTGGGGGTGCGATGAGATGCACCATGTTTGGGATTGGATGAATGGATTTTGGAAGGCGGGTGGATTGTACCAACATGTTCATGTTGTTTGTCTTGGGATGTATAGCCAAGACCATGCGAAGATGGATGGAATGTGGTGTGGATGGGCTCCAAGATGCCTTATTCATGAAGGCCTAAGCCTTTGCCTTGATAGTTCATGTGTTGGAGTATGCGACGTGCAATGGGATGTTTGTTGCTTCGAAAACAAGACGCGAGTCCATTATTTGTTGGAGATAGATAGGTGGTGGATGGAAGTTGTTCGCCCCCTATAAGGGAGTCACCACGGATGAAAGTGCTTGTGCCAAGTGGATAAGGGGATGGATGTTGGATGGGATTGGTAGATGGAGGTGAAGGATTCATGGGGGATGGTGAAGGGGTGGTAGAAGATGGGGTGAGATCAATAAGTTGATCAATAGATGGGAAGGGATCAGGGATGGTATTAGATGGGATGGTTAGATCATGATTAGGAGAAGGGGTTGATGTTTCAACATGCTTTGGATTTGATTCTTGACATGGCTCATGGGTTTGGATAGAAATGGGAGTGACTTGGATGTATGTGATAGGTGCTTGGATGGATGTGATAGGTGCTTGACTTATGTGTTCTTGAACATGGATACATGATGGTTCTTGACTTGTGATAGGGGATTGTTCAAGAGGTTTGGTGGGTGTTGGATTGCATGAGGGTGTTTGATTCCTTGCTAATAGCCAATGGATGGTATCCTTCATGAGTTTATGGGTTGAGGAACAATATAATGGATGGATAGTAAGGGTGGATGGTTTAGGATTAAGATTGGGATTGGATAGGGGGGTGATGGGATTAGGTTGTGATGGTTCGTGGATGGGTTCAAGGATAGGTATTGGACTAGATGATGGATTAGATGGTGGATGGGTGATAGGGATTGGTGGATTGGGAGATACATAAGGTGATGGGTTAAGGTTGATAAGGTTGGAGGGATATTGTGATGGGAGGGTTGGAGGATGGGGATTAGGAGATGGGGGATTTGGTTGTTGATATGAGGTTTGGATTTTGGATATAAGGTGTGCGAGATTGGTTTTCCCTTGATCAAAGTTAGCATGACAAAGGTTGGGGGATGGATAAGGTGGAGGTATTGGTTGAGTGGATAAGTATGATGGCATGGATGTGTAAGGGGATGGTGAATGATATGAGGGTAAAGGTTGATATGAGGTTGATGGTGTGGATATGTAGGATGTAGGTTGGTATGAAGGTTGAAAGAATGACGATTGATATGATGTGGATGGGGATGATGTGTAAGATGTTTGTTGATATGATGAAGGTTGGATAGGGGATTGGGATTCTCCAATGATGAGGTGTGCTAAGGGCATATCTTTAATTGCATTTTTGAATTGTTCCTTAGCATTAGGATCCATGTTCTCATAGACCTTTCTACGTCTTTGTAATTGTTGTATTGTTTCATAAAGATCCATTTCGTTGGAGATGGTATGGGATGATGGGGGATAATGGATGATTGTGATGGTGGGATCAAAATTTCAAGACCTTAAGATGATTTGATTTGATTTGATTTGATGAATGGTTCTCTATGCTTAAGATAGACTAATGATCTTAAGCAAGAGGGTTGATTGGGTTGGTTTGATTAGTGATCGATTAAGGTCTTGATTTTTTGATTGGGTTGATTTAGATTTGGAGTTTGATAATGATGTTGGGGGACTTGATTAATGATTGGGATTGATGTTGATTTTGGGTTGGATTTGGACTATGGATTTGGAAGATTATGGATTGATGTTGGTTGGTTTTGAGATTTGATATGGATGAGATGGGTTTAGAATGATGTTGATGAATTGGATTAAGGGTGATGAGAGGGATTATGATAAGATTGGATTGAATGATTTGGATGATGATGTGGATAAGATAGGTGGTTAGGATGATTAAGATAGATGGGTGATTAGATTAAGATGAAGTGGATAAGAATGATTAGGATGATGAAGATAGATTATGACTAGAGAAGAAGTGGATTAGAATTTGATCAAGCTCAAATAAAGGGATTGGATAGGCTCAACTTGTGGGGTTTGATAAATGGGGGGATGGTTTAGCGGTGTTGGGATGAAAACTCAGCTCGACGTGAGGGGGGGTGCGGGGGGACAGACGCGACCCCCCGCTGCAGGGGTTCGGGGGCGCAGCCTCCCGACCGGATTTTTTTTTGAAAATGGGCTTATAAAATTGATGTTTTTGATGGAAAAATTTGATTTTTTGACATGGATGAAGAAGGCGCTAAAACCGGTGGAAAATGGCGCTGAAATAGAGAGGAAATGGCGCTAAAGGATGTGAATGGTTGGATTGATGGATGAATTTGATTTTTCTTGGCAAGTAGACAAATGATCAAGCACGAAGACACAATGGTTAAAGGTTTGATTTATGAAAAATGTGACAATCAAGCATGTACAACCTTAAGGATTTGGGCCACTAAAACAAAGTTCGTAGTGGGGGAACATCCGGGGGATCGGCACCTTACGAGCATCCGATAAACCACTTAAGGTTTTGACTAGCTCTACTAGGAGTTTAATATACCTCGAGGGTACTACTTCCTTTCAAGCTAGCACCGAATGGTAAGCGTTAATACTGATTAGACTTGGCTTTCGCCTTATCCTCAATTTACATATAGCGGACCGGATGAAAGTACCACTTGGGGTCGCCAATGAGTTCTCCAAATGGATGTGTCTCAAGGGCAGGCCCACATCCTAAAAAGGATAGAATAGAACCATTTCTCTTCACCCAAGATCCTTTTGAAGGCAAGGGGAGAGGATACTTTGATTCTACCCTATGGGATAACACAAATGTGCAAGTGCACCAGACACGACAAACAAGAGCTAATATTCATTTTAAGCCCAAATTGAAAATGTGCCTAAAGTTGTTTGTTGCAAGCAATGATTAATTTTAGTTGCACCAAAATCAAATGTTCTTTACACTAAAGCACTCAAAGATTCTTTTTAGGTGCACCAAAATGAAATGTTTGATTTGTAGATAACATGCAAGGGTTCATTTTAAGTTGCAAATGAAATGTTTTAAACAAAGATGAAAGAGCCCTGCTAAAAGACTTGTTAGTATCCTCAAGATGATATTGGTGACCTACAAGCAAACTGTCAGTCCCTGCACAGAACCCAAAAAATAGTCTCAGAAAATAGCGCTAATACAGAGGTAAGATAGCGCTAATACAGACAATAGCACTAATACAGAAAATAGCGCTAACAAAACAAGAAATATAGCGCTAATACAGAAGATAGCGCTAATACAGAAAATAGCGCTAATACAGACAATAGCGCTTATACAACAGAAAGAAAGCGCTAATACAGACAATAGCACTAAAATAGGTCATGGAAGGTGCCACTGCGTGCTATCAAAGGTTCTGATCATGGTTTGAAGATAGCGTCGTTCTGGGCAGATAGCGTCGATACGGGGCTAAAATGCGTCTGACCTGCAAAAAAATGTTGTTTTTTTCTTCTAGAGAAATTTTGGCATAACCTCCCCTTGTTTAATCAACATTCCTTAAAAAACTGAGAGCATTTTGACATGAAAATAGCAGAAAAATACTTTAAAAGAGACATGTGAGTGGAAGTTAAAAAAAAATTCACCACAGAAATGGCGCTAAAACAGAGGATAGCGCTAATATGTGGTAATGATAACACTATTGCGAGGGGTGGATGGCGTCACACCTGTAAAAACACGTCTATGCACACAAAAACTCACACATCAAGTTAGATTCAGACCTTGTGGGTCCCACCGGGCGTGCCAATGTGATCAGTGATGATCAAAATGAAGATTAAAACTAATCAAATGCATAAACAAAATGATTATACCTTCCTTTTGACTCACAAATCCAAGAGGGAAGGAGATGCACCCAAGAGCTCCTCAAGATTGTTCCCGTGATCAGTGTGACTAATGTGGATTGCTCAATGCTTTTCAACACAATAGAATGAGGATTGGATGATAGATTTGAGATGGAGATGAGGATTATGATGGTATGATAAGAGGATTGTGGAGAGATTTTGGCAGAGGTTTTGTGCATGAAAGAGTCTCTCTCAAATGGCCTGGAGAGGGTTTCATTTATAGACTTTCTAAGAGGAGGATGGAGGGTCAGGATTAGAAGGTGAGATCAAGGGCTAGGAATCAATGAGAGTTAGGGTTAGGATTGGGTTCATAGCCTTGTGACAAGTGTCACAAGGAGAGTGGATGAGGGAGATCAAGGGTTGAAACTTGGTCAATGGGATTGGAGGGCTCTCATTAAAAGTGAATTTTAAATTCACATGGGGAAAGGTGTGGAGGATTAAAATGAATAAAAGATTCATTTTGGGAAGAGGGGACATGACAAGTGAATTTTTAATTCACTTTTATGTGGAGATGTGAAGATGGTACTCTTACATGTGTAAGAGAATGATAAATGAGGTGTAAGGAGGATTTGACCATTTGAATAAAAGATTGATTTTTATTCAAAGGTTCATGGAAGAAGGGGATAAGCAAGGTTAATTGAGTGTTTAGCTTAATTAACCTAGGTCTAGGGGATAGGTAGGCTAGGGTAGGTTAGGGTAGGTCAATTAGTAGGCTAGATCAATTAGATAACCATGGTTTATCTAATTGATGAGGATTAGGGAAAAGAAGAATTTAACTAAATAATGTGAATATTTATTTAATCAAATGAGGATAATGTTGTAAGGTAAAAGTGATAAATTAAATGAATTAATTTATCACAAGGAATGGGTAAATGGTCAAGGTAGACAATGAGGGATAAATTAATTAAATAAAATAAATTTATTTAATTAATAGGAGGAATAATGAGGGTGTAGAGACATGGAAAATTAGTTTGCGAAGCAAGCCAATTTTAGGTGTCTACAAGCAAGTCAGTCTGGATGTCCCCATAAGTAAGGAAGTAGAGTCTACAAGAGACACTGCAGAGACAATACAAAATTTCCTGGACAAAGAAATAATGGAGCTGGATGAACCTAAGCTAATTCAAGGGCCACTAAACTTTGACTCTCTATCTCTGGTCCAAATAATGAAGGTAGCATCTTTTGCTCAGGCCAAAGCAAAAGAGAAACTTCTAAAATCTCATATGGAGGATTGTGAGCTATTGGAGATTACATCTAGGATGTTGGAGAAGATTATGCTAACCAATCAAAAGGATCCTTCTACCTCTCCATCCGGTAATCTAATAAACTTAGTCAATTCTGTTAACACTGATTTTGAATCCTTAGAGAAATCGGTAGAAACTAAGGTCCGGAAGGAGTTCTTGGGAAAAAGGTTCAGTGAAGTACAAGGGCTAATTACTAATGATAGAAGAACCTTAGGCATTGGCATAAAGAGCCTTGAAAATGCTCTTAAAGATGGTAGGGACATATACAAATTTCGTGTGTTTTTGCATTTGATTCTTATTTAATCTTCATTTTGACTCACAAATCCAAGAGGGAAGGAGTTGCACCCACGAGCTCCTCAGATTTTTCCCAAGACTAGAATGTAGATGTGGATTGCTCAATTCTTGCAACACAATGTAAGATGAGAGACAAGTGGATTCAGATAGAGATTGAGATGGAGATGAGGGATAATTTTGGCATTATGATGTTAGGATGAGGAGATTGTGGAGAGATTTTGGTAGAGGTTTGATGCATGAAGAAGTCCGTCCTAATGGCTTAGAGAGGGGTCTCATTTATAGAGTTTTGGAAATGAGGATGGAGGGTGAGGATTAGAAGATGAAATCAAGGGCTAGGAATAAAAGTAAATCTTTTATTCATTTTGGGGAAAGGGGTGATAAATAAGGTATGGGTGTGAAAGAATGGGAAATGAATTAAAAATTCATTTGGGGAATGGGAAATGAATTAAGAATTCATTTGGGGATAAGAGGTAATGAATGAGGATGGGTGAGGTAAGGGGTTTGTAAGAGAAGTAAATGTGATGTGTGATTTGTTTTAATTTTTTATTTGGAGGATGTGGGGAAGGGTGTTAAACTAGGTTTGACCACCCAAATGAGAGGTTAGGATTAATTAAACAGAGGTTTTGTTTAATTGATCTTAGGGCTAGGATGAGGTAGGCTAGGGTAGGTTAGGGTAGGTCAATTAGTAGGCTAGATTAATTAGATAAGCATGATTTATCTAATTAATGAGGATTAGGGAAAAGGAGAATTGAACTAAATAAATATTGGGAATATATATTTGATTAATGAGGGATAGTGTTGTAAGGTCTAGTGATAAATTAAGTGAGTTAATTGATCACAAGGGATAGACAGATGGTTAGGGATAACTTAATTAAATAAAATAAATTTATTTAATTAATAGGAGGGATAAATTGGTGTCAAGACATGGGAAATTGTTTTGCGAAGCAAGCCAATTTTAGGTGTCTATAGACACATATTCATTTTAGATAGAATGAAGAGGAGTTGGGCCACAAAAATCATCTAGTTGAAGACAACCTTTGCGGATATACTATATGTAAGTATAACATATGATTTATCTATACTTATGCGGCCATGTATAGAATAATTTTTGCAAAATTTTGGTATGCAGATTTTGCCCTTTGCCATTGATGTCAAAGGGGGAGTGAAGAGTAGTGAAAAATGTGGAGTCTAGCTAAGGGGGAGCTCCAGTAAAATAGTGTAAAAGACAGAGCATTAGCCAAGGGGGAGTTACTGTGACACTTAGCCATTTTTCACTAAGTGTTGCCATCAATACCAAAGGGGGAGATTGTTGGCAAGAGACACTATGTGGCTTCACAAGTGTTGTCATTGATGGCAACAAAGTCTATCCCACACATCCGTAGTACATAGTATGCCTATACCAGAAGTCAGATTGAAGATTATTTTGGTCTAGTGAACAAGAACAGAGTATGTAACAAGGTCTGACAATTAGGTCCGGATCTCTCAGATGTGTAACTCAGTAAGTTGTGGACTTAGACAAGTCAAGAGGGGTATCATGACTACTGTATTACAAATATTTATCCTCTGGTGATAAAGAAAGAAAAAGATATGAGCATCTGAGTGTTGGGTTCCAATTAAGCAGAGCAGACAGGAAGAACTGACTGACAGAGTATCAGACTTCAATCCAGATGTGTAAAAAGGTCTTGATCAAGCAATCTGTGATATTATACATTGTTAGCTGACATGATTTATGACTTCTATGCCTATGTTTTTGATGTGCATCACTAATCAAGCATGGATTCAGTCGACAGATTAATAAATTGCAAATATCTTAGGTGTTCTTGTTGCCGACTAAGAAGTTGTTGGAAATCCTTGATGTGGATATATATACCCGATGGATTCAAGACTGTAAGTGTGTGATAGTGATGATATGTATGGTTAAGTATGAAGAAAAGCAGAGACAAGTGCGGAGGTAGTAATTCAAGCCTGAAATGTGATAAAAAAGTTATATTGAGCAGAGGAAGAATGAAATGTGCCAGATCAGTATGCTGTACCTAACCGGAACTGAAATCTTGCATGCATAGATGCTATTCACTAGCTCAGACACCTTGGTATCATCTGTAAGCATTTGTAGACTATAGTGGGCCTCTTGTGAGCAGTGTGCTCAGGTAGTGAGCCCTAATTGGCAAGTGCCAAATTTGTACTCTTTATTCTTTTAACAGAGAATACAATCTTGGGTTAGTCACCCCGTGGTTTTTTCCCTAAATAGGGTTTCCACGTAAAAATCCTTGTGTCATGTGTTAATTTCTTTTTCAGCTCTTATGATTGTCTTGTTTTGGCATAACATTAAATGATAAGTTAAGAAAAAGAAAGAAAATAGAAAAGTTATAAGATAACTGATTTACCCCCCCTCTCAGTTATCTGCATTGTTTCCAACATTTTCTCTGTGTCTTCAAAGTGTGTGTTTGGTGTGCTTGCTTTGTTTGATGTGTTTGTTGCCCCATATGCAATCTAAAGACCTGCATGATGAGTGCATCCTACATTTTGGGAGGTTTTGCATGTCTTGCATGTGTGTTACCCCGTATATGTAGTTTAAAGACTTGTACGATGAGTACATCCTACATTATGGGAGGTTTGTTTACTTTCCTATACTTGCATCCACATTTTATATATGTGAGAAAAAGAAAAGAAAAGAAATCATTATTGTCTTCCATGCATTAATGTGTCTTCTATGCATTTACTGCCTTCTCTATGTTTTACGTGACTGTAACTGTCTTCTCCATGTTTTGGGTGCCTGTCATTGTCTTCAATGTGCTTGGCGTGTCTTCTCCATGCTTGGCTTGTTTGCTGTGCTTGTTGACCATACTTTAATGCATGTATTGGCCTCACGTTTATACATACATTAAAGTGGGAGCTAAATGTAATGTCATAAAATGTCCCCTTGGGGGCTTTTCCCTCAAAAGGTTTAGCTCTTAGGTCTTTAGTGTGCATTTAGGACATCTTGCATCATAATTCAACATCCCGATGGAATGAACCCTGGGTATCATGACAAATGGGGCCTAGGGGGACCCTTTAAACCTAACCCTACCCAAAATAGGCACTAGTAGAAAAATAGGAAAAAATGACTAAAAAAACTACCAAAAATTGGTCATGTGATCAGTAGTTTGGTCACGTGACCATTGGTAGTTTATTTCCGGTCAATTATCTTGCGACCAAATTTATGACCAAAAAAATTTTAGTCATTAATTTGGTAGTATATTTAGTCATTAATTTGGTAGTGTATTTAGTCATCAATTTGGTAGTGTATTTAGTCATCAATTTGGTAGTATATTTGGTAATTTGGTAGTATATTTGCTCATGTGACTATTGGTAGTTTATTGCCGGTCATTTATCTCGTGACCAAATTTATGACTAAACAAATTTTAGTCATTAATTTGGTAGTATATTTAGTCAACAATTTGGTAGTATATTTAGTCAACAATTTGGTAGTATATTTAGTCATCAATTTGGTAGTATGTATATTTAGTCATTGTAATCATTTAGTCATTGATTGTTGTTAACCGGTCATTTATTTAGTCATGGTAGTCATTTTTATTTACTGGTTTCCATTAATTGGTAGAAAATTTAGTCATGATATGAATAATTTATTAAATACCATAAATTTTGTAATGCAGAAAAAACATATTATTAAATTTGAATTAAAACATAAAAGCAAATAAATTTGGAAAACTATATATTTTATGATGCTGCCAAGTAAAGATTGATAAATTTGAGCCAACACTTTCTATTTGAGAATTGGCCAATAAGAAAATGAAACAAGACAAGGCAAAGTGGCAATAAATATTTTGAGTATTGGACCAATGCAGGAAAAGAATTACAAATAATAATAAAACAACACAAGGCTGCCATAACTAGAAAAAACCAGTTCAACTCTGTCATGTACAACAAACTACAAGGACTAGCTGAAGAAAAAACTAGTTCATCAGCCACATTAGATACAATAGCAAAACAATGGAAAGACAGGTCAGACTGATGAATCCCTTCACATTTTATGACACTTAGAAAAGAGATGTTGCCACTGAGCATTCCATGAGACATCATTTCTTTTGGCATTCTATTAACCAGTTTTGGTGCTTTGACTACAGCCTTGGTGCATTCCATATTCTCCTTCACACAAGCCATTGAGCTGTTACATGTGTATTCAAACACCCTTGAACCACTGTGAACAATATCTAAATAACAACTTGAGAATGCTACTTAGAGGCCCCTGTAACAATGACCTTGCAGCAACAAGAAAACACACCATTCCCTGTAACCTTCCATAACATGGTCCTAGACAGCTGAAGCAAAAGCAGCACTTGAAACAGTGAAATCCAACTAGTCAACAACATGCTGAAGATGACAACATGGAAATGTTTTTGGTTTCGTACAATTGCAGTAAAATATGAATTTATTTAAAACAATGTTTTCATGATATTTTCTTCATTACCTCAAGAAATCATAAAATAGATATTACACAAAATCTCTACTCTTGGAATCAATCTCTTCCCTTTCTCACATGGTAATACTGCACTTGCCCATTCAGACTATTAAATTTCAGAAAATGAGCTAAACAATAGACATTCAAATGACCTCCTGCATAGATAGGATCTGAAGTTCACCACTATCTTATTGTAGCCAGAGGTGCAACATGTACACTACATAGCAAAACATATAGAAGAAGCTTATGATGCAGAAGCTACTGTTTTGGTATCAACAAAGTTCACCATTTGTTATCATGATTGTGGTGTTTGTAATGTTGCAGGGTGCATTTTCCCATTTTCATCAGAAGGTTTTGCTCCAATCCAATGTTCCATTACACAATGCATCATTAGTAGTAGCTCAAGGAATTTTTAACAACTTTTTCAATTTCACCACAAGTTTCCAATCATCATTGGACAAATCATCCTGAAAAAATAAGAAGAATATTCCATTTTAGACATTAAAAAGTTGTTTTATCAGCCAAAAATGAAAAGCACAAATGTTCAATTAGTATAAAATGCATAATAGTAAATACACTGTAAAATTACGTAATGTGGATATCAAATAGCCTTATCCTGTAGTTTTCTTTCAATATATCTATGGATCTTCTAGTGAGATGACTCACAAATTCATCCTCCATTTCAAAATTCCTACCAAACATTTTTTGTGCTTCATGAGCGTTGCTCTCAACAATTTGTAAAGTTCGTATGATAATTCATTAACAAAAACATTTCAAAAAATAGCATCCAAAATCATATAAAACTATTAACAACAAAGACAACTTCTCAAAATACCTTCATGGTGACTTTTTCACCCTTCTTAGCCATTTCAACAGATTTATGATTGATCTCAATTGAGGCTATTTTGCCAATATCTATAGAATCTTTTGTGGGAACACATAATGGTGTGCCAATCTGTAGATGCAATCACCACACATGGCTTTATACAAACCAAAAATGATACAACAAACTTTTACATGCATAAGTCATAACACTGAAAAGACTAGGTTTAGATACTGACCCTTGCAATGCCTTCAAGAGTATCAACACCAACAATTATAGGATCCTTCTTGTTAAAAATACAATTTGGCAAAATGATCATTACACAGGGGAAAACAACATCTTCTACAGCCTCCTTTTTCCTTTCTTCCTTAATATTGTCCATATATGCTTTAAACTAGTCAAATAGATGATAAATAATGTCCTTTACAAATATCTTGACACCAACTTCATCTGCAAGCTACCAAGCTTCAGGAGTAATTTTAACATCAAATGCCAAAATTGCAGCATACTCTTTCTTCTTTTTCTCAAGCATTACACTTGCACGCATGACATCTTTTTTATGCACATGCCCAATACCAATTGCACTAACTAGGATGCTTACAGCTAGGGTCTTAAGAACTCAAGTAAAGCCTCCAAAGATCCAAGAGTTGAAGCTTGAACATAAACTCCTTCCCCACTCTTGTCAATCCAAGACATTACATTATTGATATCTTGCATTGCTTCTTCCTTAATATCCTCTAAATCGTCATCAGGTCCAACAACATATAACTGATTTCCTACTATGACATGCTCAAGACCCTGAAATCAAGAAATTGCAGCTAAATTTCATTGTCCACATATATTTGATAAATTTATGCTCATATACATAAAATTATTAGCCTAAAATTTGATACCTGATCTTCTGCAGCCTCCTTTTTCCTTTCTTCCTTAAGATTGTCCATATATGCTTTAAACTGGTCAAATAGATGATAAATAATGTCTGCTACAAATATCTTGACACCAACTTCATCTGCAAGCTCCCAAGCTTCAGGAGTAATTTTGACATCAAATGCCAAAATTGCAGCATACTCTTTCTTCTTTTTCTCAAGCATTACACTTGCACATATGACATCTTTTTTATGCACAGGCCCAATACCAATTGCACTAACTGGGATGCTTACAGCTGGGGTCTTCAAGAACTCAAGTAAAGCCTCCAAAGATCCAAGAGTTGAAGCTTGAACATAAACTCCTTCCCCACTCTTGTCAATCTAAGGCATTACATTATTGATATCTTGCATTGCTTCTTCCTTAATATCCTCTAAATCATCATCAAGTCCAACAACATATAACAGAGTTACAACATATATCTTGCATTGCTTCTTCCTTAATATCCTCTAAATCTAAGGCATGCTCAAGACCTTGAAATCAAGAAATTGAAGCTAAATTTCACTGTCCACATATATTTGATAAATTTATGCTCATATACATAAAATTATTAGCCTAAAATTTGATACTTGAGCGGTTATCTTGATTCCCTATGTAGCCTTCAACTCCTTATGATGTTGATAAGATCCCTGAAACCAAAAAACATCTTAAGCTATGGAATATAATATATTATTTTAACAATATGATCAATGTGATATGGTTTAAGTAATCTAAATTTGAGGTGTAGATTATTGTATTCTAGCGTAGTAGATCACAAATACCACCCATTCTCCTTTACTATAAAAGAGCATTTCAATTTTTTTAATGCCACATATACTCCATTAAATAATATGGCACCATAAGGCTTCCAAGAATACATACCACTATGTAGGTTACCACAATGGACCACTCATAAGAAACATTTTAAGTCAGGATCAAAGTCACCTGGATCTTGAAACCAAAAGGCAATCCCTTGGCTTTTACACCATATATATCAATTGTATCCGCCCTCTATCCTGATGTTTCAAAAGGTAACTCCTAGTGCCTATAATTTCTCATACTATCTGACCATTCAACATTTACAAACTATTTTCTATTTTGAACAATTTCTATATCCAAGGTTGACTTAATGATGCTATAGTATGGTAAGCTTTTACTAGAGTTCTAGTGCAAGTTTTGGGATATAACATTTATTATTTGTTAAGTTACCTAATTGGTAGAAAAATAGGGCATTTCTAGGTACTATTCATCCCATAATAAGATTTGGAATCGAATCGCCTATGGGATTGGGCACGGTTGGGATTGTTTGGGCCTAAAATAGTGTGGAATCATTGAGGTAGAACCCCAGTGACTCCAGGATAGACGTGGCATTTTGAAGAAGTTTCTATGACAATTCTGGAGGTAGGTAATGTTATTAATGCACTTTTAAAAAAAAATTACATATACGACAAGCTACAACATGCTAGAATTAAAAGATTGATTCAACATCATGATAAAGAAAGGTAATCTACAATAAAAAATATAATGCAAATATATATATATATATATCAAGTTATAAGATATCAAAACTATCTAAGAGTATATATATAAATATAATTGAAAATGTCATAGTTGTCTAGAGTTTCCAACTCTTTCAAATACACCATGAAAATTAAGATCCCTAAACAACACATTCAAAATACTACATAAAGCAGTGGGCTAAGATGTCTATCAACAAGTACATGATAAACATAAACTATGCCATTTTTTGCAAATATTTTAGTGGCCACCGTGTGAAGGTTCCTTCTTTCTCTTTCAGACGGACAGCTCCATCTATTTTATCTTCATAAGCAAGCTGTATGTTACTTGTGATCTTTAAAATATTTACATTTGCATCTCCTGTTCCTTTCAAGTTGACTCCATGTACAATAGATAGTGAGTGAATTTGCCCAATGCCCATAGCAACACCATCACACGGATCCAACACCCTAACTTTATCCCCTTCTTGGAGTTTATCAATACATATCTACAAAAACAAAAAAAAACACATTATATTGAAATACATAATAATTATTATATAGGTAAGGATTACCCTTATTTACATAATAAAACAAGCATTACTTATGTTGGAACAAAATTTTAAAACCCTAAAATTTTGTTAATTCCCTTCATTATTCCAAATAAACTATTCTAATGTCTCACTTGTTAGGACCTCTCAAAAATTTTGCACATTTCCATCCTACTTGATCTTTTCACTTGTATATGACCATTTCTTAATAGACATTCATGCCAAAATTTTATGCCATTTATTTCCCAGGGTCACATAACATGGTCATTTTGAGGAGTATGCAGTTATTCTTAATCATTTCTGTGTTTTTGTAGTTTACCGCAATCTTGCAGGTCATCCTCATTATCTTGGCGGTAGTGCGAGAACTAGAGAAACAAGAATCATGTATACCGCACTCCTGCTAGAAACATACAAGTTGTTCACAGCATGGCGGTAGGAAGGGCTCGGTCAACCATGTATACCGCAGTCCCTCAGAGGTCTCACCACTTGGTTGCGGCTTGGTGATAAGGAAGAGAGTTCAATATAAACTAATCCCGTGGTCCTGCATTGGTCTGGCAAGTTGTTCACAGCATGGCAGTAGTAAGTGTCCAAGTTACCAGGCTCCCGCAATGGCTTTCAAAGAACGTTTGCAGCAAGGCGGTAAGAAATAAAAGTTGGCAACATAATCACCCCGCAGTAATGAGAACAGGCACTTGCGGGTTGGTGATAATGGAAGAAAATGGAATAAAGGGGGCTATAAGCCCCGCGATCTTGCTTTGTTTGAGCATAAGGGCTGAGGGTTGGCGCGATAATCAAGAAAGGTGAACAAAAGGCATTGAAGCTTATTGCCATCCCGTGACTAGCTTAAACAAGCTCCACAATAGTGTGGTAATGATAATAAATGAGTAAACATACTCAGTGTGGGTGTACGATTACCAAGAAATTTGAAAGATCTTGTCATTTCATTTGATTGTTGGATCAAATTTGATCAAGGGCTTATATTTGAAATGAATTGAATGCTGAGATTTTATAATCTTGTGGAACAAACAAAAAATATTGGTGGAACAATGAACATTCTGGCTCGATAAAATCTAGAAATATCTCGGCATTTGCTCAGTTCAGAGATTGCAGATTGGCTTGGAGAAGGTGCTTAGTTTTGTCTGTTCTTAGCAAGCTTCGAATTGTTCAAGTAAGTCCATCTCTACATTATTTGCAAGAAAGTTTGAAGAATCTTTGCTCTGTTTCAATTTTTTGTGCATTTGCTTGAGTTGCAAAACCCTAGTTTGTATAATGGCACCCAAGAAGTCTGAATCCAGAAGTAAGACCAGTAACCCTAATCCTGCCCCTAAGAAAAGATCACTACAACAATCTTTGCTAGATATTTTACCCAATTTAATTGACAAAGGTTGAAAGAAAGTATTTAGGGATGTTGCTGAGGGTTGTAGGGATGCCATAATTCCCATTTCTAGCTAGAAACTATTTTGGTACTTTTGTCAGAAGAAGGATGATCAAGGATCGGTGGGCAATCCATGGAAGCTGGATTTGGCCAAGCTAATTGTTTTAAATGTATTCGTGGATGTGGAACTGATTCGTACTCTAGCACTGCACTACCACCCAGCTACTAAAATAGTAAGGTTGCGAAATGGATCTTCTCTGTTGAGAATTGATAGAAATGCTATAATTAACTATTTTATGTTGAATAAACAAGCTCTCACCAAAATTGACCTACAAAAGATTGAATAAGAATATAAAAGTTTGAGAAGAACACTCAAAAGTGATGAGCTTCTGATATTTATGAGAAGAGGTGCAAACAACAGGATAGTTGATATTCCTTCCAATGTAGTTGAACCATTCCTTGTGGAAGATTTTGCAGTCTATTTCAAATGGACCTATTATGCATTGTGCCAAGTACTGGGAATTGATGTTGATCAGAGGATGCCAGTTAATTTGATGATGATGTCTATGAAGATACAAAATTCAGAGGTGAACATTGAGTATGATTTTGCCTCATATCTTGAAAATAAAATACATGATGGATTCATCAGTGTGAAGGAAGATAAGAGACCCATGAACTTCAAGTTTTATTCTTTGGTTTGCCACCTGATCCTAGATCAAAATAGGAGTAAATGGTCAAGTAAAATGCACATTAGCATGATTGACAGGATAAGGCAAAGAATGCCTACTCAATGTTGGTGTTACATGTGGGATTCTCATTGCCAGACTGGTAACTATAATGTACTTCATAATGAATTTTTGGTGAAAATAATGAATTCTTTTGGTAATTGGGTCCCCAGATTGTCACTAGAAATCAAGGTAATTCTGAGACCTCTTGCACATAAACCAGAGCAAGGTCATACTTTCAATTATGTTGATGGGTTCTTCCTACCAGAGCACACAATAATCAGGATATATGATTGCCCCCAACCACCTCACAAATTGCCAAAGTTTGTTTATGACAGAATTGCATTCTTGGACTTCATGTGGCAAATGATGTGGAGGGAAAAGGAAGTGATGAAAAAGTAGAAGAAAGGCACCTTTTTGCCTGATACCACTGTCTTTGGAGATTAGTCAATTGGTTCGGACACTCTTGAGGATATGCAGGCCTATTTGAAGGCCAAGTACTCTTTGGAATCTAGTGTTGAAAGAGTTTGTGACCCTAAAGGCCATATGAACTTTGTGAGACAAGTGGTCTTGACTAAGATGAGCATCTCCCATAAATTTTTTTATGATGAGGATGTGATAAGGAACCTGGTTAATTTTAATGAAGTGTATGACAGGAAGAGGAAATGGGAGATCCTCAAGAAAATTGAAGATGACAAAAAAGAAAAAAATTCAATTTTTGAAGGATTTTTTGCTGAAGAGAAAGATCCTATAAAGAGGATTAATACAATATTGAAAATTTTGAAAGTATTTATGCTAAATCTGAAGTACATCCTACCAAGGCTACCAAACTTCCAGTGAAGAAGTCTGCAGGAATTGAGATTCATGAGCCTGCCCCTGATGTCTCATTAGTTCAAGATCCACAGATCCCTGAATCACCACCACATAAAAGGTAGAGATCTGAAGGCATGTCTCCTCTGGTCCCATATGAGATGTCTGAGGGTGTGGGGGATACTAATGAAGTTCAAATATTTTGACACAATTGCATGATGGAGAGGAAGTTGATCAACCATTGGTTGGTCAAGAAACTGATGCACACAAGCCTAAGGCTAGGATGGAAGAATAGGCCCAAATTGATCTAGAGCTACAGGAAGATGAAAGGGTGATCGCATCATTGAGATTTATTCAAGATGATGATTTCATCAAGACTCTAGAGTTTTGAGATTTCTGGTTAAAAATGTAGATGAAAGAATTTGATGAAAATGTGGAAATCAATAAGATGGGTGCTAATGAGTCTTAGTATCATCAAATAACCACCTAAAAAATCCAAGAACTAAAAGTTGACGAAATCAATGTGACTCTTGAGGAAGCAAGACAAATGGTCTTGAAGAGTAACATGCTGATCATCCCAGGTCTTGAATTGAAAAAGGTATTCTTGCTTGACCAAGTTAGGAGTCAAGATGACCCTAATCTTGTGTCTAAATTTGATTATGAGGATGGAATGAGTGGATGTGGTTTCAACCAAAAGACAGAGACTCTTGCCATATGGACAAAATAGAACACTAGTGTTGGTTAACAAATTTGTCTTGATCTAATAATATTTTATTCTAACTCTATAACCTTTTCTTTTTCAGAGAAAATGAGTTAAACAACAATTGGGTGAACTATTAGAAATAATTCCCCTCTGAATTAAGGTACAACTCCCTTTTAAATCTTCAATGAATTTGAACTATTCTAACATTTGAATACACTTTTAACCAGAAAGCATCTAAGGCAAACTAACATTCACACATCACTATGTCATGAATACAATATCTTTCCTTTCTTATGAAATCATTCAATGACAGAACACACAGATTCCATCTTCAATAGTAATCAAATATATATAGATATGTACATGTATCACTGAACTAATAAATGATAAAAGATATATGATGAGTCTTCCAGTAAAAGAATAATTACCACATAAAAAGGAGAGCTCGCATAGAAACTCGATTTCATACACTTAAACACACAGATTTAAGTCTATAGCAATCATTTCTTCCTTTCATTCACTGATGAAAATTTTTTAGAAAAATATCACATACATTGTAAACATAAAGTTCAGCCAAAAATCTCCTATCTCTTTCCTATATCCCTTTTAGTTTTTAACCAAACATATATATAGCTTACCCTTATTAACTGTTCTTTAAACCCAGAGTTAAACAAAATCTGACCCTCAACGGGATTTAGTTTTTTAAAAACTGATTAAAAGATAAAGTTTTTAAACATGATTTTGAACTAAATAACTAAATAAAAAGATTATATAAGAATGATCATGACTGGGATAGCATGTTGGAATCTCTAGATTTGCTCTCTTCTACTGAAGAGACACGTTGCATCTTCCATTCCTGGTATGCAGCAACAAACTCCTAAATCATTGGGAAGTTAGGGATGCCAATATGCTTAACTCGTTCCTTCCAAACATCCTTTTCTTTTCGAATGCTAGCTACCTTTTCTGCATGTTCTGGGAGTGCATAGACACAAAGGTGAAGTAGCGATTCCACTTTTGATAGCCAGGAGAAATCATCAATTATCAAATTATCATTTTCTTTAACAAAGCTGTTTTTCTCTTTGAAGGATTGTATAATAGTATCAATATCCTTTAATAGTATCAATATCCTTTTCTGGCTCACCATAATCTTTTAAGTACTTTACATGAATACATTCTAAATCATGTTGTACAGACTGAGTAAACTCAGTTATCTCTTTAATCAGCTTTGTAAACTCTATTCATCCTTGTTTTGACACTGAGTTTCTCCATTCAATGTTTCTCCTACTTACATATAGAATATTGTCATTTAGGCTTGTTATGTTCTTTTCTGATAGAAACTTCGTCACTCCATAGTTCTGAATTTTAATCATCTGATTTATTACACTCATCCATTTTGCTTCATCCTTTTCCCACGAGGCATTATGTATTTTTAAATCTTCAACAGTAGCTATGGTTTCATCATATATACCTTTCAAATCATTAATATATTCAGTACCTTTCTAGATGATACCATCTAGCCAGTCATCGAACATTTTAGTCACCATCTTATTTCTATGTATTTGATCAAGCATTTTTTGATTAATTGGAGACTTTGGATCAAAAGACAGAGGTAATTGAGAGACAGGCTGTGGATCTAGATTGTGAATGGCGTCAATATATTCTGCCATTGATCATAATGCTTGCTTCAACTCTCTCTTATCCTTTTCATCTTTCCATGTACGACTAACTATCTTTTTAGTAGATGCCTCGAGACGGTGTACGTCTATAGCACACGATGCAATTCCAAGGTGTATTCTTTCTACTGCAAAATCTTAGACTGTGGGGTTCTAGACTTCCTCATCAGCTATTGGCTGGGTTATCTCCGCACTCTAATTTCCTGTATTAGGATCAATGTCCACCCTGGAAGTGGTTTTCATCTTTTTAGATTTTGGAGCCTTTCTCAGACATTTGCTAACCATATCTTCCAATGGTAAAGAAAATGGAACTATTTTCCTTTTATCATTAATTGAACTCTCCAACCATCGAGGCATAGTGACTGGAATCTCTTTATCAGGAGTAAGCTGTTCAGAAGGCACATTTGGCAATAGCATTAAATTGGTACAATCCAAAGCAATCTCTACCTGTTGGTTCATATTGATTTCTTCTGCCATTGATGAACCAAACCCTTGATCACTCATTATTTCTTCTGAATCTTCTTCAGTATTTAGGTTCACAAGTATTCTTTCTAAAATTTCCTTCTTCTTTCTACTCTTAGTTCTTGACTTGGTGGTGCAAGTGGGCAGAATGGTCACAAGGATTTTCTTAGACTTCTTGGTGGCAGAACCCTTCTCAATTTTTGACTTTGGAGTACCTGCATCACAGATATTAATAAGCTAATTAGAAGAGCTTATGGGAGATTGTGATTCATCAATGGGTGCACACCGTTGGGAATCTTCATTCTGAACTTTTCTCAATCTCTATTCTCTTAACCATTTTTCAGTTCTTCTTATCACGGGGAGGCTTTTAACTTCGATCTGGTCCTCTTCATCTCTATTCCAATCAACTTTTGGAATAGGCAGCTACTTTACTTGTTCAAAATGAGAATCGATCACCTATTCCTCATGATCTGTTATACTAGTAATATTCATTTTCAGGGTAAGGGTGACTATTTGCCCTAGGGAAAATCTGCACCAAAGCCTTTTTCTAACTTCAAATTCGTTTGGGCAATCTTCCCAATAGTCCTCTATTTGGGGAATGTGTGAAAATCCCTCTCCAAAATCCAAATTGTCTTTGGAAAAAACCTTTCCTATCAAACTTGAGTCTGGCATGATAATATTGAAAATTGAACTTCTTTAGGCCCACCTCTAGATTTAAAGCATCAGAAACTGATCGACATGAATAGTGACCAAGCTCAACATGGAAAGATATACCAGACTCTCTTTTCATTGAATTTTTTTATCTATATGAGCTAATTGCCTGCAAACTTCAATTAACACAAAGTGGTCGAAGACATATCTGGGCAGTTTCACAGGCTCACCTTCAAAACTGCCAACTCTGATGTAAGTGAATCTGGGAAATTGAATGAAGTAGCTGCCATAAATGATGATTAATTACATGTCTTCATTAGACATCCTTTTATTAATATTGCCTGTCAATTCGTAAACCATCCTACTAGTGAAAACATCATTAACTCTTCCATAATTTTCATAACACTTTTGCATTTGTAAATGAGAGTAATAATCATAAATTCTGATATCTTTGACTAAGGATGCATGGGGTAATCCTCCCCACTCCCTTATGGATGCCGGATAGTAAAAGAGATATGAAGACATGTAAAAGTTTTTATTTCCCAGATAATTACTCAAACCCTGATGTAAACATTCTGCTATGATTGCCGCCCAGTCTAGATATTGTTCTCCTTGAAGAATCACTTGAATAAAGAAATACATCTAATCCTCCCAATAGAATGCTTGAGAACTACCTTTTAATATGTGTAACAACACCATGATATCCTTTACTTTTGGTATCATATGTTCCCTTGTTGGCGATTTGGGTAGCCTCGAATCTCCCTTTTGAAATTTTAGCAGCCAATTCCTTGCAATTACACTCTTGTAATTTGCCCTTTTTAATGAAAAATAACTATAAGAGGAAGTAGTGTCAAGATCCGAGTGTGACTCCTTGGACGGGATTTTCATTACGGCCATTAGGGTTTGTCTATTAACAGGCAATAACACATTTCCATCGGAAGCTCTAATGCACCTACCTTGAGGGTCATATTTGCTCATACATTTGAGAACTAACTTAGGGCATTGCACTGCCATAGGAAAAGTTGTAGCTTCAATTAGACCACTTTCCACAATCCTTTCCATCATAGGAGCAGACGTAGGATTTTTAGCTCTTTCCTTAAAATCCTCTAAATCATACTAAGCTAAAAAGGTATCTCCATATTTGGGTAGAGAACAAACAAGACTAGAACCATGTTCGGAACCAAGACAGGCAGCTTTCATGATTACAATTTGGATAAATAGAACAGAAAATGCTTGAACTGCTTTTACAGTATCAGAAACTCAAAATGATTCTTTTTTTTCAACAAAGTAATATTAACAGCTATGAGAAAGGTTGAAACTCACCTTTAACAGATCTAAATTCACTATCAAACTGGGCAATAAAGTCTTTTACCTCCAGCACTGTTTCCTTTTCGTATCACCCTGTATGTTTTACTGCTAAAATTGGCCTGTTCCTTCTTGATAAAAGGCATAAAATCTGGTCGAATAATTACTAGATCAATTAATTCATGCTGAATTTACTTGATAAGACGTAAATTTTGACACATGCATTAATTGTAAGTAATTCCTACACATGACCTTAATGTGTAATCCTTACCCTTAACCTCTTGAAAGTTAAAACTTTCCACTTTATAAGGTGTTCTGAATATATTTCCCTCCAGATGATTTTCTCCATTAAAATCTCCCGCAATTTTGACTTAAAGAAATTTTAAGGAATAACGAGACTTAACACATAGGTACACTTGTTATGGAACATTTCATGACGAACTTTTGAACTTTTGAACCTTTGAACTCTGATATAAGGTTCAATCGGGAGGTTCAAAGATGCAAATTGTGCTGCACAAGAGACCGAGAGTAAATGACTTTTCTAGGAACATTGAATGTTGAACCTTTGAGCCTTTGAACCATAGGATTTTAAAAAAAGGTTCAAGTTCAAAGGTTCAATACTACAATTTTTTTGCACATAAGACGACAGGCAAATGATTTTTATTAACAAAGAGCCGACCTAAGGAGTAAACATATTGACCAATAAGGGAAAATGGTAGATCAACTTTTTGCTCAGGGAAGGATTATGAAAAATTGAATAAGGGTGAATAAAAAGGTAACATTGGCTCTGACTGGGGAATGCATTTTATGACAAAATGCAGAGAACTCAGAATCTCTAGTTACGCATAAATTGAAACACAGGGATAGAAGAAAAAGAACTGAGGCAAACCAAAACTGGAAAATGAAAATGACAGCACACAACAACAAAGAAACGACTATGTACAAAATAAGGGACACCTGTTTTACAATTGATACAATTTAAGGTAGAACAGATCCATCTGGGTATTCTAATTTGAAAGAATTAGGGCCTAGTACCTGATGAATTTATAATGGCCCCTTCCAAAGTGAATCAAACTTGCCATGTGCTCCTTTAGGCTCTCTCCTCTTATCCCATAGAAGCACTTCATCTCCTTCCATGAATTTTCTAGGCCTTGTTTTTTGATCAAAAATCTTCTTAACCCTGGCTTGATGAGCAATAATATGATCAACTAGTTCATTCCTTTTCTCCTCAATCTTGGTTAAATACATAACCCTTTTTTCCAAAGAATCCTGAAAGTATTGATCTTCAATGACCTTTTGTAATTTGGCTGCAGATAATTTCAAAGGTAATGATAACTGATCTCCTATTCTATAAACTAGCTCAAAAGGTGCCATTCCTATTGCTCTTTTTGGGGTTATCCTATCAGCCTAGAGTGCTTTGTACATTCTTTTATGCCAATCTTTGGGATTATCACTCACCAATTTTCTCATGATGGCTATCAAATTTTTATTACTAGACTCAGCTTGACGATTCCCTTGAGGGTAATAGTCTGATGAGTGAGAAAGAGAGATACTATACTCATCACAAAATGAAGTGAGTTCAATCGAGGAAAAGCTGGTAGCATTGTCTACCACAAGTTTCTGAGGGACGCCAAAATGCACCAGTATATTCTCTTTGAGAAAATTACACACCACTTCTGAAGTAGTTCTCTTCACAGGGATCACCTCCACCCATTTTGTAAAATAGTCTGTTGCTGTTAGAATGTGTGTATGTCCAGCACTCGAAGGAGGTGAAAGGGGCCCAATGAAGTCTAAACCCCATTGTTTGAAAGGTTCTTCAATAACAATTGGCCTCAGAGGTAATGCTGCAAGTTGTGGTCTTCCTGAAAACATTTTACATTTCTCACAATTAGCTACCCATCTGTATGCATCTTTGAACATGCCTGGCCAATAATAACAATTCCTAAGAATTTAAAGACTGTGACTGAAGAGGAGAAGTGTCCACCGTAGGCTTCATTATAGAAAACCTCCAAAAGCTTATGTTGTTGTTCTTTATCTACACATCTTAGAAAGGTTCCATCTAGTCCCTTTTTGTATAAGACATCATCCCAAATGACATATTTCACTTCTTTTAATCTCAGATTCCTTTTCTCCTTTAGGGATAAGTGACTGGGACAGTCTCCATAGGTAAGATAATGTGCCACGTCTACGAACCATGGATCTTGTAAACTCACCAATAGGACAGTGGGAAGTTCTTCTTCTTCTTCTTCTTCTTTACTCTCAGCAATCAATCTGCACAGGCCTTAACCTCTAAATAATTTAGTTGGCCTGATCTCCAAGTCATACTCTTGAATCTTAGCAACCCATGTTGTTCTATTATTCATCCCAACATCTTGTTGAGTCAGAATACTCTTTACAACTGAACTAGGAACAAATACAATTAAATGAGAATGAAGTATATAGTACCTAAATTGTTTGACAGCCTTTACCACGGCAAAAGCTTGTTTCTCCGTTAAAGAATATTTAAGTTCATGCTTCTTGAGAGGAACACTCATAAAGGCTATTGGAACTTCTATGTTCGATTCATTTTTTTGTAGTAAGATACCAGACATGGTATGTTCTGAAGCATAACAATAAATGATAAAATCCTTTTGGAAATCAAGGTTTATCAAAGTAGGTGCTTGTACAATCGCTTCTTTAACATTTTCAAATGCTTTCTTAGCAGTCGCGTTCCACCTGAATGCTTGTTTTTCACTCATCATCCCTATAATATGTTTCGTAATGTCGGCAAAATCAGGAATGAACCTTCTGAGGAAGTTAACCTGGCCAAAGAAAGATTTAACTCCAATCCTGTTTGAAGAAAGATTTAGTTTTTGTATTGCTTTAACCCTTTTTGGATCAATCTTGATTCCATCCTTCGAAACTAAATGTACTAGTAACTTACCTTCTGTTACACAGAATATCGACTTTTTAGGATTAAGAGATATTCCATGATTTCGGCACCTTTGCAAAATGGTCTCGAGATCTTTCAGATGATTTTCTCTTCTTTTGGAGAAAACCGTCAAATCATCAAGATAAATGACAATAATTTTGTCTTTCAGGTCTTTAAAGGATGAATTCATTACTCGTTGAAAAGTCGCACCAGCATTAATCAAACCAAATAGAATATGGTTATAAGCAAACGATCCCCTTGGTGTAGTGAAAGCAGTTTTATGTTGATCATCTGCAGCCACACTTATTTAATTATAACCTAAGAAACTGTCTAACATGGACATCATCTCTGATCCAACAACTATTTGTAAAATGTGATCCATCACGGGTAAGGCATAATTATCTTTCAAACTGGCTTGGTTCAAATTCCTAAAATCAACACAAATTCTTATTTCTCCATTTTTTTGCATACCAGGACAATGTTAGCCACCCAGGTTGAGTGATGAATCGGATAGATAATCCTAGCCTTCAACATTTTATCGACCTCCTTATAGATGGCCTCAGCAACCTTTGGATTGTATTTTCTTAATTTCTGCCTGAATGGAATTGCATTTGTTTTTAAAGGAATATGATGCTGAAATTGCCCGCCTCTAAAATCCTTTAGGTCGTCATAGCACCAAGCAAAGACATCCCTATATCTAGTCAACAAATTAATCAACTTGTATTTCTCTTCCGGTGAGCAACACCTACCAATAGAAACCCATTTAGGATCGGTTTTACTCCCAATGTTTATTTTTTCACAATCTCCCAATTTGTTAGGGGCCTGAGCAAGTTTGTCCTTGATATATTCATCTTGTCGACTGAACAAATGTTCAAGAGAGACTGTTGGCAAGAGACACTATATGGATTCATGATTGTTGTCATTGATGGCAACAAAGTTCATCCCACACATCCGCATGACATGGTGTGTCTCTACCGGAAGTCAGAGTGAAGAATGTTGTGGTCCGATAAACAAGAACAGAGCATGTGGCAAGGTCTGACAGACAAGTTCGGATCTCTTAGAGGAAGCATCTTGGTGAAGTGCAAATTTGGGGAAGTAAAGAGTACTACCTTGAGTGATAGATTCCAAGGTTTTAGCCTCCGGTGATAGATGAGGTAAAAGATATGAATACTTGAGTACCGGGTTCCTGAGAAACAGTGTGAACAGAGGAAGAACTGACTAACAGAACATCAGACTACTTTCTGGATGTGTTACTGATGGTGGTAAAGGTTATGAAGGCATGAATCATGTTTGGCCGACATGATTAATGATTTCTATAAGCATATACTTGATCCACATTACTTGATGTGCAAGGATTCAACCGACAGAATAGAGTTTGTGAGAAGATTGACTGTTCCAGGTGCCGACTAGAAAGGTGATGAAATTACTTGTGCGGATATATATACACGATGGATTTAGTTGTGAGATGTGTTGTTGTGGTGTTATGTGATATGCAAATAAAAGCAGAGTAGAGTAGAAGCAGTAAGAAGGTCCGGTATGTGAAAGGAAAGCAGCATAAGAGAAGAGGAAAGATGAAGTGCAGCAGATCAGTGTACTGAGCCTAACCAGAACTGAACTCCAGCATTTGTGGATGCTTGCAATCAGTTCAAGTATTGTATAACACTCTTTTATAGACAGTGTGTCTCTTGTAGGCAGTGTGCCTCCTTGTGAGTAGTGTGCTCAGGTAGTGAGCCCTAATTGGCAAGTGCCATTTTTGTATTTCCTTATTCTTCTAACAGAGAATAATCTTTAGGTTAATCACCTCGTGGTTTTCTCCCTTAACAGGGTTTCCACGTCAAAAATACTGTGTCATGTGTTTTTCCATTTCATGGTAATGTTTGCTTATTTGAATTAATGTTGCATTGATTAATAAGAAAGTTCAGAAAGAAGAAATAATTAGGATAACTGATTCACCCCCCCTCTCAGTTATCAACAATTGGTATCATAGCTAAGTTCCTCCTAACAGAGCCTAACAGCTTGAGGAAGATCTGGGAGTTCAAATGGATGAATATGGTTTAAGAGAACAACTCAAGACTGCCCTTGATGATCTTGAATAGTCAAACTCTGAAGTCAATTAATTAAAGGAAAGACTCAAACAGGCTGATGATTTCATGAGAGATCTAAAAGATAAATTAAGTCTCTCTATGAAAAAGAGAAAGGAGCTGCTTCAGCAATTGGCAAGACAAGGTGAAGAAAATAATGCAAATGAAGAACTAACTAAGAAAACCAAGTTATGTAAAAGTTATCAAAAGAAATCATTATGGTAAGACATGAAATGGAATTAGGAGTTATAAAGTTTACCCAAGAAGTTGAAGAGAAAAGAAAAACTGAAGATAATCTAAGACAATCTCTCAAGGAGAAATCAGAAGATTGCCACCAGATGGATAGAATTATTAGACATCTTGAATCTGATCTTGAAGATGCTAAAGATAATGAAGAAAAACTCGAGGATCAAATTGTCTCTCTAAAAAGGGATCTTCAAACAACAAATGAGTATAAAGAGAAATTCAAGATAAGTTCTGCTCAACTTGAAGTTCTTCTTGGAAGTCAAAAGAAGGTAGATGACAAATGTGGTTTGGGATATGAGAAAGGAAAAAGCTCCGGATCCAGTCAGAAGAATTTTGGATTAGAAAATCCAAGGAACAGGCCTAGAAGACCTCCGGTAAGACAGCCCAATGCTCAAAGATATCCATCCTTCAATGGATACTGCCACAGCTGCAATCACTTTGGTCACAAAGCTAATCAGTGCAGAAAGAGAATGAATCAGACCAATTCATCCTTCTCCGGACAGTGTTTTAACTACAAAAGGTATGGTCACAAGTCTCATGAATGCAGAAATATGTAAATGAACAAATCATTCAATGGTAGATGCTTTGCATGCAATAGAGTAGGTCATATGGCTAATCAATGCAGATCAAGAGGATATCAGTCAAATATGCAAAGAAATGTTGTTTGCCAAATCTGTAATAGGTCCGGTCATAATGTAAAAGTTTGCAGAAGCAAGAATCAGGACAAAAGAGGTCCGGTATATAATCAGAATCAAGATAAGGGTAAACAAAAGATGAATGCAGATGAAGTTAAAAATGAGATGAGCAAGATTTGGGTGAAGAAAAGTACTGAGAATGTAGAGGTTGGATCTGCACCAGACTTTGGTGCTGATATTCCTTTCAGAAACTGAAAAGTGAGCTCTGGCTTAGGGGGAGACACAAAGAAAAGCTTGTTCCCCCAGCTAGTCAATTGGTGCCGGAACTGGCACAAGAAGAGTTGTGGATTGAAGGAATCATAAGGGATATATTCAAACAAATTGTGGTTAAGATTTGGAAGATCAGCAAGATGTTTAAAGATTAGGGTTGATCTAGTTCTTCAAATCACCTGAATAAGGCAAACCGGAATAATGTAGGTCGAGCACTTATTGCAGTCTGATATTAGGGCTTGCGGAGCAATATAAGGGTTTTTCATTAATCACTCGTTCATTTTGCACTCAAGAAGAAACGAAAAGCGGACCTCTGCAACAAAATTCCTCAAGTTCATTGAAGATCACTTGCAGAAGTCATTACTTCCAGAGATCAATCCAACCAACTCCGTGAAACCGATAGGCGCAAAAAGTATTTTCTGTTTTCAAATATCTCACTGCAAATCTCTTGATAATGGGTACTTTGAATATTGTAAAGATTTCTGATAGACCTCGCCCTACATTTAAGAAACATCCATACAAATCCTTGGAGGTAGACCCCCTAGGTGCATTTTCCAGTGTTCCACATGGTGTTTTGCACACTGAAGATATTAGGGTTTATATACATGCAAATGTTGAAGAGTTTGGGGAATTCAAACTAAGAGATATCTATCACAAACAACTGTTAGATGATTCATTTGAGCTCAAACCCCAATACATAGACCTCCGGAACAAGCACTTTGCACAATACATACATTTCCCCCGTTTTACGGAGGATGAATGGGTTAGGTACATTCTGAGCAGAATACATGACAATTTCATGTGGTTAAATGGACCATTCAAGATCACTAAAGATGCCATCAGGGCAATTACCAGACTACACTCATCCGGTGGGATTCCTGTTCTCAAATCTGTAAAGAACCAAACTGTGAGTGATGCTACCAGATCTAAGTTTGACAAAAGAGCAATGACAGTAGATAACATCATTGATCCAAATGTCAAGTTTGCTTCTATGATCATTGGATATAAGATATATCATTCTAGCAGAGAAAATTCTGTACCTGGAACTACCATCTATACCGCTTATGAAATGTTAAGAAAGGATACAGACTATGATCTTTGTCAGCTTCTCTTGAACCAACTTTTGGAGAATCTACAGAAAATAAAGAAAGATAAAAAGAATTCATTCAAGTATGGTGGATTGATATTGTGCTTATTCTTCTACTTTATGAATGAGCTTCCCGGATCTAATGGCTGGGTATGGGAGAATGATAGACCGGTAGCTATCCAAATTAGAGATTATCTACATGGACTTGGTGAAAACAAAGCACAAAATACAGCTCTGTGGGGATATTTCAAGAACTTTCAGAACATGATGCAAGCAAGAGAAAGGATTCCCTAGTCTCTTGTTGAGAAATACAAAGACACAATTTGCTTTATGGTAGAGATTGATCAGTGCCTAATGGAGGTAGTAGAACCAAGGACATTCTGGATCATGCCCATGGGGTATGAAGTTGATGAACAGATTGTGGAGCTGCATGTTCAACACATGCTAAGCCAGCCTAAAGATTCAAAAGCAGAAAGGTTTGGAACCTTTGAGGAGCCGAGTATAAAAATCCATGTTGAACTCAGAGAACCAAAGATCAAGAGGAAGGTGAGAAAAGAAGTAGAAAATATTGCTCAAGGCCTTGGCATCTCAAAGGAGGCACTTGATGCCCACAAGAAAAGGATGGAAAGGGCTGAGGAAGAGAAGAAAGAGGCAGAAAAGAAAAGCAAGGAAAGTGCTCCGATAGAAACCTCCACCCAGACCAGATCATCAAAGAGATTTGCACCTGTCATAGCCAAAAGCTCAAGAACATCAAAACTGAAAGTCCAGGCATCTGACAAAAGAGAAAAAAGATCAAAGACAAAAGCCACAAGGGCTTATGCAAGTCAAAGAGATGAAGAGGAAACTGAATCGGATGAGGGGGTAAAGGAAATAAAGAAGCAAAAGAAGAAAGGATCTGGTAAACCCTCCACAGGCCAAGACAAGGAAGAAATGGCAGAGGAATTTGTTGAAAAGCCCACCCTGACTTTAGAAAGTGTAATAAAATCAGTTACTGTGGATGGAAACCTTCAACCAATGGCCAAATTTTATGATGATTACAATGAGGCTGACCAAAAGATTCTGCAAGAAGCTACAATCAATTACCTGAACATATATAATAAGGCCTTCATTGAAATTATATCTCTTATTCCCAAGAGCCTTGAAAAGGAGTTAGAAATAAGAAAGAACAATGCCATGGCAAAAGACATTGAGATTCGGGAACAGATAGCTATTCAGCTATATCCTTCAATCGATCCCAAAACAATGAATATGATATTCAAGGATTGCAAGGATGAGTTCAGGAGCAAAGCAAGGATGAATCAGCACATGCTTGGTGAGACTGACAAGGTAGCCAAGGACACTAAAGAGATTCTCCAGAAAGCCTTCAAAAGATTTAATCTTCCTATTATAGAGGACTTGGGTACTGATCCCTCAACCACAAATGTTGCAGAAGAAACTCCTGAGAAAATGACAAAAGAGGTGGGCCCTGAACAGACTAACATTTCTCCTCCGATTTCCCCTACAATCTCTAGATCTAAAGGAGAAGAAAAATTATAGGAGAAAGAAGCAGAGGTGAAGGAAAAAGAAGATGACAGTGCTAAGGTTGTAGAAGGAGAAAAGACTTTAGCAGAGAAAACCACAACTGCTAGTGGTGAAGGAGAGAAAACTCCTAAGGACAGCTCCAAGACTGCAAAAGAGAAGAAACATCTGTCTCCGGCAAGAGACACTGCACAAACTATCCAAGAATTCCTGAACAAAGAAACAATGGAGATTGATGAACCGAAGCTTCTACAAGGTCCATTCAATTTTGATTCTCTTTCTCCGGTACAGACAATGAAGATAGCTTCATTTGCAAATGCTAAGGCTAATGAAAAACTCCTAAAGTCTCATATGGAAGACTGTGAGTTGATAGAAGCTGCTTTCAGAGTGCTTGAAAAGATTATGCCATCAGTTTAGAAAGATCCCATAGCCTCCACTTCTAGTAATCTCAAAACTCTAGTCAGTAGTGTCAATACACATTTTGATTCACTAGAGAAGTTAACAGAAGATAAGGTCTGGAAGGAATTTCTTGCAAAAAGATTATTAGAGGTACAAGGTTTGATAAGTAATGATAGGAGAAATATGAGTATAGGGATAAAGAGCTTAGAAAATGCTCTTATAGATGGCGGAAAAATATACAAATTTTGTATTTCATGGTCCAAAGCAACAGTAGAGATTGAGAAGAAAATAAAAGAGCAAGAGGATAAACTACTAAGTTTGTCTCAAAGTTTCCTCTCTCTTCCTCCATAGTCAATCAAGAGTGTCAGACTATTGCAATCACAACTGCAATAAAGAATTTTGAGAAGGAAAGGAAGAACATGATCAACCGGATGGGTGAACTTAGGAGGATCATTGTCCCTAAGTTAGAGGCCATGCATGAGGCCATAAGTGAAGCTCAAATCACAGCCCAGACAAATGATCCAACAGATCTAAAAAGGGCAGATGCATTTGCATTCCTGTTGAGCAGTCATATCTCAATTTTGGATAGAATGAAGCAAAGTTGGGCTACAAAATTTATTCAATTAAAGACAACTTTTGTAGACATACTTAAGTATATGTAAGTATGCCATATGTATATACTTATGCGGCTAAGTATAGTAAAATTTTTGAAAATTTTGGTGTGCGGACCCTACCCTTTGCCATTGATGTCAAAGGGGGAGTGAGGAGCAGTGAAAAATGAGGAATCCAACTAAGGGGGAGCTCCGGAAAATGTATAAAAAGACAGAGCATCAGCCAAGGGGGAGCATAGTGTAAACACTTAGTCATTTTTCACTAAGTGTTGCCATCAATGCCAAAGGGGGAGATTGTTGGCAAGAGACACTATATGGATTCATGATTGTTGTCATTGATGGCAACAAAGTTCATCCCACACATCCGCAAGACATGGTGTGTCTCTACCGGAAGTCAGAGTGAAGAATGTTGTGGTCTGGTAAACAAGAACAGAGCATGTGGCAAGGTCTGACAGACAGGTCCGGATCTCTCAGAGGAAGCATCTTGGTGAAGTACAGATTTGGGGAAGTAAAGAGTACTACCTTGAGTGATAGATTCCAAGGTTTTAGCCTCTGGTGATAGATGAGGTAAACGATATGAATACTTGAGTACCGGGTTCCTGAGAAACAGTGTGAACAGAGGAAGCACTGACTGACATAACATCAGACTACTTTCTAGATGTGTTACTGATGGTGGTAAAGGTTATGAAGGCATGAATCATGTTTGGCCGACATGATTAATGATTTCTACAAGCATATACTTGATCCACATTACTTGATGTGCAAGGATTCAGCCGACAGAACAAAGTTTGTGGGAAGATTGACTGTTCCGGGTGCCAACTAGAAAGGTGATGAAATTACTTGTGCGGATATATATACATGATGGATTTAGTTGTGAGATGTGTTGTTGTAGTGTTATGTGATATGCGAATAAAAGTAGAGTAGAGCAGAAGCAGTAAGGAAGGTCCGGTATGTGAAAGGAAAGCAGCATAAGAGAAGAGGAAAGATGAAGTGCAGCAGATCAGTGTACTAAGCCTAACCGGAACTGAACTCCAGCATATGTGGATGCTTCCAATTAGTTCAAGTATTGTATAACACTCTTTTGTAGACAGTGTGTCTCTTGTAGGCAGTGTGCCTCCTTGTGAGTAGTGTGCTCGGGTAGTGAGCCCTAATTAGCAAGTGCCATTTTTGTATTTCCTTATTCTTCTAACAGAGAATAATCTTTGGGTTAATCACCCCGTGGTTTTCTCCCTTAACAGGGTTTCCACGTCAAAAATACTGTGTCATGTGTTTTTCCATTTCATGGTAATGTTTGCTTATTTGAATCAATGTTGCATTGATTAATAAGAAAGTTCAGAAAGAAGAAATAATTAGGATAACTGATTCACCCCCCTCTCAGTTATCAACAGAGACTAGTCCTCTGGGAATTTTGTTTCCTTTCAACTAAACTACCTCATCATTTGAATTGATCCTTCGATCAGGTCTGAATTCTTTACATTCTGCTTCCGACCCTTCAAAATAAGTCCCCAAGAACATCTCAACACTCTCCAAGAAATATCTAATTTGTCAGTCATTCTCAAAAACTTGCCAATATTCAGCATTATCTGGGACATTAGGATGGTAGACAGCTCTATTCTATATGAATTCTCTTTAAAATTGGGGTGTGGGAGAAGAAGAGAAGCTGATACTACCAGAGAATCTGCCCGTGTGTTCTGATCTCTTGGAATTGCCTCAATAGAGAAAGCATCAAAATATTCTATTTAATCCCAAACTCTGTTCCTGTAATGCCTCAATCTTTCATTTTTAACTGTAAAAATGCCACTCACCTATTTAACAATCAATTCTACATCTCCTTTTACTCTGAGTATCTTTATACCTTTCCCTTTGGCTTCATTTAATCCAAGTAATAGGGCCTCATACTCTGCAGTGTTTAGTATTTTTAAATTCTAACTTAAAAGAGTAAGGGAAATTTTTTACCTTCAGGTGAGATCAGAACAACTCCTTCTCCAGAGCTGATGGTAGCACAACTACCATCGAATTCCATGGTCCATAGATCATCTAAATGAACTGATTTTGGAATGGATTCCTCCTTCATGTCCTCAGAGGAGAGAAAATAATTACCGAATTCACATTCTTCAAATAAAATTTGAGATTTAGGAACATTAGAAGGGTACACAATAAACTTGCATTTAGTTTCAGGTTCTAGTTTTACTTTTCATTTTCCCACTAGAATTGTATCTTCTGACCAATCCAATTTGATCTCACCACCTAAATCTTTGCAAAAAGTTCTGCTCAATAGCATCCCATAACTAGTGGGAATGTCTACCACCAAGATAGTCAACTTCTCTCTTTTATTAGGGTAGGTTGCAAGAGCAACCTGTGCATCTTTAATTTGCCAGAGTAAAGGAATCTGTTTACCATCCATAGAATAACACCTACCAAATGTTTTGTAAGGGATAGGCCTAGGGCTTTGGCTATGGAAGAGGGCATAATATTATCAGAAGCACCTGAGTCTATAATACAATTACTGAGTTTATGACCATTAATAAATAAAGAGACATAAAATGAGTTGGGTTTCATATCAACCATATAAGATGTATCATTGGATGAATTGATGGCCATTCTAGGTGTGTATATAGGTGATTCAGGTGGAGAAGCAAATAATTGGGCAATTGGGGACTCAGTATTAATATTTTATTGACTATCGAGCTCATTTTGTGAATGATCACCTTTAACATATTTAACCAATTTATCAAGTTCTTTGGGATTTAACTTAAGGTATTTGGCAAGAGATATTTGAATCCTTGAAGACTTACCAAATTCTATAATATCAAAAGAAGTTTCATGATCATTCCTTCATAACAATTTAACTTCTTGAACCTTTGAACTAGTATCAGGGGTTCTAGTAAGAGGCTCCGTACCTTTAACAGGCACTTCTTGAGAAGATTGAGTATTCAGAAATCTAGGGTTCTTCTGACTTCTGGTAAGCACAGTACATGAAGGATCCTCAAGAGTAACCAATATTTCACTTCCTCTTTCTGAGTCTGGTTTATATTCTAGGAAGTGTATTTCAGAGTCGCCAGGTTCCTCAGAGTTTCTTTCTTCCTCAGTAATTTCTCCCAACATATCCTTAGTAGCGGCCATTTGAGCATATCTAAGCATCTCCAGACAAGAATTTCTATCATGATTAGTAGTCAAATGAAAGTCACACATATTCCCTCTTCCAGGAGGAGCTTCAATAGCTAACCTTGGTTGTGTTGGTGTAAGTTGCAATGCCTTACCAGTATTTGTCCGTTGATTAAAATTTCTTCTGTTGACATCTTGATATGGTTGTTGAAATGAAGTACCAACCTTGGGCAATTGTCTTTTCAGGGTAATCATATCATTCACTAAACTTTGAACCATAGGATCTATAGAGGATGAGGGATGAGCATTAGGTACTTGGACTTCTTTCTTCCATTTTCCATCCATAATAAGATCATCTTCTAATCCAATTGCCAAGGTTTGTGCATTTGCTAAGTTAGCAACTACACCTCTTCTAAGATGAAAACTAATATCAGGAGGCATGTAATTGATAAAGAAACATTTCTGATTCTTAGGAGTTGGCCTTTTAGTATTTGGGATTTTGTGCATAATTCTATTGAATTTGGCTATAAATTCCTTCATAGGTTCATGTATTTCTTTCTTGAGCTGAGTCAATTGAGCAAGGAGAGAATGTTCATCTTCTGCGCTTTTAAATCTATTTTCGAATGCAGTTTTCATATCATTCCAATTTGTAATTGAAGAGTCAGATAGATGATAAAACCATTCCACTGTAGTATTAGTTAGATTTTGCACAAAAAGTCTTATAGCTACATCTTGATGTTGTACACCTAACACACCACATGCTGTGGCAAAGGCATTCAGATGCTCATCTGGTGATTATTTTCCATCTCCATTAAACTTGGGCAAGTTTTCTCTTGCATTTTTAGGCAGAGGATTTAGGTTGGCCCCTAAATTTAGAGGCCCTATAGCTGCTCCCCAAGGTTGGGCCATTGGTAGAAAGTTTATAGTAGAGGGAATGACAGTGCCAGAAAGAGTTAAGGCTTGACAGATAGAGGATGCAGAGGGTTTAGGAGGGCTAGGAGGTCTACTTCTGGCTCTTCTAATAGGAGTAGGAATATAAGAAAAATTAAGGTTTTGCAACATTTGAAAAGTAGAATCTTCAACTCACTCTCTCCTCAAAGATCTTGTGTATCTTCTAAACTCTAGTTTATTAAACTGTAATTGGATAACCAGTTATTAGTTTCTAGGCTGTTCTTGACCTCTTGGGACTTCAGGGGCTTGATTTCTGACTGCATTTTCAGCTTGCTTTCTTCTTTGTTTAAGTAACAACAATCTTAAGTTATCAGCCAATTCTTCTTCCCTTTCTAATAATTGACTTGCTCTTCTATAATCATTAATATTTCGGCAAGTGCGCCATGCAAGAGTATTTAACTGACCGATTATGTCTTCCTGTTCATCTTGAAAGCCAAGATTAGGTTGCAAAACAAGAATTATATCCTCATGAGGAAGCACCATCGTTGCCTCATATTAGGGCGACTAATCTTAAACAAACAATTCGATCCCCAGTAGAGTCGCCAAAAACTGTTGGTTAACAGATTTGTCTTGATCTAATAATATTTTATTCTAACTCTATAACCCTTTCTTTTTCAGAGCAAATAAGTTAAACAACAATTGGGTGAACTATCAAAAATATTTCCCCTCTGAATTAAGCTACAACTCCCTTTTAAATCTTCAATGAATTTGAACTATTCTAACATTTGAATACACTTTTAACCAGAAAGTATCTAAGGCAAACTAATATTCACACATCACTATGTCATGAATGCGATATCTTTTATTTCTTATGAAATCATTCAGTGACAGAACGCACAGATTCCATCTTCAATAGTAATCAAATATATATAGATATGTACATGTATCACTGAACTAATAAATGATAAAACATATATGATGAGTCTTCCAGTAAAATAATAATTACCACATAAAAAGGAGAGCTCGCACAAAAACTTGATTTCATACACTTAAACACACAAATTTAAGTCTATAGCAATCATTTCTTCCTTTCATTCACTGATGAAAAATTTTCAGACAAACATCACATACATTGTAAACATAAAGTTTAGCCAAAAATCTCCTATCTCTTTCCTATATCCCTTTTAGTTTTTAACCAAACATATATATAGCTTACCCTTATTAACTATTCTTTAAACCCAGAGTTAAACAAACTCTGACCCTCATCAAGATTTTGTTTTTTAAAAATTGATTAAAAGAAAAAGTTTTAAAACATGATTCTAAACTAAATAACTGAATAAAAAGATTATATAAGCACGATCATGACTAGGATAGCACGTTGGAATCTCCAGATATGCTCTATTCTTCCGAAGAGACACATTGCGTTTTCCATTCCTGGTATGCAACAACAAACTCCTGAATCATTGGGAAGTTAGGGATGCCAATATGCTTAACATGTGCCTTCCAAACATCCTTTTCTTTTTGAATGCTAGCTACCTTTTCGACATGTTCTGGGAGTGCATCGACGCAAAGGTGAAGTAGCGATTCCACTTTTGATATCTGAGAGAAATCATCAATTATCAAATTATCATTTTCTTTGAAAAAGCTGATTTTCTCTTTGAAGGATTGTATAACAGTATCAATATCCTTTTCTGGCTCACCATCATCTTTTAAGTACTTTACATCAATACATTCTAAATCATGTTGTAGAGACTAAGTAAACTCAGTTATCTCTTTAATCAACTTTGTAAACTCTATTCGTCCTTGTTTTGACACTGAGTTTCTCCATTCAATGTTTCTCCTGCTTACATATAGCATATTGTCATTCAAGCTTGTTATGTTTTTTTCTGATAGAAACTTTGTCACTCCATACTTCTGAATTTCAATCATCTGATTTATTACACTCATCCATTTTGTTTCATCCTTTTCCCACGAGGCATTCTGTATTTTTAAATCTTCAACAGTAGCTATGGTTTCATCATATATACCTTTCAAATCATTAATATATTCAGTACCTTTATGGATGATACCATCTAGCCAGTCATCGAACACTTTAGTCACCATCTTATTTCTATGTATTTGATCAAGCATTTTTTGATTAACTGGAGACTTTGGATCAAAAGACAGAGGTAATTGAGAGAAAGGATGCAGATCTAGATTGTGAATGGCATCAATATATTCTGCCATTGATCATAATGCTTGCTTCAACTCTCTCTTATCCTTTTCATCTTTCCATGTACAACTAACTATCTTTTTAGTAGATGCCTCGAGATGGTGCACGTCTACAACACGCGATGTAATTCTAAGGTCTATTCTTTCTACTGCAAAATCTTGGACTGTGGGGTTCTGGGCTTCCTCATCAACTATTGGTTGGGCTATCTCTGCACTCCAATTTCCTGTATTAAGATAAATGTCCACCCTGGAAGTGGTTTTTAGCTTTTTAGATTTTGGAGCCTTTCTTAGACATTTGCTAACCATATCTTCCAATGGTAAAGAAAATGGAACTATTTTCCTTTTATCATTAATTGAAATCTCCAACCATCGAGGCGCAGTGACTGGAATCTCTTTATCAGGAGTAAGCTGTTAAGAAGGCACATTTGGCAATATCATTAAATTGGTAGAATCCAAAGCAATCTCTACCTGTTGGTTCGTATTGATTTCTTCTGCCATTGATGAACCAAACTCTTGATCACTCATTATTTCTTCTGAATCTTCTTCAGTATTTAGGTCCACAACTATTCTTTCTGAAATTTCCTTCTTCTTTCTACTCTTAGTTCTTGACCTGGTGGTGCGAGTGGGTAGAATGGTCACAAGGGTTTTCTTAGACTTCTTGGTGGCAGAACCCTTCTCAATTTTTGACTTTGGAGTACCTGCATCACATATATTAATAAGCTAATTAGAAGAGCTTATGGAAGATTTGATTCATCAATGGGTGCATACCATTGGGAATCTTCATTCTGAACTTTTCTCAATCTCCGTTCTCTTAACCATTTTTTAGTTCTTCTTATCATGGGGAGGGTTTTAACTTCGATCCAGTCCTCTTCATCTCTATTCCAATCAACTTTTGGAATAGGCAGCTGCTTTACTTGTTCAAAATGAGAATCAATCACCTGTTCCTCATGATCTGTTATACCAGTAATATTCATTTTCAGGTTAAGGGTGACTATTTGCCCTAGGGAAAATCTGCAACAAAGCCTTTTTCTAACTTCAAATTCATCTGGGAAATCTTCCAAATAGTCCTCTATTTGAGGAATGTGTGAAAATCCCTCTCCAAAATCCAAATTGTCTTTGGCAAAACCTTTTCTATCAAACTTGAGTCTGACATGATAATATTGAAAATTGAACTTCTTTAGGTCCACCTCTAGATTTAAAGCATCAGAAACTGATTGACATGAATAGTAACCAAGCTCAACAGGGAAAGATATACTAGACTCTCTTTTCATTGAAAATTTCTTATCTATATGAGCTAACTGCCTACAAACTTCAATTAACACAAAGCGGTCGAAGACATATCTGGGCAGTTTCATAGGCTCACCTTCAAAACCGCCAACTCTGATGTAAGTGAATTTGAGAAATTGAATGAAGTAGCTGCCATAAATGTTGATTAATTGCATGGCTTCATTAGACATCCTTTTATTAATATTGCCTGTCAATTCGTAAACCATCCGACCAGTGAAAACATCATTAACTCTTCCATAATTTTCATAACACTTTTGCATTTGTAAATGAGAGTAATAATCATAAATTCTGATATCTTCAACTAAGGATGCATGGGGTAATCCTCCCCACTCCCTTATGGATGCCAGGTAGTAAAAGAGATATGAAGACATGTAAAAGTTTTTATTTCCTAGATAGGTAATCAAACCCTGATTTAAACATTCAGCTATGATTTCCACCCAGTCTAGATATTGTTCTCCTTGAAGAATCACTTGAATAAAGAAATACATCCAATCCTCCCAATAGAATGCTTGAGAACTACCTTTTAATCTGTGTAACAACACCATTATATCCTTTACTTCTGGTATCATATGTTCCCTCGTTAGTGATCTGGGTAGCCTCAAACCTCCCTTTTGAAATTTTAGCAGCCAATTCCTTGTAATTACACTCTTGTAATTTGCCCTTTTTAATGAAAAATAACTATAAGAGGAAGTAATGTCAATTCTGAGTATGGTTCCTTGGGCAGGATTTTCATTACGACCATTAGGGTTTGTCTATTAATAGGCAATAACACATTTCCATCAGAAGCTCTAATGCACCTACCTTAAGGGTCATATTTGCTCATACATTCAAGAAGTAACTCAGGGTATTGCACCGCCATAGGAAAAGTTGTAGCTTCAATTAGACCCCTTTCCACAATCCTTTCCATCATATGGGTAGATGCATGATTTTTAGCTCTTTCCTTAAAATCCTCTAAATCATACTGAGCTAAAAAGGTATCTCCATTTTCAGGTAGAGAACAAATAAGACTAGAACCATGTTCGGAACCAAGATAGGTAGCTTTCATGATTACAGTTTGGATAAATAGAACAAAAAATGCTTGAACTGCTTTTACAGTATCAGAAACTCAAAATGATTCTTTTTTTCAACAAAGTAATGGGAACAACTGTGAAAAAGGTCAAAACTCACCATTAACAGATCTGAATTCACTGTCAAACTAGGCAAGAAAGTCTTTTACATCCAGCATTGTTTCCTTTTCATATCACCCTGTATGTTTTACTGCTAAAATTGGCCTGTTCCTTCTTGATAAAAGGCATAAAATCTGGTCGAATAATTACTGGATCAATTAATTCATGCTGAATTTACTTGATAAGACGTAAATTTTGACACATGCATTAATTGTAAGTAATTCCTGCACATGACCTTGATGTGTAATCATTACCCTTAACCTATTGAAAGTTAATACTTTCCACTTCATAAGGTGTTCTGAATATATTTCCCTCCAGATGATTTTCTCCATTAAAATCTCCCGCAATTTTGACTTAAAGAAGATTTTAGGGAATAACGAGACTTAACACATAGGTACACTTGTTACGGAACATTTCATGATGAACTATTGAACTTTTGAACCTTTAAACTTTGATATGAGGTTCAATCGGGAGGTTCAAAGATGTAAATTGTGCTGCACAAGAGACCGAGGGTAAATGACTTTTCTAGGAACATTGAATGTTGAACCTTTGAACCATAGGATTTTAAAAAAAGGTTCAAGTTCAAAGTTTCAATACTACAATTATTTTGCACATAAGATGACATCCAAATGATTTTTATTAACAAAGAGCCAACCTAAGGAGTAAACATATTGACCAATAAGGGAGAATGGTAGATCGACTTTTTCTCAGGGAAGGATTATGAAGAATTGAATAAGGGTGAATAAAAAGGTAACAACTAGTAAACCAAGGTTGCTAGATGTTGTTCAGGAAATGAGTGGATCTGTTGTGGTGAAATCCTTACGAGATACTTTAGGAATTGAGGCCTCTGCTCTTATAGTCCATTCTTCCATGTTCACCCATGCAGTTGTAAAAAAGTTGGAAAAAAATTGCAGGATTATGAGAAAACACAACAAGACATGAATGATGAAGTGAATAGGTTGTTCATTGAAAATAGGCAATTAAAAAAGCAACTGCAAGATGTGGGTTCTTCCCAGAGCCTGTCAATAGTTCCATACCAACCTTCTATGCCACCAACAACTGGTGATGTCACAGTGATAATGCAAGAGTTTAATGCTTTGAGAACAAAATTTGAAAAAGAAGTTGAGGACCTCAAGATGCAAAACGAGGAAACAAAAAATGAGACAAGGATCAAGGTCCTTGAAGTCTTTGAGAAAATTCTAGAATATAGGATAAAGTTGGTTGTGGATAAACTTGGGGATGTGCATGATTGCTACTCCATGTTATCTCAGCCCATTAAACAATTGCAGGCAAACTTTTCTATTTTAGAGCCACTGTATAAGAAATGGCAGCCTTCCTTGCACAATTTAAGCATGCTTTGTAGAATACTTCAAAGAAATCTTTATGCTCCTATTGAATTGAATCCCACATAGTAGACGGTGACTATGATCATCAATATGCTAGCAGTGAAGACAAAAGGATGCAGGCCAGACTTGAATCTTTTTCTACTTTCAAGCATCAATTTATCCCCTCTATTATGACTGAGGAAAACAAACTAGTTAAAGGCCTTGATACTTGGAAGGCAAAATTCAGAGTAACAGTGTCTGTGGTTATGGAATTTTTGAATAAGAAGTAGGATATAGATACTTTGAGCTTTAACGTGATTTTGGATAGGGTCATAGCCCTAGATGCAGGTTATGGAAAATTTGTAATTGATGTTAAAGCTATGTTGGATAAAAGATGGAAGGACCATCAAACCAATCTGCTCTGAATTTAGGAATTCAAATGGCCCAGTGATCTTACATTTAATAAGTGGAAGCAAACATACTTGAAAGATTGATGTGCAACTACAGGTTTAGGTGCAGAAGGAGCAACGAGTAGTTTTTCTGGCGTCAACATGGAGAACAAGGACAAAATTTTGACACTTTTTTACGATAATAGACAGGGGCACAACACACTTAACAGATACTGGAACATGGAGATGAGTATCTTGCCAGGCCTGAGGTCACGGGTGCTCTATGATGACTAACAGATTTAGATCTTGGTTAACTTGCTTATGCCTTTAATTTCTCTTTATTAAACATGTTTAGTTACGCGAGGATGTGATTTATGAACAGTTGTGTTGGTTCAGGCCTGAAGCTTGTTGCTTCCCATATTTATAAGGGAAACCAAGGCCTAGATAATCATCATCTTTCAGCAAAACAATTTATATATTCCAATATTATCTATCCAATCATATTTCAGATTCAAGACATTACACTTCTATGATAATTTAATACTATAATGGGCAAGGCTGGGTAAATTTGTGGATATGTATGGTGTTCTAATTTTCTGTTAATATTCAAGTTCATAAGTTGTTTGATTGTCTCCATATTGGCTATTTCGAGTTATTCAAATCAATATATTTATCAAGGCACATTTGTTGACATTGTGTGGATGCTTTTAATTAGTTTCTATTAGAAGTTGATGTAATTCCCTTTAAGTGACTTACATTTATTGGTCTCTTTCTAGAGTTAAATCCTTTAAAGTAAATCATACTGGTGAGTTTTCCTTCAAATATAATTAAAACAACTTACTTGAATAGTACTTACTTGCATGTGTGTGTTAAAATAACAATGACTACCATGAAAGACATAAAAACAATAAATAGCACTCACCTCAATTCTAGCACCACTACTACTACTCTGAATATCATGTAGATTCTCGTTGTCCTCAAGTTGTGTAGCTTTGTAGAGAGCTCTATTAACAAGGCCTTTTTCTTTTCATTCTGCTTTCATATAATTTCTTTGCATGCGGTTTAATCATCACACAAAAATTAATATAAGTCAAGTAAAGAATGCAAAAACTATAATTTTCTGTTCAAAATAACATTTTCTTCCACTCTTAAATGACTAAGTCAAGGTATGTTGTGAGATTCTTCCTTTATTGTAAGCAATAGATTCCAATTTATAGGAGGATTCTTATAGTCATGAGCATAAGATTTTCAATAAGAAGGGACAATCCCAGTCCTTCATATGATAAGGAAGACAATAAAAGTTGTAAGATGGCAGTCCATATCTTTGTCTTAGGACAGTCCATAGCATGGAAGGTATAGGAGAAGATAAATAGATGCAACAGCTAGTAGGGTTTCACCAAACAAAGAGAAGAGATAAAGGCACTGTCAAAACCATTAGATAGTCACCAAGAACCCTTGGAATGATAGAAACAAAGTAGATATGACAACCTTGATTTTAAGATTAGTGATTAAGAGCTTTACTAAGACATACTCAAAGTGACTGTCTAGAATGATAGACTTAAATGTCATAATGCAGCATAGGAGCATGTCATAAACATGACAAGGACAACAATAATGAAGTGAATACTCAAGCAAAATGGTTTCAAGTAGAACCTAGTAAATTGCAGTATTGCATGTTTCTTTTGGTTATGTAAGTAGAACAGTGAGACAATTTGTGATAATGCATTTATGTAAAGCATCAATGATAAGGTTATAATGGCTAGAATTGCAGTATTGCACATTGAGGGTAGGTTCATTCTTTGTTTACAGTATCCAAGAGCTATGATAACTATTGAAGTATCCAAAAAATGCAATCACAAGGAAGTATGACAAAAACATGGTACAAGTTTACCCAATAACAAGCACACAAAATGAAAGGATAGTGTGATAGAGCCTCTTACCTCATCTGCATCCATAATATTATGCTCATTCCATGTAGAAACTATAGGCTTAACAGAGGAAGCCAACTGCGATAATTTCTTAGTGAGACTGTGTAAGCAACTCATTATATGTTGGTACCCTTCATTTGAGTTGACATGATCTGCAGAAGCTCTTATTGGGCATCTAACAGATGGCTCTGAAATCTCTATTGACAAACTAGATTTCCACTTCATACTACTGTTAGATTTACTAGGATCTAGTGTTGCCATATCATCGAGCATATCTTCCACACCTACTTCTCTATTACTTTTTTCCACCTAAAATATAATGTCAATATCAATATATAGTCAGTTCAATAAAAAATTGAAATAAATAACCAACGTAAATTAAACCAAAAAACCATACCCTTACTCCAAGTTTGTCCATTTTGGCCTGCAACTCGCCTTGGCCAAATGTATATCCAGCTGCCACATTATCTCTTGCCCTCTTTCCTTTATAACTCTTTGTCAAATATTCTTTAGAACACATATTTTCTTTCAATGCCTCCCACTGTTTGGGTGATAGAGGGGATTCTAACCTCTCTTTTCCCTCCAAGATTGTTTTTCTACAATTGTCTAAAATTGTTCATCAAAAGTCTCATCTTTTGCTTGCAATATCTTCTAGAGATTTGTCCACCAGTAGTCTCAAAAGCATTTTCCATTTTTTGTATAACATTTTCCACACTTCATGGATCTTGCTCTGCAAAATTTGATTTGCAAATATCCAAATGGGCCCTACATCTCACACCCAACTTAGAGGCCCACCTTGCAACATTTTTCCCAATGGGCTCCCCATCTCTCGATACCTCAACCAAGAATGGCTTCTTGCCTTCTAATCTTCTTTGTTTTGCATTCCTCTTTGTAGATCTGTATAAATCTTGACTCAATCTTTTTCTTTTGAAAAAAGTAGGCACATCTTCTATTAAACCACTAGCAATATTTTTGGCTGATCCACTAGATCCATCAAAAGTTGTAGTAGGCACATCTTCTATTAAACCACTAGCAATATTTTTGGCTGATCCACTAGTTCCATCAAAAGTTGTAGCAGACACATCAGATGCAAGTGGTATCTCTTCATGACTTTCATTAATCAGAACTTCATCGTCCTTGGCCACATCAGGTGTGTCATGAGTAGGTAGATTAGTACCAGTCTCTGTAGATTTCACGTCAAACACATCCTTTAATCTTGAATAAATCATCTGTAGATCACTTACTATTCCTTTCCTCTCATTGTTTTCAATAATCTCTCTTAGACTCTATGCTAAGAGATCATGATGATGTTGTACATCACCATGTGCTATATCAGGCTACACATCACTATGTGTTATATCAGGCTACACATCATCACAACTATTCTTTTCACCAACTGTATTTGTACTTGAATCCCAAATGCGTTGACTTCTACGAGTTGGCAGCACTGTATCTTTACTTTCCTTTTGTTTTCTCTCTGCATTTTCTTTGCACTATTTTTCTTTCCTATAAAACAAAAAAATATCATATTATGTCTTATATACATAAACCTCTTGCCTATAAAATTTCATAAACACAATTAAACAAATAATATACTACTTAGTGGATTTACAACTTGCCTGTTTGTTAAACCAAGATGTGATAAATATTCACTATTCTTTGCCACATGTTCTTTACAAAAAGCACTCATAATCTGTCAGTGGAACTTCAACAACATGATCACTATTATCTAAATTGTGCCTCAAAGTCTTTTTCCTCATTTCCTAAAGTCCAAATAAATAATAATATATAAATCAGCAACTTGAATCAATAGAACAAGAGTGGAATATAAACAAAGCCATTATTTTCAGTCAACTAGAGCATATAAACAAATGCAGTCATAGTATATAAGGATTTCATTTCCATTTGAATGATACAATATATAAGGACAATCCCCATATAAAATATAGTCACAGAGCATATAAGATGCATTCCTAGAAATTAAAGGAGACAGTCTATGACAAGTGACATGACACAAAATGATAGCATATAAGATGCATTATATGGAGGAGCAAAAATTTAGTAAGTAAATGTGGCACACTGATTGAAACCCAAAGGAAACTATATTTGTTTATCCTTCTATTTGAGAAGAAACTAATTGCCTTTATGATAATGTGAATCATCATTATTTCTACTTATATAATCCTCATTATTTCTACTTATATAATTCTGCAGAAATTCTGAACACACAAATGTAAGTAAACAAAAATAGTTAGTATGTGCTTTAAAAATGAGTAATTTATTTTTGGAACAAATATAGCTAGTTATATGCATGACATGTAACAAGACAAGAACTAGAAAAATAACAAAAAGTAGAGCTCAACACAAGAGATTACCCTGAAAAATCCAAAGTGGAAGAAATTCATGTACACTAATGCCCTTTCTTATCTTGCTGCTTCTCTACTACATTTTACAAGCTCATTATTTTCTTGATGCCTTCACTAATCATGTGCATTGCCAGCAAGATCAGAATCCTGATCACTCATGTCTGCATCTGCTTGATTTTCTTCCTCATCCTCATCTGTGTCATGTAATACATTCTCTCTCCCAATCTCTTCATTGGTGATCAAAATATCTTTTCCAAACACTCCATCATCATCTTCATTCACTACTTTGAATGTTTCTTGTAAATTAACATATTGCCCATCAGGCATTATATCAACAGCTTCCATGAATTTTTGTTTCAAACGAGACTCTATTTGAATGACATACGACCATCCTGGGATTATTACATCATTAATTAGAAATGATTGGTTAATTTGAAAAGGGAAAACATAGGGCTCATCCCTCTTTGATAAAAATTGTCCTATATTTGCACGTACAAATCCATACTCATCAAAATGTACTACCGATGGTTAGATCCACTTACATTTTAATAAGATAGGACTATTTTCACCAAAATCCACTCAAATAATTTCTTGGATGAATCTAGCATAGAATTTCTTCTCAGTTTTGTGAAGAAATTCAACACTTACAACACAATCACAATTTATCTTTCCTTTGTCTTTTTCCTCCACTCTTAAATGGCTACCATAGGCCCACATTCCACTAAAACACATAGCCCATAAATGTGGAGGTTGTGAAAGCTCACTTTCCTTCATTGTTATATCTTGACCTTCTTCTTTTGCATCACTAATTGCATTAGCAATCCATTCTTCAAATTTTGGAAAAGAATCACCTCCAACCAAATCATGACGTCTGCGCTTTTGAGGTCGATGTTGTATCCAACTTTGCTTCTCTTCTTCATATTTTCTACATAGAATATTAATGTGCAAATAGTAATATTAATAATATAAATGTGTAAATGCAATTGAGTAAGATTAATAAAATAAATGTGTAAATAAATAATTGTGTAAATTTTTTTAACCTGTGCCACTTATCGAACGAAGATGTGTTTTGAAGAATAAAGGCATGTATCACACTTCTTTCTTGATGTGATAGCTTGAAGTGACATCCATTGCCTTCTAATACTTCAACAACAACTCTCTCATCTTCATCATCATCCCATACACGTCGACTGACATTTTTAAAATCCTTCATATATTCTATGCAAAATCCAATGGCCTCTTGCATTGAATATCCCTTAGACATGCTGCCCTCTGGTTTTTCCCTAGTACAAACAAATTTTTTCAAAGCTTTCATATATCATTCTATAGGATACATCCATCTCATTTTTACTGGACCACAATGTTGTAGTTCATATTCTAGATGTATCACAAGATGCATAGAAATGTTAAAGATTGTTGCTAGAAATTCCCGTTCCAATAGACAAAGGACTTCAACAACCTCCTCCCTCAAACTATCAAAGTTTGAAGGATCTAATACATGTGAAATCATTCTCTTTAATATTAGGCCCAACCTTATAATTGCCAATCTTGGCCCCTTTGCCAAACCTGATATATTTACCACAATAGGTAAAATATTTTTGATTATAACATGATAGTCATGGGTCTTTAGGCCTCTTAAGCTATTAATGTTAGTTTGGCTTTTGATAGTACTACTTACATATCCAGTGGGAAAGCGAGTTTGAGACATCAATTGTAAGAATTGTACATGTTGTTCCTTTGTCCAAACATAAGGAGCACTAGGTTTTCTATATTTTACATCATCATATTTTTCAACCCAAAGATTTCAACAAATCTTTAGTTCTCGAAAGTCTTCACATGATGAAATAGTATCAAAAGCACCAAAAAGAGTTTCTATAATAGCATAGGTTATATTTTTCTCAGTATGCATAAAGTCAACAGTATGCCTAATGGCTATATCCTTAAAGTATGGCAACTTATAGAATATGCACAACCGTTTTACACCACTTTCATTACATGGATCATATCTACTAGCAATCCCACTATTTTGAATAAATGACATTCTTTTTTGTCCATTCTCAATAATGTAATCACCCATTATTAGCAAAGGTGCTTCACGATTCTCTTCTTGACCATTGAAATGTGTTTTTTGTTGACGATATGGATGACCCACTTTGAGGTAAACATGATGTCCACAATAAATACAATTACGCAAACTTCTTGACTGCCTCACAAAATCCTTAAAGTTGCAAGCAGGACAGCCATGGCATCCATGAACAATAAGACCAGACAATGTACCATATGCAAGAAGATCATGAATCGTAACCAATAAGGAAGCTCTTAAAGTGAATTTGATTGAATGGCCATCACTTAAAGATTGAATTGCTTCAATTCCTTTCCACAATTCCATTTGCTCATCTTATAATGGCTCTAGATAGGCATCTATTGTATCTGAAGTCACACTTTTCTTTCTTGGTATAATCAATGATAGCATTAAGAAAAATGGTTTAGTTGCTAACCATGGAGTCAATTTCTAATTTATTAAAAATACTGGCCAAGTTGACCATTTAGTACTTTGATCTGAGAATGGGTTCACCCCATCTAGAGCCAAACCCTACCTTATATTATGAGGATCTTGAGAAAAATTAGGCCATTTGTTATCAAATTCTATCCATGTCTTAGAATCAGGCACATTTCATTGTTTTCCATTAATGCTCTTATTTTGGGCATGCCATTGCATAAGTTCAGTAATGTCTCTGCACATATACATTTGGAGTAATCATGGGATTATCAGAAAGTGGCGAAGAACCTTTCTAGGAACCACAACTAATTTCAACCCTTGTCTATACCTTGCTTCATGACATTTCAGACCTTCACTCTCACTTGCAAGATTTTTGTGAAATAATACACAACCATTAACACATGTGTGGATGTTTTCATACCACAAGCCAAGCTTACTAATTTGCTTTTTACATTGACTTTGTTTTGTTGGCAATGTGGAGTCAGCTGGTAACAACAAACTTAATAATGCCAATAACTGATCTACACTCTCATTTGTCCAACCATGCACCACTTGCAAGTTAAGAATTTGAAGGGTTGTTGTCAAATGACTTAACTTGCAATTAGCATACAGAGGCTTTAAAGCATCCTCCATTAACTTGGCCCAATCATCATTTAGACCCTCATTCAACATTCTTTCAACTTCAAACCCTTCGTCTAACATTTCTACCTCTTCATCTATGTTCGATGCCACTTCATTTATGTTTGTTGCCTCTTCATATCTCATAGTTTGCAATTCTATCATATCTTCATAATAATTCTAAGCCCAAGGGCTTATACCACTATGTCCATATCTTATCATATGTCGATAAATTGTATTTCTTTTTCTCACCCTTCCACCAAGACAGGCGTTACATGGACATGGATATTTTTCCATTTCCCTCTCTTTGGCTACTCTGTCATCATATGCATGATATTGATCCGTAGTCAACCTTCAATGCTAATCCATCTGTAATATTTACATTCTAGTATTAATTTAGTATAATAAGCTATCCTACACCTAGAAGGCCTTTAAATATAAAATCTTAAAAGGTAACCTTTAATCATGCATATGGTCAAGCTAGGATAACCTTTCCTTCAGTTTGGGCTAGTGATCATGCAGGGAGATCATGCAGAGTAGAGGTGAGGTTTTATTTGGGTTCAAGGATCAATTAAGGATCAACTTCAAAAATACTGAAGATAACATTTTCTTTTGAGTTTTCAAGCTTCAATCATGAAAATATCTCCTGGGGGGTTCCCACAAGTAGCTTCCCCAAATATCATGAAAATATCAGTTCACTTTTCGCAATGAGGGTTTTGAATTACCTTTGAATTTGCTACAGAGTGCATTCCCAAATTCCACTTTGCTGCAGAGGGCCTCACCGACTTCAAATTCATTACAACAAACTCCAAATTCCTTGCCTACCTTTTCAAAAGTCTCCAAGTCCTCTCCAAACAAGCTTTATCACCATGCAAGTTGTTGCTACACTTATATGCACCTAAAACATTTTTTCAGGTACATGCATCAGATAAAGTAAGTGCTTCAATACATGTCCATGAGAATAACAAACATCAATAGCAATTCAATTTCATTCCCATGCTGATAATTATACATTTTATAAGTTGTCTGACTTAGAAATATAGACAAGCTATGTAAACCAATAGATAAATAGCATTTAGAAGAAATACTAAACAATTTATCAAGATTACACTTTAAAACCCCAATTAAATAACTATTGTGATGAAGTATTCATAGCAGCAAATACTTGCTAAAATCATAGGCAAAGTCACCAAATAAAGGACTCAAGATGTCAACCTTTTCAAATGACAATCATGACAATAGGAAAAACAACATAGAGAATACAATCATGCCTTTGATTGCAAAGGAGGGGGCAGATATTACAGTCTATAGAAGCATTGAAAAGATGAAAATACAAAATCCATGAAGCCAAACACTTTTTTCAATATACAAACCCTTACCTAATTAGTTAACTGATCCTTGAAGATTTTATTAGGCAAACATAGTCATTATATAGATGCTAAAATAGTGACACAAGTGCCTTTGAAAGTGATGACAATCATGTCATCAAACTGACAGTGAAATTAGTCATCAAAAAGAGTAATGCACAACACCACAGAAGAAAAGAGGAGATCACTATCTATTCAAAGAGATGCCCTAATCACAGTCACCAAAGTGGGCTACAATAGCAGAGAAAAGACAGTGGAATATTGACAGTCTTTTTGTATCCAAATGTGAATTATGTGAAAACTATGTCATATATCAATAACAAAAGTAATAGAGAGGATTTTTTACAGTCAAATTTATATGAATAAAATCTTCAAGTTTACCAAAATCAAGCTAATAAGCTATATGATAGTCATAGCAACAGATGGACAAAGGGAATGTGACTGTGATAGATTTTTGTATACAAAGGACAATCATCATCAATGATATCTTTGTATTAAGGAATTTGTAGGCAAGTTCGTGATAGGACAACAAAGATTAGTTCATGTATGAAGCAATGAACAAGGTTTTAATGACAAAGGTTACTGTCAAGATAGCAGTAAGAGACAGTAAAGATAGTGAAAAGCAGATTTAAGGAATGAAACAAATCATGGAATAGTCTTGCATTCTCAACAACAAGCTTTCATTCTTTGTTTTGTGATAGTCATTTTGAAAATACAATCATCTTTCAAAGGTTGAATTACACACACAGGGGCAGTGTCTAAGTCACAAGTTAAAGACCATCAAATTCCTTCATGCCAAGGTATTCTAAGTATAAATCATGAATGGAAAAAGTAGAACTTTATCAATAAAGAACCATGAGACCACTTCATACAATCATTGAAAGTGATAGAACAATCACTAATGACAGAGCACCAAGCTTTCAAAGATACAAAACTTTAGAGCAGCTAAGAGAAGAATAGAGGTACGTGGAAAACCTACCTCTACTTCATAAAACCATTTGTTATCTGTCGTCTATCTGCTCCTTTAATATCTGCCATCTATAGCTAGAAATCCCAAAATTCCCTCCTTTCTTCATTCACACAATGATCTCAAAACTATTTCCAAACTCAAAGAACTATGGCCATGAACAATCTTCTTCTATTCAACTACTCATACCCTATTCTTGGTGGCCATGAACAATCTTCTCCTATTTGACTACTCATACCCAATTCTTGGAGGCCATGAATAATCTTCTCCTGTTTGACTACTCTGCATAACCTATTCTCGGCAGCCATAAACAATCTTCTCCTACTATACATACAATCTTTGCTTCTTCACAGGTTTCACCTTTTGTTCAAAATTCATAAATGCACAATCCCTCCATTAATTCCCTCCAAAACTAAAGTGAAAGAAAAAAGAATAGAGGAATTTATTTAGTCCTTTATTTAGTCAATTTTATTTGTAGTTGTGTTTTTTTGCCCGATGACCAAATTAGTCATTTATTTAGTCATTTCAATAGTCATTTCAACTGATGACCAAATTAGTCATTTATTTAGTCATTTATAGTTGTGTTGCAAAAAGTTTTAGTCATGTGATTAAAAGTTTGGTCATGTGACTAAAAGTTTTAGTCACCTGGTCATTTATTTGCCATATTTCTACTAGTGAGGGGGGGAGGACTGGGGTGCCCACGCCCTAGTCCTACCCTATTTTGGGTTAGGCCCAAATTTCTAGTGTTGGTTTATGACTGTTATTTGGTCCCTAGGCCAACACGGTAAGTTTGAATTACGAAATTCTTGGTGGGAATGTTTGTAGTTGCATATAAAAGCATGTTTAGGCATTCATTTGTAAACTAGATGATTACTAGCAAGCTATTGTGTTCTAAAGGTGCTTCAAGGCTTTCATTGTGTTGCAAGAGTAGATTTGTGTTGTCTATGTGTTTGTGTTTGTAGATTTGAGCATCCATCTCCTCATGGAATGAAGAGTTTCTTCCTCTCATGAGATCTTCACTACAAGGTGACATCTATTGTGATTATTGAGCATTTATCATTTGGTTTTTGCCTCTGCCTGCCTAGGCACGCACTCTCTATCTGACAACGATGTTTGAAAGGCTTGAATGTCTCTCCGGGGTTTGACTGAGGCAAGCCTCTAAACACCACAACCCCCTCCCAAAGTTTTAATGATTGCAGGTTACAGGTTGGAGTTACAAACAAAGTGAAGTTGCAGGAGGGTAAAACAGAGTGTTAGAATTGTAGATCTAAGGAAGAAATAGCTACCTAGACTAGGGCCCCCACTCTTTAGTCCTCAAAGTTCTACAACAGGAAAATCTTTGATACAACAGATATGAGTTGCAGACCTTGTTTCTTGATCTCGACAAAAAGCAGGGCCTTGGACTTGGGCACCCGCTCTTTGGTCCCTGACTTTTCTACCTCTGAGCCTTGAAAACAGGTGCATAGTTATTTGTTATTTTACATCTTTCTACATAAGCATTTTCTATAATTCATTCATTTATTGTCGTATTTGCATAATTAAGATTTTAAGGTACAATTGAGCATAAGAGAAGGAAATTATAAATCAAATCATAAAAATCCAAGTTTCCCTACATCTCAATAGTGACCTAGGGTATGATAGTACATTGCAACTTGACCCTAGGTCCTTGAATGTAAGGGTGAAAGGAGGATATACACCAAAACTACCTAAGACTCAACTATCCAAATTCCACCCTTTATAGCTATACTTAGCAAATTTGCAGAAAATCAAAGGTAATCGTAACAAGCATTGTTAATCAACAAAGCATTTCCATTTGAGATTTAAAGAGATTAAGTGCAGAAAACAATGACTGAAGGTGAAATTACAGGAGGTTGATAAGACGTTTTCTCAACTAAACGGAATCCATCACATAGTAAGAAATCAAGGTGATATAGCAATTTCCAGGTATGGATACGATAAATTTCCCCCTTTTATTTTATCATTACAGTAATTCTTTCTTACCAGGGGTAAATATTTGCTACAAAGGTAAAATCTAAGAGTAATTTCAGTCTGTTAACTGTTGATTATAAGGGATCTTGAATTACCTAGTAGATCAAGATTGTTATACCCATTTTAGTTCCCTAATACATGAATTAATTATGGATACCTGTATTGTTCAGGACAAAATACAAAGACAACAAACATACAGTGAACAAGAATTCAAACCACTGATGTTCCCTACTCCTGGCAGTGTATGGAACAAGTTGGGCTATGCATTGGACACCCACTATGGAAAGACAAACCTTGATGCCTTTAGGGCGAGAATCTAGGCTCGGGAAGATGATGTTGTGTTGAATAACATTGTATTAAGCAAGATGTATCATGCAGTTAGGTATCCATACACAGTTGATGCCTTGGGTTGGTGGTGGAATGTTATTATAAATACAACCCTATGAACAGGAGAGTAGAGCATCAAGGGCATAATAGACACATTCAGGTTGCCTAAGGACCATGATGTATTTGAAATACACCTGAATGCCTTGTCCACAAAGTTCAACAATAGCCTGGCAGATTACTGGAAGATTATGCATATGTCATGGATGGATCCTGCAACTAAAGGTAAGGTACTTGCTAAAATTCCCCAACACCTATATAAGTTTGATTTCAACCCTGAGATATAATACATGATATCCTTGCTGAGTAGGATGGTAGGAAGGGTAGATTTAGGGAATATAGAGCCATGGGTGTTGGGCACGATCTGCATCGTGAAGGAGAAGGGTAAGGTAGTACATTGGGCCAAGATTATTAGTGATAAACTTCATGATGGAATGATAGCATGGAAGAAGAGAAATCAAATGTTCTACATGACATCCTATGTGGTATATGTAGGTGCCTATAGATACCAATTTAATGGGTTGTAAACAGTCAGGAGACTAGGACATCAACCAACAAATCAATTGGTGTGGGAATACTACCCATAGTTGGAGAGGAAGAAATTCATCCAACATTACAAGGTCATGAATGATTGCTTCATCATGCACCTAATTGAGGGAGATAGAGCCAAAAGGCTATCCAAAGAAGCTTAGGATGTAATATAGCTGCATGGGGCCTAGTTCATCCAATTCCCCACTTTTACCTATATTAGGATGGAGGGATTTGAAGGGAATCCTTGTATGATATCACGATGCCCTATAGATAGGGTATTACTATTGGAAATCATAAGGAAAATCATACCTTCTTATGAAGCCTATGCACATAAGAACAAGAAAGGAAATATCAAGTTCTTGATAGCTATCAACTGGTATACTTGCTTGGATATCAGTAATCCTAAGCACTCTGAGGTTGAGTTGTAGATGTTGTATTTGTAATTGTTCCCTCTTACAAGGAATTTTTACCCCTACCACAATATGGAGAGGTATGTTAATAAGAAGTTACAACACATTCCCCATCTGGAAGACTTTTGGGCTAATTGCATAGATAAGGAAGATGTGATGAAGAGAGGGTATCAAAGATTGACTCTCAACCAGATCAGAACTTTGGGATGCTTTGAAGTACCTCCTCAGGTGAAATCTGATGATGGCCAAGTCATGGATCTAGAGTATGAGGAGAAATAGGTATATAAGGAAGCTTATCCCTTTTGGACTGGACATAACCAAAGGAGACCTCCATCGATGCTATAACCAGGAAGGTCATCACTGCCACCCAAAAGTGGGCTGGGAGAAAATTGAATGAGTTGAAGGCAAAGGGCGTAGCCCTAACCTACGACAAGAAGAGAAAATGAAAGATAGAGAGGATCTGGAGTATGATGTTTTTCTTATCCATAAGAGAAGAATCATGGAGGAAAAGCTGGCCAATCCTGGGACCTCAACATCTGGAGAAGGTTTGACAACCAAAGGGATTACAGTTGTTATAATGCCCTCACCTCTAAGGGATTAGCCCTTGAGAGCAATTACCATCACTAGTATAGCCATAGAAGAGGGTCACTCGATAGACATGCTGAGAAGTCTGATTATCCCTAAGTAGAAAAGAGGGGCTCTTACGCTAATGAGAGGCATAATATCCAAACCGGTGGATACTCAAATTGCAACAGAGAAGCCTACAAAAATGGAACTGATGTTTGCATCAAATCAGCCCCAAGAAGCTTCATTGATGCCACTTGCTACACTACAGACATATCTAGCAAGAGGTAGAAGAGTACCATGTCCCTGCTAGGGTTGAAGTAAGGAAATTGTAGCATGGGATACTTTCTCATTAAATCATGCAAGTAAAGCAGGAGCTAGTCGAGGAAGCAAGGGAAAAAGATCAAGCCATGGCTGAAGAATTGGATTTGCCACTAAACAATGTAATTGACCTAACTAATTATGATGTCACAAGAGATGTGACCAATGATCCAATAGCTTCCTTGCTAGCATATTCAGAAGCACCCCAACAAGAACCTCAACAAGAATATGACATTGAGATGATTAAAAATCTAGAGCCAACAAAGGATCCTAAAATGCAAAACATATTAGATAGAGAGAGGTCAGGATTGCCTCAAGAGCCATTAGGCCAAGGTCAGTTAGATGACCTAGTTAACAGACTAACAATGGATGAAGAAGGGATGGATGCATCCCAACCTAAGACAAGAGATAAATCCATTGAGGATGTCTCACTTTTAGATATTTATGAAGAAGTTGCTTAGGATATGCCTATTGAAGGAGAAATTAGGAAAACTGAAGAGTAGGTAGATGGAGGATCTGATGAGCCTGAGCAACAAGAAGAGAAGGTCCCACATGATAAAGGGGATGAAGAAATGGTTGATGCAAGTGAAAATCCTGATATTCCTCAGCAGGAGGTTCCTAAGATTCCCCAAGAGGAGATTCATCAAGAAGAAGTGCCACAAAAAGAGGAGATTTCTCAGGAGGAAGTGTTGCCACAAGAAGGAGGTCCTGATAAAGACATAGATATGACTGTTAAAGATACTCAAATTGAGCAAACAGATCATGAAGGACTAGGACAAGATATGCTAGAATGGTTAGCATCTGAGGTAATAGAACCTCCTACTAATCTCATTCCTTTTGACTTCAGGTCATTGTTTTCTATGGAAGCAATAAAGCCCAAACACAAGGTGAGGGCTGTGCAAGTTATTAAGAGAGACACAACTAGACGTAGGACAACACATTTAGCTATACCTATAGTGGACAAGGACAAGGGGGAAATTTCAGCCAACGAGCATCAGATAACCACCTTGGACCTTGGACATGTAACTGTTGAGCAAGAGATCCAAGAACTCAAGGGAAGCGCGGAAGAAACAACATCTCACATCTGCAAGACCAAGATGAAAAATAAAGAGTTGAAAGGATTCATTTCCCAACTTCAGGCATTTGTCAAGGGGTTGGTAGCTTTGGGGACATAAATAACAGAAGTACCATTTGCTCTGACATTGGTAACTCAGGATGAAATAATTGATCTTCATGCGAAGAACCATCAAGCACAGATGATGAAGGGTTAGTTCTCTAAGTTCATGAAGGAAGGAGAAGAATTAATTCAGATTGCATTGTACAACTAGGACACTTTGGTGCATATCAAGACAAAGGTAGACATCCTGAAGAAAGAATGTGCTACGAGGCTTGATCAAAATGATCAAGACATTGGTAAATTGAAGAGTGCCCGTAAGCTGGATGATTAGGTGCTGCTAAAACATAACATAATGACAATTCAAACCATGCTTAAGATGTCAACTCGGATAAAGGATTTGAAGTTTGAAGCAGATATACTGAAGGGGTGCAGGCTTAGGGTAGTGGATATAAGTGTAAAAGCACATGATCTCCTAGTAGATGAAATGGAGATCCTAGAGGAACTACTTGGTGCCCTAATGGATGAGAAGGAAACATATGATGAACGGGCATCCATAGGAGTGTTTAAAGCTAGATTTGATCCTGTTTTGGAGAATCATGTGCATCATTTTTTAGAGGCTACTATAGAGTAGGTGATAGATTTGTCTATGAAGATGAAGGAATATAGGCAAAAGTTGGATAATAGGACAAGCAAATGGGTGTCCATAGGTGACCAACTATAGATGCAGGATTATGCCAAGATCAAAGTGCAACAATTTGACAAAAAAGAGATGGATAAAGCTATCAAGGCATATGAACTGTATAAGAGATTGGATTCTGGAGGGATGATAGTTGGGGATGACTCATCTGATGCAGAATATGATATTCAGGAAGACGCAAAGGTAAAGATGTTGGGGAATATTCTATTGCTAGTTGTCCTCAACCCTAGATTGCCAACTGGCAGTCATGTGCCACATTTTCTGACCATTGATATTTTGGAAAGAGATCCTGACCATTGGTGTATTGTAACCGATCTCAGGTCCTTGTTCTATAAAAGGACCTAGATCATTTTGTAAAAAGGAGACTGAATTGATGAACATTGTCAAGCACTGAGTTTGTTGATTTGACAACTTTGTGACTTATTCTCATAGTTCTTTCTCATATCAGTGTATATTTGTATATCTTTTGAACATATAATGAATAAGAAGCTGTAGATTACAATTCTATCATAAATCTTGATTAATCTTTGTTGATTTCTGGCATGTAATGTTAAATTATTGTGTTATTTTGAAGTGCATTTGACCTATTGCTTGCTAATTATCAAGTTTCTTTGAAGATTTGCACCTCTTATGCATAACTATGAATGTTTCTGGTGAAGTATGAGTAGGTTTGCTTTATTTCATGATTATGCCTAGATATATATGTGGATTACTAGTGAAATTTAGAATTCTTAGAGCTCTTTCCCTTCTAACCTAATCTTTTGACTTTTATTTCACAAATTGTAGTAAAGGATTACAAATAATGATAAATCGTATGCAATTAACCATGATTACTGATGGATTACATGCTTTAAGGAAGATATTTAGGTAAATTCATAGTCTATATGCAAAGATTAGTTCAAATAGGGATACTTTCAAAATAATTAATCAAAGTTAGGATCATTTTAGAAGAATTAATCAAAGTTAATCATAATTTTTGAAGAATTGATCAAAATTATGTTAAATTTGCAATAATATGTATGAAATCTATTCATTCCCTTAAGAATTTGAATAAATTGAGAAGATATGTGCAGACTGAGTTAAATATGTAGGATATTAGTGAATCATGACAAGATCTGGATGGACATGACTTGGAAGTATGTAAGTCCCCAAAATGGAAAACAACAGATCACAATAAACCCTAAGTGACAATCAGACAGTCAAGACTTGACAATCAGAGACTTGGGACTTCATATCTTTAGGGATCATGTTGTCTTTCAAGATGAATAAAGGTTTGTTGTGAGAACTTTTATTTGTGTGCATGCAACTAAACACCACGTCAACAGGTCTATCTATTAATGATCATATGCAAAATCTAGAAAGAAAGAAATAGAAAGATATTTTAGGACAATGAAATCCTAGTGGAATGCTTCATGGTAGAATTGGAAAATGTAATTGAAGAATTTGTGAATAATATTACAAGAAATTAGAGTATGAAAATTAGATCATTTAGTCATTGACCTACAATTAATTGTTGAAGAGTTGGATTGGCCTGAAGGTTCCCCCATTCATGGGGTTGGCTGGTATAATCTGATACCAATTTTGAGGATATCTAAATGTTGGAGAGCCCCACCTAAAGGCTAGTACAAGATCAAATTTGATAGAGATTCTAGGGGAAAGCCAAGTGTGTTAGGGATTGGTTGGTTACTAAGAAATCATGAAGGAATGGTTGTTGGGGCTGCTTTGAAAGGGATAGTAAATGGAACAAATAATGGAGTGGAGGCCCAAATTCTTCTTTCGGGATTCCAAATGTGCAAGCAATTTGGTATCAAGAAGTTACATGTGGAAGGAGACTCCATGATCATTGTTAATTCCATAAGGAAAAAGGGTACCCCAAATTAGAAACTAATTAAGATTCTAAGTCAATTCTTGCCTTTCCTTGATTGGTTGGAAGGCTATTCTATTAATCATGTGTATAGAGAGAATAATGTTCTCATGGATAATTTAGAAAACTTTATCATTCGATATTGAGAAAGGGTGGATGATTGGAAAATCCTTGGACATGTGGCATAAATGAGATCCCCATAATTTTAATGTTGATGCCACATTATGCTAATAATACTCTCCTCATTCTAGTGGTGAAATGAGAAGTCACACATGCAATATTAAGTTTGGGCATCCTTTGGTTATGTCTCTATTACTTGTCTCATCATGAATATATATGAGGGAGATTACACAATGGGGTTTTATATGTTGGTGTGAACACCTGGTTATCACCTAATTGGTTTAACCTTGTGTGGATAATTCATATTATTTAACTATTTATTAGTTAAATAATATCCACACATCACACATAATTCACACATGTTAAGTTTACTTAGTGAGTCTTCTAGATGTCTAGTTGAGTCTAGTTGTGTGTTGAGTTGTTGATAGTTGGAGTGAGTTGTCTTATCCTCCACATGTGCAATTAGTTATCATCCTCTAATTTTCACATGTTGTAGGAATATCTCCACTTTCCACTCCACCTTTCACTCCAGCTTTCTAGCTCTCACCTTGCATTTATAAGCAAGGCTTTCTTCATGTATTGTAATAATAATAATCCAATGTAATCTCTTGTAATCTAGAAATCTTTTGCATTCATTGATAGAATAGCATTATTCTCTCATTTTAATCTCTCTTGTGCTTTCATGAAGTCCTAGATCCTAGGTGGCTCCAATCATAGCCAACTCTAACATGGTATCAGAGCTCTAGGAAGAATTACTTTGTGTTAGTTATTTTTTGAGAGATCTTGAGTGCAATTCATGGTGGATCTTGATAGTTGAGTATGCTCTTCTCTTGCATCAAATGATGACCTGGAGAATCAGAAAGACTTGATAGAATACCAGATTTGTGAGGGTTTCCTCTTTGTGGCCTTTATTGTAGGTGCATTTTGGAGCATGTTGTTGCAAATCAGACTTAACCATTGCGTCCAGAGTAGCTGAAATAGTCAAGATCGCCTTTTGTTTTGTCCAAATCAGACATCGAAGGCAAAATTGACAAGGGTTTCAATTTGGGACTCTTTGGTGTGATCTGGGAAGTATCAACAATTTAAGAGCAGTTTGGCCCAAATCAGACACCGCCATTGCGTCCAGAGTAGCCAAATTAGTAAGGTTCGATTGTCCAAATGCCAAAATCCGTTACTATCGCAAAAGACAAAAAAAAATTTGCCTCTGCCCTCAGCTGTAGGATTGCAAGGGATATTCCCTACATAGGAAGAATATTCTAGATTCTCTATCAGAGTCGTACTGCGTAGTGGCAGGCATCATATTATTGATTGAGTAAAAAATTGATTGTTGGTTAAAATATTTGTCTGCGTATAAAGTTTTTGTATTCTGTGTACCCAAGGTACACACCTGTACAGATCTACAGAGTACTATGAAAGCTTGTGGGGGTGCCATGTGGCGCGGGCCCCACACAACCCCTTTATCCTTGGTAGTCTTCGGCCATGACCTCCTGTACATGGTAAAAGAAAACTCAGGTTGGAAAATTTTCCAAACTCATCGGTTGTTCTATTGGTGGATTCTGTGAACACTTTTCTGGTGGTTTATACATCAGTAGTGGTCAAATCCATCACTCTGCGGTGGTCTCAAAGATGGGATCTTCATATCTGCCAATTTGAATCCTCTAGCATGAGTAAAACCAGCGTTTGAAATTACATCGGTGGCATTTTTTGTTCTCCATGGATAGTTTGAAAACCCCGCACAGGATCTCAGCAATCTAAGACCTCTCCCAATCGATGGCCATTCATTTCGTATTCCTCAGGCAACCTTCCATAGGTGATTGAGGCAAAACCTCCAGCAGCATTTAAAATCAACGTCATTTTTTTCAAACTCGTTAGATTCTTTGAAGCTACTGGTTGGCATCTAAACTCAATTGGTCATTGTTTTCAAAACACAGTCAGCGGCCTTTTTTGAATAGTCTCATGCTGTTTAAAATTTCAACTGGAAAAGTTCTAAACTTGTTGGTTGTACTTATCAGCGTATTCATCGGTTGAGCATATGCAGTTAAATCACCCGTCTGGAATCCTCGACAGGCGGATTTCATTCCCTTTAACATTATTCAAATTGCAAATAGGATGGTTTCTGCCAGATCATGCTGGCAATTTTCTAAAGGTGGTCTGTACTATTAGCAGTAGAATCCATTAGAAGCAGCATTTGCATTAAAACTCTTCGATTGCTCCAACACTCATTGGTGGCCATCATGAAACACAAGCAGTCTGCAGTTCTTACTCAAGATTTGTCTCACGCCATAGAAAATTCACATCGAAAAATTTTCTAAATTTGTCAGTTTTCCTATCAGCATATTCCTTGAGCCTTCCGACGACCATCAGCCAGCAGACTAAAAAATTGATGCCGAAATTTTTTCTAAACTAGTCAGTTGTTTCTATTTGTGGATTCAATCAAAACCGCCCTGCGATGGATTTTTGGGGTAAATACCCCCTTTAATAAGCCCCTAAAACCACCACTCAGGCAGTTTCCACTAGAAAACACTGGTTACTTGCTATAGAAGGCAGTTTGGCGTCCACCAACAGCTGTTTCCACAAGTCAAACCATGGTTTTGTGGTAACAGAAGTGGTTTTGACCGGTCAAGGTGGTTACCAGAATTTTTTTTCTTTTCCATCAGGGGCATTTTTTCCCAAAAAGGAATATTCTGGGAATATTCTGGTGACGTTAGCACTGCGTCAGGTGACATCAACACTAGGGGGCCATTTTTGCCCCTCCAAGCCCTAAACAGGGGCTTTTTTCCATTTTTGCATAACTTTTGCCCACAGAGGTGAAATCGAGCAAACAAGATATCATTGGAAAGTTGACAGAGAGAACTTCATAGTGACATTAGTAGTTTTTTGATATTCTGCTACAATAGTTTGAAGACAAATCTTCATTTTTTGCTTCTGAGCTCACAACTTTCTGCCACAATCTCTGATTTTTACAATTCTTGCGGCATCGGAAAGGTATTAAGGAGTTCTTCAAATCCATGCACTTTTCTCAAAATCTGCTCCAAGTTCATTTGATTCAATTTGTTGTTTTTTTGGCTTTTGAGTGATAACTTGGACATTTTGACACTTGAGGAAGTGAAACTTTTTTGAAGGGATCTGTTTGTTGTGGTTAATCATTGTGAGCAATTGTAATCACTCTTAAATCTTAGTTTTAATAGATTTTCATGCTTTCCCAATTTTGGTCCCTTGTGGACAATTGTAAATTGCACTAAGTATAAAGTGCCAGGGGGTGATCTCTTTGATTGAGTAACAGGGGGGTTGTACTTGTGTTCTTTTTTGTACTCTTGCATCATTGATCCAAACAAAATTCCTCTACTCACACCATATAACTATCATGAATGGAAAACTAAAATGGAGATTCATTTAAGAAGTTCAAAAATTCATAGGGTAACAATGGGTATAGAAATTGAACCAACAACAGCTGTAGAAAAGAGAAAGTGGTACAATAGATGTGATCAAGCCTATGGAACACTATGCTTGTCTATCTCTCATGACCTTCTTTTTCATATTGAATCTTGTACTACACCTAATCAAGTGTGGACTACCTTAGAGAATCTCTTTGGTAAACAAGATACTATGAGAAGTTTCAAATTGGAGAATGAACTAATTGGTTTGAATCCAACTAATTTTGTAAGCATCCAAGACTTCTTCACAAAGTTAAAATCACTTAAATTTCAGCTCAAACAATGTGGAATTGAGAAAGAGGACACTCAATTGATTCTTTCAATCCTTACCAAGCTTGGCCCTGACTATTCAGTTTTCTTTCTACCTTTTATGCTACGATGGATGCACTTGGGAAAGCTTTCACAATGCCTTCACTTGATGAGTTTGCTGCATCACTCACAAGGGAGTAAGCTAAGTTAGTACACATGGGCACATTGAAATCTCCTAGAAATCAAGTACTTCTTGCTAATCAAGGTACAAAGGATCAAAAGGCTTCAACTAGCAAAGACAAGAAACATAAAAATAAAGATCTCAAGAACAATGAGCAAGCAAAGGAATCAACCAAATCACCTAAGTCCTCATCCTCTCCCAAGGAGGAATCATCTAAGAAGGAGAGACCAAAGTGTGCATATTGCAAGAAACTAGGACATGATGAGCATAAGTGTTATGAGAAGAAAATTGAGGAGTTGACTCACATTATTCAAAAGCACAATATAAAAATGCCATCATCATCACCTAGTACATCCTCTTCTTCGACACCATCATCATCAATAGGGACAGTAGCCATTGCCAATGGGACAATCAAAGGAAAAGGACAGTAACTCTTTGCTTCAACAAGTCTTCAGTCAGAGAGATGGCTTCTTGATTCAGGAGCTTCTCATCATATGGCATCTTCACAAGGGATGTTCTCTTCATTTGATTCATGTACTTCGACACCTATTTTGATGGGCAACAATACATACATGCATGCATCTCATAAAGGAACTATTGATACTGGAGAAAATACATTCAATAATGTGTTGTGTACCTTCCTTGTCAACCAATCTCCTTTCCATCTACTAGATTACTCATTATGGTATAGGGAAGACAGTTGAGTTCACTCCTGATTTAGTGATCATATGAGACTTGGAAGGTAGAGATATCATTGTTATTGGGATGGTTGATCATGCATCTCACTTGTATACATTCTCCCATTTTGCTTCTTCTGATGATGTAGATCCATTGATTGATATTCACAATCATGCATCAAGTGTGAATCATGTTTCTAAGGAGAAGTTTGTTTACTTAAACCTTGGTGTTCTTTCACCCACTTTGGTTCATGAGACTAGTGCTGAGCTTCCATCAACTCAACCTCCTGCTTCTTCAGAGATTGACATCGATATGGTTTCTTCTACTTTAGTTGAGCAGGATCATACAGGTCTTTCAGACACAACTTTGTGGGATACTTTCTTGGCAGGTATATCAGACTTTTTTTGTGAGTCTCATATTGCAGATTTGGAGGACACACTTGAGGGGATATCTATCCTCTTTGATGACAGTTACAACACAACTGTTATCCCATCTATCTCGTATTTGTAGATTGCTCTTCATCAGTCTACCTAGGATTTTGGATTGGGCACACCTCATTGCATTGTGCCATTCTTTGATTTTGACATGTGGATACATCAACAGTCTTCAGAGGCATACATCATGAATCTTTTTCCTTCCTACTTTGAGATGGAGTTTCTTTGACATCTGCCTTTGGATTGGTTTCTTCGTAAGGGGAGAAATGTTGTTTGCAGGTATAGGACACTTTCCAGCATTCATCTTTCGGCATTCACCATCGGCACAGGATCTACTTCATTGTGGGGGGACCTATAGTCTCACTCTTTCTCTCCTATGGGGGGGCACTTGATTGTACATATGTGATAGAAGTTGTCCTTGGGGGGTCATGTTGAGTCCTCCTACTATCACTTCTTTCACTTTCATGTTTCATGCATTCTCACTTTTGGAGAGGAGTTTTGTCCTATGAGGTTTTCTCCTTTTCTCCACTTGAGATTTGTTTGTACATGGGTACCTAACATGGCCTAGTAGCTGGAACCCATCATCATCTCCATCCATCATTTCATCTTGCTTTAGTCAGCTACTCCCTAAGTTGCACTTAAGGGGGGTGTTGGTGTGAACATGGTTACCTAACCAGTTTACCCTTGTGTGGATAATTCATATTATTTAACTATTTATTAGTTAAATAATATTCACACATTACACATAATTCAGACATGTTAAGTTGACTTAGTGAGTCTTCTAAATGTCTAGTTGAGTCTAGTTGTGTGTTGAGTTGTTGATAGTTGGAGTGAGTTGTCTTATCCTCCACATGTGCAATTAGTTATCATCCTCTAATTATCATATGTTGTAGGAATATCTCCACTTTCCACTCCACCTTTCACTCCACCTTTCTAGCTCTTACCTTGCCTTTATAAGCAAGGCTTTCTTCATGTATTGTAATAACAATAATCCAATGTAATCTCTTGTAATCTAGCAATCTTTTGCATTCATTGATAGAATAGCATTATTCTCTCATTTTGATCTCTCTTGTGCTTTCATGAAGTCCTAGATCCTAGGTCGCTCCAATCATAGCCAACTCTAACATTATATTCAGTTCTCAAGCCATCATTTCTCTTAGAAAGGATGGAAACCATGATAAGATTAATTATTGTGAAGAGACAAATGTATTTATTCAAAACCTTTGATCTTCATTTGAGAAAGGTGTTTAAGGTTAGAGCAGTAATCATGGTGCATGTAGTGAAGATAACTTTGGGTGATCTTTTTCTCATGATTGCACATAGATATATAGTCAACAAAGACATATCGTGTATGTTCGTAGTAGTGTTTTTGAAAGATAGGGAATCAAAAGCTAATAAGGATTATTGTTGAGGCCTTGATTAGACCTCGTTGGCCCCCAAGACTTAGGTCCATCTTGGATGATGTTGTAATGAGGCTTGGTTTTCATCCTAGTGGTGGACTCTAGCTATTTTTTAGTATTGCTCTAGTTGCTCCTTGGGTTCCCTTCGTTATCTCTACCATTAGATACAATGATGAATTGCACAAACATAAATCTAAGTGGGGAATTGGATTCCTCAAATTTACTATTAGGGTTGTGCCTTCTCTAGGGATAGATTGGACTTTCATTGTTGATGTTGTCTTCACTAAAATTTATGAGGATGATGATGTTTTTAGCATGTTTAAAATAGTTTACAACTTATAATGTAAATAGTAGAAGTTATAATATAGTAGATGGTTATAGATTATTGTATGTATATGAGATTTTAAGCTTTTTGTTACTCCTTTCCTCTCACTTGTAAGGGATTTTCTATATCACAATACCCCAATGGGGATTTCATTTTTTGGTCCTCCCTATGGGAGAAACTGTAACTGATGTAATTTTGTTTGTTTTAATATATGGGTATGGACCCCTGGGCCACTTTCATCTAGCAAAAAAATATTGATTGTATAAATTAGATCATGAATAAAATTTTGATCAAGGAATTTTTACTACTTTATGATCACCAAGATCCCATATGGGCCAGGTGAGAGCATATGGTAAGTAAAAATATATTCATTATTCTCCATTTTTTTATCACCCAGATCTATGAAGGCAAGGTGAGAGCATATGATGAAAGAATAATTGAATAAAATATGTTTTACACTAAACCATTTCACAAATAATACTAATAAAAATATCAAATATATTATATGACAAAAGATTAAAAGTGAACTCACAAAGTAGAAAAGCCGATCAATATGGAAAGCACCAAGAAATGTTTCCAAGTCTCAAATCTAAAAAAACCCAAAGCATTGAATATGGAAGAGAATTGCTCCTACAAAAAGATTTCCAAAAAAGACAATAACACCCAAATGCATGCAAGTTTTCCTTTTTATAGATCTAAAAATTAAATAAAAGAAATAAATAATTCCACTTTGAATGTTATGGAAACTTTTCATACTTCCTCTTTGTAACTCCTCTTTTATTTGTTGTCACATCTAGACAAAGATTATTCTTATGTAACTTCTCAAAAATAGTTGTCAAATATTAATATCCCAAGAGTCATGGCTTCTACAAAAAATGCAAAAGAATAAATTATTAAAACTATTATAATAATTTTGAACCATATAAAATAGAATTTCTTTAATTTATTATATTTTCAAGTTTTATATGATTAATTGATATTATTCCAAACATATACATCAATTTAATATCTTTATTCCATTTTAAATTAATATATAGTTTAATAAATTAAATGATCTAACAATTATCTTTTAATGGAATAAATTTAATTCAAATAATTTTAATTATGATTTTCTAATGGAATTATTTCTAGTGACTTAATCTAATATACATGGTTCTAATAATGAGATCGATTAAATTGATTTATTACCTTATGAAAAAAATTAATTTATAATTCCAAAACTTAATTATCTTTAATAAAATAGATATATATTTTTAAATTAAACTAATCAAAATGTATTTTCTAATTAGTGCAATTATTTTATCCAAGAAAAAGAAATTCCAATGGAATATTTTGTTATAAAATTGGAAAGTGCAATTGAAGAAGTAGTCAATAATAATGTCAGGAATGAAATTATGAAACACAAATTCTTCACCTCATGGGACAATAAATTGTTGAAATGTTGGTCAGGTTTGAAAGTGCTCCTATTCATGGGTGATGAGTGACAGGTAGCACTCATTATATATGTTGATTTATCTCCCTTTTCTGCCCTATAGAGCCATCATACCTTGGTTGTACCATAAAAGTTAGTAGAAATCTTGTTATAAATAGGTGTTATATCATGACAGTCACATAGTTAGATGGTTTCAGGATTGTGGATGGTCACTAACAGAATCTTGCAAAAATATACCCCTTTTTGCGTGTAGGTATTTGACCTCTAGAGACAGCTCTAGAGTTCCTCCTAAAAGACTCCAAATCTCAGCAGAAGACATTAGGAGCTGAAGAAAGAATTGCAGTTGGTATGTGTACTATGAATTACTAGAGATTTTGGAGAAAAGGGAACTACACTTATGATAACAAGGTTCATACCGTGAGCAGGAGTTTGCGTTGTATCTATACAATAAAGAGACCACTGATTTTGTTTATTTCAGTTCTCTTTTGTTCCTTTTTCATCAACCCTTGTGGTTTGTTTACAAATTTTAGTTGAACTCTTGTGACACCTATAGTGTCACCATATTATCTTTCAGTATTTTACATGACTTATGTAATAAGACTTGGATATTTATAATGTACTGTAGTAGGGATTAATGACTCTAAGAATATGTATTCTAACAAAACTTGATATATATAGAGGATTAGAATTAGGAAGATAGTCTTTTTGTTGCATGAAAAGATAGATTGAAAGAACCTTCAAATTTGTGTGCCAATTGCATGCATATTATGATTTTGAACAATTTGGAATGAAAGAGAAGATAATTTAGTATCTCTAATTCTGAGTCATTAGTCTAGTCTCCTTTCCAATAGTGTGGAGCAAGAGCCCACTCCCACTAATGGAGAGAGGTTAGTATTTCATTTTTGCTTATCTATTTCCATCTTGATAGATTAATTGTTGTTTTCAATCTTAGAATAAATCTTGCTATGGTGTGATTTACTTTTCTATTTTACAACTAATTATTGAATTCTAGATTAAATCTTGGTTACTAGTTATTCCTTTTTAGTTAGATTTCTTTCCAGTAAATGTGTGTGATTAGTTATCAGATTTGTTTCCCAGCATTTAGATGTATTTTTTAGTAATGAGTAAATGTATAAGCTTGATTAGGAAGTTAGCTTACTTCTAGGAAATAGTTTGGGACTATTGTTAGTTCTACTGCAAATTGCCATAGATACACTACCCCAGATTGAAAAATAAATATATTTAAATGCAAGGTATATTGACCCTTGTCAATTTTGGCACTGTTATTGGGGACAACAATGTTAGTAGGTACTTAAATAATAGTCTTGATTAGGGCTAGAACAATTCTTGCATGGTTAGGCCTAGAGATTCTTCATGAAGATTCATTAAAAAATAGCAACCCCCCACACAAGCCATAGGTGAGAGTAGTAAAGGGAAAGAGGACACTGTGGAGTAGGAAAATCAATCACCAACTATCTTGGAAGCATCACGTAATCCAAATATTTATTCAATGATTATAGGATCAAAACCAAGCTAATTTCCTAGAAGATTTTCTTCTCAGACCTCCAGCAATGGAGAATAATGATAGGAATGAGAAAATAGATCCTATGGGGGAAAGGGTTCTTGGGTGGAATTTTTATTACCCTATAGTTCTTAATCTTCAGGATAATGCCCCTATTAAAAACATCTCTCCATATAACCTTCCTACATTCAAAGGAATCCCTTCAGATGACCCAGACCAATTCCTCTTTGAATTCAAGGTATTATTCCATACTTATGATTATGGCTCTGATAATCAGAAACTGAAGTTGTTTCCTTCCACTCTCAAAGACTCTGCCATGAGATGGTTTATGGGTTTAACCCCTAACTCCATACATTCATGGGGACAGATGGAAACATAATTTCTTGACAAGTATCAAGACTACTATTGGGTTAGTGACAGGAAAGAGGAGCTTTTTAGAACTAAACAAAAGGAGGATGAAAGCTTGGAAGATTACTTGGATAGATTCAATCTTTCTTTACAAAGCTATGGGAATCCCATGGAACATAATTTGACCAAAGCCTTATTCCTTAGGGGATTAGAAAAAGAATCAAATAAAGTCTTGGATTTGATGGGGAAGGGAAACATTAATCGATTGAAGATGCTAGACATAGAAGAGATCTGTTGAAATCACTCTAGAATGCAGGATAACATTAGGGCACCTAGATCTACTAAAGGAAAGGATGATATAGGTTAATTGATGGAGGAAATTTCTAATCTCAAAAAAGACATCCTCAGTCAGTTGAGCACCACCTTGGATGAAATTTAAGAAAAAATAGAACTACAGAACCATTTTCTATTTATTGTCCTAGGTGTAGAAACAAACATCTTATGAGAGAATGCCCCTTAGACAAGACTGAGGTCTGCAAAATTTGTGACAAAATCCACCCTATTGACCAGTGTGATCAATATCCTATTTTTAAAAAAATTGACAAAGAAAAACACCTAGATGGATAAAGAATTGAACTACATTGGCTAGAAACCACATGGCAATCCCTCATACCCATAGCATCCACATCAATAGTCTTATAGATGTTCTACAAATTGGGGATTAACCAATGGAATCCATAGTGGAATGGACCCATACAACCTTCCCAGTTAGGTCCACTAGAGTGTCAAACCCAATAGTGGCAAACCTAACAATTGCCTAACCAATAATGGGGAAACCAACAGTGGCAAAATCAACCCTGGTCTAATCAACAATGGGGAAATCAGACCTAGCAGAATCAATAAGGACTACCACAATTTCAACCCCATTATGGACATTAGTGGAATTCCCATCAAAACTTTAGTCAGCCTTATCAAAATCAACAAAGATGATTCCCTAACCAACAATAGGCCCTCCTGACAGGTCCAACGAATACACAACAAAAAAATGAACCTGTTAGTCAACCACCTCTCCCTGCTTAGCCTATGGAAAATCCTAAACATAATAAACAAGGGGTAGAAATTTACCTAAATGATCAGGAAAATATAGCTAGAGTAAATGCAATATACTTGGATAACCTCCATCTATTCTCAGGGAAAGTTTTTCCAAGAGCATCTCCCCCGATGATTGTTGAAATCACTGATGAACTAGAACAACAACCCTTGTGGGAGATTATTACCACTACAATGCCAGAGAAACAATTTGCAGAACATTCTAGAGTTCCTTTGGAGACACACTCTAGAGTTCCTCTTGAGTCATACTCTAGAGCCTCTCCAGAGACTACAAGTAAGACACCCTTCCCTAAATGGTTAAAACACACTGCCCCTCAAAAAACCAAAAAATACCATCCAACCAAATACAAACCACTGAATAATTAGAGTTACTTCAGGAGATCAAACAATTGAATAATGATATACCACTACTCCAAGCCATCAGAGATGTTCCCAAGCTTAATCAATTTATCAAACAACACTATGTCAGGACTCAGGGTCGAAGGATCTTACCCTCCTAAAACCATTTCGGTGGAAGGAAAAGTAGTTGACCTACTAATGGGGGAAATGCTCCTCCCTAAATATGGTGACTCTGGCAACCTCGTTATCATGGTTTGTATTGCAAGAACTAAGATATCAAACGTGTTGGTTGATCTAGGGGCAAAAATCAATGTTATGATGTCCAAACCTCTAAAAAGATGCCCACTTCCATCATTCTATAGTTGGCTGATCAATCAACTTGGTAATTCCAAAAGGAGTGTTCATAGATGTACCAATGATGATAGAGTCATGGGAATACCCTATGGATTTTCTGATTTTGGAACCAAGGAACCACAAAAAAGCTTACCCCTTAATCTTAGGAAAGCCTTGGTTGGCCATTACAACAACATCAACTGAATGTAGAATAGGTGACATGGTCATATCCAATGGAATGGGAATGAAGAAGATCTCCCTGTATCCCCCAGCCAAACCATCTATCCAGTAGTCAAGGAAAGTTTGGGTGGATGAACCAACCACTGGAGAAAATAGTACTTTCTTGGCCATGGTGACTATTACAAAGCACTAAGGGGAATTGGAAGGAGAAATAGATTATGAAACCCATAAAGACATAACTCACATCCTCATCGAAGGGGACACAACTCGCTTAGGATTTAAGGCATGAATTTTTGATTGCAGCCCATTATACCCTTGCCAATGTTATACCTTGTGGAGAAACTTTCTACAAGACCTTGCCACCTATCATCTACTGCTTCCACATTATTTCCCCCTAAACACCATGAGTCTAGAATGTAGAGTAGGAACATTCATGGAACAAACCACATCACAAATTATGATCTTACCTAGGAAAACACTTAACATTAGAACTCAGTTAACAATAGAGCAGGAGGCAAAACTTCTTAACCTTCTAGTATCTCATTCATAAGATTTTGCTTGGGAATATAAGGAAATGAGGGGAATACATCCTGAGATTTGCCCTCACAACATATATACAAAAGATTTTAAGCCTGTCAGACAACCTTAGAGAAGATTGAACCCTGCACTAAAATAAATTGTAAAAACTGAGATAGAAAAATTGTTGCAAGATGGATATATCTATCCCATCTTAGATAGATAGCGGGTGTCCCAGTTGGTCATAATGCCCAAAAAGAATGGGAAGTGGAGAGTATGTATTGATTATAGGGTATGTGCAGGATCATCACGGGCCAAACAGTGGCAATAGAAAAAAAATCGTGTCTTTACTTAGCCAAATTTTTGAATTGGCTAACTTTGACTTTCATAGGCATGTTAAGAATATCCGTTTTGTGGGTCCCAAAATGGATATCCATTTCTAGAATTATACAAATGGTATTTTTTGTTATTATTTTCATTGGTTTATGCTTAGAACTTATAGAACTTACAATTCAACTTGCAAATTTCTATTGTTACATGGTTAACATCTTTTCAACCAGTCGACAATGTTGCATCTCTTTAAAATTTGAACCTCTCTCTCTCTCTCTCTAGTAATCCCTAGAGAATCTTGTTTGCAATATTGTGTGAGATGCACTAAGAAAACCTTAGACTTGATGTTGAATTGGTAGTGGTTGGTAAAGCTATGCATGAGATCTAAATTGAATTTGTAGAGCCAAGTAGTAATGTGTCAAACCATACAAGGGCATATTATATCAATGTGCAAGGAAAATTCTTAGCAAGGACATAATCATCGATGGTGACAATTGTGGCTTGGACAAAGAAGTGTCTCATATGTGCAATGAGATCACCTTGGACATTATATTATCAAATTTAAGCAAGACCATTTTAGGAGGAGATGGTTGTAAGATGATGTAATTGATAGTGGTGATTTAATCCATCCTATTGATGAAGAAGGAGGAGGAGGAGGGTTAAGGTCTTCTAATTGCACTTACAACACCTTGAGTTTTGTGTATATATAATTATAATTGGGAATATGTGTTAGATAAATGTCACATGGTGGAGGGATGGTGTCAGGATGAGTGATGATTGTTGTGGCAATGTTATGGTCAAATGTGTTATGAAAAGGACGTGGCATGGGTAGTGGGCTATCAATGTTGGGAAAGGGTTGGGGAGGATGTAATGGAGGAAGGGATGTGTGTCATGGTATGATGTCTCAAAGAATGGGAAGAAAGGATTGTGATTCATAAGATAATATGAAGAATGATGGTAGAGTGAATTGGCATTGTCGTAACTATAACATGTCATGGGGTGAATCATGGGTTAATACAGGTTGTGGAGTGAGAAAGGGGTGGTATGGGTCTGGTTGAATGGAGTAATAAGGTGATTTAATTGGTGATGACCTAGGTGAAGTGATGGGTAAGGTGTCTTATTGGGGATTGCTAGAAAGAGTGAATGGTAATGGTGGGGATAGCTAAATGTCATCTTCTAATGTTTCAAAGGTGAGGAAAGTGTAAGATGGGGATACGTGATAATCCATGGTGGGGTGTGTGCAAGAAGTTGAGTCCACTTTTTGGCCAAAAAGTGGAAGTGTTTTCCCTGATTTTAAGAATTTGTCACATTTGACCTAAAAATTTGAAGCACTTAAAGGTGGAATCTTGAAAAAAGTCAATAAATATGAAATGTAGTACTTGGAGTCTAGTTTCCAAATATGTAATTTTTTCATATACCTAGATGATACAAATTGATTTTTAATAGGCATTTCTAAAAACCATTATTTAATAGTCACTTTGTTTTTACTATACCATGCACATGTACGTCATCCATATTTTGACCTAAATAATGATATTTTTCTAAATCCTTTTGGGAAAAGATTTGTAACTCACTGAAGCACGTTTTCCATATTTTTTTGTAATTTTTTATTGAATATTTTATTTTTTGTTAATTTTTTATTGGCCATTTTTGGTGTTTTAAAAAATCGTTGTGTACGTCATGCATAAGATGACCTAAACTTATCATTTTTTGAATTTTTTTTTCAAATTGAAAAGAATTGTCTAAAGTACATTTTCGGACAATTTTTTTTACAAAAAATTATTTTGATAAAAAGTTATTAAAAAATTTAAAAACCCTAATAATTCAAGTCTATGGACCTGTTTCATCAGAAATTAATTGAAAAATAGAAAAATAATCCAATTGTAAAAAAAAATTACATATTTGGAATCTACACTGTCTCATCTATAATGGGTTTTAATTTTGTGAAAAAATTCTACAAAAAAGGCCTTCAGACATATGCCCAAAGTCACTATTTTGTTGTGACATTGACAGGACCTTCAACTTGCAGGTCAAACCAGGTCCAAAGCCAAGGGTCGGGTTCCGAAGCCTTTTTTCTGACCCAAAACCCATAGCAAAAATTGGGTCATAAATTCAAATTTTATAAAACAGGATCCCGTTTCATAAAAGGTTAATATTTTAACCTTTTACAAAACGGGATCCCATTTTCCCATTTCTAGAAAACAAGAACTTGCTTTTGGCTCAAGATCCCGAAGCATAACGGGATCCCGTTTCATAAAAAGCGGGATCCCATTTTAGTTTACCTAAATTCAGATTTTTTCTAAGTCTGAAACTTCCACCTTAAGTGGACTCATCTTTGTGCATTTACCAGGTGTAATGATTATTCAAGGGAGAATCCTTAAAATGATTATCAATGATGGTGTTGATAGGGGGAATGGAGTTTATGAATGTAGGTGTGGGAATGTGGGCTATGACATTGGGATTATATTAGATGAATAATGGAAAGTAGGGGCACCTATCTAGTGATGGAAGGAGCCACATGATCAAATGATGTTTGGGGAATGACTTTTCTTGGGAAAATAAGGATTTGGGTGAGGGTTGAGGGTTTGGTGGAGAAGAATTTATGGAAAATTTGGAGGTCATTAAAATCGACATGAATAGAAGAAGTACAAGACATGGCTAAGGATAAATGGTAGGCTCAAAATAGGATAACTAGGACTATGATGATGAAGATGGAAAGAAAAGTCAACAACAATAGTATGATATAGGGATAGGATTAGAAAAAAAGAGGACTACAACTAGCAAGAGGAAAGTGAGGACATAATACAAAGTTAACATGGCATTAACTCTCTTGGAAGGCTAAGCATGGACTATAAGAAGATTGAACTAGTTGGATCAATTAGGCTCACCAAATTAAAGAACCTTAAAGGTTAACCTTAATTAGGTAAGATTTTTTTGAGTGTGGTTGTTTGTGCAACAATGTGTAAATTAATGTTACCTAAGGATAAATCTAACTATACTAACATTTTAATAACCATGAGAGCTAGGACTAACAATTAGACTAAAAACTTGACAAACAATACAACTTGGACACATGTAGCACTTGGAAAATGGAAAAGAATAAATGTGGAAAACAATGAAAATGTGGTATTAGTTGCACCTATGTAGATAAGTGGTCTTTATGAAAGATGCTTAGAATTATGCTCTATATCTATTTGTGAAGTTTGGAGGTGATTGGACCTAAATGATATGACCACCATATGAAAAATAGCCTACCTAATGGGCATGTGCATGGAGAGAGAGAGAGAGAGAGAGAGAGAGAGAGAGAGAGAGAGAGAGAGAGAGAGAGAGAGAGAGAGAGAGAGAGTTTATATGGAAACTATTGTTCACAATGATAAAATGTAATGTGGTAGGATGTGGTGAGTTTTAGATGTTGCGATATAGCATGGAGATATGTCTACATGTGGTGATGCTATGGAAATTTAACCATGAGTCATTTAAAGAAGTACTTACAACTACATATTTAATTGTGCTAGTAGAAGCATAAATAATAATGCAGGTGCACTTGTAGCAAAGTTGAAGATGTCCATTTTGGGCAATCTAAAACCGATATCCATTTTGCAAAATAGATATCCATTTTGCAAAACATGAAAAAGGGAAAAAGATATTTTACTGAACAAAACAGATATTTGTTAATAACAAATATCCATTTTGCTTCGGTTTTGCCTTGTATGTAGGCTTGGGACTGTCATAGTTGACTTTCCCTCAATTCTAACGTTTTTGTAGGTTTCACTCTCTTCTTTGAACTTCACCCTTTGTGCTGATGACTTTTTTTAATGCAAAATTGATAAAATGAAAAGGGTTTATATAAGAAATTGTCAGCTTTCTAAAAATATAAGATTTGTTTAATTATCATTTTATTAAATAACTATTAATAATTTTCTATATAGTGTGTGTCTGAAATCCTAATAGACACACTAATTGAAAAACATCCATAACTTTCAAACCATTTCACCTTTTTGAGATCTAAAAGCTACATCACACTCTTGCTTTTCTGGCTATAGGTTAAAAAAATTGAATTCGGATTTTTTTTATTGAGTTAGGTTGGATGGAAAATTACTTTTTAGTTTTTAAAAAAAGTCAGTAAAAAAATCGTAACTAATTATTTTATTGGAAAAAAATTCAAAAAAATATGCGTCACATCTTTGCATGAGCCCTGTATTATTTTGAAAATTTAAAAAAAAATTCTCATAGTTAGGTTTGCTGGAATGACACCCACTTTTTATTTTTTTCTAAAAAATTTAATAGTTGTTCATTGAAATATTCATTTTTCACTAAGTAAATTTAGGTTTTTTTTTTTAAAGGAGCCCATAAACTAGATTCAATTCTCTACAAATTTTATTCTTACATCTTTTTCAAATTGTGTAGATAATCCATTCAAATTTTCACATGAACTTGATTAAGTCTGATTTTTTGTATTTTCATTACCACTTAAAGGTATAGTTTGGCCCATCATGATCCTACACATACCCTATAGGGAATTGAACAAGGCTACAAAAAGGATTATTTCCCCTTTCTATTCATTGACCAAGTGTTAGACAACCTAGCAGGAAGGAAATACTTTTCATTCTTAGCTTGTTTTAGTGGATATAATCAAATCCAGGTGGCACCTAAGGACCAAGATAAGACCACCTTTACCTGCCCTTAGGGGACCTTTGCATATAGAGTGCTCCAATTTGGACTACGCAATGCACCAACCACCTTCCAAAGGGCAGTACTAGCCATTTTTGCAGAATTAGTAAATGAATGTATGGAAGTCTACATGGATGATTTCACTATTTATGGAAACACATTTGAGGATGCCCTACATAATTTAGACAAAGTATTGAAATGTTGTGAGAAACACCACTTGTCCTTGAGTCATGAGAAGTGTTTCATGATGGTGGAACAATGTATTGTACTTGTCCATCACATATTTGCCGAGGGGATTAAGGTAGACAACAACAAAGTGGAAGTAATCAAACAATTACCTACTAAAAAAATAGACTAATGTCAAGAGTTTCTTAGGACATGTTGGTTATTATAGGAGGTCCATTGAAAATTTTAGTAAAATAGCTACTCCTATGTTCTCCCTTTTGAGAAAAGATACTAAGTTCCTTTGGATAGAAGAATGCCAAACTGATTTTCAAAATTTATCAAGGAGAAACTTACTCACACCATTGTTCTAAGAGCACCCAATTGGACTATCCCTTTCCACATTCAAACATATGCATCTAACCAGTCAATAGGAGAAGTCTTAGGAAAAAAGAGGAAGGGGAAGGAATGCATGCCATCTATTACATCAGTAAGAATCTAATCCCTATTGAAAAAACATATACCACCATAGAAAAAGAATTTCTAGCTGTGATATATGCTATCAACAAATTTAAGCATTATATCACAAGTTACAAAATATTTGTACACATTGATCATGCATCAATTAGGTACTTAATGAATAAACTAGTTGTCAATTTAAGGATTATTAGGTGGTTACTACTATTATAGGAGTTTGACATTACCATTGTTGACAATCCAGGGAAATTTAACCTGGTTGCTAACTTTTTGTCTAGACTACATATAGGAGGTGAAGATGCACCTATGGAGGATGGTTTTCTAGATGAGCATTTATTTGTTGTGCTGCCAACAACCCCTTGGTTTTCTAATATAGCCAATCTCCAAGTTACATGCTTGTTCACTCCATAATTTACTTCGAAACAAAGAAAAAAACTGGAAAAGAAATCTTATCTTATAAATGGTTGAATGGTCTATTGTTCAAATGTGGTCCTGACTTTGTGTTGCATAGGTGCTTAAGGGATGATGAATTTTTTGATGTCATGAGGGAATGCCATGATGAACCAATGGGAGGACATTTTTTTGCAATATACCATCCATAAAGTGTTGGTAGTAGGCTATTAGTGGTCATCTTTGCATAATGATGTAAAAAAGTATGTAAGACAGTGTGATCAATGCTAGAGGATGGGACAACCCACATTCACAAATGAGATGACATTGCACCCTTAGGTGGTTTAAGACCCATTTGAATAGTGGGGTATGGATTTTTTTATACCCATTTCTCCAGCATCAACAAGAAAATAATACATTTTAGTATGCATTAATTATGTGACAAAATCAACAGAAGTTCAAGCCTTGTAGGTTGCTAGGGAAGACAAAGTTGTTGATTGCTTGTAAAAATAAATCTTCTTGAGGTTTGGCACCCCAAGAACTATAATTTCAGACCAAGGACCCCAATTCACTTCTCAAGTAATCCAAGCATTCATAAATCTCTATTAGATCAAACACCAAAAATCATCACCTTATCATCCTCAAGCTAATGGATAGGTAGAAGTCACGAATATAGAATTGGAAAACATATTAACAAGGATAATAGAAATGAACAGGAAAGATTGGGAAAATAGACTACATGGAGTGGTATGAGCTTACAACACAACATGGGAATCAACAACAAAATTTTCTCCTTATGAACTTGTCCATGGGAAGAATCCTATCCTCTCAATAGAAATTGAGCTCCAAACACTAAGAACATCACTTGATATTGGGTTACCATTCTCTATTACACAATGGAATCAAATATTACAACTTAATGAGCTAGGTGAGATTAGGATGGAGGCCATTCAACAAATAAAGATCATCCACAACATCAGAGAAAACAATGGAATGGTTAGCATAACAAGAGGAGGATGTTTCAACATGGAGATTGGGTTCTCTTGTATGACTCCAATTTCAAGGAAATCAAGGTGCAAACTCATTGGATGGGGCCTTATGAAGTAAATAAATTCTATGACAATGGAATAGTTTAGTTGGCACCCATTAATGGAGGAGAAACCACATTTTTAGTGAATGGTCATAAGATTTGCTTATACCAATGACAATCCACTAAGGAAGAATTTTTCAAGGATCTATGTTACATAGGAGAGGTCACACTCTCTTGCATGGATGATGGATAGAAAAAAAGAAAGAAGGGCTGAAAACTAGTAAATGGTAGACCTTCTCAAAAAATAATAAAATAAAAGAACTGGAAACCAACAATGGTGGTTCTTTTCTTTCTTATAGGTATACCTCTAGCGTTTTCAACAATATCCCTGGACCCTTCCAGGAGCACCTCCAACACTACTCAACATCTCCAAACCTTTCTAGGAGCACCTCTAGCACTCACAAAACATCATCTTCAGAGCTTTGCCATGGTGCTCATCTTCACATTGATTATGGGGCCATGTCAGCAAAATCTCATAAGTGTGACTTGACATACCACACCCAAAAGAGATAACTTTCCACCAACCAAGGATTCCTTTCTTGTCACTCATGCTAACACATGTTCATGGTGATGTCATCAGTAAGTGATGGGGTGGATGTTGCAACAATCATCAATGCCATGTCACACGTTCCAGTAATGATGGAGGATCAAATAACATCTTGGTAACGACACAACATGTATTTCTGACCAAAAGCTAAATAATTATGGCGGTGACCATAGATAACACTTGTCTTTAACTTGTTAAATAAGGTATTTACTATATTCTTTTGGTACGATCAATCATCCACCACCATCTTTCCCTCATTAATCAAGCATGCTTCAACACTTGTCATCCATGTGCCACCATTACTATCCCTCCGGAGTGACATAACCACCTCGAATGGAGATAGTTTGTGTTAATTTCCCCTTGTGCAACCATCATTACTACAGATAACTCCATAGTTGAGGTTCAAAAGAGAAAATAATAGAAAGAAGAAAAAGAAGAAGAAAACATAAGTATTTTGCATTGAAGCTTGTAGTGCGATAGAGAAAAAGAGACTCAGGGTTGAGACACAGTAAGAAAGAAAGTGATCAACAGGATAGTGTTGGAAAGCCAACCATGGGAGTAAATAAGAAATTTGAACTTGCAATAGTGGAAGAATTGGTAAAAGACCAAGTAGTTGTAGATATTCTTTAGAATGCAGGGTGGTTACGATTCTGATAAAAAATTGAAGGGTACATAGAGGATGTGGTCAAACAATTTGTCTTGCACCTCAAATAAGGCCAGAGTAAAGTCCATGGTGTCACCATCCCCATCTCCACAACTATTATCAATGAGATTTCAGGCCTACTAGAGGAAGGTGAGAGGTTCTATCGTTTGAAAAATCTATATTCTGAACTGATAAAATGTTTTTGAATAGAAAATGAACCCGCAACTCAAACAAACATAAATAAGGGGGAAGTAAAAGGACCTATTAGGACTAGTCTTCCTTCTCTATGGTGCTCTTTGGCCACCTAGGTCATGAAATATTTCACTTATGATGACCAATTTGCCATAGTGTTGGGGCCTATCATGAAAATGCTTTATCTTCCTAAGGAATGGGAAGGGTCACCCTGAATATCAAATCAACATGCCAAAATTCCTCTACTCTGCCATCACCTCAATGGAAGATAAATATCAGCAAGGGAAGTGTGAAGTACTCAAACCATCACAAAAGTTACATGAAATAAATAATCCACTTAATCACAACATCTCAAGTAAAGATTAAATCTCATAAATATAAATCAATAAAAGTCATTAAATCTTACAAAATCACGTGCTTCATCCAGGTGATAGCACTATAAAATAATATACAAAGTCCATTGGATTTCATGCCATAATACATCCAATTACAAGTTACAATAAATATGTACAACAAGTATAATAAATCAAACAACTCTCCAGTCACCACGAACCCACATGGTTCTCTTGCAAGTTGAGAGACGAGAACATGGCTCAGGGGCTTTTCCATCCAACCACGAAGCATTTACACTTCCCTGGATCCCTTCATAACATGAAGGAAACCCATCCCTACACGAAATGTCTAGCTACCTGGAAACAACTGGTAGGAGGGAACACCCAATGCAACCTAATGTCTAATGTGCAATTCTAAAATAATGAAATGTAGATTGTCTCACAATAAGATGTGGCAGAGATATATATCAATAAAGTTTGCTAGACAAAATATTTATCTTTTTCAATGACTGTTGGTTTAGATCTAAACATTTGAAGAATAGTTACCAGTTCAATTCCTGAAAAGAGGAAAAGCCATCTCTGATAATCCACATTCAACATCCTAGGCAAAAAGTAACCCAAAACACTCAAAGCTAAAAATCTACTTTATTTTCCCAATAAATAAATGAATGAATAAATAATTAAATAAATAACCCAAAATCACCTATAACCACCTCTAATCCCTTTCTAAAGCATCAATCAAGAAACACACTTTTCAATTAGGTAATAAAGAAAAACATCATAAATCATTTAGAAGCAATATAAATATAGGTTTTGTAATTTGATTATATTCTCAATTCATATTTCATGGTTTTAATAGTTTGTAGAAAATTAATTTTACTTCATATCCAATACTGTTTCATAAATCAACAATCATTCGAAATAAGACTTAATAAGAGTTTATGAATGGTTTCAGCATCAAATAATGATAGGTAATAATCAGAAAATCAAACTGTCTTTGTTTTGTGAAAATATATAACTATTTTAGAGAGTTTTAAATCAAGCTGCAAGAACTTATAAACAAGCTACATAAAACAAAGTATGTTTGCGACAAGAACTAGTGATAAAACAAACCTAAAAGAAATATTAATCAGGCTACAAGAACTTCTGAGAAGTCTATTATAGTGATAAAAATAGGTAAAAATAGATAGCTACAGAATTTAAAGTTTGACAGCAGGTAAAAGATTAAAGTTTAATCTGCTATAGAATTTATTTTATCAAGCTACAGGAAGAGCCATCAAATCTCTAAGACTAGATGATAAGTCTAATGTGGGAGGATAAGTCTATAATAGAATAAAATGAAGATAGAACAACAATAAACATGAATAAAATATCAGTTGTATTGGGGCTAATTAGTTCAACACAGGAACTCAAGGTCGCAACCAAAGGAATTAGGGTCGATCTGGGTAGGTTGACTTCAGTTAGGGCGGTGGTCTAAGAATCCAAAAAGGAGTATAACACAGGTATTAGCTATCATTCTTATATGCAGTCTGAACAGAACCCAAACATAGGTCAATTTCAGCAGTCATTAGTCGTCATGTGTTAAGGTCGACACCATATAAAAGAGAAGATTGATTTTAAGATAAAACACAGAAAACCAGACGCAAGTATGAGTTGATAACTAACAGCAACCGAAGAGAAACTTAAGTTGACGCCAGTCAAGAAGAGATCAATCCAAGGGGCTTAGTACAGATTTAAAAACTTAACAGATTTATAGTAAATTCTATGCAAGGAAAACTCAAGAGGAATACCTGTTTACTCTATTGTTAAAGGGCAATTTTTGCTCCTGCCGTCGTGCTTCTTCTTCTATCTCTAGTCGTCTCTGCTTCCTGTCGCTGCTTCAGAAAATAATGACATCCCTCTTTCTGCTACTGCAAAATGTGGTCCCTCTATCTCTACCATGACTTTTCTTTTATTAAAAATCCCCTCTTATTTTTAGCATCCAATATTTTTAGGTTTTTGGGCTACTCTTGATAACTAAAGTTTGTTTAAGTTTGTATGAGATTTTTCTTTTCAAAGCCTCCAAAATTAAAATAAAATAAACTTATTCATTCATGTCACTTGCATGATAGAATTATTATTCTTTTAATTCCTTTATTTAGATTTCTAAATATAATAAGTATTATTAATATAATTTATTTATTTTCAATATAACATAATCACTTTAAATCAAAACAAGAAGTATTTAAAATAATAACAAAGTTATTTATTAATCTAATTTATTTAAATATAGAAAACACTTATTATTATTTATTATTAAATAATATAAAATAAACCATTTTAAATATAATAGAAAGAACATTAATATTTATGACTAAATCATGAATTCGAAATGGACTTATTGTAGCAATTAAAAACACATATTTATCTAATCCCAAGATACCACTCACATTTATTATCCATACAATAATGCATAGTAAAGCCATTCAAAATGCAATATGAGACTATGTGAGTGTGTGAGTGCATCAAGGTTATCCATCCCAAATAGTTCTTGCCAAGTGGCTAGATCATCTCTACCTCAACCATGTTCTCGTCTTCAACAAGTACTTGCATTCATTCCCACTCAACTTGACATCAATAGGTTAGTTCCTCAAAACTATAGCCGAAGCAATTCATAATGTATATCTATAATCACATTGATAATATTAATGTTTAAATCAAGTTTCCAATTCACATAAATATGACATTACTATAATTACCTTCACACATGTGGAACTTAATCAAAGTAAAATCAATCATAGTAAATTTGTTCACTAATCTAGAATAATAATATAGTCCATAAAACGAGATTTGATATCCTTCCCCACTAGGAAGAGACATCATCCTGATGTCTTATTACAGAAACTAAAAATAATAATGTAACAATCTACCACCAACAGTGTATCCAAAGTATCATAAAATAATAATAGTAACTCAAAGTATCATAATCTATGCATGAATAAGACATTTATGATATATCCTCAAATGAGGAAAAGATCTATCAATCTCCTTTGCATCCTCCCATGTGGCACTGTCCTTTGAATATTGGTCCCACTAGACCTTATATTGCACCACATCCCTATTATGCAAGTTAACGTTGTGCCTCTCAAAAATTCGTGTGGGCTCCACCAGCACCACTCCTGGATCCTGAACCTGTAAAGCATGCCAATCAAGAATGTGTGATGCATCAGGATGATAAAGTTTAAGCAAGGACACATGAAAAACATTATGGACTCTAGCAAGTGCAGGTGGTAGAGAAAGTCTATAAGCTATAGGATTGATTACTTCCAAGACATTGAACGGTTCTACAAATCAAGGAGCAAGTTTGGATGCTTTGCCAAATGAAACTGAACTCTTCTAAGGTTTGACCCTCAGGAAGACTTTGTCACCAATTGAGAACTGTCTAGGCATCCTATTTCTATCTGCATAATTCTTCTGACGATCTAAAGCTTGCTTCAATTTATCTTTGATCAATCTCATTTGATCATCCATTTCTCTTAACATATCATGACCAATCACTATTCTATCCTCCACCTTATCCCAACTGATAGGTGTTTGACACCTATGTCCATAAAGAGCTGCGAATGGTACCATTCCCAAAGATGCATGGTATGAATTGTTGTATGTGAACTCCACTGATGGAAGATACTCCCCCCATTTATACTGCTAATCCATATAACACATCCTTAGAAGGTCTTCTACAACCTAATTAACTCTTTCAGTCTAACCATCCATTTGAGGATGATATGCCGAACTAAAATTCAACTTTGTTCCCAATGCCGCATTAAGAGTTGTCCAAAATCTAAATGTCATACGAGTGTCTCGATCTGAAATGATTGTCTTAGGCACTCTATGCAATCGAAAAATCTCCTGAACAAACTTCTTAGCTAAAATCAAAGAACCATCTGAAAGATTCCCTAGAATGAAATGTGCTACTTTTGTCAACTTGTCCACAACTACTAAGATGACATCATGTTGATTCTTAGACATGGGCAACCCCTGACTAAAATCCATACTTATTAATTGCCACTTATGCTCAGGAGCATTGTGCGGGTACAACAATCCTATTGGATGCACATGCTCAGCTTTGACTTGTTCGCACTCCAAACATCGAGCCACAAATTCTATCACATCCCTCTTAAGTATAGGCCAAAATTATAAGGGTCTCAAACCTTTGACCATCTTGGTCACTCTAGGGTACCCTGAATATGGTGCATTGTGGATCTCCTCAAGCACTAACTTCCTCAACTCTCCTGAGTTAGGAATATACATCCTTCCCTAATATCTCAAAAGTACATCTGATTCAAACACATAACCATCAAACCTGTGATCTAGTGTCTATTTCCAAAGCTTGCTTCACTCTTTCATAATGATCATCCCCTTGAAGATTTTGAATCACTCTCTACTTCAAATTAGATCTCGTTGTAACCATGGCAGCCATATGTCTTCTTCTACTAAGAGCTTCTACTACTCTATTCTCCTTTCCTTTTATATACTCAATTCCAAAGTCATACTCACTAATGAATTCTAACCACCTTCTCTATTGTACATTAAGGTTAGGTTGAGTAAATATATAATTGACCCTAAATGATTTGTCTTTAACTCAAAGGGATTACCTAGAAGATAATGCCTTCACATCTGAAGCGTATGAACTATGATGGCTAACTCAAGATCATGCGGCACATAGTTTAACTCATATTGCTCTAACTTTCTTGACTCATATGCATTCTCTTGATCATTTTGCATCAACACTCCTCCTACTCCTTCTCTTGAAGCATCAGTTATAACTATAAAGTGACCATTAGGATCTAGTATGGTCAAGATAGGAGCAGTTGTGAGCTTTTCCTTTAGCACTTGGAAAGCTTGCTCACACCTTTCTATCCACTCAAACTTCTTACCCTTCTTTTGTAGCTAGGTAATCAATGCTGCTATAGTTGAGAAACCTTCCACAAACTTTCTATAATAACCTACAAGTGCCATAAAACTTATAACTTTTGTCACACTTTGAGGTGTAGGCCATTCCATTATCACTTTTATCTTCTTGGGATCAACTGCAATCCCTTTTGCTGAGATCACATGACCAAGATAGTGCACCTTATCTTGAAAGAATGTACACTTAGATAGTTTACCATAAAGCTTCTTCTCTCTCAAGCATTGTAAGACTATCCTCAAATGCTTATTGTGCTCTTCCACAGATTTAGAGTATATCAATATGTCAGCAAGGAAGATGAACACAAAATCATCTAAACAATCACTGAATATGCTATTCATCAAATTCATGAAGGCTGTTGGAACATTAGTCAACCCAAATGGTACCACTATGAACTCATAGTGACCATATCAAGTCCTAAAAGCTATTTTAGAGATGTCCTCATCCTTAATCCGTAATTGATGATAGCCGGATCTAAGGTTTATCTTTGAGAACACCGTAGCTCCCTTCATGTGATTGAAGACCTCATCTATTCTTGGGAGTGGGTGCTTATTCTTTATAGTAGCTTTGTTAAGCATCCTATAATCTATGCATAACCTCAAAGTCCCATCCTTCTTTACAAAGATAACCAGTGTGCCCCATGGTGACACACTAGGTCTAATGAACCCTTGATTTAGCAACTTTTGCAATTGTGCTTTAAGCTCATACAATTCTATTATAGTCATCCTATAGGGTGCCTTAGATTTAGGTTCAGTCCCTGATAGCAAATCAATCGAGAAGTCAAATTCTCTCTTTGGTGGTAACTCTATCAAATCCATAGGGAATACATCTCAGAAATCCATAAGGATTGGATAGTCATTGAATGCCAGTTCTTCTTTGTCAAGGTCCTTTACTTGGACAACATAAATGGCACACCCTTTCCTCTTGGATTTCTTCAATTGAATAGCCAAGATTTTTCTAAGCTCTAAAGGTCTCTTAGATCCATTAATTTCCACCTGATTCCCTAGGTCATCCAAACATCTAACAACTTTGTCTTCATAGTTTACTAGAGACTTCTGTTTAGCTAAAAAGTTGATTCCTAGGATTAAATCATAAGACCCTACAGGTGCTACATACATATTAACTTGCATCTAAAAACTTGGGAGCTCTAATTCACTGCATGCTAGACATTAGTCTACTCTCTTTTCTGCTCTATTACCATATTGTACCATCCAAGATTTTTCCATATGCCCAGGTCTAATAGATAACTTAGATACTACTATAGGATCGACAAAACATTCAGTGGCACCAATATCAATCAAAATAGAAATAGGTAGTCCATAGATCTTACCTTGAAAGTGTATAGGTGTTGCCTAAAAGTTAGCTTGCCAATTGTCCACTGGGCATGAATTTGATGTTGTGGTGCTCGTTGCTGAATTTTGTTTCCTCTTCTCGCTAATCTTTGGGGACATGAATTTGCATAATGCTCTCCTCCACAAACATAGCATCCACCCTTAGGTTCTCTAGGTCCTTCAGTCCTTTCTCGCTGGCTGTTTCAGTTGTTATAGCCACCTCTTTTGTTTCCTCCATGTTTGTTTCCACCATTTCCATCTTGAGAATTATTACCTCCAAATTCCTGATATGTTGATTACCATTACCTTGATTGCTATTCTAATTATAATTCTATTGATAGTTCTACTGATTATTTTGAGGTCTCTTATTCAAAAACTTTGCATCTCTTTGCTTACAGTAACTGGTTACTTGCTGCAACTTCTACTCTTGTTTAATTGCTTTCTCAAAAACTGCATCCATAGTGAGTGGATTATGAATGTCTACCTCTGCTCCAATTTGTGGCCTTAATCCTAATATAAATTTCCTGATCCAGAATCTCTCATCTGTCTGGTACTATGGAACATACTTAAGTAGATGCAAGAACCTTTCCCAATAACTAGTTATAGACATTCCTCCTTGAACCAAATTTTGAAACTCTGTCATCTTTTTGTCAAAGAAGAGTTGTGGTAACCATCTTTTCCTAAAAAGATGAAGGAAAATTTCCCAAGATATTTCACCAGGTAACAGTTTCTTATCTACCTTCTCATTGTCCCACCATGTTGTTACTTCACCAGTCAACTGATATGATCCCCACATTGCCTTCGTGTGATCAGAGAGGTTTCAGAGCTCAAAGTATTTCTCCATTTCTATGATCTATGCTTCAGCTCCATCTCCAATTGTCTTTCCATCAAATTTAGGTAGTGAGACCATCCTGAGGTCTTTTCCCAACTTCTCTACAATCCTTACTCGATTATTAGCATTAACTACAACCTCATGAACTTGGACTTCTATCCTTAGGTTTTCATTCTATGCCTTAGCCCTTAGGTTTTCATTTGCATTTGCACCTTCTGGGTTTTCATTATGATTCTGCTCTCTATGATTCCCTCTAATCTCCTACTCAAGAGCATTCATTCTCGTATCCTGTTGGGTCAAGAGAGCAAGAATATGGTCCAATCTTCCATCTTGATCATTATTAGCATCTCCATGATTCCTATTTATGGAACCTCCATAGTTTCTTCTATTTTGACCACTTCTTGATCCTCACTACAATCAGTGTTTCTAGTATTCATGAAGAATAATCTACATCAAGTTTGCAACTTAGCATAATAGTCCCAAAAAGAGGCCCTAGTGTTCAACTTGGCTCTGATACCAAATGTAAAGTACTCAAGCCATCACAAAAGTTACATGAAGTAAATAATCCACTTAATCATAAAATCTCAAGTAAAGAATAAATCTCATAAATATAAATCAATAAAAGTCATTAAATCTTACAAAATCACGTGCTTAGTCCAAGTGATAGCACTATAAAATAATATACAAAGTCCATTGGATTTCATGCCATAATACATCCAATTACAAGTTACAATAAATATGTACAACAAGTATAATAAATCAAACAACTCTCTAGTTGCCACAAACCCACATGGTTCTCCTACGAGCTGAGAGATGGGAACATGGCTCAGGAACTTTTCCACCCAACCATGAAGCAATTACACTTCCCTGGATCCCTTCATAACACAAAGGAAAACTAGCCCTGCATGAAATGTCTAGCTACCTGGAAACAACTGGCAGGAGGGAACATCCGATGCAACCTGATGTCTAATGTGTAATTCTAAAATAATGAAATGCAGATTGTCTCACAACAGGATGTGGCAGAGATATATATCAATAAAGTTTACTAGACAAAATATTCATCTTTTTCAATGAATGCTCATTTAGATCTAAACATTTGAAAAATAGTTACCGGTTCAATTCTTGAAAAGAGGAAAAGCCATCTCTGATAATCCACATTCAGCATCCTAGCCCAAAAGTAACCCAAAACACTCAAATCTAAAAATTTACTTTCTTTTCCCAATAAATAAATGAATGAATAAATAATTAAATAAATAACCCAAAATCACCTATAACCACCTCTAATCCATTTCCAAAGCATCAATCAAGAAACACACCTTTCAATTAGGTAATAAAGAAAAACATCATAAATCATTTAAGAAGCAATATAAATATAGGTTTTGTAATCTGATTATATTCTCAATTCGCATTTCATGGTTTTAATAGTTTGTAGAAAACCAATGATTTTACTTCATATCCAATACTATTTCATAAATTAGCAATCATTTGAAATAAGACTTAATAAGAGTTTATGAATGGTTTCAGCATCAAATAATCATAGGTAATAATTAGAAAATCAAACTGTCTTTGTTCTATGAAAATATATAACTATTTTAGAGAGTTTTAACTCAAGCTACAAGAACTTATAAATAAGCTATAGAAAATAAAGTATGTCTGCAACAGGAACTAGTGCTATGGTGACAGTGCTAAATCAAAGCTACAAGAAATATTATTTAGGCTACAAGAACTTTTGAGAAGTCTGTTATAATGATAAAAATAGGTAAAAAAGAGACAGCTACATAATTTAAAGTTTGACAGCAGGTAAAAGATTAGAGTTTAATCTGCTATAGAATTTATTTTGTCAAGCTACATGAAGAGCCATCAAATCTCTAAGACTAGATGATAAGTCTAATGTGGGAAAATAATTCTATGACAAAATAAAATGAAGATAAAACAACAATAAATAGGGATAAAATATTAGTTGTATTGGGGTTGATTAGTTCAACATAGGCACTCAAGGTCGCAACCAAAGGAATTACAGTCGATCTGGGCAGGTCAACTTCAGTTAGGGTAGTGGTCTAAGCATCCACAAAGGAACATAACATAGGTATTAGCTATCATTCATATGCAGTCCGAACAAAACCCAAACATAGGTCAATTTTAGAAGTCGCTGGCCGTCATGTGTTAAGGTCGACACCATATAAAAGAGAAGACTGAGTTTAAGATGAAACACAACAAACTAGATGCAGGTATGAGCTGATAACTAACACCAACCAAAGAGAAACTTAAGCTGACACCAATCAAGAAGAGGTTGATCCAAGGGGTTTAGTATGGATTTAAAAACTTAACAGATTTATAGTGAATTCTATGCAAGAAAAACTCAAGAGGAATACCTGTTTACTCTGCTGTTAAAGGGCAATTTCTGCTTCTATCACCATACTTCTTCTCTCCTATCATTGGTCCTCTCCGCTTCCTGTCGATGCTCCAGAAAATAAAGACATCCCTCTTTCTACTACTACAAAATGTGGTCCCTCTATCTCTGCTGTGACTTTTCTTTTATTAAAAATCCACTCTTATTTTTGACATTCAATATTTTTAGGTTTTTGGGCTTCTTTTGATAACTAAATTTTGTTTAGGTTTGTATCAAATTTGGCTTTTCAAATTGATCATGAAGATATTGAAGTCTCTCTGGAGTAGTTACTGATGGAAGAAATTGAGAATTTGAAGAGAATGCTTTGGAACAAGAATCTCATCAGACCTCAAAAAGGTCATGCAAGAGAGAGACAACAAAGGATTAGAAAATTTCTCTCCTTTAAAGCAACATCTAGGAAAAAGACACAACCATTAAGGCCAAGAAGCAGAACTGATAGAAAAAGAGGAAGTGACATTGGCCAGGGAGGTAGAGGTAGCATCTCAGAAAACAAACAATTCAAAAATTCCACTAAAGTAGTAAACAACTGCCTTACCCTGATGTCAACAATGAGGGATAGGATGGACATGCAGACTTATAATCTAACCCTAGCAAATAATAAAATTAATGACCAACAAGAGATTATAATGGAGTACATAGTCCCTGTTACCTCTCAATCTGACTGGATGCTTATTCCCAGTTATCCCTACAAGGTAGCCATCAATGATCAATAGGATTCCTGGGCCAGCGGCTAACAGTGTAGGAGATAGACTCTATAAATATCTCCTCTTCTTCTTTAGGCTCTGCAGAACCAAGGGGGTGTTCCCTATTCAACATCCATGAGATATGTTTGTAGATTGACTGGGATGTTGATACAAAGCAGATAAATCCTCTATGATGTAGACTAAAACTGTGGAATAAGTGCAAAGGGGCTAGCTTTGGCCCTATATTCAGTTGTAGACAAATGATTTTGGTCCTAAACTATTTCTAAAGTCCTAATGATTTGATTTGGAGTTTAAGTTTGGTTTGTATTTGGATACAAAACTAGGACCTTGGTTGTAGTTTCAATACAGGACTGGATCGGTGCCTATCCAGGGCTCGGAGTCAATAGACATACACATGTGAATGTACACATAAACCTATATTAATGACTGAGTTTCAAGGGGATTGTTTAGCACTTGCCTTACAGATACTTCCCAAAACTAGGTGCTTAGTCATTCATACTTGATGGTATCCTTGCTGCAACACACTTTCTCAATGATTAACCTGAAACATTTAATTTGTTCCTTGAACAAAAGTAGGAGATTAAACATTCAATACAGAAAAGCTATATTCCTGAATCTTAACAACCCTTAGTTATCCTGATTCAAAAGAAAGGATATGCCCACAACTTGGAGACAAATGATTAAGCACATGCACAGAGCATTTCTCATATAAAACAACATGAAACCAGTAAATTTATGCATTAAACATACAACATGAGACTCATAAACTCACAAGACAGCCAAGACAGAGCCACCAATGGAGTTGTATCTCCTCTCAACACCAAAAATTTGTCTAGTTTTCAACAACAACAAATGAGTGACACAGTCTGCTTAATACATCAAGAAAGTGTACTCGGCAAATTAATTACATGGCACATCAAAATCTGCCAGATTCAATGCATGAGAAATGGCGCATAGAAAATATTCAATGCTATGGGGAGACAAAGAGGAATGGGCAGATGGGAAATAGAGGACAAAGTAGGTGAGATCGGGATCTGCACCGCCGCCTCAAGACCTTCATCTTCAATCAGGTTGTTGACCCATCCACAATCGACCCATACCGCTGCACAATCTGCCATTACTGCTTCAGCTACCCATAACCTTCTTTTAAAACATGCATCAGCGTGCCCATGGAGTTTCCCGCTCAAAAAACGTGGTCGCAAACAAAGAAACCCATCACAACACGAAATTGAAAAATGGCCATCGATTTTGATTCCATCGCTAAGATAAACAGCTCCAAAATACCTTGAAAAGTTGCCAACCAACAAGATCGTGCCACGTAGGCATTCCACACTCCCATCGCTAACTTTTCCGTTCACTATTTTTCCATTTTTGCCTTTTGTATATGCATGTTTGAATGCATATACAATCGCTACTATTCACCCTTCAAAAATCCCTTGTATATGCAAAATGCATATACAACAGTTCGATATACAAAGCGGACCCCAAACTTGCTTAGAACAAATTGAAATTCAATTCGGGTCCAGCTTGTATCTCCCTTATTGCACATCGGCTTGTATATCAGCATATACAAGCACTTTATACAACCTACGGACTTGAAATATTTATTCACTGCATTTTATTCCTCCATCGCATCCGGGTTGTAAGTCCTTTTGGTTGCATGTCTTAATGTATAACTGCATATACAAATCGCCTCACATATACAAGGCGGATCTCAAAATTTATCCGCCACACCTGACTTCACCTTTGGGTCTGGAATGCATATTTCACTTGTATGCTCAAACATACAGTCACTTTATACAAGTGGCAGGCCCCATCAAATGCATCTTTTGCCTTTGTATGTTGCAGAACATACAAGGCCCCTTGTATAATAAACTTGTATCTTCAAATGTATATCACCAAATATACATTTCCCCTTTGCATGCAAACAGGGAATCTTTCCTAGAATATGCAAAATACATTCTCTCTTGTATGTTGAACATGTACAAACCCATTTATATATCCGCTGCACTATTCACTTTGCATGTCGCGGGCCCTTGTATATTTTTCAATGTATATTCCCTTGCATGCCGAATATACAAACGAGAATCTTCTCCAGGATATACCTACAATGTATCTTTTCTTTGTATCTAATTGTTGTATGTTTGAACATACAAACCAAATATACCTGCAACCCAATGTGCAAGAAGCGAATATTCTTGGAATCTTCAATGTATATTCCGCCCTTGTACATCCTCCTTTTGAACCCGATATGCATTCAAAAATGCATATAACTCATTTTTTCAAAGGACGATGGAGATTTTGCATCCACCAATGTACATTTTTGACCTGCACACACATACAAACCACTTCTGTATATACAAAGACACTTGCACCTTAACTGATTTTAGCATTTTTTAACTATAGAGGCCAAAAGTGTTATAATTTTTGGACTTTTGGGAAAGGGCCTGCATATTTAAATACATGAAACTAGATTGCTCATGCAGGCGGTAACATAGGCTCTGATTAGGGACGTGCAGGCACAAGGCTGCAGCGAGAACTAGACTACTCCGGGGCAGACCAGACAAAACCCAAAACTCAAAACAACACCGACTATTTACACCTAATTTACAAACGTGCACAGAGGAAGATCATCTATGAAAAATAGGGCTTCAGGAACTGACCGTGCACTGGCAGTTCCAACCATTCACCACTTAAGGCCTGGAGGAAATATGAATCTTCTCCATGAATATTGCTAATTTGATATGGACCCATCCATAATGGCTCAAATTTATTATGCTTACCCTTATCTTGGCTCTTTGCATTCCAAACAAGGACCAAGTCACTTATCTGAAACTTTCTTTTCGTAGCCTTTCTATCAAACAAATATTTCATTTTCTGTTGTTTCTTGATGTTTGTCTTGTGTGCTTCTCTTCTAATTTCATCCAATGCAACTAGCTAATTTATTCTTTCAGTCATTGGGTCCTCGATCTCCTCATCATTTTCTTGTATGAATCTGTACACTGGCAAGAGATTGTTCACATGCAACCTAGCTGCTGCACCATATACTAATTCAAAAGGTGACCTTCCAATTGATTCCTTTACTGTCATCCGGTTGGCCCACATGCCATCTTTAACTTTGAATCCCATGCTCTCTTATTTTTATCTGTCACTCTCTTGATGATTTTCATGAGGCTCTTGTTGCTTGACTCTGCTTGACCATTTCCTTGTGGGTGATATGGTGATGCATATGACAAATTGATCCCATACTTGTTGCAGAAATCAACAAAATCTCCAGATCTGAAGCACATGGCATTGTCCATGACAATTGTAGCTAGGACTCCAAATCTGATAATAATGTGCTCAAAAATAAAATCCATCACCACCCTGCTCGTAGCTTTCTTAGTTGGAATGGCTTCAACCCATTTGGTAAAATAATCAGTAGCAACCAGAATCCAACTGTGTCCTCCACTTGATTTTTCTGAGATTTCCCCTATAAAATCAATTCCTCACTGCTAAAATGGGATATCTATAGTTACAGTCCTAAGGGGCAATACACCTTCATATTTTACCTTCCCTGAGAACCTTTGGCAAGGATCACATTTTCTTACCAACCTTTGTGCATCTGAGAAAAGAGTTGGCCACCAATATCCTGCTCTAAGAACTTTGTGGGCAGTTGTCTTGGCAGTATAATTTCCACCACATCCTCCTATGTGTAGATCATTTAAAATATCTACAGCCTGATCTTCATCTACACATCTCAGTAGAACACCCTCAGGATTCTTCCAATACAACTCTCCTTGAAGAATTATGTATTTGATTGCATGTAGCTTCAAGGTCCTTTTCTGACTATCACTGAAATGAGAAGGACAATTCAAATTCTGCAAGTCATATACAATGTCCTTATACCACTTAGATCCTGACATATTTATAACTTCATTATGTACTGCATTCACTTGGAATGCCTCTAGATTTGACTGTGTCATCAGTTTTGCCAAAGCTTGTCCTCTTACTAGCTTTGTAATCTATATCTCTATGTTGAACTCTTGCAGTTTGTTTATCCATCTACATCTTCTTCCAGTTACCTCCTGTTGAGTAAATATATCTTTGACTGCTGCATGAGGCACATATACAACTATCCGAGAGCCCACCAAGTATGGTCTGAAACTTTTGACTACTCTAACTAGTGCATATGCCTGCTTCTCCATGATGTCATATTTCAATTCAGTAGCCTGCAATGACCTGCTAAAGAAAGCTATAGGTTGTTCAAACCCTTCTTCATTTTTCTGCAATAAGCATGCAACAATAGTGTGGAAAGAAGCAAATGAGAACAACTGAAATGGCTTAGAAAAATTAGGAGACTTTAGCATAGGAGCCATCTTTATAGCTTCTTTTATGTTCTGAAATGATTTAGTCGCTTCCTCCTCCCATTTGATAATTGCACCTTTCTTCAACATCTTGGAGATGTCTTTTGTAGTCTCTACAAAGTTAGGCATGAATCTTCTAACAAAGTTAATTTGTCCAAAGAAGGACTAAACACCTTTCACTATTTTAGGGATCTGGATCTTATCAATTGTAGCCACCCTTTCAGGATCAATCTTGACTCCATCCTTGGAAACAATGTGTCCAAGCAATTTTCCTTCCACTACCCCAAAAGCACATTTCTTTGGGTTGAGTGAGATGCCATACTCTAATGCTCTAATAAAAATCTACTCCAGGTGCATACAGTGCTGCTCTTCCTTTTTTGAAAAGGCTATCAAATCATCCTGATACACAGCTAAAATTGAATCAATTAATCCTGTGAAGGCAACATTCATTGCCCTCTGAAATGTGGCACCTGCATTGGTTAGTCCAAATGGCATTCTCACATAAACATATGTTCCCCATGGAGTGGTGAAATCAGTTTTGAACTGTTCTGATTCTTTCACTTTCACCTGATTGTCCCCTAAAAATCTGTCCATCATGGACAAAAGCTCACAGCCAGTCACCTTCTGTAACATGGCTTCCATATTTGGCAATGGATAATTGTCCTTCAAAGAGGACACATTCAGATTTCTAAAATCAACACAAAGCCTTATGTCGCCATTCTTTTTTCTAACTGGGACAAGGTTAGACACCCAAGTTGAATGTCTGATAGGCATAATTATTCCAGCTTCCCTAAGCTTCATGAGTCCTTCTTGCATCTTTGGAGCTAAAGTTGGGTTGATAGACCTTTGTTTTTGTCTAAATGGTTTAGCTCTAGGCTTCAAAGGGATTTCATGCTGGAATAAATCCTCTCTATAAGCTTTCAGGTCCTCATATGACCAGGCAAAAGCATGCTTATATTTCTTCAGTAGTGCAATCAGCATAGTTCTAATATGTGGCTTGAGCTACTTGCCAATATATACCTTTTCGGGGGCATGAGATGTCCCCAAGTTTATCTCTTCTAAATCATTCTTATTTGTTGGAGATGCTTTTGTAACAAATTGGTCTCTATGGTCAAAAGCTCTCTCTAAAGCTACTAGCCCTCTAGGGATTTTATTTGTCTTGAGTTGGATTACCCCCTTCCCTAAGAGAGTCTCTTTTCCATCTACGACCTCCACAAAGTTCTAAAAATCCATTTCTTGGTTCTCATATTCATCAATACAATGTAGAAATCTCAGTAAATCTTTCTCATCATCAAACACTTGCCAACTGCATACATTATCTGGCACTGCAGGTCTAAGTTTGACCTCAACATTTGTAACATCTGATAGAGTAACATCATCTGGCCTTATAGATACATTAGCTAAAAAATATGCCCTGACATTTTTTGATCTCTCTATCCAGCCTATTGAAAAGACATCAAACAACTCAATTGTATCCCAAACAGCATGCTTATACTGTTTTACTCTTTTATTTTTTGATGCATACTTATCTCTAACTTGGGAAACAACTAACTCTGAATCCCCAAATACTTGTATCATTTTAATTCCATGTCTCAGGGCAACATTCAATCCTAACAATAAAGCTTCATATTCTGCAATATTGTTTGTGCAAGCAAACTTCAATAAGAATAAGAATTTTAGAAGCTTACCAGTTGGAGACAAAAATATAATTCCAACACTAGAGCCTTCCTTCGAACAAGCTCCATCAAAATACATGGTCCATAGACCCTATTGGTCAAGCTTTTGAATGCATACATCTCCCTCCTTCCTTTCTTTATCATCTGAGACAACTCTGAAATTATCACAGTCGGTATCCACAAAGCATACATGCTCCTCAGATTCTTGATCCTCCACTGTCTTTGATGACCTTTCTTCTCTGATCAATTTCACATCCCTGCCATTCATTGAGATCATAGCATATGACAGGTCCAGTTGCATACTTCCCCCAATCAATGCTGCCCATCTTCTTGACAACAACATGCCATACTATGGCTTGATATCAACAACTGTTATATTCATTTTGTATGTCTTCTCTAGATATGCTGCCAGTCTGAAATCCACATCTTTCATGATTCCAATAACAGGTACTTCTATAGCATCCATGGCATAGCATTTCCCACATGCTTTGTCTATTTCAACCCAGCTTTCTGCATGATGGCCAAAGGCATGATATTCGTTGATGCTACTGAGTCAAGCATACAATTCTTAATTATTTTTCCATTTATGACAAGGGAGACATAAAATGGTTCAACCTGTGAAGGGCATTTTGTCATGGTCACCCCCAGATATACTTCAGGAACCTCATCTTCATCGATACACAGGGCTTGTTTCTTATCCTGAGATTCATCCTTCTGCTTGGCTTGACAGGATATTCCTGAAATTAAGGATATCACTTTATTTTTGCATTCTTCAATTTTCATCAGCTCCATCAATGGAACAGAGACCTTTACTTGGGATAAGACCTGAGTTATGTCAAAAGGAGCATAATTTTGAATAACAGTCGTAGCTTGTTCCATAATTTTATTTTTATCTTGGTATGATCCAGCTTTGGTTTTCGTGGCTCTCTAACTGTCATCCCTGTTCTGAAAATTCTTATTTTGATCCTCACCCTGGGGAACTCTATTTTCCGGTCCTTGAGGATCATAACCTGTTTTTTGCTTAAAGTTTTTCCTATTATTGTTCCATTGCTTCTTTTGTGTTTCAGTCCCTTTATGACTGTACCTTGGCTGGTTCACCAAAGTATTTTCTGGTTGGTGTGAGTTACTTACCTGAGCTTTACCTCTTAGGTTGTAGTTGCTTTTGACTTGAGCAACTACTGCAGCTGTGAAGGCTCTAATCTCTTCATCAAAAGGCCTCCTTAAATTATTCAAAAAATTGTGTGAATCCTGAGCATAGGTGTAGTTATCCTCATCATCTTCATCACAGAGAAACTGCTGGCAGATCTGAATCTCATTATTTATGTTTGCATTAACATCATGTGAAGGATACTCTCTGTTTGTAGACAACATATTGACATTGTCATCCTCTATGCAATGCGGCTCATTACATTCATCACAAGCCACAACATTGTTATATAGAGACTAAGCAATCATACATTGTGACTGTGAGTGAGGTATCTGGCATATTATACACCATGGGGTGTCATTAACAATATTAATAGCCTTCTTCAAAGGATCAGGTGTTTCCTTTGCATTTTGAGCTCTTTGATTTATATTGCTGTGTGGAAGGATGGGTTTACCATCACGCCAATTAGTGTTATATGGCATATCATGTAATGATGGTCTTCTTTCATGCCTTTGGTAAACCTGTCTGTCAGGACCTACCCCTTTTTCATTTTTAGCCATTCTATAGCTCAGGTCCTTGACAATAGTTGTCAATTTATCTAATTTATCCTCAGAAGTAGACGCATTTCCTTGAAAACTCTGAGATTTGGTATTTGGATTTTGTAGAATTTTTACATCATCTCTTCTGTTTGTCTTACTAGACGCTTTTCTATTATTTTCAATATTTGTTGCGATTTTGAAGGCATCTCTGAGGCTGTGAGGACCCTTGTCTCTTAATTCATAAGCTGTTTTGGCATCAAAAGCATTTATGTACAACACTATGCACATAGGTTCATTAGGCCTCAGGTCATGTAGCAATTTGTTCAGTACCTTCATGAATCTAGCGTTGAAATCAGCAACCTGTTCATTCGATCCTTTGGTAATGCCAGTAAATTCATTAATAAAGAAACTAGGATCAGTTTTGTCACCATACTGTTCTTTGAATATTCTTCTGAAGTCATCCCATGATGAAACACTTCTGTCGGGCAAACCTTTGTACCATTCCCTGGCCTCATTAACTAAGGATTGCATAAATAATTTCATGAAAACATCCTCATGCTCAACCTCAAAGTTGTCCATGATATTCTAAAAAGCCTTTAGATGGTCTTCCCCTGACACAGTATTATTTCCTGAAAATTTAGGCACTTGAGGCCTCACATGTTTGTCAATAGGGTTAGGGTAACTAGGAATGCCATAAAAAACAACCTGTCTGAATTTGTCCAGTTGCATCGGTTCTCTACCCAATTGATTAGCATTGGCATTTCTATTTGCGTTCTGATTTCTCATATTATTGAAATGTACCCTAACATTATTTGCATTCCGTCGCTGATCATCATTCTGATCCTGGACTTCATTTCTGTGCTGATTTCTCATCACATTTGTATTTTCAAGGGTAGGAACTGAATCATTCTGAGCAGTTCTCAGAGCTTGCACTTTCTGTCTCATGTCATCTCTAATTTTCATAGCTTATAAATATTCCAGTTATGCTCTTAAGCTTCTGATTTCTTCAACTAACTGTTCCTCTTTGGGCATAGAAGAGGATGGTCCCATTCCATTCTGATCATCATTATCCTCATCCCTTAGAGATTCAACCTCTTCAAATATGTCACTGGAATCCAAGACAGGATGTTCTTGGAATACTTCTGACCTTATTCTCAGAGTGCCACCCTACTGTTTCTCATACACGTTTTGGATTTTAGCTTCAGTATTTGAAAAATAAGGTATTGTCCGCTCTGAAGATCCAGGATTGTCTTGAACATTATCACTTCTGGGAGAACCTTCCTGACTGGCTTGAGCAGTCCCTTTTCTCCTATACATCATTTTTCTAGGTAATTCTTCAAGCAAAGGGTTGCACTGGGATCTTCTCCCCCGCATATAAATTTCACTTTGACCAGTTGGGAGATTACTCAGAGTCGTCACCTATAAATAGGAACTATCTTCTTTGTTTAATCAGGGTTCTTTCACTTCACAGTCCCCAGTAGAGTCACCAATTTTTGTTACCTCTCAATCTGACTGGATGCTTATTCCCAGTTATCCCTACAAGGTAGCCATCAATGATCAATAGGATTCCTGGGCCAGCGGCTAACAGTGTAGGAGATAGACTCTATAAATATCTCCTCTTCTTCTTTAGGCTCTGCAGAACCAAGGGGGGTGTTCCCTATTCAACATCCATGAGATATGTTTGTAGATAGACTGGGATGTTGATACAAAGCAGATAAATCCTCTATGATGTAGACCAAAACTGTGGAATAAGTGCAAAGGGGCTAGCTTTGGGCCTATATTCAGTTGTAGATAGAGGATTTTGGTCCTAAACTATTTCTAAAGTCCTAATGATTTGATTTGGAGTTTAAGTTTGGTTTGTATTTGGATGCAAAACTAGGACCTTGGTTGTAGTTTCAATATAGGACTTGATTGGTGCTTATCCAGGGCTCGGAGTCAATAGACATACACATGTGAATGTACACATAAACCTATATTAATGACTGAGTTTCAAGGGGATTGTTTAGCACCTGCCTTACAGATACTTCCCAAAACTAGGTGCATAATCATTCATACTTGATGGTATCCCTGCTGTAACACACTTTCTCAATGATTAACTTGAAACATTTAATTTGTTCCTTGAACAAAAGTAGGAGATCAAACATTCAATACAGAAAAGCTATATTCCTGAATCTTAACAACCCTTAGTTATCCTGATTCAAAAGAAAGGATATGCCCACAGCTTGGAGACAAATGATTAAGCACATGCACAGAGCATTTCTCATATAAAACAACATGAAACCAGTAAATTTATGCATTAAACATACAACATGAGACTCATAAACTCACAAGACAGCCAAGACAGAGCCACCAATGGAGTTGTATCTCCTCACAACAACAAATGAGTGACACAGTTTGCTTAATACAGCAAGAAAGTATACTCGGCAAATTAATTCCATGGTACATTAAAATCCACTAGATTCAATGCATGAGAAATGGCGTATAGAAAAAATTCAACACTATGGGGAGACAAAGAGGAATGGGTAGATGGGAAATAGAGGACAAAGCAGGTGAGATCAGGATCCGCACCGCCGCCTCAGGACCTTCATCTTCAATCGGGTTGTTGACCTGTCCACAATCGACCCATACTGCTGCACAATCTGCCATTACTACTTCAGCTACCCGTAACCTTCTTTTAAAACATGTAGTAGCGTGCCCATGGAGTTTCCTACTCAAAAAATGCGGTCGCAAACAAAGAAACCCATCGCAGCACGAAATTGAAAAATGGCCATCAATTTTGATTCCATCGCTGAGATAAACGGCTCCAAAATACCTTGAAAAGTCACCAACCAACAAGATCATGCCACGTAGGCATTCCATACTCCCATCACTAACTTTTTCATTCACTATTTTGCCATTTTCACCTTTTGTATATGCATGTTTGAATGCATATACAATCGCTACTGTTCACCCTTCAAAAATCCCTTGTATATGCAAAATGCATATACAACAGTTCGATATACAAAGCGGACCCCAAACCTGCTTAGAACAAATTGAAATTCAATTCGGGTCCAGCTTGTATCTCCCTTATTGCACATCGGCTTGTATATCAGCATATACAAGCGCTTTATACAACCCACAGACCTAAAATATTTATTCACTGTATTTTATTCCTCCATCGCATCTAGGTTGTAAGTCCTTTTGCCTGCATGTCTTAATGTATAACTGCATATACAAATCGCCTCACATATACAAGGCGGATCCCAAAATTTGTCCGCCACTCCTTACTTCACCTTCGGGTCCGGAATGCATATTTCACTTGTATGCTCAAACATATAGTCACTTTATACAAGTGGCGGGCCCCATCAAATGCACCTTTTGCCTTTGTATGTTGTGGAACATACAAGGCCCCTTGTATAATAAACTTGTATCTTCAATTGTATATCACCAAATATACATTTCCCCTTTGTATGCAAATAGGGAATCTTTCCTGGAATATGCAAAATACATTCTCTCTTGTATGTTGAACATGTACAAACCCATTTGTATATCCACTGCACTGTTCACTTTGCATGTTTCAAGGAGGTTGAATTCATCTGTTTCAAGGAGGTTGAATTCAATTTCCTAGGGCTATAATGAACTAGGAGAGAAAGTGTAAGGATCTAGCAAACAATAAAATGATGATTTAGTAGCAGAGGGTAATATCTACCCTAGTGCAAAGGTAAGAATGTTAGAAGATAGAATCATCACAATAGCCACCCTTTCTTCTAATATATTATCATGCAAACCTCCAAGTGGGAGTTATACTATGTTCTTAAGGGAAATATTTATCCAGAGAAAATTCTCATTACTCATCTCAGACATGACCAAAACTATTGAAAATGGTCATGATTTCATAAAGTATATTTCCTTAGTTCTGATTAAGATAAGAACTTCCTTTGTGATTTATTCCTGCACAATTTCCTTTTGGAAGACTACACTTTCATCATCAATTTATTTGTAGGAGAGTGCCAATTAAGAGCATTCATATCCTTGATGAAGAACCATGAGATTTGGCAACAAGCCTAATGGATGCACACACATCTTATATCGAGAATGCAGGATTATTCATCCAACCTGAAAATCTGCTCCCTTTAGCCTTCAAGAACAAGTTAAGATTGTTTGTCTATATTGATGCTCTCCTACCTCTATATAAAATAAATTTGGAGGAATGCATTCTAGAATTTGGCACATCTATGGTCTTCTTAGTTCCTATAGGACTTTCAATAGCAAGGAAAAGATGGGCCACTTTGAAAACAGAGAAGAAAATGAGAAACCCAATGTCGCCTATGAACCTTAAGTTGTTTATAAGAAAAGCCAAGGTTGTGGCCAGCCTAATTGAAAAATATCAACAAGAATGGATTGGTATGTATTATAGGCCACCTCTCATCATTGAACCTCTCCCTATGTGGGTTGAACAACTGGAGGACACTAAGTTTCAGGAATGATTTCACCTAGTTGATCTATACCAAGGGAATGTTGATACAGCTAGGAAAAACTGGAAAACATATTTTCTTATCGACAACTTGGTGGAGAGGTTGTATCAACTCAATAGATCAAGGCTTCAACATAATGCAGGAGGACTTGCACCCTTAAGTTGGGAGAGGATGACGAGTGATAGGTAGAACTCATTATATATGTTGATTTATCTCCCTTTTTTGTCTTATAGAGCCATTGTACCTTGGTTGTACCATATAAACTAGTAGAAATCTTGTTTAAACTTGTTAGAAATAGGTGTTATATCATGGTAGTTGCATAGTTAGATGGTTTCAGGATTGTGGATGGTCACTAATAGAATCTTGCAGAAATATACTCATTTTTTGTGTGTAGGTATCTAAGCTCTGAAGATAGCTTTGGAGTTCCTCCTAAAAGACTCTGGAGCTTGGCAGAAGGCATCAAGAGCTGAAGAAAGAACTACGGTTGGTACGTGTACCATGAATGACCATATATTTTAGAGAAAACGGAACTACACATATGATAACAAAATTCATACTATGAGTAGGAGTCCCAGTTGCAGCCATGTAATAAAGAGGCCACCAATTTTATTTGTTTCAATTCTCTTCTCTCCTCTTTTATCAACCCTTGTGGATTGTTTACAAACTTCAGTTGAACTCTTGTGGCACATGTAGTGTCACCATATTATCTTTCATTATTTTGCATGAATTATTTAATAAGGCTTGGATATCTTTAATGAACTGTAGTAGCGAATAATGACTCTAAGAATATGTATCAGAACAACACCTAATATATATAGAGGATTAGAAGTAGGAAGATAGTTAGTCTTTTTGTTGCATGAAAAGATATATTGAAAGGACCTTCAAATCTATGTACCAATTCCATGCATATTATATTTTTGAACAATATGGAATGAAAGAGTAGATAATTCAATATTTCTAATTATGAGTCGTTAGTCTAGTCTCCTTTCCAACAGTGTGGAGCAAGGGCCCACTACCACTAATGGAGAGAGGATAGTATTTCATTTCTTCTTATCTATTTCCATCTTGATAGATTAATTATTTTTTTCAATCTTAGAATAAATCTCGCTATTGTGTGATTTACTTTTTTGTTTTACAATTGATTATTGAATTGTAGATTAAATCTTGGTTACTAGTTATTCCCTTTTAGTTATATTTCTTTCTAGCAAATGTGTGTGATTAGTTATTAGATTCATTTTCTAGAATTTAGATGTATTTTTTAGTAATGAGTAAATGTATGAGCTTGATTAGGAAGTTAGCTTAATTCTAGGAAATAGTTTGCTACTGTTAGTTGTTAGTTCTACTACAAATTTCCATAGATCCACTACTCTGGATTAATAGATAAGGATATTTAAAAGAAAGGTACAATGACCCTTGTCAATGGGGATAATTGAGTTCATCCTTTTTCAAACCCAAGGAAAGATATTAGAAGGATAACCCCTTTTGACAGGTCGTGCAAGCTCAATTTTGATGGGATATCTAGAGGCAATACTGGCATTTTTGGGGCAGGATACATATTGAGAGATCATGATGTATATTTTTTTAGTGTAGATTTGAAGGGTTTAGGGTAGGGAACAAATAACAAAGATGAGGCCTTGTTTCTCCTACTAGGCTTACAAACATGTTTTTGATTGGGCATAAAGAGGTTGTAGATAGAAGGTGTTTCCTAGATTATTGTAAATGCAATAAGGAATAAAAGGGGCTTAGAATTAAAAAATTAATAGAATAGTAAGCCAAATTTGGCCCTTTCTTAATAAACTAGAGGTGTTCACCATAAATCATGTGTATAGGGAGGGGAAATACCATGTAGATGTACTAGCCAACTTCAACATCAAACATGACATTGTGTTGTTTAGAATTTTTCTTAGACACAATGTGGGTGAGTCAAACTCCAACAGGCACATGGATCATATCCTTACTATGGGTGAATGCCTAGTCACTCCCGCTCTCATGGAAAGAGCTAGTCGAGTGGAGGTATAACTAGGGGGTTGTTCTATTTGTGAGGGAGTAGAATATTATGGATTGTTGTTGGGTTGATTGTGTGATGTGTATTTGTGTAGTTTGGAAAAAAATCTATGAATGTTGTGATGCTAATGAAAATGTTCAAAGGTAGTTGTGGTTGGGATTATAATATGACTTGAAGGATCACTTATTCTAAGCCTAGCTTGAAGATTGTTTTGCTCATTTATGATACAGAGACAATCTACCCTCCTTTGTTCATTTTAAATGCATTGTTGTATGAGCCCTTGTTGATTAAGGATTATTTGTTGATGTTCTTCAGCTTCTCTTCTTTACTCTATGTTTTGTTGAATGAGAATTGGTTAAGGGAAGATTTCCCTAATCTCATCTAAGATGGATTTTACCCAACATTTCTTAATGGGCACATCAAATGCTAGACATGAGGGGGAAAGTTTGATTTGTTTTGTTGTATGTTTGAATGTGTTGACTTTGTTTGAATTTGTTGACCTTGTGATAAAATTGAGGGTTTTCTTGATCTATTGATTTTTTTTGTGTTTTCTAATGTTTTTGGTATCTTTTTATGAATACAATCCTATATAAATACAAAATAACTTTTAATTCCATTTTATAGATTTCAATTGATTTAATTACTAGGAAAGGGAAAATGTATGCAAACTATATGATTTTTGTATGCAATCTAAAATATGGTTCTGTGGATTGATTTTGGAATGTAATTTAGTGAAATGAAATTCACAATTAAATCTAAGAGTAATGAAAATGAAATTAATATAGGAAAGCAAGTAAATCAAATATAATCTATGGAAGCAATTTAAAACTACCTATCAAGAGAAAGAAAATGAAGTTTTTCTCTCCCAAGAGCAAAAATTGATTTTCTAATTACTACAAAAGAATGAAAAATTTGGTTGAATTGAGTGGTAGTGTTGGCATGAGTCCTTAGAGGTCCTTTTTGGTAACCATCTCTTCCTTTGTAGTAGTGAGGTCCTCCACTTGGTAACAAGGACAAAAACAAAGATATGAAAAGAAAATGGCTATGAGATTTGAAGATATGGAAATTGAAAAGCAATTGAATTGGGCATATGTATGCTATGGGAAAGAAAATGGCTTGAGATTCGAAGCTATGGTTGAAAATAAAAGGCACACAAGGTCTTGCATTGAGCATGAAAATACTATGGGGACAACTATTTATGAAAACTTGAGCAAGCCAAGAATGTGATAATGAATTTGCCTCCTTAAATGCATAGAGGAGGGGGGTATTTATAGGTTTGAAATCCACATAAAAGGTGGTAGTGAAAAGGGAAAAAAGTGGCCATCAAACACACTGAGGATTTGGGTGGTGGAAGACAAGGATGATAATAAGATATGTAAAGAGAATATTTAGGTTGAGGAGTAGAGGGAAGTAAAGAAAGGCAAACTGATTATCCTAGAACCTTTGATGGGAGCCTCCTTTCTAGGGATTCATAATCCATCTTTGAGTATCCCCAAGAACTTCTTGGTTCTAGTGGTGAATTCCTCTTTAAGGCAGGAGCCTTTTGATATTTTGGGAATAGGTTAGGAGGTAGTGGATATAGAACACTCCTTGATGAAGTGGTTCTTCATTGAAATCAACTGTCTAAATTTTAAATTAGTTATCTTTAAGAATAATATGGGTGAGCAGGTTTAAGTTCAAAGAGAGGATGATAGTAGATTTTTTTAGGGATGGGAGGTTGCGCCCAAGGTTAATAAATTGGATAAGGATTTATTTGAAATGAAAGAAAGTAGTGTAGCCATGTTAGTGGAGCTGAAAAAATGGAAGGATGATCATAAAAAAAGAATGATCACTCTTGAGAAGGAATTAACTGGAATAAAGGATAACCTCAATAGGCTTATTTAGATAAGAAAATGCACTATCCAGAATAGTGCCATGGGTATCAAGATCTTAAGTGAGAAACTTAAGGAGTTAGTTGAAGGTCTCGAGATATAATGTGTGGAAGACAAGAATACTAATGTAGAAAATAACGTTAAGGCTGGCCCAAGAATAAGAATAAGGAGTAGCAAAAAGAAACTATTTGAGGAGGAAAATAAGGAACTTCAAGACCTTCTTAAGCTCTATGAAAAATTCTACCAGCAAGAGCTAGAAGTGGTTGAAATCCTTAAATAAATGTAGGCCGATGTGATTTGTGTCCCTTTTATTGGTGCTAGATCTAATGTTTTGTTCTCTTTTTCTCTTAGTGTCTAGGTTTGTAGTCTACAAATGATTCTCTGGTAGTTTTCTATGACTTTGTTGATCTTTTATGGTCTATAAACGATTTCAAGGTCCCTTTAAAACTTGTTTTACCTAATTAATAAAAAATATGGTTTAATTGAAGAGTGATCTAGCTATGATTGGAAGTGAACAAAGGTTGAAGAAAAGATCATAGAAGACTGATTGGAAGATAACAAAAAAGTAATTAGGAGATAATAATTGAGTGATTGGGAGATAAGAATACATTGATTGGGAGTCTAGGAATGGTTAGGTGAAGTGAACAATTAGTTATGAATGAAGAAGCTTGTAACCAAGAGTTAAAAATGGAGTCAAATTAAGCTAAAAATAGAAGAATCATGCATGGAAAAGATGATAGGGTCACCCCTTTTAGCAAGGCAATGAAAGGAAGCTAGGTGTACGAAAATTGCTTCCTACACTAATCTAATGAGGGGAGAGATATGCAAATTCAATTTTAATCTTTACAATTACAACAACATGAAACATATAATAGAGATATTGCAGCAATACACATAGAACCGGAAAGAAGGCAGAAGAAGAGAGACAAGATATATCGTGGGGAAAACCCTTATCGGGTGAAAAACCCCACACTTAAAAACCTGCACAATGTATTATCAAAACTGAATATGGTTTACAATACACTTGCAATGCAACTTCAATAGTCTTCAACACTTGTGTTTGAAGTCAATCCAATAGCATAACAGTACCTGTTAATCTCATACTACAACTCCTCCTCAAAGCATCTATTTATATAGAATATACAAGGCAAAATTGGCTCCATCTTGGAATGGGCGTCCAACTTGGCCTCATGGCCCAAAACCCATGCCTATGGACTCTTGGTCAACATTGTAGGATGCTTCTGACACTTTTCCACAACCCCCATCCCAAAGAGGTCTCCTATTTCCAAAATGGGCTATGACAGATGTTCTTACAACTCTTACGACCATCATAGAATCTGTCATAGCAGTTACAACTTACAACTGTAAGAGAATCTATCATACATAGGCTATAAATAGCATATTCTCTTACAACATGTCATAGTCCACCTTGGGGTGCCCAAAGATTCCTTTTTCAAAGATTCTCTTCGACACATGTCTTCACCTATCTTACAAGCTTCTATTTTTGACTCTTACATGTCATAACTTCATCATAGGAATCCATCATAACTGTTTCGGTCAACATTCCCTTACACAACATCCAAGATGCCGACAAATGGAAAAATATTCTTACCACAAAGTGGGATGCCTATCTCCTCATGTGAGGACAAAATTACAAGTTGTCATCTTCCATGTAGGATGATACACCACCGTGATACATCCCACAAAATGACAATATGGAATTTACAATTAATTTACATCATAGGAAATGAATAAATAAATACAATAAAAATAATGCAAGGAATTACCAAGGTTGAGACACCTTAATTTCCAACATTATCCCACTTGTCAAACACCTTGTAAGAGCCAATAGAATAATAGGATTTAACTAATATAGGCTGAGAGGCCCATAGACTCTGAACACCATCTTAACTTCTCTGTGCTAACTGGTTTCGTTAATGCATCTGTAACATTCTTCAAAGTATCTACCTTCTCCAAATTTACCTTCCCATCCTCTACCATGTCTTACATGAAGTGAAACTGTACGTCAATATGCTTTGTTATGGCATGGAAAGTTGGATTCTTCATAAGGCAGATTGCACTCTGACTATCACAACTGATCGTAATCTAACCTGTATTAACACCAATATCTGAACACAATCTCTTAGGCCAAATGGATTCCTTGAAAGCATGAGTTTTTTCCATATACTTAGCTTCTATCATGGACAAAGCAACCACAGGTTGTTGCTTACTTATCCAACAAATAGCACCGCCAAATAGTGTAAACACATAAGCATTGGTGGATCTCCTACTGTTAATGTCACCTACCCAATCTAAATCCACAAATCCATAAATATCAATAGAATGTGGAGGTCCTGTAACATTACCATGATAGAATATGGAATACTCAGAAGCACCCCTCAAATATCTAAACACTCGCTTAACTGCATCCCAATGTACCCATCCAGGATTGGCAATAAATTGACTAAGGACTCCCACTGCTTGGGCAATGTCTATTCTTGTGCAGACCATAGCATACATCAAACTGCCAATAGCACTAGCATAAGGTACTTTGCTCATGCCCTCCACCTCACTAGGAGATTTTGGACAATCCTCAATAGACAACTTTGTCCCCAAAGAAATAAGAACACACAATGGTCTACAATTTGCCATGCTGAACCTATCCAACACGGTCTTCACATACTTACTTTGGCTTAACCAAAGTTTTTTATTAGCTCTGTCTTTTCTGATTTCCATTCCTAGAATGTACTTGGCTTCCCCTAAATCTTTCATTTCAAACTATGTTGACAACTGAGACTTAAAATTAGAAATCATATTCTTACCCTTCCCAATGAGCAACATATCATCAACATATAATGCAACAATGAGAATACGATCACCATCAAACTTATAATACACAGAGTGATCTGATTTTGATCTCACAAATCCAATTGACAACACAAAGGCATCAAACTTCAAGTACCACCTCCTAGGAGACTACTTCAAACCATACAAAGACTTCTTTAACTTGCAAACCAAAATTTCTTTACCTTTCACCATGTAATGCTCTGGCTGTGACATGTAGATTTCTTCCTCCAAATCACCATGAAGAAAAGTTGTCTTCACATCCATCTGCTCCACCTCTAAGTCATAAGCTGCTGCAAGAGATAACGGGAATCGAATGGATGTCATCTTTGCAATGGGAGAGAAGATCTCACCATAATCTATACCCTCCACTTGTGAATACCCCTTTGCAACCAATCTAGCCTTATACTTCTCAACATTGCCATCTACACCAAATTTCTTCTTGAAGACCCATTTGCATCCAACATGTTTCCATCCAGCAGGAAAAGGCACCAAGTCCCAAGTTTGATTCTTTTCCAAAGAAGCCATCTCATCCTCCATGGCCTCCTTCTAGGAACCTGCATCTTTCATATCCATAGCCTCTGATACAGTTCTAGGTTCATCACTGTTAGTAAGCAAAGAAAAAGTACAACTAGAATCAAGCAATGTATAACCAAACCTCTCAAGTTGCTTTCTTATTTGTGTAGATCTCCTCAAGGGCCAAGGTTGAGGTTCAACTTCTTCTTCTGATCTTTTAGAGCTGCTAGAGCTCTCCTCATCATCAGGTCCAACATTGTCTTTCTATTCAGTCTTCTCAGGGGTAGCAAGAAACTGAACAACATCCTCTTTCTTTTCTTTTTCTTCTAGCTGTAAAACAGTGGAAGAAGGTGTAAGCTCTCTAAAGATGACACTTCTACTATACAACACTTTTTCAGCCACAAGATCCCAAAGCTTGTATCCTTTCACACTGACACCATAGCCAATGAAGATACACTTAACAGCCTTGTTCTCCAATTTTGACCACTTCTCCCTAGGCACATGTACATATGCCTTACAACCAAAAAAATGAAGATGCCTTACTGAAGGATTTCTACCAGACCACACCTCCATGGGTGTCTTACTAACAAGAGCTGATGTAGGAGATCTGTTTACTAGATAGAAAGTAGTGGCAATAGCTTCAGCCGAAAACTTTTGTTCTAGACTAGCTCCACTAAGCATACTCCTAGCCTTCTCCATCAGTGTCATGTTCATCCTCTCTGCAACTCCATTTTATTGCAGGGTATATGGAGTTGGATTATGTCTTTCAATCCCAAGTTCCTTGCAATATTTGTCAAATTCTGTAAAACAGAACTCACCACCGTTTTCAGTTCTCAAACATTTAATCCTTTTACCAGTCTAATTTTCAGTAAAGGCCTTAAACTCCTTAAACTTACTATAGACTTCAGATTTGCTTTTGAGAAAATAAATCCATGTCCTACTGTAGTCATCTATGAAAGATACAAAATATATAGGTTTTGATAACGAAGGAACATTAACAGGACCAAATACATCAGAATGAACAGGGTCCAACACACCAAAAGACTTATGAGAACTTGAATAAAACTAAACACGGTTTTGTTTTCCATATATGCAATGTTCGCAAAAGTCAAACTCAAGATTACAATCATCTAACCCCTCAACAAGGCTTTCATTTTTCAGGGTTCTAAGACCCTTCTCACTAATGTGGCCAAATCTCTTATGCCATAACATTGTCTTTTCAGCAGGAAGCTTAACTTCCAAGGCATGATTACAACCATCAAGACTAGATACAACATATTTCTTCACTACTTATTTAGATGGTGGGGATGAAGTGACTGCTGCCCTCTTTCATGAGTCAGAAGAACTATTGCATTGTAAAATCCATGTCTTCGGCTGAAACAGAGTACCTCTCCTACTACCCTTAGCAAGCACCATAGCTCCTCTAGTCATCTTGTATCCTTCTTTCGAAAAGACAACCTACACAACTACATCATTCAACATACTTATAGAAAGAAGGTTCCGTGCTAAGCTTGGGATGTGCATAACCCCAGAGATCCCCTTCACTCATCCATCAGGGAATCAGATAGAGACTCTTCCATGACCAACAATCTTCAGATGAGATTCGTCACCCAGGTACACCCTTCCACCATCAAACTCCTCATACTTAGTAAACCAATCTTGATGCGAGGTCATGTGGAATGATGCACTAGAATCAATCAGCCACACATCATTAGATGCATGGGTTGCCAGGGCTACGATGAAGGCATCACCATCATCTTGTGACTTGTCAGAATCTAAATCTGGGTTCTTCTTCTTCATTTTCTTTTCCTCTTTGCATTCCTTTCAGAAATGCCCAGATTTACCACAGTTCTAATAGAAAGCCTTGGACTTTCTAGGAGATTTGGATCTCCCATGGGATTTGGATCTACCCTTCTCAGCTTTCTTGTCCTTTTTTTTCCCTTTCTCCTTGGGTCTTCCACGAACTGCAAGAGCCTCTTTGGCTGCCTCAGAAGACTTTCTCCACATCTCTTCAGACAACAGTGAAGAAACCACTTCATCCATTTTGAATGTGGATGTGGTGCTTCTAATAGCCATGACAAGATGATCCCACGAGTCCAAAAAAGAACAAAGCAAGGTCATACAATGATCCTCCTCCTCCATTTTCATACCAACGGATGTTAATTGTGAAACCAACATGTTGAAAGCATTCATATGTTCTGTAACAGATCCTCCATCCTCCATTCGAAGAGAATACAACTTCTTTCTCAGAAAAAGTTTGTTAACCAGGGATTTGGCTTGATACACATCTCCCAACTTATTCCAAAGCAAGTTTGCAGTAGCCCCCTCATGGACATTTAACAGGACAGAATCAACAAGACTAAGTCTTATGAGACCCTTAGCCTTCCGATCCTTGAGATCCCAATTAACTTGTGACATTGCAGCTAGTTTTGTTCCACTAATAGTTTCCCAGAGGTCTTGATCAACAAGCATGTCTTCCATCTTGAGCTTCCACAGCTCAAAATTAGTGCTATTGATTTCTCCACCTCTATGCTTCTGGATGTGCTTGCCATCTCCTTATTGCAATAAGATTTAGAATACTCTACACAGACTCCCACTCAACTCAAGATCAGATCAAAAAACCCCTACCCAACAACTAGGACCAAAGGTGATCAAGCTTTGATACCAACTGAAAGGGAGCTAGGTGTGCGGAAATCACTTCCTACACTAATCTAATGAGGGGAGAGCTATGCAAATTCAATTTTAATCTTTACAATTACAACAACATGAAACATATAATAGAGATATTGCAGCAATACACATAGAACCAGAAAGAAGGCAGAAGAAGAGAGACAAGATATATCACGGGGAAAACCCTTATCAGGTGAAAAACCCCACAGTCAGAAACCTACACAATGTATTATCAAAATTGAATATGGTTTACAATACACTTGCAAAGCAAGCTTCAATAGTCTTCAAAACTCATGTCTAAAGTCAATCCGGCAGCATAACAGTACCTGTCAATCTCATACTACAACTCCTCCTCAAAGCACCTGCTTATATAGAATATAGAAGGCAAAATTGGTTCTATCTTGGAATGGGTGTCCACTTGGTCTCATAGCCCAAAACCCACACCTATGGACACTTGGTCAACATTGTAGGATGCTTCTGACACTTGTCCACAACCCCCATCCCAAAGGGGTCGTCTATTTCCAAAATGGGCTATGACATATGCTCTTACGACTCTTACGACTATTGTAGAATCTGTCATAGCAATTACAACTTACAGCTATAAGAGAATCTGTCATACATAGGCTATAAATAGTATATTCTCTTACAACATGTCATAGTCCACCTTGGGGTACCCAAAGATGCCATTTTCAAAGATGCTCTTCGACACATGTCTTCACCTGTCTTACAAGCTTCTATTTCTGACTCTTACATGTCATAACTTTGTCATACGAATCCATCACAACCATTTCGATCAAAATTCCCTTACACAACATCCAATATGCTGACACATGGCAAAATATTCCTACCACAAAGTGGGACGTCTATCTCCTCATGTGAGGAAAAAATTACAAGTTGTCATCTTCTATGTAGGATGACACATCACTGTGCCACATCCCACAAAATGACAATATGGAATTTACAATTAATTTACATCATAGGCAATGAATAAATAAATATAATCAAAATAATGCAAGGAATTACCAAGGTTGAGACACCTTAATTCCCAATAGGCAAATCACCTTGGAGATCCTACTTAAATTGTAGGGTCACCCTTGGAGATCTTAAAGGAAAAAGGGCCAACCCAATCCAAATGGTTTGGATAGGTAGTTAGAAGGTGGAAAAGTGGTTTTGGAGAGTTGAAAATGGTTTTGGAGGCTTCATATGAGAAAGAGCACACATGAAAAGTAGTTATGTGCATTAATTTTTATTAATTAAAACTTGCCAATTTGCATCACTTTTTGGCATTCAAACAAAGTCATACAAACATACAGTTTTATAGATAAGTAGTACTCATTGTTAAATTTCAAAAAATAATAAATTACATATTACATTTTATTTAAATATTATATATTTTTAATTTTATAATCAACATAGTTATGTCACAAAAAATAATGATCTTATTTGAGACATTAAGAAAAATATCAAATTATGTTGAAGAAATATCTCAAAAAATTACACTACACTCCATATTGATGTCCTTGTTTAAATGAAAAAAATAAAAATCAATTTGAATATATTGGCAAAGAGAAATGTGCTACGAGAAAATCTAGGCCTAAATTTTAGTTATTACTTGTAGACAACTGAAAGTGACTTACCCCAAAAGTCACTTTCCCGCATCCTCACATCACTAACTTATCCTTTCCCAATTAATTAAATAAATCCAATCTATTTGATTAATTTATCCTAAGCCATCTCTAAACATCTACCCTTAGTCATTTACCCCAAATCATCCACTTGTGATAAATTCATTCATCTAATTTATCACTAAACCTTACAACACTATCCCTCATTAATTAAATAAATATTTTCAATATTTATTTAGTTAATTTGTCCATCTCCCTAATCATGATTAATTAGATAAATCATGTTTATTTAATTAATCTACCCTATCCTATAGCCTAAACTTATCCTAGTTGATTAAATAGCAATTATTTAGCTACCCTAGCCTACATGACCCCTAGACCAGAATTAACTAAATAAATCATTAATTAATTAATTATAATCCTTCATTAACCCATTCACTAATTTTCTATAGCCATATTAATTAAGTTAATCACTTGATTAACTTGGTCAAACCTTTCGTAACCCATCCTCCCACACACTTTGAATAAAAAATCATTTTTTTATTCAAAAGGTCACATGACCCTTCCAACTCACCTTTCTATTTTCATGGTAAAACATCTTCCATGAAATTAGCTTACAAATGTAAGGCCCCAAAAATGTGCATGTGTCACATGTGATACACACTCAATAAAACTTAATTTTTTATTCAAACACTCCCCTACGAAAATGAATTTTTAATTCTTTGACAAGTCCACATCATCCTCACACTATCCCATGGAAATGAATTTTTAATTCATTCCTCATCCTTCCCAATGTGAATTAAAAATTCATATTTGATCTCATTCATCCATTTCTGTTGATGAGATCTAAGCCATTGATCTTATCCTCTCATCTCAATCCTTGAATCCTAGGCAATGTGTTGGTTTTTTCTTCTGAATCAGCATTAGGGTTTGCCAATTCTAATGCACAGGCAGATTCTGCCAACTAATACAGAAGGTTGCGTGAGCTCCTCCCCTTCACTTCTGGTTTTGCCACACCAAGGGGGGTATCCCTATAGCTAAAGATGTAACCTTGACTAGCTCAAAGATAGAAAGATATAACTTGACAATAACAGGCAGAATACTCTCATGTATGGACCAAGATCTGCATGATAGATCACAAGGTTGGCAGCATTCTTGGACATATGTGTCTGGTTGGGTATGAGAGTATGCAGGGGGTTCCTAATCCTACTCCTACAACTAACAGGTGGAAGTGATGAGATGGGTGGACATAATGTCCTGGATGCAAGACAAGGGGTTTTGGCTCATAACTATTGACTCAGAAACAGATTGGTGCCTATCCATTGGGCAAGGAGTTAACTAGACGTATACAGTAGATGGTTTACAACTTTCACTCAAGTTTCAAGGGGTTGGACCTGATGCTTGCCTTACAAACATCACCCAAGAAAGGGTATCTAACTGCCTCTACTTACAGATATCCCTGTAGACATACAACCTTCTCCATACATTGACCTAAAATAGTTTAATCCACTCCTTGAATGGAAGTTACAGATCAAGCATGTAGTATAGATATCTATACCCTAGAATCTATGAAACAATTAGCAACCAGATTCAAAAGAAGGATTACATGCAGCAAATGGAGACAAGCAGATAGACACATGCAATAAGCATTTTTCATATAAATCAACACTGAAACTAAAAATATGTGCAAAATACACGCATGCTGCAACTCATAAACTCCAAAATGGGATAGAACAGCCAAGATCATGCCCTGTTCTTCATTATTTACACAAAAAATGCCCAAGTCTTTAACAACCTAGAATGAGTGACACAGTCTGCCTTTTATAGCAAAACTGTGTACTCAGCAAATTAATTACAAGGTACATCAAAAATTTGCCAGATACAATGCATCAGAAAAAATGGTGCTCAAAATCATCAATGCAGCAGAGGGACAAAGAGGAAGGAGCAGGTGAGATTGGGATCTGGGCCGCTGCTCAGGGACTTCCCTCATAAATTAGGTGGTTGACCCGTCAACTCGACCCATACCTCTACAACTCTGCCATTACTGCTTCACCTACCCGCAGCCTCTAAAAAGTAGCAATGGCGTGCTTCTGGAGTTTCTCCCGCCCAAAAACAGTTGCAAACACTCAGGAGAAAACCCTCGCTGCAGGTTCAAAATGTGGCCGTCGATCTAAAACCCAGTCATGGAGATCTACGGCCCCAAAAACTGTAGAAAAGTCACGCACCAACCAAATCGTGCCACGTAGGAACTTCGTGTTTCAATCACTGACTTTTCTGCAACTCATTACTTGCATCTCAAAATGGACACGCGGCAGCCTCCGCAACATCGGCTATTGGGACAGGTGGCAACCTCCGCAGTCTCCATTGAAACACAAAGAAACACTCCTTGAAACTTATGCGGAAGCTGACATATGTCAAGCTCCGCGTTACCTTGCTAAACTGTGTCAAAAGTTTGAAGTGGCCCCCGTAAGTGACAACTGTCGCAACCCGCAACATTTAAAACTAGAGGCACTTTGAAATTGGGGCCCACAAATCATCGTGGCAACCCACATAAGAGAGAAACAGGGGCAAGTCCGCAGAAGCTGACACTTGTCAAGCTCCGCGGCCATCTCTTGAAACATTTGAAACTCTGTGAAACTTTGGCAAAAGCCAACACGTGGCAGGTTTCACGAAGCTTAGAACTTTCAACTAGGGCCGGGGAAGGGTCAAACATAAAAGGCAACATTAACGCCGCATCCACCACATGTTACCTTCTGCGGCACTTAAGACACTTCACGGGGACCCACCACCATCCATTATTTGGCACCGAAGGTAAAAATGAAACAAGACGCGGAGGCTGACACTTGTCACACTCCGCAATCATCCTTTGAGACACATGGTACCCTTCACGCTACAGCTGAAACTTAAAGAAACTGCCCCCGCCGTTCGACACATGGTGCCTTCCGCGCTTAGATGAAACTTTATAAAGGGGCTCGTGAAACTCAGGTGGAGGCTGCCACTTGGCAACATCCGCAGTAGCAACTGTTAACTGGGAACCACCTCGTCTGAGCCAAACTCAGAAACAAAATAGAAACTATCTCGGAAGCTGACACTTGTCAGCTTCTGCAGCAACCCCAAGGGGTACGTGGCATCTTCTGCCCCTGCTTGGAAACTTTTTAGAAACTTCGTGGAGAGCGACACGTGGTGCTTTTCACGCTTCTCCTAAGAAACACTTAGGGTCCTTGAAGCCTTTGGTAGAAACTGTGAAACTCTTAAAGTCTGTTAGGAACACCGGCGGAGGCTGCCACTTGGCACTGTCCGCGGCACTCTTGAAACTTTTAGAAACTGCATAGAAACCTTGGCGGAAGCTGACACATGGCGCCTTCCGCGCTCAAGTTGAAACATTAAGGGGCCACTTCTGTTGTTGACATGTGGCACGCTCCACGGGAAGCAAAAACAAAGGCACAGATTCTAAACTAGGGTTTAACACTTGGCAGATCCCGCGGCACTGACAACAAGAGACCCACCCAGCTACTGATAGAAACATTTAGAAACTGGAAACTATGGCTCAAAATGCATTCCTAAATGCATGTAACTCATTTTTTAGAGGGTCGATAGGATCTCCCAACCCGCCACTGCCATTTTAACCTGCACACAATTGATTTCTTGCATTTTTGATAATTGCAGGGGCCAAAATATTAGAACTTTTTGGATTTTTAGGGAAGAGACCTGACATGAAACTCCAAACATAAATTATTACTAACATTGGCTCCGATTGGGGATGCATGCCTCTCGCATGCATGGCAAGAACCTCAGATCTCTGGGATGCAGACCAGTCCCTTATCCATTGGGCAACAGAGTCAAACATGCACCAACCTGCATCACCAAACACAACTTTAAACATAATCATGGTGGCCCAGGGCCACCAAAAAGGAAAGACCATAATTTTCCTTTGTCAAACACTTGATTTTCTTTTGATTTCTTCAAATGAAGCCTAAAAGAATTTAACTGTCTGCAGCAAGCTTCTTTGCAATTATTTGTGCTGCTGCTCATTTCTTTTTCTTCAACAAATCTACAACTAGCTTCATCAGCATACATTATTATCAGTTGTAGAGTGTTATCATCATATGAGTCACTGATGTTGCTTGGAAAAATAATAGACTCATATGAAACAAATGAATCCATATCAGAATTTTGCCCTTCCTCAAAAAATAAGAGCTCCTCTGTATCAAACATGCAATATTTAGGCACAAGCAACATCTCATAATCAAATTTATCTTCATAAGCATATAGATATCCATCATCATCATGCTCAGCAATTTTGTCACTAAGATCCACCTGAAATGTCTCAAGAGAAGGCATAAAAAGCTCAAAGTGCATCCCTATTCTGAAAGCATCATAGTTACCACTACAACCAACACTATCCCCAACTGTAAGAGCACACACATCTGCAACCTCTCCATTCACCTCTGAATAGTGACCCTGTTTTTCCTCTTCACCAATGCTTTGATAATCAAAAGCAAATTTTTCAACCTCTGCACTGTGAAGGTGGTCAGAATCTTCAAGGAAACACTCATATTCAACATCCATATATATTTCATCATCTGAAAGGCTCATATATGCATCTAAATTCTGACAGTCACTAACATATTCACTATCCCTTGAAGCAGTATCTTCTATATTCAGAGTGAAGCTCTGCATATCCACCTCATATAAATAATCAGGAATAACTGGGATATGCCTATCACTGCAGGATGCAACTTCATGTATATCTTTCATTTCATCATTTGAAGAGCATTTTGCATCTGCAGGATTTTCTTCTAGAGGCAGACAACAATCTTTGTCCACATCATTATAGGATGTGCCTACATTTTCAACAATATTTTCTTCATGCATCACATCATGGCTGTACACATTATTCTTAAATACATTTCCCTCTACACAATCATCTCTCAATGCACATGCTGGGAGAGCTGAAATATATTCACTTTGATAACTATTTTTACAACTTGCAGCCATGAAGCCTACAGGCATTCCATATTTCTCATTGTTTTCTATATCCATAGCAAATTGGAAAGCTTGGTGAAGTGTGACTGGTTCTTTATCTCTCAATAGATAACTCATTTCTTCATCAAATGCAGCCAAATAAATTGTCAAGCATAATGCATTATTGGGTCTCATATATTCAGGAATTTGCCTGAGCAACTTAATAAACCTTAAATTAAAGGCTGGAACTAGCTCCTCATCTTCCTTTTGGATATTCATAAAATGTATAATCAATGAGGCCACATCAAACCTTTCACCAAACTGCCCTAGGAATGCAACTTCTAAATCTATCCATGAAGAAACTGAACAAACAGGCAGGTTTGAAAACCATATTCTAGCATCATCTTCTAATGACTGAACAAAGAGTCTCATTACAACATCTTCATCTTCTACCTCATAATCTTCTATTAAATTACAAAATTTTTGTAGATGTTTATTTGCTGATTCAAAATCTGATCCACTATATTTTGGCAAACACCTTCTAATTTTATTTGGAATAGCATTTGGGTAACCACCTATTCCTGTAAAATTTAGGGCTTTATACCTTTCATTAAAAAATGGTCTTCTTTGAGAGCACAACCAGGCCTACTGTTTTAAACTTAACATTTTGAATCAAAGATGAAATACCTGGAAATATGTTGCAGCATTGATAGGTTCAATCAACAGAGTCGCCACCTCTCACAGAGAGGACAGAAATTCAACAAGGCACACTTATAATTCTAGATTCACCACGCCAGTAGAGCACCATATGGTTAATTGATTTTGCTGCAAAAACTTCACTGGAAACTAGATTTCCCAGCCTTCAAATCACTTGACTCTCTCTCTCCCCAGTAGAGTCGCCATTTTGTTGGTGACTCGGATGGGCCACAAATACATTCTTTTTTCATCAATCCTTCCCAGTAGAGTTGCCATTTTGTTGGTGACTCGGATGGGCCACAAATATTATTCTTTTAAATCAACTCCCTAGCAGAGTTGCCATTTTGTTGTGACTCGGATGGGCCACAAATATTATTCTTTTAAATCAACTCCCCAGCAGAGTCGCCATTTTGTTGGTTTTTTCTTCTGAATCAACATTAGGGTTTGCCAGTTCTAATGCATAGGCAGATTTAGCCAACTAATATAGGAGGTTGCATGAGCTTCTCCCCTTCACTTCTAGTTCTGCCGCACCAAGGGGGGTATCCCTATAGCTAAAGATGTAACCTTGACTAGCTCAAAGATAGAAAGATATAACTTGACAATAACAGGTAGAATACTCTCATGTATGGACCAAGATCTGCATGATAGATCACAAGGTTGGCAACATTCTTGGACATATGTGTCTAGTTGGGTATGAGAGTATGCAGGGGGTTCTTAATCCTACTCCTACAACTAACAGGTGGAAGTGATGAGATGGGTGGACATAATGTCCTGGATGCAAGACAAGGGGTTTTGGCTCATAACTACTGACTCAGAAACAGACTGGTGACTATCCATTGGGCAAGGAGTTAACTAGACATAAACAACAGATGGTTTGCAACTTTCACTCAAGTTTCAGGGGGTTGGACCTGATGCTTGCCTTACAAACATCACCCAAGAAAGTGTATCTAACCGCCTCTACTTACAGATATCCCTGTAGACATACAACCTTCTCCATACATTGACCTAAAACAGTTTAATCCACTCCTTGAATGGAAGTTACAGATCAAGCATGCAGTATAGATATCTATACCCTAGAATCTATGAAACCCTTAGCAACCAGATTCAAAAGAAGGATTACATGCAACAAATGGAGACAGCAGATAGACACATGCAATAAGCATTTTTCATATAAATCAACACTAAAACTAAAAATATGTGCAAAATACACGCATACTGCAACTCATAAACTCCAAAATGGGATAGAATAGCCAAGATCATGCCCTGTTCTTCGTTATTTACACAAAAAATGCCCAAGTCTTCAACAACTTAGAATGAGTGACACAGTTTGCCTTTTATAGCAAAACTGTGTACTCAGCAAATTAATTACAAGGTACATCAAAAATTTGCCAGATACAATGCATCAGAGAAAATGGTGCTCAAAATCATCAATGCAGCAGAGGGAGAAAGAGAAGGAGCAGGTGAGATTGGGATTTGGGCCGCCACTCAGGGACTTCCCTCATAAATTAGGTGGTTGACCTGTCAACTCAACCCATACCTCTGCAACTCTGCCATTACTGCTTCACCTACCTGCAGCCTTTGAAAAGTAGCAATGGCGCGCCTCTAGAGTTTCTCCCACCCAAAAACGGTTGCAAACGCTCAGGAGAAAACCCTCGCTGCAGGTTCAAAACGTGGCCATCGATCTAAAACCCAGTCACGGAGATCTACGGCCCCAAAAACTGTAGAAAAGTAGCCCACCAACCGAATCGTGCCACGTAGGCACTTCATGTTTCAATTGCTGACTTTTTCGTAACTCATTACTTGCATCTCAAAAAGGACACGCGGCAGCCTCCGCAACATCAACTATCAGGACAGGTGGCAACCTCCGCAGTCTCCATTGAAACACAAAGAAACACTCCTTGAAACTTATGCAGAAGCTGACATATGTCAAGCTCCGCGTTACCTTGCTAAACTATGTCAAAAGTTTGAAGTGGCCCCCGCAAGTGACAACTGTCGCAACTGGCAACATTTAAAACTAGAGGCACTTTGAAATTGGGGCCCACAAACCATCGCGGCAACCCACATAAGAGAGAAACAGGGGCAAGTCCGCAGAAGCTGACACTTGTCAAGCTTTGCGGCCATCTCTTGAAACATTTGAAACTCTGTGAAACATTGGCGGAAGCCAACACGTGGCAAGCTCCGCGAAGCTTAGAACTTTCAACTGGGGTTGGGGAAGGGTCAAACATAAAAGGCAACATTAACGCCGCATCCACCACGTGTTACCTTCTGCGGCACTTAAGACACTGTTAGGGTTAGCCGACAGAAGATATCAATTAAATGCAAATAAAGATTAAACAGAGAAATGGAAATACACAGAAATAATAACAACGAGAGACAAGTTTAAACGTGGTTCACCCAAACTCGGGCTACATCCACCAAACAGAGAGTCCAATATTATTATCCAGTAAATCAAACTGATTACAATCAGCAATCCCCTACAACTCAATACCACTGCAAAATGCTACAATACAATATCAAAACCCTAACCCTTAGCCACTTTTTATCAAGCTTTTTGTCGGTTACAAAATAGGGTTTTCTTATGTCGGTCAATGAAAAAATTAACTCCCAGTGCATTATGAAATAATAAAAACCATGTGAGGTTTCGGGGGCGTTGCCCCCGAGCCCCCATGAGGGCGCTGCCCCTCGACCCCGCCCTGTCCTAGGGAATGCGATAGGGAATGCGATAGGGGCGCTGCCCCTGGACCTCACAAGGAGCGCTGCCCCTTGACCCCGTCTTAGGGGTGCTGCCCCCAAACCCCCGCAAGGGGCGCTGCCCCTTGACCCCATAGGAATTTGGGGGGAAACCGCGCCAATAAAAGTGGGGTAAATATAACCTCCGAGTCTGATTAGGCTCCATATAACTACAGACACTTCACGGGGACCCACCACCATCCATTATTTGGTGCCGAAGGTAAAAATGAAACAAGATGTGGAGGCTGACACTTGTCACACTCCACAGTCATCCTTTGAGACACATGGCGCCCTCCGCGCTACAACTGAAACTTAAAGAAACTGCCCCCACCGTTCGACACATGGCGCCTTCCGCGCTTAGATGAAACTTTATAAAGGGGCTCTTGAAACTCAGGCGAAGGTTGCCACTTGGCAACATCCGTAGTAGCAACTGTTAACTAGGAACCACCTCGTCTGTGCCAAACTCAGAAACAAAATAGAAACTATCTCAAAAGCTGACACTTGTCGGCTTCCGCAGCAACCCCAAGGGGTATGTGGCATCTTCCGCCCCTACTTGGAAACTTTTTAGAAACTTTGCGGAGAGCGACACGTGGTGCTTTCTGCGCTTCCCCTGAGAAACACTTAGGGTCCTTGAAGCCTTTGGCGAAAACTGTGAAACTCTTAAAGTCTGTTAGGAACACCGGCGGAGGCTGCCACTTGGCACTGTCTGCGGCACTCTTGAAACTTTTAGAAACTACATAGAAACCTTGGCAGAAGCTGACACGTGGCACCTTCCGTGCTCGAGTTGAGACATTAAGGGGCTGCTTCCGCTGTTGACATGTGGCACGCTCCGCGGGAAGCAAAAACAAAGGCGCAGATTCTAAACTAGGGCTTAACACTTGGCAGATCCCGCGGCACTGGCAACAAGAGACCCACCCAGCCACTGATAGAAACATTTAGAAACTGGAAACTGTGGCTCAAAATGCATTCCTAAATGCATGTAACTCATTTTTTAGAGGGTTGATAGGATCTCCCGACCCGCCACTGCCATTTTAACCTGCACACAATTGATTTCTTACATTTTTGATAATTGCAGGGGCCAAAATATTAGAACTTTTTGGATTTTTAGGGAAGAGACCTGACTTGAAACCCCAAACATAAATTATTACTAACACAATGGATTCAAATCCCTCCAAATTGGCCTATAAATACAAGGCCAACCCAAGACATTTCGATCACTTCTTCTTCCATCAAAACTATACCCAAATTCCTCTAAAATCTCTCCATCATGCCATCATAATGCCAAAATTCCTCTATCTTATCATCTCATATCTCTCATATCCATATCCAAATCATCTCAATCCTTAGCCATTATCCTCTATCAAATCATTATTGTGTTGAAGACAAGGAGCAATCCACATTCAAATCAACAACTCTTGGGTAAAGCTAAGAGCTCTTGGGTGCAAGCTCCTCCACCTTATCAAGGAGTGAAGGAGCTTGGAAGGATTTGAAAGGTATAAATTACTCTTTTGTGTTTCTTTTCATCTTATGTTAGTCTTCTAATCTTTTTCATCTTCATTTGGCATGCCCGATGGGACCTAGTGGTCTAAAAAACTAACTTGTTTGCATGTGTTTTAACAATCTTTTTGGCACATAGGACTGTTTAGTACCATATCTTCATGCAGTAGCACCATATCCTTGTGGATTAGTGCAATATCTCTTTGTTTTAGCGCCATATCCCTCTGTATCAATGCTATCTAGAATAGCACCATTGACGCAGTCTTGGGATCTTTTTTTATTATAGCAATAGTTTTCTTTGATCTCTAGGTTCAACAGTTGTTTTGCAGGGTCTCATACACTATCTAACATGGTTTTATTGTAGGTTTTAATGTGTTTGATTATAGTATCTAACATATTTTGAAACACTTGAACTTGACTTATGAATCTTGTGAGCTAACCTCGTTTATTGTTATCAAACCATTGGATTTCCCCATCCTTTGCCTTAGAGCCATCCCCTACCTTAGTGCTATCCACTTCTTTAGTGCCATCCCTATCTGTCCTAGCGCCATCCTCTGCATTAGCACCATCTTTATTATCTTGAACACCATCTTCATCTGCTTTAGCGCCATCTAGCTCTACTTTAGCACTATCGTCTACTTTAGTGCCATCCATCCATCTTTAAGCGCTATCCTTTTCCTCAATGCCATCCTCTATCTACACAATCAACCTCTGTCATTAGTCCATCATCTGTTTTAGTGCTAAACATCTCTATTTTAGTGCTATATCTCTCCGTTTTAGCGTCATTTAACTCTTTTTCAATGCCATATCTCTGTCTGTCAGCGCCATTTTTCTGACAACATTCTAAAGCTTGTGTAGGGTTCTAACATCTTCTTACAAGTATCAGAAATGCATGTCAAAGCATATCTTATTAAACTACTGATATCTTGTGTGCAGATCCATAGCCAAAGCATCTTTTTATCACTAGCTTTTAGGCACACTAAGGTTAAAGTAGGGGAATGAACATTTGTTTGCTTTGTCCTATTCACTTGTAGATGTATGCTCTCTCCTCGCACCTTAGGGTGACCTTGGGGATCAAAAGTCTACTTGTGAACTTTTTTTGATCACTTTTAAGTGTTATCCTGAAGGGGTCACTTTATTGCATATGCTCTCCCCTTACGCTTTGTGCGATCTGGGTGATAAAAAATAAGGGTGATTTCTTCTTAGGAGGCCTACTTGGGGATTTCATCACCCCAAGGGACAACCTCAAGCATGTGTATTGATAGGGTATATCAAAGGGGGGAGAAGAAAACATGTACCTCAATCTAGTTGTGTTGTCATTGGCACAACCTTGGGGCCCCAGGTAAATATAGACAAAAGGTGAAGTAACATTTGTTTACGATTATGTTGCATGCCTTCAATGGACTAGTGTTCATGGTTTGTGCCTCACGTACCCTTGGGCATATAGAGGACTCCCTAGAAGCTTGTTCAATATTAGCTTAAGACCTCTCAACCATATGAGATTGTGATGTACTGGATACCTATAGGGATTGGGAAGTTACTCATCGCACAAGCCACATTGATTTTATCACCAAGTGCAAATGCCCTCTAGAAATGAACATGAATTTCGTGTATGCTCTCCCCTCACAATGTAAGAGCGATCTTGGGTGATAAAAAATGGTTAGCTCCTCCTCATGGGACTTGCATGTCACACCTACAAGCCACTTTCCCGCATCCTCACATCACTAACTTATCATTTCCCAATTAATTAAATAAATCTAATTTATTTAATTAATCTATCCTAAGACGTCTCTAAACATCTACCCTTAGCCATTTACCCCAAATCATCCACTTGTGATAAATTAATTCATCTAATTTATCATTAAACCTTACAGCACTATCCCTCATTAATTAAATAAATATTTTTAATATTTATTTAGTTAATTTATCCATCTCCCTAATCATGATTAATTAGATAAATCATGTTTATTTAATTAATCTACCATATCCTATAGCCTAAGCCTATCCTAGTTGATTAAAAAGCAATTATTTAATTAGCTACCCTAGCCTACATGACCCCTAGACCAAAATTAATTAAATAAATCATATTTAATTAATTTTAATTCTCATTAACCCATTCACTAATTTTCTACAGCTATATTAATTAAGTTAATCACTTGATTAACTTGGTCAAACCTTGCTTAACCCATCCTCCCACACACTTTGACTAAAAATTATTTTTTTATTCAAAAGGTCACATGACCCTTCCAACTCACCTTTCTATTTTCATGTTAAAACATCTTCCATGAAATTATCTTACAAATGTAAGGCCCCAAAAATGTGCATGTGTCACGTGATACACACCCCTCAATAAAACTTATTTTTTTATTCAAACACCCCCCCCCCCCAAAAAAAAATAAAAAACTAATTCATTGACAAGTCCACATCATTGAAGAAGTTAATGATGGCGTCTGTCTAGGAGTACGCAGGTATGGAGGCTCGCGACCTGTAACAGGCTACGGCTTCCCCTCTTTGTCCTTTCTTTGCTCTTTCATGTGGTCAGGTCTATTCTTTGTGAGGCATTTGCTGTTGGGGGGTTTGTTCATGCTTTGGGGGGGGGGTTCTTTTTTTATTATTTATTTACTGTTTTTCTTTGCTGCTATGCGTGTGGTTGGTTTTCTACTGTCTCTAGTGGTTGCATCTTTAATCTGGGGACTGGGTGTCTTCTTGGAGGTGCATGCATCGATTGGAAATGCCGATCTTGGTTCTTCCCTTCCTAGAGGGAGTCAAAGTTTCATGAATATGGGTAACCCCGGTGAGGGTTTCGTGAAGAACTGTGGTTTCTAATTACAAAAGATTAATGGGTGTTTGGAGAGATCAAAGGAAAGGCCAGTGCTTGTGATACAACCTACCTCTATAGCAGAGGATGTCAAGTACTACAACAATCATGTTTTGATTTGCAAGTTCATGGGGATGCAGACTTCACTTCCCTTTCTTGATTCTTGGATCCACAAAACTTGGAACCCTAAAGGTGATTTTGATATCTTGTTGGCTGCCAACAATTTCTTCATGGTGGATTTTTCTTGTACTGCTGATAAAAATCGAGGCTTCGAGGGTGGACCATATTTTTACAATCAGGTGGGTTTATTCATTAAACCATGGCACATGGGATTCAACTCCACTTAGGATCTCCCTTCACACATTCCAGTTTGGGTACGTCTCTCTCCTTTGCCTCTGGAGTGCTGGCGAAGTGATATTTTGTAAATGATTTCTCTCCTACTCAGTAAACCTATTGGTCCCACTCAACAAACTTTGAATAAAAGGGTTCTTTCTTATGCGTGTGTTTGCATTTAAATTGATTTGAACAACCCATTTCCGGATTTAGTGGCAATGAGCATTGGGGAAATTTCTTGGATCCAACAATTAGATTATGAGGCATTACCTTCTCGATGCCAATTATGCCATGAGTATGGCCACCTCTAGTGAATGTGTCCCAAAGCTTCTAATACTGCTGGCTCAGATAATGCTTCTCATTAGTCTGAATCAAAGATGGATAAGGGTAAGTCCCCCATGTAGGGGGGGAGGCAGATAAGGATGGTTTTGTGCCTGTTAAACCTCACAATAGGAATAGAGGCCAGAAGAGGACCATCAAGGATAGGCAGGAAGAGGAATCTCTCAATAGGTTTGAAGCATTAGAGGGTCTGGTTCAGGAAGAATGGGCCCCCTTCGACATGCAAATTGCACATAGTTCTATTGATGAGAAGTGCTTAGTGGATCAGCCAAATGTTATTTCCAGTATGACCCCAGTAGGGGGTCAAATGGACTAGATGGATGTTGAACTCCCTACCTTAGTCCTTGGGTGTGGGGGATTAGGTATATCATCAGACATAAATATGGTATCTTTTCCTCATGATTTTGGGATCATCATTGAGAAGGCTACTAAGGAGTCTGGTAAAGCAAGACTATTTCTCCTGCTTCGGGTCTTCAGCAAAAACCCCTCAAAAAGGGGGTTCTGGAGAAGCCTCTTAAAGTAGGAAGGAAGAAGGATCAGGAAAAGGTCAAGTTGATTGGGGAGACATTGGTTGAGTCTGGCTTGGAGAGGACTATTGATTCTCACTTCTCCCAACTGCAGAGATGATTGTGCTATCTTGGAATGGAAAAGATATGAATAGCATCCCTAGATAAAAGGCTATTCGAGAGTTGATTCATGTTCACTCTCCTGATTTGGTTTTGCTCTAGGAGACTAAGTTGTCCATTGATAGTATGTTGAATTTGGTTCCTAAGATATGGGGTAGAGGTCTTTGTCAATGTGTTGGGGTGTTGGGAAGGTCACGGGGTCTTGCTTGCTTATGGGACCTACACAAAGTTATTCCCCTACAGTGGATTTCTGACAGATACTCTATTTTCCTTGTTGCTTCTAGTTTGGATTTATGTGAGAGAATTCTTCTTTCTAATGTTTATGCTCCTACGGATCTTCCTAGTAAGATTCACTTGTGGTCTCAAATTAGATTCTTGTATTCTTTGGAGCCCTTTCTCCCTTGGATTATTGTAGGTGATTTTAATGCGATCTTGTCTCTAGATCAGAAAAGGGGTGGGACTTTCCATATAGACCCCTCCTCGGACCTCATGAGGGACAATGTGGTCTCTATGAATCTGGTGGATATTAAACCTTTAAATGGGGTTTTTACTTGGAATAATAGGAGGATTGGGGATGCTGCCATTTCTGAAAGGTTAGATAGGTTCCTGGTGTCTAGGTTTTAGGTTGGTGACAGATGGATGACTAGTTCTGAGATTTTGGACTGGTGGGGCTTAGATCATTGACCAATTAAACTCTCTGCTTGTTTGGCTAGGTCTTCTAAAGATACTCTTTTAAATTCTAATTTATGTGGATTTCGGATGCATCTCTCCATGACCTAATCCCTGGGTGGTGGAGGGATGGAAAGCCAGCTTTTAGTACAGCTATGTACTCCTTTGCAAAGAGGCTATAGTATGTTGATGGGTTGAATTCTTGACTTCTTTTTATGCTATTTTTATATGTTTTTAAAACCTTATCATATGATCCTACAGATACTTTACAAACATCACCATTACTATATGTTGTTTCTCATATACTTTTCAAAGACTTTAAACCTATGTTGATAATATGGAATATGGTGGTGATATTATCAAGTGGATGACTTAAAATATAAGTATGCATGTAATATAGATAGAATTCTATAGTTTAATGTGAAATCTATTTTGTGTGCATATGTTTGGATGTTAGAATTAGTCCAGACAATTGAGAGGGGGGGGTGAATCAGTTGTCACACAAATTTAATCTTTTCTACCTTTAATCTTCTTTCACAACTTATAATCAGATTAATGATATAAACATTAAAGCATGAATCAACAATACATGCGCAGAAATGAATTGAATGCACATAAACTAGAATTTTTACATGGAAACCAGGTTAAGGGAAAACCACGGTGGGGGTTAACCCACAAGATTCATACCCTGTTAAAAATACTTAAAAGAAAATGGGAAGGCACTTGCCTTCAGGCGTATTGCCCAGAGCTCACTGCCTACAGAATTTATGTTTAACACAAAAGGAATTTAATTGATAAATGGCATCTTCTTCATGCTTGGTTTAGTCTCATTGAATGCTCACAAAAATTTTGCTCTACCCCCAAACTCGTATTTACTAACTCTTCACTCTATACTGCTCTTGTTCTTTTGCTCCTCCTCTTCTCTGCTCTGCTTATGATCCTTTCTTTAGATTTTATTATTTTCGCACAAGGATAATTTTCTACGACTCAACTACACTCATTTATATGTTTCATCAACCTTGTAACAAACATCAAGGTCGGCACCCCAAACATTTGACTTAATGTGAATCACAAAGCTATCAACTAAACATGACTGGGACTCAAATCTTCTCAATCAACACACCACACTCCATAGAATTGTTCTTAGATCATCCGCAACATGCTTGAATCATCCAGTCGGCCAGGACTAGGAAGAACAACATCAATGAAGAATTCTTCAACAACAAGCTCAATCTTCAATACGGACCTCCAACATAGTAGGTACATGATCCAGAGACTTCCACAATGACATTGAATTCAACAATAAAATCCACACTACTCCAAATCATCAGAATCACTTGCATCTTCATCCAATACCTCAAGAACACTGTCTATCATGACTGTCACACTAGAAATATTGCTTGCAAACCTCTGAACTACAAACCACTTGAGTTGAGGATACACATTGACTTCAAAAACATGCCTCTAAATCTGTAGATCATTATTTTACATTTCTAGAATAATCCGGACCACTTTCCTATCACTCTGTCTCTTCTGAATACTACAAAACCAGTTCTACTCAGATGGCCATACCTTTTTCAAATCTGCATGTGGACCTCTCAAATCTTAACTAGAGCTTCTTAAGACAATCCTTGATATAGCCATATGGTCCACATACATTGATCTTCATTAATTGTCTCAATATTCTGGTCTCCTCAATCAGGCAACAAAATAGGATACAGTTGACACCAATCACAACAAGGATATGTTGACATCAATGACAACACATCATAGGCACATATTTGGAACAATCTCCCCCTTTGTCATTGATGGTAACATGTGATGTGAAAAACTGATTCAACCATCAAGACAAGATCTTCTCCCCCTTTCTCTTTTCACTTTTGCAACAACTTTCTTCACTACTGCCCCTTTCATCAGCAACTAGTTTTTCACATGACTTCTCTCCCCCTTTGACATCAATGGAAAAGGGCACATATTTGCAATCTTTTCTCCCCCTTTGTTCTAGACTGATCTTCAATAATTTGCATACTGACTACTCCCCCTGAGTAGTATCTCCTTAACATCAATCTAGATCACAAGATGTGATTGTGAATTCCACTGGACTGATGCACTCTAGTCCATCTTAGTTCTAATTAGGAGGGGTAATAACCCCTAGCTTCTCTCTGAGATACTCAAAAGTATCTTTAGGAAAAGGCTTGGTAAATATGTCTACAATTTGATCCTTTGAAGAAACAAACTCCAATCTGACTTCATTCTCATTAACCTTTTCTCTCAAAAAGTGAAACTTAATGGATATATGCTTTGTCTTAGAATGTAACACCAGATTCTTGAAGATGTTAATTGCACTTGAATTATCACATCAGATTGTAACAGGCTCCTCAAACACAATTTTGATGTCCTTCAACATTTGCTTCATCAACAAGACTTGAGTGCAATTACCTGCTACTGCTATATATTCTGCCTCTGCTCAACCAAGAAACCAATCTCCTTCCCAAGAAGAAAGCACCACCACTAGTGCTTTTCTTGTCATCTACATCTCCTACCCAGTCAGCATCTATATATACTTGAAGAGTGAATTCATTATCCTTCGGATACCACAACCCATAATCAAGTGTTCCTTTGAGATATCTAAAAATTCTTTTGACTGCTACAACATGGGATTCTCTAGGATCATCTTGAAATCTAGCAACAAGTCCAACTACATTCATGATGTTAGGTTTGGTCTGAGTCAGATAGAGTAGTCCTCCAATCATTGATCTATACCTTTTCAAATTTGCCTTAGGGGGAGTCATCATCTTTACTCAACTCGCATCCGGTTACCATAGGAGTACTAACTAGTTTTGAATCCTCCATTCCAAACTTTTTCAACAATTCTCTCACATATTTAGACTAAGATATGAAGATACCTTTATCTGACCAAGTGATTTGTAGACCTAAGAAGAAATTCATCTCACCAAACATGGACATCTCAAATTCACTTTGCATCTGATCAGAAAATTTCTTACACATGTTTCTATTTCCACGAAAAAATGATATCATCAACAAATACCTCAACAATCAGGATGTGCTCATGATCAATCTTGAAGTAAAGATTGATGTCAGCAGTGCCTTTGCTAAATCCTAGTTTTAGCAGATACTTATCTAATCTTGCATACCAAGCTCTTGGGGCTTGTTTGAGTCCATACAATGCTTTTCTCAATCTACAAACCATATCTCCTTGATTGGACAACTGAAATCCTTCTAGTTTCTCAATGTATACTTCTTCCTCTAACTCTCCATTCAAGAATGTTGACTTGACATCCATCTGGTAAACTTTGAAATCTTTGAAAGCAGAAAATGCAAGAAATAGTCTGACTGCTTCTATTCTTGCCACTAGAGAAAAAGTTTCTTCAAAATCAATTCCTTCCACTTGAGAATATCCTTTACATACCAACCTTGCTTTGTTTATTACAACTTCACCATCTTCATTTAGCTTATTTTGGAAGACCCATTTATTTCCAATCACATTTTTGTCCTCAAGTCTAGGAACAAGATCCCAAGTGTGATTCTTTTCAATTTGCATTAATTCTTCTTCCATTGCTTTTACCCAATTTTCATCATTGCAAGCTTCACTTACTGATTTTGGTTCAATCTTAGAAATCAAACAGATCTCCTCTTGTTCTTCAGCAATTCTTCTCCTAGTTCAAACACCTCTATTTCTATCTCCTATAATCTAATCTTTAGGATGATTCAACCTTACATACCTGGGAGTTTTGGGAATTGTTTGAACTTCTATTTCTTGAGTTTTTTCCTCTACATCTACACTAACTTCTTGAGTTTTTGGATTCTCTAGATCAGTCTGAGTTTGGGTTTGAACTTGCCTTCCTTGAATTTGACTTTCATCTTGATCATCTGGATCATATCCACATGACTTGGATTGTCCTTCTTTGCTCTCATCAACTCTGACATTAGCACTTTCAACAATCTTTTTCAACCTCTTGTTAAAGCACCGATATGCCTTGCTTTGAGTAGAGTAACCCAAAAATATTCCTTCATCACTTCTTGTATCAAACTTGCCTAGATCCTCATCTCTTTTGATATAAAATTTACTACCAAAAACTCTGAAATATCTCATGGTAGGAGGATGACCAAACCATAGTTCATAAGGTGTCTTACCAGAATTGCCTTTGATCTGCACTTAGTTAAGAGTGTAGACATCAGTACTCACAGATTCTCTCCAATAGACTTGTGGAACATTTTCTTCCATCATCATGGTCCTAGCTGTTAGACTTAGGACACACAACTGAGAGGGGGGGTGAATCAGTTGTGCAACACTTTCTCTTATTTACACACTTAAATCCTCTTAGTGATTAGCAGTGTATTAAACATAAAACATAATGCATTCAAATCAAAAGCAGAAACTCATCAACACATAAGACACCAAGATTTTGACATGGAAAACCTAATTAAGGGAAAAAACCACGGGGTGATTAACCCAAAAAGTATTCTCTGTTAGAAGAATAGAAAGAACAAAATGGCACATGCCAATTAGGGCTTACTATCTGAGCACACTGCTCACAAGAGGCTCACTACCTACAAGAGACACACTGTCTACAAAGAAATAAGTATCACATACATGAACTGGAGAATAACATCTTCACCATGCTTGAATCAGTTCCATTAAGGTCAATACTTCTGCTCTTCCTTTTGCTCTCTTCTTCGCTACCACATACACATCTCCACAAGTCCACACTCCAAATGACATCGCAATCCCCTATTTATACAAGACATCAACTTAGGAATGATCATCTAAGTCAGCAAACAACCACAATAACATCCGCAAGATGTATAACTCATCCGGTCAGCCTATTTTAAGAAGAACACCATTATTCGGAAGTTGTTCTTCAAAAGCAAACTCTAACTTTAATGCAGACCACCAACATGAACTGGACATGACCCAAAGATTACCACAAGCTTGCCTGAAACACTAAGAACATCTATACTTCATCTGCTTACTTAAAATCATCTCTCCTTCATCTGGAACCTCAAGAACACAATCTGTCACTACTGTCATAAAGGAATACATGCGTCCGGACCTTCAAACCATGAACCAATCTAGATAAAACTCAAAGAGACCTCCTTAACACTCCCTTAAATCCGCAGAATAGGAAACTTCATTTCTGGATCTCACCAGACCTTTCTTGTTACACATTGTCACGTCTGAACACCTACCGGAACTGGTTTTACTTGAGCAGCCACAACTTCTTCATATCTTCATGCAGACCTTTGAAATCTCCACCGGATCACCTACAGACACATATATACAAACCCTTTAATCTACATCCTCTGATCATCATCCTATCTTGGACTTGTACCTTACTATCACCATGTTCTTGATTGAGACTAATTTTATCAATATCCTCAGCTCACAACTCATCCAATCCTTATCATTAATGCAACAGGAGTATGTTGACATTAATGATAACACCGGTTAGGCCCATACTTGTAACACTAGCAAATTCTTGAATGGTCCAGTTCTTTCTTTCCAAAACTCCATTCTACTGAGGAGTACTAGGAGCAGATAACTGTCTTTTTATTCCTTGCTTCTCATAAAATGTATCAAGCTCACTAGAGGTAAACTCTCCACCTCTGTCGGATCTCAGACACTTTATCTTCACACCAATCTCATTTTCCACCATGACCTTGAAAACTTTGAATTTGTCGAGAGCTTCTAATTTTTCTTTCAAGAAGGTTACCCACATCATTCAGGCGTAATCATCAATTAGTAACATAAAATATCTGTCTCCTTGTACACTCCTAATTTTGGTAGGACCACAAGGATCAGTATGCACAAGTTCTAATCATCCACTTGAAGATTGTTCTTTACTCTTGAATGAAGTTCTGCTCTATTTACCCAATTGGCATTCTCTACATGTGCTATTAGGTTTCACAAGTTTTGGAAGATCTCTTACAACCAGAGTAGAACTTATCTTGACAATGTTATCAAAATTCACATGACACATTCTCCTATGCCATAACCAACTCTGATCAATCTGAGCAATCAAGAAACTCATACCAGAACTAATTAAATGAAAGATGTTACCTCTAGTCTGAGTACTAGATGCAACTTTAGTTCGAGAGCATTCAAAGATTCTGCATTTTCCATCCTTGAATCAGAGATCATAGCCCTTGTCAACCAACTATCCAACACTGAGAAGATTATGCTTTAGACCTTCCACATATAGAACATCATTTGTGTTATTCTTACCATCAAGTGAGATGGATCCTCTGCCATGGATTCTACCAACTGAGTTGTCTCCAAATTTCACAATTCCACCTTCATATTTTTCAAAGCTTACAAACTTACTTTTATCACCAGTCATATGATGAGAGCATCCACTATCAATCACCCATTCATCTTTTTCAACAACCTGAGCAGCCAAGGCACTTTCCACATTTGCACAGCTAGCAGATTTAGTAGACACCAGATCTTCTTCTTTGATAGCAATGAACACCTAATCATCTTCAGTAGAATCTCCATGATCAGATTCATCATCTGTGACTCCTTCTCTAGCTTCTTGGACATAGTAACATTTCTTTTGACCTTTATATCTATTAGGGTTTGGTTTTGAAAACCTTTCCGGACATCTTAAGGTAAAATGACCAATCTTATTACAAGTAAAACATTTGAATGGCAACTTTCCTTCATACTTACCTAATCCTCTTGGCATCCGTTTGGCAATAAGAGCTTCAAGTTTTGTAGTTTCAATTTCATCATCTTCAAGATCCTTCCTTGCCTTTGTAAACCTATTTGACCTTCCTGAAGAACTTTGACTTGGATCATATCTTTGTTTTCCATATACACTAGCCTTAAATGCAGATTTAGACTTAGGAAGAGAATCACCAAACTCACTCATTTCGAATGCTGAAAGCTTACCAACTAATTGATCCCTTGTAATAGTTGTCACAGTCTTGATTTCTTCAATGACAGTAAGTTTATGCTTGTATGCTGCAGGTAAAGATCTGAGTACTTTGGCAACAATCTCTGATTCTTCCAATACTCCACTAGCATTCCTGATACCGGCCACAAGTTCATTCACTTTTTGCATGTAGGATGTAATGTTTTCATCTTCACTCATTACCAACTTTTCATATTTACCCTTCAGGCTTTATCGCTTGGCACATTTGACATATTTGTTACCTTCTTACAGATTTTCCAAATTCTTCCAGATTTCATGAGCAGTTTTCAAATCCAGGACATTTGCCAATTCTATATCAGTCAGGGCACTCAACAAAGCTTCTTTGGCTTGAATATTGTGTTTAGCATATCTGATTTCATCTAAAGTTGTAGGGCCATTGTTCAGAATCTTATACACATTCTTAGTTATCGACCAAAAGACATCACCCATGCATTCCAAATAACATTGCACACACACCTTCCAAAGGGAGTAATTTGTTCCATCAAACCTTGGACTTTCCTTCTTGTAAGTTGACATCTTGGATCTTCTCAAGCGGTCAAGCTTCTTTTAGAGGAACTGGCTCTGATACCAATTGTTGGAATTAGTCCGGACAACTGAGAGCGGGGTGAATCAGTTGTCACACAAATTTAATCTTTTCTACCTTTAATCTTCTTTCACAACTTATAATCAGATTAATGATATAAACATTAAAGCATGAATCAACAATACATGAGAAGAAACGAATTGAACACACATAACACCATAATTTTTACGTGGAAACTCGGTTAAGGGAAAACCACGGTGGGGGTTAACCCACAAGATTCGTACCCTATTAAAAGTACTTAAAAGAAAATGGGAAGGCACTTGCCTTTAGGTACATTGCCCAAAGCTCAGTACCTACAGAATTTATGTTTAACACAAAAAGAATTTAACTAATAAATGGCATCTTCTTCATGCCTAGTTTAGTCTCATTGAATGCTCACAAAACTTATGCTCTACCCCCAAACTCTTCTTTACTAACTCTTCATTCTATACTACTCTTGTTCTTCTGCTCCTCCTCTTCTTTCCTCTGCTTCTGATCCTTTCTTTAAATTTTATTATTTTCTCACAAGGATAATTTTCCATGACTCAACTGCACTCTTTTATATGCTTCATCAACCTTGGAACAAACATCAAGGTCAGCACTCCAAACATCTGACTTAATGCGAATCACAAAGCTATCACCCAAACATGACTGAGACTCAAATCTTCCTCGATCAACATGCCACACTCCATAGAATTATTCTTAGATCATTCGCAACATGCTTGAATCATCCGGTCGGCTAGTACTAGGAAGAACAACAACATTAAGGAAGAATTCTTCAACAACGAGCTCAATCTTCAATGCAGAACTCCAACACAATAGGCACATGATCTAGAGACTTCCACAAGCACATTGAATTCAACAATAACATCCACACTACTCCAAATCATTAGAATCACTTGCATCTTCATCTGGTACCTCAAGAACACTGTCTTTCATGACTGTCACACTAGAAAGATTGCTTGTGGACCTCCAAACCATGAACCAATTGAGTTGAGGATACACACTAACTTCCAAAACATGCCTCTAAGTTCGCAGATCATCATTTTACATTTTTGGAATAATCCGGACCACTTTCCTGTCACTCTATCTCTTCTGAATACTACAAAATCAGTTCTACTCAGATGGCCATACCTTTTTCAAATCTTCATGCAGACCTCTCAAATCTTAACTAGAGCTTCTTCATACAATCCTCTATATAGCCATATGATCCACATACATTGATCTTCATTAATTGTCTCAATATTCCAGTCTCCACAATTAGGCAACAAAATAGGACACAATTGACACCAATGACAACAAGGATATGTTGACATCAGTGACAACACATCATAGGCACATATTTGCAACATTGGAGATTTAATCTTGTGTAGCAAGGACGTGGCATCAAGGAAAGAGCAATTGCAATGAGTTGCAGGACAGGGGAATTAAGTGAAGTGGAGTTTGAACGCTGAAAGTGAAGACTGATCCAGAGGATGAATCTGTATCATCATGGATTAGAATAAATGCAAGAAAGAAGACTTGTTCTAAATGCAGTCTATGAGTGGTTTTTCATACAAACCATTTCATGAGAGTTCTTGTTTGAATACCTCTTTTCATCTTTTGATCAGTTAGATTAATAAATCAATCATGATACCTGTATCCTAGTATCTAGGGTTGGATTGATTGAGATTAGTTAGTAGTTGCATAAAACTCTCCCATTTTTGTATAAGTTAGAGGGATGAGTTAGTTGCTTTTACTTTCCTATTGTAGACACCCAAATTTGTCCTAACTTTGTTCATGTCTAGCAACACCTTGTCAAAAACATCACTTAGACATCATGTAGCATTTTGTCCTAAATCCCACTCTTAACCCCACTTATTTCATTAGCCAATTAATTAAATAAATTTTATTTATTTAATTAAAATCCCATTCAATCCCATCCTTATCCTACTTAGCCAATTAATTAAATAAATTTTATTTATTTAATTAATTTCCACATCATATCCCAAACCTATCCTAATCCCACTATCCAATTAATTAAATAAATTTTATTTATTTAATTAATATCCAACTCATATCCCAACTAATTCAAATATTTTATTTGAATTAAGTTCTCATCATAAGCCAACTTTCCAATTAATTAAATAAATTTTATTTATTTAATTAATTTATTTTATCATTTAGCCGACATGTGTGCCTCTTTCATTTAAAAAGATAAGTGATACTACAGCCTTTTATTTAATATCTTTTATATGTAGTACTTTTTATGTACACAAGCACACATGAGCCCTATTCTCCTTGACACTTGTCAAATGACTACAACTCCCTTGAAGAGTGGGATAACCGAATCAATCCTAGCCGTCCACATCAATCATTTAGCTTTTTAATCTCAACCATCCATTTGAACCAAGCCTTTCCTATAAGTCAAACCCCTCACAAGCCATTAGCATGCATTAAGCCTCAAGTACCATTATTCTGCCAAATTTTCTAAAATGCATTGATCCTCAAGTATCTACATGCTGTCAAAATATCAATAGAGCCTTTGCATCCTTCATCTATCATTCATTCTAGCATCTTCATCTTAATGTTATGCTGCAGAAGTGAGCACCCAACATTCCTCCAACAATAATCCTTCAAAATCTTGCATGCTCATGCGAGGTGGAGAAGAGCAATGGAGATAAATCAAGCATAGCGTGGAGATCAGTTTGCATTTACATTTGTTATTTTGATTTCCATGTTGTCTTGTGCTTCATTGTGCATTGCTAGGGTTTTATCATTGTTGTTTATTCATTTGCCCTAATTTACAATTTTACCCTGACTACATTTGGCACGCCAGGTGGGACACACTTCGCTTGATCTTTTTTGCAGGTTTATGCACTTTGATTTGTAGGTTGAAGATATGTTATATTGCTGATTTTTTTTATTTAGGACCAGATCTGTTACAGAGGGTTTTTTGTTTTACATAGGTCCTAGAAAAAAGAGATCTTAGATTCGTTGGAAAGAGGACTTCGAGAGCTTTCTGAAAAGTGGTTACATTAAAGATTTGGCTCAGTATTCAAAGAGTTATGACGATTTGAAGTTGACTCTGCGATTCTAATTTTTTAGAAATTTTTGACGCGTGACTTTTAGAAAAAAAAAATCATATCTTTCAATCTAGCTAACCAAATCACATTCTATTTTTTGCAGGTGGTTAGAAATATTTAAATCTATTTTTCTATATCATTATTTTTCAGATCTATAGTACAAATGGATTTTTTGTCAAAAAAATAATTCTTTTCAAACCTTAGTTTATGATAATAGCTTTCTTCTATGCAAGTTTACTTGTTTCTTTTTGGAATTGGTGACTTGTAGGTGCATCTAAGGAGCTGGAGTAGTATTGGCATCAACATCTACAGCAATTTGGATAGCAAAATAATCAGGTGCACTCATTCTAATCTTTCATCTTAATCATTGTTTGAATCACACATTTTGATTTTGGGCATAAAATAAACAATTGTTTGCAAATTCACATCAAAAAATTGGGCTAAAACAAACCATTGTCTTTCATCACATTTGGATTTGGGTTTTAAAACAAACAAGTGCTTGCATTGTCTTCCACACATTGAATGTCTAAGGTTAATGAACCCCATGCGAGTGTGACCAAGTAAATGTGTATGCTCTCTCCTCGCGTCCCGACACGAACTTGGAGATCAAAAACATTTACTTGTGTTGCTTTTGTTTAGCCTTAGAGAGGCCTGCCTTGGTATCCACCCCAAGGGAACGACCTCAAGCGGTACTTTCATCCAGTCCGCTATAAAAATCAGAGGATAAGGCGAAAGCCAAGTCTAACCAGTATTAGCGCTCACCATACAGTGCTAACTTGAAAGGAGGTGTACCTTTGTGTATATTAAAACTCCTAGTAGGGTTAGTTAAAGTCTTAAGTGGCTTGCTGGATGCTCGTGGGGTGCCGGTCCCCCAGATTTTCATTAGAACCTCCTTGTGATAGTGGCCTTGCCTTAACTAGGACTTGTTGAGTTGAATTGTCTTCACGTGCTTACTTAACCATCATCACATTCTTTCAAACTAACAACTTACTTATGTGTCTTGCATGAGTGATTCATGTGTATATGCATAATCATTTGTTTGAATATTGCCACATCAAGCTCTAAACACCCAAACAAATAAAGACAAGTCATCCTACACATTCTTCCAATAACATTTAAACCTAATCACTTTCATCCCAAACATAGCCAAGTCATCCAAACAAGCCATATCATCATCCAAATCCCTAAACAAGCACTTGCTAAAAGGACTTAAGGCAAACACTTGGGTGACAACATGTCTACACTAGAAGACCCAACAATCAAATTCCAAAGATTCCTCCAAAATATTTATCAAGGATCACAACCCCTAAACCAAGATGCCATTGAAATATTACAATTCTTCATCCAAAGAGCTCAACCCCACGCAAGCCAATCACCTCAACTGCAACACTTCATAGCCCAAGTCCAACACCTTTTAGCCACTAGCCAATCTCGACAAGTACAACAATCCTTAGCCACTCCATACCAACCTAATCCACCTCATAGCCACATGTCATATCCATCCACTTCCTATCAACAAATTCCACATCAATCCTATGTGTCATCCATCCAACCTAATCCATACACATCAACCTATGCCACATCAACATATCAACCTCCATCTCAACATTATCCAATCCCTCACGCCAACATTCCAATGCACTACCAAGCCCATCCACAAAGCAATCAAGTGATATTACAAGAACAACATGCAAGTCCCAATGGCGTTTTGTATATAAATCAAGTGAGCCCAAGTCAACCTTGGCAACAAGATGAAATGCCCTCAACTTCATATCAATCCCAAGATATTTTGTCTACATATCCTACAATTTCACCCAACCTTCAAGACTATCAATGGCCTCCACAACAAGCACAAGTGAGCCCAAGTCCACCTTTGCAACAAGAAGCACATCCAAGTCCAAGTGGTCCCTTGTACATAAATCAAAGCCCAATTTATCCTATGCAAGATCTAATAACCTTTGACAAGGGAGATACCAATCTAGAGTGGCCACCATCATGCAATCCCATGCCAACACATAAGCCTAAAAGTCCTATCCCAACACCACCATGTGATCCCATTCGTAGTCCATTAATCCCTCTACCTTCCAAACCACCAAGCCCTCCATTACCTTCATCACTATGTCATTCTAATCCTTCACCAAAGGATGCGACTGAGAGAGTTTTACAAAGGATGCTTGAAGCAAAATTTATTGAACTTCCCGAAGTCAAACCATGTGAAGAAAGTCCATATGATGAATATGATTATTGTGCATACCATAGGACCAAAGGCCATAATACAAATCAATGCCCAATATTTGTCCCAATTGTTTACAAGGTGTACCTACCAATAATGGGAAATCATGCCACATCATCCCAATCACGTGTGTCACCCTCATCTAGTCCAAATCCTAATCCACCCAATCCAATTAGCCCTCAACCTAATCCTAATTATAAGCCTACAACACCATCTACCCTTATCATCCATCCATTATATTTCCCATCTACACATACCCTTGTGAAGGATGTGATCCATTGGCTACTAGCTAGGAATAAACTACCTCCATGTCAAACACCCATTCATGAGCCTACGAAAGAACTTCCAAAGGTCATAATCCCATCATGTGGTCCACCTATCCTTGAGCCTATCCAAGAGCCTTCCATTAACACACCTAGCCCTTCTAGCCCATCATGTGACCTACAAGCCATCAAGCCTATTTGTGAATCTTCTATTATGAATCCAAGTCAAGAGTCATCATGTTCTCATATTGTTGACCAAGAGCCTATCCAAGAGCCTTCCAATTCCATTCATGCAACCCAAGAGGTATGTCAAAGGTTTAATCCTAAACATGTGGAAACATTAAGCCCTAGTCCAACTCAAGATCAAAACACTTTCATGCAACCTATCCATAATATCTACCTTCTTTATGATCAAGATGATACCTATGCAGAAGCTATCCATGAGCACCTTGATCCTATCCATAATCCTATATCCATCCATGAGCAAGATATCCAAATTGCTCCTTGTCATATGCCATCTAGCCCTATCCATAATGAGCAAACATCCACTTGTCATGATGAGACACTTGTCCCCCAAGTAAGCATAAAAGATCAAACAAATAACTTGGATCTTAGTGAACACAATGCTAATCGAGATCCTAATGATCCTCCCTCCACATCTACCATCGATCCCACTTCAAGTTCACCATCATGTCCTATTGGTTTTACCACCCTTATACATGAATGTTCTTCCTTAGGACAAAAACAACCTCTATCCACTTCACCTTCTCCATCCAATAATGAGCTCAAGTCTAATGTTCAAAGCACACCAAGTCCTATAGTCCATCGCATACTCCAAAACATGAACTACAAAGGCAAAGGCCTAGGCCTTTATGAACAAGGTATTTTGGAGCCAAACCATGTCAAAGTTCCTCCATGCTCATATGGCCTTGGATACACACCCCAAGGTAAACAAGGCCAAGATTTTGGTAATCCCTTCATGCATCCTAAACCTACCACTTTCCATCGTACCCCCCATCATCTACCCAAGACATATGTAACCATTCTACCTCCATCATCCTATAAATGTCAAAAGCATGTGACCATACACCTTCTGCCATCCACTTTGCTACCACTTTTACCAACTCCAAATATCCCTCCATCCACCTTGCCACCATTTCTTCCAACACCTAACATACCTATCATTCATAAGTATCCTTACATCCCTAATCATGACCAACAAAAGCACACATTGTTTAAGCATAAAGCTTCCAATCATTCCATCCACTCCACCCACCCCACGGGATTCAAAAGAAAAAATTTTAATGCCTCTACCTATAAAGCTAAAAGTCCTACCAAAAATCCTAAGGACTCTCATGCCTTAGGGCACAAACATGAAAAATCAATGCAAAGAACCAAAGTAACGCAATCCAAAAAGCCATCTAAATCCTTACCTCCAAAAGCAAAGCCCAAAAGCAAAATGGTTTGGGTTCCTAAGAAAATAGCTAGCGAAGTGAATGAGGCATCCTTATCCACATCTCAAGAATCCCAACCACCTATATCCATCCAAAAGCCTACTTCATTCCAAAACTTCCATTCCCTTCAAAAATCTCACAAGCAAAGTAAAAGCAATAAAAATACTAAATCTATGTGGGTTCCTAAATCACTTCATCAACCATCTCTTAAGAAAATATCTCCATTGCTTCCTACACCACCATCCAATCACAAGCTTCAATGTTTAACATGGTGTGTGCAACCATTGGTCATGGTTCCCTTCCACTCCGCAGCACCTCCACATAACTACATCTCCCCATCTTCCATCCATTATCCTACATATCTCCCCCATGCTATCCCTATGGTCCATGCTTTTGCATAAGCCTTTTATCCATCCATCCTTGCATGAACCTTTCATAATTCCACATTATAATCCATTATCTACCTAATCCATCTCCCATCCACGCAATCCCTTATCAACATCTATGAGCATAATAACATGGTCCATGCGAAGACATCATCAATCTCTAAAGGGACTACCAACATTCATAGCACTAGACACTTGAGTCCCTCCTATCCATTACCATGGTGAAAACCTGGCAAACAGGCACCATGTGTAATTGTTAACCCATCTAAAAGCAAAAAAGCAAAAAAAATAAAAAATAAAAAAAGTAAAGAGAAATCCCTTCGTCCAACGGTGAAAACTTGGTAAACAGGTGCCTTGGATAAGTACCATGATGAAAACCTGGCAAACAGGCGTCATGTGTAGGTTGATCTTCTATGTCACTTACACTTGGGGGCACATTGTCTCATCCAACCTATCCATTTCCAAACTTTTACCATACCATCCTACCATCCTTAGCCATTACATAAACATGCCTATCCTACTGAACCCATTTATCCATCCTCCTGCCTTTCGATTTTGCTAAAGACATAGGGGCAAAATGTTGAAACATGTTTGGATATCTCTTGGCATACCTTCTTTCAAACCAAATCCTATACATTGACCATTTATCCATCTTATCCAAACCAATCCATCATGTCATCCCTTGGTTATAAACTTTGTCATGCAAAATCCTAAGCATTACCACCTAGAATGGGGCAAGTTCTTCCGATGCAACATAGCCTTTGGAGATCACATCCTAGCTCCTTTATGATCCATCCACTATGGTGTATCCTTATCATGAGCTTTCCACTATAGCCTACCTATTCGTTTATCATGGGGCATGCATCCATCCCTTATATGACCTATCCTCTTATTTATCCATCTATCATGAGTCCTCTATCCCATTTACTATCATCCATCCAATCCCATTCATCCATCCTTTCACCTAGAATTGGTCTTCCCTTGTCATTGGTATCTAGCACAAAGGCTACCCAAATTGTAAATCCATTGACATCCCAAAATATCCCCAAAAATACAAAAAAAATCAAAATATTCTCAAAAATCCAAAAAAATCAATATCCAACGAAAAACATCCAAGCAATAAAACCAATCACATCATCCAAAATAATCCACTCCATCAACATTCAATCAAAAGCAAATCATCATCATCATCAATTCTTCCTATCAATAACATTTATTCATCCATTTCAATCAATCACTTCATCCAATCATATCAATCAAATCAAGCTAAGCAATGATCTCAAAATCCAAGTCACAGTAATCCATATCAAACAAGCTAATCAATCAAGGAACATTATCCAATCAAATCAACAGGTTTTGATCCTAATCTTGTCATGAGCCAAATCAATCATCATCAATCATCATCAATGGGATATAGCATTCCCACATCCTTGTGTTGATCTAGGGATATAGCTTTCCCCACAATGACAACACTATCTATCATCATCAATCAAACAATCAATGATTGGTTTATGACTTGACAAGGCAATACCTTGTTTGTTTTACATCCTTTGAGCACACTGAGAACACTTGCTCATGCTTAGATTGAGTAGACACTCTAATCATCACACCATCATTATCATCATTCAAAACAATCCAATCATCAAAACAATCAACCTAGCAACAACAAACATCACAACCAAAGCACATCAAGCCAACCATCAAAACAAATCCTATCAATCATCAGCATCAACACCAAAGCAAATCAACTCAAGCACATCAAGCCAACCATCAAAACAAATCCAATCACTTTAGCAAATCAAAAGTAGCTCAATCCACCACACATCATCCATTCATATCAATTCAAATCATTATCCTTCATCAATCTTCATCCATCATTTCATCATCCTTCAAATCAATCCATGCAATGATCCAAATGCAAGTCATCATTAAGCTATACCAATCAAGTTAATCAATCAAGCCAAGTTATCCAAATGCAATCAATGATCTTGATCCTAGCCTTGTTGTAAGCCAAATCAATCAATCAATCAGCCAACCAACTTAGCAAACAACATTGTGTTGTTCTAGGGATATAGCTTTCCCCGCAATGACAACACTCTCAACTATCAACCAATCAGAAATCAATCATTGGTTTACAGCTTGACAGGGGCAATACCTTGTATGTTTTTGAATTATTTGTGCATGCTTGCTTGCTTGCTTGTGTGTGTTATCATTTTATCTTGCATTTGCATCATCTCAGTATCAATCTAGCTAATATTCGTATCTTGTATCTTGACAAGGTTGTATTATGCTAGGGCACGAGACACATCATCACCCTAGTTCTTATACCTTGGTGCATAACGTCTAGTGCTATATCAAACATCATGGTTGCTCACCTTCATTGCAGCATAACGCATCCTTCATTTCTTCTATCTATCCCCTTATCTTTCTTTTGTAGCCAAACCATTTCTTTTCGAGAGCATACCCGTGTTTGTCCAACCCACCTATCCTCTCGAGGGGGCATCACCAACCTATCCTTTCTATCATCATCATCATCATCATCATCCTTTTCCTCTATCCATACCTTAGCTTCTTTGAAATGATGTCACTCGACATAAAGCTTATCATCTCGAACATCATCTCAAAGAGGGGCAAAATGTAGACACCCAAATTTGTCCTAACTTTGTTCATGTCTAGCAACACCTTGTCAAAAACATCACTTAGACATCATGTAGCATTTTGTCTTAAATCCCACTCTTAACCCCACTTATTTCATTAGCCAATTAATTAAATAAATTTTATTTATTTAATTAAAATCCCATTCAATCCCATCCTTATCCTACTTAGCCAATTAATTAAATAAATTTTATTTATTTAATTAATTTCCACATCATATCCCAAACCTATCCTAATCCCACTATCCAATTAATTAAATAAATTTTATTTATTTAATTAATATCCAACTCATATCCCAACTAATTCAAATATTTTATTTGAATTAAGTTCTCATCATAAGCCAACTTTCCAATTAATTAAATAAATTTTATTTATTTAATTAATTTATTTTATCATTTAGCCGACATGTGTGCCTCTTTCATTTAAAAAGATAAGTGATACTACAGCCTTTTATTTAATATCTTTTATATGTAGTACTTTTTATGTACACAAGCACACATGAGCCCTATTCTCCTTGACACTTGTCAAATGACTACAACTCCCTTGAAGAGTGGGATAACCGAATCAATCCTAGCCGTCCACATCAATCATTTAGCTTTTTAATCTCAACCATCCATTTGAACCAAGCCTTTCCTATAAGTCAAACCCCTCACAAGCCATTAGCATGCATTAAGCCTCAAGTACCATTATTCTGCCAAATTTTCTAAAATGCATTGATCCTCAAGTATCTACATGCTGTCAAAATATCAATAGAGCCTTTGCATCCTTCATCTATCATTCATTCCAACATCTTCATCTTAATGTTATGCTGCAGAAGTGAGCACCCAACATTCCTCCAACAATAATCCTTCAAAATCTTGCATGCTCATGCGAGGTGGAGAAGAGCAATGGAGATAAATCAAGCATAGCGTGGAGATCAGTTTGCATTTACATTTGTTATTTTGATTTTCATGTTGTCTTGTGCTTCATTGTGCATTGCTAGGGTTTTATCATTGTTGTTTATTCATTTGCCCTAATTTGCAATTTTACCCTAACTACACCTGTTACTTAGCCATTACTCTATTTTTTTAATATCAATTATCTAGACATGTTTTGATTTGAATAAAAATTTGAGAAGATCCTATTTCTGATATGAATTGAATACAACTCTGTGTTATGAGAATGCATGAGAATCTGAAGTAGATTTAATTTCTAGATTACTTGAGATAGTTCCCTGAGCTAGCCATTAAAGGTACTAACCCTCACTTCATATATTTCCTTATTTATTTATGCATTCCTAGTTAAAATTATTTTTTTGTTATTTCATAAATTGCATTGTGAGACAAGTGAAATATATTGATTGCTATTTCCAGTAGTTGTGATTCATGAACAAGTGCATATTTTAAGTCCTCCGAAGGTTAGTGTTAGTTCTTTTATTAGTCTAAATATTTTGAGTTAAATATATAATTCCTCATTGAATATATTTATCTTCAGCTTATGTTGAAGGTACCCCTAGCAACTGGGTTTTAAATTGTTTTTGCTATTCTTACATTTCTGTGAACTTCAACAGACTACGCTAATTAGAATAAGTCTGTATGAGTTAGTTTACGATAGAAATGAGTCTTGAAGGCATATATAGTGTAGGCATCATCATAAGCTTACTCTCCTTGGTTTATAATTCAATGTAGGATTGCAATGATAGAGTGGACTGTTCAGATAGGTTTACCCCTGAATGTTGTTTAAGTCTACAACACATTAGTTTTCCTCTACATTTTTGGTGCCATTACCGGGGATGGTGCTACCTTCATAGTCTCATTAGTTTTATATGCTTTCATATTTTAAATTTTGATTACAACATTAGAATTAATAAATTCACTTTTTTCGGAAACACCAGACATTATACTAACATTGTGTAGGACTGCTGAAATATCAAGATAAAACCACTATATGCGTAGGTAGAGAGATCACCGAGGTAGATTCCTCCCTTCAATTTCTCAGGATAATGAGGACACAACTGACTTTATTAATTATAGAGTAGTGTTGGTCATGATGTTAGTCATTCACAAACATAGAATAAAAGTTACACAACAACCTTTACTCATCTTGAAAGATACGATGAATTCAAAGAATTCATGATCCCAAGTCTCCGTTGATTAGGTCTTAATCTACTGACGTTACTTAGTGGTTGATGTGTGTTGCTGTTTTCCATTCAGGGGCCTTACGTGTTTCTGCACTGTTCATCATCATCATCTTCAAATATCCTGCTCTGGATGTTCGCTCTGCATAAGTCTTCAACAATTCTACCTCTGCACTGCAAATTTAGTCAAATAATGTGCATACAGGCTGATATTTGCATGATTTCTACCATTATTTATGATTCTTTGCATGATATTTTCAATACTACATGCATTTAACCAAATATGCTAAGGATCTTCAATTACCTACGAGATTTCAGCATATTTCACTGTTTCTGCTTGTTATTTATCATGATTTGCAGTTATGGTGATGAATTAATGAAATTGAAAAAAAGGAAAAGGGTTAGAGAGTGAGATTCCTAAAATTACTGGACTTAGATCACTGATTCACATACAAGCTCCCATACTTGCAATGAAAAGAAGGAAAACTAGAAATCATACTTCACCAGGACATTCCACAAATCCGCATGATCTAGTGCAAAGCTTCAAAGGAAAGTTGACAACAATATGTAATGAAATGAAAGCGCTTCCAGTTGAACACAGCATTCACCAGTACATATCCAGAAATCAACAGAAGATTACGTAAAATTTACAATCAGGATGTAATCTGGAACTTCATATTCATTCAGTATGCTCAAGAACAGGTACATTTACAGTGATCTGAAGAAAGAACCTTGACATTTCAACAATTCTATCCTCATTAGTCTCAGTAATCCGATCTCCTAACTTATTCTACAGTAATGGACTCTTTGCGCCAGATGCGTCTGTGTATTCTAATGTATATCTCCTCCCCTTTTAAAATGACAAACTCCGGATGTTATATAGAATAACCGCCAGAAAACAGTTACAATGATCCAAGGATCAGGATCCTCTCATAACAAACAACGGCCCAGATGAAAAGCACATGCTTCGTCAGTTGGCAAATGTACAGCTGGCACAGAATATTCCAGCATCTTCAACTTGATTCGGCCTCCAGCTGGCGAACAGCATATTTGACAATATCCTCCTCATGTCTGGCCTATGTTGACTCCATGCGCAACTTTGTAACGCTCAGCCTCAGCAGCATCATCATGATCTCAACGCTCAGCTTCAGCAGCATCATCATCATGTCTTCGTTCAGCTTCAGCAGCATCATCATGATTTCCTGCAAGTAAACAGACAAACATTAGGTTCATCATCATCATGATAAACAACAGGAAGTAGACACTTTATTAAACATACCTCCCCATGTGCTGCTACAGGCAAACAGGCCTTACCTGTGAAAAATATGCACTAAATGCATAAACAGCATGAAAACAACCAGGTCAACCATCGTTGACCAAAATCAGGCAGTCGGCCCTTTCAAATTTCCACCGCTTCATGTTTTTGCCCATTTTCTTGTATATCGGGTTCGAAATATGATGATGATGATCTCAGATTATACAAAGAAATAAACGCCTTTCAACCATCCTTAGAATCCGGCCTTGCATCATCATCATATTTGCATTGGCGTGACTACATATGATCAGGGTGACAATTTTTTCTCAGGCCGACGGCAACAGTTATACCGACGCCAAAAATCATGATGATGACCAACTATATATCTTCAAAGTGGCCGCAGGATATCACAAAATATGATGATCCTCCTTTCCTAATGCTCTGATGAAAAGCACATCAGGATGTTCACTCTTGCACATTCGGGAAAGAAAGACACCGTCATCATCATCATGATGAAGACAAACAGGAGGACTTGGAAATGATCCTGCCGCTGAGAAAAATCATGATGACGTCATCGTCATCATCAGGCTTGGTTAAAATGCAAAGGGATGACGTCATCATCATGTTTCGTTAAGATCAGGAGGTAAATGGAATATCGGGTTCCCTCCAAGGAAGATGATCAGGTGGATGAATGCAATATGACCCTTTTTCGGAGAAGGCAAACCGCTCGAAAGATTAGGATGATGGACATCATCATCATATACGCCCTGGATGATCAAAAATATGATCCTGCCGAAAGTCCTGATGACGTCATCAGGATATCCGGGGCTTGTGTTAATCTTCGAAGACGACGTCATCGTCATATTGGAGAACAGGATCATACCCTGGAAAATATCCTGCCGAAGGAGAAGGTGATGATGACATCATCGTCATCATCATATTTGCAAAAGGTTATACTTCTCGGCAGGAGGATATTACGAACTGTCGGGCAGAGAAAGATCATGATGATGATGTTCAACATGACTTAAGAAATGAAAATCATCCTCCGCTTCGAAAGATAAGGTGATCATCATGATCACGCAAAAGGAGGTCAGGAGGATATTACGAAATGTCCGGTCTCGAAATATCATGATGATGTTGATCACCAAGACTTGGTCGTGCGCACGCAAATTATGCAGATGGCAGATTTCTCTAAGTAAGGTGACGATGATCATCAGCATGATATTATCACATCGGGTGATTTTAAATATCATGATGCTCGCAATGTTGGAATATCATGATGCTGATAAAGTTAGAATATCATGATGATGATGATGTTTCCAGGGTCGCTTGACGGGAAAAGCTCACTAGCATTTAAGATTGACGTCCGGATGTTTCGGGACTGCATGATTTTCATCAGGTGATGAAGTAAGATCATGATGATGACCTTAGGCGACACAAAAGACCGCCCGACGGGGAGAACCTACTACGACTTAAACTTGACGTCCGGATGTTTCGACCTCAGGATATTATCGGGGGGCTTTCAAATATCATGATGATGATGTTCATATAGCAATTATCAGGTTTGACCAAAACTTTGACTGCTCACAACTCCCTCATATGGATGAATTTTCGGGTGATGTAGAAGGCAAACCTGCATGAAATTTCAAGTTCTTTCTAACCATGAAGTCATAGAAACAAAATATGAACTTTGACAAACTAACCTCATGATGATGACCTACCTCATCCTGACCTTCATGATGATGATGCACTTGACTTATTTTTACCAAACCGCCAGAAACAGACAACACAAGCCAAAACAAAAGCTGGGTCCCTGTTTTGCCAAGTCAAAATGGGGCGTGTTGTGTAACCACACAACAAGTAGAAAGTGCTAAAGAAGAGTTTCCTCTTACATCTTCATCAACACCTCCTACATCTCCATCAGCTTCCTCCACAGCTACAGAAGGGACTTTTAGAACCATGGAAGATGCTACAATAGAGGGTCCTTGAGGACAAGCAACATTTGAATTCCCTATCCCAGACCAAGCATGGGATGCTGCTCTAAAAAATATACCACCTTCTGCATTGCCTTTTTTCTACGGCTTGGTGATTGAAGATCCTTACACTTTCCTGTTCAATTTTGATGTCTTGTGTAGGAGTTATGACTACACCACTGATCCTTATAGACTCAAGATGTTCCTTGCCACACTAAAAGATGTTGCTTTAAGATGGTTTATGGGGTTGGGGAAAGATGTCATTTGAGACTGGGATACCATGAAGTCAAAGTTCCTAGCAAAATATAAAGACTACTGCAGAGGACATGATAGGAGGAGAGATGACATCTTTAGGATGTCATAGAAAGAGGATGAGCCACTAGAATACTATGTTGAAATATTCCAATTTGCCTTGAAGAAAAACCCTCAAAAAAGATTGTCTGAAGAATCACTGAAGTTGGTCTTTTTGAGGGGGGTTAATGATGACTGCATGGATGTCTTCAATCTCATTGGAATAGGGGATATATCCCAACTTCCCTTTGAGGATGTCTACAGAGCTTACATAAATTATTCTAGAACATTTTTCCAGAAAACCAAGGGGAGAAAGAGTAGTCATCACAGGCAAGGCAACCAATGGGACTTCAAGAGTGGAGATTAGTAACCTCCTGACCAACATGAAAGAGTACATTATTAGCCATATGGATACACAACTGGCCAGTCTTCACATCAAGAAGAAATAGGAAGAGGCAGATGCAATGCTTATTGAATACTGCCCCAGCTATAGATAGAGGAAGTGATGCAGAGCATCTAGAACAACAGGACATCAGTCTTCAAGACTTCAATGGAACCGTTCTCAAGGTTCACTATTTTTTCTAGGGATTCAGACTTCTCACCATGAAGGGCTTTACCACAACAACTTATACATGTTCATGATATAAAAGTGACTAGACTTCAAGACACTTATCTCAGGGTGCCTAACTCCAATCAAGACTCCATCTAACCCACTATGCAAGGTCTGTAGGACAATAGTCTTGCCAATGTCTTCAAAAGACAGTCATAACCTTACTACTCCAATGGGATAATAGTCACAATATCCTTCTCATGGTGATCTCTATTAGGACAACTCAATATTACTCAACCTACCAAACCAATGACATGCCAACATACTTAATGCCTTCACAAATCAATAACACACCACTTACCTAATGTCTTCCTTGTGGTGGCTGTCTTCAGAGATGACTGTCAGAGATAGCATAAGGTAAAATGAACTGGTTTCTCAGAGAGGTATCTTCCTACCTCTTGTCAAAGGATCATTGCTAGATCCAAAACATATTGTACCATTGCTAAAGACTGGTATTTCACCAGGATTCCACTCCCACAGTCACTGGTTATCATCTAGCTACTGTTGTCCATCTCCAAGTCACAAGCATGGTTCTGTAGAGTCATCTACATGACCAACACAGTCCAAACCGTCCTCCTGCCTCCACAAACTTTACAAGCCCTAGCATTAGCTATCATACAACCCATTCCACTGATCAGAAATAGAGAAGATCAGTGGAATGAGGATAAATCCATCGGGTTGTCAGAAGAAGCCCTAACTTAGGTTTTCAAACCCACTTACAGAGGAAGGAGAAATGCAGAGTTATAAAAGAGTGTCAAGAGTCCAAACAACTTGCAAATGATAGGTAACTCTCCACACTAACTAACCATCATAGGCACCAATCACCACTCAACCGTACAGGTATGGAGCATGCAGAAGAATAGCGAATTCTTTGACTGTAACAGCAGGTTTAAAAGCAGTTTAATGCTCTATAGTCATAGCATTCTTCCCATTCAATATCAAGAGTCCAAACTTGTTTTAATGGACAGTTAACTCATCAACCTTCACTCCCAAGCATCCAACATCCCACAACAGGGCCGTACTATACAGTAGTACGGGCTCAAATACACATGAACTCAGAAAAATGCAGAAAAGGCAGGAAAACAGAGATCTTTTTGTTATTTCTTGCAAACCACCAGTTGTCTTCTTCACAATACACCCTTGGCAGGCTTCAAATAAGCCTCTTACATTTTAATGAAAAGTTAGGGAGTCATTGGGGTCAATGAAACTGCCCCAACCACTAAACTTCTTGATTTCTAACTGCAGCACTAAATGACTATTTTAGTAATTGTCCTCTTTAGGACTACACCGACTGTTTTATGTTTAGAAAGATGCTCTCTAACATTTAGATAACCTTGGACTAGGTTCTTACATACATTCTAACCTTGACATGCCTCCAACTAAGAGGATTGCCTCCTACACACTTTAGGAAGGCTTCAAACTTAAGGAAACACATGACTACCTTATACAAGATGACTGTCCTTCTTAGGACTTACAACATAACCATAGTTTTTAGACACTTGGACATAGTCCCTTACAAGCATGGATTTCAAGACTTATTACAACATTGAATGGTCTCAAGGACCTTATTTGAACAAAACAAACCACTTGAAGATCAAGTAAAACCCAGATGTCTTGGTGCTCTTGCACCATACTCCCCAGCATGATGAAAACTCTTGTCCCAAGAGTTATGGCTTCTTCTCCAAACGTTCTTCAATCTTTTTGGAATGTTCCTCTGACTAGGAAACATGAACTCTCCAAGAGTTATCTTCCTCCTTCTCCAACCTGTATGGCTCCTGTAAACAGTGTTAGTACCATAAAACATGTTTTGGTGTCCTTGTCTAGGACCCTACTGCTGCAATGCTTCTATTCTTCCCAATTGGAGATTCTGATTTGTTCCTCCCTGTACTACCTACTATTTTCCTTCCTTCTTCTACCTCCTTATAGGACAATCAATGTCCCCAACCTTGACATAACTCAAGTCCCAAACCTGCTGTTCTTTAGGACTGTCTTCCATCTTCTTCAGCTGGAACTGTTCCTGCTGTTTCCCATCATCCTTAACCTGCACATTCAACTGCAATTTCTCTCCAAAACAAATAGTAACATGTTCCTTATTGTCTTTACAAGGTAAAGGCACTAATTTAAACTTTTTCCCATCTTTATGCACCAAATAGTTATTAGTATAACCATCATGAATTGTCCTCCTTAAGTGTTGCCATGGTCTAGCCAAAATGATATGCCCACATGTCATTGGAATGATATCACACAAAACATAATCCTGATATGGACCAATGGAAAAATCAACATATGCCTTCTTAGTAACCCTTACTTGCTGTTCTTGACTGACCCAAGTGACATTGTAAGGACTAGGATGATCAAATGTTTTCAATCCCAACTTATGCACTATTTCCCAAGAGACTAAATTATCATGTGAACCTGAATCTATAATCAACTTGCATATCTTTCCATGGTTTAAACAATTTGTTTTAAAAATAGATACCTGTGGTGTTTGCTGCATTTTGCCTTTTCCTACCATGAGCATTTCTCCAACCATTACTGGAGAGGCTGACAACATTTCTGGTTCTTCTTGCTTCTCCTCCTCTTGTGCCAAGTGAACTCTTCTATCCTTGCTTTTATCAGCATCATCCTTCTTAGGACATTTGAAAGATGTGTGTCCCACTTCATTGCAATGATAACATCTACCCGTAAATACTCCTCTTCCTGATCCAAATCTACCTCCACCTCTATATCCACCTCTCTGATCTGCAGAAAACTCCTTACCCTTCTCATTACTATTCTATACTTCAATAGTAGGTCAGCCCCTACCTCTATATCCTCTTCCACTACCTCCTTGTCTTTCTTGCTTCCTCTTCACCCTTTCTTCAGCCTTGATGGCTAACTGAAAACATTCTCCAATTGTTTTTGGTACTGTCAAACCAATCTCATCTTGCAAGTTATACCTAAGCCCATTAAGGTACCTTGCCACTTTCTCTTCTTCATCTTCCAGTCCCCCTCTAATACTAAGCTTATGAAATTGCTCAGTATAGGACATAACATCCATGTCCTTTTGTTTCAAATTCTACCTCATCCTTTTTGTTTGAATGGAGTAATGAGATGGAAGGAATTGATCCTTCATCATATCCTTCATCCTACCCCAAGAAGTGATTCTTGTTGCACCTCTAGCTACTCTTTCTGTTTGCACACTATTCCACCATGTAAGTGTTGTTCCTCTTAGTTTTGTTTTTGCAAATTTAATCTTCTTTTCATCACTCATCTCCTCATACTCAAAGAAATTTTCAAGGGCATCTATCCACCCTAATACCTCTTCACTATCCATCTTCCCCTGATAGATAGGTAACTCTATGTTTGCCTTTGTTCCACTACCTTGGACTGCCTTCAACAATCTCACAAATTTCTTTTCTTCAACATCCAACTCATCCTCAGGAGGATTCTCATCTACCTCCTCATCTCCTTCTTGATCATCTTGCTCATCCCTTCTAGGATTATTCTCTACTACTTCCAATCTTGCTAAGATTAATGCATTCTCCCTTCTCACTTGCCTTAACTCTCTTTCCCTTGCAGCATCTTGTTCTCTTCTCTCCCTCAACTCTTTTTCTCTTGCCTCTAAGGCTTCTCTCAACTCATTGTTCTCCCTAGCCATCTGATTCTTAGGAGCCATCTTCACATTCTCACAACCCTTACTATTTCACAAGGTTCTACTACTCCCTCAAGGACCTACTAGTGGCTCTGATACCACAAATGATGCAGAGCATCTAGAACAGCAGGACAACAGTCTTCAAGACTTCAATGGAACTGTTCTCAAGGTTCACTATTTTTTCTAGGGATTCAGACTTCTCACCATGAAGGGCTTTACCACAACAACTTATACATGTTCATGATATAAAAGTGAGTAGACTTCAAGACACTTATCTCAGGGTGCCTAACTCCAATCAAGATTCCATCTAACCCACTATGCAGGGTCTACAGGACAACAGTCTTGCCAATGTCTTCAAAAGATAGTCATAACCTTACTACTCCAATGGGATAACAGTCACAATATCCTTCTCATGATGATCTCTATTAGGACAACTAAATCTTACTCAACCTACCAAACCAATGACATGCCAACATACTTAATGCCTTCACAAATCAATAACACACCACTTACCTAGTGTCTTCCTTGTGGTGGTTGTCTTCAGAGATGACTGTCAGAGACAGCATAAGGTAAAATGAACCAGTTTCTCAGAGAGGTCTCTTCCTACCTCTTGTCATAGGATCATTGCTAGATCCAAAACATCTTGTACCATTGCTAAAGACTGGTATTTCACCAAGATTCCACTCCCACAGTCACTGGTTATCATCTAGCTACTGTTATCCATCTCCAAGTCACAAGCATGGTTTTGCAGGGTTATCTACATGACCAACACAGTCCAAACCATCCTCCTACCTCCACAAACTTTACAAGCCCTAGCATTAGCTATCATACAACCCATTCCACTGATTAGAAACAGAGAAAATCAGTGGAATGAGGATAAATCCATCGGGTTGTCAGAAGAAGCCCTAACTTAGGTTTTCAAACCCACTTGCAGAGGAAGGAGAAATGCAGAGTTATAAAAGAGTGTCAAGAGCCCAAACAACTTGCAAATGATAGGTAACTCTCCACACTAACCAACCATCACAAGCACCAATCACCACTCAACCGTACAGGTACAGAGCATGCAGAAGAACAGTGAATTCTTTGACTATAACAGCAGGTTTAAAAGCAGTTTAATGCTCTACAGTCATAGCATTCTTCCCATTCAATATCAAGAGTCCAAACTTATTTTAATGGACAGTTAACTCATCAACCTTCACTCCCAAGCATCCAACATCCCACAATAGGGCTATACTGTATAGTAGTATAGGCTCAAATACACATGAACTCAGAAAAATGTAGAAAAGGCAGGAAAACAGAGATCTTTTTGTTATTTCTTGCAAACCACCAATTGTCTTCTTCACAATACACCCTTGGCAAGCTTCAAATAAGCCTCTTACATTTTAATGAAAAGTTAGGGAGTGGTTGGGGTCGATGAAACTGCCCCAACCACTGAACTTCTTCTTGATTTCTAACTGCAGGACTAAATGACTATTTTAGTAACTATCCTCTTTAGGACTACACCGACTATTTTATGTTTAGAAAGATGCTCTCTAACATTTAGATAACCTTGGACTAGGTTCTAACATACATTCTAACCTTGACATGCCTCCAACTAAGAGGATTGCCTCCTACACACTTTTGGAAGGCTTCAAACTTAAGGAAACACATGACTACCTTATACAAGATGACTGTCCTTCTTAGGACTTACAACATAACCATAGTTTTTAGACACTAGGACATAGTCCCCTACAAGCATGGCTTTCAAGCCTTATTACAACATTGAATGGTCTCAAGGACCTTATTTGAGCAAAACAAACCACTTGAAGATCAAGTAAAACCCAGATGTCTTGGTGCTCCTGCACCAGGAAGGCCAATTGTAAATACAAGAGGGTGGCTAGTATCCAACAAGAAAAGATTGAAAGGTCAGAATTATAGCCATTTGAAGGAGAAGATGGGCAACTATTCTTCATAGCTCAAAGGAGACCTTGGCAGAAAAGACAAGGTATACCCTCTGATCCACTTAATTTTAGTTCCCCCTTTCCTGCTACAAACTAGAATTTCTATGCTTGGAATACTCAACAGTGGCCTGGTAATCCAAATGCATGGCAAAACCCACAATGGCCTACTCCACAAACTGGTTGGAACCAACAATAGCCAAACCCATGGCCTCAACAAAATTTCCAAGGTCCCAATTATAACTCCCAGTGGCCTACTTAGCAGCAACAATGGCAGCCTCAATGGAACAAGGGCCAATAATGGCAGCAAAATGCACCTTTTCAGCAACCAATGATTCCATCTCAACCACAGCAACCAACCATAATGCCACCCTCAACACCTCAAAATCTACCTCCGAGACCTACCCAAATCCTTGGCCAGCCTGCACCTAACCCTAAAAACAAGCCTGTTTAGCAGGCTTATACTAACGAGGTAATGCAATATCCCACATATGGGGTGGAAGTGAGTAATGTTCATCTTAGATCAGAGAAGCAAGTTGCAGGGCCTTCATCTCCCCAAATCACAAAACTTGAAGATGAAGAACCCACTAAAGAAGCCTCAGATAAACCACCTTTGGAACCTGAATCAACCAAAGATGCCCAAACTACCTTACATTAGAAGCTTCCTCCTTTCCATGAGTGCTTGGCCATGCAAAAACAAGAAGCCCAAACTGATAATGTCCTTCTCAACCAACTAAAAGATATAAGCATCAATATTCCCTTAATCCAAGCCATCAAGGATATTCCTATCTACACTAAGACTATTAGGGATCTTTGCATAAAGAAGCCAGGAAATAAGAGAATAGACCCTCAGACAGTCCATGTTTTAGGTAATCTTGCTGATATCATGTTGGGTAATATAACTATTCCCAAATATACAAATCCAGGTAGTCCAGTGGTGGATGTCAAGATCAATGTGACTCTAATTAAGAATACTCTGATAGATTTATGTGCTGCAATTAATGTCATGACCAAGGAGACAATGTAGACACTCTAATTGAAGAACCTTAGGCCTACTTAGATAGTCTTGAAATTAGCTTATAGGTCTACAGTCAAACCTAAAGGAGTCATAGAATATTTGGTCATTGCCTTAGATTCTTGGGAATACCCTACTGATTTTATAATCTTGTAGCCAAAGATTAATCTTGCTAGTTATCCTCTTATACTAGGTAGACCATGGCTTGCCACTGCTGATGCATTTATAGGTTGTAGATCTGGTAACATGATCATATCCAATGGGACTGTGACCAAGAAATTGGTTTTATATCCACCAGCTCAGCCATACCATGAGCTAGAGCAAACTATTTGGCCTATCCTGGAAGATGAGGACACCTATTCCCTACAAACCCTGATGACTATTAAATGCATCCCCTTATTGGATATTCCATATGAAGATAAGTTAATTGCTCACATTATACAAAATGACAGTGGGAGGCACCCACAGCAACAAGACTGCCTATCCTACTTACAAGACCCTTTGAGCAACATAATACCTAGTAGTTCCTCGGAAGAGGTATCCCAAATATTTCATGCCATATTACCTCAGCAATGCTTACCCATATTATCCAGCCTTGATTTGTCTTCTATGCAAGAACTATCCACACAATTAGAAATCAAGCCAGGTAAAATGATGAATATTAACAATACATTGACTGATGAACAACAACAATCCCTACATGAAATATTGCTACACACTCATCAGCATTTGCCTGGGATTACAGTGATATGAAAGGTATTGATCCAGCCTTATGCATGCACAAAATATATATTGATGATGGCTATAGACCCATCAGGCAGTAGTAGAGGCACATGAACCCCGCCCTCAGAGAGATTATGAAAGCTAAGCTTCAAAAGCTTCTGGACGCAGGCTTTATATACCCCATTTTAGACAGTGAATGGGTTTCACCATTGGTCATAGTGCCCAAGAAAGGTGGCAAATAGAGAGTTTGTGTTGATTATAGAGAACTCAATACTGCTACCAGGAAGGATCACTTTCCATTACCATTTATTGACCAAGTTCTTGACTCTTTGGAAGGCAAGAAATATTTTTCCTTTCTTGATGGCTTTAGTGGCTATAATTAGATTAAGATTGCTCCAGATGATCAAGATAAGACAATGTTTACTTGCCCTTGGGGGACATATGCATATTCTATCTTACCCTTTGGTTTGTGCAATGCTCTAGCCACATTTCAAAGAGTAGTTCTCAGTATTTTCTTTGATTTTGCCCATGACAGCATGGAGATTTATATGAATGACTTCACCACATATGGTGATACATATGATGAAGCCCTACACAATTTGGAGAAAGTGTTGAAGAGATGCATAGACCACAACCTCTCTTTGAGTAATGAAAAGTGCTTTCTAATGATGACACAAGGAATAGTTTTGGGTCATTTTATCTCAAGTGCAGGCATACAAGTTGACCCAAAGAAGATTGAAGTTATTTCTACCTTGCCTATTCCACAGAAACATAAGGATGTAAGGAGCTTCTTGGGACATGTAAGATATTACAGGAGGTTCATTCATGATTTTAGCAAGATTGTTGCACCTTTGTTTACTTTGTTGACCAAGGACAATGAATTTAAATGGACACCAGATTGTCAGACTTCTTTTGAAAAGATAAAAACGTCATTGACACAAGCCCCTATTCTCAGAGGTCCAAATTGGACATTACCTTTTCACATCCATATAGATGCATCAAACTTTACCATTGGAGCAATTCTAGGCTAGAAAGAAGGAACTAAGGAATAGGCAATATACTATGTCAACAAAAATCTGCAGGGAGTTGAGTTAAACTACACTGTGACAGAGAAAAAGATGTTGGTAGTTGTTTATGTCATAAACAAATTCAGACACTACATTACTGGTTATCAAGTATTCATTCACACAAATCATGCATCCATCATATATTTGATGAATAAGCCAATAGTGGGTGGAAAACTTGTAAGATGGTTATTGTTGTTACAAGAATTTGATATTACAATTGTTGACAAACTAGGCAAGGCTAATGTAGTTGCTGATTTTCTGTCTAGACTACCTACATAGTCCTTAGGAGTGGTTAATGATTCTTTTCCTGATGAGCATCTATTTTCCCTAACTATACACACTCCATGGTATGCAGATATAGCCAATTATTTGGTTACATGGCACATTCTAGGTTACTTCTCTCCAAGGGAGAAGAGGCAGCTAGTTCACAAATGTTTCTCCTACTCTTGGATTTTTGGATTCCTATATTACACTAGCCCAGATAATATTATGAGAAGATGTATTAGAGAGGATGAAGTGTTTGATATAATGAAGGTCTGTCATGATGAACCCTATGGGGGAAATTTTGTAGCCAAAATGACAACCTTCGAAATAGTGACAACAGGATATTACTGGCCAACACTTCATAAAGATGCTGTCAAGTACACTAGGAGCTGTGATAGATGTCAGCGAATGGGGAGGCCTACAAGAAGTGATGAGATGCCTTTGCAGCCACAAATCTCATTGGCCCCTTTTGATAAGTGGGGACTAGATTTTGTGGGTCCTATATCTCCTACATCCAACAATAAGGAATATATCCTAGTATGTACTGATTACTTAACTAAATGGGTTGAAGTTAAATCCTTATAGTTTGCCCGAGATGGCAATGTGGCCAAATTCTTGTATGAGGACATCTTCACTAGATGTGGTGTGCCAAGGGAGATAGTAACTGATCAAGGACCGCAATTTACATCTAATTTAATCACCAAACTAGTAGAGGAATAGTAGACCAGACATAAGAAATCCACTCCCTACCATCCTTAGGCTAATGGTCAGGTGGAAGACACAAATAGAGAAATTGAGAACATCTTGACAAAGACAGTACAACTTCACAGACAAGATTGGGTTTCTAGGCTCCCAAAATCTATTTGGGCATACAAAACTACCTAGAAGACAACTACAGGGTTTACACCTTATGAATTGGTCTATGGAAAGACAACAATCATGCCTATAGAATTTGAACACAAAACCCTAAGGACAATATTGGAACTAGGGATGGATCTAACAAAAGCTCAACAGGATGGGCTACAACATTTGAATGCTCTAGATGAAATCCAATTGGAGACCATCCATCACATGGATGTCATACAAAAACAAAGAGCCAAATGACATGACACGTACATCAAGACCAAAGAATTCACTGTTGGTGACTGGGCACTCCTCTATGATTCAAGATACAAGGACTTCAAGGGAAAGCTTCAGTCCCATTCATTAGGCCCATATGAGATTAAACAAGTCTTTCCTAATAGTTTAGTTCAATTGCAGATCATTGATGAAGTTCAATTTTCACTGCTAGTAAAGGGGCATAGGCTAAAATTGTATAAAAAGCCACTTCAAAAGGATGACTTCCTTGTTTCTTTAGCTGCTCAGTATGGTACTCCTGACACTCCTGATGAAGATGCTGTGACACCAACTGATACACCTTCCAATGCTGATCCACCAACACTGTCCAATGATGTGGAGGTTGAGTTGTACGACTCAACCCCTATCGTTGAAACTTAATTTTCTTTGCTTTAAAATCACATGCACACACGGCACAATATCCATGGTTACTACAGTTACTTCCATTGGGACCTATTTATCACTCACACAGTAGGGACCTGACTGAGCTGGGACCTAAAATATTACATTTGTAATCACATAGTTGGGACCTATGCTGGCAGCACCCGTAGCAACTCCAGTATGCAACCTTCTTCCACAACTTGGTGAACAATACCTAATTTTTCCCACTCATTCCACATGCCACATTCATTTCAAAATCACTCTGCTCTATTGTTGCAAGTGTCAACTCACATTAATGAGTTGTTCATTTTTCTTTGCCTTTATGTGCCATCACATCATATTCTACCACAGTACCGGCCACCTTATCGTTCGCCACATGCATATCACCTCAAATCATCAGTCTCTGTTCACAAATTCTAAGGTGTGTTCATTATTTCTTTCCATTCCATATGTACATTACGTAACTTTCAATCATTAATACTAGCTTTCTATTTATATTCATAATTACTTGTAGCTTATTTCGTGCATGCGAGAATATTATCCACCATTCCATTTAATCAATACTCCTCATTCCGTATTAATTGACATGTGAAGTGAGGTCACTTCAAACTTAAGTTGGGGGAGGGGTTTATTTTCCAATTTTTGCCATTCACCATCTTTTGCCTTGCAAGAAAAACTAGATAAAACCTCCTACGCCATGAACTTACCCTGTTTTGCCAATGAGTGAACCTGTTACCCGAAGGAAGTTACAGTGGAGAAGAAAGGAGAGGCATAAATTGTAAGTTGGTTCTTTTTGGGTTGTGAATTGAAGCAGCAAAAATTGTCTTTTTGGGGTGGTGAGTTGAAGTAGTAGATATTGGCACTGTTCAACAAAAATTAACATTGTAGGGATTGCAATTGCAGTTTATAGAAATCATGGGAGGGGATGCAATCAGAAGAGAAACCTCTGCACATAAAGAAATACTGGAAGATGTAATGGTTCTTCCACTCTTTACAAGAGTGGGTTGGTTAGATTACTTTCTGAAATTGATAGAATATGATGATGAGATGGCAAAGGAATTTGCATTCACATTATAGTATGATGAAGCAATGGTGAAAGGATTGACTATAGATGCTTCCAAAACAGCTATTGCTTAGGTCACAGGGATGCCATGAATAGGGTCTGAATACCCAGCTAGAGCTGATGTAGCCGCGGCAAGGGAGGAATTTTGTGAGAGAGGTGAACACTCGGACTCCACCACACAAGGTACAAAGCGATCATCTCTTCCCTTCTTTTGGGGAAATGTGCTTCATACATCATCAAATATATTACTATGATGGTCGATATAACATGTTATATACTGTACATTTCAAATTGCTCATTCATCTACGACATGAAAAATTGGTCAATATCCCACATTTTCTATATAGTATGTTGAAAAGAATGTCTTCGGAATACCAGAAACAATAGTCAGACACTACTCTATCCCATCATTGTTTAATAGCCCTGTTAATAAAGAGAAGTTTGAGAATTTAGTACCCATAGGTTGAGTGGGAACCTTTTAAGCAATGTGTGGATATTTCAACACTATTAGAGGCACCTAAACTAGAAGATGAGCCTCCATATGAACGTGAGCCTTCATATGAACCTAAGCATGAAGAGCCACAAGATGAAAATCCTCCAGAATCTAGGCCTATAGCAGTAGAAGAACCTTCATCATCCACCCCTAAAGCTAAAAGAAGCACTCCTTCAACATCTAGTAAAGAAAAGAAGAATAGGAAAGGTGTGAAGAAGCACAAGAGCACAATGAAAGAAGAAAATACAGAGGAAAGAAGGAAGTAGAGGGACAAGAAGAGGAGGAAAAAGGAAGATAAGCAAGAAACTGTCACTCCTAGATGCTTAGGTAGGTTAAAGAGGCAAAGTGCCAACGAAAAAGTTGTTGAGGAACAGAAATTAGAGGGAAAAGATAAAGGCCAACAAAATAGTGATCCAATTCCACTAAATATAGATTCAAACAGGGGAGAAATTCCTCCAGGGGATGTCTTTGCTAATGCTTGTGATATTGTCAACATGTCTGCTAGGAAAAGAAGGTATGTTTCTTCTTCTGATTCTGAGTCAGAGGATTTGTTTACCACAAGGAAGATGGGTAAGTTTGTACTTGATAATTCTGCTCAAGAGATTTTTTATATTCTTGAAAAAGGGGATGATGAAAATCTAAATTTTGAAAAAGAAAAAGAATTATTGGAGGACATAAATATTAGAAAGGAACTTCAAGAGGCTTTGGATAGAATAAGACAACTAGAAGAATAGGTGAAGGGGTATGAGGAGAAAGATAAAGAAAAAGAGAAAAGGATTCAACAGTTGGAAGAGAAAATTCAGACTTATGGCCATGATTCCAATTTAGATTTATTAGCACAACTGGATGAAAGTAAAACAAAAATTGAAGAGGATGAAGTACTCACTCTCCAACCTCTTGTGACAAAAACCCCAGGGTACCATATCACTCTATCTCTAGGCTTTGAATTAATGGAACCGACTCATAAAACCAAGCAAGAAAAGGAAAACTACGAAAAAGAGAAATAAAGTCTTAATGCATCAGTTGAGGAAAAGGATTTGGTAATCAAAAGGTTGAAAGGGAAGATGATAGAGGTAATTAATAGAGCAATTCAAATCATTGAATGTAGACCTCCACCAAGAGTTTATGCATTATTTCTCAAGGAAAAGTTTCTCAGTTTTCAATTTAATAGATTGATCAATGATCAGTCTATTTCTATCTATTCAAGGCATGATTTTTTCTAGTTATTTCAAGAAGTCAATTTGGAAGAACAAAATCAATTGTCTGAATACTGTTTACACAACTATTTGATGGAAGAAGATACAAAGTGGAACCCCTTGTTCTATGCTAGTGATTTTCAAGTTAGGGCACTGATATCTTATTTCAGAAATGAATAGCTTGGAGGGGAGCTAATGGATAAGTATGAGGAACAATAAAAGAAGGTGCCATTGTAGATTAGGCAAGAAGCCTTAAATCTCGATGTGATCTTGACCCAATGGTTATCACTCCTCTCTCGTAAGGGTCCAGGTAAGGTAATTATGGATTTAATACTCAGGGATTATAGAAGGATACAACGGTTAGCAGTGTCTATCATTCAGAACTGCCAGAGGTATGTGCAGAACAGATGGGATAGTTTGACTCTAGAATTGCAGAGAAAAGATCCCCACTCCTTCCATAATTTCATGAACATGTTTGAGAGGCTACACAGGTATATCAAGATTTTAGAGCAAACAGGAGTAGCATGGATGCCACTCACATTTCACCCTCCTATTCTCCTTTACCCAGTACCATACTGGATAGGAGAAAAGGGTGATAAATGTAAGAATGTAGAATTGGTTAGGATGAATAGGCTTGCCTACTACAATGGTTTTTATCTCAAATAGGGATAAGGAGTCAAAGAATTCATGGACCTCAGATGAATCACTCTGCATTATAATCTTCTCCTCTAGATGTTTAGTTCCTTGATTTTGCTTGAGGGAAAGCAAAAGAATAGTTGGGGGGAGATGATGGGTTGAATTATTGACTTATTTTTATGTTATGATTTATTTCAGGGTTTAAAACCTTTTTATATGACACTGTAGATACTTTACAAACATCACCATTACTATATGTTGTTTCTCATATACTTTTCAAAGACTTTAAACCTATGATTTATTTTCTTTTTATGTTGTTTTTGTATGTTTTTAAAACCTTTTCATATGACACTACAGATACTTTACAAACATCACCATTACTATATGTTGTTTCTCATATACTTTTCAAAGACTTTAAACCTATGTTGATAATATGGAATATGGTGGTGATATTATCAAGTTGATGACTTAAAATATAAGTATACATGTAATATAGATAGAATTCTATAGTTTAATGTGAAATCTATTTTGTGTGCATATGTTTGGAGAATTAACCCTATGCAGTAAGGACGTGGCATCAAGGAAAGAGTGCTCAATTGCAGCGAGTTGCAAGATAGTGGAATTAAGTGAAGTGCAGTTTGAACACTGAAAGTGAAGACAGATGGAGGATGAATCTATATCATCATGGATTGGAATAAATGCAGGAAAGAAGACTTGTTCTAAACATAGTCTATGAGTGGTTTTTCATACAAACGGCTTCATGAGAGTTCTTGTTTGAATAGGACTTTTCTTCTTTTGATCAGTTAGATTAATAAATCAATCATGAAACCTGTATCCTAGTATCTAAGGTTGGATTGATTGAGATTAGTTAGTAGTTGCATAAAACTCTCTCATTTTTGTATAAGTTAGAGGGATGAGTTCGTTGCTAAGTTAGTTACTTTTACTTTCTAGTTACTTAGTCATTACTCTTTTTCAATATCAATTATCCAGACATGTTTTGATTTGAATAAAAATCTAAGAAGATCCTATTTTTGATATGAATTGAATACAACTCTGTGTTATGAGAATGCATGAGAATCTAAAGTAGTTTTGATTTCTAGATTACTTGAGATAGTTCCCTAAGCTGGCCACTCAAGGTACTAACCCTCACTTCATATATTTCCTTATTTATTTATGCATTCCTAGTTAAAATTATTTTTCTGTTATTTCATAAATTGCATTGTGAGACAAGTGAAATTTAATGATTGCTATTTCCAATAGTTGTGAAACATGAACAAGTGCATATTTTAAGTCCTCCAAAGGTTAGTGTTAGTTCTTTTATCAGTCTAAATATTTTGAGTTAAATCTGTAATTCCTCGTTGAATATAGTTATCTTCAGCTTATGCTGAAGGTACTCGTAGCAACTGGATTTTAAATTGTTTTTGCTATTATTAAATTTTTGTGAACTTTAGCAGACTAGGCTAATTAGAATAAGTCTATATGAGTTAGTCTAGGATAGAAATGAGTCTTGAAGGCATATATAGTGTAGGCATCATCATAAGCTTACGCTCCTTGGTTGATAATTCAATGTAGGAATGCAATGATAGAGTGGACTGTTCAGATAGGTTTACCCCTAAATTTTGTTTAAGTCTACAACGCATTAGTTTTCCTCTACATATGTCAAATATATGCCGAAACGTTGGAACAGACACCATTTCGATAATGTTTTCCAAGATAAAACAGCTGCCCAAGAGCACTTGGACTCCATCACTCAGCAGATCTAGAATCAGGGGCTTACTGAGGAGTTGAGTAGGCTAGAGGCTATGGTTGTTAAGGATGTGGAGGAATGGGAGTTGTGTGAGGAAATGTTTTGGAAGAAAAAGTCTTGCATTGATTAGCTGTAGGAGGGGGACATGAATTCTTCCCTTTTTCACAATTCAGTTAAAGACAAGAGGTAGGGAAACATTATAACTTCTCTTAAATCCCTAGTTGGGGACCCTCTTCTTTCCTCTACTAAAATTTCTAAAGAGTCTATTTTGTTCTTCTCTGCTCTTTTCCATAATGATTCTACTCCTACTAGTGGGGATGAAGATGCAATCCTAGCTTGCATTCCTCCCTTGGTGACTGAGGAAATAAATGGGTCTCTTCTCAAGCTGATCTCTTTGCTGGAATTAGAAAATATAGTGTTTCAGATGAGGAAAGGTAAAGCTCCTGGTTCTGATGGGTTCCCAGTTGAGTTTTTTCAGGAGTTTTGGGAGGTTATCAAGTTTGACCTTCTTGAAGTTGTTTAGGAATCCCAAAAGAATAAGCAAATGCAAAGTGCTTTTAATGCCACCTTCTTGGCCCTCATCCTTAAGTGTGAGGGAGATGACTCTTTGGCTCTCTTTAGGCCTATTGCCCTTTGTAATGGGGTGTACAAAATTATCATCAAGTTGACTATTAAGCGCTTGAAGCCGTGGTTAGACAGGTTGATCTCTGAGGAATAGGGTGGGTTTGTGGCTGGTAGGCAGATTCTGGATGGTTTTGTTATTGCTATGGAGACAGTACATTCTATGGCCTCCTCCAAGGAGAAGGCTATGTTCATTAAGCTTTATATGGCCAAGGCTTATGATCATGTCAAATGGGATTTTTTGACCAAGATTTTGAGAGATTTTGGATTTGGAAATGGTTGGATTGATTAGGTTTTGAGTTATGTCACAACTGTTTCCTTCTATGTGCTTGTCAATGGTGAGCCTTCTAAGATTTTCAAGGCTTCCAGGGGCCTTCAACATGGATATCCTTTATCTCCTTATTTATTCATTTTGATGGCGGAAGGGCTTGGGAGATTCTTGAAATCTCAGGTGGAGCTTGGCTTGATTCAGGGTTGGCAGTGGGGCAATAATCTTCCCCCAGTCCCATCTCTAGTTTGTGGATGACACTGCACTCAAGGGCATTGCCAAAGTGGATGAAAAGGTCAATATAAGGCGGGCCCTGGACTATTACTTGGCTACTTCAGGTCAAAGCATTAATGAAGGCAAGTCTTTCATCTATTTCTTTAACTTTCCTAATCTTATTCAATAGAGGATTACAGGTATTCTTAGGTTCCAGGTTGGCTCACTCCTATTTGTGTACTTTGGCATTCCTTTGGTTGTTCACTCCTTACCTTGAGTGCTCTGGCAGGATGTTATTTAGAAATTTCAAAAAAAGGTCAGCCATTAGACTTACAGGTGGCTCTCTACTATGGGGAGAGTCACTCTTTTGAAGTCTGTGGTTCAAGATCTCCCTTTGTATAGGTGCTTTATTTTATCAACTCCTTCCAACATTGTGAAAGACTTTAAGGTCCTCTATCGGTAGTTTCTTTGGTCTGGAAATCTTCTTTCACGAAAGTGGAGTCTGGTCAAGTGGGATATAGTTTTCCATCCGAAGCAAGAGGGTGGTCTTGGGCTATGTCAAGATGACTTGAATGGGCAATATTTGGTAGCTAAGCTTTATTGGAGATGTTGTTCTCAGTATCAACAGACTTTGGCTAAGATCCTCACCTCAAAATATCTTGGGGTTGTGGATGGTGAGGATGTTCCAAAATTTAATCTAAAGGGTAAGGGATCTATGGATTGGAGCACCCTCAAGAGGGGAGCTAGGTTGATTAAGCAAGGTCTATTCTAGATTTGTAATAGGGGTTCAGAGGCTCTCTTCTGGTTTGATTCATGGGATGGACATCCTCCTATTATGTCTACTCATCCTCATTTGCAGGACCTGTGTAGACATTTTTTGGATGTAGGTTGGACTCATGTGGTAGATTTTAAATCCCCTTAGGTTATAGACCATGCTTTGGTGTATAGGTGGAAGGACTCACATGAGTGGCCGCCTAGAGGTATGACAGAGGATCGTAAAGAGATTGCTTGCATCTTGGCTGGTAGGGTCTATAGCTCCCTATTGGAGAGGGATGTTCTAGCTTAGGGAGGTGACCAGAAAGGCAAATTCATTGTTGCCTCTAGGTATAGGTTTCTTGATGAATAGATGTTTGGCTACACACGGGTCCCCTGGTGGAAGCAAATTTGAAACAAATTCTCTTGGCCCAAGTGTAACTTCTTTTCCTAGTTTGTGATTTATAATAGGTGCTTGGCCTGGGAGAATCTTTGGAAGACGGGCTTTCAGAGCCCCTCTATGTGTGTTCTATGATCGAACAGTGATGAGAATATCTCCCATCTTTTCTTCTAATGCCCTATTGTTAGATGCTCTGGCACTTCTGGTGGGATCTTTGGAATCAACCATGTTGGCATGCTTCATCTCTAGAGGACTTCTGTATTAGGCTGGGGAGTTCTATAGCTAAGATTTCCTTTCTTCATATTGCTTGGTTAATTGGGCCCAGCTTCATCATCTGGTAGATCTGGCTAGAGCGTAATCGCATAATTTTTTTGGATAAGAAGCTTCAGGTAATGCAGGTTTGGATGAGGATATTGGGAGTTTTGTAGGAGACTTTGATGGCTAGGTGTGATCTCTCAGCCCCTATGGACCCTAGAGATATGGCAATTGTTTAGAGTTTGGGGCTTTCTGATTGTGCCAAGGATGGGACAAGACCTGGGCTTGGTCAAATTGTTAGAGAGAAGGTTCAAAGAGATGGCCATTGGATGCCTCCACCTTTGGAGGTGTTGAAGATAAATACAGATGGGTCCTCTAGAGGTAATCCTGGCCATGTTGGGGTCAGGGGCACTAGTAGGGACTGCTCTGGAGTGGTTGTGTTCTTCTTCTCTAAGTATTGTAGCTTGCATTCTAACAATTTCATGGAGGCCTGGGCTATTCTCTTGGCTTTGAAAAGGGCTTGTGCCCTTGGGTGGAGAAGGATAATTTGTGAGTTAGATTCCTAGATTGTGGTTAATTTGTTGGACAAGCAGCAAATGGTGGATGTTCACTAGCAGCTGGCTAAAGTGGTTAGATAGATCATCTCCCTAGGGGATTCATTGGACTCTATCACCTTCCGCCATATCCCTAGGGAGTGGAATAAGGTGGATGATGGTTTGGATAAATGGGATTCTAAGCAGAGGGGAAACTGGAAAGTGGATGATTGGAGCTATCTTTTGGATGGTCTTTCTAGGGATCTTGAGGACTTAGTTACACAGGATATGAGATGTGTTTTGGGTGTTGCTTGATGGTTTTGCTTTTAGCCCCTGGTGGGTGGTTTGTAATTTATGGCTTTGTACTGTTTTCTTGATTCAATAAAGTTTTTACCCTCTTTTTATTAAAAAAAAGTCCACATCATCCTCACACTTTCCCATGGAAATGAATTATTAATTCATTCCTCATCCTTCCCAATGTGAATTAAAATTTCACATTTAATCTCATTCATCCAATTTTGTTGATGAGATCTAAGCCATTGATCTCATCCTCTCATCTCAACTCTTTATTCCAAATTTGAATTCTAGCCATTGAATTCAAATTCCTTCAAGTTGGCCTATAAATACAAGGCCAACCCAAGACATTTCAATCACTTCTTTTTGCATCAAAAATATGTCCAAATTCCTCCAAAATATCTCCATCATGCCATCAAAATGCCAAAATTGCTTTAGCTTATCATCTCATATCTCTCATATCCATATCCAAATCATCTCAATCCTTAGCTATTATCCTCTATCAAATCATTATTGTGTTGAAGACAAGGAGAAATCCACATTCAAATCAAAAACATTTGGGTAAAGTGAGGAGCTCTTGGGTACAAGCTCCTCCAACTCCTATGGTTAAAGGGAAGATGGTGGTTTAGGAGATTCCAAAGGAACCATCTCTTGACCAGAGCACTCAGGATCACACTTAGGTGGTCCCTTTAGAGGCTCTCAAGATTTAGGAACTACCTGTAGAGCTTCAAGTTCAAGAGGGTTTGAAGGTTTCTACATCTGTTTGTGTACACTAGATGAGGGCCAGCTAGGATCTTCTAAATCCCCTTTAAACAATTTTGTTTGTCCCACAAGCGTTGAGGCTAGTCAACAGGTGGAAGGGGCCAATAAGGCCATCTCTCACTCTACTTTGGAAGAAGTAGAGTTGGGCTCATTTCAAAATATCTTGGAGGGAGAAGAGTTGGGTATATTGGACTCATCCCAGCAGTGTGATGAAGAGGGAGGTTCTACATCCATTCATTGCTCTGAAGGGGATAAGTTAGTCCAAGGTTCAGGGAAAAAGGTAAACAATCCTAAAACTCCATTTTCATTGGCTAGAGAGCTTGTTACTCCATCCTTGGAGAATGGGATAAGGTGTACAATGGATGTGGGTAAGGATTCAAAACCTAGGAAGAAATCCTTGAGAGAGACATGGAGGAAGGAAATAGTCAAAGACTTGGCCAATGGAAAACAAAAGACATTGGAGCTAGTTAGCTCCAGGAGAAATAAGAAATGATTATCATAGCATGGAATATAAGGGGAATCAATAGTTCCCACAAACAACTGATGCTAAGGAATTTCATTAAAGAAATGAGACCAGACATTGTATGAATTCAAGAAACTAAGGTGGATGAGAAAGAATTTGAAAAGGTTAGCAACTACATATGGCCATATTCAAACCATGAAGTTATTAGGGTGGAAGGACCATCGGGAGACCTAGTCACTATGTGGAAGGCTCAAACTCTATAGGGCAGTGTCATTAGTAGTAACAAAAGCACCATTAATATGAAAGTAATCATCAACAAAAATGTGGAATGTACCCTCACTAATATTTACACCCCTAATAACATAGTACAAAGGAGAAAATGTTGGATAGACCTAATAGCAGTCAAAGAAACTTGGGAGGATTCCAAATGGATGGTAGCTGGACACTTGAACTCTCCCCTATATCCCTCTGATAAACTTGGGGGGATCATGGACTTTACAGATAGCATGATGCAACTGGATAACTTCCTTCATATAGGTGGCTTAGTGGACTTGGAGCTGGAAGGTTTTAACTACACCTGGTCTAACAAGAGAAGGAAATAAGTTGATTCAGGTCAGATTAGAAAGGATACTAGTCTCTACTAACTAGGACATAGTAGAAAAATGCAATCTTAACAACCTTCTGAGTTTTGGGTCTGATCACACTCCAATTATCCTTAATTGGAGTCTGAATCCAGAGAAAGTCAGCTTCCCATTCAGGTTTGAACCCATGTGGACTCAACATCCTGATTTGCACCAATTGATCTCTAGTTGGTGTAATTAGATAGTTGATAGTTTGGGCATGTATAGAGCTATTAAAAAACTAAAAAATGTCAAACACCATCTTAAGGGGTGGAATAAGAACTCTTTTGGAAATATTTTTAGGCACAAGTAGAAGGTTAAGGCCCAATTGCTGCAGATTGAGGAAGACATGGATGCGAGTATCTTCACCCAAGATGCTAGTGCTACAAAAAGATCTTTCCTTAGTGAATTGTACAACATAGTGGAAAGTGAAGAGATATATTGGAAACAAAGATCAAGAATACAATGCTTAAAGGAAGGTGATAAAACACCAAAGTCCTTCCACTAGTCGACAATGAAACATAGGAAAAGAAACAAGATTTTTGAATTTAATATTGAACATGGGAATGTCATAAAGGATCAAATTCATATTAGAATTGAAGGGACCAACTATTTTGAGAAAATCCTAAATGGGGCTAGGACTTAGCAACCTGAGGGGGACACTGTACTAACTCAATTTTTTGAGATTATACCCAACTCCATGTCTAGGGAAGACAATTTCACTTTGAAAAAGGAGGCTTCAGAGGAAGAGGTGAAAAGTGTTGTCTTCTCTTGAGACCCTTACAAAGCCCATGGTCTAGACGGCTTCCCTCTGATATTTTTCCAAACTTATTGGGAGATTATAGGAAAAGACATCACAACGGCGGTCAAAGAGTTTTTCAAAAGGGGGAGAATTTTGAAGGAAATAAATAACACTTTTATTGTTCTCATCCCTAAGAGGGAAGGAGTGAACACAATGTTTGAATTTAGACCTATCAGCATATACAATACCCTCTACAAGATATTCATGAAGATGCTGGTGCTAAGAATCCAACCTTTGCTAGATAAAGTCATTCATTTGAATTAGAAGGGATTTTGTTTTGGGAAGGAAATCACTGATGCTATCATCACAGTGCACAAGAACATACACTCCATGGTAAAAAGAAAAAAATAAAGTATGATTTTGAAATTAGACATATCAAAATCCTATGATATGGTCTCTTGGTAGTTCCTTGAAAAAATCCTCTACCGGTTTGGCTTTCAAGAGAAAGCCATTAATATGATGAAAAAATTCTATGGCCATCCTACTTATTCTATGTTGATCAATGGATCCCCCAAAGGTAATTTCAAGGCCAATAGAGGCCTGAGGCAGGGGTACCCACTTTCCCCATACTTGTTTATCATTATGGCTGATGTTCTGGGAAGAACAATTGAAAATAAAATCAAGATAGGCAAGCTGAAAGGATTTAAGCCTGCCTCTATTTTACAACCTTCTTCCTATCAACAATTTGTGGATGATACTATTCTATTGGGAGAATCCACACTTAAGGAAGTGGGAGAATGGAAAAACATCCTCAACAATTTTGCCTTGGTGTCAGGGCAGCAGATCAACTTTGAAAAAAGTGGCATTTTCTTCTTCAATACACTCCTGAAATTGTAGAAACTAATTGCAAATGTTCTAAATTGCAAGATTAATGAATTTCTAGAGACTTACCTTGGTATGCCTCTTACTTTAGGGACCCAAAACTCTACAGGAACACTTTAATTGAAAAATGCAGAGAAAAAGAGCTGCTTGGAAAGGTTCCCTTCTAAGTCATGCTGGCAAAGTCCAACTTATCTAGACTCCTTGTAAAGTACATCAGATTATCTACTATCCTTATTCAAATTATGTTGATTCATTGCTGATAGGATTGAACAAATTCAAAGAAGATTCCTATTGAGTGGAACTGAGGAGAAAGAGATACTATCTTTGGTGGCGTGGGATGTGGTCTGCACTCCAGAAAATAGAGGCAGACTAGGTGTTAGAAAGTTAACTCTCATTAAAGCATTATTGGCCAAGGGGGGTGGAGACTAATGTTAGATGAAATGATTGGACTAAAATTATGAAGGCTAAGTATCTAAACAATATTGGAGGTATAGCCCTCATGCACTCCCAAATCCTCCCTATGGGGTCCTCTATCTGGAACAATATAGTTAAGGCTAAAAGCACTCTCTCAAAAGGTCTATTCTAGAATGTGGGTAAAGGAAATAGAGTTGGATTTTGGGAGGACCCTTGGATATCCTCCCCCCCAATAGACTATCATCCCATTTGATCATCTATCAAATGCATCCTTCAAAAGAAAATGGGGGGAAAATTTGCAATTAATGGAATTTGAAGGATGAAAAGGAGACCTAGAACTTCAACAAGGCAGAGTTTGAGTATCTGATGAACATTGTGGCTGAAACCTTGTTGAATATCCTAAAGAACCATATATTTCACAAGAAATTATTGGAGGACCAGTTTATATGGAAAGAAGATAAATCAAGCTACTACACGGTCAAGTCAGGATATAACAACTTAGACAAGGCTGGTTGGGAGGGATCCAATTAGAGACAGATCTGGGACAATAATTCCAACCCCAAGGTTAAGTTTTTTTGATGAACATCTAATCTCTACATAATCCTTATGGTGGATAAAGGAGAGGTTTTTTAATGGCCAACAAATGTGTGCTCTACGAAAAGGCTGAAGAGAATGTTGGCCATTTGCTTTTCCACGATAGGTTTTTAGGGAAAATTAGACAAGAAATTATGAGAAACTTTCTCCTCAGTTGGACTTGGTAGGGAAATATCAAGAAAATAACTGAAAGTTGGGATTCACCTTTCAAACATCCCCTAGTCAAGGAACTATGGTGGCAATCACTCCTATTTGTCAATTGGGGAATATGGGGAGAAGGAAATAATAGGATCTTTAGGGGGGAGAAGATGAAGTGGAAAGTAACTACAGAGATTATTAAAGTTAGAATCACTGAAAATGTCAAAGTTTCCAAACTTAAAGCTCCCAATCAAAACCCCTCGTCTAAAGAAATCATCATAGATAAGAACTGGGGGCTGAATGAGAAACTCATTTAGGTAGATCAAAGCAAGAAAATTAGTCAAAAGAATACCAAATGGACCCTCCCTGACCCAGGATGGATCAAACTAAATTTTGATGGGGCCTCTAAAGGGGACCCGAGTCAGGCAGGAGGGGTGGTCTTTTAAGAGACAGTGAAGGAATGATTCTGGAAGCTTATGCAAGGAATATGGGAATTCAAACTAACAACTTTGCTAAGGCCTATGTAGCATACCAAGGTATCTATATGACCATGGATCATGGGATAAGAAAGTTGATTGTGGAAGGAGACTCCAAGAATGTGATTGACATGCTCCAATCCAAGGCTATTCCCAATTGGTTTAACATCTCACCCCACAACCCCAAAGGGTAAGTACCAAAAGAGGGCAAGAATTTTTTTTTGACATAAATAGATAACATACACAAGATATGGTTGCCGACTCGATAGATCGGCAACATTCATGGCTAAGTATGGCTGAATGTACAACCCACGGGAGAGGACTAAATCACTCTCTAGATGAAACATTATTAAAACTACATTCATTTTTAAACAGCAACCCAAATGTTCCTATATCCCATTTCCAATTATAAACATGAAGAAAGATCTTTACAGTAGAAGCAGGTCCAATACCAACACCAGAGGACCGTAAGCCAAATATGAAACCACATCTCATTTCTTCTCATTAAATTACATGATTACATCTTCTCTCTTAAAAGAGTACAATTACATAAAAGAATATATAAGTATAATGGAATAGTCATGAATAAGATACATTAACTAATAAATAAAATCAAGAGGGGACATCTACAACTGATGCTCCAAAAACCTGTACACTGGTCCCCAATGGTGGTGGCAACACCTCCCAACCATGTGGACTCATAAGAGACCACCCCACTATGCTCGGAGATAGTCACAAGGCCCAAACAAAAGTAACAAAGCAAGGGTATACAATATGGCCAACACTCACATTAATATTGGAGCAGACACGGAAAATAATGCATAAAGCCAATGTCATATCATAGAGATGTTCATCCAAGTCATAGGTCAGGTACTACTCATGACTACTAATGTACTAGATACTAGAGTGTAAATTAGATCGAGTGTCATCATGCGTGCTCGAAGGGATGGCACGGGACCAAGTACACCTCTCATATAGACGAGGAGACTCAATCATGCCCGAATCAATGCCCACAGACTAATAACTCGATGCCCCATAGATGGATAAGCCTTCTCATTACATGCTTAGCCTTTACAAGAACTCAAGGCCATGTACGAGGACTCATTATCTTATTAGTGTTTTTACCCCAATATTTTTATTTAGTTATCACTTATTACTATAACTCCACTACTAGTTCCCCTGGCAGCCACTTGTGGGCCTCGAGCCCATAGAGAGCCACTCTAAACAACCACTCTAATGCCTAGACCTAGTTCATCTTGTTTAACCAAATGAGGAATCCAAAATTGACTGAAACACTAAATTCTAAATTTGAAATCGTAATTATGAAAAAAGTGATCTACAAGACAAAAGATTGCGATGACAGTATAATTTTGTTAAAAATAGCCCTTCATCAGTTAGATTAGTTGTGTAATAACTATAGTGACCCCAATTCGATCACTCTTCACAAAGAAATGAACTAATATTATACAAAATGCACAACAAAAGGTATTGCAAGCCTACTCACGGCCTGAATTTTGCATATAGTCTACCATTTTAACATAACTAGAAATAAATAAAAACACAGACTTACAAAAAGGAAATCTGAATTTTCCTCCTAGAGTAGTTCTCTTTGATCCTTGTATTGCGTGGCAGATTTTCTTAATTAGAAATTATGAGACCAAATTTCAATGCACAAACATAGATGGATGAATCTAAGGTATTTTAGTGCCATAATATTCATTAACTCAAGGGTGACGGTTTCCACAAGGTTGGTGATTCAGCAGAACTGACCATAATGACCCAAACAAAGGCCACTCATTTATCTTAAGAAGAGTTGCAATGAAAATACTTTCAGAGAAGGCATTGTATAACCAAAAAAAGGTTTCATGGGACTTAGATATCTTCAATCTCCCTATCATAGCATCCTAGTTTTTTAGTATGGCTACCCTCATATATTCTCTACAAGATCAAACCATTGTTTTATCCAAAATTTATAAATCAGAAAATACATGATCTTTCTTTGAGACCCTCTTATCCAACGGTTTAAGAAAATAGTTCTGCATGTTGAAAATAATTCAAGGGAAGAGGCAACATAAATATCTTGGATTTAAATAAATTTTATCATATTTCTTACAATGCAACAGTGGGGTTTCAATTTTTCGGTGGTTAATAAATTGCAGCAAGTAGATTTCATAACAAATGGTTCTATGGGACTTAGATCTCTTCAATCTTTATCATGGCATCCCAGTTTTATATGGCTGCCCTCCATATATTATCAATAAGATCAAACCCTTTTATCCAAAGCATTAAGGGAATGGATCTACAAGTTAACAACAATCCAAGGAAAGAGACAACATAGATAGTATTGAAATAAACTTAGGCATATTTTCCAAATGTGGCAGATAGATTTTAGTTTTTTTTGTGTTGGAGAAACGAACAAATAAGGAAATCGCAACATATAGGTTTTAGTTTTGTACTGGAGAAACAAATAAATGAAGTAAATGTTGCAAGTATGGGCCTAACCAGTGTTGTCATTGATGTTGACATACTCTTGTTGCATTAATGATAAGGATTGAATGATCCGGTTGCTGAGGATATTGAGAAAATTAATCCTAATCAGGAACAGAGAAGAATAGTGAAAATAGTAAGGTAAAAGTCCAAGATAAGATGAGGATCAGAGGATGTGGTTTAAAGGGTTTGAAGATATATGTCTTAAGGTGCTCTAATAAAGATTTTAGAGGTCTGCATGAAGATCTGAAGAAGTTGTGGCTGTTCAAGTAAAACCAGTTTCGGCAGGTGTGCAGAGGTGACAGAGTGACACAGATAGGTCCGGTGAGCTCTAGAAATGCATTATCCTATTCTATGGATTTGAGGGAGTGTTAAGGAAGTCGTTGTGAAGTGTTAACTCGATTGGTTTATGGTTTGAAGGTCCGCAAGCATCTATTCCTTTGTGACAGTGGTGACAGACTGTGTTCTTGAGGTTCCGGATGAAGGAGAGAAGGATCTCAATAAGCAGATGAAGTGCGGATGTTCTTGGTGATTCAGGCAATCTTGTGGAGGTCTTTGGATCATGTCCAGTTCATGTTGGTGGTCCGCATTGGAGTTGGAGCTCGCAATTGAAGAATAACTTCCGGATGATGGTGTTCTTCCTAAGACTGGCCGACCGGATGAGTTACTCATCTTGCAGATGTTCTTGTAGATGTTTGCCGACTTAGATGATTATTCCTAAGTTGATGTCTTGTATAAATAAGGGGTTGCAAAGTCATTTCAAAGTTGTCCTTGTGGAGATGAGAGTGTGGTAGCGAGGAGGAAAGCAAAAGGTAGAGCAGAAGTTTTGGGCTTAAATGGAACTGATTCAAGCATGGTGAAGATGCTATACTCCAGTTCATGTATGTGATACTTACTATTTTGTAGATAGTGTGTCTCTTGTAGGTAGTGGGCCTCTTGTGAGTAGTGTGCTCGGGCAATGAGCCCTAATTGGCATGTGCCATTTTGTTCTTTCTATTCTTCTAATAGAGAATATAATCTTAGGTTAATCACCCCATGGTTTTTCCCTTAACCGGGTTTTCCACGTCAAAATCTTGGTGTCTTATGTGTTGATGTGTTTCTATTCTTGATTGAATGCATAATGTTTCCATAATTGATTTATTGATATGTTGCTAATTCACTAAGAACATTTTAAGTGTATAATTGGAAAGAAAGTTTTGACAATTGATTCACCCCCCCTCTCAGTTGTCTATCCTGAATCTAACAATTGGTATCAGAGCCAAGTTCCTCTAAAAGGAGCTTAACTGTTTGAGGAGATCCAGGATATCATCCTACAAGAAGGATAGTCTGAAGTTTGATGGAACCAATTTTAATCTCTGGAAAAGTTGCATGAAACGTCACTTGAAATGTATGGGAATGCAGTACTGGAACATGGCTTCAATAAAGTATACTCCTCCTCAGGGTGGTCTGAAATCCCCAAATGAAATCACAGATGCTGAAAACAATCTGCGGACTATAGAAGCTCTTCTAAGAGCACTATCTGATTCAGAACTTTCAAATGTTGTTGACCTACCAACTGCTTTTGAGATTTGACAAAAACTAGAACTTCTGCATGAAGGAGACAAGTATGTTAAATGTGCAAGGTTACAGAGTCTGAAAGGGAAATTTGAAAATCTGAAGATGAGAGATGATGAAAATATTACTACTTTTATGCCAAGAGTAAATGAGATTGTTTGTGGAATTAGAAATGCTGGTGGAGTCTTGGATGAAGATGAGATTGTTGGCAAAATTCTCAGATCCCTTCCTGCTTCTTATAAAATCAAGGCTGCTGCCATTGAAGAATTTAGAGCCCATACAACTGTCACAAGAGATCAATTGGCTGGTAAATTGGCTACATTTGAAATGACTGAGTTTGGAGATGCCCTCCTAAGACTAAATCTGCATTCAAAGCCAGTGCCTCTGTGAAAGGTAAACAAAGGTTTGATCCAGGAGAGAACTCTTCAAGAAAACTCTCATGGTATGAAAAAACAAGAAAAGACCTAGAAGAGGAGGAATCAGAAACTGCTCAACTTGAAGCCCTTATTGCAAAAAGACTGCCAAGAGGATCTGGTAAGTATGAAGAAAAATTGTCTTTTAAGTGTTTTAACTACAATAAGATTGGTTATTTTGCCTCAAAGTGTCCGGAAAGATTTTCAAGGCCAAATCCTAATAGATCAAGGTTCCAAAAAAATTGTTACTATGTTCATGAGGAGGATGATAATGAAGGAGTAACAAATGATGAATTAGATACAGGAAACAAATCTGGAAGTGGTTGGGTGTTTATTTCCATCAAGGAAGAAGAACCATTGTCCTTTGAATCTGTCAATCATAAAGTTGTAGAAAGAGCTCTGGCTGCCCAAGTTGAAGAAAAAGATGATTGGGTCATTGACAGTGGATGCTCTCACCATATGACAAGTGACAAAAATAAGTTCATAGGTTTGGAAAGGTATGAAGGAGGAGTGGTAAAGTTTGGTGATAATTCTGCTGGTAGAATTAGAGGAAGAGGAACTATTTCTTTTGATGGAAGGAACAAAACCGGTAATGTACTGTATGTTGAAGGACTGAAGTATAATCTTCTCAGTGTTGGTCAATTGGTGGACAAAGGCTATGATCTCCAATTCAAGAATGGAAAATGCAAGATGTTTGAAAGTTTCAGAACAGAGATTGCATCTGGTACTCAAACTAAAGGTAATATCTTCCACTTGGTTGGTACTGGTAAAAGTTGTTTATTTGTTCAAGTTGATCAAAGTTGGTTATGGCATAGGAGAATGTGTCATGTGAATTTTGATAATATCATCAAGATAAGCAATACTATGGTTGTAAGAGATCTTCCAAAACTGGTGAAACCTACAAATAGTTTGTGCAAAGAATGTCAGTTGGGAAAATAAAGTAGAGTCTCATTTAAAAGCAAGGAATAGTCTTCTATTGGATTATTGGACTTAGTTCATATTGATCTTTGTGGTCTGGCAAGAATTAGGAGTGTGCAAGGTGATAGATGCTTCATGTTACTAATTGATTACTATTCTCAGATGATGTGGGTAACCTTTCTGAAAGAGAAATCAGAAGCTCTTGAGAAATTCAAAATATTCAAGGCTATGGTAGAGAATGAAACCAGATTAAAATTGAAATGTCCGAGGTCTGATAGAGGTGGAGAATTCACATCTGGTGAGTTCATAGATTTCTATGAGAAACATATAATTAAGAGACAGTTGTCTACTCCTAGGACTCCACAGCAGAATGGAGTAGTTGAGAGAAAGAACCAGACCATCCAAGAAGCATCTAGGACAATGATGATGGAAGCAAATGTTCCTCAGATCTATTGGAGAGAAGCTGTTAGCACTATAGTCTATATTCTCAATCGAGTTCAAATCAAAAGCAATACTGATAAGACTCCTTATGAACTTTGGTTTGGCATCACTCCTATTGTGAGGTATTTCAGAGTTTTTGGTAGAAAATGTTACATCAAAAGAGATGAAGATCTAGGAAAGTTTGATGCTAGAAGTGATGAAGGAATATTCTTGGGTTACTCTACAAAAAACAAAGCATACCAGTGTTATAACAAGAGACTGAGAAAGATGATAGAAAGTACAAATGTGAAGGTTGATGAAGGAATTGAAAAACCCTCAATGTTTTATGAATATGATGAAGATGATCAGAATGGTGTTCTAATTCAAGGAGCCCAAGCCTCTTCTGAAAGTCAAATTCAAACTGATCCGGTAAATCAGGAAGAAGAGATGAGTTTTAATGAGCCTGATCAAGAATCAGGAATGCAAGAAACTCCCAAAGTTCTAAGGTGTGTAAGACTGAACCACTCTGAAGATCAGATCATAGGTGACAAAAGAAGAGGTGTGCAAACTAAAAGGAGAATTGCTCAAAATTCAGATGAGTATTGTCTGATTTCAAAGATTGAACCTAAGACAATAGATGAAGCCTACAATGATGAAAACTAGACCAAAGCAATGAAGGAAGAGCTGATGCACATTGAGAAAAATCACACTTGGGATCTTGTTCCCAGACCTAGAAACAAAAATGTGATTGGAACCAAATGGGTCTTCCGGAACAAACTGAATGAAGTTGGTGAAGTAATCAGAAATAAAGCCAGATTGGTTTGCAAGGGCTATTCTCAAATAGAAGGAGTTGATTTTGAAGAAACTTTTACTCCGATGGCAAGAATTGAAGCAGTCAGATTATTTCTTGCATTTGCTACCTTCAAAGATTTCAAAGTATATCAGATGGATGTCAAGTCTGCCTTCCTAAATGGTGACTTGGAAGAAGAAGTGTACATTGAGCAACCGGATGGATTTCAATTGTTTGATCATGGTGATATGGTCTGCAAGTTGAAGAAGGCACTGTATGGACTGAAGCAAGCCCCAAGAGCCTAGTATGAAAGATTGGATAAACATCTTTTGAAGATTGGTTTCAACAAAGGTACTACTGATAGTAATTTGTATTTCAAAATTGACCATGAAAATATCTTGATTGTTGAAGTGTTTGTTGATGATATCATTTTTGGAGGAAGAGATAGTATGTGTAAAACTTTTGCAAATAAAATGAAAAGTGAATTTGAGATGTCCATGGTTGGGGAAATGAATTTTTTCTTGGGTCTACAAATCACTCAAACAAAGAAAGGAATCTTCATTTCTCAGACCAAATATGTGAAAGAATTGTTGAAGAAATTTGGGATGGAAGACTCAAAGCAAATGAGTACTCCCATGACAACCAGATGTAAGTTGAGCAAGGATGATGACTCTCCCAAGGATGATCAGAAAAAGTATAGGTCAATGATTGGAGGACTGTTGTATCTTACTCAAACTAGACCAGACATTATGCAGGCTGTTGATCTTGTTTCTAGATTTCAAGCTGATCCTAGAGAATCTCATGTCATGGCAATCAAGAGGATTTTTAGATATCTAAAAGGGACAGTTGAGTATGGTCTGTTGTATCCTAGAGATCATGATTTCTCTCTTCATGCATATACAGATGCTAATTGGGCAGGAGATGTGGATGACCGGAAGAGTACCAGTGGTGGAGCATTCTTTTTGGGGAAGAGATTGGTTTCTTAGCTAAGCAAGAAACAAGAGGCAATATCTCTGTCCACTACAGAAGTAGAATATATTGCAGTAGCAGGTAGTTGTACTCAAGTTTTGTGGATGAAGCAGATGCTAAGAGACATCAGAGTGGAGTATGAGGAGCCTATCACAATTTTCTGTGATAATTCAAGTGCAATAAATATATCTAAGAATCTGGTGTTGCATTCAAAGTCTAAACATATATCCATCAAGTTTCACTTTTTGAGAGAGAAAGTGAACAAGAATGAAGTTAGATTGGAGTTTGTGCCTTCCAAGGATTAGATTGTAGACATCTTTACTAAACCTTTACCTAAGGACTCTTTTGATTATCTCAGGGAGAATTTAGGGGTTATTACCCCTCTAGTGATGAACTAAGGAGCACTGATGTGCATTAGTCCGGAGCATATCACAGTCATATCTTGTGGTTTGGATTGATGATGGGGAGTTGCTACTTAGGGGGAGCAGCTGAAGTGGTGGAATTGCAAGTATGTGCCCTTTACCATTGATGTCAAAGGGGGAGAGAAGACATGTGAAAAACAAGTGGTTTCTGATCAAAGGGAGAGTATGAAAGAAAGAGAAGACATGTAAATAGTTGTTGCTAATAGGGGGAGATGTGACAGTAAGGAGAAGTTCTTGTCCTGATGGTCAAAACAGTTTTTCACATCATATGTTGCCATCAATGACAAAGGGGGAGATTGTTGCAAGTATGGGCCTAACTAATGTTGTCATTGATGTCAACATACTCCTGTTACATTAATGATAAGGATTGGATGATCTGGTTGCTGAGGATATTGAGAAAATTAGTCCTAATCGGGAACAGAGAAGAACAGTGAAAACAGTAAGGTAAAAGTCCAAGATAAGATGAGGATTAGAGGATGCGGTTTAAAGGGTTTGTAGATATATGTCTTAAGGTGCTCTAGTAAAGATTTCAGAGGTTCACATGAAGATCTGAAGAAGTTGTGGTCATTCAAGTAAAACCAGTTCTAGCAGGTGTGCAGAGGTGACAGAGTGACACAGATAGGTCCGGTGAGCTCCAGAAATGCATTATCCTATTCTGTAGATTTGAGGGAGTGTTGAGGAAGTCCTTGTGAAGTGTCAACTCAATTGGTTCATGGTTTGAAGGTCTACAAGCATCTATTCCTTTGTGATAGTGGTGACAGAGTGTGTTCTTGAGGTTCCGGATGAAGCAGAGAAGGATCTCAATAAGCAGATGAAGTGCGGATGTTCTTGGTGATTCAGGCAATCTTGTGGAGGTCTTTGGATCATGTCCAGTTCATGTTGGTGGTCCGCATTGGAGTTGGAGCTCGCAATTGAAGAATAACTTCCGGATGATGGTGTTCTTCCTAAGACTGGCTGACCGGATGAGTTACTCATCTTGCAGATGTTCTTGTAGATGTTTGCTGACTTAGATGATTATTCCTAAGTTGATGTCTTGTATAAATAAGGGGTTGCAAAGTCATTTCAAAGTTGTCCTTGTGGAGATGAGAGTGTGGTAGCGAGGAGGAAAGCAAAAGGTAGAGCAAAAGTTTTGGGCTTAAATGGAACTAATTCAAGCATGGTGAAGATGCTATACTCCAGTTCATGTATGTGATACTATTTTGTAGACAGTGTGTCTCTTGTAGGCAGTGGGCCTCTTGTGAGTAGTGTGCTCGGGCAGTGAGTCCTAATTGGCATGTGCCATTTTGTTCTTTCTATTCTTCTAACAGAGAGTACAATCTTGGGTTAATCACCCCGTGGTTTTTCCCTTAACCGGGTTTTCCACATCAAAATCTTGGTGTCTTATGTGTTGATGTGTTTATGTTCTTGATTGAATGCATAATGTTTCCATAATTGATTTATTGATATGCTGCTAATTCACTAAGAACATTTTAAGTGTATAATTGGAAAGAAATTTTTGACAACTGATTCACCCCCCCTCTTAGTTGTCTATTCTGAATCTAACAGTAAATACCTTTTCAATCACTCTCCCCTTCAATTCACCTCAAATATTGCAACTTGGTATGCTCGCCTGAGTGATTTGTTATCCTCCTGCAATTTTTCCCCTATTTTCCTCCTTCCATGTTCTCTGTGTTTTTTTGTTTTTAAGAGCCCCCTCCTCTGTTGACTCTGCCTTCCCTCAAGACATAAGTTTTCTCACCCAACTCCATCAATTCGCTCACCTAACGACCCCCGATATTTCTGAATGGTTGATATTAGTCTATAAGCTTATGGTAATCTAAATTAACACCTGAATAAGTATTGACAGGATTTTAAGACATGGTACGGCTCCGGCGTGAGATGTATGGTTGACAAGGAAATAAATAATTCCTTTTCCACAACTCCTCCAACATCTTTGTTCCTTTTAGGCTTGTTCAAACAAAACATAAGCAAGGGCGGCTGAGGTCAAAGATTTCCTAATCCATTAATAAGTGTGTGCTTCCTTCCAAATACCCACAATCTCCCCAATGTCAAACACACCTTCTCTCCATATGCTATGACCCACAAATATTAATAAATCTTCTTGGTGCGGCTAGATATTGTGTGAAGTGGCTGATGTAGAAGGGAGTACCTAACTAAGCATTGGGTCCCACAAATAACTTAAAACTCCCACGCCTCTTTAATTTGTTTCAACTTAAATTTCCAAGCACTACTCTTTCATTTCTTACAGCAGTTTGATAAATATAGCTTTCAAAGATACGACAAGAACTAGATATAAATGAGTTTCCCAAACCTTCAAGGAAGTGACCATGATTTAGGGTGACCAACTATAAATGGCTCAGAAATCCTAACCACAGTGATACAACCAAATTAAAGCACAAAATCTCCACAAATTTATTATTTGTTCACAAATCTTCAATAAATTTCTCCATTTAATGATGCCAAAATAACCACATAATAAATTAATGTAAAACCAAATAAAAAGGTAAAAGTACAAAGATTTGTCACACTTTTATAAAGGAAACGACCAATGCTGATCCTAAATTTTTAACTTGAATCATTAAAAAGTGACATACACATTTTGAATTTTGAAATGATGTAAATTAATGAAATATATTTTTTTAGTGTATTTTATGTTTGTATTTTTTTATAAAAATTAAAAAATTATTTGAATACATTTTTTTGTAAAATTGACACTATAATTTAGTTGCTGATAAAATGCTGAAAAATGAAGTTAAGTGGGACGTTGCTCTTTTTATAGTAAATTTTATTTTTTTCCTTCAAAATTTTTTTGTGCATTTATAACTTGAAACTTTAGTGCATGGATTCATTTTTTATGCATTTTGATAAATATAAATTTTTAAATAAATATTAAAAGTTGCCTGTACTTAAAAATAATTATTTCGATGGGACGTTAGCTTTTGTCTTGATTATTTATCTAAAATAGAAAAAAAATTATATCATCTTGACATGGAATCTCTTCTCTAGTGCATCATATTTTTTTAATAAACTTTACTATTTTTTCTTAATAAGACAATCAACCTTATATTTTGGTGCTGATGACCTACTTTTAGTAAAAATAAAAAATAAAATATTAACAATAATTATAATATTAAAAAAACCATATTTTTTAAAACTACACTTACAAATCTTCACAAGGGTATTTTTAGATATTTTTTAAAAAATTATTTACATGAGTAGGAATTGTTGAAACGTCAACTTTTTTGAAAATTTGTATTTTTTTGGTAAATTGGCCTCCAAGTGGTGCTACATATGTATTTAGTGGACACTTCTAGTTGGAAAAGTTGTGGCCCATATCTAACTTAGCTAGAATGAATCTCACTAGACCATATGTTTGAAAAAAATGACTTTTACTTAGAAATGTTTAAATTCACTTATGCTGATAAGTTGGCCAAAAGTGTGACACAGTTCTATGCTTTTGCCAACACCCATAATTGGATACCTTGACAAACCATACTGGAAAACTACACATGACCATATGGGGCAATCCTGACATTACCGTTAGGTAACCAGATGATAAAACAACAACACAAGAACATTGCACTAACAGGGTACAATGGGCTAGGGTAGGGGACAGGGCCTGTGACTATCTCTAGTAACCACCATCAGGGATAATAAGAGTACACTCAGGCCTATGAATCTAGATGGAGTTGATACTCAATACCTACAACACTCCAAGCACACATCAAAGCACATGTGCATATATCATATAATAGCCAAAGCATCAATGGACATCAGGAAGAGGGTCATGACATCATAAGCCTCTCAGATACGATTGTTACAAAATCATCCCTTTCTTGTCCATGATCATACAAAAGCAATGATCACAGTATATAACCATATAAGCATGTAATCCAACACAATAACTAATCACATCAACATCATAATAGTATCGGAATCCATCAAGGAAAAGCATCAAAAAAATACAAACATGGGGGTTGTTACAATTGGTCTTTAAAGGACCTAATTAAGATAAGCAAAATTAAGTTAAACACCATGGAGAAAGTTGAATATCATCACATTTTTTGACAAGGAAATGTTAAGGAAGATACCTTAGCTAACATCAACACTAAGGTTAATGATGTTTTAAAGTGGAGCTTAGGAGAGGTCATTCCCCATTTGTTTAAAGACATTATTTGTAATGAAGAAGCCAATCCAAATTAAAGTAATGAATGCCCCTGTGAACCAGTGGAATTGTTGCACGAGGCATCCTAGCAAAAGGATTGCCATTAATCATGGCATGATATGTCTCACTCATTATGCCTTTCTCATTCAGTGTATGTGGATTTTTCTTAGCCTTGTTTCTTTCAGAGCTAGTCGAAGAGTTGAGAATTTTGGGTCCTGCAAGATGGGTGGCGACCTCCTCCAAATTGAACCCACTGGTTATGAAAGCATAAAGGAAGATGTTGAACTATGGGATATTCTATAGAAAGGCAAGTTCACTCAGTACATTCAGACTATGAATAGGTATGACACTATTTTGTCCAGGGAATTTGCCTCTTCTTGGAAAGCAAGGGTGGTTTATGTCAGAGGGATTTCTTTCAAGGTTACTGAAGAGTTGATTTCTGAGGTGACGGGCCTATGTATGGAAGGCATGAGACTTCTGAAAAAGGTTAAGGGGAACTATAATGAGGACATGGATAAATTCCTACAGAATGGTGAGAATGTTAGTAGGCTTCAGAATGGGTTCAACTAAGATGATCTTCCAAGGGTTTGGAAGAGGGTAGCAGAAGTTTTGATGAGGTATGTAACTTTAGAGGGCAGGTTTAAAAGATTTCATGCATATCTCTTTCCTGTCAATCATTTTCATCATGAAATGAAGATAAACTTCCCTTATTGGATTTTCATGTCCTTGGAGGACTCTGTGTAAAAAGTTTTATTAGGAGAAAAGCCCCTTCTCCTGCATCAAAGCCTTATATATTTGTATAAATTTGAACTTTCTTTAATGCCAGCTCTTGCGTTCAAACCTAGAATCTACAACCTTCAGTTGGTTGAGAATATCCTTGGGGTTACTAGGAGAAATTTGGGAGGTTACAAGCATGTCATTCAGGATGAAACCCTTACCAGGGATGGGGGTTTATTATCAGCCAAAAATTAGGAAGCCTTAACCTCTAAAACCCATTACAAAAATACCTACATGACCAATAAGGATACTAAGCATAGGTTAGGCAAGGTCATTGATGAATCCTCTAGTAAAAACATTATGCAAACTAGCAAGGACCCCCAACAAGGGTAAGGGTATGGCTAAGGATGTGTCCCTTGCTTATAAAAAAGGGAAAGATAATGCCAAAGTGACCTCTGTTAAGAAAGAAGTGACCTAGAAGATTGACAAGAGGAAAATTCCTGATACTATTGTTGAGACTAGTATAGGGATTAATTTAGAAGAATCCCCCAACGTACATACATCACTAGTAGAAATATGGCAAATAAATGAGCAGGTGACTAAAACTTTTTGCAACACAGCTATAAATGACAAAATAAATGACTAAATAAATGACCAAATAAATGACTAAATAAATGACTAATTTGGTCATCGGGCAAAAAACACAACTAAAGTGGATAATTAAAAAAATAATTTTGAATTGAGGGAGTGGGTTGTATTATAAAATAATATAATAATAATATATTACATTACAATACAATATAATATAATATATTATAATATAATATATATTATAATATGCTCACTTGAGTTATTTTTTATACCCTTTTCGCAGAGAACAACCGAAGAGTTAAGAAAATTTCCCGGCATGAATTTTTTTACGGCATGAGACAATTCCGAGCACTATAATACTCATATATAAAATCCTATCAGCTAATAATAATATATATTATACAATAATATAATATTATATAATATAGATATTATTAAATATATTATATAATATTATATAATAATATTATATAATATTTATATTATATTATTAATATTCCAATCTTATATTTATATTATATATTATATAATATAATAAATATTATATTATAAAATAATATTATATTATATTTATATAATATTATTAATATTATAATATATTTAATATTATATAATAATATAATATTATATTATATTTAATAATATGGGTGTCAAATTTAATTTCATTCTCCATTTCATTTTGGCGCTTCTCATTTTGGAGAACAGATCATCGGTAGTCTTGGCAGGCATAGCTATTCTAAGAGTACTAAAGTTATACTGTGCACTTTGAGCTCCACTGACATGCTCTTAGACGGCAAGGCTTCAAGTGATTTGTTGCAGGATTTGGCTAAGAAGAGCTTTGACACATGACTATAAAATTGGAAGCGTGGATTCGATTTAGTGATTGGACTACCAGGTATTATACCATGGAGGTTTTCTACAATATCACGATTGACTTGAATGGCTCTTTTGGCCACTTGTCTCACTCTACAAGGTGTGATGTTGATATATGATTTTAATATTAGGGTTTGGGTTGATATGTGATGGGGTTACCGAGATTTCTTTGTTTCTTTTCTTACTCTGACATGGGATAGGGGTTGGGTTTTTTTACTGTACATAGAGAAACTTTGTAAATGCTATTATAAGCATAATATATGGTGTTTGTAATATTCTTTTTATCTGTGCCCCTATCATTTTTTTTTTCTGGTAATACGGCAAGGAGTTAGCTTACATATTTGGAAATGAAAATATGGCTAGGGTTTGTAGTATTCATTTTAAATAGAGATATGATTAGAGTTTGTAGTATTCATTTTAAATGGAAATATGATTAGCGTTTGTGGTATTTAGTTCAAATGAAAATATGGTTAAGATATATAGGAGTGAGTTTACTTGTACCATCGGCCTTTCATGTGTAATTTTCTAAATAATTATTGCTTTTATTTGGAATTTGGCTTAACACTAGCCAATTGCATTTGCTTTAAAATTTCTAAAGCCTTTTCAACAAATCCATTTTGTGCATATCCTGCAATCATTGCAGTCCAGAGACCACATTTCTTTGAGGCATTATGTCAAATAGTTCATGTGCCTTGTCTATGCTTCCACATTTTGCATACATGTCTAACATGGCAGTTGCAACTACAACATCTGACAAAATTCCTCTATCCTTTATGTTTTGATGGATGTCCAAACACTATTCCAAAGATCCCATTTTGACACAGATAGGGAGGATGCTGGTAAAGGTTGTGGAATTTGGCTTTACACCAGCCAATTACATTTTCTTTAAATTTTCTTAAGCCTTTTCAACAAATCCATTTTGTGCATATCTTGCAATCATTGCAGTCCATGAGACCACATTTCTTTGAGGCATTCTATCAAACAGTTCACGTGCCTTGTCTATGCTTCCACATTTTGCATACATGTCTAGCAGGGCAGTTGCAACTACAACATATGACAAAATTCCTCTATCCTTTATGTTTTGTTGGATGTCCATACCCTATTCCAAAGCTCCCATTTTGACACAGGTAGGGAGAATGCTGGCTAAGGTTGTAGAATTTATCTTTACACTAGTGAATTGCATTTGCTTTAAAATTTCTAAAGCCTTTTCAATAAATCCATTTTGTACATATCCTACAATCATTACATTCCAAGAGATGACATCTCTTTGAGCCATTCCATCAAACAATTCACGTGCCTTATCTATACTTCCACATTTTGTATACATGTCTACCAGAGCATTTCCAACTTTAAGGTATTCTTATTACTCAGCATGCTGGTTTTGGTCCATGTTCAGTCCCACACAAGAATGTTCTGTAGGAGGAGGTGAGACTTGTGCAGAGATTGGAATAAACTTTTTCTTCTGGAAGGTATGTGTTTTCTCCTGTGTCAGTTGTACTGAAATAGCTACTCATTTAATTCCTTGGGCCTGTATTGTGTAAAACACTTCCTAGAATTTTTATATAATGCATATGTTTGGATGAACAATGAATGTTTTAATATTAAAGTTTTATTCTACCATTCCATGCCCTTTATTGATTGTCTCTCATTCTTTATCTCATCATTTCTGCAAGTTCTTAAGCTAGATGCAATTAGAATCAAAGGCTTGTCTGAGAGGCTTAATCAGCTTATTCATTTTATGGAACAAGTTTATTGTCTTGTAAAATATGTTCTATGCCACGAGACAAGTTTGTTTTTCAATAGACGCATTGACCAAGTCATCCTTTGTAGCTGTTATGGAGTTTCAAAGGTCATTGTCTTACATAGGTTTCTTCTAGTTGGAAACAAACTAGAAAAATGTGATTCCATAATATAACTAGAAGAAATAAATATCTTGCTAAGAGATTCTAGATCTGCTTGTGTATTATTTCTGATTATCGATGTTTTAGGGCTTCCTGTTGGATTTGTCGTTTGAGTAAAAAGATTACAAGTTAATCCTTGACAAAGAGATTAGGTTTACCAATGCTTGTAATGTGTGTTAACTCTAATCATTATTAAAAAAGTATAGATTAATGTGTTTCATAGAACTTAATATTTTCAAAATGTTTAGTTAATGTATTTGATGTAGAGCTATGATCAGTTTGATATAGAGTTCATAGATCAAGTCATACTATTAGATCTATATCAATGGCAATTATTTCTCTACAAATTGTCAGTGAAACCAAAACTTTTGAATGGTGTAAAAGGAAAGTGGTGCCATGAGATGTGGTAACTTGTCTACTCTCAGAATCTCCCAATATTGGAATAAAATAGTTTGTGCAATTACCTTGTAAATATTTTTCATGCATGTGTGGTATTATTACAATTATCAATCTTGTGGTATTTCAAATTCACTTTTTTTTCTATTCTTTATTAAAGATTGGGCTTTTAATTTTAGAGGGTGTCCAAGAAAGGACATATTTTGATATCTCATGGATTCTTGGTGTTCCGATAACTGTAGAGTTTATTTTATAAGAAAACTACTTCAAAGATTCTTGTAAACTGTTCTTCAGTGAATTCTTGTAACACAATGATGTCTCTTATAATCAAGTTAGGATTAACACCCTTATTTTTTGCGGGGTAGTTTAGACACAGATGATGATGCTAATTTCAGGCTGTGAAGAAGACAGCGTGTCAAGCCTCGAGCCACTAACCAAACTGAGGAAGAGCCTTATGAGGTAAATTTCCATAATCATTTAATTCCTCTCATTGTCATCTCAATTATCACATCTAGTAGTTGTCTATTTTGTTAATCTTAGAATAAATATTTTGAGACTCTATCTATATGAACTTAAAATTTGCTCACGACTTGTGATGCTTGGTTTCTTGCACAATATAAATGAATACATTTCCATACTTGTCCATATGTCACCTTCTTCTACTTATGCTTTTCCAAGATTGAAATTATGGCATAAATCTTCACTAGTGCAGGCAAGCTATACTTCATTATTTTATCATGTTTTTTTACCTTCTTTTGGTTTTATAGATGGCAAGATTAATCAAGTCACAGGAAGACATTTCTGTGTTTAAATGCCCTAGCTTTAAAATTTTTATACTATGGACGCAAGTCTCTGTTCTGATATGTTCATTAAATTATTCCATTGATTTTAAGCATATTGTCAATAGTAAATACTACTCATTTGTCTTTTAATCTCCTAACTTGAATGTTATATAATAATAACTTTCTGGAAACTCCATTTTACATTCATGAATTTAGTGTATCTTGAACTAATAATAGAGGAGTGTGCATCATATAGCCTTTTGGTTTGACTTATTTTTTGTGAACTTTTAATCCACACGCTTCTAAATTGTTCATATTTCTCTACAATGCATAGGTGGAGGGTGGTGTATCCCATCTTCCTATTTTGTATCCCATTTATTTTTGTGTACCCTTCATTAAGTAAATGTCTTGCATCTGGAAAATATCCTGTTGCCTTCATCTCCCAATCCAATTGCTCCAACTTTGCATAGATATGCTATGTCTGTGGATGTGATCTGTCTCCTATAGAAAAAGCATGTACCATTTTATGACCTTCAATCCAACTACATCCAGGGATCTTTTTAATTCCTTTATCTTTCATCAATCTCCTTACCATTTGAACCTCACCCCAGTTGCCCACTTCTGCATATGTGTTTGAGAGAAGAACATAAGTCACAACATTTTTAGGATCCAAATCAAAAAGAAACATTGCTCTAAATACTCCTAAGCCTATATTCATATGTGATTTAAAGGCACCAAGAAAACACATCCACAAAACCACCACAGGTTTAACTGGCATCTTAATGATAAAGTTAGGCTATCCTCAAGATAGCCAGCATGGGCAAGAAGGTCAACCATGCACACATAATGATCGACTGTAGGAGTAATGCAATAAGGGTTACTCATGTGATTGAAGTATGTACAACCCTCATCCACTAAACCTAAATAGCTGCATGCACATAGAACACAAGCAAAGCTTACAATGTTAAGATATGCTCCATAATGCTTCATTAATTCAAAGATTTTGAGAGCATCCTTGCAAAATCCATTTTGTGCATATCCTACAATCATGGTATTCCATGAGACGACATTTCTTTGAGGTATTTTGTCAAATAGGTCACGTGCCTTGTCTATACTTCCACATTTTGCATACATGTCTACTAGAGAATTTCCAACTATAATTTCTAACATAAATCCCCCTTCCATTATGCTTTGATGAATGTCCATACCCTGTTCCAAAGCTCCCATTTTGGCACAAGCAAGGAGGATGCTAGAAAAGGTTGTTAAATTTGTATTTAGACCTGCCAATTGTATTTGCTTGAAAGTTTCTAAAGCCTTTTCAAAAAATCCATTTTGTCCATATCCTGCAATCATGGCATTCCATGAGACCACATTTCTTTCAGGCATTTTTTCAAACAGTTCACGTGCCTTCTCCGTGCTTCCACATTTTGCATACATGTCTACCAGGGTAGTTACAACTACAAGATTTGACATAATTCCTTTATCCTTTATGCTTTGATGGATGTCCATACCCTGCTCCAAAGCTCACATTTTTATAACAATGTGAATATGGTATATAAAAATTTAAGGCACCACTAGTTATAAAAGCTACTACTCGTTTTGATTCATGATTATTCTCTGGTATATACAAATCCAACCTGTAAGAGTTTAAGTCATAGTCTAAGCCAATGAGCTGAGGACCTACATAGAGCATAAAATTTTATCCAATTGGACAAGAAAATGGGCACACACTACTCTAGTCTACTTATCAGAGAATGATAGAACAGGGCAGCCAGTACTTATTCCTGGGTTCTTCTCCATAAACAATGCTTCGATGGACACATTTTGAGAAGTAATAGTAATATCCAATTGTGAAGTCAAACAAGCAATTAGAAACTAAATGCCTTACCATTCAATATACAAATTTGAGATTGCAAAACATTGTTGTAGACTAGAAATGCTACAAATTTACATATATGAGAATCGAACATTTAAGTATAAAGTAACTCTTCCAAGTCCCTTTCTCCAAGAACCATACATAAAACCAAATGCTTTACATGAAATGTGTCTCCTTATACTACGATACTACACAATTTTAAATCTATAGAAATATTAGGAGGCTGCTTACCTTGAAGAAAACCAGGTAGAAGGAATTCAATCCAACTACATCCAGGGATCTTTTTAGTTCCTCTATCTTTCATCAATCTCCTTACCATTTGAACCTCACCCTAGCTACCCACTTGTGCATATATGTTTGATAGAAGAACATAAGTCACAACATTTTTAGGATCCAAATAAAAAAAAGTAGCATTGTTGTAAATACTCCTAAGCCTATATTCATATGTGATTTATAGGCACTAAGAAAACACATCCACACAACCACCACAGGTTTAACTGGCATCTTAATGATAAAGTTTAGGTTGTCTTCAAGATAGCTAGCACCGGCAAGAAGGTCAAACATGCACACATAATGATTGACTGTAGGAGTAATGCAATAAGGGTTACTCATGTGATTGAAGTATGTACAACCCTCATCCACTAAACCTGAATAGCTACGTGCACATAGAACACAAGCAAAGCTTACAATGTTAGGATATGCTCCAGAGTGCTTCATTAATTCAAAGATTTTGAGAGCATTCTTGCAAAATCCATTTTGTGCATATCCTGCAATCATGGCATTCCATGAGACCACATTTCTTTGAGGCATTTTGTCAAACAGGTTACATACCTTGTCTATACTTCGACATTTTGCATACATGTCTACCAAAGCATTTCCAACTATAATTTCTGACAAAAATCCCCCTTCCATTATGCTTTGATGGATGTCCATACCCTGTTCCAAAGCTCCCATTTTGGCACAGGGAGGGAGGATGCTAGAAAAGGTTGTGGAATTTGGCTTTAGACCCGCCAATTGCATTTTCTTGAAAGTTTCTAAAGCCTTTTCAAAAAATCCATTTTGTCCATATCTTGCAATCATGGAATTCCACGAGACCACATTTCTTTCAGGCATTTTTTCAAATAGTTCACATGCCTTCTCTGTGCTTCCACATTTTGCATACAAGTCTACCAGGGCAGTTGCAACTACAACATCTGACATAATTCCTTTATCCTTTATGCTTTGATGGATGTCCATACCATGTTCCAAAGCTCCCATTTTTGCACAGGAGGGGAGGATGCTGGGAAAGGTTGTGGAATTTGGCTTTACACCTGCCAATTGCATTTGCTTGAAAGTTTCTAAAGCCTTTTCAAAAAATCCATTTTGTGCATATCCCACAGTCATTGCATTCAATGAGATGACATCTCTTTGAGGCAATCTGCCAAATAGTTCACATGCCTTGTCAATGCTTCCACATTTTGCATACATGTCTACAAGGGAAATGCTCTGGTAGACAAGCTTCCCGCATCACCGTGGGAGTTGTCAAGAGTGAGTATGGGAGTGCACTCACTCTTGACAGCTCCCACGGTGATGCGGGAAGCTTGTCTACCAGAGCATTTCCAACTATAATTTCTGACAAAAATCCCCATTCCATTATGCTTTGATGGATGTCCATACCCTGTTCCAAAGCTCCCATTTTGGCACAGGTAGGGAGAATGCTGGCAAAGGTTGTGGAATTTGGCTTTAGACCTGCCAATTGCAATTGCTTGAAAGTTTCTAAAACCTTTTTAAAAAATCCATTTTGTCCATATCCTACAATCATGGCATTCCATGAGACCACATTTCTTTCAGGAATTTTTTCAAACAGTTCATTTGCCTTCTCTATGCTTCCACATTTTGCATACATGTCTACTAGGGCAGTTGCAACTATAACATCTGATATAATTCCTTTATCCTTTATGCTTTGATGGATGTCCATACCCTATTCCAAAGCTCCCATTTTTGCACAGACGGGGAGGATATTGGCAAAGGTTGTGGAATTTAGCTTTACACCTACCAATTGCATTTGCTTGAAGGTTTCTAAAGCCTTTTCAAAAAATCCATTTTGTGCATATATCGCAATCATTGTATTCTATGAGATGAGATCTCTTTGAGGCATTCTGCCAAACAGTTCACATGCCTTGTCAATGCTTCCACATTTTGCATACATGTCTACAAGGGAAATGCTCTGGTAGATAGGCTTCCTGCATCACCGTGGGAGCTGTCAAGAGTGAGTGTGGGAGTGCTGGTAGATAGGCTTCCCACATCACCGCGGGAGCTGTCAAGAGTGAGTGCGGGAGTGCACTCCCGCACTCACTCTTGACAGCTCCCGCGATGATGCGGGAAGCCTATCTACCAGAGCATTTCCAACTATAATTTCTCACAAAAATCCCCCTTCCATTATGCTTTCATGGATGATAATACCTTGTTCCAAAGCTCCCATTTTGGCAGTCTATGGGATTCCAATGGTATAAATTTATACACACACAAATATATTATACATCAAAAGGCATAGAATATAATGTAAAAACTTAAAAGTTTTTGTTGTTTTTTATAAATTATTTTTAAATGTTATTTGTAGATTTTGTGATATAAATAGGGGAAAAAACCCAATAGGTGAGATAGTTCCAATGGCAGAGATAGTATATGTGTATTTAAGGCCCAATATTTTTAAAGTTTAGTACTAATATATGTGCATTTAAGGCCCAATATTTTTAAAGTTTAGTACTAGTAGTTGTGACTTTAAGGTTGTTAGTGTTACTATAAGTACTAATAATTGAATGAAATATGCCCTTCAAATTTAAAAATCAACCAATCATGTGATGCCACATTAGCCCACCAACAAAACATGACTTAATGCACACCTATTGGTCCACCCTTTTTTGGTGGAACTATTGGACACCTCAACAAAAAGCATGCTGATATGGCATCATATTTGGTGATATGGCTCTGAAACCTTAGTTATACGCAGGGGGATTGCCAAGTAAGCTACTATAAAAATTTTGGAGTGATTCGAAACTGCCACGTATGATTTTGAGAGACGTAAAGTTAGGGTGCACCACTACTAGGTCCTCTCCCCTAAAGAACAAAATCATTTCTTTTAAATCAAAATGTTACATTTTTTTTTGCAGTTTTTGAATTTTTTTATAACTCTAAACTAGATTCAGATCTGGATAGCATGATACAATATCTGGATGTATCAGATATGACACAGATATGGGCTTGAATTTTGATAGTAGTTCTCTTATACAGTAGAAAAATAGAAATAAATGACTAAAAAAACTTAAATTTTGCAAGTAGTTCTTTGATAAAATATATACGGAAGCACTAAACTCTCATTATTCCAAGCACGAGAAAGCACTATTCATTTCTTCTAACAATTCAGATATATGTATTGATTAGTGAATCCCTTATTCCAAATTTGAACACTAAAATGATTGTTGTCCCCATTAGGTGGGGAATGTGAACATATTACATGGATTCAAAAATTTTCTTTCCTTGTTGAAACTATTTTGTTTACAGTTTTTGTATTGTATTAAGTTAGTGAGACTTGGATTGCCAGTTTCAAGACATTATTGTGCCTTTTTTCAAGAAAGAGTCTTAGAAATTCCTTAAGGTTTTTAATATTTATAATATAATATAATATAATATTATAATATATTTAATAATTCCTGACCTATTTTAACCATATGGGCACCAAAATTATAGTCTGTTGTTTAATATGTTCTCCAATTCATCCATTATGCATTCTTAACTTGTTTCTTCTTTTGTGTGTATGAGATGGATTAGTTATTGTTGGTATGTGAAGTTAGTTTATCTTATTCTAGCATTGGTAAAGTAGTCGACAAAAGTCAATTGAGCTTGAAAGCAAATGCATAGTAAAATTTTGTAACAACGAATTTCTTCTAAGAATAAAATTATTGAGAGATCTTTGCCAATGGTTTTTCTTAGTACAAATTAGATTTTCCACGTAAATCTGTATTGTCTATTTTGTACAGCTTACTACTATTTCATATTTTATTTCATATTTTATTTATATTGTCTATTTTGACTTACTCTATCTAAACAGATCTAAGAAGATCTGTGGAGTCAAGAAGGTAAATATTCTTTCAAAGAACATGTTAAAGTAAGTTACGTATTTGCTTTTTGTTACAAAGGGGCAATTTACTTATTGCATTGTTGGGTTCCGTTTGTGCAGACCAAGGCAGGAGATGCAACAAAGAAGAAGTAATGCAACAATTAGCAATATTAAGCGAGTTTTTATACATTTATTCAGATTTTGAGATGTAAATGCCTATGATGAAATATATAGGCTTCATTTTGCAAGTAGTTCTTTCATGTTTTAGAGGTGTATAAGCAAAAAATAGAGCATTGTAACTCATTTTTATTAGTAACAACATTGAGAAACACACTTTGTAACACATTTTTCAAAGCAAAGACATATTTCAGGCTTGTATCTACTGTAACAACACCTTTTCTCAATAAAATTTCATTATTTTGCCTTCTTAATAGTTGTTTCATTGTGTGCAAATGAATGATTGATTATGTTTTTTTGTGTTTTATGTTTAAACCTCAAAAACAATTAAATACACTACCAATTGACTAAATATACTACCAACTAACAGAAATTGATGACTAAATATACTACCAAGTTACCAAATATACTACCAAATTGATGATAAATTAATGACTAGCAATAAACTACCAAGGTGACTAAATATACTACCAAATTGATGACTAAACATACTACCAAATTTATGACTAAAAATACTACCAAATTAATGACTAAATATACTACCAAATTTATGACTAAATATACTACCAAATTAATGACTAAATATACTACCAAATCAATGACTAATTTTTTTTTGTCATAAATTTGGTCATGAGATAAATGATCGGAAATAAACTACCAATGGTCATGTGACCAAACTACTAATCACATGACCAATTTTTGGTAGTTTTTTTAGTCATTTTTTCCTATTTTTCTACTAGTTTATTGCATAGTAGAAAGAGTGTAACTGAAGCTCAGGGATAGAAAGAACCTCAATATCAAGGGGGGTTAACATAGTAGAAAGAGTGTAATTGAGAAGGTTCCTCCTGACCACCTTGGGAATACCAAAGGTAAGGAAAAAATGGGACAGGACAGAAGTAAGGATAAGACTAGAGAAGGCACCCCTACTGCTGAGGAAATCAACCATAACATAGGTAAGAGAAAGAGTACTGATACTGTTGATAATGAATGTGTGAAATCTAAGGGCTAGAGGCCCCCTCCTAAGAAGATTCAGGTTACTCCTCTTCCTTCTAATCAACATGAACAATGGGATCTGAAGAAAGACTGCAACTCCTGCAACTAGCTGGTAGAGAAGGTTGCCACTCTTTAGTAGGCCTTGCTGGTACTCATTTGTGTTTAGGGTTTTAAGCTTGAATGTTTGCAGGTTTTCTCATTCAAACCCTGAATTTCTTGAGTCATGGGATATTGCATTGCTTTGTCTTTTTCTGATGCTGGTTTTCTGTGGAGGGTTCCTAGTTGTTTTGTCTCATCCTTAGGTTTAAGTGTTCGAGAGTTGACCAGCCTTCATGAAATGTGGTGGTGCCCTACCTGTAATTAGGATTTCAAAGTAAAATATATGTGGGTACTTTTCATCCCAAACCTGTTGTGATGTTCACAACACGCCCCATTATTGCTCCTTAGCAAAATGGGGACCCTTGCTGTCGTTTTGCTTTTTGCTTCTGCTTGTGTTTGTCTGCTTTCTGGCAGTTTGGTAAAATGAGTCAGGTGCATCATCATCATGATATTCGATGAGGTTGGTCATCATCATGAGGTTAGTTTGTCAAAGTTCATATTTTGTTTCTGTGACCTCATATTTAGAAAGAGCTTGAAATTCCATGCAGATTTCCCTTTTACTTCACTTGAAAATTCGTCCATATGTGGAAGTTATGCACAGTCAAAGTTTTGGTCAAACCTGATAATCGCAAGTGATCATCATATTTTTTATATCCTGTCATGTTATCAAGGTCATCATGATCTTGGTCTATCACCCGATAAAAATCATGCAGTCGCAATATTCGAACGTCAATCTTAGGTGATAGTGCCCTTTACCCGTCAAATGACCTTATGCGCATCGTGAGCATCATGTTTTGAGTGTAACCCGATATTTCATAACAACGAGCATCATGATATTTTAACATCACCTGATATTATAATATCCTGCTGATATTAAATATCACCCTGACTTAGAAAATCCACCATCGGCATATTTGCATGCGCATGTCAAAATCCTATCGGAGGGTCATCATCCTGATCTTTCACAAGAGGATCATATTTGCTGAAATTCGCTAAGATGATGATGACGTCTTCATATCCTCCTGATCTCCTTTTGCATGATCATGATGATCACCCTATCTTTTAAGGGAAGGTGATATTCCATTCCTCAGCATGATCATATTTTAAATATCACCCTAGCGCTAACCTGATGACGACCTCAACTCATCCTCATGCTTCGAAGATGGAAAATGATGGTTACGTCATCATGATATTCGATGAGAAGGATCATCATATTTTTTATCCTGTCATGTTGTCGAGATCATCATGATCTTGTTTGTCTACTCGATATTTCGTAAAGTCCTCCTGCCGAGAAATATGACCTTTTGCAAATATCCTGATGATCATCATCATCACATTTCCCTTCGGCAGGATATTTTCCAAAACATGATCCGGTTCGCGAATATGATGATGACGTCATGTTCTAAGTTTAACAAAGGCCCCGGATATCATGATGACGTCATCCCGATCTGATAAACGAAAAAGCAAATATCCTGATGATCATCATCATCCTGATCTTTCGAGAGGGTTACCTTGGCCGCAAGGAGGTCATATTACATTCATCATCCTGATCATGCTCCTTAGGTGACCCGATATTACATTTATCCCCTGATCTTAACTAAACATGACGGTGACATCATCTTTTGCATTTTAATGAAGCCCGGATATGACGATGACGTCACCATCATATTCCTTTCCTCAGCAGCAGGATCATATTTCATATCCTCCTATTTTCCTTCGACATGAAGATGATGATGATGTTATTCTTTTCCCCAATATACAGAAGCGAAACATCCTGATGACGTCATCTAGACCTTCGGAAAGGGGAGCATCATATTTCCAAAGTATCATGCAGATGAAGTGAACATCGGCCAAACAAAGAACATCGGCCGAGCGATTTTTTGACACGCCGATGGCGACAGTCACGTCGATGGGCGGGAAATGAAGCGATGGAATTTTAAAGCATTTTTTGGCGCCCGTAGCATTTTTTCGGTCAGCGATGGTTGACTCGATGGCTTGTGAGCAGTCTGTATGCGTTTTGAACGCGTTTTAAGAGTATTTTGGACCCGATTTCCACAATTTTGCAGAGTCACCTGGATTTAAACGATTATTTTAATTTCCTGTTGTTTATGTGATAAATGAAATACTTATTGCTTGTCTTGTCTTGTAGGCTTGCAGTTGAGGAAGCAGCTGGAAAGTCAACACAGTGACCTCATGGAGGAAGGAAATCCAATCTCAGGAGCAGGAAGATAAAGACGAAGTGCGAAGAAGTCAAGGCCATTCAAATAAAGGACAAAGTTGTAGCTGAGGGTATTACTACAATAGACAAACAAAAGTTATTGCCAAGATGCCGGAACTTCTCAGAAGGGGCAATATTTCGCCCAGATTTGACACTGCTCAGAGATATTTTGAAGAGCTGGTTCACCTGTATTTATTGCTGTAACCAGGGGTTTGAACCAGGGGTTCAGTTAGGTTTTTGCTGTAGTGAGGACAATCAGAATGTCTTTATATTGTGCCTCTCTACACTGTAGTACTTTACAACAGGGGCTACACAGAGATTTTTTAGGAACATACAGCAAGTCAGCTTAGTTTAGTCTAGAAGTAGAAGAAGGAGGTCGCCTGTTTGTCTGCAGTAAGGTGCGCGTGGAATGTCTGGCTGCCTTACTGTATCTGTAAAGCTTGTAAGTTCTCTGTAGTATGATCAATGAAACTAAGAGTCATTCCTACATTGTAAATCATGTATGACTATTCGTTTCTAATACAATAGAATCTAGAGTTCTGCATCTATCTTCTGAGTGTTCTCCTGCTCTTCTTTGTGTTTTGAAATATTTTCTTTGAGAGCTTGCAATTTTAAATGTATGTTTGTGAAAATGCTCAGAACTTGCATTTAAGGTTTTTACTGTGGATTTGATCAAATTACTGTAGTATTTACATAGTGCATAACAGAAACAATTAGATCCTTCGGTAGATTAAATGAGGTATAGATTAGATCTTTCTAACTTTTCCCAACCCATCTGAAATATTTAGCTGAAAACGTAGAAATCTAAAGGAAATTGTCTCAAATTTGAAGAAGCATGCATAACAGAGCTATAAGTAGACAGTTTTCATAAATAGATAAAGAAGAAAGCTGCAAATAAATCAAGAAAACCATCTAAAACTTGCAGCACAGTAACACTTTTATGCAAAGGAATGAAAAGTATTGACATATCTCATGATCTTTTTGCATATTCTTAGTCCAGTAAACCACCAAACAAACCTAAACTACGTAAGGCCCCTTGAACATTACAGCTTCACATTGACCAACTGAACTTGACCAACCGAACCATTGTAGACTTGGGATTAGTTGAATCTCAAATGATTCCTTCTTATCTTTCAAGTATAGTTTCAGTTCATTATATGTGAATTTTAACTTATTGTTATGATTGCATCAAAACGATCATCAACAGTTTTCTGGCGCTAGAAGGAGGGCCTGATGTGGTTTAGGGTTAATTTTCTGAGTTCAAATGCTATATTCTGAGATATGTTAGATCTCATAAAAAAAAAAGAGAGTTGAAAGAGGGTCCCATTTTCAATGGACTCATATAGGGACAGTTTTCAAGTTGACATTCCTTCATTTCAGAAAGCTTTGAATAACCAGCTTTATCCTAAAAATTTATATAGCTATGGTTTATTTGGAAGGTGTAGGATACATAAGTCCATAGAGCATGGTGAGCTTAATTGTCTAGCTTTCCTTACGAGATTAGATTTATATTTGAAAGGACTAATCTCTCTCTCAGATGTGTATAAGGCTGAAAGTTGGCAAGGAAATGAGGAGATTATTGAGCGACAGGAGGATGCAACATCAACGGTCATTAAATGTGCAGAGGATACAAAGATGGAACCAATGCTAGGAATAAAGGATAATAAGATCTCTTGGCAGGAATCATGTGATGGTAAGAAAAAAATCTGTCTTTTCGTCAGGATCCGGCTGTGATTAAAGTTAGTGAAAAGTATAAATATCCTAAAAAATGCAGAGAAGAAATCGCAGCTCATGTCCCTTTTCTAGATAATAAGCAAAAAGGATTTAATGAAAAAGAAAAGGAAAGTGAGGTTCATCTTGATACATTTGATAAATATATAGAACTACTAAGGAATATTTGCCAAGAAGAAACCTCTGGGTCTGACCTGAAAAGTTTTAACGAACATGATTTGGCAAAGAAATGTAAGCAAGCATTGGCAAAATTAAAATGCATTAAAACTGATGAAGTTCCCACTATAGCAACTAATGAAGTCATAGAAAAGAAAGTAAATCCTAGTGTTACGACTGACTTCTTTGAATTAAATGATCAAAATCAAGATTGTTGCAAGTCAATAAAATTAGACTCTTCACTAAATGATAAATGTGAGTCATCTGATGAACAATTCTTGAAAAAAGAGGATACAGAGGATCATGTTGCTGCCGTGCACAATCAGGCATCACCCCAGCACCATGTTGAAAGTAAAACAGGGGAGTATTCCTATCGATCAAAAGATGTTGTTCCACCTTTACTCTCAAGTGATCTAGAAATGATTAATTTCTGTATGTCAGATTATGATGATCAAGATACTTACTTAAGTGCTGATGTGCAGGAAACTAATGAGAACATTGAGAGGTTTGCTAAATTTGAGGATAAACTGAACATCCAGAATGAAGGAACAAAGCTGGATGAAGATGAAGAAATGATACATCTAGAGTCATTTCTCTTTCAACTTGAAAAAGGACTAGACATAGAGCTGGGCAATGAAAATGCAGAGCTAAATGAAAAGCCAGCTATTAATAAACAAGTGTGTTCCACAGAGCTAAAGGCACATCAGGTTGTCTCTTTCCTTTCCTTAGTAAACAATGATAAATGCTATTTTGATTATGGAAATTCAAGAGATAGGACATGCATATGGATTAATCATAAACCCGATGAGTTGCCTCAGTTACTAGTTATTAAGAGCTATTCTGATAAACACAATGAATCTAGAATATCAGAATTTTTTTCAGAATTCAAAGATAAATCTGCTAGGACGAGGACCATAACTAGTACCCTGTTACTCCTGCACAACCTAAAGAAATATGCAAGTAGGGGTGTTTTTGGGTCTTTTTCCTGGGTTTCTAATTGCCTTGTGGAGGCTTGTATATAGGGGTAGTTGTTTTTGTTTTTTGTGTTCTTCTTTTGCTGTTTTCTTTTTGGGGTTGGCTGTTTGTATAGCTTGTCTTCTATTTGTTTTTGCTTTTGTTTCTTTCTGTTTGTACAGGTTTTTTCTTTTGTTGTGTTGTTTGTACAGCCTGTTTGTTTGGTTCGTTTGTTGTCTCCTCAGCAGGGATCTTTATTTTACTTTAAAGTATTAAGGAGCAAAACTAGCAACCATTCAAAACAGTATAAAATTTAGGATATTCAAGTTAATCATTTGCAATTTACACATAACTTGTCACTGTCATGAATGTAGAGAGTTGTTCATCTTCTGAAGTTTTGTATTCAATAAATGTGATTGAGAATTCGAAGCAGGTTTCTCACGATGACACACCTAAAATCCTTGGGTTTGTTGAACTTACCAGTGTAGATATTAGGTGAAAAATTAGAGGTCACCCTTGCTACCATTACAATTCTCAGCTTAATTTCAGCAAGTGTCCACTCCTTGCATCATGAAGTTACAAATTGCTATATCTTATGAAATCTTTCAAAATTAGAAAACAATAAATAAATAAATAAATAAAGCGGATTATACTAAAAATCCAGATTAAGCCATCTAAGTAACTCTACCGGGGCTATGGACGCTCGCTGGCAGTGGGGCTCTACTTAGGAGAATTGTAACGATAACCTTGCCGGGGCTATGGACGCTCGCTGGCAGCAAGGCTCTATCCGGTCGGCTATGAGGGAATATCCTCACCTACGTAGGCTAATGTCAGTCACTGGTTTGTTCAACCGATCTTCAAGATGAGGATAATTAATCACGTGCACACAACTAAACTGAAAATGGAAATTCATGCATCTTTATTTAATACTTTGAGTCTCGAGCTGAATAGTAATTTGCAGGAAAGATAGTTGGAAGTTATGAGTTCATTTCATCTAGTTTTCTTGAACACTTTAAATTTAATTGTTTTGTTTTGGTTTCTAGTTGTTGTGATGTTCACAACACGCCCCATTATTGCTCCTTAGCAAAATGGGGACCCGTGCTGCCGTTTTGCTTTTTGCTTCTGCTTGTGTTTGTCTGCTTTCTGGCAGTTTGGTAAAATGAGTCAGGTGCATCATCGTCATGATATTCGATGAGGTTGGTCATCATCATGAGGTCAGTTTGTCAAAGTTCATATTTTGTTTCTGTGACCTCATATTTAGAAAGAGCTTGAAATTCCATGTAGGTTTCCCTTTTACTTCACTTGAAAATTCATCCATATGTGGAAGTTATGCACAGTCAAAGTTTTGGTCAAACCTGATAATCGCAAGTGATCATCATATTTTTTATATCCTGTCATGTTATCAAGGTCATCATGATCTTGGTCTATCACCCGATAAAAATCATACAGTCGCAATATCCGGACGTCAATCTTAGGTGATAGTGCCCTTTACCCGTCAAATGACCTTATGCGCATCGTGAGCATCATGTTTTGAGTGTAACCCGATATTTCATAACAACGAGCATCATGATATTTTAACATCACCTAATATTATAATATCCTGCTGATATTAAATATCACCCTGACTTAGAAAATCCACCATCGGCATATTTGCATGCGCATGTCAAAATCCTATCGGAGGGTCATCATCCTGATCTTTCACAAGAGGATCATATTTGCTGAAATTTGCTAAGATGATGATGACGTCTTCATATCCTCCTGATCTCCTTTTGCATGATCATGATGATCACCCTATCTTTTAAGGGAAGGTGATATTCCATTCCTCAGCATGATCATATTTTAAATATCACCCTAGCGCTAACCTGATGACGACCTCAACTCATCCTCATGCTTCGAAGATGGAAAATGATGGTTACGTCATCATGATATTCGATGAGAAGGATCATCATATTTTTTATCCTGTCATGTTGTCAAGATCATCATGATCTTGTTTGTCTATCCGATATTTCGTAAAGTCCTCCTGCCGAGAAATATGACCTTTTGCAAATATCCTGATGATCATCATCATCACATTTCCCTTCGGCAGGATATTTTCCAAAACATGATCCGGTTCGCGAATATGATGATGACGTCATGTTCTAAGTTTAACAAAGGCCCCGGATATCATGATGACATCATCCCAATCTGATAAACGAAAAAGCAAATATCCTGATGATCATCATCATCCTGATCTTTCGAGAGGGTTACCTTGGCCGCAAGGAGGTCATATTACATTCATCATCCTGATCATGCTCCTTAGGTGACCCGATATTACATTTATCCCCTGATCTTAACTAAACATGACGGTGACATCATCTTTTGCATTTTAATGAAGCCCGGATATGACGATGACGTCACCATCATATTCCTTTCCTCAGCAGCAGGATCATATTTCATATCCTCCTATTTTCCTTTGACATGAAGATGATGATGATGTTATTCTTTTCCCCAATATACAGAAGTGAAACATCCTGATGACGTCATCTGGACCTTCGGAAAGGGGAGCATCATATTTCCAAAGTATCATGCAGATGAAGTGAACATCGGCCAAACAAAGAACATCGGCCAAGCGATTTTTTGACACGCCGATGGCGACAGTCACGCCGATGGGCGGGAAATGAAGCGGTGGAATTTTAAAGTGTTTTTTGGCGCCCGTAGCATTTTTTCAGTCAGCGATGGTTGACTCGATGGCTTGTGAGCAGTCTGTATGCGTTTTGAACGTGTTTTAAGAGTATTTTGGACCCGATTTCCACAATTTTGCAGAGTCACCTGGATTTAAACGATTATTTTAATTTCCTGCTATTTATGTGATAAATGAAATACTTATTGCTTGTCTTGTCTTGCAGGCTTGCAGTTGAGGAAGTATCTGGAAAGTCAACACAGTGACCTCATGGAGGAAGGAAATCCAATCTCAGGAGCAGGAAGATAAAGATGAAGTGCGAAGAAGTCAAGGCCATTCAAATAAAGGACAAAGTTGCAGCTGAGGGTATTACTACAACAGACAAACAAAAGTTATTGCCAAGCTGCCGGAACTTCTCAGAAGGGGCAATATTTCGCCCAGATTTGACACTGCTCAGAGATATTTTGAAGAGCTGGTTCACCTGTATTTATTGCTGTAACCAGGGGTTTGAACCAGGGGTTCAGTTAGGTTTTTGTTGTAGTGGGGACAATCAGAATGTCTTTATATTGTGCCTCTCTACACTGTAGTACTTTACAACAGGGGCTACACAGAGATTTTTTAGGAACATACAGCAAGTCAGCTTAGTTTAGTCTAGAAGTAGAAGAAGGAGGTCGCCTGTTTGTCTGCAGTAAGGTGCGCGTGGAATGTTTGGCTGCCTTACTGTATCTGTAAAGCTTGTAAGTTCTCTGTAGTATGATCAATGAAACTAAGAGTCATTCCTACATTGTAAATCATGTATGACTATTCGTTTCTAATACAATAGAATCTGGAGTTTTGCATCTATCTTCTGAGTGTTCTCCTGCTCTTCTTTGTGTTTTGAAATATTTTCTTTGAGAGCTTGCAATTTTAAATGTATGTTTGTGAAAATGCTCAGAACTTGCATTTAAGGTTTTTACTGTGGATTTGATGAAATTACTGTAGTATTTACATAGTGCATAACAGAAACAATTAGATCCTTCGGTAGATTAAATGAGGTATAGATTAGATCTTTCTAACTTTTCCCAACCCATCTGAAATATTTAGCTGAAAACGTAGAAATCTAAAGGAAATTGTCTCAAATTTGAAGAAGCATGCATAACAGAGCTATAAGAAGACAGTTTTCATAAATAGATAAAGAAGAAAGCTGCAAATAAATCAAGAAAACCATCTAAAACTTGCAGCATAGTAACACTTTTATGCAAAGGAATGAAAAGTATTGACATATCTCATGATCTTTTTGCATATTCTTAGTCCAGTAAACCACCAAACAAACCTAAACTACGTAAGGCCCCTTGAACATTACAGCTTCACATTAACCAACTGAACTTGACCAACCGAACCATTGTAGACTTGGGATTAGTTGAATCTCAAATGATTCCTTCTTATCTTTCAAGTATAGTTTCAGTTCATTATATGTGAATTTTAACTTATTGTTATGATTGCATCAAAACGATCATCAACAAAACCCTTAGAATTTATTTGACCATCGGTGTGAGTTCATTTTTGTCTTGGCGACCGCGTTCTTCATTCGGTATGTTCATTCCATCGCCAAAACTTTGTCCATCGGCATCTGTGCTACATGTCCTGCTGATGGTGTGTGTCAGGCTGATGTGGGTTGTTCAAAATGGTCATCGACGAGAGTATTGTTATCGATGAAGGAATTGTAGTGTTCTGCCGATGTGTTTGACTCTGGCCGATGGAGTTGCCATCGGGGTGACATGGTGCATCGGGCAGATTGTGGAGAGTTGGGCCGATAGCCATACTCTGGCTGATGGGGTTATATCAGTGTATCTTGTCATTGTTGGCCAAGTTTTGTGGTGTCCCTCCGATGGTGTCTGTCTCTTCGATGGAGGTTGTCATCGGCAGGATCCCTTTGATCGGTGCAGCATTGCTATGTTGTTCCAATGAGACAAGGTCTTACTGACGGAGTATGGCTTGTAGGGGAAATCGGTGTGACAAGGCATATCGGTGAAGAAATTCTTAGTCGCTTCGATGGTTTGGGTCTGGCCGAAGACCAATCAAAGGGTTTAGGCATCAGCGTGATCGGTGCGGTCGGCAGAAGTATCTTTGGTCACTCTGATGGTGTAGGTCACACCGATGGAGGCGGGAGTTGGAGCGGTAAACCGCTAGCGGTCAGTTCGCGGGTCATGCAGGGTAAAATGCGCGATAGTATGTCTACATGCAACATGATATATAAAGTGATTGGGAGGTCCATGTTTGGTGAATGTGGGATATTGGGTCATGCAAAGGTTGGGGTCTCCCTGATGGTCATGGTCATGCTGATGGCGTGACATACAAAGCAAAACACACATATGCAAGGTGCCTATGTGGTGCAATTTCGCAGGTCGGTGATTTTCAACGTGGATTTTGTGCCATGGATTTTTAAGCGATGGGAAATGATCGACGGCCAGGTTTCAAAGTTGTGGAGTTGGTTTTCTTTGCTTCCTCAGGCTTGTTTTGAGCGGGAAAACGTCAGGTGTGTTCATTGCTGCATCCAGTGAGTACCTAAAGCTTTAATGACAGATTGAAGTAGAGGAGTATGGGTCGACAGTGGATAGGCCAACTACCAAGTTTAAGATGCAAGTCTTTGAGCAGCGGCTCAGATCCCGAGCCCACCCTCTCTCTTCCTCTGCTTCTTGGCTGCATTCAATTTTGAGCACCATTCTCTCTTGCTTTGTATCTAGCGGAATCTTGACCTTGTGATGTAATTAATTTTTGCTAAGTACACAGTTTTTGCTATAAAGGGCAAACTATGTCACTTATTGTATGTTGAAAACTAGACAAGTCTGAGTGTTGTAATAAGATACAACTCCATTGCTGACCATATCTGGATGTCTTGTGAGTTTATGATTCTCATGTTGTATGTTTCATGCATGAATTTACTGGTTTCATGATTGATTTTATATGAATAATGCTTTATTTGCATGTGTTTTGTTATTCTGTCTCCAAACTGAATATGCTCTTCTTCTGAATCTAGACATCTAAGGGGTGTTTGGGATTCTAGAATATAGTTATGCTATGTTGAAAACTTAATCTTTTGCTTCTGCTCAAGGGGTAGATTAAAGTGTTTCAGGTTAAGGGTTGGGAAGATCATATTGCAGTAAGGATATTGTAAGTATAGGTAACTGAATACTTTGTTTTGGAGGTATCTGTAAGGCAGATATCACAAAATCCCCTTGATACCCAGTTTCTGATATATGTTCATGCTGACCATTCACATGTGTATGTCTATTGACTCCGAGCCTTGGATAGGCACCAATCTAGTCTTGCATTTAGGTACACCTCAGGTCCTAGTTTTGCATCCAAATACCAAATCAACTCAAACTTCATAAACAAAGCTTTAGGACTTTAGAAGTAGTTTTAGGATCTAAAATCCTCTGTCTACAACTGAACATAGGCCCAAAGCTAGCCCCTTTGCACTTATCTCACAGTTTTGGTCTGCTTAATAGAGGATTTATCTGCTTTGTGTCAACATCCCAGCAAATACAGAGATGTATTTCATAGATGTTGAGTAGGGAATACCCCCTAGCTTTTGTAGAGCCTAAAGAAGAAGATGAGATATTTATAGAGTCTATCTCCTACACTGTTGGCCCCTAGCCCAGATATCCTGTTGATCATTGATGGTTACCTTGTAGGGATAACAAGGAGCAAGCATCCAGTCTGGGAAATAACCAACAGATTTTGGCGACTCCACTAGGGAGAGAAAGAGAGTCAAGCGATCAGAAGGCTGGAAAATCTAGTTTCCAGTGAAGTTGTTGTAGCAAGATCAAAAAATGACCATATGGTGCTTTGCTAGCGTGGTGAATCTAGAAAATGCATGTGCCTTGTTGATATTCTGTCCTCTCTGTGAGAGGTGGCGACTCTGTTGATTGAACTTGTTAAAGCTGCAACATATTTCCAGGTATTCCATCGTTTTAAAAATGATGAGTTTAAAACAACAGGCCTGGGTATGCTCTCAAAGGAGACCATTTTTTATTGAAAGGTATAAAGCCCTAGATTTCTGGTGCAGGGGCACCCCTTCAAAATAAGGAATAGGTCTAATTATAGTATGATGTAATAAGGTCCATGTGACCAATTCTTATGTTTTAGTTAATCTAGGTTTGTGTGCAAGTCAGTTAGAAGTTTGTTATACTAGCTGTCTTCTCCCAGCCGCTTGGAAGCTCCCAGCCGCTGGGAATCAAGTCTGTACTACTTGAGAGGAGTAGTTATTTATGTCCTAGATCATTTTGTTTAGACATAGTTGAGGATTGTGTATGAAAGCAGAGACATTTGTGTATGGAGATTTGACAGAGCAATGTTGTGCAGTGGGACTGTGAAGTCAAATATTTGTATGTATTCCTGAATTTGAAGTAAAGAAGATCCCATTGGTGTTGTTTGTCTAATCTTTGATCTATCTGTGTGATCATATTTCTTATTTTGCAGTTGAAATGGATTCATCCATCCATTCCACCGGTTGATTCTCTGAATCGGTGGAATGGGCATGTACAATAGTTTAGTTTTCTTTTCTATTTTTATGTTTGTGCATTTCATGTTTTGGGGATCGATTTGCAGCATGCTATGATCTATCCTAGCATCCTCATGTGCTAGGGTTTGAAGGATAAAATCTAAGTTAAAATTGCCTAGGAAACAGATCAGCTCGACCTCAGCGTTTTCTATGCGAAATTTGTGAAGTTTCGCAAGTTTTGGTTGAAATATACATTTGACGTATATACAATGTTTGTATGCGACATACAGTCTATGTGTATATCACATTTGTATCTGTGTGTATATTGCTAAACAGTTCAGGTGTTAAAACATGTTGAAAATGCATGTTTTGAAGGTACAAAGGTGAAGCAGCCCGGATATACAATTGATGTGTATATCGCTTTTGTATACATTTTGTGGGTATACTGCATTTGCATGTTTCTGCATATCCATCAAATGCACTTTCAAGTTTGCATATACCGAATGTACATTTCAAATGTACATTGAGAGGATATAAGCGAGGTCAATGGTCAACCACCGTTGGAGGGAATATTCCTAGCTAGATTCTGCAGATGTATATTTTGTGGTTGTATATTTGTTTGTATGTCCGAACATACATTCCGCAAATACAAAGAAATCAGTGCCAGTCAACATACATTGAGGGCATCTCCGGAGGAATATTCGATGATTGTATGTTTGGTTTGTAGCTAGCACTTGTATATTAGAAATATACATCGCGCTTATGCAGTGTCTGAAGATACATTTGGCGACCGGTATTGGAGGTAATGGGAACCAGATCAGTCGGTTGAAGTTTGTATGTATCGCCGTGACAACAGTCATCGGACTAGCTCGGTTTGGAGAAGCCGATAGATATGTTGGTGTGACATTTGTCAACTCTTGCCAATGGAATAAGAAATATCAAATTGCACCACTAGTACACATTTTCGGTTGTGGCTCTGCATCATAGTGGTATCAGAGCAAAGGAAGGATCTTCAAGAAAAGGTAAGAAGATAACAAGATGTCGGATGAAGAGGGAACATCAGAGGTTTCGACAAGGATGACCAATGCTGAGTTGGTAGTTCTGGTAAAGAAGCAGATTGCAGAAAGCAAAGCTGTGAAGGCTCAGAATCAGGAATTGAAAGATGAGTTAGAGAAGTTGAGGGACAGAGTAGGTTCTGGTAAAGAAGAAGATAGGGAAGAAGAAGAGATCCCTAGATGGAACGAGGTAGATGTTCTTGCAGACCAGAGACCCTTGATTAATGCCCTCAAATCCATGGAGAGGAGAACCATGGATGTGAAATTGGATTTGCCAGTGTTTACAGGAAAGATGGATCCTGATTTGGTGATGGAGTGGATATACTCCTTAAGCAATTTCTTTGAGACAGAAGAGATACCAGAGCACCAGAGGGTAAAGATAGCCCAATCAAAAATGAAAGAGGCTACATTAACTTGGTGGAATTTCATCCAAGATGACAAAGTACAAGAAGGAAAGAACAGAGTTGCTACATGGAAGAAGATGATGGCTTTAGTGAAAGAAGCCTATGTTCCATTGGATTACAACATCCAATTGCACAAGAGGAAACAAAATTTGAAGCAAAAGGAGCTAGATGTTAGCTCATATACTGAAGAGTTCGTGAAGCTTTGTGTCAAGAAAAAGGCAAAAGAGAGTGAGGAAGAAAGGGTAGCTAGATACCTTAATGGATTGAGGTTCAACATTCAAGAAGATTTGAATCTGCATAACCCAGATATAGTTCAGAAATGTTTTCAGTTGGCATTGAAAGTGGAAGAGAAGTTAAAGAGAAGATAAGAGTAGAACAATAGAGGAAGAGGAAAGCAACAAAGAGGTGGAAGAAGTCCTTTCAGAGTTAGGGGACATGGATTTGGATATCAGGGAGAATCTAGTCATGACAACAGCAAAGGAGATAACAGTCAAAAAGAAAGTTACAATCAGCAAGGAAACTTCAGAGGAAGAAGACCTTTCAGAGGAAGATCTCAGGGCAGAGGATCTATCAGATGTTATAACTATAACAAAGAAGGCCATATAGCCAGTAGATGTCTAGAAAAGGCAACAAGTTCAATGGGAGAAAGGAGAACGACTCTGATTCAAGAACCTGATAACCAAAGTGCAACAAGCTCCAACACTTTTCAAAGTGTGAATGCTCCTGACAATCATGGATATCCAGAGAGTGGAGAGTCTCTGATGATGAGGAGAACAATGACTACCATGAAGGTACCTGACAAAGAACCCCCATAAAGAAAGTCTCTTTTCAGAAGTACATGCAAGGCAGGAGGTAAGGCATGTAAAGTTTTAATTGATTCTGGTTCTACTGAAAATTTTGTATCTGATGAAAGGGTAACAAAGCTTAAGCTTAGAAGATTATCTCACCCATCCCCATATAAGGTCTCATGGCTTACCCAAGGTCAGCAAACAGTTGTAGAAGAACAGGCTTGTATAGAATTTCAGATTTGATCATATAAGGACAAGTTGTTGTTTGATATTACCAAGATGGATGCTTGCCATCTTTTATTTGGAAGACCATGGCAGTATGACTTGAAGGCACGACATGATGGTGTTAGGAACACCTATACAATCACCAAAAATGGTATGGTGATAGAGTTGATCCCAAGGACAGAGAAGGAGGAGAAATCAAAAGGAAAAGAGGTGAAGGTAATGCTGATGGAAGGAAAACAGTTCATGAAAGAAGTAGCAGCAGAAAGTGCAACTGCATATGCCCTAATTCCATGTCTGACAGTGAACAAAGAACAGCAACAAGAATTCAAGAAAGAGAAGAAGCAGAGGCTCATAGACCCAGCTGTCCAAGATTTATTGGATAAGTATAAAGGCATCATCTCTGATGGAATGCCAAGATCCCTACCATTTGTAAGGGATATCAGCCATTGCATAGATCTGATTCTAGGATCTACACTTCCAAACAAAGCAGCATATAAGCTAACTCCAGAACAGAATGCAGAAGTAGCAAGACAAATTGAGTAATTGTTAGACATAGGTCTGATTGGTAAAAGTTTAAGTCCATGTGCAGTACCCGCTGTACTAGCACCAAAGAAAGAAGGCACTTGAAGGCTTTGCATAGATTCTAGGGCTATTAATAAGATCACAATCAGGTATAGGTTTCCAATACCTAGGATAGAGGATTTACTTGACTGTTTGGGAGGTGCTAAGTATTTTACAAAAATAGATTTGAAGAGTGGTTATCATCAGATCAGAATTAGGCCAGGAGATGAATGGAAAACAGCATTCAAAACCAATGAAGGGTTGTATGAGTGGAAAGTTATGCCTTTTGGTTTGTCTAATGCACCTAGTACTTTTATGAGATTGATGAATGAGGTTTTGATAGAATTCATGGGAAAGTTTGTCATAGTATATCTAGATGACATTATGATTTTCAGCAACACAAAGGAAGAGAATTTCAGACATATAGATTTGGTTCTCAAGAGGTTACATGAAGAGCAGCTGATGATAAATTTGGACAAGTGTTTGTTCATGTAGGAGGAGATCACATATTTGGGTTTTGTCATTTCACAAGGAAAGCTGCAAATGGATAAGGAGAAGGTAAGTGCCATATTGTCTTGGCCAACTCCAAGGACTATGAATGATGTCAGAAGTTTCCATGGGTTAGCAACCTTCTACAGAAAGTTTATAAGAGGGTTTAGTCATATTTGTGCACCCATGCTTGATACTATAAAAGGAGGATAGAAGTGCAGATTTTCTTGGACTAAGGAAGCAGATGATTCTTTTGAAACACTGAAGAAGAAGGTGGCACAACAGCCAGTCCTTGCACTTCCAGATTTTAACAAATTTTTTTCAGGTTGAATGTGATGCCAGTCACATAGCCATTGGAGCAGTACTCAGCCAAGAAGGTAGGCCAATTGCATTTTTCAGTGAGAAGCTAAATGATTCTAAGAAGAGGTATTCATCATATGATTTGGAAATGTATGCTCTAGTTCAGTCACTCAAGAAATGGAGGCATTACTTAATGCCAAAAGAATTCATAATATTCACAGATAATCAAGTTCTGAGTTTTATAAACAGCCAGGAAAAACTAAATCATAGGCATATGAAATGGGTAGAAACCTTGCAAGCTTTTACTTTCACATTGAAGCATAAGAAAGGAGTCAAGAATAAGGTAGCAGATGCCTTGAGCAGGAGAACTCTAACAGTCAACCAGATTCAGTTGGAAAGTGTTGGCATTGATTCATTGAAGACCATGTATGATGATGATGAAGATTTTGGAGAGATATATCAAGTATGTACTTCTTTTGGAGATAAATATCATGCTGAGTTCTCTGAATTTCTGATCCAGGATGGATTGTTGTTCAAAGGTGGACAGTTGTGTATTCCAAGGTGTTCTATGAGGTTGAACATCATAAAAGAGAAACATTGTGGAGCTATGTCAGGACATTTTGGTTTGGATAAGACTCTTGATCTTGTTAGAAGGCATTATTTTTGGCCTAAGTTACAATCAGATGTCAGAAAATTTGTGGAAACATGTGTGATATGTCAGAAAGCAAAAGGAAGATCAACTAATGCAGGTTTATATCAGCCATTGCCCACCCCTTCTAGACCATGGGAAAGCATAAGTATGGATTTTGTCTTGGGTTTACCAAGGACAAGGAAAGGATTTGACAGTGTTTTTGTTGTAGTGGACAGATTCAGCAAAATGGCACATTTCTTGCCATGCAAAACCACTACTGATGCTTCATATATTGCAGATTTGTTTTTCAAGGAAATAGTAAGGATACATGGATTGCCATTAAGCATAGTGTCAGATAGAGATGTGAAGTTTATTGGTCATTTTTGGAGGACTCTTTGGAAGAAACTTGGAACAAATTTGTCTTTCTCATCCGCATATCATCCTCAAACGGATGGACAGACTGAAGTAGTAAATCATTCCTTAGGAAATTTTCTCAGATGTTTGACAAAATAGCATGGAGACAAGTGGGATAATATCCTATCTCAGGCAGAATTTTCCTATAATGATACTGTCAATAGAAGCACAGGGAAATCACCTTTTCACATAGTGTATGGTATACATCCAAGAGGAATTTTGGAATTGAGAGATCTACCTATAGGAGATTCTGTTAGTGCAGGTGGAGAAGCTTTTGCAGAAGCCATAAAAGAGGTTCATGATCAAGTGAAGACCCAGCTACAACGAACTACTTTGAAGTATAAGGAGTATGCTGATAAAAAGAAGAAGGATGTGCAATTTGATGTTGGAGAGTTAGTATGGGTTCATTTGAAAAAGGAAAGACTTCCCAAAGATAAATATACAAAACTCATGCAGAGGAAGATTGGACCATGTCAGATTTTGAGAAAGCATGGACAGAATGCTTATGAGATCCAACTTCCTTCTGATCTTGGTTTATCACCTATATTCAATGTATGTGATTTAACTCCATACAAGCATAATCTAGATAAAGAACAGGAACTACTATAGGATACAATAGGTGATGACATTCCAAAACATGATCCACCACAGTTGCGAAAGATTTTAGACACAAGAATGATCAAGAAGACCAGGAACAAAGAATATTTGGAATATTTGGTGGCTTGCCAGGGAAAACCTGATTCAGAAGCAGTGTGGATGACTGAAGAACAGATCACCCAACATGGTTTAGACCTACATACTCTCATCTCAAGTGGACTTGAGATTTCTTCTTCTGGGGAGTATGGTGCAGGGGCACCCCTTCAAAATAAGGAATAGGTCTAATTATAGTATGATGTAATAAGGTCCATGTGACCAATTCTTATGTTTTAGTTAATCTAGGTTTGTGTGCAAGTCAGTTAGAAGTTTGTTATACTAGCTGTCTTCTCCTAGCCGCTGGGAATCGAGTCTATACTACTCGAGAGGAGTAGTTATTTATGCCCTAGATCATTTTGTTTAGACACAGTTGAGGATTGTGTATGAAAGCAGAGACATTTGTGTATGGAGATTTGGCAGAGCAGTATTGTGCAGTGGGACTGTGAAGTCAAATATTTGTATGCATTCCTGAATTTGAAGTAAAGAAGATCCCATTGGTGTTGTTTGTCTAATCTTCAATCTATCTGTGTGATCATATTTCTTGTTTTGCAGTTGAAATGGATTCATCCATCCATTCCACCGGTTGATTCTCTGAATCGGTGGAATGGGCATGTACAATAGTTTAGTTTTCTTTTCTGTTTTTATGTTTGTGCATTTCATGTTTTGGGGATCGATTTGCAGCATGCTATGATCTATCCTAGCATCCTCATGTGCTAGGGTTTGAAGGATAAAATCTAAGTTAAAATTGCCTAGGAAATAGATCGGCTTGACCTCAGTGTTTTCTGTGTGAAATTTGTGAAGTTTCATGGGTTTTGGTTGAAATATACATTTGACGTATATACAATGTTTGTATGCGACATACAGTCTATGTGTATATCGCATTTGTATCTGTGTGTATATCGCTAAATAGTTCGGGTGTTAAAACATGTTGAAAATGTATGTTTCGAAGGTACAAAGGTGAAGTAGCCCAGATATACAATTGATGTGTATATTGCTTTTGATACATTTTGTAGGTATATTGCATTTGCATGTTTCTGTGTATCCATCAAATGCACTTTCTAGTTTGCATATACTGAATGTACATTTCAAATGTACATTGAGAGGATACAAGCGAGGTCAATGGTCAACTACCGTTGGAGGGAATATTCCTAGCTAGATTCTACAGATGTATATTTTGTGGTTGTATATTTGTTTGTATGTCTGAACATACATTCTGCAGATACAAAGAAGTCAGCGCCAGTCAACATACATTGATGGTATCTCCGGAGGAATATTCGGTGATTGTATGTTTGGTTTGTATCTAGCACTTGTATATTAGAAATATACATCGCGCTTATGCAGTGTCTGAAGATACATTTGGTGACCAGTATTGGAGGTCACGGGAACTGGATCAGTCAGTTGAAGTTTGTATGTATCGCCGTGACAACAGTCGTCGGACTAGCTCAGTTTGGAGAAGCTGATAGGCAGTGTCTTGCCGATGGATATGTTGGTGTGACATTTGTCAACTCTTGCCAATGGAATAAGAAATATCAAATTCCACCACTAGTACACGTTTCCGTTTGTGGCTCTGCATCAATTTCATAGGAATATGTGGTTACCCAAATGCTATTTCAAATAAAATTAGAAGATGTTTACCAAAATATAGTGGATCAGATTCTGAATCAAAAAATAAACATCTGCAAAAATTTTGTAATTTAATAGAAGATTATGAGGTAGAGGATGAAGATGTTGTAATGAGACTCTTTGTTCAGTCATTGGATGATGATGCTAGGATATGGTCTTCAAACCTGCCTGTTTGTTCAGTTTCTTCATGGATAGATTTAGAAGTTGCATTCCTAGAACAGTTTGGTGAAAGGTTTGATGTGGCCTCATTGATCATACATTTTATGAATATCCAAAAGGAAGATGAGGAACTAGTTCTAGCCTTTAATTTAAGGTTTATTAAGTTGCTTAAGCAAATCCTAGAATATATGAGACCCAATAATGTATTGTGCTTAGCAATTTATTTGGCTGCATTTGATGAAGAAATGAGCTATCTATTAAGAGATAAAGAACCAATCGCACTTCACCAGGCCTACCAATTTGCTATGGATATTGAAAACAATGAGAAATATGGAATGCTAGTAGGTTTCATGGCTGCAAGTTGTAAAAATAGTTATCAAACTGAATATATTTATGCTATTCCAGTGTGTTCATTGATAAATGATTGTGTAGAGGGAAATATATTTCAGAATAATGTGTACAGCCATGATGATATGCATGAAGAAAATGTTGTAGAAAATGTAAGCATATCATATAATGATGAAAACAAAGACTGTTATCAGCCTCTAGATGAGGAGCTTGCAGACACAAAATGCCTTTTAAGTGATAAAACAAAAAATATACATGAAGTTGTGTCTTGCAGTGATAGGCATATCCCAGATATTCCTGAATGTTTATACGAGGTGGATATGCAGAGCTTCACTCTGAATGAAGAGGACGTTGTTTCAAGGGACAGCAGTGAATGTATTAGTGATTGTCAGCATTCAGATGCGTATGTGAGCCTTTCAGATGATGAAATATATATGGATGCTGAATATGAGTGTTTCCTTGAAGATTCTGACCATCTTCACAATGCAAAGGTTGAAACTTCTGCTGTTGATTATCAGTGCAGTGAAGAGAAAAAATAGGGTCACTATTCAGAGGTGAATGGACAGGTTGCAGATGTGTGTGCTCATATAGTTGGGGATAGTGTTGGTTGCAGGGGTAACTATGAGGGTTTTGACATAGGGCTGCATTCTAAAATATTTCTGCCTTCTTTTGAGACATTCTAGGTGGACATAAATGATAGGATTGTTGAGCACAATGATGATGAATATCTGTATACTTATAAAGATAAATTTGATTATGAGATGTTGCTTGTGCCTGAATATTGCATGTTTGATACATAGGAGCTTTTATTTTTTGAAGAATGGCAAAATTCTGATATGGATTCATTTGTTTCATATGAGTCTGTTATTTTCCCAAGCAACATCAGTGACTCATATGATGATGATAGTCTACTGCTGAGAATGGTAAATGCTTATGAATTTTGCTGTAGACTTGTTGAAAAAGAAATGGGCAGCAGTACAAACAATTGTAATGCTGGGTGCTGTAACTGGTTGAATGCTTTCAGGCTTCATTTGAAGAAATTAAAATAGAATCAAGTGTTTGACAAAGGAAAATTCTGGTTTTTCCTTTTTGGTGGCCCTGGGCTGCCAAGTTTATTTTAAGAAATGTGTTTTGTGATGCAGGTTGGTGCAATGATCGACTCTGTGCCCAATGGATAAGGACTGGTCTGCATCCCAAAGATCTGAGGTTCTCGCCATGCCTGCAAGAGGCATGCGTCCCCAGATGGAGCCTATGTTGGTACTCATTTGTGTTTAGGGTTTTAAGCTTGAATGTTTGCAGGTTTTCTCATTCAAACCCTAAATTTTTTGAGTCATGGGATATTGCATTGCTTTGTCTTTTTCTGATGCTGGTTTTCTATGGAGGGTTCCTAGTTGTTTTGTCTCATCCTTAGGTTTAAGTGTTCAAGAGTTGACTAGCCTTCATGAAATGTGGTGGTGCCCTTCTGTAATTAGGGTTTCAAAGTAAAAAATCAGTGGGTACTTTTCATCCCAAACCCTTAGAATTCATTTGACCATTGGTGTGAGTTCACCTTTGTCTTGGTGACCGTGTTCTTCATTCAGTATGTTCATTCCATCGCCAAAACTTTGTCCATCGGCAGCTGTGCTACATGTCCCGCCGATGGTGTGTGTCAGGTTGATGTGGGTTGTTCAAAATGGTCATCGGCGAGAGTATTATTATCGGCGAAGGAATTGTAGTGTTCCACCGATGTGTTTGACTCTGGCCGATGGAGTTGCCATCGGGGTGACATGGTGCATCAGGCAGATTGTGGAGAGTTGGGTCGACAGCCATATTCTAGCTGATGGGGTTATATCAGTGTATCTTGTCATCATCGGCTAAGTTTTGTGGTGTCCTCCAATGGTGTCTGTCTCTCTGATGGAGGTTGTCATCGGCAGGATCCCTTTGATCGGTGCAGCGTCGCTATGTTGTTCTGATGAGACAAGGTCTTACCGACGGAGTATGGCTTGTAGGCGAAATCAGCGTGACAAGGCATATCGGTGAAGAAATTCTTAGTCACTCCGATGGTTTGGGTCTGGCTGAAGACCAATCAAAGGGTTTAGGCATCGGTGTGATCGGTGCGGTCGGCAGAAGTATCTTTGGTCGCTCCGCTGGTGTAGGTCACACCAACAGAGGTGGGAGTTGGCGCGGTAAACTGCTAGTGGTCGGTTCGCGGGTCACGCAGGGTAAAATGCGTGACAGTATGTCTACATGCAGCATGATATATAAAGTGATCGGGAGGTCCATGTTTGGTGAATGTGGGATATTGGGTCATGCAAAGGTTGGGGTCTCCACTATGGTCATGGTCACGCTGATGGTGTGACATACAAAGCAAAACACACATATGCAAGGTGCCTATGTGGTGCAATTTCGTAGGTTGGTGATTTTTCAACGTGGATTTTGTGCCATGGATTTTTAAGTGATGGGAAATGATTGACGGCCAGGTTTCAAAGTTGTAGAGTTGGTTTTCTTTGCTTCCTCAAGCTTGTTTTGAGTGGGAAAACCTTAGGTGTGTTCGTTACTACATCCGGCGGGTAGCTGAAGCTTTAATGACAGATTGAAGCAGAGGAGTATGGGTCGACAGTGGATAGGCCAACTACCAAGTTTAAGATGCAAGTCTTTGAGCGGCAGCTCAGATCTCGAGCCCAGCCTCTCTCTTCCTCTGCTTCCTGGCTACATTCAAATTTGAGTGCCATTCTCTCTTTCTTTGTATCTGGCAGAATCTTGACCTTGTGATGTAATTAATTTTTGCTAAGTACACAGTTTTTTGCTATAAAGGGCAAACTGTGCCACTTATTGTATGTTGAAAACTGTACAAGTCTGAGTGCTGTAATAAGATACAACTCCATTGCTGACCATATCTAGATGTCTTGTGAGTTTATGAGTCTCATGTTGTATGTTTCATGCATGAATTTACTGGTTTCATGATTGATTTTATATGAATAATGCTTTATTTGCATGTGTTCTATTATTCTGTCTCCAAACTGAATATGCTCTTCTTCTGAATCTAGACATCTAAGGGGTGTCTGGGATTCTAGAATATAGTTATGCTATGTTGAAAACTTAATCTTTTACTTCTGCTCAAGGGGTAGATTAAAGTGTTTCAGGTTAAGGGTTGGGAAGATCATATTGCAGTAAGGATATTGTAAGTATATGTAACTGAATACTCTGTTTTGGGAGGTATCTATAAGGCAGATATCACAAAATCCCCTTGATACCCAGTTTCTGATATATGTTCATGCTGACCATTCTCATGTGTATGTCTATTGACTTTGAGCCCTAGATAGGCACCAATCTAGTCTTGCATTGAGGTACACCTCAGGTCCTAGTTTTGCATCCAAATATCAAATCAACTCAAACTTCATAAACAAACCTTTAGGACTTTAGAAGTAGTTTTAGGATCTAAAATCCTCTATCTACAACTGAACATAGGCCCAAAGCTAGCCCCTTTGCACTTATCTCACAGTTTTGGTCTGCTTAATAGAGGATTTATCTTCTTTGTGTCAACATCCCAGCAAATATAGAGATGCATTTCATAGATGTTGAGTAGGGAATAGCCCACTAGGTTTTGCAGAGCCTAAAGAAGAAGAGGAGATATTTATAGAGTCTATCTCCTACACTGTTGGCCCCTGGCCCAGATATCATGTTGATCATTGATGGCTACCTTGTAGGGATAACTGGGAGCAAGCATCTAGTCTGGGAAATAACCAACAGGCCTATGATTTGCAAAACTAGGTCCTAAAATGGCAACTGGTGCAACTTCATCATGCTAAACGAAAGATACAACATCTTGAGGTAATCATCTAGCTCGAGACTACTAAATGACCTAAGGACATCAAAGATGAGTTGTGGGGTGAAGTAGAGAACATAGCCAGAAAATTTGAGAAGTAGGAGACCATGGAGAATGAAATAGAGAAAATCAACGCTAATCAAGAACAACTTAAGAAAAATTTGGCAGAGATAGTGAAGTACAACAAGGAAACTGTTAAGAACTTTTCCACTACTCTCTGTAGACACCCAAATTTGTCCCAACTTTGTCCATGTCCGACAACACCTTGTTAAAACATTATCCTAAACATCATAAGCCATTTTTGTCCTAAATCCCACTCTTAATCCCATTTATCCATTAGCCAATTAATTAAATAAATTTTATTTATTTAATTAAAATCCCATTCAATCCCATCCTCATCCTACTTAGCCAATTAATTAAATAAATTTTATTTATTTAATTAATTTCACATGCATAATCCCATTTATCTTATCCCCATCCCAATTAATTAAATAAATTTTATTTATTTAATTAATTTCCACATCATATATTATCTCATCCTATTCAACTTCTCAATTAATTAAATAAATTTTATTTATTTAATTAATATCCAACTCATATCCCAACTAATTCAAATATTTTATTTGAATTAAACACTCATCTTTCATCACATTCCAACACTTGTCTAGTCAATCATGTGTTACAACTTTTATCTTTCACATGCACAACTAATGGGACCTAATTTTAGTATTTATCTACACAAGCACACCTAAGCCTCATCCTCCTTTGCCACATGTCATATGACTACAATTTCTTGATGTGCAAGGAAACCTAACTTAATCCTATCCATCCATTTCACCTAAAGCCCTAATTGATCCTAGCCATCCATTGGAACCAAGCCTTTCCTATAAATCAACCCCCTCACAAGCCATTAGCATGGATTGAGCTTCAAGTAACATTATTCTGCCAAATTATCATTAGCATGCATTGAGCTTCAAGTACCATTATTATGTCAAAATATCATTAGAGCCTTTGCATCCTTCAACTATCATCCTCATGTCATCTTCATCTTAATGTTATGCTGCAGAAATAAACACCCAACATTCTTCCAACAATAATCCTTCAAAATCTTGCATGCTCATGCGAGGTGGAGAAGAGCAATGGAGATAAATCGAGCATAGCGTGGAGATCGGTTTGCATTTACATTTGTTATTTTGATTTTCATGTTGTCTTGTGCTTCATTGTGCATTGCTAGGGTTTTTATCATTGCTGTTTATTCATTTGCCCTGATTTGCAATTTTACCCTAACATACATTTGGCACGCCCGGTGGGACTCACTTCGTTTGATCTTTTTTGCAGATTTAATTTGGAGGTCGTTTACTATGCGAAAAAATTAGATCTTTGCCGACTATACTATTTTCATAAATCCGCATTTCTGGGCGCAAATCAGGGAATTTTTCTGATTTCTTTACATTTTCGGAAAGCTCTTTGAAAATTAATGGGGGTCTCTTCTTTGATTTTTTAATTTTCAAACCAAAAATCTATCGAAATAATTAAATCTAATTCGGCTATGCATCTAAAATTACAATTTTTCTTGCCTGATGAGCCTATTTTTTTTATGCCTGCATTATAATATCATTTTTTTTATGTTGTAGGTGATCATAAAGAGTTGGAACAACATTGACATCAACATCTACAACAAATTGGAAAGCGATTGTATTAGGTGCACTCATTCTAATCTTTCATCTTCTAATCTTGTTTGCAAACACATTTAGATTTTGGGCATAAAATGAATAATTGTTTGCAAATTCACATCAAAACATTGGGCTAAAACAAACCATTGTCTTTCATCACATTTAGATTTGGGCTTTAAAACAAACAAGTGCTTTCATTGTCTTCCACACATTGAATCTCTAAGGTTAATGAACCCCATGCGAGTGTGACTAAGTAAATGTGTATGCTCTCTCCTCGCGTCCCAACACGAACTTGGAGATCAAAAACATTTACTTGTGTTGCTTTTGTTTAGCCTTAGAGAGGCCTGCCTTGGTATCCACCCCAAGGGAACGACCTCAAGCGGTACTTTCATCCGGTCCGCTATAAAAATTAGAGGATAAGGCGAAAGCCAAGTCTAACCGGTATTAGCGCTCACCATACAGTGCTAACTCGAAAGGAGGTGTACCTTTGTGTATATTAAAACTCCTAGTAGGGTTAGTTAAAGTCTTAAGTGGCTTGCTGGATGCTCGTGGGGTGCCGGTCCCCCGGATTTTCACTAGAACCTCCTTGTGATAGTGGCCTTGCCTTAACTAGGACTTGTTGAAGTGTCTTCATGTGCTTGCTTAACCATCATCACATTCTTCTAAACTAAAACTTGCTTATGTGTCTTGTGTGAGTGATTCATGTGTGTATATGCATAATCATTTGTTTGAATATTGCCACATCAAGCTCTAAACACTCAAACACATAAAGACAAGTCATCCTACACATTCTTCCAATAACATTCAAACCTAATCACTTTCATCCCAAACATAGCCAAGTCATCCAAACAAGCCACATCATCATCCAAATCCCTAAACAAGCACTTGCTAAAAGGACTTAAGACAAACACTTGGTGACAACATGTCTATGCTAGAAGACCCAACAATCAAATTCCAAAGATTCCTCCAAAATATTTATCAAGGATCACAACCCCTCAACCAAGATGCCATTGAAATATTACAATTCTTCCTCCAAAGAGCTCAACCCCATGCAAGCCAATCACCTCAACTACAACACTCCATAGCTCAAGTCCAACACCTTTTAGCCACTAGTCAAGTTCGACAAGTACAACAATTCTTAGCCACTCCATACCAACCTAATCCACCTCATAGCCACATGTCATATCCATCCACTTCATATCAACTTAATCCACCTATTCACCAAGTCAATACCGCATCAACCTATGAACATCCACCTCAAGCTTATCCAATCCCTCATACCACCATTCCAATACACTACCAAGCCCATCCACAAGGCAATCAAGTGATATCACAAGAACAACATGCAAGTCCAAATAGCCCTTTGTACATAAATCAATCAGGTCCAAGTACACCTTTTCAACAAGACCACCAAGCACCATTGATAGACCTAAGTCCACCTTTGCAACAAGAAGCACATCCAAGTCCAAGTAATCCCTTGTACATAAATCAAACAAGCCCAAGTTATCCTATGCAAGACTTAATTACCTTTGACAAGGGAGATACCAATCTAGCAAATGCATCTTATGAGTGGCCTTCATCATCTAATCACTCGCCAACACATGAGCCAACTAATCCTATCCCAACACCACCATGTGATCCCAATCATAGTCCATTGATCCCTTTACCTTCCAAACCACCAAGCCCCTCATTACCTTCCTCACCATATCATTCTAATCGTTCACCAAAGGATGCGGCTGAGAGAGTTTTACAAAGGATGCTTGAAGCAAAACTCATTGAACTTCCTAAAGTCAAACCATGTGAAGAAAGTCCATATGATGAACATGATTATTGTGCATACCATAGGACCAAAGGCCATAATACAAATCAATGTCCAATATTTGTCTCAATTGTTTACAAGGTGTACCCACCTATAATGAGAAATCGTGCCACATCATCACCCCCATCTAGTCCAAATCCTAATCCATCCAATCCAATTAGGTCTCAACCTAATCCTAGTCCTAATCCTAATCCAACACCAACTACCATTATCATACATCCATTATATTTTCCATCCACTCATACCCTTGCAAAGGATGTGATCCATTGGCTACTAGCTAGGAATAAACTACCTCCATGTCAAACACCCATTCATGAACCTATCAAAGAACTTCCAAAGGTCAAACACCCATGTCAAACACCCATTCATGAACCTATCATGTCCAAACCTACAGTCCCATCATGTGACCTACAAGACATCAAGCTTATTCAAGAGTCTCTTATTATGAATCCAAGTCAAGAGTCATCATGTTCTCATGTTGTTGACCAAGAGCCTATCCAAGAGTCATCTACTTCCATTCAAGAAACCCAAGAGGTATGTCAAAAATTTAATCCTAAGCATGTGGAAACATTAAGCCCTAGTCCAACTCAAGATCAAAACACTTTCATACAACCTATCCATAACATGTATCTTTTCCATGATCAAGATGATACCTATAAAGAAGCTATCCATGAGCACCTTGATCCTATCCATAATCCTATATCTATCTATGAGAAAGATATCCACATTGCCCCTAGTCATCCGCCATCTAGCCCTATCCATAATGAGCAAACATCCACTTGTCATGATGAGACATTTGTCCCCCAAGTAAGCATAAAAGATCAAACAAATAACTTGGATCTTAGTGAACACAATGTTAATCAAGATCCTAATGATCCTCCTTCCACATCCACCATCGATTCCACTTCAAATCCACTATCATGTCCTAATGGTCTTACAACCTTTGTCCATGAATGTTCTTCCTTAGGACAAAAACAACCTCTATCCACTTCACCTTTTCCATCCAATAAAGAGCTCAAGTCTAGTGTTCAAACCACACCTAGTCCCATTGTCCATCGCATACTCCAAAACATGAACTACCAAGGCAAAAGTCTAGGCCTTTATGAACAAGGTATTTTGGAGCCAAACCATGTCAAAATCCCTCCATGCTCATATGGCCTTGGATACACACCCCAAGGTAAACAAGGCCAAGATGTTGGTAATCCTTTCATGCATCCTAAACCTACCACTTTCCATCACACCCCCCATCATATACCCAAAACATATGTAGCCATTCCATCTCCATCATCCTATAAATGTCAAAAGCATGTGACCATACACCTTCCGCCATCCACCTTGCCTCCACTTTTACCAACTCCAAATATCCCTCCATCCACCTTGCCACCATTGCTTCCAACACCTAACATACATATCATTCATAAGTATCCTTACATCGCTAATCATGGCCAACAAAAGCACACATCACCTAAGCATAAAGCTTCCAATCATTTCATCCACTCCACCCATGCCATGGAATTCAAAAGCAAAAATTTTGATGCCTCTACCTATAAAGCTAAAAGTCCTACCAAAAATCCAAAGAACTATCATGCCTTAGGGCACAAACATGAAAAATCAATGCAAATAACCAAAGAAAAGCAATCCAAAAAGCTATCCAAGCCCATACCTTCAAAAGCAAAGCCCAAAAGCAAAATGGTTTGGGTTCCTAAGCAAATAACTAACAAAACAAATGAGGCATCCTCATCCACATCTCAAGAATCCCAATCACTTATCTCCATCCAAAAGCCTACTTCCATTCAAAACTTCCATTCCCTTCAAAAATTCCACAAGCAAAGCAAAAGCACTAAAAATACTAAATCTATGTGGGTTCCTAAATCACTTCATCAACCATCTCCTAAGCAAACATCTCCATTACTTCCTACACCATCATCTCATCAAAAGCTTCAATGTTTATTACGGTGTGTGCAACCATTGGTCATGGTTCCCTTCCACTCCGTAGCACCGCCACATAACTACATCTCCCCATCTTCCCTCCATTATCCTACATATCTCCCCCATGCAATCCCTATGGTCCATGCTTTGGCATAAACTTTTCATCCATCTTCATTCCATAAGCCTATATAAATCCACATCATAAGCCACTAGCCTACCCTTCCACAATCCACATCCTACCTAATCCATCTCCAATCGACACAATCCCTTATCAACATCTATGAGCATAATGACATGGTCCATGCGATGACATCCATCTCTAACGGGACTACCAACATCCATCACACTAGCCACTTGAGTCCCTCCTATCCATTACCATGGTGAAAACCTGGCAAACAGGCGCCATGTGTAATTGTCAACACATCTAAAAGCAAAAAAGAAAAAAAAGAAAAAAAAAAGAAAAAAAAAATCAAAAAAGTAAAGAGAAATCCCTTCGTCCAACGGTGAAAACCTAGTAAACAGGCGCCTTGGATAAGTACCATGATGAAAACCTGGCAAACAGGCGTCATGTGTAGGTTGATCTTCTATGTCACTTACACTTGGGGGCACATTGTCTCATCCAACCTATCAATTTTCAAACTATCTATCCCATTATATCATTTTCCATCCTATCATGCTACATCCTACCATCCTTATCCATTCATCCATCCTTCTGCCTTTTGATTTTGATGAAGACATAGGGGCAAAATGTTGAAACATGTTTGGATATTTCTTGACATACCTTCTTTCCAAACCAAGTCCTATCCATTAACAATTTATCCATCCCATCCAAATCCAATCCATTATGTCATCCCTTGGTCATGAAATTAATCATGTAAAATCCTAAGCATTACCACCTAGAATGGGGCAAGTTATTCTTCTAATGCGACATAGCCTTTGAAGATCACATCCTAGCTCCCTTATGATCCATCCACTATGGCGTATCCTTATCATGAGCTTTCCATCTTATAGCTTATCCCCATCTGTTTATCACGAGCTTTCCACTATAGCCTACCTATCCATTTTTCATGAGACATGCATACATACCTTATACAGCCTATCCTCTTATCTATCCATCTATCATGAGCCTTTCATCACATTTACTATGAGCCCATCCTTTTATCCATCCAATCGCATTCATCCATCTTTACACCTAGACTTGGTTTTCTCCCTTGTCATTGGTATCAAGCACAAAGGCTACCTAAATTGTAAATCCATTGACATCCCAAAACATTTCAAAAAATAAAAAAATAACATATTGTCAAAAAATACAAAAAATCAACTATCCAATGAAAACTCCAAGCAATAAAACCAATCATCATCAATCCAAAATAATCCACTTCATCAACATTCAATCAAAATCAATTCATCATCATCTTCAATCATCAATCATCAATTCTTCCTATCAATAACATTCATTCATCCATTTCAATCAATCCATTTCCAATCATATCAATCAAATCAATCTAAGCAATGATCTTAAATCTAAGTCACATTAATCCATATGAAGCAAGCTAATCAATCAAGGAACATTATCCAATCAAATCAACAAGTTTTTGATCCTAATCTTGTCATGAGCCCAATCAATCATCATCAATCAAACAATCAAATATTGGTTTATGACTTGACAAGGGCAATAACCTTATTTATTTTATATCCTTTGTGCACACTAAGAACACTTGCTTATACTTAGATTGAGTGGACACTCTTATCATCACACCATCACTATCATCATTCTAAACAAATCCAATCATCAAAACAATCAACCCAGCAATAGCAACCATCACAACCAAAGCACATCAAGCCAACCATCAAAACAAATCCTATCAATCATCAACATTAACACTAAAGCAAATCAACTCAAGCACATCAATCTAGCCATCAAAACAAATCCAATCACTTCAGCAAGTCAAAAGAAGCTCAATCCACCACAAATCATCCATCCTTCATCAAATCAATCTAATCAACATTTCATCATCTTCAAGTCATTCCAAGCAAAGATCCAAATGCAAGCCCATCCTTAATCCATACCAATCATGTTAATTAATCAAGCTAAGTTATCCAAATGCAATCCATGGTCTTGATCCTAGCCTTGTTGTAAGCCAAATCAATCAATCAACTAGCCAACCAACTCAGCAAACAACCTTGTGTTGATCTAGGGATATAGCTTTCCATGCAATGACAACACTCTCAACTATCAACAATCAGCAATTAATCATTGGTTTACAGCTTGACAGGGGCAATACCTTGTTTGTTTTTGAATCATTTGTGCTTGCTTGCTTGCTTGTGTGTGTTATCTTTTTATCTTGCATTTGTATCACATCTATATCATTCCAGCTAATATTCATATCTTGTGTATGTTGGAATAGCTTTTTGCACTATCCTTTGCATCTAAGGTCATATCATACCTTTTGTGTAGTAGGACTTCAATGCTCTAAGTTTTCTTCCTCATATGTTAGACAAGGTTGTATTACGTTGGGGTACAAGACACATCGTCACCCTGGTCCTTATACCTTGGTGCATAACGTCTAGTGCTATATCAAACATCATGGTTGCTCACCTTCATTGCAGCATAACGCATCATCATTTCTTCTATCTATCCCCTTATCTTTCTTTTTGCAGCCAAGCCATTTCTTTTCGAGAGCCTACCCGTGTTTGTCCAACCCGCCTAACCTCTCGAGGGGGCATCATCATCCCATTTCATCCTATCTTTCCACCATCATCATCCTCATCATATCTTTCCATCATCACTATCATTTTCCTCTATCCATACCTTGGCTTCTTTGAAATGATGTTACTCGACACAAATCTTATCATCTCGAACATCATCTCAAAGAGGGGCAAAATGTAGACACCCAAATTTGTCCCAACTTTGTCCATGTCCGACAACACCTTGTTAAAACATTATCCTAAACATCATAAGCCATTTTTGTCCTAAATCCCACTCTTAATCCCATTTATCCATTAGCCAATTAATTAAATAAATTTTATTTATTTAATTAAAATCCCATTCAATCCCATCCTCATCCTACTTAGCCAATTAATTAAATAAATTTTATTTATTTAATTAATTTCACATGCATAATCCCATTTATCTTATCCCCATCCCAATTAATTAAATAAATTTTATTTATTTAATTAATTTCCACATCATATATTATCTCATCCTATTCAACTTCTCAATTAATTAAATAAATTTTATTTATTTAATTAATATCCAACTCATATCCCAACTAATTCAAATATTTTATTTGAATTAAACACTCATCTTTCATCACATTCCAACACTTGTCTAGTCAATCATGTGTTACAACTTTTATCTTTCACATGCACAACTAATGGGACCTAATTTTAGTATTTATCTACACAAGCACACCTAAGCCTCATCCTCCTTTGCCACATGTCATATGACTACAATTTCTTGATGTGCAAGGAAACCTAACTTAATCCTATCCATCCATTTCACCTAAAGCCCTAATTGATCCTAGCCATCCATTGGAACCAAGCCTTTCCTATAAATCAACCCCCTCACAAGCCATTAGCATGGATTGAGCTTCAAGTAACATTATTCTGCCAAATTATCATTAGCATGCATTGAGCTTCAAGTACCATTATTATGTCAAAATATCATTAGAGCCTTTGCATCCTTCAACTATCATCCTCATGTCATCTTCATCTTAATGTTATGCTGCAGAAATAAACACCCAACATTCTTCCAACAATAATCCTTCAAAATCTTGCATGCTCATGCGAGGTGGAGAAGAGCAATGGAGATAAATCGAGCATAGCGTGGAGATCGGTTTGCATTTACATTTGTTATTTTGATTTTCATGTTGTCTTGTGCTTCATTGTGCATTGCTAGGGTTTTTATCATTGCTGTTTATTCATTTGCCCTGATTTGCAATTTTACCCTAACATACACTCTCTACATCTTTCAAGAGGAGATGGAGAAACGAAGGGCCATGAGAGAAGCCAAAACATGAGTCATCACTCAGGTCTCACAGAACCATCCCACTAATGGCCCGACCAACAAAATGAGGATGAGGAACAAGAGTGCCAAGGGCAAGCAGATCAACATGGAGATCCAGGGAGATCAGGACAGAGATATGGAGAAGAACACCTTTGAATACAAATTGAAATTATTGAATAGAGAGTGGCAGGCTATCAGTAGTCTAAAATCTATGGCTAAGCAATAGCATGGTCTATTGTTGGTCCTTCTATGTTTGGCTAGCTTTGCTAGCCCTTTCTCTATTTATGTTGTTTCCTATTGTTGTTAGTTGTTTTACTTCTTGTGAAACTTGATCATCTTGCTTTTTTGGCTTATGTTCTTGGGTTCAGGCCCTTCCCAGTTACTTTAATCAAAATTATGATAGAAATGATTTTTAATAAAATTGAAAAAAAGTATAAACTAAATCTACACATAAAATTTCACAAATAATTTGTTTACATTATCCTTAAATTATCAACAATTTGTTCATTATAATAGATAAAATGTGATGAATGCTAAAAAACTAATTTTAGTGGCTCCAAAATGCAAAAAATGTGGAGTGCACTATTGTGATGTCACTCATTCATGACTTTATACTTTTCCCTATCCACTTCACCCTTGTTTGCACCTATCACCATACATTCGATCTTAGCTCACCCCCATTTGTGTAAAATAAATACATTACACCATTTATCCATCCCTATTCACACACAATTCCATACATTTTCTCCCTAGCTTAATATGATCATTTTCCTTATCCAGTATTTTTTTCATTGTGCTCAGAATTAAAACTAGTTCAACCTTGAGGCAAACAAGATTGAACTTGAAGCTGAAATGCTTAAATTCAAATGCCAAAATTATCACCTCTTTTTATTGGTCATTGTGAGCCAACTTGGTACACATTTTTGTGAATTGATGTTATGTCTTGTTATTTAAAAACATTCAATGTGCACTTATTATCATGCTAGAAACACACAAAAGAACAAAGAGAAAGCATTAGAGCACATGCAGTTATGTAAAGAATAAAGAAACATAATATCCATTAGAATCATATAGGCCATTTTTAAGCTTGTGCATGTTGTCTTCATTTATTCACTCATAACTATAAAGTTAGTTCATATAAGGGGTTGACCTAGGAGAACTTGAATTTAGGGATTTGACAATCTCCCATAAGGTGTTTGTAAATATTGAAAATGAGACATGAATAAGAAGAGCCAAAGGCTCAAACACAAGAATCAACCCATCATCTTCAACATTACAACATTATTACATTCAATAGCTTTATAAAGCCTTTCAACTTACTAACTACCCAAACTACTTTCCTAACTAATAAATAATCTCTACAAACTAATTTTTATGTGATTATTACATAATCACTTAGATTATATTTATTATTTATTATTTATGTCATGCAGTAATTCCTAACACCTCCCTTTAATGTTAACATAGGAACTTTATTCTAGCGTTGCATTGACATATTGAAAGTTGGCTTGGATTGGTCACTACCTCCATATTATGTTATTGAGGTTCATCTATTTTATGTTTGCCCCCTTCAATTGAGGTCTGTTTGTTTAGTATTAATTTCTCCTTAGGCACATTTTGGTCTATAGTATAATCGAAAACAACTTGAAATCTAAACCAATGCAAACCAATTTGGCATAACAATTGCACATGCAAGGGTTGTCAAGGAATTGAGGATATATACTTCTACTACTAATCAAAATTCCCAATATCCTAAAAATGCACGCATCCAGTAGCTTACAATGATGAAGTTATGTATGTTGCTGAAACACCTCTATACATATTTTCTTTTGTAGGGTCCAGGTAAAATTGGACTATATTTCAAGTAGCATTACATCTCCAAAAGAGAATGTTATTGTTCCCAAAGCATTGAAGGCTTTAAATATCTTGGTGCCCGTGAAGTACCATGCAATTGATAATCAATTAAATCTTGATTCATCTGCATTCCAAAGATACTCTGCAAGTTTTTAGTAGGTGTTGTGTCATATATCATTTCACTTTTACAATGAAGCAACAAGTAAAATAGAGTACCGTGTGACCATTGTTCCACCCACCAAACTCATGTCTTTTTGTTAACCTCCTCATCCATGGACTTGCAGAAATACACCACTTACTTTTATCATGCCAAGTAGAGGCAAACAAATTCAATGGACTTTAGTGGCTATATTGTTGTGCTTACTCCTTTTCCACACCATATACACTATAGAGAAAATTACAAAAAAAATTCTTTGTACGGGAATTAAAGAGGATTTTGGAAGATAATCAACACCAATATGCATTTCTTCTTCTTGCTTCACTTCAAACTCTTGTGGTGGAGCATCAATTCCATCCCATACGTAAATGAATGAAAATTTATCAGATGTTTTGTGAAAAAGGAGAACCACACAAAGATCAACGGTACACATTCTCTTTTTGTTAAAAAAACTTCTCCTCAATTGCCTCAAACCACCCTAACCACCTGCACTTTTCTGCAACATCTAAGATTCTTCCAATTGAAGTGTGTAATTCTTTAAAATTTTTATTTATTTTTGATATGAAAATAAACAATGGAGTGAAAACAATGAAAAGAGTGAACATGATGGAGAGACGAGAAAAAATGCAAATGGATGATAAATGTCATAGATTTGCATTTGATCTACACTACACACCTATTACCAAAATACTAGAATGGTGGATAGGAAAACTAATAGTTGTTGCATGTGGTCATCATTGCATCATTGTTGTATGAACTACTTTGAAAAATGAAGGACAAACAAATGGAAGGCAAATAGAGAGGTCTAAAAAACCTGCTTTGACACCATATTGAAAATGAGACATAAAGAAGAAGAGCCAAAGGTTCAAACACAAGAATCAATCCATCATGTTTAACATTACAACATTATTACATTCAATGACTTTATAAATCCTTTCAACTTACTAACTACCCAAACCACTTTCCTAAGTAATAATTAACTCCTATGTGATTATTACATAATCACTTACATTATTTATTATTTATTATTTATGTCATGCACTAATTCCTAATAGTAAACACCTCCATGATAGATTTAAACACAAAGAAGGTGAAGGCAAACAAATCTCTGCTACAACCTTTTATCAAATCATTTCTATGAGACACAACTCAGATTTGTGCCTTAGATCAGATCCATGTGATTTGGGATTCAACCATCCAAAATTTCAAGATTGTCTCGACTCTATTGCATTTATCAAACTCTGAGTATTAAATTTTATACATGTGACAAATAATTCCAAGTTGACATCAACGAAGTTCCTTCATTTTTTTTTGAATTGAAGATAGAACACCATTATATTTATCAAAAAAGTACTTCACAATACATGGTTGTGGCCTAGAGAGCCACAATATATGTATGGGTCTCTTACAATTCAAAAAACAATAGTTTATGCAGAGTATACAACAAATATCTATACATAAACTATACTACTTGAAGCATGTCAAAATTAAATATATCTAGTCGTTTAATCCTATTGTAGACTGCTACCAAAAACTGTCTTCAAAATTCTTTTTTTGATACATATTTATTTTCTATGACTCTATAGTGCACTGTTTCCATCTATTGGTCTCACATTGCCTATTCATCTATTGCTCTAAACATGTCTGCACCTGTCTTCTCCTATTCTGGTTGAGGGAGTGAGGAGAACCTATTGTGATCACTGTCATGTGGGTTTGGCCTATCAATATCACTCTGCCTATTGCCCCTATTTCCTGGTCTATGTTCCTGTTCAGCTCCTCCAAAAGATTCCTATTATCACTAGCATCAAATGAATCTATACCCTTGAAGGTGCCTATTGGAGGAGAGGCCTTGAGTTGGCTGTCATCAACATTAATGTTTTGGAAGGTCACTTCAAGATCCCTATGTGCATCATCTCTCATTCTTTCTAGTTTATGTTGTTTACAATACCTATTCTAAAAATCAATATATTGATCACTAAACTGTTGGTGTACTTTCCTTAGGTCATGTGGCCAGAAATCAACATATTGTATGTCTGCCCTGTATATCACTTCTAAGCCCTCATCAAGTATCTTCATAAATCTCTCAATTGGAAGCTCCATAGTCATAACAACCTGTATATAAACATCAGACATCATGAGTCTAAAAGTAGACCTAGTAAGCCACCTCCTCTTGCCTTGAAAATGGTTTTCATTTTTTTTCCATAGCACCCATAAAATTTCAGTAGTTAGACATAACCAAAAGATATTAGATTTAAGAGCCATTCCACTAATGAACCCACAAAGTATTTCTTTCCAATTCAGTTTGTTCAAGGAAGACCAACTTTTTATATTGCCCATAAACATTGACCAAACATTCACAACAAAAGGACACTAAAAAAATATATGTTCACAAGAATCAACATTTTTACATAGAGGACACACATAACTATTATACCCAATTGGAAGCTTCTTAAGTAGTAGGAGCCATCTAAAACTACCCTTCTTCGATTCTATATATTTACACCATATTAGACTAAAGGATGAGGCTAATAATTTGTGGTTAATATTCAGATCTCAAGCCCTAATACTATGCTCATATACCTCTAGGGAGTCAGATAGAAACTTGTACAACTTATTGGATTCTCCTTTCATGATTTTTTCCCTATCTTCCCACACTAACTCTTCCAACCAATCCAGTTCACCCAAATGTTTTGTTTGACCTGGGTTGTTTGAAAAAACATTGTATATGATGGAATAGGTTATTCTTTGAGAGTCAAGTAAGTCAAATTCCAGCTTAACATCTTCCCATGTTTTGATACCTTCATCTTTCATCAAATCATCAAATGTTGCAAGGCCTTTTTTAAACCACTTAAGAGCAGATAATCCTTGAAGCAGGGCCACTGGCTTTCTTTTGTGCCTTAAATTCCACCACAAGGATCTATAACTCCCTATCCATTTTTTCTTAAAGTTGACTGCCTCTATGTTTAAGATTAAGCTTTTAATAGTTTCCCATGCTCTCCAAATAGATCCAAACATTGCAAACCCAAAGGTTTTAGACTTAAAGTTCCCAAAAAGAAATTCATGATGATGTAAGTTTTTCCATAGGGCGCTTTCTTAGGACAAAATTTGCTAATATTGTTCCTTATGAGGACCTTCCAAGGTTCACTCCCATCCAATGATTTGATTATCCATTTTGTAACAAGAGTTACACCCTGGATCCTTAGATCCTTAAGCCTCAGGCCACACTTATCTCTACTCATACAACACCACTCCCACTTAATAGCATGTTTTTTTCCCTTTTCCTTTACCCTGTGACCATAGAAAACACCAGATAAGCTTCTAAATGCTATATATTTGATGATTAGAGAATAACCATAGAGAAGCATAATAGATAGAGTAGGCTGAGAGGATTTTTGACACACTTGTGCTCTCCCTACCAGAGACAGGACCTGCTTGTTCCAATTTTTTAGTTTCAATTCTATTTTAGAAAACATCCAGTTCCACATCAGGTTAAGAGAAGGATCAACAACAAATGGGATCCCAAGGAACCTGACTTGCTTATGAGGTCCTCCCCACTGCCATTTACCCTCCTCCAACCACTCAGGAGGCTTATCTAACCATCCTAGCAAGATAGATTTATTGAATGAGATTTTAGCCCCAGAGGCTTTACAAAACATGTTCAATCTATTCTCCATAATATTCAAATTATCCTTTTCCAACATAGGGCATAAAGCAATATCATCAACAAATTGCATGTTTAATAACATGGTTTCATCAAGAAGTCTAATGCCCTTCATTACTCCTGATATCATTTATATTCTTAAGATATGAAACAAGGCTTCTAAATCTATTACAAAGAGCGTAGGTGCTAATGGGCACCCTTGCCTAATCGATCTCTCCACATTGAATGGTTTAGTTAAGGATCCATTAATATCAATTTGAGTTGATGCATCCCTAAAGAGCATGTTAACCATGTTACAGAACTCTTAGGGAAAGATAAATACTTTTAACACTATTAGAACAAAATACCATTCGACTCTATCATAAGCCTTTTCAAAGTCAACCAAAAGAATACCTGCATTTTGTCCTATTGTTTTTGCCCAATGCAGAGCTTCCCAGCTAGTTAACAAGTTTTCTAAAATGTACCTACCCTTTATAAACCTAGTCTAGGTAAAGTTAATTATTTTAGGCAGAATATCAATGAGTCTGCTTGCCATTACTTTAGCTATAATTTTATAGGACACATTCAACAGGGTAATAGGCCTCTAGTTTCTCAAGTTAGTTTTGACCCCATATTTAGGTAAAAGTTTGATGATGCCTCTATTTAAATTCTTCCCCAATGATCCTTCATTACATGCCTCTTGATACACTTCCTAGAGGTCATCCATCACCATAGATATGTTAACTTTGTAGAACTCTACTAGTAGTCCATCCTGCCCAGGAGACTTACCATCCTCCATCAACAAAATGACATCTTTGATCTCTACTTTGGAAATTTCTTGTTTTAGATTAATATCCATTTCCTCATCAATCTTCTTAGGAGATATAGTTGAGCATAGTTCTTGGGCCTTCATACATTCTTCACTTTGATATTCAGCCCTGAACAAGTTTTTATAAAACTCTCTAAACAATCTCTTTATATCCTCTAAATCATGATAAGTGGCACTATATTCATTAATAGGTCCTACATGTTACTTCTTGAATTTGGATCTTAAAATGTCAAAAAAGTATTTTGTTCCTCTGTCCCCATCTTTTAGCCAATTAATCCTTTCCCCCACCTTATCCCCTTGGGCCCTGTATGTCTGCAATCTCCTAAGTTTGTTTTTAGTTTCTCTAAATTGTCTAATTTTTTCATTGTCATCCGGGTTTTGTTGCAACAATCCTTCTGTTTCCAAGTATTCTATTTGAAGAAACCTTTCATTTATCTTTCTTTCTAATGCCATTTTCTACCCACATACTTGGAATAGCATCTTGCTTGCATTTACAAAATCATTCCAATACGGTATTGCTTCATTCTTACCAGCCATAGATTTCATGATAAACCTTAGATTACAAATTCCATCTAAATAATCCATGTTCAAAAGCAACTGTGTATTAAGTTTGAACATATTATGTTTACTGAATATCTCCCCCCTATCTTAAAGATCAATGCTAATAAGAGCTTGTGTAGGTTGATGATCAAATAGGGTGTTAGGAATTACCCTTGCTACATTGGATTGTTCATAACTTTGAAATGGGAAAAGTTCTTATTTACATAAAAATTCTCCAACCGACAATAGATTCTTTTGTTATCTTTCTATGAATTACACCATGAGAACTAGATTCCCTAACTTTTGGCCTTATTCCCTTCTAAGGGATCAAAGAGACTTAGTAATTTTTTCATTCTCAACCAGAAGAACTGTTCATTGCCCTTCCATTTTGCATGGTTCCCTCCAATATTATCCTCTCTGTGTTCCACCATGTTAAAATCCCCTACCACAATCCAAGGGATTTTAGGTAGCTTGTTAGCCATCCAATTCCATAGTTCAATTCGATCTTGGTACTCATTGGGGGCATAAATAGAACTTATTCCAAACTGCCTATTCTCCTTATCTAGCACCACCCAAATACATCTAATAAAGGAGGAGAAACCATTTTGGGTGATATATTGACCCCATTCCGTACTGATCAATATTGCATTTCCTCCTTTGCCTCTTTCATGTTTAGAATAGAATTTCATTGCATTTTTCCAAATAAATATTAAGGTATTATCTAATTGGAAGCTTGTGGCTTTAATTTTTTGTAACATTAAGCAATCTATTCTTCTATTCTTATTGCAGAAATCTCTAAAAATGTATTTCCTATCAGGAGATTCTAGGCCCCTTACATTCTAGCTATAGCAATTCATAATCAAGTTATTTGGCTAGACAATTAGGAGACTCACCTTAGGAACTGTAGTGACACAATTTATCAAAACATTTAGGAAGCTTAGTACCTTTCACTTTTTTTCAGTGCTTTGTTTTTTATGCACATACCTTCTCTTTCTACTGACATCATCCTTTTTCAAGGAGTAGTCCTCTTCTACCTTGGATGATCTCTCTTCAACACTATCATCATTTATTTTTGTATGGACTTCAAATTCTCACTCCTTTGGGTCTAGTGTTTGGAAACTGATTGGGGATCCCATAGTTTCTAACACATTCTCAATTTTCTTGGCTAGGATGTTTTCTCTTATCTTTAACAAGGCTGATTCCTGAGCATTCATTTTTTATTTTTGTTTTGCCTCAATTTTTGGAGCCCCAACTAACACTTCTAGTGTTTTAGAGTTAGGATTGTCTTGTTTAAGAATCATCTCAAGACTCTTGGCTATGGGTTCATTAGGACCATTCAATACACTGTCCCATATTTCTTTCTCTTCCACATACATATCTCTACAAATCTTGACATGATCCTCATCAAAACAAGGATTGTCAAATATTTGTGTGTATTGTGCCAAAAAGCCTGTTTTGGATGGAGCCCCTTTGTTTTTCTCCTCACTGCAGTGAACCCCAATCAGTGGATCACTGTAACCAGTAGAGAAACTAACTATAGAGTCAGAAGCCAATCTGATGGACTACTAACAACCCCAGTACTAGAAGGTTTCCCTTCTAAATTTAATTTTTCAAAATTATTTCTAATCTCCCTTAAATATAGATCAATGTGATTAGCCTTGTTATGTGTTGGTGAATCCTTAGCCATTACATTAGAATTACCTATGTTTTGTTCAAAAGCACGAATAGATCTTGAGGGTTCTATGTTGACAAAAGCATCTATTTTTCCACTTCCAGTATTAGGGATATTAGGATCAATTTTTTTTCCCACATTATTCTGTCTAATGTTAAGATGGTTCTTCCTTTGGTGTCCTTCCACCTTGCATAGAAAGCATGAATTTAGACCCCCCAGCCCAATAACCCCACACTCAAATATTTTTTTCCCAACCCTGATTTCTAAGACCTTAGGGTATCGACCCATGTGTTTAGAGAGATTAGGATTCTGGTGTCCATATGTGGTAATGTAGCCCTAGTTTCATCCATTTTCATGACTTTCCAAACATGTTCCATGATTTGAGGCAAGAAATCCTATGACTACTTTGATAGGTTTTTAACCAACAACCACCTTGATACAGAACAAAATATAATTTCTTGATGCGATGCTTTAGGATTCCAAGGGAACACCTTAAATAGTGTTTGCTCAACATTCCAATAGTACCTATCCAACACCCTTTTTTGCATAGTGTGATTTCTAAAAATCACAACAAAAAATCCTTTGCTTAATAGTCTGCAAAAGGAAACCTGAACAACTAGTCTTTTACCCCACACAGAGTTAATCCAGTTGTCCATAAATCTCCTTGAAGGCAGTTTTTCCACATTTAGATAGACAAAAAATAGTAGTTTTCTCAAGCCTACATTCTTCATTTTTTATTGCATTTTCCATTTATTCATTAGGGCTTAAGACCATTTTTCTGGGCACCAAGATTGGCTTACATTTTTCCTTCATTCCACAATATTCCTCTCTTCCTCCAAGAGGAGTTCACCTCTGGTTCCAAATAGTCTAAGCTCCTCCTTGACCTTGAAATGAGCATTTTGGGTTGGAGCTTCAGCATCTTGCAGATTACGGGCTTCCCAAAATGTCTTTTTTTATCTTCTGATTCCTCATTCTTACCCTCCACTGGGTTATTAAACCCTTCCATCATTCCTCAGGATTGAGAAGTAATTGCCTTGGCCAGAGTAGTACAACCCCTAGGGTAGATGAGCATAGATAGGTCCTATGACAGTTATTGTTACTCCCTCTAAATTTGCAAGTAGGAAAAAAATTCAAATTCAAAAAAGCTTTCGATGGTAGTCTTAACAATGATAACAACAGAAATCCTGACTATTGATTGCCATTATAACTGTTTAGGGTAAAATTGGGATTGTCTAGTTTTTAAGTGTTTAGATGTTTAAATCGTCCTTTCACCCTATACTTTCAAGGATCTAGGGTCAAGTGGCAATTCACTATCATACCCTAGATCGCTATGAGATGTAGGGAAGCTTGGATTAGAGTGTTTAATTATCAAATTTCCTTCTCTTATGCTCAATTAACCATTAAAACCCTAATTTCAAAAATACAACTATAAACGAAAGAATAACAAAAAAAAGCTCTTGCAGAGGGAAGCAAAATATCAAATCGTAGCATACCTATTTTCATGGTTCTGAGCCAGAAAAGTTAGGGACAAAAGAATGAGTGCCTAAGTCTAATGCCCTTCTTTTTGTCTGGATCTGGAAATTCAGTCTGCAACTCTTCCCTACTGTCTTGGAGATTTTCCCATCATAGAAATTGGAGGATTAATGTGCTGGCGCTCAAGTCTAGGTGGTTATTTTTCCTTCTATTCTACAATTCTAACACTTCAAGATGCCTTCCTGTAACTTCACTTTTCCTAGTTCCGCAACTTGTAACCTGTAACCATGAAAACTTTGGGAGGGGGTTTTGGTGTTTAGAGGCTTGCCTCAGTCAAGCCCCGGGGGACACTTAAGTCTCTGAACACCGTTGTTAGATAGAGAGTGCATACCCTTGTGAGGCAAAGGCAAAAACCAAATGAAATGATGATGAAAACACAATATAATGTCACCTTGTAGTGAAGGTATCATGGGAGGAAGATGCGCTTCATTCTATGATGAAATGGATGCATAAATCTACAAACACAAACACATAAACCACACAAATCTGCTCTTGCAACACAATGAAAGCCTTGAATCACCTTGAGAATGTGTAAAGTTCACCATGATCATCTAATTGAAATCTAGTTTACAAATGAATGTCTAAGCATGCTTTTATATGAAACTACAAACACTCCCACCAAGATTTTCATAATTCAAACTTACCGTGTCGGTAAAGGACCCAAATAACGGTCATAAACTGACACCCTAAAATTGGGGCTGCCCCAAAATACGGTAGGACTAGGGCGTGGGTGCCCAAGTCCTCCCCCTATTTTGGGCAGGGTATAACTCAAGGGGTCCTCCTAGGTCCCATTTGTCATGTTACCTAGGGTTCATTCCATCGGGATGCCAAATTATGAAGTAAGATGTCCTAAATGCATGCAAAAGACCTGGGAGCTAAACCTTATGAGGGAAAAGCCCCCAAGGGGACATTTTTTGACGTTACATTTAGCCCCCACTTTAATGTATGTATAAACGCAAGGCCAATACATGCATTAAAGTAAGGTCACAAACACAGTGAACACATCAAGCACAGAGAAGACACGCCAATCACATAGAAAATAATAATATGCACACAAAATGCGAAGAAGACAATTATAGTCATGCAGAACATGGAGAAAAGAGTCAATGCGTAGAAGACACATTAATGCATGGAAGATAGAAATGATAGCTTTTCTTTTCTTTTTCTCATATATATGAAATACAAATGCAAGTACTGGAAAGTAAACAAACCTCCCATAATACATGATGCACTCATCACGCAGGTCTTTGTATATATGGGGCAACACACACACAAGACACGCAAAACCTTTCAAAATGCAGGAAGCACAACCCGAAGGCACTGGTCTTTATTTTGCATATGGGGCAACAAACACGCCACACAAAAAAAGCACGCCAAAACACACACACTTGAAGACACGGAGAAAACACGACAGACAAGCGATGGTGTGTTCCCTATTTCTAGGCTCATCACCATCTTAGGCACATTATAGGCACACATGGTGATGATTGGTTTTCACCACAACAATCATTGAAAACACACTTAAGGGTTGAGTTAGTCACAGAACCGCTCCCCGCCTCCACAAAGGACATTTGAAAATGACAGGATGATGCAATGTGCTCTGAGAAATACACCATCCCTGCCTCCACAGAGGGCTTAAGAAAAAGGATATGCTTGATATTCCACCTCCATAGAGAGCTTACATGATTGATTGATTGATTGCAAACAAACTCAGGATGCATGATGCACTCATCATGCAGGTCTTTGCACCTGGGGACAAACACATTGCTAACATCTATAACAGATAGCTTACCTTATTTATGCCCTCACCTTAATGTGTTTTATATCATGCATCGATATCAAGCACGTTAAGGTATGAATAAAACACACAAGGGAATACCGACTTTTGCAAAGCCCATGCCCCCTGGAGGTGGCATGTACTTTACGATCACCAAATGTTCCCACAAACACATCCCTGCAAGAAACATGTTAGTGTCTACAAGATCATGATAAATAACAACATCAATGCATATGATTAACCACTAAAAGAGCTAAGGTCATACAATGAATTTGGAGTTCAAGGATAACCGTGGGGCTATATCACGAAGCTCTCTAAATCAAGTACCACCAAGGCTAGATTCAAAGACAAACAAAGGTGCACAAAGCAGCATTATTGTTAAGGTTTGTAAATGTGATAGAAACGTCATGAAATTCACTACGTGGAAAGCATGAGTGCTTCCACTAGTCAAGCGTCAGATAAAATATACAACCCCATCATCATATGAGGAACTAAGTCCATTTTTTTATTGCTCTCGAAAGGGACATTAGGTCCGCATCACTATAAACATTTTTTGTCATCCGCCCACTAGATGGAAACACCAGAGGAAGGGAAACAATAACTAAGAGAGGAGAAACAAGTGTCTTAGGGATAGTCACATAGGATGGTGCCCCCAATGTCACCAACTGTGATGCTATGTCCATAGGACACAACACTCAACAATGAAATCAGAGAGAGAGGCCATATAGAAGAAAGATGATATAAATAGAAGGTCACAACAGAGGTGGTCTCCTGGTATCTTGGACCTTACAAGAGAGTCAAGGGTCATCCCAGGAGGGCTAAACAACACATAACACATCACGGGGGAAGCACATCATGAGAGAGGTAAAGGGTTAGAGATACTTACCTATAGTGTCTTCATGCTAAGTCTCATCATCAAGTAAATCATCATCATCTTCCCAAACATAAGGTATAATTGCCAAGTCATTGTCATTATTCTTTTGTTCATTCTTAAATGCTTCTTGGTTTGTCTCAATGTTAGGTGGAATATTTTCTTGTTGAAGTTCATTAGTACCCATATTTGCTATCCTCTTAGGTGGGAGAAGCAAATTATTTTGCATGATCTCAACATCCATCCTTGAGGGATTTAATGTGAGAGACTTCTCCTCATCCACTAGGGCTACATCCTTAGTGATGTCCAAATGACTTGAATATTCAAACAAAGGAGGGACATTAAAGGTCTTCTCTTCCTTAGTGAAATCCAAGGTGTGTGAACACTCAACTAAAGTAATAAGGTTGGTAGGATGATCTATAAAGGTTTCATGCATTATGATAGAGTTTTGATTGTTGTTAGATGAAAGCTCATTGTCTACCCCTGGAATGTTCTTTGTTAAATGGATCTTTTCATTCACTAATGCTTCCTCTTGGCCAGGGAGAGCATTGGAATGGCAAAGTGGTGATGGCTCTTCATTTGCTAATGCTTCATCTTGGCCAGAGTGAGCATCAGAATGAAGATTTGGTGGTATGATGTTAAGAGATGTGCCAATGAAATCATCCTCTTATATCAAAGTGTCCTCGTGAGGAGGAAAAACCTTAGGAGAGGGATCATAGGATACCACTAAGTTATCATCACATGTTTTAACAATAGGTGTCGTAGTGGGATGATCCATAAAGTCATCTAAGGCTTCATCTAACATTTTGAGGTCATCACTAGTATATATGCTATTGATCATGAATTTAGTGAGATCATCCAATATCCAAGGGTATATTCCCATGAAGTTTGTGAAGATATAAAAATCTGATATATAACAAAGGATTCCATATGTGGAGCACATAGAGAGATCAACATCATGAATGTGTGCTATTTGTTCCAGAACTTGAGGATATTTATCAGTGAATTTAGAGAAATGAAACATGTCTATGATTTATGCAAACAATTATTCCAAAGAAGTAGCCATGGTATATGTCTCCAAATTAATGTAAAATCAGATTTAAAAGTTTTCCAAAAGTATGCAAAAGACCAATGGAAACTATATGCCAAAAATGACCTACAATGCTTAATTTGTTGTACTTTTTCAAAGCAAATAGGTGAGACAAAGGGTTTTGTAAGGATTTTAATCAGGGGAAGAAAGTTATATGTCTGATATCAGTTCAAAACAACAATATGATCCTTGTCAACACACTCTTGATGCAAATCCAAGATAATGCTAAGTCAAATTATAGTGAAAATATGTCGAAATAGGCACTTTTTTCACCAAAAATCAATGCAAGAGAACATGACAAAGGGTGTTGTGAGGAAATGATGATGGAAATAAAATAATATCAGTAATAACATCCAATTGGTGCCAAAATATGCAACACAACATGCTTTTAGTCCACTTAGGGTAAAACCCTAGTGAAAATATAGCAAAAATAGGCTATTTTTCACGGTTTTTCAATTCCAAGACCTAGCAAAAGGGGTGTTGTAATGAATTTCAGGAGTTATAGAAAATAAAATCAATAATATAAGTCACCGTAATCTATAAAATTGATCACAACACACTTGGAGTGCAAACTAGGTCAAACCCTAGGGCAAAAATAGTCAAAATATGTAGTTTTTCACCGAATTTTTAATACAAGAGCCCGTTAAAAGGGTGTTGTGAAGATTTTTAGGAGGGGTAGAAAATTATTACCCTGATAACATCCAATTAATGCAAAAATACTTTTCACAACATGCCTATGGTGCAAGTTTGTAGAGTCGATAAGGCCAAATTTAGTGAAAATCGTTGTTTTTGAAGCCCTAGGTTTGAGATGTTGACGCAAAATTCTATGTGAATATTTTGAACTCTAATTTATGATGAAAATTAATTACTCTTAGATCTAAAAATTATTTCCAAGCTTGAACATACAAAATACCAATGCAAATCTAATGAAAATACATGAAAATTGCTAGCTTTTTGTTGAAATTTTCTATGCAAAAATGCAAATATTTTAAATCTAAATGCAAATTTACACCAAAATGTAAGACTACAGCCAAATGAAAATTTTAATGAGCCTCTAATAACAGTAGAAAAATTTGAAAGAAGATTTTTCCTACTAACCCTAGATTTTGGAATTACTATGTTATATGAAAATTGTCAAAATTTCTACAAAAGCCTAGCAAATTAATGACGAAAATGCAATGCAAATTTCTGAATTTTTGTGTTTCTCTATATTTTATATTAGATCTGATGCAAAAATCATGAATTAGGAAAATTTAGAAAGAATTGATGCAATTTAGTAAGCCAAACAATGCAATTTTTTGAATTTTTCAAAATTTTCAATTGTTTTGAATTTTTCTCAATGCAATAAAATGAATGAGAATATGAATGAATGAATGAAATCCAAATCTGAAGACACACACTCAACAAGTTGCAATTTAAGTCCAAAAACACGGGTTCACCAAAATGTTTAAGGTAAAATTGGGATTGTCTAGTTTTTAAGTGTTTAGATGTTCGAATCCTCCTTTCACCCTATACATTCAAGGATCTAGGGTCGAGTGGCAATTCACTATAATACCCTAGATCATTGTGAGATGTAGGGAAGCTTCGATTAGAGTGTTTAATTATCAAATTTCCTTCTCTTATGCTCAATTAACCATTAAAACCATAATTTCACAAATACGACTGTAAATGGAAGAATAACAGAAAAAGCTCTTGCAGAGGGAAGAAAAATATCAAATTACAGCATCGTTGTTTTCGGGGTTCCGAGGTAGAAAAGTTGAGGACAAAAGAGTGGATGCCCAAGTCCAATGCCATGCTTTTTGTCTGGATCTAGAAATTCAGTCTATAACTCTTCCCTACTATCCTGGAGATTTTTCTGTCACAGAAATTGGAGGACTAATGAGCGGGTGCCCAAGTCCAGGTGGCTATTTTTCCTTCTGTTCTACAATTTTGACACTTCAAGATGCCTTCCTGCAACTTCACTTTTCCCAGCTCCACAACCTATAACCTGCAATCATGAAAGCTTTGGGAGGGGGTTGTGGTGTTTAGAGGCTTGCCTTAATCAAGCCCCGGAGGACACTTAAGTCTATGAACACCATTGTCAGATAGAGAGTGCGTGCCCTTGTGAGGCAGAGGTAAAAACCAAAGGAAATGATGATGAAAACACAATATAATGTCACCTTGTAGTGAAGGTATCATGGGAGGAAGATGCTCTTCATTTCATGATGAAATGGATGCTCAAATCTACAAACACAAACACATAAACCACACAAATCTACTCTTGCAACACAATGAAAGCCTTGAATCACCTTGAGAATGCCTAAAGTTCACCATGATCATCTAATTGAAATCTAGTTTACAAATGAATGTCTAAGCCTGCTTTTATATGCAACTAGAAACACTCCCACCAAGATTTTCATAATTCAAACTTACCATGTTGGCAAAGGACCCAAATAATGGTCATAAACTGACACATGGAAATTGGGGTGGTAGGACTAGGGCGCTGGCACCCAAGTCCTCCCCCTATTTTGGGCAGGGTACAACTCAAGGGGTCCTCCTAGGTCCCATTTGTCATGTTACCTAGGGTTCATTCCATCAGGATGCCAAATTATGAAGTAAGATGTCCTAAATGCGTGCAAAAGACCTGGGAGCTAAACCTTATGAGGGAAAAGCCCCCAAGGGGACATTTTCTAATGTTACAATAACAAAAACAGACTACAAAAGCACATAGTAAGCAATCAAATCCACATGAAAAAACACAAATGAGACCAATTTCAAATCAAGGGGAGGTCTCTACCGGATTATTCAATGAGGGTTGCTATGCCCTTGAGCAATCCCAGAGCCCTCCATAATCTCTTTAGTACATCAAGAACCCAAAAAAAGTTCATTATTATTTTAGAAACTAAATACATTTATCCTCTTATTAAATTTTAAATTTTAAATTTTTTTATTAGATATTATCAACCTGATTCCTAATTAAATTCAAATTAATTATAATATTATTTACATTTATAAATAATTAACCTAGATTTATATAAAAGGCATTTTATTCCTTTACAAGGTGTATCCCCTATTTTATAACAAGAGACACATTGCGTCCAGTTCTTGCCAATATTGAAATTATGGTTGAAAGTAAAGATAGTGATAATTGGATTTGTCAAAAGCTTTGATTAATCAGGTTATAGTATTATTTCCTATTATTTAATTCCTATGACAATGGTGATCATAAAAGAATGTTTGAATTTGATTCATTATAAACAAAACATTAGTCTTGAAGTTCTTGCCATTGCTCATAGGCCATGCCATGTTCTTTATGATTGTGTTGGGATGTTCCTATAATTTCATGTGTGTTGTACTAGAGATTTATTTGGTGAAGTCTCTTTATGTTGACAATGTCATATGGTTTCTCTATGGGTACAACAACTTTATGTTGGATCTGCCAATCTGGAAATATTGATATTTTAATTGCTATGCCTAACTAGATTGAAATGTGGCTATGCTAGTATTGCATTTGAGTGGCTTTGTAAAGCCCCGCCATGAACACCTTAGAGAACAACATATCTATGCTATGCAAAGCAGGATAATTTTTTTTTATATGAATAAGATAACAAAGTAATGTTAACACATCTATACACATCATTTGAACTAATGACTTGTCCTCTAAGATTTCATGGTTGCATTACTTGCCAAATCAATTAACATAATTCAACATACATTATTAACTAACATTAGTAGATCATTCTAAATCTATAGCATTAAATGAATAAACATATACATCTCCATATCATAACATCAGATGAATAATCGATATGATCAGGATTACATGTGAATGTACAAATTCCTATACACATGAGTAATTCATTACATTGATTACATTATCACCTTTCTGAATACATACATTATGAATCGACTGTCACACAAGGCTAGACCATGAGTATGCATAATCATCTTCCTCAAACTGGTACAAGATCTAATATCTAATGCACAAGATACATCCTCCTCACCCACGAACATCGGCAAGGGAAAAACCAATGGAAATAAAAGCTCTTCCACCCGACCATGTGGAACCCTAAGGTCCACCCCCCGAGCTAAGAGATAACACAAGATCCCATAGTCACAGATAGTAAGGAGAACAATAGACTAACACAAGCAGTAGGGTTATACATGACACTAATTATCAAACTATCCACAATAAACATCACTGACATACTTAACTGCACTTCCAGAGGCACTTACACAATTGAGGGAGGAAATACAACTAGGGAGTGCTAGACTGCAATAGGGAGCAGTGTCATCACATGGATTGATATGGGTTGTCCTGGTGGACTTCACTAGGCCCCGACTCCCATCTTTGGGTTGTCTTGGCAGCCTCTCCCAATCCTCGGTCCCCATACAAACTCATGCAGAATCAATGTACCTTTCATGGGGACAAGGTAGTTGATATTACCATTCCAGGCCTTCTCATCTCATCTCAAGCCTAAATGAGCATTTGAGCCACGAGTGAGGCATACATTATCTTGATTAATGTGAATTCTACCCATTCCCCTATTTCATTATTAATGTTATCACTGGATTAAGAAACCCTTCAATGGGTTGTCTTGGACACCACTATGGGTTCCGGCCCCCATTGAGAGCCACTCCCCCTACTTTGCAACTAGTAAACCCTACACTGGGCAAGGCATTGACCATCTTGCACAACCATCATAACCACATAATCCATACACCAAACAAGGCATTAATCATCTTTGAATGTTCATCACAATTAAATGAGTTCATGTCAGAAAAGGAGACAACATTTTAGGGTTACATATCACAAGGACCATACACACAACTACACCCTTCTTAGCCTCTACAATCCAACTTCCCAATGACACAGAACTTGCATCCCACTATAACAAAAGCATGAACATTTAATCCAATAGTCTAGATACATTGGCTACTACAAAGAATTTATCATAACAAAGTTATCAATATAATATTGTAACTTGGTTATTATCTAATCTCAATTTTAGAATAGACCAATTTCATAATTCTATGCACAGTGTAAGTAGATAGTAAACATAAAAGACAATTACCTATATGTAATTATTTCACAATAATCTATTCTTACTTAACACAAAGAGCCAACTTTTATTATAACAAAAAATTAAGAAAATCCTATATTCTAAACATGAGATCCTTCTATGATAACTCTTTCTCTCTTTATTCAAAGATAGCATATAAAAAGATAATTCATAATTAATTAAAATCTAATTAAGATTAACTACTTACTATTCTTACCTATACATGACTCTACTCAATTAAAACATCAACTAAGCCTTAATTTGGAACTTAAGTCTCTAGAGTTGTTGTATGGTTTTAATTTCTCTGCAACTGGTATATTGTAAATTCTAACTAGAAGAATACATTTCAATTGTCATCTATAAATAATTTATTCTACGTAAAGAATATAACCTTTCCATTTATTCCTAACTGAATCTCATGAACATTTAATGAGAACTCAAAATAAACAAAACATTGTTTAAATGGTATAAGAAACGTTATAACTACTTATTCCTAACAAAGTTTATAATTAGACATAATGTAATTTATTTATTTATTTTAAATGTCCCCAACTCTCAATGACTTATCTATAAGAAGTAATCAATCCACTAACCAATATATTTATTCATCACTAAAAGCTTGATTTAATACACAGTTAAAAATCCTTTCAAACTTATGTCCTTATGCTTATGATCTCATAATCCCATTTCATATTCATAATAATTTTTATATTCACTTTCATATTCATATTTATATCCATTTTCATATATGTAAGCAGATTTACCTTATTTCTACACTCCTATTTATTCTCATATTATTATACCTATTCTGTATGCATACTTATACATAATGAATGTATATACATCAATGATGGTAATATATTCCAATTATTATTATGCTGATATAAGCAGTATTCATTTATTTATATTCATATTATTCATCTACAACATTTATATTACCTAACCTATTAATAAAGGAAAGTGCACGTACCTCTTTATGCTGCTTGTCTTGTTGAATCTGCTCACTGGATTCTATTCTCTTTCGCCTATTCTTTAATATTTATATATTATAATATTTGTTATAATATTAATAATATCTCTATATTATATTATTATATATGCTATTAATATAATTGTGTGTATATATATATATATATATATATATATTTATTTATTTATTTATTTTTACTTGAATAATTCCTCCCTATATGTATTTATGATATCTTTCCTACTTATGACTCAGAAATATATATATATATATATATATATATATATATATATATATATATATATATATATATATATATATATATATATAAATATAATGCAGATTTAAATATATAAATATAATACGGATTTAATTATATTTATTTATAATGCCGATATTCCTTTTTTTATTTATTTCCCATATATTTATAATACTTCCTCTTAAATTAAATGCAAGCTACTGTTATTCCATACTTTCTGACTTTCATATTTAAAGACTTCTGTTTGCTTACTTTAGACTTCCTTATTTTCTTATATCCCCAAATCTGATCCCCTTTCCTTCCTTGCTGCTGCTATTTATATTATATATGTTCCATTTTACCTCTTACGAAGAATGGTGACTCTTCAAAGAGTCACATACATAATATTAATATCTAATATATATATTATTTAATTACTTTATAAAATATAAAATATTGTACCATACTTGTAAATAAAATAGAGTGATGTAAATTTAAAAGATAGTATAAAATATTATTTTATAGCACTATATTGAACCCTAACAAAATATAATTATAAACAACAATGAAAAGATAATAATTTAAATTTCATTGTGTAGAAAACATAAGTAAAAATTGGTGACAAAATCTATAAAATATAATGCACTTACCATTCAATTAACTTCTGTTCTTCGGGTCTAAAATATTGCAGCCACCTCTTAAAAAAAACTCCATGGAAATTTATAATGCATAGTGTTCCCAATAAAGTAATTTCCAAAAAGATTAAAAAGCCCCCAAATTCTCTAGGTCAAAATTCCCCTTCCCCATTTAATAAATAATGAAGGGAGGGAAGTTATTTTTCCCACTCCCGTACAAAATAAATTTACAACTACCCCAACTAACTACCTACTAACCCTTATTAAAAATAAATAAAATATATGCAACCAACATAATTTAAACATACACACAATAAATAATTTTACACAAATGGGTAAAACCATTTACCCACACTCACTCACATATTATAATTAATTATATAACCAACTTTATAATATTCTATTTATTTACTATTTTATTATTATTTCTTAATTATAATATTACACTATAATTTTATTTTATTATCAACTAGGATTATATATATTATTTATCAATCCATTTTAATGCATAAGATAACCAAGGCATATTATCAGACAAATTAAACCAAAAGCCAAAACAATTACCTAACCACTAACCAGGGTCAAAAAGCAAAACTTCAAGCAACACTGACTGGCCACTGATAGTACTTGACAAGGTATCAAACTAGGTACTCATCCTCTTCAAGGATGATGGTTAGGGTGGGGGACCAAGTGCTATCTCTGGTCAACTACTTCCATTAGGTCCAAGGCATGCTCAAACTTGCCAATTCAGGTGGAGTCGATGCCTGGTACCTGTTCACTCAAACATACAAGTTAGAGCACATGTACATAATAGCCAAAGCACTAGGGAAGGGACTCTAGCAATCATATCTCATACTCATATGTCACCCATATGTCTAATGGTATGATGCCACCCTTTCCACCTGTCCTAACAACATACTACTGCATCACCTTATCCAAATAAATCTCTGCATAATAACAATATGCATCATGCTCCCAAAAGTATTAATAGAAGCTCTTGTTCCATCCTCATCATCAGGTTCCTTAGCCAAACTCCTTGCACATCCAAGGTGAGAATGGAGGGGCGCTATAGGCATCCTAAGTGTCATATTGGATTGTCACTTAGAATTTGATATATCTTGCTTAAAAATACTATGCCACACCTTAGCAAGCCTATGCTTGGTTTAAAATATACTTATGCATTAATATTTCATTCAATATCATACAATGGTTACTTTAAAGAAGATTCTTAAGCTAATTTTTAGAAAAAAATTCCCTAATGAAATAATACGATTAATCATGTTATAATATTATAATTTATTATTTTATTATCTCATTATAAATCAAAAGTATTAAGCTCCTACCACACTATTTCATTCAACAAGATAGCCCTAATGCAATTCAACACATCAGTCATGAAGTTCTTTACTCTTAATATTAGACTTATTTGGACCTAATACTAAGCTTAGGTTTGTGCCATATCATTTCATTTATAATGCCAATCAAAATATTTATCTATTAGAATTTAATAGTAGTTCCCAACATATCCACAATGCATATGTTAGCATCCAACAAACTAACTAGTGCTTAATATTAGAGCTAATTATATTGAATTATATAATTATTTAATATTATATTTGCTATGATATTTACTATGATATAAAATTGATATTAATTCAAAGTAATATAAAGATAGCATAATTGACTATCATATCTATTAAAACATATATGAAATTAATAATAATAAATATTATAAGCAATATAATATAATCCATAATATTATAGCAATAATACTAATTATAACTATTATAGCAATATAATATCATTAATGTAATATTAATAATACTACGTTAATATAAATATATTAATGTCATTAATTATAACATTAATAATAATAGTAATATAATATTATTAATTATATTATAGCTATAATTATGATAGTAAATTATACTAGCAATCGTACCTTAGTGTGCAATGGGTACGCCGAAAATACATTTGGAGAGGAGTTCTATGTGGATAAAAGAAAAAATTATTTTGCATATGGGAAACTTAAAGCATACATAGTCTGTAAAATTGAGTCAGCAAGAGAAATAAATAAGGGGGGCATATTTGTAAGAGTAGCAAAGAGGAATTTTTATTTGTTTGTAATATTAGTATTTTGAGAAAAAAAGAGTATATAGAATATTTGCATTAATCTTTTGGGCCTATTTTGATTTGTTGAATCATGGTCATCATTTGTACATTGAAACCATGTAATGATATGTGTTGTTGTTCTTGTTGCTATATGGAGCCTAATCAGACTCGGAGGTTAAATTTTCCCCACTTTTATCGGCATGGTTTCCCCCCAAATTATTTAACAGGGGAGTGCAGGGGGGCAGAGGCCCTCCTGCGGGGCCCGGTGGGGCTTATCCCCCCGGTAAGGGCCTGGGGGTGAAGCCCATGGTGGGGGTCAGGGGGAAACGCCCCCAACGGGGGCTACTAGGGGCATCGCCCCTGAAGCAAAAATTGCCTATTATTTTATAAAGGCGTCAGGAGTTATTTTTCTATTGGCCAACATAAAAAAAATCCTATATTTTTTGTAACCAACATAAGGCTTGATAAAAGCAACTAAAGGTTAGGATTTCTGTTCAAATTGTATTGTAGCATTTTTTAGTGGTATTGAGTTGCAGGGATTACTGGTTGTAATCATTTTTGATTTATTGGATAATAATATTGGACTCTTTGTTGGTGGATGTAGCCCGAGTTTGGGTGAACCACGTTAAAACTTGTCTCTCGCTGTTATTATTTCTGTGTATTTTCATTCCTCTGTTTAATCTTTATTTGCATTTAATTGATATCTTCTACTAGCTAACCCTAACAAGTGGTAACAGAGCAAGTTGTGTTCAATTATCATCTGTAGGAAGGTCTCACGGTTGAGTGAGAGTCTCATGATTGAGTGGGAGCAATGGCATATGAGGGTAAATTGAAGGTCGATAAATTTAATGAGAAGAACTATTAGTTATGGAAGATGCAGATGGAGGATTACCTCTGTCAGAAGGATTTATGGAGGCCATTGTAAGGATTTTTCAAGAAACTGGCAGGAATGACAGATGAGGATTGGGATCTTCTAGACAGAAAGGCATTGGGAATCATTCGGTTGTGCCTGGCACCATCTGTGGCATTCAATATAATAGAAGCAAAGACAACAAGTGAACTGATGAAAGCTTTGGCTAAATTGTATGAAAAACCCTCAGCCTCAAATAAGGTATTTCTCATGAAGCGTGTGTTTAATCTAAAAATAATTGAAGGTGGATCTATGACAGATCATTTAAATGGGTTCAATACGATTGTCAATCAGTTAACTTCTGTAAAAGTGAAATTTGATGAAGAGGTGAGGGCTCTCTTGGTTTAATGTTCTTTGCCAGAAAGTTGGAATAGCTTGGTAATGGTTGTAAGTAACTTTGTCTCTAGTTCAAACACTTTGAAATTTGATGATGTTGTTGGTGTTATCCTTAGCAAGGAAATGTGATGAAAAAACTCATGAGGGTCCAATTCAGGTAGTGTTTTGAATGCAGAAAGAAGGGGTAGATCAAAGGAGAGAGGAAAATATTCTAGAGGTCATGGGAAGTCATGAGGAAAATCAAAGGACAAGAGGTCCCAAACTAGAGGACAAAAGGATTACTGGTACTGTGGGAAACCAGGTCATCTGAAGAAAGATTGTTGGTCTTAGAAGAATAAAGGAGACAAACAAGAAGGCAATAAGGAGGTAAATGTGGTAAGTAATAAATATGAAGATGATGCTTTGATTCTTTCCCTAGATAATGCTAATGATTCATGGGTTTTAGATTCAGGGGCCTCATTTCATGCTACTCCCCATAGAAGTTAATTTCTTGATTATGTCCAAGGGGATTTTGGCCTAGTTTATTTGGGAGATAATGAACCCTGTCAGATTGTTGGAAAGGGAAGAATCAAGATTAAGTTGCAGAATGTGAATCATTGGCTACCACAAGAGGTAAGGCACATTCCAAAGCTGAGTAGGAATTTAATTTCAACAGGGCAGCTAGCTGATGAAGGTTGCATTGTTACATTTACTGATAAAAATTGGAAGGTTACAAGAGGTGCCTTAGTAGTAGAAAAAGGTGTGAAAGTAGGCACCTTATATATTTGTATAGGTCATACTATTCCTTCTACTTTAGTTGTTGTAGAGAAAAATCAAACAGGGTCAAGAACAGTTGCTACAGGTTCATAGGAAGAGACTGAAACAGTTGCTGTAGGTTCTGAGACAACACTGTGGCATAACAGACTTGGGCATATGAGTGAAAAAGGTATGAAGGTACTTCATTCTAAGAAAGTTTTACCAGGTGTGAAATGCATTAATATGGATTTCTGTGAAAGTTGTATGTATAGAAAATAAAAGAGAGTTAGTTTTCTCAAGGATGGGAAGCAAAAGAAAGATGAAAAGTTGGAGCTTGTGCATATAGATGTATGGGGACCAACTCAGGTATCTTCTCTTGGTGGCTCTTAGTATTATGTTACATTCATAGATGATGCAACTAGGAAGGTTTGGATTTATTTCCTTAGGTAGAAATCTAATGTATTTGAAACATTTAAGAAATAGAGAAGCTTGGTTGAGAATGAGATGGGTAAAAGATTAAAATGTCTCAGATCTGATAATGGTTGTGAGTATTGCTGCAAAGAATTTGAGAATTATTGTTCCTTTAATAGAATTTGTAGGAAGAAAATAGTTCCAGGGACTCCACAGGAAAATGGAGTGGCTAAACGCATGAATAGGACAATAATGGAGCGTGTAAGGACCATGAGATTGCATGTTGGGCTGTTTTTAAACATGTGGGCAGAGGCTATCAATACTGCTATATATTTACTTAATAGAGGTCCTTCAGTTCCTTTGGGCTGTGGTATTCTAGAGGAAGCATGGACAGGTAAGAAGGTGAGTTATTCTTTTCTCAAAACCTTTGGATGTGAAGCATTTGCACATGTAGATTCTGAAAATAGAACCAAGATGGATGCAAAATCAAAATAATGTACTTTCATTGAATATGACATTGATGAATTTGGTTATAGGCTTTGGGATTTTGAAAATCAAAAAATTATGAGAAGCAGGGATGTTGTATTCAATGAGAAGGTGTTGTACAAAGATCAGTTGCAGCAACATGAGAAGAAAGAAAAGGATTATGTGGTGCTAGATGATACTCCAAATAGTGATGTACCAATGGTTCCTCATGCTCCGCAACAACAACAAGAAATAACACAAACTCTAGTGAATGTTAGATAGTCAACAAGGCTAAGTAGACCTCCTGAAAGGTTTTCTCCCTCTTTGTATTCTATTCTGTTAACAGATGCTGGTGAACCAGAAGGGTATGATGAAGCTATGCATGTGGATACAAAGGCTCAGTGGGAGCTTGTAATGATAGAAGAAATGGACTCCTTGTTGAAAAATTGGACTTGGGAATTATGTAAGTTGCCTGTAGGTAAAAAGGCTTTACCAAACAAATGGATTTATAGGATGAAAGAGGAAGATGGAGGTAAGAAAATATTTAAAGCTAGGTTAGTTGTAAAAGGATTTGCACAGGAAAAGGGCATTGATTTTGATGAGATTTTTTCTCTCGTTGTTAAGATGACTTCTATTCGTACTGTTTTAAGTATTGTGGCTATTGAAGATTTGCATTTGGAACAACTAGATGTGAAAACTGTCTTTCTCCATGGTGATTTGGAGGAGGAGATATATATGGAACAACTCCAAGGATTTGAGGTCAAAGGTAAGGAGAAACAGGTGTATAGATTGAAGAAGAGTTTGTATGGCCTAAAACAAGCACACCAACAATAGTATTTATTTGATTATTGTACTATTCATTTATTGAATATATTTGATCTGAGATGACTTTTGTTGAAATTAGAACAAAAAGAATTACTCCCTCTTTTTAAAGTATTTATTATTAGTTAAAATTATAAAATTTATTGTATATAAAATTGGTCAGATCTTACACATCAATTTACAAATATTGTGCTCCTGTTAATTCAAAATTGGTGACATGTGTCATGGATTGCATACGACATACAAGTATGACTACATGGAACATAGCTTGGAAACACTATTAATTTATTAAGTATTATCTATAAACTTATTATTTACGTCAAATCAAGCACAAATATTTGCATGTAGATTAAATTCACTTGAAAAGATATATCAAATCACTTAAATATTGGCACGCTTGGAAAGTTATCCAAACGCTTCAAAGCCCAACACCATTAATGAAGCCTGGGTCTATTTAATGGAGCCCAACAACACCTCATAGTCATACCAAAGTTTGAAGCTAGCTTGTTGCTTAACAAAGAAAATGGATACGCCAATTTGCCTTATAGCACTGTGAAGGCAAATTGCTTTCTTGGGTTACATAATAGACTCGAGGCTTAGAGCTATAACGAAGCCTCACAGAATTGTTTGTTTGCACTTCCTAGAGTTGGAAGCTGTTAAAATGGTGCTTGGGAGGGACTTTTTAATAGATAGTAATAGATACCGTGTGAATTCTGACATAGCCTCTTGGTTCTTGGTGTCATTGCTGGACCTTGGAGGTGTGAAGGCAGAAATTTTTAAACTATTGCGAGAAATTTTCAAGGCAGATTTTCTGGGCAATGTTTTTGAGGTAGTTGTTGGGTCAGAGATGGGTGTGGGGACTCTGCAGTCTTTTGACCTATCAATGGTGTTACTTGGGGGAGAGATGGTTTTGGGGATTCAGGGGCTTCCCTTTCTACTGAACATGACAGATGGTGCTCTTGCCCACCACCATCAGTGGGCCACCATCGGTCTGAATTTTTTAAGGTGCTCTCGAGCTCTTATCATGGAGCTGAATGCAGAATGGGTGCTGCGCTTCGCAGACCTGGTGTAAACAGGAGATTTTTATGGTTTCCCTTAGCTAGTGGCCCAGTGTTTTGAACTTTTAATTTTTTCTATGTAATTTTGATGTAATATATTATATTATCAAGGGAAAGAATATGTATGGGAATTTTTTGTAACATAATGATATGCCAGGGGTGTAGCTATCCCCCAACTATAACAATTTTTTGAATTAATATCAATGAATGAATGAATGAATGTTGACATCGACCAGACCAAAAACTATGAATAATTTTTTTATTAATATTAAATAGAATGTAATTAAATGATAAGTGTGACTATAATTAAATGAAAAAAGAAATGCAGATTATGTTTATTGTTTATATCATAAAATACTTGACCATTCAATGAACATTTGATGGATGATTGTAGTTGCATTCCAAAATGAAATGCACATAACGCTAGGCTTGTGAACTTAAATATTTAGAATCACCCTAAACCATTAGATTTACAAAGATCAATGGTTTAGAGATTGCTGTGAGTTGTCAATGTAGGACAAATGTCAGACATGTACTAATAGCACTAAGTGTAGTCCAGAAGTGACACGTTGACTTGACATTTCATTCACTAAAATAATCACTTTATTAAAAAAAGCAAACTTTCTAGTTTCTACTTTTTACTGCTAAGTGATTTTATTTTTAAGTGAGAGTTGAGAGGGTCAGCACATGGGGTGTCGAGGAGATTTCATATTGCTTATTGTAGTGCACCAGGGAGATTTTAGATTGCACATTGCAGTACCATTTCCAACAAAGCCAGTGAGACAAAACATAGAATCCCTAGGTTATGTCTCATCGTTTCTTAAGATCTTATTTTGTCAAACTTTTTTCTTAAAATCTTATTTTGTCAAACTTTGCATTTAGGGTTGAAATACTTGAGAAAAATTTCACATTGTATAAGCATGTCTACCACCACTAGCAGACCAGACAAAGTTTTTGGGAAAGTCAAAGCAAGTACAGATAAAAAAATAGATTATTCAGAATTGCTTAAAACCTCAGGTTTAACTGATGAATACCATGATATTTATAATCCTAACATGTATGGTAGATTTACCTCAGAACTCAGATTTTCATGTGAGAATAAGGCTACCAAGATAAAGAAAGTTGATAGTATCAATGCACCATGGGTAACTGGATTAGGGCACATGATGTTACATGAGGTTTTCCCTTGCCCAAAATTTATCATGGTCTATGCCCATAATTATGATTGTAACAAAAGAGCAATTGTAAATAAGGATACCAAAGAAGAAATTTTATCCATTAATGCAGAAGAATTTGGAAAAGTGTTGGGGTTTACAACCCAAGAATTTGGAGACGTCCACATTGACCCAGAAAAGATTGCTAGTGATTATGGAGCAGTAGATGAAAGGAGCAAAAATTCTTTCCTAAATAAAATAGTTGAAGAAAAAAACATCTTGAAAGATAACCATAAGCCTCCTTATCCTTTGAAAATTTTTAAATCATGGGCTTAGGATACTATTTTCATGCTAGCATTTTGCCTCAGACTGGATAGCAATTGGGAAGTGCATGCAAGCCTCCTTGAAATGGTATATAATATCCATTATGGTAATGGTGTACATGTCAAATATAATTTTATTGAGCACATTGTAGAATCCATGCATAAACAATTTTTAATGATTAAAGGAGGTTCCACCAAGACATTTAGGTTCACAACCTACTTGTGCTATTTTTTTCTATTCAAATTTAGTGGAATGTTTCAAAACAACAAGCTTCAAAATCAGCCCTATAGCAATGTTGAGGAAAATAAAGTGGCTCCGGTATATGATTGGACTACTAAGATAAGGATGCATGATTCTTGAAGGAACTACAATGATTTTGTAGACTACTTTTTGGCTCCATTGCATCAAGCAATTACAAATAGTCCAATGCCTAGATTGCTTATATCATGTAGAGATTTCATTCAACTAGGAAAAGAAATACAATTGGCTGATTGGTACTTATTGGAAGAATATACTGTGCTAAGATTTTATGGATCAGAAGTAGAGCCATACAAACTTCCAATACATGTGACAGAAAGGGTTTTTGCATTGGAATATGTAAGGTAGATGCAGAGTACTGATGAACTACACTTTGCCAGTCCGTAAAAGAAGACCTTATTTCCTTCTTTACCTTTTTCATGTGGAGGGTTCACATTCGAGAGAAAAGCATTTAAGGTGGCACAAGATCTTTTGAAAAATTTTAATTTTGATGTTGTCTGTCACTAGCAGTATGATCCATGTAACACCATTAAAACAATGATTGTGGCCAATAGGAATGCTGCAAGTAGAATTCAACATCAAAGTAAACCCTTGCTTGAAAACTTGAGAAACAAGGGATGAGGTTAAAATTACAATGGAGAAAACTACTGTTGAGAAAGGTATTTCTTTTGAACAGTTGTCAGTAGAAATTATGGCATTGCACTAGGTCTAAATTACAAGAGCACTAGTAGAGAATGAAATCAGGAGGTACAACAATTTTTATAGAAAAAGTGATAAACCATCTATTAGAGCAAAAATGCCATATTTTCTAGATGATTCTATTACAAACAAAATCTTGGACACGATCAAAAATTGCTGCATTTTGGTCTATGAGAAAGGATCTAGGTGAACCGAGAACTGATGCAGACTATGGAGAAATTGATGAAGATGAAGAGTTTAGCAATTTGTGGAATATAGAGCATCCCAATGAATGTGAAGATGAAACTGAAAGTGATAGAGATGATGAACCTGATGATGATAGGGATGAACAAAGCATTTACAAACCTGGTTTAAGTCAAGACACAAAAAAATCATATAATTCAAGAGCAGTCATTGCTGAAAAGTTGGGTTATCAAGGTGGTGGTTTAGGGTCCCAAGGACAAGGCATTTGGAAACCAATAGATGTAGTCACCACTGCCAGAAAACCATTTGATAAACGAGGCCTTGGAGCTAAATCAGATGATAAAATACACCAAGGTCATACAAGTAGGACTGGAAGAATTGAATTTGTTACAGATTCAAATCCTAATCCTCATGGTCAGATGCAATCACAACTTGGACATGCCCATGGTGGAGAGCCTAGTGCGACTGGCACTACCACTGGTGGAGAACTTAGTCAACATGTGCTACAACAATAAGTCCAACAACAAGTTACACACAAGAGGACACCAATACAAGATACCACACAAAACACTCAGTGATAAAGGGACACAGAAGAGACAAAGGATTATGACAGGTCCAAGTCCAACTACCAATTCCACTACAAAGGAATTATTTCCAGGCACTCCCCCAATTAGTGTGGCTATAATAGAAATTGCAAGTACTCCTATTCCTTCACCATTCAAGCATTCCCTTATTCCTGAGTCCCCAGGTTTTGATTACATTCAAGAGTTTAAAAAGAAATCAAAATTGTATAAAAAGGATAAGACGCAACTGATGGAGAGTGTGTCTGCTGTACCTTCATATCCTGCAACAACCATGATATTACCCACATTTGACACAAATCCATAAATCATGGAGTACACAATTGTTGTTCCCATAGTTCAAAATAAACTAGAAAATTAGATGGATCGATCTAAATTTCAGGTGAGTAGTTTGCAATTTGATTTTTTTGGATTAACAAATACTGACAAAATTAATATATCAAAGAAGAACAATGAATTTGTGTACACATCATTGCTAAAGCATGATAGAGAGAAAAAAAAAGTTGTAGAATCAAATAGAAAAATTACAGGAAGGTTTAGCAAATGAGAAAGCAAAGAGGAAAGCAACGGATAACAAGAGCAATGAATTAGAAAAAAGAATAAAAAAATCTACCTCTACATCAAAAAGCAAAGAGGATAAACAAACAGAGGTGGAATTGAATGGACTGAAGTAAGAGTTAGATGAGATCAAAAAGAAATATAATGAGGAAAAATCCACTTCAGAAAAATTAAGACAAAGCATTGGGAAAGCAAATGAACAGTGGGAACAAAAATTGGAGAAAGAGAGGCAAAAAAATGAAACATTGGCCACAAAACTTATGGAAGTAAAAAATGAAATAAAATCTTGTCAAAAAAAGTTAACTGAATTTTGTAGACAAACAATCAGGCACATGAAACAAAAGATCTGGGAAGAAATAATGTAGAGGTTTGATCAATTGTGTGAATTCTTTCAATTCATTGATGCCATGAGACTACATCTTGATAAGCTGAGCAAATATTTAATGGACAACACAAATATGCAACTGCAGGCAGATGAGAAATCTACAAATCAAGTTCTAGAAACAGTCTACAAAGCCAGTGACAATGAATTGATTTCAAAAGGCATTACTAATCGGATTGAAGCCACAACGAAGGTGACATCTATCATTAAAAAGTGTTCAAGAATGCGTGAAACAATAGAATTTGTGATTGAGGCTGCAACAAAGATTAAGGAGGATGAAAAGGTAAGGAACTTGACAAAGCTTGGTTTGCCACAGGGTTTTGACACAAATGACCGATTCATTGGAAAGGATAATTTGAGAAAGAAAATGGAGGATGCAAGGAAGATTGATTTGGACTAGTTTCTTGGGAACCCAGATGAGGCAAACTTTTTGGATTTCATCAAACAACTAATACTCTTGAATGTATCTTTGGCTGAAACATTCAAGTCAGGCCCAGGATCCAAATTGAAAATTGATCATACATTGTTAACAAAAATTCAAGTTAGACAACATCAGCTAGAAGAAATGACAATTCCACCACCTGAACAGTGGAAAGTGCTAAAAAAACTGTTAGAATGATTTGATATTGATACTATGAGTTTCCAAGTTCCAAACCAGCTCTGTGCAGAGTTGTCTTTGAGCAAGATTTTACATTGCCTCTATGTACTCCTTCATTTGAAAATCAATAGAAAATTCAAATTCAGTATAAATAAGATATTATATGGACATGTCTATTAGATATTTAATTATTTGTATTATTTATTTTATCAATTGAAAATAAACTCTAGTTTCAACTACTAAATACACATTCAACGATTGTTGATGTTCATTGTTATATATCCTACTATTGTTAATATGTTAAGATAATTTTATTTACCATATCAAATCAAAAACCAAAATTCTACTTTACTGCAAATTTTATGTTTTATGCACAAATCAACTTTAGCAAATAAATATTAAGCATTGAGTTGAATGATGAATCACTGAGTACATGTAAAACTTATCAATATGACACAATTAAAATATGAAATAATTAATAATATGTTAATGTATTCAATTTGATTCATAATTTCAAGGAATACAATATAAAATATCATCAACAACAGTTTTGGAATATAATTCATGAAATGCAGTAGAAATACCTAAAAACTGCCAATTCACTTCCAGTTCCCAAATCGAGTCAGGGTCCTCAAATTGACGTTCAGATAAAGAAAAAGAGTCGTCTTGATTCTGAGTCTCGTCTTGATTCTGAGTCCCAAAGTCAAATTCATCAGTCATTGTGTCACTGTCATTTGTCCCACCACTACCAGCGTTTGAACTTGAAGTGTTGTACAACCCCCTTCTTTCACATATGGACTTCCAAATTGTAAGTGCCCTTTCATAAGGAAAATTTTTGACATTATACGCACTTCCTAACACCCTCAAGCAATTTTCCAAATTCTTGTCAAGTTTGTTTTTTATCTTTGATTTCAAAAACCCCAATGCACTAAAAACTCTCTCATCTTCCACCGAACCCAATATCATTATTTGACATAAATCAGCAAGTTTGAAATATTTTGATATCGAAACACGCAATATTTCACTCTGACCCAAGTTTTTCCAGGCCTTTGTTATTGATCCCGCTTCGAAGGGATTCTCCATGGAATTAAATTGGTCTATCATACTTCTTGCAAACTGACTACATTGTCCTTTAAGCTTATTTACATTTATAATTCCTTCTATTTTTTGTCCATTGCATTCTACAATTTTTGAAAAGTATGCGGTCAAGGTAGTTACTTTTTGATGAAAAATGCTTGGGCTATCTTGGTGGCCTTGAACCCAAAATTGAGGATACACAATAGACATGGCATCAAGTATTTCATCTCGAGGGAATCGATTATAAATCTTTGTTGAAAGATTGCTTGCAATTTCCTTCAAATTACTACTAACAGATTCAACAATGACATCAAAATCATCCTTTCTAATAGGTACTTCTCTGATAGAGCGCCTGACTGTCTTACAATGGTGCATTGGTATCTCAAATCCATGTACAAAGACACATAACTCCCCACTTACATTAAACTGTAAATAATTTTTAGGATGATTCAAATATGTAATTATATGCCACCTATGAAAATTTGGGCTTTGAGTTGTTAGATCTAGATATAGATGATCGAGGGCCATGCATGTCATTCTATGTAGTTTGGTATACTTATAGATATACATAGTTCTATCTTGGGCTTTGTTCACAAGATTGTTCATTTCATCTAGCATGGGAAGAAGACTAGCTAAAGTTAAGAGTGTCTCTATATCGCTTAACCTATGAAAGAGGTCAGGAGCTTTGTCTACTGTGTTGCGATGCTCATACATTGTTCCAATCAAGGATGGATATTCTGAAAGAACTCGTTGCGTTGGTCCATGCAAGGAGATCCATATGGTATCAACATCCTTAAGAAGCTTTTTTTTTCTGTTATTCCCTCAGCAAAATTTTGAAATTTTGCAAAACGTTTGGGACTTCGGCAAAAGTATGTGTGGAGCTCACGGACTAGATTTTCAACTTTTGATACTGTAGGAAACTTGCTTACAATTTTAAATGCTAAATTCATTCTGTGGGCCATGTAGTGAATGGAAAGCATGTATGGTGCACAAGTAGTTTGTAATTTTGTGCAAAGACCGGTCCTATAACCTTGCATTACTATAGCTCCATCAGCTCCTACACACACCAACTTTTTGGCAATTGTCAAGTCATCCATACCTATAATTTCATTCAAAGACTTCTTAACTAGTTCAAATAGATTTTGCAATGTTGAACCATCCTTCATTTTATGAACACAGAGTAGATGAGCTTCACGGACATGTTCTTTTACAGTATACACATGCATATAGACCCAAGAAGTATTATCTACCGCAGTAACTTCATCTAAAGATAATGCAATGAAGTTTGACTCTTTTACATTCTCCTTTAAATATTGCTTTTCCATCGCAGCGAGACAGTTTGCCCATTCCCATCCAATGTTTATTGACCAATGTGTGCTAGGATAGTGAGGAACACTCAAAAAGATAATAAATTACTATACTCTGGGCAGTCTGTCATAGGACGCCTTCTGGACAAAATATGAAAAACAACACTCATCTGAACAATTTTTGTCAGTTGTGCTCCTTCCATTGCTTTTCCAAATTGAGCCTTGATTGTACCTCCACTTGCAGCAAGCTTTGTCATTCTTTTCTTTTGCTCATTATATTCCGCGGCATACTTCACATGAAGACATTCTTCCTTTGAATTCCATCTTACTACTGATATTTCCTTTTCGTCTATGATTTGTTTTTCATAAACTTTACCTATATCTTTTCTATAGTGTCAAGATTTAGCTGCAATTTCTTGTCTCTTTTACATTTCTAACTACAAATCACACACTTGCATTCTGTTGGTGATTCATCTTTGTTTTCTTTCTCCATTGGTTCAATGAATGGGTACTTTGACACCCAATCAAGCTAAAAATTCCTTGACATTTCCCACTCGTGCCCCAGTTTTGAATCTTTTGATTTGCCTTCTGAATCTTTTGATTTGACTTTTGAATCTTTTGATTTTCTTTTTGAATCTTTTGATTTGCCTTTTCTTTTCTTCTTCCCAACATCATCTACAATGCCATCATTTTCTTTTTCATCCAAGTTGATTATCTCAATCTGGCTAACCATGGTATCCCTTGGAACATCTTCTGCGGTATTGCCATTGGTGCAGGAGCACCTAATCGATAGTGGCCTCCATGAGGCATTTAACTGTTTTATGTTCATATTTGTTGTTTCCAATAAGGTCCTAGTAGACCATTCAATGTAATAAGGTCTATTTGACCAATGCATGTTAATTTAGTTTGTATCTAGGTTTATGTTGTAAGTCCCAAGGGACACTTGTCGATTTGTAATCACAAAGTTTGTTAGGCAGTTAGGAGGTTGTTAGGTTGTTGGAGGTTGTTAGATCTCCCAGCCACTTGGATTGATCTCCCAGCCACTTGGAGTCAATTCAGTACTACTCATGGTGAGTAGATAAATGCCCAAGATCAGATCAATTGTGATCAGTTGTAGTTGAGATTAGAGAGATCAGATATCAGTGTGATTTGTATTTGAGAAACAGTGCATCTGTATGCGCATTTTTTGGAAAGCATAATAAACAAGTTCTATGTTGTACATCTTTCTGGCATTCAAGTTCATTTCTTTCTCTATGCAAATCAATTTTCTATTTTGAGGTCGAGATGGGTTCTTAGCCCATTCCATCGGTTAGATTTCTTCAAAATCGGTGGAATGGCTATACAGTGCTTTCAATTTGTGTTTTCTATTTTGTTTGTTGGGGTTTTATGCTTGCAAGATCGCGTACAATGGTGCTGACGAACCCTAGCATCGTCATGTGCTAGGTTGGCGAAGTCAAAGATCTGTGAAGTTACAGGGGTTGCAGAGTTGTAGAGGAGAATCAGTAGTTGGGTCGAAGATACATTGTTTGACCTGCATGGTAGTTGGGCGACTATTCGCGTTGTTTCACTGAGTATGCATTTTGTGTGAATATCACAAATGCATGTTGGATATACATTCTGTGTATATCACAAGGGCTTGTTGGGTGTGTATGTTGCAGAAGTATAGGGAGAATGCATCTTTAGAATGCATGTTGCGAATGTACATTGTAAATGTACATTGGGTTAGATACAGGAAAGTTAGCGGTCAAACTCACTGAATACATATTCAGGTTGTATGTTTTGAATGTATGTTGAACACATACATTGTGTAGATACATTGAATCAGGTGCAAGAGGTGACCGACAGCAGCAGTAAGGGAAACTGGCGATCATGGGTCACGCGATGCACATGCAAGCTTGGTTGCATCGGGGTGACAACTGGTAAGTGTCACCAAAGGGGATTTCATCGATACATCGGTGCGAGGAGATGAATGTTCGCTGATGGTGAGTATTACGCCAATAGGCAAGTAAAATGAGACATACAAAGGGAAATGTAGGTCAGGGTGTTTGGCTCTGCATCAGCCATCCTCATTCTGGCTAACCAGGTATCCCTTGGAACATCTTCTGTGGTATTGTCATCCTCAGTCTGGCTAACCAGGGTATCCCTTAGAACATCTTCTGTGGTATTGCCATCCTCATTCTGGCTAACCAGGGTATCCCTTGGAACATCTTCTACAGTATTGCCATCCTCATTCTAGCTAACCAGGGTATCCCTTGGAATATCTTTTGCAGCATTGCCATCCTCATTTGACTCAATGGCAATCCCAACTTCTGGTGGTGGTGAGGTATTGCGAATGGCTTCTTCATCATTATTTGGTGCAAGAATTGATGGTGTAGCTCCATCTTAATTTGATGGATCATAAACATTGCCAGTTCCAAAGTAAGACTATATACTAACTCCACCTTTTTGTCATTTTGATGGCCTCCCAGTCCCTTCACCACCCTGAGGAGTCTTGCCCTTGTCGTACTTGCGGCTCGACATCTTGATCTGATCTCCCACTTTGAATAAAAGCTGGAAAAAATGTCTTCTTGTTTAAGGACATACTCATAAAATATAGATACCATTCCTATGAGGACCGCCCTTTTTACTTCTGTTGTTCTGACAATTTACATTACTGTTATTGTTATTTTTTATATTTGTGGGATAGTAGTTCCCGGAATTGTCAAACTATGAAACTTTATTATGATTTCGGAAAAACTAATTGGGTGATGTTTGGATAAGTTTACATTTCAGAAAAACATTAATTAGGTGATGATAGAAAATTGTAATATGATTTCATTTATGTTAATTAGTACTATGTCATGATAATGCATGTTTTCAAGTTGCTTCGGCTATGATGATTTTATGTGGTTACTGATCTTGTAATTTAGTGTGCAGGAATTACTAATCGAACCACAGAATTCGGAGATCATTCCGCACCTTGTTATTTGTTATTCCCTGTTAAGCCGATCTGGTTCCACGAGGAACCAAGATCTCTTTGTGTTTGATGTAATGATGTACTGTGGTCTTTCGTATGGTCGAGTGGGTTAAGTTACCCTCATGTAACATTATTTTATAATTTGTGTTGTAAAAAGGATTGAAATTGAATTTCCTTATTTAATTTAAATTTATGAGGCCTTTTCTTGTGCTTTACCTTGACCAGGGGTGTCTTGTATGGGTTCAAGTTGACCCTGGGTTATACCCCATGGGTCCAGGGGCCCATTTGGCATGGGTAACCCTTGAGTAACCTCCATCTAGTCATCTTAACTTCCCCCTGAAGTTAAGTGGCGAAAATTGGAGGTAGGAGGGGACATGATGGGTTGTACCAACACCCAACCCATCCCCTCTACTTTCCCCAAGGTAAGAGATGCCATCCATTATTGAAGGATTGACTTAAAGTCATCCCTTCCATAGTGAGATTCCCCCATGTGCTGTGGGGACACCCATGTGAAGAAGGGAAGAAGGGGCATGGGTCACCTGTCTTCTTCCCCCTTTAACTCCTTTTATTTCTCCCATGCGTAAGAGGAATCACATGAGGAGAGGAATAAGGAGTACTCTTGGGAAGGGTGAGTGACATAAGCCACCAGGGCAGAATAGTGGTTTTGGGGGAGAGTGAGAAGGTGACAAGTGTCACCTCCCCATTCCTCAAAACTGAAAAGAATTTGGTTATTTGTTTCCAATTTTGGGATGGGAGGGAGTTAGTTGAATTTTGGGAAAACTTTCATTTTGCCTTACCAAAAATAGAAAAGTTAGCTTGAAGGAGAGAGAAGGGAGAGGGAGTTGGTGGCTAAGGTTGGAAGAGAACTCTGTGAGCTCTGCAACAGCTTCATTCCATAAAGGCTTTGTAAGGTTGGTTTGAATTCTACCTTTGTTTCGTATAGCTGAATATGTAAAGTGTGTGAATTTGTGTTTAGATTTGTTGTTATGTGGGGTTTGTTGTCGGGTTGTTTGACAGAGCTTCTCCCACTTGGGAGAAATGCTCATCAAGTTTGGGGTAGGGGAGGAGAGATCCTCCTCGGGTGCATACCTGTTCCATCTTTTGGGATGTTGAAAGCCTTGAGGGCATGTATCTGTGTCTGTATCTTTGACTTGAGAGTCATATACAGATTTCTTACAAATTTGTGATCAAACTTGGTTTGAGACCAAGAGAAATTGTATTGGTTACCTTATCTGTCAGGGTGACACTCTGGAGTCGAGTGTGTCCACTCTCCTGCCCCTTATGAAACTCACTGTAGATGAGTTTCCGTGTTGTGTAAATTACCCACGGGTGTTTGTGTGCTTTGGGATTGTTGTTGTTACTGTTGTGAAGTGGAGTGTTTGAGTTACCCAGGTGTGAGTATGGTCTCCCTAGCTCGGGGTTGACCCACTTGCGGGTCTACGGAAGGGAGGAGAGCTAGATGAGTGGTGTTTTCTTCTTTGTTTGTCTTTGATACGCAGGTTTTTCCTTGGAGCTTCTGGTTGGCTTGGGAGAAGTTATATTTGTGAAGAAACAGTTATTCTTCTTTGTCATGAGAATTAGGCCTGGTTCATTTCTTAAGAGTTCAAGAGAGAGCACCTCTCTTGTTATTGCTGTAATTTATTGTTATCCTGGGGGTGAAGGAAATCACCTCTCTGATCTTGTTATTAATGGACTTCTACTTGGTTGTCTCAAGTTATCAGTTGTATACGGTTTGGGTGAAGAAAGTTCATATCTGGGAAGTTAGTTGTTGTATCCATGGTTTAAAATCTGTAATATGAATGTGCTTAAAATTTTCAAGTTTGTTTCTTGTAAACCTTGTTAAATAGCAATTTATTTGTGTTTCCAGTATTATTGAAAGGAAGAGTTCATTATTTATTTGCAATCTAATCTGAGTTTGTTTATGTAATTGAAAGTTTGGAATTGCTTAACTAGTTGAAATGTTAGTTTTATGGTTCATTGTTCTAAAGGAAAAGACAATTTTAAATGTTTAAGTTTATTCTTCATATATAGTGGTTTCAGTTAATTTGAAAAGATTAGAGGAAATCTAGCATGTATATATTTATGTTTGTTAATTTGAGAAACTTATATGTTTTATGAAAATGGAATATAGATCAATATATATAAAAATATATATATACAATAAGTTGTTATATATTTACCATTTCTACCGAATAAGTGAAACTGGAATATATATATATATATATATATATATATATATATATATATATATATATATTTATATATAATTGTTAATTAATTATCATTATAACAGGTTGAAATTTGAGAAAATTATGAAATATATATATATATATATTTATATATATTTATATAACAGTTATTATAAATTATCATTTTTGACAGAATCATAGAAACTGAATAGAATGTGTTATTATGAGACTGAAAGAATAATATATATATATAGATAAATATATTATATATAATTTATTATCATCGAATTGCACGAAATGCATTAAAAAACGGATTACATTTTTATGACTGTCAAACTTTTGAAAGCGCTGTGTATTCTACACAGTCGAAGTTTTATGTATGTTGGGCGGTGGGGAGTAATCCCCACCGCAGACGCCTTTTTAAGTTACACCGAGGTGTGGGGAGGGGCGGAGCCCCACCCACACCCCACATCGTGGGATGTGCATGGGGCTCCGCCCCTCCCCACATCCCCATACTATTGAGACCCCCGCGGAGCCCTTGTCGACGCTGCCTCCGCCCGCGCAGTCCCCTGCGCCCTCCCCTGTGTTCATCCGCCGCTGGCTGCGGCCACCGTCGCCCAGCTCCTCAGCTGCTGTGGAAAACAAAAACAAAAAAAAATAAAATGTTAGGGTTTTGGGCCCTAACATATGAGTGGGTCTATTTTTAAAATTAAATACATTATTATTGCCATATATATAGACATATATAGATACTATATATGTCTATGGATATAGCAATATATAATGAAATAATATATATATATATATAAGGGATTCCGTGGAGTTTGTTAAATTAATTTAAAAGATCATTTTTGTAAACCACATATACATTAAAATATATATATATATATTTATGGAAATAGTTTTATGAGCCATTTTATTGGACCCTCGTTTAAAATTTTGAGAAAATGTGACACATGGATATACAAAAATAAAACAAAAAAAAAATATATTTTCATAGTAGTTTTTATTAAGTGTTGAACACAACAACCAAAGAAGTTATATTTCCATGAATAGGGTTTTATAAAGAGGAGAGCCTCCTACATCTATTAACAATGTTGTACGAGTCACAATCAGAGTATTAATAGTCATTATTAGTAATAATAACAACAGTAAGTATAACAAGAGAAAATAAAATTATAATGTAAAGAGAGTGTAAAGGAATATTCCGTAATACTCCGGAAAGAGTTTCTCGGAAGTTTCAACTATCAACGTAATTTCAATCACCCGAAAAATGAAGAGGAAAAATTACACGTCACCTTGCTTAAAAGAACACTGGAAATAAACTTAAGGAGACATCACAGGCATTTCATGTGAGACCATTTTAATCTCAACTGTAGTAAACGTCCTCATAAGTAAACCTGTAAGAGAGTCCGAAGAAGAAAAACTAACATTGGAAAACATAGAGGAGAAAATGCGTGACATTTCCCACATGGGATAAGAGAACTAAGTTGACGGACCCTTCTGCTAAATCTGCTTAGGAACAAGTTTAATTAATACAAACAAAGAGGAGATACCGTGATCGGAGAAGACTAGGAGACCGAGTCCAGCGAAGTAGTAAACCAATCTTTGTGACCTAGACCATCCTGAAGTTAGGTTTAATATCAACAATAGCTGCAGTGATAACCCTGATTGACGTAAATCATGAAGAAAGGACCGGATACACATAAAGAAAGCATAGAAAATGAAAGAGAGAGAGACCGAAATATAAACACACTAAATTAACAGAGAAATAGTTAAGGTAAGGGCGATAAAAATACAATCAAAATTAAGAACCAGTGAAAAGGGAAGAGAGAGAAAACAAACCGCCTTGTTGAGAATGCTAAGTCGTAGGAGGAGTATGTTTCAGGAAACAAGAGAGGAGACAGACAACCGTGCCTGGCTGAAAAATGACTAAATAGGGAGATCACTAGTCGGTTTAGTCAGAACAAGGCGTCGTGGGAAGTTGTTAATCTATCAGCGAACCACGTGCGTAAATGAGTGCAGCGTAATTCCCACTAACGCCGTAAGGCGTTATGCTGCCAGAAATTGCCGAGGTTTAGAGTTAGGAACTTTGGTAATCTCACTCTTGCAATGACGTTAGCGGCGTCGTAAAGACCCTCTTGTTGATCTGTATGCGTCTGGTTGCACGCAATTGTACTTATATCCCACCAAAAATTGTAGTGTTTCGCCATGAGAGAACACCGCCGAGCATGCTTACGCATGCGAAGGGGTTTTTAGGATAGTGTGAGAAAAGTTTTTCATATCTCGTGTCATAACCACATGACAGATGTGGCTATGACACGTGCGATGTGTGTTGTGACCACATGGAAAATGTGGGCATGACATTTGGTATCAGAGCCAAGTTTTAAACACTGGGCGTATTTGGGCACGTTATTATTCCGCAACTTTGGCTAATTAGTTTCTACCTTGTTTTGTAGGATGCCTCCCCGACGTGTTCGACGAGCGCGATCATGCCACACAGCGTCAGTCGAGGTGCACAGCGATTCCTCAGCCGAGGGACTGGCACCCGTAGTTACAGCAGCACCACCTGCACCACTTGTACCACAAGCACTATTAGTACCACAGGCGACACCAGTATTGGCACCCGTAGTTACAGCAGCACCACCTGCACCACCTGTACCACAAGCACCATTAGGACCACAGGCGACACCAATATTGGATATAGGTCCACAGATCTTACAGGCACTACAGACTATGTTAGACAGGTTACCACCAGTGATTCCTGAGCCACGTATAGAGCCTCGTGTTGATCCGCGAGAGGAGCCACATGCCGAGTCACGTATTGAGCCACGTATGGAGCCCCGCGTTGATCCACTAGAGGTGCCACGTGTGGAGCCCTTCGTTGAGATTCCTAACACAACAGTAGAGGAGGTAGGGTCAGCCTTCCGAGCAAGGAGCAGGAGTCCTCCGAGACTTTTGAGACAAGAACAGGTTCAGCATGGATTATATGAGGATGGTGTGGAAGAGCCACTTGTGAGACTTAGAGACAGAGGGGACCCCATCAGAGATCTACTGAGGCTCAACCCACCCACCTTCGCAGGTGCTACAGAGGGAGCTGTGGCTGAGGCTTGGCTGATTAGCTTAGACAGGTGTTTCGCATTGCGACCATATGGGAGCAACACGAAAGCACGAGTGGCAGTCCATCTTCTTAGGGATGCAGCAGCCACCTGGTGGCGTACAGAGGAGTGCAAGCGCCGATTATCCGTGGATACACTCACATGGGACATCTTCATTGAGCGCTTCAATGCGCGATATTTGTCCAAACATTATAGACAGCGCAGGATCGATGAGTTCCATGATTTACAGTAGAGGGGACTCACCGTTACTCAGTATGAGAGCCGATTTATAGAGCTTTCTCGTTACGTGGAATACCTCCATGACGAGAAAATCTTAATACACAAATTCATCAGAGGGCTAAATCACGGGATAGCAGGACCAGTTCGTATGGCAAATCCCCAGACCATGAGTGAGGCTGTTGAAAAGGCCCTTATATCAGAGGAAATTCAGGGACGAGGGCAGAATTCACGCCCACAGTACCAGGAACGTAATCCCCAACAACAGCAAAACTTCCGAAGGCCTCAAAACACAACACAGAGAGGAGGATATAATCCTTCGTCATTACCTCCTAGGCCTCCACAGCAGCAGCAACATCAACAAAAATCCAAATTTCAACAGAGGGGACAGGGAGGATAGAACCGTGGATGGCAACAGCAGGGTCCACGCAGAGATCAGAGACAGCAGGGTTCATCAGCAGGACCCGCGAGGTCCCAGCAGTCTTATAGAGGCTCACAGGGATCCACTGGACGGACTGGGCAACAACAATCGGGCAGAACACAGTCAGGGCAGTTACAGGTTTGAGGACCATGTTATGTGTGTGGTGGGGCAGGGCATCTGGCTAGAGAGTGCCCGCAGGGATTTACTGCAGGGGGACAGCCCCGATCAGGAGGATCTGAGTAGACCGTAGGTGACGTGGGCAGAACCCACCACATGTTTGCAGCGGTTGATAACCGCCAGGCCGATTTCCAGGCTTCTGTCATCGAGGTAGCAGGTACGATTGGAGACTTTTCCATTTCGATCCTTTTTGACTCAGGAGCTACTGATTCTTTTTTGTCTACATCGTTAGTGGAGCGTTGCAGGCTGGTGGCTTCTAGGCAAGACATTAGGTGGGAAGTTGAGTTGGCCTCAGGGGCCAGGATGTCAGTAGATTCCTTGGTTAGAGATTGTGAGATCACATTGGGGTCATTCACCACAACATGTGACCTTAGGATTATGCCATTAGGATCCTACGGAGTAGTTCTGGGTATGGATTGGCTTGCGGCACATAGAGCCAAGCTTGATTGTCACCAGAGGACGATTAGCTGTTTAGACGATCATGGTTCATCGGTTGAGATAGTGGGCATTCAAAAGCCCACGGCTACTCGTATGATATCCGCTCAGCAGCTTAAGCGCTGTATGCGGAAGGGATGTCAAATGTTTGCCATCACGGTCAGTGATAGAGCAGAGGATGACCCTGAGGCTCTTTAGATGATCACCCTGTCCTTAGAGAGTTTGCCGATGTATTTCCCCCGGAATTACCAGGTATGCCTCCACGCAGAGAAGTGGACTTCCACATCGACTTAGTGCCAGGTACAGAACCGATATCCCGTGCACCCTATAGGATGACTACACATGAACTCACTGAACTTAAACTACAGTTAGAGGAATTACTTGAGAAGGGACACATCCGACCTAGCGTTTCACCATGGGGCGCACCAGTTATCTTCGTGAAGAAGAAGGATGGGTCTCTTCGTCTATGTATGGACTACAGGCAGTTGAACAAGGTGACGGTGAAGAACCGTTATCCTCTGCCTAGGAGTGACGACCTTTTTGATCAGATGCAGGGAGCCAGAGTGTTCTTGAAAATTGATCTAAAATCTGGGTATCACCAATTGCGCATCACGGAGTCAGATATTCATAAAACTACTTTTCAAACCAGATATGGCCATTACAAATTCACAGTGGTACCCTTCGGGTTGACAAACGCTCCTGCAATATTCATGAGTCTCATGAACGGGGTGTTCCGTACGTACCTAGATCGGTTCGTGATAATATTCCTTGATGACATTTTGATTTATTCACGGATTGAGGAGGAGCATGTGGAGCACTTGCATCAAGTTTTGCAGCAATTACGAGAGCAGCAGCTTTATGGCAACTTGGCGAAGTGTGCCTTCTTCAGGACAGAGGTGCAGTATTTGGGACACATTTTATCAGGCGATGGCATCTCCGTAGATCCACTAAAATTAGAGCAATCCAGGAATGGCCGGGACCCACTAACGTGACAGAGGTCCGAAGCTTTATGGGGTTAGCTGGATATTATCATCGGTTTGTCGAGGGCTTCTCCAGGATAGCACATCCCATTACTTCCCTTCAGCAAAAAGGGAAGGGTTTCACTTGGACCGAGCAGTGCAAAAAGGCTTTTGGAGTCCTCAAGGAGCGTCTTACCAGTGCTCCTATTTTAGCAGTCCCAGATCCTACAGAGGAGTTTGTAGTTTGCACAGATGCATCATTAGAAGGTTTGGGAGCCGTGCTTATGCAGGATGGTCGAGTGATCGCATACGAATCGCAGAAACTAAAGACACATGAGTTAAACTATCCTACGCACGACTTAGAGCTCGCAGCTGTTGTTCATGCCTTGGTTCGCTGGAGACACTTTCTCTTAGGTCGATGCTTTGAACTCCATTCGGATCATCATAGTTTGCAGTATATTTTTACACAGCCTAATTTGAACGCCCGCCAACGGCGTTGGATGGAATTCCTATGCGAATATGACTTCGATGTCCACTATATCAAAGGGAAGGAGAACGTGGTCGCTGATGCTTTGAGTCGAAGGCGCCACGAGATCCAGACCCTGACCTTGAAGGTGGACTTGAAGGATCGCATCTTACAGCATCTGCCGGAGGACGAATGGTTTCTTGAAGTGCAGCAGGCATTACTAAATCAGAAGGCCCTTGAGGGCAAATTTATAGGATATTCCCTTGAGTCTGATGGTATACTTCGACATCGGTAGCGCATCTATATACCCCATGCGGGTAATCTTCGCACAGTAATCCTATCAGAGGCTCATAGAGCACCCTATGCAGCACACCCAGGAGTGAAGAAGATGCATGCTGACTTACGACAGCTTTATCATTGGGCTGGGATGAGGCGTGACATTGCCGAATTTGTTGCTCGTTGCCTGGAATGTCAGAGGGTCAAGGCTGAACATCAGCATCCAGCGGGACTGTTGTACCCTCACGAGATACCTGAATGGAAATGGGACACCATTTCTATGGATTTTATCGTTGGTCTACCTATGTCATTACGTCGCCATGATGCTATTATGGTGACAGTTGACAAGCTGACCAAAGTGGCGCATTTCTCACCAATATGCACAACATACAATGCACCATCAGTGGCAAAGGTGTTTCTTGATCAGATTGTTAGACTTCATCGGGTACCTTGCCGCATTATATCTGACAGAGACTCCGTATTCACTTCATCGTTCTGGAAAGCCTTACATTAGGCGTTGGGCACACAGCTCAACTTCAGTTCAGCATATCATCCAGAAACTGACGGACAAACAGAGAGAGTTAACCAGGTGTTAGAAGACATGCTTCGCATGTATGTGATGGACCACCAGTCTAGATGGGAGGAGTACCTGTATCTAGTTGAGTTCGCCTACAATAATGGGCATCATAGCTCGTTGGGTATGCCTCCTTTCCAGGCGTTATATGGCAGACCATGCAGAACACCTTTGAGTTGGGATCGGATAGAGGACAGAACAGTCATCGGCCCAGAGATAGTTCAGAATATGGAACTGCAAGTCAAACAGATTAGACAGAGGTTCCAAGAAGCACAGGACAGGCAGAAAAAGTATGCCGATGCTAAGAGGACCGACCGAAGCTTCTCTGTGGGGGAAAGGGTATTTTTGAGAGTGCGGCCGCACAAGAGTCCAATCCGTTACGGAAAAGGCTCTAAGCTCGCACTTCGATTTGTAGGACCTTTCGAAATCTTGGAGCGGATAGGACCAGTAGCCTATCATCTAGCCTTGCCACCTAGCCTGTCACGTATCCACGATGTATTTCATGTATCAGTTTTACGTCAATATATTTCTGACTTATCTCACATGTTGGATTGGAGTGCTCTTCAGGTAGAGGCAGACGAACAACTGGTGTTGGAGCCAATTCGCATATTGGCTCGTCGGACGCTGGCCCTTCGAGGTCGAGAGCTGGACCAGGTTAGAGTCCAGTGGGACCTATACGACGAAGTCACTGCAACATGGGAAGATGCAGAGAGACTGAAGACCCTTTATCCTCACCTTTTTGACGACTTCCAGGAGGAAGTATCGTCTTAGGGGGAGAGGATGTGAGGACCGCCCTTTTTACTTCTGTTGTTCTGACGATTTACATTACTGTTATTGTTACTTTTTATATTTGTGGGATAGCAGTTCCCAGAATTGTCAAACTATGAAACTTTATTATGCTTTCAGAAAAACTAATTGGGTGATGTTTGGATAAGTTTACATTTCAGAAAAACATTAATTAGGTGATGATGGAAAATTGTAATATGATTTCATTTATGTTAATTAGTACTATGTCATGATAATGCATGTTTTCAAGTTGCTTCGGCTATGATGATTTTATGTGGTTACTGATCTTGTAATTTAGTGTGCAGGAATTACTAATCGAACCACAGAATTCAGAGATCATTCCACACCTTGTTATTTGTTATTCCCTGTTAAGTCGATCTGGTTCCATGAGGAACCAAGATCTCTTTGTGTTTGATGTAATGATGTACTGTGGTCTTTCGTATGGTCGAGTGGGTTAAGTTACCCTCATGTAACATTATTTTATAATTTGTGTTGTAAAAAGGATTGAAATTGAATTTCCTTATTTAATTTAAATTTATGAGGCCTTTTCTTGTGCTTTACCTTGACCAGGGGTGTCTTGTATGGGTTCAAGTTGACCCTGGGTTATACCCCATGGGTCCAGGGGCCCATTTGGCATGGGTAACCCTTGAGTAACCTCCATCTAGTCATCTTAACTTCCCCCTGAAGTTAAGTGGCGAAAATTGGAGGTAGGAGGGGACATGATGGGTTGTACCAACACCCAACCCATCCCCTCTACTTTCCCCAAGGTAAGAGATGCCATCCATTATTGAAGGATTGACTTAAAGTCATCCCTTCCATAGTGAGATTCCCCCATGTGCTGTGGGGACACCCATGTGAAGAAGGGAAGAAGGGGCATGGGTCACCTGTCTTCTTCCCCCTTTAACTCCTTTTATTTCTCCCATGCGTAAGAGGAATCACATGAGGAGAGGAATAAGGAGTACTCTTGGGAAGGGTGAGTGACATAAGCCACCAGGGCAGAATAGTGGTTTTGGGGGAGAGTGAGAAGGTGACAAGTGTCACCTCCCCATTCCTCAAAACTGAAAAGAATTTGGTTATTTGTTTCCAATTTTGGGATGGGAGGGAGTTAGTTGAATTTTGGGAAAACTTTCATTTTGCCTTACCAAAAATAGAAAAGTTAGCTTGAAGGAGAGAGAAGGGAGAGGGAGTTGGTGGCTAAGGTTGGAAGAGAACTCTGTGAGCTCTGCAACAGCTTCATTCCATAAAGGCTTTGTAAGGTTGGTTTGAATTCTACCTTTGTTTCGTATAGCTGAATATGTAAAGTGTGTGAATTTGTGTTTAGATTTGTTGTTATGTGGGGTTTGTTGTCGGGTTGTTTGACAGAGCTTCTCCCACTTGGGAGAAATGCTCATCAAGTTTGGGGTAGGGGAGGAGAGATCCTCCTCGGGTGCATACCTGTTCCATCTTTTAGGATGTTGAAAGCCTTGAGGGCATGTATCTGTGTCTGTATCTTTGACTTGAGAGTCATATATAGATTTCTTACAAATTTGTGATCAAACTTGGTTTGAGACCAAGAGAAATTGTATTGGTTACCTTATCTGTCAGGGTGACACTCTGGAGTCGAGTGTGTCCACTCTCCTACCCCTTATGAAACTCACTGTAGATGAGTTTTCGTGTTGTGTAAATTACCCACGGGTGTTTGTGTGCTTTGGGATTGTTGTTGTTACTATTGTGAAGTGGAGTGTTTGAGTTACCCAGGTGTGAGTATGGTCTCCCTAGCTCGGGGGTGACCCACTTGCGGGTCTACGGAAGGGAGGAGAGCTAGATGAGTGGTGTTTTCTTCTTTGTTTGTCTTTGATACGCAGGTTTTTCCTTGGAGCTTCTGGTTGGCTTGGGAGAAGTTATATTTGTGAAGAAACAGTTATTCTTCTTTGTCATGAGAATTAGGCCTGGTTCATTTCTTAAGAGTTCAAGAGAGAGCACCTCTCTTGTTATTGCTGTAATTTATTGTTATCCTGGGGGTGAAGGAAATCACCTCTCTGATCTTGTTATTAATGGACTTCTACTTGGTTGTCTCAAGTTATCAGTTGTATACGGTTTGGGTGAAGAAAGTTCATATCTGGGAAGTTAGTTGTTGTATCCATGGTTTAAAATCTGTAATATGAATGTGCTTAAAATTTTCAAGTTTGTTTCTTGTAAACCTTGTTAAATAGCATTTTATTTGTGTTTCCAGTATTATTGAAAGGAAGAGTTCATTATTTATTTGCAATCTAATCTGAGTTTGTTTATGTAATTGAAAGTTTGGAATTGCTTAACTAGTTGAAATGTTAGTTTTATGGTTCATTGTTCTAAAGGAAAAGACAATTTTAAATGTTTAAGTTTATTCTTCATATATAGTGGTTTCAGTTAATTTGAAAAGATTAGAGGAAATCTAGCATGTATATATTTCTGTTTGTTAATTTGAGAAACTTATATGTTTTATGAAAATGGAATATAGATCAATATATATAAAAATATATATATACAATAAGTTGTTATATATTTACCATTTCTACCGAATAAGTGAAACTGGAATATATATATATATATATATTTATATATATATATATATATTTATATATAATTGTTAATTAATTATCATTATAACAGGTTGAAATTTGAGAAAATTATGAAATAAATATATATATATATTTATATTTATATAACAGTTATTATAAATTATCATTTTTGACAGAATCATAGAAACTGAATAGAATGTGTTATTATGAGACTGAAAGAATAATATTTATATATATATATAAATATATATATATATATAGATAAATATATTATATATAATTTATTATCATCGAATTGCATGAAATGCATTAAAAAACAGATTACATTTTTATGACTGTCAAACTTTTGAAAGCGCTGTGTATTCTACACAGTCAAAGTTTTATGTATGTTGGGCGGTGGGGAGTAATCCCCACCGCAGACCCCTTTTTAAGTTACACCGAGGTGTGGGGAGGGGCGGAGCCCCACCCACACCCCACATCGTGGGATGTGCGTGGGGCTCCGCCCCTCCCCACATCCCCATACTATTGAGACCCCCGCGGAGCCCCTGTCGACGCTGCCTCCGCCTGCGCAGTCCCCTGCGCCCTCCCCTGTGTTCGTCCGCCGCTGGCAGCGGCCACCGTCGCCCAGCTCCTCAGCTGCTGTGGAAAACAAAAATAAAACAAAAAAAATGTTAGGGCTTTGGGCCCTAACATATGAGTGGGTCTATTTTTAAAAGTAAATACATTATTATTGCCATATATATAGACATATATAGATACTATATATGTCTATGGATATAGCAATATATAATGAAATAATATATATATATATATATATATATATATATATATATATATATATATATAAGCGATTCCGTGGAGTTTGTTAAATTAATTTAAAAGATCATTTTTGTAAACCACATATACATTAAAATATATATATATATATATATGGAAATAGTTTTATGAGCCATTTTATTGGACCCTCGTTTAAAATTTTGAGAAAATGTGACACATGGATATACAAAAATAAAACAAAAAAAAAATATATATTTTCATAGTAGTTTTTATTAAGTGTTGAACACAACAACCAAAGAAGTTATATTTCCATGAACAGGGTTTTATAAAGAGGAGAGCCTCCTACATCTATTAACAATGTTGTACGAGTCACAATCAGAGTATTAATAGTCATTATTAGTAATAATAACAACAGTAATTATAACAAGAGAAAATAAAATTATAATGTAAAGAGAGTGTAAAGGAATATTCCGTAATACTCCGGAAAGAGTTTCTCGGAAGTTTCAACTATCAACGTAATTTCAATCACCCGGAAAATGAAGAGGAAAAATTACACGTCACCTTGCTTAAAAGAACACTGGAAATAAACTTAAGGAGACATCACAGGCATTTCATGTGAGACCATTTTAATCTCAACTGTAGTAAACGTCCTCATAAGTAAACCTGTAAGAGAGTCCGAAGAAGAAAAACTAACATTGGAAAACACAGAGGAGAAAATGCGCGACATTTCCCACATGGGATAAGAGAACTAAGTTGACGGACCCTTCTGCTAAATCTGCTTAGGAACAAGTTTAATTAATACAAACGAAGAGGAGATACTGTGATCGGAGAAGACTAGGAGACCGAGTCCAGCGAAGTAGTAAACCAATCTTTGTGACCTAGACCATCCTGAAGTTAGGTTTAATATCAACAATAGCTGCAGTGATAACCCTGATTGACGTAAATCATGAAGAAAGGACCGGATACACATAAAGAAAGCATAGAAAATGAAAGAGAGAGACCGAAATATAAACACACTAAATTAACAAAGAAATAGTTAAGGTAAGGGCGATAAAAATACAATCAAAATTAAGAACCAATGAAAAGGGAAGAGAGAGCAAACAAACCGCCTTGTTGAGAATGCTAAGTCATAGGAGGAGTATGTTTCAGGAAACAAGAGAGGAGACAGACAACCGTGCCTGGCTGAAAAATGACTAAATAGGGAGATCACTAGTCGGTTTAGTCGGAACAAGGCGTCGTGGGAAGTTGTTAATCTATCAGCGAACCACGTGCGTAAATGAGTGCAGCGTAATTCCCACTAACGCCGTAAGGCATTATGCTGCCGAAAATTGCCGAGGTTTAGAGTTAGGAACTTTGGTAATCTCACTCTTGCAATGACGTTAGCGGCGTCATAAAGACCCTCTTGTTGATCTGTATGCGTCTGGTTGCACGCAATTGTACTTATATCCCACCGAAAATTGTAGTGTTTCGCCATGAGAGAACACCGCCGAGCATGCTTACGCATGCGAAGGGGTTTTTAGGATAGTGTGAGAAAAGTTTTTCATATCTCATGTCATAACCACATGACAGATGTGGCTATGACACGTGCGATGTGTGTTGTGACCACATGGAAAATGTGGGCATGACAATTCCCTACTAAATATCTTCTTTAAGATTGAATCAAGAATGGAAGAGGGATAAAGCCATAAAGAAATCTTAAAACACTAATACTATGAAGAAATGATCACTCACCTTTAAGTTTAGGTTTTCACTAACTTGCTATTCGCTAATGCAAGAATACCTGTGTTGTAAGTTTGTAACTTTGCCTACGATCAACTTCAAGGTGCCAACTCCAACTTCTGAAATTCGAATTGAGAGCTCACAAGTCACAAGTTCAGATCTGAACAAAATGCGTAAGAATAAATTAGAGTTTCGATTGTATTTATATCAATCCATATTTGGTGAATCCCGCGTGATTATATAAGGAATACATTTAAGTGTCAGTGAATCAAACCTTGATGGACTACATACATTGAAATTTCTAAGGCGAATATGGCCCTAAGATTAGCACGGAGGTGTCATGCAAATTAGTGAAATGACCCCTCATAATCAACTAGTAAATTTTAATTGGCGAAATGGGTCCTCACTCGCAATGACCATGTAATGGGGTTGGTGAAATGGGTCCTCACACACAGTGACCATTTAATGGAGTTGGCGAAACGTGTCCCGATACACAATGTTGTTTTAATAGTATTGGCAAATATATAGGTGATTTAATACTTCCTTGTAAAATTCTAGGAAAAAATATTAATCGGTCCATTTGAAACGCGTATTGTGTTATTACAAAAATCTTACTTCAATGATTCTCATAAAATAAATCGATGGTGAATGTATATGAATTCGACTGATAATACGTAAAAACTGGGTGATTTGACCACCCTATTGGATGTGATTTATTCATCAATTCTAACTTAGCTGATCTACGATATTCACCACTAAAAAAATCTATGTGGCTTATCCCCCTGGCGAGGGCCCAGGGGTGGAGCCCACGGTGAGGGTTTGGGGGCAACGCCCCCAATGGGGGCTGCTGGGGGCAGCGCTCCTGAAGCAAAAATTGCCTATTATTTTATAAAGGCATAGGGAGTCATTTTTCTATTGGCCGACATAAAAAACCCTATTTTTTGTAACCAACATAAGGCTTGATAAAAGTAGCTAAGGGTTAGGGTTTTTATTGAGATTGTATTGTAGCATTTTGCAGTGGTATTGAGTTGCAGGGATTGTTGGTTGTAATCATTTTTTATTTACAGGATAATAATATTAGACTCTCTATTGGTGGATGTAGCCTAAGTTTGGGTGAACCATGTTAAAACTTGTCTCTCACTGTTATTATTTCTGTGTATTTTCATTCCTCTGTTTAATCTTTATTTACATTTAATTGATATCTTCTGTTGGCTAACCCTAATAGTTCTAGTGTGGTAAGTAAAGTTTGAGTAGATGATTTGGACCAGCACATACTAAGCTCCACTTTTTCATTGTAAAAGTACCATAGCCTGATCTTTAATGTAGGGTTTTCTTTTGGAATGCTTGATTGTAACCTCAAGTCTATCACACAACAGAACATTTTTAATCACTATGTTTATGTAGTTAAGCTTAGTTTTGTAATCCCATGATGGGTAATGATTTTGTGTTCTAAGAAATGTCTCTTCAATTGTGATGGGTGGTAAAGGTAAAATTTGGAAATAATTATTCATAGGAAGGCTATGCATGTAGCCATGTTCTCTACTTGAAATTGAAAGGTACTCTACCTCTCTCTTTTTCTTTATCTCTTTCTCTCTTCCTATTTTTATCTCTCTTTCTTCATATTTATCTCTATAGGTCTCTGTATATATCTTTGTCTCCCTCTTCCCTCCCCCTTCTCTCTCACACACTTCCTCTCTTTGAGATTTTTCTCTCCCTATGTTTCTCTCTCTCCTCACTCTAAGATTTCTCACATTAATCTAAAATTTTAAAATATAAATATATCAATTTAGTAAATACACTTGTAACAATAATTTAATTTACAATTGAAAATATCTCACATTTACTATTTGTCCTATATTAACTAATTCCTTTTTGTTTTTGGCAAGTTAAATGGCCCTAACGACATCAACAGTTTTGATATGTTTCGACATTGATGGAATGCCCCAAATGCATTCTCATATTAAATGAAAAGTTTTTATGGGAATAAAGATAATATCGGTAAAAACCTGCCCATAGTTATTTGCTTTCAATTGTTTTACCTTTACTTTTTGTTTTAAAAAAAATTAGAAATCCCAGGGTATCCGACGGGGGACATTTAAGCGACATAGACTTCTTCTAACACAATTTTTTTTCCCGACATGAGAACAAACAACAAGTTTAGAAATTTTCCTGTCATGAATTTTTTGCAAGAACTGTATGGAAAAATGGATGGCGACGATGGTTTTGATTGTCTACCTGCCCTCTTACCAATTTCTAATCATGGATCCACTAAGCGAGGTCATCCCTCTCAGATAGGGAATGCCTACAAGTTTTAGAGGATGATTCTTATGCCTGCCATAGTCAAAAGACTGCAGAAGTGGGATGCAAAGGGGGTGGCAAATCAAACCATGAGAAGCAGTTTCGAACACAAAACCTCTAAGAGTATTCTAGCAGGCGTGCAATTGTGGGAGGAAAACGTCTGTGAGCAAAATTTTAACTCCTTTTGAGAATGAATGGAAGTCTAATACACATTTGATTACAATTCCAAGTTGTCTTTGGTGAGGCAGAGGGGACTTATAGTCCATATTTTTATTTTTTTAAATGTTTATTTTTTTAAACGTGAGTAGATACTTGGGCTCTCAATACCCATTGATTGAAGCCTATTATTATTTTAAGGGGGCCATGCTACTCTACTTAAATAATAATAAGGGAGCCTACCTCTTATTTCCACCCTTCTGATTGCTTTTTTTTTTGGATTAAAGATAGTGCAATAATATTACCAAAAAAGAGTAGAAACTGTACATATATGTGGCCAAGAGGGCCACCAAAAAGGATCTCTAGACCAATTACTACATATTACATAAGATCATAATATTATATCACATCATATATCTAGGACCGCTTAAAACTAACTGTATGGCTGTTATGACAAAACTGATGAGACCTAATCTAAATCATCTAGTTCTTCAAAATCCTCATTAGGATCATACTGGGACAAAGGAGTAGCCTCACAGAGTTCCATAGATGCAGTCTCAGTGTCAAGATTGGTTTCAAAGTACAGGCTACCATCATCATCAACATATAACTTCTAGTTCTCTAGAATGGGCTGAGTGTCTTGTGAGACAGTAGAAACTCTTTGATCTGCCACCACCGCCTTCCCTGTAATGACCAATTTACTAAAATCCTAATGCAAAAGCTCCATTTTCTCATTGAAGGATTGATAGGTCCTATTAAAATCATGGAAACCCTATTTTACCAAATCATCAACTACCATAGGCCCTGAAAGCTCTTCATATTTAGTTTCCTTGGCCATGACCTTTAGCTATTTTGCCACTGTAACAACCACCTGTACATATAAATCAATTTCTGTGAGTCTCATATTAGACCTAGTAAGCAATCTTGGTTTGCCTTAGAAATGATCCTCATTTTTCTTTTTCCACAATGCCCATAAAACTTCGATTGCAAAACCAGCCAAAAAAGATTAGATTTGGTATCTAAGTCAGAAATAAAACTAAGTAAAATTCTAATTCTTCCCAATGAATTACACACAATATTCCCCAAAAACAAATTCCAAACTTGAATAACATAAGGACATTTGAAAAAAATGTGATCACAAGACTCAAAAACATTACACAATTTGCAGACATAACTATTAGCCCTGATAGGAAGTTTATTTAACAACAAGAGCCATTTGAAACACCCCTTCTTAGGTTCCAAAGACCTACCCCAAAAGGAGTTAAAAACTTGACTTATCTTAAAACTAAAGACACAATTCCAAGACTTGGCACAGTGCTCCAGGATTTGATTAGAGTTACTGAGGATCCTATAGATCCTTCTAGATTTGCACACTGCCAATTTGCAACCATCCTTCCAAGTCATCTTACTCAACCAATCCCCTTCACTCAACAAATCTGACTGACCAGGATCTCTTGAGTAGGCTGCAACTAGCACCGAATATGTTCTTTTTTGAGACTCTTTCAGACCAAATTCTTCTTTCAATTTTTCCCATCTCTTACAACCATTATCATCTAGCAAATCATTGAAGTTGGAAAGGCCTAGTTTGTACCACTTAAGACCAGAGCATCCCTGAATGAGAGCTAGAGGTCTATCGTTATGTTTAAGCGTCCACCAAATAGAGTTGTGAGCACCCCACCGAAATGAGGACTCACGACTTGTAGGAAAAGAAATGAATCTCCTGATACTTTCCCAAGCTTTCCAAATAGAAGAAAAAACCACAGACCAAGTAGGTCTAACTTTGAAATCCCCAAAAAGGTAATCATGAAAGTGCAAATTGCTTTATCCTGGACTCCTCCTTGGTTTAGCCAATTTGATATTATTCCTAACTAACACTTTCCAGGGGTCATTGCCTTCTAATGAGTTAACAATCCATTTTGCCACCAATGTCATACCTTGTAGTCTAAGATCCTTCAATTTGAAACCTCCTAGCTCCTTCCTAACACAGCACCATTTCCAATTAACATAGTGCCTTTTACTTGTACCTTTTCCATCAGACCAGAGAAAGGCCCTGATGACTTTTTGAATACATTCTGTTTGCAATATAGAAAAAATCCACATTGAGGTATAAAACAATATGTAGGCTGATAAATTTTTTTGACAAACTTGAAACCTTCCTGCTAGGGATAGAGCATATCTATTCCACCCTTTGAGTTTAATCTCTATTCTTCCATACAGCTAGTCCCACATTTGTTTTAGAGATGGATCCAGGGCAAATGGGATACCTAAGAACCTAACCAATTTCTTAGGCCCACCCCATTGCCAAACCTCCAAGTCCAACCACCCAGGTAGGGAATCATCCCAACCAAGGAGAGTGGACTTGCAAAAGGATACTTTAGCCCCTGAGGCTGCACAAAATTTACCCAATCTAATTTTCAAATTATTTAGATTCTCTTCCTCTAGGATAGGATAAATGGTAGTGTCATCTATAAACTGCATGTTCAACAGGGGGACCCATCAGGGAGCTCAATACCTTTGAAGAGTCCAATAATTTTGTCCGTTCTTAAGAAGTAGTAAAGGGCTTCAGAAGCAATAACAAATAGAGCTGGTGCCAAGGGGCACCCTTGTCTTATTGATCTCCCATTTGAAACAAGTTAGTAAGCTCTCCATTTACTTCAATTTGAGAAAATGCATCAATGAAGAGTATTTTCACCATTTTAATAAATTCCCATGGAAATCCAAAAGACTGAAGAACACAAATTATTAAAGACCATTCTATTCTATCGTAGACTTTCTCAAAGTCTAGTAAAAGAATTCTAGCATTCTATCTAGACTCCTTAGCCCAATCAGTTGTTTTCCATCTAGTTAACAAATTCTCTACGATATACCTTCCCTTTATGAACCCTGTTTGTGTTACATTGATAATAGCTAGCAAAATATCTACTAGCCTCCTTACCAACACTTTGGCAATAATCTTGTAAGAAACATTGAGCAAAGTGATAGCTCTCCAGTTCTTCAAGTTAGATTTATCCCGTCCCTTAGGCAATAGTTTAATAACCCCTCTATTTATTTCCTTGCCCAAGGAGCCTCTTTCAATTGCCTCTTCATAAACTTCTAACAAATCATCTACCACCCAATTAGAGTTGACTTTGTAGAACTCCACAGGAAGCCCATCGATCCTAGGAGATTTGTTGGAGCTCATAGAGATAATGGCATTTCTAATTTCATCCTTGGAAATGTTCTTCTTTAGCTTGTTGGTCATATCATCATCAATTTTCCTGGGCCAAATATCAGCATAGAGTTTCTGGGCCTCCCAACAACTAAAATCCCCATCTTCTTCTTTGAACAAGCATTCATAGAAGTTTTTAAAAACCTCCTTGATACCATTCTGATCTGCATACACAATACCATTCTCTGAAATCATTTCCACATGCTCTTGTTTAAATTTATTTCTCAAAATATTGAAGAAATATTTGGATCCTCTATCTCCATCCTTAACCGAGTTAAGTCTGGCCCTATTCTTAGCACTTTGAGCTCTCAAGTTTTCAAAACACCTGAGACTATTTTTAATGGCACACACTGAAGCAACCAATCCTTCATAAAAAAGATTCTCCTGAGCCTCCTTTTCTGATACCAATAACTAGATTTGAAGCTTTCTTTCCTCTCTTCTCCTATCCAAGGCAATTTTTTTTCCACATATTTGGAACATTCCTTGACAAGCTTTGATAAGCTTAGTCCAATAGTTAATCACAGACTTATGATTTTGACAAAATTTTACCATGTTCCTTAATGAGACAATTCCATGTCTATAGTTCTCATTGTTTAATAACATAACATTGAGTTCGAAGGCTTTAGGTACTTTTGCTTTGGCTGACATGTCATGAGTTATAAAAAAATATTTCAGCACAAATTGGGTGATGGTCTAAAAGAGAACTAGGCATAACCTTTACTGCATTATCCCCTTGAGTGCATTTAAATTGAAAAAATTCTTTGTTAACATAAAATCTATCCAATCTACAGTATATTCTCCTGCCACTAGCTTGTGCATTGCACCAGGAGAACCATATGCCTTTACTCCTGCACTTGGAACCTTCTAAAGGATCAATAAGCCTGAGAGATTTCTTTAATATAAGCCAAAAGTATTTCTCATTACCTTTCCAATCCAACATCATCCCTCCTATCTTGTCTTCCTTATTTTCCACCATATTAAAATCCCCGGTAAAAATCCATGGAATTTTAGGGAGATTGGAGGCAAGCCAATCCCACAAAGTGCCCCTCTCCTTATAATCATTTGAGGCATAAATAGAACAAACACCAAATTTTTCTCCATTCTTATGAATGCTTACCCATGCAGCCCTGTTACAAGGAGAAATCCCAGTTTGTGAAACAAAAGTACCCCAACTAGGATTGATGAGGATAGCAATACCACCTTTGCCTTTATTATGACAAGTATGCACTTTAATGGAATTCTTCCATATAAACCTCAGAGTATTATCTAATTGAAAATTCACAGCTTTGATTTCTTGCAGCATTAAGAAATCTAGATTTTTGTGTCTATTGACTAGATCCCTCACTATATATTTCCTATCAGGGGTCTCTAGCCCCCTCACATTCCAACTAATGTATTTCATGAATATAGAATGCAAATTCAACTACAGCTTCATGGGGCACCCTCTTTTGATACCCCCATATTGTCAAAACATTTGGGGAGCTTCCCCCCCTTCACTCTCTTTGCCTCATTCACTAACTTTTTGACATATTTTCTCTTTTTCCTACCACCCTCCCCTTTGGGACATTCAACAACTTCATCTACTTCATAGATAACACCATGATCATTCACAATTACCTTTTTAGGGATTTCAAAGTTGACCTTAGGTTGATCTGGGGAGTGCAACTGAGCAGGAAGCCCTATCTCATTGACAAGATCACCCAACTTCTTTGCCAACATATCTTCTCTAATATTTATCAAAGCCAATTGCTGTATATTTTTCTTAGCAAGGGCCAGACCAACATTGCCCACTATGTAGTTTCTTTTTTTCTTCCCATCTTCAGAGTCCATCCTTATTGTAGCCTGTACAAGGCTAGCCTTAATAGGGTTCACATAACCCTTAAGAACCGAATCCCAAATAGCCTTATCTTCCCCCTCAAGGGGGCTCATAGAGTTTAACACATTTGTTTTCAGGTTGGGAGGCGGAGTAAACACATCAGCCTGTAAGGGGGCAACATTTGAAGAATTAGATCCCCCAAACACCATTTTATCCTTACTCACAGAGGGAGAAGGAAGAGGTGTGGATGCAACAAATTTAGTAGAGGCACTTGGGGTAACTTCAAATAACTCTTCCTCTAACTTGAGTTTTTCAAAGTTGTTTCAAATTTTCCTAATCGAACCTTCCAACACATAAGGGGTAGACAGGGGGTTGGGGACACAACATAGTCCCGGGTGCCAAAGGAGAATCCTTCTCAAGAGATACATCTGGGACCACCCTATGTCCAAAGCCCCCCAAACTAGATTCAACCTTATCATCACCACTTGTCTCAAACTGGATGTTTCCACTTTTGGAATTAACAATGGGTAGTTTTTTCTTAAATGTCCATCAGTTTTACAAAGGAAGCAAGAATTAAGCCCTCTGAGACCAGTTACTTCACAAGCAACAGATTTGCTCCCAAGATTTATATATAGCACTTCTAGGATAGCAATCCTCGGCTTAAGAGAGACCAATACCCTAGCATCCATGTGCGGTAGAGTGACCCGAGAGTCTTCAACTCTCAAAATATTGCCAATGGGTTCTATAACCTTCTCTAAGAAAGGCCAAAGTTGAATGGGCACATCCTTAATTAACAACCATCTAGGGACCAAACATAATTTAAGTTCTTGCAACGATGCATCAAGACTCCATGAAAAAAAATTGAACAGAGAATTGCCAACATTCCACATATCCTTTTCCAAATTTTTTTTTGCATTCCATGATTTTTGAGAATAATAACAAAAACCCCTTTAGATATCATTCTACAAAATGAAATATAGACCCCCAATTTTTTACCCCAAACTGAAGATAACCAATTATCAAAAAAAATTCTAGAAGGCAAGTTATTACAGTCCAGACAAACAAAAAAATAAAGCCACATTCTTCAATATATTTTCTTCTGCATTAACCGCCCGCAACATACTAGCATTGGGTTGAAGAAAGAGTTTCCAAGGCACACCAACTTGCTTACCTTCAACCCTCTCCCCTGTAGCCTCTTCACCTTCTCTCCTGCCACTCTCGCTGCCTCTGATGCCCTCATCTCCAACCTCTTGTGCCAAGAAGCACGCATCTTGGGGCGGAGGGGCAGCATTATCGCAATCTAGAGCCTCCTTAAAAGATTTTCCTACAACCTCGGCTCCTCCATTCTACCCAATTTCCTTATTTGAATGAACATCTGTGTTTGCCATAATCACCCATGGTCGAGGAGTAAATGCCTCGGTTGGAATCGTGCTCCCTCGCCTTCCTTCGCATGTGCCAAGCCAAAGGAGGACATAGACCCTCAGACGGGAAAACTAATGCAGAAAATAAAAATTCTATAATTTCTATTCCCACTATATTTAAAACATCAAGGGTTAAGAAGAAAAATATGAAAAATAACCAAGAAGAAATAAATTTGACTTTGATACTTCAAACTATCTCAACTAGCAAGTAGACAATGAAGATTCTATGAAGATTGCAGACAAAAGATAACCAAGAGAACCAATGTTGAAACTGAGAAAGGCTCTGCACAAAGTTTATAGAGGGGAACCAAAACCCTCAAACGACATGCAGAGCCCCTCTGAATGCATCTCCTCCGATTGCTTTTTCTATTACATCGATGAAATATAGTTATATTTGTTTTTTAAAATGTTTTAAAATTTTAAAATTTACATTTTAGATTAAAGTGATCTCTCTCTATCTCCCTCTCCCTTCTCTCTCTCTTAATTTTTTTCTTTGGCATGAAATGATTAATCATATTAATATATATCTTTCTCTTTCTATATATGTGCCTCTCTCTCTCTCTCTCTCTCTCTCTCTCTCTCTCTCTCTCTCTCTCTCTCTCTCTCTCTCTCTCTCTCTCTCTCCAAATATACATTCAATGGCCATTGCATTTATATTTAATATAAAGATATGATTTTGCATTAATATTATATTAGAAATAAATTTAGTAATTTACAACCTAGGGCAAGAATAAAATGAGCTAGTGAAGAGGAATGAGCTACCAATATTTTTACATAACCACCTATAATTGTCCACCTGTGATCCAAGAAACGGGTTCCTACTTTGTGTGGACAATGGCATGCAACCTCTCTCTCTCTCTCTCTCTCTCTCTCTCTCTCTCTCTCTCTCTCTCTCTCTCTCTCTCTCTCTCTCCTATATTCCAAATGTACATTCAATGGCCATTACATTTAAATTTAATATAAAGATACAATTTTGCATTATAATATTATATTAGAAATAAAATTAGTAATTTACAACCTAGGGCAAGAATAAAATGAGCTAGTGAAGAGGAATGAGCTACCAATATTTCTACATAACCACCTATAATTGTCCACCTGTGATCCAAGCAACATGGACTGCTACAATCTTCATTTCTTGTGATGTTTGGGTTCCTACTTTGTGTGGACAATGACATACAACTTTTCACCTCTTCTCTAACCATCTGAACATCGTCCATTCAATTGTCAACTAGGAAGCTACCCACTTTGTTATCGCTTTGCCATACAACAACCACTTGTGATATAGGGTATGTGAGACACCACTATTAAAATAAATATTATTTCCATATCATATGGAAACAACTACCCTAATGGGATTAACAATTACACATAGATCCACAAACAAATCACTTGTCAAAATTGAGCAACTGGTCAGTGCCAACACTCATAATTAATGCCTAGGGAAATGGAAAGAGTTGCCCAAAATATGAACAACCCATTTTGAAGTCAAACATTTGCTCAACAAGAGATAAACTATCTTTTGCACATTTGTAGCATCCTTTTACTTTGCACAATAACTAACGTAGGTTGTGCAACAATTGTTGAGTGATATGATTGGGTAACCCTCCGGATTCAAACTTCAAACTGCTTAAACAAGTCTTTGGGTCATCTATACTTGAGACTTTTGTAAATGCCTTATTTATTTGTGTTTTTCTTTTTCTCATTTCATTCTATCCTATATATTGTTTATAGCATGTTTTCTATATTTTGTATTTTCTCATTTCACCTTTCATACACCCTATGTGTTGTTTACTACTTAAGAGGATCTCCTTTATGATTGTTTTTTTAAATATTGGATCAAAGCAATGAAGAACTCCTTTATGATTGTTATGTGCTTCATCCAAGTTACACATTTATGATGTTTTGTAGAACACCTTCCCCCCATTGCAATATAGTTTGCCTCGATCAATATAGTTTGTCAACTCTGTGAAGTATGATAGTTGCATATTTGAGACATTTCCCTAATTGTGAATCTGATCTTTGGATGCAAACTTGATTTGTTACAGTGTGTACTCTTATTTCCTAGTTCACCTAATTCATTGTTATCTTCTTTATTTTGATGATTGGTGGTATTTATGAATACTTTTAGAGGGTTGTTAGATTGCTATAGGACAAATTCTCCTAGGTCAACCCTAAAAAAAGTTTGGCTTTACAATTGTGCAAATAATCAATTGTCAACCTTGTAAATGCTCTAGAATATAGTGTAGATTTTAATTCATTTAAGTGCACCAATAGAAGTGATCCTAATATGTTCCTTCCTTAAATGTGAATGATATTCAAATAATGATTGTAGATAATAAATGAATACAATTGAATGCCTTTAAATACAAGGGCATAGCAATAAATTATGTCAACATGTGTTTAGTGAGTGCATAACAGCTAGTGAAAAAGGGTGGGAACTTTGGAATTTGAATTTGAATATTTAAATTTTGACGGTCACTTCTATGGGTGTATCAAGGACAAGGGAGAGCTAATATCAATGTAGGAATATAATGTATGAGAATGAGTGCAAGGATAAACGTAATAAATAGCTAATGCATAGAAAGGGAGAGCTAATATCAATGTGGGAATATAATGTATGAGAATGAGTGCAAGGATAAACGTAATAAATAGCTAATGCATAGAAATGTGTGTAGATACATGAATAGAATAATGTAAAATGTGTAGAAGTATATCTAAATAAAGATAGAAAAAAGATTGGAAAATGAATCTAACTTTATACAATATTACATCATTTATCAATATAAAATTATATTAAAATTATGTTCCATCAAAATAAACCCAAAACTAATTAGAAAATAACATGAATATATAGATTTCACCTTTACCCATACACCTATTTATTTTTAATATAAATACTATTATAGAACCATATACATATTATTTCCATTTCTTTATTATCTTATCCTCTGTTGAACTATGGACTATGTAGCCCATCCTAATAGGCATCAGTATGAAAAGCATGTGAAAATCATTACTCTTTTTGACACAAAAACTTAAAAAAGAAGTAAAATGCTCAATTTCACTATCATGCTCTTTCATTTAACCAATTGAATTCCACTACAAGGTTTTTAAGGTCAAGAATTTGCAATAGAAATTGGTAAGTTTTACTTGTATGTAAGTTGTAGGACCATGTGTGAACATATACTATTTGTAAGTCTTTATTAATAGCTAATTCGTTATTAGTTAAACACTTGTTATAGGACTATGTATGAACATACACTATTTGTAAGTCTTTTATAAGATTAAATTAGCTACAATTTGAAATTGGATTGTTCTCTTTTGATGTAAATTAATGGAGCACATTGACTTTAAATATCTATGTTGTCCAGGTCTTATGGGAATTTATGTAGAAACTCCTTTGAGTGTCAAAGATATATATCATAAAATACAATATTACCATATTGATAAGAATTATAAGCGAAAAAAGGTTCATAAAGTAGTCTAGAAATTCCTTTGAGTGTCTAAGATATATATCATAAAACCAATATTACCATATTGATAAGAATTGTAAGCCAAGAAAGGTTCATAAAGCAGTCTATAACCCCAAATAAATTACAATCAATTACCTTTTCTCCTCCGTGACCTTCAGCTGAGACAAATTGATTTTGCAGGTTGATTTCCCTCCCCCCTCCCCCTCCCCCCTCCCCCTCCCTCATCTAACAATTGAATTCATCGCAACTATTTTTAGGTTATTATTAAATGTCTATTGTTTAGTGTTAGTAGATGGATTCTCTAATAAACACCATTGTTGAATGGTATAATGTAATTTGCAAATGCCCAATCTATTGTTTATTAAATGTCTATTGTTTAGTGTTAGTAGATGGATTCTCTAATAAACACCATTGTTGAATGGTATAATGTAATTTGCAAATGCCCAATCTATTGTTTATTTCTGTTCTCTTTCTTAATGCAAATTTTTCATACCGCAAATCTAAAATTTGAGGCCAACCGTATAGGCAAGTCTTCTAAAGTTAATGAATTGTCAACTTGAAAAAGTCCTATTCTTTTATGCCAAAAAAAAAGACTTCTATTTTGTTCAGCTCAACTCTATGCTATAGCAGAACGTTTAAAACGGTAGCAAACAGATTGTAATTTTTGTGCTAGAAAAACAAACTTTTATTGTTATATATATATATGGTATTAAATATAAATATAATATATAATATATTATATAATTATTAATATATGTATAATATGTGTTGTAATGTTAATAAATTGTATTTTTCTAAGCCAAATATGATAGAAGAGATTAAAAAAATTGAGTTTTAGACATTCGTTACGTACACATTATTACATTATTATACATGGAATGTTGATTTTTTTTTAAAATCCTTTTAACTTTACAAATCAACCCATCCAAACTATAAAAATGACTCGGCCGCTTTGGTTGCCCGTGACGGGTTTTCCTTTTCTGATTAAACCCTAAATTTCTCAGTATCGGATTGTTCGGTAAGAGAACAGCGAACGTTTTCGGTAAGATTTTAAGAGAAAAACAAACATTTTTGGCGAGAGTTTCGACGGCTGGGATTGTCTGCTCATTTTGAGCCGCCAAGGAAAAGGAACCTTCCCTGATGACGGTCTCTACACGCATTGCATGCCAACTGTATACACGGGATTCCTCGGAAGGCTTGTTTTGTGTTCGGGCTGCCTGACATCAAATTGCAAATTAAAAAAAATCCCAGAGTATCTGGCGGGGGACATTTAAACGACATGAGACTTTTTCTGACAGAATATTTTCCCCGGCGTGAGAACAACCGACGATTTTAGAAAATTTTCCGGCGTGTTTTTTAGGCGTGAGACAACATTTCCGGCCATTTTAGCACCTCGGAAGAGTACGACGAAAAAAAAACAGTAGAAAGGAGAACAACGCCTAATTATTTTAAAAGTCAGGTTACACGTAATTATTTTAAGTACTTAAAATAAATTTTAAAAAATGAGATTAAATTAAAATAAAATCCAAGTACTTATTTAGCCAGCCCTAAAAAGTGGCAAAGCCAGTTTTCAAAGATGTCCTCTAATTTAAAAAGCAAGTCGGTCTTTAAAAACATTTAAAGAAATACTCGTTGTCAGTCAGTAGTTAGTTAAAGTTAACCAGCGGCACTTTTACTTAAGAGGGCAGCAAACCAATATGTAGCAACTCTCATAATTATGGTTCCCTGTCTCCCTGTACGTTTTAAGGGTTTTGATTGCCTTTTCTGTCTAGGCTGCCCTTAATTCATTAATCAGTAGGAAAGAAAACAATACCAACTTGGTACTTGTCTTTTCACATTATTTGGATGAGCCAATAAAAAAACAGATAAATGATATTTATCAAAATTTTAAATAAATTTAATACTTTACAGTGATCGGTTAGATAGAGAAAAGAAATTGCATCACATGGATGCATAAGTATTCCTGTCTTGGGAGGAACTAATAACCCTTTAACTATTATATATGGGGAACAATGGAGCCACTGTTTACTTTCATCCATTTAAAATATAATGACCCTCTATAGAGATAGGGGTGTTTGTACTCTAAAAAAATTCCCAAGTGTGAATTGAAGAATCCAAAAATGTGGATTGGTGGGCTTCTAAATTCTCTTTGCTTTTTAAGTGGCATTATTATATCTTAACAACTTGGTCCATTGAAATAAAAAAATTATTTAATATAATTATATTGAAAGACATTAAAAAATGACAATGAACCCCACACATTTAAAAAAACTAAAACTATAAAATAACTCTTAAATAAATAAAAATAATTTTCTAAATAAACAATGTAAATAAAATAAAATAATTCTGGAGTAAAATAAAAAAACACTTTTAAACAAAGAAAAAAACTCTATTAGTAAATAAAAATATATCAAGTGAAGCTATTGAATGTCGATCAGCCAAGAATTCAATAGTTGTTTGGAATAAAAAAGTTTGTCTTGCAAGCCAATTCTGACAATAGACAGCTCTCCAGCCATGTCCTATTTATCATTCTCTGTCTAACGACTAAGCAAAGACTGCATTCTAGAGATTGTATCTATTTGCTTGTCCAAGAAACAAAATTATAGTCCAGAGAGTAGAGAAAAAATGAGATCAAGTATTATGTTACTCTGTCTACTGGTGCTTGCATTCACTAATCATTATGCTGCTGCTCAAGAACATCCTCTGGATCCTCTCACATCCTCTGAAATCGTCCATGTTCGTCAACTAGTCCTCAAGTCAAAGCTAGGCCTCCACAAGAACATAAGCTTCCAATACATGGCCTTGCAAGCACCAGAGAAGGAGGCTGTGTATGAATGGAAGTATGGGTCATCTCCTCTACCTTCTAGGAAGGCTACTGTAATTGCAAGAATCCCAGGAGAAACCCACCAAGTTCTTGTAGATCTGACATCAAAAGCAGTTGTGTATGATAAAGTCTATCATGGATTTGGGTACCCCATATTCACAATAGAGGAGCAAACTAAAGCCATTGAGTTGTCCATGGAGTATCCACCATTCATAGAGTCAATAAAAACCAGAGGCCTTGAGATGAAATCAGTTGTATGCCTCACTTTTTCTGTTGGATGGTTTGGGGAAAAGAAGCAAGGCAAGAGAATCATCAATGTCCAGTGTTTTTATACCAATGGAACTGTTAACACATATGCCAGGCCCATTGAGGGTGTTACAGTAGTAGTAGATTTAGACCACATGGAAATCATTGGGTACATGGATAGGCTAAAAGTCCCACTGCCAAAGGCACAGGGAACAGATTACAGAGAATCAACTCAGAAGCCTCCATTTGGGCCAAAAACAAATCCAATTTCAATAGAGCAGCCTGAGGGGCCGAGCTTTAAAGTCCATGGTCATATGGTGGAGTGGGCTAATTGGAAATTCCATGTTGGGTTTGATATGAAAGCAGGGCCTGTTATTTCTACAGCAGATGTTTATGACCAAGAAAAGGGCAGATTCAGGAGTGTCATATACAGGGCTTTTATTTCAGAACTCTTTGTTCCTTACATGGATCCATCCCAGGATTGGTATTATAAAACTTATTTTGATAATGGGGAATATGGTCTGGGGATTTTCTCATTTTCGTTGCAACCACTGAATGATTGTCCAAGAAATGCACAGTACATGGATGCAGTCTACGCAGGAGCTGATGGAAAACCCATTGTAAAAGAGAATGTTTTCTGTATTTTTGAAAGATATGCTGGAGATATTGCATGGAGGCATACAGAATTAGGGATTCCAGGCTTAGCGGTAAGTTTCCTACTAATTAATAATTTTATTAGTTTTTATTAGTAATGTCTTACATGCTTGCCTTTTTATTATGCTTGTAAGCAGAGTTACCAATATATCAGTAGAAAAATCTCTCAATGCTTGAAGATAGATGTTTATCATTATCAGCTTACTATTTATTATTATGAAATTCTAAAATGTTATTTAGTACACAGAGCTATTAAAAAATATCATGGTTTGAGTTAAAACTAGACCATTTTAAAGATACAAGAGCCCTTAGATAACTTAGAAGAGAAGTAATTATACTTGGAAAAAAAAAGTTAGAATGTCATTGGAAATTTTTTTTCTCATTTTGGTGATGGATTATTGAGTGTGATTCTAAATGTTGATTAAAAAAAGTTTAATATTTTAGAAGCATTTCAACTCAAATATAGTTGTAAAGGAAAATAATATTTCCTTAAGTTTAATCGAGGCTAATCAAATGAAATGTATACAACTTAACCTTAATTAACTTGGATTGGTTATTTTTAGTTGTGGGAGTGATAGTTGATTATTTTAGGAAAGCCAATGTTAAAGATAGGAGTACTTAGCTCTAGGACCGATGTGAGAATGAATTTGATATGGCACTAAATATACTGCTCTGGTACAAAAAAAATGATCAAATATACCTTATGCCTCAGATTCTACATAGGATGTGAGACTATTCATAGGTGAGTTTTGTGGGTTTGGGTTGCTTCTGTATCTGCAGACCCATCCTATGGACTGTAGATCTAATCCTAGCAACTGTGCACTTCTACTCCTTAGTTTGTTGGATTCTTTACTTCTTGTTAGTTGTCAAGCACCGATGATATTTAAATATACCTTAAGGGGGCCACTAGATCCTTATAGGAAGATTTTCCTAGGTCAACCCCTAGAGAGACTGGCTTTACAAATGTGCTAAAGATTAGTAGACAATAGGCAAGCGTGTAAATGTCCTAGATGATAATTTTCAATTAAATATTATTCCTTACATCAACTGAAGTGTTCCTCTAATAGATGCTCCTTGAATACTCTAAGAAATTGAATGATTGTAGGATGATGTTTGGATGATTCTAGGATGTTTATTAATATCTAAAATAATGTCTTTAAATACCACTACATAGTAATAATCACGTAAAATGTATGTTGTCAATTCATGGCAAAAATAAAATAGGATGGAGATAACAAAATTTGAATCTAAAGATTTGAATTTCAAGGGTCATTTTCATTGGTGTAGATCAATTTGACATTCATGGGATTAACCCTAGAGAAGGGAGTAGTAGGGTCAAGGTGAGGAATGAATGTCTAGACATGGGGACTGTAATAAATACAAAGTGTATAGGAATATGTGTAGAAATGAATAAGGTATGGTTAAATGCATTAGAATTTTTGTAAATGGGGATAGGTCAAGGATAGAGCCTGAATGAGCCCAACTTCACACAAGATTATGTCATCTTTTAATATGTAATTGTATTAACCTGGTCTCTCAAAATGGGCCCAAAACTAAATGGGAATTGACATGGGTATGCAAATTTTTATTACATTTCCCCTCCACTTTAAGGTGTATGTGAATTCTATAATGGCTACATGTCTCAAAATAAATAAGCACTTACAAGCATGCATGAAAGTAAATATTTAGACATAAAAAGGATATTGGGTCCATATAAAATAATGGACCCTATTAGATATTTTCATATGTTCATTGCCCTTAGCAAGTGTGCTTGATGGTAACCTATAAAACATAGAAAGAATGTGCAATGAGTAGCTTTTGTCCCACAAATTAAATAGGCATAAATTACAAGCTTGCTTTATTGTCTAGGAAATTAAAAATTATGAAATGAGGAGTAAGGTTAGGAAATTTCATTTGAACAAAACTTGATACAGCATACTATTGTGCGGTATATCACTCTACCACATCATGTGATAAAGCTCCATATAGACATGGTGATGAATCTCTATGTAGCATTTGCCACTACTTGGAAGCTTAACATAGGAATGTTAGTGATAATGTATGCCCCCTCCAATTGGTTGCATACATAATGTGCAAGGAATTGGATGAGAGATAGAAATAGTACATAAAAGTATATATAATCAAAGGATAATCATGTAAACATATAAACCATGCAAACTAAATGCCAAGAATGCATTGTGCAACAATTGGGTAGCTAATTATCAAGTGATCATCATGAAGATAATATAAAGTGGAGATGGACATCAAGGAAATAAGGTTGCCCTCAACATGGGAAAACAAATATGGTGATGTGGCCCTCAATGGCCAAGAAAACCCATGTAGGTACATAGGCACTAGGATGGGCATATTCCCCTAATGTGGCATCCAAGAGCATGAACACACAATGGTTGAGGTAAGGCAATAAGTCCCTAGTGGTATCATAGATCTAAAAAAATAATCTCAAGGTAAGATGGTGTAAGGTGTAATGTCCCCCAATGTAAAAGGTTAAGCAATGCTATCATATGAAAGAGTGGGAAAGGCATGTTGGCCTCCTAATCTAAAGAGGTAGCTCTAGGAGCAAGGTAAGGTAATGAAATAACAAATAGCATGAGGAAAGCATGATGCCTCTGATGTACAAATGTGAAAATGAGAACCAAATGTGAAATAGGCAAGGCATAATGCCCCTAGTCTAATAGGATGATTGTTAGGAGTATGATATGACAATGTAGGCTCATAAATGATGATATAAGTTAAACCATGAGGATTGTAAACATGTGATCTAAATATGGTAAATGTGAAAATATGAGCAATATAGGCATAATAATCATAACAAATAGGATGCACTCAATGTAAAATGAGAAACCAATGTAGTAAGACATGGCATAAACATATTTTCATGGGGTAGCACATTAGGTGTGTCTTTTCTAACCCAAATTTATTTCTTCTTTAATTGTGGTTGTGGTGGAATGATCAAGGCATTTGATGCACCACAACTTCTTTCTTTGGTAACCAAGTAGTCTTTTGAGATTGAAATTTTTGTCTTTGTACTACTTTTATTATTTTTGTTTCTCTCTTTTGTTCTTTATTTGTATCACTAGGTGGACTTTTTGTTGTATCACATAATTCTTGAAGTTTGAGGCTGTTCAGTTTTTGGAGGATAAGGTTGCTAGTTTAACCTCTTTTGAATTATCTCCAATTCATCCAAACGTATTTTGTATACTTCATGTATGATATCATTTCTCTCACAAGGCACATCCTTTGGTGTCTTCACAAATGTGTTAAGTGTAAAGTGACTAGCATCAAATATTTTCTTGTAATGGGCTCTCTCAAATTTTACGACTTTTCCTTTGTGTAGAAATTTTACACATTGATGCAAGATAGAAGGAATAGCTTTACATTGTTCAATCCAGGGTTGTGCAAGTCAAACACCAAATCTATTAGAGGATGGTATGACATGACATAAGATCTATAATTCTTTAGGTCCAACTCTCAATTGTAAAATAATGCATCCAATGTTTGATGACCATACTTTTAGTCATTTTGAAGGAAATCTTAGAATTATATGTAGATTATTGGTGTCTATTATGTGGCTAGTGAATAAAAGTCCTTTACTATAGATATTATATTGGCATGCCAAATCAACATGAATTTGGGTAGGTGATGTGCCTTTTAAACTACCAAGTTTTATAATGGACCATATTAATTATCTTGTGGGATCTCCTCCTTGGAGAATGTAATCAACAAGGAATTAGGAGAAGAAGAATGTGTAACATTAGTTTCAATAACTCCCACAAAAGTGTCTTCATGCAATATATCTTCATTTTCAACATCATCCCTTTGTGATTTATGTAATTCAACATTTTTTGTATGATTTAGAAAGGGATTTGTGTAGACTTCCAATTGACTATTTGTAGGTGCAACCAAAGGGTTTCTATTATCATTGATAGCTTCAACCTTGATCATATTATTTTCTATAAGATCTTGTACTTTGTGTTTGAGGCCCATGCATGATTAATTATAATGACCTTTAACTCTATGGAAGTTAAAAAATGCTTATTCATAAGTCCTAGGAAGTGGGTTGTTTGGATCCAATAGATTTATGAGAAGTAAAGTAATTAAATTAGCAATTAGTAAACTTTGAAGAACATCATCAAAAGATCTTTGTAATTTAGTAAACTTCCTAGGAGCATTTGGCTTTAATGAAGAAAAAGTAGAAGTATCAACAACTTGGTTAACATTTTTGTTCAAGTCATTACCCTTTGAAAAGTTATTTGACTTTTGATACTTCAAAGGGTATGAGGAAGTATTTTGACTTGATGATCCATACTTGAAGACATTTCTTGCTAACGTACGATTGTGTAAGGAAGTAATTACTTCAAACATTAAGGAATAGAAGCTTATGACATAATATTGATGCAGTCCTTGCTAGATCCTTGGATGTAGTCCTTGCCAGATCCTTGGATGCAGTCAAGTAGATAAAAAATAATAACTCTAAGGCCCATATTAACTTTAAATTGCTTCAAGAAAACCTTTGTCAAATCATCAAATATATGGATAGATCCATGAGGCAATAAAAATAAGCATTCTATAACATAATCCTTAAGAGTCCTTAGAAATAGCTTAGACAATAACCTATCCTCATGTATTGAAAATCCACACATGCTACAATAAATGGTCTCAAATTTATACTAGCTCACTCTTGTCATCATACATTGAAAGATGAGGTGCCACAAAGCCCATAGGTAGTGGATGTGTAACAATATTACAAGCCAATGGTGCATGCCTAACATCTTTAAATTAATCACTATCTTAGTCATTAAGTCTTGGATCCACTCTTAATCTGTATAATCTTTATTATACTACTTCCCCTATACCTTGTTCCAAACCCATTACCTCTTTAATACCTCACACTCATACCTACACTAGATTGACTATTATTTACAATAAAAGTTTTTAATTTAAACAATTATTGTTTGAGTCAAAATTTTAAAATATCAATAAAAAATAAAACTTTATATAAGTTATAATTACAAAGAGTCAAATAAGATACGCATATTATTAGAATGATTTACTAATATTAAGTATTATTAAATTAATTTATTCTTAAATTAATTAAAAGTGAAAATAATAATTAAATTTATTATTTGAATTTTTTATATCACAAAAGTGATTAACTAGGTGTCATAATTTAAATTATTACTAAAAGAGGGGTAAAAATTTATTCAAACTAAAACAAAAGAAATATAAAGCAAGGGCGTTACACAACCCTGTCAATCTCCACTAAGTGGTCCAACTTTTGAGACATATCCGGGGGTAATTGATCCCTATCCACAATGTCCCAATTTTGTATTTCATCTAAGGCCCATTTGGCCAAACAATCCACTACTCCATTCCATTCTCTAGGAATGTGATTGAAAGTAACAGAGTCCAAAGAAGCACACAAATTAAGAATTTGTTTGATAATCAAAGCTAAATGCCAATTGACATCTTATAATTGCTGCATATTCAACAAAGTCACCACCACCTGAGATTCAGATTCACAAATGATCCTTCACCACCCAAGATCACAACGCACTCCACTGCATATAAAATGGTAAGAGCCTCCATCATAGTTTAAATTGAAAATTGAAAGATGAAATGATATTTAGGATGGGAGATAATTTATTACAACAAATACTAACAAGTTAGAAAAATAAATCAACAAATTATAAATCAAAATTAAATTTTTAAGACTATTCTAAAAAAAATAATTTATAATATTATAATTAATTATAGTAGGTACAATTTAGATGTCATATTTAAGTTTCCAACATAAAAATCCTATGACTTAACTATTTAAATACAACCTTTTAAACCTTACACATTTTTAATAATATAATTAAATTTAATATATATATTATTGAGAAACCCAATACTAATCAATGTTACAATCTCTCAATGAACTCCTAATTAATATGGCATGTGAGGGATATAGGTTAATGGTCAATTTTAAAATACTAAATTCCAAGTAGCTTCGGTTGAAACAAAAACACAGCTGTTTTTATTGACAAGCGTGAAATAAAGATAGGGACTCAGTCACAAAAAATAATTTTTCTTCCCCTACAAAAACAATTGATAGAGATGGCTACGAATAATCAGAGCCAAATGTGATTTGTATAACATCTTTATTGTATAACATCTTTATTGTATAACATCTTTATTCTCCCCCACCGAAGTGATGGGAGGATGTTCACATGATATAGAACAAAAATTTAGGGCAAATGAATAAAGAAATAGTCAAGATTGATTGTAATTAAAGTTTCTTTTATTTAAATATTATCTAATTTAATGGTCAAATAGTCAACAACAATTTTGTACTTAATTTATATTAAAAAATAATAAATAATTATCTTATTTTTATTGACCAAAATTTACCTTTAATTATTGATGGGATAATAGTTAAATCATTTTAAAATTCTAAACTTTAATGCATTGGTATCTTACATCATGTATAGCTATAGGCTAATATCTAACAATAACCATAAAAGTCTTTAGTCAAATCATTTTAAAATTCTAAACTTAGTGCACTCATATCTTATATCATGTAAGTTTTAGTTTTAACATTTAATAAATTAGCATATCTATATTTAAAAAATATATCTAAAATACGCACAAATATCCTTATCATATTTTTTAATCAATTTACATGTATTTGTATAACATCTTTATTCTCCCCCACTGAAGTGATGGGAGGATGTTCACATGATATAGAACAAAAAATTAGGGCAAATGAATAAAGAAATAGTCAAGATTGATTGTAATTAAAGTTCCTTTTATTTAAACATTATCTAATTTAATGGTCAAATAGTCAACAACAATTTTGTACTTTATTTATATTAAAAAATAATAAATAATTATCTTATTTTTATTGACCAAAATTTACCTTTAATTATTGATGGGATAATATTTAAAAATAAATGTAGTTAAATCATTTTAAATTTCTAAACTTTAATGCATTGGTGTCTTATATCATGTATAGCTATAGGATAATATTAACAATAACCATAAAAGTCTTTAGTCAAATCATTTTAAAATTCTAAAACTTAGTGCACTCATCTTATATCATGTAAGTTTTAGCTTTAACATTTAAGAAACTAGCATATCTATATTTAAAAAATATATCTAAAATATATGATAAGATATCTCTCAGTGTATTTTAGATATATTTTTTAAATAGAGATATGCTAGTATTATTTTAGGGGTTAAAATTTAGGGTTTAAAATTACTTGTAATATTAATTTTATTTTATAAATTTATGACTTTATAAATTTAATTCTAGAAAAATCTTGGTTAAAAGTGAGGAGGATGAATTCTAAACTCCATAAATTTAATTGGGTTACTATGTGTATATATGTTTTGAGTGAATTCTAAACCTAATAAACTATAGTGCCATAAATTTATGGTAAATAATCTTTGATTGATTTACTATTGTATATATGTTTTGATTAAAGTTAATATATATTTTTTTGTTTTCCACTTTTTTCAATTAATATATATTTTTTTGTTTTCCACTTTTTTCAAAGTTAGTTCTCCCATAATTTTTTTAAAGCATTTCAAAGTAAATAATACAGAGTTTAATATAGTGCCCTAAAATAATATTTTATAAATTAGGGTTTTACCTTTTAAGATTTTCATATATATGTTTTGATTAATGCAAAAACTACAAACTTTGGGTTAGTTGTTTACATGTATTTTTAAAATAATAAAGTCTTAATCTATATTAAAAATAAAAGGATTAGTTAATAAAACCCTAGGTTATAGAAAACAAAACCAAATGCATAGATTTGTTTTTTTAAAATATGAAATGATTTATGCATACACGTATTAACACCATTATTCCAGCAAATCATGAAACTCATACATGTGATTTTCGTTGATTGTTGTTTTATTGTTGTTTTCATTTTTTGCTTTTGCCTATGAAATTCATACTTGTGATTTTCATTGATTGTTGATTTTGCCGCTTCTTGTTTTTATTTTCTTTTGTGGCTTTGTAATTAGTGATTTTATTTTTGACTTTCAAACATTTATGTTTTATATATGTTTTTATTATTAATGTTGCATTTGTGGGCTATTATTTTTAAAAATATTTTTAAAGTTGCTTTTCTTAATATACTCATGCCATTTAACCCCGTGCTGCCACTGTAGTTACGCCTCTTAGCTTAATTATTTTAGTATTTTAGATTATTAGATGTTATTGGTACTTCCCAAAGAAGTTATTACATTTTAATTTTTAATTGATTAAAACAAAATAAACTAATTAAATCAAAACTAATTCTATAATTTTGATTATGAATAAGATTTTTTTGTTGTTGGAGGATTTTATGTCTAAGGAGATCATTTTTTGATTGAGAATAAGTTATTTTTATTAATATGTGTTCCCTAAAATCTTCTTCATATTTTGTTGTTTTAATACAATGAAAATAACAATTAAAATGTAGGTACTAGTCACTAAATGACCCTTAAGTAGATAAAATCATTTCATTCTTTACAATCATGTGTCCCTATTTTCTTTAATAATCTTCCAACCCCATTGTATATAGTGTCACCATTTATTTTAATAAACTTCCAACCCAATTTTATAGAGTTTACTCTTAGTATTTCTATTATATTATAGGTACTAATATTCTTAGTCGATTTACAGGTAACAGAAGTAAGACCCGAAGTAACACTAGTGGTGAGAATGGTTTCCACGGTGGGAAATTATGATTACATTCTTGACTGGGAATTCAAGAAAAATGGAGCCATTCGTAGCAATGTAAGTCATCAACACTAATCCATCCTTGTCACTTAAGGAATAACTCTTCCTTTATGTGGATTCACAATTATTTGAAAAATAATATTACCATTTGGGTAACTTGATTAAATAATCTTTAGTGGTATTTTTGAGTGGGATGTTCAAGTGATAATTTTATTTTTCATATAATTATAAATGTACTAGAAATATATGTCCTTGCCTTACTTTAAATAATAACACAAAAATTTTTAATTTGAATTTTAACATAAAAATAAAATATAGGTGGGACTTTCAGGAATCCTTGAATATAAGGCAACAAGCTACACACACCTTGACCAAATTCAAAAAGCAAATGAAGACATACATGGAAATTTAGTAGCAGAGAACACAATTGGCATATTCCATGACCATTTTCTTACATTCCATTTGGATATGGATGTGGATGGCATTGAAAATTCATTTGTGAAAGCCATGATGAAGAAGAAGGATGTTAAAGATGGTCAATCTTTGAGAAAGAGTTATTGGACAATTGAAAAGATGGTTGCCAAGACAGAAAATGATGCTAAAATCCAGTTTAATTTGAAAAAACCTGCAGACCTCCTAATTGTCAATCCCAACAAAAAAAGTAAAGTTGGTCAAGAAATTGCCTATAGATTGGTCCCTGGATCAACTGCAACAAGTCTTTTATCATTAGATGACTATCCACAGATTCGAGCAGCTTTTACCAATAACCAGGTAAAGTAGATTATGGAAAGAGAACATTCCACCCATTTTTTTTTTATGTTAATGTTATTCAATATTGTATGTAATTTACTATAGCACTCTTTTCAATTATAAATTTTTTATTTCTATTTATTTGTTTAAATGGGTGATCCCATTTGATCTAACTATTATGTATATGTGTGGGTTAGTCGATACAACCGTACAGAGCAATGGGTTGGTGGAGATTACATGGGTCAAAGTCATGGAGATGACACATTAGCTATATGGACAAGCAAGTGAGTAGTGAATAAATAATGATATTATTTTTATAGTGTTTTGTTCTTAGTGAATCAAATTAAATAAATTCTACGATAAATTGTATAATATTATTAGGTTTGTTGTTTTGGACCACACTATTATTTATCTATTAGTGAAGAAAGAATTAAAGCCATTACTTCTATTGTTTTCTTAGTTTGAAATTCCTTAACACATACATTTAATCATTGATGTGATTATTATTACAGGAATCGAGATATTGAGAACAAGGACATAGTGTTGTGGTATACTGTGGGTATCCATCATATTCCATATCAAGAGGATTTTCCAGTGATGCCAACACTATCAGAAGGATTTGAGTTAAAACCAACAAATTTCTTTGAAAGAAACCCAATTTTAAAATTAGAGCCTACGAATACATCATCATTGCCCAAATGTACAAAGGCTAGTTAAGTACATGTGGTCCTTTAGATACATGAATAAGATGGACCTAGATAATAAACATTTTGTTCAATAGTTTTGTTAATAAATGGATCATTCTATTAAATTATTTGGTTTTTGGAGAAAATATATAGTTAATAGCCGACTAATCTAGAGTATAGAAATCACAAGTATTAAAGTATAATTTAAGTACACTTGTACAACTAATAAACATGCACATACAAGGATCTAGTGAATAGTCAAGGACTATGCCATTGTACAAGTGTCAAGCTACAATTGAAAACAATAATTATGCATGTCAATTTGGTCAATTATTACATGGGAAAACAAACATCATTTTGGAGATTTTTCTACTAACCATGGAGCTATCAAGATTCCTCACAAATTTTTGAAGAGATTAAAGTGTTCCTAACCTTCACAACAACCTTAATGTTAGATTCAGGGCAGACAACTGAGAGGGGGGGTGAATCAGTTGTCCAAAACTTTCTTCCAATTAAACACTTAAATCCACTTTGTAATTTAGCAACATAATAATAAATCAACCATGAAAACACAATGCATTAAATCAAGAGCAGAAACATATTAACACATGAGACACCAAGATTTTGACATGGAAAACCCAGTTAAGGGAAAAACCATGGGGTGACTAACCCAAGAAAGTATTCTCTGTTAGAAGAATAGAAAGAACAAAATGGCACATGCCAATTAGGGCTCACTGCCCGAGCACACTTCTCACAAGAGGCTCACTACCTACAAGAGACACACTGTCTACAGAAGAATAAGTATCACATACTTAAACTAGAAAATAACATCTTCACCATGCTTGAGTCAGTTCCATTTAAGCCCAATACTTCTGCTCTGCCTTTCGCTCTCCTCCTCACTACCACACTCTCATCTCCACAAGATACTATTTTAAATGACTTCACAACTCCCTATTTATACAATACATCGACTTAGGGATAATCATCCAAGTCGGCATTACATTACAGAGCAAATACAAAAATACAATATGAATAACTACAAAAGACTTCACGCGGATCAACACACTATCGGCTACACAGATCTGAGACTTCAATCTTCTTCTAGGAACATGCCAATCTTCACACAACATCTTTAGGATCATCCGTAGGATGTGTAACTCATCCGGTCAGCCAAACTTTGGAAGAACACCATCATCTGGAAGTAACTCTTCAATTGCGAGCTCAAACTCTAATGCGGACCACCAACACAAACTGGACATGATCCAAATACCTCCACAAGCTTTCCTGAATCACCAAGAATATCCATACTACATCTGCATACTGAAATCCTTCTCTCCTTCATCTAGAACCTCAAGAACATAGTTTGTCATCATTGTCACAAAGGAATAGGTGCTTGCGGACCTCCAGACCACAAACCATTTGAGTTGTAACTCCACATGGACTTCCTAAACACTCCCTCAAATCCACAGAACATGACATTGCATTTTCAGATCTCACCAGACCTATTTGTGTCACTCTGTCACCTCTGAACACCTACTGGAACCGGTTTTACTTGAGCAGCCACAACTTCTTTAGATCACCATGCGGACCTCTAAAATCTTTATTGGAACACCCTAAGACACATATCTACAAACCCTTTGAACTGCATCCTCTGATATTCATTTTATCTAGGATCTTTAGCTCACTGTCTTCACTGTTCTTCTCTATTCCTCAACACATAGTTCATCCAATCCTTATCATTAATGCAACAGGAGTATGTTGACATCAATGACAACACCGGTTAGGCCCATACTTGCAAAAATCTCCCCCTTTGTCATTGATGGCAACATATGATGTGAAAAACTATTTTAACCATCAAGACAAGAACTTTCCTTCACTGACACAACTCCCCTTATCAACAACAACCATTCACATGTCTTCTCTTCCTTTACTGCTCCCCCCTTGGTCAGCAACCACTTGTTTTTCACATGTCTTCTCTCCCCCTTTGACATCAATGGTAAAGGGCACATACTTGCAACTCTAACACTTTAGAATCATACCAACTGCTCCCCCTAAGTAGCAACTTCCCAAACATCAATCCAGATCACAAGATATGACTGTGAGATCCACCAGACTGATGCACATCAGTGCACCTTAGTTCATCATCGGAGGGGTAATAACCCCTAACTTCTCCCTGAGATACTCAAAAGAGTCCTTAGGTAGAGGTTTTGTAAAGGTATCTGCAATCTGATCCTTGGAGGGCACAAACTCCAATCTGGCTTCATTCTTGTTCACTTGCTCTCTCAAAAAGTGAAACTTGATTGATATATGTTTAGTCTTCGAATGCAACACCGGATTCTTTGAGATGTTAATTACACTTGAGTTATCACAGAAGATTGTAATAGGTTCCTCATACTCCACTCTGATGTCTCTTAGCATCTACTTCATCCACAAAACTTGAGTGCAACTACCTGCTGCTGTAATATATTCTGCTTCAGCTGTGGACATAGATATTGCCTCTTGTTTCTTGCTTAGCCAAGAAACCAATCTCTTCCCCAAAAAGAATGCTCCACCACTAGTACTCTTCCGGTCATCCACATCTCCTGCCCAATCTCCGCATCTATATATGCATGAAGAGAGAAATCATGATCTCTAGGATACCATAGACCATACTCAACTGTCCCTTTTAAATATCTCAAAATCCTCTTGATTGCCATGACATGAGATTCTCTAGGATCAGCTTGGAATCTAGCAACAAGACCAACAACCTGCATAATGTCTGGTCTAGTTTGAGTAAGATACAATAGTCCTCCAATCATTGACCTATATTTTTTCTGATCAGCCTTAGGAGAGTCATCATCTTTGCTTAATTTGCATCTGGTTGGCATGGGAGTATTCATTGGCTTTGAGTCTTCCATCCCAAATTTCTTCAACAATTATTTCACATATTTGGTCTGAGAAATGAAGATTCCTTTCTTTGTTTGAGTGATTTGCAGACCCAAGAAGAAATTCATTTCCCCAAGCATGGACATCTCAAACTCACTTTTCATTTGATTTGCAAAAGTTTTGCACATACTATCTCTTCCTCCAAAAATGATATCATCAACAAACACTTCAACAATTAAGATGTTTTCATGATCAATTTTGAAATACAAATTACTGTCAGTAGTACCTTTGTTGAAACCAATCTTCAAAAGATACTTATCTAATCTTTCATACCAAGCTCTTGGGGCTTGCTTCAGTCCATATAGTGCTTTCTTCAACTTACAGACCATATCACCATGAACAGACAATTGAAATCCATCCGGTTGCTCAATGTATACTTCTTCTTCCAAGTCACCATTCAGGAAGGTAGACTTGACATCCATCTGATATACTTTGAAGTCCTTGAAGGTAGAAAAAGTAAGAAATAGTCTGACTGCTTCAATTCTTGCCACCGGAGCAAAAGTTTCTTCAAAATCAACTCCTTCTATTTGAGAGTAACCTTTGTAGACTAATCTAGTTTTATTTCTGATTACTTCACCAACTTCATTTAGCTTGTTTCGGAAGACCCATTTGGTTCCAATCACATTCTTGTTTCTAGGTCTGGGAACAAGATCCCAAGTGTAATTTTTCTCAATTTGCATCAACTCTTCCTCCATTGATTTAGTCCAGTTTTCATCATTGCAAGCTTCATTCACTATCTTAGGTTCAATCTTTGAAATCAGACAATACTCTTCTGAATCTTGAGCAATCCTCCTTCTTGTTTGTACACCTTTGCTTTTATCACCTATGATCTGATCTTCAAAGTGGTTTAGTCTTACATACCTGGGAACTTTGGGAGTTTCTTGCACTTCTGATTCTTGAACAGGTTCATTTAAACTTGTCTCTTCTTCTTGATTTACCAGATCAATCTGAATCTGAATTTCAGAGGGGGTTTGAAAAATATTATTCTGATCATCTTCATCATATTCATAAAACCTTGAGGGTTTTTCAATACATTCATCAACCTTTACATTTGTACTTTCTATAATCTTTCTCAATCTCTTGTTATAACACTAGTATGCTTTGCTTTGAGTAGAATATCCCAAGAAAATTCCTTCATCACTTCTAGCATCAAATTTGCCTAAATCTTCATCTCTTTTAATGTAACATTTGCTAGCAAAGACTCTAAAATAATTCACAGTAGGAGTGATGCCAAACCAAAGTTCATAAGGAGTCTTACCGGTATTGCTTTTGATTTGAACTCGATTGAGAGTATAGATTGCAGTGCTAATAGCTTCTCAACAATAGATCTAAGGAACATTTGCTTCCATCATCATGGTCCTAGATGCTTCTTGGATGGTCCGGTTCATTCTCTCCACTACTCCATTATGCTGTGGAGTCCTAGGAGCAGACAACTATCTCTTTATTCCATGTTTCTCACAGAATTCTATGAACTCACCGAATGTGAATTCTTCACCTCTATCAGACCTTAGACATTTCAATTTTAATCCGGTCTCATTCTCTACCATAGCCTTGAATATTTTAAACTTCTCAAGAGCTTCAGATTTCTCTTTCAGAAAAGTTACCCACATCATCTGAGAGTAGTCATTAATTAATTGCATGAAGTATCTATCACCTTGCACACTTTTGATTCTTGCCAGACCACATAAATCAGTATGAAGTAAGTCCAATAATCCGGTAGAAGATTGTTCTTTGCTTTTGAATTAGATTCTACTCTGTTTACCCAACTGACACTCTTTGCACAAGCTATTTGTAGGTTTCACCAATTTTGGAAGATCTCTTACAGCTTGAGTGTTGCTTATCTTGATGATATCAAAATTCACATGACACATTCTCCTATGCCACAACCAACTCTGATCAACTTGAACAAATAAGCAACTTTTACTAGTACCAACCAAGTGGAAGATATTACCTTTAGTTTGAGTGCCAGATGCAATCTCTATTCCATAACTTTCAAAGATCTTGCATTTTCTATTCTTGAATCGAAGATCATAGCATTTGTCCACCAACTTTCCAACACTAAGAAGATTGTGCTTCAATCCTTCAACATACAGTACATTACCGATTTTGTTCTTTCCATCAAAAGAAATAGTTCCTCTACCTCTGATTCTACCAACAGAATTATCACCAAACTTTACCACTCCTCCTTCATACCTTTCCAAATCTATGAACTTATTTTTGTCACCAGTCATATGGTGAGAACATCCACTGTTAATGACCCAATCATCCTTTTCTTCAACTTGGGCAGCTAGAGCTCTTTCTACAACTTTATGATTGACAGATTCAGAGGGTATTCTTCTTCCTTGATGGCAATAAACACCTAATCACTTCCGGATTTGTTTCTTGATTTTGATTCATCATCTGTTACTCCTTCATTATCATCATCTTCATGAACATAGTAACAATTCTTTTGGAACCTTGATTTGTTAGGATTTGGCCTTGAAAATCTTTCCGGACATCTTGAGGCAAAATGACCAATCTTATTGCAGTTAAAATATTTAAAAGGCAATTTCCCTTCATACTTACCAAATCCTCTTGGTAGTCTTTTTGCAATAAGGGCTTCAAGTTGAGTAGTTTATGCTTCCTTTTCTTCTAGGTCTTTTCTTGCTTTTTCATACCATGAGAGTTTTCTTGAAGAGTTCTCTCCCGGATCAAACCTTTGTTTACCTTTTACAGAGGCACTGACTTTGAATGCAGATTCAGTCTTGGGGGGGCATCTCCAAACTCGGTCAATTCAAATGCAACCAATTTACCAACTAATTGATCTCTTGTGACAGTTGAATGAGCTCTGAATTCTTCAATGGAAGCAACTTTGATTTTATAAGAAGCAGGAAGGGATCTGAGAACTTTGCCAACAATCTCATCTTCATCCAAGACTCCACTAGCACATCTAATGCCACAAACAAGCTCATTTACTCTTGGCATAAAAGTAGTGATATTTTCATCTTCTCTCATCTTTAGATTTTCAAATTTTCCTTTTAGACTCTATAACCTTGCACATTTAACATACTTGTCTCCTTCATGCAGAAGTTCTAGTTTTTTCCAAATCTCAAAAGAAGTTTGTAGGTCAACAACATTTAACAGCTCTAAATCAGACAGGGCACTTAGAAGAGCTTCTTTAGTCCATAGGTTGTTTTCAGCATTTGTGATTTCATCTGGGGTTTTCAGGCCATTCTGTGGAGGAGTATACTTCGTTGTAGCCATGGTCCAATACTGCATTCCTATACATTGCAAATGACATTGCATGTGACTTTTCCAAAGATTAAAATTGGTTCCATCAAACTTCAGACTATCCTTCTTGTAGGATGACATCCTGGATCTCCTCAAGCAGTTAAGCTCCTTTTAGAGGAACTTAGCTCTGATACCAATTGTTAGATTTAGGGTAGACAACTAAGAGGGGGGGTGAATCAGTTGTCTAAAACTCTCTTCCAATTAAACACTTAAATCCACTTTGTAATTCAACAACATACTAATAAATCAACCATGGAAACATAATGCATTAAATCAAGAGCAGAAACATATTAACACATGAGCCACCAAGATTTTGACGTGGAAAACCTGTTTAAGGGAAAAACCACGGGGTGACTAACCCAAGAAAGTATTCTCTATTAGAAGAATAGAAAGAACAAAATGGCACATGCCAATTAGGGCTCACTGCCTGAGCACACTGCTCATAAGAGGCTCACTGCCTACAAGAGACACACTGTCTATAGAAGAATAAGTATCACATATTTGAACTAGAAAATAGCATCTTCACCAGGCTTGAGTCAGTTCCATTTAAGCCCAATACTTCTACTCTACCTTTTGCTCTCCTCCTCACTACCACACTCTCATCTCCACAAGATACACTTTCAAATGACTTCACAACTTCCTATTTATACAAGACATCGACTTAGGGATAATCATCCAAGTCGACATTACATTATAGAGCAAATACAAAAATACAATATGAATAACTACAAAAGGCTTCATGCAGATCAACACACTATCGGCTACACAGATCTGAGACTTCAATCTTCTTCTAGGAACATGCCAATCTTCACACAACATCTTCAAGATCTTCCACAGGATGTGTAACTCATCCGGTCGGCCAAACTTAGGAAGAACACCATCATCCGGAAGTAACTCTTCAATTGCGAGCTCAAACTCTAATGCGGACCACCAACACAAACTGGACATGATCCAAATACCTCCACAAGCTTTCTTAAATCACCAAGAACATCCATACTACATCTACTTACTGAAATCCTTCTCTCCTTCATCCGGAACCTCAAGAACATAGTCTGTCATCACTGTCACAAAGGAATAGGTGCTTGCGGACCTCCAGACCATGAACTATTTGAGTTGTAACTCCACATGGACTTCCTAAACACTCTCTCAAATCCGTAGAATAGGACATTGCATTTTCAGATCTCACCGGACCTATCTATGTCACTCTGTCACCTCTGAACACCTGTCGGAACCGGTTTTACTTGAGCGGCCACAACTTCTTTAGATCACCATGTGGACCTCTAAAATCTTTACTAGAACACCTTAAGACACATATCTACAAACCCTTTGAACTGTATCCTCTGATATTCATTTTATCTAGGATCTTTAGCTCACTGTCTTCATTGTTCTTCTCTGTTCCTCAGCACATAGCTCATCCAATCCTTATAATTAATGCAACAGGAGTATGTTGACATCAATGACAACACTAGTTAGGCCCATACTTGCAACACTTAATGATTAGGCATTGTTGGTGATAATTGGTAAGAGAAAGTGATACCATATTTATGAGAAACATTAAAAAATCAAAGTAATTGTGAAGAGAAATAAATCATAAATTTTAAAAATTACTTTGGACAATGAATTTGTTAGAGATATCAAGACCATCTAGGGTAAAGTAGAAGTTTGCCCAATTTAGTCTCAAAGAGTACTCAAAACAAGAACCATTATTTGGTTTAAAGAGATTAGCTATACATCATAGGATACAACTATTACATACTCATTTGAGAGATAACACATATGTCTTGTGTGAACGATGACTTATATCTAACTTTGGTTCCAATAAACACTTTGTTTCATTTGTAACTTCTTTACATGTTGGCTTCTTTCTCAAGACAAGACTCTTTTCATCAAATAATCAAATTCTAGACTTCATATGTTTAATTTGGGTATATTAATAGCTAGCTACTAAAGTAATGATGCCTTATACAAGTTATAACAAAGCATGTTCACATCATATTGTACTACTATCACATATTTAATTGATTGAACAAAAGCAATGAGACAAGATCTCCTTCACACATGTCTAGGAAAATATTAACACACAATAATTAATTGGTTAGGTACTTATATCCTATCAACCATTTCTATAACAAGCTTTCCTAATAGGTCATTAACTAAACCATAATTGATTGTAACTTAGCTAAAAAATAGTACACACTAAATAATCCATACTATATTATAACACACTACACATGAAACTCTACTCAACATGTAGCCTAAATATTTAGACATTGTATTTAGGCTACATTAAAGTTAAATTCTAAAAAGAGTAAATACAATGGCTAGGTACAAACAAATTACTTGGGTCCATTAATCTAGACTACCTACATATACCAAGGTAATCAAGCTTATGTAGTTCTCTTAGAAGACTACATGTTCTAATTTTATCAACAACACATTGATTAATCAAGTTAATAAAAGTCTTATTTCATGTTTACGCCCAACCTTCGACCAATGTTGTCATCACTAAAATTAATCCTCCTAGTATATAATGTCTAATACATTTGATTTATTTATATTTTGAATTTTGAGTATGTGGCTCTTTCTAGATACTTGAAAACCTAGAAAGCATATCAATTGTTTGTCACCCACAAGACATACTACACCATTGAAGTGAATTAAACCTCTTGCATATGTTTCTGATATCATAAACAATTCAAGATCAAGCACTTCAATTATATTGATAATTTAAAAACACAAGGATAATTTTATGAATTAAATATCAATGTCCTCATGTCACTATAAGTACCCATTTATACATGTTGCAATGGGTCAACATTTTGGTCCTATGATGACATAATCCCAATATGTGCCTTGTTGCACACTAAAAAATAAATCCATCATCTAATTCCCTTAGTAGAACTTTGAACAATATCACCTACAACACTGAAATGGAGATGATAATTGTCGCAATGACAAGCACACGCCCTCAACAATGAATAATATTCATAGTTTAGACAAATGCTATAAGTATAAAGTTTCTTCTCAAAAAGATCAAGAGTGTGAGTGTAAGGGTACCTAAACCCTACTTATTAACTATAATGATGGAATTATTGATTTGTTAAGATGTTATGTGATTAAGAATGTTTAGTAAATAGATCAAACATTTAATTAGTCTAGGACGAGATTATAGCACTCGTGTGATTATCATACTATGGAAATAGGGAGTGTGTTATTCTATTATGAGTTGTCTAGATGAACTTTTGTGTATAACTTTTACTTGGAACATTCTACCTCTAACTTCTATATTGGGAGTGCAATACTTATGGTGTACAAGTATCATCATATTTGCACTTAGTTAATTTCATATTAGAATAATTTGATTTCAAGAATGATTAAGAAAATAACTAGTGACAAATAAAATTATGAGTGCAAATTAGAAACTTGAAGTAAATGCATTTTAATTATTTATATTCAAGAAAGATTCTCTTGAGGCTATTTTTGGTTGAGTGGGTGAAGTGGCAGTTCTTGTATTTAATGCATTTAATTTTATGAGGAATCCTGTATTGGTAGAGGAGGTAAAAATTAGAAAATAGCTTTAATTGTTTTTTGCTATTTAATTTTCGAATAAGGAAAAATGGGAATGCATTTATTTCTCTTCTTGAGCATGCGTTAGAAGAAGATGCTCCAAATAACTCTTAAATAAGAATTTTTTGTTCTAGATCATGCATTCTTTTTTGAGGGTCATCTCTCTCTGGAAGAAGAAATTTGGAGGACAACAACTTGACTTATCTGGATGCCTTTCAAAACCATCTCTATTAATTTTGCTATTTCAAAATTTGTCCTTTAAGTTTACAAGTATCATTGAAGCATTCTAGGTAGAAGGAGTCTATAGTTATTGGAATCTAAGATTTCATGTATGATTTGGAGCTAGAAATTGTTTGAATTCCTTATTAAGTGTGTTACTAGAATATTAGAGTTTTAAGAGTGAACTAGAATATTGGAGTTACAAGAGTTAAATTAGTAGTATAATATGAATTTTTTCATAATATCAATAAAATTGTTGACTCATTTCTGTTACATAGTTTTTCATATGAGAAATGTAGAATACCAGTTTATTATTTTCATTTGATGTTGCTGATTTTAGTCAAAAATTTCTCACACATATTAAGGAATAAATTAAATTCCTTTCTGGGTTTTATTCTCTTTCTTCTTAGGTTTCTGAAACATTTAAAATTTTCAAATTTTGTTGAGAAATGAGTTACTTATGGCTGTTTTATTATGGGCAGATAGTTAGATTTAAAATTAAAATCTTAAATATGTCTTTTTTTACTTTTATAAGTTATTTTCCTTATTTTATGTGTGGATTGGGAAATCTTGATATGATGTATAATCCTTAATCCATAACATTATTGATTCCTTCCCAATGAATTTAATGTTGGCCTCAAATTTTATGTCCTTCCATGCATAATACAACTAAAATTTTATGCATTTCACCTTTCTTATGATCTAGACTTGAATTAGATAAAATCCACTTTTATTTATGCTTTGATCCATGTTCAAACCTCACCCAAAGCTCTCTTTCTACGTAGGCTAAGAGCATGTTGGCAATGAGAATTGAATGATTTGTAAACTTGTTTATCCAACAAATTTTCTCTTTACCATGAGACTATGTTCCTATATTAACTTAAATCTCATCCCCTTTACTAATATGTCTAACATGTTTTTGATTAGATAAGCACTTTTAACCAGAGCTATGAACCAAAAAGGGTTTTGAAAGGACCCAAAAACCTTGTACAACAAGAGTAACCAACAACCACAAGAGACAATCTAACACAGAATCACGAACCAACAACAACATGAGACAGAACCAACACAAAAAATATGCCTAAAACAACAAGGCCACAACAAAAGGACAACCAAGACCATAATCAAGGAGGTTTAAAACCAAACCTCACCAAAGAACTCTGAGGTGGAGTCAAAGCTTTACCCAAATTCGGTAACCTTCCTTTTTTTGAAGATGAGTCAGGTTCAACCAAGGTACAACCATTATCCTTCAAATGAAACCCCCTCATGTCCCCTATGGGACCTTCATCCATATTTCCTTTACTCCTTGTAGCATAGCACTCATTACCAACATTTTGACAATCTTTCCCATCAGTCTGACAATCTTTCCCAGCATTCTCACAATCTTTCCAATGTCATTCATTCCCATGCTCAAGAGGACTTTTTATCTCTTTGCAAGAATGAGAAAAATGCCCAGCTTTGCGGCAATGGAGACAAATTTGCGAAGATGGTTCAAAATGAATTCTTTGCTCCTAAACACCTAATTTGGAAGATAGTTTTATGACTTTAGGCAACACCTTATCAATATCAACACTCATACAAAATCTAGCAAAAACTAATCATGTCATAGATTTTGTAACATTATCAATAGATAAAAATTGACCAAGGGCATTGGCAATACTTTTTATTATCCCTTCATGTCAATACTCTAAAGGAAGACCTAGTAGTCTAACCCAAATAGAAACCCTATTAAAATTTTCCTTAGCAACATCAAAACTAGTTGACCATCTTTTCAACCAAAGAGCAAATTTACCGAGGAACCAAAGGCCGCCCTCTAAAATTCTCATACTTACCTCAAGAGATTGAAAGGAAAAAAGGGAAAAATTTGTTAATAATGGCAACCACCTTAATCTGACCAGGCTCACACCACCTTTTATGAACCCAGTTGCGAACAACATCAATATTTGGATGAAAGTCTGAGAACCTCCCAATGAGGGAATTCTCCATGCATGCAATGGCACTGTCAACATCTTCATCAAAGATCTTCAAAATGCAAGATCCATCAAACGCAGTGGGAGCATCATCATAAACATGCAAAGGTAAAACAAAGGGATCCCCAATTTGCTTAATATTAACAATAGAAAGGGGGTCCAAAGTCTAACAAATATCCTTTTCAGAAACACCTTGCAATACATAGGGCGGTGAAACCCTAGCAAGGCTCACCACATCCAAAGGCGAAGCAACCCTAGCAGGGCTCACCTCAGCCAACAATGAAGCAAATCCATTGTCTTTGTGGCAAACTGGAGCAGACCAAAATGGATCTAGGTTGTAGGAGAAAAACCAAGAGAGAAAACAAATCCCCTTCGTAGTCCCTTGACAAAACCACCAGAAGATTCTTCTGTAGAAACCTTAGGCAGCGGCTTCTTCTCCCTCAAATGAGTCTCTATAAGTAGATCAAGGAGCAACTCATCTTCCTCCTCATAAAGCCACTCATCGATGTTTGCATCAAAAACACAAAAATCTCCATATGTCCTCTCATCATCTTCATCTACCTCTTCAACATCTTCCTCATAACCGCCATCTATCAAGGATCCTCCCACTGCATGTCACTATAGCTGTTGTTGCTGCATGTTCACTGCTTCACTAGATTTGTTGTCGCTATCTATTTCCCAAACTGGGTATCCTACTCTTGCTCCTGTTGTTGCTGAACTCATCTCTAAATCTGCTGGTAGTTAGCTTGGATTTCCCAGGATAGGGTCAGTGGCTAGAAGAAGAATTATACATCTCTCATTTCTCCTCTATCACCTGCTCTATGCCTCTCCCATTCCTCTGCTATCGCCGCCTCTATTCTGCCTCTCACTTCCTCCACTGTCACTACCCACGATCGACACAAGTTTAGGAAAAATATTTTTTACATACTGTTAAAAATTACTTTTTGATAATTTAAAATTATATTAGTAAATGCTACACTTTGAAAAAACAATATGTCTAACATGTTATATACCAGATTGGGATTTAAATTTTTGGATAATTTTTTGGTTTTATACCTTCTATCATAATATTTTTTTTTCTATTTTGAAGTTTTAGATTAACTTCTATTTGGAATAAATTATAATCTCTTAGAAAGTAGATGCAAATAGAAATCTTTTTATCTTAACAGATAATATTATATGTATGTTTCTTGTTTTTAGAATATATTGAATTTGGATTAGACTCTAATTAGATAATATAGAACTAATCTAGTTTTAAATAGTTTCTAAGTATGTTAGGGCTATCATTGTGCCTTCAATATCAAATTTAAGCATAAGTAAGAGTTTAGATTAGCAATAAAGATTAGAATATTTTGATTAATTTGATTTAAATGGAAGTATAGATGTTATGCTCTTAAGCTTGGAGTTATTAATATCTTTAGAAATATAGTATGTTGTTATTAGAAGGATGTATTGTTAAAATAAAAGTATAATTAGAAATGATAGTAATTAATACTAATATTAGTGTGTTGATGAGTGATTTGCTTTCTAATAATAAATGATATAGTCATATTTAAATGTGAAAGTGTATTGTAGATTAAATATATGGATAGGAGAGTTGTTAAGTAATAGGGTCAACAAATTGTGAGAGAAAATTATCTTTTTGTATATCTATAGAATGATTTTATGCAGGGAATATTCATTTATTTTTATGAATTATATAAAAGGAATGTGAATTATGGTGTAAATAAAGAAAGCTATTAACTTGCTATGCAATAGAAAGATTTTATATATATACTTATAGAAAGAATATAGTAGTTTTACTATTTAAGTATGATAGGATATTTTTAAGGAATGTTCTTGGAGTAGTTATAGATTATTGAAGATTAGATTATTTGGAAATATGTTTAATTGATCTATTAATTAGTTTAGTAAAATCATTTTAGTGTATTCATTGTTATTATAGTTTATATTAATTGGATTTAAGTCTCCAAGTTGGGACTTGTTAACAACTATCCTAGTCTAAATGTGTCAACCATTTTGATGAGATTACTTTTGGTAGCATTATGTTAAAAATTATAAAAATATCTCTCTTCAATATAAATAATATTAAGTTTAAATAATGTAATCTTGTTCAACAATCCATATTTAAGTGATACAATTATAGAAGAAGTGCTTATGACAGATAGAATTTAACCTTTGTAAGGTTAAGTAGAAAACAAGATGAAATCTATAGTATAATTTTAGAATATTATTAATATAAAAGCTTGCTTTTGTAATTTTAAGGATAATGCAACTGTTGAATACTAAGAGGGGAGGGGGTGAATCAATATTCCTAAAAACCATTTACTTACTTGTTGATTAATCTAATTTCCAAACTCAATAATATGAAAGCAGAATAAACATAAGTATAGCAACCATAAAGACATAACACATAGACACCATGATTTTTACATTGAAAACCTAAAGAGGAAAAAACCATGGTGAGTGTTAGCTCACAATATATTATGATAACAATACCGAATTACATAAGGCTCACTACCATGGGGCTCACTACCCAAATAAATGCTCACTATAGGTGGACTCACTGTCCACTAAGAAAGAAGGATAGAAGAAGGATTGGCTCACTACCAAGAGATGACTGCTACATGTGCATCTACAAAATACTGAGGTGTAGTACCAATTAGCTCAATATACAGATTCAAATGACTTCATAATGTCTGCCCTATTTTTCTGCTCTACTTCACATTTGCTTCTATTTTATGCCCTTATAATCCTTTTCTACTCTGCAAATTACTTTAGATCATGCTCACATAAAATTCACACTCAATTCCCTCATGTCCATCTCTCCAATACTGAAATCCATCGAATATGTATATTCGCAATCAGATTCATCTTACAATCTGGTTAGCCAACTAGATATGAAACGTGTATACAAGTGTTGTACCTTGTCGGCTTGATCTTGTGCACAAATAGGAATGTAGACCCAAACAATCATACAATAATCTTTATATAAGTCAACGTCAATCATTTAATCACTTAGATTAATTGTTCAAACAATATATCTTCTCTGTAAATAGATCTAACATGCCTGTCGACTTGTCCCTTAAGAACACGCTTGACCAATTCATCTATCACATCATAACTCTCACTGCAGACCATATGAGACTCAAAGATTCATAACCAACATTCATTATGGAGCCCTTAGTATACCTTCAGAACCACATGAAAAAATATGCAATAGCGGAGGAATGCAGACCCTTTTACTCTGGTACTATGCATTGTTCCTGACTTAACTCTATTCACTCGAACTTAGATATTTTGCAATATGACTTCCGGAGGAAGTCAAGACTTGAACATTGGAACATATGATCATAAAATAGCTATGAACCACATATCTAAACTATATATAATTATCTTCAACTGCGGAGGCATACTAACACAAACACTGTCATTTATACTATATAATGTATACTACCCATACTTAGCCATTAATCCTTCTGGAGTAAAGTCTCTTTTCCATGCCAGTGGAATCTCCTTTATTTGTTTCCATCAATGACAACATTCAGTCAATCATTAGAGCAGTGTCTCTTGCCAACAACAACTATCTCCTTAACAAGTGTAAAAATATAAATAAAGTAGATGGTAATTGTCAAAGTATAATATTAGAAAGAACTGGGTTTTGTTGTCAAATATAATATAGTAATAAATTAGATATTGCATTTATCTCATTTCATATTGTAGTATAGAAATAGATTATGTATTCTACTTAACTCCCTTATTAAGTATGATACTGGGATATTGTAGATATCTTCTTTATCAATTGGAATCTTGAGAATTTATTTATGTAATGGGTTGATTAGAATTCTAGGAATGAGGTGGAAAAGAAATTATCATCTATTCAAGATGTATAGGTGTGCATCAAAATGTGATGTAGAAGAGAAATAGGTAATATATTAAATTCCCTTATTAAAGTGAGCTATAAGAGAAAAGTAGATATTGGATAAAGGAATACAATTGATAGAGTGAGATTATTTCTTATCATGTGCATTACAATTAATTATGAATTGGGTATAGTATTTTTATTGTTCCTAAACATAAACATGGTGTTATTGAGTCAACAGTGTGGTTACAAGACCAAGTTTACCAAACTATGAAGCCTCTGTGCTATGCGTATGTAGGCAAGGCCATCACAGATGAGCCCCCGAGGCATTAGGTCAGCCCCTTAGGGCCTTTAGTCTCGTCATCTTGTGCATTAATATCTAATATGTTTATTTATTGACTTTGTAGGACTAATGTTTATATTTAGTTGTGCAGATTTAGGATTGTTACCTATGTAGGGTGCTGGAGCTAAGAAAGTATTTCCCCACCTTGTGAATGGATGATCATATGGAGCATATTGTAATTGTGTATAATTGTATAAGAAATGTTAAACCTTGATTTATATTATGATGTATGATACAAAATTTATGTCTAATATATAATTGTAACCAATGATGGTTGTACATATGGTATATTAGTTAAAATTTTTGTGTTATGGTCCTTTCTATTTTAAAACTAGAGTTAATATTTAGCATTAAAGTATGATAATAATCTATGTTTTGAGGTTCATGTTCTAGTGTTACATCTTAGGGCATGACAGTGAGAATGCTACATAAAGACATGAGAATGTTGGAATAGAAGATTTCTCACAAGATTGCTTGATATATTGTTTGAGAGATTCCTTGAGAGATTGCTTGAGAGATTAAAAAATGAGATAGATTGGGAAGAAGAAGATGCATGCCACAATTGTTAGGGTTAGCCGGTAGAAGATATCAATTAAATGCAAATAAAGATTAAATAGAGGAATGAAAATACACATAAATAATAACAGTGAGAGATAGGTTTTAACGTGGTTCACCCAAACTCAGGCTACATCCACCAAACAGAGAGTCCAATATTATTATCCAGTAAATCAAACCGATTACAACCAGCAATCCCTGCAACTCAATACCGCTGCAAATGTTACAATACAATATCAATGAAAAACCTAACCCTTAGCTACTTTTATCAAGCCTTATGTCGGTTACAAAAATAGGGTTTTTTTTATGTCAGCTAATAGAAAAATAACTCCTGACACCTTTATAAAATAATAGGCAATTTTTGCTTCAGGGGTACTACCCCTAGCAGCCCCCAGATCCCCACCATGGGCTCTGTCCTTGGGCCCCCACCAGGGGGATAAGCCCCCCGGGCCCCACAGGAGGAGCTCTGACTCCCTGCACTCCCCTGCTAAATAATTTGGGGGGAAACCACGCTGATAAAAGTGGGGAAAATTTAACCTCTAAGTCTGATTAGGCTCCATATAACAACAACAATGAACTAGCTATTGGAACTTGCCTAAATGATCTATCATTAGTTAGATTTGCATGCTCAGGTAGAAAGGTGGCAAACATTATAAGGAAACACTTATTTTTTTAAGAAGGAAACAATTGTTGTATGAATCAAAATTCAATGGATGAACTAGTGTATTGCATCTAGACATCCATGCATCATGCTACCATCCAAGCATAGTAGGGCCAAAAATAGCCCATAATGATGATAGGGCACTAGGTTGACACAAAAAAAATCACTTGCACATGAAATGCATAAACATACAAAAACACAAAGCTCATGTTGGTACCAAGAGTGGGACAAAGGCTAGGATAGGGAAAAATTAATCTAAAAACATGCTCGGGTACTAGACAAATGCTAAGTTGAGTGCAAAACATAATGTGAAAATTTCAAAGTATTCAATTTCTACCATTACATTTTCCCCCACTTTAGCATGGTTGATGTTGTAGAGGCTAAAATTGGATCAACATAAATGCAAGTAGATCATAAACAAACTCAAAAATCTAAATCTAACTCCTACTTTTTGGTTTTAGAAATAATGAATGTTAATTATGATGCATAGACTCTAAATAAAAGACACATTATACCTCCATTATTCATTTTTATGTGCTCCTAGAAGTGATCCAAGTGGATATGCTATGATGCAATGTGTGTGCTCAAGTGCGTTGATATTGCTCAATTTGGTAGCATGTGGATACTATGAAAATGGATGATCAAATCCTTTGGGTGAGCCTCCATAAATATACTTTCCCAAGGGAGAATGGATAGTTGTGATTGAGAGATGAAGATCAATAGTTGGGATTTGGCTTTAAGAGGATATTCATTAGCCATGTGACAAGTGGCATGATGAGAGGCCTCGTACAAGATGGATGGCTAGGATTACCTGAAAGTGTAGGATGGCATGATATGGAGACATGTGGATGAGAGAGAGTAAATGCAAGTGGATAGTGGAGATGAAGGGAGAGAAAACAAGTGTGAAGATTGACCCATGAAACATGCTCACACATGTGTGAGCAAGAAGTGGGGGTGAGGTAGAAGTCAAAGATGCTTCCAAGTTGGCATGCTCACACCTGTGTGAGCAAGGAGTAGGATGAGTTAGCATGCTCACACATTTGTGAGCAAGAAGTAGAGATTGGACGCATATTAAATGATGGACTGTTGAGATATTGATCCATGTAGATGGATTAGATGGTTGGGATTAAAAGAGAGAGGATTGTAGATTATTAAATTAGAAGAAATGTTAATAGGGTTAATTAGTCTTAATCAATTAATTAATCATGGATTAATTAATTAATTAAATTGGAGAAATGGAGGGCTAAGGTTAGTTGATTAATTTGGTTTAATTAATTAATCTCAAGGAGTAATGGGAATAGTTAATTGATTAATTAATCATTAATTAATTACGAGATGGCAGGTTAAATTTGGGGATAATTAATTAAATAATTACTAATTAATTTGTAGGAAATAGGTTAAATTAGTTAAATAACCGTTTATTGAATTAATTTGTAGGAAATTGAGTTAAATTAATTACATAATTGCATATTTAATTTTTTTTGGGAAATTAGTAAGGTGGAAGTTAGCAATGAATTTGGCATGTCTACAGATGCCACTAAGTGATAACCTATGCTAAAGTATTGAAAATAAATAACTAAAAATAATAACATTTTTAAGGATACACAAAAATGATACACTAAGAATCTTCAAATAAGAGTTTTAAACTTAATTAGAATGCTACTATCCAAGACATGAAAAATTCGTTATAACTTACATAAAGAATGAGAATGTACTGCTAAATTAGAATACTTAACTCTATATTTTACACACACATTATATATATAATCTTCATTTCTTGTTACATCCCCAACTTGTGATTTAGCTTAATCTTACTTTTGCATGGTAATCAAGATGATTAACTAGAGATGAATGATTAGATGTTTGTGGAAAATATCAGATTAATCATTGTTTATGAGGAAACTAACTAATGCTAGGTAGATATGAGATTTCAAGTTGAAATGATTATTTAATTATTATGATTTATCGATAATATGATGATACACTAATCATGATTTTCTAGTGGTGAGTTTGATCAGGAAAGTAATCATCCTTTGAAGATGGAAGGAGGGTATCATCCCGGAGGAAGAGGTAGATGTCAGGAAGAGGGGTTAAACAACTATTTGAGTATCAAACTTTGTCCTTTGAATACTTGCTATAGGGTGAGTTACGTCTCCCATGTTAATCATTTACTTTCTGTTATCGACGGGTCATCTAGACTCTTCTCGACATCTTTAATGTCGATTCGTTGAAATGTTGATGTTCACAATAACATCTTTTCGAGTCATTGCTGAATCCGGAAAAGTTGTTGAGAACTCTTTTGTTCCATGTTTATTATCTTGCATTATGTATTGTGACTATTTTATTTGATCTTACTTATGTCTTTCGGTGAACGATGCTTTCCAGCAGAGCAGTGCTCGACCTCGTAGTCACATCGTAAGTATGCATTCTTATCTAATAGTGTTGATATTATTAACACTTAGATATCTATATCCTTAATCCTTATATAAGAAGTGTAAGTATATTTATATATATGATTTATTTGTTTTAAACTGTTTAAGAGGCCAAATATGATTAATAATTATATTATCCTTTTATTCTAATGTTGTTTTTAAGGTGATAAGGGCATTCGACCAGTCACCACCCATGAGGAGTGGGAAGGAGGGTGGTGGCTAAGCATACCCTATTTCCATGCCATTATCCTTGCCAACCTATCATTGAGTGAATAGGTGGGGAGCTACAAGATCAACCAAAAACTATTTTTGAAGTTGCATGCATGCAAAAAGAATCATTTATTACCAATTGGGAAGGAAGAGACTTGGCTCTTGTTTTTTTGTGGATAAAGCATTATTATGTGTTATGTTTATTGGTGCTGTGAAATACGACTCTCGAACAAGATACAGAGAGAAGTATACATAGGGATATCACTATTATAGTGAGAGCTCAGTGGAGTCAAGCTTGGAAACCGTTTGTGCTTAGAGCTAGCTACACCTTTGAGCAAGCTTAGTCTCAGGTATGAGCTATAGCTCAACATGCTATACTCAATAGCCATATATAATAATGTGAGTTTTCTATCATTCATATGAGAGTGTCAACGGTGTCTATGTGTGTATGTATTCATTGCTATACCATGGCTTACAAAGTTGTAATAGTCACATAGTTGTATTCTGTGTATTAATAAGGTGACTAACTGTTATTCTTTTATCATTGCTATGGCCGCGTATACACTACTGTGTATACATTAAACCCTCAACCAACTTTGTGCATATAATATATGTGATATGCATACGTGAGCTATCTGTGCATCATAAGGTAGAGAAATAAACTTCTTTTAAAATTTTTATTCTATCATCTCATCATATGATGACTACATTTAATAGGATTAATGTTATCATTGAGTATTTGTGGTGAAACCCATATAGGGTCATCATCTTTTGATAACAGATTTCGAGCCATGGAACATATTATGATGTCTCATAATGTTGTTTAACAGACGTGAAGGTCTATAGTATATCTTATGTGTAAAGCCCAAGTAGGGCAACTGTAGTGTATCGACTGTGATAGCCAAGAGTATCGACGTATACATTTGATAAAGTTATGATATTAACTAAGACTGAATTGTTTTACAATGAAGACTGTACTAGTCTTGGTGGTAAACACTGTATTGAACCATTGTTTTAACTATTAAACCTATTACCTCGAAGTGAAAGAAGTAAACTTTTGATGGTAGGTAATGATTTCCTTTGTGCCTATGATGTATTTTAATACTATAACAAGTTCTCATGGTAATGAGAAGGTTCTTGTGGACATAGTATTGTCTTTTGTCTCTCATGGTTTGAGCCATATTTCTGTATGGAAAGATATTCTTTGAACATTCTTTTACAAGAATAGAACCATGTCACCTTACATCATGTTGTATAATAGCATATGCATGCCTTATTTTCAAAAGGCTAAGTTACTTCTTAACGAATTGCATTCAAGAAGGTCTCTTAAGATTGATCCTTGTTAAAGGGAATTGACTCTATGAGTCACTATGAGTTCACTCATTAACCTTATCAGCTGAATGTAAACCATGAACTGAGATAAATGTGGTAAAATCCAAACTAGTATGAACAAGTGTGAGACAAAAGTGATGTGGAGTCACTAGTTCCTAGTTACTTAAGCATCTAGAACCTTAAGAATGGGTTAACAAGACAGAAGTCGAATGTCCAAGAAACAGACTAAGACAATTTGAACTTAACTGCTCTAGACCAAAAAGGGTTAGATTATGTTTACTGTAGGACATGACAACTTATAAGTCAACTCGAGGTGGTGGACATACGACAACATTCATTGCGTTACATTATGTATGTAAATCTTTGGCCAAAGTAATGCATCCGTCTTTGCATGCATTATCAGTCCACAGTGCTCCAGTTGGCATAATGTCTCCAGTAGTGTCATACATAGTTAGAGTGGATCTATAGTTGTGTGACCGAGAGGCATTATGAAGGACACAACACTAGATACTCAGATGGATAACCTAACGGTTCCTTATATCTATCCCTTCCATGAGGGGTAGGGCCACTTCTAGGTAGAAAGTTGCACAAGGGACCACTGGTCTGTGGTTGGAGGAAGAGCACCGGGATGATGCTCTCCTTCCCAAGCATGAGACGAGCTGAGGCTTATGAAGACATGTCATATGCTCCAGATACAATGTTTTTCATTTTATGATTTGATGGTTAATTATTAGGTATAATTTGATATTTGATGCCTTGTGCATAACATGTACATGCAAAGTGAAAGTTATTCACTAACGATATGTAATTAGATATTATAATTGAAGCTTTGTTACATTCTATTTTAGAATAACATGCATAATTGTTGAAATGATAATGAATCATTCTTGTTTAACTTTGATTTGGATAATCATGTTGAAATCTAATTCTTGATTAAGACAAATATTTATGTTAATAATTGAGTATTATGGAATGTGATGTTACATATGGTATCAGAGATGCCAGGTTCAATACATGGACCTATGAGCTCACTACTTGATGGTTACTTTGTATCCAACACTCACATATGCTAATGATTGGGTCTTCTATGCTAGAATGGTAAGAATTAGAACAACACTCTGAAAGAAGGTAACAGAACATGGACGTTACTTACGTCATCAAAAGGTCTTGAGGGAGCGAGCCTCAAGAATGAGAAGACTTGAATAGACTAGCTTCTTAGTAGGAGCATGGTTCACTGATGGGGAGAGCTTTGTTGATGCCATAAAACACTTCAAGCAGGAGTTAAGGAAAGAAAATAGGATGACTGCCCCTAACTCTACTTATGCATCAGTAGAACCCTCTGCACCTAAAGTTCCAATTGTTAAAAATAATCCTATGGATTATGATGTACCCAAGGAGGTTGTGAAGGAGTACCTACATGTACCTCCACCTCTTGAAACTAAAATGATAAATCTCAATGTTGAGAAATGAAAATGGGAAGTTATTCCAAACTGTAAATGAATTGCAATAGCAAGCTGTAAACAAAATTTTGTAATTTTGATGGATTATATGTAATCCAATGAAAACTATAATGAAATTGAAAAATTCTAACAATCTTTCCTTTCTTGTTAAAGATTACATTGATGAGAATAGATTTGTATTATGAATAAATTTAATGACATGGAAAAACTAATCCATGATTAACCTACAAACTTCAGGAAGAAGTAGATTGCAACAAAGGTTTAGATAAGAACTAAGATGGGAGATAGCCAGGATGAAGGGCAACCTTCAAGGCACTCCAAAACTAAACTTGATCAAATTATTACCTTGCTTCAAGACACAAGAGCAAGAGTAGGAACTCTCGAATAGGAAGTCAGGGGTCGGCAAGGACCCTGGTGGGATGCCTATGATGGGGGTTATGACAAGACACATCATAATGATACCACCCAAAGTGAGCACGGAGAAAATAACTCTGAGGCTAGACAAGAAGTGGATAGAAGGAGCCATGTGGCTATAGAACTATCCCAAGACATGAAAAAGGTTATGTCCCCTAAATTTGATGGATCTATAAGCGAGGATGTCGCAGAGGCATGGCTTATGAAAATGGAAAAGTATTTTGAAATCAAGAACTATAATGAGGTCACTAAAGTAGTATGGGGGGCTTTCTAGTTGGTAGGTGAGGCATCCACATGGTGGATGAATAAAAGAATGGAACTAGGCTTGAGGTCTACAAGCCTTACATGGGATAGGTTCGTGGAACTTCTTAGGAAAGGATGGATACCTCAGCTGTTCTATGATCAGAAGATTATAGACTTTCAAAATCTAAAATAAGCTAATTTGTTTGTGAATGAATATTGGGAAAAGTTCACTCACTTGCTTAAATATGTGTCGTAGTACCAACAAGATGAGAGGTTCTGTATTCAAAAGTTTATAATGGGATTGAATGCCCAGATTAGGGGTGAGGTTGATGTTCATGGTCCTACTACAATGGGCTAGGTCTATGAAAATGCCATCAAATAGGAACAGAAACTGAAATCCATATCATCTTATAGAGAAAGGAACCGAAAGAGATACAATTGGTCCCAATTCTCACAATCCTCTAAGAAAAAGGGGAAGAAACAAGATTTTACTAAGAAAAATGATAAGGGGACCAAGCATAAGCAAATTGAGTCCAAGGGAGACAAAAAGGGTAATAACTACTCCAAGAAGAATGGAGACAATTATGGAAAATGTCATGTCCCCTTTCTAAAATAATTAATTAATGGTCAATATTAACCCATCTTATTCTTCCATGGGTTAATTGGGCAAGCATAGGAAGAATAAATATTTAATATTTAATATTGTCCAACTAATATCTATTTAAAGAGGACAATTAAATATTAAATTAAATATTTTGAGACTCAAAAAGGGGCATTGGGTTTGGTGAGGTGCCTATTTGCATGAAGATTTCAAAAATCTTTGTAAATCACAAGTGGCGGGGGATTTTATGACAATGTATGACAGCTTATGACAACTGTCATATCCCAAAATAGCAAGGAATCAAGGAAAAATGTGGCAACCTTGGATTTCCCTCTCTCCCACAAAATATTGATACAAAATATGTAATTTTGGTGATTTGGGGGCTATTGTTGATTTGATATTTTTCTCTCAAACTTGTAGATTTGCAGATTGTAGCTTCAATGGACGAAAACCCATTGGAGTAAAGAGGCTTGTGGATGAAAAACCATGAGTTTCAGGTGGCTAGAGGATGCAAACCCTTTGATCACAAAGAGTAGCTTCATCTATAGGTTGGACAGAGCTTCAAGAATTAAGTAGTTTCCGACAATTTCCGACAGTGTCCATTGTTTGTGTGTGCAGGTCTTCTTGTGTTGCCATGGTAGTTCCAGAAGTACTAGGAAGAGTTGATGTTGTTATTTCCTTTGATTTTCTATGTAGTAGTTGTAGATTTCTATTTTCTAATGTCAGAGATTAGTATTGGAAGTTGTAGGTAGTGTTGTGTTGATTTTGGTTTTGTGGGTCAGAATACTAAATGTGTATTTCAGCTTGTTGTGAAGATTTGGTTGTGTAGTTTACTGCTGAGTGTTGTAGGTGTTTTCTGCTGTTACTTTAATGGTATTAGATCATATTTCATGTACTCTCCATCTGAAAATGAAACAATATCAGTTTTGGGTGTTTTTGGTGTATTTCGGTGATTGATGGTGTTGGCAGTTTTTGTGGGTTTGATCATATTTGCTCCAGATTTGAGATTTTGGTTGTTGTTTATGATATGGCTATTATGATAGTCCAAAATGATGTAAAATCCATTTAATATCAGTCAAAATTAGTTCCATTAATTTCTGGGCAAGTTTGTGTTAGTTTGGTGTTGTTCAGTGAATGAATAGCTTGCTAGTCTTGGTGAAATTATTGTATTTTTTTTGTGGTGTTAAATAAATTCATTTGCAAATCTGATTTAAAGTTAAAATCTCAGTTTGGATCATTACAGTGGTATTAGAGCATAATCTTGCCAACCTATAGGTTATTCAGATGATTGATGATACCGAGTGACAGAGAAATTAGATATTTGAGGAGAGAGCAAAGGAAATTGCAATTGGAGGAAACAATGGCAGATAGAAGAGGTGTAGAAGAAGATGATGCTTCAAGGAAATTTACTCAAATGGTTGAGGCACAAACTAGACTTGTTGAAATGTTTGGGCAAATGATGCAATGGATCCAAAACAACAACAACAACAACAACAACAACAACGAAAACAATGGTGGTAGTATTTTAGGTGCAAACAATAGTAACAATGGAAAAGGGAAGGAAATTGAGACACAAAATTTAGGGGCTGCAAACAAACCCTTATTCCTACTTGAAGAGGAACCTGAACAAGTTGAGTTTGCAACTACTAGTTTGTTCAATGTAGAGACCCTTAACAAATGGCATGGAGAATACAATGCATTGGCAGATGAGATCAAGAATGATATGTCTTGGGGAGAATATGTAGAGTTCCTAAGAAGAGGTGAATCTCAAAAGAAGGGGAAAGGTAAAAATAGAGAACTAAAACATACTTTGCATTTAACTTACCCATGACAGAGAAGGATGCAGTTCAGTTTGCCACTTTGCATTTGGAAGGAGAAGCCTATGAATGGTGGTACCATGGTCGTACTATGTTGGGACATGATTAGGTACAAACCTTTGGTGATTTCAAACAAAGGATTCTTGACAGGTATGAACTGAAAGAAGAAGAAGAATATTTTAGCCAGTTGTCTGAAATTAAGCAAAAGAACTCAGTTAAGTGAGTATATAGCAGACTTTCAAAAGATTGCAATAATTGTACCTGAAATATCAGAGAAGAGAAGAGTACATCTATTCATCACAGGGCTCACTAAACCTCTTAGGGGGTTTGTTAGATCTTTCACACCTCTCACCTTGCAAGAAGCTATCAAGAGGGCTCTAACCCTTGAGCCATCAATTCCAAAGAATGCTTTCCCACACTCCTCCAAACCGAACACATGGAATCATAAGGGAGGATTCCAGAAGAAACCATTCCATGCACCTGCACCTATACAAAAAAATCCAACTCCTAATACTGCAAAGAAGATGGATGAAGAAACAAGGAATGAGCTTAGGAGGAAGAAACTTTATTTTTCTTGTAGAGAGCCTTGGTTCCCTGGACATAGGTGTTTGGGAAAAGGACAAGTCCATTACATAGAGGTTGTCTCAGATAAGGATTTAGACTTAGATGGTAATGAGGAGTTTCATGACGTAGAGGATTCTGAACCTGAGATCAAAGAGGAGACTAAAAAAGAGGGTTCATTAGCTGCACTTTCAGGAGCACCAAGATATCATCCTTTCAGGGTTCGTGGAGTGTTAGCAGGGCAGCAAATGACTATTTTGATTGATAGTGGGGCAACCCACAATTTTATTGATGAAGGGTTAGTAATGAAGAGAGGATTGAAGACTGAAGAATTTGAAGGGTTCAATGTGACTGTTGCAGATGGATTCACTATGTCATGCACTAGAGTGGTCAAACAATTGAGCATCACTATGGGAGACTACAAGGTTTGTGATGATTTTTATGTTGTTGGTATTGGTGAAACTGATGTTGTCTTGGGTGTTCAATGGTTGCATTCTATTGGAGGACACTATCAAAACTATCAAACTATGGAGTTCAAGTTTCAGTCAGAAGGCAAGGAGATTACACTCATAGGGATTTCAAATGGAGCTCCACGAGTGGTGACATCAAAGAAGATGGAGAGGACTTTCAGAAGAGGTCAAGTTGCTTGGGCAGCCACTTGCTTGATTCGACCTTCAAGCTCTCCAAATGGAAAAGGTAAATTTCATTTTGAAATTCAAGAAATTTTAGATAAGCATAGCATTGTTTTCAGTGATATACCCCTAGGATTACCTCTAGATAGAGGGTTTTAGCATGTTATAGAGTTGGAAAAAGATGCCAAACCTGTTATAACTACACCATATAGACATCCAAGGGGTTACAAGGAAGAGATAGAGAAGACTATCAGAGAGCTCTTAGATATGAGATTCATTAGACCAAGTTCTAGTCCTTTTGCATCATCTGTAGTTCTTGTGAAGAAGAAGGATGGCACTCTAAGGATGTGCATTGACTATAGAGCTTTGAATAAGAAAACCATTAAGAATAGATATCCCATACCAAGGATAGATGAACTTATTGATGAGTTGCATGGAGCTGTTTACTTTTCTAAGATTGATTTGAGATTGGGATATCACCAGATTCAGATGAGAGACAAAGATGTGGGAAAGATAGCTTTTCAGTGTCACTATGGGCATTTTGAGTTCTTGGTCATGCCCTTTGGCCTCACTAATGCACCGGCAACTTTACAATCATGCATGAACAAGGTATTTAGCAAGCAACTCAGGAAGTTTGTCTTGGCTTTCTTTGATGATATATTGATCTACAATAAAACTTGGAAGGAACACTTGGAACATTTAGATACAGTTTTGGATATTTTGGAGCAGCAATCTTTCTATGCTAAGTTGTCCAAATGTGAGTTTGGACTAACTGAAATTATTTACTTGGGATATGTCATAAGTTCTAAGGGTGTTCAAGTAGATCAACAGAAGATTCAAGAAATACTTGATTGGCCTCCACCTATAAATCTTACACAGTTGAAAGGATTTTTTGGGCTATGTTGCTATTATAGGAGGTTTGTAAAAGGTTTTCCTCAACTTGCTGTTCCATTAACAGATTTGACTAAGAAGGGAGCCTTTGCATGGTCTGAAGAAGCTCAAAAAACTTTTGACAAGTTTAAGGAGGTAATGAGTTCATGCCCTGTGCTTGCTATTCTTGATTTTTCATTGCCTTTTGTAGTTGAATGTGATGCTTCAGGTGAAGGTGCTGGGGCTGTCCTAAATCAAAGGGGACATCCAATTGCTTTTGAGAGTAGGAAGCTAAACAATCTAGAAAAAAGCATATCACATTTATGACAAGGAAATGTTGGCAATTATGCATGCACTAGAGAAGTTCAGACAATATCTTGTGTGTGGGAAGTTTGTTGTGAAAACTGATCATAATAGTTTGAAGTATTTCCTTGATTAAAAAGATTTGAATGATCACCAACAAAGGTGGGTAAGCAAGCTGTAGGCATATGATTTTGAAATAGAATATATGAAGGGTAAAAGAAATGTGGTAGCGGATGTACTTTCTAGGAAGCCAACTTTGTGTTCATTATCTTCTATTTCTACAGAGTGGAAAGATTCTATCATTGTTGAATATGTCAAAAATACTTTTGCATCTAATGTATTGGATGATTTAGTAGAAGATGATAAGTATATAGTGAATGATGGGCTGATTTATTACAAGAACTGAATTTTCCTTGTTCCTGAATCAAAAATCAAGGAAAAGATTTTAAGAGCTTTCCATGACACTCCCTTGGCTGGTCATCCAGGTTACTTCAAAACATATAGGCAAATCTGTGAGAGATTTTATTGGAAACATGTAAAAGAGGATGTCCACAAGCATATCAAAGAGTGTATGACTTGCCAAAGGAACAAAGCGGAACAAATTTTTCCTGCAGGTCTCCTACAACCACTTCCAATTCCTGAACAGAAATGGGAGAGAATTTCCATGGACTTTATCACAGGACTTCCCAAGGTACAAGGTAAGGATTGTATATATGTGGTGGTGGATAGATTAAAAAAGTATGCTTATTTCTTTCCCATCACTTCAGAGTTTAAGGCTTCTCAAGTAGCAGAGTTGTTTTTCAAAGAGATATTTAAGCTGCATGGTTTGCCAAAGAACATTGTTAGTGACAGAGATAGTAGGTTCCTTAATTCTTTTTGGAAGGAACTATTTCACTTGACAGGAATAGAGCTCACACCAAGCACAAGTTACCATCCACAAATAGATGGACAAACATAAATTCTTAACAAGTGGATAGAGGGGTATTTGAGGAATTATGTTTCAGATCAGCAAACTACTTGGGTCAAATGGTTGCACTTAAGAGAGTATTGTTACAATACATCACATCATATGTCAATTGGTATGCCTCCATTTTGAGTTCTTTATGGTTACGATCCACTTTCTTTTGCTGATTTGATATTTACAGATAGTAGAGTACCTGCAGCTAGTGATCTTATCAATCATAGTCAAGAGATCATAAGGTCACTAAAAGATAACTTGAGGCAAGCACATAACCAACAAAAGATATATGCAGATAGGAAGAGAACATAAAGATTTTTTGAGGTGGGAGACTTGGTATTTCTCATATTGTAGCCATATAAACAAAGCTCTTTGAAGAAGAGTGGGGCTGAAAAGCTTAAGCCTAAGTTATTTGGGCCTTACAGGATCATTAAGAAAATTGGTGAGCTAGCTTATGAGTTGGAGCTTCCTCCAAACAGCAGGATACATAATGTATTTCATGTTTCTTGTTTGAAGAAGGTCCTTAGATAGAAAATTGTGCCTTCATTTGATTTACCACCTTTGGATGATGAAGGGTAGTTGATTTTGATACCTGAAAAAATCTTAGAAACGAGGGATAAAAGATTGAGGAACAGGAGCATTTCAGAATATTTGATCAAATGGAAGAATTTGCCAGTGGAAGATGCAACATGGGAAGGACCAGAAATTCTTAACCATCTAAACTTGCATTGCTTGAGGACAAGCAATTTCTAGGAGGGAGGACTTGTCATGTCCCCTTTCTAAAATAATTAATTAATGGTCAATATTAACCCATCTTATTCTTCCATGGGTTAATTGGGCAAGCATAGGAAGAATAAATATTTAATATTTAATATTGTCCAACTAATATCTATTTCTAGAGGGCAATTAAATATTAAATTAAATATTTTGAGACTCAAAAAGGGGCATTGGGTTTGGTGAGGTGTCCATTTGCATGAAGATTTTGAAAATGTTGGTAAATCACAAGTGGTGGGGGATTTTATGACAATGTATGATAGCTTATGACAACTGTCATACCCCAAAATAGCAAGGAATCAAGGAAAAATGTGGGAACCTTGGATTTCCCTCTCTCCCACAAAATATTGATACAAAATATGTAATTTTGGTGATTTGGGGGCTATTGTTGATTTGATATTTTTCTCTCAAACTTGTAGATTTGCAGATTGTAGCTTTAATGGACGAAAACCCATTGGAGTAAAGAGGCTTGTGGAAGAAAACCCATGAGTTTTAGGTGGCCAGAGGTCACAAACCCTTTGATCACAAAGAGTAGCTTCATCCAGAGGTTGCACAGAGCTTCAAGAATTAAGTAGTTTCTGACAGTTTTCAGCAGTGTCCATTGTTTGTGTGTGCAGGTCTTCTTGTGTTGCCGTGGTAGTTCCAGAAGTACTGGGAAGAGTTTCTATTGTTATTTCCTTTGGGTTTTTGTGTAGTAGCTATAGATTTCCATTTTCTAATGTTAGAGATTAGTATTGGAAGTTGTGGGTAGTGTTGTGTTGATTTCAATTTTGTGGGTCAGAATACCCAATGTGTAATTCAGCTTGTTGTAAAGATTTGGTTGTGTAGTTTGCTGCTGAGTGCTATAGGTGTTTTCTGCTATTACTTTAATGGTATCAGATCATATTTCATGTACTCTCCATTTGAAAAATCAAACAATATCAGTTTTGGGTGTTTTTGGTGTATTTTGATGATTGATGGTGTTGACAGTTTTTATGGGTTTGATCATATTTGCTCTAGGTTTGAGATTTTGGTTGTTGTTTATGATATGGCTGTTATGACAGTCCAAAATGATGTAAAATCCATTTAATATCAGTTAAAATCAGTTCCATTAATTTCTAGGCAAGTTTGTGTTAGTTTGGTGTTGTTCAGTGCATGAATAGCTTGCTAGTCTTGGTGAAATTATTGTATGTTTTTGGTGGTGTTAAATAAATTCATTTGCAAATCTGATTTAAAGTTAAAATCTCAGTTTGGATCATTATAGAAAACCTCAAGAGAGGCAAGGACCTATGGGAGGGTGCTACACATGTGGCGGACATCATTATGCCAACCAATGTCCTAACAAGACACAGGGAGCACAACCAAGGGGAAGCCCTCTACCCTCTCAACAAGTGGAGTTCTAGCAACACATTCATGCAACCTTGGACAATAGACAAGTTGAATACCAAATAACTCCCATTGAAACAACAGGTATTTTATCTGGTCTTCTGATTTCAGTTTTGATTGACACTAGCGCTACAGAATGTTTTGTTTCTCCTAAAATTGTAAGTAAAATTCCTAGAAATGCTGGATTCATGGCAAACACATGGTCTGTAGAATATGCAAACCAAACCAAGGCTCAGATAGAGCAATGCCTATTTGAGGCTAGGGTTGAACTTCCAAGTTTCTCCATGGAAGTAAATCTTTATGTAGACCCACTAGGCTCGTATGATGTTATCCCAGGGATAAATTGGCTATGGAGACACCGAGCCAAAGTGGATTGTTATGCCAAAACAATAGAGTATCTTGCTGATTTAGGAAACAAAGTCTTTCTTCAAGGGAACCCTAGGGAAGTCAAAATAAGACAAATATCTGCTCTACAAATGAAAAGAGCTCAAAGAAAAGGATGCCAACTTTTTTCTATCAAAATGGAAAAACTAAATGAGATTGTGGAAACCAATTTCCAAGATTATTTAATGTTTTATGAATTTCAGAAACTCAATGAAGTTGGGAAGGAGTCCATAGATCTGGGAAGATTAGATATGGACATGTATCCCTTCCTTAGAGATTTTGAGGATGTATTTCTGGATGAGCTACTGGGATTACCTCCTAAAAGAGCCTTTGAGTTCTCCATTGATATAATTCCAGGGTCGAAACCCATTTCTAAAGCCCCCTATAGAATGACCACTACAAAACTAATCGAGCTAAAAGCTCAATTATAGGAATTGTTGGATAAAGGGTTGATTAGACCCAACGCGTCACCCTTGGGAGCACCAGTCATATTTGTTAAAAAGAAAGATGGCACTTTGTGGTTATGCATCAATTACTGCATGTTGAATAAAGCAACAATTAAGAATAAATACTCATTACCTTGCATCGATGATCTTTTCGATCAAATGAATTGTGCAACCGTGTTTTCAAAGATTGATCTTTGGTCTAGATATCATCAATTGAGGTTAAAGGATGAGTACATCTATATGATAGCCTTCAGAACAAGGTATGGGTATTATGAGTTAACTGTCCTACCTTTTGGATTAACTAATGCACTAGCAACATTTATGAATCTAATGAACAGTGTGTTCAGGGACTATCTGGACAAGTTTGTCCTAGTGTTTCTTGATGACATTCTAATCTATTCTAAGAATGAGGAGGAACATTTGCATCATTTAAGAATTGTTCTTCAGAGGTTGAGAGAGAATAAATTGTATGGAAAGCTCTCTAAGTGTACTTTCTTTCAGAAGGAAGTGTAATATTTGGGCCACATAATTTTAGCTTAGGGAATAGCTATGGACCTAGATAAGATTAAGGCTATTCTAGAGTTGCCAATGCTAAGAATGTTCATGAGGTCTGAAGCTTCATGGGCCTTGCAAGTTATTACAGGAAGTTTGTGCAAAACTTTTCAAAAATTGCATACCATATAACTTCCTTGTAGAGAAAAGGCAAGAGATTTGAGTGGTTAGAAAAGTCCCAGGAGGCCTTTGACTTACTGAAGGAAAAATTGACTTCAACACAAATTTTGAAAGTGCTTGACCCAAAATGTCAATTTGTAGTCATTATCTATGCCTTAGGAGAAGGCTTAGGTGGTGTACTAGTCTAGGATTGACAAGTTATTGTGTATGAATCATGTAAACTAAAAATTTATGAACAAAACTATGCCCCACATGATTTGGAACTGGCAGCAGTCATTCATGCATTACAAATGTGGAGACATTACTTTCTCAAAAAAGCTTTTGAGTTAAAAATAGATCATCAGGGACTCAAATATCTGTTCACTCAACCACATCTTAATGCTCGGAAAAGAAGATGGCTGGAATTCATCTCAGATTATGATTTCAAGATTAAATATATTCAAGGAAAAGAAAACTGATTGGCAGATGCTTTGAGTAGGAGAAGACACATCTCCTCAATGATCTCCATACATTCTGACTTTAGAAATCAGGTTCTACAGAAATCTAAGGGAGATGAGTTTTACGAGCAGGTAAAACAAGCCCTTGAGGAAAACCCCCAGAATCTAAGATATGAAGGATATAACTTTGAACCGGATGGGTTATTAAGGTTTAAAGGAAGGATGTATGTACCTAACCTTGTAGAGTTAAGGAATATGGTATGGAAAGAGGTTCATTCTGCACCATATTTTGGACATCTTGGAGTAACAAAGTTACTTGCCGATGTGAAACCCCTATATTTCAAGAAAGGAATAAAGAGGGATGCTACAAATTTTGTAGCTAAGTGTATAGAATGCTAGAGGGTGACTTCGAAACACTATCACCCAGCAGGACTCTTATGCCCTCATGAAATTCCTAAGTGGAAATGGCAAATTATAAGCATGGACTTTGTGCAAGAGCTTCCTATGTCACGGAAAAGAAACAATACTATCTTGGTTGTGGTGGATAGACTCACCAAAGTTGCTTATTTTATACCTAGGAACTTGATGGATGGGGCACCTGTCATAGCCCAAAAATTTGTTCAAGAGATTTTTAGACTGCATGGCATTCCTAAGAAGATTATCTCAGATAGGGATGCATAAATTACATCGAGGTTTTGGAAAACCTTGTTCTCCTCACTTGGAACCTAGTTGAACATAAGCTCTGCTTATCATCCTAAAATGGATGGCCAAACTGAGAGGGTAAACCAAGTGCTGGAGGATTTGTTGAGAATGTATTACATGGATCATCAATACAAATGGGAGGATTATCTTCCTTTGGTGGAATTTGCCTATAATAATTCCTATCACTCTACTATTAAGATGGCTCCATTTGAGGCATTATATGGACGAAAGTGCAGAACCCCTATAAGTTGGGACAAGCTAGAAGATAGGGTTATCCTTGGTCTAGAAATGTTGTCAGAGATGGAAGATTTCCATTAAATTTGGAAAGATGTCCAAACTAGCACCTAGATACATGGGTCCCTTCAAAGTTCTTGAATAAGTCAACCCAGTAGCATGCAAAATTGCTCCACCGCCAGCTCTTTCCATGATGCATAATGTGTTTCATGTTTCTTATTTGAAAAAGTTTAACATTATAGATAATCAAATTCCTATGCTTGATTGGAATGCTATATAGGTGAAAGACCCAAGAGTGGTGGTGATTGAGCACATCAAGGTGCTTGAAACACGTAAGCTATGCTTACATAACAAAGAGATAACATAGTGCAAGGTCCAGTGGGACCAATATGTAGAGGAAAATGCCACCTGGGAAAATTATGATGATTCCTATGCAAGATTTCCTCATCTTTTCTGAAAAATATTTTATTATATTCTCATAACATTTCTTTTATTATGTTGATTGATTATGAAGATATTAATTCATTAGGGACAATTTCATTCTTATGGAGGGAGATATGTTACATCCCCAACTTGTGATTTAGCTTAATCTTACTTTTGCATGGTAATCAGGATGATTAACTAGAGCTGAATGATTAGATGTTTGTGGAAAATATCAGATTAATCATTGTTTATGAGGAAACTAAATAATGCTAATTAGATATGAGATTTGAAGTTAAAATGATTATTTAATTATTATGATTTATCAATCATATGATGATACACTAATCATTATTTTCTAGTGGTGAGTTTGATTAGAAAAGTAATCATCCTTTGAAGATGGAAGGAGGGTATCATCCTGAAGGAAGAGGTAGATGTCAGGAAAAGGGGATAAACAACCATCTAAGTATCAAACATTGTCCTTTGAATCCTTGCTATAGGGTGAGTTATGTCTCCTGTGTTAATCATTTATTTTCTCTTATCAATGGGTCATATGGACTCTTCTCGACATCTTTAATGTCGATTCATCGAAATGTCGATGTTCACAAGAATGTCTTTTCGAGTCGTTGTCGATTCCAGCAAATTTGTTGAGAACTCATTTGTTCCATGTTTGTTATCTTTCATTATGTATTGTGACTATTTTATTTGATTACTTATGTCTTTCGATGAATGATGCTTTCCAGGGGAGCAGTGCTTGACCCCATAGTCGCATCATAAGTATGCATCCTTATCTAATAGTGTTGATATTATTAACACTTAGATATATATATCCTTAACCCTTATATAAGAAGTGTAAGTATATTTATACATATGATTTATTTGGTTTAAACTTTTTAAGAGGCCAAATATGATTAATAATTATATTATCCTTTTATTCAAATGTTGTTTTTAAGTTGATAGGGGCACTCGGCCAATCACCACCCATGAGGAGAGGGAAGGAGGGTAGTGGCTGAGCATACCCTATTTCCATGCCATTATCCTTGCCAACCTTCATTGAGTGAATAGGTGGCGAACTACAAGTTCAACCAAAAACTATTTTTGAAGTTGCATGCATGTAAAAAGAATTGGTTATTACTGATTGGGAAGGAAGAGACTTGGCTCTTGTTTTTTTAGAAAAAGCATTATTATGTGTTATGTTTTTTGGTCCTGTAGAATACGACTCTCGAACAAGATACAAAGAGAAGTATACACAGGAATATTGTTATTGTAATGAGAGCTAGGTGGAGTCAAGCTTGGAAATCATTTGTGCTTAGATCCAACTACACCTTTGAACAAGCTTAGTCTCAAGTATGAGCTATAGATCAACATGTTATACTCGATAGCCATATATAATAATGTGAGATTTCTATTGTTCATATGAGAGCATCGACGGTGTGTTGTGTGGTTACACAGCATGCCCCATTTGACTTGATAAAACAAGGACCCAACTTTTTGCTTGGTTTGGCTTGTGTCTTTTCTACTTGTGGCAGTTTGGTAAAAGTAAGTCATGCAGGTGATCCTGCATAAAAGAGGGAGCTGGGTAAGTCATCATGATGAGGTCAATTTATCAAAGTTAATATTTCATATCAGTAACCTCATGGTTGGAAAGAGTACAAAATTTCATGCAGGTTTGCCTTTTGGATCACCCTGATATTCCCTAGGGAACAAGAGTTATGGTGAGTCAAAGTCTTGGTCAAACCTGATATTTCAAGGGGGGGTCATATTTCTCAATATCAGTCATCTTATGAAAGATCACCCTGATCCAATTTTATCACCTGATAAATCACTTGGTCCAAGGATCCAGATGTCAATTTTGTGTGATAGTGACATTTACCCGTCAAACATCGTCATATATTTTGCTGGGGTCATATTCCAAATATCACCTGATATTCCAAATATCACCCTATCCTTCGAATATCACCCTCTCACAAAATATCACCCTGACCCAATATCTTGATGACGTCATCCAATCTTGATAAACGAAGAAAATTAACATGACGATGACATCATCATCCTTTTTACTTCGCGGAGGTATATTTTCCAAACATGACCTTCCTACATAACATGACGATGACATCATAGTGCTACAACAATGAACCAAGTCATTATCATGATGACGTCATCCTGATATTCTAAAAAGGAGGTCACTTTAGTATAGAGGGTCATCATTTTAAAACATCACCCGACATTTTCAAGATCACTTGATCTTTTCGACATAAGGTTTTCACGCACAAAGGCGGATGATCATATTGCACATAGGGGGTCATATTCACAATATCACCTGATCTTCTGAGATCACCCCTTTATCTTGCCGCGCAACATTAAATGCCATAAATGCAGCAGGTGGATTCCCACCGATTGCGAACACGATCTAAACACCTAGCAATGTCTGTAGATTTATCACAAAAAATCAATGGTTTTAATCAATCTATCTGGATTTGCCCTAATTTGCCTAATTATGAGGTTAAAAATGAATTTATAGAGTCATTTTACACTTACCTTGTGATAAAACAAGTTTTACAAAGTGCTGAGCATTCAAACCCTCATACGATCTACCTACGTACGCACACGACTTGCAGTAGAACAGGACATGTGACCATCACTGGTATCTGAATATATTCCATATAATCATCAGCATAATCAAGGAGATAAGCATTGTCAAGTAAGTAATTAAAACCCTCCTCTTGTTGTTTCCGCATGTCCAGGTAGTATTCTTTTCACTGGTTTGAAGCTTTATGTTATGCATGTTATGATGAAGGGATGATTGATGAATATAATGTGCATCATGCCATGAAGATATAATGTTGTATGCATGCATATCAAGTATTGTATGGTAAGACTGGTCCCATTTATTGTAGGAAACCATGGCAGACAAGAGGTTGAGCAAGTCCGAGTTTGAATTTCTTAAACCTATGTTTGCTCAACCTGAGGCTGTATGGTTCAAATATGGCATCATCGCAGATACACACCAAGGAAACATAGATTTGGCAGCATGGTCAGCCAAGATGAGTGATGAAAATAATAATAGTACCTTGTTGGACACAGTTTTTGTGTTTGGAATGTGGAATACAGCTGGATTCCCTTACTCTATGGAGGATCCAAAATTGATTATTGAATGTGCAAGAAATTACAACCCGCAGACCAGGAAAGTAGAAAAACATGGTCGGGTTTATGCAGATCTGTCTATTAAGGGGATTACAACCACTTTCAGTTTGCCATTAGGAAAGAAGGTTGTCAGCATGGATATGAAGAAACTGGAAGTGGAATATATAAACAACAAGAAGGCTTCCAAGAAGAGAATGTATCAATGGAGAGCAAAAAATAGTCCTTATACTGCATCGGCCAAACTACCAGTGCACATGATCAAGTTTGACTTTGATGATGAATACCAATATATGATAGCCTTACTCAGCAGAGTGATAGGCCAACCTGATGCTGGAAGTTTTAAAGATTGGATGTATGAGGTTATCCTGATGTGTCTATATACAAACAGCAAGCCACTGTGGGCTAAAATGATAAGTGATGCCCTAAATGAGTAGCTCATGAGCCTAGGAGGCCTGGAGTGTTCGTTTCATATGACTTCATATGTGGTATACTCATGTGCTTACAAGGGTACATTTAATGCACTTACAACAATAGAAAAGATTGGTGGCAGTACCAATGATGCACACATATGGGATCATTATCCCCAACTGGAAAGACAAAATTATCTTCAAGATTACAAACTAGTTAATGATGCATTTTCTATGCATCTAGTAAGGACAATGGAAGAAGATAGAACTAAAAGACTGAGCATGGAGGCTTAGGAAGTCATATACAGGCATGGTGGCTGGTTTATACAATATACCACATTCTTTTATATCAGAATAGAGGGTTTTGCAGGTCAGCCCCTCATGCTCCCAAGATATCCCACCGATGCAGTTGTTTTGATAGAGTTTATGAGGCAAATCTCCACAATATTGGATACTTACAAAGAAAATAGTAAGATTCCACCAGTATTGTTTCTAGTTACAATGGCCTGGTACATATGCCAAGATACTGAAAACATTAAGAAGGCCATAGCTGGGCTAGACATGATGAAATTAAAAACATTCCCACTGGCAAGATCATATGACCCATACGAGAGGATGCAGAAGATCATGGGAAAGCCCATCCATCATAAGCAATTGGAGGATTTCTGGATAGATTATGAGGATGAAGCTGAGGCTAGAAGGAGAAAATATCAAAGGCTAACTCTCAATCACATTAGAACATTTGACTGTATTCCAATGCCTGTGCAATTAAAGAAGGATGATGGCAAAATAATAGCAGATGAATATGAAGAAAAGAAGATATATAATGACACAATCTCAATGCCTGACCTCACACAGCTTGAGGATATCTCCTTAGACCAATTTATAGGCAGGATGCTACAGTTAACCCAGTCTTGGGTTAATAAACAAGCAAATGCATTGAAGAAGAAGGGTGTAGCCCTTACAGTTGAGAACAAGAAGAAGAGGCAGGATATTCCTTATGATGAATCTGATGACTTTTTGATTGAAAAGAGGAAATCAAAGGGAGAAAGATTGCCGCCTCAAGAACAAAGAAAGAGACCCCCCAGAGGTAAGAAAATTGATAGTGAACGTAAAGAGGTAATAATTGAAAGAATAATCATAACAGCTGGAGATGCATCTACATCAGGACAGGTGTTAGCCTCATCAGCACCACCTCCTGTGGATAAAAAAAGGCTAAAAGGATCCAAAGGCCAGCTGTGGAAGTTACTGAAACATATGAGGAGGGTCAAGTCTCACAAAAGAAAATGGAAGAGGATGTTCCTCTTGATGAAGAGCCTAAAGAGGAGGACCCTATGCCCCTCATTAGAAAAAGAAAAGCACCTCAGGTGATGACGTCCACACCTAAGAAACCAAGAACATCCATGAGAGGTGAAATAAAGCATGACCCCATAGTATTGAGGGGAGCTGGTGGTGAAGTATTCAAAAAGGAATTGCAACATAATGTACCACTTCCCACCATTGTTTAGTTCAAGACTAAACAAGCTGAAGAACAAATGAAAGAAGCCTCTAGGCCAGTTCAAAGTGGTCTTGTCTCACTGGAGGAGACAGTTGACTTATCTGATGATGAGGTAGTAAAGGATGTAGCCTCTCAACAAATGGAAACCCTTGCTGCTAACACCCGCATAACTCCATAGGGAACCCCATTAGTGCAAGTGGTTGTGGTAGAAGAAGTGAAGCAAGTGGAATAGGAAAAGAAAAAGAGCCGAGAAAGGGTAGCCCAAGAAATGGGGCTTGATAAATTGGTTGATCAGGTAACCAGCCCTGCAGTGATTGATCTAACATATAGAAAGGATGCAAGTCCTGAACATCAAGCAGGCACCCTTGATAAAGAAGAAAATATTGAGAAAGTGAAACTGACAGAAGTGGAAGGCCACACTTTGGATGCGGGCCAACAACAACAAGACATATCTGATGAGCCCAAAATAGTTGAAGTTCAAGAAAAGGGTAGGAATGACAAGGCTACATCAAGCGAAGATGCCTTTAAGGTTCAAGAAACCTTAGGTGAGAAAGACACATCAGGTCATGATGACCAAAAGACTCAAAAGGTAGATACTACAGGTGCGGATCATCATGTGATGCAAGATCAAGTAGATGCACCTAAGACAAATACAATGACATCCACAGATATAAATGCACCTCAAGATGAGGAAATTCCCAAAGTGGATGAGATACAGAAGGAGGCAATGCAGGATCATCATGTGGATGCATCACAAGATCCTCCTCCTCAAGAAAAGACTCCAAAAAAAGAGGTTCCTCAATAGGAGGAAGTACCCCAGGATCACCCTCATGAAGAGCATCATGAGGAAGAAATAAAAAAGTCACCATCTCCATGGAAAATAGATGTAGTTATTGGAGATCAGGGTGATCATCATGATGATGATAGGCGCCAAGGATCCAGAGACCAAATTCCTTAGTGGCTTGAGAAAGAAATAGGCACATAGTCAGGTTTGGAGATATAAGAATTTGATGTGTCAATACTATTTTTAGAAGCCATTATGAAGCCAAAGAGGAAGGCCAGGTTAACCTCGGCCATAAGAAGAGATCCTGCTACAGGTAGAAGGACTGCTCAGGTAGCACTCCCCACGGTTGAAAAGGAGAAAAGCAAGATCACTCTAGAGGAATTCTAGTTTAGCATAGTTGATTTGGGATTTGACAATGAGGATCAAGAAGGCCAAGAGGGAAAGGATATAATTGATTCTTTAACCCAAAGGGTAAAGAAGGAAAAAGAGAAAAATAAGCAGCATAAAGAGCACATTGCTCAACTGCATGCATATATAAAAGGGTTAATTAACCTTGATGATACTTCAAGTACAAAATCTATCCCATTGACTGCAATTTCTCAGGAAGAGGTCAATAAGTTGTACCTTATGAAGCACGAATCAGTAACAATGAGAAAGTGGATGTTATCCACACTTAGTGGAGCTGAAGAAGTAGTGAAAGCCTCTCTATAGAGATGGAATTCTTTAAGCATCTCTAGAACGAAGGTTGATAACTTGCAAATGGAGGCCAGAAGAAGGTCATTCTAGCTAGAGAAAGCCTTGAGTGCTTTGGGTGAAATAAAGAGGATTAATCCTCAAGTTCTAATAAACAAATAGGTGCTGGACAATAATGCAACCATGCTAATAGATATATGGTATAAAGATATCAGATTTGAATGTGATGCGTTGAAGAGATGCAACAACAAATTAAGAGACATCAGCATGAAGTTGCATGACATGCTGTCATTTGAAGCAGAGATCCTAGAGGCCCTAGAGGGGAAAGTAGAAAGTAAAATTGAAAATCAAGATGCAGATTTTGTAGTAAAGGCTCTGCATAATACCTTTCAGCTGATAACTGATGATCCTCTTAACCACCTGACATAAGAAACCATGGACAAGATCATGAGGATCAAGGTCAGGGTGGAAAACTATAACGAAACATCCAACAGCAGGAGGAGCAAATTGGAGACTCTTCGAGAAAAATATCAGGGCCACAAGCATGCCATTGCCAAAGCAAAAATTTAGGATGGCGGAGAAGTTGAACGAGTGCTGGGAGCATATGAAAATGTCAGGATAATCATGCAAGCCCATATGCAGAGCGACGTTCATTAGGATTATGAAGATACGGGAAGTGATGATCCTGATGCTCCTGATGATGAGAATGAAGAGTAGATGAAGATGCAATACCAAGGAAGGCATAAGCATCCGATACTTAGAGAAAGTAAGTAATTCAGATGGTTGCCAGCTGGCAACCTGTGCCATGTGAGTAGTTGACAAAGTCAAAGGTGAATGTACACTGTAGATCTTAATAGATAAATCATGATCATAGATCATTTGTAACCACTCCCTCTCCTTGTTCTATAAAAGGTGCAGGGATGCTTTATTTTGAACATTCAAAGCTTAATTGAAATTTGTTCGCTGAAACATCAGGGCTCATTTCAAAGTTGTTGTATATGTAAATGTTTTTGCATACTTAATTAAAGAGAAGACTATATTGATTACAAATCATCGTAAATTCTGAGTAATCTGTGTCTGAATTCTTTATATATGCTTTGATTACGTCCCTTGGAGTGCTCATCAGTTTGCATGTATTGTCTTCATTCACCATCCTCTGAAGTTAGCATCAACTATATCTAGTTGTGGAACATCCTGGTGAACACATGGTTTGATTTCTTCTCCTAATGACAGTATCAAGTGTGTATGTGGCTCAATAGCTGAAGATTCATCATAATTAGAAGTATTATTTTACATTTCTTTGAATTTCAGAGCAATTCACCATCACAATTGCAAATAATTGACAATCATAAGAAAATATACATGAAATATGTAGACATCTCGTAGATAAATGGAAATCCATAGCATATTTGAAGTTAAAGCATATACAATTGATAAATATCATGCAAAGATTTGAGTATAGACACATCATTTGGAGAAATATACTGTGTAAAATGACTTTTCTATAAAGCATCTTTCCAGGATACTGAAGACAATAATCAATTCATGTAAGGCCCCAAAATGGAAACAATAACACACATCAACCACTGAGTAACGTCAGTTGATTAAGAACTAATCCACAGAGACTTGAGATCATGAATTCTTTGAATTCATCTTGTCTTTCAAGATGAGTAAAGGTTGATGTATAACTTTTATTCTATGTTTGTTTATGACTAACATGATGATCAACATAAATTGGTGCTAGAAGGAGGGTCAACAGGTAAAGACACCTTTGCTTCAGTCATTATTCATTTTATGCAGACTCCTCACTCATAACACAACATAAATGAGGGCCGAAGCTAGAAGATCATCATCAGTAAGTCAGACTTGTTGATGCAAACCGTGAGGTAACACTAAAATACCTCGAGCATTCAAATAATATGCAAGGATTTGCCGTTTTATGCTTGTACATGCTAAACCTGTGTGAATTTTTCAAACTTGATCATAAATATTGCAAGCTTTAAGGTAAATCCTCATAAATTTGCAAAGATCAACCAATTTTAGGTAAATATGTCAAAGCTTTGAGGTAATCCACCTTTAAAACCTGATATCTGGTTACAAGTGTCACCAGACCTAAGTATCGCCTCATATTTGCATTGTTTGTGCAAATATCCTGTAAATATCCAGTCAAAATAACTTTTTGACCATAAATATAGCCTTTGCTGGTAAATTCCAACTGATCTTTAAAGTCAACTAGTGGATTTTCCTTAAAATTAAGAAATCCTGGCTCACAGGATAAATACCAGGTCACGATCCACTGGACCTTCTAAAGAACTACCTGTCAGAGGATTTAGACCTCAAACTATTGATATTCATCATACTCCTGGTTCTATTGCATCAAGAGCATCACCAGAACAACCTCATGTGACTCCTATTGGTTTGCAAACACCTACAAGATCACCAATTACACCTCTAGTGCAACCTCAGTCAGTCATACCTCAAGGTCAACCTCCACCGGTTGCAATGTCATTCTTTACAGTAGAGTCACCCTTAGCTTTTAATGCATATCATGAGTTGCCAAATAATCCAGAGAAAATTTGTCCAAAATATCATCCATATCAAGATGTAGATGATCATATCAGAACTTTCAAAGAATCCTGTTGTAGAGCCAGAATAGAACATCAGGACGTTGTATGCAGATTATTTCCTTTTTCCTTAGGGGAGGAAGCCTATAATTGGTATATTAGTCTAGGTCAGGGTTTTGTCAGATCATGGGCTATCCTAGAGAAATCTTTTACTGATAGGTTCAAGGTACCAATTGATCCTTCAATGAACTATCACCTATTTGCCATAATTAAATGGTTTGAAGGAGAACCTATAGCCAATTTCAATGGTAGGTTCCAGAAAATGTTATCCAAGGTAGTTGCACCATATGTTGTAGCAGATGAAGCTGCTAGAAGCATTTATTATTCAGCCTTGGATCCTTTAACATCCATGTTCATCAGGAGAGCACATCCTAAAATCACAACTTTAACAGGAGCTTTCCAAGAGGCTATTAAAGTCAACCAGCAGCTAGTTCCTGCACCTACACCAAACATAGCATTCCCCACACTTCCTGGTTATCTGGGATATCTTGTCCAACCATAGCATAATAGAGCCATGATGCCTCTAGCTGTGATGCTAGCACCTTTGCAGATACCTCCATTGAGTATTATGCCGCCTCCAAATGGAAATGGCCATATGCTGCAATATCCTGGGCAAATACAGGCACCTCAGGTTGTAGACCAGAACCAAAATAACAATGGATCCTCATTCTTCGAGCCTTTAACAAAAAATGTAGTGGCTAAGGCTCAAGAAGAAAAAGAAGAGAGTAAAGAAATATCAACTCAGCTAAGGAAGTTAACAACTGAGATTACTCACTTGAGGAGTCAAAACTTCTACTCCCAGCCTAACCAGAACAGAGGTTATGCAAATGACAGACCAAGTTATCCTGATAGGGGGTATAACAAAAATTATAACAACAATAATGGCAATAATAATCCTTAAAGATAGCCTAGAGTGTGGAACACTAGGCCAAACAATGGTTCTCTGCCATCACCCTTAGACAATCAGCCTCCTGGTGAGCCCAAATAGACTACTAGAGTCAATCTTGCAGAAGCAACCCACACTAATTGGTGCAGAATTCACAACACCAATGCACATGCAGAGTTAGACTATCCTCAATTTAGAATTGCTGCTAGCATTTTCCAGACTAAAGTGTCTAATACTTCAGGAAATCAGCCTCAGATAGAAGGAAATGATCTTGTTCCATGTGGATATGACACTACCCTAGTGCTGGAAAGTTGCACTCATCATCCTTATTAGCAGACAATGCCTGCTCATCAAGATTATACCCTAGCATGTGAGGAATCAGCCATGGCTTTTGAGTCAAATTATGTTTTTCCCTTTGAGGATGAGAATGAACCCTCAACTAAACATGAGGAGGTGCATGCATACCAACAGCAATATCCAGGTAAGCATAACTACAACCTGAGAAATAATGCCAATAGACCTACTGGTCGATTGACCTCTTCCTTACCTCTAAATAATTTTAACACACCTCCTGATCCTAAGGCAAGTAATAACTCTAGATTCCCCAAGGTCAATGCTCAGTACTTTTCATCACCAAACATAGCATCAAAGGCTGTAAGCTTACCTAATGAATTTGACAAATTAGTCACATATCTGGCTGATGAAATGAAGAAAATTAAAATCATCCTGTCCTTGTCAGAGTTGCTCAAAACTCCTACCATTAAGAAAGCATTTATGAAATCACTAGATGATCCTGCTCCGAAAGAGGATAATCATCCCTCAGGTCAGTCGAGTGGTAAAGATCATGCTACTAGAGACAATAATGTTAAACATAAGGTGCCAGCTACTTTTCAAGCTGTAGAGACGTCCCACATGACCTTATATAGAGATAAAAGTGAGTCACCTCCGTTCCTCCTCACAATAAGAATGTTCAGTAAAAACCTGCACAATTGTTTGGCAGATTCAGGAGCATCTAGCAATGTGATGCCTCTATCTATATGCAATGCTTTAGGACTGCATCCTACTAAATCTTTGAAGAAAGTCACACAACTGGATAAAAAAGAAGTAAGTGTTGTGGGAGAGCTGACTCACATCCACATGCAGCTCGCATCTGATCCCAGGATCTAATATTATATCAACATTCAGGTAGTTGACATACCTGATACATATGGAATGTTGCTTAGTAGGGACTAGTTTAAAACCCTAAACAGATACATGTCCACAGATTTTAGTCACATGTGGTTACCATGGAAGGGGATACCAAACCAGATAAGAATAGACGCTGAACCAAGAATGAAGCACATGATCATTGAGTATAACAAAACAAATGAGATCATGTATGTAGATGTGGAACCTGGAGTTTACTCCATAAGACCTCAGACTGTCAGGATAGAGGAGATTCTGATGTATGACGTGCATCATCATGATGATGATCCTTAGGATGATAAAAACATTGTAGGATTTGATAGTAACTTTGAGAATGAGGATGAAGTAGATCATTTCAAAAATTTTGAAATGCACTTAGCTAACTAGGTGAAATGATGTAGAAGATTAAATATGCCTATTAATGATATTCTAATGGATGGTTGGTGCAGGTTGCATAATGAGCCACATTCCGAGAAGACTTGTGAAGTATGCATATATATGATGGAGCTAGAACAAGCATGCAGTGATGCATTAGCATCATCATCATCATCATCAGAGGTAAGTTCATCAGATAATGATAATGATAGTGACGCTGATTGCTGCTTATTTCCTATAGGAACAAAAGGTACATGTCAAGATGAAGATCATGTTCAGACAATAGAAGAGATGTTGGCATGCAACCAGAGTAATGTTAAGAAAAAGAAGAAAATCACCCTAGGGAGTGATTGCTTAGTTGAATCAAATTATGAGCTATCTGATGAAGACAAAGGCAACAATCTGTCTAAGTTTGAAGAGTTTCTATCAAAAGAGATCCAGAAAATGACACAGTAGTAGAGACCTCCACAAGATGTCTTGATGGAAGGCTGGTGTAGGTTACATGAGGTACCTCACTCAGAAACTGATTGCTCACTATGTCTACATATTTTGAAGAGACATACATTGCTGAAATACCTAAGTTAAATAGGATATCAGCTGGTGCAGCTGCCAGAGCTACAAAGAAGAGAGAAGGCTCAAATAAGCCTTTAATTGAAGACAAACTGTGGATCCTTAGATTTGATAGATCCAAATCCAAACAAGGAGCTGGAGTAGGGATAAATCTCATTGATCCATCAGGAAAGTCCTACTTGGTAGCATATAGACTATAGTTTGCCTGCACTAACAATGTGACAGAGTATGAGGCTCTGATTCATGGGATACTATTTACCCTCAAGAAGAAAGTAAAAATTCTGTATGTCTACGGAGACTTAGAATTAGTAGTAAGACAGGTGAGAGGAATCTACTCTTGCAATTATAAAAATCTGTCTAATTACAGACACTGGGTGTGGGACCTGCTTGAAGACTTTGACGCATTTAATATCACCCACGTACCCAGAGAATAGAACCATAGGGAAGATGCTTTGGCATAGGCTGCCAGTACATTGGAGCCGTTGTCTATTTCTGGTCTAAAAAGATTTTTAGTAGAGTTGGTATCAGTACCTTCTATGCCTGACAATGTGACCAACCTCCAAGTATTCGACAATGATTAGCATATCCTAGATTTCATCTCCAACAGGGATATATTTGATGCTCAGATCATAGATGAGAACATTGTAGAAGATCATGTATGGGAAAAGGAAGAAATCTTAGAGTTGTCCAACAATAAGATCCCAAAAGGAATGATAGAGCTAGAGAGAGCCTTTAATTTGGACAATATGTTGAAACAAAAGGATCTTCTAAAAGCTGATGGAGGATAATATTCAAAAGTTAATATTGGCCAGAATGATGAAAAGAAAGATGTCCTGATAGGAAAGGTTTGCACAGAAGAAGAATTAGAAGGAATCATCCAGGCTCTCAAAGGTTACATACATGTTATCACTTGGACCTATGATGAGCTAATGACATATGACACATCAGTCATTACTCACACCATACCCCTCAAACTAGATGCCAAGCCTTTCACACAAAAGCAAAGGCCTATCAATGCTTTGCTAAAGCCAATTATTTTTGAGGAGGTAAAGAAACTATTAAATGCCAGGATTATATTTCCTATGAGACACTCCACCTGGGTAGCAAATCTGGTCCCAGTGAGAAAGAAAAATGGAGACATCAGACTATGTGTAGACTTCAGGAACTTGAACAAAGCATCTGAGAAGGATAATTATCATTTACCTTCCCTAGATGAGGTCCTACAGATTGTGAATGGAGCTAAAATGATGTCATTTCTGGATAGTTTTTCAGGCTATAACCAGGTAATGGTTGACAAGATAGACAGACTGAAAACTGCCTTCACCACAAAGTTGGGGATATTTGCCTACAGGCGCATGCCATTTGGGCTGATAAATGCTAGAGCAACATTCCAGCGAGCAATGGACATAGCCTTCAGAGGCTTAATAGGAAAATGTATAGTCATATACATGGATGACTTAACAGTATTCTCTAAAGAGAGATGCAACCATGTAGAAGATCTCAGAAATGTGATGAAAAAATGTGAAGAATATGGGATATCCTTGAACCCCAAGAAATGCATATTTGGGGTGACAACAGGAAAATTACTAGGCCACCTGATGACTGAAGATGGGATTATCATTGATCCTGATAGGGTGGAGTCCATTATGAAAATACAGCTTCCTAGAAGCAAAAAGGAACTCAAGTCATACTTCGGTAAGATCAATTTTGTTAGAAAGTTTATCACTGGCTTTGCTGAAATTGTTAGACCTTTAAATGCCATGCTCAAGAAGGATGCAAAGATTGAGTGGACACTAGAGGCTAGAGCAACTTTTGATGACATCAAAAAAGTTATATATGATGCTCCAGTCCTAATCAGTCCAGACTACACCAGGGACTTCTATATTTATTCATTTGCTTCAGAGCATACCTTTGTAGCAGTGCTGACACAAAGAAATGAGGAAAAAGAAGAGAAGCCCATAGCCTTCATGAGCTACCCTTTCAAAGATGCTAAACTAATATATGTGGATGTTGAAAGGAAGGCACTTGCATTGGTCAGAGCAGTAAACAAATTCAGGTAATATATACTGAGAAGTAGAGTTATTACTGTGGTACTTGATACAGCAGTAAAGATGCTGTTAATGCAGAGTGAGCCAGGTGAAAAAAGAGCTAAGTGGATCACAGTCCTACAGGAATATGACATGGAGATTACACCCATGGAGTTAGTAAGAGGACAGGCTTTAGGAAAAATGATATCAGAGATAGACCTCAATAACATGAGCCAACAGTATGTTATCAATGCTAAGGACAATGGAGAATGGTACTCAGACATCAAGCATATCCTGATTACTGGAAGATGTCCTCCAAGACTACAAGCCTCACAAAGGAGAGCCCTAAAAATAAGATCACAAAAATATATGATGAAAGGGGGAGTCCTTTTCAAGAAAAATTATGAAGGGATATATCTAAGATGCCTAGAGAGGCTAGAAGTAGATAGAGTATTATTAGAGCTACATGACAAGTTTGGAATAGCACATGGGCCGTCCTTGGCCACAACTCAGGCTATCCTCCGGGTAGGATACTACTGGCCCACCATTTTCAAGGATACTGTTAAGCATATTAGAAGCTGTCATGTATGTCAGGTTGTTGTCAACAGAGAGAGATATGCTGCCCTTGTAGCCGGTGATGGAGATGCACCCATTTGCACAATGGGGCATGGACTTCATAGGACCAATCAATCCTTCGTCATCATCAGGCCACAGGTATGTTTTAACAATTACTGACTACTGTACTAGGTGGACTAAAGCTATCAGCACCAAAACCTGCAATACTGAGGAGGTCATTAGATTTCTGGAAAGTAATATTGTCACCAGGTATGGAGTTCCCTATGCTCTGGTAAGTGATAATGGCTCTGCTTTTACTTCAACTAAATTGTCAAGTTGGGCTTTTGATCATGGGATCATACTGAAGTTCTCATCCAACTATTATCCCCAAGGGGATGGATTAGCTGAATCCACCAATAAAAATTTGCTGAATATCATAAAAAAATTAATAGAGAAGAACCCTAGGGAATGAAACACCCTTCTGAAATAAGCCTTATTGGTAGACAGAACTAGGAACAAGGCTGCATTAGGAAACTCGCCTTACCATTTAGTGTATGGGATGGATCCCATCCTCCCCATGAACTTGAAAATTCCTACATTGCACTTTGCCCAAGAGTACTTAGGCATGGACAATAAGCAAGAAGTCAGGTTGCTTCAGTTGATGCACCTGGAAGAGAAAAGAAGTCAGGCAATTGATCAATTTTCCAAACAACAGGTTGTTGTCAAATGCTGGTTTGACAAAAGAGCCAAGGTTAAAGCCTTCAGGGTATCAAATTTAGTTCTGATGTGGGACAAAGCCCATGAGAAGAAAGGAGACCATGGTAAGTTTGACAAATTATGGATAGGTCCCTTCCAAATTTTTGAGATATTAGGAGACAACACTTACAGGATGAAGAACTTAACAGGTGAGGATGTCCAATTACCAGTTAATGGACAATTCCTTAAACATTATTTCCAAGCCTAAGTATATTCATGATAGTCATGTGTATTATAGTGTATATTTGTATAGTTGCTTGTACAGTTTTGTTTTGTGTTTTTGTTTTGTTTTCTTGTTGAGTTTTTGTTTTGGTTAGTCAAGATGATGTAGCTTATCACCCTAGAAAATAACTAAATTGTTAGGATTCAAGTGATAAGAACAAATTTATATATAGGTTATGATTCATTCTGAGAAGTACTTATGATCAGGTCTGTAATATCCTTTCATCAGGGTGCCTTTTCTTGACCAAAGTGATTCTTTCACAATGACTCACCTAACAGCCTTGGGTCTAATGAATACACAAGTATAGGTGTTAAGTGAAAAATCTAAAGGGACTCCCTTGCTACCAATACAATCTCCAACCTAAATCAGCAAGTGACCATACCTTGCACACTGAGCATACATGATGATATCAGATATATAGAATTTAAAATATTAAAAAATTAGAAAAGAAATAAACTAGGCCATCTAAGTAACTCTACCGGGGCTATAGACACCTGCTGGCAGTGGGGCTCTACTTAGGGAGATTGTATAGATAACCATGCTGGGGCTATGGACGCCTGCAGGCAGCAAGGCTCTATCCAGGTTGGCTATGAGGGATGATCCCCAAACTATGTAGCTTAACATCAGTTACTCATGTTTTCAACTTGCTTTCAAGATGAGGATAATTAATCATTTGCACACACCTGATCCTTTGTTAGCATTGTTGCCATGATGAAATTTTATTATATAGAAAGATTATGATGCTTATGTTTAGAAAGAACTAGAATACTATGTATGAATGTGTTCACCTCACTTGAATCATTGGATTTTTGTTGTTTTGTTTGGTGGCAAGTTGTTTTGTGATTACACAACACGCCCCATTTTGACTTGACAAAATAGGGACCCAACTTTTTGTTTGGTTTGGCTTGTCTCTTTTCTGTTTGTGGCGATTTGGTAAAAGTAAGTCATGCAGGTGATCCTACATTAAAGAGGGAGCTGGTTAAGTCATCATGATGAGGTCAATTTATCAAAGTTAATATTTCATATCAGTAACCTCATGGTTGAAAAGAGTACAAAATTTCATGTAGGTTTGCCTTTTGGATCGCCCTGATATTCCCTAGGGAATGAGAGTTATGGGGAGTCAAAGTCTTGGTCAAACCTGATATTCCAAGGGGGGGTCATATTTCTCAATATAAGTCATCTTATGAAAGATCAGCCCGATCCAATTTTATCACCCGATAAATCACTTGGTCCAAGGATCCAGACATTAATTTTGTGTGATAGTGACATTTACCCGTCAAACAACGTCATATATTTTGCGGGGGTCATATTCCAAATATCACCTGATATTCTGAATATCACCCTATCCTTCGAATATCACCCTCGTAAAATATCACCATGAGCCAATATCCTGATGACATCATCCAATCCTGATAAACGAAGAAAATTAACATGACGATGACATCATCATCCCTTTTACCTCGCGGAGGTATATTTTACAAACATGACCTTCCTACATAACATGACTATGATGTCATAGTGCTACAACAATGAACCAAGTCATTATCTTGATGATGTCATCCTGATATTCTGAAAAGGAGGTCACTTCAGTATGGAGCGTCATCATCTTAAAACATCACCCGACATTTTCAAGATCACCTGATCCTTTCAACATAAGGTTTTCTTGCTCAAAGGCAGATGATCATATTGCACATAGGGGGTCATATTCATAATATCACCTGATCTTCTGAGATCAACCCTTTATCTTTCCATGCAACATTAAATGCCATAAATGCAGTAGGTGGATTCTCGGCGATTGCAAACATGATCTAAACACCTCGCAATGTCCATAGATTTATCACAGAAAATCAATGGTTTTAATCAATCTACTTGGATTTGCCCTAATTTGCCCTAATTATGAGGTTAAAAGTGAATTTACAGAGTCATTTTACACTTACCTTGCAATAAAATGAGTTTTACAGAGCGCTGAGCATTCAAACCCTCATACGATCTACCTGCATACGCACACGACTTGCAGCAGAATAGGACACGTGACCATCACTAGTATCTGAATATATTCCATATAATCATCAACATAATCAAGGAGATAAGCATTGTCAAGTAAGTAATTAAAACCCTCCTCTTGTTGTTTCTGTATGTCCAAGTAATATGCTTTTCACTGGTTTGAAGCTTTATGTTATGCATGTTATGATGAAGGGATGATTGATGAATATAATGTGCATCACACCATGAAGATATAATGTTGTATGCATGCATATGAAGTATTGTATGGTAAGAATGGTCCCGTTTATTGCAGGAAACCATGGCAGACAAGAGGTTGAGCAAGTCTGAGTTCAAATTTCTTAAACCTATGTTTGCTCAACTTGAGGGTGTACAATTCAAATATGGCGTCATCGCAGATACACACTAAGGAAACACAGATTTGGCGGCATGGTCGGCCAAGATGAGTGATGACAATAATAATAGCACCTTGTTGGATGCAGTTTTTGTGTCTGGAATGTGGAATGCAGTTGGATTCCCTTACTCTATGGAGGCTCTCGAATTGATTACTGAATGTGCAAGAAATTACAGCCCATAGACCAGGAAAGTAGGAAAACATGGTTGGGTTTATGTAGATCTATCTATTAAGGGGATTGCAACCACTTTCAGTTTGCCATTAGGAAAGAAGGTTGTCAGCATGGATTTGAAGAAACTGGAAGTGAAATATATAAACAACAAGAAGGATGCCAGGAAGAGAATATATCAATGGAGAGCAAAAAATAGTCCTTATACTACATCGGCCAAACTACCAGTGCAGATGTACAAGTTTGACTTTGATGATGAATACCAATATATGATAGCCTTACTCAGCAGAGTGACAGGCCAGCCTGATGTTGGAAGTTTTAAAGATTGGATGTATGAGGTTATCCTAACGTGTCTATATACAAACAACAAGCCACTATGGGCTAAAGTGATAAGTAATGCCCTAAATGAGCAGCTCATGAGCCTAGGAGGCCTGGAGTGTTTGTTTCATATGACTTCATATGTGGTATACTCATGTGCTTACAAGGGTACATTTAATGCACTTACAACAATAAGAAAGATTGGTGGCTGTACCAATGATGCACACATATGGGATCATTATCCCCAACTGTAAAGACAAAATTATCTTCAAGATTACAAACTAGTTAATGATGCATTTTCTATGCATCTAGTAAGGACAATGGAAGAAGATAGGACTAAAAGATTGAGCATGGAGGCTTAGGAAGTCATATACAGGCATGGTGGCTAGTTTATACAATATACCACATTATCTTATATTAGAATAGAGGGTTTTGCAGGTCAGCCCCTCATGCTCCCAAGAAATCCCACTGATGCAGTTGTTTTGATGGAGTTTATGAGGCAAATCTCCACAATACTGGATACTTACAAAACAAATAATAAGATTCCACCAGTATTGTTTCCAGTTACAATGGGCTGGTACATATGCCAAGATTCTAAAAACATTAAGAAGGCCATAGCTGGGCTAGACATGATGAAATTACAGCCATTCCCACTGGCAAGATCATATGACCCATATGGGAGGATGCAAAAGATCATGAGAAAGCCCATCCATCAGAAGCACTTGGAGGATTTCTAGACAGATTGTGGGGATGAAGCCGAGGCTAGAAGGAGAAAATATCAAAGGCTGACTCTCAATTAGATCAGAACATTTGACTATATTCCAGTGCCTGTCCAATTAAAGAAGGATGATGACAAAATAATAGCAGATGAATATGAAGAAAAGGAGAGATATAATGACACAATCTCAGTGCCTGACCTCACATAGCTTGAGGATATCTCCTTAGACCAATTTATAGGCAGGACACTACAGTTAACCCAGTCTTAGGTTAATGAACAAGCAAATATATTGAAGAAGAAGGGTGCAGCCCTTAGAGTTGACAACAAGAAGAAGAGGTAGGATATTCCTGACGATGAATATGATGACTTTCTAATTGAAAAGAGGAAATCAAAGGGAGAAAGATTGCCGCCTCAAGAACAAAGCAAGAGACCCCCCAGAGGTAAGAAAATTGATAGTGAACCTATAGGGGTAATAATTGAAAGAATAATCATAATAGCTGGAGATGCATCTGCATCAGGACAGGCGTCAGCCTCATCAGTACCACCTCCTGTGGATAAACAAAAGGCTAAAAGGGTCCAAAGGCCAGCTATGGAAGTTACTGAAACATATGAGGATGGTCAAGCCTCACAAAAACAAATGGAAGAGGATGTTCCTCTTGATGAAGAGCCTGAAGAGGAGGACCCTATGCCCCTCATTAGAAAAAGAAAAGTACCTCAGGTGATGACATCCACACCTAAGAAACCAAGAACATCCATGAGAGGTGAAATAAAGCATGACCCCATAGTATTGAGGGGAGCTAGTGGTAAAGTATTCAGAAAGGAATTGCAACATAATGTACCACTTCCCACCATTGTTCAGTTCAAGACTGAACAAGATGAAGAACAAATGAAAGAAGCTTCTAGTCCAGTTCAAAGTGGTCTTCTCTCACTGGAGGAGACAGTTGACATATCTGATGATGAGGAAGTAAAGGATGTAGCCTCTCAACAAATGGAAACCCTTGCTGCTAACACCCGCATAACTCCACAGGGAACCCCATCAGTGCAAGTGGTTGTGGTAGAAGAAGTGAAGCAAGTGGAACAGGAAAAGGAAAAGAGCCCAGAAAAGGTAGCCCAAGAAATGGGGTTTGATAAATTGGTTAATCAGGTAACTAGGCCTGCAGTGATTGATCTAACATAAAAGAAGGATGCAAGTCCTGAACATCAAGTAGGCGCCCCAGATAAAGAAGAAAATATTGAGAAAGTGAAGCTGACAGAAGTGGAAGGCCACACTTCGGATGAGGGCCAACAACAACAAGACATATCTGATGAGTCCAAAATAGTTGAAGTTCAAGAAAAGGGTGAGAATGACAAGGCTACATCAAGTGAAGATGCCTTTAAGTTTCAAAAAACCTTAGGTGAGAAAGACACATCAGGTCACGATGACCAAAAGACTCAAAAGGTAGATACTATAGGTGCGGATCATAATGTGATGCAAGATCAAGTAGATGCACCTAAGACAGATACAATGACATCCACATATATAAATGCACCTTAGGATGAGTAAAATCCTAAAGTGGATGAGATACAGAAGGAGGCAATGCAAGATGATCATGTGGATGCATCGCAAGATCCTCCACCTCAAGAAAAGACTCCTCTGGAAAAAGTGGTTCCTCAAGAAGAGGAAGTACCCCAGGATCACCCTCATGAAGAGCATCATGAGGAAGAAATAATAAAGTCACCAACTCCATGGAAAATAGATGCAGTTATTGGAGATCAGGGTGATCATCATGATGATGATAGGCGCCAAGGATTCGGAGACCAAATTCCTCAGTGGCTTGAGAAAGAAATAGGCATAGAGTCAGGTTTGGAGATACAAGAATTTGATGTGTTAATACTATTTTCAGAAGCCATTATGAAGCCAAAGAGGAAGGCCAGGTTAACCTCGGCCATAAGAAGAGATCCTGCTACGGGCAGAAGGACTGCTCAGGTAGTACTCCCCATGGTTGAAAAGGAGAAAGGCAAGATCACTCTAGAGGAATTCTAGATTAGCACAGTTGATTTGGGATTTGCTAATGAGGATCAGGAAGGCCAAGAGGGAAAGGATATAATTGATTCTTTAACCCAAAGGGTAAAGAAGGAAAAAGAGAAAAATAAGCAGCATAAAGAGCACATTGCTCAGCTACATGCATATATAAAAGGGTTAATTAACCCTAATGATACTTAAGGTATAGAAGCAGTCCCATTGACTACAATTTCTCAGGAAGAGGTCAATAAGTTGGACCTTATGAAGCATGAATTAGTAATAATGAGAAAGTGGATGTTATCCACACTCAGTGGAGCTGAGGAAGTAGTGAAAGCCTCTCTGCAAAGATGGAATTCTTTAATCATCTCCATAAGGAAGGTTGATAAATTACAAATGGAGGCCGAAAGAAGGTCATTCTAGCTAGAGAAAGCCTTGAGTGCTTTGGGTGAAATAAAGAGGATTAATCTTCAAGTTCTAATAAACAAACAGGTGCTGGACAATAATACAGCCATGCTAATAGATATCTGGTATAAAGATATCATATTTGAATGTGATGTGTTGAAGAGATGCAACAACAAATTAAGAGACATCATCATGAAGTTGCATGACATGCTACCATTGGAAGCAGAGATCTTGGAGGCCCTAGAGGGGAAAGTAGAAGGTAAAATTGAAAATCAAGATGCAAATTTTACGATAAAGGCTCTGTATAATAACTTTCAGCTGATAGCTGATGATCCTTTTAACCACCTGACAGAAGAAGCCATGGACAAGATCATGAGGATCAAGGTCAAGGTGGAAAACTATAATGAAACATCCAGCAGAAAGAGGAGCAAATTGGAGACTCCTCGAGAAAAATATCAGGCTCACAAGCATGCCATTGCCAAAGAAAAAATTTAGGATGGCAGAGAAGTTGAACGAGTACTGGGAGCATATGAAAATGTCAGGATAATAATGCAGGCCCATATGCAGAGCGACGTTCATTAGGATGATGAAGATACGGGAAGTGATGATCTTGATGCTCCTGATGATGAGAATGAAGAGTAGATGAAGATGCAATACCAAGGAAGGCATAAGCATCTGATACTTAGAGAAAGTAAGTAATTCAGATGGTTGCCAGCTGGCAACCTGTGCCACGTGAGTAGTTGACAAAGTCAAAGATGAATGTACACCATAGATCTTAATAGATAAATCATGATCGTAGATCATTTGTAACTGCTCCCTCTCCTTGTTCTATAAAAGGTACAGGGATGCTTTATTTTGAACATTCGAAGCTTAATTGAAATTTTTTCGCTGAAACATCAGGGCTCATTTCAAAGTTATTATATATGTACATGTTTTTACATACTTAATGAAAGAGAAGACTATTTTGATTACAAATCATTGTAAATTCTGAGTAATCTGTGTCTGAATTCTTGATATATGCTTTGATTTGCTGCGTCCCTTTGAGTGCTCATCAGTTTGCATGTATTGTCTTCATTAACCATCCTCTGAAGTTAGCATCAACTGTATCTAGCTGTGGAACATCCTGGTGAACATATGGTTTGATTCCTTCTCCTAATGACAGTATCAAGTGTGTATGTGGCTCAATAGCTAAAGATTCATCATAATTAGAAGTATTATTTTACATTTCTTTTAGTTTAAAAGCAATTCACCATCACAATTGCAAATAATTGACAATCAGAAGCAAATATACATGAAATATGCAGACATCTCGTAGATAAATAGAAATCCATAGCATATTTGAAGTTAAAGCATGTACAATTGATAAATATCATGCAAAGATTTGAGTATTGACACATCATTTGGAGAAATATACTGTGTAAAATGACTTTTCTATAAAGCATCTTTCCAGGATACTGAAGACAATGATCAATTCATGTAATGCCCCAAAAAGGAAACAACAACACACATCAACCACTGAGTAACGTCAGTTGATTAAGAACTAATCCACGGAGACTTGGGATCATGTATTCTTTGAATTCATCATATCTTTCAAGATGAGTAAAGGTTGATGTATAACTTTTATTCTATGTTTTTTTATGACTAACATGATGATCAACATAAATTGGCGCTAGAAGGAGGGTCAACAGGTAAAGACACCTTTGCTTCAGTCATTATTCATTTTATGCAGACTCCTCGCTCATAACGCAACATAAATGAGGGCCGAAGCTAGAAGATCATCATTAGTAAGTCAGACTTGATGATGCAAACCGTGAGGTAACACTGAAATACCTCGAGAGTTCAAATAATATGCACGGATTTGCTGTTTTATGCTTGTACATGCTAAACCTGTGTGAATTTTTCAAAGTTGATCATAAATATTGCAAGCTTTAAGGTAAATCCTCATAAATTTGTAAAGATCAACCGATTTCAAGTAAATCTGTCAAAGCTTTGAGGTAATCCACCTTAGAAACCTGATATCCGGTTACAAGTGTCACCAGACCTATGTATCACCTCATATTTGCATTGTTTGTGCAAATATCCTATAAACATCCAGTCAAAATAACTTTCTGACCATAAATACAGCCTTTGCTAGTAAATTCCAACTGATCCTTACAGTCAACCAGTCAATTTTCCTTAAAATTGTGAAATCCTGGCTCACTGGATAAATACCAGGTCACGATCCACCGGACCTTCTAAAGAACTACCTGTCAGAGGATTTAGACCTCGAACTGTTGATATTCATCATACTCTCAATTCTAGTGCATTAGGAGCATCACCAGAATGACCTCATGTGACTCCTATTGGTTTGCAAACACCTACAAGATCACCAATTACACCTCTGGTGCAACCTCAGTCGGTCATACCTCAAGGTCAACCTCCACCGGTTGCAATGTCATTCTTTGCAGTAGAGTCGCCCTTAGCGTTTAATGCATATCATGAGTTGCCAAATAATCTGGACAAAATTTGTCCAAAATATCATCCATATCAAGATGCGGATGATCATATCAGAACTTTCAAAGAAGCCTACTGTAGAGCTAGAATAGAACATCAGGATGTTGTATGCAGATTATTTCCTTTTTCCTTAGGGGAGGAAGCCTATAATTGGTATATTAGTCTAGGTCAGGGTTATGTCAGATCATGGACTGTCCTAGAGAAATCTTTTACTGATAGGTTCAAGGTACCAATTGATCCTTCAATGAACTATCACCTATTTGCCACAATTAAATGGTTTGAAGGAGAACCTATAGCCAATTTCAATACTAGGTTCTAGAAAATGGTATCCAAGGTAGTTGCACCATATGTTGTAGTAGATGAAGCTGCTAGAAGCATTTATTATTCAGCCTTGGATCCTTTAACATCCATGTGCATCAGGAGAGCACATCCTGAAATCACAACTTTAACAGGAGCTTTCCAAGAGGCTATTAAAGTCAACCAACAGCTAGTTCCTTCTCCTACACCAAACATAGCATTCCCCACACTTCCTGGTTATCCAAGATATCCTATCCAACCACAGCATAATGGAGCCATGATGCCTCTAGCTATGATGCCAGCACCTTTGCAGATACCTCCATTGAGTATTATGCCACCTCCAAATAGAAATGGCCATATGCTGCAATATCCTGGGCAAATACAGGCACCTCAGGTTGTAGACCAGAACCAAAATAACAATGGATCCTCATTCTTCAAGCCTTTAATAGAAAATGTAGTGGCTAAGGCTCAAGAAGAAAAAGAAGAGATTAAAGAAATATCAGCTCAGCTAAGGAAGCTAACAACTGAGATTACTCATTTGAGGAGTCAAAACTTCTACTCCCAGCCTAACCAGAACAAAGGTTATGCAAATGATAGACCAAGTTATCCTGATAGGGGGTATAACAACAATTATAACAACAATAATGGCAATAATAATCCTTAAAGACAGCCTAAGTGTAGAACACTAGGCCAAACAATGGTTCTTTGCCATCACCCTTAGACAATCAGCCTCCTGGTGAGCCCAAACAGACTCTAGAGTCAATCGTACAGAAGCAGCCCTCACTAACTGGTGAGGAATTCACAACACCAATGCACATGCAGAGTTAGACTATCCTCAATTTAGAATTGCTGCTAGCATTTTCTAGACTAAAGTGTCTAATACTTCAGGAAATCAGCCTCAGATAGAAGGAAATGAGCTTGTTCCATGTGGATATGACACTGCCCTAGTGCTAGAAAGTTACACTCATCATCCTTATTAGCAGACAGTGCCTGTTCATCAAGATTATACCCTGGCATTTGAGGAATCAGCCATGGCTTTTGAGTCAAATTATGTTTTTCCCTTTGAGGATGAGAATGAACCCTCAACTGAACATGAGGAGGTGCATGCATACCAACAGTAATATTTAGGTAAGCATAACTACAACCTGGGAAATAATGCCAATAGACCTACTGGTCCATTGACCTCTTCCTTACCTCTGAATAATTTTAACACACCTCCTGATCCTAAGGCAAGTAATAACCCTGGCTTCCCCAAGGTCAATGCTTAGTACTTGTCATCACCAAACACAGCATCAAAGGCTGTAAGTTTGCCTAATGAATTTGACAAATTAGTCACATATCTGGCTGATGAAATGAAGAAAATCAAAATCAGCCTATCCTTGTCAGAGTTGCTCAAAACTCCTGCCATTAAGAAAGCGTTTACGAAATCACTAGATGATCCTGCTCTAAAAGAGGATAATCATCCCTCAGGTCATCGAGTGGTAAAGATCATGCTACTAGAGACAATAATGTTAAGCATAAGGTGCCAGCTACTGTTCAAGATGCAGAGACCTCCCACATGACCTTATATAGAGATAACAGTGAGTCACCTCCGTTCCTCCTCACAATAAGAATGTTCAGTAAAAACCTACATGATTGTTTGGTAGATTCAGAAGCATCTAGCAATGTGATGCCCCTGTCTATATGCAATGCTTTAGGACTGCATCCTACTAAATCTTTGAAGAAAGTCACACAACTGGATAAAAAAGAAGTAAGTGTTGTGGGAGAGCTGACTCACATCCACATGCAGCTCGCATCTGATCCCAGGATCTAATATTATATCAACATTCAGGTAGTTGACATACCTGATACATATGGAATGTTGCTTAGCAGGGACTAGTCTAAAACCCTGAACGGATACATGTCCACAAATTTCAGTCACATGTGGTAACCATGGAAGGGGATACCAAACTAGATAAGAATAGACACTGAACCTAGAATGAAGCACATGATCACTAAGTATAACAAAACAAATGAGATCATGTATGTAGATGTGGAACCTAGAGTTTACTCCATAAGACCTCAAACTGTCAGGATAGAGGAGATCCTGATGTATGACGTGCATCATCATGATGATGAAACAATTGTAGGATCTGACAGTAACTTTTAGAATGAGGATGAAGTAGATCATTTCAAAAATTTCAAAATGCACTTAGCTAAACAGGTGAAACGATGTAGAGATTAAATATGCATGTTAATGATATTCTAATGGATGGTTGGTGCAGGTTGCATAATGAGCCACATTCTGAGAAGACTTGTGAAGCATGCATAGATATGATGGAGCTAGAACAAGCGTGCAGTGATGCATCATCATCATCATCATCAGAGGTAAGTTCATCGGACAGTGATAATGATAGTGACGCTGATTGCTGCATATTTCTTGCAGGAATAGAAGGTACATGTCAATATGAAGATCATGTTCAGACAACAGAAGAGATGCTAGTATGCAACAGGAGTAATGTTAAGAAAAAGAAGAAAATCACCCCAGGGAGTGATTGCTTAGTTGAATCAGATTATGAGCTATCTGATGAAGACAAAGGCAACAATCTGTCTAAGATTGAAGAGTTTATGTCAAAAGAGATCCAGAAAATGACACAGCAGCAGAGACCTCCACAGGATGTCTTGATGGAAGGCTGGTGTAGGTTACATGAGGTACCTCACTCAGAAACTAATTGCTCACTATGTCTACATATTTTGAAGAGACATACATTACCAAATCCAAAGGATCCTCCTGCTAGTAGTGAAAGAAAAGAAGAGCCATCAACTTCACAAAAGAAAGGAAAAATGAAGTCTGAAAAAGTTGAAATACCTAAGTTAAAATGGATATCAGCTGGTACAGCTGCCAGAGTTGTAAAGAAGAGAGAAGGCTCAAATAAGCCTTTAATTGAAGACAAACTATGGATCCTTAGATTTGATGGATCCAAATCCAAACAAGGAGCTGGAGTAGGGATAGATCTCATTGATCCATCAGGAAAGTCCTACTTGGCAGCATATAGACTACAGTTCACCTGCACTAACAATGTGACAGAGTATGAGGCTTTGATTCATGGGATACTGTTTGCCCTTAAGAAGAAAGTAAAAATTCTGCATGTCTACGGAGACTCATAATTAGTAGTAAGATAGATGAGAGGAATCTATTCCTGCAATTATAAAAAACTGTCTAATTACAGACACCAGGTGTGGGACCTGATTGAAGACTTTGATGCATTTAATATCACCCACATACCTAGAGAACAAAACCATAGGGCAGATGCTTTGGCCCACGCTTCCATTACATTGGAGCCATTGTCTATTTCTGGTCTAAAAAGATTTTCAGTAGAGCTGGTATCAGTACCTTCTGTGCCTGACAATGTGACCAACCTCCAAGTATTCAACGATGATCAGCATATCCTAGATTTCATCTCCAACAGGGATGTATTTGATGCTCAGATCATAGATGAGAACAATGTAGAAGATCATGTATGGGAAGAGGAAGAAATCTTAGAGTTTCCCAGCAATAAGATCCCAAAAGGAATGATAGAACTAGAGAGAGCCTTTAATCTGGACAATATGTTGAAATAAAAGGATCTTCTAAAAGCTGATGGAGGACAATATTCAAAGGTTAATATTGGCTAGAATGATAAAAAGAAAGATGTCCTGATAGGAAAGGTTTGCATAGAAGAAGAATTAGAAGGAATCACCTAGGCTCTCAAAGATTACATACATGTTATCACCTGTACCTATGATGAGCTAAAGACATATGACACATCAGTCATTACTCACACCATACCCCTCAAACCAGATGCCAAGCCTTTCACATAGAAGCAAAGGCCTGTCAATGCTTTGCTGGAGCTAATTATTTTTGAGGAGGTAAAGAAAATGTTAAATGCCAGTATTATATTTCCTATGAGACACTCCACCTGGGTAGCAAATCTGGTCCCAGTGAGAAAGAAAAATAGAGACATCAGACTATGTGTAGACTTCAGGAACTTGAACAGAGTGTCTAAGAAGGATAATTATCCTTTACCTTCCCTAGATGAGGTCCTACAAATTGTGAATGGAGCTAAAATGATGTAATTTCTGGATGGTTTTTCAGGCTATAACCAGGTAATGGTTGACAAGATAGACTGAAAACTACCTTCACCACAAAGTGGGGGATATTCGCCTATAGGCGCATGCCGTTTGGGTTGATAAATGCTGGAGCAACATTCCAGTGAGCAATGGACATAGCCTTCAGAGGCTTAATAGGAAAATGTATAGTCATATACATGGATGACTTAATGGTATTCTCTAAAGAGAGATGCAACCATGTAGAAGATCTCATAAATGTGCTGAAAAAATGTGAAGAATACGGGATATCCTTGAACCCCAAGAAATGCATATTTGGGGTGACAACAAGAAAATTACTAGGCCACCTGATAACTGAAGATGGGATTATCATTGATCCTGACAGGGTGGAGTCCATTATGAAAATACAACTTCCTGGAAGCAAAAAGGAACTCAAGTCTTACTTCGGTAAGATCAATTTTGTTAGGAAGTTTATCATTGGCTTTGCTGAAATTGTTAGACCTTTAAATGCCATGCTCAAGAAGGATACAAAGATTGAGTGGACACCAGAGGCTAGAGCAGCTTTTGATGACATCAAAAAATGTATATCTGATGCTCCAGTCCTAATCAGTCCAGACTACACCAGGGACTTCTATATTTATTCATTTGCTTCAGAGCATACCTCTGCAGCAGTGCTGACACAAAGAAATGAGGAAAAAGAAGAGAAGCCCATAGCCTTCATGAGCTGCCCTTTAAAAGATGCTAAACTAAGATATGTGGATGTTGAAAGGCAGACACTATATACTGAGAAGTAGAGTTATTGTTGTGGTACCTGATGCAGCAGTAAAGATGCTATTAATGCAGAGCGAGCCAGGTGAAAAAAGAGCTAAGTGGATCAAAGTCCTATAGGAATATGACATGGAGATTACACCCATGAAGCTGGTAAGAGGACAGGCTTTAAGCCAAATGATATCAGAGATAGACCCCAATATCATGAGCCAGTAGTATGTTATCAATTCTAAGGACAATGGAGAATGGTACTCAGACATCAGGCATATCTTGATTACTAGAAGATGTCCTCCAAGATTGTAGGCCTCAGAAAGGAGAGACCTAAAAATAAAATCACAAAAATATATGATGAAAGGGGGAGTCCTTTTCAAGAAAAATTATGAAGGGATATATCTAAGGTGCCTAGAGAGGCCAAAAGCAGATAGAGTATTGTCAAAGCTACATGACAAGTTTGGAACAGCACATGGGTTGTGCTTGGCCACAACTCATGCTATCCTCTGGGCAGGACACTCTTGGCCCACCATTTTTAAGGATACCGCTGAGCATATTAGAAGCTATCATGTATGTCAGGTTGCTGCCAACAGAGAGAGATATGCTGCTCAACCCTTGCAGCCAGTGATGGAGATGCACCCATTTGCACAATGGGGCATGGACTTCATAAGACCAATCGATCCTCCATCATCATCAGGCCATAGGTATGTTTTAACGATTACTGACTAATGTACTAGGTGGACTGAAGCTATCAGCACCAAAACCTACAATGCTGAGGAGGTCATCAGATTTCTGGAAAGTAATATTGTCACCAGGTATGGAGTTACCTATGCTCTGGGAAGTGATAATGGCTTTGCTTTTACTTCAACTAAATTGTCAAGTTGGGCTTTTGATCATGGGATCATACTGAAGTTCTCATCCAACTATTATCCCCAAGGGAATGGATTAGCTGAATCCACCAATAAAAATTTGCTAAATATCATAAAAAAATTAGTAGAGAAGAACCCTAGGGAATGGAACACCCTTCTGAACTATGCCTTATGGGTAGACAGAACCAGGAACAAGGTTGCATTAGGAAACTCACCTTACCATTTAGTGTATGGGATGGATCCCATCCTCCCCGTGAACTTGAAAATTCCTACATTGTAGTTTGCCCAAGAGTACTTAGGCATAGACAATAAGCAAGAAGTCAGGTTGCTTCAGTTGATGCACCTGGAAGAGAAAAGAAGTCAGGCAATTGATCAATTTGCCAAACATCAGGTTGTTGTCAAATGCTGGTTTGACAAAAAAGCCAAGGTTAAAGTCTTTAGAGTATCAGATTTAGTTCTGATGTGGGACAAAGCCCATGAGAAGAAAGGAGACCACGGTAAGTTTGACAAATTATGGATAGGTCCCTTCCAAATTTATGAGATATTAGGAGACAACACTTACAGGCTGAAGAACTTAATAGGTGAGGATGTCCAATTACCAGTTAATGGACAATTCCTTAAACATTATTTCCAAGCCTAAGTATATTCATGATAGTCATGTGTATTATAGTGTATATTTGTATAGTTGCTTGTACAATTTTGTTTTGTGTTTTTGCTTTGTTTGCTTGTTGAGTTTTTGTTTTGGTTAGTCAAGATGATGCAGCTTATCACCCTAGAAAATAACTAAATTGTTAGGATTCAAGTGATAAGAACAAATTTATATATAGGTTATGATTCATTCTAAGTAGTACTTATGATCAGGTCTGTAATATCCTTTCATCAGGGTGCCTGTTCTTGACCAAAGTGATTCTTTCACAATGATTCACCTAACAACCTTGGGTTTGTTGAATACACAAGTATATGTGTTAAGTGAAAAATCTAAAGGGACTCCCTTGCTACCAATACAATCTCCAACCTAAATCAGCTAGTGACCATACCTTGCACACTGAGCATACATGATGATATCAGATATATAGAATTTAAAATATTAAAAAATTAGAAAAGAAATAAACTAGGCCATCTAAGTAACTCTACTGGGGCTATAGATGCTTGTTGGCAGTGGGGCTCTACTTAGGGAGATTGTATAGATAACCTTGCTGGGGCTATGGACGCCTACTGGCAGCAAGGCTCTATCCAGGTTGTCTATGAGGGATGATCCCCAAACTATGTAGCTTAACATCAATTACTCATGTTTTCAACTTGCTTTCAAGTTGAGGATAATTAATCAGTTGCACACATCTGATCCTTTGTTAGCATTATTGCCATGATGAAATTTTATTATACAGAAAGATTATTGATCTTATATTTAGAAAGAACTAGAATACTATATATGAATGTGTTCACCTCACTTGAATCATTAGAATTTTGTTTTTTTCTTTGGTGGCAAGTTGTTGTGTGGTTACACAACACGCCCCATTTTGACTTGACAAAACAGGGACCCAACTTTTTGCTTGGTTTGGCTTGTGTCTTTTCTGCTTGTGGCGGTTTGGTAAAAGTAAGTCATGCAGGTGATCCTGCATAAAAGAGGAAGCTGCGTAAGTCATCATGATGATGTCAATTTATTAAAGTTAATATTTCATATCAATAACCTCATGGTTGGAAAGAGTACAAAATTTCATGCAGGTTTGCCTTTTGGATCGCCTTGATATTCCCTAGGGAATGAGAGTTATGGTGAGTCAAAGTCTTGGTCAAACCTAATATTCTGAGGGGGGGTCATATTTCTCAATATCATTCATCTTATGAAAGATCACCCCGATCCAATTTTATCAGTTGATAAATCACCTGGTCTAAGGATCCAGATGTCAATTTTGTGTGATAGTGACATTTACCCGTCAAACAGCGTCATATATTTTGTGGGGGTCATATTCTGAATATCACCCGATATTTTGAATATCACCCTATCCTTCGAATATCACCCTCTCACAAAATATCACCCTGAGACAATATCTTGATGATGTCATCTAATCCTAATAAACGAAGAAAATTAACATGATGATGACATCATCATCCTTTTTACCTCACGGAGGTATATTTTACAAACATGACCTTCCTACATAACATGACGATGATGTCATAGTGTTACAACAATGAACCAAGTCATTATCCTGATGATGTCATCCTGATATTCAGAAAAGGAGGTCACTTCAGTATAGAGGGTCATCATCTTAAAACATCACCTGACATTTTCAAGATCACTTGATCTTTTCAACATAAGGTTTTCCCACTCAAAGGTGGATGATCATATTGCACATAGGGGGTCATATTCATAATATTACCCGATCTTCCGAGATCACCCAACATTAAATGCCATAAATGCAGTAGGTGGATTCGCGCTGATTACGAACACGATCTAAACACTTGGCAATGCCTATAGATTTATCACAGAAAATTAATGGTTTTAATCAATCTACCCAGATTTGCCCTAATTATGAGGTTAAAAGTGAATTTACAGAGTCATTTTACACTTACCTTGCGATAAAACAAGTTTTACAGAGTGCTGAGCATTCAAACCCTCATATGATCTACCTGCATATGCACACAGCTTGTAGCAGAACAGGACACGTGACCATCACTGGTATTTGAATATATTCCATATAATCATCAGCATAATCAAGGAGATAAGCGTTGTCAAGTAAGTAATTAAAACCCTCCTCTTATTATTTCTCCATGTCCAGGTAGTATTCTTTTCACTGGTTTGAAGCTTTATGTTATGCATGTTATGATGAAGGGATGATTGATGAATATAATGTGCATCATCCCGTGAAGATATAATGTTGTATGCATGCATGCGAAGTATTATATGGTAGACTAGTCCCGTTTATTGCAGGAAACCATGGCAAACAAGAGGTTGAGCAAGTCCGAGTTCGAATTTCTTAAATCTATGTTTGCTCAACCCGAGGGTGTACGGTTCAAATATGGCATCATCATAGATACACACCAGGGAAACACAGATTTGGTGGCATCGTCGGCCAAGATGAGTGATGAAAAGAATAATAGCACCTTGTTGGACGTAGTTTTTGTGTCTGGAATGTGGAATACAGCTGGATTCCCTTACTCTATGGAGGCTCCAAAATTGATTATTGAATGTGCAAGAAATTATAACCCGCAGACCAAGAAAGTAGAAAAACATGGTCGGGTTTATGTAGATATGTCTATTAAGGGGATTGCAACCACTTTCAGTTTGCCATTAGGAAAGAAGGTTGTCAGCATGGATTTGAAGAAATTGGAAGTGGAATATATAAACAACAAGAAGGCTACCAGAAAGAGAATGTATCAATGGAGAGCAAAAAATAGTCCTTATACTGCATTGGCCAAACTACCAGTGCACATGTACAATTTTGACTTTGATGATGAATACCAATATATGATAGCCTTACTCAGCAGAGTGACAGGCCAGCCTAATGCTAGAAGTTTTAAAGATTGGATGTATGAGGTTATTTTGACGTGTCTATATATAGACAACACGCCACTATGGGCTAAAATGATAAGTGATGCCCTAAATGAGCAACTCATGAGCCTAGTAGGCCTGGAGAGTTCATTTCATATGACTTCATATGTGGTATACTCATGTGCTTACAAGGGTACATTTAATGCACTTACAACAATAGGAAAGATTGGTGGCAGTACCAATGATGCACACATATGGGATCATTATCCCCAACTGCAAAGACAAAATTATCTTCAAGATTACAAACTAGTTAATGATGCATTTTCTATGCATCTAGTAAGGACAATGGAAGAAGATAGGACTAAAAGACTAAGCATGGAGGCTCAGGAAGTCAAATACAGGCATGGTGGCTAGTTTATACAATATACCACATTCTCTTATATTAGAATAGAGGGTTTTGCAGGTCATCCCCTCATGCTCCCAAGATATCCCACTGATGCAGTTGTTTTGATGGAGTTTATGAGGCAAATCTCCACAATACTAGATACTTACAAAGCAAATAATAAGATTCCACCAGTATTGTTTCCAATTACAATGGGCTGGTACATATGCTAAGATTCTGAAAACATTAAGAAGGCCATAGCTGGGCTAGACATGATGAAATTACAGCCATTCCCACTGGCAAGATCATATGACCCATACGGGAGGATGCAGAAGATCATGGGAAAGCCCATCCATCAGAAGCACTTGGAGGATTTCTAGACAAATTGTGAGGATGAAGCCGAGGCTAGAAGGAGAAAATATCAAAGGCTGACTCTCAATCAGATCAGAACATTTGACTGTATTCCAGTGCCTATGCAATTAAAGAAGGATGATGGCAAAATAATAGCAGATGAATATGAAGAAAAGAAGATATATAATGACACAATCTCAGCACCTAACCTCACACAGCTTGAGGATATCTCCTTAGACCAATTTATAGGCAGGTCACTGCAGTTAACCCAGTCTTGGGTTAATGAACAAGCAAATGCATTGAAGGAGAAGGGTGTAGCCCTTAGAGTTGACAACAAGAAGAAGAGGCAGGATATTCCTGACGATGAATATGATGACTTTCTGATTGAAAAGAGGAAATCAAAGGGAGAAAGATTGCTACCTTAAGAACAAAGCAAGAGACCCCCCAGAGGTAAGAAAACTGATAGTGAACCTAAAGGGGTAATAATTGAAAGAATAATCATAACAACTGGAGATGCATCCACATCAGGACAAGCGTCAGCCTCATCAATACCGCCTCTTGTGGATAAAAAAAAGGCTAAAAGGATCCAAAGGCCAGCTGTGGAAGTTACTGAAACATATGAGGAGGGTCAAGCCTCACAAAAGAAAATGGAAGACGATGTTCCTCTTGATGAAGAGCCTGAAGAGGAGGACCCTATGCCCCTCATTAGAAAAATAAAAGCACCTTAGGTTATGACATCCACACCTAAGAAACCAAGAACATCCATGAGAGGTGAAATAAAGCATGACCCCATAGTATTGAGGGGAGCTAGTGGTGAAGTATTTAGAAAGGAATTGTGACATAATGTACCACTTCCCACCATTGTTCAGTTCAAGACTGAACAAGCTGAAGAACAAATGAAAGAAGCCTCTAGGCTAGTTTAAAGTGGTCTTGTCTCACTAGAGGAGACAGTTGACTTATCTAATGATGAGGTAGTAAAAGATGTAGACTCTCAACAAATGGAAACCCTTGCTACTAACACCCGCATAACTCCACAGGGAACCCCATTAGTGCAAGTGGTTGTGGTAGAAGAAGTGAAGAAAGTGGAATAGGAAAAGGAAAAGAGCCCAGAAAGGGTAGCCCAAGAAATGGGGCTGATAAATTGGTTGATTAGGTAACCAATCCTACAGTGATTGATCTAACATACAAGAAGGATGCAAGTCCTGAACATCAAGCAAGCGCCCCTGATAAAGAAGAAAATATTGAGAAAGTGAAGCTGACAGAAGTGGAAGGCCACACTTCAGATGAGGGCCAACAACAACAAGACATATCTGATCAGTCCAAAATAGTTGAAGTTCAAGAAAAGGGTGGGAATGACAAGGCTACATCAAGCAAAGATGCCTTTAAGGTTCAAGAAACCTCAGGTGAGAAAGACACATCAGGTCATGATGACCAAAAGACTCAAAAGGTAGATATTACAAGTGCAGATCATAATGTGATGCAAAATCAAGTAGATGCACCTAAGACAGATACAATGACATCCATGGATATAAATGTGCCTCAGGATGAGAAAATTCCCAAAGTGGATGAGATACTGAAGGAGGCAATGCAGGATCATCATGTGGATGCATCGCAAGATCCTCCACCTCAAGAAAAGACTCCTCTGGAAAAAGAGGTTCCTCAATAGGAGGAAGTACCCCAGGATCACCCTCATGAAGAGCATCATGAGGAAGAAATAAGAAAGTCACCATCTCCATGGAAAACAGATGCAGTTACTAGAGATCAGGGTGATCATCATGATGATGATAGGTGCTAAGGATCCAGAGATCAAATTCCTCAGTGGCTCAAGAAAGAAATAGGCACAGAGTCAGGTTTGGAGATATAAGAATTTGATATGTCAATACTATTTTCAGAAGCCATTATGATGCCAAAGAAGAAGGCCAGGTTAACCTCAATCATAAGAAGAGATCCTGCTACGGACAGAAGGACTGCTTAGGTAGCACTCCCCATGGTTGAAAAGGAGAAAGGCTAATAGATATATGGTATAAAGATATCAGATTTGAATGTGATGTGTTGAAGAGATGCAACAACAAATTAAGAGACATTAGCATGAAGTTGCATGACATGCTGTCATTGGAAGCAGAGATCCTGGAGGCCCTAGAGGGGAAAGTAGAAGGTAAAATTGAAAATCAAGATGAAGATTTTGGAGTAAAGGCTCTGCATAATAACTTTCAGCTGATAGCTGATGATCCTCTTAACCACCTGATAGAGGAAGCCATGGACAAGATCATGAGGATCAAGGTCAGGGTGGAAAACTATAACGAAACATCCAGCAGCAGGAGGAGCAAATTGGAGAGCCTTTGAGAAAAATATCAGGCCCACAAGCATGCCATTGCCAAAGAAGAAATTTAGGATGGCAGAGAAGTTGAATGAGTGCCGGGAGTATATGAAAATGTCAGGATAATCATGCAGGCCCATATGCAGAGCGACGTTCATCAGGATGATGAAGATACGGGAAGTGATGATCCTGATGCTCCTGATGATGAGAATGAAGAGTAGATGAAGATGCAATACCAAGGAAGGCATAAGCATCTGATACTTAGAGAAAGTAAGTAATTCAAATGGTTACCAGCTGGCAACCTGTGCCACGTGAGTAGTTGACAAAGTCAAAGATGAATGTACACCGTAGATCTTAATAGATAAATCATGATCATAGATCATTTGTAACCGCTCCCTCTCCTTGTTCTATGAAAGGTGCAGGGATGCTTTATTTTGAACATTTGAAGCTTAATTGAAATTTGTTCGCTGAAACATCAGGGCTCATTTCAAAGTTATTGTATATGTACATGTTTTTGCATACTTAATGAAAGAGAAGACTATTTTGATTACAAATCATGGTAAATTTTGAGTAATCTGTGTTTGAATTCTTGATATATGCTTTGATTTGCTACGTCCTTTGGAGTGCTCATCAGTTTGCATGTATTGTCTTCATTCACCATCCTCTGAAGTTGGCATCAACTGTATCTAGCTGTGGAACATCCTAGTGAACATATGGTTTGATTCCTTCTCCTAATGACAGTATCAAGTGTGTATGTGGCTCAATAGTTGAAGATTCATCATAATTAGAAGTATTATTTTACATTTCTTTTAATTTCAGAGCAATTCACCATCACAATTGCAAATAATTGACAATCAGAAGAAAATATACATGAAATATGCAGATATCTCATAGATAAATGGAAATCCATAGCATATTTGAAGTTAAAGTATGTACAATTGATAAATATCATGCAAAGATTTGAGTATAGACACATCATTTGGAGAAATATATTGTGTAAAATGACTTTTCTGTAAAGCATCTTTATAGGATATTGAAGACAATGATCAATTCATGTAAGGCCCCAAAATGGAAATAGCAACACACATCAACCACTGAGTAACGTCAGTTGATTAAGAACTAATCCATGGAGAATTGGGATCATGAATTCTTTGAATTCATCATATGTTTCAAGATGAGTAAAGGTTGATGTATAACTTTTATTCTATGTTTGTTTATGACTAACATGATGATCAACACGGTGTTGACATGTGCATGTATTCATTGCTATACTATGGCTTACAAAGCCATAATGGTCACATAGTTGTATACTGTGTATTAATTAGGTGATTAACTATTATTCTTTTATCATTGTTATGGCTGCATATACACTACTATGTATACATTAAACGATCGGCCAAGTTTGTGCGTATAATATATGTGATATGCATATGTGAGCTCTTTGTGCATCGTAAGGTAGAGAAATAAACTTTTTAAAAACTTTTTATTCTGTCATGTCATCATATGATGACTGCGTTTAATGGGATTAATGTTATCACTGAGTATTTTTGGTGAAACCCATATAGGGTTATCATCTTTTGATAACGACTTTCGAGCCATGGAACATATTATGACGTCTCATAATGTTGTTTAACAGCAATGAAGGATCATAGTATATCTTATGTGTAAATCCCAAGTAGGGTGACTGTAGTGTTTCGACTGTGATAGCCGAGAGTATCAGTGTATACATTTGATAAAGTTATGATATTAACTAAGACCGAATTGCTTTACAGTGAAGACTGTACCAGTCTTGGTGGTAAACACTATATTGAACCATTGTTTTAACCATTAAACCTATTACCTTGAAGTGAAAGAAGTAAACTTTTGATGGCAGGTAATGATTTCCTTTGTGCCTACAATGTATTTTAATACTATAATGAGTTCCTATGGTAATGAGAAGGTTCTTGTGGACATAGTATTGTCTTTTATCTCCCATGGTTTGAGCCATATTTCCTTAATGAAAAGATGTTCTTTGAACATTCTTTTACAAGAATAGAACCATGTCACCTTATATCATGTTGTATAATAGCATATGCATGCCTTATTTTCAAAAGGCTAAGTTACTTCTTAACAAATTGCATTCAAGAAGGTCTCTTAAGATTGAACCTTGTTAAAGGGAATTGACTCTATGAGTCATTACGAGTTCACCCATTAACCTTATGAGTTGAATGTAAACCATGAACTGAGATAAACAAGGTAAACTCCAATCCAATATGGTTAAGTGTGGAGAACATGAATGAACTTTATTTCTGCAAACAAGTGTGAGACAAAGTGACATGGAGTCACTGGTTCCTGGTTACTGAAGCATCTAGAACCTTAATAATGGGTTAACAAGATAGAAATTGAATATCTAAGAAATGGACTAAGACAATTTGAACTTAACTTCTCTAGACTAAAAAGGTCAGATTATGTTTACTGTAGGACATGACAGCTTATAATTCGAGTTGAGGTGGTGGACATATGACAATGTTCATTGCATAACTTTATGTATGTAAATTTTTGGCCAAAGTAATGCTTTTGTCTCTGCATGCATTGTCAGTCCACAGTGCTCCAGATGGCATAATGTCTCCAATAGTGTCATACATAGTTAGAGTAGATCTATAGTTGTTTGATGAAGAGGTATTATGAAGGAAACAACACCAAATACCCATATGGCTAACCTAATGATTTCTTATATCTATCCCATCCGTGAAGGGTAGGGCTACTTCTAGGTAGGAAGTTGTGTGGGGGACCGCCAGTCTATGGTTGGAGGGAAAGCACTAGGATGATGCTCTCCTTCCTTGGCATGTGATGAGCTGAGGCTTATGAAGACAGATGTCATATGCTCCAGATACAGTTTTTTTTATTTTATGACCTGATGGTCAATTATTAGGTATAATTTGATATTTGATGCCTTGAGCATAACCTGTACATTGAAAGTGAAAGTTATTCACTAACAATGTGTAATTTAATATTGTAATTGAAGCTTTGTTATATTCTAGTTTAGAATAACATGCTTAACTGTTGAAATGATAATGAATCATTCTTGTTTAACTCTGATTTGGATAATCATGTTGAAATATAATTCTTGATTAAGATGAATATTTATGCTAATAATTGACTATTATGGAATGTGATGTTACATTTCTATAGAGATAAATGACATATATAAGAAAACATTCATGTCTTTAGAAATCATAGTGGACAAGGAGCAATAGGATAGAAAAATAAAATCATAGAAGAGTATAAATCACTGAATGACCTGGGTGTATCTACTCAAAAAATGAAAAGGTAGTTTTACTAAATATTCACATCTATTTACATGCGTTTCATTTTAAATTTAGATGCAAAAAGGATATAGGCTTTCAGCCCACACAGAGTAAAAGTTTAGGAAGATTCTTAAGAAGGTTTAGCAATATATCATTGGCACTCCCATCTAGGGGAAAAGAATAAAATCTGCAAGTTCTAAATACTGACTAAGACTCAAAGGATTAGAATAAAAGTGCAAGAGAGGGAGAGTGAGATACATCTGAGGTTGATTTTTTTATCACATTAAAGAATCAATAAAAACCTCATGGCATTTTGGAAATCTAATGCATTTAATCCATCTACCATGCATCTTGGCACAAGAGGAAGTAGGTGCCTAATTATTTATTTAATCATGCAAAGGACTTTAGGTAGGTGTTGAAGCCAAGGAAAGGCATGTAATATATTAGGCAAGATATCTACAAGGCATAACAAAAATATCCTTCAAGTACCTCTATGAAGGTATCTAAACATACATGAAAACATGAAATTTAAGGTATGAATTGTCACCTAATTAGATACTAGCAGATTCAAGGCACAAATTAGGATGGAATTCCTTTATGGAATAAAATTTCTAAAGAACAAAAATGTACCATTGATTGGAAGGAGGTCCTCCAGCTCCAATAATTAAAATATAGAAGATATTGAGGATCAAAAGGTAGAGAATGAGATGCAGTCCTGAAGTCTTCAATGCATGCAAGTTCATACAAAAATTGGTATCATCGACAAGATTAGAAATAAAACCCAATAAAGGTGAAGTAAAAAGATTTAATAGCCCAAGATAGCTGGTTTTATGCCAAGATGCAGTTTTACTAGTCATGCATTGATTGTAGGATACACATAATATAGAATGTTAAAACAAAGGTTTCTAAACTATTTAGAATAAGTGCAGAGTTACAGTCAATGCACTTGTATAGAGAAAATGCCACAAAGAGGAAAGATAAATTCAAATGACCTTGCTTTTCCAACTTGGCTAAACAATCTGTACCTTCAGTGATGGTTGCTCTTGTCTCAAAAAAATATCATCTAGAATCATACTTCATAAGATCTCTTTCTCTCTCTCACACCTATTTAGATCTTTTCTCCCATGAACACTCTATATAGAAATAATAGATGTCATTGTCACCATTGCTGAGATAGTAGGCTAGCTGAGCGGCCATGAACAAGAGAAAGAGTGCTTTGTATATCATTAACCCTATGAAATGGAACACTCTCCAAAGATTTCTAATTTTAAGACTTTCATTTTCTTACAGAGCATCTTCCTACTCCACTTAGAATACATGTACATAAATAAAACAGAAAAGATAGTTATTATTCACAATTACAACTTCCTACTCTTTCCACCATTGTCTAAAATTAAACAAGATAATGGCCCAAGAAAAGATTCTTCATTATGTTTAATAATTGCCACACAATTGTATGCAATCAAAAGGAATCCATTACTCCAAAAATTAGTGGCTAAGCAAAGGAATCTTTCAAAATAATAAATTTAAAATGCATTATTACTAATTTGCATTTGCACTCCTAAATATTTTTGTGACTAATTCATAAACTTAGTCTTTTCTGCGAATATATTTATCTAAAAGCAATATCACAATGCAAATGAATGTAATTCAATTCGACTAAGAGTGGTGTGTGCGCAGGTTCCTTCAACACAAGTCACTGTCAATCGGCTAGATGCCCTCTGCCTCGATTATAGTGTTAGAAATCTTGAACAAAATTGAAAATCAAGAACTTTATAAGAGAGATTAAAAGTTACATAAACTAAAATGCAAAATGAAAGCAAACCAACAATTTTGAGAGATGCAAATGTCGATGTGGTAAAATTGCATTAAGAGCTCAAACAAAATAATGGCAGAATAACTAGACAATGCATTCAAGATACAAAATACAAGCTAGGTAGTGAGTTTATATAAACTAGAGAGAGGGGAGAGGTGGCAAAACTAACCAACAGGGAGAGGCCATGACCATAAGGGCTAAAGATAGCAAGAGGATCTTCTCAAGATAGAAAATGCCACCTCCCTTGTAAGATGCCAACACCTCAAATCACCCACTCACTAAAATTAAACTCACTTTATTTAACCTAAGATAGCTTAATAAAAGTGTAGGAAGAACCTAGGAAATAGGGAAAATAACTAACCCACTAAGAAAATAAAAAGATAAGTCTTGACAAATCAAGCCTGGTGAGGTACCCATGTATAATGAAATCCCCCCGAAGAGAAGAAGCCCCCCAGAACAAAGTAGAGAGAACACCTCCTAGAGAGAGCAAATAGGAGGACTAAAAGACCACCTAAAGTGGACACCAGCTGCACCCCCAACAAAGCTCACAAATGAAGGAACTTACTCTTAGTGAAGGGTTTGGTGAAGATGTATGTGATCTACTCTGATGTTAGACAATACTTGAGATCAATGATATGCTCATGAATCAGCTCCCAGATGTAGTGCACATGTGGATTTCAATGTGTTTGGTCTACCGATGATGGACTGGATTGCGAGAGATTTGTATTGCACTCTGGTTGTCACAAAAGATGATTATAGGCTCCCAGAAGGGAATACCAAACTCAGTGAGAATGCTCTAAATCCAAATGGCCTTAGTAGTGGCGTTAATTGCTCCTTGATACTCAATCTCTATAGATGAAAGAGCAATTGCAAACTACTTGATCAACCAAGAAACTAGACTAGAACCAAGGGAGAAGCAATACCCTGAAGTAGACTTGTGATCCTGAGATTCACTTGCCCAATTTGAATTTGTGTAGCCCACCAAGTCAATATCAATGCCTACTGCGTAGTGAATCTCATAACTTTGAGTGCCCTATACATAGTGAAGAATTTGCTTAGCTGCTTTCCAGTGCATCTCATGTGGTTCCTGCATGAACCTGGACATGAGGCCCACAACATATGAAATATCAGGCCTTGTGTGAGTCAAGTATATGAGACTCCCAACTAATTGGTGATACAAGGTAGCATCCACCAATGGTGAAGAACAATGACCCTCAAGTTCAACCTTGAACAAAAATGGAGTCAGCACAGGCTTACAATCAACCATGTGAAAGCAGGAGAGCATATCAAGTGCATACTTGGGCTATGCCATGAAGATAGCGAATGAAGACCGAGTGATCTCAATCCCAAAGAAGTAGTACATGAGGCCCCAATTTGACATTAGGAAATGATCATGAAGGGCAGTTTCTATTGCCTTGATGGTGGATGAGGAACTCCTTGTAATCAACAAGTCATTAATATAGATAACAAGGAATGTGAGAGTATCATCCTGTTTCAAAATATACACATTTGGATCAAAATCTAGTACCTAGTGAACCCAACTGATAAAAGGAAGGGACCCATCTTGGCATACTAAGCCTGAGGGGCCTATTTGAGGCCATAGAGAGAATTCTAAAGATGACAAACAAGGGAAGGATCCTGTACAAACCCCTATGGTTGCTCCATGTATATCTCCTCCTGAAGGTTGCCATGAAGAAAGGCACTCTTCACATCCATCTAATGTACTTCCCAATGATGGGTTGTAGCAATAGAAAGAACAAGTGGGATGGAGTTCATTTTGGAAACTGGTGCAAAAAATTTAGAGTAGTCAATCTTAGGAACCTAGGAGAATCCCTTCACAACTAGGTGAGCCTTATGCTTATCAACTGACTCATCTGTGGAAAATTTTGTCTGATAGATCCACTTGCATCAAACAAGTTTCCTTCCCTTAGGAAGGGGGACTAAATCCCAAGTATGGTTCATCTCCAAGGAACTAATATCTTCCTGCATAGCAGCATCCCACTTGGGGACACTAGAAGCTTCCTAAAAGGATTGTAGAATGGAAGATGAGGCAATGAAGAGATGTGGAGCCTACTCAAACTATGACCTTGTTCTTCTAGCATCTAAAGGATCACCAACCCAATCACCTACTGAATCTAATGTCTGATGAGCCCAAAGAGGCCCAATAGGAGAATCTGGAGGAGAATCATTAGCCTCAGAATGATGACTAGGAGTGGAGGAAGATGAATCCTCATCATCATCGTTGCCATCTAAAGTGGAGGAAGAAGACTCCTCATTAAGAGAAGGAGGATTAAGATCCTTGGAAGAACTGTCATCATGCCACAATGTCTCCAAAGTAATGGTAGATGGAGAAGTGATAGGAGAAGAACTAGAAACATCCTCCTCGAAATAAACACTCCTCTCGATGAACAACTCATGAATGGTGGGATGGAGAATCCTATAGCCTTTGACACCATCTAGGTACCCACAAAATATGCAAGGCTTGCTATGTGGATCCATAGCCTTACGTTTCTCTACTAGAATATGAGACCATGCAGGAGAACAAAACACTCAAAAGTGCTTAACTATGGGTTTTCGACTAGTCTAAGCTTGAAAAGGAGTGACCCCCTTCACAACTCAGTGAGGAACCTGATTCTAGATGTAACACACACAGTTGATGGCCTCCACCCAATACTAAGGTGCCATAGACCTGGAGTGAATCATATAGTTGCCCATCTCTTTCAAGGACCTATTCTTTCTCTCTATGACACCTTTCTATTGTGGACTATAGGGCAATGTGTGTTGAAGATCAATGCCTTCAGAGGCACAAAATGTCTCAAACCTCTAGTTGACATACTCCCCCCATTGTCTATATGCAAAATCTTGATTGACTTCCCAGACTATTTATCTACAAAAGATTTGAAGTCCTTAAAAGACTTAAAGACCTTAGACTTATGTTTGAGAAAATAAACCCATGTGTATCTGGAAAGATCATCAATGAATGTGAGAACATATCAAGCCCTACTAAAAGAAGGATGTAGAAATGGGACTCCTGCCAAATCACTATGTACTAAATCTAGAAGCTGTGTGGCCCTCCATGCTTTGCCTTTATCAAATTTCTCTTTAGGGTGCTTACCAAGAATGCATACTTGGAAAACACCATCAAAAATTTGAATAGAAGGCAACCTTGAAACCATGTCCTGTAACGTTGCGCCAAAGAACCCCAGAGGACAACACTAACTAGGTTGAAACAATGGAACAATTTTTTTTGTTAACTATAGAATGCATAATAGGGTAATTAAACCTAGGTCCTATAAGGTTCCTCAACTACACTACTCACAAAATAAGGTTACAAGAACATTTCATTAACAACAAAAGATGAACATCACATTAATTGATATTATTCATTTCCACATGTGATAATCAAAAATCAACATCAAAGATCATCTTCTAACTACTATTACAATTGACGCATTACTTTACAGTACTCATTATGATAATCGATTATAACATACAACAATTATGGTAAGATCAACATCATAATCGACTATAATGCAAGACAATGTCATAGCATATAAGTCATCAATGTCACAAAAATGATCATCATGATCCCATACTAACTAACATACGAACTAACATAACTGAAATTAGGAATGTCATCAGCGTGAGTACAACATATGACAATGTATCCATAACATTGTATTAGTCTACCATAATCATAGCATGGGAGGTATCACATCCTCCCCCTAGAACTTGACATACTCCCAGAAGTCATAGTGATGCAGAGGAAACACAACAGAAGCTTACAAATAGGAAGGAGGAGTCATTAACACAACCAGCATGTTAAAATCCTGGACATGCCGTATGTAATACCTATCGGCTTATCATCATCATCATATTTCTTGCTAACATAGACAGCATCATCATATTTCGAAGAGGCATGAAATATCCTCCTGCTGACTACTGTTCACTTCCTTATCGCCTTTCGCCTTTCGTCTGTCAGCAGCATCATGATATTCGGCTATCAGCAGCATCATCACATTCGGCAAGCGCAAACATCCTCCTGATGTTCACTGTTCATCTTACCGCCAAACTCTATCTTCATCATCATGATGTTCAACATCACCTTCATCAGCAGGATATAAAATATCTGGTTCCTCCCATATATCCTGATGACGACAACTTCAAGCACCTTTCCTTCGATGCTTATGTCACCCCGATATCTGACTACTTAACCAAAAACATCAGGATATGACTTATCCGGTCATATTGAAACATCCTGATGATGTTAACCAAACTTTATGCCGATAACTTACGCCGATGCCAAAACACTTAGCGACAGCAGGATAAACTTGCATAGGGTGATATTCGCAATATCCTGATGACGATGATGTCATTTGCACCTGATGATGATGTCAATGCACCTGATGATGATGTCAACAGGATATAAGACACTTATATCCTCCGCAACATGATAGTGAATATCCGGTGATCTTTTCAATATCCTGATGATGACCTTTCTGGTCCTTAGCCAAAAAGTGAACTTTCACTCCTGCATGCGATAGCGATATGCGGATGATGGATACACACGAAAGATGATCCTGACGATGATATACACACTGAGTATATATCCAACCTATATCATCCTGATGCACTTGAAACATGCAATTTTTGCCAACTTCAAAACCTGATCCTGATAGCGATATACTCGTAGATGACGATACGATTCACTCCGTCTGGAAAAGCACATGCAGATCCCTGTATATCCGTCAGCTGCATGCAAACTCACAGAACCGCACAATTTTACAAAGAAAACATGATGATCGGGCCGGATCACCTTCAGATCAAAACTTAACAGTTTATCTTCCTAAACCCTAGCACATGAGGATGCTAGGTTGTTTCATAGCATGCTACCAATCGATCTCCCACACAATGAAATGCATAAACAGAAAACTAAAATACAACCTAAACTAACATGCATGACCATTCCACCGATTCACAGAATCAACCGGTGGAAGGGTTGAAAGAATCCATTAACCTGTAATCAGAACAGAAATCAAAACATAAACAGCTGATAAACCAGATAATGCAATTGATGAGATCTTATTTAGGTGAAACACAAATGTCCTGAACAATGTTTCACAATGTCTGGACTGATCTCTGGATTTCACTCAATCACCAGTACAACATAACATAACTACTACTCTCTTTTATCACCAGTACAACATAACATAACTACTACTCTCTCTCTGATATCAAGCCCTAACTGATCTGAGTTATTTATAGCAATATCCTACGAGTACTACCAACTCGGTTCCCAGCGGCTGGGAGCTTCCAAGTGGCTAGGAGAAGACAGCTCAGACAACCTGATAATGAACTCTAACTACCTGCACACTCTCCTAGGTTGATCTAATACATATGCATTGGTCCAATGGACCTTATTACATTATGAAGTCAAACATGCTAAAAATAGACTAATGTCCTGTCATGCGGACAATGAACCTATATCCTGTCTTGTAGGGGTGCTCCTGCACCATACTCCCCAGAAGAAGAAATCTCAAGTCCACTTGAGATGAGAGTATGAAGATCTGCACCATGTTTCTGGATCTGCTCTTCAGTCATCCATACTACTTCAGAATTAGGTTTTCCCTTCCAAGAGACTAGATACTCCAAGTACTATTTGTTCTGGGTCTGTTTGACCACTCTGGTGTCCAAAACCTTCTGCAACTGTGGAGGATCATGCTTGGGAATGTTATCATGGACTGTATCCTGTAGGAGTTCCTGATCTGCATCTGGATAAGACTTGTATGGAGTTAAATCACATACATTGAATACAGGGGACAAACCAAGATCAGGGGGGAGTTGTATCTCATAAGCATTCTATCCATGCTTGTGTAAGATCTGACATGGTCCAACTTTTCTCTGCATAAGTTTAGTATATTTTCCCTTAGGAAGTCTGTCCTTCTTCAAATGAACCCATACCAAATCTCCAACATCAAACTGAACATCCTTCTTCTTTTTATCAGCATATTCCTTATACTTCAAGGTGGTTTGCTGCAGTTGGGTCTTGACTTGATCATGAACCTCTTTTCCTTTAGATTTCTCCTCCTTCTCCGTCAATGGTAGTAACTTTATAACCTTACCATCTTTAGTGATTGTATAGGTGTTTCTAACACCATCATGTTGTGCCTTCAAATCATACTGCCATGGTCTACCAAATAAAAGATTGCAAGCATCCATCGTGGTAATGTCAAACAACAACTTATCCTTATATGCTCCAATCTAAAATTCTACCCAAGCCTGCTCTTCTACAATTGTCTGCTGACCTTGGGTAAGCCACGAGACTTTGTATGGGGATGGGTGAGGTAATCTCCTAAGCTTAAGCTTTGTCACCATTTCTTCAGACACAAAATTTTCAGTACAACCAGAATCAATCAAAACTTTACATGCCTTACCTCCTGCTTTGCAAATAGTCCTAAAAAGAGACTTTCTTGGAGGGGATTCTTTGTCAGGTGCCTTCATGGTAGTCACTATTCTTCTCATCATTAGAGACTCTCCACTTTCTGGGTATCCATAATTATCAGGAGCATTCACACTCTGAAAAGAATTAGAGCCTGTCATACTTTGATTATCAGGTTCTTGGATCAGATTTGTTCTCCTTTCTCCTGTTGAGCTTGTGGCCTTTTCTAGACATCTGCTGGCTATATGGCCTTCTTTGTTACAGTTATAACATTTGATGGATCCTCTGCCCTGGGATCTTCCTCTGAAAGGTCTTCTACCTCTGAAGTTTCCTTGCTGACTATAATTTTCCCTCTGGTTCTGACTATTGTTTCCCTTACTATTGTCATGACTGGATTCTCCTTGATATCCATGTCCATGTCCTCTACCTCTAAAAGGACCTCTTCCACCCCTTTGTTGTCTTCCTCTTCCTCTATTGTGTTGTTCTTGTTTTCTCTTTAACTTCTCTTCCACTTTCAATGCCAACTGAAAGCATTTCTGAACTGTATCTGGATTATGCAGACTTAAATCTTCCTAAATGTTGAACCTCAATCCATTAAGGTATCTGGCTACCTTCTCTTCTTCACTTTCCTTTACCTTTGTTTTCATACAAAGTTTCATGAATTCTTCTGTATATGAGCTGACATCTAGCTGCTTCTGCTTCAGGTTTTGCTTCCTCTTGTGTAATTGGATACTGTAATCCAATGGGACATAAGCTTCCTTTACTAATGCCATCATTTTCTTCCATGTAGTGACTCTACGCTTTCCTTCCTGTACTCTATCATCTTGGATGAAATTCCACCATGTCAAGGTAGCTTCTTTCATTTTTGACTGGGCTATTTTCACCCTCTGTTGTTCTGGTATCTCCTCTGTTTCAAAGAAATTGTTCAAGGAGTCTATCCACTCCATCACTGAATCAGGTTCCATCTTTCCTATAAACACTGGCAAATCCAGTTTCACATCCATGGTTCTCCTCTCCATGGCCTTGAGGGTGTTCAACAATGGTCTCTGGTCTGCAGGAACGACCTCCTCGTTCCAACTAGGGATCTCTTCTTCTTCCCTATCTTCTTCTCTACCAGAACCTACTCTGTTCCTCAACTTCTCTAACTCATCCTTCAATTCCTGATTCTGAGCCTTCATGGCCTTGCTCTCTACAATTTGTTTCTTTACCAGAACTGCCAACTCAACGTTGGTCATCCTTGCCAGAATCTTAGATGTTCCTTCTTCATCTGACATCCTGCTATATCCTGATCTTTTCCAGAAGATCCTTCCTTTGCTCTGATACCACTATGATGCAGAGGAAATGCAACAGAAGCTTACAAATAGGAAGGAGGAGTCATTAACACAACCAACATGTTAAAATCCTGGACATGCCGTATGTAATACCTATCGGCTTATCATCATCATCATATTTCTTGCTAACACAGACAGCATCATCATATTTCGAAGAGGCATGAAATATCCTCCTGCTAACTACTGTTCACTTCCTTATCGCCTTTCGCCTTTCGCCTGTCAGCAGCATCATGATATTCGGCTATCAGCAGCATCATCACATTCGGCAAGCGCAAACATCCTCCTGATGTTCACTATTCATCTTACCGCCAAACTCTATCTTCATCATCATGATGTTCAACATCACCTTCATCAGCAGGATATAAAATATCCGGTTCCTCCCATATATCCTGATGACGACAACTTCAAGCACCTTTCCTTCGATGCTTATGTCACCCCGATATCTGACTACTTAAACAACAGCATCAGGATATCACTTATCCGGTCATATTGAAACATCCTGGTGATGTTAACCAAACTTTATGCCGATAACTTACGCCGATGCCAAAACACTTAGCGACAGCAGGATAAACTTGCATAGGGTGATATTCGCAATATCCTGATGACGATGACGTCATTTGCACCTGATGATGATGTTAATGCACCTGATGATGATGTCAACAGGATATAAGACACTTATATCCTCCCCAACATGATAATGAATATCCGGTGATCTTTTCAATATCCTGATGATGACCTTTCCGGTCCTTAGCCAAAAAGTGAACTTTCACTCCTGCATGCGATAGCGATATGCGGATGATGGATACACACGAAAGATGATCCTGATGATGATATACACACTGAGTATATATCCAACCTATATCATCCTGATGCACTTGAAACATGCAATTTTTGCCAACTTCAGAACCTGATCCTGATAGCGATATACTCGTAGATGACAATACGATTCACTCCGTCTGGAAAAGCACATGCAGATCCCTGTATATCCGTCAGCTGCATGCAAACTCACAGAACCGCACAATTTTACAAAGAAAACATGATGATCGGGCCGGATCACCTTCAGATCAAAACTTAACAGTTTATCTTCCTAAACCCTAGCACATGAGGATGCCAGGTTGTTTCATAGCATGCTACCAATCGATCTCCCACACAATGAAATGCATAAACAGAAAACTAAAATACAACCTAAACTAACATGCATGACCATTCCACCGATTCACAGAATCAACCGGTAGAAGGGTTGAAAGAATCCATTAACCTGTAATCAGAACAGAAATCAAAACATAAACAGCTGATAAACCAGATAATGCAATTGATGAGATCTTATTTAGGTGAAACACAAATGTCCTGAACAATGTTTCACAATGTCTGGACTGATCTCTGGATTTCACTCAATCACCAGTACAACATAACATAACTACTACTCTCTTTTATCACCAGTACAACATAACATAACTACTACTCTCTCTCTGATATCAAACCCTAACTGATCTGAGTTATTTATAGCAATATCCTACGAGTACTACCAACTCGGTTCCCAGCGGCTGGGAGCTTCCAAGCGGCTGGGAGAAGACAGCTCAGACAACCTGATAACGAACTCTAACTACCTGCACACTCTCCTAGGCTGATCTAATACATATGCATTGGTCCAATGGACCTTATTACATTATGAAGTCAAACATGCTAAAAATAGACTAATGTCCTGTCATGCGGACAATGAACCTATATCCTGTCTTGTAGGGGTGCTCCTGCACCACATAGAAGCCCAACTGGAACATAGCGCATATTAGTTCCAAAACTTCTTTATGTGTAACACCCCCACCAAGGAACCCCAAAGGACAACACTAACTAGGTTGAAACAATGGAATAATATTTTTTTTTGTTATCTATAGAATCCATAATAGGGTAACTAAACCTAGGTCCTCTAAGGTTACTCAATTGCACTACTCACAAAACAAGGTTACAAGAACATTTCATTAACAACAAAAGTTGAACATCACATTAACTGATATTATTCATTTCCACACGTGACAACCAAAAATCAACATCAAAGATCATCTTCTAACTACTATTATAATTGACACATTACTTTACAGTACTCATCATGATAATCAATTCTAACATTCAACAATCGTGATAAGATCAACATCATAATCACCTAGAATGCAAGACAATATCATAGCATATAAGTCATCAGTGTTGCAAAAATGATCATCATGATCCCATACTGACTAACATACGAACTAACATAACCAAAATTAGGAATGTCATCAGCGTGAGTACAACATATGACAATGTATCCATAACATTGTATCTATCTACCATAATCATAGCATGGGAGGCATCACATGTCCTATTGACTGAGCTATTACAAGTAGCGGTAGTTCAAGTGGCCAAATTGTTGATTCCACAAACAACTCACCTCATCTGAGTGAGTGAGTAAAGCAAGTGAAGGAGAATCAAGAACAAAGTGAGAAAACTGATATAGCCTAGGTTGATGATCATCTTTTCCCATAGCAACTATAGACCCATTGTGCAACTCACTGATTACCACTTTGTTTGGAGTGAACTCAACCTACTTGCTAGAGCCAGTGTGAGTGATATGATAGGTAGATAGGAGATTAGTTGACAAATATGGAATACAAAGAACATCATGAAATGTTCCTTTGTCCACATCAATAGACCCTCTCCCATGCACTTCAACATGAGTGTCATCACCTATGAGCATAGTTGGCGTAGAACATGGCTCCAAAGAGGCAAAACCATCTTGTGCTAAAGCCATGTGGTACAAAGAATTTGAGTCAATGATCCAAGTATCGAGTTGTGAAGTAATACCAACTAGGGCCTTGCCCTTACTTTCCCCTTACTTTTATCTATGTCTTTTGAAGATTCTTGAGATGAACTCTGTTTGACTGAATCAGGCACCCTGATATTATTCTTCTCGAGAAGATGTGCCAGGTGATCAATCTGCTTCTTAAGACACCTATGTTCATCATGACTAGGTTTCTTGTAATAGGCACACTTTTCCTTCTCCTTCTTAGGCTTGTTGCCTTTGGAAGAAGAGGCCTGATTGGATGCTTTTGGAGCAACCAATTTTTGATCTTGTTTCTTCTCTCCTTGATTCTATTATTTCTTGTTCTATTTACCAAACCCTTTCAGATCTTTAGTGCCCTGATTTGTAGCCAAGGCATGAGATTTAGAGGGCTTAATTGTGCCGATTTGAACTAGTTTATCTTGCTCCTTTGTGACTTCATTAGCAAAATCATCAAGAGAAGGCATAATATAATTGGTTCCAAAAGATTCATCCAACTTATTAAACCATTTAGGCTTTTCTGCATCTATTGATGGTCCAGTTTCAAGACCCATTGTTACTCTATACAACCCTTGCCTCTTTAGATTGATTGTCATTTTAGATTTCCAATCAAAGTAGTTGTAGGGTGTGAGTATTGGTACTATTGTTTGATCCATTTTATGCAGTCAATAAGATTGTTGTTTGTTGTTGTAGAGAAAAGAGAATGCAAAAACTCAAAGAAAGCACACAAGACACCCCCCCTTTTCACTCAATCAAAGAACCCCCCAAGCAATTATGATTTGGCACTTTATATTTAGTGTGATTATAATTACCATCAGCAAGAAATGCTAAGTGGATTTGATCTCAATGCTTTACAAATTCCCAATCAAATGAGTGTATGCTAAAAATACAATCCTAGAACCAAGCCAAGTGAAACTAATATGATCATTGGGAAGTACTCAAAAAATCATACACTTTCAAAAAAAGAATTGCCTCAATCTAAGGTCGTATACGAAAGTTATGGGTCTTTGAAGTTCCCAAAATGAGAACTATGTAGTGTCACCTGTGAGAATCTGCAATTTCTAGAAAAACCATACATTGAAACCAAACATTATTTGTACCAGTGCATAGATCACAAAAAGTTAGTCCAAATCAAAAAAGAATTGAACTGAATTAGGAGGTTGTGAGCCCAAGTTATCAACCTCTGAAGTTCGCCTTCAAAATTGCACTTGCCAAAGTAGACCTCCACCAAATTTGGTGGAACTACGCCAAAATTAGTAATGCCACCAAATGTGGAGTCTCCCAGATAAATTTGGAACTTTGCTAGATGTAGAGGATCTCCAGTCAAGTTTTAGATCTTTGTCAAAAATAGAGTGCACTCCAAATCTAGAAAAAAATGCTAAATATAGTGAAACTTTCGCACAAAGGCCAAAAATTTGGCATAGAGGCTAAGGCAAGGGTAGTGAAGACAATTTGAAAGTTTGATATTTAAAAAAAGCTTTTGAAGGCTTAAAAAAACCAAAGAAGTGCAGACCCAAATTAAAAAAGGAGTGGATTGGGGGGCTAAAGCCACACCCCAAACCCCTTAATATAGGGGTCCATAGCCTATTTAGGGTCTGTATCTTGCCTTATGCATGAGGCTCGAGCCAAAGACTCTTGTGGGGGTGCTAAGAAGGGGGTGGAGCCCCTTTACATAGGGGTCGAGCCCCTTGGAACATGTAAAGCACTTTCAGTGCTAATACACAACACCAAGCACCTAATTCAAAGTGCTGAAAATTTTGTTTATTTTTAATTTTTTAATTTTATTTTTGAAGATTTTTACAAAATTTTGATAAAAAATTGCCTTGAACTACATGTCATGAGGCCAAAATGGCCTCAGATAATTTTTTTGCCTTTTTGTCTCCTGACAATGAAACTGGGCAAATATTATATCAAAATTCATCTGTGAAGCCTCTTAGATGCAATGCCAGGGTCCTTTTGGGCCAAAAATGCTCTAAATGAAAGTTTATTTTTAGATTTGAGCACAAAACCCCTTTTCATAAGTTTATCACACAATCTCCAAATCCGATGAAACAAAAGCCATTTTTGACTTTCTTGAGCCTCTTGGATGCATTGGAATAGCCCAAAATGTTGCCAGCATAACCATAATGCTACAACAAACCAGATCTCAAAAAAAAAATTGCATGCAAAATAAAAGGGGTTAATGGGTCTTATTAAATCCTTTATGATTCTCTAGATCATTAAAAAATGCAAGAGAAGAGCATACGAGATTCACAAGAAGTCACAAATTACTCTCTCTAAATTAGGAATCTATGAACTTAAAACTCTCACAACAAAAACTCTTCAATACCATGTTAGAAATCTTGAACAATATTGAAAACCATGAAATTTATAAGAGAGATTAAAAGTTACATAAACTGAAATGCAAAATGAAAGCAAACCAACAATTCCGATAGATGCAAATGTCGATGTGACAAAATTGCATTAAGAGCTCAAAGAAAAGAATGTCAGAGTAACTAGATAATGCATTCAAGATATAAAATACAAGCTAGGTAGTGAGTTTATATATAGACCAGAGAGAGGGGAGAGGTGGCAAAACTGACCAATAGGGAGAGGCCACCATACGAGATAAAGATAGCAAGAGCATCTTCTCAAGATAGTAAATACCACCTCCCTTGTAGGATGCCGACACCTCAAACCACCTACTCACTAATTAAACTCACTTTATTTAACCTAAGCAAGATTAATAAAAGTGTAGGAAAAGCCTAGGAAATAGGGAAAATAACTAACCAACTAGGAAAATAAAAACCTACACTAACCAAAAAATAATACTTAGATTGGTTATTTTTAGTTGTGGGAGTGATAGTTGAATAATAATATTATTTTAGGAAAGTTAATGCTAAAGATAGGAGTACTTGGCTAAAGGACCAATCTGAGAATGAATTTGATATGACACTAAAATATACTACTCTGGTACAAAAAATGATCTAATTATACCTTATGCCTCAGATTCTACACATGATGTGAGACTATTCATATGTGAGTTTTGTGGGTTTGGGTTGCTTCTGTATCTAGAGACCCATCCTATGGATTGTAGCTCTAATCCTAGAAACTGTGCACTTATACTCCTTAGTTTGTTGGATTCTTTGCTTCTTGCTAGTTGTCAAGCACTGATGGTATTTAAATATACCTTAACGGGGCCACTAGATCCCTATAGGCAGATTCTCTTAGGTCAACCCCCATAGAGAGATTGGCTTTAAAAATGTACTAAAGACTAGTAGATAATAGGCAAGCATGTAAATGCCCTAGATGATAATTTTCAAGTAAATGTTGTTCCATTTAGTACATCAATTGTGTTGGTGTGAATAGAGGTTTTTCCTAACTAGTTTAGCTAATATCCCCTTGTGTGGATAATTCACATTATTTAAGTATTTATTAGTTAAATATTATTCACACTTAATTCACATGTTAAGTTGACTTAGTGAGTCTTCTAGATGTCACTAGTTGTTTCTAGTTGTTGATAGTTGTAGTGAGTTGCCTTATCCTACACATGTGCTCTAGTTGGCATCCTATCCTCTAGTTGTCACATGTGATAGGAATGTGACACTTGTCACATGACTACAACTTCTTGATTGTTATCCTTGCCTTTATAAGCAAGGCTCACTCATTGTATTTCATGACAGTTTGTAATAGTTTCATACACTTTGTTGTATAGAATCTTGCTCCATTGTTTTACCAACTTCTGTGTTATCTTTGTGTGGAAGGTTGTCTTGATTGCAGGGATCCTGGCTTGCTAAGTCACATTGACTCTTACATGGTACTAGAGCAGGATCTGCAATTTCCTTCCCTCATTGGAGAGGTTCTCTTGGGAGCTGTGTTTTAGGAGCACGCTGGAGCGAAACAGACATCACCGTTTCGATCAGGAGGCCCAAATTTGTATAGATCGGCTGTTTAAATGCCAAAAATAAAAGTCAAAAAAATTTTGGCAAATTTTTTTTGCCCCTGGTTAGGGCTTCTATGACATCTGTATTGTCAACTGTACTAGCGTCGTACTTCCTTTACATTAGTTTGCATCATCTCATTGAATCAAGGTCTAATATCCGTCGGGTAATTTTTCTATTTGTTATTTAGTATGGTTTGTGAATTTTTTTTTTGTGAAATATTGGTTTGTACTTGCGTTAGTAGGTACTTACTGTATCTACAGGTACTACAGTGAAAGTCAAGGTTCCACATGGTACAGGTCCCAACCAAATCCTTAGCAGTTAAAGATTTCTACATATTTCTGATTCTATTGATTGGTGATGGCAGGAATTCATAGTTTCCAACAGTCTATATTAAACCCTTCGGCAACAATTTATTTCTTTCGGCGGCTCATTCTTGTAGCGGTCATTAGATCTCACACTGGAAAAGTTTCTAAGTTCGTTCATTGTTGGTCTTTGATCCACCCTTGGCTGTGTATCACCAACCACTAGCTATCACTATTACACAAAAATAGTTACACAAAACCGTTAGGTGGCGACAATCTCAAATTTCTTGGCCTGCAGCATTTAAAAACTCCACTCTGGAGGATTATTGAGCATTAAGTGCTCAGAATTATCTTACACAATAAAATGCTCACGGCTGAAAACCTTTCTAAGCTCGTTGGTTGTTTAAACTGGCAGTCATTGAAAACCCTCATTGGAGGGTAAACCACAGTCAGCAAGATCCTCAACAGATCAGTGGTTTCAATTAAATTACTATAGGTTTTAAAGGTTAAATTTGCCAGTCAACTATCTACATGCAATCATCCTTAGCCCAAGTGGTCATTCAGCCATTTCATAACATTTCACAAAGGTGGTTTTCAAGTACTCCACAATGGTTTCTTGGTTGGCGGTTTTCATCCTCAAACGACAGTTTCACAAACAGATCAGTGGTTTTTTTGCTTCTAGTGGTTTTGGCATATTCCAACCATTGCAAGGAATATTTTGTCAATAGGGGACCTATTTTGCCCCTCAAAGCCCTAAAGTAGGGCTTTTTTTCTTTTTTTGCACAACTTTTGCCCACGATGTCAAAATCGAGCAAACAAGATATCGTTGGAAAGTTGACAGAGAGCACTTCATAGTGGTATCAGTCATTTTCTTTGATTTTTTTGTTTGACAACATTTATTGCAAGTTGAATATAGATATCTCTTTTTGGCTCCTGAGCTCATAACTTTCTACCACAATCTCTGATTTTCGTGATTATTGTGGCATCACAAAGATATTTAGGAGCTCTACAAAGCCATTGTTAGGAACTTGTGTTTAACCCTTCTCTTTACTTTGTTAGTATATTATTGTTGGACGCATATGCTTTGTAAGTCATCCCGTGAGTATATTGTATTATCCCACATTCATGGGGAGTAATAGTAGTTTAGATTAGACTTAGTATATAAATGCATGTTAAGGCCAATGAAGGCATCCACAAGTTTATTGTATTGAGCTTGCTCAAGGGAGGTTGCCCCCTCGAAGTGGCCTGCGATCAATAAATTCATTATGTGTTCTACTATTTCTATTATTTCATGCATTTTTCATTATATTGTTGCAGGAGGTTCCTCTCATTTGGTATCAGAGCGCTTTCTTGGGCTCATTGGGTGGAATTTCTACTAAATTTTTTTTGCAGTGGCCTCCAAGCACTGTGATTATTGCAGTAGTTCTTTTTTCTTTGCATATGTATTATTCATTTTAATTACATGTTCAGATCAGGGAATAATCCCTATTAGCTTAACTGTGGGAAGTGTCTGGGCATAGCCCTAAAACTCATTGTGAGGAGTACCACAGGAACCCTGAAGTAGCTAGCCCATTGAGAGGACCTGCTAGTGAAAAGGGCAACGGTCCCTACCTGATTGGCTAGTTCCCATCCATGAGGTAAACCAAGAGCTGTTGTTTGTGGCAAAGTGGTTATCAATTTTACTTGAGCCGTGGAGTGGGGTACAGTGCCAATACGCAAGTCGTTAGACAACATTGGTAGCTGAGTGAATCCCCTGAACCCTTAGGAAGCTAAACATACTTGGGTTCCATATCTATTGCCAGCTGATAAATCATAGATTGCATCTGTCCAAAGCCGTTGCAAATCCTGTTGCAAATTATTTCCAAAAAAAGTTTAAAAAAATCTATTTTTTTGCCATATCTTCCTTGCTTTAGCTTCGTTTCCCCTTAAAATTCACTAGAACCCCTGAAATTCCATTCTACATATTTCCTTCCTTAAGGACCCTATCCCAAATTCCACTTATCGAAGCCAGAAATCCCACATTTGTCTATTTTTAGGGTTTGCCATAACTTCTTTGATTCTCACCCAATCACCTTCAAATTTTGCCATAGTGTTCATTTCCTATTTCTGCTCCTTTGTCCCTCTTGGCCAAATTTTTCCATTCTTTCACCCCACTTCTGAAATCCCCATTTTCTACTTCCTTGTCCCTCAGAAAGTGTCCAAAACCTAGTCAAACCCCAATTACCCATCAGAGCTTTTCCCAAATCCAAATTTTCTTTTACTAAAAAAGTTTCTATTTTTGTTTTTCTACCCATTCCCAAAAAAAAAAGCCTGGTTATGGTTGTCACCCGCGCAGGAGCAAAAAACATGGAGGATGAACTTGCAGCCCTCAAGACCAAACTCCAAGATTTGGATGAAAAAATTCTCGGCCTCAATCTTTAGCATTCAGCCGTGAACAATAGACGGCAGCTAGAGTCTTCTTCAGACACTAGGTTCTATTCTTCTAGCAATTGTCATGGGCTGAAGCTTGATTTTCCTCACTTCAATGGTGATAACCCGACTGGATAGATATACCAGGCAGAACAATATTTCAGTCTGCATAATACTTTTGATGTCAATAAAGTCCCACTTGCATCCTTTCATTTGGAACATGAAGCCCTTCAATGGTTCTATTGGTACATCAAGGCTCATGAAGAGCCAAAATGGATAGATTTTTGTAACAATTTGGCCCTAGTGCTTTTGATGACTTCACAAGAGCATTCACTAAACTTTGCCAAACTGGCACTGTGAGAGAATATCAGATAGAATTGGAGAAACTGGCCAATCACACAGAGGGATTGTCTGGTGAATTCTTCAGGAGTTGTTGTGTCATTGGTCTAAAGGATGCAATCCGTTCTGAGGTTAAAATGTTATGTCCTAGCACAATGATGGAAGCCCTAGGGTTGGCTAAGTTGGCAGAGGACAAGATCATAGCTCAACAATGCTCCAAATCCACTTTTGTTCCATTCAGAAATATGGTTTCCCAAAGACCTCCAATCACGCCAGCTCCTAGAACAACTCCTATCAAGCATTTGTCTGAAGCAGAGATGCAGGCATGTAGAGAAAAAGGGCTTTGTTATAATTGTGATGAGAAATTCCTTCGGGGACATAGATGTGTTGAGCAAAAGCTCTATCTCTTAGATGTAGATTCTCTGGCTGCAACTGAAGTTTATGAATATGCTCAGGATATAGTAGATGATCAGGTCGACATTCAGCAGCCACCTGTTGACCCTCCTTCTTAGGAGGACCACCCAGAGATATCTCTCCATGCTTTAGCAGGAGTCACCACCCCACAAACCATGTAGGTCAAGGGTTACTTCAAGAAGCTCCCTCTTAAAATACTCATTGATTCTGGTAGCACTCATGACTTCATTGACCATCGGATCATCAAATAGGCTAATTGTTTTGTTCATCCTTGCTCCAGCTTTGAAGTCATGATTGCCAATGGGGGCACATTACCTTGAAAAGGGAAGTGTCACAATGCACGTATCTCTATTGGAGATTATAACATGCACTTCAACATGTTTGCCTTGCCCTTAGGTGGATGTGATGTGGTTTTGGGTGCTCAATGGTTATGCACACTTGGACCCATCTTATGGGATTTTGTTGAACTTTGGATATAGTTTTCAGACAATGGGCAAAAACACACGTTGAAGGGCTTGCAACCAGGGTCTCTCAGCATCATCAATTCACATCGCATGGAAAATCTCCTTAAGAAGAATTCACATGGTGTCATCGCTTAGCTCCATTCCATTTAGATGCAACCATCAGTGGTCTCCACTACTCCTTCAGATCTACAATGAATTTTGGATAGATATGCATGTGTCTTTGCTGAACCAATTGGATTTCCACCTTCATGACCAGAGGACCATCATATTCAGCTCCTTCCTAGAAGTGTTCCTCCCAACATCAGGCCCTACTGCTACCCATTTCACCAAAAGACAGAGATTAAGATGCTCGTTCAGGACTTACTGAAGCAAGGTATTATTCACCCTAGTACCAGTTCCTTTTCTTCACCAATTCTTCTTGTCCAGAAAAAAGATGGCTCATGGTGCCTCTACATTGATTTCTGAGCACTTAATCACATCACAATCAAGGATAAGTTTCTGATTCCTATTATTGATGAGCTTCATGGCGCTCAATTTTTCTCCAAGTTGGATCTTCATTTTGGGTATCACCAAATTTAGGTTCATGAGGATGATATCCCTAAAACGGCTTTCCGCATGCATGATGGGCACTATGAGTTTTTGGTCATGCCCTTTGGCCTCACTAATGCTCCTTCCACATTCTAGGCATTGATGAATAAAATATTCTGGCCCTACTTGCAAAAAATTATTCTGGTCTTCTTTGATGATATCCTCATCTATAGTAAAACATGGGTTGAGCATATTCAGCATCTGGATCTTGTACTGCAACTTCTCTAATCATCATCTCTATGCAAAACAGTCTAAATGTGTTTTTGGGTAGGAGGAAGTGGAGTATCTTAGGCATATTGTTTCATCCCAAGGGGTTCGAGTGGATCCTGCCAAAATAGATGCCATGAAAAATTGGCCGCATCCTCAGACACTCAAGAGCCTCTGTGGTTTTTTGGTACTGACTGGATACTACCGCAAGTTTGTCAAGGATTACGGGAAGATTGTAACTCCATTAACAACTCTGTTGAAAAGGATTCTTTTACATGGACACATACTGTGAGTGTGCATTTGAAAAACTAAAACAAGCTATGTGCACTACACCTATTCTAGCTATGCCAGATTTTTCCAAAACCTTCACTATTGAGAGTGATGCTTGTGGCAATGGACTTGGTGCTATTCTCCTTCAAGATGTACATCCCATTGCGTTCACCAGCAAAGTCCTTTCAGGTAAGAATTTGGTATTCTTTACATATGAGAAGGAAATGATGGCTATTTTGCATGCAGTACAGAAGTGGCGGTCATACCTATTAGGGAATCATTTCTGCATCAAGACTAATCACCAGAGTTTGAAATATTTCCTAGAACAATGGATCTCCTCTCCAGTACAATAGAAATGGGTTAGTAAACTCATGGGTTATGACTATGAGATCAGTTACAAGAAGGATAAGGACAATATTGTGGTGGATGCTCTTTCTCGCACATTTGATGATCAAGCTTCTCTTTCAGCTATTTCTATGCCTGTTCCAAATTGGTTGGAATCTGTCTAGCAGGGCTATGTCAATGACTCTTCATTATCTCAAATCATCCAACAATTGGCTAATAACCCTTCTGTTGTACCTCATTACTCTTGGGATGGTGCTTCTCTGAGATACAAGGATCATCTGGTGCTTCCTCGGAGCACAGATCTTCAACAAGCTATCTTCTATGAACTCCATGCTTCTCCATCGGCAGGGAACTCTGGGTTCCCCAAAACTTATGAGAGGGCATGACGTAACTTATTTTGGAGGGGAATGAAAACGGGTAATTCAATAGATGGTGGCTGAATGTGATACCTGTTAGCACAACAAGGGTGAAATGACACTACTTCCTAGATTTCTCGAACCCTTGTCCATCCCTACACAGATTTGGATAGATATGTCTATGGATTTCATTGAAGGACTCCCTAAATCTGGAGGGAAGACAATGATCTTGGTTGTGGTTGATTGCCTTTCCAAATATAGTCATTTTTGTGCCCTCAGCCATCCCTATACTGCCTCCTCAGTCACACAGATTTTCATGGACCAGATCTTCTGTCTTCATGGAATCCCTTCTTCCATTGTCTCAGATTGTGATGCAACTTTCACCAGTCATTTTTGGACATAACTATTTCGCCACGCTGGCACCAAACTAAAGATGAGTTTAGGGTATCACCCACAAATAGATGGTCAGACTAAAGTTATCAACAAATGTTTGGAAACTTATCTTCATTTCTTCACATCAGAACAACAGCATTAGTGGGCAAAGTGGCTCCCTCTCACTGAATGGTGGTACAATACCTCCTACCACACTGCATCTAAAATGACTCCATATGAAGCAGTCTATGGTCAGGCACTGCCAATGCTCCTTCCAGACACCCCCATAAGTTCACCAATTCAGGCAGTTGACACGGTTCTTTGAACTCGAGATCAGATTCTTCACATTTTGCAAGACAATCTTCACATGGCAAGAAATTGAATGAAACAACAAGCTTATCAGCACCATTTTGAGTGCACTTTTCAAGTAGGTGATATGGTTTTTCTTCATCTACAACCATACAAGCAATCCTCCCTAAAACTCAAAGGGCGTCATAAGCTAGCTCCAAAGTTCTATGGGCCATATAAGGTTCTTCAGAAGATTGGGTTAGTTGCTTATAAATTGGAGCTTCCTCATTCTTCCTGTGTTCATTCAGTATTTCATGTCTCTTGTCTAAAGAAAGTTCTTGGCACCAACATCAGAGCACAAACTATTTTACTAGAATTGGATAACGAAGGATCCATCATTTTGGAGCTAGAGGCAATCCTTGATAGGTGCACTCATCATATTCACTCTCGATCCATCATAGAGGTGTTAATTCAGTGGCACGGAATGCAACCAGAGGATGCTACATGGGAACCACTCCTTCAGATTCAACAAAAATTTCCACATCTTAAGCTTTGAGGACAAAGATTTTCTAAGAGGGAGGGGATGTTAGGAACCCATGTTTAACCCTTCTCTTTACTTTGTTAGTATATTATTGTTGGACTCATATGCTTTGTAAGTCATCCCGTGAGTATATTGTATTATCCCACATTCATGGGGAGTAATAATTGTTTAGATTAGACTTCATATATAAGTACGTGTTGAGGCCAATGAAGGCATCCACAAGTTTATTGTATTGAGCTTGCTTAAAGAAGGTTGCCCACTTGAAGTGGCCTACGATCAATAAATTCCTTCTATGTTCTTCTATTTCTATTATTTCATGCATTTTTCATTATATTGTTGCAGGAGGTTCCTCTCAGCCATCTATGCACTTTTCTTAGATTAAGCTCTAGGTTCATTTTATTCAAATTGTTAGTTTTTTGGCTTTTGAGTGATAACTTGGGCATTTTGATACTCGAGGAGGTGAAATTTGTTTTGAGAGGATTTGTTTGTTGTAATACATCATTGTGAGTGATTGTAATCTCACTTGGATCTATTTTTTAAGAGATTTTGATTGTTTTCCAAATTTTGGTCCCTTGAGGACAATTGTAAATCGCACTAAGTATAAAGTGCTGCAACAAATTGGGTGGGGGGGGGCTCTCTTACATAGTAAAGGGATGTTGTTTTCTTGTTGTCTCTCTTTTTCATCATGGATGTGCCTCAAATTCCACTTTTAACTCCATATAATTATTATGAATGGAATAAAAACATGGAGTTTTTATTGTATAAACAAAAGTTACATAGAATAACTTTAGGCATAGATCCTAAACCCACAAGTGCTGCTGAGAGAAGAAAATGGTTAGATAGAAGAGATGAGGCTTATGGCACAATTTGTCTTTCTATTTCTCTAGATCTTAGATTTCATGTTGAGTCTTGTACAACACCAAATGAGATATGGACAACATTAGACAATTTCTTTCACAATCAAGATAAAATAAGAAGGTTTGAATTGGAGAATGAGCTAATTGCACTTAATCCTCAAGACTTTGATCAAATCGAAGATTTCTTCACCAAGTTTAAGTCTCTCAGGTTGCAATTCAAGCAAAGTGGTCTGAAGAAAGAAGATGAACAATTGATTCTATCTATTCTTGCAAAATTGGGTCCTACTTATTCAGTTTGTGTTTCTACCTTTTATGCTACAATGGATGCTTTTGGTAGTAAGTTTACTATGCCTTCACTTGAGGAGTTTGCTGCACAACTCACAAGAGAACAAGCTAAGCTACTACACATGGGCACATTGAAGTCTCCTAGAAAATAGGCTCTAGTTGTAACACAAAGCACAAAAGATCCTAAGGCTTCACATAATAAGGGAAAGAAGCAAAAGGATTCAAAGTCTAATGAGAAAGAGAAAGAATCAAAGAAAACCCCCAACTCTTCTTCCAAAGAGAAGTTCAATAACAAGAAGAAGCCAAAGTGTTCTTATTGTAGGAAATTGGGTCATGATGAGACTAAATGTTATGAGAAAAAATTTGATGAGATGTCACAACATCTTCAAAAACATAACATTGAGTATTCTTCATCAGCATTAGTTTTACCCAATTCTTCTTCTTTGACACCATCACCATCTATATAGACAAGATAACAAAGATTTGTAAATGGGTCAGATAAAGGAAAAGGACAGGCACTCTTTGCTTCAATAAGTCTATAGCCAGATAAATGGCTTCTTGATTCAGGAGCTTCTCATCATATGGCATCTTCACCAGGGATGTTCTCTTCATTTCAGTCATGTACTTTGCCACCTATTTTGATGGGTAGCAATACATACATGCATGTAACTAGTAAATGAATGATTGATGTTGGTGAGAGTACATTCAACAATGTGTTGTGTGTACCTTACTTGATAACCAATATCCTTTCCATCTACTAGATTACTCATTGTGGTGCAGGGAAGACAGTTGAGTTCACTCCTAATTCTGTGATCATACGAGACTTGGAGAGCAGAGATATCGTTGTTGTTGGGATGGTTGATCATGCATCTCACTTGTATACATTCTCCCATTTTGTTTCAGATGATATCCATTGATTGATATTCATACTTATGCATCTAGTGTGAATCATGTTTGTAAGGAGGAGTTTGGTCACTTGAACCTTGGAGTTCTTGCATCTACTTCGATTCTAGAGACTAGTTCTGATGATGTAGGGGCATCTTGTTAGTTTTCAAAATTTGTGTTAGCCTTTAAATTTTGGGGTTTCATGTGTCGAGTCAAATGACATAAAGCATGAGGAAGGAAGCTCCTATTGCCAAGGCAATAGGAACAATAATAATTGATTATTAATTTCTTGAGAGTCAAATAAATGGAGAAGGTGATGATTATTGCTAAAAAATAGTTACATTTCTATTTGATTTCTATTTGTGGGGAGGTTCCAGATTCGATAATATTCAGCCATGATATCATGGTAGAGACACTCTGTAACAACAAGAAGAGTTAGTGCATAGCAATAGATGATTCTATCTTTAAAACGAGGAGTAATAGTCAAAGATTGGGAAATTGCAAAGGCAGTTAGTAATGAAGCAGTGGTGGTTAGTGGCAGGTCATAGCCATGTAGAAATATAACCGCTAAATATAGTAGAGGACCGATCAGGAGGAGGTCGAGTGTAAGAGAAGGCCAAGACAGTAGAAGGCCGAATAAGTTTGTGGAGAGAGGCTGATAGAATAAGGCAAGCCAATACGAATGCAGATGGATTGATTGGGGTGGCTAAAAATATAGAAGAAGAGAGCTTGATTTATGATAGGCTGACAATACAATAAATGTAGCGATATGGAGAGGGAAACCGTCATTGAAGATAGAAAGAATGAGGGTGGCTGATTACATGTATGACAAGGAGAGGCTGAGAGGTAATGGTCAAGGGAAAAGGAATCGATGGCTGAAAACATAATGGCCATGCAGAATAGAAGGAGGCATTATAAAAGAAAGCTAAGATAGAGAGTGAATGACTAGAAAAGAGTAAGGCCAAGTGGGAAGCAGATGAATATGGAATACCATCTAGAAAAGACAAAAAAAAGAGGTCATGAGTAGAAGAAAAAGATGGAGCAATAGAATAAAACGGAGGCCACATGCACAGAGAGGAGGAGGCGATGAAATAAAAGAATAGAAGGTTGATATGGATAGCCAGAAGGAATAGGAGAGGGTCGATAGAGATAGGCCGAAGAGAAAAAGAACCCACTGGCAGTCGAAGGCCAAAAGACTCATGAAGTTGTCGTGGGAGGCTAGAAGGAAGAGATCATAATGGTCAAGAAGAAAGAGAACAAAAGGTAGGTTAGAGAAGACAAAGTGGAGGAGAAGATTAAGAGGGAGGTTGCAGAAAGTAGGTCACAGCTGACCAGAGGAAATTGAATGTGGCCAAGGGCTAAATAGTATAGACCAGTGAGGAGGTAAAGACTGATGAGAGGCCAAAGAGATTAAGGTGTAGATGTGATTTTGAATAGTTTTGTGATATTTTGTAATAGAGGCCAAGTTGGCTAAATGAATTGAAAGATCAATTTCTTATGCATTATGTCTCTATATCATGTGTGTGGATTGCTCCTATAGCTGGTTAGAACTGAGTCTGAATTCATGGCATTCTGGTCATTAATGTGTTGCATGTTAGTTCCTGTCACCATTTTGATAGTAAGCTATAGCAGTCCATTTGGACAAAGGAAGAAATTTGATTAAGAATCTTGAAATATTGATGACCGTGCTATCAGATTGGTATCAGAACTCAGAATGATCTGAGTGTGAATGTTTAATATGTTATTGACCTTTTAAAGGTTGTGCATTATGTTGTTGTTGTTGACTGATAGGGAGATTGGAAATAGAAGAAAGCCCTAAGGAGGTGACTAGAAGATGAAGGAAGAAAGAATGATGTAGAAGCAAATGAAGAAAGAGAGTCTCACAAAAAGAGACAAAAGAAAAGAAGGCAAATGGATGACAGATGCAAAATTTGAAAGAGAATTGGTAGAGTTGAAGAGGGATCTGATGCTAGTAAAATAATGGTATGAAGAGCAAGACCAAGACTATTACTGGGTATAGCCAATGATAAAGAAAGTGGAATGGCCTTGGATGGAGATTTTTGAGAAAAGAAAAAGGTAGAGTATAAGATCCTTAAGAGGAAAAGATAAGAAGGTGAAAGGGTTCCCAAAAAGATGGGACAACAGAGAGTTAACATTGGAGTAGCATAGACTAGAAGAAGTCAAGAGAGTTCTCATTGAAGAGAACATGAGAAAAGAGAAAAAGGAAAAGGTGCAGCAGGTAACACTTGATGAAAAGAGAAGTGAAGAAGGAAGAATGTCCATGAAGAGGGCATTAATGGAGACACTATGGTCTCTTAATTTATTTGCTAATGTTATGTTTGCAGATTTGCATGTAGGTATAAAGAAAGTTATGAAGAAGGATGAGGTCAAGACCTTGAAGATAATGAGAGATGGGGAAAGAATAGCTCCTGAAGAAAGAGTGGAAGATGTGAACAAGGAAAGCTTGATGGCAGCAAAATGCCGAGAAGAGATAGTAGTAGGGGTGCACTATAGAGTACCTAAAAATGAGGAGGAGATTGATGCTAAAGAAGTTTAGTTTGATGATGAAGATGAAGAGGAAACCATAGAGTTTCACGATGCTTGTGAAGATGTTGCAGCAGCAACACAAGATGCTTGTAAAGAAGAAAAGTTGAAAAGCTGAGAAGTTGAAGGTGGATGCAATTTAGGACATCAGATCCTTGCACAAAAGAATGAAGGTAAGATTGTTACATTTGATCATGAATGTAGAAATGAGAATATGGATAGGCAAGTTGATAAGAAAAAGAAATTAGAAAATGTAAATGTGATTAAGGATCATGGATATGTAGTGCCACGTTGGTAAAAGGAAAAGATTGATGTAAGGCAACAGTTGAGTTGTAAAGAAGGGAACGCCTTTGATTATGTTTATACTAACAAGCAAGTGCATAAAAAGAGAGAGGTGCAGATGAATAAGTGGCAATCCAATGTAAGGTTGAGTTGGTAAGCAAAGAGGCCTAGAGAAAATGATTTGAGGATGAAAATAGAACAAGTGAAGAAAAGTACAAGTGCATCAAGGAAAGGACAACAATCCAGTGCTAGAGTGTGGGTGGTAAAGCAAGAAAAAACAAACAAATGTGTTATAGAAAGGACAAAGAATTGGAGGAATGACAAGGAGAACAAAATCGTAGAAACTGGAAGCATGATGAATCTAGTAGAGGATGGAAAGAAAGAGAAGAAGTATATAGTAAAGTTGCAGCGAGAGAAGCAAAGTGTAGGTAAGGTAAGAGAAAATAAATCTAATTTTTATGTTGATGAAGCGTTGAATGACATTCATAATAATGAGGAAAATATGAGGAGATTATTAGATGAAAAAGAGATAAGGAGAAATAGATATTTGAGAAGACAAGAATGTAGACAAAGGCAAATTAAAAGATGTGGGTATGACAAAAAAGAGGAAAAGTGGAATAGAAGAGTTGTATGGAAAAAGAAGCCAGCAGATGTATGTGTTGAAGATGCAAATTTGACCTAGCAAGCAGCTATAGAGGAAGAAGATGATGATGGAGCAGCTATAGTTCCAGAGCAAGAAGAAGGCAAACCAAAGGAGAATAAAAGCAAAGAAGAGACAAGATTGGAAGATGGAGCAGCAATAGAAAATGTTGAAGAAGATTTGTGGAAGCAATTGGTAGCCATTGAACAAGAATGGAATGAGAATATTAAGGGTGTGAGCATAAATAGGACAACATAGAAGATTGAAGACAAGGGTGTAGAAGTGGTTGTAGAAATAAAGATTGAAGATGTTGCAGATTTAAGGAGTAAGATGGTAAAGGATGAAGCTGAAAATGATTTGGTGTTGCAGCAGATGACCATGAAGGAAGAATGGCTAGAAGATATGACAAATTAACCTATTGAGGATGGTATATGAATGGTAAGTATTGATAATGAAATAGGAGTTATAATTTTTCCAATTGATTATGATTTGTTTAATAAAAGGAGAATTCAAGGTTGGAGGTAGATCATAAGTGTTGTAGACAATCATGTGAGAGCAGCTCACAGTGTTGCACAAAAATGTTTGAGGATCAATGCATATGGGATAGAGAAATTATGGAAAAATTGGAACAAAAGGTTTGTTTAAGTTTACAGAGGAACACATGTGCCAGAGCACATGATCTTTGTCCCCTGGGGAGTTTGATGCAAGGGCATCTTGTTAATTTTCAAAATTTATGTTAGCCTTTAAATTTTAGGGTTTCATGTGTCGAGTCAAATGACAGAAAGCATGAGGAAGGAAGCTCCTGTCGCAAAGGCGACAAGAACAATAATAATTGATTATTAATTTCTAGAAAGTCAAATAAATGGAGAAGGTGGTGATTATTGCTACAAATAGTTACATTTTTATTTGATTGCTATTTGTGGGGAGGTGCCAGATTCGATAATATTCAACCATGATATCATAGCAGAGATACTCTGTAACAACAAGAAGAGTTAGTGCATAGCAATATAAGATTCTATCTTTAAAATGAGGAGTAATAGTCAAAGAGTGGGAAATTGTAGAGGTAGTTACTAATGAAGTAGTGGCGGTCAGTGGCAGGTTGTAACCATGCAAAAATATAACCACTGAATATAGCAGAGGACCGATCAGGAGGAGGTCAAGTGTAAGAGAAGGCCGAGAGAGTAGAAGGCTAAATAAGTTTATAGAGAGAGGCTGATAGAATAAGGTAGGCCGATACGAATGCCAATGGACTGACTGGGGCAGCCAGAAATACAGAAGAAGAGAGGTTGATTTATGATAGGACGACAGTGTAATAAATGTAGGGATATGGATAGGGAAGCCATTGTTGAAGATAGAAAGAATGAGGGTGGCCGATTGCGTGTATGATAAGGAGAGGCTGAGAGGTAATGGCCAAGGGAAAAGGAATCGATGGCTGAGAACATAATGGCCACGCAGAATAGAAGGAGACGTTATAAAAGAAAGTTGAGATAGAGAGTGAATGACTAGAAAAGAATAAGGCCGAGTGGGCCGCAGATGAATATGGAATGCCATCTAGTAAAGAACAAAAAAAAGAGGTCGTGAGTAGAAGAAAAAGACGGAGCAATAGAATAAAAGGGAGGTCACATGCACAGAGAGGAGGAGGTGGTGAAATAAAAGAATAGAAGGCTGATATGGATGGCCAAAAGGAATAGGAGAGGGTTGATAGAGATAGGCCAAAGTGAAAAAGAACCCACTGGCGGTTGAAGGCTAGAAGACTCGTGAAGTTGTCGTGGGAGGCCAGAAGGAAGAGATCATAACGGTCAGGAAGAAAGAGAACAGAAGGAAGATTAGAGCAAACAAAGTGGAGGAGAAGATTAAGAGGGAGGTTATAGAAAGTAGGTCACAGCCAACAAGAGGAAATCAAATGTGGCCAAGGGCCAAATAGTATAGACCAGTGAGGAGGTAAAGGCCGATGAGAGGCCAAAGAGATTAAGGTGTAGATGTGATTTTGAATAGTTTTGTGATATTTTGTAATAGAGGCCAAGTTGGCTAAATGAAATGAAAGATCAATTTCTTATGCATGATGTCTCTGTATCATGTGTGTGGACAGCTCCTATAGCTAGTTAGAACTAAGTTTGAATTCATTTCATTCCTGCCATTAATGTGTTGCATGTTAGTTCCTGTCACCATTTTGATAGTAAACTGTAGTAGTCCATTTGGACAAAGGAAGAAGTTTGATTAAGAATCTTGAAAGATTGATGATCATTTTATAATCTGAGCTTCCTCCTTCTCCTACTTCTTCAGAGACTAGCATTGATATAGCTTCATCCACTTCAGTTGACCAGGATATTCTTTGTCTTCCATATATAGGTTTATGGGATGAGTACTTGACATGTATTTCAGACTTGTTTTGTGATTCCTATCTTGATGACTTGGAGGACATAATTGATGACATTCATCTCCTCTTTGAAGGAGTTGATTCTTCTACTTCAGATGTGCATGCACCTTCTTCTCATCTTAACATGTCACAGTTTTGCACTGAGTTGGAGTATGTTGAGCATCATTTAGAGGATTCTTTGTCTTTGGAGATTGATGATCTTGAGTCTTCATCTTGTCTTGGATTGTCACATTCTTTGATTAGGCATGCATCACCTGATTATGTGACATCTTTTGGTTATGACATGTGGACACTTGAGTAGTTTTCAGAGACAACATACATCATGAGGCTTTTCCCCTCATACCTTGTGATGGAGTTTCTTCTACATCACCCTTTGGACCTGTTTCTTCCTAAGGGGAAGAATGTTGTTTGTAGGCTTTGGATTCTCTTCAGCATTCTTCTCCAGGCATTCACCATCGGCACAGGAGCTACTTCATTGTGTGGGGGGCCTATAGTCTCACACTTGCTCTCCTATGGGGGGTAATTGATTGTACATATGTGTTGGATGTAGTTCTTGGGGGCTCTTGAGTCCTTCCATCACATCTTTTATTTCATTTGTTTTTTGCATTCTCACTTTTGGAGACGAGTTTTGTACCATGAGGTTTTCTCCTTTTCTCCACTTGAGATTTGTTGTACATGGGTACCTAACATGGCCTAGTAGTTGGGACATATCATTTCATCTTTTTTTTTTAGTTAGCTACTCCCTAAGTTGCACTTAAGGGGGGGTGTTGGTGTGAATAGGTTTTTTCCTAACTAGTTTAGCTAATTTCCCCTTGTGTGGATAATTCATATTATTTAACTATTTATTAGTTAAATAATATTCACACATCACACTTAATTCACATGTTAAGTTGACTTAGTGAGTCTTCTAGATGTCACTAGTTGTTTCTAGTTGTTAATAGTTGTAGTGAGTTGTCTTATCCTACACATGTGGTCTAGTTGGCATCCTATCCTCTAGTTGTCACATGTGATAGGAATGTGACACTTGTCACATGACTACAACTTCTTGATTTTCATCCTTGCCTTTATAAGCAAGGCTCACTCGTTGTATTTCATGACAGTTTATAACAATTTCATACACTTTATTGTATAGAATCTTGCTCCATTGTTTTACCATCTTCTCTATTATCTTTGTGTGGAAGGTTGTCTTAATTGCAGGTATCTTGGCTTGCTGAGTCACATTGACTCTTACAAATTGAAGTGCTCCTCTAATAGATGTTCCTTCATTGCTCTAAGAAGTTGAATGATTGTAGGATGATGTTTGGATGATTCTAGGATGTTCATTAATATCCAAATTAATGTCTTTAATACCACTACATAGTAATAATCATGTAGAATGTGTGTCATCAATTCATGGAAAAAATAAATAGGATGGAGATAACAAAATTTGAATCAAAATTTTTGAATTTCAAGGGTCATTTCCATTGGTGTATATCAATCCGACATTCATGGGATTAACCCTAGACAAGGGAGTAGTAGGGTTAAGGTGAGGAATGAATATCTAGACATGGGGGCTGTAATAAATATCAAGTGGATAGGAATATGCATTAGAATGTTTGTAAATGGGGATAGGTGAAGGATAGGGGAATGAACCCAAGTTCACACAAGATTATGTCATTTTTTTTTAATATGTATTGTATTAACCTAATTTCTTAAAATGGGACTAAAAATAAATGGGAATTGGCATGGGTATGCAAATTTCCATTACATTTTCCCCCCACTTTAAGGTGTATGTGAATTCTAAAATGATCACATGTCTCAAAGTAAATGAGCACTTACAAGCATGCATGAAAGTAAATACTTAGATATAAAAAGAATATTGGGTCAATATAAAATAACAAACGCTATTAGATATTTTCATATGTTCATTTCCCCTAGCAAGTGTGCTCCATGGGAACCTAGATAAAACATAGAAAGAATGTGCAATGAGTAGCTTTTGTCCCACAAATGAAATAGACTTAACTTACAAACTTGATTTATTGTCTAGGAAATTAAAATTATGAAATGAGGAGTAAGGTTAGGAAATTTTAGTTGAACAAAAATTGATACATGTTGTGTGGTATATCACTCTACCACATCATGTGATAAAGCGCCATCTAGACATGGTGATTAATCTCTATGTAGCATCTTCCACTACTTGGAAGCTTCACATAGGAATGTTAGCGATAATGTATGCCCCATCCAATTGGTTCCATACATAGTGTGCAAGGAATTGGAGGAGAGATAAAAATAGTACATGAAAGTAAATATAATCATTAAAGGATAAGCATGTAAACATTAAAACATGCAAAGTAAATGTCAAGAATGCATTGTGCAACAATTGGGTAGCTAATTATCAAGTGATCATCATGAAGATCATATAAAGTGGAGATGGACATCAAAGAAATAAGGTTTCCCTCAACATGAGAAAATAAATATGGTGATGTGGCCCTCAATGGTCAAGAACACCCATGTAGGTACATAGGCACTACAATGGGCATATGCCCCTAATGTTGCATCCAAGAGCAACAGCACACAATGGTTGAGATAAAGCAATAAGTCCCTAGTGGTATCATAGATCTAAAAGGATAATCTCAAGGTAAGATGGGGTAAGGTATATTGTTCCTGTAAGAACCAAAATCACGCACAACCTCCACGAGGACCCCATGATGACTCATAATCCTTGTCACATATATGTAAGCATGAAATAATGCCCTCTCAGTAGTGATTCACTTGGTAACATTTGGGTTTTTCCTCCTCTTGTTGTTTTCCCTTTGTTGTACTAACCTTTTCCCCACTTTTGACACTTTTTGACACTTGTCAATTCTTGTTTCCTATGCTTGTGACTTCATCCCTAAGCCTTGTATTCATCTATTTTTTTTAATGGACCTTTCCCATCCATTCTTTCTTCCCCACCCATCCAACTCACTTTCCAATTGGCTATTAAACTTTTTAGGGCCTGAGAGACCGATATGATACCCTGAGAAAAATGGTCTGAAAGTATAATTTTGTGACACTTTCAAGAAAAACTAATGACACCATCACGTATGCACTTTAAAAAAATGACACCCAAAAAGGAGTCCATATGTGCCTGAATGAGCTCTCAGAAGTTCTATGACCAATTCAGAAAAAAACTTTCTCAGGGTCATCCCCTATCAGCTCAGGGTCACCCCTAGGTGATTTGTACTGATAAAAGGGGAGACCTACCTCATATTCATCATTTTTACTTGTTTCTAGAGCTTGATGGCTTCCTTATCCCTCTAAAATCTTTCTCCAACAGTCAATTTTCACCCAGACCCCTTCTTTTCTAGATCTCCCTGTATTATTTCCAGATCTCCCCTGAGAGATCCTGTTGAAAATCCAAATCTCGCATGGGTCACCTAGGGTCACCCCTAGGTGATGGGGATTGGTGAAAGGGGAAACCCATGGGCAACCCTACCATCTTTTCCAGTTGTGAAAGAACTTGATTTTTTTACTTGAAAAAGCTCCGTTTTGACTTGTTTTTCTTCCTGTTTGCATGAGTTTTTGGCCTTTAAACATAGAGTTAACTATTCTAATCCCCCAAGCATGCATAATTAGCTCCTTTTTATCTCAACTTGTCAACTCATGCATTCTTGTTAACTCCATTTCTTCTTTAGTGATAAGTTATAATTGCTTCATCACTCCCAAATCAATCCAGTTCTCTATCCAATCAACCTTGTTAACTCTTCAATAAAATCGAGTTAACTTCTCAATTGATTCCACCTTTCATGACCTATTACAAGCTATAAATACCCCTCACCTCTCCATTATTTTACAAGTTGGAGAATGCTCTTCCTGTCTTCACAAGATTTTTCAAGCTTCTTCATAGGCTATTGAGCCTCTTTCTTCATTTATTTCTTTAGTTTTCCAAGGATTCAAAGCTTTGATTGTTGTATAGCTTCAAAGCTCCCCCTTTTGAGAGGAAATTTCATTTGTGCATCGAATCTTTTGCAAATTTTTACTCTCCAACTAGCATTCATATGCTCATATAGGACATTCGAGCCTTTTGCTTTTATTGTTCTCATCAAGCTTTGCTAAAAGCTTCATATAGCATCGATACACTACCGAAATCACAAGCCACAGTGCTCACAACTCGCATTGTTGCCAAGAGGATCTCCTTGTTGCTGCAAGTGGATAAGAGGTTGCCCATACAAGGATTTCTGAGGGTAGTGGAGGCTCACACATCTCTTATTTTAGGTTCCTTCATGCTTTAATTTCATAGTAATTAGAAAATCACAATTTTCTCTTAGAAATAGTTAATGAATGTTGCCATTTCCTTGATAGGCTAAGTAGATTTGCATTGTTAAAGTTAGTTTTCTTTTAAAAGTTCATAGATTAGATTTATTTCAACGCAATTTCCTTTTCCTAGAGTAATTGTTCCAAATATTTAGAAAAACAAAATAAAAACATAGATTAATTACATTTAGATAACTTCATATTAGATTTCATTCATATTCTAATTCCTAGAATAGAAAAAAGCATTTTATTTCATAAAAACCTAAAAAAGCACAAAAATATTGTTTCACACTCATATAGGCTTGCATGCATCCAAAAATTTAAAATCACAAAACATTAGTATCATAGAACATTCACAAACCCTTGATTCCAACACAAGGTCAACTTTGGTCAACATCAGTCAAAACCTTGATTTCTACACAAGGTCAACACAAATTCAAACCTTAGGTCCAACAAACCCTAAGTAAAAATCATAGGTCAAACTGAGGTTAACTTCAACTATCTCTCTCTTGGTTTGGGCTCATGAATGTGACATGGGCTTAGAGGCAAGTGGGTGAGGGCAATTCTCGATGAGATAGAGGAGATTCACCCTAGACCACAACAAGATCAAAAGAAAATTAAAGAACAACAACATAGATTGAGGATATTCCAAACATAGGTAATCATCCATGAATTTGAACAACAACTCCGAATCAACATAAGTATCAACGAGAACAATCGTCACCTACACAACGTTGGAATCTTAGGAATCCAAATAGAAGAACGATGACTAGTGACTCTTAAGGTCATATAGTTATTTTAATAACAATAGTCACAGAACATCAAATTAGAATCAATGCACAAGAAAGGCCCCAAGACCGACCGACCACTCTCCGCGAAGTCCAGCTCTCAAGTGAGCCAGATCGCCCCCGTGTCTTGCCTCCTCTCAATTGGCTACTTCCACGAGAGCAAGAGTGATGTGGAGGTTCAACCCGTGGCAAGGAGAGGGGTCCATGTGCATGCCAAAGATGACTTGACCACCCTAGGCTACCAAGTCGTGTTTTTGAGTGTACAGTTCCCCAATGTAAAAGGATAAGCACTGCTATCATATGAAAGAGTGGAAAAGTCATGTTGGCCCCCTAATCTAAAGAGGTAGCTCTAGGATAAAGGTAAGGAAATGAAATCACAAATAGCATGAGGAAAGTATGATGCCCCTAATATCAAGATATGAAAATGAGAGTCAAATGTGAAAAAGAGAAGGCACAATGCCCCCAATCTAATAGGATAACTGTTAGGAGTACGATATGCCAATGTAGGGTCTTAAATGATGATATAAGATAAACATGAGGATTGTAACACATGTGATCTAAATATGGTAAATGTGAAAATATGAGGAATATAGGCATAACAATGATAACAAATAGGATGAACTAAAGGAAAAATTAGAGACCAATGTAGTAAGGCATGGCATAAACACATTTTCAATGGGTAGCACATTAGACGTGTCTTTTCTTACACAAATTTCTTTGTTCTTTAATTATGGTTGTGGAGGAATGATCAAGACATTCGATGCACCACAACTTCTATCTTTGGTAACCAAGTAGTCTTTTGAGCTTGAAATTTTGGTCTTTGTACTATTATTATTTTTGTTTCTATCTTTTGTTCTTTATTTGTATCACTAGGTGGACTTTTTGTTGTATCATATAATTCTTGACTTGATGCTCTTCATTTTTTGGGAGGATAAAGGTTGCTCATTTAACCTGTTTTGAATTATCTCCGTTTCATCAAAACTTATTTTGTATAATTCATGTATGATACCATTTCTCTCATAAGGCATATCCTTTGGTGTCTTCACAAATGTGTCAAGTGTAAAATGACTAACATTAAATATTGGCTTGTAATGGGCTCTCTCAAATTTTATGACTACCTTTGTGTAGAAATTTTACACATTGATGCAAGATAGAAGGAATAGCTTTACATTGTTCAATCCATGGTTGTGCAAGTAAAACACCAAATCTATCATATGATACCATATGACATGACATAAGATCTATAACTCTTTATGTCCAACTCTCAATTGTAAAATAATGCATCCAATGTTTGATGAACATATGTTTAGTCATTTTGAAGGAAATCTCAGAATGTGCAAATTATTGATGTCTAATGTGGCTAGTGAATAAAATTCCTTTAGTATAGATATTATATTGGCATGCAAAATCAACAAGAATTTGAGTAGGTGATGTGCCTTTTAAACTATCAAGTATTATGATGGACCATAATAATTATCAAGTGTGGGATTTCCTCCTTGTAGAATGTAATCAATGGGGAAGTAGGAGGAGGAGAAGAATGTGTAACATTAGTTTCAATAGCTCCCACAAAAGTGTGTTCATTCAATATATCTTCATTTTCAATAGATCATCCTTATGTGATTTATGTAACTCAACATTATTTGTATGATTTGGAAAGGGATTTGTGTAGATTTCCAATTGATTATTTGTAGGTGTTGAAGATGAGAAAATCAAACAAAGGAGATAACACAAAAAATGCAATAAAACACAATGTTTATACCTTCGAAGATCTCCCACTCCTTGATAAGGTGGACTCAGAGCTTGCACCCAAAAGAGCTCATAGATTTACCCAAGTGGTGTTGATTTGAATGTGGATTGCTCCTTGTCTTCAACACAATATGATGAGGATGGTGGATTTAGATAGAGATTGAGATGGAGTTTGATATGAGAGATTGGATATGGATAGAGAGGCTAGAATGATTTTGGCATTATGATGGCATGGTGAGAATATTTGATAGAAATTTGAGCATAGTTATGATAGGATGAGGAAGTTATGAAAATGGATTAGATGAGGGCTCTATTTATAGATTTTTGGTAAAAGGATGGAGGGTGAGGATTGAAAGTTTAGATCAATGGCTAGGGATGCTTGAGGATTAGGGTTTGGATTGGAGTTGCAGTCTTGTGACAAGTGTCACAAGAGGGTTGAATAAGAGAGATCAAAGGCTAATATTTGATCAAGAAGATTGGATGGCTCCCATTAATTGTGACTTTTAAATTCACATTGGGAAGGATGAGGAATAAGAAATTCATTTCCATTGGAGAGTGTGAGGGTGATGTGGTCTTGTCAATGAATTAAAAATTTATATTTGTGGGGGAGTGTTTGAATTAAAAATTCAAATTTTATGGGAGGATGTGGAGACATGTGGCACATGCCCATTTTTGACACCTTACATGTGTAAACTAATTTCATGGAAGATGTTTTATCATGAAAATAGAAAGGGTGAGTTGGAAGGGTCATGTGACCTTTTGAATAAAAAATTGATTTTTATTCAAAGTGTGTGAGAGGATGGGTTAAGCAAGGTTTGACCATATTAATTAAGTGTTTAACTTAATTAATATGACTGTTGGAAATTAGTGAGTGGGCTAATGGAGGATTAAAATTAATTAAATAATGATTTATTTAATTAATTTTGGTTTAAGGGTTGTGTAGGCTAGGGTACCTAATTAAATATTGACTATTTAATCAACTAGGCTAGGTGTAGGCTAATTAGTAGGCTAGATTGATTAGATAAGTATGCTTTATATAATTAAATAGGATTAGGGAGATGGAGAAATTAACTAAATAAATATTGAGAATATTTATTTAATTAATGAGGGATAGTGTTGTAAGGTATAGTGATAAATTAGATGAATTAATTTATCACAAGTGGATGATTTAGGAGGAATAGTTAAGGATGAAGGGTTTAGGATAAATTAATTAAATAAATTGGATTTATTTAATTAATTGGTGAAGGGTAAATTAGTGATGTGAAGATGTGGGAAAGTGGCTTACGGGGCAAGTCATTTTCAGGTGTCTACATGTGCAACCAAAGGGTTTCTATTATCATTGATACCTTCAACCTTTATCGTATTATTTTCTTTAAGATCTTGTACTTTGTGTTTGAGGCCCATGCATTATTGATTATAATGACCTTTAACTCTATAGAAGTTACAAAATGCTTATTCATTATAAGTCATAGGAAGTGGGTTGTTTGGATCCAATAGATCTACAAGAAGGAGAGTAATAAAATTAGCCCTTAGTAAACTTTGAAGAACATCATCAAAAGATCTTTGTAATTTAGTAAACTTCCCAGGAGCATTTGGATTTAATGAAGAAAAAGTAGAAGTATCGGCAACTTGGTTAACATTTTTGTTCAAGTCATTACCCTTTGAAAAGTTATTTGACTTTTGATAATCCAAAGGGTATGAGCAAGTATTTTGACTTGATGATCCATACTTGAAGACATTTATTGCTAATAACTTAGATTCCACTTGTTTCACATGTGCACAAAGGTCCATGAGTATGTTAAGCTATTGAGGTATACATTATTGACAATTGGCTTATGTAGTCCCTCAATAGTCTTTTTTGTATTGTAAGATTGTCTAATAGAACCTTATGACATAATATTGATGTACTCTTTGGATCCTTGGATGCAGTCAAATAGATAAAGAATAATAAATCTAAGGCCCATATTAACTTTAAATTTCTTCAAGAAAACCTTTGTCAAATCATCAAATGTATGGATAGATCCATGAGGCAATGAAAAGAAGCATTCTATAACATAACCCTTAAGAGTCCTTGGAAATAGCTTAAACAATAACCTACCCTCATATATCGAAAATCCACACATGCTACAATAAATGGTCTCAAATTTGTATTAGCTCACTCTTGTCATCATACATTGAGAGATGAAGTGCCACAAATCCCATAGGTAGTGGATGTAACAATCTCATAAGCCAATGATGTATGCCTAACATCTTTGAGTTCATCACTATCTTAGTCATTAAGTCTTGGATCCACTCTTAATCTGCATACTATTTATTTTACTTCTTTCCCAACCCATTACCTCTTTAATACCTCACATTCATACCTACACTAAATGCACTATTGTTTACACTAAAAAGTTTTTAATAAACAATTATTGTTTGAGTCAAAATTTAAAATATCCAGTAAATAAATAAAACTTTAGATAAGTTATAAATACAAAAAGTAAAATAAGATACACATATTATTAAAAAAATTACTAATATTAAATATTATTAAATTAATTAAAAGTGAAAATAATAAATAAATTTATTATTTGAATGTTTTATATCACAAAAATGATTAACTAAGTGTCATAGTTTAAATTGAAAATTGAAATATGAAATAATATTTAGGATGGGAGATAATTTATTACAACAAATACTAACAAGTCACAAGAATAAATCAACAAACTATAAATCAAAATTAAATTTTTAATACTATTTTAATAAAAAATAATAATTATGATATTATAATTAATTACAATAGGTACAATTTAGATGTCATATTTGAGTTTCCAACAAGAAAACCCTGTGACTTAACTATTTAAATACAACCCTTTAAAGCTTACAAATATTTAATAATATAATTAATTTAAAAAAATAATAGTCAAATATATATTTTTTTTCAATATATGATAAAATAAAATAAATATATTTTTATTGACAAACCCAATACTAGTCAATATTACAATCTCTCAATGAACTCCTAATTAATATGGCATGTGAGGAATATAATTTTAATGGTCAATTTTAAAATACTAAATTCCAAGTAGCTTCATTAAAACAAGAATACAGCTGTTTTAATTGACAAGCGTGAAATAAAGATAGGGACTCATTAGAGAAAATACTTTTTCTTCCCCTACAAAAACAATTGATAGAGATGGCTACCAATAATCAAGTCAAATGTGATTTGTATAATATCTTTTTTCTCCCCCACCGAAGTGATGAGATGATGTTCACATGCTATAGAACAAAAAATTAGGGCAAATGAATAAAGAAATAGTCAAGATTGATTGTAATAAAAGTTACTTTTATTTAAAATTATCTAATTTAATGGTGAAATAGTCAAACAGTAATTTTATATTTATTTATATTAAAAAATAATAAATAGTTTATTTTCTTTTTAATGGCTAAAATTTACCTTTGACTATTGATAGGATAATATTTAAAAATAATTGTAAAATTTTTTAGTTAAATCATTTTAAAATTCTAAACTTAATGCATTGGTATCTTACATCATGTATAGGTATAGGGATATTATCTAACAATAACCATAAAAGCCTTTAGTCAAATCATTTTAAAATTCTAAACTTAGTGCACTCATATCTTATATAATGTAAGTTTTAGTTTTAACATTTAATAAACTAGCACTTGCACCCATAGGAGGTTCAAGGAATACATAGATAGGAACAACGATGTGTTTAAAATTTTTTAGGCTTGTGAGACAATTCCAAGCACTATAATGCTCACATATAAAAGCCTATGGGCTAATTATTTTAGTATTTTAGATTATTAGATGTTATTGGTACTTGCCAAAGGAAGTTATTGCATTCTAATTTTTAATTAATTAACACAAAATAAACTAATTAAATCAAAACTAATTCTATAGTTTTGATTATGAATAAGAATTTTTTTTTGTGTTGAAGATTTTATGTCAAACTAGATCATCTTTGATTAAGAATAAGTTATTTTTATAAATACATGTTTCCTAAGATCTTGTTTAGATTTTGTTGTTTTGATACAATGAACAATTTAAATGTAGGTACTAGCCACTAAATGACCCTTACCTAGATAAAATCATTTCATTCTTTACAATCACGTGTCCATATTTGCTTTAAAAATCTTCCAATCCCATTGTACCTATAGTGTCCCCATTTATTTTAATAAGCTTCCAAGCTAGTTTTATGTAGTTTACTCTTAGTATTTCTATTATATCATAGGTACTAATATTCTTAGACGATTAGCTTGCATGGGTAGCATGGTTGGTTAAGGGCTTTGGGTTCGTCCCATATAGGTCCCGAGGTTGACTCATGCTGCCTAGTTTAAACTGATGAAGTGTGGTTGCCAACTCCATGCTTCATCCCAGGGGACTAGTTTTGCCTCTGCTCACCCCACCACTGCCCCAAAACTCAGCAATATGTAAGCTTGAGGCAAGGCTCGATGGGAATCGCTGGGCTGGGCCATGAGGATACCTCCTGTGTAACAAAAAATGCTTGCCCCACTGCTACCCCAAAACTCAACAATATGTAAGCCTGAGGCAAGGCTCGGTGGGAATCGTTGGGCTAGGCCACAAGGATACCTCTTGTGTAACAAAAAATATTCTTAGATGATTTACAGGTAACAGAAGTAAGACCCGAAGTAACACTATTGCTGAGGATGGTTTCCACGGTGAGAAATTATGATTACATTCTTGACTGGGAATTCAAGAAAAATAGAGCCATTTGTAGCAATGCAAGTCACCAACACTAATCCATCCTTGTCACTTAAGGAATAACTTGCCTTTTATGTGGGTTTGCAATCACTTGAAAAATAATATTACCATTTTAGTAACTTGATTAAATAGTCTTTAGTGGTAATTTTGAGTGGGATGTTCAAGTGATAATTTTATTTTTTATATAATTACAAATGTACTAGAAATATATGTCCTTGCCTTAAATAATAACACATAAAAATTTTCAATTTGAATTTTAATATAAAAATAAAATATAGGTGGGACTTTCAGGAATCCTTGAATATAAGGCAACAAGCTACACACCTTGACCAAATTCAAAAAGCAAATGAGGGCATACATGGAAATTTACTAGCAGAGAACATAATTTGCATATTCCATGACCATTTTCTAACATTCCATTTGGATATGGATGTGGATGGCATTGAAAATTCATTTTTGAAAGCCAAGATGAAGAAGAAAGATATTAAAGATGGCCAATCTCTGAGAAAGAGTTACTGGACAATTGAAAAGATGGTTACAAAGAAAGAAAATGATGCTAAAATCCAGTTTCATTTGAAAAAACCTATAGATCTCCTAATTGTCAATCCCGGCAAAAAATGTAAAGTTGGTCAAGAAATTGCCTATAGATTGTCCCTGGATCAACTGCAACAAGCCTTCTATCATTAGATGACTATCCACAGATTCGAGTAGCTTTTACCAATAACCATGTAAAGTAGATTATGGAAAGAGAACATTCCACCCATTTTTTATGTTATTATTATATAATATTATATTTAATTTACTATAGAACTCTTTTCAATTATAAAATAATTTTTTTAATTTCTATTTATTTGTATAAATGGGTGATCCCATTTGATTTAACTATTATGTATAGGTGTGGGTTAGTTGATATAACCACACAGAACAATGTGTCGGTGGAGTTTACATGGAGATGATACATTAGCTATATGGACAAGCAAGTAAGTAGTGAATAAATAATAATATTATTTTTATAGTGTTTTTCTCTTAGTGAATCAAATTAAATAAATTCTAGGACAAATTGTATAGTATTATTAGGTTTGTTGTTTTGGACCACACTATTATTGATGTAGGAGCATTTAGAGGTGTAAGGACAATCCTGCATCACCCAAAAATAATGCTGATTCAAAATTGTTGATGTTGTTTTCATTTCTTTTCAAGATTAATATTTCTGGTTCCATAATTGCTTGAATAATGATGTAAGACTTTCAGTTTTTCCAAACTATTAAAAATAGCAAACTGCTATTTTAGGAAAGTTTGCATTTTGGCACGGATGGAAGCAAAAATTTATAGGAAGCTTCGTAAATGAAAAATAATACCTTTGGTGAAGGAATCAGGGAAAGATCATTTGTGGGCTGAAAGATATTAAAGTTTTTGTTTCTTGAAAAACCCCTGAAAATTATTCAAAGTAAGGTTTGAGGCACTAAATGGCCCCGTACAACTGTGAAAATGGGTGAAACCAGTAGAGCAGGTTCTTAGCATGAAGAGAACTCCACAAGCTTTCCAGTGCTTCAAACGGTTCATCAATCCAACACCTGGATCAAAAGTTATGGCTCCCTAAACTTGACCTATTTTTGGAGGGAGATGTAAAATTCAAAATTTGGCTATAGGCCACCAAAAAGGGCTATTTATGACCATTTTTTGGGAACCCTTGGCAGTAATAGAGACAAGGGGGAAAGTGTAGAGTGAAGAAAAGGAGGCAAAACAGAAACCCTACCTGATTTGGGGTTACATAAGGTAGAAGGTTCTAGAGTCTAGAGGTTGGAAGTTGTAATGTGTTGCAACCTATGGAGGATTCATCCTCTAATTGTATTTGAGCTTTTATAATGTAACGTGTTGTCCAAATCAATAAAAGAATATTCTCATTTTCTATGTGCAATTTCTGTTGTGTGTGTTATGAATTACCCCCTTCATCAAGTGGTATTAGAGCAAGGGTTCCTGAGTGTGTAGATAGATCGCTGACCGTGAGGCAGTTTGCACTAGAACCTGAAGTTGTGAGTTTGCTACAGAGATCAAAATGCCTCCACGAAAAAACTGTTTTGGGAGAAATGCTTTAATGGAAGAGGGTTTTAGAGCCTTGCAAAGGCAAATTTATGCATTGCAAGAGTAGCTGTGAAGAGGGTTTGAGCTGAGAACGAGAGAAGAAAGAAAAGATGAAGCTAAGGAAGATCTATCTAAGGAAGAACAAGAAGTTGAAGGAGATCCTACAAAAGCTAGGTTGTTGAGGGCCATTTCGAAGATCAGAAAGAGGCCCAGGATCCAAGTTTCTACCTATTTTGGAGATTTGAATCTGGAACAACTTATTGATTGGATCAATGATATGGAAGAATATTTCAAGTATGAAGATGTTGAGGACCCAGAACGGGTCAAGTTTGCAAAAATAAAGTTGAAGGGCCATGCTAGTATTTGGTGGAAGGAGGTCCAGTTAGAGAGGAATAGAAGAGGAAAAGGAAAAACTAAAGAAATAGTTCATTCCTGTGGACTATGAGATGGAGTTGTTGAAGAAGATACAAGGATTGAAGCAAGGTAACAAGTATGTCAAGGAGTATATAGAAGAGTTTTATAAGATTACGATCAAGATAGGCCACGTAGAGGCCAACAAGGAGAAGGTAGCCTGTTACATTAATGGGTTGAGGCCAAGTATTCAAGAGGAGTTGAGCTTGGTCAGAATGACCACCATAGAAGATGAGTACTAGTTTTCCCTGAAGGTGGAAGAGAAGATGAATAAAATATTTGAAAGCAAGCAAAGGGGAAGAGGTCAAGGCAGAAGGACTGGTGGAAGACCCTATGGAGGCTGAAATGAAGATCTAAAGAAAAGTGAAGAAGCTGGAACCAGTCAAAATTAGAGAGGAGATAATACCTACCATCCTCATGACCAGAATAATGGTGAGCAAAGAGGAAGAGGAAGAGATAGACCTGGGCAAGGACCTAGAAGAGGAGGCTTCAGAGGAACCTATTTCCAATGTGGAGAAGAAGGACATCAAGCATACGAGTGTCTACAAAATCAAGGAAGGACAAATAGAAGACTTGAAAGTAATGTACAAGTTGCACATGTAGATGAAGAAGCACAATCTGAGCATTTTGAAGATGCTAAAAGGGGAGAAACCCTAGTTGTCAGAAGAACCTTGTTGAATGAGGAGAAAGAAAGAGATCATAGGAAGAGTTTGTCCACACAAGATGCAAGGTGAAGGTAAGTGTTGTGATATTATTATTGACAATGGAAGCACTGAAAATCTTGTTTTAGATGAGATTGTTAACAAGTTGAAGTTGACAAGAAGAAGGCATCCACATCCATAATGGATTGCATGGTTGTAGAAGGACCCTAGAGCTTTAGTCAATGAACAATGTTTAGTCAAGTTCAAGATTGGGGACTACCATGATGAGGTGCTATGTGACATCATACCGATGGATGCATCTCATATGCTATTGGGAAGGTCATGGCAGTATGATAGGTGTGCTATCCATGATGGCCATGCCAACACATATTCCCTAACAAAAGATGGAGTTTGTCATAAGTTGAAGCCCTTAAAGGAGGTGGAAGAAAAGGTATGTAGTACTGCTAGACTTTGCTTGGTAGATGGTAGGAAATTTTGGAGGGTATGAAGCATGAGCATCATTGCTTTGCATTGATTCCTAAGATCAGCTAGGAGAAATGTGAAGATGCACCAGCAGAAGTCTCGAATCTATTGGAAGAATTTTAGGATATTGTCTCTGATAATGTACCAGAAGGTTTACCACCAATGAGGAAGATAAGTCACCAAATGGATTTGATACTAGGAGCTAGTTTGCCAAATAAGGAAGCCCATAGAATGACTCTTGTAGAGAATGAAGAGATGAATAGACAAGTTCATGAGTTGTTAAGGAAGGGACTGATAAGGGAGAGCCTAAGTCCATGTGCAGTATCTACAGTACTAGCACCGAAGAAAGATGGAGAGTGGAGAATGTGTATAGATTCTCAGGCCATCAATAAGATCACAATCAAGTATAGATTTCCATTGCCCAGAATGGATGACATAATGGATTGTTTGAGTGGAGCCAAGTACTTTACAAAGATTTACCTGAAGAGTGGATATCACCAAATCTGAATTAGAGAAGGAGATGAATGGAAGACAACGTTCAAGACTAAGGAGGGCCTATACGAATGGTTAATCATGTCATTTGGGCTAACCAATACACTGGGCACATTCATGCAGCTCATGAACGAGGTATTGAAAGAGTTTTTTTAGATGTTTTGTTATTGTTTATTTAGATGACATTTTGATTTTTAGTAAGACTTGGGATGAGCATTTGATGCATATCAAAAGAGTTTTAGAGAAGCTGAGGGAGGAGAAGTTGTTGATTATTCTGAAGAAATGTAGTTTTACAAAGAAGGATTTGGTATACCTAGGATTTGTTGTCTCAGAGGAAGGTCTTAAGATGGACCCAGAGAAGGTGAGGGCTATCATTGAATGGCCTACACCAAGGAGTGCTACAGAGGTACGATCTTTTCATGGTTTGACAAGTTTTTATAGAAAGTTTATCAGGAATTTTAGTAGCATTTGTGCACCCCTAACAGAGACAATGAGAGGGGATAGAAAAGAGTTTAAATGGACTATAGGAGAAGCCAAGAGATTTGATACATTGAAGTAGAAAGTCACAAAGCAACTTGTTTTGGCACTTCCATATTTCAATAAGGTATTTTAGGTAGATTGTGATGCTAGTGGTAGTGCTATAGGAGTTGTTTTGAGTCAAGAAGGTAAGCCCATTGCCTATTTTAGTGAGAAGCTTAATGATGCCAAGAAAAATTATTTTGTTTATGATCAAGAGTTTTATGCAATAGTTCAAGCTTTGAAGAAATGGAGACATTATTTGTTGCTGAAAGAGTTTGTTTTATATACCAATCATCACGCTTTATAGTATCTTAATAGTCAAGGAAAGTTAAATCAAAGGCACTTAAAATGGGTTGAGTTTTTGCAAAGTTATACTTTAATTTTGAAGCATAGGAGTGGGAAATCCAATAGAGTTGTAGATGCCTTGAGCAGAAGACAAAATTTGTTGACAAAAATTAAGATGGAGGTTTTTGGGTTCGATGAGCTCAAAAGTATATATCCTGAAGATCTAGATTTTGTAGAGGCTTGGAAAGCTTGTTTGGAACATGTTACTTTGGACATGACAAAATGGTTGGATTTCATAATCCAAGATGGGATGCTCTTTAGAGGAAGCCAGTTGTGCATTCCAAGGAGTTCCATGAGAGAGAACTTGATTAAGGCGAAGCATAGTGGGGGATTAGCTGGACACTTTGGTCAAGATAAGACCAATGCTATTGTTGGTGAACATTATTATTGGCCATAGTTGCAACAAGATGTGAGGAAATTTGTGCAGAGTTGTAGAGTGTGTTAGATGACAAAAGGAACAAGTCAGAATACAGGGCTATATCAGCCATTACCTGTACTTGAGAAGCTTTGGGATGATATTAGTATGGATTTTGTTCTCAGTTTACCAAGGACATAGCATGGACATGATTCCATTTTTGTGGTGGTGGATAGATTCTCAAAGATGGCACATTTTATTCCTTGTAAGAAGACTAATGATGCTGTTCATATTGTAAAGTTATTTTTCAGGGAGCTGGTGAGACTACATGGTCTAGCTAAGAGCATCATTTTAGATTGAGATACCTAGTTTGTTGGTTATTTCTAGAGGACATTATGGAAGAAATTGAAGATGGATTTGAAATTCAGTTCTACACACCATCCACAGACTGATGGACGGATAGAAGTGGTGAATAGGAGTTTGGGTAACCTACTATGATGCTTAGTAGGAGATAAGCCCAAGGGATGGGATTTGATTTTACCATAGGTAGAATTTTCTTACAACAATTCTGTCAATAAGAGTATTGGTAAATCACCATTCTAGATTGTATATGGGAGTAGTCCAAGAAATGCTTCAAAGTTAAGGAAGATGGACAAAGGAGAAAAGACAAGTGCTGAAGCCAAAGACTTTGTAGAGCACCTTAAGAATTTGCATGAAGATGTGAGAAAGAACATTAATAAGATAAATATTCAGTACAAGGCTAAGGCAGATCATAAGAGGAGATATAAAAAATTTTAGGTAGGAGATGAAGTCATGGTTCAATTGAGAAAAGAGAGGTTTCCAGTTGAAACATATAATAAGCTGAAAATGAAGAAATTTGGACCATACAAAATTCTAAAGAAGCATGACTCAGGAAATGCATATGAGGCAGAGCTGTCGAGTGGAATCAGTATTTCCCATGTGTTCAACATTGCTGATTTAACAGAATATCATGAAGGTGGAATAGATGATGGACCAATAGAAGAATAGTGGAGTATTCTGGGATCTACTTCAAAGGAGGAGATAGAAAATATCTTGGATAGCCGTGGGGGAAGAAGTACTCAAAATAGGAAATATGAAGAATACTTGGTGAAGTGGAAAGGAAGGTTAGTTGAAGATTCTTCCTAGTTGTCTAAGGCAGAGGTTGACAGTTTGGGTTTTCCTCAAACAAGAACCTAAGACGTGATAGGGTCACTTCTCAAATTACCTTGGGTGTCTGATGTAAAAGCATCTAGAGGTGTAAGGGCAATCTTGCATCACCCAAAAATTATGCCAATTCAAAATTTTTGATGTTGTTTTCATTTCTTTTCAAAATTAGTATTTTTGGTTCCATAATCGCTTGAATAATGATGTAGGACCTTTAGTTTTTCCAAACTACTAAAAATAGCAAACTGTTATTTTAGGAAAGTTTGCATTTGGGAATTTCAGCACGGATGGAAGTGAAAATTTACAAGAAGATTTGTAAATGAAAAATAAGACCTTTGGCAAAGGAATTAGGTAAAGATCATTTGTGGGCTAAAATATATTAAAATTTTTGTTTCCTGAAAAACCCCTGAAAATTATTCAAAGTCAGGTTTGAGGCACTAAATGACCCTATATAGCCTTGAAAATGGGCAGAACCGATAGATCGAGTTTATAGCATGTAGAGCACTTCACAAGCTTTCTGGTGCTTCAAACGGTTCATCAATCAGACACCTAAACCAAAATTTATGGCTCCTGGAAGTTGACCTATTTTTGGAGGGAGATGCAAAATTCAAAATTTGGCTAGAGGCTGCCAAAAAGGGCTATTTATGACCATTTTTGGGAACCCTTGGTAGTAATAGAGATAAGGGGGAAAGTGTAGAGTCAAGAAAAGGAGGGAAAATAGAAACCCTAGCTGATTTGGGTTATAGAAGGCAGAAGGTTCCAGATTTTAGAGGTTGGAAGTTGTAATGTGTTGCAGCCTATGGAGGATTCATCCTCTAATTGTATTTGAGCTTCTGTAATGTAATGTGTTGTCCAAATCAATAAAAGAACATTCTGATTTTCTATGTGCAATTTCTATTGTTGTGTGTTTTATGAATTACCCCCTTCATCAATTATTTATCTATTAGTATAGAAAGAATTAAAGCCATTACTTCTATTGTTTTGTTAGTTTGAAATTCTTTAATACATACATTTAATCATTGATCTAATTATTATTATAGGAATCGAGATATTAAGAATAAGGACATAGTGTTGTGGTATACTGTGGGTCTCAATCATATTCTATATTAAGAGGATTTTCCAATGATGCCAACACTATTAGAAGGATTTGAGTTAAAACCAATAAATTTCTTTGAAAGAAACTCAATTTTAAAATTAGAGCCTATGAATACATCATCATTGCCCAAATGTACAAAGGCTATTTAAGTACATGTGGTCCTTTAGATACATGAATAATATGGACCTAGGGAATATACTTTTTATTCAATAATTTTGTTAATAAATGGACCATTATATTAGATTATTTGGTTGTTTGAGAAAATAAATAGTTAACAGTTGATATTTCTAAATTCTAGTGTTCAATATTCACTAGACTACTCTAGAGTATAAAAATCACAAGTATTAATGTATAAAAGTAAACTCATACAACTAATAAACATGCACATACAAGGATCTAGTGAATAGTCAAGGACTATGCCATTGCACAAGTCTCAAGCTACAATTGAAAACAATAATTATGCATGTCTAGTTGGTCAATTATTACATGGGAAAATAAACATCATTCTGGAGCTTTTTCTACTAACCATGGAGCTATCAAGATTCCTCACAAATTGTTGAAGAAATTAAAGTGTTCCTACCCTTCACAACAACCTTAATAATTAGGCATTGTTGGTGATAATTGGTAAGAGAAAGTGATGCCATATGTATGGGAAACATATAAAAATCAAAGTAATTGTGAAGAGAAATAAATCATAAATTTTAAAATTACTTTGGACAAAAAAATTGTTAGAGCTATCAAGACCATCTTGGGTAAAGAAAAATCTAACCCAATTTAGTCTCAAGGAGTACTCGAAACAAGAACCTCTATTTGGGTTTAAGAGATTAGCCATACATCATAGGATACAACCATTACATACTCATTTAAGAGACAACACATATGTCTTGTATGAAAAATGACTTATGTCCAACTTTGTTTCCAATAAACACTTTCTTTCATTTGTAACTTCCTTACATGTTGACTTCTTTCTCAAGACAAGACTCTTTTCATCACACAATCAAGTTCTTGACTTCATATGTTTAATTTGGGTATATTACTAGCTAGAAATTAAAATAATAATGACTTGTACAAGTTATAACAAAGCACAATCACATCATATTGTACTACTATCACATATTTAATAGATTGAACAAGGGAAACTAGACAAGATCTCCTTCACACATTATCAGAAAATGCCAAATAATCATTTATTCTCAAGGTAAGAAAGTTCTTTCTTAGCTCCAGTATCCTACATGGTTATCAGATTAGAATATGTACATTGAATGTAAACATTAGTACCACATAATCATTAAATATACATAGCAGATATCAATGTACATAATAACAAGACCTAAGGCCCTAGGGGGGCCAACCTAATGTCTCAGGGGCTCATGACGGCCTTGCCTACGTACGCGTAGTACAGAGACTTTATAGTTTGAAAAACTAGAGTTGCAACCATAGGGTCGACTTAGATACAATATCCCATAAGGGATCTAATTCATTATACAATATTTTTCAGATTATTATCCAATTTCTAGAAAGTATATGCAACCATTAAATTTATAAATAAACCCTACATGATATACTTATAAAAACAATAAAACATTCCAACCATTCTCTTGGATAAAATGTATAACTTTCTACACACAATTACTTAGATTTTATGACAAATGATTTTATAACAGTATATTGAAATACAAAGAGATTATTCTAGATATTTCCACTTGCCCATTATAAAGAATTACATAATTCTTCCTAAAAACATGTAGCACAGAGATGCATTCATTTAACAAAATATCAAATCTGAATAGGTATCTAGGCTATTATTCATTTACGAGTATCTTGAAGTTAAAGCTATAAATCCATAATAACAGTGAGCACATAACAAAAGTTTCATAACAAATAATCACTAACGAAGATATACCCAAGCAAGCTTGTTTAACAAAGATTGCAATAAATGTTAAAACAAAGGAGACTCCAATCACTAACTTACATTATATACTATAGTCGATTTCTATTCCTAATCTATAACAAATAGAAACATATATTTATATATTAAGAACTATCATTAATTAGACATGTAATTGCATTTAACATTCTTATATGAATTACTATTAAGATTAAATTAAACATGCAAGTAGGAAAAGATTAAATAGATACTTCATTCTTTACGTATACTATGCTAAGTTAGGTTTTTCGATTAGAACAAATCAAGAGAATGTGACAAAATGTCTAATCTTAATAAAAGAAAAACTCAATTAGAAGGTTCCAAATAAAAGAGTTGCTTAATATTAATAATACCAAAACATCATAATATTATGTAATACGGCTACTCAATGCCCATGGAAAGAACAATGCAATAAGCATTATGAGAGGCAGATATAAAAGATGTTGAGAGCAATACAAACACTAGAAACACAATATGCCCTTTTTTCCAAATAAGAAAGTGGAGTTATGCAATTGTATTGTAATCTGCAAGGAAAAGAATAAGTCACGGTGCAAGATATAGATAGGTTAGGTTTCAATTCACATGAGTAAAACACTTCTCATAGAAACTCATAAGGTTTCATTTAGTATTTCAATTAGATAGACATTTTCCCTCGAATAGCACTATACTAGAGATGCAAGCATGCTGATGAATTTATTTCTAATTCATACCCATTAACCATTCTAAGGATTTACTCAGTTCCCTTAAAGACATACAACAACAAGGATACATTCATTTGACATGGTATAATAATCCATATAAGAAATAATAACTTTTAGGTCAATTGCTAAGAAGCATTTATTATTATGAAGTCCAACCATTGGGACCATTATATTAGCATGAGAAGACATCAATTAGATTAATTGCAATGAGCTCCAAGGTTTATTAAAAGGAGTTTACATTTATGTCTAACAATCTAGCCATTTTCCTCCACAAGTAGCTTTAGATAGCTTATGAACCAGTATCCAATATTGTTTCTTAAAAGAAAACTACTTTCCCAAAGACAAGACACACCTATTTACTTCATCTAAGAAAAATAAAATAAAATAGGGAGACCATTCATTCATGAAAGATCTAACTACTTATTTAATCTAACCAACTTTTTTATTATATACATACATGTATTAGTGTGATAATAACTCAACTAAAGAGGAAGTTCTAACCAAATCAATGCAACCACCTTACTAAGAAAGATAATAATAAAGTACCAATATATGACAGATGACATAATGTGGCTAATGATAAACCTATTCTGTGTATTCTAAAGGTTCACATGCATGGGGCTAAGCTAAATTATGACCATGATCATTCATTATACAGTGTGCATACAATTTTTCTTCAAAACTAAGTTGATCTAAGTCTTCCTAGCATCATACATTTTATTATCCTCTATCAAATAAAGATATAAACAACAAGAGTATAGTGTTTTTGATAAAGTAAGCAGCAAAAAAGGGTGCCAATCCCATTACAAATCAGTCAAAAAGGCACACCAAAGATCCATCAAAGAACCCAGGGAGAGAAACCAACCGAACCAACAAGAAACAGCCAAAAAGAAACCCAAGACCAAGACACAGCGGACTGACATCAGACAAAACCAAAAGCACAAAAAAAAGCCCCCAACAACTAATTGAACATCTGGTCTCAATCTTCGGCTAGGAACTAGTAGAGATCACAATACTCCTTGAGTTCTTTATCCTTCATACCCTTTTTCGTAAGCTCAACATCCTGGAGGACCGCAAGAGTTGTGGTCAACCAGTGCATCACTTTCACAGAGAACTTGGCCAGAATCTTGAACTTCCTCTCCAGCTTGGTGAGCCTAGCAGAGAGGGTTTCAATCTCCTTATCTTTGACAGTAACCTTGCCCCCCCTCTTCATCTTGCCCACTTCCTTCACCACTTTCTCTGATCTCATAGATTTAGACTCCTTAACATTGAGCTCAGGAAAATTACTAGGCTCATCATCCGCTTCAACCTCCACATTATCATTTTTGGTCTCCTTGTTGACATAAAATTCCTCACCCATCTGTTCAGTCTCAGGCACAATAGTGTCTAGTTTGTTGTTTTTGTCATCAGAAATACCATCACCCTCCAGGTCCGCAATATTCTCCTCCAACTTAGTGGCCACCTTCTTGTGGAGAATAGGACTAGGCTTAGAAACAAGCCTCGTCGACGATACCCAGGGTTTACTATTAGTCATGGTAAAATCCTCATCAACAGTGCTGTCACTACCAACGGTACCTTCCTCGGAGATAACCTCCACCACCACAGAAACATTTTTGGCCTTATTCCCGCTGTCTGTACCATTTCCTTCCTCCAAACTTCCCCTTTTCTTCTTCTGAGGGGTCACCAGGGCAGAATCAATGGGTAAAATCTTTCTTTTGGTAGAAGTCTTCGCAGAGGTCATGGGAGTCTGGTCATTGGCCTTAGGCTCTGGGCTTTTACCAATGATAGTTTTTTTCTTTCTAGACTTGAGGGATTTGGCATACTTCTCCAGAGTGATTTCCGTGATTATCGTCGAGCTAGTCATCTCAAGATTGGAGCAGTGTGGCAGAGGAGGTTCAACCCTAGTAGCTGTGAGGGCTTTAGGGGGGTAGAGAGCTAAATGGAATTTATATAGTCTGAGGATAAGCCCCTGATGGAGTGGGATGAGGGGCTTATTGGGCTCTATAGCATGCTACTCAATGGTAGATGCAATCGAGGCTTCCAGAGATGATAGCAAATAAAAAGGCAAACTTATCGCCTTGCTACAACAAAAATGATTGAGCAGAGCAAAATGATAGTAGAAAAAGTGCTTGAATATACCTTCAAGAGTGAAGTACTTTATGATCATGTAACACACCTCGTCCTAAGGTTTTGGTAGCTTTTCACGATCAAACCCCCCTGCAGACTATGTAAGACCTCCCCTTTCTTCAGAAAAAGAGTCATTCCCTCAGGGTTAGAAACTTTGCTCTTTTTGGAGTGTTTGATGCCATCAGTAGGCATCCCCATTGCCATCCCAATCACTTCCTCCAAGATTTCAAATCCCACACCGTCCACCTTGACCTGTCTACCCTCCCAAGAACATAGGAACTGCATTGAGAGGCTTTCATCGTGACCTTGTAAGCATTCAAGATAGGAAGCCACCCCGCCCTCTTGGCAAATATGCCATAGTGTCTTGTTGTGTTTAATCTCTTCATAGGATTCCAGCTCAATGCTAGACCTATCACCCCCCATGGAAAGTTTGCACCAATATCTCATAGACAAGTTAGCAATGCAAGAAACAACAAAAAACCTAGAAAGTTAGAAACTAAAGAAAAAATCTCAAACGCCAATATTCATACTCAAGTTAATGAGTATAGTGTCTTTTCGGCTACCGAGGGTGGCGTACTTTCTTAAATTCGCGATATGTGAACTCTCACTCCCTTTCTTACCATGATTACAATTCATTAATTGGTCATAATTAGAGGTTCTGCATAGAGACATTGAGTTGATCATATGCCCAATCATGTGAAACCCCACCTTAGGCCTCCACGTCTGACTGAAGAGCGAGCAAGCCTTCGTGTAGTGGTGGACCCCAACTCTCACAACTCTGAGCTGGCCATCAAACATCACACCCCCCAAATATAAGTCCTCATATCCAGATGGCAATCTAAACTAGATCCCATATGACACCTAAAGTACTCCCTAGGCCAAGAGGTCGAAGGGTTAATTAATTCAAATATGAGAGATCAAGAGTGGGGCTTTGCTCCTTTTTTAGAAGGTTTTGTATCTGAATAGGCAAATTATTCTTTCTTTTCCAACATCTCCAAGTGTCCAAGCTCTACCCTAGGTTTGTCAACCCATCTGCCACTTTATTACCTTCATGGTAAACATGCCCAATTTCTATCTGCTTGAACCTAGACAGTAAGTAGACAATGTCATCCGTAATATCCTTCAGCTTCCAAACGGTGTTTGACCTGCCAAGAGTTGCCTTGATGATGATTTTTGAATCTCCTTCCACTTGTAATTTGTCCATTCCCATAAAGAGAGCAATTTTGAGTCCCCACAACAAGGCCAATCCCTCTGCCACATTATTATACTAGTTACTGATGCGCCTGGCATAAGTAGCAATGAAGATGCCCTGACTATCTCTAAATACCCTACCCCCACTTGCCAGTCCTATATTCTTTTTTCCAGCTCCATCGAAATTAAGTTTGATCCAATCCCTGGGAGGGGGTCTCTAGAGGGTGTTTTCTCTAGCCAGCTTTTTGGAATTGTCAATCTTGGTTATGTCCATTGTTAGTCCCCAATTCATGGCAGTCCGCACATCCACCAGAGTAGGGGGTTTCTCAGCCACATGAAGAGTGCTGGCTGACATGTTCTCAGATACCAGCTTGCTAAAGGAGTAAAAGACCTCATTAGCACAATGAGCCTTATCTATGAAGATTCTATTGTTTCTTTCCTTCCACACACTCCACCTGAGGTGTGGGGGAATTTGTCTCCATAGCTCTCTACTCTTGGGATGCGACAAAGGAGAAATCTAGCTTTGGGTGAAATCCATTAGGTTTTCTAGGAAAACCCACTCCAAGTTAAGTTTTTCTATAGTTCTTCCCCATATCTCTTTAGTAAAATTGCAATGGAAAAGATGGTATTGAATGGACTCTTCTTCTTTTAGGCAAAGCACACATTTATTGACCAACTAGAACCCCCTTTTATTGAGGTTGTTAGTAGTAAGGATTTTATTATGAGCAACAGCCCACCAGAATAAGTTTATTTTAGGGATCAACTTGTTATTCTAGACAATCTTCCAAAACCAACTCCCCTGTCCGTTGTTTGCGAGCAGGATGTGAGCAGATTTAACCAAAAAGTTCCCCTTTTGGTCCTGTCCCCAGATCATTTCATCCATTTTTGGTCCTGTCCCCTTTTGGAATGGCCCTCTCTATCAATAACCCCTAATTTATCCCCATTTTGCAGGTACTTGGCTTTCATAATCTGAACCCAATTTTTCTCCTCCTTTAGGAAGGTCCACCCAATTTTGGCAAGTAAAGCTTTATTCATCACCTAGATTTTTCTAATTCCTAATCCCCCTTGGGTTTTGGGCAAGAAGACTTTGTCCCATCCAACTAGCAAGATAATACTGTCCAACAGCGGTTGAAGTCTAAGGATTAGAGACTTTGTAATGATCTTATAAATGGTGTTACAAAGGCTAATAGGATGGAATTCAGCCATGGAATCCATGATGCTCTTCTTGCGGATGAGCACAATGAACATGGCATTTATCTTTTTGAAGATTTTGTAAGTCCTGAAGAAGTCCTTGACAACAGTCATGACATCATACCCCACTATATCCCATAAGTCTTGGAAAAAGGTCAAGGGAAACCCATCCAGTCCTGGAGCTTTGAAGGCCCCCATTGAGAACACAACTACCCTAACTTCCTCCTCAGTAATAGGCTTCAGAAGTCTACAATTATCTTCCTCCAAAAGGATAGAGGGAATGTTGTCCAACAGCTTATCCTCCTAACCTTTGTCAAGCTTCTTTCTATGCTCCGCCAAGAAGTTTCTAAAGTAACTGGAGGCAAGGTTTCCTAGTTCCTTGTCCCCGCCAATTTCCCTATTGTTGTCATCAAGCAGCTTGGTGATTCTGTTCCTCTTCCTATGCTTCATGGCTGATTGTTGGAAGAAAGCTGAGTTCCTATCTCTCTCTTTCAGCCATTGCACTCTAGATTTATATTTCCAGAAGATCTCTTCCTTTCTGGTGATGTCCTTGAGGTTTTTGAGCAGAGCCTCTTCCATATTAAAATTATCCTCACTCATATCCCCCCTAGCCATGTTGTCTTGAACTTCCATTAATATGTCGATAATGTGTTTCTTTTGGTTCATCACATTTCTGAAACAAAATTTATTCCATCCTTTTACTTTGTGCTTCATGGAACCCTCAAATTTTGCAAATTTTAAGTGCATATGTCCTTTCAATGTGTCGACAGAGGCTAGGTCGACATATTGCTCAATCTACCCTGAGGGCCATCTTCACTGATTAAAATTTTGCAACTCAGAAGTGATCTTGCAATTCTGCATGGTACAATGTTTCTTGGTACAGATGGTAGTGCACCTATGTAGTTTCGTGCTTCTAGGATGAGTTTTGATAGGTTATTTAATTATTTTCTAATTGCGACCAGGGTAAAATTGGTGTTCTAGAAAGTTGCAAATTTCATGATTCTGAAGGCGACCCATTTCTCGTTTTGGTCTAAAACATTTCCAATTTCATTTTCATTAGAAATCGAGTCCATATGATACATTATTTTAATGCATCTCGATTGTGGCAAACATGTTTTACGGGCCAGTTTACAAAGCAGGTATATAAATTTGGTGAGTTGGGTGAGATCCGTCAACAAACCCGTGTTTTAAATAATTGATTATGTCAGATTGCAAGTTTTTGTAGCTCCAGGTGGTCTAGTTTGCGTGCAATGAATTTTCCCCGTTTGGTCGGGAGGTGAAATTAAAAATTACACTATTTCCTAAAGTTTAAATTGCAAATATTTAAAATGTTTTATATATTTTAAATAGTTTTAAAAGGAAAATGCACAACATTGAGGGCAAATTAAATATTTGCCAAAGCTTTGTAAGAGCTTAATGTTTATAAAGTATTTGGTCAAAAGTCTGAATTCTGCAGTTCCATGGGAGGCAAAAAAGAAGAGGCACAAAAGATTACAGAAGTGTGGAAAGCATTTCTTTGAAACATTTTAAATATTTTAATGTTTGGCAGAGATTAAAGTTTGAAGAAAAGCTTTTTTTTAAAGCTTTATTGTATGCATTCTCTATATTTCACCATTCCGCAAAGTGCAGAAAAAATTTCATAAAGTCAAGTGCAAATTTGCGGAAGAATTAAATAATCCATTTCAAATGTTTTATTTGCTGGCAGTGAATAATTAAAGTGAGAGTTTTAATAAAGTTTCGTGAAGCTTTAGTCTCCATTTTTAAATCTTTTCCGCTATTCTGTGGACAACAAAACAAAATGCCCAAAGTAGATGTTTGGAATGGCAGAAATGTTGAGGAAAGAATTGCAGAGTGTTGAAGGTTTGCTGTCACATTTTTTGGTTTGCAGCTGTGTTTTGAGGCTTCTTACGAGTTGAAAATGAGTGTTTTCACTCCCATAACAATGCCTGGGGCATTCTTTATGGCCAGAGGGCAATTTCTGAAGTGTTTTAATATGCCCGACAGTGGAAAAAACATGGCAATAGAAGCAAAAACATGATTCTATTTTATTCTCATGCCTCTCCAACCATTTGATGCCTCTAGAATGAAGAGAATGCAAGGAGAAGATTTCTGAAGATAAAAATTAAAGTATAAAATGTGCCCGAGAAATTGAAATTATTTCCTAAGAATGCATAAGTTAATTGTGAGGAAACTGTTTGGTTGTAGGGTTAAAATACAGGGCAAAGACAAATTGCAATTATTTACCAGATGGGTATTTACTAAGAAGTGCAAATTTTCACTTGCCAGTGAAAAAGGAGGTAGTTAGTGGGTTTTTACACCCAGGTGAACAATTTGCGGGGGAATGCAAAATAGATTTGGGACAAAACAATTTTAGTTGCAAAAGGGAAGTGGGCAGATTGAAGAGGGAAAATGAGGAATGAGGAGCATCTTCTAGAAGCAAATAAGTTACAGAATCAAGGAAGCTGAGATGTGCCATGTTTCATCAGTGGATTATTTTTAGGGTTTTTCATCTTCTTCTCTCTTTCTTACTATAAGAGTGTAACTTCGGTATCATTTTAGGGGTTGATTCCAGGTTGGCTTCTCAGACCAAGTCTGAAAGATAAAAATCAATCCACAGGTTTTGTTTTACTACAATAGTTAGGTCTCTGTTTTATGATGTAATAGGTCTACTTGTATATGAATTTATGTAATGGATTTGGAAGTATTTTCAATAAATCAATATAGGTCCATGCTTTTGTTGTCAATACTATTTTCTATCTCTATCAATGTTTGAGTATTTTTAGGGGATCTAAGGGGTTTTTTGGTGTACATTTACTACACTCTCCATTTGATCTATGTTAGTCTGTGTTTTCAAGGAGATACAATAATAATGTTTTGCTTGAATATTTACTTAAATATCTAGGCGAACATGATTTCATGGACGAATATTTGGGATGTTTCAATGCATTGTGGATAGATAAGAATGGATGTAGTGTTGAGTGCAGAAGGGCTATTGAGGGTTCAATGTTTCTCTAAGGAAGAAACCTTGTTAATTGAATTCATTTGAATATATGCTTTCCTTTTCATTATGGATTTGTATCCAAGTATGACTTTGTTGCCCATGGGATTAGGCACTGGTCTAGGGCAGTCAAGTATAACCCTACCCCATTTCAAAAATGATAAATCCAAAGTCATTTCTATAAATTATTGATAAGTTATTTCTGCCCTAACCTTATGCATGAAGTGCAGTATTTTAAATATTGTTAAACCTCATGAGAAACTTGTAATTGATGCAAATCTTTAGAGGATTTATGCATATTATATCTCCTGGGTCAATGGTATTGTAAGAAGCTATCAAATGAGTACATTCACAAGGATTATAACCAAGTTTATCATATGTTAACACCATTTGAACCTAATTTCTTGAATTTAGAGATCTCCCTTGCGATGTATCTATTTCCAAAATTGTTTTGAGGTCTCTGGGAACACCCTCCCGAGATTGGCAATGCTCAAAGAGTAGAAGGCTATGTTTAGCCTTGTTCATTGGCCTTTCTTGTCCTCAGTCTGATGTTATTTTTCCTTAGGATTGAGGGTTGAAAGAAAAAACACCAATAGATGGCGACTCTGCTGGGAATTTGAAGTGAAAATATTGTCAAATCTTGCCCTAAAGTTTCTAGTGAAGGTTTTCCCATTCGAGTCACCAACAGATGGTGACTCTACTGGGGACTAGCCTATAAATTGTCAAGATTAATCCAGTGGTCTGTCATGGGTATTTAGAGTTGGTATATGTACAATGTTTTATCATTTCCTTTAGAGGGTGGTGACGCTGCTTACTTTTGAATCGGTTGATCAAAGGGGAGAACCAGTTGTGTACGTGAGGAAGATTGTATGTGGCTCTACTATTGGAGAAGACCCAGAATGAAATAAATCTTTTAAGGAGCTTCCTGCTTCTTAAAATTGAGTCCTCTATTGAGAGAGGTGGCGACTTTGTTTTCAAGAACTTGATAAAAAATACAAAGAAGTTCCAGATCTGCATAACTTTCAGTCAGGAAGAAGCATTAGCAGCTGCTACAGTTGTTCCAGATATTTCTATTCTGGTTTTCAAAAGAAAACTTATGTGAAAATCATGGTGTATAAGTTTTAATGAAGTCCCTTATCAAGTGTTGAAGCACTAGTGAAGAGGGGAATATTAGTATTGATTTTACATACTTCTATGTTGTAATTTTCAGTTATGATATTCTGTGAGAAGTATGTAGTATTGTAATAAGCTCATTTGAAATGATCTTAAGCCTAGCATTGAGTTGTTCTATGTATCGATTGTGTATGTGAGGAAGATTGTATGTGGCTCTATTGTTGGAGAAGACCCAGAATGAAAGAAAGCTTTTAAGAAGCTTCCTGCTTCTTAGAATTCAGTCCTCTATTAAGAGAAGTGGTGACTCTGTTTTCAACAACCCAATAAAAGATACAAAGAAGTTCCAGATCTGCATAACTTTCAGTTAGGAAGAAGGGTTAGTAGCTGCTATAGTTGTTCCAGGTATTTCTATTTTGGTTTTCAAAAGGAAGTTTATGTGAAAACCATGGTGTATAAGTTTTAATGAAGCCCCTTATTAAGTGTTGAAGCACTAGTGAAAAGGGGAATATTAGTATTGATTTTACATACTTGTATGTTGCAATTTTCAGTTATGATATTCTGTGAGAAGTATGTAGTATTGTAATAAGCTCATTTGAAAAGATCTTAAGCCTAGCATTGAGTTGTTCTATGTATTATTCTTGCTTGAGAGCTTATTGCAAGAGAAAAGAGCTGGAAGATGTATAACTATTGTGTTTGTGTGGAAGATTTATAAATTGATAAACAAGATGTATCATCCATATGATTATCCTTGTTTGGTTCCAAACACAATGAATAGTCAGCAATTTCAACCATGTCCACAGAGAGAAATGTTTGTCTCAGACAGATATAGACCATTGAACTTCAGTAATATCCAAAGCTACCCAAATCCTTTTCCCCTTGAGCTTAGAGATCATGTGCCTATGTTTCATGGAGAGGAGTATGAATCATCTTGTAGGCATGTGCAACTATTTTATGATTTTGTTGAAGACTCTTAGATTTGTGCAGAAGATATCATTATGAAATTATTTGTAAGATCTTTGAAAGATAATGCAAGAGAATGGTATAGTGACTTACCTATGCAAAGTATATCTTCATGGGAAGATTTCAAAAGGCTGTTCCTAAGTCAATTTGATGATAATAATGAAAATTATACACAAACTTTTAGGCCTCAGTCTATTCTAGCAAGCATTGAAATGGCATATGCAAATGAGCAGTATACATCAGAGGTTAAGAGCAGTCTTCAAGGTGCAAATACCCCTATTGTCCCAGCTTACCCACCACAATACCTTGCACACCATAGTCAGCCCCAAATTCATTATCAACAAATTACACACATTATTGACCCTGTTGTCTATATTCATGAAATATTTACCATAAGGAAAGTAGAAGGTGAAATAGGTTATTCCTTGTTGACAAGGATTCTGGATGCTTATACAAACATACCTAATAACTTCAGACCTCATGAATATGTTTTGATTGACTTGTTTTTGAATGCATATGAATTGGGTCCAAATTTTTGGTCTGAAAATGAGAAACCCATTTGCCTAAGTCAAGTAATTGAGTTGATTGACTTTGTTGAAGAGACTAGGTATGAACATACATTCAGGGTGAGATCTCATGATATGGATACCAATGGTACTATCAATGAATATGGGTCAAATGATGGTAACACTATATTAACAAATAAAGTGTATGAGAATGAGAAGCATGTTACAGCTGGGATAGTGTCTCATATGCAAGAGGGTAATGGTTGTAATCAGTCCATAGAGGATGGGTGTGCAAATGAAAATAGTTGTAATGACAGTCTGAAAGTTAATAAGGATGAAAATATAGAAGGCCTCCCTTCCATATTACATCATGACTATGTTTTTGGCAAGGATGTTGGAGTTTCAATCCCATATGATATGGGCAATGTATCTTATGATGAATCCATTGAATATTCAGATTTTAATGATAAAAATGACAACCCGATGGATTTTGATTTGCAAATAAGTAATGCTTGCAGCTCTTATGGAGACCAAGAGGAAGAAGTAGTGGAAGATGTGAAAGAAGAAGCATGTTCACTCAACAGTGAGCAAATTTTAGATTTGTTGACCATGGAATATCAAAGGTATGTACATAAAAATGGTCATAAGCCTCTGTGCCCTGCTCACATAAACTTTGACAATGATGATGTTCCTTTGGGCACTAAATATGACACACGTCCATTTGTTTTCCCATCCACAAATGAACAAGATAATTTGCAGGATAACAATGCTTATGAAGGTAAGAAAGCATTTGACTCTAACAATGATGGATATGCTGAAAGTGTAAATGCTGATGCAAACTCAAAAATTTATTTTACTAAGACAGGGATAGCTGATGATTGTGAAATTCATTATAGTAGTGGTCAAAGTCAAGATGTTCTAAATGCATATTCTTATGAGTGTCAATTTTCTGATCTAGATGAGCCTATTCATGAGTTTTATCATATGGACATGGATGTTAATTTTAAGGTTGAATCTGATTACATTTTTGAACCAGAATTGCTTACTTTTGAGCATACATGGGGTGTTGAAGGTACTGATATATTTTGCTTAGATGATAATGAAGCAAGCAAACATGACAATGAGTTGGATAAGGTAAAATGTCACAATGATTATAGATTTCAGTTGATGTCTGAATGCAATTTTCAGATTGACAAACTTAATGTTGATAGTGACAGGCTCAGTGATATGGTTAAGCATGTCAGTGGCAGAGGTAAATGTGGGTTGAGGGAAATCAGTTCCTTCAACAAGATGGTGTTTGACAGAGGCAAACATTGATTCTTCTTTTCATTTCATGGCCTGGGACCATCAAATGAGGTTTAAAAATTAAATAAAAGAGTAGTTACAGAGCTGCCTAATGGAGTAGGCACCTGGTCTGCTTCTCTAGAGTCTTTCTGTGATCTCTCTCTATTCAGGTTGAACAGACATCCCCAACTAGAGCCACTGATGGAACCCTCAAATTTTGCAAATTTTGAGTGCATATGTCCTTTCAATGTGTCGATATAGGCTAGGTTGACATACTGCTCAATCTACCCCGAGGGCCATCTTCACTGATTAAAATTTTACAACTCAGAAGTGATCTTGCAATTCTGTATGGTACCTGTGCAGTTTCGTGCTTCTAGGATGAGTTTTGATGGGCTATTTAATTATTTTCTGTCTACGACCAGGTTAAAATTGGTGTTCTGGAAAGTTGCAAATTTCATGATTCTTAAAGTGACCCATTTATCATTTTGGTCTAAAACTTTTGTAGTCCCATTTTCATTAGAAACTAAGAGAATATGATGCATTATTTTAATGCATCTCAGTTGCAGCGAACACATTTTGCGAGCCAGTTTACAAAGGAGGTATATAAATTTGGTGAGCTGGGCAAAATCCGTCAACAAACCCATGTTTTAAATAATTGATTATACCTACTTGCAAGTTTTCATAGCTCTAGGCGTTTTGGTTTGCACGCAGTGAATTTTTTCCGTTTGGCCGGCAGATGAAATTAAAAATTACACTATTTCCTAAAGTTTGAATTGCAAATATTTAAAATATTTTAAATAGTTTTAAAAGGAAAATGCACAACATTTAGGGAAAATTAAATATTTTCTAAATCTCTGTAAGAGCTTAATGTTTATAAAGTATTTGTCCAAAAGTTTGAACTCTGCAGTTCCGCAGGAGGCAAAAAAGAAGAGGCACAAAGGATTGTGGAAGTGCGGAAAGCATTTCTTTGAAACATTTTAAATATTTTAATGTTTGGCACAGATTAAAGTTTGAAGAAAAACTTTTTTTTTAAGCTTTATTGTATGCATTCTCTATATTCTGCCATTCTGCGGAGTGCAGGAAAAATTTCATAAAGTCAAGTGCAGAGCTATGGAAGAATTAAATAATCCATTTCAAATGTTTTATTTACTGGTAGTGAATAATTAAAGTGGGAGCTTTAATAAAGTTTCGTGAAGCTTTAGTCTCCATTTTTAAATCTTTTCCGCTATTCCGCGGACAACAAAACAAAATGCCCAAAGTAGATGTGCGGAATGACGGAAATGTTGAGGAAAGAATTGTAGAGTAGTGTTGAAGGTTTGCTGTCACGTTTTTTGGTTTGCTGCTATGTTTTGAGGCTTCTTACGAGCTGAAAATGAGTGTTTTCACTCTGAGAACAATGCCTAGGGCATTCTTTATGACCAGAGGGTAATTTTGAAGTGTTTTGAGTGTTTTAATCTGCCCGACAGTGGGAAAAACGTGGCAGTAGAAGCAAAAACGTGATTCTATTTTATTCTCATGCCTCTCCAACCATTTGATGCCTCTAGAATGAAGAGAATGCAAGGAACAAATTTCTGAAGATGAAAATTAAAGTATAAAATGTGCCCGAGAAATTGAAATTATTTCCTGAGAATGCATAAGTGAATTGTGAGGAAAATGTTTGGTTTCAAGGGTTAAAATGCAGGGTAAAGACAAATTGCAATTATTTACCAAATGGGTATTTACTCAGAAGTGAAAATTTTCACTTGCCAGTGAAAAAGGAGGCAGTTAGTGGGTTTTTACACCCAGGTGAACAATTTACACGGGAATGCAAAACAGATTTGGGACAAATCAATTTCAATTGCAAAAGGGAAGTGGGCAGATTGAAGAGGGAAAATGAGGAATAAGGAGCATCTTCTAGAAGCAAATAAGTTGTAGAACCAAGGAAGCTAAGATGTGCCATTAGTGGATTATTTTTAGGGTTTTTCATCTTCTTCTCTCTTTCTTACTATAAGACTGTAACTTCTGTATCATTTTAGGGGTTAATTCTAGGTTGTCTTCTCAGACCAAGTTTGGAAGATAAAGATTAATCCATGGGTTCTGTTTTACTGCAATAGTTAGGTCTCTGTTTTATGATGTAATAGGTCTACTTGTATATGAATTTATGTACTGGATTTGGAAGTATTTTCAATAAATCAATATAGGTCCATGCTTTTACTGTCAATACTATTTTCTGTCTCCATCAATGTTTGAGTATTTTCAGGGGATCTAAGGGGTTTCTAGGTGTACATTTGCTACACTCTCCATTTGATCTATGTTAGTCTATGTTTTCAAGAAGATACAGTATAATGTTTTGCTTGAATATTTACTTAAATATGTAAGTGAACATGATTTCATGGACAAATATTTGGGATATTTTAGTGCTTTGTGGATAGCTAAGAATGGATGTAGTGTTGAGTGTAGAAGGACTATTGAGGGTTCAATGTTCCTGTAAGACAGAAATCTTGTTAAGTGAATTCATTTAAATGTATGCTTTCCTTTTCATTATGGATTTGTATCCAAGTATGACTCTGTTGCCCATGGGATTAGGCACTGGTCTAGGGTAGTCAAGTATAACCCTACCCCATTTCAAAAATGATAAATCCAAAGTCATTTCTATAAATTATTTATAAGTTATTTCTGCCCTAACCTTGTGCATGAAGTCCACTATTTTAAACCTTATTAAACCTCATGAGAAACTTGTAATTGATGCAAATATTTAGAGGATTTATGCATATTGTATCTCCTAGGTCAACGGTGTTGTAAGAAGCTGTCAAATGAGTACATTCACAAGGATTATAACCAATTTTATCATATGTTAACACCATTTGAACCTAACTACCTAAATTTAGAGATCTCCCTTGCTATGCATCTATTTCCAAAATTGTTTTGAGGTCTCTGGGAACACCCTCTCAAGCTTGGCAATGCTCAAAGAGTAGAAGGCTATGTTTAGCCTTGTTCGTTGGCCTTTCTTGTCCTCAGTTTGATGTTAGTTTTCCATAGGATTGAGGTTTGCAAAAAAAACTAATAGATGGCTACTCTGCTGGGGATTTGAAGTGAAAATATTGTCAAATCTTGCCCTAGAGTTTCTAGTGAAGGTTTTCCCATTCGAGTCACCAACAGATGGCGACTCTACTAGGGACCTTCCTATAAATTGTTAAGATTAATCCAGTGGTTTGTCATGGGTATTTAGAGTTGGTATATGTACAATGTTTTATCATTCCCTTTAGAGGGTGGTGACTTTGCTTACTTTTGAATCGGTTGATCAAAGGGGAGAACCGGTTGTGTATGTGAGGAAGATTGTACGTGGCTCTATTGTTGGAGAAGACCCATAATTAAAGAAAGCTTTTAAGGAGCTTCCTACTTCTTAAAATTTAGTCCTCTATTGAGAGAGGTGGCGACTCTGTTTTCAAGACCCTGATAAAAGATAAAAAGAAGTTCTAGATCTGCATAACTTTCAGTTAGGAAGAAGGGTTAGCAACTGCTACAGTTGTTCCAGGTATTTCTATTCTGGTTTTCAAAAGGAAGCTTATGTGAAAACCATGGTGTATAAGTTTTAATGAAGTCCCTTATCAAGTGTTGAAGCACTAGTGAAGAGGGGAATACTAGTATTGATTTTACATACTTCTATGTTGCAATTTTCAGCTATGATATTTTGTGAGAAGTATGTAGTGTTATCAGAAAATGTGGTCAATATCAATATATTAATATAATCCAATAATCTCAATAGAAAATGAAACAAATAAGATTAAACACAAAGAAGACAATACCTTGCAAACCTTTCTATTTCATGTCTTCCATTGGTCACCTATCTCGAATTGATCTTGTGTATGAATAGAGCCTTCAGAAGGTGCACTTCCTTGCTTTTTTCCAAGATGACAATGGAGAATGGCTATTGATAGGTTTTGCAATGAAGAGGATCTTCACAATGCAATGATAATGGTGATAATTGATCTCAAGCTATGGAGTGATTTGGTGCTAAAGGCGCACTATGATTCCTACAGAGTAAGTTTATAAAAATCTTGGATGATTCAAATGGAGATATAGGGGTTGTATTTATAGATTTGTGAGAAAGAAGATCAATGGTGTAGAATGAATAAGAAGATCAACAGTTGAGGAAATTTGAGGGGATGTGCGCGAATAGTGAGAGGACATGTGTCCAAGCTCTTTCATGCATCAGGGGAGTTAACAGAATAGATTAAGGAGTCAACAGAATAGACTAATCAGTTAATTACTTTGATTGATGAGTTAACTAATCTGACTGGAGGAGAAATAGGACATGTGGGTGAGGGGATATTAGCTAATTAAATATTAAAAATATTTAATTACATGTGCACGTGGATTAATTGAATTATTTTTGGTATTAATTCAATTTTGGAGGAAATAGACAATTTAAATAAATATTTGGATTTATTTAAATATAGAGAATGAGAAGAAATTAATTAAATAATTTGGTATTCTTTAATTTAGAATGATTTTAGAAGAATTTAGATGATTTAATTATATAAATGATTTTATTTAATTTTGGTGGAGGAATGTGAATCAAATAAATAAATTGATTTATTTATTTATTGATAGAGGAATTAAAATGAAATAAATATTAAAAATATTTATTTAGGTAGAGTCGTGTCATATTTAGGTGTATACATTTTGCCCCTCTTTGATACAATGTGTTTTATCATGTTGTTTTAAAGAAAGTTAAATTTTCTGTGATTTGATACATGCCCCAATTTTCCCCTAGTACAAGGTTATGATGGTAGGATGCCCCCTTGGGAGATTGGATGGGAAGAAAATTTTGAGGGCATGAGACTGACAATCTCATGATGAAGAAGGTGAAAGAGTGATAGGAGAAGAAATGGTTGGATGCAAGATAAGGGATGGAATGAAAGAGCTGAATGACATGCTATGCAAGATAAAAAGATAACACACACAAGAAAGAAAGCAAGTATGCACAAATGATACAAGAACAAACAAGGTATTGCCCCTGTCCAGCCATAAACCAATGATTAATTGATAATGATTGATGATATTGTTTTTCATTGCGGGGAACGATATATCTCTAGATCAACACAAAGACGTGGGAAGGATATATCTAAAAGCTAGTATTGTCATTGTGGGTAAAGATAAATCCCTAGATCAACACAAATATATAGGAAAGATATATCCCACCAATGATGATAATTGATTGATTTGGTTTACGACAAGATTAGGATCAAAACTATTGATTACGATTTGATAAATTGACAAGATTGAGTCTACTCGATTGGTATGGATTAAGGATGACTTGCATTCGAATCACTGTTTGAATTGATTAGATTGATTTGATGATTGGCGACGTCTCAGTCATGCAAGAGCAAGGGTGACAAGGAAAGAAAATGGATAAGATAAATGATGTTGATGATGATGATGATGAAGATGATGATATTTTAAGTACCTGAGTACTAGATACGTCCTTCATATTCCAAACTGCCTACATACCTGTATCCATGGGATCAAAGTACTTTAAGGTTGAGATGAGATAATGATATGTAGTTCTAGTGCACTCAATCAATGTAGAAGAGACTTGACAAAAGACATAATGATTGATAGAAATTTGATTGATAGAAGAAATGTGAATGAAGGAATTGTTGGTGTGAACACATAATTCACATGTTAAGTTGACTTAGTGAGTCTTCTAGATGTCTAGTTGAGTCTAGTTATGTGTTGAGTTGTTGATAGTTGGAGTGAGTTGTCTTATCCTCCACATGTGCAATTAGTTATCATCCTCTAATTGACACATGTTGTAGGGATATCTCCACTTTCCACTCCACCTTTCACTCCACCTTCTAGCTCTCACCTTGCCTTTATAAGTAAGGCTCACTCATTGTATTTCATATAGTTTAATACAGCCACATATGATCTTTGTATAGAATCATTGCTCCATTGTTTTAGCATCTTCTCTTGTCATCTTTGTGTGGAAGGTTGTCTTGATTGCAGGTGATCCTGGCTTGCTGAGTCACATTGACTCTTACATAGTATCAGAGCCTCATGTATAATTTCCTTCCCTCATTAGAGAGGTTTTGTTGGGAGCTCGTTGTTAGGAGCATCCTGGTGAGAAATGAACATCACCATTGTGATTAAGAGGCCCAAATCTATATAGATTAGCAGCTGTCCAAATGCCCAAATCAGAGAAGATAAAAAAAAGGCAAATTTTTTTTGCCTCTGCCCCTCCACAGTAGGGAATCTTTGAAGAATATGTTGCTATCATTACCTGCATCATTGGACTTGTCTGCATAATCACTGAGTCATATGGGTAAATGTTGTTTGATTCAGTGTGTTTGGTCTTTGGTCTACGAATAGTTTTTTTCTATGGGCCTGACTAGCCGTACTGTAAGATCTGCTGCATTTTATTAGGCTTTGGCCTATAACCAAACCAAGATTTGTAGATTTTGTTAATCCGCAGGTCAAAAATATCAGCGGTCTTCACATGTTTTCCGTGGTACTGGATGGTCAATGATAGCTTCATAATTTCGTTGTAGATCTTTTGTTTGTTGGCAATCCACATTGGGCGGTCTTTTGATCCACACTTGGCAGTTAAAAAAATCATGCTGGAAATTTCCTAAGCTCATTGATTGTTTCATCAAAAGAGATTTTATAATCTTCGGTGGGGGTATCTTTCGTGGTTTTTGTTCTAGTTTCGGCATTGGCGAGCTTCATTCCTCTACAGTGGTTTATTTTCTACTGTAGGCTTCTAAGTCTTCAGCCCTAATATACATCCAATCTATCTCATCGGCAGTCTGCATCATTGAACGACAGTCTTCACAAAAGCATCGGTGTTAATAAAGCCAGCGGTGGCAATGTCTTCATCACCGGTGGTGTCCTTCATCGACGGTTGTTTCATAAGTTGGCACTATTTGCTCACTACCATATCCATTGTTTCTGGCAATGGCACCGGCAATTTCCATAGTCGATAGTCATATTACATCTCCATGGCGGTTTCCCATTTGGCGTTGGTAGTTTATGATCTGCAAAAGTCTTAAAAGATTCATCTGACAAATTTGAAAGATCTAGCAGTCTTCATCCCATCGGCATCTATAGCATTAGACAGTGACAGTTATAGCAGTCAGTGGCCTTTGCAAACCTTGCCAACAGTATCATCTATCTGTAGTCGACCAAACCCTCGAGTAACCTTTTAACTACCAATAGCAGCGGTCTTCAAAACATATAACTTGGGTGTCTTCAGTAGTCCTATGGTGTTTTACCAGCAAGTCGATAGTTTTAGTGGCAAATCATCAGGCAGCTTAAGATCCAATATACCAGTGGTCAACACAAATATCCTTGTTCTTTTGCTCTTGGCACTTTGTTCTCCCGTGATCTAGCACTATAGACTCATATTCTGGTCTTTTGGTCTTGGCACTTTGTTCTCCCGTGATCTAGCACTATAGACTCATATTCTGGTCTTTTGGTCTTGGCACTTTGTTCTCCCGTGATCTAGCACTATAGACTCATATTCTAGTCTTTTGCTCTTAGCACTTTGTTCTCCCGTGATCTTGCAATGGTGTTTTTTGTGCCTTCCTTCTAGTGATGGTTTGATTGGCATATTCCGTCTGGCATTGGCAGAAATCTGTAGCAGTTTTCACTTGGTCGATGTTTGATATAGCCGATAGTCTAAACATTTTGTCTTCAGGCGGTCAACAGTTCTCTATGAGAGCCTTTTTGGCTTAGGCCCCGATGGCCTGTGTGGGTTTCGGCCCCACACAAACTTTTTTTATCGCCTTCAATATTTTTATAGTTTTTTTTCAAACAAAAAAAACTATTAATTCTGCAGCGGAATCTTAGGGAATATACCCCGGCAAACCACCTCTGCCCAAACAGGGTAATTTTTTGTTTGTACGCATTTTCCGTATAGACACTGGCGGTTTCTCAACATCCAGAGAATATTTCGGCCAAGACAGAATATTTCGTCGACAGGGGGGCTTGTTTTGCCCCTAAAAGTCCTAAAATAGGGCTTTTTTTGTTTTCTATACAACTTTTGGCCACGATGTCAAAATCAGGCAAATTATATATCAATGGAAAGCTAGCAGAGAGAACTTTGCAGTGGTGTCAGTTATTTTTACAGATTTTTCTGTTTGATAGCATTTATTGCAGGTCAAAGACAAATCTTCTTTTTTGGCTACCGAGCTCATAACTTTTTGCTACGATCTCTGATTTTTGCTATTCTTGCAGTATCAGAAAGGTATTCAGGAGCTCTACACAGCCATCTATGCACTTTTCTTATTTTTTAATCATTTAATTTTATTTGTTAATTTTTTTGCATTTGAGTGATAACTTGGACATTTTGAAACTTGAGAGGGTGAAATTTGTTTTGAGAGGATTTGTTTGTTGTAATACATCCTTGTGAGTGATTGAAATCTCATTCGGATATCTTTTTTAAGAGATTTTGTTGTTTTCCCAATTTTGGTCCCTTGAGGACAATTGTAAAATGCACTAAGTATAAAGTGCCACAACAAATTGGGGGGGGGGGGGGCTCTCTTACATAGTAAAGGGTTGTTGTCTTGTTGTCTTACTTTTTCATCATGGATGTGCCTCAATTTCCACTTTTAACTCCATATAATTATATTGAATGGAAGAAAAACATGGAGTTTGTGTTGTATAAACAAAAGTTACATAGAATAACCTTAGGCATAGATCTTGAACCCACAAGTGCTACTGAGAGAAGAAAATGGTTAGATAGAAGAGATGAGGCTTTTGGCACACTTTGTCTTGCTATTTCTCCAGATTTGAGATTTCATGTTGAGTCTTGTACTACAACAAATGAGATATGGACAACACTAGACAATCTATTTGGCAAGCAAGATAAAATAAGAAGGTTCAAATTGGAAAATGAGCTAATTGCACTTAATCCTCAAGATTTTGATCAAATTGAAGACTTCTTAACCAAGTTTAAGTCTCTTAGGTTGCAACTCAAACAAAGTGGTCTTGAGAAAGAAGAAGAACAATTGATTTTATCTATTCTTGCAAAATTGAGTCCTACATATTCAGTTTATGTTTCTACCTTTTATGCTACAATGGATGCTTTTGGTAGTAAGTTTACTATGCCTTCACTTGAGGAGTTTGTTGCACAACTCACAAGAGAACAAGCTAAGCTACTACACATGGGCACATTGAAGTCTCCTAGAAAATAGGCTCTAGTTGCAACACAAAGCACAAAAGATCCTAAGGCTTCACATAATAAGGGAAAGAAACAAAAGGATTTAAAGTCTAATGAGCAAGAGAAAGAATCAAAGAAAACCCACAATTCTTCTTCAAAAGAGGAGTCAAATAAGAAGAAGCCAAAGTGTTCTTATTGTAAGAAATTGGGTCATGATGAGACTAAATGTTATGAGAAAAAGTTTGAAGAGATGTCACAACTTCTTCAAAAACATAACATTGAGTATTCTCCATCAACAACACTTTTACCCAAGTCTTCTTCTTCATCACAATCATCATCTATATCTACAGAAACAACAGGCATTGCTAATTGGTCAGACAAAGGAAAAGGAAAAGCACTATTTGCTTCAACAAGTCTACAGTCAGAGAGATGGCTTCTTGATTTAGGAACTTCTCATCATATGGCATCTTCACAGGGGATGCTCTCTTCATTTCAGTCATGTACTTCACCACCTATTTTGATGGCTAACAATACATACATGCATGCAACTGGAAGAGGAAATATTGATGTTTGTCAGAATACATTCGACAATGTGTTGTGTGTACCTTCCTTGAGAACCAATCTCTTTTCCATCTACCAGATTACTCATTGTGGTGCAGGGAAGATAGTTGAGTTCACTCATGATTCTGTGATCATTTGAGGCTTGGAGAGCAGAGATATCATTGCTGTTGGGATGGCTGATCATGCATCTCACTTATACACTTTCTCCCATTTTGTTTCTAATGATGATGTAGATCTATTTATTGATATTCATACTCATGCATCAAGTGTGAATCATGTTTCTAAGGAGAAGTTTGGTCACTTGAACCTTGGTGTTCTTGCATCTACTTCAGTTCCTGAGACAAGTTTTGAGCTTCCTCCTCCTGCTTCTTCAGACATTAGCATTGACATAGCTTCATCCACTTTAGTTGAGCAGGATATTATTTGTCTTCTAGATATAGGCTTGTGGGATGAGTACTTGACAGGTATTTTAGACTTGTTTTGTGAGTCCTATCTTGATGACTTGGAGGACATCATTAATGACATTCATCTCCTCTTTGAAGGAGTGGATTCTTCTACTTCAGATGTGAGCGCATCTTCTCCACTTCACTTGTCATAGTTTGGCACTGAGTTGGAGTACCTAGAGCATCATTTAGAGGCTTCTTCATCTTTGGAGATTGATGATCTTGAGTTTTCATCTTGTCCTGGATTGTCACTTGATCATGTGGCATCTTTTTGTTATGACATGTGGACACTTGAGTAGTTTTTAGAGACAGCATACATCATGAGGCTTTTTCCCTCATACCTTGAGATGGAGTTTCTTCATCAGCCTTTGGATTTGTTTCTTCCTAAGGGGAAGAATGTTATTTGTAGGATTTGGATTCTCTTCAGCATTCTTCTTTAGGCATTCACCATTGGCATAGGAGCTACTTCATTGTGGGGGGGACTTATAGTCTCACATTTGCTCTCCTATGGGGGGGTACTTGATTATATATATGTGTTGGATGTAGTCCTTGGGGGGTCTTGAGTCCTCCTTCCATCACATCTTTCATTTGTTTTCTGCATTCTCACTTTTGGAGAGGAGTTTTGTCCTATGAGGTTTTCTCCTTTTCTCCACTTGAGATTTGTTGTACATGGGTACCTAACATGGCCTAGTAGCCACAACCCATCCATCATTTGATCTTTCTTTAGTCAGCTACTCCCTAAGTTGCACTTAAGGGGGGGTGTTGGTGTGAACACATAATTCACATGTTAAGTTGACTTAGTGAGTCTTCTAGATGTCTAGTTGAGTCTAGTTGTGTGTTGAGTTGTTGATAGTTGGAGTGAGTTGTCTTATCCTCCACATGTGCAATTAGTTATCATCCTCTAATTGACACATGTTGTAGGAATATCTCCACTTTCCACTCCACCTTTCACTCCACCTTCTAGCTCTCACCTTGCCTTTATAAGCAAGGCTCACTCATTGTATTTCATATAGTTTAATACAACCTCATATGATCTTTGTATAGAATCATTGCTCCATTGTTTTAGCATCTTCTCTTGTCATCTTTGTGTGGAAGGTTGTCTTGATTGCAGGTGATCCTGGCTTGCTGAGTCACATTGACTCTTACAGGAATGCCAAGCTTTTACTTATTTGTAAACATTGGCACTTTGAAAAGAAATATTTATTTTATGGATGGTAGATGAAATGTAATTGGATGCACATGGATGTGGACATTTGTCACCTTGATATTGCAAGTATTTTGAAGTGCTTTGTTTCATCATTGGGTAATTTTTTTTATTTTTGTGTTTTTAACATGTTGTAAGAAAATACAAGCATCTAGGTATAATTAAACCACGATGACCTTAGTATTGCTTACATGGATTTTGATTTAGCAAGTTAATACAAGCATCTAAGTATAACTGAACCAAGATGACCTGAGGATTTCTTGCATATCAACAGGCAAGGATTATACCTATTTCATGTTTAGACCTCTGATGTCCTCGATGATCATTATGTTGATCATGTCTTTAGACAAGGCATCACATTACTAAAGGTAAACCACAAGTAGAAAACAAATAAAATAATCATGCCCCCATCATAGCTTCTCTAGTTTTTAGGCATCCTTGAGTAGCGTAGGAGACATGATAACAAAAAGTTAAGATTTTAAGGCACCATCAATTAAAAAAAAACTTTCTTGCATTAGATGTGTCTTCTTGCCATAATTTAGATAAAATCATTTGGAGTGTTTAGGCCCTTACTTGTTTTTCTTTGGATAGGTTGATATCTTGTGTCAAAATTTATATTTGGATATGGGCTTTGTTGCACATGCGTGTCTAGTGAAAGGTATCACAATCCTTATTGATGCCCTCTTAGAACATGTGGCATTGCAGAATCCAACTCCATAACCAGGTCTAGGACTTGCCCCCAGTCAGGTAAAGGATCGATTTATCATGGAAGAATGGACAACAAACATGAAGAAACGGGCCCTAAGGGATTGACCTAGTGTCTCAGGGACTCATTGACAAATGGCCTTGCCTACCTGATGATGCAAAGACAACGTAGTTCGGGGCATGGACTTTGTGGACCTAAGACCTAGGCGATGGAAAATGGTGTGTATGTGGATAGACTAGAGGATGGGTAGTCTCGGGGGCGCATCGATATAAGACGGCCTTGCCTACGTGAAGATGCAGAGGTGATGTAGTTCAGGATGACAAGATATTGATGATAGACCCTAAGACAGGCTGACACTATGGATAGGATACTTGGATAAACCTTAGGTTGTAAGGCGATAATGTTGATAGAGTATCAAGCCATGATAGGTTATCGTTAGGTGGTCTTTACGAAACAGATATGATCAGATGATGGATGATGGTAGGAAATGTGTACTTCTACTAAACATCATGAGATGCAACATTAAACTTTATTGCTTTGATATGCTTTACGATTTTGGCATGAATACAATGCGAAACAAACAACATGATTTCTCTTAAATGCGATTTTCAATTTAGGGGACTGTAGGGTGTCTTGATATAGGAGACCTATTCAAGGATATGAGATATGATTTTGTGACACAAGTGGTGGTGGGAGTGGAGATAGAGTGCTTTCAAATTTGGGCTTTGCTAAAGACGAAACACTGATCCCCGTCTAGATAAGACAATCTAATATGCTTTCAACTGAGACAAGTAGCAAATTTTATTGGCATTCTCTAGACTTAGATCATAGATGGCAAACAAGATAGACCTAGGGTAAAGGATAAATGGGAAAGAACAAGGGTCCCTAGATAGAAGATGATCCTAGAGACTACTAGACCCTAGGTTTTGCTTAGCTAGTGCATGTGTGTGCTTTGCACCTTTCTTTCTCTGTTAGAATGTCACTCTTGAAGCTTTGAGTTTAGACTGATCTCCACCCAAGAGTATGGACATTCAACAATCTTCTCCCTTTCACTCTTTTTTTCTGCATCTCTTTTTGTACTTTCCTCACTTGACTTTTGTCATTTTTATTTTTATTTTTGACTTTTATGAAAATGAATGCTTTTTTGGAATTTTGGATATGTAAGCTTGATCTCTCAATTCTCACTTTTTAACACTCTTATTTTGACCACTTATTTTTTTATTCACTCAAATTTTAGATTGCCTCCTTCAGAGTTTTGATCTTCCTGACGTTTTTTGGCCAAGGAAGATAAGGGGCTGAGCACCACCTAAAGTTTTCGTAACTTGTTTGGACTTCTCTACTACTAGGGAAGAATTGGGAACGTCTACTTGCAAGCTTCCTTTGAACATTGTAGGGTTGAATACTGACTTTGTTTAGACCTAAAATCTTAACTCATTAAGATTGGGATCACTGTAAAGCTAAGAGCTAGACTTTGATTAGAATCACTGGGAATGAAGGGAGATAATGGCAATTGTGAAACGGGGAATCTCTAGGTTCTAAAAGGATGACGTATATCCAGAAAACCCAAGGCCCCTTACTATAAGGAAAATAGTACAAGAGAAAATCACTGATAGTAATACAAGATGAACAAAATGATATAGAAATGCAAGAAAATTGTTTTTGACATTTTTGATTTTTACAAGTTTTTTTTTTTTTGTATTTTTCATGTTTTATGATTTTTTTTTTGGTTAGACATAATACTTCTTGAGGTGAAAGGCATAGATGGTCTCACCAAATTCCTCCCCCTCCATTGTGCACAAGAGATAGGCACCATTTCTGACATCTTCTTTGACCATGTAAGGACCTTTCCAGTCTTTTTGAAAAAGCTTTGTTTCATCTTCTTTGCTTATTTTTTGTGCTACCTCTTCTCAAGACTAATTCTCCTATTCTATAGGGTTTATCACTTGAATCCATCGGTGCCAACTCAGTGGTTTCCCTTAGCATTGTGAGACCAAGTAAGTCTTGAAAGGCTTGTTGATGAGAAGGGGTCTAATACAGGATTCCGTAATAATTCAATAGTTCCACTAATAGGTTGAATTGCTCTTACATGTAGAGCTTCACATCTGGTCTCTATTGGGTTTTTTGCAAAAATTCAAAAAACTCGAGGGGAGTTTGTGGTTCCTTTTGTTCATCAAGCTTATACTCATCCTCCCATTGGGCTCTGGTCTTAAGTCCATGGCATATTCTATGTAGCTTTGTGGGAGTTCTAAGATGACAGGGTCATCAACACCGAATGTCACTCGCATCTTCCATTCTATGTGAAAGATGCCTTTGCTTTCTTTGTCCTCATTGGGAAATCTTTTGACCATTTTGATTTGTACCTAGGGTGCTTCCCATTCACCGAGTTCATTTGATTGAACTGAGGTAGAGGTGGTTGGTTTTCCTCGCAGTTTGGATACCATGAACATCCTAGGTAGCATTCCTATGACATTGGTTGATTCATTATCAATAGAATGCACCTTTTCCATGAGCATTACTGGTGTATATGATTCTGTTAATGCTGGTGTTTCAGGAACATGTGACTCATTTAATGGTGACAATGGTGTGTAACCTTCCGCTACGTCCTCCTCAACATCCAAGAAAGCGTGGGGGTCTGCATTTCTTATATCTAACGTGGTGGTTTCAAACATTGGGCCTTCAGTTCTGTGTGGTTCCTCTCCTATACAAGGGAAGAGTTTGTAAGCCTCTTGGATATCAATCATGAGTACCTCTAAGGGGGATCAGACTGGTCCATCCTGCTCAATCAATTCCATGATCTCAATAGTCTTATCCTTGGGGACCATTTTTCTCTATTTTGGTAATGGCTTGTCTTCTAGAGTTTTGATTTCTGTGGCATTTGTGGTCTTTTATTATGTTGAAAGGTTCTGGATCCCCCTTGGCGACATATTTTCCCTAAATGTAGGAATCAAGCCTCTTGAAATAATGTGGAAGGTATAGCTTTCATCTTGTGTATATCCCATGTCGTCTATGATGTAGAATGTGGTAGGAATGGTCTTAGGTCCCAAGGTTACTGAAAGGATAATCTTGCCTATGGTGGCGGCCTTTAGATTATCATACTAGCTTAGAGTATCTCATGAAGCGGTGATATTATTGTGCCCATAGCCCATCCTCTCGAATAGGGAGAAAGGAACTATGTTAACTACTGCCCCATCATCGATTAAGGTCCGTTTGATACATGTATCCTAGATCCACACTTGCAGGTATAACACAGGGTTTCCTTGTTTTGTTAATTCTGCCTCAGAAGGCATTTGTCGTAATTTGAAGAAGAACCCTAGATCTTTGAGTTCTAAGTTTGGTGGGCTGCTTGCATAGTCCACATGCTTTAGATTGTACTCTTGACATAGATCTTGATTTCCTTGAATGGAAGTGGAAGTGGGAGACTCTTGGATAAGCTCGATAGCTTCTAGAGCTGACAATATGAGTGTAGAGTGGAATGTGGCTCGGACTCATGGTAGAAGACTCTTCAACAAGCTTGATTGGTAATGGATTACATGATGGGGTTGAGGCAATGGACATGTTTGGAGGCTCTTCGATAGGCTCTTGGATAGGTGTTTTATGATATGTACATGGTTGATTCCTTGCTAACAGCCATTGGATCACATCCTTCATGAGTGTATGTGTAGATGGACAATACAACAGATGGAGAATAATGGTAGATGGTGAGGGTGATGGCCTTGGAGGGAGTGTGTGCAAGGTGATTTTCCCACTGCGGGTGGTGATTTTGCAATCAGAGTTAGTGTTGGAATCTGATTGTTTGCTAAACATGAGCACATTGATTTGCAGGATATGCTCTGATATGCGATTAACAGTGTACTTGAATGATATACTCATGTAGTTAGCATCATTATTCCTGTTATTGTGATTTGGCCTATTGTCATTGTTGTTGTTGTGAGTGTTCTACCTATCATGGTTAAGGAGCAGATCCTTGAATGCTACATGTGATTCGTTAGAGGGATGATCTTTTGTGCCCACATGATTTTGATCTAGTAAGTCTTGTATGATGTTTTTCAAGTGGATACAGTCACCAGTTTTATGGCCTTTATTTCTATAGTACTCACAGAAATCAGTATCCTTCCACCAAGAAGGTTTGACTTGAGGTTCATAGTCTCTTACGGTGGGAAGGGTGATCTCATTGTTTGCCACTAACTTTCTCAAAGCAAACTCATATGACTCCCCCAATGGTGTAAATTTTCATCTAGGAGGAAAGTTGTATGGTTGCTCGGTTCATTTGACGAAGGTTTGCTCGGTGTTGCATTGTTTGATGCTCCTTTGAGATTGAAAATTGGTTGTTTAGGAGCTGCTACCTTAGCATCAACCACTCCATCATTGATGATGTTCTTGTTTTTGGTCTAGAATTTTGACTTATTCGTGGTATAGTTTGAGTCAGGAGTGTCTTTGAACAATTTTATTTGTCCTTTCATGATCATAGCTTTTTTGATGAATAACCCCATCTCAATGACTTTCATGAATGAGGTAGGGCATTGGATTTGAATTTGATAACTTAGATCAGGATTGAGATTATGGACAAACATTTCTATCATCTGTTTCTTAGGGGCATGATATGAGCACTTGCTCACAAGTTGCCTCCACCTTTGTAAGAAAGTAGCGAAGGATTTGCCACTCTTTTGTTTTGTGTTGCAAAGGTCAAGCATGGATACCTCATGTTCAATATTATATGAGAAGTGTGTGACAAATTTGTTCACTAACTCATCAAAGGTATGGATACCTGGGGGGAGTCGAGAGAACCACTCCATGGCTTGCCCTCCTAGAGATCTAGGGAAGAGTCTCATGAGAAAAGTTTCATTGTGAACAACCTCTCGACATGCGGCTCTGAATTCTCTAATATGGTCTCTAGGGTCACCTTTCCCTCTATACTTGTCAAATTTTAGAACTTCAAATGTAAGGAAAAGGGGATCATGTTCAAGCTCTTATTGAAGGTATATGGCGAGATCTCCTCCAACGAATAGTGTTTAGTGGATGTCCCTATTAGGAGGTCCACTAATTGTTGTTGTAGGGTTTGAACTTGTTTTGTTAACATGTCTAAGGTGTGGTTGAGTTTATGGTTTTTTTACCTTTGTCTGTGTCAAGGGTTCTTTCCTCATGTGTGTTGTCTTCATGAGTTCTTTCCTCTTTGGTTTCTTTCAATGTTGTGACGTCAAAGTCAGAGGGGAGCTTAACTCCTTGGGTTGCTAGGTGGATAAAGAACTTTGTAGGGTATTGGTTCAATACTTTGTCCATCAATCGTTGAAATTTTCTATCTTGGAGAGCTTCTTGTAAGTCCTCATGAGATATCTCCTCATCACTATCGTGAGGGGAGGGGGAAATTTTGTGGAACATTTCAGCCATTTCAATTTGTTTTTGCTTCTATGATCTATTTAGTACCATGCAATGTGAATTGGAATGGAGTGGGGTGAAATTGGACACTTTGGTAAGATGTGTTTGGAGGTTTTAGTGAAGGGGATACTTGTGGTGATAAGATTTTGACAAGGGTTTTCTTTGATCAATGGTGTGAAACAAGTTGGCTGATACAAAATGGTAGCCAAAAGTAAGGATGATTGGAATCTGATTATTTGGTAGAGACTAGTTTTGCACCAAACAAACTAGTGAAGTTCTGAGAGAGAAGGATGATAGATTCTGATAGTGGAGACTTACTAGTGTTGTTTAAGTCTGATATGATCCTAAAATTGCCTTGTAGTAACTTGGTTTTGATAGTTTGGACTTGTTCTTGGGAAGTTTTGTGAAATTTTGATGAGGTGAATGGTGGAAAAGAGGGTATGCTGTGAAAATGAACAGGAGAAGTGACTGCACAGTTAATTTGATCTCAGAAACTAAAACAAGATTGAAATGGGTGCTAAAAAAGGTTGATGTTTTTCTGACAAACTATATGGAAGTACTCACTATGATAGATGCACAGGAATAGATGCGCAGGAATAGAGTGCAAATGTGCAGCAACAGGGAACAAAAGCGCAGATCTGGTGAAAAGCGGATGTGCTAGAATAGAACACAGATGCACAGTTGTAGGTAGCAAAAGCGTAGGAGTAGTAAAAAAACATATGCGCAGTAGAATTGTGTAAAAGCACAGCAAAACTGAGCAAATGTGCAGCAAAAAAATAGATACATTAGGATGAAGCAAATGCGCAGTAGGATAAAGCAGATGTGCAAATTTGTCTATTTTGCTTGATTTTTGACTTGGTAAAGGTACATTTTTCAATGTTTTTGGGTTCTTTGTCTAAATGTTTCTCTTTTTGATTTGTTTCTCCGATTATGGCAAGAAAGACACATCACACATAAAGAATATTTTCATGATTGTTTGATTTTTTTTTTACTTTTTTTATTTTTTGACTACAATGCAAGCACAATCCTAAGGTAGGCAAGGATAGTATTCAATGAGTTCCAACTTGGTTTTTACACTAGCCACTTGCATAAAGGTAGACAGCTAATAGATTGGTAGCATCAGCTCCCCTCCATAGCACTCACTTCTCACACATACCAAGCTATAGTTCCTCTGAAGAGTTCAACTTTCCTGTCTCTACACTAAATGAGTGTATGAAGTTGGATGGCTCTGGAGAATGTTTTCCTCCCGTGTCAATGAATAGGGTATTTTTGGCTTCTACAAACAATGGATATGTAGTAAGGGCAACCATTCGAGTGGTTATACGTGTGGCAGCACTACTATCCATTATGGAGTCTCCCAGCCTGCAAGGGTTGTGCCTTGTGGAGTTTATGGGGAGGTTGGTTGTGAGTATAACTAATCCACACTTGTTGCTTGAAGCTTTCACCTCAAACATAGTTTATTTATAGTGGATCGGAAGAGCTTGGCATTAGCTCGTTACCATTTAAGGTCATCCTGCTTGGAAGGAAGGAATTCCAAGGGCAGGCCTCTCTAAAGGAAACACATGCAAAATGATGATTCTAGCATTTTGTTCACCCAGTTAAGGGGAGAGCATAGTCCTATCATCATTCCAAAATCATGAAAAACATTGATTCTTTCCTCCTAGTTACAAAGAGAAAAACTAAATGAGTTACTCTATTTGGGTACACAAGATTTGTTAACTTTGAAAAAGCTTTTGAAAGCAATTGTTGAATTTTAATCCTCCTAGTTGGGACTATGTTCAAGTTGTTGATGCAACAAGTACAAATTACTGCCCTTCTATTTAGATCTAAGTGAAATTTGCATGAACAAGCTTAATTACTTCCTTTTCTATTTATATCTAGATGAGAGTTAACCATGCAACTATATGACTGACCAGCTCTTAACCTACAAGATGGATCTGAGAATATTCTTGTAAATGGTGTTAGCGTAGGGAATTTCCTAAGAAATAGCTTAAAAACCCTAGCAGAATGAATGCATAGATATAGTGAATGTATGCGCAGTTATAGAGAACGTATGTGTAGAAATAGAGAATAAATGCACAGTTATGACATATGCACCATAATAGAGGATAAATGTGCCAGAACAATAAATAAATGTGTAGATCTGACAGATGCTTCGTAACAGAGAATAAATGTGCCGAAACAATGAGTAAATGTGCAGATCTGATAGATGCATAGTAACAGTGAGTAGATGTGCTGGAACAGTTAGTGGATGCACAGAAATGCCTTGTGTATGGATTCTAACACAAAAACTCAATTTTTAAGTTAAATTGGGGCAAGGGCCCCATGGTGGGCACCAAAAATGTTATCAAAAAATGTGGTCAATATCAATATATTAATATAATCCAATAATCTCAATAGAAAATGAAACAAATAAGATTAAACACAAAGAAGACAATACCTTGCAAACCTTTCTATTTCGTGTCTTCCATTGGTCGCCTATCTTGAATTGATCTTGTGTATGAATAGAGCCCTCAGAAGGTGCACTTCCTTGCTTTTTTCGAAGATGACAATGGAGAATGGTTGTTGATAGGTTTTGCAATGAAGAGGATCGTCAAAATGCAATGATAATGGTGATAATTGATCTCAAGCTATGGAGTGATTTGGTGCCAATGGTGCGCTGTGATTCCTGTAGAGTAAGTTTACAAAAAGATTGGATGATTCAAATGGAGGAATAGGGGTTGTATTTATAGATTTGTGAGAAAGAAGATTAATGGTGTAGAATGAATAAGAAGATCAATAGTTGAGGAAATTTGAGAGGATGTCCGCAAATAGGGAGAGAACAAGTGTCCAAGCTCCTTCATGCATCAGGGGAGTTAATAAAATATATTGAGGAGTTAACTGAGATGACTGACCAGTTAACAGAATAGATTAAGGAGTCAATAGAATAGACTAATCAGTTAACTATTTTGATTGATGAGTTAACTAATCTAATTGGAGGAGAAATAGGACATGTGGGTGAGGGGATATTAGCTAATTAAATATTAAAAATATTTAATTACATGTGCACGTGGATTAATAGAATTATTTTTGGTATTAATTTAATTTTGGAGGAAATAGACAATTTAAATAAATATTTGGATTTATTTAAATATAGAAAATGAGAAGAAATTAATTAAATAATTTGGTATTATTTAATTTAGAATGATTTTAGAAGAATTTGGATGATTTTATTTAATTTTGGTGGAGGAATGTGAATCAAATAAATAAATAAATAAATAAATTTATTGATAGAGGAACTAAAATGAAATAAATATTAAAAATATTTATTTAGGTAGAGTCGTGTCATTTTTAGGTGTATACATGTAGTAGTGTAATATGCTCATTTGAAAAGATATTAAGCCTAACATTGAGTTGTTCTATGTATTATTCTTTCTTGAGAGCATATTGCAAGAGAAAAGAGCTAGAAGATGTGCAACTGTTGTGTTTGTGTGGAAGATTTATGAAGTGATAAACAAGATGTATCATCTGTATGATTATCCTTGTTTGGTTCCAAACACAATGAATAGTCAGCAATTTCAACCATGTCCACAGAGAGAAATATTTTTCCCAAACATATATAAACCATTGAACTTTAGTAATATCCAAATCTTCCCAAATCCTTTTCCCCTTGAGCTTAGAGATCATGTGCCTATGTTTCATGGAGAGGAGTATGAATCAGCTTGTAGGCATGTGCAACTATTTTATGAGTTTGTTGAAGACTCTCAGATTTGTGTAGAAGATATCATTATGAAATTCTTTGTAGGATCTTTGAAAGATAATGCAAGAGGATGATATAGTGACTTACCTATGCAAAGTATATCTTCATGGGAAGATTTCAAAAGGTTGTTCCTAAGTTAGTTTGATGACAATAATGAAAATTATACACAAACTTTTAGGCCTCAGTCTATTCCAACAAGCATTGAAATGGCATATGTAATGAACAGTATACATCACAGGTTAAGAGCAGTCTTTAAGGTGCAAATACCCCTATTGTCCCAGCTTACCCACCACAATACCTTGCACACCATAGTCAGCCCCAAATTCATTATCAGCAAATTGCACACATTATTGACCCTACTGTCTATATTCAGGAAATGTTTACCATAAGGAAAGTAGAAGTTGAAATAGGTTATTCCTTGTTGACAAGGATTCTGGATTCTTATACAAACATACTTGATAGCTTCAAACCTCATGAATATGTTTTGATTGTCTTGTTTTTGAATGCATATGAATTGGGTCCAAATTTTTGGTTTGAAAATGAGAAGCTGATTTGCCTAAGTCAAGTAGTTGAGTTGATTGACTTTGTTGAAGAGACTAGGTATGAACATACATTCAGGGTGAGATCTCATGATATGGATACCAATGGTACTATCGATGAATATGGGTCAAATGATGGTAACACTATATCAGCAAATAAAGTGTATAAGAATGAGAAGCATGTTACAGTTGAGATAGTGTCTCGTACAAAAGAGGGTAATGGTTGTAATAAGTCCATAGAGGATGGGTGTGCAAAGGAAAATAGTTGTAATGATAGTCTGAAAGTTAATAAGGATGAAAATATAGAAAGCCTCCCTTCCACATCAAATCATGATTGTGTTTTTGGCAAGGATGTTGGAGTTTCAATCCCATATGATATGGGCAATGTATGTTATGATGAATCCATTGAATATCTAGATTTTAATAATAAAAATGACAACCCTGTGGATTTTGTTTTGTAACTAAGTAATTCTTGCAGCTCTTATGGAGACCAAGAGGAAGAAGCAGTGGAAGATGTGTAAGAAGAAACGTGTTCACTCAACAGTGAACAAATTTCAGATTTGTTGACCATGGAATATTAGAGGTATGCACATGTAAATGGTCATAAGCCTTTGTGCCCTGCTCACATAAAATTTGACAATGATGATGTTCCTTTGGATAATAAATATGACACATGTCCATTTGTTTTCCCATCCACAAATGAACAAGATAATTTGCAGGATAACAATGGTTTTGAATGTAAGAAAGCATTTGACTCTAACAATGATGGATATGTGATGCAGATAATCCTCAGACCTTGCAAATATCACACACCCTTTGTATACAGAGGAATACATACAGCAGCAAAGAGGAATCACAAAAGTTATTCTTTATAGTCAACAGCTCAAAAAAACTCTGAACCAGTACCGTAAGTAAGAAATGAATGGATAAAATCATAGAAAACACATTTAATTCAAGGAAATACAACTTTAATCCACATTAGATTGAATGCCAACAATATCCATCTTCTTTATCAACACAACGAGCAGACATAATCAGAAATATACAAAACAGTGAACATTTACATAACTGGTATGTACAAAGGAAGCCAATCTTCCCATCAGACTCATCTCCAAAACTAATCTACCCGTATCCCTCTATCCTCTCCAACTCCCAGAAATACACTCAACATTCCTAACTAAAATAGGATTCTAACTGCTAACTTCTTTAAATCTAACTGTCCCATGTCAGGATTGATTCCTGCTTTTTCTCCAACAAACTCACCCACTCATCATGTTAACGGTAAGGAACTGAAGTTCACCATAAGTCGTGGCATGAAATCTGCTATGGTGTATGCTCTGCATCATTCTCCCCTACTTTTAGGAATTTTGAACCTCCTGGTTCAAAGCTAACTTATTTGACAACATTTTAACAAGTAATACACTAAGAAACCTAAAGACTCAACTATTACATTATTCTTTTTTTTTCAAATGCAGGATTGCTTCTACCTGGGGATGCTATTGCATGAAACATCCAAGTAAAGTGTTTAGGCTAGATGGTAGAACCATCCTTTTGACTTGAAGAACCAAGCCACGGTGTTCCGTTCCACCAGATCAGATACCTCTGCAAATCATCAAATTTTTTCTTCTTTCGCTTCCAACCTCTTGTTGGATTCAAGTTTGTCCTCCTTTGCCAATGGGTATTCTTTCTCTTTTCCCAACTCCTTGATGGCTTAGTGGTCTTCCTCCATTGAAAACCATCATGGCTCTTTGCACTCATACCACCTTTTGTTGTACCTGCACAAAAACCATTAAAAACAGAAATAAAGTCAAGGGAATCAAATTTTCCCATATGTGTATCCTCCTCTGCATTATGCCATTTAGGCATGCTTTCCAATTCTTCTTTTATGAGGAGGTCTTCATTTTCTAGCTCTTCATGATGTCCTTCACAAGACAACTCAGACAACTCCTTTTTAGCATTGTCCTCATTTATTACATTTTCTTCATTGTCCTCATTTGTACCACAAATGAACATATTTCTATTTCTTCCCTCAATCACTCGCATTCCTTCTCCAAGAAAGTGATGATCTTCTACTCTCTTTCCATCAATGATGAGATTCTCTAGACCTTCCTCTAGCTGCAGACATTCCCCTAGCTGCTTTTGGTTGATTGTGTTCTCTAAAACCAATAGACTTCATCACATTTGGGGCTCCCAAAGATCTCCATCTCTGCTATAGCTTCCTCTCTAATGTGGATTGCTTCCACTACTACAACTTTTTGGGCCTCCTCTTGTGATAGGCTGCATTTCTCTTCATTGCAGTCCTCAAACTCTTCTCCTCTTGCATTGTAATCTTCAATACCTTCCCCTTCTTCGGGGTAACACAAATCAATAGCTCCATCGAACTCATCCTCTTCATTTGCATCCCATTCATTCTCTGTTTCCAACTCTTCACAAATCTCATTTATTGGCCTCTTATCCAATAGCAATCTTGCCAACTCATCTAGGGATTTAAGCTTTCCCTGTTTGAGGAGTTCTATCCCTTGGCTAATGCTTGCCTCTATGGCTTTCCTCTTTGAACATAACTCTTGCTTACAAGTGGGGTATTTATACTCACCATTATTTTTTACCTTCTCACAACTCTTCAAAGCTTTTGTTGTAGATTTCTTCTTCTTTATCTTCTTATTGTTACATGCTTCATTCTCCTCCAACATCCACTTTAACTCCTCCAATTCATACCCTAGCTCTTGCAACTCCTTTTGTTGGCCCTTTGTTTGTTTCTGCTTTTGCCTTTTCCTTATTTTTTCTTCCAATCTCATTATCCTCTTTCTTACATTATGACATAACTCCATATTTGTATTCATAGCCATAACACTCAGACTGCACGCAAATGTTCTGAAAACTCCAAGGGCCTCCTTTCTCTCTATGGGCGATGAGAAAAACTCCTCCTACTGTAGCTACACCGAATTGGATCTCATTCACATAGTGGCAGTCAAAAGAGAACAGTAAACAAACTATTCACAAGGTTCAGGTGCTAAGATAAAACCCAAAAAGGAAAAAAAACACAGTAGTTGCTCTGTCTCTAAACTATTAAAACTCCTCCATACAAAATCTCCCTCCCCAGCATCTTAAGATGCTCTGATACCAACTGATGTAGATAATCCTTAGACCTTACAGATATCACACACCCTCTGTATACAGAGGAATACATACAACAACAAAGAGGAATCACAAAAGTTATTCTTTATAGTCAACAGCTCAAAAAACTCTGAACCAGCACCGTAAGTAAGAAATGAATGGATAAAATCATAGAAAACACATTTAAGTCAAGGAAATACAACTCTAATCCACATTAGATTGAATGCCAACAATATCCAGCTTCTTTATCAACACAACGGGCAGACATAATCAGAAATATACAAAACAGTGAACATTTACATAACTGGTATGTACAGAGGAAGCCAATCTTCCCATCAGACTCATCTCCAAAACTAACCTACCCGTATCCCTCTATCCTCTCCAACTCCCAGAAATACACTCAACATTCCTAACTAAAATAGGATTCTAACTGCTAACTTCTTTAAATCTAACTGTCCCACGTCAGGATTGATTCCTACTTTTTCTCCAACAAACTCACCCACTCATCATGTTAACGGTAAGGAACTGAAGTTCACCATAAGTCGTGGCATGAAATCTGCTATGGTGTATGCTCTGCATCAATATGCTAAAAGTGTAAATGCTAATGCAAACTCAAAAATTCATTTTACTGAGATAGGGATAGCCAATGATTGTGAAATTCATTCTAGTAGTGGTCAAAGTAAGAATGCTCTAAATGTAGATTCTTATGAGTGTCTATTTTCTGATCTAAATGAGCCTAGTCATGAGTTTTATCATATGGACATGGATGTTAATTTTAAGGTTGAATCTGATTACATTTTTGAACTAGAATTGCTTACTTTTGAGCATATATTGTTGCAAGTATGGGCCTAACCAGTGTTGTCATTGATGTCAACATACTCCTATTGCATTGATGTCAAGGATTGGATGAGCTATGTTGAGGATATTGAGAAAATTAGCTCCATCAAAAATAGAGAAGGAGAGCGAAGATAGTGAAGTTCTATGAAGCAAAGACCCTAGTCAGTTGAAGATTAGAGTATGCACATCAAAGGGTTTGCAAATATATGTCTGAAGCTACTCCAGCTAAGATTTCAGAGATCTGCATAAAGATTTGGAGAAGTTATGGCCATACGAGTAAAACTAGTTCTAGTAGCTATTCAGAGGTGACAGAGTGGCTCAAATAGGTCCAGTGAGATTCAGAAATGCAATATCTTGTTCTGCGGATCTGGTGGCATGTTTTGGAAGCTAATGTCATGGTTTAGAGGTCCATAAGCAATCCTTTTTATGTGACAGTGATGACCGACTATGTTCTTGAGGTTCTGGATGAAGATGGGAATGATTACAGTAAGCAAAAGTGGTGTGGATGTTCTTGGTGATTCAAGAAAGCTTGTGAGGGTCTCTAGATTGTGTCCAGTTCATGTTGGCATTCTGCATTGAAGATTGAGCTCGTAATTGAAGATTTACCTTCAGGTGATGGTGTTCTTCCTAATCTTGGCTGATCGAATGATTTGCGCATGTTGCAGATGATCTTGAAGATATTTTGTGAAGCATGGCGTGTTCCTCGAAGAAGATTGAAATCCCAGATATGTGTAGCCGACAGTGTAGTGATGCGCATGAAGTTTTTGTAACAAGTCAAGTTGTATTTTTGTAATTGTTCTGTAATAAAATAAAGTATGTGTTGTGCTAACTTTGATGATCATTCCAAAGTTGATGTCATGTATAAATAAGATTTGTGAAGTCATTTAAAAATATCTGTGGTCGTGATGAGAAAGTGGTAGAGAAGAGGAGTGAAAAATAGAGCAGAGGTGTTGAGCTTAAATGGAACTGTCTCAAGCATAGTGAAGATGCTAATCTCTAGTTCAAGTATGTAATATTTATATTCTTCTATAGATAGTGTGTCTCCTATAGGCAGTGGGCCTCTTGTGAGTAGTGTGCTCAGGCAGTGAGCCCTAATTGGCAAGTGCCATTTTTTTTATTCTTTTAACAGAGAATACAATCTTGGGTTAGTCACCCCGTGGTTTTCCCCTTAACTAGGTTTTCCACATTAAAAATATTGATGTTATATGTGTTGAATGAAGCAGATGACCAAAATGATATCTTAGTCCAAGGAGAACAAGTCCAAACTCCAGTTCAAATTCAGACTGATCTGGAGAATCCAGAAATACAAGAAGAAGAGACTGGCTTGAATGAACCTGTCCAAGAATTAGAAGTGTAAGAGAATTTCAAAACTCCCAGGTATGTAAGACTGAATCATTTTGAAGACCAGATCATAGGAGATAAAAGCAAAGGTGTTCAAACAAGAAGAAATATTGCTCAAGACTCAGTGAAGTATTGTCTAATTTCAAAAATTGAACCAAAAATAATAGGTGAAGCGTGCAATGATGAAAGTTGGGTTAAAGCTATGAAAGAGGAATTGATGCAGATTGAAAAGAATCACACTTGGGATCTTGTTCCCAGATCTAAAGACAAAAATGTGATTGGGACTAAGTGGGTCATCTGGAATAAACTGAATGAAGAAGGTGAGGTGGTAAGAAACAAAGCCAGATTGGTTTATAAGGGTTATTCTCAAGTAGAAGGAGTTGACTTTGAAGAAACTTTTGCTCTGGTAGAAAGGATTGAAGCAGTCAGATTATTTCTTTCCTTTGCTACCTTCAAAGATTTCAAGGTATATCAGATGGATGTCAAGTCTGCTTTCCTAAATGGTGATTTGGAAGAAGAGGTGTACATTGAGCAACTGGATGGATTTCAATTATCTGATCATGAAGATACGGTTTGCAAGCTGAAGAAGGCATTGAATGGACTCAAACAAGCCCCAAGAACTTAGTATGAAAGATTGGACAAACATCTTTTGAAGATTGGTTTCAACAAAGGTACTGTTGACATTAATCTATATTTCAAGATTGATCATGAAAATATCTTGATTGTTGAAGTATTTGTTGATGATATCATTTTTGGAGGAAAAGATAGTATGTGTAAGACTTTTGCAAATCAAATGAAAAGTGAATTTGAGATGTCTATGTTTGGGGAAATGAATTTCTTCTTGGGTCTTCAAATCACTTGAACAAAGAAATGAATCTTCATATCACAAACCAAATATGTGAAAGAATTGTTAAAGAAATTTGGGGTGGAATATTCAAAGCTAATGAATACTCCCATGGCAACCATATGTAAGCTAAGTAAAGATGATGAATCTCCTAAGGTTGATCAGAAAAAGTATAGGTCAATGATTGGAGGACTACTCTATCTTACTCAAACTAGACCTGACATTATGAATGTTGTTGGTCTTGTTGCCAGATTCTAAGCTGATCTTAGAGAGTCTCATGTCATGGCAATCAAGAGAATTCTCAAATATATGAAGGGAATAGTTGAGTATGGTTTATGGTATCCTAAGGATCATAATTTCTCTCTTCATGCATATACAGATGCTGATTGGGCAGGAGATGTGGATGACCGGAAGAGTACCAGTGGTGGTGCATTCTTTTTGGGGAAAAGATTAGTTTCTTGGCTAAGCAAGAATTAAGAGGCAATATCTCTGTCCACTATAGAAGCAAAGTATATTGCAGCAGTAGGCAATTGCACTCAAGTACTGTGGATGAAGCAAATGTTAAGAGACATTAGAATAGAGTATGATGAACCTATCACAATCTTCTATGACAACTCAAGTGCAATAAACATATCAAAAAATCTGGTGTTGCATTCAAAGACAAAACATATATCCATCAAGTTCCACTTTTTGAGAGAGAAGGTGAACAAGAATGAAGTCAAATTGGAGTTTGTGCCCTCAAAGGATCAGATTTCAAACATTTTTACCAAACCTCTACCTAAGGACACTTTTGAGTATCTTAGGGAGGAGTTAGGGGTTATTACCCTTTCAGTTCTGAATTAAGGTGCACTGATGTACATCAATCTGGTGGATCCCACAAGTCATATCTTGTGATCCAGATTAATGTTAGGAGGCTGCTACTCAGGGGGAGAAGTCAAGTATGACAAGTGGTTGCAAGTATGTGCCCTTTTCCATTGATGTCAAAGGGGGAGAGAAGACATGTGAAAAACAAAAGTGGTTGATGTTGATAGGGGGAGTTATGTCTGTCAGTGAGGAGAAGTTCTTGTCTTGATGGTTAAAATAGTTTTTCACATCATATGTTGCCATCAATGAAAAAGGGGGAGACTGTTGCAATTATGGGCCTAACCGGTGTTGTCATTGATGTCAACATACTATTATTGCATTGATGTCAAGGATTGGATGAGCTGTGTGCTGAGGATATTGAGAAAATTAGTTCCATCAGAAATAGAGAAGGACAGTGAAGATAGTGAAGTTCTATGAAGAAAATATCCCAGTCAGTTGAAGATCAGAGTATGCACATCAAAGGGTTTACAAATATATGTCTGAAGGTGCTCCAACTGAGATTTTAGATATTTGCATGAAGATTTGGAGAAGTTATGGCCATATGAGTAAAATTGGTTCTGGCAGCTATTCAGAGGTGACAGAGTGGCTCAAATAGGTCCGGTGAGATATAGAAATGCAATATCTTGTTCTGTGGATCTGGTGGCTTGTTTCGGAAGCTAATGTGAATTGACAACTCTATTGGTTCGTGGTTTGGAGGTCCACAAGCAATCCTTTTAATGTGATAGTGATGACTGACTGTGTTCTTGAGCTTCTAAATGAAGATGCGAATGATTACAGTAAGCAAAAGTGGTACGGATGTTCTTGGTGATTCAAGCAAGCTTGTGAGGGTCTCTAGATTGTGTCCAGTTCATGTTGGTGGTCCGCATTGAAGATTGAGCTCATAATTGAAGATTTACCCTTGGGTGATGGTGTTCTTCCTAATCTTGGCTGACCGGATGATCTTGAAGATGTTTTGCGAAGCATGGCATGTTCCTTGAAGAAGATTGAAGTCTCAGATATGTGTAGCTGATAGTGTAGTGATGCGCATGAAGTTTTTGTAACAAGTCAAGTTGTATTTTTTGTAATTGCTCTGTAATAAAATAAAGTATGTGTTGTGCCGACTTTGATGATCATTCCAAAGTCGATGTCATGTATAAATAAGATTTGTGAAGTCATTTAAAAGTATCTGTGGTTGTGATGAGAAAGTGGTAGAGAAGAGGAGCGAAAAGCAGAGCAGAGGTGTTGAGCTTAAATGGAACTGTCTCAAGCATAGTGAAGATGCTAATCTCTAGTTCAAGTATGTAATATTTATATTCTTCTGTAGAGAGTGTGGCTCTTGTAGGCAGTGGGCCTCTTGTGAGCAGTGTGCTTAGGTAGTGAGCCCTAATTGGCAAGTGTCATTTTTCTTATTCTTTTAACAGAGAATACAATCATGGGTTAGTCACCCCATGGTTTTTCCCTTAACCGGGTTTTCCACATTAAAAATCTTGGTGTTATATGTGTTGAATGTGTTTCTACTCTTGAGTTATTGTATTATGCTTCCATGATTGAATCTTTGTTATGCTACTGAAATATAAGAAGGTTTTAAGTGATTAAAGAACATAATTTTGGTGACAATTGATTCACCCCCCCTCTCAGTTGTCTGTCCTAAAACCAACATATATAGGGTATTGAAACCTGTACTGATATATTTGGCTCAAATGATAATGAAGCAAGAAAACATGACAATGAGTTGGATAAGGTAAAATGTCACAATGATTATGGATTTTAGTTGGTGTCTGAATGCAATTTTTAGATTGACAGAGTTAATGTTGATAGTGGCAGACTCAGCGATATGGTTAAGCATATCAGTGGCAGAGGTAAATGTGGGTTGAGGGAAATCAGTTCCTTCAACAAGATGGTGTTTGACAAAGGTAAACATTGATTCTTCTTTTCATTTGGTGGCATGCGGCCATCAAATGAGGTTTAAAAATTGAATAAAGGAGCAGTTACAGAGCCACCCAATGGAGTAGGCACCTGGTTTGCTTCTCCAGAGTCTTTCTGTGATCTCTCTTTGTTCAGGTTGAATAGACATCCCCAACTAGAGTCACTGATGGAACCCTCAAATTTTGCAAATTTTGAGTGAATGTCCTTTCAATGTGTCGACAGAGGCTAGGTCAACATATTGCTCAATCTACCCTGAGGGCCATCTTCATCGATTAAAATTTTGCAACTCAGAAGTGATCTTGCAATTCTGTATGGTATAATGTTTCTTGATACATATGGTAGTGCACCTATACAATTTCATGCTTCTAGGATGAGTTTTGATGGGCTATTTAATTATTTTCTGACTGCGACCAGGCTAAAATTAGTGTTCCAGAAAGTTGCAAATTTCATGATTCTAAAGGTGACCCATTTCTCATTTTGGTCTAAAACATTTCTAGTTCCATTTTCATTAGAAATTGAGTCCATATGATGCATTATTTTAATGCATCTCGGTTGCGGTGAACACATTTTGCGGACCAGTTTACAAAGGAGGTATATAAATTTGGTGAGCTGGGCAAGACCTATCAACAAACCCATGTTTTAAATAATTGATTATGCATGCTTGCAAGTTTTCATGGCTCCAGGTGTTCTAGTTTGAGCGCAGTGAATTTTCCCCGTTTGGCCGGCAGGTGAAATTAAAAATTACACTATTTCCTAAAGTTTGAATTGTAAATATTTAAAATATTTTATACATTTTAAATAGTTTTAAAAGGAAAATGCACAACATTTAGGGAAAATTAAATATTTGCCAAAGCTTTGTAGGAGCTTAATGTTTATAAAGTATTTGGCCAAAAGTATGAATTCTGCAGTTCCACGGGAGGCAAAAAAGAAGAGGCACAAAGGATTGCAGAAGTACGGAAAGCATTTCTTTGAAACATTTTAAATATTTTAATGTTTGGCAGAGATTAAAGTTGGAAGAAAAGTTTTTTTTAAGCTTTATTGTATGCATTCTCTATATTCTGCCATTGTGCAGAGTGCAAGAAAAATTTCATAAAGTCAAGTGTGGAGCTGCAGAAGAATTAAATAATCCATTTCAAATGTTTTATTTGCTGGCAGTGAATAATTAAAGTGAGAGATTTAATAAAGTTTTGTGAAGCTTTAGTCTCCATTTTTAAATCTTTTCCGTTATTCCGTGGACAGCAAAACAAAATGCCCAAAGTAGATGTGCGAAATGGTAGAAATGTTGAGGAAAGAATTGTAGAGTAGTGATGAAGGTTTGTTGTCATAGCTTATCCTCCTGACCTTTGTCAGCCTTATTTCTATGCTCCGCTAAGATGTTTCTAAAGTAATTGGAGGCAAGGTTTCCCAATTCCTTGTCCTCAATAATTTCTCTATTGTTCTCATCAAGAAGATTGGTGATTATGTTCCTCTTCCTATGCTTCATGGCTGATTGGTGGAAGAAAGCCGAGTTCCTATCTCCCTCCTTTAGTCATTACACTCTGGATTTCTGTTTCTAGAAGATCTCTTCCTTTCTGGTGATGTCCTTGAGGTTTTTGAGCAGAGCCTCTTCCATATTAAAATTATCCTCACTCGCATCTCCCCTAGCCATGTTGTCTTGAACTTCCATTAATCTTGTTAGGGTTAGCTGGCAGAAGATATCATTTAAATGCAAATAACAATTAAATAGAGGAATAGAAATACACAGAAATAATAATAGTGAGAGACAAAATTCAATGTGGTTCACCCAAACTCAGGCTACATCCACCAAACAGAGAGTCCAATATTATTATCCAGTAAATCAAATCGATTACAATCAGCAATCCTTGCAACTCAATATCGCTGCAAATGCTACAATACAATATCAACTGAAACCCTAACCCTTAGCCACTTTTATCAATCTTTTTTTCAGTTACAAAAATAGGGTTTTTTATGTCGGTCAATAGAAAAATAACACCTAACATTAAAAAACCCTATTTTTATAACCCTGCACTCCCCCGTTAAATAATTTGGGGGGAAACCACACAGATAAAAGTGGGGAAAATTTAACCTTCAAGTCTGATTGGGCTCCATATAACAACAATCTCCCACTTGGAGACTAATCAGACTCCACACCATATCATCTCCCACTTGGAGACTGATCATAACACCGCTGACCCTGTAGCTCCCACTGGAAATAAGCACCCTAGACTCTACTATTCTATTTTTGTTGTTTTCAGTCTAGAAGACCAACTGAAGCTAAAGAGGAGCTCAACTTCTCCCTTGTCACTGCCTTTGTAAACATATCCACTAGATTTTCATCTGTATGTATCTTTTCCAGCTGTAATTGTCCATCATCCAACACCGACCGAATAAAGTGATACCTCAATTGTATGTGTTTGGTCTTTGAATGTAAGGTAGAATTCTTTGCAAGATGTATGGCACTCTGACTGTCCATAAACAAATAACTGTTATCCTATTGTTTGCCCAATACTTCCATGAAAGATTGCAGCCATATCATCTCCTTTCTTGCCTCTATTGTAGCTACATACTCTGCCTTTGTGGTGGACAAAGCAACCACCTTTTGCAACTGTGAGATCCAACTCACCACTGTCCCACCTAGAGTAAAGACATAACCTGTAGTACTCTGCCTGTTATCAATATCCCCTGCCAAATCTGAGTCTACATAACCTGCTAAATCAATATTAGAACCCCCAAAACATAAGTATTTATTGAATGTACCTCTCAAATATCTGAGAATCCATTTTACTGCATTCCAATGTGCCAATCCGGGATGACTCGTATACCTGCTGACGAGTCCTACAGCATGTGCAATATCCAGTCTCATGCATACCATGGCATACATTAAACTTCCTATAGGTGAAGCATATGGTACCTTGGACATTTTCTCTTCCTCCTCTTGTGTCTTAGGACACATCTCCTTAGTCAATTTCAAATGACTAGACAAAAGTGTGTTGACAGTTTTTGCATTCTCCATATGGAATCTCTGCAACACCTTTTCAACATAATCAGCCTGAGATAGAGTCAATTTTCTATTCTTCCTATCTCTACAAATTTTTATACCAAGGATTTGTTTGGCTACCCCCAAATCCTTCATAGAAAATGACTGTGCTAACTACTATTTTAAATCTCTTATGTGATCCATGTTAGACCCAGCTACAAGCATGTCATCAACATATAAACATAAAATAATGTAGTTATCATTATCCAACCTCTTAAAATAAACACAATGGTTAGAATTACACTGGTTGTAGCCTTGCTCAGCCATAAAACTATCAAATTTTAAATACTATTGCTGAGGTGCTTGTTTCAGGCCATATAAACTCTTCTTCAATCTGCACAATAGTTTCTCCTTACCTTTGACCTCAAATCCTTGGGGTTGTTCCATGTATATCTCCTCCTCCAAATCACCATGGAGAAAGGTAATTTTCACATCTAGTTGTTCCAAATGCAAATCTTCAGTAGCCACAATACTTAAAACAGTACGAATAGAAGTCATCTTGACAACCGAAGAAAAAATCTCATCAAAATCAATGTCTTTTTTCTGTGCAAATCCTTTTACAACTAACCTAGTTTTAAATCTTTTCTTACCTCCATCTTCCTCTTTCAGCCAATAAACTCATTTGTTTGGTAAAGCCTTTTTACCTGCAGGTAACTTACATAATTCCCAAGTCTAATTTTTTAGCAAGGAGTCCATTTCTTCTTTCATAGCAAGCTCCCACTACACCTGTGTATCCACCTGCATAGCTTCATCATACTCTTCTGGTTCACCAGCATCTATCAACAAAATAGAATACATAGAGGGATAAAACGTTTCAAGAGGTCTACTTAGCCATGTTGACCATCTAACATTCACTAGAGTTTGTGGTATTTCTAGTTGTTGTTGCGGAGCATGAGGAACCACTGGAACTTTACTATTTGGAATATCATCCAGCACCACATAATCTTTTCCTCTCATCTCATGCTACTGCAACTGATCTTTGTACAACACCTTCTCATTGAATATAACATCCCTGCTTCTCACAATTTTTTGATTTTCAAAATCTCAAAGCCTATAACCAAATCCATCAATGCCATATCCAACAAAGGTACACTTTTTTGATTTTGCATCTAGCTCGGTTCTATTTTCAGAATCTACATGTGCAAATGCTTCACATCTAAAGGTTTTGAGAAAAGAATAACTCACCTTCTTACCCGTCCATGCTTCCTCTGGAATACCACAACCCAAAGGAACTGAAGGACCTCTGTTAATTAAATATACAACAGTGTTGACAGCCTCTGCCCACATGTTTAAAGGCAGCCCAACATGCAATCTCTGGTCCTTGCACACTCCATTATTGTCCTATTCATGCGTTCAGCCACTGCATTTCTTGTGGAGTCCCTGGAACTATTTTCTACCTATGAATTCCATTAAAGGAACAATAATCCTTAAATTCTTTGTTGCAATACTCACCACCATTATCAGATCTGAGACATTTTAATCTTTTATCTATCTCATTTTCAACCAAGCTCCTCCATTTCTTAAATGTTTCAAATGCATCATATTTTTGCTTAAGGAAATAAATCCATACCTTCCTAGTTGCATCATCTATGAATGTAACATAATATCGAGAGCCACCGAGAGAAGATATCTGAGCTAGTCCCCATACATCTGTATGCATAAGCTCCAACTTTTCATCTTTCTTTTGCTTCCCATCTTTGAGAAAACTAACTCTCTTTTGTTTTCCATACACACAACTTTCACAGAAATCCATATTAATACATTTTAGATCTGGTAAAACTTTCTTAGAATGAAGTACCTTCATACCTTTTTCACTCATATGCCCAAGTCTGTTATGCCACAGTGTTGTATTAGAACATGCAGCAACTGTTCTTGAACCTGTTTGTTTTTTCTTTGCAATAGCTAAAGTAGAAGGAACAGTATGACCTGTACAAAGATATAAGGTATCTACTTTCACATCTTTTGCTACTATTAAGGCACCTTTGAAACCTTCTAATTTTTATCAGTAAATGTAACAATGCAACCTTGTTCAGCTAGCTGCCCTGCTGAAATTAAATTCCTACTGAGCCTTGGAACATGCCTCACCTCTTGTAGTAGCCAATGATTCGCATTCTACAACTTAATCTTAATTCTTCCCTTTCCAATAATCTGATAGGGTTTGCTATCTCCCAAATAAACCAGCCCAAAATCCCCTTGGACATAATCAAGAAAATAACTTCTATGGGGCATAGCATGAAATGAGGCCCCTGAATCATCAGCATTATCTAGGGAAAGAATCAAAGCATCATCTTCAAACTTATTACTTACCACATTTGCCTCCTTATTGCCTTCTTGTTTGTCTCCTTCTTTATTCTTCTGAGACCAGCAATCTTTCTTCAGATGACCTGGTTTCCCACAGTACCAGCAATCCTTCTGTCCTCTAGATTGGGATCTCTTGTCCTTTGATTTTCCTCATGACTTCCCATGACCTCTAGAACCTTTTCCTCTCTCCTTTGATCTGCCCTTGCTTTCTGCATTCAAAGCACTGCTTGATGTAGATCCACCTGAGCTTTTCCTATGAATTTTCTCACTTAGAATAACACCAACAACATCATCAAATTTTAGGGTATTTGAACTAGAAACAGAGTTACTAACCACCATTACCAAACTATCCCAACTTTTAGGCAATGAACATAATATCAAGAGAGCTCTAACTTCATCAAATTTTACATTTACAGAAGTCAATTGACTGATAATCGTATTAAATTCATTTAAATGATCTGTCACAGATCCACCTTCAACCATTTTCAGATTAAACAAGTGCTTCATGAGAAATACCTTATTTGAGGCTGACATTTTTTCATACAATTTGGCCAAATCTTTCATCAAACCATCTATTGTCTTCGCTTCCATTATATTGAATGCCATCAATGGTGCCAGGCATAGTCGAATGGTTTCCAATGCCTTTGTATCAAGAAGATTCCAATCCTCATCAGTCATTATTGCTGGTTTCTTAGCTACTCCTTCTAGTGACATCCATAAATCCTTTTGATAGAGGTAATCCTCCATCTGCATCTTTCATAACTGATAGTTCTACCCATTGAATTTATCGACCTTCAATTTACCCTCATCCACCATTGCTCCCACTCAACCGTGAGACCTTCCTGCAGACAATAATTGAACACAACCTGGCTCTGATACCACTTGTTAGGGTTAGCCGGCAGAAGATATCAATTAAATACAAATAACGATTAAATAGAGGAATGGAAACACATAGAAATAATAATAGCGAGAGATAAAATTTAATGTGGTTCACCCAAACTCAGGCTACATCCACCAAATAGAGAGTACAATATTACTATCCAGTAAATCAAACCAATTACAATCTGCAATCCCTGCAACTCAATACCATTGCAAATGCTACAATACAATATCAACTGAAACCCTAACCCCTACACTCCCTCGTTAAATAATTTGGGGGGAAACTGTGCCAATAAAAGTGGGAAAAATTTAACCTCTGAGTTTGATTAGGCTCCATATAACAACAAATTTGTTGGTAATGTGTTTCTTTTGGTTCATCACATTCTTGAAACATAATTTATTCCATCCTTTTACTTTGTGCTTAACATGGATGAGTATTTGGGTGAGTTTGAACATGGGGGATCCATGCACCGAGATACTCCACCAATCTGCAATGCAGTTTCTAAAATCCAGGTGGGAGGCCCACATAATTTCATATCTAAATGGGAATGGCCCCTTGGGAGCCCCATCAATCTAGGAAATAATGAGGGCATTGTGGTCAGAGATGGTGCGAGGAAGGGCAGAAAGGGTGGAATTTTGCACCCTATCCCAGTTAGAAGAGGCCAGAAATCTATCCAACTTCACCTGAATAAGTTGATCACCCCTTCTTCTATTGGTCCAAGAATAGAGTTGATTGTTCATCTCTATATCCATAAGCCCAGTCTGACTTAGGAAGTCTGCCAAGTCAACCATGTTGTCTAAGTAGTCCATGTTGCCCCCTAACTTTTCTGAAGGGAAAAGTGGGGTGTTGAAGTCTCCCCCCAGTAACCATAAAGTTGTTCTCTCAACATTAATTTTAGGGATCAAGCCGTCCAACAGTTCCTTTCTAGCATTCCTGGTGTTGGGGGCATATATATTGATCATCTTCCAATTTTTCTTTTTCATAGTGTATTTAATTTCCAAACTATTTTTGCTATGTGAGCAATAGCTACCCGAAATGTTATATTTGTTCCACATAGTAACTAGGCCCCCAGAAGCTCCTGTAGAAGGGCTGATAATGTAATCAACCATGGGCCAAATATTGTTAGATATTTTTTTGAAGTTATCTTCAGACATCTTAACCTCTTGGAGAAGGATGATATCCACCTTATTGTCAAAAATGCAGCTCTTGATTATGAGTTGTTTATGAGGACTATTAAGCCCCCTCACATTCCATGTGATGATCTTCATTTACGAGGTCTTCTAGAGATAGCCTCCAGTGTGCTTTGTCTCCCAATGGCTATTTTATTGATTGCTTCTTTGTTTCTGGTTTCTCTCTGGGATAGTCTACTTGCCTTTCCTTCTGTCCCCACATCCACTGACTTCTTTCCTTTCCACTTCTTTTTGGGAGTAATCCACCCCTCCTGGTTACAAGGACTAGCTCCAGGAGAAAGAATCCTTGTGGGTGACAGAATGGCTTTCTCCATGCTTTTTGGAACTATGGTCAGTGGACCTTTAGCCACTACAGTACCTGAGCCAACTGACTGCTCTCAAACAGACACCAAAGTACTAGAACCATTAGTCCCAGTCAAGGGTGTATTTTCATTGGGGGTTAGGATTTCCCCATCTTCTGTCTCAACCGAGCCCAAGGAAGTGTCCTTCTTTTGTGTCAGTTGTTCAACTTTGAAATTCCTCTAAAACTAAGGCTAAGGTAGAGGTGGGGTCTCATTGGTTGAAGATGGAAGTTCATCCTCACAGTCTCTCTGAGCCTGGGTCATCTCCAGTTGCTTTGTCATGAGAGGGGACTTGATGATATCAAGCAGATCCTCTTTGAACGGGTAGTCCTCCATAATATTCTCCTCCTCCAAGACCTCTTTTCCTTTTTGTGCCTTTAATTTTTTGCATTTATTGATAAGGTACCCTTTTTTAGAACAATTTTGGCAAAAAAGTGGAAGCATTCTCATACTTCAGGTGTTGCTCCCAGCATCCATATTTATACTTTAAGTTAATAGTATTAGGTAGAGATTTATGAATATCTACACTAACACAGAATCTAGAAAACACTAACCTAGTTTTATGCTTAGTGGTGGTGTTCAGAGCGATGAAACACCCAAAAGAGTTCCCTATCCATGTGAAAATCTCCTCATCCAAGAACTCCAGCGGAAGACTAGGGAGCCTGACCCAGACTGGAGCCGACCTACTGAGTACCATAGCCATGTCAAACCCCAGTTTCTAGGACCCTAGGCAAAGGTTGTGTTTGCCATACATTAGGGGCCACCAGCCAAAGCCTCTACCAAGTCCTCCCTGGTGGTGAACTTAAATAGGAAGAGACCACCTGTCATGGCACTAGCAACCACACTACCTTTAAGGTGCCATCTCAAGGCCACCCAATGTCAATGTTGGGCCTAAAGGCTTGGAACTTACCTACCAAATATAATTCCAAGGTAGAGGTTATTTTATCCATCATCAGATCTGGGATCTGGAAGTCCATTCTATTCACATGCTCTGACTGCACTGGGGCTAGAGAATCTTTGACAGGCCTACTAGTTTCCCCTAGCAATGCTTGTTTCCAAGCCTTGGCAACCAACCTCGAAGCTAGAGATTTGAGCTTGGGAATACTGATAGGAGAAGTCTCATCGTCAGTAGGAATCTCCTGAGGGCCCATAGGGGGGGCAAGGGCCCCCCAGGGCTGACGACCACCATGAGCAAAGCAAGTTCAAACAATGTAAAGGTAGGAAAGTTGCAGAGTGGGCTGGGTTAATAATTGCAATGTTATAGTTACTATCTTTCCTTTCAAATGTTTCAATTGTGGAAAGATAGGTCATTATGCTTCAACAAGATTATAGTGTTCATGTTACAATGAAATATAATATCAAAGTAGATTATAAAATAAATATATAACATTTACTTTCTAAACTTGATGGTCTTTATTGCTAATTTTAATTACCATGAAAATAATAACCAATGATAGAAAAGTCATAATGAGTTAAGTATGTGAATCTAATGCCATTATATGGTAGCTCTAGACATAACGATTTATGTAGCTACTAATGCCATTTAATGGCAGTTAAATACATTAAATAGGAATAAGGTTACATGCTATTTTTAGGCAATAAAAAAAACCATAAAATCAAATGCAGTTTCCACGCCATTACATGGCAGATGAAAACATAATTTTAACGAAGGACAAACAACCAAGATTTGATTGTCCTAACATTCTTTCCTAAGCGCCTTTTAAAGGAAAATGTATGAATATCTAAGCACCTTAAATGGTCATTAAAGCATCTAATTTTTGTGCCTTCTATGGCAGTCTAATACATAGGGATAACTTCTAATTTTAATGCCATATTATGATAGAAACAACTTGTAATCTATCTCAGATAGAAACATTGCATAGAGAGAGAGAGAGAGTTTCATAAAAATTTAAGGTACCTACAACTCACAATATTGATGCCATTTAAATGGGCGTAGATATAACTATATACCGATGCCTATACAAATATAGGTGTATGAACATATGATTCTTACACCTATGAAAAAAATAAAATCAAGAGAATAACTTCAAGTTACCAGACGATAAGAGTAGAGGTAAAAATATATTTCCAGTAAGCGCACAAGCATGCATATGTTGCGCCATATGAACACTGGAGTTCATACATGACCTATAGGGATCTAAGGCACAATGGGAGGGTAATAGAACTAGAGTAAGATGTGCCATGGAAAAAATACACATGAAAAGTGGAGTCATAGACTAGGCACATGACTGATTATTACGTCTCCATGATGCAGTCTAAAGGAATGCAACATATGCAAAAAATGTATAAACTAGCATTAAAACGATTGAATGCAATTTGGAAGGTGTAGAGCCAAATTCCATGACCTTGCAGGACATGGACATCCAAAAATGCATTATGGAAGGATGATTTGTCTGATACTCATGTGTTACAAAGGTTGCAAGAAACCCATAAAAGAAATTGATAAACATCAAGTTCTGAAATACTCAAGCAAATGCAATGATTATAGAGTATGCATTAAAAGATTCGTTAATATGTTGCTGGAATAAATTCTAATGCTTCCAAAAACATGCAAAATGCATAAGATGATGCCAGATACAAAAAAACTAGTTTGATAGGAAACATTTAAACTTTTCAAGTAGAAGAAATAGGTAGGTGTTAAAGAAATCTACTAGGCAGAAACTTTAACATGATCAGGGCATAAGAATACAACATTCTCTTAGTATGCACTAGATATTCACAAGAGACAAAGATCGAAGGAACCTACCTTAAAATGTAACAGGAAGGTGATGGCTAGATCCATGATCTTGACCAGTTCTTGAACTCCCAGCACTATGTCCATATTTGATCAAGATCCTTTCATATTTTTCAATAAACTCTTCATGAAAAACTTTAGAGGAGAAAAATGATCCCCCTTTGTGATTCTTTTAGACCTACACCGTACATTGATCCTTCTAGAATTCAAAACATAAAGATTCATTAGGATCATACAATTCTTGATCTTTTAAAAATTAACTTCATGATTTTTCATCTTCAACTCCCCACACCCAATTTTCTCATTTTCTTTCATAAACTAAAATTAGCTCCAATTAAAACTATAAATAAATATTAATCCCATTTTCCTACAAGTAATATCAAAGAATCTTTATTATGAAAATATATAATATTAAATTATCTAAATAATTATTTCGAAGAAATATAACTAATTAATTATTTTTCAATAAAATATCATAATTAATAAATAAATTTTAGATATGCCTTACACCCAATTATAGGTCATTAACTAAACCATAATTGATTGTATCTTAGCTAAAAAATAGTACACACTAAACAATCCATACTATATTATAACACACTACACATGAAACTCTACTCAACATGTAGCCCAGAAATTTAGACATTGTGTTTAGGATAAAATAAAGTTAAATTATTAAAAGAGCACATACAATGGCTACATACAAACAAATTACTTGGGTCCATTACTCTAGACTACCTACATGTCCCAAGGTAATCAACCTTATGTAGTTCTCTTAGAAGACTACATGTTCTAATTTTGTCGACAACAGGTTGGTTAATTAAGTTAATAAAAGTATTATTTAATGTTGAGGCCCAACCCTTGACCAATGTTGTCATCACTAAAATTAATACTCCTAGTATATAACATCTGTTAGGGTAAAATGTGGTTTAATCAAATGAATAATAACAAACCCAAACATCAACAGAATAATGAAATAAGAAAGATTGAATGAAAAGAGCAATGAATAACACAATGCAAACCTTCCCTGTTTCAAAGCTTCTGTTGTTTGCCTATTACAACCATCCTTTGCTGATGAAGTAGGCCCTCAGAGAGTGCACTCTTTTAGCTGTGTTGTAGGATGTTGATAGTAAATGGCTGTGTTGATAAACGTGCAATGAAAAGGAGCTCCAAAGCAAATGTGTGATCTCAAGCAAATTGTATTGGGGTGCCAAAGGCGTGCGGGTAGAATTCTGTAGAGTAACAATACGAATAGCCTGGATGAATAGAATGGAGGGATGAAGCTTCATTTATAGACTTAGAAGAATGGGAATCAATGGTTGAGAGGAAGTGTGATGATCAACGGCTGAGGATAGTTGAGGAATGTGCAACCAGTAGAAATATGACAAGTGTCCCAGCTCCATCATGAAAGAGGGGATGTGACAACATTGATTGGAGGGTTAACTCTTTTAACTGAATAGTTAACAGACTTGATTAGTCAGTTGGAAGAATGAATTATGGAATTGACTGAATTAATTGAGGGATTAACTCAATTGATAGGTTAGTTAACACTTTTGATTGATTAGTTAACTAACTTCTGATTTGAGAAGAAATAGGCCATGTGGGTGAGGGAAAATAAGGTAAATAAATATTTAATATATTTAATTACATGTGCAACCCAATGAGGTGGACAAGGTGAGGTGGAAAAGTGAGGTGTAAGTGTGAGGTGGATTTTTGGAATTTAGAACTTAGGATAGAGGAATTTGGATTAATTAAATAATTTATGATTATTTAATTGTGTAGGACATTTAGAAGAATTTTAATTAAATAAATTGAATTTATTTAATTATGGAACAGTGAATCGATTAAATAAATTTAGAATATTTATTTAGAGTGAACCGTGTCATTTTTAGGCATATACATTTTGCCCCTCTTTGACGCAATGCAGTTTACAGCATTGCTTCAAAGAATAAATAGTCTGATAGTGATACATGCCCCAATTTGCCCCTGCTACAAGTTTGATGACAGGATGCCCCCTTGGGAGATTGGATAGGGAGAAGGCAGAAGGCATGAGATGGACAATCTCACGATGAAGAAGGTTAGGTTTGAAGAAAATGGGATGAAGAAAAGAGTCGAATGATACGTGATGCAAGAAGAATGATGACACACACAAACAAGCAAGCAAGTATGCACAAATAACACAAGAACAAACAAGGTATTGCCCCTATCAAGCGGTAAACCAACGATATACTAATAACAATATACAACAATGTTGTCATGGCGGGGAATGATATATCCCTAGACCAACACGGCAGGCATGTTGTCATGGCAGGGAATGATAGATCCCTAGAGCAACATGAAGGATAGTGTTTGGTTTCAAGAAATGAAGCATGTCGTGTAAGATGCGTGTGTTGGTTTGATTTCGACAATGTTACATCCTGTATAAGACAATTGATTGATTAACTGATCAAGTTGGTTTACAACCAGACAAGGATCAAGACCATTGATTGTGAGTGGATCATTTGTGCAAGATTGACTTGACTTGATTGCTATGGATTAAGGATGGACCTGCATTTGGATCATTTCTCGGGTTCACTGAAATTGAGAAGAATGGATCACAATGATAGATGGAATACTGATTAATAGAAGAATGACTCGATAGAAGGACTCACAAGCTTTTATTTGTATTGATACTCTGCATTGTTTTGATCTTTTATTTCATGGGATATGGATGTATGGATATAGGATGGATGTTTTGCTTTTAGAGTGCTTTATTTCATCATTGGGCATTTTATTTTTGGTACATTTTCTGAAATGTTGTAAGTGAATACAAGCATCTAGGTATAATTGAACCGAGATGACCTGAGTACTGCTTACATGAACTTTGATTTAGCAAGTTAATACAAGCATCGAGGTATAATTGAACCGAGATGACCTGAGTACTTCTTGCATATCAATAAACAAGGATTGCCCCCGTTCATGTTAGACCTTTGATGTCCTCGATGATCTTTTGTCGATCATGTCACTAGACAAGGCTTCACATTACTAAAGTTTAATCCACAAACAACAAACAAAGAAAATAATCATGCCCTCATCATAGCATCTGTAGCTTTTGGCATCCATGAGTAGCATAGAAAGACATGATAACAAAAATCAAGACTCTGTAACTTAACCATGATTCCAATCCACAAAACATTCTTGCCATTAGATGTGTTTATTTCTTTCTATAAGTTGAATAAAATCATTTAGAAGACCTTGGGTATTTGCTTCGCATTGGATAGGGTAAGATGCTCATAGTCAAGATTTCTGCTGGAGGTGCGGGTTCTGCTTGCATTTGCTTGCTTGGTGAGAAGAATGCATAATCCTGATTGGGGAGACAGACCCTAAGGGACTGACCTAGTGCCTCGGGGGATCATTGCTAAATGGCCTTGCCTACGTGACAACATAGAGGCAACGTAGTTCAGGGTAAACCCTAACGGACCATGGATGGACTAGAAGAAAGATGACAAGAAAGGGGGTGAATTGGATCTTGGGAGAAATGGAAGCCTTGGGGACGCATTAGAAAAATGGCCTTGCCTATGTGATGACACAGAGGCAACGTAGTTCACAGACTTGGACCATGGACACTGATGAGAGACACTATGCCAGGCTCACATTGAGGAGATGATATGGGACAAAACCTTGGTTGACAAGGCCACAAGGAGAGTATCAAGCCATGATAGGTAACTATCAAGTGTTTATTGCAGGGCAGATATGGGTCAAATGGGAAATGAGCGAAGGAAGAAAGGACTTAGGGTGATTGGATTCCCAAAGATGGAGAAGGTAGTTTATCACAAGTAACAGCTATTTACCAGGTGTTCATCACTTGCTTTTATTTGCACGAGAAGCTAGAAAGTAAACATGACACCTGTTTGCCAGGTTTTCAGCAAAGGACAATTTTTTTGTATGCTTTCTTTTTTTTTTTATATATATTTTCTCTTTTCAACTTTTTTGATTTTTTGATTTTTGATTTTATTGTGCCCCCTTGCATTGGGGTTCTCCTAGGTATAGAACTGGCAAAGGTGCATGATGTTGATTGGATCATCGAACAACTCACCCTCTGATGTGGCTAACTGATATGCCCCCGATCCGTAAGCAGCTACAATCACATAGGGCCCACGCCAGGTAGGTTCAAATTTGCCCTTCTTTTCTCTATCTTGTTGATTGCGAGGATTCTCTTTGAGAATGAGGTCCCCAAACTTAAAGCATCTTTGGTGAACCTTGTGGTTATAGCCTCTTGACATCATCTATTGATATGCTTTGAGATGATCAAAGGCTTTCTGGCGCCTTGCTTCTAGTAGCTCTAGTTCTTGTAACCTGGAGACTCTGTATTCTTCGTCTGATATGAGACCTTTCAACAACACCCTGAGAGATGGTAGTTTGACCTCAATGGGGATGATGGCTTCTGAACCATAGACAAGGGCGTAGGGTGTAGCACCTATGGGAGTGTGTATACTGGTTCTTTAGGCCCATAGAGCAAGATTGAGTTGGACATGCCAATCGCGGCCAGCATCATTGACAGTCTTCTTTAGGATTTTCAGAATGGTTTTATTCGATGCCTCAGCTTGGTCTTTACCTTGGGGGTAGTATGGAGTGGAGAAACGATGTTGGATTTTGAAATGCTCACAGAGTTCTTGGACATCCTAATTTTTGAATGGTCTTCCATTATTCGTGATAATAGATGAAGGAATGCCATATCTGCAAATAATGTAATTCAGAATGAAGGAGGAAATTTGCTTACCTATGAAGGTGGTTAGGGGAATGGCCTCAATCCACTTTATGAAATGCTCAGTGGCGGTTATGATGAATTTGTGGCCATTGGAAGAGGGTGGATGAATCTTTCCCACAAGGTCAAGTCCCCACTGGCAAAAGGGCCAGGGTATCGTTAAAGGTCTCAACTCTTGAGCAAGTGCATGGATCAAGTTCCCATGTATTTGGCACTGTTTGCACTTTTTGACAAACTGATATGAATCCATTTCCATGTTTGGCCAGTAATAACCCAAACGCATGAGTTTCTTAGCTAAGGAAGGACCGCTAGAGTGTGTTCCGCAGATCCCTTCATGTATGTCTTGCAAGGCAGTTATGGATTCTTCTTGTTCTAAACAACAGAGCAAAGTACCATCCAAACCACGTCAGTAAAGGGTATCGGCTATGATGGTGTAGTGAGAGGTTTGTCATATGAAGGTTCATGTTTGGTTAGAAGAGAGGTCAGGTGGGAGAATGTTGTCCTTGAGGTAAGTGTAAGTCTTACCGTACCAAGGTGAATTAGATCCAACTAGGAGGCATATGGAATGGGTCTCAAGAAGATCATAAGCTGGTTGCCAGATAGTTTCCACTAAGAACTCATACCGCAACTCATTTTTAGGTATTTCTAGAAGAGAGGCTATGGTAGCCATTGCATCTGCTGCTTTGTTCTCGATCCTAGGTATTTGCTTGAAGGAGATGGTCCCAAAGTGCGCTTTGAAGTCGTCGACCATTCTTTTGTAGGGGATGAGCTTTTCATCTTTGGTTTGATACTCATCATTGACCTGGTTGACTATAAGCTGAGAATCACCGTAGACATGTAGTTCTTGGATTTTCCACTTAGTTTCCATCTTAAGACCAATTACCAAGGCTTCATACTCTGCTATGTTATTGGTGCATGGAAATAACAAATGGTAAGACTTTGGAATTGTGTCACCTTGGGGAGTTATAAACAGGATGCCTACCCCCGATCCATGGTTTGTGTAAGACCTGTCGAAGTAGAGTTTCCAAGAGATGTTGATATAGTGAATAGGGACTCATCAGGAAACTTAAACTGCATGGGCTTGCTGTCTTGTAATGGTGCATCTACTAGTTGGTTAGCTATGATTTGTCCCTTGATGGCTTTTCTATCCACATATTCGATGTCATACTCACTGAGAAGCATTACCCATTTTGCTAGGCGACCTGTGAGAGTAGCTTTGCTAAGAAGATACTTCAATGGGTCTATTTTTGCAATGAGCTTAACTGGATGTGCAAGCATGTAATGTCAGAGTTTTTGTGAAGCAAAAACTACTGCGAGACATGATCTTTCTACTTGTGAGTATTGCAACTCATAGCCCACTAAGGTTCGACTAATGTAGTATACAACTCTTTCCTTGTTCTTGTAATCATGTTGTGCTAGAAGTACCCCAAGAGTAGTAGGTGTAGCAGATATGTAGAGAATTAGAGGTTTTCCTTGGATTGGAGGCATGAGAATGGGTGGATTCATAAGGTACTCCTTTAGCTTGTTGAATGCTTCTTCACACCGCTCATCCCACCTAAATGGAATGTTCTTATGTAGGAGATGGCTGAAAGGTTGGCACTTGTCTACCAGCTGTGAAATGAATCTACGGATGGCCTATAGCTTACCCTGTAGGGATCTCAACTGAGTTAGAGTCTTGGGTGGTGGCATGTCCATTATAGCTTTGACCTTGGTGGGGTCGACCTCTATTCCATTTACCGACATGATGAAGCCTAACAGCTTGCCTGAAGTTACCCCAAACACACATTTCTTTGGGTTCAGTTTGATGTGGAATTGGTCTAATCTCTGAAAGACTTTTTCTAATACATCCAGGTGTGAGTCCCTTGTGAGAGACTTGGCTAGGATATTGTCGACATAGTCTTCCATAGTTACATGCATCATGTCATGAAATATAGTAGTCATAGCTCTTTGATATGTGGCACCTACGTTTTTAGCCCAAATGGCATGACATTCCAGCAAAAGGTACCCCATGGGCAAGTGAAAGCTATCTTATGTTGGTCCTCTGGTGCTATTTTGATTTGATTATACCTTGAGAATCCATCCATGAGTGATAGCATTGTATGTCCTGCAGTGAGGTTGACTATGATATCGATGTTTGGCAATGGAAAGTCATCCTTGCGGCATGCTTTGTTTAAGTCTTGAAAATCATTGCATAGTCAAACTCGGCCATCTAGTTTAGACACTGGCACAATATTAGATATCCATTCTGGGTAATCTATGGCTCCAATGAACCCCACATCCAGCAATTTCTTGAGTTCTTCTTTGACCAAAAGGGCTATGTGAGGATGCATCTTTCTCAGCTTCTGCTTTACTGGTTTCACTCCTGGATCCAATGGCAGATGATGTAGAATTAAGTTTGGGTCTAGACCTGGCATGTCTGCATATGACCAAGCAAAGCTGCCTGTCTTCTTCTTAAAGAATGGTACAAACTTGGTTTTCTTTGGTGGTGTAAGAGATTTGGCAAAGTGGATAATCTTGGGCTGTTCTTCTGTTCCAATATTCATGGGCTCTGTCAGTTTCACAACAATCTGTGACCTTTCCTGGTACATATCACTAGGGAGAGTGTCAACCATTCCATCGTCAGGTGCCACAGTTGGTTTTTCACCTTCGGATGCATCCTTTCTTTTTACTATTTTGTGATCTGACACTGCCGCAAGGCAATTTTTACTGTCATATCCATTTTTTATCTTGATATTTTTGCAACTGGAAGGCTTGGCACCCTCTCCGAAGTAAGCCACGATATTCAATTCGATAGCAAAACTAGCTTTATGATCTCCCTTGGGTAAGTGGTCCCTAATTTCCATATAATCGATGTAAGCATCATCATTTTGGAACATATCTAGTTGGGGAGTTCCCTGCAGATCCCAGTCAATAAGCTCAGGGTGCAAGAGGGGAAGGAAGTCAGATGATAGACCCGATTCATTGATGGTGTGAATGGAAATGTTAGGAGCATTGGTGGGGGTAGTGTTCTGGGTGGTACTTTCCTCCAAGTTGTTTATTGCAATGGATTTTAAACTTTCCTCGAAAGCCATAATCTCCGAGATGGGCAAATCAGACTCCAGTGGTCTGTCCCATTGCATTTGTCCCTCACGGTAGGGGCTAAGAGTTTGGATGGTGTTGACCTCTTTGTTGTCGTAGGAGTGCTCTGTTAGCTCGTCCTACTCATACTCATTTGAATCATCTGAATCTGTGTCGTTGTCCACTTGGAGTGTTTGGATTGTTTCCACAAGACAGGCATTTTCTTTAGCTTTACCCTTGCCTTTGTATCCTAGGCCACTTGTGTTTCTAGCCGAAGAGGATGAAGAAGGTTGTATAGGTTCAATGATTCCTTCTTTTCTGAGGCCGATGGGGCCTTGTCCTTCGTACCCCATCCTGTGCAAAATAGTCTCACCTCGCCCATAGAGTTCTATTGGGAGTCTAGGCGAATCTTGGGGGGTGTTTTCTTCTTTAGCATAAAGCCATTGTAAGAGATCTTGCTCCTCTATTTCATCAGATAAGGTCCCCCATTTTACAAAGGGATTTGCAGGGGCTACGAGAGGAGCAGATGGCTTTGGAAAATGTTTGGGTTGGCCAAAAGAGCGAGGAGACAAAGGCATCTTGGCAAGATTGAGGCTGTGCTCAATGGAGTATTCCCCCACTCCACTTTCTTTTATGGTAATTTTCTGTGCTTTGGGTCTTGAGGAGGACGGTTCAGTGGTATGGTCCTATTGCAAGGTAGGGGAAATGTAAGCTCTGTTGTTGGGTATGACACACTCAGGTTTTGCACAGAAAGTATTGCAGTGTTGGTAGGGGTCAGGGTCGCCTTGAATGGTGACTTTCTTGCCATTGTGCGGGAATTTAATGCATTGATGAAAGGTTGAGGGGACAGCCTTCATGGTGTGAATCCATGGTCTCCCAAGTAGGATATTATAAGTGAGCTCCTGATCAAGGACTTGACACACTACATCTTTGATTACTAGTCCCACTTGAATGGGTAGGACAACTGTTCCCTTTGTGGTTCTTTCTTCCTCGTCATATGCTTTGATGGTAATTTTCCTTCTTGGATCAACTGCCTGTTCAGAGAACCCCAATGCAAGGACTAGCTTTAATGTGCAAATATTTAAACTAGCACCTCCATCAATGAGAACCCTCTTGATGCGGTGCTTGTGTATGAAGGCGACGATGTGTAGAGGGGTGTTATGAGGTTGGGATACAGATAGGTCATCTTGCTCAGTAAATGATATGGAGTTGGAGGATGTCAGATTGCCTACCATGGTCTAGAACTTCTCTTGGGCCAGGTTAGTGGGGACAGTGGTTTTCACTAAGGCTTTCTCAAGAATCTCCTTATGAGGAGATAGACGCAATAGCTCCAATATAGAAATGTGAGCCAGAGTTTTTTGTAACTGGTAGATGACATTGTACTGACAGAAATTGGATGGAGATGGTGGTGACCTTGGAGGGGTGGTATTGAGCGTGACTTTACCACTACAGGTAATTATACTACAACCATTTATGTTAGGTCCTGGTTGTTGATTGGGTGAGATGACATTGACCTGTGGGATTTGCTTGAAAATGCAGTTTATGGTGTAGTCAAATGACACACTTGCATAGTTGGTATTACTAGTCCCACTGTTCTGATTTGGCCAGTTGTGATTATTGTTGTTGTCGTTACTATTGTTGATGTTGTTGTTGTGGCCATTGGTGTTGTTGTTGTTGTTGTTGTTGTTGTATGGCCTGTTGTGATTCAAAAGTGGATCCCTATAGGCTACATGAGTTTCATTGGATGTATGCTGTTGTGTCCCTCCCTGGTTTTGATCTAGTACAACTTGTATGACATTTTTGAGGCGTATACAGTTGTTAGTTGTATGCCCCCTTCCTCGATGATATTCACAATAGTCTGTGTCCTTCTAGTAGGGAGGTTTGATGATAGGCTCGTAATCACTTGTTGGCAGTAGAGAAATTTCATTGTTTGCCAACAACTTCCTTAGTGCAAACTCTTGAGACTCACCCAACGGTGTGAATTTTTGCCTTGGATTTGAACTGAACCAAGGTCTGGGCTCCCGAGAAGGTGGTTTGTTGAGTGTACCATTGTTTGTTTCTCCCTTAAAAGTGAATATGGGTTGTTGCTTGGGAGCTGTCGACTTGGCATCCACTACTCCATCGTTGACCACATTCTTTTTCTTGGCCCAAAACTTTGATTTATCCATTGTGTAATTGGAAGTAGATGTGTCCTTGTAGATCTTGATAGCTCCTTTAGTGATCATAGCCTTTTCGATGAATAAGCCCATTTCAATGACTTTTGAGAAAGATGTAGGGCATTGTATCTGTATTTGATAGCTAAGATCAGTGTTTAGGTTGTGGACAAACATTTCCAATAGCTACTTCTCAGGCATATCATAAGAACACTTACTAGTTAGCTGTCTCCATCGTTATAAGAAGGTGGCGAATGACTCACCACTCTTTTGTTTGGTGTTGCATAGATCTAGTATAGATACCTCATGTTCTATGTTGTAAGAGAAGTGCATTATAAATTTATTGACAAGTTCATAAAAAGTTTTGATTCCTGGTGGGAGACGCGAGAACCACTCCATAGCTTGACCACCTAAAGATCTTGGGAATAGTCTCATCAAGTAGGTCTCATTGTGAGCTACTTCTAAACATGCTGTAGTGAATTCCCTGATATGATCTCTAGGGTCCCCCTTCCCTTTATATTTGTCAAATTTTGGCATTCTGAACTGATAGGGGAATGGTTTCATGACCAAATTTTTGTCGAAGGGGTATGGTGCTATATCTTCCAAGGAGTAGTTCTTGGTACTTGTACCTGTCTTAAGGTCTGATATTTCTTGTGTGAGGCTCTCGAGTCATTTTCTCATTTCTTCCATAGGAGCATTTTGATCTGTGGGATTCTTTCCTCTATCATTTGCATGCGAGACTATGTCATTTGTACCTCTCTCATTTACACGCAGAACTGTGTCATTCGTGCCCCTCTTATGATCATCACACCTCTCATGATCATTGTCTACATTTTCCATGATGGAGCTTATGTCAAAGTCTACGGGGAGTTTGATTCTGAGACTAGCAAGATGATGGAATTATTTATGGGTGTCTTCAAGGAGCACCTTCTCTACTAGGTGTTGGAATTTTCTATCTTGGATGTGTGCTACTAATTCTTCATGAGAAATTTCTTCATCACCATCACATGGCGGGACAAGGTGATTGGGTGAGCCGGCCATTTCTAGTTGCTTGTTGTACTGGGATCAAGTAAAAACCATGCAAGGTGATGCAAGATGGAGGGGACTGGGACTAGAAATTTTGGCAAGGTGCCGACGGAGACTGCAGTGGATAGGATATCGAGGAAGAGACCTAGACAAAGGATTTTCTCACTCAATGACTTCAAGTAAGATGGTTGACACAAGACGGTACCCACTAGTAAGGGTAGTTGATACCCATCTTACTATATATGGACTAGTCGTTCAACAAGACTACTAGCAAAGGTACTGTGACCTACTAGGCTTACATGAATTCACTAATGACACAAAAAGGGACCTATGTCAAACTGGTATGGGATAAACTAACTTTAGGACAAGAGGGATTTGGATAGAAAGTGAATGGGACGATTGACGAAAGAGAGATTTGGGTGAAACAGATGAAGACTGACTGCAAGGTTGAATCTAATCTTAGAAAGTGAAGCTAGGCTGAAATGGGTGCTCCAAACAGGTAAAAATATTCCCCCAAAAATAGTGCAAATGCTCACTGTCGTGTATGTGCAGAAACAAATGCACCGCAAAAATGAATATATGCACCATAAGTCGCAGTATATGTGTAGCACTGGTGCAGGATAAATGCGCAGCAACAGTTTGTATATGCGCAGCAAGTCTATACGTATGCGCAGCAAAAAATGATATATGCACAGCTCTGATTTTTTTGGCAAAATTTTAGATTTTTCTTGTTGTTTTTGGTATTTTTTTGGCTGGAAAAAGGTCTTCTTAATCTGATTTTATGAATTGATAGCAAGAAAACACAAGCACAAAGAATATTTTGTAGTTTTTCATTGTTTTTGTAGTTTTTTGACTCTATTTTGGACTAAACTGAACAAAACCAAGCACAAAGATCCCAGGTGAGTAATAGATTATAAGGGTTTTGGGCCACTAGAACAAGAGGTATTTAATGCAGGCAACCATTCAAGTGGTTACACATGCGGTGGCACTACTCTCCATTGTGGAGTCTCCTAGCCTCAAAGGGTTGCACCTGAGAGGTTTTTGGGGGAGGTTGGCCATCGGTGTAACATAGCAGCACTTGTTGTAGGAAGTTTTCACCTCAAGCACAATTTATTTTAAGTGGCTTGATAGGGCTTGGCTTTAGCCTATTACCACTCAGGGTCGTTCCTAGTTGGACAAGCGTGCATCCAAGGGCAGGCCCCTCCTAAAGGTTAAACAAATAGAATGACAAGTCTGGCACTCTGATCACCCAGAAAAGGGGAGAGCATAAGCCTATTGTCATTCGTCAAGCATAGAAAATGCTAATTAATCCAACCTATTTAAAATTAGAAAAACTAAATGGGCTAATCTACTCAAGCACAGAACTTTGAAGTGATTTTAGCAAGATAACATTGGTTCAGTTTTAATCCCAGAAAGCAATGGTGAATTCAGTTTTAATCCTCGTAGCACGAAATAGTTAACTTTGAAGTTTTGGTCCAACGAGATAGCAGTAGTTCAATTTTAACCTAGAAATCAATGGTGAGTTTAGTTTTTAATCCTCGTAGCACGAAATAGTTAACTTTGAAGTTTTGGTCCAACGAGATAGCAGTAGTTCAATTTTAATCCTGAAATCAAAGGTGAGTTCAGTTTTAATCCCAGATAACAATAACTTGGAAAGTGTTACAATGCAAGAAACAAAGGATCCAATTACTTCTTTCCTAATTAGAGCTAGGTGAGGATTTGAATGAACATCAGTTTTACTATCCCTTAGAAAGTGAAGTGTGAACTATTTAAATGCAACTATATGGAACTAAACTTGAGCCTATCCTGCAAAACAACTCTAGCAAACACCTGCGAAAAGGTTAGTGTTAGCAAATTTTCCTAGAAAAGTACTAAAACCATAGCCTATTATAGAAGTGTAACTTCAGTGATTAAATGCGCAGAAATAATCAACAGAAGCGCAGCAAGGATAAATGCACCGTAACAGTACGCGGATGCACAACAGAAGAGAACAGATGCGCAGTTATGATGAATGTGCTGTAACAGTGAGCAAAAGCACTATAGAAATGAACAAAAGCGTCGAATTTATGTATGCACCGTAACAGTGCACATATATGCCGCAGGAACAAATAGATGCGCAGGATTAGTAAATGCGCCATAACAGTGCGCAAAAGCGCAGTGAAAATGCACAGATGCACCAGAATAATGAAAGCACCGTAGAAATGGGTATATGCACCGTGGAAATATTCAAATGCACTGAAGTAGCCTGTGCGTGCCTGTGCATGACCAGTACAGAACCTGCCTTCAAAAAAGCTCAGATTTTGAAGAGATAAAGGGGCAAAGGCCCCACAATGGGCGCCAAAAATGTTAGGGTAAAATGTGGTTTAATCAAATGAATAATAACAAACCCAAACATCAACAGAATAATGAAATAAGAAAGATTGAATGAAAAGAGCAATGAATAACACAATGCAAACCTTCCCTATTTCAAAGCTTCTGTTGTTCGCCTATTACAACTATCCTTTGCTGATGAAGTAGGCCCTTAGAGAGTGCACTCTTTTAGCTGTGTTGTAGGATGTCGATAGTAAATGGCTGTGTTGATAAACATGCAATGAAGAGGAGCTCCAAAGCAAATGTGTGATCTCAAGCAAATTGTATTGGGGTGCCAAAGGTGCGTGGGTAGAATTCTACAGAGTAACAATACAAATAGCCTGGATGAATAGAATGGAGGGATGAAGCTTCATTTATAGACTCAGAAGAATGGGAATCAATGATTGAGAGGAAGTGTGATGATCAACGGCTAAGGATGGTTGAGGAATGTGCAACCAGTAGAAATATGACAAGTGTCCTAGCTCCATCATGAAAGAGGGGATGTGACAACATTGATTGGAGAGTTAACTCTTTTAACTGAATAGTTAACAGACTTGATTAGTCAATTAGAAGAATGAATTATGGAATTGATTGAATTGATTGAGGGATTAACTCAATTGACAGGTTAGTTAACACTTTTGATTGATTAGTTAACTAACTTATGATTTGAGAAGAAATAGGCCATGTGGGTGAGGGAAAATAAGGTCATTAAATATTTAATATATTTAATTACATGTGCAACCCGATGAGGTGGACAAGGTGAGGTGGAAAAGTGAGGTGTAAGTGTGAGGTGGATTTTTGGAATTTAGAACTTAGGATAGAGGAATTTGGATTAATTAAATAATTTATTATTTAATTATGTAGGACATTTAGAAGAATTTTAATTAAATAAATTGAATTTATTTAATTATGGAACAGTGAATCGATTAAATAAATTTAGAATATTTATTTAATTGGTAGAAGAATAGAATAAATATTTAGAATATTTATTTAGAGTGAACCATGTCATTTTTAGGCGTATACAACATCTAATACATTTGATAAATTTATATTTCAAATTGTGAGTATGTAGCCCTTTATAGATACTTGAAAACCTAGATAACATATCAACTATTTGTCACCCATAAGACATAACACACCATTGAAGTCAAAGTCAATTAAACCTCTTGCATAGGGTTCTAATATCATAAACAATTCAAGATTAAACACTTCATTTATATTTCTAATTTAAAAATAGAAGGATAATTTTATGAATTAAATATCAATGTCCCCATGTCACTATAAATACCCATTTATACATGGTGTAATGGGTCGACATTTTGGTCCTATGATGATATAATTCCCAATATGTGGGTAAGTGCAAGAAGATGGGGGGCCAAAAAGGGGTCTTAAGTGGCCAATTTTTTTCTGAAATCAGGAAATACTGGCCTTGGATGAGAAATTGAGCATAGTTACACTCAAAATTTGGAGATGCAACCAAAACAATGTTCGTAGTGCTCCGAGTCTACTTTCTAAACTACTATTTTTTTTTTTAAATGGCATAGATTAAGGGGTTCAAAAGAGGGAGCCACAGAAATTTGTGTTGTTCTCCCTCAAAAGGTCAGCTTTTTTTTGGTATTTTTAAAATCGCTTCAGTGAGAAATTAGCCAATAGCATGTAGTTTATGCCCAATTTTTCTGATAATTTTTTGATGAATATTTGATTTTTTACTAATTTTCAAAGTGGACACATCCTAAAAAATAGAATTTTGGCTGTCCTACCCATATAAATTTTGAAAACTAATTGAAAATCATTTTTTTTCTTTTTTCAATATTTGTAGAATGGAGTCTAGTTTCTAAATATGTAATTTTTTTGAAATTTCAATGAATAATTAATTTACAATGAAAAAAAGACCAAACAGTGGTTTTTGCCCAAAAACGGACACACAAACAAAAGAAATTAAAGATGAAAGGCTTAACATTGTTAAAATGTGAAAAGAATTACATCATCAGATAGTTAAGAGAAAGCCTAACATTACCTAGGTGTTTGATTTGTTTGACCTTGAAACACGTGCAAATCTGAGGGTTAGCACGAATGAAATTATATGAAATCTTGAAGAATATGGAAAAACACGTCTGTTACTGTTCAAAAGGCACTCCAAGCCTTTGGGTTGGAAATCCAAAGCAAATCCCAAGCCCAAGGCTTGGAATTCCCAAAGCAAAACATAACGCAAGCGCGTTATAACGCACTCGCGTTCTTTTTTTCCTTGCATTTTTCTTTTTTCACAAAAGTTTGTGTTGTTTTTTATGTTTCAAATAACGCGAGCATGTTATGTTCAACTTAAAATTTTTTATGTTCAAGGCTATTAATCATGTATGTATGTATGTATGCCTATATGTATGTATCTATGTATGCCTATACGTCTGTATGTATCTATGTATGCCTATATGTATGTATGTATAGTGTCGAGGGGAGAGGAGGGTAGAGATGGGAGTGAGCCAGATAGGGGAGGAGAGGGGTGGATAAGGATTGAGTGATTAAAGTTTAAGGTTGAGGGTTGAGCATTTAGGGATAGGATTTAGAGTTTAGAGATAAGGAATTAGAGTTTAGGACCTTGAGGGATTAGGGTTAAGGTAGAGTGTTGAGGGTAGAGGGATTAGGATTAGGGTTTAGGGTTGACGGATTAGGGTTTAATGTTGAGAGTTGAGGGTTGAGGGTTTAGGGATAGGGTTGATGGTCAAGGGATTAGGGTTAAAGTAGAGTGTTGAGGGTACAGGGATTAGGGATAGGGTTTAGGGTTGAAGGTTTAACGATTGAGGGTCGAGCCTTTAGGGCTGAGGGTTAAGGGATTGGAGTTTAAAATATAGTGTTGAGCGTCGAGGGTTTATGGATATGTTTTAGGGTTTATTTTTTAAGGGTTAAGGGTTGAGGGATAGGGTTTAGGGTTTAGGGATAAGGAATTAGGGTTTAAGGTATAGTGTCGAGGGTTGAGGGTTTAGGAATAGGGATAGCATTTAGGGTTTAGGGATGAGGGATTAGGGTTGAGGGTTGAGGGATTAGGGTTGAGGGTTGAGGGATTAGGGTTTAAGGTATAGTGTCAAGGGTTGAGGGTTTATTGATAGTGTTTAGGGTTGAGGGTTGAGGGATTACGTTTTAGGGTTGATGGATTAGGGTTTAAGGTATAGTGTTGAGGGTTTAGGGTTGACGGATTAGGGTTTAGGGTTGACAGATTAGTGTTTAATGTCAAGGTTAGGGTTAAAGTGTCAAGGGTAGAGGGACTAGGGATAGGGTTTAGGGTTGAAGGTTTAAGGATTGAGGGTTGAGGCTTTAGGGATGAGGGTTAATGCTTAATATATAGTGTCAAGTGTTGAGGGTGTAGGGATAGGGTTTAAGTTTTAAGGGTTAAGGGTTGAGGGGTAGGGATTAGGGTTTAAGGTATAGTGTTGAGGGTTGATGGTTTAAGGATAGGGTTTAGGTTTGAGGGATTAGGGTTTAGGGTTGATGAATTAGGGTTTAATGTTGAGGGTTGAGGGTTGAGGGTTTAGGGTTTAGGGATCAAGTTTTAAGAGTTAAGGGTCGAGGGATCAGAGTTAAGGGTTGAGGGATTAGGGTTTGACGTTGAGGGTTGAGTACATTAAGGTTTGAGGGTTAAGGGTTTTAGGATAGGGTTGAGGGTCGAGGGATTAGGTTTAAAGTAGAATGTCGAGGGTATAAGGATTAGGGATAGGCTTGGAGGGTTTAGGGATAAGGGATTAGGGTTTAAGGTATAGTATTGAGCCCATTGAGGGTCTAGGAATAGGGATAGCATTTAGGGTTTAGGGATGAGGGATTAGAGTTGAGGGATGATGGATTAGGGTTGAGGGTTGAGGGATTAGGGTTTAGGGATAAGGTTTAGGGTTAAGGGTTGAGGGATTAGGGTTTAAGGTATAGTGTTGAGGGTTTAGGGATAGGGTTTAGGGTTGAGGGATTAGAGTGAAGGGTTGAGGGATTAGGATTTGACATTGAGGGTTGAGGGTTGAGGCTTTAGGGTTTAGGGTTTAGGGATAGGATTGAGGGTCAAGGGATCAAAGTTAAGGGTTGAGGGATTAGGGTTTGATGTTGAGGGTTGAGTACATTGAGGAACGAGGGTTAAGGGTTTTAGGATAGGGTTGAGGGTTGAGGGTAGAGGGATTAGGGTTAAAGTAGAGTGTCGAGGGTATAAGGATTAGGGATAGGATTGGAGGGTTTAGGGATAAGGAATTAGGGTTTAAGGTATAGTATCAAGCCCATTGAGGGTCTAGGAATAAGGATAGCATTTAGGGTTTAGGGATGAGGGATTAGAGTTGAGGGATGATGGATTAGGGTTGAGGGTTGAGGGATTAGGGTTTAAGGTATAGTGTTGAGGGTTTAGGGATAGGGTTTAGGGTTGAGGGATTAGAGTGAAGGGTTGAGGGATTAGGATTTGACATTGAGGGTAAAGGGTTGAGGGTTGAGGCTTTAGGGTTTAGGGTTTAGGGATAGGGTTGAGGGTTGAGGGATCAGAGTTAAGGGTTGAGGTTCGAGGGTCGAGGGTTTAGGGATAGGGTTGAGGGTCGAGGGTTTAGGGTTGAGGTAGACAAGGAGCGACTAAGAGACATAGAGAGGGGAGAGGTAGAGAGGTGAGGGGGAGAGATAAGTGAGATATAGAACATGAGCTAATGGAACTAGAGGTGAGATAGGCATAAATATTAATGGATCAATCTATAGCAGGACAAAACGCAAGCCAGTAAACAATGGGAGATTATTTCCCTATTTCATAACAATATACCTCCCCTAAGTGCGGGGTGGATAGAAAGAAACATAGATTTAGGGTTTAGAGATAGGGCTTAGGGTTGAGGGTTTAGGGATAGGGTTTAGGGTTGAGGGTTTAGGGATAGTGTTGAGGGTTGAGGGTTTAGGGATAGGGTTTAGGGTTGAGGGATTAGGGTTTAGGGTTTAATGTTGAGAGTTGAGGGTTTAGGAATAGGGATAGCATTTAGGGTTTAGAGATGAGGGATTAGGGTTGAGGGATTAGGGTTGAGTGTATACAATAAATAAACTAGAATTTAGGCAGGGTTGGGAAAATTTTGTGAATCATCATGGGTTGGAGATTGGAGATTTTGTTGTGTTCAAGTACATATCCAAGTCATATTTTAAGGTTAAGAAATTTCAAAGAACAAGGTGTGTGAAAAATATCAATGCTCTTCAGCTTATGAATACCAACATTGATACAAATAAAAGATGCCCTTTTTCTAACAGAATATGCAGTTCAAGTCAACCAATGGGCAGCAAGTTGCTAAATGAATTGGTTTTTGATGGGGAAAACAACAATGATGTTGAATCAATGGAAGAAAATCAAAATTAGGGTTGAGGGTTGAGGGATTAGGGTTGAGGGATTAGGGTTTAGGGTATAAGGTAGAGGTTTGAAGGTTAAGGGATAATGTTCAAGGTTGAGTGTCCAAGGTTAAGTGTAAAGGGTATATAGGGTTTAAGGTTTGAGGGATTAAGGGTTTAAGAGTTGAGGGATTAGGGTTTAAGGCATAGTGTTGAGTATAGAGGATTTAGAGACAAGGTTTATGGTTGAAGGTTTAAGGGTTGAGGGTTGAGGCTTTAGGGTTGAGGGTTAAGGTATTAGGGTATAAGGTATAGTGTTGAGGGTAGAGGGTTTAGGGATAGGGTTTAGGATTTAAGGTTTAAGGGTTGAGGGTTGAGGCTTTAGGGATAGGGTTTAGTGTTTAGGTTAAGTGAGACACCTATATGACTAAGGACAAATGAAGAGGCAGACAAGGAATGATTGAGAGACCTAGAGAGGGGATAGGTAGAGAGGTGAGTGGGAGATAGAGGTGAGAGATAGAGAGGTGAGGGGAGAGATAGAATAAAATGAGAGAGTGAAGTTGACAACTTGAGGGAAAGATGGGTAAGGAGGAGGGAGAGAGGTGGAGAGGAAGGGAAATATCTAGAGAGCCCTGAGAGATATACAAGTGAGAGACCTACAACCTAGGGAGAGAGGGGTGAGAGAGATAGGGGAGAGATGGGGGTGAGGCAGATAGGGGAGGAGAGGGGTGGATAAGGGTTAAGGGTTTAAGGCTTTATGGTTTAAGGGTCAAGGGTTTAGGGTTTAAGGGTTGAGGGTTTAAGGGTTGATGTATTAAGGGTCTAAGGGTTGAGGGATTAGGGTTTAAGGTATAGTGTCAAGGGTTGAACCCTAATCCCTCAACCTTGGGGTTTAAGTTATAGTGTCAAGGGTTGAGGGATTAGGATTCAACCCTTGACACTATACCTTAAACCCTAATCCCTCATCCCTTAGACCCTTAATACCTCAACCCTTAAACCCTCAACCCTTAAACCCTAAACCCTAGCCCTAAATCCTCAACCCTTAAAACTTAAATCCTAAACCCTATCCCTAAACCCTCAACCCTCAACACTATAACTTAAACCCTAAACCCTATCCCTAAAGTCTCACCCCTCAACCCTTAAACCTTAAACCCTAAACCCTCTACCCTCGACACTATACCTTAAACCCTAATCCCTTAACCCTCATCCCTAAATCCTCAACCCGCATCCCTTAAACCTTCAACCCTAAACCCTTTACCCTTGATAGTATGCCTTAAACCCTAATCCTTCAACCATTAATCCCTCGACCCTTAAACATTGGGCAAACTCTTGCAAAAAAGAAAAAAATGCAAAGAAAACAATAACGCACTCGCATTATAACATGAGTGAGTTATGTTCGCATTATAACGAGCTCGCATTATAGCGCGAGCATGTTATGGTTTTGTGTTGCCGAGCCAAAGGCTCAGCAACACCAAGCCATAACGTGAGCACGTTATGGCTTTTTAAAAAGATTTAAGAATTTGGCCACTTTTTGGCCCCCCATCTTTTTGCACCCACCTATGTGCCTTATTGCACACTAGAAAATCAATCCATCATCTAATTACCTTAGTTTCCCAAGCATCTTGGCCACTTTCTTAACCTTTATTAGTAATTTTCTATGCCTCATTTTCCTTAGTATTTTGTTGCCTACCCCACATTGCATTAAATTCATATGGTTTCACCTATAATGGTGAAACTACCACTTTCCATAGGTGGTGATTGTGAAAGAATTGTGATGATTATATGACCACTATGACAACTTTCATGAGCACCATGATGGTTTCATTTTTTACATTGTGACCGCTATTCAAAATTGCCTATTATTGAAAGCAATGATTTTCTCAAGATGGAAAAATAAGGAATTTCAAATGCCATGGGTACATCTTATTAAATTTAATCCCTTTGTAACACATATTTCTCCCCCTTGGACCTTTGTAAATCTTGTCTCTTTTACCCCATCCTTTCATATACACATTTTTCCTTCATTTCAAAGGATCGTCACCTCCATTTTATGAGGAAATTCTACCAATTTGTATTTCCATCCTATATAAACTTTGGTAGGCTTTGGTTTAGCTTAAATATAGATCTCACTATAAATAGTGGAAAAATGAAAGGTTGTTTGGGCCTAGATGATTTAACACTCAACAACTAACCCTATCTTACATTCTAGATAAGACTAAAGAAAATATATTTTTTTCTAGCTTACTGCCTTGCCAACAAATAATAGAAAACTATCTATCCTTAGGATTTTTCCTTCTTATTTATACTATTTTTAATCAAGAAAGAGAAAGATATCTATATAAGTGATAAATAACTAAAAAATAACATACAAAAATTAAAAAAAACATAATTCTAAATGTGAAAGAGTAGATAGAGGAGAACTAGTAAAGTAACTTGATTAGCTCACTAATCAGGATGCTAGTGTAGCAAGATATAGTGTAGTCAACGTGTTGTCATCTTAAATGTGTGTAAATCTCTAGTTTCAACATGGATTTTGAGAATACTTGGACACAAGGATGCAACAACACAAAGAGTAGACACCATATATCTCCTAGAATACTTAGAATTAAAAAACTAACTTTAATACATGATAACTTTAAATGAAATGAATGAGAGTCTTCAAACACCTATAAGTTGAGAAGAGGAGAAAGCGGGTGGCTACATAGGAGATTTCCTTTACATCAAGCCACTATTTTGGTCTTTCAACCTCCATGTGCAACCTATGAATTGAGGAGAAGATTTGGAGAGTGTGTGCTCTTAAATCCTAAGTGCTTCTAGGAATTTAAAAACAAAAATATTGAAATGAAACTATAAGTGTTTGAATCATTTCTCTACAAGAATGAACACCCTAGTGTGTATGTGAGATTATAAATAGAGATGAAACCCTCTTTGTTCCAACAAGGATGTAAAAATACAAACAAATCTTACAATAACAATGAAATAAAGGAAATGAAAGTAGAACTTTGAACAATATCACCTACAACACTAAAATGGAGATGATAACTACTGAAATCACGAGCATATGCCATCAACAATGAATAAGATTCATAGAAGATAAATGCTACAAGTATAAATTTGCTTCTCAAAAAGCTCACTTGAGTGCAAGAATGCTTCATAAAGACATGAGAAAGTTGGAATACAAGATTGCTTGATAAATTGTTTGAGAGATTCCTTGAGAGATTGCTTGAGAGATTCAAAAATGAGATAGATTAGGAAGATGAAGATGCATGCCACAATGAACTAGCTATTGGAACCCACCTAATAGATCTAACATCAATTACATTTGCATGCTCAGGTTGGAAAGGTGACAAAAACTATAAGGAAACAATTGATGTATGAATAAAAATTTAATGGATGCTAGTGTGTTGCATAGACATCCATGCATCATGCTACCATCCAAGCATAGTGTCACATCCCTAATTTTGACTCAAAATTACTTTTTACTTTTACGTAAATAGAAGTGAATTCTATGGATAAATGATTTGGCATTAAGGTATAATGTGGGGATAAATCATTAGTCTCCTAGATTCTAGTCATGTGAATAAATGCATGTGATGTAATTAATCCATAATGTACTTTTGAATTTGTTATTCATGAGGTTATGAATGGACTAACGATACGTTAATTCCATTTTCATGGTTGCAAGTTGAATACAAGAACACAAGTTTGTTCACTCTCCAGAAAGGAAGAGAGAGTATCTTCCAGGGAGAAGAGTATAGACACATCGATTGAACAGTTAAATTGTCATCTAAGTATAGTGTGATAACGTCTACTGAACACTAGTGGACTAAGGTAAGTAATGTTTGTGTTCTCACAGTTTGGTCAAGTCAAGTTTCGACACAATGAGTTGTCGATGCTGAACTAGAACCTTTTGGCGTATTGTGAGGTTAGTCAAGTCGGTTAATCAAATTCAACATCGTCATGACGTAATGATTGTCGAATTGCTACTTAAATGACATTTTGGTTAAATTCATCATTTTATGTAGAAAACATAAAACAATGTTTTTAATGCAACAAGGAAAGGTGTAAATTATTTTATGTCGATTGTCAAAAGTTTTGGAGGATGAGTTCTACATAAGATCTTGTTGTTTGCTCAGAGGATCATGGAAACATGAAAGGGGAGGATACCTCAACCCAATCACTCCGTAGCTGTCAAACACATGAATCGCATATGTAAACATCATAAAATTGTTATTATTTACGTATTTATTTGTTGAAATTATGTTAATATCCTTGTGAAAGGATAAGTTTTTGGTGAAGAAGTAATTTGTTGACTAACTACTCTCATTATGAGAGGAATACGATATATTTATCCTCAATCATGGTTAATAAGTTGTATTAACCATATATTGTAAGAATATAATGGTAATTTTACCACATTATTACGTCAATTACCAAGCCATGATAGTGGTCATAAAGACCATGTAGTCATTGATATAGTAAGCTCATTGTATGAGTATCGAAACACTGGAATATAGAATATAACTGCAGCCCTAATTATTATTAGTTAAGCTTGTATAAATCTCACGTACTCCTCATGAGCATGGTATGCTCTATAAAGATGTAATTAAAGGCTTTAACTATGCATCACGGCCTCATTATGGCTGAGATATCAGTTAAAAGGTGGTGGTTAAGTTTGTTTGGGATGTATTTTAATGCCTTTAGTGGTAATTACTACCATGTAGTATATCAACCTGCATGCTCTTTGTTAGACCAAATGAAGGCGTTTGAATAGGGAGTAAACTAGCAGCCAGATGTTATGTTTAGGAGTTCTTAACTCCCTTTTTGCGGCATGCTCTCATTTGGAGCGATTATAGGTCTCCTTATAGCACCCACGACCTCCATAAAATGGGGTTACTGATATGATATGGACGGGGGAAAAAGAAAACTGCTAGTAATTTATAGTCTGGTAGAGTGCACAAGAATACGGATATAGGAGGAAGTTATGCTAACAATGACAAAAAAATTTTGGCTCTGGAGAATCCACAGTGATTCAAAGTAGAGAGTACTTGTTAGGCATTGTTATTGTCTAATACTCAGCGAGATAGGTGACCATTTTGGAAACGACAATACCACTGAAGATATTTAGAGTTACTAGCTCAGCAACTATGTAAGCATCTTGAACCCTAGAGAAACCTTTGACATTAAAAGGTAGGGATGTCTTCCATCCGTTAAGCATTGTATTTTGTTTCCTATCTGTGAGAATACATAGTAATGTGTTGGGACCATCGTTAGTATAAATGAATGTAGTTCAATACTTTCAGAGTGTAACAAAGAAATATGTTTGTTTGGCTTTAACTAAGATGCTATGGAAAAATAGTAAGAGTTTAACGTAGAACAAAGAGGAAATGTTTAAAATGCTTACAACCAAATATTTCTGAGAGAAGGTATGTTTGTATAAGCTTAGGTAAAACATATAGTGTGCTTTCTTTTATGTAGTAAAAGAGCCTTTTTGGCTATGTTCTAATGTAATTTATATCTCTATTTGATAGAGAAGCCATAAGGCAGAGAAACTCCATAGAGAGTTGAGTAACTCAACAAGGTTATCAATAGAGTACATATAAGAGTTTATATGATCTTATGATCTTTATTGTCTCGACTATGTTTTTTATGAAATCTAAATGTGTAGAATCTCCCATGTGGCTTCACTCAGATGTCCTCCTTTTTCTATCCATTATTAAGGCTCCTTCATGGGCATTATTGATTTGTGGAGAGATGCGCACCATTTTTAATACAATAAAAATACCTAAGGGGTTATGTGGTGCCATGTTATCTTTATGTGCCTAATCAATGATGTTTACCAAGAGAGAATGTGACACGTATCTGATAGGTGGCAATATGGTAGGCCTAATGTTTTTAGTTAATGGACCCAACAAATTTTTAACCAACGTTGTGCTCTATGTATAAGGGGATGATGTGGAACATTATCATTCACCTGTAGGTGAACTAAGAGGGAACTTTGTGTGCATATTTGTGTAGATCATCGTAGAGTCTAGATGATTATGTTTGACTAAGACACATATTTATCACATGATACTTTATATGTATGGATACAATGTTTATAATCATTAGATTTAGTGATAGTAATTCACTTGCTTAGGATTATATAAACGGTAAAGACAGATTTTGAAACACTCAAGGATAGTGTTAGAATTTCTCAAAACATTTATAGCAATGATAAAGTATTATCATTCATTTTTTTATTTTTTTTATTTATAGAAGCTATACTTAAGTTTAAAATCTATACTTTTAGCCAGTCAGTCGACTTGCAAATTAAAGACTGATAACTTTACTATTAATAGAGACTCGAACTTATCAAGGCTGAAGAACTAACTTTGTTGAGAGTTCTATTATGATATTGATAAGTATATTTTTGTAATGGTTTATACTTCGTGTGCCATGTACTTATATGATATGAAGAATGCAAACACATTTAATGCCTAGAAGCTGAGAGAAGACTAAAGGCTTTTCTTTTGTCATTGTGATATATTACTTATGAGAACTTTGTCATAAGCGTAGGAGTTGTGTGGAGTTAGAATGTAGAAGTTTAGGATATTAATTGGTCTATGTATCTCATTGAGATAAAAGTATAAGTTTTATGCCTTGAGATCAAAGTTTGTAGAATTGATATATTCTTTTATGTTAAAATGATATTGTTATCAATAAGAACAACCTTGAATAGTGCTATGATATCATTTACTTATTCAACAACAAGATAAGCATTATCATGATAATCATAGGATGATGACCATTAGTTCTTATTACTTCTTTAACGAAAATTGGAAGACTTAGGAAGACAAGAGGATGAAAGTACTTTAGTATCTTATATGGCTCAAAAACTATCTTGATTGAGAGATCGAACTAAGTCAAAGACTAGTTATGAAATGATAACATTTATTAAGGAATACCTAGTACATTATGTCGAATAGGACTTTGTTTATAGATTGGTCAACATCAAAATGTCAAGAAAACCATATTGGTCAACAGTGAAAGGTCAAGATAACTATATAACCAGCCAGGAAGAGTCTAAGAAGTACTTTAACAAATTTAAGTGATATTATAGAGTCAAACTTGTTATAATGCACCAAAGATGTTTGATATTTGAGTTGGATATAAGAGTGACAGAAGGTCATCCACCCTAGAAATTGCAAGTTTTGCAAAGAGGGAATCTTTGAAAGGTTAGAATTATCTTTTTATATATTGCCTATATACCCTAGATTGAGGGATTAATTCTAAGTCAGATTGACTAGAATGAATTTTGCAGTACAGATGAGTTTGTGTCTAGAGTTACTAAAAGATGGAATTCAACTGTAAGGTGAGATAGTCTCTAAGTCAAGTCAGAGATGTGTGTCTAGATGGCATGACCAATCAATATGATCATACTTAGCTAGAATGGGTCTAGAATTGTATGGCCGATTGAAGTTATGTAGGACACAACGCTAGGACTCATGTGACAAAAACTTGTTGGTTCCTTTTATCTATACCATTCATGAAGGGTAGGGCCACTTCTAGGAAGGAAGGTGTGTGGGGAACTGCCAGTTTGTGGTTGGAGGTAAAGCACTTGGAAGATGCTCTCTCTCCCGCAGAAGCCTTGTCGAGAATTGTAAAAATAGTTAGCAATATTCCAGATGCAGTGTACTCCATGTTATGGCTTATGGCAGTTAAATGTATAAGGTAAGACCATTCTTTATGTATTACAAATGCTAATGAAATGATTTTCTCTATGATTCTAGCTTTGATTATGCTAAGATTTCAAGGTTGAAATTATATAGAAAGATGTACTTTGTTTCTTGTGTTTATGCAAATGTTTAATTTGAAAAAAAAAATCTCACTCATGTTTACCATGTTTATTTACTTTCTAGTAAATTCTTGAGTTTAATTGAGTTTTATGAGAATGGTTGTTACATATGGTATCAGAGATAACCAAATTCAACACATGGACCTATGAGCTCATTACAAGAAAACTCGTGAACATTCAATAGATTAGCTAATGTTTGAAACTGGTTTTATGTCAGAGTGACATAGAGAAGAACAATGAAAACTATCAGGAAGATTGTTTTCCCAACACTTACCCAAGTCAATGTTTAAGAAAGAACCAATTGAGGAATTAAAACTCTAAGAGCAAAATAATTTTGCTAAGGTTGTATAGTGGAAAGAATTTGAGACTTTGATTAGAAAGGTAAAACCTTGGTCAGTTACTAATCAGACTAAGAGCTCGAGTAGAGTGGTGTCTGTATGAATTCAAGATCACTTTTATTTTCTCAAGAACATAAGGATGGGAAGATCTAGAAGTAATCAACAAGATGTAGGAGCAACTGAGTGTTGAAGATCCTAGAATTATATCTAAGATACGTAGATAAGATGGGTTCTAGTTTAACTCCTAGATGGATTGGAATGAGCAAAGTGGAATAAAAGGGTCATTAAAGGACAAGTAGAGATATATTGGTATAGAATACTGAGAAAAATGGTACCAGACTTGGAAATGCTTTTGTTCACCAAGATTCATGAGAAAACCAATTGCCATATACAAAGAGGGTAAGTGCACGAAGATGAGGGACCCAAATGGGGTCTTAAGTTGCCACTTTTTTTCTAAAATTCGGAAACATTGATGTTGGATGAGAAATTAAAGATAGCTACACTCAAAATTTGAAGATGGAATGAAAACAAGAGTTGTAGTGCTTCGAATCTAGTTTCTAAACTACTATTTTTTTCCAAAAATGGTTGAGATTAAGGGGTTCAAAAAGGGGGAGCACACAAATTGGTCCTATTTTTCTCAAAAAAACATAACATAGCATCTGGTGTGCTCCCCCTATAATGTTAACTTTTTTTAGTATTTCAATAATCGCTCTAGTGAGAAATTAGGTAACACCATGTAGTTTATCCTTGATTTTTTTGATAATTTTTTTATGAATAATTGATTTTTTAGTAATTTTTAAAGTGGACACATCCTGAAAAATAGAAATTTGAGCATGCTCCCCCCTAAAATATTTGAAAACTAATCAAAAATTTAAAAAAAAAATTAAATTCGTGTAGAATGGAGTCTAGTTTCCAAAAATATAACTTATTTCAATTTTTTATGAACGGTTAAAAAAAAGTTAAAAATACTAGACACTTGTTTTTGACAAAAACTGGACCCACGTACAAAAGAAATTCAAGATGAAACACTAAACGTACTCAAAATGTGAAAAACATTATATGGTTAGATAGCTAACAAAGAGCTTAAGCTTATGGTGGTATTTTTTTGAGTTTTCATTGAAAAAAGTGCCATCCCGATGGGGAGCACACTCTAGATTATCTCTAGATTGAATTATAACGCGCTCGCATTATGATGAGCATAACTGGCAATACACATGCCAATTGAATTTGCTTGAAAGTTTCTAAAGCCTTTTCAACAAATCCATTTTTTGCATATCTTGAAATCATTGCATTCCATTTAGAACATCTCTTTGAGGTGTTACGTCTTACAATTAACATGCCTTGTCTATGCTTCCACACTTTACATACATGTCTACAAGGGCAGCTGCTCTTCCTATCGTCTCTCTCTATTTCTTTCCCCTCTCTATGTCCTACCCTTTCTCTGAGTCTCTGCTTCCCTCCCCTCTCTATCTCCCACATTCTCTCTCACTCTCTTCTTCCCTCCCCTATCTACCTTCTACTATCTCTATCACTCTCTACTTCCCTCTCCTATCTACCTCCTACCCTCTTTTTGAGTCTTTGCTTCCCTTGCCTCTCTACCTCCTACCTTCTCTGTCACTCTCTTCTCCCCCTCCCTCTCTCCCTCTCTCTCACTTTCTACTTCCCTCCCTTGTCTACCTCCTACCCTCTCTCAGTCTATGCTTCCCTCCCCTATCTACCTCCTACCCTCTCTCTCTTCTTCCTTGCCCTGTCTACCTCCTACAGTCCTCTCCCACTCTCTACTTCCATCCTGTCTCTATCTTGTATCCTCTCTCTCACTCTCTACTTCCCTCCCCTCTTTACCTCTCCTCCTCATTCTTCCCATCCAAATAAATTTCATAAATTATCTTGTTTCCATTTCATTAAATCCTAATTTATATCATCATCCATCTTTACATGTCCTATTTTTCTTACATTTCCATGTTCTTTGTCGACAAGGGAGAGAAAGAGGGAGGAAAAGGGAGAGATGATGGAGATGGAGAGGAGAGAAACCTGAGATAGATACCTAGTGATAGGGAGAGAGAGAGAGAGAGATAGAGAGTCCTAGTTTTCTTGTTTTGGAGAGAGAGAGAGGGTGGGTTGGGTTTATGAGTTTAGGATTGCTTAAGTTTAGGGTTTAGGGGAATCATTTAGGGTTTAGGGGTTCAGGGTTGCTTAGGTTTATGGTTTATGGTTTAAGGGTTAGGATTTAGCGGCATTATTTAGGGTTTAGGGGTTTTGGGAGAGAGAGAGAAGTTTAAAGTTGCTCAAGTTTAGGGTCATTATTTAGGGTTTATGAGCTTAGGGTTGCTTAGACCTTTAGGGGTATTATTTATGGTTTATGATTTTAGGGTTGCTCAAGTTTAGGGTTTAGGGTTTACAGTTACTTAGGTTTATGGTTTAGGGTTTAGGTGTTAGGGATTTAGGGTTGCTCAAGTTTAGGATAAATAGGGGTTAGGGTTTAGAGAGAGAGAGTGTGTGAGGGGATCAATAGATATTGGGAGAGATCTACAGAGATAGAGGTTTAGAGTTGCTTCCAGGGTTTATGGTTTAGAGGTTTGGGGTTTAGGGTTGCTATGTTTTAGGGTTTAGGGGTTAGGGGTTAGGGTTTAGGGGCATTATTTAGGGTAACTTAAGGTTTTATGTTTTAGGGGTTAGGGGTTAAGGTTTAGAGGTTTAGGTTAGGGTTTAGAGAGAGAGGATCGATAGGGAGATATTGAGGAGACTGAGGGGAGACATAGGGAGATAGAGGGTGGGGGACATGGCTAGAGACATAGGCAGAGAGATTGAGAGGTAGATGGATGATAGAGACAAGAAGATAGGGTTTAGGGTTGATCGGATTTAGGGGTGATCAGGTTTAGGGTTTAGGGGTTAGGAGTTTAGGGAGGGAGAGATATGGAGATAGAGGGTGAGGGACATGGCTAGAGACATACCTAGAGAGATTGAGAGGTAGAGAGATGATAGAGATAAGGAGATAGGGGTTTAGGGTTGATCAGGTTTAGAGTTTAGGGGCTAGGAGTTTAGAGAGGAAGAGATAGGGAGATAGAGGGTGATGGACATGGCCAAAGACATAGGCATAGAGATTAAGAGGTAGAGGGATGATAGAGACAAGGAGATAAGGGTTTAAGGTTGATCAGGTTTAGGGTTGATTGGGTTTAGGGTTTATGGTTGGTGTATATGATGTATAGAATTGTTGATAACTGAGAGGGGGATGAATCAGTTATCTTAATTATTTCAGTTTTCTAAACTTTCTTATTAAGTAATGCAGCATCAATTCAATTAAGCAAACATAACCATGAAATGGAAATACACATGACACAATATTTTTGATGTGAAAACCCTGTTAAGGGAGAAAACCATGGGGTGATTAACCCAAGATTATATTCTCTATTAGAAGAATAGAAATACAAGATGGCACTTGCCAATTAGGGCTCACTGCCCGAGCACACTGCTCACAAGAGGCTCACTGCCTACAAGAGACTCACTATCTACAAGATGAAAGAAGAATAACAAGATCCTTGAATTGATGAGAAGCATCTACATATGCTCAGGTTCAGTTTCGGTTAGGCTCAATACACTAATCTGTTGCACTTCATCCTTCCTCTTCTTTTGTGCTACTGTCCTTTCACATACTGGACCTTCCTTACTACTTTAATTCTGGTCTCCTACTTTTCTTCACACATACATCACAACAACAACATTACCTAATCGAAATCCTTCTGGTATATATATCCGCACAAAGGATTTCATCCTCTTTCTAGTCGGCATCCAGAATAAACAATATTTCACAAACTCTAGTCTGTCAGCTGAATCCTTGCTTCCCAAGTGATGCGAATCAAAAAGAAACTTATAGAAGTTATTTAACAAGTTGGCCAATCATGAATGATACCTTGGGAATCTTTATCACCATCAATATCTCATCCGGAATAACTTCTAATGCTCTGCTTGTCAGTTCTTCCTCTATTTGTTCTGCCAAACTAGACCCCAATACTTGAATGCTTATATATATTTACTCTTTCATCACTGGAGGTTTAATTCCTGGAATCTATCAGTCAAGGTACTCCTCCTAACTTCCCCAAGTCCATACTTTCCCAGTATATTTCCTCTGAGAGATCCAGACCTGATTGTCAGACCTTGCTACACACTCTATTCTTGCTTACCAGACCACAACACTCTTCAATCTGACTTCTGGTAAAGGCACACCATGTCCTGCAGATGTGTGGGATGAACTTTGTGTTGGATCTAGGGCACACAACTAAGAGGGGGGTGAATCAGTTGTGCAAAAACTTGCTTCTACTTCAAACACTTAATTCTTCTTTGTTAGTTAACAGCATATAAATTAACCATTCATGAAAGCAGAAAGCATAAACACCAGAGCAGATTAACATCAACACATTAGACACCAAGATTTTTGACGTGGAAAACCCGGTTAAGGGAAAAACCAAGGGGTGATTAACCCAAGGATTATTCTCTATTAGAAGAATAAGAAAAATAAATGGCACATGCCAGTCAAGGCTCACTACCCGAGCACACTACTCACAAAGAGGCACACTGCCTACAAAAGAGACACACTATCTACAAGATCATAAGTATCACAACCTTGAACTGGAGAATGACATCTTCACCATGTCTGGATCAGTTCCATTTAAGCTTGAAATACACCTACTCTGCCCTTTCGCTCTTTCGCTATATCACCCTCATCTGCTTCACAACACACACTTGAAATGAACTCACAAACCTTTATTTATACAAGACATCAACTTAGGAACAATCATCTAAGTCAGCAATCAACCATAAGAACATTCGCAGGATGAATAACACATCCGGTCGGCCACCACAAGAACATTCGCAAGATGAACAACTCATCTGGTTGGCTAGTCTGAACAAGAACTTCATCTGGAAGAATATCTTCAATTTTGGGCTCTACCATTAATGTGGACCAACAACACAACCTCAACATGATCCAAGAACCTTCACAAACTTGCCTGAATGACCAGGAACATCCGCACTTCCTCTACTCACTGGAATCTCTTCTCTTCCTCATCCGGAACTTCAAGAACACTATCTGTCGCCATTGTCATACTGCAAGAGGTGCTTCCGGACCTCCAAATCATGAACAAATTGAGATTACACATCACAAGGACATCCGCACTTCCTCTACTCACTGGAATCTCTTCTCTTACTCATCTGAAACTTCAAGAACACTGTCTGTCGCCACTGTCATACTGCAAGAGGTGCTTCCGGACCTCCAAATCATGAACAAATTGAGATTACACATCACAAGGACATCCCAAATACTCCATCTAATCCGCAAGATAGGATAATGCACTTCCGGATCTCACCGGACCTCTTTGTAGCACTCTGTCACTCCAGAGCACTTCCCGGAACCGGTTATACTTGATCAATCACAACTTCTTCAAATCTACATGCGGACCTCTGAAAACTTAACTAGATCATCTCAAGACTCATATCTACAAACCCTTTAATCCGCATCCTTTGGTCATCAATTTATTGAGTACTTTTGCCTTCTTCTCATCACTGTTCTTCACTGTTCCTGTTTGAGACTAATTTTCTCAATATCCTCAGCTCACAGTTCATCCAATCCTTCTTGTCAATCAATATGAGTATGTTGACATCAATGACAACACTGATTAACCTCATACTTGCAAAAATCTCCCCCTTTGTCATTGATGGCAACATATGATGTGAAAAACCATCAAGACAAGATCTTCTCCTTTTTGTCACAGCTCCCCCTATCAGCAACAACTCTTCACATGTCTTCTCTTCCTTTACTACTCCCTCTTTGATCATTAACCACTTGTTTTTCACATGTCTTCTCTCCCCCTTTGACATCAATGGCAAAGGGCTCATACTTGCAATTCTAACACATCAGAATCATACCAGCTGCTCCCCCTTAGTAGCAGCTCCCCATCATCAATCCGGATCATAAGATATGACTGTGATATCCACCAGACTGATGCACATCAGTACATCCTAGTTCATCACCGGAGGGGCCATGACCCCTAACTTCTCCTAGAGATACTCAAAAGAGTCCTTGGGAAGAGGTTTGGTAAAAATATCTGCAATCTGATCCTTGGAGGGTACATACTCCAATCTGACTTCTACCTTGTTCACTTGTTCTCTCAGAAAGTGAAACTTGATAGATATGTGCTTAGTCTTAGAATGCAATAACGGATTCTTAGAGATATTTATTGCACTTGAATTATCACAGATAATGGTGATAGGCTACTCATATTCTACTTTAATGTCTTTTAACATTTGCTTCATCCATAAGATTTGAGTGCAACTACCTGCTGCTGCAATGTATTCTGCTTCAGTTGTAGATAGAGATATTGCCTCTTGTTTCTTGCTTAGACAAGAAACCAATCTTTTTCCCAAAAAGAATGCTCCTCCACTTTTACTCTTCTGTTCATCCACATCTCCTGCCCAATCTACATCTGTATATGCATGAAGAGAGAAATCATGATCTCTAGGATACCATAGACCATACTCAACTGTCCCCTTTAGATATCTAAAAATCCTCTTGATTGCCATAACATGAGATTCTCTAGGATCAGCCTGAAATCTTGCCACAAGACCAACAGCCTGCATTATATCTGGTCTAGTCTGAGTGAGATACAATAGTCCTCCAATCATTGATCTATACTTGGTCTGATCTGTCTTGGGAGAGTCATCATCTTTGCTCAACTTACATCCGGTTGCCATAGGAGTGTTCATTGGCTTTGAATCTTCCATACCGAATTTCCTCAACAATTCTTTTGCATATTTGGTCTAAGAGATAAAGATACCTTTCTTTGTCTAAGTAATTTGCAGACCCAAGAAGAAATTCATTTCACCAAGCATTGACATTTCAAACTCACTTTCCATTTGATTTGCAAAAGTTATACACATACTATCTTTTCCTCCAAAGATGATATCATCAACAAATACTTCAACAATCAAGATGTTTTCCTTATCTATTTGGAAGTAGAGATTACTGTCAGCAGTACCTTTGTTGAAACCAATCTGGACTAGATGCTTATCCAATCTTTCATACCATGCTCTAGGGGCTTGCTTCAATCCATACAAGGCTTTCTTCAACTTGCAGACCATATCATCATTATCAGACAATTGAAATCCATCCGGTTGTTCAATGTAAACTTCTTCTTCCAAATCACCATTTAGGAAGGCAGACTTGACATCCATCTGATATACCTTAAAGTCTTTGAAGGCAGCAAATGCAATAAATAATCTGACTGCTTCAATTCTTGCCACCGGAGCAAAGGTCTCTTCAAAATCAATTTCTTCTATTTGAGAGTAGCCTTTGCAGACCAATCTAGCTTTGTTTCTGATTACTTCACCAACTTCATTTAGTTTGTTTCGGAAGACCCATTTGGTTCCAATCACATTCTTGTTTCTAGGTCTAGGAACAAGATCCCAACTATGATTTTTCTCAATTTGCATCAACTCTTCCTCCATTGCTTTGGTCCAGTTTTCATCATTGCAAGCTTCATTTGTTGCAAGTATGAGGTGAACCAGTGTTGTCATTGATGTCAACATACTCATATTGCATTGACAAGACGGATTGGATGAGCAGTGTGCTGAGGATATTGAGAAAATTAGCCTCAGTCAGGAACAGTGAAGAACAGTGATGAGAAGAAGGCAAATGTACTGTATAGGATGAGAACCAGAGGATGCGGATTAAAGGGTTTATAGATATGAGTCTTGAGATGCTTCAGTTAAGATTTCAGAGGTCCGCATGAAGATCTGAAGGAGTTGTGGCTGCCGGTATGGAACCGGTTCCGGCAAGTGTTCAGAGGTGACAGAGGATCACAGAAAGGTCCGGTGAGGTCCGGAATTGTATTATCCTAGTCTGTGGATTGGAAGGAAGTGTTTGGGATGTCCTTGTGATGTGTCATCCTGATTTATGTATGATTTGGAGGTCCGGAAGTACCTTCTGCATTATGACAGTGGGGACAGTCTGTGTTCTTGAAGTTTCAGATGAGGAAGACAAGAGATTCCAGTAAGTAGAGGAAGTGCGGATGTACCTGGTCATTCAGGCAGGTTTGTGAAGGTTCTTGGATCATGTTGAGGTTGTGTTGTTGGTCCGCATTGATAGTAGAGCCCAGAATTGAAGTTATTCTTCCGGATGAAGTTCTTGCTCTGTTTAGCCGACCGGATGAGTTACTCATCCTGCGAATGTTCTTGTGGTGGCCGACCGGATGTGTTATTCATCTTGCGGATACTCTTATGGTTGTTTGCCAACTTAGATGTTTGTTCCTAAGTCGATGTCTTGTATAAATAACGGTTTGTGAGTTCATTTCGAGGGGTGGATTGTGTGGATGAGTGTGGCATAGTGAAGAGAAGTGCGAAAGGCAGAGCAGAAGTTTTTGGGCTTAAATGGAACTGATCCGGACATGGTAGAGATGTCATTCTCTAGTTCAAGATTGTGATTCTTATCACTTTGTAGACAGTGTGTCTCCTTGTAGGTAGTGGGCCTCTTTGTGAGCAGTGTGCTCGGGCAGTGAGCCCTAATTGGCAAGTGCCATTCTTTTTCTTATTCTTCTAACAGAGAATAATCCTTGGGTTAATCAGCCCGTGGTTTTTCCCTTAACCGGGTTTTCCACGTCAAAATCTTGGTGTTCAATGTGTTGATGTTTATCTGCTCTTGTGTTTATGTATTATGCTTTCATGGATGATTAATTGATATGCTGTTAACTAACAACCAAGAATCAAGTGTTTGAAAGAACAAGAAGTTTTATACAACTGATTCACCCCCCCCCCTCTCAGTTGTATGCCCTAGATCCAACATCATTAACTGTCTTAGGTTCAATCTTTGAAAGTAGACAGTATTCATTTGAATATTTAGCAATTTTTCTCCTTGTTTGTACCCCTTTACTTTTGTCACCTATGATCTGATCTTCAGAATGATTTAGAGTTACATACCTTGAAACTTTGGGAGTTTCTTACACTACTAATTCTTGATCAGGCTCATTCAGACAAACTTCTTCTTCCTAATTTACCGGATCAGTCTGGATCTGAATTTTAGAGGAGGATGGAGCTCCTTGCACCAGAGAATCATTCTGATCATCTTCATCACATTCATAGAATCTTGAAGGCTTCTCTATTCCTTCATTAACCTTCACATTTGTACTTTCTATCATCTTTCTCAATCTCTTATTGTAACACCAGTATGCTTTGCTTTGAGTGGAGTAACCCAGGAAAATTCCTTCATCACTTCTAGCATCAAACTTTCCTAAATCTTCATCTGTTTTGATGTAACACTTGCTACCAAATACTCTAAAATATCTCACAGTGGGAGTTATGCCAAACCAAAGTTCATAAGGAGTCTTATCAGTATTGCTTCTGATTTGAACTCGATTAAGAGTGTAGACTGCAGTGCTGACAGCTTCTCTCCAAAACATCTGAGGAACATTTGCTTCCATCATCATTGTCCTGGATGCTTCCTGGATGGTCCAGTTCTTTCTTTCAACAACTCCATTCTGCTGTGGAGTCCTAGGAGCAGACAACTGTCTCCTTATGCCATGCTTCTCACAAAATTCTATGTATTCACCAGATGTGAATTCACCACCTCTATCAGACCTCAGACATTTCAGCTTCAATCCAGTTTGATTCTCTACCATAGCTTTAAAAATTTTGAACTTCTCAAGGGCTTCTGATTTCTCTTTTAGGAAGGTAACCCACATCATCCGGGAAAGATCATCAATCAGTAACATGAAATATCTATCACCTTGCATACTCTTGATTCTTGTCAGACCACATAGATCAGTATGGACTAATTCCAGTAATCCGGTAGTGGACTGATCCTTGCTTTTGAAAGAGACTCTGCTCTGTTTACCTAGCTGACATTCTTTGCACAAACTATTTGTAGGTTTCACCAATTTAGGAAGATCTCTTACAGCTTGAGTATTACTTATCTTGATGATGTTATCAAAATTCACATGACACATCCTTCTATGCCATAACCAACTCTGATCAACTTGAACAAACAGATAATTTTTATTAGAACCAACTAGATGGAAGATATTACCTTTTGTTTGAGTACCAGATGCAATCTCAGTTTCAGAGCTTTCAAAGATCCTGCATCTTCCATTCTTGAACTGGAGATCATAGCCTTTGTCCACCAACTGACCAACACTGAGAAGATTGTGCTTCAATCCTTCAACATATATAACATTACTAGTTTTTCTCTTTCCATCAAAGGAAATAGTTCCCCTACCTCTGATTGTGCTAGCAGAATTATCACCAAACTTTACCATTCCTCCTTCATACCTTTCCAAATCTAAGAACTTGTTCTTGTCACCTATCATATGGTGAGAACATCCACTGTCAATAACCCAATCATCCTTTTCTTCAACTTGGGCAGCCAAAGCTCTTTCAACAACCTTATGATTGATAGATTCAGAGGATATTGAATCTTCTTCCTTGATGGCAATAAACACCCATTCATTTTTGAATTTGTTTCCTATTTCTGATTCATCATCTGTTACTCCTTCATTATCATCTTCTTCATGAACATAATAGCAGTTCTTTTGAAACCTTGATCTGTTAGCATTTGACCTTGCAAATCTTTCTGGACATCTTGAAGCAAAATGACCAATCTTATTGCAGTTGAAGCACTTAAAGGGTAGTTTTCCTTCATACTTACCGGATCCTCTTGGTAGTCTCTTTGCAATGAGGGCTTCAAGTTGAGCTATTTCTGCTTCTTCCTCTTCCATGTCTTTCCTTGCTTGATCATACCATGACATCTTTCTTGAAGAGTTCTCTCCTGAATCAAATCTTTGTTTGCCTTTCACATAGGCCTTGGCTTTGAATGTAGATTCAGTCTTGGGTTGATCATCTCCAATCTCAGTCATTTCAAATGTAGCCAGTTTGCCCACCAATTGCTCTCTTGTGACAATTGTATGGGCTCTGAATTCATCAATGGTATCAACCTTGATTTTGTAGGCAGCAGGAAGGGATCTGAGAATTTTGCAAACAATTTCATTTTCATCTAGAACTCCACCAGCATTCCTGATTCCACACACCAGCTCATTCACTCTTGGCATAAACGTAGTGATATTTTCATCATCTCTCATCTTCAATCTTTCAAATTTCCCTTTCAGACTTTGCAACCTTGCACTCTTGACAAACTCATCTCCTTCATACAGAAATTCCAGTTTAGTCTAGATCTCATATGCAGTTGGTAGGTCAATAACATTTGATAGATCTAAGTCATTCAATACGCTTAGAAGAGTTTCTTTGGTCCGCAGATTGTTTTCAGCATCTGTGATTTCATTCAGAGTTGTCGGACCACCCTGTGGAGGTACATATGATTTCGTGACCATGGTCAAGTATGCTTTTCCCATACACTCCAAGTGACATTTCATGCGACCTTTCCAGAGAGTGAAGTTGGTTCCATCAAACTTTGAACTATCCTTCTTGTATGACAACATCCTGGATCTCCTCAAGCAGTTAAGCTCCTTTCAGAGGAACTTGGCTTTGATACCAATTGTTGGATCTAGGGCACACAACTAAGAGGGGGGGTGAATCAGTTGTGCAAAAACTTGCTTCTACTTCAAACACTTGATTCTTCTTTGTTAGTTAACATCAAATAAATTAACCATTCATGAAAGCAGAAAGCATAAACACTAGAGCAGATTAACATCAACACATTAGACACCAAGATTTTTGACGTGGAAAACCTGGTTAAGGGAAAAACCATGGGGTGATTAACCCAAGGATTATTCTCTGTTAGAAGAATAAGGAAAACAAATGGCACATGCTAGTCAGGGCTCACTGCCCGAGCACACTGCTCACAAAGAGGCACACTGCCTACAAAAGAGACACACTGTCTACAAGATCATAAGTATCACAGCCTTGAACTGGAGAATGACATCTTCACCATGTCTGGATTAGTTCCATTTAAGCTTGAAACACACTTGCTCTGCCCTTTCGCTCTTTCTCTATATCACCCTCATCCACTTCACAACACACACTTGAAATGAACTATCAAACCTTTATTTATACAAGACATCAACTTAGGAACAATCATCTAAGTCAACAATCAACCATAAGAACATTCGTAGGATGAATAACACATCCGATCAGCCACCACAAGAACATTCGCAAGATGAACAACTCATCCGGTCGGCTAGTCTGAATAAGAACTTCATCTGAAAGAATATCTTCAATTCTGGGCTCTATCATTAATGCGGACCAACAACACAACCTCAACATGATCTAAGAACCTTCACAAGCTTGCCTGAATGACCAGGAACATCCGCACTTCCTCTACTCACTAGAATCTCTTCTCTTTCTCATCCGAAACTTCAAGAACACTGTTTGTCGCCACTGTCATACTGCAAGAGGTGCTTCCGGACCTCCAAATCATGAACAAATTGAGATTACACATCACAAGGACATCCCAAATACTCCATCCAATCCATAAGATAGGATAATGCACTTCCAGATCTCACCGGACCTCTTTGTAGCACTCTGTCACTCCAGAGCAGTTCCCAGAACTGGTTACACTTGATCAATCACAACTTCTTCAAATCTGCATGCGGACCTCTGAAAACTTAACTGGATCATCTCAAGAATCATATCTATAAACCCTTTAATCTGTATCCTTTGGTCATCAATTTATTGAGTACTTTTGCCTTCTTCTCATCGTTGTTCTTCACTATTCTTATTTGAGACTAATTTTCTCAATATCCTCAGCTCACAGTTCATCCAATCCTTCTTGTCAATGCAATATGAGTATGTTGACATCAATGACAACACTGATTAACCTCATACTTGCAACACTTTGTTGCCATCAATGACAACAATCATGAAGCTCCAATGTGTCTCTTGCCAACTATCTACCCCTTTGGCATTGATAGCAACACTTAGTGAAAAATGACTAAGTGTTATACTATACTCCCCCTTGGTTGATGCTCTCTTCTATTGTACATTTTACCGGAGCTCCCCCTTAGCTGGATTCCACATTTTTCACTATTCCTCACTCCCTCTTTGATATCAATGGCAAAGGATGGGGTCTGCACACCAAAATTGCCCAAAAATTCAACTATACTTAGCTGCATAAGTATATAAATAGGTTATACTTACATATACTATAGTATGTCTGCAAACGTTGTCTTCAACTATACAACTTTTGTCACCCAACTCTGCTTCATCCTGTCCAAAATTGAGATGTGACCACTCAACAAGAATGCAAAAGCTTCTACCCTCTTGAGATTTGTCAGATCACTGGTCCGGGTTGTGGTCTAGGCATCTGTTAGGGTCTCATGCATGGCCTCTAATTTGAGGATAATCATCCCTCTAAGCTCACCCATTCTACTTAATATAGTCTTCCTCTCCTTCTCAAGCTTCTTAACCTCATTCATGATCACAATAGTTTGACATTCCTGATTTACTATAGAGGAGAGAGGGTCAAAATTTTGAGATAAACATGTCAGTTTATCCTCTTGCTCTTTTACTTTCTTCTCAATATCTTTGGTCACTTTGGGCCAAGACAGACAAAATTTGTAGATATTTTTGCCATCTTTAAGAGCATTTTCCAAGCTCTTTATTCCAATACCCATAACTCTCCTATCATTTGTTATTATCCCTTGCAGCTCAGAGAATCTCTTATCCAAAAACTCTTTCCTGACCTTCTCATCAGCTGACTTCTCTAGAGAGTTGAAATGTGTACTAATACTATTAATCAGAGATTTGAGATTACTGAATGAAGAGGTTGAGGGATCTTTCTGAAAAGATGGCATGATCTTCTCCAATGCACCAGATGTAGCTTTTATTAGCTCACAGTCTTCCATGTGAGACTTCAGGAGTTTTTCTTTTGCCTTTGCATTGGCAAATGAAGCTATCTTCATTGTTTGAACTGGGGAGAGAGAATCAAAGTTAAATGGACCTTGAAGTAACTCCAGTTCATCCATCTCCATCATTTCTTTTGTCAGGAAGCCCTTGACAGTTTCTACAGTGTCTCTTGCCGGAGACAGAGATTTCTTCCCTTCTGCACTGTCACTTATGTTTTTCTCATCTTGACTTTCTTCTCTTCCTTTCACTTCTTCTTCTTTCTCCTCTATTCTTTCTTCTCCTTTAGATCCGGAGACAACAGGGGAAACCAGAGGAGAGATATTTATTTGTTCATGGGCCACCTCTTCTGGAGCAGAGGATTCCAAGTCCTTACTTTTATCTTCCCTTGTCTCCTTAACCTCTTCTGCTACTGTCTCAGTAGCATCTTCTACAATATCTGTAGCCGAGGGATCATCACCTAAGTCCTCTATAATGGGAATATTGAATCTTTTATAGGCATTCCTGAGGATCTCTTTAGTTTCTTTTGCCACTTTATCAGTTTCTCCAAGCATAAGTTGACTCATTCTGGCTTTGCTTTGGAACTCATCCTTGCAATCTTTAAAAATCATATTCATTTATTTATGAGTGATTGAGGGATAGAGCTATATGGCTATTTGTTCCCTGATCTCAAGGTCCTTAGCCTTGGCATTGTTCTTCCTGATTTCTAGTTCTTGCTCTAGACTCTTGGGAATTAGAGAAATAATCTTAATGAATGCTTTATTATAAATGTTAAGATACATAACTATGGCTTCTTGCAAGATCTTCTGATCAGCCTCATTATAATCATCATAGAATTCAGCCATTGGTTGAAGGTTTCCATCCACAATAACTGATTTGACGACATCATCTAATGATAGAGTGGGCTTTTCAACAAACTCTTTTGTCTCTGCCTCCTTGGTTTCACTGGATACTTTCCTTTTCTTTTTCATCTTCTTGATTTCTTCATCAGATTCTGTTTCTTCTTCATCTTTCTGGTTTGTATAAGACCTTGTAGCCTTTGTCTTAGTCCCTTTCTCTACTTTATTGGATGATTTTGTTTCTAGTTTTGATGCCTTTGAGGTCTTAGTAGTAGTAGGTACAGACCTCTTAGAGGATCTGGTCTGGGAGGGGGCTTCTACCGGATCACTTTTCTTTTCTGCTTCTTCCTTCTCTTTTTCTACCCTTTCCATCTTTTCTCTGTTGGCATCAAGTGCTTCTTTTGAGATGCCAAAACTTTTGGCATTGTTCTCAACTTCTTTTCTCACTCTTCTCTTCATTTCTGGTTGTTGTAGCTCCACATGGATCTTCACACTTAACTCTTCAAAGGTTCCAAACCTTTCTGCCTTAGGATCCTTTAGCTGACTTAGCATGTGTTGAACATGCAGCCCTACAATTTTCTCATCAACTTCATATCCCATTGGCATGATTGACACTACCCTTGGCTCCACTACCTCCATTAGGCACTGATCAGTTTCTACCATAGAGCAAACTATCTCCTTATATTTTTCAACTAATGACTTGGGAATTCTTTCTCTACCCTGCATCATGTTTTAAAAGTTTTTGAAATAACCCCACAGTGCTGTATGCTATGCCTTAGCATTACCAAGTCCATACAAGTAATCCTTGATTTGGATGGCTATTGGTCTATCATTTTGCCACATCCAACCACTGGATCTGGGAAGCTCATTTATGAAGTAGAAGAACAAACACAATATCAACCCACCATATTTGAAAGAATTCTTCTTGTCTTTATTTATCTTTTGTAGATTCTCCAAGAGTTGGTTCAGAAGAAGCTCACAAAGATCATAGTCTACATTCTTCCTCAACATTTCATAAGCAGTATATATAGCAGTTCTAGAAACTGAATTCTCCTTGGTTGAGTGATATATCTTATATCCAATTATCATTGATGCAAACTTGATATCCAGATCTGTGATATCCTCAATAGTCATAGCTCTTTTATCAAACTTTCATTCGGTAGCCTCACTGACAATTTGATTTTTGACAGATTTGAGCGTAGGCATTTCACTAATTGAGTGTAACCTAGTTACGGCCCTAATGGCATCCTTAGTGATCTTAAACAGCTTGTTTAACCACATGAAGTTGTCATGCATTCTGCTCAAGATATACCAAACCCATTCATCTTCCAAAAAATAGGGGAAATGAATGCATTGTGCAAAATGTTTATCCCGGACAGCTCTATACTGAGTTTTGAGTTCAAATGAGTCATCTATCAAATGCTTGTGATAGATATCAACCAGCTTAGATTCCCCAAATTATTCAATATTCGCATGAATATATGTCCTAACATCTTCTACATGCAGAACTCCATGCAGAATACTTGAAAAGGCACCTAGGGGATCAACTTCTAGGGATTTATATGGATGTTTCTTGAACTTAGGGCATGGCCTCTTAGTGATCTTTACAACATTTGGTGTATCCATCTTTAAAAAGACTTACAGAGAAATATTCGATAATAGAAAGTACCTTTTCTACGTCTAGGGTTCGTAAAAGGATCCGGATTGATTCGCTGGATGAATCAACTTCTATAGAAGACTTTTCATGGCTTTAAGAGATTTGATGCAGAGCTCTTCTTTTGCTTCTTCTCGAATGCAGAATGAACAAGTGTTTGATAGGAGAACCCTTATATTATTCTGCAAACCCTAATACCAAGTTGCAATAAATGCTCAACTTAAGTCATTCCGGTTTTCCTTATTCGAATGACTTGATGAACTGGATCAATCTTGTTCTAAACATCTTGCGGATCTTCCATATTTTAACCATAGTTTATTTGGATGTTTCTCTTACAAACCCTTTGATCCGCAACTCTCCTTGTGCCAGTTCTGGCACCAATTAACTGGCTGGGGGAAAAAGTTTTTCCTTGTGTCTCCCCCTGAGCTAGAGCTCACTTTTTAATTTCTGGAAGGATTATTAGCACCAGATTCTGGTGCGGATCCATCCCCTACATTTTCTGTACTTCTCTTTACCCAAATCTTGTTCATCTCACTTTTAACTTCATCCACATACACTTTTCTTTTTCCCTTGTCTTGATTCTGATTATGATGTAACGGACCTCTTTTGTCCTGAATCTTGTTTCTACAAAATTTGGCAATATGACCAGATCTATTGCAATTGTGGAAAACAACATTTCTTTGCATATTTGATTGATATCCCTTTGATCTGCATTGATTAGCCATATGACCCATTCTATTGCATGCAAAGCATCTACCATTGAATGAATTGTTCATTTGCATATTTCTACATTCATAAGATTTGTGAGCATACCTTTTGCAGTTGAAACATTGTCTGGAGAAGGATATATTAGTCTGATTCATTCTCTTTCTACACTTATTAGCTTTATGACCAAAGTTATTGTAGTTGTGGCAGTAACCATTGAAAGATAGATATTTTTGTGCATTAGGCTGCCTTACCAGAGGTCTTCTAGGCCTGTACCTTGGATTTTCTGATCCAAAATTCTTCTGACCAGATCTGGAGCTTTCACCTTTTTCATATCCCAAGCCACACTTGTCATCTACCCTCTTTTGGCTTTCAAGAAGAACTTCAAGTTGAGCAGAACTTATCTTGAATTTCTCTTTGTATTCATTTGTTGTTTGAAGATCCCTTTTAAGAGAGATAATTTGATCCTCAAGATTTTCTTCATTATCTTTAGCATCTTCAAGATCAGATTCAAGATGTCTGATTGTTCTATCCATCTTGTGGCAGTCTTATGTTTTCTCTTTGACAGATAGTCTTAGATCATCTTTTGTTTTTCTTTTCTCTTCAATTTCTTGAGTAAATTTTATGACTCCTGATTCCATTTCATGTCTTACCATAATGAATTCTTTTGATAATTTTTCACATATCTTGGTTTTCTCCTTCAGATCTTCATTTGTATCCTTTGCTTCACCTTGACTTGCCAATTGCTAAAGTAGATCCTTTCTCTTTTTTATAGAGATACTCAGTTTCCCTTTTAGTTCATTTATGAAATTATCAGCCTGTTTGAGTCTTTCCTTCAATTCATTGACTTCAGAATTTGACTACTCAAGATCATCTAGGGCAGTCTTAAGTTGCTCCCTCATACCATACACATCTATTTGAATTCCTAGATATTCCTGAAGCTATTAGGCTCTGTTGGGAGGAACTTGGCTCTGATACCAATTGTTGATAATTAAGAGGGGGGGTGAATTAGTTATCTTAATTATTTCAGCTTTCTGAACTTTCTTATTAAGTAATGCAGCATCAATTCAATTAAGCAAACATAACCATGAAATGGAAATACACATGACACAATATTTTTGACATGGAAACCCTGTTAAGGGAGAAAACCATGGGGTGATTAACCTAAGATTATATTCTCTGTTAGAAGAATAGAAATACAAGATGGCACTTGCCAATTAGGGCTCACTGCCTAAGCACACTACTCACAAGAGGCTCACTAGCTACAAGAGACTCACTGTCTACAAGATGTAAGAAGAATAACAAGATCCTTGAATTGATGAGAAGCATCTACATATGCTGAGGTTTAGTTCCGGTTAGGCTCAATACACTGATCTGCTGCACTTCATCCTTCCTCTTCTTTTGTGCTGTTGTCCTTTCACATACCGGACCTTTCTTACTGCTTTAATTCTACTCTCCTGCTTTTCTTCACACATACATCACAACAACAACATTACCTAATCGAAATCCTTCTGGTATATATATCCGCACAAAGGATTTCATCGTCTTTCAGTCAGCATTCGGAATAGTCAATATTTCCCAAATTCTAGTGTGTCGGCTAAATCCTTGCTTCCCAAGTGATGCGGATCAAAAAGAAACTTATAGAAGTTATTTAACAAGTTGGCCAATCATGAATGATACCTTAGGAATCTTTATCACCATCAATATCTCATCCGGAATAACTTCTAATGCTCTGCTTGTCAGTTCTTCCTCTGTCTGTTCTACCAAACCGGACCCCAATACTTGAATGCTTATATCTCTTTACTCTTTCATCATCGGAGGCTCAATTCCTAGAATCTATCAGTCAAGGTACTCCTCTTGACTTCCCCAAGTCTACACTTTCCAAGTATATTTCCTCTGAGAGATCCGGACCTGACTGTCGGACCTTGCTACATACTCTATTCTTGCTTACCGGACCACAACACTCTTCAATCTGACTTCCAGTAAAGGCACATCATGTCCTGCGGATGTGTGGGATGAACTTTGTTGCCATCAATGACAACAATCATGAAGCTCCGATGTGTCTCTTGCCAACAAGAATGGTGTAAATGACTAACATATTGGTGCTTATGATGTTCTGATGGCTCCTATGGCTGGCAGAGGGTAGAATGACACCTGTGACTGGCTAGGTGTAGAATGATGTTTGTGATTGATAGGTAGGTGCTACTAAGGAGCATATTGGCACATATGATATACAGAATGGTACAAATGACTAATAGATTGACACTATGATCTTCTAATGGCTAGTGGTGAGGTATTTGTTTGATTTTGATTATTTTTGGGTATTGTTTGAGATAGAGCTTAGATTGATTTGGGATGGAGTTGGGATGAAATGGATTGATTTATGGATGATGAGAGGTGAAAAGGACTAGATTAGGAGTGATTTGGGAATGATTAGAATGGTTTTAGGGATGGTCTGAAGTAGTTTAGTGCTAATTAGGGAATTATTAGAGTGATTTAGGAATAGTTTAGGGATGGCATTTGAGATGAAATCTAGGCTGATTGGAAAATGATTAGGGATGGAGTTAAATTGATTTGGATGTGATTTGGGATGGTGTGAAGTGGTTTAGGGCTCATTAGAAGTGGTTTAGGGATTATTAGAGATGAAATTGAATGGATTAGGGATGATTTGGGATTGATTAGGAATGAATTTGGTTGGAATGAAAGCTTAATGTCTTTATGTTTTCATGTTATAGAGATTGGGAGAGATAGGGAGATAGAGGTTTAGGGTTGCTTCTAAGTTTTATGGTTTAGGGATCTTAGGGGTTTAGGGTTGCTCATTTTTAGGGTTTAGGGGTTAAGGGTTAGGGTTTAGGGATATTATTTAGTGTTTAGGGTTTATGGTTTAGGGGTTAGGGGTTTAGGGTTGCTAGATTTTACGGTTTAGGGACCTTAGAATTTTATGGTTTAGGGACCTTAGGGGTTTAGGGGTTTAGGGTTGCTAGATTTTAGGGTTTAGGGTTTAGGGTTTATGATTTAGAGGTTTAGGTTTATGGTTTAGGTAGGGGGGAGAATAGGGATCCCTATCTCTTAATCTATCCCTTGCTACCTCTCCTCCTCTTTATCTCTCTCCCCATCCTTCTACCTCTTTAAATCTCTCTCCCTATGTCTCTAGACATCTCTTGATCTCTTTCCCTATCGAGCTATCTATCGTCATAACCTCATCTCTTAATATACCCCTCTCTACCTCTCTCTCTATATTTCCCTATCTATATCTCCCTTGCTAGATCTATCTCCCTATATCTCCCCTCTCTCTATATATGTATCTATACCTTTCTCCCTCTATAGACCCCTTTCTTTATCTTGATCCCCATCTCTCCCTTTCCCTATCTCTATCTACACCTATCCTCTCTATCTACATGTCCCTCTCTATCTCTCCATGTCTCCCGATCCCTCTTTATATATAGGATAGAGAAATGAAGAGAGAGAGAGAGAGACTCTCTCATGTAGATACAAGGTTACCTTTATGTTATCATGCTTCCCAAAATGCGCTCACGTTATAATGTGATCATGTTCTTGGAAGCATGGAAAATGGTAAAAAAGTATGTGGGATCCGTGTTTCAGAACCCACATGCTTGTTATTCCTACTTTTCACGAGTATATCAGACAAGAAAATGATTTTCATGTTGGTTGACTAATTGAGAATCATTTTTATATGAATCCACCACCTTTTTTTGTTTTTCAATGTAGAAGAAGTGATTTTTCATGTTTTTGTAGAAAATTTGATTATTTAAGCTGAAAGTTTCATGTTTCATGTGTGATTTTGTTTCAAAGCTAATTACCATTGATATATATGTTTGTTGTTTACATACATTATACTAATCCTATTCTATAATTATATAGAATTCATAATCAAACTTGAGAAAAACAAGAATTTCAGGATTTTAAAGCCATCTTTTGGAGAATTGGTCAACTGCGATATCGAATTCTAAGGTATGTTCAAATTTAATTCACATATATATGTTTTTATGTTCTTTATGTATTTAAATGTCTTTATGTATTTATTTTTTTTATGTTCTTTATGTTCTAAGACATATATGTGTCTAGGTATATTAGTTAGTTCAGTCAAAGAGACTCCAAATTCCTCATGTTTCCACCTTGTTTGGCCCTTCATGCCTTTATTTTTTTAGGTATACAAGAGAAAAACATTATCAAATACTTCATAAAATAATTTTAGTGACCAATTGTTTGTCGTACTCATATTCGAATGTATACATGGAGCCAAAATTGATTTTGGAAGACTCTTAATTTTTGCCCTAGGATGATATAGAAGGATTTATTCCTTAATACATGCATAATTAAATTCATTTAATAGAACCATGCATGAAATGATAGTTTTATTACAAAAATGGAGGAAATGAGCACCACAAACTAGTTGAGAAATTTTTGCAACTCACTTTGATACCACTCAATCCATAAAAAATATGATGGAGATTATGTATTTACTTCATCAACATAACAAAATTTTAGAGAAGAGAGTTATATATGTAAATATATGGACATACAAGCATCATGACATAAGATGATACAAAGGGAGTTACAAGGAGATAAAACACTAAAAAGGAGGTTTTCATGAGTGTAGGACAGTCATCTAAGTCTATATAACAGTCCACTATCATAGTCTATATAACCCTGCTACCATGTATTATCCTCCTTGCATTTGAAGGTCATTTTACAATGCTATGAAAGTTATAATTTATTATAAAGTGGTCCTTCTTATTGCATCTATGTACAATGAAATCCATACATTTATACACTATTTACAATGAATGTGTAAAGAGTTCTCTTCCTACAACTATGCACATGCTATAGCTGAAATAATAGTTTGTGCACATTACAATAATGAAAACCATCATTGTTATGCTACAACATGGTACAAGTCATCTATGTTACATGCTACAACATCTATGTTACTATGGAACACAAATGTGCATTCTTACAACACCCAAAACATGTCATCACTATCTCTTACATTCTCTATTTTCCTTGTCATTTCTTGATCTCCAAGTGGCCATACTTCTCATACTCATCCATAGTGAGTGAAATGTACTACTTGCTTGCTCTACAAGTGAAAAACTTGAACACAACTCAATCCATAGGAAAAACTTGGAGTGCTAATGAAATGCCCCTACAAATGAAAGCAACTCACACTTATCTCCTTTGCAAATCAAGTAAATACTCTATCCAAGTATCATTACATATTAGACATCAATCAATGTTGATGTAGACTCATGTGAGAGCCGTTCTATCTTTGAATTTGATGTTTTAGTGTGCTTTTTTTCCTTTGTGTTTGCTTACTCTTGCTTTTGTAATTTGGGTGAATCTCTAGATGAAGCTTCCAACACTTGTGAATCTCTTGTGTTTGTCATTTGGGTGAATCTCTAGATGAAGCTACCAATAGCTATTATCTTTGTTAGCTTTGTTAGCTTTATTAGCTTTGTACATACTCAAATCAACTCAACCATAAACCAAAATCTTGCAATGGCCCAACTAGGTGCTTAAGGACATCATAAGGCATAAACGATCCAAGCTATTCCCCAACCCTAAAACAAGAATACACCATGTCAATATAATGTATTCAAACCGATTTTATCACTTTTAGTGCCTGGAAACATCAACCAATTTCTGATCCACAAATAACTCCTATCAAAAGATTTCATGCCCTCGTTTCAGGAAAAATGTGAGTTCTATGACTAACCCTCTCTAGAAATAGGCCTAATTTGGTCCAATTAACAAAGCAAGTACCCTAGGATCATTCAATAACCACTCCAAACCCCAAAACAGTAGATCTACATGTCACAAAACTTCATATTCCACCATTGGTTAGTATAGCCATGTTCATCCTCCTATCTTCCATTCAAACTAGATTCAAGTGTATATATGTGTTCAAATGCATACTCCATGACTTATGTATGTTCAAGTTATCTTGATATGAGGTGTCTTATTCAGAAGTTTGTAAAACCTCGTTATTCATTCTAACTATGCTATTCAATGTCATTATAAAATTTCTAATGATCATTGTCGTATTCTTCATGCTTGTAGAAATCATCATCATGCCGAGGAAATGAGCAAAGACTCTAACACCAGAAGAGCATGAAGCTAAGAATGAGAGGAAAGAGAAAGAATGAGGTGAATTCAGGAAAGTAGGAAATTGTCAACCATACAAGAAGGTATTCCACCATTGCCAATTGAAGAGGAACGTAACACGTCTAATAAAGCTAAGAGAGAGATGGAATTGGTGGCACAAAGGGAACAAATGCAAAACCTTTGTGCAATGAGGAAAGTGAATCTCCAAGTTGAAGGAACACCATCATTATCTTCTCAAATTGGAGACACTCCATCTTTCACAAGTGAAGTAGAAGACACACCATCATTGGCTTCTCAAATTGGAGACACTCCATCTTTCATAGGTGAAGTAGAAGGCACACCATCATTATCTTCTCGAATTGGAGACACTCCATCTTTCACAGGTGAAGTAGAAGGCATATCTACATTTTCTTCTCAAGTTGGTCACACGCCATCATTCACACCTCAAGTTGAAGGTACGTCATTTTCAACCTTTTCACCTCCAATCAAAGGTACGTCATCTATCCCATCTCAAGTAAATATTGAAGAAATTCCTAATGTTCAGTCTACTTTACCAAATAAAATGCCTCCTAGAATTTTGCATAGGAGGCCTAAGCTTCTAATTGATATTGATGAGAATGTATTGGAGCCCATGCAAGATAAGATTCCCACGTGCACTTGCCAAAGATATGCAAATAAGATATGGAAATTATTCTTTGAGAATTTAAATGAAACTGGAAGATGTCAACTCTTTGTTGAACTAATGAGAAATCTAAAATTTAGGCCCACTATGAAGATTCTTGGCCTAAGAACATCGAATGCATCAAGTGAAAAATCAATTATCAAGAATCTAATGAGTGTGTATGAGAGTGTGGGTTCCACCTCATGCACCAAGGATAGTAATGTCACACGACATGTCATTACATCGACAATTGTAAGCCAACAAACAAAAAAAGCTTGCCTCATTAGAAAGACAAGTCAACAAATGAAAATAAATAGAAAAACTCTAATGAGAGCCATTTGAAGACGTCAAAGAGTTTAGGATCCAAACACCAATGAATTATGGGCATTCTCTGGGAGACTCCCATGGAAAGACAAAGTTGTTGTTGAAGCTTTGAGATCACTAATTGAAGACTTTTGGAAGAATTTCACAAGGGTATCTCCAAATCAAAGGGATGTGGTAACAAGGAGAATAAGTGATGCAGAGCATCTCCCAAAACCCTAACATACATTTACAAATGTATGTTTATGCATTCTTTAATATGCATACATCCTTCATTATATGTTTATTTGCCTATCGGCAAGACCATACACTATCAACCAACCTAGTTCCTTTCACACCGATATCCCATTTTATATCGATGTGTCCCCGACACTTCTTATCGCTATGACTTATGCCTATTGGCTCAACAAAATGTTTCTATTCCAATCGCTTCCCGCATACTGATGCATACTCTGACCTTGTTGACCATCGGCCACACTTCCTCTGTCGATGAATTCCTTACCACTCCTACTAATCATTATCCTCTCGCCAATTGATATTCACCTTTGGTTGCCTATCAGCAACAGTTACACCATCGGCTCCTATTATCGAAGTCCCCCTGACTTGTGTTATCACATCAACACCTTCATCCACTTGGTGGCTTGCAATGTATGTCCAACATACATACAATGTCTACACTCCTTACTCCCATACAGCAACCAATGTATGCTTTCACATACATACAACTGTGACTTTACCAACTACTCCACCAACCCATTGAACAACCCTTGTATGTGCATCAACATACAACACACTATTGACTCTGCCGAACACTTATCCATTGTATGCATGTATGTTTGACCATTGACCTTGATTGTATATCTTGCATGCAAAGAAGGTATACACACAAATTGTATGCATTTGGTAACTATGTGGATTTTCACAATTTTGACCCGCCAAACTCCAACGATGGCACAGATCTTCTTCCACATCGATTTCTCAGACCCATTTCACTCTGTTCAACCTAGCACATACCCATGCTAGGGTTCCTTAATGCATTTCACCCACGATCCTGCAAGCAAGCATGCGAACAAAAATAGAAAACACAAAACCAAAACCTAAACTACTGTACATGACCATTCCACCGATTCCGTCGGAATCAACCGGTGGAATGGGATAAAGAATCCATTCGGCCAATCAAAGCAACAAGTTGATTACACAGTAAAATCAAACAGGATCTCTTATTTTTTTATCAGAATGGTGATTACAATTGCTCTGTTTCTCAGTACAACTGACTGATTTCAACCACAAATATCATCTATCTATATTCTAAATCAATCGATCTAGGGTATTTATCCAATGACCCTCGGTAGTACAGACTTGGTTCTAAGTGGCTGGGAACCATAACCAACTAACAAACTGTAACAACCTAACAAACTTGCACATTAACCTTGGGCAGTGAGCCCTAATTGGCATGTGCCATTTTGTTCTTTCTATTCTTCTAACAGAGAATACAATCTTGGGTTAGTCACCCTGTGGTTTTTCCCTTAACCAGGTTTTCCACGTCAAAATTTTGGTGTCTTATGTGTTAATGTGTTTCTGCTCTTAATTTAATGCATTATGTTTCCATGATTGACTTACTATTATGCTACTGAATTACAAGTGGATTTAAGTGTTTAATTGGAAGAAAGTTTTAGACAACTGATTCACCCCCCCTCTTAGTTGTCTGTCCTAAATCTAACAATTGGTATAAGAGCTAAGTTCCTCTCAAAGAGCTTAACCACTTGAGGAGATCTAGGATGTCATCCTACAAGAAGGATAGTCTGAGGTTTGATGGAACCAATTTCACTCTTTGGAAAAGTCACATGGAATGTCACTTGCAATGTATGGGAATGCAGTATTGGACCATGGCTTCAAAGAAGTATACTCCTCCAAAGAATGGTCTGAGTACCGTAGATGAAATCAGAGATGCTAAAAACAATCTGTAGACTAAAGAAGCTCTTCTAAGTGCCTTATCTGATTCAAAGCTGACAAATGTTGTTGACCTAAAAACTGCCCACGAGATTTGGGAAAAATTGGAGCTTCTGCATGAAAGAGATAAGTATGTTAAATGTGCCAAGTTACAGAGTCTAAAATAAAAATTTGAAAACCTAAAGATGAGAGAAGATAAAAATATCATTACATTTATGCCAAGAGTAAATGAGCTTGTTTGTGGCATTAGATTTGCTGATAGAGTCTTGGATGAAGATGAAATTGTTGGCAAAGTTCTCAGATCCCTTCCTGATTCTTACAAATATAAGGTTGCTGCCATTGAAGAATTCAAATCCTATTCAGGTATCACAAGAGATCAATTGGTTGGCAAATTGGCTACATTTGAATTGACCGAGTTTGGAGATGCCCCCTCAAGACTAAATCTACATTCAAAGCTAGTGCCTCTATAAAAGGAAAACAAAGATTTGATCTAGGAGAGAACTCTTCAAGGAAACTATCATGGTATGAAAAAGAAAGAAAAGATCTGGAAGAAGATGACGTAGAAGTTGCTCAACTTGAAGCCGTTATTGCAAAAATACTGCCAAGAGGATCTGGTAAGTATGAAGGGAAATTGCCTTTTAAATATTTCAACTGCAATAAGATTGGTCATTTTGCCTCAAAGTGTCTGGAAAGATTTTCAAGGCCAAACCCTAACAGAACAAGGTTCCAAAAAAAATGTTGCTATGTGCATGAAGATGATGATGATGGAGTAACAAATGATGAATCAGAGACATGAAACAAATCTAGAAATGACTGGGTGTTTATTTCCATCAAGGAAGAAGATCTAATGTGCTCTGAATCTGTCAATCATAAAATTGTAGAATGAGCTCTGGCTGCCCAAGTTGAAGAAAAGGATGATTGGGTCATTAACAGTGGATGCTCCCACCATATGCTAGGTGACAAATATAAGTTCATAGATTTGGAAAGCTATGAAGGAGGAGTGGTAAAATTTGGTGATAATTCTGTTGGTAGAATCAGAGGTAGAGGAACTATTTTGTTTGATGGAAAGAACAAAACTGGTAATGTACTGTATGTTGAAGGATTGAAGCACAATATTCTCAGTGTTGGATAGTTGGTGGACAAAGGCTATGATCTCTGATTCAAAATTGGACAATGCAAGATCTTTGAAAGTTCCAAAATAGAGATTGCATCCGGTACTCAAACTAAAGGTAATATCTTCCACTTGGTTGGTACTAGTAAAAGTTGCTTATTTATTCAAATTGATCAGAGTTGGTTGTGGCATAGGAGAATGTGTCATGTGAATTTTGATAATATCATCAAGATAAGAAACACTTAGGTTGTAAGAGATCTTCCAATACTTGTGAAACCTACTAATAGCTTGTGCAAAGAATGTCAGTTGGGTAAGCAGAGCAGAGTCACATTCAAAAGTAAGGAACAGTCTTCTACTAGATTATTGGACCTAGTTCACATTGATTTATGTAGTCTGACAAGAATCAGAAGTGTGCAAGGTGATAGATACTTCATGCTATTAATTGATGACTACTCCCGGATGATGTGGGTGACTTTTCTGAAAGAGAAATTAGAAGCTCTTGAGAAATTCAAAATATTCAAGTCTATGGTAGAGAATGAAACTGGATTAAAATTGAAATGTCTGAGGTCTGATAGAGGTGGAGAATTCACATCCAATGAGTTCATAGAATTCTATGAGAAACACGGAATAAAAAGATAGGTGTCTGCTCCTAGGACTCCACAATAGAATGGAGTAGTGGAGAGAAAGAACCGGACCATCCAGGAAGCATCTAGAACCATGACGATGGAAGCAAATGTTCCTTAGATCTATTGGAGAGAAGTTGTAAGCACTACAGTCTATACTCTCAATCGAGTACAAATCAGAAGCAGTACCAGTAAGACTCCTTATGAACTTTGGTTTGGCATCACTCCCACTGTGAAGTATTTTAGAGTTTTTGGTAGCAAATGTTACATTAAAAGAGATGAAGATCTAGGCAAGTTTGATGCTAGAAGTGATGAAGGAATATTCTTGGGTTATTCTACTCAAAGCAAAGCATACCGGTGTTACAACAAAAGATTGAGAAAGATTATAGAAAGTACAAATGTGAAGGTTGATGAAGGTGTTGAAAAACCCTCAAGGTTTTATGAATTTGATGAAGATGATCAAAATGATGTTTTTATTAAAGAAGTCCAAGCTCCCTCTGAAATTTAGATCTAGATTGATCCGATAAATTAGGAGGAAGAGATAAGTTTGAATGAACCTATTCAAGAATCAGAAGTGCAAGAAACTCCCAAAGTTCCCAGGTATGTAAGACTGAATCACTCTGAAGATCAGATCATAGGTGATAAAAACAAAGGTGTACAAACAAGAAGAAGGATTGCTCAAGATTTAGAAGAGGATTGTCTGATTTCAAAGATTGAACCAAGTTAGTAAATGAAGCTTGCAATGATGAAAGTTGGACTAAAGCAATGGAGGAAGATCTGATGCAAATTGAGAAAAATCTCACTTGGGATCTTGTTCCCAGACCTGGAAACAAGAATGTGATTGGAACCAAATGGGTCTTCCGGAACAAACTGAATGAAGTTGGTGAAGTAGTCAGAAATAAAGCTAGATTGGTCTACAAGGGTTACTCTCAAATACAAGGAGTTGATTTTAAAGAAACTTTTGCTTCGGTGGTAAGAATTGAAGTAGTCAGATTATTTCTTGCTATTGTTGCCTACAAGGATTTCAAAGTATATCAGATGGATGTCAAGTCTGCCTTCCTGAATGGTGACTTGGAAGAAGAAGTATACATTGAACTGGATGGATTTCAATTGTCTGATCATGGTGATATGGTCTGCAAGTTGAAGAAAACACTGTATGGACTCAAGAAAGCCCTAAGAGCCTAGTATGAAAGATTGGATAAGCATCTTTTGAAGATTGGTTTCAACAAAGGTACTGCTGACAGTAATTTCTACTTCAAAATTGATCATGAAAATATCTTGATTGTTGAAGTATTTGTTGATGATATCATTTTTGGAGGAAGAGATAGTATGTGCAAAACTTTTGCAAATCAAATGAAAAGTGAATTTGAGATGTCCAGGCTTGGGGAAATGAATTTCTTCTTGGGTTTGCAAATCATTCAAACAAAGAAAGGAATCTTCATTTCTCAGACCAAATATGTAAAAGAATTGTTGAATAAATTTGGGATGGAAGAATCAAAACCAATGAGTACTCCCATGGCAACCAGATGTAAATTGAGCAAAGATGATGACTCTCCTAAGACTAATTAGAAAAAGTACAGGTTAATGATTGGAGGATTATTGTATCTCACTCAAACTAGACCTGACATTATGAATGATGTTGGTCTTGTTGCTAGATTCCAAGCTGATCCTAGAGAATCTCATGTCATGGCAATCAAGAGGATTTTTAGATATCTAAAAGGGACAGTTGAGTATGGTCTATGGTATCCTAGAGATCATGATTTCTCTCTTCATGCATATACAGATGCGGATTGGGCAGGAGATGTGGATGATCGGAAGAGTACCAGTGGTGGAGCATTCTTTTTGGGGAAGAGACTGGTTTCTTGGCTAAGCAAGAAACAAGAGGCAATATCTCTGTCCACAGCTGAAGTAGAATATATTGCAGCAGTAGGTAGTTACACTCAAGTTTTGTGCATGAAGCAAATGCTAAGAGACATCAGAGTGGAGTATGAGGAACCTATCACAATCTTATGTGATAATTCAAGTGCAAAAAATATTTCAAAGAATCCGGTGTTGCATTCAAAGACTAAACATATATCCATCAAGTTTCACTTTTTGAGAGAGCAAGTGAACAAGAATGAAGTCAAATTGGAGTTTGTGCCTTCCAAAGATCAGATTGCAAATATCTTTACTAAACCTCTACCTAACAACTCTTTTGAGTATCTCAGGGAGAAGTTCTCCAGTTCTAAATTAAGGTGCACTGATGTGCATCAGTCCGGTGGATCTCACAATCATATCTTGTGATCTGAATTGATGTTTGGGAAGCTGCCACTCAGGGGGAGCCACTGGTATGATTCTGAAGTGATGCAAGTATGTGCCCTTTGCCATTGATGTCAAAGGGGGAGCAGTAAAAGAAGAGAAGACATGTGAATGGTTATTGTTGATAGGGGTAGTTGTGTCAGTGAGAGAAAGTTCTTATCTTGATGGTCAAAATAGTTTTTCAAATCATATGTTGCCATCAATGACAAAGGGGAAGATTGTTACAAGTATGGGCCTAACCGGTGTTGTCATTGATGTCAACATACTCCTATTGCATTGATGATAAGGATTGGATGAGTTGTATGCTGAGGATATTGAGAAAATTAGTCCTATCAGGAACAGAGAAGAACAGTGAAGATAGTGAGGTAAAGATCCTAGATGAGATGAAGATCAGAAGTTGTGCTTCAAAGGATTTGTAGATATGTGTCTTAAGATGGTTCAGTAAAGATTTTAGAGGTCCGCATGAAGATCTGAAGAAGTTATGGCCACTTAAGTAAAACCAGTTCTGGCAAATGTTCAGAGGTGACAGAGTGACACAGATAGGTCCAGTGAGATTAGGAAATGAAATATCTTGTTCTGCGGATTTGGTGGAGTGTTTAGGAAGTCAATGTGAATTGACAACTCAATTGGTTCATGGTTTGGAGGTCCGCAAGCATCTATTCCATTATGATAGTGATGACAGACTGTGTTCTTGAGGTTCCGGAAAGGAGAGAATAATTTCAGTAAGCAAAAGTAGTGTGGAGGTCTTTGGATTGTGTCCATTTCATGTTGGAGGTCCACATTGAAGATTGAGCTCGCAATTAAAGAATTACTTCTAGATGATGATGTTCTTCCCAAGTCAAGCCAACTGGATGAGTTGCACATTCTGCGGATGTTCTTGAAGATGTTATGTGAAGATTGGCGTGTTCCTAAATGAAGATTCAAGTCTCAGATCTATGTGGCCGACAATGTGTTGATCCGCGTGAAGTCTTTTTGTAATTAATCATGTTGTGTTTATGTATTTTCTCTGTAACATATGCTGACTTGGATGATTATCCCTAAGTCAATGTCTTGTATAAATAAGGAGTTGTAAAGTCATTTCAAAGGTATCTTGGGTAGATGAGAGTGTTGTAGAGAGAAGAGGAGTGAAAGGTAGAGTAGAAGTTTTGGGCTTAAATGGAACTGACTCAAGCATGGTGAAGATGCTATTCTTTAGTTCAAGCATGTAATACTTATTATTCTGTAGACAGTGTCTCTCCTATAGGCAATGAGCCTCTTGTGAGTAGTGTGCTTGGGCAGTGAGCCCTAATTGGCATGTGCCATTTTGTTCTTTCTATTCTTCTAACAAAGAATGCAATCTTGGGTTAGTCACCCCGTGGTTTTTCCCTTAACCGGGTTTTCCATGTCAAAATCTTAGTGTCTTATGTGTTAATGTGTTTCTTCTCTTAATTTAATGCATTATGTTTCCATGATTGACTTATTATTATGCTGTTGAATTACAAGTGGATTTAAGTGTTTAATTGGAAGAAAGTTTTAGACAACTGATTCACCCCCCCTCTCAGTTGTCTATCCTGAATCTAACAAGTAGACACACCTAGGTCATTCTTTAGGGCCTATCAAGGAAGCACAGTTGAGATGCAACATCAACTGTGTGAATTTTATTTGCATGATTTTGCTATAATTTGTAATTTAGAATGGAACCCCAACTTGTACATTGGGGATGTGCAATTGAAAGTATTCAGCTCGTCATGTACAATGAGAAGCAAAGGCGAGAACAAATGAGAAAATACTTTGAATATGAAAATCTGCCCCTCTAGATTAGGGGTGAAGCCAAGGATGCTGACAAAGTTGAAGATGAATGGGTAGAGCTACATGCTTGAGGTTACTAATTAGATTGTGAATGACCAAGTCACAACACAATTACTACCTAGAATTAACACCTTAGATAGGAAGGGATTCATTTAATTATTTACAAACAAAGGTGTCAAGAACTTACCCTTGAACTACAAAGAAAGGATCCCCACTCAATGTACAATTATAGGGTAGCTAGATCCAAAGGGTGTGGAAGCATATATTCAACTAGATGATTATGGTTGGCTTAGTTACCACTAGCATTTCATCTACCCTTGTTCTTGTTCCCAATCCTTGTTTGGAAGGGGAACTAAGAAATTGAGATAGCAACAAAGGATGCAAGGTGGAAAAGAGTTGAGGACAGAAAAAGGGTTTTCTATCTAAAGCAAGTTGAGGGTTCCATAGAACCATTTGGCTTTAGGGAATTTTGTTTGATGTACACTTACAGAATTTAGTTACTTGGGGACAAGAAACAACTTAAGTTGGGGCATGTGATGAGCCCTAGAATTAACTTTATTTGATACTTTTTATCTCCTCCTTTAACTTGCATTTCATATAAGACCACACTCTTTTAATACACTTTTTACTAAGTACTCCTATAAAGAACAAAGTTTAATAAATATGTTGTTTATTGGATGATTGTATATTTAAAAGTAGTTGTTTTCAAGATAATGTAAGATCTCCTATCTTAGTTGTGATATTTTTTATGCTCCTAAGTTTTTTGAATGCAACAAAATGATTGTAACAGAGTTAGTCACTAGCCTGTAGCAACTAAAATTTGTTTCCCGTAGCCAAGGATATGGATCAATTGCAACCAATACTATAGCACACCTGTAGCCAAGGTTGTAGCATGCTTGTAGCAAAGCAATGAATAGAAATAACTGGAAATGGACAAATAGAGTTTTCATGAATATCCAGATGAGTCGACTAACTCATCTTTGTTCTTCTCAGTAAATTTTCCATCACTCTTGTTTTGAGTATATGTAGTTAATGATTGTACAGTCTTGGTAGGAATGTGACTTATACATATCCATGAGTTAGTTTCCTAGTTTCCTAGTCATTCTCTAAATAAATCATCCACCTCCTACATGTTTGGGAGTAGTGGAGATGCATGTAGTAGTGATAGTATTATAAATAGTAGAATAAAGGTAGTAGACAAGATCTAGTAGAATATATTAAAATCATTTGAATGTAACAGTTTTTGTGAGATCAATAAAAGATCATGTTTTTTTACCTCATTTCTAGTATATTACAGATTATAGAATCACTCTAATTTAGCATCTAGAGGGAGAGAGGAAGGAATAGTTTTATCGAAGCAATGGCCCACTTGAGGTGGATTGTAGCTAGGTCTCTATCCTGGTTAGTTTAGGCATCTCTATAGTTCAGTAAATTCTGGCTATAAAATTTTAGTTAGTAGCCATTAGCTTGTGTGAGTAGATTTTGATTTCTAATTTGCTTGAAGAAGCTTTCCTAGAATAGATTTCCCTCTTATAAGTAAGCATTCACTTTTCTACAATATATATTAAATTGTTTCTTCCACTATACACATCATTAGAATCTCAATCCTCCTAAGAATCTAGCATCATACATATAGTACTGATACTATGCCAATAGATACGTCACTTGGTTGACATGAGAATGAAGCATGAATATGCACTAAATGGTCTCTTGATTAGTGGATAGCCTATTTGTCGAGTTGTGTGTGAGATTTTTCTACACTACGTTTAATTAGGGATTGTTAGATCCTATCATGCATGTTATCTTCAATTATTCACCCAGAACTATAAAGTTAGTTTGTACAAGGGGTTGACCTATTAGAAATTGACCCTAATGATTTGAAAATCTCTCATAAGGTATTTGTAAACACCATTGTGATGGATTCAAACCTAAAGAAGGTGAAGGTGAACAAATCTCTACTACAACTTTTTATCAAACCATTTAATGAGACACAATTTAGATTGGTTCCTTAGATCAGATCCATGTGATTTAGGATTAAACTACACAAAATTCAGAGACTATTTTGACTCTATTACACTTGTCAAACTATGAGTTTTAATTTTATACATGTGAAAATAATTCCAAGTTGACATCAACGATGTTCCTTCATCATTATTTTATAAACTAAATGTATTTATCCTCCTATTAAATTCTAGAATTCTATTAAATATTTATCAGCCTAGCTCCTAATTAAATTTGAATTAATCATACTATTATTTACATTTATTTAATTAACCTAGATTTATGTAAAAGGAATTTTATTCATTTATGAGGTGTATCCCTTATTTTATAATGGTCCTTAACTATTTATATATGGGGAACAATGGAGTGAGTGTTTACTTGCACTCCAAAAAAATTCCCAAATATGCACTGAAGGACCAAAAAATGTGGATTGATGGGCTTCTAGATTCTCTTTGCTTTTTAAGTGGCATTATTATATAGATGTATCATCTTGGTTAGTTGTGTAATGCCCCAACTTTTACACTAAGACATTAACAAACAAAAACTAGATGAAATTTTTTTTTTCTATGTAATTGTGATATGCACATGTCCCAACTACACACTCATGGACTAGAAATATCATAGTGTCCCATGACGACACTCTAGAATGTGACATGAAACAACCACAATGATCATGTAGGGTCCAAGCACCCAAAAAGACACAAGTAGAAGATTTCACTAATCATGCAACAAGGCCACCATGATAACCATACAAGAGGATGGAGCTTCCTCCATGATGAAGATCAGATGCCAATCCACAACCTCACTCTCTCACAACCACATGGAGTAGGATAAGGGTGACAATCACCTCAAATCCATTCCATAATGATACAACACAACCACCAAACACATGGAACAACTTATGCAAGAGGAGGGTCAACTAGGAGGAACACAACCTCAAACAAATGAAATGACCACTAGCTAACTTTGCATAAGGCACACTTCCTAACACAAAAGAGATCATAACTCTCAAAATACATCACATCCAGATGAGATGAATATATGGGAAGACTCAAAAGACTGAGGGGAACATCTTTCATATAGAAATATTTTTCAAAAAAGTTAGGAAGTGATTAGTGTTTGAAGGATCACAAAAACAAGTGTGGGAGAGGACTATAGCGCCAAACTTGGACTCCAACACTTTACTCTAGATAGTGTCTAGTTTGGGTGCTAGTGTCCTCCTAGGTGCTACTGTCTAGAAAAATGTGTTGTTGTCCCTAAAAAGTGTCTAAACATAAAAATTTTATAAAACACTTACACATGACTTTAATGCAAGCTTCAATAAGGGATCTCCAATCATTGACTCCACTCTAAGACTGCTTATAAAGACCCAAAAGTAAAAACAAGAGCCTGAAGGTCACACAAGGTTTCCAAAACCTACATTTGACAAAAGCATGCTTTAATAAGGAAAGAGATCAATAAGGAAGGCCACATGTAAGTACCAAGGCACAAGAGAGAAGGTGGAAACCAAAGAAACATCCTTCTAAATACAAGGCAAGAACAACCAACATCAACAAATGGCCAACAAGCCAAAGGGAGGATCAACCACAAAACCTTGCAAGGACAAAATGTCTAAATGGATCCAATCATATTGAATCAACTTACTAACCATCTCAAGTAAGCAATAGAACAATACAAGAATAGATAAGATACATTTTTCCAAATCTTGCTACCATACAAGATAAACATGGGAAAAGTAATATAGAATGTTGCGCTCATTCGACACCAACATCAAGATAGGCCAAAGACAAAGATGGATCTCTCATCCATTATGTGGAAACAATACAAACCAACTCATAATCATAGCATAGAATAATCATATAATATACAAAAGAGGACTCCATTGTCCTAATTTAATCATTTTAACAATTGAGATAGTTTTCACAACATAATAAATTCCTTCCAAAACAAGTATTGATTTCCAACCATATGATATCATAATACAATTACATGATAGAGGTTACTTCCCAAACATTGAAGGATCACACTCCAATATATAAATTATACAAAGAATAATATTAAAACAATAATAAGCCACCTCCATGGTTCCCCAATAATCATGAACTACAACATGATCACAATATAAATAATGAACAAGGAAATCATATAGCTCCTGAGAGATCTTCATGAATGGACCAATGGGGAATGTTACCCACTTCCCAACCATATCACCATCATCGAGCATAATAGATGTCTATGCCACTCTAGGTAACCCTTGAGATATGGAGAAGAAGATCATGTATACACTGCTATCAAGGGCAAACTCACACAAATAAAATAGTCTTAAAATACACCAACACTCATGCAAGAGTCACACAAGATGGTTTCAGACACACAAGATACAACATGGTTTATCTTAACACAAGACTGGATACATTCGATCCAGCCAACAAGGACAAGAGGAGGCTAGCTAAGGCATTAGAGTGGACTTCCCCTTGGTTTTCCATAACCAAGCTAGAAGTGAAATAGACCACAAAGGTCTCAAGTAGGCATTCACCCTGTGGATGCTTCCCAAGAAGTAGTAGGGACACTTCTTCAATGTGCTCTACCTACCCCATCTTTCATTATCATAGTTTTCTTAATACAAGTTATTAGATTCAAGATTTATTAATTCACACATACAATTCACAAAGGCTTCTTTAGCATGTTGCCTCAACCTCATTCAATAAGTTGGGTGTTTTGACACTATTATTACTCATTTTAAGCAAGGCTTCTTCAATGCTTTGCCTCCAAACCTCATCCAATGAGTTTGGGTGATTGGCCACCCCAAGCCTCTTATGCATATCCCCCATCCTACACAATTCAAGGGTCAATTTTCTTCAAAGAGCCTAAGAATGGGATTGTAGCGATTTTCCCAAAAAACACACTTCCCAATGTATATATAAAATAAATTCTATGAGAGAATATATGATTCCATATATTATACATTTTTTAGAATTTATAAAATTCAACAAAAACAAATTAATTATTTTCTAAAATATCTAGGTTTTGTCATTGACGGATCTTGAAGCATCCTTCTCAAAATTTTCCCTAATTTTTCTAATATTTAAAAGAAGATGAAAAACAAAATTCTAAATACCCTCTTATTCTAAAATCACCCAACATCACACTTTTTAAAACACAACATTTTCAAAAAGATTTGATTGGGTTTAGAAGGAAATTCACCTGTTTTTCACAAAAAATGAAAAATGTAAAAATTGAATTTGTAAGAATGCCCTCTTAAACTAATCCTACCCAACAACACACTTTTCACATCATTGTACAACTTTAGAAAATTTTGCCATAGTTTTGGTAGGAAATTCTATGTTCTAAAAATAATTTTGTATAACATAAAACTTAAATAAAAATTCAATCTTAAACACAAACAAAGAAAAGATTACCTCAAGGAATCCAAAGGCAACCTCTAATACTCTCTCAACAATAACCAAGCAAACCAAAATTCAAATTTCTCCAAAGAGGGTTTGAAATCTAATTTTGCTCTTCTTTTCATATAATGCATAATGAATTGAAAAACAAGCCCTTTTTCCATATATACTTCTAATTAGAAATTATCCTAAAATAGATATTTCTAACAAATAGAAATTTAATCTAGTTCCCAAACACATAACAATTAAATATACTGTAACAAACTGATTCAAATTATTAACCCAACCCACTCTACAACTTTCTCGCTCTGCAACTTTCCTGCCTTTACACTGTTTGAACCTGCTTCGCTCATGGTGGTCGTCAGCCCTGGGGGGCCACCTGCTCCCCCTATGGGCCCGTAGGAGGTTCCTGCTGATGATGATACTACTTTGGTCAGTATTCCTGAGCTCAAATCTCCAGCTTCGGGTTTGGGTCCCAAGGCTTGGAAACAAGCACTACTAGGGGAAACTAGTAGGCTTGTCAAAGATTCTGCAGCCCCACTGCAGTCAGAACATGTGAATGGAATGGACTTCCAGATCCTAGATCTGATGATGGATAAAATAACCTCTACCTTGGAATTATCTTTGGTAGGTAAGTTCCAAGCCTTTAGGCCCAACATTGATATGGTTTGATGATGGGTGGCCTCAAGATGGCACCTTAAAGGTAGCGTGGTTACTAGCACCATGACAGGTGGTCTCTTCCTATTTAAGTTCACCGCCAGGGAGGACTTGGTAGAGGCTTTGGCTGGCGGCCCCTAGATGTCTGGAAAACACAACCTCTACCTAGGGTGCTGGAAATCAGGGTTTGATGCGGCTATGGAACTCAATAGGTCAGCTCCGGTCTGGGTTAGGCTCCCTGGTCTCCCATTGGAGTTTTGGGATGAGGAGATTTTCACATGGATAGGGAACTCTTTTGGGCGTTTCATCATTCTGGACACCACCACTACGCATAAAACTAGGTTAGTGTTTGCTAGATTCTGTGTTAGTGTAGATATTCATAAATCTCTACCTAATACTATTAACTTAAAGTCTAAATATGGCTACTGGGAGCAACACCTGGAGTATGAGAATGCTACCACTTTTTGCCAAAATTGTTCCAAAAAAGGTCACCTTATCAATGAATGCAAAAAATTAAAGGCACAAAAAGGCAAAGAGGTCTTGGAGGAGGAGAATATTATGGAGGACTACACATTCAAAGAGGATCTACTTGATATCATCAAGTCCCCTCTCATGACAAAGCAACTAGAGAAGACCCAGGCTCAGAGAGACCCTGAGGATGAACTTCCATCTTCAACCAATGAGACCCCACCTCTACCTCAGCCTCAGTTTGAGAGGGATTCTGAAGTTGAATAGTCGATGCAAAAAAAGGGCAGTTCCTTGGGCTTGATTGAGAAAGAAGACGGGGAAATCCTAACCCCCAATGAAAAGACACCCTTGCCTTGAACTAATGGTTCTGGTACTTTGGTGTCTATTGGAGAGTAGTTAGTTGGTTTAGGTACTATAGTGGCTAAAGGTCCACTTACCACAGTTCCAACAAGCATGAAGAAAGCCATTCTATCACCCACAAGGATTCTTTCTCCTGGGGCTGGTCCTAGTAACCAGGAGGGGTGGATTACTCCCAAAAAGAAGGGGAAAGGTAAGAAGTCAGCAAATGTGGGGACAGAAGGAAAGGCAGGCAGACTATCCTAGAGAGAAACCGGAAATAGAGAAGCAACCAAGGAAATAGCCACTGGGAGACAAAGCACATTGGAGGCTATCTCCAGAAGACCTCATAAATGAAGATCATCACATGGAATGTGAGGGGGCTTAATAGTCCTCATAAACAACTCATGATCAAGAGCTGCACTTTTTACAATAAGGTGGATATCATCCTTCTCCAAGAGGTTAAGATGTCTGAAGATAACTTCAAAAAGATAGCTAACAATATTTGGCCCATAGCTGATTACATTATCAGCCCTTCTACGGGAGCTTCTGGGGGCCTGGTTACTATGTGGAAGAAATATAACATTTTGGGTAGCTACTGCTCGCATAGAAAAAATAGTTTGGAAATTAAATGCACTATGAATAAGAAAAATTGGAAGATGATAAATATATATGCCCCCAACACCAGGAACACTAGAAAGGAACTATGGGATGGCTTGCTCCCTAAAATTAATGCTGAGAGAACAACTTTATGGTTACTAGGGGGAGACTTCAACACCCCACTTTTCCCTTCGGAAAAGTCAGGGGGCAACATGGACTACTTGCATAGCATGGTTGACCTGGTGGACTTCTTAAGTTAGATTGGGCTTATGGATATAGAGATGAACAATCAACTCTATTCTTGGACCAACAGAAGAAGAGGTGACCAGCTTATTTAGGTGAAGCTAGATAGATTTATGGCCTCTTCTAATTAGGATAGGGTGCAAAATTCTACCCTTTCTGCCCTTCCTCGTACCATCTCTGACCACAATGCCCTCATCTTTTCCTAGACTGATGGGGCTCCCAAGGGGCCATTCTCATTTAGATATGAAATTATGTGGTCCTCCCACTTGGGTTTTAGAAACTACATTGCAGATTGGTGGAGTATCTCGGTGCATGGATCCCCCATGTTCAGACTCACCCAAAAACTCATCCATGTTAAGCACAAAGTAAAAGGATGGAATAAATTCTATTTTGGGAATGTGATGAACCTAAAGAAACACATTACTGATAGATTAATGGAAGTTCAAGACAACATGGCTAGGGGGGATGCGAGTGAGGATAATTTTAATATGGAAGAGGCTCTGCTCAAAAACCTCAAGGACATCACCAAAAAGGAAGAGATCTTCTGGAAACAGAAATCTAGAGTGCAATGGCTGAAGGAGGGAGATAGGAACTCAACTTTCTTCCACCAGTCAGCCATGAAGCATAGGAAGAGGAATAGAATCACCAAGCTATTTGATGAGAACAACAGAGAAATTGTCGAGGACAAGGAATTGGGAAACCTTGCCTCTAATTACTTTAGAAACTTCTTGGTGGAGCACAGAAACAAGCCTGACAAAGGTCAGGAGGATAAGTTGTTGGACAACATTCCCTCTATCCTTTCGGAGGAAGATAACTATAGACTTATGAAGCCTATTACTGAGGAGGAAGTTAGGGTGGTTGTGTTCTCAATGGGGGCCTTCAAAGCTCCAGGACCGGACGGGTTTCCCTCAGCCTTTTTCCAAGACTTCTGGGAGATAGTGGGGTATGATGTCACGACTGCTGTCAAGGACTTCTTTAGGACTGGTAAAATCCTCAAACATATCAATGCCACGTTCATTGCACTCATTCCCAAGAAGAGCATCATAGATTCTGTGGCTGACTTCTGTCCTATTAGCCTTTGTAACACCATTTATAAGATCATTACGAAGACTCTAGTCCTTAGACTTCAACCGTTGTTGGATAGTATTATCTCGGACTGCTAGAAAGGCTTTGTCCCCAGTAGATAGATTATGGATGCTACTATATCCACCCATGAGATCATTCACTCAATGGATAGAAGTAACAATCCGAGTATGGCTCTCAAGATGGATATATCTAAAGCATATGACAGAGTCTCTTGGGATTTCCTGTTCAAAGTCATTAGGAAGTTCGGGTTCAAAGACAAAATGCTTACTCTGATAAAAGAATGTGTCACCATAGTCAAGTACTCGGTCTTGGTCAATGGCACTCCTCAAGGATTCTTTGATGCTAGTAGAGGTATCAGGTAGGGAGATCCCCTTTCTCCCTACCTATTTATAATTTTGGCAGAGGTTCTGGGTAGAAACATCCTATCCCACCTAGATAGTCATTCCCTCAGAGGTGTCAAAGTTGCATCCACCTTAGGTCTGTCTGTTGTCCAACAGTTTGTTGATGATACTATGCTCTTTGGGGCGACTTCGGTGGTTGAGGCCAGAAGATGGAAAAATCTGTTGAAATCCTATGTGGAGGTTTTTGGCCAGTGTGTCAATTATGAAAAGAGTAATGTGTTCTTCTTCAACACGAACTTGGAGTTGCAAGTTAGGGTGAGAAACATCCTTGATTGCAACATGGCTAATCTCTTGACTACCTAACTGGGCCTTCCCCTCATGGTCAAGGAGGTGACCCCAGCTTTCTGGAATACCATTCTTGAAAGAACCTAAAAGAAAATGGAGGGATGGAAAGGTAAACTCCTTAGCCAAGCAGGTAAGCATCAACTATTGAAGGCCTCTTTGTAGGGTATCCCCACCTACTTTCTATCCCTATTTAAAATGTCCAGATACATGGCAGAGAAGTTGGAGAGGATCCAGAGAACCTTCCTCTGGACTGGAGTTGAGGAAAAAAAGAGGATCTCGTTGGTTGGATGGGATAAAGTTTGCCTGCCCAAAACCCAAGGGGGATTAGGAATCAGAAAAATCTAGGTGATGAATAAAGCTTTACTTGCCAAAATTGGGCGGACCTTCCTAAAGGAGGAAAAAGATTGGGTTTAGATTATGACAGCCAAGTACCTGTAAAATGGGGATAAATTAGGGGTTATTGACAGAGAGAGCCATCCCAAAGGCTCTATTATCTAGAATAAAATGATTAAAACCAGAAGTACTCTTTCCTAAGGCATCAAATGGAAGCTGGGTAAGGGAGACAAAATTAGATTCTAGGAGGACAATTGACTCGAGGAGGGACCCCTAGCTAGAAGGAAGAACAATACCGCTAGGGAAAGAGTTGTCAACCATTTTGGGAGTTTAGTCAGTAATTTCATTACTACCCATTCCCATAGCCATAAGTGGTGGAAGAACCTCTTAGATTGCTGGAACAATACTCAGCCTGAGAATCAGGAGTGTTAGGATCTACAAGTGGAGCTAAACAAGTACAAAATTCCAATATTTCCTAGGGTTGATGAAATGCTCTCGGGACAGGACCAAAAGGGGAACTTTTCGGTTAAATATGCTTACATCCTGCTGATAAACAACAGACAGGGGAGTTGGTTTTGGAAGAGTGTCTGGAATAACAAGCTAATCCCTAAAATAAACTTCTTCTGGTGGGTAATTGCTCATAATAAAATCCTTTCTACTGACAACCTTAATAAAAGGGGGTTCCAGTTGGTCAATAGATGTGTGCTTTGCCTAAAAGAAGAAGAGTCCATTCAACACCTTCTTTTCCATTGCGATTTTACTAAAGAGATATGGGGAAGAACTATAGAGAAACTTAACCTGGAGTGGGTTTTCCTAGAAAACCTAATGGATTTCACCCAAAGCTAGATTTCTCCTTTCTCGCATCCCAGGATTAGAGAGCTATGGAGACAAATTCCCCCACACTTGGGGTGGAGTGTGTGGAAGGAAAGAAACAATAAAATCTTTAGAGATAAGGCTCATTTTGCTAATGAGGTCTTTTACCCCTTCAGTAGGCTCGTCTCTGAGAACACATCAGCTAGCACTCTTCATGTGGCTGAGAAATCCCCTACTCTGGTGGAAGTGTGGACTGCCATGAATTGGGGACTGACAACGGACATAACCAAGATTGACAATTCCAAAAAGTTAGCCAGACAAAACACCATCTGGAGATCCCCTCCCAAGGATTGGATCAAACTTAATTTTGACGGAGTTGAAAAAAAGAATACGGGACTGGCAATTGGGGGTGGGGTATTCAAAGATAGTCAGGGCGTCTTCATTACTGCTTATGTTGGGCACATCAGTAACCAGTCTAATAATGTGGCAGACGGATTGGCCTTGTTGTGGGGACTCAAAATTGCTCTCTCTATGGAATGGACAAATTACAAGTGGAAGGAGATTCGAAAATCATCATCGAGGCGGCTCTTGGTAGGTCAAACAATAGCTGGAAGCTGAAGGATATTACAGATGACATCATCTGCTTACTGTTTGGGTTCAAGCAGATAGAAATTAGGCATGTTTACCATGAAGGTAATAAAGTGGCAGATGGGTTGGAAAACCTAGGGCAGAGCTTGGACACTTGGAGATGTTGGAAAAGAAAGAATAATTTACCTATTCAGATACAAAACCTTCTCGAAAAGGAGCAAAGCCCCGCTTTTGATCTCTCATGTTTGAATTAATTAACCCTTCGACCTCCTGGCCTAGGGAGTACTTTAGGTGCCATATGGGGTCTAGTTTTGATTGCCATCTGGATATGATGACTTATGTTTGGGGGGGTGTGACATTTGTTGGCCAGCTCAGACTTGTCAGAGTTGGGGTCGACCACTGCATGAAGGCTTGCTTGCTCTTCAGTCAAACATGGAGACCTAAGGTGGGGTTTCACATGACTGGGCATGTGATCAATTCGATGTCTCTATGCAGAACCTCTAATTATGACCAATTAATGAATTGTAATCATGATAAGAAAGGGATTGATAGTTCGCATATTACGAATTTAAGAAAGTACGCCACCCCCAGTGGCTGAAAAGACACTATACTCATTAACTTGAGTATGAATATGGGCGTTTGGGCTTTTTTCTGCAATTCAAAAGTTTCTAAGTTTTTTGTTGTTTCTTGCATTGCTAGCTTGTCTATGAGATATTGGTGCAAACTTGCCATGGGGGTGATAGGTCTTGCACTGGGTCAGAATCCTGTGAAGAGATTAAATGCAACAAGACCCTATGGCACATGTGCCAGGAGGGCAAGGTGGCTTCCTATCTTGAATGTTTGCAAGGTCATGATGAAAGCCTCTCAATGCAGTTCTTGCATTCTTGGGAGGGCAGATAGGTCAAGGTGGGTAGTGTGGGGTTTGAAATCTCAGAGGAAGTGATTGGGATGGTGACAAGGATGCCTATTGATGGCATAAAACACTCCAAAGAGAGCAAAGTTTCTGACCCTAAGGGAATGGCTTGTTTTCTGAAGAAAGGGGAGGTCTTACACAGTCTGCAAGGGGTTTGATCATGAAATGCTGCCAAAACCTTGGGACAAGGTGTGTTACATGATCATAAAGTACTTCACTCTTGAAGGTAGATTTAGATGCTTTTTCCACTATAATTTTGCTCTGCTCAATCATTTTCATCGTAGCAAGGTGATTAGTTTCCCTTTTTATTTGTTGTCATCTTTGGAAGCCTCGATTGCGTCTGCCATTGAGCAACATGCTATAGACCCCAATAAGCCCCTCATCCTGCTCCATGGCCTCAGACTGTATAAATTCCATTTATCCCTCTGCCCCCCTAAGGGCCTCACAGCTACTAGGGTTGAACCTCCTCTGCCGCCCTGCTCCAATCCTGAGATGACTAGCCAGTGATAATTATGGAAATCACTCTGGAGAAGTATGCCGAATCCCTGAAGTCTGGAAAGAAAAAAACTATCACTAGTAAAAGTTCAGAGCCTAAGGCTAGTGACCAGACTCCCATGACCTCTACGAAGACTTCTGCCAAAAGAAAGATTTTACCCAGTGATTCTACCCTGGTGACCCCTCAGAAGAAGAAAAGGGGAAGTTTGGAGGAAGGAAGTGGTATAGACAGTGGGAATAAGGCCAAAAATGTTTATGTGGTGGTGGAGGATGTTAGCTCTGAGGACAGTATCGGCAGTAGTGACAACACTGCTGACAATGATATTTCCATGATTGATAGTAAACCCCGGGTGCTGTCGACCAGGAGGTCGACGAGGTACTGCTAAGCCTAGTCCTGTTCTCCACAAGAAGGTGGTCACTGAGTTGGAGGAGGATACTACGAACCTGGAGGGTGATGGTATTTCTAATGACAAAAACAACAAAGTGGACACTATTGTGCCTAAGATTGAATAGATGGGTGGGAAATTTTTTGTCAACAAGGAGACCAAAAATGATAATGTGGAGGTTGAAGCAGATGATGGGCCCAGTAATTTTCTTGAGCTTAATGTTAAGGAGTCTGAATTGGTGAGCTTGGACAAAGTGGTGAAGGAAGTGTGCAAGATGAAGAGAGGGGGCAAGGTTGATGTCAAAGATAAGGAGATTGAAACCCTCTCTATTAGGCTCACCAAGCTAGAGAGGAAGTTCAAGATTATGGCCAAGTTCTCTACAAAAGTGATGTACTGGTTGGCCACAACTCTTGGGGTCCTCCAGGATGTTGAGTTTACCAACCAGTATATGAAGGATAAAGAACTCAAGGAGTACCGTGATCTCTACCAGTTCCTGGCTGAAGATTGGGACCAGATGTTCAATTAGCCATTGGGGGCTTTTTTCTGTGCTTTTGGTTTTGTCTATTGTTGGTCTACTGTCAATCTGTTGTGTCTTGGTCTTGGGTTTCTTTTTGGTTGTTTCTTGTTGGTTCAGTTGGTTTCTCTCTCTGGGTTCTTTGATGGATCTTTGGTGTGCCTTTTTGGCTGATTTGTAATTGGATTGGCACCCTTTTTTGCTGCTTACTTTATCAAAAACAATTAAATATAATGTTTTTCCACAATTAAATAATATTACAACCTTAACATAATCAAATATTTATTTTTCTCTTCACTAGCAATAGGTAGCATAACTTTTGATTCCCAAGGAACTATTAAATCTTATTTGCACATATCAAGGAGAAGCACAAATACAAAAGCAATAATTAAACACACCCAAGAAGGCATCTTTACGAGTCTAACACAAGGGGGTCTAACACAAGGGAATCTAGAATCGTAATGGATGTAATTTTTTTGCACACTCACTCAAACATTATGTGCATCTGTCGAATACATAACAACAGCCGAAGTGAATGATAAAATTACACAATTAAATAACAAACATTTAATAGGTACATTTCATCGTCCATTCTAACAATACAATCAAAGTGCAATTAATCATTTAAAATAATAATACAAAGAAACTAGATCTACCCACCCAACATATTATTTAAATGAAACTGGGAAATGAAACACCAATAAATACACACACACACACATACACAAGTCTTACATATCCAAATATATACATATGGAGCATTTAGAATAGTGCATTGGTATCCACAAGTAATCACCAATCATAATACAAAATATCACATCATAAAAGTATGGTATAAAAAGAAGACAAAGAGAAAGGCACAAATGCCCATGGGCCTTACATATTGCTGTAATTTATTTCTGATCTGTTATTTGATATTGTTATATCTGTATCATCTTGGTCAATAACTATAGTTTATTTGTAATCTGTTTTCTATTGGCTTTTGCTTTGGGAGTTAACTTTTCAAATAAACAATGCAAATAAAATAAAATAATTTTAAAAGTAAATTAAAATGACTCTTAAGTAAAGAAAATATCTCCTTTTAAGTAAATAAAATAACTCAACTGATATCTAGACTAGCTATTGAGTATTGACCAGCCAAAAATTCAACAGTTGAAGTTTCAACTAAAAGAGTTTTGTCCTAGAAGCCAACTCTGATTAGAGACAACCTCTCCAACCATGTCCTGTATATCATTCTCTGTCTCTTTAAGTAAAGAAAATAACTCTTTTTAAGTAGATAAAATTACTCAACTGATATCTATACTAGATATTGAATATTGACCAACCAAAAATTCAACAGTTGAAGTTTGAACTAAGAGAGTTTTGTCTTGCAAGCCAACTCTGATCAGAGATATATCATTTTCTGTCTCTTTAAGTAAAGAAAATAACTCGTTTTAAGTAACTCAACTGATATCTATACTAACTATTGAATATTGACCAGCCAAAAATTCTTAACAGTTGAAGTTTCAACTAAAAGAGTTTTGTATTGCAAGCCAACTCTCACCAGAGACGCCTCTCCGCCTCTCCAGCCATGTCCTATATATCATTCTCTGTCTAACGACTAAGCAAAGGCTGCATTCTGGAGATTGTGTCTAATTTGCTTGTCCAAGAAACAAAATTATATTCCAGAGAGTAGATCAAAAATGAGATCGAGTATTATGTTACTCTGTCTACTGGTGCTTGCATTCACTAGTCAATCTGATGCTGCTCGAAAACATCCTCTGGATTCTCTCACGTCCTCTGAAATTAACCATGTTCGTAAACTAGTCCTCAAGTCAAAGCTAGGCCTCCATAAGAACATAAGCTTCCAATACATGGCCCTGGAATTACCAGAGAAGGAGTCTGTGTATGAATGGAAATATGGGTCTTCTCCTCTACCCCCTAGAAAGGCTACTGTAATTGCAAGAATCCCAGGAGAAACCCACCAAGTTCTTGTAGATCTCACATCAAAAGCAGTTGTGTATGATAAAGTCTATGATGGATTTGGCTACCCCATATTCACAATAGAGGAGCAAACTCAAGCCTTTGAGTTGCCCATGGAGTATCCACCATTCATAGAGTCAATACAAAAAAGAGGCCTTGAGATGGAATCAGTTGTATGCAACACTTTTTCTGTTGGATGGTTTGGGGAAAAGAAGCAGGGCAAGAGAGTCATCAGTATCCAGTGTTTTTATACCAATGGATCTGTTAACATATATGCCAGGCCCATTGAAGGTGTTACAGCAATAGTAGATTTAGACCAAATGAAAATCATTAGGTACATGGATAGGATAAAAGTCCCAATGCCAAAGGCACAAGGAACAGATTACAGAGAATCAACTCAGAAGCCTCCATTTGGGCCCAAAACAAATCCAATTTCAATAGAGCAGCCCGAGGGGCCGAGCTTTAAAGTCCATGGTCATATGGTGGAGTGGGCTAATTGGAAATTCCATATTGGATTTGATGTGAAAGCAGGGCCTGTTATTTCTACAGCAGATGTTTATGACCAAGAAAAGGGAACATTCAGGAGTGTGTTATATAGGGCTTTTCTTTCAGAGCTCTTTGTTCCTTACATGGATCCATCCCAGGAATGGTACTATAAAACTTATTTTGATAATGGGGAATTTGGTCTGGGTCTAAGTTCATCTTCGTTGCAGCCACTGAATGATTGTCCAAGACATGCACAGTACATGGATGCAGTCTACGCAGGAGCTGATGGAAAACCCGTTGTGAAAGAGAAAACTTTCTGTATTTTTGAAAGATATGCTGGGGATATTTCATGGAGGCATACAGAAACAGGGATTCCAGACTTAGTGGTAAGTTTCCTATTAATTAATTTTTTATTAATTTTTTTTATTAGTAATGTCTTACATGCTTTCCTTTTTGTTATGCTTATAAATAGAGTTACCGATATATTAGTAGAAAAAACTCTGAATGCTTGAAGTAAGATGTTTATCAAGTTATTATTTATTATTATGAAATTCTAAAATGTTATTTAGAACAAATAGCTATTAAAAAAGTATCATGGTATGAGTTAAAAACTAGACCATTTAAAAGATACAAGACGGTCCAGAGTCTTTAGATAACTTAGTAAAATAGAAATTGTACTTGTAAGAATTTTACAATTCATTGAAAAAATTCTTCCCTATTTTGATGATGGATTATTAAGTGTGATTCAAAATGTTGATTCAAAAAAGATTATAAATTTTTTAGAAGCATTTCAATCCAAATATAATTGTAAAGGAAAATAACCTTTCCTAAGTTTAATCTAGGCTAATCAAACGAAATGTATACAACTTAGCATAAATTAACTTAGATTGGTTATTGTCAGTTGTGGGAGTGATAGTTGAACAATAATGTCATTTTAGGAGAGTCAATGTGACATGTGTACTTAGCTCTAGGCCTGATGTGAGAATGAATTTGATATAACACAAATATGGTTGCTCTAGTACAAAAAATTGAATGATCTAAGTATACCTTATGCCTCAGATTCTATGTAGGATGTGAGACTATTTGTAGGTGAGTTTTACGGGTTTGAGTTGCTTCCATAGCCACAGACCCATCCTATGGACTATAGATCTAATCTTAACAATCATGCACTTCTACTCCTTAGTTTTTTGGTGATGGTATTTAAAAATACTTTAAGGAGACCACTAGATGGAACTTTATCACATCTTGGAAGCTTAACATAAGAATGTTAGTGATAATGTATACCCCCTCCAACTAGATGAAGTTTTATCACATCCTTTAGTGTCTTCACAAATGGGTTTTGACACAGACAGACACCTCTGACTCACAAGTTCGCACAAATTCAAAACCCTCAACCTCTTCCTCTCGGCCCAATACACATCAATCACAATACAGGTTACAACAAAATTGACTACTTATATTATTAAGATTTGAGCAAAACAAATCTGCAATAACAAATACACATGACCTTCCATTGTTTTTCCAGCTACAAAGCAACCTACTTCACAGCCGATATGCTTCCTCTGTTTCAGTCGATCACCCTTCTCCCTCTATTCAGATGCCTCTCTTTTGTAATAGTCTTTCACACATGGTATATATTCAGAGTGTGCAAACTTCCTTCGCTATACTCCTTAACACCCGCGCACAGATCATTTGGCGCCACATTCCAAACAATTAAATATTATCCTAGCCTGCGCATGGCCTCTTGAGGCTTACTTTCTTTTTGTTTTATGTACTGTATAACAGCAAATAGTGGGGTCGCCTCCTACCACTTTCAAAGTTTATGAATATTATAGGACTGAATATTTTAAGACTACCTGCGGCCACTTTATCTCCTCCATTTGCAGACACTCTAGATTTCAACAAGCGGTGGATACGCCCAACTGGAAAGGGAATGACAGAAGCTGAGATGTATTCCATCTTGTGAAGTGCATCCAAGGAATTATGTTTGCAAGTCTCCATGACTTCAGAAAAACATTTACTCCATATTGAAGAACACTACTAGCTTGAGAGATGCTGGCTGCGGTGGCAAGGAGATGGTGACTATGCAGGTTATAGAGACTTTAAAACTGATAGAAGGCATAGAATAAAGTTTTTGGAGAAAACTGTGTAGCTTATTTGGATCAACGTTTTGGATCACACTCTGTGATCCATCATCAGGAAGAAAAGATGAGAATATGTCCTCAACAAACGAATGTTGTTATGAACTTCAAATCTCCACAGCTTTAGCGAAATTTTATAGACAGTAGTCTTGAACTGCATATCTGCCCCTTCATAGATGTTCGAACTTAGTTTCGGCAAAGTGGAAGTCTTAAGAACTTCTTCGAGCATTCATATTGGTTCATGTTCTTAACTTGATTAAATTGACCTTGAAATCGACCCAAATCTCCTCGGAAGCAAAACCAACTGAAAACCGAAAAAAATGGAAAACAAAAAGGATTTCCCATTTGCCCTGATGCTCTTTCATCAGTGTTCAAGTGTAAAGTGACTAGCATCAAATATTGGCTTGTAATGGGCTCTCTCAATTTTTATGACTTTTCCTTTGTGTAGAAATTTTACACATTGATGCAAGATAGAAGGAATAGCTTTACATTGTTCAATACATAGTCAAGCAAGTAAAACACCAAATCTATAGAGGATGGTATGCCATGATATAAGATCTATAGTTTTTTAGGTCCAACTTTCGATTGTAAAATAATGCATCCAATGCTTGATGAGCATACAATTAGCCATTTTTAAAATAATCTTAGAATGTGCAGATTATTGATGTCTAATGTGGCTAGTAAATAAAAGTTCTTTAGTATAAATATTATATTGACATGCTAAATCAATGAGAAATTGGGTAGGTGATGTGCCTTTTAAACTACCAAGTATTATAATGGACCATAGTAATTATCTCAAAGTGTGGGATCTCCTCCTTGGAAAATGTAGTCAATGGGGGAGTAGGAGGAGGAGAAGAATGCGTAACATTAGTTTCAGTAGCTCCCACAAAAGTGTGTTCATGTGATATATCCTCATTTTCAACATCATCCCTATGTGATTTATGTAACTCAACATTATTTGCATGATTTTGAAAGGGATTTGTGTAGATTTCCAATTGACTATTTGTAGGTACAACCAAAGGATTTCTATTATCATTGATAGCTTCAACCTTGATCATATTGTTGTCTATAAGATCTTGTATTGTGTTTGAGGCCCATGCATGATTGATTATAATGATCTTTAACTCTATGGAAGTTGCAAAATGCTTATTCATTATAAGTCCTAGGAAGTGGGTTGTTTGGATCCAGTGGATCTACAAGAAGGAGAGTAATCAAATTAGCACTAAGTAAACTTTGAAGAACATCATCCAAAGATCTTTGTAATTTAGTAAACTTCCTAGGAGCATTTGGCTTTAATGAAGGAAAAGTAGAAGTATTAACAACTTGGTTAACATTTTCCTTCAAGTCATTACCCTTTGAAAAGTTATTTTTTGGTACTTCAAAGGGTATGATGAAGTATTGTGATTTGATGATCCATACTTAAGACATTTCTTGCTAAAACTTAGATTCCACTTGTTTCACATGTGCAAAAAGGTCCATGAGCATGTTAAGCTACTGAGGCATACATTATCGACAATTGGCTTATGTAGGTCTTTAGTAGTTTTTTTGCAATGTAAGATCGTATAAGGGAGTAATCTCTTTAGAACACAAGGACTAGAGCCTTATGACATAATATTGATGCACTCATTAGATCCTTGGACACTGTCAAATAGATTAAAAAACAATAACTCTAAGGCCCATATTAACTTTAAATTGCTTCAAGTAAACCTTTGTCAAATCATCAAATGTATGGATAGATCCATGAGGCAATGAAAAGAAGCATTCGACAACATAATCCTTAAGACTAGAGCCTTATGACATAATATTGATGCACTCATTAGATCCTTGGACACTGTCAAATAGATTAAAAAACAATAACTCTAAGGCCCATATTAACTTTAAATTGCTTCAAGTAAACCTTTGTCAAATCATCAAATGTATGGATAGATCCATGAGGCAATGAAAAGAAGCATTCAACAACATAATCCTTAAGACTAGAGCCTTATGACATAATATTGATGCACTCATTAGATCCTTGGACATTGTCAAATAGATCAAAAAACAATAACTCTAAGGCCCATATTAACTTTAAATTGCTTCAAGTAAACCTTTGTCAAATCATCAAATGTATGGATAGATCCATGAGGCAATGAAAAGAAGCATTCGACAACATAATCCTTAAGAGACCTTGGAAATGTATTAGACAATAACCTATTCTCATTTATTGAAAATCCACATATGTTGCAATAAATGATCTCAAATTTGTATTAGGTCACTCTTGCCATCATACATTTAGAAACGAGGTGCCACTAAGTAATGGATTTGCAACAATCTCATAAATCAATGATGTATGCCTAACATCTTTGAATTCATCACTATCTTACTCTTTAAGTCTTGGACTCACTCTCTTTTCTACCTAATCTACTTACTATTTATTATACTACTTCCCCTATACCGTGTTCCCAACCCATTACCTCTTTAATACCTCACACCTCACATTCATACCTACACTAGAGGCACTATTGTTTACAATAATTTTTTTTTAATAAACAATTATTGTTTGAGTCAAAATTTAATATATCCAAAAAATAAATAAAACTTTAGATGAGTTATGGCTACAAAAAGTTAAATAAGTTACACTTATTATTAGAATAATTTACTAATATTAAATATTATTAAAATTATTCATTATTATTAAATTAATTAAAAGTGAAAATAATAATTAAATTTATTATTTCAATGTTTTATATCTCAAAAGTGGTTAACAAAATGTCATAGAACTTTAAATTAAAAATTGAAAGATAAAAGATACCTAGGATGGGAGATAATTTATTACAACAAAAAGTATAAGTGTAATAAACTAACAAGTCACAAGAATAAGTCAGCAAATATTAAATCAAAATTAATATTTTAAGACTATTATAATAAAAAATAAAAATAAAGAATAATTATGATATTAAATATATATTTTTTGGTATGATATTAAATATTTTATTTTATATTCTGATATGATAATTAATTGTATCGTTACAATTTAGATGTCATATTTGAGTTTCCAACATGAAATCCTTATGACCTAACTATTTAAATACAACCCTTTTAACTTTACACATTTTTAAAAATATAATTATTTTTTAAAAATAATACTCAGATATATAAATTTTTTTCGAATAAATTAAAAATAATATAAATATGTTTTTATTGACAAACCCAATAGACCTCTTAATGTCACGTGAGGACTAGTCAATACTATAATATTACAATATTACAATCTCTTAATAAAGTCCTAATTAATATGGCATGTGAGGACAAGTCAATTTTAGAAGACTAAATTCCAAGTACCTTCGGTTAAAACAATAAAACAGCTGTTTTTTATTGACAAACGAGAGAGAAAGACAGGGACTACTTAGGAAAAATAAATTTTCTTCTCCTACAAAAACAATTGATAGAGATGGTTACCAATAATCACAAGTCAAATGTGATTTGTATAACATCATTTTCGCCCCCACCGAAGTGACGTGAGGATGTTCACATGATATGGAACAAAAATCTAGGACACAAATTTAGAACAAAGAAATAGTCTAAGATTTAATATAATAAAAGTCTAAGGGCAATCTTGTACTTTATTCACATTAAAAAATAATAAGTAGTTATCTTGTTTTTATGGGTCAAAATCTACTTTGACTATTAATGAGATATTATTTAAGAATAATCATAAAAATCTTTAGTTAAATCATTTTAAAATTCTAAACTTAATGTAATATCTTACATCATGTATAGGTATAGGAATAATATCTAATAATAGTCATAAAAGTCTTTAATCAAATCATTTTAAAATTCTACTCTTAGTGTACTCATATCTTATATCATATAAGTTTTAGCTTTAGCATTTAATACATTATTTTAGCATTTTAAATTATTAGATGTTATTGGTACTTGCCAAAAGGAAGTTATTATGTTCTAATTTTCAATTAATTAAAATAAAATGAATTAATTAAGTCAAAACTAATTCTATAATTTTGATTATGAATAATTTATTTTGTTGTTAAAGGATTTTATGTCAAACTCAGATCATTTTTTGATTGAAAATAAGATTTTTTTTTTTAATACTTTTGGTTTGGTCTATTTTAGTAGTGCCCGAGCAACAACTTCTTTTTAGAATGTTTTTCTGTTGTATTTTTGGCAGCTCTCTGTTGCTTTTATACTTTGTAAATTTTGCATTATTTCAATACAAAAAAAATCTTTGTTCTTGTTGTTTTGATATTTATATTGACAATGAAAATAACAATTTAAATGTAGGTACTAGCCACTAAATGAGCCTTATGTAGATCAAATCATCTCTGTTGCTTTTATACTTTGTAAATTTTGCATTATTTCAATACAAAAAAAAATCTTTGTTCTTGTTGTTTTGATATTTATATTGACAATGAAAATAACAATTTAAATGTAGGTACTAGCCAGTAAATGATCCTTATGTAGATCAAATCATTTCATTTTTTACAATCACATGTCCCTATTTGTTTTAATAATCTTCCAACTTGACTGAATATAGTGTCCCAAGTTATTTTAATAAACTTCAACCCAATTTTATGTAGTTTACTCTTAGTATTTCCATTATATCATAGGTACTAATATTCTTAGTCAATTTACAGGTAACAGAAGTAAGACCCGAAGTAACACTAGTGGTGAGAATGGTTTCCACAGTGGGAAATTATGATTACATTCTTGATTGGGAATTCAAGAAAGACGGAGCCATTCGTAGTAATGTAAGTCACCAACACTAATCCATCCTTGTCACTTAAGGAATAACTTGTCTTTTATGTGGGTTTGCATTTATTTGAAAAATAATATTACCATTTGGGTAACTTGATTAAATTGTCTTTTGTGGTGTTTTTTGACTAGGATGTTCGACTGATAAATTTTTTTATATAATTACAAATGCACTAGAAATATGTCATTGCCTTACCTTAAATAATACCACATTTTTTTTCAGTTTGAATTTTAACATAAATAAAATATAGGTGGGACTTTCAGGAATCCTCGAATATAAGGCAACAAGCTACACACACCTTGACCAAATTCAAAAAGCAAATGAAGACATACATGGAAATTTACTAGCAGAGAACACAATTGGCATATTCCATGACCATTTTCTAACATTCCATTTGGATATGGATGTGGATGGCATTGAAAATTCATTTGTGAAAGCCATGATGAAGAGGAAGGATGTTACAGATGGCCAATCTCCGAGAAAGAGTTACTGGACAGTTGAAAAGATGGTTGCCAAGACAGAAAATGATGCTAAAATCCAGTTTGATTTCCAAAAACCTGCAGACCTCCTAATTGTCAATCCTAACAAAAAAAGTAAAGTTGGTCAAGAAATTGCCTATAGATTGGTCCCTGGATCAACTGCACCAAGCCTTCTATCATTAGATGACTATCCACAAATTCGTGCAGCTTTTACTAATAACCAGGTAAAATAGATTATGACAAGAGAACATTCCACCTAATTTTTTATGTTATTATTATATAATAATGTATTTAATTTACAATAGCACTCTTTTCAATTATAAAATATTTTTTTTATTTCTATTTATTTGTTTAAATGGGCAAATTCCATTTGATCTAACTACTATGTATAGGTGTGGGTTAGTCGATACAATCATACAGAGCAATGGGTTGGTGGAGATTACATGGATCAAAGTCATGGAGATGACACATTGGCTGTGTGGACAAACAAGTGAGTAGTGAATTAATATTGGTGTTATTTTTATAGCATTTTATTCTTAGTGAATCAAATTAAAAAAAATTCTTGGACAAATTGTATAATAATATTGGGTTTGTTGTTTTGGACCACACTATTATTTATCTATTAGTATAGAAATATTTAAAGTCAATACTTCTATTGTTTTGTTACTTTGAAATTCTTTAACACATATGTTTAATGATTGGTGTGATTGTTATTATTATAGGAATCGAGATATTCAGAATAAGGACATAGTGTTGTGGTATACTGTGGGTGTCCACCATATTCCATATCAGGAGGATTTTCCTGTGATGCCAACACTATCAGCAGGATTTGAGTTAAAACCAACAAATTTCTTTGAAAGAAACCCAATTTTAAAATTAGAGCCTACGAATACATCATCATTGCCCAAATGTATAAAGGCTAGTTAAGTACATGTGGTCCTTTAGATACATGAATAAGATGGACCTAGGGAATAAACTTTATTTTCAATAATTTTGTTAATAAATGATGTGCAGTCATAATGAGAGAATCCAATGAAGGATTGTCCCATCATGCAGCCCAATCAACTTCTCTTACATACATTGTAATAACAACAATATTCATGCCTCCAAATTCTTATAATCATGTGCTCAAAACTTCAAAGATTGTAACAAATTGTATGTGCCAACATATTCTTGCGAAATTTTAGACTTAAGATTGTTGTTTGTCAAGATTATTCCATTTCTCTTAGATGTAAATTACCTTTAATAAATTCCATCCCTTAAGGATTATTGTTTGTCCCTTTGATTCCTTTAGTTGTACCAAAATAAATGTAGATTAATCTCTTAAACTTGCAACCCTTAAGTGAATATAGTTTGTGAATGTTGTAGCCACAATTTTAGCTATGAAGTAACATTATATCTTGAGAATTTCATAAAACATGAATAATAGCAAATACTTACAACCCCAAATGTTTTTATTTAGCTAATCAAGTTGGTAATACACATACTGATGCAAGAGGGGTTCCCTCCTACCACAAACAACTCAATTCCACAACACGATACACAGATTGCAAATCCTCACAAGCTCCCAACTCAGCACAATATATGGAAAACAAGCAAAGTCATTGTTTATTCATCTCTTGACAATCAAATACAAATTTTCTAAAATACAATATTATTTACATCCAAATTTATGGCCTCTCATGGCCTCTCAATTCTACAGAAAACTCCTCTTTTTCCCTCACACTCTCACAACATTCTTCTCTGCTTCATAAGCCCCTCTCATGGGCTGAGATCTCCCAATCTCCCTTCAAGAAATCTTCCTCAAATCTGCAATAACATTTCTTTTTAAACACCTCTCATATCTGCCATGTTTGGTGTTCCATCTTCTTCTATTTTCTATTTTTGTATTTTAAAATTTTGTAGCCTCTCCATTTGGCTTAGAAAACATGGCAAGAATTATGGTAGTTATACACCATTTCAGGCTCTAGAACATGAATTTTTAAAGTCATTTTCAAATATAAACGCCTCCAAATTCTTTATGAAATGGTTAGATGAATCATAAAGGAATAAAATACAATAATTTTATTGCCACAAACTCTAGAATACCTTTCCAAAATAAATTGAACAAATTGGTGCTTTAGAAGTCGAAACTGGATCCCAGTAAACAGAAATTGACTTTTCCCATAAATTTTACCCATAAGCTCATATTCATGCAAAATATTTCTAGGATGTGTATAATGTCATTAAAATTCTTCCGTCCAAAGGATTTTTCTCTAGATTTTATGAAACTTTAGAAATTAAAATTCCTGTAAAACCGCTGACACAAATATCTAGCATTAAAATATCCCAAACATTTGAGAATTTGACTACAATTCCTTTTGCACATTTGATGAAACATAATTAAGAATATTCTCCTAAAAGGATTTTTTCTCAACTGATACGGATCTTTGGAAACAATTGTTTCCGTGAAACGCCTGTGGGAGCCTTAAAACTACAACAGGACAAAAACTTGGATTTTGCAATTTTTGATCAAATCTATGGATTCCTACAACTGATAGATGCCAAGAACACCAAAAAAAAAATCAAAACAACTACAAATTTTTTGGGTGTCGGATGCTCCTCCATCAGACACACAGGGTAATAATTTTTTTGTGAGTGTAGCTCACAAAATGGAGATGAATTGTAGTACCACCCTTCCAAGTTGTAAGAAACTTGCAACAATCTCCATCATTGAATTAGGTCCATCAAAAACTTTCTTCCTTTGCCTCTTCCAGTATCTAGTTGGGACATGTGTCGTCCTCCTCCACCAAGTTGGTTCTGCACTCATCTTTCTCAATGTGGAATTTGCTCCACCATAATCCAACCTCCTCCACCAATTTCTCTCTTACCTCTTCTCTTCTCTCATGGGTTCCAACCCAGCATAGTCCAGCCTCCTCCACCAATATGCAACTACACCTGCATTTACCTCCACGTCCTTTCTCTCCGCCTTATCTGCAGCATGTCTTGCAATAGTTGTATACGTGTCTGGAGAAACAAAATCCATATGTATTCTCTCTACATTCAAATCTTCTTTTACACTCATTGTTTCAATCATCTCAACATGAAAATCATCTTTCACAAATTCAAAAGAGTATAGCTTTACCTCTTTCACCCATTTCTCTACTACTATTGCAACATCTGTCTTCTCACTATCTACTACGATATTTTCATCTACATACAATCCACTCTCATCTTCATCATAAAAATAAAAAATATTATGCATTACTTCTTTCTCTGCAACCTTTTGATCACCACTGTTTGCTGCCACATCTTCTTCACCTTCACTTTCAGCTATAATTTCACTTTCCAATACCCCCACATCCTCTAAAGGACTCTCAACCACTACTATGCTCTCCTCTTCTTTCTCAACCTCTATACTTTCCTCTTTCTCACTTTCTTCTTCTATGCCTTCATCATGGCATACTGCTACAATCTTCAATGCCTCTAGTCTCACCTCCACTCTTCTCAATTCCTCACGAATTGCCTCTTCATCTTCTTCATCTTCCTCCTGTGCACACACAAATCTATGTGCAAACAAATAATAATTAGAAGAATAATGGGACTGCAACTTACCCATATTCTTTTCTTCCTTCCTCTTTTCTATCTCTTGATTTTTCTCTATCTTTATACTCTGCTCCAAGGCATCCATCCTTCTGGAAATCTCTGCACGTTCTTGAATTCTGACTCATCTTTCTTCATCCAATCTTCTTTCCCACCTTTCAATAAAAGAAATTCTTAAGGCCTTACCCAAGGCCAAACTCATACTCTGCTTCTTCTTTGACATTTCTAAAAACACTTACCACATACTCTACAACCTGCAGATACAACTCTCTCTGCGGCTTCTTAGCTCTCAATTACTCAGGACTCCTTGCACACCTGCAACAATTCTTTCGAGCTCTTCAACACAACCACTTACACCCGTAGGTCTTGGTGTAGACTCTACACACTCAAGAACTCTCATTCTGATACAATTTGATGAAAGAGGAGTTCCCTCTTGCTACAAACAACTCAATTCTATAACACAATACATAGATTGCAAATCCTCACAAGCTCTCAACTCAACACAATATATGGAAAAAAAACACATATTATTTATTTATCTCAACAATCAAATATAATTTTTTTTCAATATAATATTATTTACATCCACATTTATGGCCTCTCATGGCCTCTCAATTCTATAGAAAACTCCTCTTTTCCCTTCACACTCACAACATTCTTCTCTACTTCATAAGCCCCTCTCATGGGCTGAGATCTCTCAATCTCCCTCTGAGAAATCTGTTGGGAATTAAAGTGTCTCAACCTTTGCAAATTCTTAATGTTGTATTTATTTATCCCATGTTGAGTTGGCATAGTCGGCACCTTGTGTACATGTAGTAGGATAAATTTTGGTGACTTTGGCAGCTGCGGTTTCCCCCTTAAATAATTAATGGGGGTTTAGGGGCAGTGCCCCCAAGACAGGGTCAAAGGGTGGAGCCCCTTGTGGGCTTCTAGGGGCAATGCCCCTAGCGCACTCCCTGTCACGGTACAGGGCGGGGTTGAGGGGCAGTTCCCCCGAAACCTCAAACGACTTTTATTTAATGACAAGTGTCGGTGAATATCTTTGCACGAGACAAAGGCATCTTTGGGCGGTCAAGGGAGGTTATGACATGTTGTAAGAGGAATATGATATTTTTAGTCAATGTATGACAGATTCTCTTACAACTATAATTTAAAAGTACAAAGTTGTGTCACACTTTTGGCCAACTTATCAGCACAAGTGAATTTTAATATTTATAACTAAAAATTAATTTTGGTCAAACATATGATCTAGTAAGATTCATTCTAGATAAGTTAAATATGTCCACAATTTTTCCAACTAAAATTGATGGCTAAATACATATGTAGCACCACTTTGAGGCCAATTTACTAAAAAAAATAAAATTATTTGAAAAATTTAATGTTTCAACAACTCTTACTCATATAAATAACAGTTTTTAAAAATGTAAAAATACCCTTTTGTAATCCATAAGTGTAGTTTTCAAATATATATTTATTTTAATAGTTCAATTATTATTTATATTTTATTTTTAATTTTTACTAAAAGTAGGTTATCAACACAAAAATATTAGGTTGATTACCATGTCAAGAAAAATACTAAAACTTATTAAAAAAATAAAAAAATATATGATGCCCTAGATAAAAGAATCTAGATTAAGATAGTATAATTTGTTTTCTATTTTAGATAAATATTTAATATAAAAGTTGACGTCGACTGGAAACAACCATGTTTTAATAATGCACATTTAAATATTTATTTAAAAATATATATTTATTAAAATCACAAAAATATATATTCATGCCCTAAAGTTTCAAGTTATAAATATACACAAAAAAATTGAAGGAAAAAAAAGAAAATTTACTATATAAAACTTGACGTCTCATGTGACGTCATTTTTCAGCATTTAATCAGCAACTAAATTATAGTGTTAATTTTTTAAAAACTATATTGAAATAATTTTTTAATTTTATCAAATAAATACAAACATAAAATATACAAAAAAATACACATTTTATTAGTTTACATCATTCCAAAATTCAAAACATATATGCCACTTTCTAGTGATTCAAGTTTAAAAGTTAGATTGGTGTTCGCAGTTTCCTTTAGAAAAGTGTTGGCAGTTTCCTTTATAAATGACAGATTCTATGACAACTGTAAGGTGCATAAGAGCATCTGTCATAGCCTATCTTGGGACAAGGCACCCACATTGGGATGGGATGTTGGACAAGTTTCCTTAGGCGTGGGTTTTGGGGCATGAGTCCAAGATGGATGCCCATCTCTAGAAGGTTCCATATTTGCCTTGTAAACTCTATAAAAATAGGTGCTTGTATGGGAGATATATAGTTTTTGTACAAGTATTGTTATACTGCCAGAATATCTCTAGATTTGACATTCGAAGGCTCTTGAAAGAGCATTAGCTCTGAAACTGTATTGTAATCTATTATTGTTTACTGTAATACATTTGAGCTGTGTTTTAGAGTGTGGGGTTTTTCACCTGTAAGGGTTTTCCCCACATATATCTTGTCTCTCTTTCTCTCTTCTGTCTACTTTATGTGTGCATGTGTATTGCTTTAATATCTCTGTTATTGTGTTAATAATGCTGTAACTGGAAAGGTTAATTTGAATTTGCACTCTACTTCCCTCATTAGATTAGCATAGGAAGTGTGTTCCGCATACCTTGCTTCCTTTCAAAATCTGCCTCAAATATTCAATAGCATTTCTTTTTAAACACCTCTCATATCTCCCATGTTTGGTGTTCTATATTCTTCTATTTTTTATTTTTGTATTTTAAAATTTTGCAGCCTCTATAGATTTGGTGTAGAAAACATGGCAGTTATACACCATTTCGGGCTCCAGAGCATGAATTTTTAAAGTCATTTTCAAATATGAATGCTCTAGATAATTTATGAAATGGTTAGATGAAGCATAAAGGAATAAAATCCAATAATTTAATTTCCACAAACTCCACAATACCTTGCCAAAATAAATTGAACAAACTAGTTTTTTAGAAGTTGAAACTGGATGGCGGTAAACTGTTGGAAATCAACTTTTTCCATAACTTTTATCCAGAAGCTCATATTCACACGAAATATTGCTAGGATGTGTAGAATGTCATTAAAATTCTTCTCTCCAAAGTATTTTTCTCCAGATTTTATGAAACTTGAGAAATTAAAATTCCTGTAAAACCGTCGACACAAACTTCTAGCATTACAATATCCCAAATGGTTGAGAATTTGACTATGATTCCTTTTACACATTTGGTGAAACATAATTAAGAATATTCTCCTAAAATTATTTTTTCTCAGCTCATACGGATCTCTGGAAACAATTATTTTCGTGAAACTACATGCGAGAGCCTTAAAATTGCGACAAAAAAAAAACTTGGATTTTACAATTTTTGATCAAATCTCTAGATTCCTACAATTGAGAGATGCTAAGAACACCAAAAAAAATAAAACAAATCAAAACAACTACAATTTTTTTGGCGATGCAGGATCGCCTATGGACCCAGATGCTCCTTCATCACATACATAACCTCCATAAATCCAACTATGAAATATCTCCTACAAAATTTCCAACTATTCACCTCCACAAACTTATAAATTCAGAAAATTTTTGCCTAACAAGTCACCATGGATGTTCACTTTCATTGCCTCATCAAAATAGATGTATTTCCCTTGGAGAATTATCTTCAACATCACCTATATATGTCCCCTTGATTGTTGGAAACTTGATCATATTGTCATTGATGTCAACTCTTAGCAGATGGTTCACTTGGTTTCCAAGTGATTTTGAGAAAATTGTATAAAAAGGTGTGCAGTGTGATAGAGGTACCCTCAATGTTATGCTCCACATTTATTCCCAATTGAAGATATGTTTGTGTAGTTTTGAAGTATTGATCAGAGGTGTTCAGAGGTATTATATCCAGAGTTTCAGGTTTTGGATCATGAGGAAGTAGAAGATGTGTTTGACATAATATTTGACTGTGAAGAAGGGTGTCTAGGAGACATGAGGATGCTCCACATTTCTTTGCATTGAATTTTCCTATCTTGCAGATCTAGGAGAGTTCTTATATTATTTGTACCCAACCTCCTTTAAAGTTTCCAGTATTGGCATGCTCGCAAGTTTAGTTTTTGCATTGGTGGTTAGTAACAATGTGTCCTGATGTGCATAATGAAGACATTCTTTGATTTAGATAGTTGCGATAATGTTGTAGAAGTTTATGATGATGATGAGTATTCTGGAAAGGTGTGTGAATGATTTGGAGTGTCTCTCTCTGATCCACATGATGTTCTTAGACTTGGAGAAGCATGAATATGGTCAGTGGCTCAGGATTGGCCAACCTAGTTTATTCTAGCTCCATTTGTGGAGGTACCTCATGGATTGTGGATGTAATAAGCAACTTGGTAATACAAATTTTGTTGTTATATAGAGCCTAATCAAACTCAGAGGTTAAATTTTCCCCACTTTTATCGGCGCGGTTTCCCCCCAAATTATTTTATTAGGGCGTCGGGAGTTATTTTTTCTATTAGCCGACATAAAAAACCCTATTGTTTGTAACTGACATAAGGCTTGATAAAAGCAGCTAAGCAGCTAAAGGTTAGGGTTTTCATTGATATTGTATTGTAGCATTTGCAACGGTATTGAGTTGCAGGGATTGCTGGTTGTAATCGGTTTGATTTACTGGATAATAATATTGGACTCTTTGTTGGTGGATGTAGCCCAAGTTTGGGTGAACCATGTTAAAATTATCTCTTGCAGTTATTATTTCTGTGTATTTTTCATTCCTCTATTTAATCTTTATTTTCATTTAATTGATATCTTCTACTGGCTAAAGATTAAACAGATCCAGGTTGTGTTCAATTATCATCTGTAGGAAGGTCTCACGGTTGAGTGGGAGCAATGGCAGATGAGGGTAAATTGAAGGTCAATAAATTTAATGGGCGGAACTATCAGTTATGAAAGATGTAGATGGAGGATTACCTCTATCAAAAGGATTTATGGAGGCCATTGGAAGTAGTATCCAAGAAAGTGACAGGAATGACGGATGAGGATTGGAATCTTTTGGATAGAAAGGCACTAGGAACCATTCAGTTGTGCCTGGCACCATCATTAGCATTCAATATAACATAAGCGAAGGCAATAGATGGTCTGATGAAAGCTTTGGCTAAATTGTACGAAAAACCCTCAGCCTCAAATAAGGTAGTTCTCATGAAACATTTGTTTAATCTAAAAATGATTGAAGGTGGATCTGTGACAGATCATTTAAATGGGTTTAATACGATTATCAGTTAGTTAACTTCTATAAAAGTAAGTTTTGATGAAGAGGTGAGGGCTCTCTTGATATTATGTTCTTTGCCAAAAAGCTAGAATAGCTTGGTAATGGCTGTAAGTAACTCTGTCTCTGGTTCAAATACTTTAAAATTTGATGATGTTGTTGGTGTTATCCTTAGCGAGGAAATGTGATGGAAAAGCTCAAGAGGGTCCACATCAGGTAGTGTTTTAAATGCAGAAAGCAAGGGTAGATCAAAGGAGAGAGGAAAAGGTTCTGGGGGTCATGGGAAGTCACGAGGAAAATCAAAGGACAAGAGATCCCAATCCAGAGGACAGAAGGATTGCTAGTACTGTGGGAAACTAGGTCATTTGAAGAAAGATTGCTGGTCTCAGAAGAATAAAGAAAGAGACAAACAAGAAGGAAATAAGGAGGCAAATGTGGTAAGTAATAAATCTAAAGATGATGCTTTGATTCTTTCCCTAGATAATGCTAATGATTCATGGGTTTTAGATTCAGGGGCTTCATTTCATGCTATGCCCCATAGAAGTTATTTTCTTGATTTTGTCCAAGGGGATTTTGGGCTGGTTTATTTGGGAGATAACAAACCCTGTTAGATTGTTGGAAAGGGAAGAATTAAGATTAAGTTACAGAATGGGAATCATTGGCTATTACAAGAGGTAAGGCACGTTCCAAGGCTCAGTAGGAATTTAATTTCAGCAGGGTAGCTGGCTGAAGAAGGTTACATTGTTACATTTACTGGTAAAAATTGGAAGGTTTCAAAAGGTACCTTAATAGTAGAAAAAGGTGTAAAAGTAGGCACCTTATATCTTTGTACAGGTCATACTGTTCCTTCTACTTTAGTTGTTGCAGAGAAAAAATAAATAGGTTCAGGAACAATTGCTACAGGTTTGCAAGAAGAGATTGAAATAGTTGCTGCAGGTTCTGAGACAACATTGTGGCATAACAGACTTGGGCATATGAGTGAAAACGGTATGAAGGTACTTCATTGTAAGAAAGTTTTACCAGGTCTGAAATGTATTAATATGGATTTCTGTGAAAGTTGTGTGTATGGCAAACAAAAGAGAGTTAGTTTTCTCAAGGATGGGGAGCAAAAGAAAGATGAAAAGTTAGAGCTTGTGCATACAGATGTATGGGGACCAGCTCAGGTATCTTCTCTTGGTGGCTCTCGGTATTATGTTACATTCATAGATGATGCATCTAGGAAGGTTTAGATTTATTTCCTCAAGTAGAAATCTGATGTATTTGAAACATTTAAAAAATGGAGAAGCTTGGTTGAGAATGAGACGGGTAAAAGTTTAAAATGTCTTAGATCTAATAATGGTGGTGAGTATTGCAGCGAAGAATTTGAGGATTATTGTTCCTTTAATGGAATTCATAAGTAGAAAATGGTTCTAGGGACTCCACAGGAAAATGGAGTAGCTGAACGCATGAATAGGACAATAATGGAGTGTGCAAGGACCATGAGATTGCATGCTGGGCTGTCTTTAAACATGTGGGTAGAGGCTGTCAACACCACTATATATTTAATTCATAGAGGTCCTTCAATTCCTTTGGGCTATGGTATTCCAAAGGAAGCATGGATAGGTAAGAAGGTGAGTTATTCTTTTCTCAAAACTTTCAGATGTGAAGCATTTGCACATGTAGATTATGAAAATAGAACCAAGCTAGATGCAAAATAAAAAAAAGTGTACTTTTGTTGGATATGGCATTGATGAATTTGGTTATAGGCTTTAGGATTTTGAAAATCAGAAAATTGTGAGAAGTAAGGATGTTGTATTCAATGAGAAGGTGTTGTACAAAGATCAATTGCAGCAGCATGAGAAGAAAGAAAAGGATTGTGGTGCTAGATGATACTCCAAATAGTGATGTTCCAGTGGTTCCTCATGCTCCACAATAGCAACTGGAAATACCACAAACTCTAATGAATGTTAGACAATCAACAAGGCTAAGTAGACCTCCTAAAAGGTTTTCTCCCTCTTTGTATTCTATTATGTTAACAGATGCTGGTGAACTGGAAGGTTATGATGAAGCTATGTAGGTGGGTACGCAGGTTCAGTGGGAGCTTACAATGAGAGAAGAAATGGATTCCTTGCTAAAAAATAAAACTTGGGAATTATGCAAGTTGCTTTTAGGTAAAAAGGCTTTACCAAACAAATGGGTTTATAGGCTGAAAGAGGAAGATGGAGGTAAGAAAAGATTTAAAGCCAGGTTAGTTGTAAAAGGATTTGCATAGAAAAAGGTCATTGATTTTGATGAGATTTTTTCTTCAGTTGTTAAGATGACTTCTATTCATATTGTTTTAAATATTGTGGCTGCTGAAGATTTGCATTTGGAACAACTAGATGTGAAAACTACCTTTCTCCATGGTGATTTGGAGGAGGAGATATACATGGAACAGCCCCAAGTATTTGAGGTCAAAGGTAAGGAGAAACTGGTGTGTGGATTGAAGAAGAGTTTGTATGGCCTGAAACAAGCACCTTGACAATGGTACTTGAAGTTTGATAGTTTTATGGCTGAGCAAGGCTATAACCGGTGTAATTCTAACCATTGTGTTTATTTTAAGAGATTGGATAATGACGGCTACATTATTTTATGTTTATATGTTGATGACATGCTTATAGCTAGGTCTAACATGGATCATATAATAGAGTTAAAACATCAGTTAGCACAATCATTTGCTATGAAGGATTTGGGGGTAGAAAAACAAATCCTTGGTATGAAAATGTGCAAAGATAGGAAGAACAAAAAATTGACTCTATCTCAGGCCAATTATGTTGAAAAGGTGTTGCAGAGATTTCATATGGAGAATGCAAAAACTGTCAGCACACCTTTGCACCTAGTCATTTGAAATTGACTAAGGAGATGTGTCCAAAGACACAAGAGGAGGAAGAAAAAATTTCTAAGGTACCATATGCTTCAGCTGTAGGAAGTTTAATGTATGCCATGGTATTCATGAGACCAAATATTGCACATGTTGTAGGAGTCATAAGCAGGTATATGAGTCATCCTGGATTGGAGCATTGGAATGCAGTAAAATGGATTCTTAGATATTTGAGAGGTACATCCAATAAACACTTATGTTTTGGGGGCTATAATACTGATTTAGCAGGTTATGTAGACTCAGATTTGGTAGGGGATATTGATACCAGGCGGAGTACTATAGTTTATGTCTTTACTGTAGGTGGGATAGTAGTGAGTTGGATTTCACAGTTGTAAAAGGTCGTTGCTTTATCCACCACGGAGGTAGAGTATGTAGTTGCAACAAAGGCAAGCAAGGAGATGATATGGCTGCAATCTTTCATGGAAGAATTGGGCAAACAACAGGCTAATAGTTATTTGTTTACAGATAGTCAGAGTGTCATACATCTTGCAAAGAATTTTGCCTTGCATTCAAAGACCAAACACATACAGCTTAGGTATCACTTCATCTGGTTGGTGTTGGATGATGGATAGTTAAGGCTGGAAAAGATACATATAGATGAAAATCTAGTGGATATGTTTACAAAGGTAGTGACAAGGGAGAAGCTAAGCTCCTCTTCATCTTCGATTGGTCTTCAAGACTGAAAACAAAATCAGAACAACAGAGTCCAGGGTGCTTATTTCCAGTGGGAGCTACAGGGTTAGCAGTGTTATGATCAGTCTCCAAGTGGGAGATGATATGGTATGGTGTGAAGTCTGATCAGTCTCCAAGTGGGAGATTTTTGTTATATGGAGCCTAATCAAACTCAGAGGTTAAATCTTCCCCACTTTTATCGGCACGGTTTCCCCCCAAATTATTTTATTAAGGTGTCTGGAGTTATTTTTCTATTAGCTGACATAAAAAAAACCCTATTTTTTGTAACCGATATAAGGCTTGATAAAAGTGGCTAAGGGTTAGGGTTTTCGTTGATATTGTATTGTAGCATTTGCAGTGGTATTGAGTTGCAGGGATTGCTGGTTGTAATCAGTTTGATTTACTGGATAATAATATTGGTCTCTCTGTTGGTGGATGTAGCCTGAGTTTGGGTGAACCACATTAAAATTGTCTCTCATAGTTATTATTTCTGTGTATTTTTTATTCCTCTATTTACTATTTATTTTCATTTAATTGATATCTTTTTCCGGCTAACCCTAATAAATTTGAGTCCTGGTTATCCCTTGACATGGTCCACTTTCACTTCTTTCCACCGTGGAAGTGTTTAGTGCCAACCTAAGTAATGTTGCATGTGTGTTATGCACACGTTTCATTAGGATTGACCTAATTGAGATAGGTCTTGGTTATAGATGACATAAATGCAAGATGAAGTTCAAAAGAGCAAGGTAGAGAAGAATATGTGAAAGTAAATCAAGGGGAGTGAAGTTGTGTGTGAACTTAAATGCTTATGATTCCATAATGCAGTGAACAGAAGGTGTCTACATTTTAGTGTTCCAAAAGTTGCTGGAGGCAGTGAGCCAAATGTTACAGATGGCAAGGAGTGGCAGTGGTCGATCTCTCCTATTTCTTTGAGATAGTGAATCTCTTTATAAAAGTCTTCTTTTTTCTCTCTTTTGGGCAGTGAGCCTTTCTTCTGGGTAGTGAGCCCTTGGCAGTGAGCCTATTGATTTTTGGTGTTTTTATTCATATATATTGTGAGCTAATCCTCACCATGGTTTTTCCTTTATTGGGTTTTCCACATAAATCTGGTGTTCTTATGTGTTTGCATTGATGCTTGATTTGTTTACATTCTGCTAATGCATTATAAGTGGTTGATGTTTTGAGGGCTTAAAGTTTTAACATACAACTGATTCACCCCCTCTCAGTTGTCCTGTGCATTCTAACAATTGGTATCAGAGCAAAGTTCCTTGAAGAAGCTTAACTGCTTGGGATAGATCTAGATGGTGCATAGGAAAGGTATGGAGGTCCCAGTGTTTGATGGAACAAATTATGCTTTTTGGAAAACCAGGATGGAAAGCTTTCTTGTCTCCCTAGGATATGGCATATGGAAGATAATTGACAAAGAGTATACTATACCTCCTAATGGTCCAAAGGATGAAGGTGAAATCAAATAATATGAGAACAATGGCAAAGCAAGGAGTGCTCTTCTAAATAGTCTCTTTGATTTTGAATTAGTAAAGGTGATGAGTTATAAAACTTCTCATGAGATTTGGAAGAAGCTGGAAAGTACCTATGAAGGAGACGACAAGTTCAAGCAAGCAAAGATGCAGATTTTGAAGACCAAGTTTGAAACCCTAAAGATGTTAGAATATGAAAATATTGCAAGCTACATGTAGAGAGTAGATGAAGTTGTCAACTCCATCAATGGTCATGGAGGAAAGCTGGAGGAAAGTGAAGTGGTGAAAAAGGTACTAAGAACTCTTCGAAAATCTTATAGTGCTAAAGTTTCTACTATTGAATAAACTCAAAATTTGGATAAGTATTTTAGTGATCAAATATTTGGAACATTAACTACTTTTGAGATGAGAGAGTTTGCTCAAGATGATTCAATAAAAGAAGCTACTTTTAAGGCTAGCAAGATAAAAAAGAATGTTGAATCTGATTTAGATGACTTTGATGAAGTGGAAGCAAATTTTGTGAGTAGATTGAAAAAGGGCTCTGGAAAATATAGAGGTAAGTTACCTTTCAAATGTTTCAGCTGTGGAAAGATAGGTCATTATGCTTCAAAATGTCTAATCAAAATATCTAATGACAAATACAAGGAGAACAAAGGTAAATCATTCAAGAAAAGTTATTATGTTAAAGAAGATGACAACATATCTGATGATAAGTCTGATTATCTGGATGATGATGGTAATGAATGCTTGTTCATGGCCTTGAATGTTGGAACTAATTCTACTAATCCTAGAAGATGTATGAAGGATAATGCTCTGGAAACAGGGCACCACATTGAAGGAACTTTGGTTACTGACTTTCACGCAAGAGAGGAGGAGAATCTCTGTTTAGTTGATAGTGGGTGTTCAAATCATATGACATGTGATAAGAATAAGTTTGTGAAGCTTGAGAAGTTTGATGGATGCTTTGTTAAGTTTTTGCTAAGATCCGTGGAAAAGGTTCAACCAATTTTGATGGCAAGCACAATATAGATGGTGTCCTTTATGTCAAGGGTCTTTGACATAATATTCTAAGTGTAGGACAAATGTGTAGTAGAGGATATAATCTTGTGTTTCAGGATGGTGGCTATGAAATTAGAAAATAAGACTCTAGAACTCTGTTTGCTATAGGAACAAGGACAAAAGAAAATATATATTAGCTCAAAGGTATTGATGGTGTGTGCCTTATGACTCAAATTAATGAAAGATGACTATGGCATAGAAGAATGTGTCAAACCAATTTTGACAGCCTAGTGAAGATTAGCTCTACTCAAGCTGTGAGGGATCTGCCAAAGATTACAAAGCCTACCAATGCAACCTGCAAGGAATGTCAGATTGGGAAGAAAACAAGGAAGAATTTCAAGATCAAAGAGTATTATACCACCAAACCTCTAGATTTGGTACATATAGATCTATGCAGATCTACAAGAGTAGGAAGCTTTCAAGGTGACAGGTATTTCATGTTGTTGATTGATGATTTCTCTAGAATGACTTGGGTAACTTTTCTCAAAGAAAAATTAGAAGCTCTAGATAAGTTTAAATCTTTTAAGGCTATGGTTGAAAATGAAATTGATCTAAAAGGAAAGTGTTTGAGGTATGACAGAGGTGGTGAGTTCACCTCCAATGAGTGTAATTACTTTTGTGAAGATCAAGGAATAAAAAGGCATTTGTCAGCACCTAGGACTCCTCAGTAGAATGGAGTTGTGGAAAGGAAGAATAGGAAAGTTTAGGAAGCAGAAAGGACAATGATGGAAGAAGCAAATCTACTGGATATCTATTGGAGAGAATCCATCCACACTGCAGTTTACATACAAAATAGAGTGCAAGCTAGGGTCAATAGTTCAAAGACTCCATATGAACTATGGTATGGAAGAACTCCTACTATAAAATACATTAAAGTGTTTGGAAGTAAATGCTACATTAGGAGAGATGAAGAGAACTTGGGAAAGTTTGATACCAGATCGGATGAAGGAATCTTCTTTGGATATTCCACAAAGAGTAAGACTTATAGGTGCTACAACAAGAGACTGAAGAGATTAGTGGAAAGTGCAAATGTCAAAGTGGATGAAGAACCATACCAAAGTTTAGTGCTATTAAAAGGATATGAATCAGATGAGAACCATTGTAGAGAAGTAGAAAGAGATGAAGAAAAGGAAAAGGAGAAGCAAGTTGATGAAGAAGATACTCCAGAAAAGATTCCCAAGACTCCCAAGTATGTGTAGAAGAATCATTCTAAAGTTCAGATTATTAGAGATAAGAACAAAGGTAGAGCAGATATTTACTAGTGTTGGAGCTATTGTCCTTTGTCATTGATGTCAAAGGGGGAGAGAGTTGAAGTGATTGAAAAACCATTGTGTAGAGAGGTGTGTGAAGAGTAAAAGTTGTTTCTGTCAGGGGGAGTATTACTGGTTGCAAAGTTATGGATTGATTGCTTTAGGTCTTGATGGTTTTTCAAAGAGCTGGTGTTGCCATCAATGACAAAGGGGGAGATTATTGGAAACTTGCTGGTGTTGTCATTGATGTCAAGTCTTAGCAAATGGTTCACTTGGTTTCCAAGTGCTTTTGAGAAAATTATATAAAAAGGTGTGCAGTGTTATGCTCTGCATATCTTTCCAATTGAAGATATGTTTGTGCAGTTTAGAAGTATTAATCAGAGATGTTCAGAGGTATTATATCCAGAGTTTCAGGTTCTGAATCATGAGGAAGTAGAAGATGTGTTTGACAGAATATTTGACTATGAAGAAGGGTGTCTAGGAGACATGAGAATGCTCCACATTTCTCCGCATTGAGTTTTCTTGTCTTGTAGATCTGGGAAAGTGCTTATATTATTTGTATCCACCTTCCTTTGAATTTTCTAGTGCTGGGATGCTCTGCAAGTTTAGTTCTTGCATTGGTGATCAATAACAATGTGTCCTGATGTGCATAATGAAGACATTCTTTGATTCAGATGGTTGCAACAATGATGTAGAAGTTTATGATGATGATGAGTATTTTGGGAAGGTGTGTGAATTCTTTGGAGTGTCTCTCTCTAGTCTGCATGATGTTCTTGGACCTAGAGAAGCATGAATATGGTCAGTAGATTGGGATTGGCCGACTTAGCTTACTAGTGCCATTTGAGGAGGTACCTCATGGATTATGGATGTAATAAGCAGCTTGGTAATATAGATTTGAGTCATAGTTATCCCTTGACATGGTCCACTTTCACTTCTTTCCACCATGAAAGTGTTTAGTGTTGAAATAAGTAATGTTGCATGTGTGTAATGCACACGCTTCATTAGGACTGACCTAATTGAAATAGGTCTTGGTTATAGATGCTATAAATGCAAGATGAAGCTGAATAGAGAAAGGTAGAGAAGAATATGCAAAATTAAATCAAGGGGAGTGAAGTTGTGTATGAACTTAATGCTTATGACTCCAGAATGCAATGAGCAGAAGGTGTCTACATTTTAGTGTGCTAGAAGTTGCTAGAGGCAGTGAGCCAAAGGTTATGGATGGCAAGGAGTGGCAGCGGTGGATCTCTCCTGTTTCTTTGAGATAGTGAATCTCTATGTAATAGTCTTCTTCTTTATTCTCTCTTCTGGGCAGTGAGCCTTTCTTTAGCAGTGAGCCTTTCTTCTAGGAAGTGAGCCCTTGGTAGTGAGCCTATTGATTTTTGGTGTTGTTATTCATATATATTGTGAGCTAATCCTCTGTGTGGTTTTTCACTTATTGGGTTTTCCACATACATATGGAGTTCTTATGTATTTGGATGTGTTTGCATTGATGCTTCATATGTTTACATTCTGCTAATGCATTATAAGTGGTATTTGTTTTGAGGGCTTAAAGTTTTAACATATAACTGATTCACTCCCCTCTCAGTTGTCCTATGCATTCTAACATTGATGAACTGCAAAAATTAGAAATAAACTTGGACTCTTCTCTTATTTTTCAATGCTTCTTTGAAGACAAACTTCCATCTATTTATAATATCTCCTTTGCCAAGTTTCATCTTCCTCATTTGGGCTCTAGTGACTCTTGGTATTCCTCTTCTTGCTTTGTGGCATCCAACATGGAGAAAGGTGACTCTTGGGATTCCTTTGTTGCTTTCCTTCATGACTTGGGTGCTTGAAAACTCTTCATTGTCCAATTTTTGACTTCTAGCATGTAGGTGAATAGGATTTTGTCCATATTCAACTTGCCTTGTCTTTTCCTTGGAGTATTGGAGAATTAAAATACTTATTTTATTTTCCCCAAAGTTGGTGTATGATGTTGATTAGAAACATGCAAGACAAAAAAGGCTAAATTAAATAAAATATTTTTTTGGTTGATGCAAGATTGCTTGTGAGCCCAAATGCTCTTGCATCAATAAATGGATCATTATATTTCTAGATTATTTGGTTGTTTGAGAAAATATATAGTTAGAAATTGACATTTCTAAATTCTAGTGTTCAATGTTCACTAGACTACTCTAGAGTCTAAAAATCACAAGTATTAAAGTATAAAAGTACAATGGTACAACTAGTAAACATGTAAATACAAGGATCTAGTGAATAGTCAAGGACTATGCCATTGCACAAGTCTCAAACTACAATTGAACACAATAATTATGCATGTCAAGTTGGTCAATTATTACATGGGAAAACAAACATCATTTTGGCACTTCTTCTACTAACCATGGAGCTATCAGGATTCCTTGCAAATTGTCTAAGAAATTGAAGTGGCCCTACTCTTCATAACAACCTTAATAACTAGGCATTATTAGGGAGAATTGGAAAGAGAAAGTGATGCCATATGTAAGAGAAGCATTTAAATCAAAGTAATTGTGAAGAGAAATAAATCATAAATTTTAAAATTACTTTGGACAAAGACTTTGTTAGATCTATCAAGACCATCTAAGTTAAAACAAAATCTTACCCAATTCAGTCTCAAGGAGTACTTGAACCAAGAATCTCTATTTAGGTTCAAGAGATTACCCTACATCATAGGATACAACCATTACATACTCATTTAAGAGACAATACATATGGCTTGTATGGCAGATGACCTATGTCTAACTTTGGTTCCAATAAATACTTTGTTTCATTTGTAACTTCCTTACATGTTGACCTCATTCTCAATAAAAAGACTCCTTTTATCAAACAATTAAGTTCTAGACTTCATATGTTTAATTTGGATATATTGATAGCTATGAATTAAAGAAATGATGCCTTGTACAGGTTATAACAAAGTGTTCACATCATATTGTACTGCTATCACATATGTAAAGATTGAACAAGAGCAACTAGACCCCATTTCCTTCACGGATGTATAAGAAAAGATTAATGCACAATAATTAATTGGTTAGGTACTTATATCCTATCAACCATTTCTATAACAAACTTTCCTAATAGGTTATTAACTAAACCATAATTGAGTGTAAGTTAGATAAAACAATAGTACATAATAAATAATCCAAACTATATTATAACACACTACACATGAAACTCTATTTAGCATGTAGCCCAAAAATTTAGACAATGTGTTTAGGATAAAGTAAAGTTGAATTCTAAAAAGATCACACACAATGTCTAGATACAAACAAATTACTTGGGTCCATTAGTTTGGATTGCCTACATATCCCAACTAGGTAATCAAGCTTATGTAGTTCTCTTATAAGACTACATGTTCTAATTTTGTCAACAACACATTGATTAATTAAGGTAATAAAAGTTACAATCCTTAACCAATGTTGTCATCACCAAAAATAATACTCCTAGTATATAATATCTATTATCGGAAAATGTGAACAATAGTCTAAAACAACTAATCATCCAATAACTCAATGGAAATTGATGTAAACACAAGTAAACCAAGAATATACCTTCGAAGACTATTTTACCTCTATGCTTCCATTGTTCTCCTATCTCCTCTTGATCTTGATGGTAATGGAACTCTCAGAAGTATGCACTTCCTTGCTATTGAAGATTGCAAGAGTAGAATGGCTGTGATATGGATTGTGCAATGGAGACTAAAGTACAATGCAACTATAATGGAGATGGGTGATTGATAATGGAAACATGGTGATGGTAATGGGTTTGTAATGCAAATGCAATGAAGGTGATTTTGCCAAAGGCACGCTGTAATGATTCCTACAGAGTAAGATTACTTAAGCTTAGATGGATCCAAAATGGGTGTGAAGACCTTGTTTATATAGGCTAAGGGAAGACCATATCCAAGTGTCAATAGATCCATTACTAGAGGAATTACTTGTGATGTGTATGGTTGAGGAAACTTGAGGGAATGTGTGTGAATCAGGAGAGGAGAAGTGTTGAAGCCTTCTTCATGAGTTATGGGAGTTAACATAATAGATTGAGGAGTTAACTGAGATGATTGATCAGCTAACTGGGTTGATTGGGGAGTTGACTAATTTGATTGACTAGTGAACTCAAATGACTCATTAGTTAACATATTTTATTGATGAGTTAACTAATCTGACTAGAGGAGAAATAGGACATGTGGGTGAGGGAATATTAGCTAATTAAATATTAAAATATTTAATTACATGTGCAACAAGGTGAGGTGGAAAGGTGATGTGGATTTTATGGAATTAAGACTTAGGGATAGAGGAATTTGGGATTAATTAAATAATTTATAATTATTTAATTATGTGAGACATTAGAAGAATTAGGGAATTTAATTAAATAAATTGATTCTTGTTTAATTTTGGGATAATGTGAATCATTTAAATAAATTAGAATATTTATTTAATTTGATAGAAGAATAAGAATTAAGATAAATATTAAAATATTTACTTAATTTGACACAAGCCATTTTTAGGTGTATACAATTTGCCCCTCTTTAATGCAATGTGTTTTATCACGTTGTTTCGAAGAATAAAAAAAATTCTGCGATTTGATACATGCTCCAGTTTACTTTCTGCGATTGATACATGCCCTAGTTTACCCCTGGTATAGGTTTATGATGATAGGATGCCCCCTCAGGAGATTGGACAGGAAGAATGTGGCAATAGGATGACAGACAATCTCACAATGAGATAGGGTGAATGATAGGTTAGGGTGAAGAAATTGATTAACGTAAGATAGGGGAAGGAATGACAGAGCCGAATGACACATTATGCAAGATAAAATGACAACACACACAAGAAAGCAAGAAAGTATGCACAAATGACACAAGAACAAACAAGGTATTGCCCCTATCAAGTTGTAAACCAATGATTAATTGATAATGATTGATGATAGTGTTGTCATTTCGGGGAACAATATATCCCTAGATCAACACAAAGATGTGGGAAAGATATATCCCACCGTTAATGATGATGGATTGATTGACTTGGTTTATGACAAGATTAAGATCAATACCACTGATTGCGATGGATAATTTGACAAGATTGACTTTACTCGATTGGTATGGATTAAGGATGGACTTGCATTTGGATCATTGCTTGGATTGATTGGACAAGGATGAATGGATCACATGGATAACTGGAAGATACAATTGGATAAATTGTCAAAAAGGACTTGGATCTTTTGACACTTACAAAAGGTTTATTATGGAATGAAATACAATTTGATATGTATGGATGTGGATTTTGTCATCTTCATATACAAGTTTTTGAAGTACTTTGTTTCATCACCGAGCTTTTAAAATGTTGTAAGAAAATACAAGCATCTAGGTATAATTAAACCATGATGACCTGAGTATTACTTACATGGATTTTGATTTAACAAGTTAATACAAGCATCTAAGTATAATTGAACCAAGATGACCTGAGTATTGCTTGCATATCAATAGACAAGGATTACACTTGTTTCATGTTTAGGCCTATGATGTCTTCGACGATCATTTTGTTGATGATGTCTTTAGACAACGATTTAACATTACTAAAGATAAACCCACAAACAATAGACAAAGAAAATGATTATGCCCCCATCATAGCTCCTCTAGTTTTTGACATCCTTGAGTAGCATAAAAGGACATAATAACAAGAAATCAAGATAATAAGACTTAAAACAATCATTAAACCTTCTTTCCATAGATATACATTTTCTTGCAATAACTTGATAGAGTCATGTTTGATGTTTTAGGCAGGTCGGTGTTGTCAGGTGTAGTTTGATGCCTCATTGTCAAGATGATGTTTTAAAAGCTTGCTTTGTTGTGCTGCTCGCTATCTAGTGATAAAACCATGATCTGGTTTGTTATCCTTTGAGTTGTAGCATTCAAAAATCCAATTCACTAACTAGGTCGAGAATTTGCCCCCAGTCAAGTAAAGGATCGATTTATTATGGATGAACTGACAATAGAGACGATAAAGAACGGGCCCTAAGGGACTGACCTAGTGCCTTAGGGGTTCATCAATGATGGCCTTGCCTACATGACAGCTTAGAGGTGACGTAGTTTGACAACAATACTAATGATGGGGTTGCAGACAATTTGATGTATTTGGGATTTTCTAGATTTTGCTAATGTTTTGATGTTTGTGGGATTTTTCTAGATTTTGCTAATGTTTTGACATTTTTGGGATTTTTGGATTGGAATTTGGATAGCCTAAATGCTAGATACCGATGACAAGGGAACATCATGGATAGGTAAACAGATGGGTGCTAGTAGATAATGGATGGGTAGGTAGAAGGATGGACAATAGGAGATAATGGATAAAAAATGCACGAAGGAGAGATGGTCGGGAGAATTTAAGATATGATCTCCAAGTACTATGTCACAGAGGAATAACATGTCATACTCAAGAAGCTAGACTCAAGATACAGTGTGACAAAGCTTGCAATGATATGATGGTAGGATACATTTGGAAGTATTAGATACATCAAGAGTTGTCCAAAGCTTGTTTCAACATTTTGCCCCTATCTCTATCGAGATCAATAGAATGAATGGATGACGAAGTGGATCAAAGGGATAAGTATACGGACATAAAGGATACGAAAGATATGTGAGGAAGGGTAGGTAGAATAACTGATAGGATGGGTAAATGAGATAACATGCCCCCAAGTGTAAGGTACATAGATAATCAATCTACGCATGATGCATGTTTGCTAGGTTTTCATCATGGTACTTATCCAAGGTGCCTGTTTGCCAAGTTTTCACCATTGGACAAAAGGATTTCTCTTTACTCTTTTTTTTTTGACTTTTTTTGATAGGATAGGTGGATATGGATGGGAGGGACTCAAGTGCCTAGTTCCATGAAGGTGATATTGTCCCGTTAGAGATGCATGTTAGTGCATTTCCAGACCATGTCAAATGTTCTCATAGATTTATGTTGGTAGGGGATTGCGTGAAAATGAGATGGAGAAGGTAGATAGCGGATTATGGTGTAGTGCCTCCCTAGTCTTGGCCCATTCAAGGCGACATCGAGGTATAAGTTCTAGTTTTATATGATGTTGAGTTTCTGACATTTTATTTATGTTGTGATTTGATGATTAGATCTATTGTGTTCTGATTATGGGGTACTAACTGATTTGCTATGTTTACATTGTATATTGAGAATTAGGTGTACACGTGGATTCTAAAAGGGTTTTCTGTCTCTAAGTGGATGTATTTACATGAGTTGCTAATATTTTCTTATATGAATACTCATCAAATCAATTCTCATAATTAATAATAGAGGATGCATTTTTGCATATAGAAAAGTACATTTATAAAAGAAAGAAACACATGCACAAAATGAATATTGAAAATATATGGATACTTGAATTAATCATAATTTATAACAAAATGTGATAATTTGATAAATAGTTAATATTCTTATACATTACATAAGTAACAATTTAAATTGATTTATACAACTGGCTCAATTCATGTGGAACACCTCCATATTAATTGACATACTACAATTCCACCACCATGAATAATTTACACATAATATGCATTTGCTTCAACACAATAAAGTTCATTTAGTAATAATTCTGACTTATTCAAGAGAGTTATTTTCCATCTAATATGGTTTTTCATTACATTTTCTTCAAAACATGGAGCACACCAAGTTTTAAGTTGAAGATGAAATTGAGCTAGAAACAAGAATGGTTGATCTACTTTAATGTATTTTGTAATACATTATATTCTAACCTATGGGTAAGTGCAAGAAGATGGGGGGGCAAAAAGGGGTCTTAAGTGGCCACTTTTTTTCTGAAATTGGGAAATATTGGCTTTGGATGAGAAATTGAGCATAGTTACACTCAAAATTTGGAGATGTAACCAAAACAATATTCGTAGTGCTCCGAGTCTACTTTCTGAACTACTATTTTTTTTTGAAAATGGCATAGATTAAGGGGTTCAAAAGAGGGAGCCACAGAAATTGGTGTTGTTTCTGCCAAAAAAACATAACATAGCATGTTTTGTGGCTCCCTCAAAAGGTCAACTTTTTTTTGGTATTTTTAAGATTGCTTTAGTGAGAAATTAGCTAATAGCATGTAGTTTATGCCCAATTTTTCTAATAATTTTTTGATGAATATTTGACTTTTTACTAATTTTCAAAGTGGACACATCCTAAAAAATAGAATTTTGGCTGTGCTACCCCTATAAATTTTGAAAACTAATTGAAAATCATTTTTTTCTTTTTTTAATATTTGTAGAATGGAGTCTAGTTTCTAAATATATTTTTTTTTTAAATTTCAATGAATAGTTAATTTACAATGAAAAAAAGACCAAACAGTAGTTTTTGCCCAAAAACAGACACACAAACAAAAGAAATTAAAGATGAAAGGCTTAACATTATTAAAATGTGAAAAAAATCACATTGTCAAATAGCTAAGAGAAAGCCTAACATTACCTAGGTGTTCGATTTGTTTGACCTTGAAACACATGCAAATCTGAGGGTTAGTACGAACGAAATTATGTGAAATCTTGAAGAATATGGAAAAACATGTCTGTGACTGTTCAAAAGGCACTCCAAGCCTTTGGGTTGGAAATCCAAAGCAAATCCCAAGCCCAAGGCTTGGGATTCCCAAAGCAAGACATAACGCGAGCGCGTTATAACGCGCTTGTGTTATATTTTGCTTTGCATTTTTCCTTTTTCGCAAGTCTGTTGTTTGTCATGTTTGACATAACGTGAGCGCGTTATAATGCGCTCGCATTATGTTCCCCTTAATTTTTTTTACGTTCAAGGCTATTAATCTTGTATGTATGTATGTATGCCTATATGTATGTATGTATGTATGTATCTATGTATGCCTATATGTATGCCTCTATGTATGTATGTATGTATGTATGTATGTATGTATGTATGTATCTATGTATGCCTATATGTATGTATGTATCTATGTATGCCTATATGTATGTATGTATCTATGTATGCCTATATGTATGTATGTATAGTGTCAAGGGCAGAGGAGGGTAGAGTTGGGAGTGAGCCAGATAGGCGAGGAGAGGGGTGGATAAGGATTAAGTGATTAAGGTTTAAGGTTGAGGGTTGAGCGTTTAGGGATAGGATTTAGAGTTTAGGGATAATAGATTAGAGTTTAGGACCTTGAGGGATTAGGGTTTAGGGTTGAGGCTTTAGGGATAGCATCTAGGGTTAAGGGTCAAGGGATTAGGTTTAAGGTAGAGTGTTGAGGGTAGAGGGATTAGGGATAGGGTTTAGGGTTGGAAGTTTAGAGTTGAGGGATTAGGGTTTAAGGTATAGTTTAGTAGTTCTTGTGGATAGAGCCAGTAAACAATGGGAGATTATTTGCCTATTTCATAACAATATACCTTCCCTAAGTGCAGGGTGGACAGTAAGAAACATAGATGTACCCCAATGCAAATCTTTTCTCATAATGATCATCCTTCTAATTTCAACTGTTGATTACTCACTGTGGATGTATCATACACAGCTTTTCTCATAGGGTTTAAGGTATAGTGTCGAGGGTTGAGGGTTTATTGATAGTGTTTAGGGTTGAGGGTTGAAGGATTAGGTTTTAGGGTTGATGGATTAGGGTTTAAGGTATAGTGTTGAGGGTTGAGGGTTTAGGGATAGGGTTTAGGGTTGACGGATTAGGGTTTAGGGTTGACAGATTGGCATTTAATGTCAAGGTTAGGGTTAGAGTGTCGAGGGTAGAGGGATTAGAGATAGGGTTTAGGGTTGAAGGTTTAACGATTGAGGGTTGAGGCTTTAGGGATGAGGGTTTAAGGCTTAATATATAGTGTCAAGTGTTGAGGGTGTAGGGATAGGGTTTAAGTTTTAAGGGTTAAGGGTTGAGGGATAGGGATTAGGGTTTAAGGTATAGTGTTGAGGGTTGATGGTTTAGGGATAGGGTTTAGGTTTGAGGGATTAGGGTTTAGGGTTGATGAATTAGGGTTTAATGTTGAGAGTTGAGGGTTGAGGGTTGAGGGTTGAGGTTGAGGGATAGGGTTAATGGTCAAGGGATCAGGGTTAAATAAGAGTGTCGAGGGTAGAGGGATTAGGGATAGGGTTTAGGGTTGAAGGTTTAATGATTTAGGGTTAAGGCTTTAGGGATGAGGGTTAAGGGATTAGGGTTTAATATATAGTGTCGAGTGTCGAGCGTGTAGAGATAGGTTTTAGGGTTTAAGTTTTAAGGGCTAAGGGTCGAGGGATCAGAGTCAAGGGTTGAGGGATTAGGGTTTGACGTTGAGGGTTGAGTACATTAAGGTTCGAGGGTTAAGGGTTTTAGGATAGGGTTGAGGGATGAGGGATTAGGGTTAAGGGATAGGGTTGGAGGGTTTAGGGATAAGGGATTAGGGTTTAAGGTATAATATCGAGCCCATTGAGGGTCTAGGAATAGGGATAGCATTTAGGGTTTAGGGATGAGGGATTAGAGTTGAGGGATGACGGATGACGGATTAGGGTTGAGGGATAAGGTTTAGGGTTAGGGTTGAGGGATTAGGGTTTAAGGTATAGTGTTGAGGGTTTAGGGATAGGGTTTAGGGTTGAGGGATTAGAGTGAAGGGTTGAGGGATTAGGATTTGACGTTGAGGGTTGAGGGTTTAGGGATAGGGTTGAGGGTAGAGGGATCAAAGTTAAGGGTTGAGGGATTAAGGGTTCAAGGGTTAAGGGTTTAGGGATAGGGTTGAGGGTCGAGGGATTAGGGCTAAAGTAGAGTGTGGAGGGTGTAAGGATTAGGGATAGGGTTGGAGGGTTTAGGGATAAGGGATTAGGGTTTAAGGTATAGTATCAAGTCTATTGAGGGTTTAGGAATAAGGATAGCATTTAGGGTTTAGGGATGAGGGATTAGAGTTGAGGGATGATGGATTAGGGTTGAGGGTTAAGGGATTAGGGTTTAGGGATAAGATTTAGGGTTGAGGGTTTAGGGATTAGGGTTTAAGGTATAGTGTTGAGGGTTGAGGGTTTAGGGTTGATGGATTAGGGTTTAGGGTTGACAAATTAGGGTTTAGGGTTGACGGATTAGTATTTAATGTCGAGGTTAGGGTTAGAGTGTCGAGGGTAGAGGGATTAGGGTTGAAGGTTTAAGGATTGAGGGTTGAGGCTTTAGGGATGAGGGTTTAAGGCTTAAGATATAGTGTCAAGTGTTGAGGGTGTAGGGATAGGGTTTAAGTTTTAAGGGTTAAGGGTTGAGGGATAGGGATTAGGGTTTAAGGTATAGTGTTGAGGGTTGATGGTTTAGGGATAGGGTTTAGATTTGAGGGATTAGGGTTTAGGGTTGATGAATTAGGGTTTAATGTTGAGAGTTGAGGGTTGAGGGTTGAGGGTTGAGGTTGAGGGATAGGGTTAATGGTCAAGGGATTAGGGTTAAATAAGAGTGTCGAGGGTAGAGGGATTAGGGATAGGGTTTAGGGTTGCAGGTTTAATGATTTAGGGTTGAGGCTTTAGAGATGAGGGTTAAGGGATTAGGGTTTAAGATATAGTGTCGAGTGTCAAGCGTGTAGGGATAGGTTTTAGGGTTCAAGTTTTAAGGGTTAAGGGTCGAGGGATCAGAGTTAAGGGTTGAGGGATTAGGGTTTGATGTTGAGGGTTGAGTACATTGAGGTTCAAGGGTTAAGGGTTTCGGGATAGGGTTGAGGGTCAAGGGATTAGGGTTAAGCAATAGGGTTGGAGGATTTAGGGATAAGGGATTAGGGTTTAAGGTATAGTATCAAGCCCGTTGAGGGTCTAGGAATAGGGATAGCGTTTAGGGTTTAGGGATGAGGGATTAGAGTTGAGGGATGACGGATGACAGATTAGGGTTGAGGGATAAGGTTTAGGGTTAGGGTTGAGGGATTAGGGTTTAAGGTATAGAGTTGAGGCTTTAGGGATAGGGTTTAGGGTTGAGGGATTAGGATTTGATGTTGAGGGTTGAGGGTTGAGGGTTTAGGGATAGGGTTAAGGGTCAAGGGATCAGAGTTAAGGGATTAGGGTTTGACGTTGAGGGTTGAGGGTTGAGGTTTGAGGGTCAAGGGTTTAGGGATATGGTTGAGGGTCGAGGGATTAGGGTTAAAGTAGAGTGTGGAGGGTGTAAGGATTCAGGATAAGGGATTAAGGTTTAAGGTATAGTACCGAGTCTGTTGCGGGTTTAGGAATAGGGATAGCATTTAGGGTTTAGAGATGAGGGATTAGAGTTGAGGGATGATGGATTAGGGTTGAGGGATTAGGGTTAAGGGATAAGGTTTAGGGTTGAGGGTTGAGGGATTAGGGTTTAAGGTATAGTGTTGAGGGTTGAGGGTTTAGGGATAGGGTTTAGGGTTGATGGATTAGGGTTTAGGGTTGATGGATTAGCATTTAATGTCAAGGTTAGGGTTAGAGTGTCAAGGGTAGAGGGATTAGGGATAGGGTTTAGGGTTGAAGGTTTAAGGATTGAGGGTTGAGGTTTTAGGGATGAGGGTTTAAGGCTTAAGATATAGTGTCAAGTGTTGAGGGTGTAGGGATAGAGTTTAAGTTTTAAGGGTTAAGGGTTGAGGGATAGGGATTAGGGTTTAAGATATAGTGTTGAGGGTTGATGGTTTAGGGATAGGTTTTAGTTTTGAGGGATTAGGGTTTAGGGTTGATGAATTAGGGTTTAATGTTGAGAGTTAAGGGTTGAGGGTTGAGGGTTGAGGGTTGAGGTTGAGGGATAGGGTTAATGGTCAAGGTAATAGGGTTAAATAAGAGTGTCGAGGGTAGATGGATTAGGGATAGGGTTTAGGGTTGAAGGTTTAATGATTTAGGGTTGAGCCTTTAGAGATGAGGGTTAAGGGATTAGGGTTTAATATATAGTGTCGAGTATCGAGCGTGTAGGGATAGGTTTTAGGGTTCAAGTTTTAAGGGTTAAGGGTTGAGGGATCAGAGTTAAGGGTTGAGGGATTAGGGTTTAAGGTATAGTGTTGAGGGTTGAGGGTTTAGGGATACGGTTTAGGGTTGACAGATTAGGGTTTAGGGTTGACGGATTAGCATTTAATGTCAAGGTTAGGGTTAGAGTGTCGAGGGTAGAGGGATTAGGGATAGAGTTTATGGTTGAAGGTTTAAGGATTGAGGGTTGAGGCTTTAGGGATGAGGGTTTAAGGCTTAAGATATAGTGTCAAGTGTTGAGGGTGTAGGGATAGGGTTTAAGTTTTAAGGGTTAAGGGTTGAGGGATAGGGATTAGGGTTTAAGGTATAGTGTTGAGGGTTGATGGTTTAGGGATAGGGTTTAGGTTTGAGGGATTAGGGTTTAGGGTTGATGAATTAGGGTTTAATGTTAAGAGTTAAGGGTTGAGGTTGAGGGATAGGGTTAATGGTCAAGGGATTAGGGTTAAATAAGAGTGTCAAGGGTAGAGGGATTAGGGTTTAAGGTATAGTATTGAGCCCGTTGAGGGTCTAGGAATAGGGATAGCGTTTAGGGTTTAGGGATGAGGGATTAAAGTTGAGGGATGACAGATGACGGATTAGGGTTGAGGGTTGAGGGATTAGGGTTTAGGGATAAGGTTTAGGGTTAGGGTTGAGGGATTAGGGTTTAAGGTATAGTGTTGAGGGTTTAGGGATAGGGTTTAGGGTTGAGGGATTAGAGTGAAGGGTTGAGGGATTAGGATTTGACATTGAGGGTTTAGGGATACGGTTGAGGGTCGAGGGATTGGAGTGATGGGTTAGGGATTAGGGTTTGATGTTGAGGGTTGAGAGTTGAGGTTTGAGGATCAAGGGTTTAGGGATAGGGTTGAGGGTCGAGGGATCAGAGTTAAGGGTTGAGGGATTAGGGTTTGACGTTGAGGGTTGAGGGTTGAGGTTCGAGGGTCAAGGGTTTAGGGGTAGGGTTGAGGGTCGAGGGATTAGGGTTAAAGTAGAGTGTGGAGGGTATAAGGATTAGGGATAGGGTTGGAGGGTTTAGGGATAAGGGATTAGGGTTTAAGGTATAGTATCAAGTTTATTGAGGGTTTAGGAATAGGGATAGCATTTAGGGTTTAGGGATGAGGGATTAGAGTTGAGGGATGACATATTAGGGTTGAGGGTTGATGGATTAGGGTTTAGGGATAAGGTTTAGGGTTGAGGGTTGAGGGATTAGGGTTTAAGTTATAGTGTTGAGGGTTTAGGGATAGGGTTTAGGGTTGAGGGATTAGAGTGAAGGGTTGAGGGATCAGGATTTGACATTGAGGGTTAAGGGTTTAGAGTTTAGGGATAGGGTTGAGGGTCGAGGGATCAGAGTTAAGGGTTGAGGGATTAGGGTTTGATGTTGAGGGTTGAGGGTTGAGGTTCGAGGGTCAAGGGTTTAGGGATAGGGTTGAGGGTCGAGGGATTAGGGTTAAAGTAGAGTGTGGAGGGTGTAAGGATTAGGGATAGGGTTGGAGGGTTTAGGGATATGGGATTAGGGTTTAAGGTATAGTATCGAGTCTATTGAGGGTTTAAGAATAGGGATAGCATTTAGGGTTTAGGGTTGAGGGATTAGAGTTGAGGGATGACAGATTAGGGTTGAGGGTTTCTATCATCAAATGTAGATTTATGGGTTTGATTATATTGATCGCCTGTTCAGTTTTGGGGTGTGGATGTTTTGGAATTAATCAAGAAGTCTTTAGGAGACTTTATGGAAGTGGATTGGAAATCACTTGACAAAACCCCTACTATTTATGCTTGGATAAGGATTTGTCACAAACTAGAACTTCTACTTCCAAAGAAGATCTGTCTTTCTTCCTCGATGGGCATTTTCTATCAAGAACTTGATTATGAGGGCTTGCCCCTTCATTGTTATGCTTATCATATGGCAGAGCATCTGGAAAGCTCTTGCATGAAATAGGAAAAGTTCTCCCTCAAAAACCTTGTGGTCATTCAAGTCTGAAGGGGAAGGTTTAGAAAGAGATGTGATCAATCTATAGCAGGACAAAACGCGAGTGCGTTATAACGTGCTTGCATTTTGTGTTGCTATAGAAATGGTAAAAAAGTGTTGACCCCCGTGATCCAGGCCCACATGCTCTATTTTCATACTGATTCTGCATGTGCTCTGACAAAAAAGAAGTGTTTTCATGCTGTTGGGAAGTTCACATGCACATTTGACACATTGTACCACCTTTGCATGATCTTTCCACCACCTTTTCTGCTTTGCCAACTTGAGAAGGAGGAAATAACATAGTTTTCACACCAAGTTTGATATATATCTATTCAAGTTTCAATTTTTGTAGTGTTGCAATGTTAATTGTGATTCAATTTTAGGAATTTAACATCATAGATTGGTTAATAGTATTGTTGTTAGTAATTATATTTGAGTGTTATTCAATTTAACATTGAAAAGGAAGCAAGTGGTGAAAAACTCAAATTTTTGAGGAGTTTGTTGCAAGAAGAAAAAAACACTACATAATTGGGTACTCTCTCCATTCGAATCTTCATTTTTTAGGTATGTCAAGTCTTTGCATGCATGTTGTTTACAATTTCCTTATTTTAGATTGAATTACTTTATCATGCTTTATCATACATGTTTAAAATAGACACATTCCCAATCAAGAAAGTAGCCTACAATCTCACATGATGCCATGTATATTTTCTACACTTGGGCTCTTTAATAATTATGTGTAATAAATAGACCTTAACATACCATGATGTCAAACTATACAAGAATAAATCCTTACAACATAATAAAAATACAATCCCACTATTATCTTGTATTCATTTCTTAGGAACTAATATTGGTCTCTTTATCATGCTACAGACAAATTCTCCGTCATGCTGAGGAAACGATCAAGAATTAAACCAACACAGGAGGAGATAGAAGCTAAGAATGCAAAGAAAGCAGTGGCTATGAGGGAACTTCGTGAGAAGAGGAAATTGGACATGATAAATGAAGACATACCAATTGAAGATGAACCACAACCATCAAAAAGAGATATGGTATTGGCGGCACAAAGAGAACGAATGAAAAAACTTCATGGTATGAGAGATTTGAATACCATAGTTGGAGACACGTCCTCTACCGCAAGTCAACATGTAGGGACACCATCTACCACATCTCAAGTTGAGAGTACATCATCACTCACATGTGATGAAGGAGGTACACCATCGTTCCCACCTCAACCTCAAGGTATGTCATCTATTCCATCTTCAATCAAAGGTATGCCATCTAACCCATCTCATTTAAATATTGATGAAATTCCTAATGTTGAGATGAATTTACCTAACTTAACACCACCTAGAATTTTGCATAGAAAGCCAAAGTATTTGATTGATATTGATGAGAATATTTTGTAGCCAATGGAAGGTAAGATTCCAAAACATACTTGTAGAAGATATGCTAATAAGATTTGGAGATTGTTCTTTGAAAAGATAAATGAGACTGCAATATGTCAACTATTCATTGAAATGATGCAAAGTATAAAGTATAGGTCTATCATGAAGATTCTTAGGTTGAGAACATCAGAGGCTTCAAGTGAAAAATCTCTTGTCAAGAATCTAATGAGTGTGTATGAGACTATGGGTAACACCTCACACACAAAAGATAGTAATGCAACACGGCGTGTGATTACATTGACTATAGTAAGTAGTCAAATGAGGAAAGCTCGTCTCATTAGAAAGACAAGTCAACAATTGAGAATTAATAGGAAAACTTTATCAAGAGTCGTTGAAAGATGCCAAAGAATTGAGGACACTAATGCCAATGAATTATGGACGTTCTCGGGGAGACTACCACGAAAAGATAAACCAATTGTTGAAGCATTGAGATCACTAATTGAAGACTTTTGGAAGAAGTACACAAGGGTATCTTTGAATCAAAGGGATGTGGTAAGAAGGAGAATTGGTAGTCAGAACCGTGAACCACATCCAAAGCATTTTTTGGATGAGACTCAAACATAGTTTTATGGTAAATTTCTAGAGAAGTATCCTCAAAATAAAATTTGTCAAAGATATTTTTAAATGCTAAAACCTTTCTATGTTAAGATAAATCACACATGCACTACTTGTTGTTGTAGATTACATATTGAATTTTCTAACCATTTTGATGCTTATAGGTCTATATGTTTAGATATGCATACTAACAATGATTTACAGGGTTGTGCCATATGTGCCCCACCAACATCTTCAAGAGACTTCATATCAAGAATTTTATGTGAAAGAGAGGAAGGTCAAATATTCTACAAGAAATTATGCTTGGATGGCACATGTCATCGTTGCGATGGCTTGCAACATTTGCCAATATGTGAACATATGGAAAGAACACATGCGGTTGGAAAGGAACTAGTAGAGTTTGGCAAGTATAAAATAGTGGCATACAATACAAAAGATGGTAAAGAAGCAAAGAGGTGTGAATTGGTTATTGAAAAGATTCTAGTGTATCAGTTTATGCCTATATTTCATGACAGCATAGTGTATGAGTATGCAAGACATGCCCATAGAGCTCGATGGTTGGACTTGCAATTCAAGTTATGCAAGGACACATTTCTAGTTGGTAGCATTGTTTTAGTCATTGACTTTACAGAGAACTACAACCTATAGCCACAGCATGAGGTGCAATCACAATATTACAATTCCACATAGGTTTCTATATTTGTGCACATCACATTAATTCATGCAAATGATAGTATAGAGGATGATAGAAAATATCATAAGGGAGTATAATTTCTATATTAGTGATGATCGTACACATTCTACAGAGTTCATGCAAGGTTTCTTTCAGGTGTTCTACAATGATTTGGCTAGAAGGGGCATATCATTCAGTCAACATATTATATGGTCAGATAACTGTGCATCACAATTCAAGAACTCGCAGAATTTCTATTGGCTAAGTAGGAGGCATAATTTTACAGGTATTCAACATATGTGGAACTTTTGTGAGGCCGGGCATGGAAAGGGGGAGCATGACGGTGCAGGAGCATGTATCAAAAGAGCCATAGCACGAGAAGAGTTAAAGTATAAAGACAATGCAAAGTTGACAGATGCAAAATTGATTGTCGAGTGGCGTAATGCTTCCATGGGTCCAGGTAATGAAGGTAAGTCTTCAGTTCATAGATTTTTTTGGTTGATAGATAATACTAACATTGCACCATATGAGGACTGTTGTACACTGACAAGATCAAATGAGATGCACTCTTTCAGAAGCTTAATTGCAGGTTCATGGAGTATCCATACATGAAAGATGTAATGCTTTTGTTCTTCCTATACAATTCAAGTCTAGGATGAGTGCGAGTCAAAGGAGTGGGTTGATGATTGGCAGTTAAGTTATCTTAGCCCACTTGACACATATCGACCCCCGACGGCACTGGAACTAACACAAATGGAATCATTAGTTGACTTTAACCACATATCAGATTTAGTTCAACCAAGTAATATAGGGCACGTATATGCATCTAATTTCATCTAGTTCAACTAGGTAATGTCATCTTACTTTGTAGTATTTTTGTAATGTTGACTAATTTCATCTAATTTGCTACACATATCAATGTAGGGCATGTATATGTAGTTATTGCAGATGAAGATAATGAAGAGGGAACAGATTATTACTTATGTCATTATGTTGAGGCCAAAAAGAAATTAGAGGCTCCTATTATAGATGCAGAAAACATCGAATACCCTACAGGCTCATTGGTTATTACTGGAACATGGCTTAGAAGGTACCCACATAAGAGTGTTAATATTTGGCTATTTCAGGACTTTGACACGCATCGAAAGATTCTTCATTACTCGAACCTTGTCGTGGCATCCAATGTTTATTTGATAAAGTATCAGGGTAGACCTTTGAACAAAATCTTGTGGAAGATGCGTGAGTCTGACCATGAAGAAATACTTGACACAATAAAGAGTAGAGCAGACCCGGATGGTTCATTGGATTAATTTGTAAGTATTCACATTGATTTTGTAAAGTCATGTTACATTGAGTTGTAAGTATGCACATTAATTGTAAGGTCATGTTACATTGAGTTGTAAGTATGCACAATAATTTTGTAAAGAAGACCAAGGGCGCCCAAGCTTAATAGACTTATTTCTTTCAATTTTGATGATCCAAACTCTTGCAAAACGACATCCACTTTCATGCCTTTAGGTCTTCCTTCACATATAGGGCACCAAACCAAGTTGAAAAATCTACATAAAGGTACCAAAATGGATGAAAGGAGACATGAAATGTGCTTTAGGACTTCATGCTAAGGTTTGAGCCATTAAAGTCTCTTGATATTAGGCGCTCATGATGATGAAACTTAGAGTTTTTTCCTTTCCTAAGCGCTCATCTAAGATGTTTGAATGATAAGGAGTGCCTAGACCTCTATAATGTACATTGGGCACCAAAATCAAGGTGATTTTAAGTCACTTTGAGTCATTTGGGGTTAGTTTGAGTCTTTGAGTCATGTTGCAAAAAAGTGTCAATGTTGTCAAGTTGCACAAAGCAACTTTTGCATTTTTGGTGTCCTGCTCCTGATGCGCCCAAACTAACTATTCCAATGCGTCTGGATGGGTACATTTACACTAGGCATGGTCTTTTTTTTCACCCAAACATATCGAAATAGTCTGAGCTACATTGTACCGATGATATCCCTGAAGAGTCCAAAGTGCAAAAAGGCAGCAATCTTTGACAAGATGTTACTCAAAAATTGTGTCACTTAGAAACATTCCATCCGAGGTAACATGATCACGTAGGGTGCCTCTACAATAACCTCTCTCAGTTTTTTATATCTCTGAGACATTTGCCCGTGGTGAAAGGTTTTCTGCTGCCCCAAAAATCGTCAGAAGGAGGCAATGTAAAGTTGCAAAGGGGTGTAACTTTCATCCTGCTCCTGATGCGACCAAAATAACTATTCCAACGCATCCAAATGGGTACATTTACACTAGGCATGGTCCTATTTTTCACCCAAACATGTCGAAACAGTCTGAGCTACATTGTACTGACGATATCCCTAGAGTCCAAAGTGCAAAAAGGTAGCAATCTTTGATGAGATGTTACTCGAAAACCATGTCACTTAGAAATATTTCGCCTAAGGCAACACGATCACGTGGAGTGCCTCTACAATAAGCTCTCTCAATTTTTATATCTCTGAGGCATTTGCCCGTGGTGAAAGGTTTTCTACTGCCCCAAAAATTGTCAGAAGGAGGCAGTGTAAAGTTGCAAAGGGGTGTAACTTTCGTCCTACTCCTGATGTGACCAAACTGACTATTCCAATGCATCTGGATGGGTACATTTATGCTAGGTATGGTCCTATTTTTCACCCAAACATGTCGAAACAGTCTGAGCTACATTGTACTGACGATATCCCTGAAGAGTCCAAAGTGCAAAAAGATAGCAATCTTTGACGAGATGTTACTCAAAAACTGTGTCACTTAGAAACATTCTATATGAGGTAACGTGATCATGTAGACTGCTTCTACAATAACCTCTCTCAGTTTTTTATATCTCTGAGGCATTTGCCTGTGGTGAAAGGTTTTCTGCTGCCTTAAAAATTGTCAGAAGGAGGCAGTGTAAAGTTGCAAAGGGGTGTAACTTTCGTCCTACTCCCGATGTGACCAAACTGACTATTCCAACACGTCCAGATGGGTACATTTACACTAGGCATGGTCTTGTTTTTCACCCAAACATGTTGAAACAGTCCGAGCTACATTGTACCGACGATATCCCTGAAGAGTCCAAAGTGCAAAAAGGCAGCAATCTTTGACAAGATGTTATTTGAAAACTGTGTCACTTAGAAACATTCCATCTAAGGCAACGCGATCATGTAGAATGCTTCTACAATAACCTCTCTCAATTTTTTATATCTCTAAGGCATTTGCCCGTGGTGAAAGGTTTTCTGTTGCCCCAAAAATCATCAGAAGAAGGCAGTGTAAAGTTGAAAAGGGGTGTAACTTTCATCCTGCTCCTGATGTGACCAAACTGACTATTCCAACATGTCTAGATGGGTACATTTACGCTAGGTATGGTCCTATTTTTCACCCAAACATGTCGAAACAGTCTGAGCTACATTATACCGACGCTATCCTTGAAGAGTCCAAAGTGCAAAAAGGTAGAAATCTTTGACAAGATGTTACTCAAAAACTATGTCACTTAGAAACATTCCATCTGAGGCAACCCGATCACATAGAGTACCTCTATGATAACCTCTCTCAGTTTTTTATATCTTTGAGACATTTGCCCGTGGTGAAAGGTTTTCTGCTGCCCCAAAAATTGTCAGAAAGAGGTAGTGTATTAAGTCAGGATGAAAGCCTATTCACTCTAGGCACCAATCTCAAGTTGCACAATCATGAATGGGCACCTAGAGCAATAAGGCACTACATCATGGTTCCAGGACCTTGAAATGGTGCCCAAGCATGTAGGAGGAATTTTCAAGGAGCTAGAATGTTTTTGAAACTCTAAGGAACTAGTCCAAAGACTCTATGGCACCATCTTGATACCATTGAGTCAACTTTAGAACTCAAACATATTGAAATAAGGTCTAGGAAGCAAGGCACCATCTCTTGCCAGTTCAACCTCTCAGATGCACCAACATTGGAAAGACTCTTAATGAGCACCTAAGTTTGAATTGATCTTATGATTGAAAGTTTGGTGATGTATTGGTACAAGATGATCTTCAGTTGAAGCAATCTAAGTTCCAGGAAGGGTTTAGAAGTTATCAACCTCTTCACTAAGTTAGGCACACTTTACAAGCTTTCTTACCCAAGAGTTGCACCTCATTAAGACAAGGTGCATCTTAACCTCCGGGACTTTTCCAAAGAAGCGCTTTAGTTTATTAGCACCTTTGGACCTTATTTTGCATTCTGAAAGAGAAGGCACACTTTGGAGACATTTCTAACCTAGATTGACACCTAGGTATAGTCATCTCTCTGGAGCATTACAATGTGTTTTAAAATGAAGGACATTTCATAAGTTGGGGAATTGATCACTGAAGACCTTGGAGTGTTTGAATTACTCTAAGCAAGAAGGCGCATTTCCATGGAGTAGCATACTCTAGATAGTGCCTAATGCCATCAAGGCACAATTCCACCCTCACTTTGGTGCCTATCATCAAGAAGGGGCATTGGGCATTTCTTGAATAGTTCTGAATGTTTGAAGTTCGTGAAATCACCAAGGAATGTTGGGCGCCATGTGTATCCTCAACAAGCTTGAGTTTGCACCTAGACAATTTGGTGTTTATTCATGTTTTAACTTCCCTCTTGAAGCGCCTAACTTGGGAAAAGGTTATCTTATTGTTAGTCAAGTGTTTGATGTGTTTTGGAGACTCCAAAAGACTTCCTCTTGCTAGGCGCTCGTCTTGGCAACTACAACCTTCAACTGGCACCTAGATCCTGAAGAAAAACACTTGCAAGTGTGAGCGCACTTTCCTTCTGATGGAGCATCAAACTAGTGCCTAGAAATCATAATGCATGAAGTGAGCGTCTAGGATCCTATTGGTCCAATAGGTGGTTTTGGGATCCGTGTCAAGTCATTGGATTAGGTTGCCAACTCAGAATGATTTTCATGCACTTAGACTTCAAGGCACCAAAACTAGTAGGAAAATATTTGGGGGGAAACCACGCTAATAAAAGTTGGGTAAATTTAACCTCCGAGTCTGATTAGGCTCCATATAACAACAATATTTATATCATGTCCCTTTGCTTTATGAAACAAGTAGTATGTGTCAAGTCATAGGGATAACACTATGGTCCTTAGAAATTTCTCTGTGACTTTTGATAAGATTATCTACTATTATGTGGATGCTTGATAGTATTATCCTGATCCATTGGACTAGTGTGGCTATGAGGTTGGAAAGTGTTGCAACCTCCATCCTTTAAACTTCTCCACCTTGTTATGGGTTGTTTTGAGTATTTTCACTTGCTTTCTCTTCAAGAATATTTTCTAATGATACATGATGTGTCATAGATCATTCAACTTGATAAACAACATGGAGGGATTCTCATGCCTTCTATACTTCTTGCAAGTTTCTTTATAGATAGCTCACATCATTGTCCATCTAGGTGGTCATTTCCCTAAATCTTATGATAAGATAATCATGTTAATGAACTTTGGATTGAATGAGAATCAACATTCTTTGTCTTGACTAGAATAGTTGGGATGGACAAAAATCTATTGATTCTAGGTTGGGTTGTTAAAGGTCAAGAAGTTTTGGTGTCTAATGCCCTCTAAATCTAAATATTCAAAATCATAGTGGTTCAATAAGTTACAACAAATAGTCAGGTAGACAATAGACTATAAGGAACAAGGACTACACATGAATCTAAAACAACTCCAGTCAATAAGGACATCACAAGTAACTTAACATTACTTCCAGAGGTGTTCACAAAAACAAAGGGGAGAACACAACTAGAGAATGCTAGATTGTAGTAGGGATGAGTGTTTGATGCAGAGCACATAGTGGAAGCATAGAATTATCAACTTTTGAACCTTCAAACTCACTATTGGCGAGACAACATACCATCGGCGAGCTTAAAATTTCATCGGCTGATAGGATGATGTGACCATGACTCTGTTTGATTTCACTTCCGACAAACATCCCATCATTGACTCTTATCGGTCATACAGACCGCTATCGGTGACTTTATATCCTTTCACACTGATGTCTTTGTCACTCCGATATGAGACTCTAAGTCCCTCGCCTATCAGTAGGACTTAATACCATCGGTACACTCAAAAACTCTTCTACCGATACACTGATCTCACCAATGACAACCTTTGGACCACACCCGTTGGTGAGACTCCAAACATCGGTGAACTCTAATCTTGTTGGGCCAATACACCGATGGATTTTGACTGTTAGTGTGACCCCCTTCATTAGTGAATCTCTCAACTGCTCTTTCGATGCACTGATGGGATTATCTTCTGATACACTGATGTCTTTGACTTCAAACCACCCTCATCAGCAAGACAGACCACTATCAGCGAAGCCTACCCAAGGTTTGCCGATACGCTGATACGACCAACTCTTGATGTTGATACAAGGTTCTTTTGAAGGCAAAGGGCACCTAGGCTTATGGGGCTCAATTTGATGTATTTATTGAAAGCTCAAGGTGAATTGATGCTTATTGAAAATGCCACTTAGTCCTTCATTTGCATTCTAGGTGCCATTTCCTATTGACTTATATACTCCTCCTCATGCTAGGGTGCCATAATGAAGTGGTTTAGACAATAGGTGCTGTATATCGAAAAATTTAGATTTATAAATGGAAATGATCAAACAATTGAAATGCATAACCTAAACCCAAATAATTCAATACCTCGAAGATGCAAAATGAGCTTGATTGATTGATCGATTTGTTGTGTTGATTGCTCGATTCCGCAGCATAACGTTGATAAGGAGATAGATGATGGATGCAAAGGCTCTAATGATATTTCAATAGCATGTGGATACTTGAGGATCAATGCCCTTTTAGAAAATTTGACAGAATAAGGGTGCTTAAGGCTCAATGCATTGCTAATAGCTTGTGAGGGGTTTGATTTATAGGCTTGGCTTAGTTCAAATGGATGGTTAGGATCAATTAGGGCTTTAGATGAAATGGATGGATAGGATTAAGTTAGGTTTCCTTGCACATCAAGAAATTGTAGTCAATTGACATGTGGCAAGGGAAGATAAGGCTTAGGTGTGCTTGTGTAGATAAATACTAAAATTAGGTCCCATTAGTTGTGCATGTGAAAGATAAAAGTTGTAACACATGATTGACTAGACAAGTGTTGGAATGTGATGAAAGATGAGTGTTTAATTCAAATAAAATATTTGAATTAGTTGGGATATGAGTTGGATATTAATTAAATAAATTAAATTTATTTAATTAATTGGATAAATGAATAGGATAGGATTGGGATATGATGTGGAAATTAATTAAATAAATAAAATTTATTTAATTAATTAGGTAGATGAATAAGATGGGATAAGATATGATGTGGAAATTAATTAAATAAATAAAATTTATTTAATTAATTGGGATGAGCATAGGATAAATAGGATTATGATGTGGAATTAATTAAATAAATAAAATTTATTTAATTAATTGGCTAAGTAGGATGAGAATGGGATTAAATGGGATTTTAATTAAATAAATAAAATTTATTTAATTAATTGGCTAATGGATAAATGGGATTAAGAGTGGGATTTAGGACAAAAATGGCTTATGATGTTTAGGATAATGTTTTAACAAGGTGTTGTAGGACATGGACAAAGTTGGGACAAATTTGGGTGTCTACATTTTGCCCCTCTTTGAGATGATGTTCGAGATGATAAGATTTGTGTCGAGTAACATCATTTCAAAGAAGCCAAGGTATGGATAGAGGAAAATGATAGTGATGATGGAAAGATATGATGAGGATGATGATGGTGGAAAGATAGGATGAAATGGGATGATGATGCCCCCTCGAGAGGTTAGGCGGGTTGGACAAACACGGGTAGGCTCTCGAAAAGAAATGGCTTGGCTGCAAAAAGAAAGATAAGGGAATAGATAGAAGAAATGATGATGCGTTATGCTGCAATGAAGGTGAGCAACCATGATGTTTGATATAGCACTAGACGTTATGCACCAAGGTATAAGGACCAGGGTGACGATGTGTCTTGTGCCCCAACATAATACAACCTTGTCTAACGTATGAGGAAGAAAACTTAGAGCATTGAAGTCCTAATGCACAAAAGGTATGATATGACCTCAGATGCAAAGGATAGTGCAAAAAGCTATTCCAACATACACAAGATATGAATATTAGCTAGAATGATATAGATGTGATACAAATGCAAGATAAAAAGATAACACACACAAGCAAGCAAGCAAGCAAGCACAAATGATTCAAAAACAAACAAGGTATTGCCCCTGTCAAGCTGTAAACCAAAGATTAATTGTTGATTGTTTTGTTGATGATAGTTGAGAGTGTTGTCATTGCGGGGAAAGCTATATCCCTAGATCAACACAAGGTTGTTTGCTGAGTTGGTTGGCTAATTGGCTAATTGATTTGGCTTACAACAAGGCTAGGATCAAGACCATGGATTGCGATTGGATAACTTGGCTTGATTGATTAACTTGATTGGTATGGATTAAGGATGGACTTGCATTTGGATCATTGCTTTGATTCTTTGGATTGATTTGATTTTGAGGATGATGAAATGATGGATAAAGATTGATGAAGGATTGATGAAAATGTTGATGATGGGATGATATGTGGTGGATTGAGCTGCTTTGAATTTGTTGGAGTGATTGGATTTGTTCTGATTGGAGTTGATTTGCTTTGGTGTTGATGTTGACGATTGATAGGATTTATTTTGATGGTTGGATTGATGTGCTTTGGTTGTGATTTTTGCTATTGTTGGGTTGATTGTTTTGAATGATGATAATGATGGTGTGATGATTAGAGTGTCGATTCAATCTAAGCATAAGCAAGTGTTCTCAGTGTGCTCAAAGGATGTAAAACAAACAAGGTATTGTCCTTGTCAAGTCATAAACCAATGATTGATTGTTTGTTGATAATGATAGATAGTGTTGTCATTGCAGGGAAAGCTATATCCCTAGATCAACACAAGGATGTGGGAACGCTATATCCCATTAATGATGATTGATGATGATTAATTTGGCTCATGACAAGATTAGGATCAAAAACTTGTTATTTGATTGGATAATGTTCCTTGATTGATTAGCTTGCCTGATATGGATTAATGTGACTTGGATTTAAGATCATTGCTTAGATTGATTTGATTGATATGACTGGAAGAAGTGATTGATTGAAATGGATGAATGAATGTGATTGATAGGAAGAATTGATGATGATAATTTTGATTTTGATTGATGTTGATGGAGTGGATTATTTTGGATGATGATTGAATTGATCTTATTGCTTGGATTTTTTGTTGGATATTTGATTTTTTTGGATTTTTTGACATATTTGATTTTTTTTTGTAGTTTTTGAAATGTTTTGGGATGTCAATGGATTTACAATTTAGGTAGCTGTTGTGCTAGATACCAATGACAAGGGAAAACCAAGTCTAGGTGCAAAGATGGATGAATGGGATTGGATGGATAAAAGGATGGGCAACAAGGGATGGAAGGCTCATGATATATGGATGGATAAAAAGATAGGCCATAAAAGGGATGGATGCATGCCTCATGATAAACAAATAGGTAGGCTATAGTGGAAAGCTCATGATAAATGGATGGGGATAAGCTATAAGATGGAAAGCTTATGATAAGGATATGCCATAGTGGATGGATTATAAGGGAGCTAGGATGTGATCTTCAAAGGCTATGTTGCATAGGAAGAAATTGCCCCCATTCTAGGTGGTAATGCTTAGGATTTTTACATGACAAAGTTCATGACCATGGGATGACATGATAGGTTTTACATGACAAGGTGTATGATAGGTGGATAATGATAATATGGATTGATGAGGAAGGTATGAGGTATACCAAGAGATATCCAAAGCATGTTTCAAGATTTTGCCCCTATGTCTTCATCAAAATCAAAAGGTGGAGGATGGATAAATGGGTAAATGGGTTCAATAGGATAAGCATGTTTATGTAATGGCTAAGGATGGTAGGATGGTAAATGATATAATGGGATAGATAGTTTGGAAATGGATAGGTTGGATGAAACAATGTGCCCCCAAGTGTAAGTGACATAGAAGATCAACCTACACATGACACCTGTTTGCCAGGTTTTCATCATGGTACTTATCCAAGGCGCCTGTTTACCAGGTTTTCACCATTGGATGAAGGGATTTCTCTTTACTATTTTGACTTTTTTCTTTTTCTTTTATTTTCTTTATTTTCCTTTTTTTTTTTTTTTGCTTTTAGATGCGTTGACAATTACACATGGCGCCTGTTTGCCAGGTTTTCACCATGGTAATGGATAGGAGGGACTCAAGTGGCTAGTGCTATGAAGGTTGATAGTGTCCCTTTAGAAATGGATGATGTCTTCACATGGACCATGTCATTATGCTCATAGATTTTGATAGGGGGTTGCATGGATGGGAGATGGAGTAGGTAGATAGTGGATGATGAAATGAATTATGAAAGGTTCATGCAAGGATAGATGGATCGGGATAGTGGACTATGATGTGGATTATGTAGGCTTATGCAAAAGCATGGACCATAGGGATAGCATGGCGGAGATATGCAAGATAATGGATGGAAGATGGGTAGATGTAGATATGTGAAGGTGCTGCGGAGTGGAAGGGAATCATGACCAACGGTTGCACACACCATGATAAACATTGAAGCTTTTGATGAGATGGTGGTGTAGGAAGCAATGGAGATGTTTGCTTAGGAGATGGTTGATGAAGTGATTTAGGAACCCACATAGATTTAGTATTTTTAGTGCTTTTGTTTTGCTTGTGGGATTCTGGAAGGGAATGGAAGTTTTGGATGGAAATAGGCTTTTGGATGGAGGTAGGTGATTGGGATTCTTGAGATGTGGAGGAGGATGCCTCATTTGACTTGCTAGCTATTTGCTTAGGAACCCAAACCATTTTGCTTTTGGGCTTTGCTTTTGGAGGTAAGGGTTTGGATGGTTGCTTAGATGTGGATGAGGATGCCTCATTCGCTTTGCTAGCTGTTTGCTTAGGAACCCAAACCATTTTGCTTTTGGGCTTTGCTTTTGGAGGTATGGGCTTGGATAGCTTTTTGGATTGCTTTGATTTGGTTCTTTGCATTGATTTTTCATGTTTGTGCCCTAAGGCATGATAGTTCTTTGGATTTTTGGTAGGACTTTTAGCTTTATAGGTAGAGGCATCAAAATTTTTGCTTTTGAATCCCATGGCATGGGTGGAGTGGATGAAATGATTGGAAGCTTTATGCTTAGGTGATGTGTGCTTTTGTTGGCCATGATTAGGGATGTAAGGATACTTATGAATGATATGTATGTTAGGTGTTGGAAGCAATGGTGGCAAGGTGGATGGAGCGATATTTGGAGTTGGTAAAAGTGGAGGTAAAGTGGATGGCAGAAGGTGTATGGTCACATGCTTTTGACATTTATAGGATGATGGAGATGGAATGGCTACATATGTTTTGGGTATATGATGGGGGGTGTGATGGAAAGTGGTAGGTTTAGGATGCATGAAAGGATTACCAACATCTTGGCCTTGTTTACCTTGGGGTGTGTATCCAAGGCCATATGAGCATGGAGGGATTTTGACATGGTTTGGCTCCAAAATACCTTGTTCATAAAGGCCTAGACCTTTTCCTTGGTAGTTCATGTTTTGGAGTATGCGATGGACAATGGGACTAGGTGTGCTGTGAACATTAGACTTGAGCTCATTATTGGATGAAGAAGGTGAAGTGGATAAAGGTCGTTGTTGTCCTAAGGAAGAACATTCATGGACAAAGGTGGTAAAACCAATAGGACATGATGGTGGACTTGAAGTGGAATCGATGGTCAATGTGAAAGGAGGATCATTAGGATCTTGCTTATGTTCATGTTGATCCAAGTTATTGGTATGATCTTTTATGCTTACTTGGGGGACAAGTGTCTCATCATGACAAGTTGATGTTTGCTCATTATGGATAGGGCTAGATGGTAGATGACTAGGAGCAATGTGGATATCTTGGTCATGGATAGATATAGGATTATGGATAGGATCAAGGTGCTCATGGATAGCTTCTTCATAGGTATCATCTTGATCATAAAGAGGGTAAATGTTATGGATGGGTTGCATGGAAGTGTTTTGATCTTGAGTTGGACTAGGGCTTAATGTTTCCACATGTTTAAGATTATGCTCTTGACATACCTCTTGACTTTGGATGGAAGTGGAAGGTTCTTGAGTGGACTTGATAGGCTCTTGATAGTTATCAACATGAAGGCATGATGGCTCTTGACTTAGGCTTGTGGTTAGAGACTCTTGAATAGACTTGTTGGCTTGTAGGTCACATGATGGGCTTAAAGGGCTAGGTATGTTAATGGAAGCCTCTTGAAGAGGCTCAAGGATATGTGAACCACATGATGAGATTATAGGATTGGACATGACCTTTGGAAGTTCATTGGTAGGCTCATGAATTAGTGTTTGACATGGAGGTAGTTTATTCCTAGCTAGTAGCCAATGGATCACATCCTTTGCAAGTGTATGGGTGGATGGAAAATATAATGGATGTATGATAATGGTAGTTGGTGTTGGATTAGGATTAGGACTAGGACTAGGTTGAGACCTAATTGGATTGGATGGATTAGGATTTGGACTAGATGGGGGTGATGATGTGGCACGATTTCCCATTATAGGTGGGTACACCTTGTAAACAATTGAGACAAATATTGGACATTGATTTGTATTATGGCCTTTGGTCCTATGGTATGCACAATAATCATGTTCATCATATGGACTTTCTTCACATGGTTTGACTTTAGGAAGTTCAATGAGTTTTGCTTCAAGCATCCTTTGTAAAACTCTCTCAGCCGCATCCTTTGGTGAACGATTAGAATGATATGGTGAGGAAGGTAATGAGGGGCTTGGTGGTTTGGAAGGTAAAGGGATCAATGGACTATGATTGGGATCACATGGTGGTGTTGGGATAGGATTAGTTGGCTCATGTGTTGGCGGGTGATTAGATGATGAAGGCCACTCATAAGATGCATTTGCTAGATTGGTATCTCCCTTGTCAAAAGTAATTAAGTCTTGCATAGGATAACTTGGGCTTGTTTGATTTATGTACAAGGGATTACTTGGACTTGGATGTGCTTCTTGTTGCAAAGGTGGACTTAGGTCTATCAATGGTGCTTGGTGGTCTTGTTGAAAAGGTGTACTTGGACCTGATTGATTTATGTACAAAGGGCTATTTGGACTTGCATGTTGTTCTTGTGATATCACTTGATTGCCTTGTGGATGGGCTTGGTAGTGCATTGGAATGGTGGTATGAGGGATTGGATAAGCTTGAGGTGGAGGTTGATAGGTTGATGTGGCATTGACTTGGTGGATAGGTGGATTAAGTTGATAGGAAGTGGATGGATATGACATGTGGCTATAAGGTGGATTAGGTTGATAGGAAGTGGCTAAGGATTGTTGTACTTGTCGAGCTTGACTAGTGGCTAAAAGGTGTTGGACTTGGGCTATGGAGTGTTGTAGTTGAGGTGATTGGCTTGCGTGGGGTTGAGCTTTTTGGATGAAGAATTGTAATATTTCAATGGCGTCTTGGTTTAGGGGTTGTAATCCTTGATAAAGATTTTGGAGGAATCTTTGGAATTTGATTTCTAGGTCCTCTAGTGTAGACATGTTGTCACCACGTGTTTGTCTTAAGTCTTTTTAGCAAGTGCTTGCTTAGAGATTTGGATGATGATGTGGAATGTTTAGATGATGTGTTTAGATTGATTTGTTTATGTGTTTGGGTGTTTAGAGCTTGATATGGCAATATTCAAACAAATGATTATGCATATACACACATGAATCACTCACGCAAGACACATAAGCAAGTTGTTGACTTTGAAAATGAAATGTGATGATTATGTAAGCACACATGGAAGACACATCAACAAGCCTAATGTGTAGTCAAGTGGGTATAGCCAATTAGGTCTTAGGCTATCTATTGCACAAGGTTGACTATGGAATTGAAAGTGAAATCCTGCCACACAGCCAGGAGAAAGGGGTAACCCACCCTTCACCTTCACTTCCCAAAGGTATAAAGTTCTTTGGGGCTTAGCCAAGAGTGACAAGATTCCAACTCCCAATGAGGGTGTCTTTCGATTCAGCCTCGATTGAGGTCGTCCCTTGGAGTGGTGTGTCTCCAAGCAGGCCTCCTAAGAAGGGTATGACAAAAGCAAACCAAGTGAGCTGTCACTTGATTCACACTCGCAGTTGTTAATTTCCCCTTAGAAACTTGAAATGTGTAACAAACAGTTCAAGCACTTGTTCTTTTTAGACCCAAATCCAAATGTGATGGAAGACAATGGTTTGTTTTAGCCCAATTTTTTGATGTGAATTTGCAAACAATTGTTCATTTTAAAGCCCAAATCCAAGTGTGATGACAAACAAGTTATTTGTTTTATGCCCAAAATCTAAATGTGTGATCAAATAATGATTAGAGATGAGAGATTAGAATGAGTGCACCTCATAAAAATTGCTTTCCAAGTTGCTATTATGATTGATCCAAATGTTGCTCCAGCTCCTTTGATTCACTTACAAGTCATTGCAAAAAATAAAATGTGATTTGGTTCGCTAGATTGGAAGATATGATTTTTTTTTCTAAAAGTCGCGCGTCAAAAATTTCTGAAAAATTAGAATCGCAAGGTCAACTTCAAATCGCCATAACTCTTTGAATACTGAACCAAATATTTAATGTAACCACTTTTCGGAAAGCTCTCGAAGTCCTCTTTCCAACGAATCTAAGATCTCCTTTTTACAGGACCTGTGTAAAACAAAAAACCCTCTGCAACAGATCTGGTCATAAATTAAAAAAATCAGTAAAAAGTCGCGCGTCAAAAATTTCTGAAAAATTAGAATCGCAGGGTCAACTTCAAATCGTCATAACTCTTTGAATACTGAGCCAAATCTTTAATGTAACCACTTTTCGGAAAGCTCTCGAAGTTCTCTTTCCAATGAATCTAAGATCTCCTTTTTACAGGCCCTGTGTAAAACAAAAAACCCTCTGCAACAGATCTAGTCATAAATTAAAAAAAAATCAGCAAAAAGTTGCGCGTCAAAAATTTCTGAAAAATTAGAATCGCAGGGTCAACTTCAAATCGTCATAACTCTTTGAATACTGAGCCAAATCTTTAATGTAACCACTTTTCGGAAAGCTCTCGAAGTCCTCTTTCCAATGAATCTAAGATCTTCTTTTTGCAGGACCTGTGTAAAACAAAAAACCCTCTGCAACAGATCTGGTCATAAATTAAAAAAAATCAGCAATATAAAATATCTTCAACCTACAAATCAAAGTGCATAAACCTGCAAAAATGAATGATTGACGCTCCAAGAAATCTGATCTTCACAAAAACAACTCAAACAAGAGGGTTAATCAGGGACGTGAGTCCCACCGGGCGTGCCAAAATGTATATCGAAAAATTTAGATTTATAAATGGAAATGATCAAACAATTGAAATGCATAACCTAAACCCAAATAATTCAATACCTCGAAGATGCAAAATGAGCTTGATTGATTGATCGATTTGTTGTGTTGATTGCTCGATTCCGCAGCATAACGTTGATAAGGAGATAGATGATGGATGCAAAGGCTCTAATGATATTTCAATAGCATGTGGATACTTGAGGATCAATGCCCTTTTAGAAAATTTGACAGAATAAGGGTGCTTAAGGCTCAATGCATTGCTAATAGCTTGTGAGGGGTTTGATTTATAGGCTTGGCTTAGTTCAAATGGATGGTTAGGATCAATTAGGGCTTTAGATGAAATGGATGGATAGGATTAAGTTAGGTTTCCTTGCACATCAAGAAATTGTAGTCAATTGACATGTGGCAAGGGAAGATAAGGCTTAGGTGTGCTTGTGTAGATAAATACTAAAATTAGGTCCCATTAGTTGTGCATGTGAAAGATAAAAGTTGTAACACATGATTGACTAGACAAGTGTTGGAATGTGATGAAAGATGAGTGTTTAATTCAAATAAAATATTTGAATTAGTTGGGATATGAGTTGGATATTAATTAAATAAATTAAATTTATTTAATTAATTGGATAAATGAATAGGATAGGATTGGGATATGATGTGGAAATTAATTAAATAAATAAAATTTATTTAATTAATTAGGTAGATGAATAAGATGGGATAAGATATGATGTGGAAATTAATTAAATAAATAAAATTTATTTAATTAATTGGGATGAGCATAGGATAAATAGGATTATGATGTGGAATTAATTAAATAAATAAAATTTATTTAATTAATTGGCTAAGTAGGATGAGAATGGGATTAAATGGGATTTTAATTAAATAAATAAAATTTATTTAATTAATTGGCTAATGGATAAATGGGATTAAGAGTGGGATTTAGGACAAAAATGGCTTATGATGTTTAGGATAATGTTTTAACAAGGTGTTGTAGGACATGGACAAAGTTGGGACAAATTTGGGTGTCTACAGGTGCGCTTCACTTACTAGAGGCTTGTTCTCCTTCCACCTTAGGCGCACTTTTATGGTGGAACAGGTGTCAATGGGTGCCTTGTCTTAAATGAATGGTCTCTCTAAGTTCGTCACCCTTTTGAGGCTTTATGAGTTGTAAATTGCACCTTAACCCTTCATGCTTGTTGCTCAATGTTTGAATGTTTAAGAAAGTCTCCTTTAGGCACTCATCTTAATGACTTTTTCTCAAGGTGCAATCATCCTAATGACTTGGATATTCATCCTAGTGTTTCAGGATATCAAGCTACTAGACTTAGTCATTTTCAGGCTCTCAAACATAAAGAATAATATGATGATTCATTTTTTTGTATTGCATATAGTTGACATACTATGCTACTCATAAAGAATATTAATATTTTCTGTTCAACATGATGATTTTTTTTTTTAAATACAACTTTTATATTTTAGTTCTAGAATGAGGTTTAGATGATACTTGAATAACAATAGCTAGCTTATTGGATCAACAAACATCCTATGTAATACAATTGGACTTTAAATATTTGAAGTAGCCATCTACAAATATCCATTCAAACATGGATTTATAATGCAAGTATGGACACCATCAATAAAAAAGATTTGTATTAACCAAATATCCATATAGGCATACATCAATATCTGTCGATATAAGTATAACATATATACAAAATAGCCATATACGCTTACAAGAATGCCATATAGGCATACAATGTCAACTATATACAATACAAAATATATGTCCATAATTGCCATATAGGCATACAACAAAGGAACACAATAAAAAGTCATTCCCCTCTGGCTGGTGAAGAGAATAGATCACGGGTAGCCTTTGATCTTCTAGGGGATGGAGACGTGCATGTGGGTGGTCTACTATAAACTCGAGGGCTACTCCTCGTATTTAGTTCTTCCTGCATCTTTAGGTGTTATAATAAAAAGTATAGACATTAATATATAGAAATTACATGTTATAAAAAATGAAACATTTAACAAAATAATCACTTACCACTAACATATAATCTGTCTCCTCACTTGCCTCAGTAGCAGGAATAGGCCTTGGTGATGTCATGTCCTATAGAAACCATCCAGATAGAAATTAAACTTCAAATCAATAATCTTTTGATTTTTCAAAAATAGACAACTATAACAATGAATGTAAATTGAAATTTACTAACCTACCTCATACCCCTGTCAATGCCATGGAGCTATGAATCGCAGAGGCCACACCATGCTCCATTGCCCTCTGAACATGGGGAGGTGTCTCTGTAGCCTACATCATCTAGAAATAAAACAACATTATTCAATTACAAAAACTATAATAGTGATGCAAATCATGGCTCCTAACATACACACAATAAAGCACACAAGTCACATACAAAAATCTAGTAAGTACAATCCATTCATTAAACTATTTATTTTATTACCTCCATAAAGCTTTGAAGTCCACCATCGCTGGCAGGTGTTACCGTGAAATCTACAATATTAACCTATTCAACATCCAAAATCAGATATTAGAATACCATTCATATAACAATGCTATTCACATGTAATATTTATAATTGTTTACTAGTTACATACCCCGATAGTAGATGATCTAATGTAAAATGCAGGTGGTGAACCACTAAAAACTGCATCGACACTATGACCCTGAAATTTCATTAAAATCATCAATTTAAATTAGTTAATCTTGCATTTCAAAAATGAAATTTAATAAATTAAATTCAATAAACTTGCTAATATTTACCTGAGTATCAAGGCTGAAAGTCTCACTCAAGAGGGTATCTGTCATCACCATCTGCTCAGCTGCATATGTAGCCTGTGCACCTGCGTCCTGACTATCCATGGGGTCATAACCACAGGTTGACCCGCAAGCCTGACAAGCATGGGGTGGGACCCTACTCCTCGCACTATCTCCCAACCCACTCTGTGCTGTAGGACTGACATGCTCTATGATGCTCCGGGTCAAGGCACTAATGGACTGAAGTGTATCGATATCAACACTCTCCTTCACAATGGAAGGGATAGAAACATGCTCATGGGCTGGTCTGTTGATTACTCATCTCACTACCCACTATGGGTCAAGACGTGCCCCTGGTCTATCTTGTGCTAACCCCCCACCTCTACCCTGGAAGTCCCACATATCAAAATAGTTTGGCACTTTATTGAGGACAAACTCGTAGTAGAGTTTCCTCAAAAAGTATTGGAGGACCTCATTATTATTGCATGGAGGATGGTCGAAAACCAGCCACCACCTCTGCCCAAAATCGTCCCTTATCGCTTGGTTGTTGTACCAATGGATAGGGAACCTCTTGCATGTAATGGGTGGAGGTTGATTTGTTTGTGGGTTTGTGAAAATCGAACACAAGTCTAATTTTGTGATTTGTAATTTTTTCACATCTTGGTATGATAGCTTGTCTACATAATAATCTCTAAACTCTCTCCTCTTATCCGTCCAACTAGTTATTTGCTTGCTAATTGAATCTACATTTGATAACATAGATTCAAGAGATTCAACAAGCGTGGACCTATGCAAGGTTGAAGTGGAAGGATCTTTCAACCTTGCAATTATATCTTCAATTTCTTTTTTGTTGTTTTCAATTTGCCCCATTATATTTTCTTGTGTTCCAGGGGCATGTCGAGGAATGGATGGAGGAGGTTGTTCCACAGGTATTTCCTCCTTAGGATTTTGTGGATTTTGAGGAGGAGGAGGGGAGGAGGAGGTGCATTAACATTTCCTGACAATTAAGAAAATATACATCAAAAAACAATTCAAACCTACCTATTTAGAAGCAAATTCAAACAAACAAACAAATAAAACTCACTCCTTTGGTGTGCTCGACGTCGTGGCTGCATTTTGGCGATGAATTAGCAAGATTTGGGTGTTGAATTATCTTTTCCAAAATGCGAGCACGCTTCCTAGGGTTTGCAAGCCGCGGGGATAGAGGAGAAAAATAGAAATGAAATGAAATGACAAGCCTTTTTTTATTTATAATAGTTAATAACGCGCTTGCGTTATGTATGATTTTTTTTTTAAAACCATTTGGCCACTTTTTGGCCCCCCATCTTTTTGCACTTACCCCTATAGTTTATGTGCCAACACAAAACCCAATACCCCTTCCTCAAAGTAGCTTGGTAGGATGACTTGAGAACTACCTAAATCATGGAACTAATTTACTATGATTTTAATGCATTTATCATACTATGAACTAAGTATTCATCTAAATCAATCTATTTATCTAGCTTTGATTATGTATTCGATCTAAATTATAGACTCGCATGAGTGACTTAAAATAGAATTGTGAAATCTAATTTCTAAGGTTATTTATTAATTTTGAGTGTTGAATATTAGGAGTATGAATATAAGTGTGTGTTCAAAGGTTAGCCGGTGATTTAATCCAATGTATAAACTTCTAAATTTAAGTTCATTTTTAATTTCACCCCATTCAATGTCATGATATTTTGAATATATATAGTTTTGTTGATGATTTAATTCTCATGGTACTAGATAAAGTCTAAACTAACTAGAGTTTACAATTGTAAAAGAGACCATATTAAAGTTCTTGTTTGTCAAGGAGTTTAACTTATTATATATTTCTCTAAAGAAAAAAAAAACTAATTTCTAATGTTATGTTTGATGTTGAACAAATCAATTAAATAATTTAAGATTATACAACATATAACAAGCATCATAACACACATTTCAAATGTAAGAAAATATGAAAATGTATAATATTTATTCATGATTAAACAAATATTAAAAAAAAGTAAAGCAATTGTCAATTATACAAAATTTAAATAACATTGTCAAACCATCTATCATTTAAAAGAACTTAATAAGAGAAAAGATTGATCCTTTTTTTTTATGTGTACATGTATATATACTTTTTTTTTCATTTACAATGATATCTAGTACAACTTATGTTTTCATTACAAATGATAAGTCATAGTCATGAACACATTCCTCTTTCTCAAATAATAAAATAACATCAACAATATATTGATATATAGACCTAAAGCAAGATAGAAATTAGAACTACTTAAAAGTGATATCGTACAACATATTCAACTAAATAAACCATTATTAACTTAATGTTGTAAACTTATACTTTCACACCGAGTACACACACATAGGTATCATGTCAAACACAAATTGGAAGGAAAAAAAAAGAAAAGATACAGAATAGTGATACTTTTAACATGGTGAGTAGTAAAGAAGAATGTCACGTGATATCACTATTTGCAAGAGACACTGTGTGGCTTCATAAGTGTTGTCATTGATGGAAACAAAGTCTATCCCACACATCTGCAGTACATAATATGCCTATACCGGAAGTCAGATTGAAGATTGTTTTGGTCCGGTGAACAAGAACAGAGTATGTAACATGGTCCGACAATCAGGTCAGGATCTCTCAGATGGTGTAACTCAGTAAGTTGCAGACTTGGACATGTCAAGAGGAGTATCATGACTATTTTATTCTAGAGATTTAGCCTCTGGTTATAAAGCATAAAAAAGATATGAGCATCTGAATGTTAGGTTCCAGTTAGGCAGAGCAGGCAGCGGAAGAACTGACTGATAGAGTATCAGATTTCATTATGGATGTGTATAAGGTGTTGATCAAGCAATTTGGGGCATTATACATTATTGGATGACATGATTAATCACTTCTATGCCTAATTTTTTGATGCGCATCATTAATGAAGCATGGATTCAGCTGACAGATCAATAACTTGCAAATATCTCAAATGTTCTTGATGCTAACTAAGAAGTTGAAGGAAATTCTTAATGCAGATATATATATCCAATAGATTCAAGCTTGTGTGTGTGGTGGTGATATGGTTCAAGAAGTAAGGTGTGAAGAAAAGCAAAGATAAGTGTGTGGACAACAATTCAAGTCTAGAATGTGACAGAATAACAACATTGAGTAGAGGAAGAATGAAATGCGCCAGATAAGTTTATTGTGCCTAACCGGAACTGAACTCTTACATATGTAGATGCTTTTCATTAGTTCAAATACTTGGATATCTTCTATAAGTTCTGTAGACAGTGTGTCTCTTGTAGGCAGTGTGCCTCTTGTGAGTAGTGTGCTCGGGCAGTGAGCCCTAACTGGCAGGTGCCATTTGTACTCCTTTATTCTTTTAACAGAGAATACAATCTTGGGTTAGTCACCCCATGGTTTTTCCCTTAACAGGGTTTCCACGTTAAAGTCCTTGTGTTATGTGTGTCAATCTCATTTCTGTTCTTATGGCTGGTTATGCTCTCATGTTTTGATATTGCACTAATTGCTAAGATAAGAAAAGAAAATAAAGAGAAGAAAAGTTTTAAGATAACTGATTCACCCCCCCTCTCAGTTATCTACATTGTTTCCAACAATTGGTATCAGAGCCAAGTAGCTCAGAAAAAGTCTAATAGCTTGATGAAGATCTGAGAATCTCAATGGATGAATATGGTATGAAAGAACAACTATAGTCTGCCTTGGATGATCTTGAACAATCCCAGTCTGAAGTCAATAATTTGAGAGAACAACTTAAGGAGGTTGATGACTTCATCAATGAGATGAAATAAAAACTCAGTATTTCCATGAAAAAGAGAAAGGAACTACTCCAGAGGTTAGCAAATCAAAATGAAGCCAATAATACTGATGAGGACATGAATGAGAAAAAAAAAACTATGTGAAAAGCTGTCAAAAGAAGTTGTTATGCTTAGACATGAAATAGAATCAGGGGTTATGAAATTTACCCAAGAAATTGAAGAAAAAAGAAAGACTGAAGAAAACTTAAATCAATCCCTCAAGGATAAATCAAAAGATTGCTACAAAATGGATAGAATAATTAGACATCTTGAGCTTGATCTTGAAGAAGCCAGATACAATGAAGAACAACTTGAGAGCCAGATTGACACTCTTAAACAAGATCTTCAATCTGCAAATGAATACAAAGAAAAATTCAAGATAAGCTCAGTCCAACTTGAAGTCCTTCTTGAAAGTCAAAAGAGGGTAGATGATAAGTGTGGCTTGGGATATGAGAAAGGTGAAAGCTCTAGATCTAGTCAAAAGAACTTTGGATCAAGAAGTCAAAGAAACAGGCCTAGAAGACCTCCAGTAAGGCAACCAAATGCCTAAAGATATCCATCTTTCAATGGATACTGCTTCAATTGCAACAATTTCGGTCATAAAGCAATTCAATACAGGAATAGAATGAATTAGAACAATCCATCCTTCTCTGGTCAATGTTTTAATTGCAAAAGGTATGGCCACAAATCTCATGAATGAAAAATTATGCAAATGAACAATTCTTTCAATGGTAGATGCTTTACATGCAATATAATGGGGCATATGGATAATCAATGTAGATCAAGAGGATATCAATCAAATAAGAAAGGAAATGTTGTGTGTTACAATTGCAATAAATCTGGTCATATAGCTAGATTCTGTAGAAGTAGAAATCATGATGGAAAAGGTCCGGTGAAACATGATCAAAAACAAGAAAAAGGCAAAAGTAAAGTAAATGTGGATGAGATTCAGAAAGAAATGAGCAAGACTTGAGTAAAGAAGAATGTGATGAACATTGGTGATGGGTCCAGACTGGAATCCGGTGCTGATAATCCCTCTGAAAATTAAAAAGTGAGCTCTGGCTCAAGGGGAACTATAGAGAAGATCAAATTCCCTAGCCAGTTAGGAAGTACCTGAATTCGGCACATTGAGTAAACATCTGATGTTGTGGATTAATGGGTTCTTAGAGAATCTTCCAAAGAGCCTTCAGTCAGAATGTGAGAGGTCCGCATGAAGATTCAAAATTTTTATGACCACTTGAGTAGATCCGGGTCTGGCAACCATCTAGTGTTAACAAAGCAATACAAATTTATTTGGTATGATCTGCAAATGCAAAATTCTGATCTACGGATCCAGAGGAAAGTCTTTAAGACACATGTGTGTTGGCAACATACTAAGGCACTAGTTTGAAGACCCACAAGATGATTCATGAAAAGCCTACTTGAGAAGTAGGGTAACTAGATGACTTAAAAGTTTGTACATTTATTACAATGTCGAATTAGGTTTTGCGGAAGGATAAAAGGGTCTCCATTTGTCATTTATCAACACTTTGCATTCAAAAATGAAGAAGAAAGAAGAGCTCTGAGAAGAGATCCTGTAGAACATCCAAAAGAAACCAAAGATCAAAATCAATCAAAAGTTTCACTTTGACAGTTGCAAAAAACCCTAAGGCGTGTAAAGTTATTTCTTTTATGTAAAATCTCTTCAAAAATTAGTCAATTAAAATGGCTACTCCGATGGTTGTTAATATCTCTGAAAGGCCAAGACCAAAATTCAAGAAACACCCTTACAAGTCACTAGAAGTTGATCCCTTGGGTGCATTTTCCAGTATTCCGTATGATGTCTTGCATGTAGAAGATATTAGGGTTTATATTCATGCAAACAACAAAGATTTTGGAGACTCAAAATTGATCGACATCTATCAAAAATAGTTATTAAATGAGAATTTTGACCTCAGACTTGAATTCAAGACCCTAAAGGATACACTTTGAACATTGTGCACATTTTCTGTCCTTTACAGAAAATGAATGGGTCCGATATGTTCTAAGTAGGATGCATGATAACTTTATGTGGCTAATGAGCCCATTCAAGATAACCAAAGAAGCCATCAAGGCTGTGACCAAATTGCATTCAACTGGTGGGCTTCCAACACTCAAATCTGTAAAGAACCAAATGGTAACTGAAGCCACCAGATCAAAATACGAAAAGATAGCAATGACCATAGATGACACATGGATCCAGGTGTCAAATTTGCATAAATGATAATTGGTTATAAAATCTACCACTCAAGTAGGGAAAACTCTGTATCCGATACAACAATCTATGTTGTGTATCAAATGATGAAGGAAGATGCAGATTATGACCTATGTGAGCTTCTATTGAATCAACTGATGGAAAATTTACAGAAAATCAAGAAAGATAAGAAAAACTCTTTCAAATATGGCAGTCTAATATTGTGTCTATTTTTCTACTATATGAATGAGCTACCTAGAGCAAATAGTTGGGTCTAGCAAAATGATAAACCTGTTGCAATTTAGATCAGATATTACATGTATGGACTTGGTGATGCTCAAGCCCAAAATGCAACTCTCTGGGGTTACTTCAAGAGTTTCCAAAGCATGATGCAAGGTAGAGAAAGAAAACCAAAGTCAATAGTTGACAAATACAAAGACATAGTTTGCTTCATGGTTGACACAGATCAATGCCTAATGGAGGCAGTTGAACAAAGAACTATGTGGATAATGCCCATGGGATATGAGTTCGATGAAAACTTATTAGAGGTACATGTTCAACACTTGCTGAGCCAACCTAAAGATACTGAAGCAGAAAGGTTTGGAACCTTTGAAGAACTAAACATAAAAATACATATTGAATTAAGGCAGCCTGAGACAAAGAGAAAAGTAAGAAAGGAAGTTGAAGAAATTGCCAAAAGGTTTGGCATATCAAACGAAGCAATAGATGCCAATAAAGAGAAAATAGATAAGACAGAAAAAGAAAGACAAGAAGTAAAGAAAGAAGGTGTTCCGATGAAAGCCTCCTCCCGGACAAGATCTTCCAAGAGTTCTACTCCTGTCACTCCTAAAAGCTCAAGGACTACCAAACCGGAAGTCAAGCCAATCGGAAAAGGAGAAAAGAGAATGAAGACCAAGGCCACAAGAACATATTAGAGCCAAAAGGATGATGAAGAGATAGAATCAGATGAAGAAATTAGGAAAATGAAGAAGAAAAGAACTTTCAGGAAGTCCTCTGGTAACAAAAATGAGGAAGAGAAAATAGAGGAATTTGTTGAAAAACCCACTCTCTCAATTGAAGACATCATCAAAGCGATCACTGTGGATGGAGACCTGCAGCCGGTGATAGAATTTTATGATGAATACAATGATGCAAACAAGAGAATACTTGAGGAGGCAACTATCAGGTATTTGAACATCTATAACAAAGCCTTCATTGAAATAATTTCATTAATTCCTAAGAGCCTAGAAGAAGTACTGGAGCTGAGAAAAGAGAATGCAAAGGCAAAAGACTTGGAGATCCAGGAGCAGATAATGATACAACTATGTCCTTCTATCACTCCCAAGCATATAAACATGGTTCTCAAGGGTAGTAAAGATGATTTCCAGAGCAAGTCTAGAATGAACAAACTCATGCTTGGAGAAACTGACCAAATAGCTGATGAAACAAGAGAAATTCTCTAGAAAGCCTTGAAAAGGTTTAATCTTCCCATTGTAGAGGAAGTAGATGAAGAACCTTCTAACATGAATGTTGAAGGATTTTCTGACATGGATGTCGAAGGATTAAAGAAAACTGATGAAGAATCTTCTTCCATGGATGTTGAAGGATTAAAGAAATTTAATGAAGAGAAATCTGAGGACTTAGACTCCTATGTTCTGAAAGAGGAAATTCACAAAGCAGAAAACACTAGTAATGTCACTCCTTTGGATCCCACAGTTGTCAAGACAAATCTTTCAGGCATTGAAAAAGAAGAGAAGGAGAATCAAGAAAAAGAGGATAAGGCAAAGAAGAAGGACAAGCAGAAAAGGATGGTGATGACACATCCAAACCAGTCAGTCTTGACATCTCTAAAGGAAAGAAGTCTAAATCTCCAGTAAGAGACACTGCAAAGATAGTGCAGAATTTCTTGGACAAGGAAATGATGGAGCTGGATGAACCTGAGTTGATTCAAGGGCCACTGAATTTGAATTCTCTTTCTCCGGTTCAGATAATGAAGATAGCATCTTTTGTTCAGGCCAAAGCAAAAGAAAAAATTTTAAAATCTCACATGGAGGACAGTGAACTGCTGAATATTACATCCAATGTATTAGAGAAGATCATGCCCACATACCAAAAGGATGCATCTGCATCTCCATTCGGTAACTTGAAAAACTTGGTTAATTCTGTCAATTCTCACTTTGAATCTTTAGAAAAATTGGCAGAAACTAAGGTTCGGAAAGAGTTCCTGGGAAAGAGATTTAGTGAAGTACAAGGACTAATTACTAATGATAGAAGAACCTTAGGCATTGGCATAAAGAGTCTTGAAAATGCTCTTAAGGATGGTGGGGACATATACAAATTTTGTTTAACTTGGCCTAAAGTGATAGAGGACATTGGGAAGAAAGTGAAAGAATAAGAAGGAAAATTGTCAAGTTTATCTTAGAATTTTGATCCCCTTACTACCTCTCTGGTGAATCATGAATGCCAAGCTGTTGTTATAATAAATGAAATAAAGAAACTGGTTAAAGAGAAAAAGAACATTATGGATAGAATGGGTGAGCTCAAAGGGATAATCATCCCTAAGTTAGAGGCAATGCATGATGCCTTGACAGATGCACAAAGTACAGCCCGGACCAATGATCCAACAGATTTGAAAAGGGTAGAAGCATATGCATTTTTGTCAAGTGGACACATCTCCATTTTGGATAGAATGAAGAGGAGTTGGGCCACAGAGATTGTATAGTTGAAGACAACCTTTGCGGATATACTTAAGTATATGCAAGTATAACATATGACTTCTATATACATATGCGACCATATATAATAGTTTTTGCACAATTTTGGTATGCAGATTCCACCCTTTTCCATTAATGTCAAAGGGGGAGTGAAGAGTAGTGAAAAATGAGGAATTCAACAAAGGGGGAGAACCGGTAAAGAAGTGGAAAGAAACAGAGCACAAGCAGAGGGGGAGTTACTGTGACACTTAGTCATTTTTCACTAAGTGTTGCCATCAATGCGAAAGGGGGAGATTGTTGGCAAGAGACACTGTGTGGCTTCATAAGTGTTGTCATTGATGGAAACAAAGTCTATCCCACACATCTGTAGTACATAATATGCCTATACCGGAAGTCAGATTGAAGATTGTTTTGGTCTGGTGAACAAGAATAGAGTATGTAACATGGTCCGACAATCAGGTCCGAATCTCTCAGATGGTGTAACTCAGTAAGTTACGGACTTGGACAAGTCAAGAGGAGTATCATGACTATTGTATTCTAGAGATTTAGCCTCCGGTGATAAAGCATGAAAAAGATATGAGCATTTGAATGTTGGGTTCTAGTCAGGTAGAGCAGAGAGAGGAAGAACTGACCGATAAAGTATCAGATTTCATTACGGATGTGTAAAAGGTATTGATCAAGCAATTTGTGGCATTATACATTATTGGCTGACATGATTAATGACTTCTATGCCTAAGTTTTTGATGCACATCATTAATCAAGCATGGATTTGGCCGATAGATCAATAACTTGCAAATATCTCAAATGTTCTTGTTGCTGACTAAGAGGTTGAAGGAAATTCTTAATGCGGATATATATATCTGATAGATTCAAGCTTGTGTGTGTGGTGGTGATATTGTTCAAGAAGTAAGGTGTGAAGAAAAGAAGAGATAAGTGTGTGGACAACAATTCAAGTCTGGAATACGACAGAATAACAACACTGAGCAAAGGAAGAATGAAATGCGCCAGATCAGTTTATTGTGCCTAACCATAACTGAACTCTTGCATTTGTAGATGCTTTTCATCAGTTCAAATACTTGGATATCTTCTATAAGTTCTGTAGACAGTGTGTCTCTTGTAGGCCGTGTGCCTCTTGTGAGCAGTGTGCTCAGGTAGTGAGCCCTAACTGGCAAGTGCCATTTGTACTCCTTTATTATTTTAACAGATAATACAATCTTGGGTTAATCAGCCCGTGGTTTTTCCCTTAACAAGGTTTCCACGTTAAAATCCTTGTGTTATGTGTCAATCTCATTTCTATTCTTATGGTTGGTTATGCTCTCATGTTTTGATATTGCACTAATTGCTAATATAAGAAAAGAAAATAAAGAGAAGAAAGCTTTTAAGATAACTGATTCACCCCCCCTCTCAGTTATCTACATATACCATGTAAGATATAAGATAGTGATAATAGTAGAGGGTAATAAGATGTGGCAAGTGTTACATGTATGCAAGAGGTAAAGGAAGAAAAGATAATGGTTTATAGATAGTAATCATGCGATGCCCCCAAGGAGAGAGTGGTAAGTATGGATGAAGTATATGATTAAAATCATAAGGTTTATGTTGGTAAAGAAGTAATGTGATAGATAGGTATCATGTTGTGAAATTTAAATCCATAGTAAATGATGAAACAGAATAATAACTATATGGATAGAAACAAAGGAGTCAAGGAGACTAATAGGGCATGTCCATAGATAAATAATATGTGCCAATGCCAAGGAAGGAGCAATTAAATATCATGCGTAAGATAAAAAAATGGGAATAAAAAGTAAGAAGATGTGATAGGTATATGAGAAGAAGACAACGATAGAGGGGTAGGAACCTATTGTGATCATGTAGATTAAGGAACATCATGAATCATTTATGCATTATGGTTTCAGGGAGACTCAACGAAATTACAGACCATTTTCAAAGTCACGTAGAAGGATATGAGAAGATAGTGAGGCAGAAAAGAGAGGTGGGAAAAAAGGGGATTTTTTTTTACTTTTTTGGAAAAGGAAGTGCTTGATTTCTCTCCATCCACGCATGGATGCTGAAAAATCCTAACCCTATTCTACGAGGAATGGAGGGAGAATCCAATGGGAGGTGGAGTAGAGGGCAATGGGGAATGAAGGTCATACTAAGGGAAACAACGTAGAAGTTGGGAGGAGCAGTAGGGGAGTGCGAATGGGAAACAAAAGAATCACCCTCTGAGGAATTGATCCAAGCACGTGGAGGAAATCTTGTTTCTTTTTCTGAAAGGTATTTGCATCACTTTCCTATACCATTACAAGAATCTTATATGTGTGTTTGTTGTTCTTACCTGTGCGACATTTGTTAAACCTGTGCAAGATGTGTGGTTGTCTCTCACCACAAACATTACCATTCAAAATTCTATCCCTTATCACAAGCAGGTCCAATATCTTTTTTTTTAAATCTTTTTGAATATAGACAGGGAGGTGTCCCGTTTCCTTCTACAACTATAAATAAATTGTGTGACCCTAATGTCCCTATTTCTCTGATGGTTACAATCTAGTTATTCCATAGAGGAATAAATATGGAAATATTGTTATTTTCAAAGAATAGGGCCGAGCTTGGGTAAGGTACAAAGGGTCGAAGTGAAACCTTGAGTACCATAGCTCACCAAAGTATTTTATTTTTGTAAAAAAAAAAACAAAGTCATGGCGGTGGTCAAGACTCAGGGAAACATTAGAAAACTATTCACTACAGTCCATAGGAAAATTGAAAACCCATTACCTTTTTTATTCTAATGAATTTGCCAAACTTATTTCAATGCAGGATATTTTCATTGCCTCTTTCCTTGAATATTTTTCTTTAACACGCAGAGCTATTTTCTTAATTCTTTATATAAAAGGGTTTTCAAAGAGAGATCATGTGGTTACTAATTTATACATTCTTTCGTAAAGATGAGGGTTCGATCTTATAGAGAATGTAACGTAGGCAGGGTTGGGGGTTTCTAGTTTTATGCCTGCCAATGGCATTTTCTTGAAAATATCTGAGCCTTCTAAACATATCCATTTTGTGCACACCCTATGACTATTGTAGTACATGAGACCACATTTATTTTAAGCATTTGCGAAATAGTCCGTGTGCCTCTCTATGCTTTTGTTTTAGCACAGGTAGTGAGGATGTGACAAAGGTTGTAGAGTTTGGATCTATAGCCACCGGTTGCATTTTCTTAAAAGTTCTAAAGCCTTTACAACTAATCCATTTTGTACAGATCCTGTGATCATTATTGCCCATGAGATTTAATTTCTATTAGGCATTTTGTGAAACAGTTCACTTGCTGTGTCTATGCTCCACCCTTTACATCCATGTTGCAGACCCACCTGCTGCATGTTACCATTTGATACCTTTTAGTATATCCCTTCCATAGACCAGAGGAGAATGTTCATCCTTTATTGACATTAATGTCAGGGAAATCTACACTTTGCATGTGATAGCACTTGTTTGAGTATGCATGTGCTTGTGGGTGTGTGTGGGTGTGGGCCTATGCAAGCATGAGCATGTGGTACCTCTTAGGTTTGAAAATTCATAATCTAACATGGGATGTTGGTACCAATTCATTGAGAATCAATGAGACTCCCTTACAAAAACAATAGAATTTCACACTTTACCCTATTTTGCTATAGGTTTTTTCACACCATACTATGACTATGATTAGCATACTTTTAGTTCTATATGGGCATTAATTATATATGCATATATTATTTTATTAAAAGTTTATTTCTTCTTTTGTCATGCTTCTTGCCTCTAAGTATATATAACCATCTTCATTATCTCGAGGTTGTAGGTTGAATGGTAAGGTCTTTACTCTTATGTTTCTTTTGGTACTTGTAGCTGCCTTAGAGGATATAAGTAGATATGCAAGGTCTTATAAAAGTACATTTAATGGTTTCGAGTCCTTTCATCTCTCCATTTATTGTGCTTTGGGTAGTCCCTATCATTTGATGTAGGTAAGGTGTTGTAGATTTTAGTGTAGCTTGTAATATGAACATGGTCTTATCGCGTTGTAGTGGGTGTATTGTAGTTGAAAGTTTAGGTTGCCCAATCTTGATAGGTGTATAGAGTTTTATGATTTAATTGCATCTTGTCTCCTTTGAATTGTTTATCTTAGTTTTAGATGAAAGAACATTCCCTTTTACTCCTTCCTGTATGGATGTAATTTCTTGAGGCATGATTTTGGTTTTTCCTTGGTTTGGGTCACCTGACAAGGTGTCGCAGATTTCGTATCCCGCACCTTGTTTGCCTTCCTCACCTTTATGCGATGGGGTTCTAGGGACAGGTGGCAAGTTTTTTTTTGTTGTTCATGTCATGACCACATGGCAAATGTGGACATGACATGTTTTCTATGTCATGGCCACATGACAAAAGTGGGCATGACATTTTGTATCAAAGCCCATGTTTCAACATTGGGAGCTCTGGGGTTTTGCGTGCTTGATTTGGCCGACAGGGAGTGGGTTGAGGGTGGTTTGACCCTTGTCCTACTTCATGTACTTGCGAGAGAGAAAGGTTGTGGACTGTTAACCAACCTTCATCTTGGAGGAATATCCATCCTCTCATCTTGTCATTGTGGTGACCTTGTCACATGATTTTTGAAGTTTTATGCTTGTGTTTTTGGGATGATTGTGTTCCTCCTTGTCAATTCTCCTCTTGAGTAGGTTGGTCTAGATTGTGAAGGTTGAGTTGGGCCTTTCCTCTCCCTTGTGTAATTGTTGAGCATGGTGTTGTCCCCTAGTATGTACTCTATGTGGTTGGGATTAGAGGCTAGCATCGTGGGAACAATTAGCCTTGTGTTGCACCTTGATATATGTTATGATTTTGGATGTGAAAGAGATGTTGGTGTGTTTTTATTCTTGGGTTCTTTGAAAGAATAATGAAGTCTTAATGCTTGTCTGATTAAGTTGTGCCTTGCGTATTTTGCATGTGTGATTGCATTATTGTAAGTGTAAAAGATTAGGAAAGAAAGAGGTGTAATTGAGTCACATGCTTGGTATTGCTATGACATATTATATGGTTTCGAAATGTTACAATGATGCATTTATTTGCTTGGTGATATTTTTGTAAAGCACTTCCATAATGGAATTTTTGAATTTATAACTTTGACCTTGTGTGAATTTTCTATCAAGTTGTGCATACCTTGTGTGGAAAAAATGTTTAGCATCATAGGGTAAAATACTAAATTAGGGATTTAAGCTTTTAATTGAATTCTTCTTATGATATACCTCTATTTTATGAGCTTTGTTGTTAGATAGATATATGTAATGTTCATAGTATACATGTAGTATGTTATGGTTTACAATAACTCCATGATGTGTGATGTGCTGTGAGTTTAAATAATGGGTTTGTTTTAATTATGACCTAGTATGCAATAGCTAGTATGTTGGTATACTTGTTGGGGTGTATTGCAAATGTCTCTAAATGTGAAGTATGGTTAGAATCCATTTATGCCTTAAAAAGATTAATTTGAATTGATGTTAGATAGACTTTTTAGCAACCTTTATGCTAAATATTATGTGGTTTTGAGTATGAAAGTTGTTCTTATTCACTAGGTAATGAACAATAGAGGAAAATTGTGTTGTGTTACCTCATGGATGTGAATACATGTTAAGTGAGTACTTGCTATGTGTTGTGAATATCCCGTACATGATTTGTGTACTCATGAGCTTGTGATACTAGGTATCCATCCATGGGTTGAGTGTATAGTTACAAGTATGGTGGAGTCATGCTTGTGTGATTGCTTGTTTGTACACCTTGTAAGGTCCAATCTTGGAGTTGGAGACCTTCCATGTGTGGAGTTAAGTAGTGGAGAGGAAGAACTTAGGAAGTTATGGCGACATGTTGTGACATTGGTTTGGGGATTAACCCAACTAACCATACCTTCCTATGCTAGAGTATCCCCTACTTCTCTTTAGTGAATGGACCTTTGAGAGGTTCATAGTGCTATCCTATCATGTATTATTTTTTTGATGGTACTATTGGCATCTGACTTGGGATCTTGGTTATGGTTGGTATGAGCATGGGATTTGCTCAAGGCCATGTTACTTGGTGTAGGTTTACTCTTACTTTTGGTGCCTACATGATGTTATTGCATTGGTTGTGTTTGCATAGCACATGTAGTGACTGTGATTTACTTGCCTACGTGATGCTATTGCATTGGTTGTGTTTACATAGCACATGTAGTGACTGTGATTGACTTGCCTACGTGATGCTATTGCATTGGTTGTGTTTGCATAGCACATGTAGTGACTGTGATTTACTTGCCTACGTGATGCTATTGCATTGGTTGTGTTTGCATAGCACATGTAGTGACCATGATTTACTTTCCTACGTGATGCTATTGCATTGGTTGTGTTTGTATAGCACATGTAGTGACTGTGATTTACTTGCCTATGTGATGCTATTGCATTGGTTGTGTTTGCATAGCACATGTAGTGACCATGATATATTTGTCTACATGATGCTATTGCATTGGTTGTGTTTGCATAGCACAAGTAGTGACTATGATTTCCCTCCTTCCTTATTGGTGACTTAATGTTAGTCACATTGTGGCATAATGTGCAATTTCATGGTTTGTGATCTTCTTTTCGGTTATTGATGACTTTTGTTTATCTTGCTTGTGACGACCAGCAACATTATTTTTATCTTGTCTATAAGTAGCTTAGCCACAAATCTTCAAATTTTCCTTTCCACGTGACTCTTGTGGTTATGTTGCTTTATTGTTGAATTTACGCGCATTTAATTACCTTATTGTTGGATTTGGAAACTTCTAATATTTTCTTTAAATGTGTGTTGGCTAAGCTAGGTTCTTTCTGTTTTCAAGTGCTAGTCTTGTGTTGTTCTTCTCTCCATGTCGATGGAGCGATCTCTGGTAGAGTGTATATAAGGAAGCAGACATGGGAAACTTATGAGGATGGGGGTAGGTGTGGACTAGTATGGGCTGGTCATTATCCACTTACCTTCCTAGTGATTTATGTTCTTATGTTGACTATCTCTTGGAGGCTAATCCCCTTAAACAAACAAGAGGTAGGTCATTTATGGAAATGTATGGAGCGGCCCCTAGGCGCGTGGTCATAAGACCATCATTCCACTTGGATTCCTGGAGATTTGGTTACTTGGCACTGATATTTATTTTCACAGTACTATGATGAGACGGTTGCATCCCCGTGGACCTATATGTGAACCTTGTGTTGTTATCCCTATGATGTGGATGAATGAAAATGGTTGTTTAGTTGTAAGATCTGCATTGGATGTATATGCTTATGAGTTGATGTTTTCTTTGTAAACATGTTGTACGACGTGTGTTTGTGTGCTCTATTCTGGAGATGGCTACTTATGAAAGTAGAGAACTGAAAACCTTGTGTATTGAAAAGTGCAATTTCCTGCAAAATTATGAGAAAATTGAATGTACGGCATCGTCCTTTACTTTGATTAAAGAAAAATGTTATATGCTAACGTATGTCTTAATGGAATAGAGTGCCTTACCTCTTATTCACATAAGTACTGGGACTTATTGCACGAAAATGTGTATATCATGAGGATTGTGGTAACCTGAATCTTATATTTATATTGATTATCATGTACTAATGTGTGCTATGGTCGCTTCTTAGTGTTCGTGACTTCCAGGAGTAAGTCAAGCTCTTAGGGGGAGTGTGTAGTGCCTCCCTAGTCTTGGCTTGTTTAAGGTGACATCGAGGTATAAGTTCCAGTTTTATATGATGTTGAGTTTCTGACATTTTATTTATGTTGTGATCTAATGATTAGAGCTATTATGATTTGATTATGGGGTACTAACTGATTTGCTATGTTTACATTGTATATTGAGAATTGGGTGTACACGTGGATTCTAAAAGGGTTTTCTGTCTCTAAGTGGATGTATTTACATGAGTTGCTAATATTTTCTTATATGAATGCTCATCAAATCAATTCTCATAATTAATAATAGAAGATGCATTTTTGCATATACAAAAGTACATTTATAAAAGAAAGAAACACATGCACAAAATGAATATTGAAAATATATGGATACTTGAATTAATCATAATTTATAACAAAATGTGCTAATTTGATAAATAATTAATATTCTTATACATTACATAAGTAACAATTTAAATTGATTTATACAAATAGCTCAATTCATGTGGAACACCTCCATATTAATTGACATACTACAATTCCACCACCTTGAATAATTTGCACATAATATTCATTTGCTTCAACACATTAAAGTTCATTTAGTAGTAATTATGACTTATTCAAGAGAGTTATTTTCCATCTAATATGGTTTTTCATTACATTGTCTTCAAAACATGGAGAACACCAAGTTGTAAGTTGAAGATGAAATTGAGCTAGAATAAAGAATGGTTGATCTCCTTTAATGTATTTTGTAATACATTATATTCTAACCTATAGTTTATGTGCTAACACAAAACCCAACAGCCCTTCCTCAAAGTAGCTTGGTAGGTTGACTTGAGAACTACCTAAATCATGGAACTAATTTACTATGATTTTAATGCATTTATCATAATATGAACTAAGTATTCATCTAAATCAATCTATTTATCTAGCTTTGATTATGTATTCAATCTAAATTACAGACTCGCATGAGTGACTTAAAATAGAATTGTGAAATCTAATTTCTAAGGTTATTTATTAATTTTGAGTGTTGAATATTAGAAGTATGAATATAAGTGTGTGTTCAAAGGTTAGCCGGTGATTTAATCCAATGTATAAACTTCTAAATTTAAGTTCATTTTTAATTTCACCCCATTCAATGTCATGATATTTTGAATATATATAGTTTTGTTGATGATTTAATTCTCATGGTACTAGATAAAGTCTAAACTAACTAGAGTTTACAATTGTAAAAGAGACCATATTAAAGTTCTTGTTTGTCAAGGAGTTTAACTTATTATATATTTCTCTAAAGAAAAAAAAAACTAATTTCTAATGTTATGTTTGATGTTGAACAAATCAATTAAATAATTTAAGATTATACAACATATAACAAGCATCATAACACACATTTCAAATGTAAGAAACTATGAAAATGTATAATATTTATTCATGATTAAACAAATATTAAAAAAAAGTAAAGCAATTGTCAATTATACAAAATTTAAATAACATTGTCAAACCATCTATCATTTAAAAGAACTTAATAAGAGAAAAGATTGATCCTTTTTTTTTTTATGTGTACATGTATATATACTTTTTTTTTCATTTACAATGATATCTAGTACAACTTATGTTTTCATTACAAATGATAAGTCATAGTCATGAACACATTCCTCTTTCTCAAATAATAAAAAAACATCAACAATATATTGATATATGGACCTAAAGCAAGATAGAAATTAGAACTACTTAAAAGTGATATCGTACAACATATTCAACTAAATAAACCATTATTAATTTAGTGTTGTAAACTTATACTTTCACACCAAGTACACACACATAGGCATCATGTCAAACACAAATTGGAAGGCAAAAAAAAAAAGAAAAGATAGAGAATAGAAATACTTTTGACATGGTGAGTAGTAAAGAAGAATGCCACGTGATATCACATGGTATAATGTAAGATATAAGATGTGGCAAGTGTTACATGTATGCAAGAGGTAAATGAAGAAAAGATAATGGTTTATAGATAGTAATGATGCGATGCCCCCAAGGAGAGAGTGGTAAGTATGGATGAAGTATATGAGTAAAATCGTAAGGTTTATGTTGGTAAAGAAGTAATGTGATAGATAGGTATCATGTTGTGGAATTCAAATCCATAGTATATAATGAAAGAGAATAATAACTATATGGATAGAAACAAAGGAGTCAAGGAGACTAATAGGGCATGTCCATAGATAAATAATATGTGCTAATGCACCCAAGGAAGGAGTAGTTAAATATTATGCGTAAGATAATAAAATGGAAACAAAAAGTAAGAAGATGTGATAGGTATATGGCAAGAAGACAACAATAGAGGGGTAGGAACCTATTGTGATTGTGTAGATCAAGGAACATCATAAATCATTTATGCATTATGGTTTTAGGGAGACTCAATGAAATTACAGACCTTTTTTGAAGTCACGTGGAAGGATATGAGAAGATAGCGAGGTGGAAAAGAGAGGTGGGAAAAAGAAAGGGGGATTTTTTTTATTTTTTTTGAAAAGGACGTGCTTGATTTCTTTCCATCTACGCATGGATGCTGGAAAACCCTAACCCTATTTTGTGAGGAATGGAGGGAGAATCCAATGAGAGGTGGAGCAGAGGGCAATGGTGAATTATCATACTAAGGGAAACAACATAGAAGCTGGGAGGAGTAGTAGGGGAGTGCGAATGGGAAACAAAAGAATCACCCTTTGAGGAATTGATCGAAGCCCGTGGAGGAAATCTTGTTTCTTTTTCTAAACGGTATTTGTATGACTTTCCGATACCATTACAAGAATCTTATCTGTGTGTTTGTTTTTCTCACCTGTGTGACATTTGTTAAACTTGGTCAAGATGTGTGGTTGTCTCTCACCATAGACGTTACCATTCAAAATTCTATCCCTTATCACAAGCAGGTCCAATATCTTTTTTTAAATGCTTTTTGAATATAGACAGGGAAGTGTCCCATTTCGTTTTATAGCTATAAATAAATTTTGTGACCCTAATGTCCCTGTTTCTCTGATGGTTACAATCTGGTTATTCCATAGAGGAATAAATATGGAAATATTGTTATGTTCAAAGAATAGGGCCAAGCTTGGGTAAGGTACAGAGGGTCGAAGTGAAACCCTGAGTACCATAGCTCACCAAAGTATTTTATTTTTGTAAAATAATAAAACAAAGTCATGGCGGTGGTCAAGACTCAAGGAAACATCAGAAAACTGTTCGTTGCAGTCCATAGGAAAATTGAAAACCCATTACCTTTTTTTTATAATGAATGTGCCAAATTTAGTTCAATTCAAGATATTTTCATTGCCTCTTTCCTTGAATATTTTTCTTTAACACGCAGAGCTATTTCCTTAATTCTTTAGATAAAAGGGTTTTTAAAGAGAGATCATGTGGTTACTAATTCATACATTTGTTTGTAAAGATGAGGGTTTGATCTTATAGAGAATGTAACGTAGGCAGGGTTGGGGGTTTCTGGTTTTATGCCTGCCAATGGCATTTACTTGAAAGTCTCTGAGCCTTCTAAACATATCCATTTTGTGCACACCCTATGACTATTGCAGTTCATGAGACCACATTTATTTTATGCATTTGTGAAATAGTCCATGTTCCTCTCTGTGCTTTTGTTTTGGCATAGGCAGTGAGGATGTGACAAAGGTTGTAAAGTTTGGCTCTATAGCCACCAGTTGCATTTTCTTAAAAGTTCTAAAGCCTTTACAACAGATCCATTTTGTGCAGATCCTGTGATCATTACTACCCATGAGATTTCATTTCTATTAGGCATTTTGTGAAACAATTGCTTGCCATGTCTATGCTCCACCCTTTACATCCATGTTGCAGACCCACCCACTGCACATTACCATTTCATACCTTTTAGCATATCCCTTCCATAGACCAGAGGAGAATGTTCATCCTTTATTGACATTAATGTCAGGGAAATCTACACTTTGTGCGTGATAGCACTTGTTTGAGTATGTGTGTGCTTGTGGGTGTGTGTGGGTGTGGGCCTGTGCAAGTACGGGCATGTGGCACCTCTTAGGTTTGAAACTTCATAATCGAACATGGGATGTTGGTACCAATTCATTGAGAATCAATGAGACTCCCTTGCAAAAACAAGAGAATTTCACACTTTACCCTATTTTGCTATAGGTTTTTTCACACCATACTATGACTATGATTAGCATACTTTTAGTTCCATATGGGCATTAATTATATATGCATATATTATTTTATTAAAAGTTTACTTCTTCTTTTTTCATGCTCCGTGCCTCTAAGTATATATAACCATCTTCATTATCTCGAGGTTGTAGGTTGAATGGTAAGGTCTTTACTCTTATGTTTCTTTTCATAATTGTAGTTGCCTTGAAGGATATAAGTAGATATGCAAGGTCTTATAAAAGTACATTTAATGGTTTCGAGTCCTTTCATCTCTCCATACATTATGCTTTGGGTAGTCCCTATCATTTGATGTAGGTAAGGTGTTGTAGATTTTAGTGTAGCTTGTAATATGAACGTGGTCTTATCGTGTTGTAGTGGGTGTATTGTAGTTGAAAGTTTAGGTTGCCCAATCTTGATAGGTGTATAGAGTTTTATGATTTAATTGCATCTCATCTCCTTTGAATGGTTTATCTTAGTTTTAGACGAAAGAATGTTCCCTTTTACTCCTTCCTATATGGATGTAATTTCTCGACGCATGATTTTGGTTTTTCCTTGATTTGGGTCACCTGACAAGGTGTCACAGATTTCATATCCCGCACCTTGTTTGCATTCCCTGCCTTTATGTGATGGAGTTCTAGGGACAGGTGGAAAGTTTTTTTTTGTTGTTTATGTCATGACCACATGGCAAGTGTGGACATGACATGTTTTCTATGTGATGACCACATGACAAAAGTGGGCATGACATATAGAAGGTACAATAGTGAATTATGATGCAGATTATGTAGGACTTATGCAAGGATGGAGGAAAGGTTTATGCAAAAGCATGGACCATAGGAATAGGATGGGGAAGATATGTAGGATAATAGTGGAAGGAAGGGGAGATGGAGATATGTGGAAGTGTTGTGGGATGGAAGGGAACCATGACCAACAATTGCACATACTGTGATAAACATTGAAGCTTATGATGGGAAGGTGGTGTAAGAAGCAATGGAGATCTTTGCTTAGTGGATGGGTGATTTAGGCATTTAGGGAGCCACATAGACTTAGTATTTTTCTGATTTTTGCTTCTCATGTGGGATGGAAGGATTTGAGACTTTTGGATGGAATGGGATTTTTGGATGGAAGAGGAGAAAGTGGATGGTTGGGATTCTTGAGAGGTGGATGCCTCATTTAACTTGATGGATTTTTGCTTAGGTACCCAAACCCTTTTGCTTTTAGACTTTACTTGTGAAGGTATGGGCTTGGGTACATGCATCTTTTGTGTAGCTTCTGAGGTAATTACTTGTTGATTGGGGATCCACACCTTTTTCAGTTTTGCTTAGAGGTGTGTGGGTGTATGCAGCTTTTGAGATGGGTTTTTCTTTGATTCTTTGGATTGATTTCCTAAGGTATTAGGATCCTTAGTATTTTTGACTTTATGAAAGGATGCATCCTAATGTTTATTTTTGAATCCCATGGGTTTGGTGGAATGAGTGGAAGCTTCATGTTTAGACAATATGTGCATTTGTCGGTCATGATTCGAAATGTGAGGGAATGTGTAGATGGAGGAATTTGGCATTGGAAGAAGTGGAAGAAACTTGGATGGAGGGATAGTAGGAGTTGGAAGGAGTGCAGGTAAAGTGGATGGTGGAAGGTGTATGTTCATATGCTTTTGACATTTGTAGGATGATGGAGGTGGAATGGCGACATATGCTTTGGGGATATGATAGGATGTACGATGGGAATGAGTGGATGTTGAAGGCATGGAGGAAGCACCAACATCATGAGATTGATTTTCTTGGGGAGTATAACCAAGGCCATAAGAGGGTGGAGGGACTTCAACATGGATAGGCTCCAAAATACCTTTTTCATGAAGGCCTAAGCCTTTACCTTGATAGTTCATCTTTTGGAGTATGTGGTGAACAATGGGATTATGAGTGATTTGGACACTAGATGTGATCTCAATATTTGATGGGAAAGGTGAAGTGGTAGATAATGGTTGTTTCTCTCCTAAGGAAGAATATTCATGGATGAAGGTAGTGAGGCCAAGGGGATAGGATAACGGATTTGCCACATGGTCGATAATGGATGGTGGAAGATCATTAGGATCTTAATTATCGTTATACTCACTAAGATCTAAGTTATTGGTTTGATCATCTATGTGCACTTGGGAGGCAAGTGTCTCATCAAGAAAAGTGTGTTGTTGGATCATGGATAGGACTAGGTGGAGGATGGATAGGAATAATGGAGGTTTCTTGCTCATGGATGGGTATAGGATCAAGTTGTTCATGGATATCTTCTTCATAGGTAATATCTTGATCATAGAAAAGATATAGGTTATGGATGGGTTGGATTTGGATTTCTTTCTCATGTATGGGTATAGGATCAAGTTGTTCATGGATATCTTCTTCATAGGTAATATCTTGATCATAGAAAATATATAGGTTATGGATAGGTTGGATTTGGATTTCTTTCTCATGTATGGATATAGGATCAAGTTGTTCATGGATATCTTCTTCATAGGTAATATCTTGATCATAGAAAAGATATAGGTTATGAATGGGTTGGATTTGGATTTCTTTCTCATGTATTGGTATAGGATCAAGTTGTTCATAGATATCTACTTCATAGGTAATATCTTGATCATAGAAAAGATATAGGTTATGGATGGGTGGAATGGAAGTAATTTGATCTTGATTAGGACTAGGATTTGATGTTTTCACATGCTTAGGATTAGGTTCTTGACATACCTCTTGGGTTACTTGAATGAAAGGAGATGACTCTTGGAAGGGATCTTGGTCAAAAACATGAAGGTATGATGGACCTTGACTTTGATTCATGATAGGAGGTTCTTCAATAAGCTCTTGAGGGGTTGTAGACTATATGAAGGGGTTGTAGGATTGGACATGGCGTTGGAAGAGTCTTTTGTAAGTTCAAGGATAGGAATTTGGGGACATGGTTGAATCCATTCTAGTAGCCCTTGGATCACATCCTTTGTAGGTGCATGGGTAGATGAATGATGTAATGGATGGAGAATAATGGTAGAAGGCATAGGCTTATGCTTAAGGTTAGGATTGCTTGTGCTGGATGGGGATGACAGAGGATGAGTGGATTTTGATTTCTCCATAGCTTTTCTTTTGCTGTAATATTTTGGAAAAAGTCTTTGGAGAAGATTGTTCGAGGATTCTTTGGTTGGTGGATTAGAGCTTGGGGAAATTGATGGCGGTGTTAGTGTAGGACTAGTATGCTTTGGGATATGCATTCTAGGGGATGATGAAGGAGGACTAGTAGATGGAGGGGTATATGATTCTAAACTTAAGGTGGTATTTCCCTTGTCAATAGTATCATTAAGATGGGTTAAGGATGTGTGATCTTGGTGTCTAGAGGGGAAAGGTATCATAACCAAGCTTTTATCAAATGGATAAGGGGATATGTCCTTTAATGAATATCGTTTTGTGGAAGATCCGGTTTGTAAATCCCCAACTTGTTGTAAATCTTAGATTTGTTGCATGAGTGCTTCTAATGGATTTGTCACATCCTTAGCTTTCTTATTTTTGGGCGCCTCTTGTGTGATCTTGGGAGTTTCCATGTCATTCATAGAGGTGGTGTCTTTTAAGGTGGAGGTGTCAAAATTTGACAAAAGTTTGGTCCCTTGCGGTGCTAGCATAAGGAAATACTTTTGAGGATCCATGTTTAGGACCTTGTCCATCATCTTTTGAAATTTTGAGTCTTGTATAGCATCAATTACGTCCTCATAGAAGATTTATTGCTCTCCATTAATGTGGGATGGAGATGGTTTGTCTTTATTCAAAGGATCCATATCTTGATTTTCTTTGGATTTTGATCTAGTTACAACCATGAAAACCATTTGATGGGGGTGAATGTTGGATGAAAATGCTTGCGAAAAGTTTGAGATGACAATATTTTTCCTATGGTTCAAATTTTGATCTATTGTTTGCTCAAACAAATGTGCTCTTGAGGTAAAAGATAGTCAAAGTAGGGAGAGTTGATCACCGCTATTGATATGGACTACTTTTATCAAGATTACACTAGTGTAGTTCTGAAATGAAGGATGATATATCCTATTATGAAACCAACTAGATTTTTGTTTTGAGTTTTGGAAGATTTTAATAACACCTTAGTAGGAAACTTGGTTTGTTTTGTTTGAAGTTTTTGCTTTGGATGATATGGCAAATGGAAATGTTTTGGAAAAGCATGCGAAATGGATTTGAATGGTTTTTCTGAGATCATAAACAAGGTACATGCAATAATGGGTATCCATAGCTGGTTCAAAATTTTCTCAAAAGTGTACCGAATAGCTCTCTGTTTTGCATGTGTAGGAAAAATGATCAAATGCATAGGTCTAGTTGAAATGCTCTAATTTTTGAATGTGCAATATTGTGGTTTGCATGTGCCACTCTATGTGTCAAATGCACAGAAGTATTGTATGCGTAACAAAATGTATCAAATGCGCATCAGAATGGGTCAAATGCGCAACAGGATTAAATGCGCAGCAGAACTTGTCATATGTGCAACAGATGTTAGGAAAGGTGTCTCAACCTTGCAACTTCAAAATCTTGCTATTCTTTCCAGTTTTGGTCTTTTTGGATACCCATTATCTTGGATAGTGGTCTGGAACTTTCAAAGTTTCCAAGAGAACGAGAAATAGAGAGACTTACTATTTTTAGTAAGTTCTTCATTTGAGCTCAGATTGACCTCAAATTTTTTCCAGAAGGTGCAGAATAGCTAATTGAACATCTTGGGTGAGTTTCATCTCAAGATCATATCTGGATCGTGAGATATTAAAGTTTCTATTTTTTGAAACCATCGAAAAAGTTTTAAACTCAATTTTCAAGTATTAAAACTTCTCTAAATGGCCCAAAAATTGTTGTAACTAGAAAAGCAGGTAACAAGGTGATAGAGCACTTCATGAGCTTTCTGACGCATAAAACAGTTCGTCAATCAGACACCCGGATCAAAAGTTATGGCCTCCAGAAGTTGGACCTTTGGTTTTGGGAAATGTAAAAACATGTTGGACACATAATAGAGATGTAAAGGGGAGAGTTACACATGGTGGTGTGTGGTTTGGCACATAACAAGGCATCTTTTATTGGGAGATAATTTTGGAGTCACTTTTGGGTGGTTTTAGCTCATGGTTTTGTAATTACCGTTGGCGGTGTGTTGTATTGTATCTCCTATATATCAGGAACTTGAGATGGAGGTTGTATGTAGAATCTTTTAGATGTTGAATTATCTCCTAGATCTCTAGTTGGGTATACTCCTGTAAAAGCTTGCTCTACAAGTATATTGTAATCTTCATGATTTCTGAATAATATATTGGGTGGCTTTGGAGTGTGGGGTTTTTTACCTAAAAGGGTTTTCCCCACTTATATCTCGTGTTGTGAGTTTTGTGTTTACATTTGGAAATTGTTATCATTTTCTATTAATGTGCATCTTAATGTGTAACTATAAAAGAAATCTGCATAAGTCTTTCCTCATTAGATCAGTGTAGGAAGCATATTCCGCGTACCTTGCTTCCTTTCAGTAGAATGGTTTAAATGCACATAACTGCAAGTAGTGTTGCTTTTTTGTTTTAATTTTTTTGATCTTGGTTTGTTTTCACAATGTTTCTTGAAGAAAGTCTGGTATTTTTGCTGATGATTTGTATCAATTAGTTGCAAGAAAACATGTCAAACAAGAAGATTCCATGTTGTTTTTACAAATTTTTTACCAAAAAGCAAGCACAATCCTAGTAATTAAATCATGGTGTTAATATTCCCTTTGCTCTTGCAAGGTGTTCAACAAGTGGGAGAATGTTAGGAAAGGTGTTTCAACCTTGCAGCTTTGAAATCTTACTATTCTTCTTGGTTTTGGTCTTTTTGGATACCCATTATCTTAGATAGTGGTCTAGAACTTTCAAAGTTTCCAAAAGTTTCCATGAGAGTGAGAAATATCAAGACTTACTATGTTTAGTAAGTTCTTCATTTGAGCTCAGATTGACCTTGAATTTTTTCCAGAAGGTGTGGAATAGCTAAGTGAATATCTTAGGTGAGTTTCGTCTCAAGATCATATCTGGATCATGATATATTAAAGTTTCTATTTTTTTTGAAACTATCAGAAAAGTTTTGAACTCAATTTTTAGATATTAAAACTTCTCTAAATGGCTTGTAAATTGTTGTAACCAGCAAAGCTAGTTACAAGGTGATAGAGCACTTTATGAGCTTTCCAACGCATAAAATGGTTCGTCAATCGGACACCCAGATCAAAAGTTATGGTCTTTGGAAGTTGGACCTTTGGTTTTGGGAAATGTAAAAACGTGTTGGACACATAATGGAGCTGTAAAGGGGAGAGTTACATGTGGTGGTGTGTGGTTTGGGACATCACAAGGAATCTTTGATTGGGAGATAATTTGGGCTCCACTTTTGGGTGGTTTCAACTCATGGTTTAGCAATTACCGTTGGTGGTGTGCTGTATTGTATCTCCTATTTATCAGGAACTTGAGATGGAGGTTGTATGTAGAATCTCTTAGATGTTGAATTACCTCCTAGATCTCTAGTTGGGTATACTCTTGTAAAAGATTGCTCTGCAAGTATATTGTAATCTTCGTGATTTCTGAATAATATATTGGGCAACTTTGGAGTGTGGGGTTTTTTACCTAAAAGGGTTTTCCCCACTTATATCTCGTGTTGTGAGTTTTGTGTTTGCATTTGGAAATTGTTATCATTTTTTGTTAATGTGCATCTTAATATGTAATTGTAAAAGAAATTTGCATAAGTCTTTCCTTATTAGATCAGTGTAGGAAGCGCATACTACGTACCTTGCTTCCTTTCAACATAATGGTTTAAATGTGCATAACTACAAGTAGTGTTGCTTTTTTGTTTCAATTTTTTCAATCTTGGTTTATTTTCACAATGTTTCTTGAAGAAAGTATGGTATTTTTGTTGATGATTTGTATCAATTAGTTGCAAGAAAACACGTCAAACAAGAAGATTCCATGTTGTTTTTACAATTTTTTTACCAAAAAGCAAGCACAATCCTAGTAATTAAATCATGGTGTTAATACTCCCTTTTCTCTTGCAAGGTGTTCGACAAGTGGGACAATGTTAGGAAAGGTGTCTCAACCTTGCAACTTCAAAATCTTACTATTCTTCCTAGTTTTGGTCTTTTTGGATACCCATTATCTTGGATAGTGGTCTGGAACTTTCAAAGTTTCCAAAATTTTCTAAAAGAGCACGAAATAGCGAGACTTACTATTTTTAGTAAGTTCTTTGTTTGAGCTCATATTAACCTCAAATTTTTTCCAGAAGGTGCAGAATAGCTAAGTGAACATCTTAGGTGAGTTTCATCTCAAGATCATATCTGGATCGTGAGATATTAAAGTTTCTATTTTTTTGAAATTGCCAGAAAAGTTCTGAACTCAATTTTTAGGTATTAAAACTTCTCTAAATGGCCTAAAAATTATTGTAACTAGTGAAGCAGGTTACAAGGTGATAGAGCACTTTACGAGCTTTCCAACACATAAACCGGTTTGTCAATCGGACACCCAGATCAAAACTTATGGCCTCCGAAAGTTGGACCTTCAGTTTTGGGAAATGTAAAAACGTGTTGGACACATAATAGAGCTGCAAAAGGGAGAGTTACACATGGTGGTGTGTGGATTAGCACATCACGAGGCACCTTTGATTGGGAGATAATTTGGGTGCCACTTTTGGGTGGTTTCAGCTCATGGTTTTGTAATTACCGTTGGCGGTGTGTTGTAATGTATTTCCTATATATCAGGAACTTGAGATGGAGGTTGTATGTAGAATCTTTTAGATGTTGAATTACCTCCTTGATCTCTAGTTGGGTATACTCCTGTAAAAGCTTTCTCTACAAGTATATTGTAATCTTCATGATTTTTGAATAATATATTGGGTAGCTTTGGAGTGTGGGGTTTTTTTACCTAAAAGGGTTTTCCCCATTTATGTCTCGTGTTGTGAGTTTTGTGTTTGCATCTGGAAATTGTTATCATTTTCTATTAATACACATCTTAATCTGTAACTATAAAATAAATTTACATAAGTCTTTCCTCATTAGATTAATGTAGGAAGCGTATTCTGCGTACCTTGCTTCCTTTCAGCAGAATGGTTTAAACGCGCATAATTGCAAGTAGTGTTGCTTTTTTGTTTCATTTTTTTTATCTTAATTTGTTTTCACAATGTTTCTTGAAGCAAGTCTGGTATTTTTGCTGATGATTTGTATCAATTAGTTGCAAGAAAACGTGTCAAACAAGAAGATTCCATGTTGTTTTTACAATTTTTTTACCAAAAAGCAAGCACAATCCTAGTAATTAAATCATGGTGTTAATACTACCTTTGCTCTTGCAAGGTGTTTGCCAAGTGGGAGAATGTTAGGAAAGGTGTCTCAACCTTGCAACTTTAAAATCTTACTATTCTTCCCAGTTTTGGTCTTTTTGGATACCCATTATCTTGGATAGTGGTCTGGAACTTTCAAAGTTTCCAAAAATTTCCAAGAGAGCAAGAAATAGCGAGACTTACTATTTTTAGTAAGTTCTTCATTTGAGCTCGGATTGACCTCAATTTTTTTCCAGAAGGTGCAGAACAGCTAAGTGAACATTTCGAGTGAGTTTCGTCTCAAGGTCATATCTGGATCGCGAGATATTAAAGTTTCTATTTTTTGAAACTGTTAGAAAAGTTCTGAACTCAATTTTCAAGTATTAAAACTTCTCTGAATGACCTAAAAATTGTTGTAATCAGCATAGAAGGTTACAAGGTGATAGAGCACTTTATGAGCTTTCCAACGCATAAACTGGTTCGTCAATCAGACACCCGGATCAAAAGTTATGGCCTCCAGAAGTTGGACCTTTAGTTTTGGGAAATGTAAAAATGTGTTGGACACATAATAGAGCTGTAAAAGGGAGAGTTACACATGGTGGTGTGTGGTTTGGCACATCATGAGGCATCTTTGATTGGGAGATAATTTGGGCGCCACTTTTGGGTGGTTTCAGCTCATGGTTTTTTAATTACCGTTGGCGGTGTGTTGTATTGTATATCCTATATATCAAGAACTTGAGATAGAGGTTGTTTGTAGAATATTTTAGATGTTGAATTACCTCCTTGATCTCTAGTTGGGTATACTCCTATAAAAGCTTTCTCTGCAAGTATATTGTAATCTTCGTGATTTCTGAATAATGTATTGGGCAGCTTTGGAGAGTGGGGTTTTTTACCTGAAAGGGTTTTCCCCACTTATATCTCATGTTGTGAGTTTTGTGTTTACATCTGGAAATTGTTATCATTTTCTATTAATGTGCATCTTAATCTATAACTATAAAAGAAATTTGCATAAGTCTTTCCTCATTAGATCAATGTAGGAAGCGTATTCCACGTACCTTGCTTCCTTTCAGTAGAATGGTTTAAATGCGCATAATTGTAAGTAGTGTTGCTTTTTCGTTTCAATATTTTTGATCTTGGTTTGTTTTCACAATGTTTCTTGAAGCAAGTCTGGTATTTTTGCTGATGATTTGTATCAATTAGTTGCAAGAAAACATGTCAAACAAGAAGATTCCATGTTGTTTTTACAAATTTTTTACCAAAAAGCAAGCACAATCCTAGTAATTAAATCATGGTGTTAATACTCCCTTTTCTCTTGCAAGGTGTTCAACAAGTGGGAGAATGTTAGGAAAGGTGTCTCAACCTTGCAACTTTAAAATCTTACTATTCTTCCCAGTTTTGGTCTTTTTGGATACCCATTATCTTGGATAGTGGTCTGGAACTTTCAAAGTTTCCAAGAGAGCAAGAAATAGTGAGACTTACTATTTTTAGTAAGTTCTTTGCTTGAGCTTGGATTGACCTCAAATTTTTTCTAAAAGGTATGGAACAGTTAAGTGAACATCTTAGGTGAGTTTCATCTCGAGATCATATCTAGATCACGAGATATTAAAGTTTCTATTTTTTTTGAAACTGCCAGAAAAGTTTCAAACTCAATTGTTGGGTATTGAAACTTCTCTAAATGGCCCAAAAATTGTCATAACTAGTGAAGTGGGTTACAAGGTGATAGTGCACTTTATGAGCTTTCCGACACACAAAACAGTTTGTCAATCGAACACCCGAATCAAAAGTTATGGCCTCCAGAAGTTGGACCTTCGGTTTTGGGAAATGTAAAAACGTGTTGGACACATAATAGAGCTGTAAAGGGGAGAGTTAAACATGGTGGTGTGTGGTTTGGCACATCACGAGGCATCTTTGATTGGGAGATAATTTGGGTGCCACTTCTAGGTGGTTTCAGCTCATGGTTTTGTAATTACTATTGGCGGTGTGCTGTATTGTATCTCCTATATATATCAGGAACTTGAGATGGAGGTTGTATGTAGAATCTTTTAGATGTTGAATTACCTCTTGGATCTCTAGTTGGGTATAGTCCTGTAAAAGCTTGCTCTACAAGTATATTGTAATCTTCATGATTTCTAAATAATATATTGGGCGGCTTTGGAGTGGGGTTTTTTACCTGGAAGGGTTTTCCCCACTTATATCTCATGTTGTGACTTTTGTGTTTGCATTTGGAAATTGTTATCATTTTTTGTTAATGTGTAACTGTAAAAGAAATTTACATAAGTCTTTCCTCATTAAATCAGTGTAGGAAGCATATTTTGCGTATCTTGCTTCCTTTCAGTTGGTATCAGAGCCTGGTCACCTTTGGTTCTAGTTGTTGGCAAGAGGGTTTTTTGAGCTGATCTTCATTTGAGTGGGAGTTTGTGTAGAGGATTTTGAAATCTTTGTTGCAGGTAAGAGATGGTGAGCACATCTAGGAGGTTTGAGATAGAGAAGTTTAATGGCAGTAATTTTGAGTTGTGGAAACTCAAAATGGAGGACATGCTTGTAGATTGGGATTTATGGGAAGCCATATCTAGTACAAAACTACCGGCAATGTCTCAAGAAGACTGGGATCTCAAAGATCAAAAAGCTAAGGGTTTGATAAGACTCTGTTTGGCTGATTTAGTGCTCTTGAATATCCATGAAGAGAAGACTGCAAAAGATCTTTGGAAGAATCTTGGAGATGTTTATCAGGCTAAATCCTTGGTGACCAAGTTATTCCTGCAAAAGAAAATGTATTCTCTAAAGATGGAAGATGGAGAATCTGTCACTAATCACCTGAATACATTCAATATGCTTGTTGCCCAGTTGACTTCTGTTGGTGTGAAGTTGGAGCAAGAGGATCAGTGTATGACATTACTGTGTTCCTTACCAGATTCATGGGACCACCTTGTTATGGCCATTGGGAGTACCACTTCCACCTTCAAGATGGAAGATGTGGTTTCTTCGCTGTTGTTTGAAGAGATGCGAAGAAAGACTTCTAAATCAGGTAAGGAGGCTCTTGCAGTTCGTAGTAGATCTAAAGAGAAGGGAAAGAAAAAGGATAAGAAGAAGGAAGAATAAGGAAGATCTAAATCCCATGGGAGATCTAAGTCTCCTAGATAGACCAAGGCCCTGTGTTGGAACTACGGCAGACTTGGTCACTTCCGCAAGGAGTGCAAGGAGAAAAAGAAAAAGAACAATGATTCAAATTTTGACAAGTCCTCTCATGATGAAGGAGAAGTGTTTGTCATTGCCTTGGCAATGCATGCATCTGAGGATGTGTGGCTTATTGACTCTGGTGCATCTTTTCACATGACCTCACATCAGGACTGGTTTTTGAAGTATGAAGAATACGATGGTGGAAAGGTGTACTTGGGTGATGATTCTCACCTAGATATTGTTGGCCGTGGAAGAGTAAAGAGAATCAATGGTGTTTTACATATCTGTGGTTTGACATGAAACCTTCTTTCTGTAAGCAAATTGAATGATGTGGTTGTGCAGGTTATTTTCTCGAATGGAGGATGCAAGATGACTAGAGGATCTATGGTGTTGGCTAAGGGTGTTCAGATTGGCACTCTATTTCAACTTGATGCATGCGTAGTACAGTGCAATAGTGCCTCTATTTCGAAGAAGACAACTTCAAAGTCTTCATCCTCACCAATGGAACTAGCAGTGAAGAAGACTGTTGCATCAAATTTTGATGGTAGTACTTTCTGGGTACCTAAGGGTGCTCATTCTATAGAGATGAAACTTCCAGCTGAGAAGAAAATGTTATGGCACCAAAGGCTTGGTCACATTGGTTAAAAGGGTTTCAGGACCCTAAAGAATAAGAATCTTGTTGAGGGTATGAATGATTGTAACCTTGAGTTCAATTTCTATGAACATTGTATTTATGGAAAACAAAACCGTGTTCAATTTTATTCTAGTTCTCACAAATCTTTTGAGGTGTTGGACTTGATTCATTCTGATGTGTTTGGTCTTGTTAATGTTCCTTTGATTTCAAAATCTATTTACTTTGTTTCATTTATTGATGATTACAGTAGAAGGACATGGGTGTATTTTCTTAGAAGTAAATCTGAAGTCTTTAATAGATTCAAAGAGTTCAAAGCTCTTGTAGAAAATCAGAAGGATAGAAAGATTAAGTGTTTCAGGACTGATAATAGTGGTGAGTATTGTTTAGCAGATTTTGACAAGTTCTGTAAAGAACAGGGGATTGAGAGGCACAAGACAACTCCGTATACCCCTCAGCAGAATGGAGTTGTAGAGAGGATGAATACAAGGTTGATGGAGAGGTCAAGGAGTATGCTAAGTGGAGCTAGTCTGGAACAAAAGTTTTGGGCTAAAGCTATTGCTACCACTTGTTACCTGGTTAACAGGTCTCCTACATCAGCGCTCATTGATAAGATACCTATGGAGGCATGGTCTAGTAAAAAGCCTTCATTAAGACACATTCGAGTATTTGGTTGTGAGGCATATGCACATGTGCCTAAGGAGAAGAGGTCTAAGTTGGAGTACAAGCCTGTAAAGTGTATCTTCATAGGTTATGGCATCAGTGTGAAAGGGTACAAGCTTTAGGATCTAGTAGCTGAGAGAGTTCTGTATAGAAGAAGTGTGATCTTCAAAGAGCTCAATCCTTCTTCTGTCATCTTGTAGCCAGGGAAAGATGAGAAGAAAGATGATGTGGTTCAGCTTCCTTCCACCCCTGAGAAAGTTGAACCAAAAACATCTATTGGACCTGATAATGAGGAGAGCTCTAGTAGCTCTAAAATTTTAGGGGAAGATGAAGAACCTCAACCTCAACCTTTGAGGAGGTCCACGTGGATAAGGCAGAAACCTGATAGGTTTTGTTATTCATTGCATGATTCCAGTTGTATTTTTTCTTTGATTTCTAACACTGATGAGCCTAGAACTCTGAAAGAGGCTATGGGTATGAAAGATGCAAGTTCCTAGAAGGAGGCCATGGAAGAGGAGATGGCTTCTTTGGAAAAGAATAATACTTGGGACTTGGTGCCTTTGCCTGAAGGATGAAAACTTGTTGGATACAAATGAGTGTTCAAAAAGAAATTCAGTGTAGATGGCAGTGTTGAGAAATATAAGGCTAGATTGGTTACAAAGGGGTATTCTCAGGTGGATGGAATTGTCTATGGTGAGATTTTCTCTCCCATTGCAAAGTTGACATCTATTCAGTTCTTGTTATCTCTTGCAGTAGCATATGATCTAGAAGTGGAACAGATGGATGTGAAAACAACATTCCTTCATGGTGACTTGAAGAAGGAAATCTATATGTCACGTCTAGAGCACTATGTGGTGAAAGGTAAAGAAAATCTGGTTTGCAAGTTGAAAAAGTCTTTGTATGGTTTGAAACAGTCTCCTAGGATGTGGTACCAAAAGTTTGTTGCCTTTGTGTTGAGTATTAGATTTCAAAGATCGAAATTAGATCATTGTGTTTACTACAAGGTTGACAATGACCGCATTCTCATTTTTGCATTATATGTTGATGATATGTTACTCATTGGGAATGGTAAAAGTGTGATTTCTGATATGAAGTCTCATTTATCAGCACAATTTGAGATGAAAAATCTAGGGGTAGCTCGGTACATTCTGGGAATGGAAATTAGAAGAGACAGAGCAAATAGAAGACTTTGGCTAGGCCAGAGTAAGTATATTAAGACTATGTTGACTATTCCTATTATAATGGGGACAAAGTTATCTGTTGAAGATTGTCCAAAGTCTCCTTCTAAGACAGAGGATATGAGCAGAGTTCCTTATGCTAGTGTAGTTGGCAGTTTGATGTATGCAATGGTCTGCACAAGACCAGACGTTGCCCAAGCAGTGGGAGTCCTTAGTTGATTTATGGCTAATCCTGGACGGGTACATAGGGATGCAGTGAAGAGAGTGTTCAGATATTTGTAGTGTACTTTTGAGTATTCCTTATGTTATCATGGTTATCCTACAGGACCTTGGCATTCACTTTGTATTCATGGATTTGTGGATTCAGATTAGGCAGGTGACATTGACAGCAGGATATCCACCAGTGCTTATGTGTTCACTATGTTTGGTGGTGCTATTAGTTGGATGAGTAAGAGGCAACCTATGGTCGCCTTGTCCACTACTAAAGCTAAGTACATGGCAGCAACTCATGCTTATAAAGAAGCCATTTGGCTTAAAAGATTGTGTTCTGATGTTGGGTTTGATGCAAGGAAAATTACTATTTGTTGTGACAGTCAGAGTGCCATATGTTTGGCAAAGAATCCTACTTTCCACGCAAGGACTAAGCATATTGATGTCCAGTATCATTTTGTTCGTGACATGGTGGAGGATGGGAAGGTAAACTTGGAAAAAGTTAAAACTTTGATGAATGTTGCAGATTCCTTGACAAAACCTGTGAGCATAGAAAAGTTTAGATGGTGTTCAAAGTCTATGGGCCTCACGGTCCCGAGTAATTAAATCATGGTGTTAATACTCAATTTGCTCTTGTAAGGTGTTTGCCAAGTGGGAGAATGTTAGGAAAGGTGTCTCAACCTTGCAACTTTGAAATCTTACTATTCTTCCTAGTTTTGGTCTTTTTGGATACCCATTATCTTGGATAGTGGTCTGGAACTTTCAAAGTTTCCAAAAGTTTCCAAGAGAGAGAAATAACAAGACTTACTATTTCAGTAAGTTCTTCATTTGAGCTCAGATTGACCTCAAATTTTTTCTAGAAGGTACAGATCATCTAAGTGAACATCTCGGGTGAGTTTCATCTCAAGATCATATTTGGATTGCAAGATATTAAAGTTTATGTTTTTTGAAACTGTTGGAGAAGTTCTGAACTCAATTTTTAGGTATTAAAACTTCTCTAAATAGCCTAACAATTATCATAATCGACAAAGATAATTACAAGGTGATAGAGCACTTCACAAGCTTTCCAACGCATAAAATGGTTCATCAATCGGACACTCAGATCAAAAGTTATGGCCTCCGGAAGTTGGACCTTCAATTTTGGGAAATGTAAAAACGTGTTGGACACATAATAGAGATGTAAAGGGGAGAGTTACACGTGGTGGTGTGTGGTTTGGCACATCATGAGGCATCTTTGATTGGGAGATAATTTGGGTGCCACTTTTGGGTGGTTTCAACTCATGGTTTTGTAATTACCATTGGTGGTGTGTTGTATTGTATCTCCTGTATATTAGGAACTTGAGATGGAGGTTGTATGTAGAATCTTTTAGATGTTGAATTACCTCTTGGATCTCTAGTTGGGTATACTCCTGTAAAAGCTTGCTCTGCAAGTATATTGTAATCTTCATGATTTCTGAATAATATATTGGGCGGCTTTGGAGTGTGGGGTTTTTTACCTGAAAGGGTTTTCCCCACTTATATCTCGTGTTGTGAGTTTTGTGTTTGCATTTGGAAATTGTTATCATTTTTTGTTAATGTGCATCTTAATCTATAACTGTAAAATTTTTTTGCATAAGTCTTTCCTCATTAGATCAATGTTGTAATCGTATTCTGCATACCTTGCTTCCTTTCAACAGAATGGTTTAAATGCGCATAACTGTAAGTAGTGTTGCTTTTTTGTTTTAATTTTTTCGATCTTGGTTTGTTTTCACAATGTTTCTTGAAGCAAGTTTGGTATTTTTGCTGATGATTTGTATCAATTAGTTGTAAGAAAACATGTTAAATAGGAAGATTCCATGTTGTTTTTACAATTTTTTTACCAAAAAGCAAGCACAATCCTAAGGTTGGCAAGGATAGTATTTGATGAGTTCCAACTTGGTTTTTACACTAGCCACTTGCATAAAGGCAGATAGCTAGTAACTTGGTAGCACTAGCTCCCCTCCACGACACTGACTTCTCATGCATACCAAGTTACAGTTCCTCTAAACAGTTGAACTTTTTTGTCTCCACACTAAATGAGTGTATGATGTAGGACGGCTCTAGAGGTTCCTCCTCCTATGTCACCAAATAGGGGATTTTGGCTTACTAGAACAAAAGGATATTAGTCAAGGCATCCATTCAATTGGTTACACGTGTAGCCATTCGCTCTAATAAGGAGGCTTCCTAGCCTGCAGAGGTTACACTCCACAGGGTTTTAGGGGAAACATTGGTTGGTGTAACACAATGACACCTGTTGCTTGCAACTTTCATCACAAACATAATTTATTTATAGTGACTCAGAGGTGGCTTGGCTTTAGCCTGTTATCACTTAAGGTCATCCCACTTGGAAGGAATGAATTCCAAGGGCAGGCCTCTGTAAAGGTTACACATGTAAAATGATAAGTTTGGCATTTTGGTCACCCAAGAAAGGGGAGAGCATAGGCCTATTATAATTTCCAAGCACGGAGAACAATGGTTCATTATCTTCTTAGTTAAAAGAGAAATAACTAAATGTGTTAACTCTACCAAGCACAGAAATTTGTAACAAGATAGCAATAACTTGGAAAACATTGTTTATTTTAACCTTCTAACAAATCTAGGTGTAGATTGTTGCTTGAAGAAATAAACAAGTGTTACTTTCCCCTATTAAGCTATGTGATAGATTGTAGTGCAGGATAGTAAAAACATAAAGAAATTGTTCAGTTTTAACCCCTAGGTTGGGACTAGATGAAAGTTGTGATACAACAAAATGATTTACTTCCCTCCTAGTTAAAAACTAAGTGAATATTGTATGCAAATTGTATGATAATTCCCAAACCAAGCCTATTCAACACTTAGTGTAAAAATGATTATCTTCAGTGGATGTTTTGTACCAAAACTAGATTAGTAGTCTCAATTGTTTATTGTTTTCTTCATCACACGATATGCAAAGGGTCTTGATGTCCACTTGTAGTCCATGAAAACAAAAAAGAATTAAGAAGCTTAAAAATCAAATGTTTAGATGAAAAACACCTCTTGAAAATTTCATGGAAATATGATTTGTGATAGAAAAATAGATATTAAAATCATAATCTACATGAGGATCTATGTTGTTTAAAAAAAAAAATTCATGAAAATTTGTTAAAAAATGCAAAAGTTATAGTTGTTTGAAGTTTCCAAGGTAAGGTTGACTTTGACTGATAATACCTGATAATGTTGGCCAATAAAAGATGAAGATACCTATACCACTAAAAAGTTTGTTGAATCAGCTTTCCAACGAGTGTAAATTTGCAAAAATCTAACCTTCCTGCAAAAAGTTATGCCAAAAAGAAACAGGTGTAATCCTTGTCTATTGATATGCAAGCAATACTCAGGTCATCTTGGTTCAATTATACTTAGATGCTTTTATTAACTTGCTAAATCAAAATCCATGTAAGTAATACTCAGGTCATCATGGTTTAATTATACCTAAATGCTTGTATTTTCTTACAACATTTTAAAAGCTCAATCATGAAACAAAGTACTTCAAAAACTTGTATACAAAGATGACAAAATCCACACCCATACATATCAAATTGCATTTCATTCCATAATAAACCTTTTCCAAGTGTCAAAAGATCCAAGTCCTTTCTGACAATTTATCCAATTATATCTTCTAGTTATCCATGGGATCCATTCATCCTTGTCCAATCAATCCAAGCAATGATCCAAATGCAAGTCCATCCTTAATCCATACCAATCGAGTAAAGTCAATCTTGTCAAATTATCCAATCGCAATCAATGGTCTTGATCCTAATCTTGTTGTAAACCAAGTCAATCAATCCATCATCATTGACGGTGGGATATATCTTTCCCACATCTTTGTGTTAATCTAGGGATATATCATTCCCCACAATGACAATACTATCATCAATCATTATCAATTAATCATTGGTTTACAACTTGACAGGGGCAATACCTTGTTTGTTCTTGTGTCATTTGTGGATACTTGCTTGCTTACTTGTGTGTGTTATCATTTTATCTTGCATAACGTGTCATTCGGCTCTTTCATTCCTTCCCTTATCTTACATCAATCAATTTCTTCACCCTAACCTATCGTTCACCCTATCTCATCATGAGATTGTCTGTCATCCTGTCACCGCATTCTTCCCGTCCAATCTCCCGAGGGGGCATACTATCATCATAAACCTATACCAGGGGCAAATTGGGGCATGTATCAAATCGTAGAAGTTTTTTTTTATTCTTTGAAACAACGTGATAAAATAAATTGCATTAAAGAGGGGAAAAATGTATACATCTAAAAATAGTTTGTGTCAAATTAAGTAAATATTTTAATATTTATCTTAATTCTTATTCTTCTATCAAATTAAATAAATATTCTAATTTATTTAAATGATTCACATTATCCCAAAATTAAATAAAAATCAATTTATTTAATTAAATTCCCTAATTCTTCTAATGTCTCACATAATTAAATAATTCTAAATTATTTAATTAATCCCAAATTCCTCTATCCCTAAGTCCTAATTCCATAAAATCCACATCACCTTTTCTACCTCACCATTCCACCTCACCTTGTTACACATGTAATTAAATATTTTAATATTTAATTAGCTTATAATATCCCCTCACCCACATGTCATATTTCTCCTCTAGTCAGATTAGTTAACTCATCAATCAAATCTGTTAACTAATGATTCATTTGAGTTCACTGGTCAATCAAATTAGTCAACTCCCCAATCAACCCAGTTAACTGATCAATCATCTCAGTTAACTCCTCAATCTATTTTGTTAACTCCCATAACTCATGAAGAAGGCTTGGACACTTGTCCTCTCTTGATTCACGCACATTCCCTTGAGTTTCCTCAACCGTACACATCACAGGTAATTCCTCTAGTCATGGATCTATTGACACTTGGATTTGGTCTTCCCTCAGCCTATATAAACAAGGTCTTCACACCCAGTTTGGATCCATCTAAGCTTAAGCAATCTTACTCTGCAGGAATCATTACAACGTACCTTTGGCAAAGTTATCATCCATTTGCATTACAAATCCATTACCATCACCATGTCTCCATTATCAATCACCCATATCTATTGTAGTTGCATTGTAGTGTAGTCTCCATTACACATTCCATATCACAACCATTCTACTCTTGTCATCTTCAATAGCAAGGAAGTGCACACTTCTGAGAGCTCCATTACCATCAAGATCAAGAGGAGATAGGAGAACAATGGAAGCATAGAGGTAAAACGGTCTTCAAAGGTATATTCTTGGTTTACTTGTGTTTACATCAATTTCCATTGAGTTATTGGATGATTAGTTGTTTTAGACTATTGTTCACATTTTCTGATAACAAAATCTAATAAATTTTAGTTGTTTATATTTCAAATTGTGAGTATGCGACCCTTTCTACATACTTGCAAACCTAGATATCATACCAATTGGTTGTCACCCACAAGACATACTACACCAGTGAAGTTGATTAAACCTCTTTGATAAGGTTTTGATATCATAAAATATTCAAGACCAAACACTTCATTCATGGTTCTAATTTGAAAACACAAGGATAACTTTATGAATTAAATATCAATCCCCATGTCACTTTAAGTACCCATTTCTACATGTTGTAGTGGGTTGACATTTTGGTTCTAAGATGAGGTAATGCCCAATATATGCCTTGGTGTACATTAGAAAATCAATCATTCATCTAATTCCCTCAATTTCCCAAGCCCCTTGGCCACTTTCTTGACCTTTATTAGTATTTTTCTATGCTTTATTTGCCTTAGTATTTTGTTGTTTGCTCCTCATTGCTTTAAATTCATATGGTTTCACCTATAATGGTGAAACTACCACTTTCCATAGGTGGTGGTTGTGAAACAACTATGATGATTATATGACCAGCATGACAACTTTCATGACCACCATGATGGTTTCATTTTTGATATGACAACCGCTATTATTGAAAGCAACGATTTTTCTTAACATGGGAAATAAGGAATTCTAAATGCCATGATACCTCTTTGTTGAACACCTGGAATACTAAGGGGGGGAGTGAATTAGTATTTTCTGAAACCACTTAAGCATTTAAAAATTCATTTTCATAGCATATTTAATTTGTAGTAAGGAAAGCATGAAAGCAACCATCAAAACATATAACACATAAACATCATATTTTTACGTGGAAAAACTAAAAAGGGAAAAACCACAGTGAGGATTAGCTCACAATATATTATAATACAATTAGTTACAAAAGGTGGACTCATTCTCCAAAAGAGAAGTGCTCACTACAGGTGGCTCACTGCTAAAGGACTCACTATCTTGAATAGAAAGAGATAGAAGAAGGGGTGGCTCACTACCAAATATGAATTGCTAGTAATGCATTTGACTTATGTTGAAGATACAGTTCCACTGAAGCTTGGAATACTAACTTAACACACTTCATCTTCACCATAATATTATCTTATCCTTCTCTGCATCAAATTTTTCTCACACACACACCTAGTTATTTTGCATCCACACCACACTTCACACAAGAAATCAATCTTGTTTATATACTGCATTCAAGAAAAACATCAACCAGGTCAACATGATAGATGTATTGTGTGACTCCTTGACCTGTCGAGCAAAAACTCAACCCTATACACTTTGTAGAGAGAACCAAAGCATGTAGCACATTCAGATAGGTTGGCATAGCCTATATTTACTCCCATGACTTTGTTCCATACATGACTTAACTCCGCACAACCTCAACAACTTTAGGTTGGCCCTATTGGTGAAGTAACAATAGCATGAACTAACACTTTGCTCACAACTCAACATGCAGACTACCAAAATGCTTACCACTTGGAGACTACACATTTCTGACATCTATAAACTTATCCTCAAAACTGCATAGCAAAATATTCATCTACAGTGGAATGCAGAGCATTCCAATATACCACTAATATTGTCATTATACTGTCATGTTACAGAGTCTGATACTCTGTCAACTATATCTTTCATTACGGAGGGATTCAAGACTTAAAAATTTGGATTTAGACTCATTTAGTATGCACCAAAAATACCTTACAATCACATAGCAAGATTCTTCATAGTGGAGCAATGTGGACTAAAATACTATGACCCTATCTTAGGTTCTATATTGAAAATACCTTAGGAAAAACTTCAACAATTTGTGTTTGAGTGCGGAACACCAAAATGGAAGGATATCAATGTAGTCATATAGGGATTCCACAATATGCTTAGATATATCATGCTTAGGTGTATTCTCCTCCACATCTCACTTAGCAACTTTTGCAGACCAACACAACTATATCTTTATACTTTGTTGCCATCAATGACAACACTACTCACTGTCATGCTCATCAGTCTTTTCATCATCAGGCTTATGTTGCCAACAATCTCCCCCTTTGTCATTGATGGCAACATACATCAAAACTTCTCCCCCTTTTTCATCAATGACAAAAAGACCACTTGTGTATCTACAGATCAAAACTACTCCCCCTATCTCAAAACTGATCTTATTTTTCTATGTACATACTCCCCCTTACTGTTTTACTCCTATACTTTAATATGTAAATCAGAATATTATATTATCACAAAATTGTTTTCTTCTATCTTTCTACATATGTACAAAAAATCAGGATATGAACTTTATTATTTGGTAGGAAGAATCTCCTTGTATATATTCTTCAGATGTAACACTACAGAGTCCCAATGCTTCTTGGCATAGTTGAGTATTTGTATATGCCTAGTAATCTGTAAAAATAATTCTTTTGCTTCTTCAACTGATGAAGGTACAGTTGTCATCTGAACAACCTTATTAGCTTCTTTCAACATCTCTGTCAGTGCATCTATCTTGAAACTAACAATCTCCCTTAACTGACTCTTCTGATCCTTAATTAGTTCTCTTTCAATTCTAAAGTTTCTTGATGATTACATGAGTCTTTTCAATGTTAGCCCTTAGATCTACATTGTTATCGTTTAGAGGCTTATATGTTTTAGAGATATTAGCTATCTACATTTCAAGGCCATCAATCTTGTCTTTTATAACTTTTGTAGTTATAGGCCATGATCAACAAAATTGATACTGTTACTAAATTATGTTCACACCTAATTTAGTGAGACTTGAGTTGTAGTTGTCACAAGAGGGATAAAATAAATTTTTTAAGTGTATGATCAATCAGTTGAATGCATGATATCTTGGCAAGAGAACAGCAAAGGATCATTTATCAAGATAATGTCAAACCATCCCGATAAGTGAAGATTGATCTAATGACAAGAGATTTGACACTCAATGAATGACAGGTATCTAACTAGTTTTATCTTTCAGATATGATATGGTTGAATTATTCAAATATCACAGTTCAGTGTGAAGGAAAGGTATTTACAAACTATCATTTCATTATCATGTTTTAAACATATGTTTCAAATTAGATTCAGTTATTCTATCCTATGCATTTGATATAGAAAGCAAACATACATAAATCATTTGCACAAGGTAAAATAACTGATCATATTTAAGAGAATGTTTAAATGTGTCCCACACAAGGTGTGGGAGTGACTAAACTAAGCCAATGCAAACATTATGCAAGCTATACATCTGAGGATAAAGAAAGGAAAAGAATGCATGAGGAAAATAGATATACATCATTGCCTTATCAAAGGTTGATTCTCCTGGCTGGCAGCTTGATTTTTATGTCTTCATCTTCTTGCTCCTGATCAAGATAGTGGACCTACAAAATTGGAGAAAAGTCCTATTAGAAGCTCTGGGTATACAAATTCATCATATGCTTTATCAACATACATATAAAGCTTGCAAACATTATGCATTAATGTGATTGAATCAAGATCAGACATTTACAATAAATCAAATCATCATGAGAGAGATCAATCAATCTCCAAGAGGTATGTTTTTATGCTAACTTGTTTTTCCACTGTGTAGGTATAGGAAAAGTATTGTTTCTGATTTGAAGACATTAAAGCATGTGGAGAAAATGTGGCTTCCACAAGGGTAGAGCCCAGCATGCTTCCTTCTTATTCACCAAAAAGAAGGATATGAGATTGTGATAACTAAAGTACACTATCATGTGATAGTCAACACATCAAGTGAAGCATAAAGGTTATCATAGAGAGGTGAAGAGGAGAAGTTGCTCCTATAAACTATGCCCACTTTAGAAAGAGCTTGTCAGAGAGACCATCATGTTCAAAATACTTTGTAAGAGTTAGAATATGCTTCATTTAAGAGCATTAATGAAGAGCAGCAGTGTAAGGATGTCATTGTCTTAATAAATTAAAGGCATACATCATACCTCATGACAACAAGCAAAGGTCAATGAAGTGATCACACAAGGAACAAGAGCTAGAAGAATCATATGTATGTATAGGAGTGACAAACAAGTACATCATATATTGTTGTCCCTATGTTATGTTTTCAAGAGCAAGCTTATGTTCATATCAGATACATCAACAAAAGGAAGATACAGTTGCAAAGAAGGGGACAACAAGTGTATTAAGAAGTGAACATTTTTTCATGACCAAGTTCCAAGATACATGCAGAAACACAAGGTATTATTCCATTCTTATCATAAATAAAGTGTGATGTTTTATTAAATGAGATAGCAGTACTATACCATCAATAGGTATAGTCATAAATGATAGGAATGAACAGTCATGCCATGGAACTAAATAAGAAAGAGCAAGGACACCACAAGTACATCATATATTGCTATCCCTATGTCGTCATGGATCATGTTCATATGAAGAAGGACAAAGAAAGAGTACAGAACAACTAGCATGAAGGACATGAGGTACAACGACCCAAGGAATGTAATACAACCATAGAAGGTACTTTTCTACCTTTTGTTGTGTTTGAAGTATCAAAAATCTATTCATATATGCCTCATGGAGATATACAATCATACAAGAAGAAGAGAAACAATAATGTGTGAAAGAGTAAGCTATCTTCATGATCAAGCCTCATTCATCAGAGTGAGTATATACAAATACTAGGTGAGCTTCAACATTGTTTCATCTTACAAAAAGACAAGATCATTTAAATGCAAAATGTACAAATGGACAAATGGAACATCATATCATTTTTGTAATAGAAGTATGAGCTTATAACATGTGGGATAGCTAGTAGAATAAATCCTTCCAAAGTGACTGCATCAGGGGAAGTAGAAGGTTACAATACAGTCATGAAAGGAAAAGCCAAGAATAGATCAGGTAGTACATATATAAAAGCTAATGAGAGTGCAAGAAAATCCAATAAAATGCCACAGTTAAAGGGATTGAATGATATAATGTAATGTTATGATATAGGTAGAGCATCTTTTTCTATTCATGATGGAAAAATATGTTCAAAAGGCCCTTATCATATATGCAAATACAATCATCTTTCTTTTACATCTACAGGAAAAGGAGGAACAACAGATAATAGATCTATTTTTAGAAAATGACAAGAACAAATAGGCATGATACAAGTACATAGTAGTGCAGAAAGCAAGTTCTTTTCCACCATTTTTGCAGAGTAATGAAACAACATAAGCTATAGGAAAAGGAGAAAGGAACAAAGTTGTTAATTCTACCAAAAGAAAGGCCTAAAGATAACATTCTTTTGCCATTTTCATAAGAGCCAGATTGCAGATATGAAAGAAATAAATACATAGAGAAGAAGAATAGCTACAGGTCGAGGCTAAGAAGAAGCTTTTCTTCTATAAAATTGCAAACCCACAAAAAGTTTCTTCAAACCCTTGTCATATTATAACCAATACAAGAGAGATTGTTTTCTTTTCTTTCCTGTAACAAAAAAGAGAAGGTATTTTTGACTCAATAGGGTTTCATCTCCATGGGCCAACCTCTTTCTTAAAGAAACAAAAGTGTGTATACAGGAGATACAGGCCATGGCTGAAAGAGGCATTTTTCTTAAAGAAAATGTAAACCCATATAATATTTTTCAAATCCTTGTGATTTTCTTCATGTCTGCAGAGGGTTTTGTTTATTCTTTTTGCCAAATGAACTAGAATATCCTTCAAAGGTGACACAAGCCACATTATTTTATGGGTTGTTTTCTTTCCTTAAGAAATGAAGAAAATAGTATACAATAGTCACGGCCTTGACCAAGAAGGACCTTTCCTTCAAAGAAATAATAGACCCATATCTTTTTGTTCAAAACCCTTATTAGAATAAAAGATATAGTCAAAAGAAATCCAAAATGAGAAGACAGAATGAAAAATTACCTCATGTTTTTTGCAGAGGAAAAAGAGCTACAGGCCACATGTCTATTTATTTTGCACTATTAAAAATGCAGGAGATAGTCGCCATAAAGGAATGTAGACAAACGAAGAAGTCATAGTGAGAAGATGGAGTACCAGACTTATAAATGCTCAGAAATAACCACATGGTCATGGCCCAGATACAAGAACTAGTCAAAGAAAATCAAGAAATGGCCTAGTTTTTCACACAGAAGAGCTTACCTTTCATTTCACACTAAAAATGCAAAAGAAATCCACCAAGAAATCCTTAGAAATTGTAGAAAACTGTGAAGTTTCTACTTCAAACCCTAGCTGAGCATGGTGTCGATAGAGAGAGCTCAAGTGGATGTCAAAAGACAAAATGATGAAGTTTAGGGTTTGACATCTCTTTTTGGTTGACGGTTGCTTCATTTTTTCTCACTTTTCTTTTGACTTTCTAAAAAACATAAATCATTACCTTAAATCTCCATTGTGATCAAGACTTGTGAAGTCTTGCAAACCTAATGATAATGTCATAGGGGCCCATGAGGCCGAGTACTTTTTGTACTTCATTGTTAAATTTTTTACAAAGTCAAAACAAAATAATCATGTAAAGGTAAGGATATAAGCCTTTCTTCCTTTTTTCCTTTCATTGAAGATCGATAGCATGGAGGTAAGGTAATGATGAATGTTGGAGTATAGGGTGGAATATGAAGTCAAAGATTAATATGCATGTATTTACATGGGGAAAACATGAAGTTAATATGCATTATGTAAGGAGTGATAAGGTGTTCAAATATTTTCCAAAGGTGGTGAATATCATATGAAGCCCAAATGCATGATATAAGGTAATGGAGACATAAGTGATCATGATGCAAATTATTTGATTCCTTGCATGGAGATATAAGGATTTTGTATGCAAACAATAATTAATGTATAGGTGCATAATGTATAAGTTAATATGCATGGGAGTTATAAGGTTGTAATAGATGCATATATTATTGACAAATGCATAATGCAATTTTTTGCATGAGGAGATCTATTTGATGCATGGGAGGCATAAGGGATTATTTTCCTCTTTTCTTCTAAAAGAGACAAATATATCCAATTGTGCATGATTTTGCAAGTAAATTAATGTAAACAAATAATAAAGTAATGCCATTATAAATTACTTTATTATTTTGTCACAAGTTGTAAAATCAAGGAGATTAGACAAATTGAAACTCATAGTAAAGTAATCATGCAAATATTACTTTATTACTTGTTCACACATCCCAAAATCATGCAAAATTGAAAGATATAGTTAACTGAAGATTTTTGGAGCTTTTGATGGGTTTTGGAGTCAAAATTGGAGAGTTTGGTCAACTTTTTGGTCAAACACATGGAGGAGAGTAGTTTTGATCTATTTTTGCTTATTTTGGGACAATTATAGCCCTTATTTTTAGGGATTTTATTGTTTTCTTGTGGATCAGTTTTGAGGGCTTATTTTTAGAGGCAATTGACTACAGTTGACCCTTCTAGGTCTCTTGGAGAGAGCATATTATATATTGTATGAAAAACTTAGGTTTTTCTAGTTCTTACCTTTTTTACTCTTTACACTTTGAGAGAGAAAGAAGGTTTTGTAACTCACTTTTGTATATTTATAGAGATTATAGCAGGTTACAGGTTCTATACTTTGTCTTTTTATGCAATTGTTCCTTTATTATTTAGCTAAATCAAGTGTCTACCTTTCCATTAATGCACCTTTTGTGAATGATTTGATGAGATTTTATTGTGTTTAAACACCAAAACCTTTAAAATCATTGTCTCATTTATACTTGCATGTGTTAGATAGCATTGAAAATCATAGGTCTTAGGCTGTGCAATTGGAGAAGTTTTCTTTTATGTTGTGAAAAACCCCTTTTCCTTCAAGAATAAATTCTTTTCCAGCCTCCCTTAGAATTATTTATGATCAAATTGCCAAAAGTGGTTTGTGTGGATATATTTTCTGAGATCTATTGTGAGTTATATTGCCAAGTTTTTCAATCAACTTTAGGTGCATCACCATATTTTATATTACAGTTATAGTGCTTTTAGAAGACCTTTTTAACCCTTTTCCACACCAAAGTCATAGATTCAACTGAATATTTTAAGGGAACCAACCCATAATCTGGAGGTTCAAACTCAACATAGGTCACCCACAGCTTGAGTTTGATCCCATGTTGCACAGGATTACCGAGTTTCACAACTCTGCATAACGGGTGCAATGTTGCTTGTCAACAAATAAATTACCTTAGCTTCACCTAGGGCATTTTGGATACTCTTTACACTAATGCCCAACAAATTGTGTGCCTTGGAATACTTTTCTGATAGATCTATTAGTCTCTTATTGTTAAAATCTATTCCATTACTTTCTTCTCAACTTCCTTCTCTAAAGATGTAGAATGATTGTTAAAGGAATCTAGTAGTTGCTTCATTTGTTGTATAGAAGTCAGAGAGGCATCCCTCTTGGTGTCTAGTAACACCTTTTCAAAAACCTTTATTGCTTCCTCTAGAAGCTCATTCCTTCTACTTGTGATTGTAATATTTCTTCTTGGGTAGTAGCTTGAAAAATGGTTCCTAGTTGCAATTTCCTCAGTGGAGAGATATTGGACAAATTGATTTTTCCATCCATAGATGACAATTGAAATAAATATGGGAATGTAATAGACTGAATTTGTCTCTATTGAGCCAAGAAGTGTTTGATGGAGTCGATTGGAGAGAATCCAGAACTCTCACCCTCTATATTTTTCTTCTCCTCTTTAGAAACAATGACCATGAGTGAACCTGAGATCTTTGAAGGAAAATTTTATTCATGTATCCCTTCACCTTCTTTATTCTCATCCTGATACCCAGAGGTTTATAGAGGAACAAAAGAAATGTCTACAGTGCTTTCTACTTGTTCATTTTCCTTCAAAACCATCTCACTTTATTCTCCTTTTTCTTTATCTTTCTTTTCCTATAGATTCTCATTCATTTCTTCAATACTCTCCACATTCTGTGGAGTAGGATTAATATGTTCTATACTGATGCCTTTTGGAGGAGATATGTTTCGAACATTATGACCCTCTACATTGGAACTATTTCAGTGTTTACCAGAGGAGATGACACATTTTTCTCTATCTGAATATCTTGTTCTGTACTCATTGCTCTGATCTTTTCATTTTTCTCAAAATTGTCATCACCCTTTTCTCTTTCCTCAGAAGAAGACAATTCTTCAATAATAGTTGTATCAATTTTCATTTCTTAATGATATTTGTTGTTATCTTCAAGGTCTCCTTTTCTAGCCTCTTTATTTCCTCTTTGTCATTAGACATTAAGGTGTTCAATCTCCTTTTTGTTCTAAATTCTTTGGCTAACCTTTGAATAGACTTAGTCTTTTCTTGAGTAGAAATTGAAAGAAAATTTTTCTTAATTGCCTTATTTCTCATTTTAGTATCATTATTCATAGCTTCATCTCTTTTCTTTGTTAACACACTAGCAAGATTTTTAGGTAATCAATGATCAATAATCTCTATTAAAGCAACAATGAAAGCACCCATGTACTTGATTATTGCTTTTTCAATGGTTGATTTGTCATTTAAGGATCTTTCATCATAAATTTTTGCTACTGTATGTTAGGGTAAAATTGCAAATTAGGGCAAATGAATAAACAGCAATGATAAAAACCCTAGCAATGCACAATGAAGCACAAGACAACATGAAAATCAAAATAAGAAATGTAAATGCAAACCGATCTCCACGCTATGCTTGATTTATCTCCATTGCTCTTCTCCACCTCGCATGAGCATGCAAGATTTTGAAGGATTATTGTTGGAGGAATGTTGGGTGCTCATTTCTGCAGCATAACCTTAAGATGAAGATGATATGAGGATGATAGATGAAGGATGCAAAGGCTCTAATGGTATTTCAACAGCATAATGTTACTTGAAGCTCCATGCATTTTAGAAAATTTGGCAGAATAATAGTACTTGAAGCTCAATGCATTCTAATGGCTTGTGAGGGGTTTGATTTATAGGAAAGGCTTAGTTCAAATGGACGGCTGAGATTAAAAAGCTAATTGATTGATGTGGATGGCTAGGATTGATTAGGTTATCCCACTCTTCAAGGGAGTTGTAGTCATTTGACAAGTGTCAAGGAGAATAGGGCTCATGTGTGCTTGTGTACATAAAAAGTACTACATATAAAAGATATTAAATAAAAGGCTATAGTACCACTTATCTTTTTTAAATGAAAGAGGCACACATGTCGGCTAAATGATAAGATAAATTAATTAAATAAATAAAATTTATTTAATTAATTGGAAAGTCGGCTTATGATGAGAACTTAATTCAAATAAAATATTTGAATTAGTTGGGATATGAGTTGGATATTAATTAAATAAATAAAATTTATTTAATTAATTGGCTAAATGAATAGGATGAGATAAGATATGATGTGGAAATTAATTAAATAAATAAAATTTATTTAATTAATTGGGATGAGGATAGGATATGATTGGGATATGATGTGGAATTAATTAAATAAATAAAATTTATTTAATTAATTAGCTAAGTAGGATAAGGATGGGATTGAATGGGATTTTAATTAAATAAATAAAATTTATTTAATTAATTGGCTTAATGGATTAAGTGGGATTAAGAGTGGGATTTAGGACAAAATGCTACATGATGTCTAGGATAATGTTTTTGTCAAGGTGTTGCAAGACATGGACAAAGTTGGGACAAATTTGGGTGTCTACATTTTGCCCCTCTTTGAGATGATGTTTGAGATGATAAGCTTTATGTCGAGTAACATCATTTCAAAGAAGTTAAAGTATGGATAGAGGAAAAGGATAGTGATGATGGACAGATATGATGATGATGCCCCCTCGAGAGGTTAGGCGGGTTGGACAAACACGGGTAGGCTCTCGAAAAGAAAATGGCTTGGCTAAGAAAAATAGATAAGAGAATGGATAGAAGAAATGATGATGCGTTATGCTACAATGAAAGTGAGCAACCATGATGTTTGATATAGCACAAGACGTTATGCACCAAGGTATAAGGACCAGGGTGACGATGTGTCTCGTGCCCCAGCGTAATACAACCTTGTCTGGATACAAGATATGAATATTAGCTGGAAAGTTATAGATGTGATACAAATGCAAGATAAAATGATAACACACACAAGCAAGCAAGCAAGCATGCATAGATGATTCAAAAACAAACAAGGTATTGCCCCTGTCAAGCTGTAAACCAATAATTGATTGCTAATTGATGATAGTTGAGAGTGTTGTCATTGCGGGGAAAGCTATATCCCTAGATCAACACAAGGTTGTTTGCTGAGTTGCTTGGCTAGTTGGCTGATTGAGTGATTGCTTTGGCTTACAACAAGGCTAGGATCAAGACCATTGATTGTGATTGGATAATGTGGCTTGATTGATTAACTTGATTGGTATGGCTTAAGGATTGACTTGCATTTGGATCATTGCTTGGAATGATTGGAAGATGATTGAAGGATGATTAGATGAAGTGATGATTTGATTGATGTGCTATGATAGATTGATTGGAAGAAGTTGTTTATTGATGATGTATAAGATAGATGATAGAAGAAATGATGAGAGAAGAAAGAGGAAAATCGCTTGTGCCTAAATCTGGGTACTTCCTTCGTACTCCAGACTGCCTACATACCCTGTATCCACGGGATCAAGGCACTTAACGATGGAAATGAGATGTAGTTCTGATGTTGTGTTTTATTGATGAGATGATAAAAATGGATTGAGATTGATGAAATTTTGATGATGTGATGATATGTGGTGGATTGAGCTACTTTTGATTTGCTAAAGTGATTGGATTTGTTTTGATGGCTAGCTTGATGTGCTTTGGTGTTGATGTTGATGATTGATAGGATTTGTTTTGATAGTTGGCTTGATGTGCTTTGGTTGTGATGTTTGCTATTGCTAGGCTGATTGTTTTGATGATTGGATTGTTTTGAATGATGATAGTGATGCTGCGATGATTAGAGTGTCCACTCAATCTAAGCATAAGCAAGTGTTCTCAGTATGCTCAAAGGATGTAAAACAAACAAGGTATTGCCCTTGTCAAGTCATAAACCAATGATTGATTGTTTCATTGATAATGATAGATAGTGTTGTCATTGCGGGGAAAGCTATATCCCTAGATCAACACAAGGATGTTGTGGGAACGATATATCCCATTGATGATGATTGATTGGGCTCATGACAAGATTAGGATCAAAACCTATTGATTTGATTGGATAATGTTCCTTGATTGATTAGCTTGCTTGATATGGATTAATGTGACTTAGATTTAAGATCATTGCTTAGATTGATTTGATTGATATGATTGGAAGAAGTGATTGATTGAAATGGATGAATGAATGTTATTGATGATGATGATTTAATTTTTATTGAATGTTGATGGAGTGGATTGTTTTGGATTGATGATGATTGGTTTTATTGCTTGGATTTTTTTGTTGGATATTTATTTTTTTGTGTTTTTGGAATATTTTGATTTTTTTGGATTTTTTGAAATGTTTTGGTTTTTTTTGTTTTTGAAAGTTCTGGGATGTCAATGGATTTACAATTGAGGTAGCCTTTGTGCCTGATACCAATGACAAGGGAGAAAACCATGTCTAGGTGCAAGGGATGGATAAAAGGATAGGCTCATAGTAAATGGGATGAAAGGCTGATGATATATGGATGGATAAAGGGATAGGCCATATAAGGGATGGATGCATGCCTCATGATAAATAGATAGGTAGGCTATGGTGGAATGCTCATAATAGATGTAAAGCTCGTGATAAGGATACGCCATAGTGGATGGATCATAAGGGAGCTAGGATGTGATCTCCAAAGGCTATGTTGCATAGGAAGAACTTGCCCCATTCTAGGTGGTAATGCTTAGGATTTTAACATGACAAAGTTCTTGACCAAGGGATGACATGATGGATTGGTTTGAATGGGATAGATAAATGGTCAATGGATAGGACTTGGTTTGGAAAGAAGGTATGTCAAGAAATATCCAAACATGTTTCAACATTTTGCCCCTATGTCTTCATCAAAATCAAAAGGCAGGAGGGGTGGATGAATGGGTTCAATAAGATAGGTATATGGATGTAATGGCTAAGGATGGTAGGATAACAAGATAGGATAAGATAGGTTGGTATGATAGGATGGATAGGTTGGATGAGACAATGTGCCCCCAAGTGTAAGTGACATAGAAGATCAACCTACACATGACGCCTGTTTGCCAGGTTTTCATCATGGTACTTATCCAAGGTGCCTGTTTACCAGGTTTTCACCATTGGACGAAGGGATTTCTCTTTACTTTTTTTGATTTTTTGATTTTCTTTTTTTTCTTTTTTTTCTTTTAGATGTGTTGACAATTACACATGGCGCCTGTTTGCCAAGTTTTCACCATGGTAATGGATAGGAGAGACTCAAGTGGCTAGTTCAATGGATGTTGGTAGTCCCGTTGGAGATGGATGTCATCGCATGGACCATGTTGTTATGCTCATAGATGTTGATAAGGGATTGTGTGAAAGCAAGATGGATGAGGTAGACAATGGATTAGGATGTGGATTATGCAATATTCATGCAAGGATAGATGGATGGGGATAGTGGATTTATATAGGCTTATGGAATGAGGATGGATGGAAAGTTTATGCCAAAGCATGGGCCATAGGAAGGTGATGGGAAAGATATGTAGGATAATGGATGGAAGATGGGGAGATGTAGTTATGTGGAGGTGTTGCAGAGTGGAAGGGAACCATGACCAATGGTTGCACACACCGTGATAAACATTGAAGCTTTTGATGAGATGGTGGTGTAGGAAGCAATGGAGATGTTTGCTTAGGAGATGGTTGATGAAGTGATTTAGGAACCCACATAGATTTAGTATGTTTAGTGCTTTTGTTTTGCTTGTGGGATTTTTGAAGGGAATGGAAGTTTTGGATGGAAATAGGCTCTTGGATGGATATAGGCGATTGGGATTCTTGAGATGTAGAGGAGGATGCCTCATTTGACTTGCTAGCTATTTGCTTAGGAACCCAAACCATTTTGCTTTTAGGCTTTGCTTTTGGAGGTATGGGATTGGATAGCTTTGTGAATGTACTTTTCTTAGAAGATGGATGATTTAGAGACTTTTCACATTGATGTCCTAAGGCATGAGGGTCCTTAGGAGTTTTAGTTGGATTTTTGGCTTTATAGATAAAGGCATCCAAATGTTTATTTTGGAATCCCATGGGATGGATGGAGTGGATAGAATGATTGGAAGCTTTATGCTTAAACGATGTGTGCTTTTGTTGGCCATGATTAGGGATGCAAGGATACTTATGAACAATAGGTATGTTAGGTGTTGGAAGCAACGGTGGCAAGGTGGATGGAGGGATATTTGGAGTTGGTAAAAGTGGAGGCAAAGTGGATGGCGGAAGGTGTATGGTCACATGCTTTTGACTTTTATAAGTTGGTGGAGGTGGAATGACAACATATGTTTTAGGTAGATGATAAGGTTTGCGATGGAAAGTGGTAGATTTAGGATGTATGAAGGGATTACCAACATCTTGGCCTTGTTTACCTTGGGGTGTGTATCCAAGGCCATATGAGCATGGAGGAATCTTGACATGGTTTGGCTCCAAAATACCTTGTTCATAAAGGCCTAGGCCTTTACCTTGGTAGTTCATGTTTTGGAGGATGCGATTGACAATAGGACTTGGTGTGCTTTGAACATTAGACTTGAACTCTTTATTGGATGGAGAAGATGAAGTAGATAAAGGTCTTTGTTGTCCTAAGGAATAACACTCATGTATAAGGGTGGTAAGACCAATAGGACATGATGGTGGATTTGAAGTGGAATCGATGGTGGATGTGGAAGGAGGATCATTAGGATCTTGATTATGTTCACTAAGATCCAAGCTATTTGTTTGATCTTTTATGCTTACTTGGGGGACAAGTGTCTTATCATGACAAGTAGATTTTTGCTCATTATGGATAGGGCTAGATGGCAGATGACTAGGAGCAATGTGGATGTCTTGCTCGTGGATGGATATAGGATTATAGATAGGATCAAGGTGCTCATGGATAGGTATCATCTTGATCATAAAGAAGGTAAATGTTCTGGATGGGTTGGATGAAAGTGTTTTGATCTTGAGTTGGACTAGGGCTTAATATTTCCACATGCTTAAGATTAAACCTTTGACATACCTCTTGGGTTGCTTGAATGGAAGTGGATAATTCTTGGATAGGCTCTTGGTCAACAACATGAGAACATGATGACTCTTGACTTGGATTCATAATAGGAGACTCTTGAATAGGTTTGATGTCTTGTAGGTCACATGATGGGCTTGAAGGGCTAGGTATGTTAATGGAGGGCTCTTGGATAGGCTCAAGGAGAGGTTGACCACATGATGGGATTATAGGATTGGACATGACCTTTGGAAGTTCATTGGTAGGCTCATGAATTGGTGTTTGACATGGAGGTAGTTTATTCCTAGCTAGTAGCCAATGGATCACATCCTTTGCAAGTGTATGATTGGATGAGCAATATAATGGATGGATGATAAGGGTAGATGGTGTTGTAGGCTTATGATTAGGATTAGGTTGAGAGCTAATTGGATTGGGTGGATTAGGATTTGGACTAGATGGGGTTGATGTGGCATGATTTCCCATTATAGGTGGGTACACTTTGTAAACAATTGAGAGAAATATTGGGCATTGGTTTGTATTATGGCCTTTGGTCCTATGGTATGCACAATAATCATGTTCATCATATGGACTTTCTTCACATGGTTTGACTTTAGGAAGTTCAATGAGTTTTGCTTCAAGCATCCTTTGTAAAACTCTCTCAGCCGCATCCTTAGGTGAAGGATTAGAATGACATGGTGATGAAGGTAATGAAGGGCTTGGTGGTTTGGAAGGTAGATGGATTAATGGACTAGGAGTAGGATCACATGGTGGTGTTGGGATAGAATTAGTTGGCTCATGTGTTGGTGGGTGATTAGATGATGGAGGCCACTCTAGATTGGTATCTCCCTTGTCAAAGGTAATTAAGTCTTGCATAGGATAAATTGGGCTTTGATTTATGTACAAGGGGCCACTTGGATTTGGATATGATTCTTGTTGCAAAGGTGGACTTAGGTCTATCAATGGTGCTTGATGGTCTTGTTGAAAATGTGTACTTGGACTTGCTTGATTTATGTACAAAGCGCTATTGGGACTTGGATGTTGTTCTTGTAATATCACTTGATTGCCTTGTGGATGGGCTTGATAGTGCATTGGAATGGTGGCATGAGGGATTGGATAAGCTTGAGGTGGATATTCATAGGTTGATGTGGCATTGATTTGGTGGATAGGTAGATTAAGTTGATAGGAAGTGGATGGATATGACATGTGGCTATGAGATGGATTATGTTGAGAGTGAATGGCTAAAGATTGTTGTACTTGTCGAGCTTGACTAGTGGCTAAAAGGTGTTGAACTTGGGTTACGAGGTGTTGCAGTTGAGGTGATTGGCTTACGTGGGGTTGAGCTTTTTGGATGAAGAATTGTAATATTGCAATGGCATCTTGGTTTAGGGGTTGTGATCCTTGATAAAGATTTTGGAGGAATCTTTGGAATTTGATTTCTAGGTCCTCTAGTGTAGACATGTTGTCACCAAGTGTTAAGTCTTAAGTCCTTTTAGCAAGTGCTTGTTTAGGGATTTGGATGATGATGTGGAATGTTTAGATGACTTGGCTATGTTTGGGATGAAAGTGATTGGGTTTGGATGTTATTGGAAGAATGTGTAGGATGACTTGTCTTTATGTGTTTTGGTGTTTAGAGCTTGATGTGGCAATATTCAAACAAATGATTATGCATATACACACATAAATCACTCACGCAAGACACATAAGCAAGTTGTTAGTTTGAAAGAATGTGATGATGGTTAAGCAAGCACGTGAAGACACTTCAACAAGTCCTAGTTAAGGCAAGGCCACTATCACAAGGAGGTTCTAGTGAAAATCCGGGGGACCGGTACCCCACGAGCATCCAGCAAGCCACTTAAGACTTTAACTAACCCTACTAGGAGTTTTAATATACACAAAGGTACACCTCCTTTCGAGTTAGCACTGTATGGTGAGCGCTAATACCGGTTAGACTTGGCTTTCGCCTTATCCTCTGATTTTTATAGCGGACCGGATGAAAGTACCGCTTGAGGTCATTCCCTTGGGGTGGATACCAAGGCAGGCCTCTCTAAGGCTAAACAAAAGCAACACAAGTAAATGTTTTTGATCTCCAAGTTCATGTTGGGACGCGAGGAGAGAGCATACACATTTACTTGGTCACACTCGCATGGGGTTCATTAACCTTAGAAGTTTAATGTGTGGAAGACAATGCAAGCACTTGTTTGTTTTAAAGCCCAAATCCAAATGTGATGAAAGACAATGGTTTGTTTTAGCCCAATTTTTCAATGGTGTGATAGCAAACAATTGTTCATTTTATGCCCAAATCTAAATGTGTGATTCAAACAATGATTAAGATGAAAGATTAGAATGAGTGCACCTGATACAATCGCTTTCCAATTTATTGTAGATGTTGATGTCAATGTTGCTCCAACTCCTTATGATCACCTACAACATAAAAAAAATGATATTATAATGTAGGCATAAAAAATAGGCTCATCAGGCAAGGAAAATTGTAATTTTAGATGCATAGCCGAATTAGATTTGATTATTTCGATAGATTTTTGATTCGAAAATTAAAAAATCAAAGAAGAGACCCCCGTTAATTTTCAAAGAGCTTTCCGAAAATGTAAAGAAATCAGAAAAATTCCTTGATTTGCGCCCAGAAATGCGGATTTATGAAAACGGTACAGTCGGCAAAGATCTGATATTTTCGCATAGTAAACGACCTCCAAATTAAATCTGCAAAACATAGACCCCCATTAGAATTTCAAGAGCTTTCCAGAAATGTAAAAATTTCTGAAAAATTCGCTGATTTGCACCCAGAATTGTGATTTTATGAAAAAACATAAGAACGTGATAAATCCCGCAAAAATCACGATAAACCCGAAATTTTTCTGCTGTAGCTTCCTTATATCATGGACAAACTTCTGCTAAAATCTTGTAGAGAAATTCCAAGCTGTTTGGAAGATATGGTGAAATCTTTAAGACCTAGGGTTTTGTCCAAAAAGTAGCAGATCTGCAACAAAAAGTTAATTAAACCTGCAAAACTCAACAATGGGGGTTATATGAATGCAAATGTTTACTACAAAAACCTGCAAAAAAGATCAAACGAAGTGAGTCCCACCGGGCGTGCCAAATGTATGTTAGGGTAAAATTGCAAATTAGGGCAAATGAATAAACAGCAATGATAAAAACCCTAGCAATGCACAATGAAGCACAAGACAACATGAAAATCAAAATAAGAAATGTAAATGCAAACCGATCTCCACGCTATGCTTGATTTATCTCCATTGCTCTTCTCCACCTCGCATGAGCATGCAAGATTTTGAAGGATTATTGTTGGAGGAATGTTGGGTGCTCATTTCTGCAGCATAACCTTAAGATGAAGATGATATGAGGATGATAGATGAAGGATGCAAAGGCTCTAATGGTATTTCAACAGCATAATGTTACTTGAAGCTCCATGCATTTTAGAAAATTTGGCAGAATAATAGTACTTGAAGCTCAATGCATTCTAATGGCTTGTGAGGGGTTTGATTTATAGGAAAGGCTTAGTTCAAATGGACGGCTGAGATTAAAAAGCTAATTGATTGATGTGGATGGCTAGGATTGATTAGGTTATCCCACTCTTCAAGGGAGTTGTAGTCATTTGACAAGTGTCAAGGAGAATAGGGCTCATGTGTGCTTGTGTACATAAAAAGTACTACATATAAAAGATATTAAATAAAAGGCTATAGTACCACTTATCTTTTTTAAATGAAAGAGGCACACATGTCGGCTAAATGATAAGATAAATTAATTAAATAAATAAAATTTATTTAATTAATTGGAAAGTCGGCTTATGATGAGAACTTAATTCAAATAAAATATTTGAATTAGTTGGGATATGAGTTGGATATTAATTAAATAAATAAAATTTATTTAATTAATTGGCTAAATGAATAGGATGAGATAAGATATGATGTGGAAATTAATTAAATAAATAAAATTTATTTAATTAATTGGGATGAGGATAGGATATGATTGGGATATGATGTGGAATTAATTAAATAAATAAAATTTATTTAATTAATTAGCTAAGTAGGATAAGGATGGGATTGAATGGGATTTTAATTAAATAAATAAAATTTATTTAATTAATTGGCTTAATGGATTAAGTGGGATTAAGAGTGGGATTTAGGACAAAATGCTACATGATGTCTAGGATAATGTTTTTGTCAAGGTGTTGCAAGACATGGACAAAGTTGGGACAAATTTGGGTGTCTACATTTTGCCCCTCTTTGATACAATGTTCGATAGAACGTTGTGTCAAAGAAGATGTGAGATATGTTCGATAAACAAGTTATGCCCCAGTGTAACTGGCAGGTGATGCCCCCTCGAGAGGTAAGCCAGGCGAACCAGGAAAGACTGGGTTGGCGCTCGATAGAAGAAAAGGCAGAAAAGAGGGCAAATGCGAAGAAAATAGGCTGTGGTATAGAAGAATTAGGGTTTGGAGAAGGGCTATAAGTAGGGGCTGCAAGGGCAAATAGGCTCATTTGTGCTCATTTGTGCTTAGAAACCTAGAGAAATCCAGAGCTCCTGAGAGTGAGAGTGGCAGAGCTAGCAGGATGGTGATTCCACGCAGAGATCATCGTGCGGAGCGAGTGAGGACACATGGACGACCAGAGGGAGCAGGCGCACTGGTATGGCTCAAAACTTTTCCCAAAAGCGTGCATTTAATAGCCTAGAAGCGTAATTAATTCACACACGTCACCAAAAGCGACGAGTTTAGGACCTGGCACATATAGGTCGCTTATGTAGGAGGAGAGGTCGCTTAAAGCATTGCAGGTCGCTTATAGGCGCGGGTAGGTCGCTTAGGAAAAAAGTGGTCGCATCCTGTCGGCGGGAAAAGAGCAGCGGAAATGCGCGTGTGGATAAAAACTAGTCGCTTATGAGCAGATAGTAGTCGCATAGGGTAGTTGAGCTCGCTTAGGACTAGAAATAGACCGCATATAGTTGATAGCGAGCATATAGGGCGAAAAGGGTCGCTTAGTGTGAGTTAGCTCGCTTATGATGATAAAATAGGCGCATATAGGAAAACGGCTCGCTTTTGGAGTAAAAAGACGCGCATGTGGGATAGGGCTCGCAGATAAAGTAAGGATGAACGCATATGGTAATAGTGGTCGCTTTTAGGAAAACAGTGAGCGCATGTGCAAAAGAGCTCGCATGTAGGCAAAATAGAGGCGCATATAGTGAAAGGGGTCGCTAATGAGCGGAAAGAGGTCGCTTGTGGTAAAGTGAACCGCATATGGTAGGTGTAGGAGAAAATAGCAGATAGATAGGCAGATTTTGATATGAATGATTAACGGAATGGACTGACAAGAGTAAATGGATGATGCAGGATGTACTACCGCCATTGCTATCACGGGAGCCCCATCTGAGAGATTTGCGGTTAGTGAGACAGTTAGATGCAGAGGAGCTACTGGTGTTAGAGATCCTGGGCTTAGAGCATGTGTCACGATTAGAGCCAGTGCAGGCACATCGAGGACTGATGACTGCGATGGTGGAGCGATGGATGAGTGAGCACAGTTCATTCTTGTTACCGACAGGAGAGGCGACCATCACCTTAGAGGATGTGTTCCGGATTTTGAGGATTCCGATAGATGGGGATCGGGTAGATTATGATCCGGAGATGGGCCCAGCTGCATTAACAATAGCTTCAAGTTGCAGGGGTGCAACACTTGATGTCTTTAACTTCTTTGTCTTTTCTTTGCCTTTCTCCTTTGAGACTTCTCCCTTTTTAGTAGCTTCATTTTCTCTTTTCTTCTTTTCCTTTCCTTTTCCCTTAGGAGACTCGACTCCTTTACCAAATTTATCTTTTCTTCTTTGAATGTTTGTTTGCAAATGATTTTGTTTATGTGAGATTAATTATAACCCCTTTTATAAAACCTAAATCGCATTCAATGCTCAGATTGATAAATCTATCAAAACTCTAACTGTAGTACACAATCACCTTCAATTGCTCCACAAACTTCCGCAACATGAAATTTTTCACTAGTGTTTTCTCCAATGGATCAAGTGTGTTAACCGTACACCTCATATCCATGTGCTGAAGGCATCAATACCATATCTTTCATAGGGGCTTTAAATTTTGTCTGTTAAAATCCCCCCTAAGCTAAAGTTTTCTACTTAGTTTCCAGAGGAAACATCTGCACTAGAGACTAGCACATCCTCATCCTTCACTTTATTTTCTTCTTTCTTTTTCAAACCTTGTCCATTTCTTTCTTCATCTCTACCAGATCTACATTCTTCACTAGATCACTCTTCTTTATTGGATCAACCTTCACATTCTTACTTCTACAAAATTTAACAATGTGACTTAATTTTTTGCATTCGTAACACCTGACATTTTGAACAAGCTTACTTCCATTCATTCTAGATCTGCATTGATTAGCCTTATGCCCAAATCCATTGGATGTATAACAATAACCATTAAAAGATAAAAACATCATACCCTTATTGTAATCATTCATCATCTAATTTCTGCATTCACTAGCTCTATGACCAATTCTTTGATATGTAAAACATTGACCACAGAATGATTGAAGATTCTGATTCATCCTACTTCTACATTCCATAGCCTTATGTCCAAATTTATTGCAAGAGTAATAGTAGCTAGAGTACCTTTGTGCAGTTGGTTGTCCTCTTGAAGTTTTTCTTCTAGTTCCAGACCTGTCTGTTATTACCCTTCTTGTCTTCAGTCTTCTTTTGGTTATTATTCTTCTTCTCAACATTGTTTGAAGTCTGATTCACCTTTAAATTTCACCCTTTTCAAATCCTAATCCTTCTTTATCCTTAGGATCCTTTTGATTTGCAATCATTTCATCAAGTAGTATGGAGCTCTTCTTAAATTTATCTTCTTGATTTTTTTCTTTTTCCAGCTCTACCTTTAAGACCACTATTTCTTGTTCAAGCCTTGAGCATTCTTTAGATTTTCTTTCTAAATTTTTTCATGTAGGTATTCTTCAATTCTTTTTCCTTCCTCAATTTGCATTTCCAAATTGGTGATTGTCTCATTTGATTGGTTAATCTGTTCATTTACTTCCTTGTATGTTTCTTTGAACTTCTTATTTTTCTATCTCAATTTCTTAATGCATTCATCTACTTCCTTAATATTTTCTTCCAGATCTTTGTTTTCACATTGAACTTTTTCTAGATCTTCAAGGGATAATTTGAGTTCTCTATTCATGTCAATTATGCACTCTTATTCAGCAAATCCAACAACAAGGATTTCTTCCGGAGGGATAGGATATCTCCTAGTCACCATGTGTTCACACTTCAAGACCTTCCTCAAGAAATTAAGCTTCTTCCAAGGAACCGGGCTTTGATACCAATTGTTGAACACCCAGAATACTGAGAGGGAGGTGAATCAATATTCTCTGAAACCACTTAAGCATTTAAACATTCATTTTACATAGCATATTTAATTTTTAGTAAGCAAGGAAAGTATGAAAGCAACCATTATAACATATAACACATGAACACCAAATTTTTACATGGAAAACCCAAAAAGAGAAAAGCCATGGTGAGGATTAGCTCACAATATATTATAATGCAGCTAGTTATAAAAGGTGGACCCACTATCCAAAAGAGAAGTGCTCACTATAGGTGGCTCACTGCCAAAAAACTCACTATCCTGAATAGAAAGAGATAGAAGAAGGGGTGGCTCACTGCCAAATATGAACTGCTAGTAATGCATCTGACTTATGTTGAAGATACAATTCCATTAAAGCTTAGAATATTGACTTAACACACTTCATCTTCACCACAATATTATCTTATCCTTCTCTGCATCAAATTTTGCTCTCTCTCACACACACACACCTAGTTCTTTCACATCCACACAACACTTCACACAAGAAATCAATCTTGTTTATATACTATATTCAAGCATAACATCAACTAGGTCAGCATGATAGATGTATTGTGTGACTCCTTGACTTGTCAGCCAAAAACTCAACCCTATATGCTTTGCGAAGAGAACAAAAGCATGTAGCACATTCAGATAAGTCGACATAACCTAATTGTTGGCAAGAGACAATGCTCTAGAGATAATCTGTGTTGTCATTGATGGCAACAAGGCAAAGACAATCCATCAACATGGAAAAGTGACACTACTTCGACAGACAATCTTGAGTTGGCAACAAGGCACAAAGTATTTTGGTTCGGAAGCCCAAAATGGCTATGGGAAGTATTATGAGTAAGGGACAGAAAGTGAATCAGTATGCCTCCACAATTAAAGACTTGTAGATGCAGTTCAAGTGTGATGTTTATAGCTACCTATTGCTATTATGTTCAAGTGATAAAGATTTGACTTCCTCCAGAAGTCATCTAATTAGAAGGCTAAGTTGGGGTTAGCAGAAGTAAGACAGAAACAGTGAATAGTGCAGAATGAAGTGGTCCACATTCCTCTACATTAGTATGTTTTGTCCTGTGGCTCTGAATTAAGATAGCGATAGGCCATGATTATTAGAATCCAAGTTTATAGCTCCAGAAGTGTAGTAGAACTTATTCTACATGCTCTTCAATACCAACATCTAGTAGGACAGTATTACAGTGTGATAGGGCAATAGTTCTAAGGTCCACATTTTGGCATACATATTTATCTTGTTTTGTGGAGTTGAAGACATGTCAAGAGGTCAATAATGATTGCTGAATATGATTCATGAAGTCGCATATGGTCTGCAACATGAGTTGTGATGTGACAGAGGAACCTATCATATATGTTATTAAGGAACAAGCCAACAAGCTAGTTAAATCCTTATGCAGAGAAGAAATATGAGCTGGATGATAAATATGAGTGTTTGTATGATTACAGCCAACATATATGAAGCCATGTACATGATGGTTTAGATCTACATTAAAGATTTAATAAAAGAATAAGCTGACAGGATATAACACTTGGTATACATGTTTCATAGTTTGCTTGCTGACTTGATAATGAGAAAGATTTAGTTGCGGATATAAATAGAGGATGGATTTTGGTGTTTGAGTGTGTGGTGTGTGATGTGATGTATGTGGATGTGAAATATGTGAAGATAGAGAGGCCGCAATAAATAAAGTGATGCAGGAGCATCCCTAGTTCAAGAGTAATCTTGCATCAACCAAAAACATTTGCATTTGTATTTCAATTCTTTCATCTTCCAGTTTAGTTCAGGCAGTTCATTCAAGAGTAGTTTTAGCTTGTGGTCTATTTTTGACATTCCACACCTTGCGGATCTAGACTTAGCATCTAGACATGTTCATCTACATCATATCAAGAATTCAGAGCATTTGGATCAGTTACCAGAAAGATATCACAATCAGAAGATTCTCTATTTTCTCAGTGTAGAGCTCTTTGACAGTCACGAGCAATCAGCTGAAGGAGAAGGATTGGGAGTATTGGCCAACTTGTAGATCCTTGTGATTCATTCTACAATGTTCCTTGGTTCATGGCCAACCTTCCTCATAGGTCCGCACTTCATTGTATCCGTTGGAGAAGGATTTTCAAACTGATAGGTTTGACCTATCCAAGAACACACATTACACCTCTTCATCGAGATTCTAGATCTCTTGTGGCCAATGTGGAGGAATCTATTGGTCTGAAAATGATATATAAAGATGTAATAAATCCTTAAAAAAATAGCTATTCACATTAGAAAGATCGGTAATTTAGTTTTGTACAGAGGAGCTTCAAAGATTTATCTGGCGCTTGTATGTAAATAGGCCTTTGAGCCTCATTGTAAGCCCACATGTTACCGGATAGATTGTATTTGAATTCTTTGATATACTAAATGACTGAATCTACATATTTTCTATGTTCTTGTGTTGTTTCCGCTATGTTTACTCTTGATGCATGGTTCAAATAGTTCATTCTGTGAACCCTCCTACCATGACTGTACCAAGTGGTATCCGAGTGAAAGTACGATTCTTTGGAGTAAATTGGTGAAGGGGATTCTGTAAGATCTTGTTGTAAGCAGATCACTGATCTGAGGCAGGTTATTGGTATGGAACTAATTACCGATTGAGAGGCAGTTGTCGCTAGTAGCCTGATCACTGACATGAGGCAGTTTGCACTTGATCCTAGGAAGATACTGCCGCAGAGAGTTCCTCCTATTGGTACAATGGCTAATAGAATGGATGAGATGATGGAATTGATGAGAATAATGAGAATTCGTTTAGCTGCTATTGAAGAAGATAGGCGAAGAGGATTGACACCAAGATCTAATGTTGAAAGTTATGATGAAGAAGAATTTCAATCTGTTGAACAAATTGGTGAAACCCTAGAAGGTCATGAAGAAGAAGAATCAGATCAGATGAAGATGTTGTGAGCTATTTCAAAGATTGGGAAATGACCTAGAGTTGATGTACTGAACTATACTGGTAATTTGAATCCGGAAGAGTTGGTTGAATGGATAAATGACATAAAAGAATACTTTGAATATGAGGAAATTGAAGATCTAGAGAAGATGAAATTTGCAAAGACAAAGTTGAAAGCACATGCTTCTATATGGTGGAAAGAAGTTCAGTTGGAAAGGAATAGGAGAGGAAAAGAAAAGATTACAAAGTGGGACTGGATGATGATAAAGTTGAAGAATCAGTTCATACTTGTTGACTATGAATTGGAATTGTTGAAGAGATTGCAAAACCTAAGATAGAAGGAGAAATCTATGAAGGAGTACACTAAAGAATTTCATAAAATGATCATAAGAATAGGACATAGTGTAGCAAGCAAGGAGAAAGTGGCTAGATACATCAATGGATTGAGATTGAACATTCAAGAAGAACTAAGCTTGGTAAGGATGCCATCTTTGGAAGAAGCATATCAATTTGTACTGAAAGTTGAAGAGAAGTTGAATAAGAAACATGATCAGAGATAGAGAGGCAGAGGGGGTAAATTCCTGAGAGGTAGGACATTTTCTAGAGGAGACATATCTTATCCGGAGTAGAACAAGTTTGACAACCCATTGAAAAGGGATGACAGAGATAACAGTGCTTACCGGAGAGATGACATATTTTTTTACCGGAGAGGAAACCCTAGTGCATACTAGAATGAAGAATACATAAGAGAAGGAAGAGGATTTGATAAGACAACATTTAGGGATACTTGTTTCAAATGTGGAGGTGAAGGACATAGAGCATTTGAATGTAATCAGGGCAATACAAGCAAGAAAATAGAGAACAGTGGAAGAGCAACCTATGTTGAAGAAGAATTTGTTGAATCACCTTGTTTAGTTGGCAATCCAGAGAAAGGAGAATCATTGGTGATGAGGATAACACTATTTCAAACTAAGACAAATGAGGAACCATCACAAAGGAAAAGTTTGTTCAGAACCAGATGTAAATCTAGAGGTAAGTGTTGTAAAGTTGTGATTGATAGTGGTAGTTCAAATAACCTAGTTTCAGAGGAGATGGTGACTAATCTAAAGTTGGAAAGATTGAAACACCCTAAGCCCTATCAAATAGCATGGATTCAAGATGATCATAAGGTACTGGTGAGTGAATAATGTTTGGTGAAATTTCATATTGGATCTTATCATGATGAAGTCTTGTGTGATATTATTCCTATGGATGTTTGTCATATCTTGTTGGGTAGACCTTGGCAGTATGATAGGAAAGTAATGCATGATGGGAGAAAGAATACATATACCATAATAGAAAATGGAAAGATAATTTTTTTGATTCTTTTGGAGGATGATCCTAAGAGTGAAGTATATGGAAATGCTAGAATCTGTTTAGCAGATGGAAGGAAATTTCTGAATGGTTTGAGACATGAGAATATGTGTTATGCCTTGATTCCCAAGAAGCCTAAAGAATTGAAGAAAGAGACAGAAGAATAGCCAGAGGAGATAAGAGAGTTGTTGATAGAGTATAAAGACATCATATTAGATAATGTACCTGAAGGATTACCACCTATAAGGAGTATCAGTCATCACATGGATCTTATACCAGGAGCAAGTTTTCCTAACAAAGAAGCACATCAACAGAGAATGAAGAATTGAATAGACAAATAGAAGAATTGTTGAGGAAAGGTTTGATTAGAGAAAGTTTAAGTCCTTTTGTAGTACTTGCAGTGTTAACACCTAAGAAAGATGGAGAATGGAGAATATGTACTAATTCTAGAGCAATAAACAAGATCACAGTTAAGTATAGATTCCCTTTACCTAGGATGGATGATATCATGGATTGTTTGAGTGGAGAAAGATATTTCACAAAGATAAATTTGAAGAGTGGATACTATCAAATCAGAATCAGAGAAGGTGATGAATGGAAGACTATTTTTAAAACAAATGAAGGATTGTATGAGTGGTTAGTGATTCCTTTTGGATTGATAAATGTACTGAGTACTTTCATGAGGTTGATGAATGAAGTTCTGAAGAAATTCTTGGGTAAGTTTGTGATTGTGTACTTGGATGATATTCTTATTTTCAGTAAGACAAAAGAAGAACATTTGTGGCATATTAGACAAGTTTTACAGAGACTAAGAGAAGAGAAATTGTTGATAAACATCAAGAAGTGTAGTTTCATGAAGGAAGAGTTGGTATATTTGGGATTTGTAATTTTTGCGGAAGGATTGAAGATGGACCCTGAAAAAGTGAAAGCAATTATTGAATGGCCTACATTAGAGAGCATTGGAGAGGTTAGATCATTTCATGGTTTGGCTAGTTTCTACTAGAAGTTCATCAAAAATTTTAGTTCAGTTTGTAACCCTATGATGGAGACAATGAGAGGTGATAGAAAATATTTCAAGTGGACATCTAGAGTAGATAAGAGTTTTGAGTTATTGAAGTAGAAGGTGACAAAGCAACCTATTTTGGCATTACCATATTTTAATAAGGTATTTCAAGTTGATTGTGATTCTAGTGGAAATGCAATTGGAGCAGTGTTAAGTCAAGAGGGTAGACTAGTAGCATAATTCAGTGAGAAGTTGAATGATGCAAGGAGAAGATATTCAGTTTATGATCAAGAGTTCTATGTCATAATTCAAGCCTTGAAGAAGTGGAGACATTATTTGTTGCCGAAGGAGTTTGTGTTGTATACAAATCATCAAGCTTTGCAATATTTGAACAGTCAAGGTAAGTTGAATCAAAGACATATGAGATGGGTAGAGTTCATACAGAGTTATACTTTTGTGTTGAAGCATAGGAGTGGAAAATCAAACAAAGTTGCTGATGCATTGAGTAGGAGAAGAAACTTGTTGATAGAGATGAGAATTGAAGTGTTGGGTTTTGATGAATTGAAGAACATGTATGAGGGAGACACTGATTTTGCAGAACCTTGGAAAGCATGTAAGTAACCTGTTGTAGCAAATAGAAGCAAGTGGTTGGATTATTTCATTCAAGAAGATATGTTGTTCAAAAGAAGTCAGTTGTTCATACCTAGAAGTTCAATGAGGGATAACTTGATCAAGGAAAAGCATGGTGGTGGATTGGCAAGACACTTTGGTGTTGATAAGACAGTGGCTTTGGTAAGTGAAAACTACTTTTGGCCTCAGATATATAAGGATGTCTGGAGATTTGTGCTAAGTTGCAGAGTTTGTCAAGTTACAAAATTGAGTGGTCAAAACGTTAGATTGTATAAACCTTTGACAGTACCGGAGAGACCTTGGGAAGACATAAGCATGGATTTTGTAATGGGATTACCTAAGACATAGAGAGGACATGATTCAATATTTGTAGTGGTTGAAAAATTTTCAAAGATGGCTCATTTCATACCTTGTAAGAAGATAACTAATGCAGTGCATGTAGCTGACCTATTTTTCAAGGAGATTGTACAATTGCATGGATTACCTAGGAGTATAGTTTCAGACAGAGATACAAAGTTTGTTGGATACTTTTGGAAGACACTTTGGAAAAAGATGAAGAGAGATTTGAAGTTCAACTCAACTTTTCATCCACAGATAGATGGATAGATAGAGGTAGTGAATAGGAGTTTGGGAAACTTGTTGAGACATTTGGTTGGAGAGAAAACTGGAAGATGGGATTTGATTCTTTCACAAGCAGAGTTTGCATACAATAATTTAGTCAACAGAAGTACCAAAAGAACACCTTTTGAGATTGTTACCAGAGTGAACCCTAGAGGAGTGGCCAAATTTAGAGATATTAGCATGGAAGAAAAGAGGAGTGCAGAAGCAGAAGAATTTGTAGATCATATGAAGATAGTGTATCATCAGGTAAAGAAGCATCTAGAGGACATGAATAGTAAGTATAAGTCAAAGGCAGATGAGAAAAGAAGACATAAGGAATTTGAAGTTGGGGATGAAGTGATGGTGTATTTGAGATAAGAAAGATTTCCAATTGGGATATATAACAAGTTGAAGATGAAGAAGTTTGGACCTTGTAAGATACTCAGGAAATTTGATTCAGGAAATGCATATGAAGTGGAATTACTGGAGACATTAGGTATTTCACCTATTTTGAATATTGCAGATCTTTACCAGTATCACGAAGCAGAGTTCAGTGATAGCATGGATGAAGACTTGAAAAAATAGTTACCACAACAAGCACTAGAACAAATTGAAGACATTTTTGTTAGCAGAGTTGGATGCAGCACTAGAGGAAGACAATACAAAGAATATCTTGTGAAGTGGAAAGGTAGACCAGAAGAAGATTCATCATGGATTTCTTCAGTTGAGATGGACCGTCTTGGTTCTCCCTTAGCCCCACCAAAGTGAGGGACTCACTTTTTCAATAACCCTGGAATGTCTAATGCAGGAGCATCCTTGGTTCAAGAGTAATCTTGCATCAACCAAAAACATTTGCATTTGCTTTTCAGTTTGTTTGCATTTCAGTTCTTTCATCTTCTAGTTCAGTTCAGGTAGTTCAATCAGAAGCAGTTTCATCTTGTGGTCTAGTTTTGGCATTCCACACCTTGCAGATCTGGACTTAGCATCTAGACATGTTCATCTACATCATATCAAGAATTCAAAGCATTTTGATTAGTTACCGGAAAGATATTGCTATCAGAAGATCCTCTATTTTCTTAGTGCAAAGCTCTTTGACAGTCATGAGAAATCAGCTGAAGGAGAATGATTGGGAGTATTGGATGACTTGGAGATCCTTGTGATTTATTCTACAATGTTCCTTGGTTTGTGGCCGACCTTCCTCATAGGTCCGCACTTCATTGTATCCGTTGGAGAAGGATTTTCAAGATGAGAGGTCTGACCTATCCAAAAACACACGTTACACCTCTTCATCAGGATTCTGGATCTCTGGTGGCCAACACAGAGGAATCTATTGGTCTGGAAATGATATATAAATATGTAATAAATCTTTAGGAAAAAAACTATTCACATTAGAAATATTGGTAATTTAGTTTTGTGCAGATGAGCTTCAAATCTATATCTAGCACTTGTATGTAAACAGGCCTTTGAGCCTAGTTGTAAGCCCGTATGTTGCTGGCTAGATTATAGTTGAATTCTTTGATATACTGAATGACTGAATCTACATATTTTCTATGTTCTTGTGTTGTTTCCTTTGTGTTTACTCTTGATGTATGGTCAGGATAGTTCATTCTATGAACCCTCCTACCGTGACTGCACCATAAAGGGAGATCTTGAGCATATGTAAGAGCAGAGCAGAGAAACAGGGGAAAACTAAAATGAAGAGTTTTGAGTCAATTTTTATAATCTTAATTAGAACTGTAACCATGCATATGTAGATGCAATCACAACAATTCATTTTTGGTAGTGAGCCACCCTTCTTCTTCTTTCTTATTCTAATTGGCAGTGAGCCTTTTCTCTTGAGCAATGAGCTCCGAGCAGTGATCCCTAAGGTAGTGAGCCTCTTGTAACTCGATATTGTGCTATAATAATATATTGTGAGCTAACACTCACCATGGTTTTTCCCTTTTTGGGTTTTCCACGTAAAAATCCTGGTGTTCATATGTTATGTCTTTGTGGTTGTTGTTTCTATGCTTATTCTACTTTCATATTATTAACTTTGGAATTTGGGTTAATAAACTTATTAAGAAGTGGTTTTGTGGAATACTGATTCACCCCCCCTCTTAGTATTCCTTTCTATCAACAATATTTACTCCCATGACTTTGTTCCATACATGACTTAACTCCGCACAACCTCAACCCCTTATGTCAGCTCTACTGGTGAAGTAATAATAGCATGAACTAACAGTTTTCTGACAACTCAACATGTGGACTACCAAAATGATTACCACTTGGAGACTACACATTTTTGACATCTATAAACTTATCCTCAAAACTGTATAGAAAATATTCATCTATAGTGGAATGTGGAGCATTCCAATATACCACTAATACTTTCATTACACTATCCTTATAGAGTCCGATACTTTGTCAACTATATCTTTCACCATGGAGGGTTTCAAGACCTAAAACTTTGGATTTATACTCCTTTAGTATGGACCAAAACTTACAACCGCATAGAAAGATTCTTCATAGTGGAGCAATTCAGACTAAAATACTGTGATCCTGTCTTAGGTTCTATACTACAAATGCCTTAGAAAAAACTTCAGCAATTTGTGTTTGAGTTCAGAACACCAAAATGGAAGGATATCAATATAGTCATATAGGGATTCAACAATACACTTAGATATATCATGCTTAGGTGTATTCTCCTCCACATCACACATAGCAACTTCTCTGGACCAAGACAATTGTATCTTTATACTTTGTTACCATCAATGACAACACTACTCACTATCATGCTCATCAGTCTTTTCATCATCATGCTTATGTTGCCAACACTCTTCTCAAATTTTCTCCCTTACTAACACATATTCCTCCCCCTTTAACCTTTGCATTTAAGCCTCTTTCTTTTACCTCATCCTTTCATATACACATTTTTCTTTCATTTCAAAGGATACTCATGTCTATTTTACAAGTAATCTCTACCAACTTGTATTTCCACTCTCTATAAACTCTAGCAGGACTTGATTTAGCCCAAGTCTATGTCACTTTAAATAGTGGAAAAAGGAATGGTTGTTTTGGCATAGGTGCTCTAAGAATCAACAACTAACCCTATATTACACTCTAGACAAGATAGGAAAATATATGATTTTTGTGTGTTTTCTAGCTTATTGCTTTGCTAGAAAATAGCAAAAAGCTATCTAGTCTTATCTATGATTTTTCCTTCCTATTTAAACTATGTTTAAACAAGAAAGAGAGAGATGGGTATAAAAGTGATAATAACTAAAAACCAAAATACAAAAAAAAAAATTCTAAATATGAAAGAATAGATAGAGGAGAAGTTGGAAAGTAACTTGATTATCTCACTAATTAGGACGTGAGTACAACACACTATAGTTTAGTCTGCTTGTTGTCATCCAAAATGGATGCAAAACTAGATTTAACATGGATTTTGAGGACACCTAAACATAAGGATGCAACAACACAAAGAATAGAAACCATATATCTCCCATAGAATGAAATAAATTAACTTTAATAAGATAATTTTAAATGAAATGAATGAGAGCATTCAAACACCTGCAAGGTAAGAAGAGGAGAAAGGGGGTGGCTACATAGAAGCTTTCCTTTAGGTCAAGCCCCTATTTTGGTCTTTCAACCTCCATGAGAAACCTGTTAATTGAGGAGAAGATTTGGATAGTGTGTTCTCTTAAATCCTAAGTGCTTCTAGGAATTTTAAAAAATAATATTCAAATGAAACTATAAGTGTTTGAAGCCTTGGTCTACAAGAATGAACATCCTAATGTGTGTATGAGGGTATAAATGGAGCTAAAACCCTCTATGTTCCAACAAGAAAGAAAAAACATAAATAAATCTTACAATAACAAAGAAGTAAAGAAAATAGAAGTAGAACTTTGAACAATTTCACTCGCAACACTGAAATGGAGATGATAACCACTAAAATGACAAGCACATGCCCTTAAAAAATGAAGTAGATTCATAGAAGACAAATGCTACAAATGTAAATTTGTGGCTCAAAAAGCTCAAAAGTGTGAGAATGCTTCACAAAGACATGAGAATGTTGGAATAGAATATTTCTTACAACATTTCTTGATAGATTTCTTGAGAGATTTAAAAATGAGATAGATTGGGAAGATAAAGAAGCATGCCACAATGAACTAGCTATTTGGACTTGCCTAATAGATATGAAATTAGTTACATTTGCATGCTTGGGTTGGAAAGGTGATAAAAATTATAATGAAATAGTCATGTATGATTGAAAAAGTCAATGGATGCTAATACATCACATATTCGTGCATTGTGCTACCATCCAAGTACAATAGGGCCAAAAATATCCCAGATTGATAGTAGGGCACTGGGTTGACAAAAAAAACATATTCACTTGCACATGAAAAACATAAACATAAAAAAACACAAAGCTCATGCTAGCACTAAGAGAGGGATGAAAGATAGGATAGGGCCAAATGAACCTAAGAACATTCTAGGGGAGATGGATGCTATATTGTGTGTAAAACATAATGTGAAAATTACAAAGTATGAAATTTATACCATTGCATTTTTCTACCACTTTAGTGGGGTTGATGACACTAAGTGGTAAGCTATGCTAAAGTGCTGAAAATAAATAATTAAAAATAATAACATTTTGAAGGATACACAAAAAAGATACACTACGAATCTTCAAGTGAAAGAAGCATACCCCCAAACTAAGAATCTACAAAATAAATATGTTAAACAATAAAAACTTATGAAACAAATAGTGCCAGAATACATAAAAATTACGAAATAAATTCATTAGAAAAACATAATGTGCAACACAAACATGTTATCAAATCATTATAATCCAATACACTAATGAAACATACATGAATAGGAATAGGAGAAGCACACAAGAAATACACAAAGATATGAAGAAGACAAAGAAAAATCAATTATTTTCTATCATACTAGTTGCTAAAAAATAAAATAATGTACTCCTAATGTGCTCTATTGTTAGTAAAATATGAGGTATGGCTCAAGATCTAGCATACTCTATTACTAGGAACCATGCAATACCTTCATGAATCACATGCACTAGCATACTCTATTACTAGGTGTTCCACAAAGAGTATAAAAAGTAGTTGATATGAGTCACATGGACTAGCATACTCTATTTCTAGGTGGCTCATACTAAAATACAATACTAGAGGTTACATGAACTAGTATGCTTTGTGGCTAGGTGATCCTAATAAGGGTGGCTAAATCCAAACTACTCTCTATACTCAAGACCATAATCTACTGATGCTAGCAATGTGTGTGGACATATATGGTTGCACACGTAAAAGTGTATGTCCCCTCTTAAATAATTGCATAAACTAGAAGTATGCAATTATTTTTAAGGTAGAAAAGGGGAAGGTGAATGATCTCTAGGAAGCATATATGGATGGATATGTTCTCAATGGTACCAATGTGATACCCGCAAGGAGATGCTTATAAGATGATGTCGTTGGAAAAGAAAGCATGATGCACTTGAAATCATTCTCATGGAATGACATAAGTAGAGGCCAAGGTAATTTCACATAGAAATCACCAACATCACACAAAGACACACAAAGGAATCTATATGACTAGGGTCAATATTACTTTGATAAATAAGTAATTAGGGATAGGGATGGAACTATCATCATTCCCCAAGCATATATAACTATAAGAATAAATGAATAAGGCACATAGTTAATCAAACAAAGGAAAAAAATTAGGTTAAAATTTTCTCAATACTTTGCATTGTCCCTAAAATACAACAAAAAAACACAATAATGACATATAGAAAGAATGTAGAAACATATAGAGGAATGACATAATATTTCATTCCCCATGTATCCACATACCTAGAAGGGTATCATGGGTCCTTGAGGGGGAACTAACTATTGAACACCCAAGATACTGAGAGGGGGGGTGAATAGGTATCCTATTAAAACTTTACTTGTTAAACTAATAATCCATTTACCACATGCAATAACCAAGCAAATTAAACATAACAGAAGCAACCACAATCCATCACACTTGAACACCATAATTTTTATGTGGAAAACCTAAAACTAGGAAAAACCACGGTGAGTGTTAGCTCATAATCTATTATGTAGGAACAATACCGAATTACAAGAAGGCTCACTACCTAGGGCTCACTACCCAAAGAAATGCTCATTGCAAGAATGGATCACTTCCAAAATAGGCTCACTTCCTAGAGAAAGAAAGAAGAAGGAAGAATAGCTCACTGCTAGGTTGAATCTACACATGCATGGTTACAGTTCCAATGAATCTCAAAACACTATCTCAAAACTCTTCATCTTGAATGCTCTGTTTCACTGCTCTGCCTTTACATTAAGCAAGATCTCTCTTCTACTTTTTTCACCTATACTACTCTTCACGTATCACATATACATTCACATTGACACCACATCACCCAAACCTAAATTCAATCCCATATATATATATCCACAACACTTAAAACTTCATATTAGGCCAGCCTAATAAGGTGTGGCATGTAGTCATGCCCTATATATCTTGTCAGCCAGATTCATTCACCAAAATTCATAGTGGACCCAAACAACACTTGAATCACCTTTACCTATGTCAGCCTTAACTATTCCACCACTTAGAATCAAGTTCTAAACAATAGAACTTATCGCATATAATTTGCGCTTATCATGTCAGCCTTTAACACAGGCTACCACTGGTTTAGTTCATCTGTCAGACTAAAATTTTTATTGTAGATCACAATACTTTCTCAAATTCATATAAGAAACTCTATAGCCATCATAGATCACACCTTCAGAACTACAAAGAAAAATATCCTTTTGCGGCAAAATGCGGACCCTAAGAACACATGCCCTGTCACTGTCAAAATCTGTCAAGCCATGTAGAGATACTCAATAGCTTGTATCTATATTTCTGGTGGAATTTTGAACCTTAGTAAAACTCTAGATTTAGACACTTCATACAAGTGTTTACAACACCTCAAAAATACATGAAAAAATATACAACACTGGAGGAATGCGACCAAATCAATTGAGTGTTCTACTTTGAACTATCATTGTGTTTTGCTTTGTCAGACTTAGGTTGTTTGAAGATATGCTTCCGATACTTATCAAGGGATGAAATTTTGGATATAAGATCTTCTATGAACTACAAACAACATACCAGAACTGCATGATCTAATCTCTAACTGGGGACCAATACCAATCATTATATTGTCTCTCTGTCATTGTCTCTTGTATACTGCCAGCACTTAGCCAAAATGACTAAGTCTTCTTCACTGGACCAAAATCTTTGTCACAATCTCATTCCTTTTCTTGTTTCCATCAATGACAACACCTTCAAACATCATTCTCAATAATTCATCATCATGCCAACAATGTCTCTCTTATAATGATGCTTTCTAAGTTACCAACACTAACAAACACATAAGCACATAGGGGTACAAGAAAAAACACACCATTCACATGAACATGCTAGAAATTAGTCAAGTGGGAGTGTCATACCTTGTAGATCTCACAGAATGGTCGTGGGTCAACCTTAACTCAAAAGTGAACCAAGGTTCCCACCCCCATTAACACCTTCATGCCATAGCTTGGATAAATAGGGAAAATACGGTCATGGAGCACCTTACTCCCTTACCTTGGAGACTTTTGTCTTTCCCAAAGTAGACCCTATCTCAAGTATAGTGGTACAGTGAGAAATCTTCCCCTCCTACTACAGCGGTGCATGACAAGGTATGATGGTCGAAAGGTCTTAAGATAGGATAGTACAAGCTTCTAGGGAGTCCTCTTCATACACAAGGAACATGAGGCCCAAAACCATGAACACTAGTTCTTTGAAGGGATGTGGCACCAAGTGGTTAAGCAAGCACCACTTCACCTTGTGTCTACAATCACCCGGGGCCCCAAGGTTGTCCTAATGATAATGCAACTAGATTGGGGTACAAGTTTAATTCTCCCCCTTTGATATACCCCACCCCACCGGTACATGTGGTTGAGGTCATCCCTTGGGGTGATGAAATGCCCAAGTAGGCCTCCTAAGAAGAAACTATCCCTTTCTTTTGATCACCCAAGATTGCACTAGGCGTGAGGGGAGAGCATATATAAAAGGATAACCCCTTCGGGATAACACTAAAAATAAATAAAAGATGTTTGCAAGTAGAACTTTGATCCCCAAGATCACCCTAATGTGCAAGGGGAGAGCATACATCTAATTGCAAACCAAACACGGCAAACAATTGTTAATTCCCAACTAACTAACTTTAGTGCAACTAATCTAGTGATAAAAAAGAGAACTTTGACAAGCGATCCTACACCAAATTAGTTAGTAGTTTGATCTAAATGCCTTGGACAAATGTTCTTGGTACCTACAAAAACTAGTTAGACCCATGCATAGACCCACACTTTTTGTCAGAAAAATGACACTAAAACAGAGACAGATAGCGCTAAAACAGAGCATAATAGTGATAAACTAGAAACTGATAGAACTAACAAAAATACCAATAGTGCTAAAACAACAAAAAATAGTTTTTATACCTCAGTGTTATCCAGAAACTAGTGGCGCTATTCTGGGCCCCGATAGCACTAATCCATAGAAAACCAACAACCTGCACAAAAACAACAACTTATCTTGCACAAAATGATGGAATAAAACGTGTTAGAGTCCTACAGGGTCAGTCTAATGAATCAAATAGTAGGTTGATACTAAAAAAGAGAGCCAAAACCAAACCTAGGTGCTCCTTCTTAAAATATGATAACAAAGTGATAATAGAGCCCCTTGAGGTTTAAAACCCTGTGAAAAACCAAAGAGACCCAACTTGTAGAAAGTAGTTAGCACTAGATAATAGAGGTAAAACTATTAGTATACTAAAAAATTTGCAACTGCCATAGAGAATGGCGCTAAAATAGGTGCCAATAGTGTTGAACCAGAGCCCAATAGCACTGAACCAAACCCTGATAGTGCTGAAATAGAGCCTAGTAGCACTAAACCACAAACCAATAACATGACTGTGAGCCTTGATAACACTAAACTAGACCTGCACATTAAAAAGCTTCACAAAAACTGACAAAAACATTATCTTAGGACCAAGAGGTCCCACCAGGCATGCCAAATGAAGATAAGAGAAAGCATCAAAGGAAATAAAAACATGAAAATGAAACAAAATAACAAGTTTATAACTTTGAAGATCTCCCTCACTCCTTGATAAGGTTGAGGAAGTGCACCCAAGCTTCCTAGCTTTACCCAAACAAAGTATTTTAATGTGGATTGCTCTCAAGTGTAGACACAATTTGTCATTATCTACCTATGGAGATGGCAAAGTTGGAGAGATTTTGGCATAATGGATTTTCTCTAAACTTGGATGTGGAAATGGCTTGTGAAGGCTTGTATTTATAAGAAAATTGGAGGGGATTTTGATCTAGTGGTAGAAATTCAAATTTGACATCAATGGTAGAGATGAGAGGAGAAGATAAAGGGTTGAGATTTTATCAAGAAGATTGGATGGATGAGATTAAAAGTGAATTTTAAATTCACATGGGGAAGGGCTTAGCATTTATTGAAGATTAAGACAAGTGAGGAATAAAAAATCAATTTGTATGGGAGGAGGTGGAATTAAAAATTCCATTTTAAGGGTGAGTGTGTGAGTCATGTCAAACGTGTTTATTTGGCAAACACATGTGTGAGCTCTTTGCATGGAGAAGAGTTCTAACATGAAAGAGGAAAGATGAGTTTGAAGGGTCATGTGACCCTTTGGAATAAAACTTAATTTTTTATTTGTGGGGTGTGGGAAAGGGTGTTAATCAGGCTTTGACAAAGTTAATCATGTGATTAACTTAATTAATGTAGCTGGAGAAAATTAGTGAGTGGGCTAATCAGGGGTTAAAATTAATTAAATAAGGGTTTATTTAATTAATTTTGGTCTAGGGGTCATGTAGGTTAGGGTAGCTAATTAAATAATTAGTATTTATTCAATTAGACTAGGTTCAAGATATAAGATGGTGTAGATTAATTAAATAAGCATGATTTATTTAATTAATCAGGATTAGGGAAGTGGGAAAATCAACTGAATAAATATTAGAAATATTTATTTAATTAATGAGGGATAGTGTTGTAAGGTCTAGTGCTAAATTAATAAAATTAATTCATTACTAAGGGTGAATTAGGGGTATATGGCTAAGGGTAAATGGTTAGGGATAGCTTAGGGTTAATTAATTAAATAATAATGATTTTTGATTAATTAATTTGTGAAAGGGTTAAGTTGGTCATGCCAAAATGCATGAAAATGGTTAATGGGGTTGAGACATTTTTAGGTGTCTACACCACCTGTCATGGTCGTATCACTATTCAAGGAGCACCATACTCATATATTCCCTCATCATCCATATCCCCTCCTAAATATAACATCATTGACCATGTAGGGAAGACTCCTGCACAAATCCCAATATTTGAGCTTCTTCGTACATCCCCATGCATAGAGAGATATTAGATAAATCCTTGACAGAATCTCGTGTCCCTAATGCTATTAATGTGGAACAATTTCAAGCTATGGTAGGGAACCTCACACCCATTCATCACCTATTTTTCACTGAAAAAGACATGCCTACGATCAATTCATTTCATAATGAACCTCTTCATCTAGAAGTAGTCATCCACAAACACAAAGTCAAAAGGGTCCTAGTAGATGGTGGATCAGGCTTAAACCTATGTACCTTAAGATTAATAAGACAATTGGGATAATCCATTAAGGTTATTGATCAAAAAAATTTATCATAATCGAGGCCTATGATGAAGCTAAGAGAAAATCAATAGGGACAGTTAAGCTACATGTTCAACTAGGTCCTGCACTCATGGAAATTACTTGTCAAGTCTTAGACCTTGATCTCCCATATAACATTCTCTTAGGATGTCCATGAATTCATGCAATGAAGGCCATTCCCTCCAAATACCACCAATGCATCAAATTTCTAGGCTACAATAATCAAGAAGTTATCATATATACTGATCCACATCCCTTTGAGTATTGCCGCCTATTAGAAGGCACATACTGTAAAGCCAATTATTAACCAACCAACGATGTTGTCAAACCATCTTTATCATATATTGATCCATCCACACTTGCCTCTTCATCCACTACCCATCCTAAGATCAAGGCTAAGATTATTGGCAAAGGATTAGGAGAATACACTTTAGAAGGATCCTTTTGTGTGGGGCAAATTCCACTTTCTCCTAAGATATTTGGGTGACCTCATCTTGAGGGGCCTATTTCAACTATCACAATCAATTATAAACCAAATCAATTTGTTTTATGAGGTGTACTAGACAAAGAAATAATTGATTCTTATATTTTAGAATGGATTTAGAAGGAAAAGGATGAAGAAGATAATCTCCCTCTTGAAAATATCCTAAAGGTTTTCACATGGCACAAAATATGGGTTACCAAGGAAAAGGCGGTCTTGGCTTGCACAAACAAGGAACTATTGAACCCATTATAACTACTCGTAGACCTAAAAACTTGGGACTAGGGTTTGGAACATAAGAGCCTATTGTATATGTTGTCATTGATGTCAAAACAATGGTAATCATTGATTTCAAAAGAGTGATTAGAGATGTTGTGATGTGGAAGGCACATTGTTACATATGCTGTCAAAAGAAGTTATGATTGAAGGAGTTGTGAGGTGAAGGATATGGTGATGAAAGTTATGAGAATGTTGTTGGATCAGTATCATCTATACACATTTGTACCTTATATTCTAAAGTTCATGGATAGGTGAAAGTTGTCAAGTTGAAGGATATACTGATATGAAGAAGGTGTAGCTTCTTGTTTTGATCAAAAAAGTTGTGATTGTTGTCTATGGTGTTGTGAATGTTGCATACATTATTTTTTGATGAAAAATATTGCATAAGATATGGCATAAAGTGTACAAGGTTTCAATTGTCAAAGGCATAGGGATTTGTACTAAAGGAGCTCAAAAGATTGTACCACATTTTATTACAGATGAAGATTTGGCCTTGCGGTTTGGAGATTAGACAGAGATAACTATGAAGTGTGCATGATCCTATTTTTAGAGCATAAAAGTTACCGCAGAACATTCCAAAGCTAGCAGAGTGAATATAGTGGTATAGTGTTGTTGCAGTCTCAAAGGAATAGTATAATGCTTTGCATTTCTCTGCACTAGAAGATATAATCTTGTGGCTTGGAGGATAGTTATATATAGATGAGAGGTATGATATACTCAAGTTTCAAATGTTACAATGTACCATTGTGATTTCTAGAGTCAAATGGGTAAGGACAAGTCATGTTGCTTTAGGGTTATTAGAGGGAGAAAGTAAAAGCCACCACATTTCATCGCACTATAATATTTGGCTTTGCTATTTGAAAGATAAGTTTATATTGTTTTTATGTTTTCTCAATTTGACTTTTAAGTGTTGTGGAGTACCGCAAGTATGATTTTCAATGATCTATTTCAAGATAGTGTAATCAAACTAAGTAAGGGATAACAACATCAGTGTATGTTTGTTTGCACTAGAAAGAAGATGCATAAATTAGAGAAAGGAATGCATGAGAAGGTTTTTCAAGTCATATAATTCTTAGTGTATGATCCATGTGATGTTATTTTGTGTCTCTAGTACCACTTTATGTTTGGAGCTAATTCATGGAAGAATAAGTGTTTGTGATGCTGACTTGGCAAGTGCATGTGATTGCACCATGTGTATGGAAGTGCGTACTAGCTTTGGGATCTGTACTAAGGTAAAATAGGTCCTGGTGATCACTTCGTATGAACTACTTAATGGGATTTGATTCCTACATTACCGCACGTGATTTGGGAGATGACAGGCTAGGCCATTTCACATTTCATGTTACAAGTTTCATCTAGGCTGACAAAGGTGAAGTTTTTGAAGACTTGAACAACATATAAATGAAAAATTAGGTTTTTTGCAAAAGGTAAGAGTGTATGAGGATTCAAACGAGGAGCATGTGTGAGTGTGAGAGTGAGTGTATGTGTGTGTGTGTGTGAAGATAACTGATCCGCAAGTTGAGAAGGAAATATGATGACTATAATGCATGATTCATAATATAAGTAGTATTGTGTTGTTTTGTGGAGGTGTTTTGAACATAGTAGATTTGTTTGAGTAGAGGTGGTGAAGTAATATGTCGATGTGAAAGGAGATAATACTGCAGAGGTGATTGAACTAACATAATTAGTCAAGTGTTTTGGTGCAAAGGTTGGAGCCTCTTCTTGTACATGTTGTAAGCATTGTAGCACTTTAGGGAGTTGTAGCTTCCTTTGGGTTAGAGCCCATAAAAATGTGTATTACGAAGTTATAGTCTCCTTTGGGTTGGAGCCCATAAAACTATGTTTTAGGGAGTTGTAGCTTCCTTTGGGTTGTAGCCCAAAAAACTTAATTTAAACATGTTTTATTTGTGAGGATGGATTTAGACAGTAGATCCAAGAAATTTGTTCACTGTGGTTTTTCCCTTCTAGGGTTTTCCACATAAATTTGGTGTTATGGTTGTGTGATTGTGTGACTATGTTTTGTATTACATAGTTTAATCTATTATTTGTTTAAGGTAGTAGAAATATTTGGTTGATAAAGTTGAATTGGATTAAATTGTGGCATATACTGATTCACCCTCCTCTCAATATATCAATGTGTTCTAATAGAGCTATCATCACTAGAGCTCAAATTTATCTTAGATGAGGTAGCTAAAGCATTTCCTATGATTGAGGGTACTAATGAGGATACCCATGATAACTCTCTCGACTGTATCACCAAGCTATATAATTCATCCATCCTCACCCTTACTATATCATTTCCTTCATCAAAATCACATAACATCCAACTCATTTACCTTGAACTAATTGATTGGGACCAATAAGGGCCTCCTATTCTAGATGTATTCCAAAATGATGATTGCTGAATTCTTGGGATTAAGATTAGGAATAACACTTGGAGATCACAAGATTGGATACACTATAGAGCTCAACACTAATTCCTACTTTGGAGAGATGGTCAAATTCCTTAGTTGTAAAAGTGAAAATATAAAAATTATGTCCCCTAGTGAAAACCACTTTGTGGCACTTTCAGACGTAAAAAAAGTAAAAATAAGGGACATATCTGAAGTCGAAAACTTCCTTGAGGCACCTAATTATGAGGAATTTGACCTCCCTGAAAGTAAGGTATATCAAGAAAGATCTCTTCTTATTGAAGAAACACAAGAGATGAATTTGGGAACACTTGAAGAACCAAAGATCACATTTACAACCAAATCCCTATCAAAATCTGAATTACAAGCATTCATCACATTTTTCAAAGAAATATCAAAGAATCTTGCATGGTATTATGTAGATATGACTGGTTTAGATCCTTCCTTGATAGTACATCATTTGATGGCATATCCTAGAGAAAAACTGGTCAAACAAAAGTTGAGAAAGTTACATCCCAAAATCACTCTCTTGGTCAAAGAAGAATTAGAAAAACTACTTGTGGTCGGATTCATCAAACATCTAGATAATCCAAAATGGGTGTTAAACATTGTTCTGATTTCTAAGGATATTGGGGGCATCCATGTTTGTACAAATTTCTGAGACTTGAACAAAGCATGTCCTAAAGATGATTTTCCATTACCAAACATTGACATCATAGTCGACCTAACAATAGGAAATGAGATGTTATCCTTAATGGATGGATTTTCTGTATACAACTAAATAAAAAATGCTAAAGAAGATCAACACAAGGCTATATTCATATGTGCTTGGGGAGTTTATTGCTAGAAAGTAATGCCTTTTGGTCTTAAAAATGTTGGATCAATGTATAGAAGAGCAATAACCACAATCTTTCATGATATGCGTCATAAGATAATGGAAGACTATGTAGATGATATCCTAGGTAAATCACACACGAGAGGGTCATTTGTATGTCCTTGTAAACATATTTGACCTCTTAGAAGAACACAAGGTTTGCCTTAATAAAAAAAAGTGTATCTTTGGTGTGACATCTAGAAAACTCTTAGGGTACATTATCTCTCAAAGAGGTGTTGAAGTGGATCCCACTAAAGTCAAATCTATAGTTGAGATGAAATCACCACAAAATTTGAAGCAATTACATCACCTTCAAGGAAAACTTCAATCTATCAAGATATTCATAGCACAACTGGTAGATAAATGTCAACCCTTTGTACATCTATTGAGAAAAAATATAGAATTTTAATGGGATGAGAAGTGCCAACATGCATTTGCTAAATTGAATCTTGAATATCTTTTAACAGCATCAGTTTTGATACCTTGTGTTCAAGGAAAACCGCTCCTTCTATACATATCAACCACATCAGTAGCGTTAGGAGCCTTGTTAGCACAAAATGATGATATTGGAAAGGAAAGAGCTATAAATTATATCAACCAAACTCTTGTGGGTTATGAGCTAAATTATATAGCTATTGAGAAGGCATTATTTAGTGTGAAAAAGGATAGGAATGATTAGCATGCTCAACTAGGTCAAACCTCCCTTTTCATACACTAACATTTGGAATATGAACCGAGCTCAATCACTATGAAAGGATTAAGCTACAAGTATCCTATTCCTCTGCTATTGTATATGAAAATATGTCTAAACTAGGTTATTTTACAAACCCTAACAAGATAAATCAATCCAAACCCTAATTATGCAATTTGTTTGAATAAACTGACTCTGAAAGCAGAAAATAATCCAATCAGTACAGAAATATAGACAAGAGATATCAGAGCCTGTACACCTAAATTTTGAGGGCCTGGAAGATATGGGTGCTCCTGAAATCATCCTATAAATTCTCCTATTGCAAAACTATCTGAACCATGTGTCTAAGTCTCTATTGAAGATCCCAGATCTGAGGTCCTGAAGGATGTGGGTTCTCTCAAAATCATCTTGTGAGTTTTTTGAAGATCAATCTGTAACTTTTGGGGCAATTGTGTCTACAATACCTACTTCCTCCTTGCTCCTTTTCATTGGATCTTCCCAAATCTAACCTACACAAACAAAAGAATGAGAAGGTATGTTGTGGCTATATAGGAGTTTGCCTCAGTCAAACCCCATCTTTGGTATTTCTACCTCAATGATAGCCAATGTCAAAACATGCAAATTTGTGTGCTCATAAACCATAAGCGTAAGCGTAAATAAATGCAAGATCATAAATGACTCAATAATCAAGGAATAGATCCACATAATGTTGTAGTCAAGGAAACAACTTCACCTCAAGGAGATGACATCAATGAAGACTTGTAGAATAAGAAGGTGATGCATCCATATCCACGAAGGATTCCAAAACTCAAGTTGGATGCTTCAACCCTTCTCCTAATTGTACAAAAGGCTTCACAAACCCTAGGAAGAGGAAGATAGACTCAAGATCTTGATTTCTAATTATCTTCACAACATATCTCCAAGATAGCAAAGATCCAATTCTTCATTGAGCTTCAACACTTTGCAGACCTTCAATAGCACTTGTAGTAGAATTATGGCATAATAAGCTTATATCATAATTGTGTGTGATAAAATAATTTTGAGTTCTCTTTAAATACCCAACCTTAGAAATTAAATAAATCAAAATAAAGTGTCGACATCACACGAGAAAGAAGTTTAAAATTTAGAATTTTGAAGCACACAACATAAGCCGACACCAAAATAAAATTTGGAATCCCAAGATTTAGGGCAGGACTAGGGCATGGGTGCCCAAGTATAGTCCCCAAATTTTTCTCTAGATTAAGCTTAAGGGTGCCCTAAATATCTGGAATCCATAGTTTCTTTCTCAGTTTTGTCTGTAATTACTCTGAAATGCAACATTTCTTCGATGAGATACATGTCAATTAGGGTTTAGATAGGTCCAATGATGAAAGGGGTTAAGGGACACTATAAGGTAGGAGCTAAACTTAGTGAAATTGTGGTACTCTAAGTAGGAGCACAATTTACAACATAACATTTAGCCCCCACTTTAGTGGCCATATGACACTATATGCATATGTAACTAAAGGAAAGTAAATAGTATAATAAAAAAAAAGGATACCCAAAAGGATACTATAGAGGAAGTTGAATGTTACCAAGTGAGAGGTAGAAGCCCCAATCTACAATCCTGCAAGATCTCAAAGGTTAGGAACTGCAACCTATGAGGAAAGATGTGTTATACAAATAATCCAATCAACCTGCAAACAAAAAATGAGTTAGTCATAAATGCTAAGGGGTGAGAGATGAGACATGATCAAGGTGGAAATCAGGTGAGATATATGCTCCCCTTATTTCTGCTTTCTTAGCTTGAAAAGGAGAAATAAGGTGGTAATCTGAACATGTAGATTTCAAGGAAAGATTGATGAATAATGATTTAGTAGGGTTACTTTTACAAATAGCACTAAGACACAAAGCATTAGGTTTGATGAAGGGTAGAACCAGGATTCCAATGCAACAAATGGCATGTAAACCTAAGTTTGGTAGCCACAAATAGAGATAGCTTAATATTGTTGTACAATTTTGCTCCTAGATAGTGAAAAGGAAATTTTGTCCATTTACTATAAGTAAAGGGAGTTTTCACTCTTCATTCAATTGTCATTTTCATTTGTAGAGGAGAGAAGTAGAAGGAGATAGAGCTACCATGTCAAGTTGACGACCCTATAAGGCCCTGAGGCTAGATGCACTATGGTCCCGAGTAGCAAACAGATGAGACAAGCATGAGGTAGCACCCTTTGACTTTCTCTAGTTTTTCTATTCCTTTCCTTTTTAGTAAATTTCCTCATTTTTGGTGCCTTTTAGGCCTCTCTAGACAAGGGTACATGATTGGGGCACCCAAGTCTAGCTGGGGCACCCAAGTCCTCCATGGGTGACCAAGTCCTCATGGGGTGCCCAAGTCTTCCTAGGGTACCCAAGTCTAGAAAGGACATGGGCCCAGGGGACAGGGCAAAGTTTGATTGTTAGGATTGAGTGATTGATCTTGGATGAGAATAGTTTGATTCAAAGTTGGTTTCTATGATTTACAGGATGTCCCTCAAACATAATTGAGCATACTGGTGGCTAACTTATGACATTGTTGTGGAGCCACATATGTACACTATTTGATGCCGATAGAGGTCTCCTACAAGATGCAGGATTGTGATGGGTGTTCACTATGCCCATGGTTAGATTCCATAGTAGTATGTTTATGGCCTTGATGGAGAGGTGGGATGCAAATATGTCTACTTTCCATCTACCCACAGGAGAGATGACAATCACACTTGAGGATGTGTATCACATCCTAGTCTTCTAGTTTGAGGGCAGGTAGTGTGGATTATGGAGCATAGATCTGAGGACCATACTCACACTATCCACATTCACTACCTAGGTCATGTTGTCATGCCTCTTAGACAAGGACATATCATGTTTCGATGGTTAGAGAAAGGTTGTGCAGACATACCCCTAGTTCATCACATCATGATCACTACCATTGCATTAGTGGTTACACCCAATGGACAAGGCACTTACCATCATAGGGGCCTTAGTCATGCTTTTAGAGTGATGGAGGAGGAGAGGATGATCTACACATGGGGGTGCAACATGCTTGTGCACCTTTTTCGAGACTTGAGTCGGTACATACATTATGAGACACATAATGTGATGATATGCACCTTACTACAAGTATGGATGTTCGAGCACATCATATGTACATGGCCAGTGGGGTTCCCCATAGAGATGACATAGACACATCCATGTGATCATGTATATCCCCTCATCAGATGCTAGAGACATGGTGACATGTTGTATTGGAGAGTAGTGTTTGATAGACTATAGCCCAACAATATCATATGGAGACCATGTCATAGCCACATGCCATGGATGGAGTAGATGAGATAGCTGGTGAGGATGTAGAGGGATTGACTATTAGCTAGTCACCGAGACAACATCATCGTCTGCTTCTATTATGATAGATTTATGCGATAGTTTAGGTGTGTGCAAGGTGTACCTAGCATGCACCCAAGCTATGTATGCTCAACGCATAGTGCAGTTAGGGCTAGTGACGACCCACAACCGACTATAGCTAAGGTTGTCAAGAGTGATGATGATGGTGTAGCTGATGTAGAGCCAATGTCAGAGGTAGATGACATCATCATGATCTGAGCATACATGACTTGGTGGTACACAGCTTGGCCTGCTCTAGTATTCCCTATCAATCATCCTACCGACAATCCTTAGCCATGGGCAGGTCATGGGGATGATTCAAGAGATGACAATCACTTGAGTCATTTTGGTTGATATTATGATACATATGATGATGATGATGATGATGATGATACACCTTCGTGTTATATTTTTTAGGGAGAGGCCACATCAGGGGTAGTAGGTGGAGGGTGATGTTGAGGAGACTGAGGTGAGACCTATCTCTAGGGCTTGTAGCCACAGTCCAAGGCCTACTGCCAATGGAGTTTCAAGTTGGTTCAAGCATGGGGGATTGACTAGGGCTACCGTATCCATGCCCCTAGCTACATGTATGACTACATATGTTGCCATAGTGACCTTAGTATGCAACCTTGATTGGTAAGATGGTGATCCAGGTGAGAATTATGTTATTTTTTGAGTTGATAGATGATTTTATTATGATGATGTCATACATGTATATATTTTTGATGAGGTACTAATATTATCTTTATGATGTTGACAGTTGGTACTTGAGGGAGGCATGACTTTTTGGGTCATGTCATAGAGGGTAAAATAGTTCCTACCAATGTAGCTGAGTAATGAGTGCAGACACAACAATTAATAGAGCGATATGCAGAGTTATTTATGCCTTTCATGAGATACAGGGTGGCTATAGAAGCCACTTTGGATCAGGCAATCTAGAGGGTAGAGCGTGCAGAGACATAAGAGTGTGCAGAGACAGACCTCTAAACATAATGAGTTTAAGCCAAAACACTGCCTCTATCTGAGATGGGCTATGCCATGACATAGTTCTTGGATACTGAGTTGGATCAGGTGAGAACTAAGAGAGATAGAGCACAATCAAAGAGAGACAGGTTCCAACAGCTCTATATGGATGCTTAGGGGGAGGTGAGAGAGCTTAGCAATGATCTTAGGGGTCTATAGTCGTGGAGCACCTCTAGGAGTCATTCACGGTCTATGACCTCACATGGGCAGCCTTTTGTCACTCGTACACCACCAGGTCATGAGGGGTCTGGTAATCGAGGTTCAACTATATGATATGTATCTCATGTATTTTACTATGACATCCCATTTTGATGTACGGGATAGTTGGCTTTGATTATTGTATATTCAAACTGATGTATATATATGATGCTTTTTCATTAATTCTATGGTGTTATTAAATGTATCACATGTGATATATTAAATTTGCAACTAGTGATAATTGTGATGACCATATTTTTGAAATCTTTAATGTTGTTTGTGATTTAAACGAACCAATCTGTGTATCCTATTTAGTAAATACAATAAAGATTAAAATTTTGAACGTGAGTAATGTTAATGTGATCATGTTCTTAATGTAATTTGTGATCTAACCAAACAAATTTTAATTAGATGCAACAAATGATTAATTATTTTCAATAAAGATCTTATGCTAGCTTGTTAAATAAATTAAGACAATGTTCTATATTTTTGAAATTGAAACAATTAATAACTCATTGCTTATATCAAATAACATCTAGCATACGACCTTAAGCATGAAATTTTCTCAAATGCAAAACATTAATAGGTTCTTTAAGAGGCATATCTATCAACCAATTTATATGCCTCTATTCCATAAGCTTCAATGATAACATATGGTCCTAGCCAATTAGGACTGAACTTCCCTTTTTTTCCAGGAGGTGCATTTATATTACATTGATTTTCATAAAGTACCAAATCGCCAACTTCGAATGAATGATAGATTACCCATTCATTATACGATCATTGGATGCTTTTTGTTTGAGATTTAGGATGGTCAAGAGTGTTGATTTGTTGTTCATTGAGCATCTCTAATTGTTGTAATCTCTTCTCTCTTTCTATATTGTCATCAATAATGTCTCTTAGAGAAACTCGTAATGAAGGAATTTTGAACTCTAAGGGCATTATCGCATCGGCACCATATACAAGGTTGTATAGTGTAGTACCATTAGCCATACGAATACTTGTCCTATAGGCCCATAGCATGTAGGAGAGTTGAGTGTGCCAATATTTTTGATATTTATTAACAGTTTTCCTTAGAATATGTCCAATAATCTTATTCGAAGCTTCTACTTGACCATTTGATTGTGGATAATATGTCGTAGAGAAGTGATGTTGAATGTGATATTTTTCAAGGAATTTCTTCACATTCTTGTTCTTAAATGGTGTATCATTGTCCCAAACCAAGGAGGAAGGAATGATAAATCGTGAGATTATACTATCTTATATGAAGCGATAGATTACCTCAATGGTTGTGGATCATAGCAGAATAGATTTGACCCACTTCATAAAGTAATCGGTGGTAGTAATGGCGAAAGTGTGTCCTTGAGAGGAAGGAGGAGATATATTTCCAATTAGATCCAAGCTCCATATAGAAAATGGCCAAGGTGAAACTTGGGATTAAAGTTCCTAGGTAGGAGCTTGAATTAAATGACTATGTTGCTGATATTGCAGGCACTTCTTGATGAATGCAAAGAAGTCTTGCTCCTTGATTTTCCATTAAGACCCCATACATAATAATTGTTGTACCAAAGATTTTCCTCCAAAATGCCCTCCATAGGCACTGAGCAATTAGAATTTCTAATTTATTAAGACAATGGAGAAGAACACCATTATAGCTTCTAATTTATTAAGAACAACACATTGGACAAGATGATATAATGTGTTGTGATTTTGTATATGCAAACTCTTGTGTTTTTGGATGTTGAATTAGGAAGGGTACCATCACACAAATATTGGAATTATGGGAATACCATTCACCAGAGTTTATGTTGCCAGAATCATTGGTATCCAAAGGTGTAGCTTCAGATACTGCTAGTGATGTAAGATTGTTAATGACAAAGTGATAATCTTCAGGAGAACCTTCATGAGATATAAGGGAAGCTGTGCTTTCCATTGGATCTGCATGTCGATTGTATTTTCTTGGAATTGTGTCAATTGTAAAATATGAAAAATTGTTTTAATAATGACAAGGCAAGATCATGATATTGAGATAGTTTATCTTTCTTTTCTTGATAAGATCCAATGACTTGTCTTATGATTAACTGTGAATCACCAGAAATAGTGATGTGTTTAATATTTAGGGACATTGTGGAATGAAGTGCTACAATGAGATCTTTGTACTTAGAGATGTTATTCGTGCATACAAAATTTAGACTTTAAGAAAGAGGAATCAACTTACCTGAGGGAGGTACTAGTATTATACCAGCATCAGAGCCAGTTTTGCATCTTGAACCATCAAAATATAATTCCCATTTGTCATCTTTATCTAAAGTTAAGATTTGGTCGTCAGGAAATTTTTCATTCATTTGAATAGGAAAAGGTGAAGGTGCTTCATCTAAATGATCAGTTAATGCTTGTCCTTTTATCACTTTTTGAGAGATAAACTTGAGATCAAATTCTGTTAACAACATAACCCATTTAGCTAGGTGACCTGAGAGATCCATTCTAGCAAGGAGATGCTTCAAGGGATCAAATTTTATAATGACATGAATTTCAATATTTAAGAGATGGTGTCTTAACTTTTGTGTTGCAAAGACAAGAACTAGGCATTGTTTCTCTATGATAGTATATCATACTTCATAATCGAGCAAATTTTAGCTTATATAGTATACACCACATTCCTTGCCTTCTTCATCATGTTGTGCTAATAATATCATGAGAGAATTAGTAGAGGCTGATGTGTAAAGAAGAAAGGGATTTTCTGTAGTTGCTGGTTGTAAAACAAGAGGATTAGCTAATTAATTTTTTAAGTCTTCAAAAGCTTTTTGGAAGTTCAAATCCCATTGGAATTTTGATTCTTTCTTCAATAGTTGAGTGAAAGGGTGAGTCCTATCCACGAGTTATGATACAAATCAGTGGATGACTTGTATCTTCCCTTGTAAACTATGAAGTTGAGACATATTTTGAGGAGGTGGCATGTTAACAATCACATCAATTTTCTTTGTCTCTACTTCAATACCTCAATGCGAAACTATAAATCCCAATAGTTTACCATTGTCTATGCCAAATATGTATTTACAAGGATTTAAGCACATGTTGTGTTTCCATATTCACTCAAAGATTTGATGGAGGACTGTAACATGATCCTAGTGACAAATAGACTTAGCTAGAATGTCATCAACATAATCCTCTAAGATGTTATGTATGTAATCATGGAAGCTAAGTGTCATGGTGCATTAGTAGGTTTCTCTATCATTCTTTAATCCAAATGGCATGACTACCCAACAAAATGTTCCCCATGGGGTGATGAAAGATTTCTTGTATTGATCTTCAGGATTTATAAAGATTTGATTATAATTTAAAAAACCATCCATGAAGGAAATTAATTCATGGAAAATTATTGAATCAATAGTCATGTCAATGTTTGGAAGAGGGAAATCATCTTTCAAAGAAGCAAGATTTAAATCTCTAAAGTTAGTGCAAATTCAAATGGGATTGTCGGGTTTAGCGATAGCCATGATATTTGAAATCCAAGGTGAATAGTCAATAGGGTGGATAAACCCATCTTGCAAAAGCTTTTCTATCTTAGATTTGACTAATAATGTGACCTTAGGATTCATCTCGCGAAATTGTTTTTAACCACTTTAGCATTGGGTTGTAATACGACACTATATATTACAATTTTAGGATCAATGCTAGGCATGTCTGAATAATTCCAAGAAAATAATTTAGAAAATCATGCAAGAGTTTTGTCATTTCTTATTTTTCTTCCTTGTTTAAACAATCTCCTATAGGGATAACTTTTTTAGGGTTATCCTTCTCCATCAAGACATCTATAGTCTTTCCATTAAGTAAACTACTATAGTCTGGGAGATTAGGTGATTATGATGATTTTGTAGATTCTTCATTAGGTGTTGGAGTATCATTTGTCAAACAAGTGTTTTCCCAAAATATGCTTCTATATTTCAATAGTAGGAAAATCCATGATTATGATTATAATGGGGCGAATTGTCATAAGCTCCCATAAACTCAATTAATTCCTCATCAGTTGAAAATTTATCGAATGGGATACTCCTGATGGACAATTTATGTCTATCATCTTAGGATATATCATATTGAGTGTTGATATAGTGTTAACATTAAGATTAGGATGTTTGTAAGCTTTGGTGGGCTTCAAAGAGTGGTATCCAATACCAATTGTATAATTAATGGTAGCATCTTGTAAAGGTACTCAGATTCCTTGTTGATTTATGCCACAACCATTATCTACATAGTTACAATTTTTATAAAGGATTTTAAATCCTCAACCATAAAGGGATGTCATCTCTTTAGAAGATGGTGGAGCCTCATAGGTCTCATATTTTGTAGTGTAAGTAAGAGTGTTGTCTTTATTGTTGACTAAAGAAACTTAGGTTCTTTAGGTGTTTCCATAGATTGTTTTGATGAGATCAACAGAACTTTTGATGTTTTAGGGTTATTGAGTTTATATTCCCCCATGAAGGTAGGAGTAAAATGTAATGAACCCCAATCATCACCAAGAAATGCATTCGATGATGGTTTAGCATCTTGCACAACATTATCTATGGCAAGAGGTGTTGATGAATCAACTCTTAGGTTATTTAAGATCTTATGATTGATAACTTGTTTTTACGTTTCAATATGTAAACAACTTTCTAGCTCCGGATTGACTTCGATGGTTTGAAGTTTATTTTCATAAATAAACTTTATTAATCAATGTAGGGTAGATGAAACTGCCCCCATAGCATGAATCCACAGTTTACCAAGAATTATATTATATGATAGTGCACAGGGCATGACATGGGTAAGGGTAGATAACGTCATGGGACCAACCTTTATAGGTAAAGTGATGGTTCCCAGGGATTATCTACAAATGTTATCAAAGCGATGGATGTTAATTTTATCTAATTTAATTAAATTTGTATCAACCTTGATTTTATGCAGTAGATTAATACTGCAAACATTAAGAAATGATCCATTGTCAATCATAACTCACTTTATTAACATTTTTATTTATTGTGATAAAGATTATAACAAGATCATGTTGATTCTAAACTTCCATTGATGGTAACTCATATTGAAACATAATATTTATTGTTGTTGCATGCATATAATCTAATAGGGATACTACATCTAATTAGGCTTAACAACAGGTGGCAAAATCACCTTTTGTAAAGCTTCCTAGAGCATTCCGTGGTATGTAGGTGATGTTTGTATGAGTTCCAAGAGAGATCTTAGTAGGAGTAGCACAAAGTTGCTCAATAAGATCATAATCTTGACCAACTTTATGCATTAAATGAGGTGGTTAAGGAAGCATAGGTTGAGAAGTTTGTAAATATATCAGAATGTTTGATTGATGTTTACTTTGTAATTATTTTGTGTATTGTATGTATGAGCAACCACATTGTGGTTGTAATGTTGTGATCCATCTTGATTTTGACTTGTTATTTGTTTAGTATATTTATAGATACAATCAAGAGGTCGAGAAGAAGTCAAAAAACCTCTTACAATGAGCACTAGTTTCATTTGTGTTTGAAGCACATCTAAACACAGGTTGACCACTATCTTTAGTTTCATAGGTTCTTGTTGAGATTTAGGAACATAAATTGCATTTACTAATCTTTGAAGGAATGATGATTTAGGAGTCGTAGTGGAATATTCAATAGAGATAAAGTCATCTAAGGCTTCATATAACATATTGAAGTCATCAGAACTAAAAAACTCATCATATGCATTAAAGTATTGTAAAAATAAATCCAACATTTCTGAATAATCTAATGTACCCAAGACTTAACAAGATATCATATACTTTGTAAGAATGAAAATAGATATAACTATGCAAGTAAAGATAAATATATCACTCAAAATGCAATGCATATTCTTTTCATGAAAGAGAATTTGCAATCTAAATCTGATTTAGAATAGCAAATTTAATTAGATCTAATGTTAAAGGATGCAAATTCTTTAGACACGGATTCACCAAAATGTTTAATGTGAAAAAGGAGAGGAATGATGAGCATGCTCAACTAGGTTAAACCTCTATTTTTCATACACTAACATTTAGAATATGAACTAAGATCAATCACTATGAAAGGATTAAGATACATGTATCATATTCCTCTGCTACTATATATGAAAAGATGTCTGAACTAGGTTTTTTTACAAACCCTAATAAGCTAAATCAAGGCAAACCCTAATTATGTAATTTGCTCAAATAAATTGACTTCGGAAGTAGAAAATAGCTGAATGAGTACAGAAATGTAGATAAGAGATGACAAACCCTATGCACCTAAATTTTGAGGGCCTAGAAGATGTGAGTGCTCTCAAAATCATCCTATAAATTCTCATGTCGCAAAACTATCTACATTAGGTGTTTGAGTCTCTGTTGAAGATCCTAGATCCCAAATCTAAGGTCCTGAAGAATGTGAGTGCTCCTAAAATCATCATGTAAGTTTTTTGAAGATGAATATGTAACTTCCAGGGAAATTGTGACTATAATACTTGCTTCCTACTCATTCCTTTTCATCAAATCTTATCAAATCTGACCTACACAAAAAGAAGAAGAAGATATGTTGTGGCTATATAGGAGTTTGCCTCAGTCAAACCCTATCTTTGGTATTTCTACCTCAACGATAGCTAATGTCAAAACATGTAAATATGTGTGCTTATAAACCATAAGTGTAAGCATAAACAAATGCAAGATCCTAAATGACTCAAGCATCAAGGAATAGATCCACATGATGTTTCATTCAAGGAAACAACAACTTCACCTCAATGAGATGACATCAATGAATACTTGTAGAAGAAGGTGAGGCAACCATATCCGTGGAGGATTCCAAAACTAAGGTTGGAGGCTTCAACCCTTCTTTTGATCATACAAAAGGCTTAACAAACCCTAGGAAGAGAAAGATAGACTAAAGATCTTGAATCTTAATCTTCACAACATATCTCCAAGATAGAAAAGATCTAATTCTTCAATGAGCTTCAACACTTTGTAGATCTTCAATAGTACTTGTAGAAGAATTTTGGCATAATAAGCTTGCATCATAATTGTGTGTGATAAAATGATTTTTAGTTCTCTTTAAATACCCAACCTTAAAAATAAAATAAATCGAAATAAAGTGCCAACAATGCGTAAGAAAGAAGTTTTGAATTTGGAATCTTGAAGAACACAACATAAGCCAACATCAAAATAAAATTTGGAATCCCAAGATTTAGGGCATGACTAGGGAGTGGGGACCCAAGTCTAGCTCCCAAATTTTACTCCAGATTATGCTTAAGGGTGCCCTAAATGTCTAAAATCTATAGTTTCTTTTTGGGTTTTGTTAGTAATTACTTTGAAATGTGACATTTATTTGATGAGATACATGTCAATCAGGGTTTAGATAGTTCCAATGATGAAAGGGGTTAAGGGACATTAAAAGGTAGGAGGTAAACTTAGTGAAATTATGCTACCCTAAGTAGGAGCACAATTTATGACATAACAGGAATGTCTTGCAGTTGTCTTTGATTCATAGAAACTTAATCATTATATGCTCAATCATCAAACTAAGCTCATCTCAAAGGTTGACCCACTAAAGTATCTTCTATCAAAAGCTACATTGACAGGATGCATGGTAAAAAGGATTATGATGTTGAGTGAATTAGACATTGAATATGTTGATAGAAAAGCTATAAAAGGACAAGTCATTATTAACCAATTGACATATGCACCTATTGAAGATGATCATCTACTTATTTCAAAATTTTCAGATGAATCAATCTTTGTCATGTTGACTCCCCTACAAATTGGAAATTATACTTTGATGGATCTTTTACACATCATGGTTCAGGAGTAGGGATCCTTTTTGTCACACCACAAGGAGATATTATACCAAAAGATTATAGTATCTTGTTCCCTTTCACAAATAACACTACAAAATATGAACCACTTATCAAAGGTCTAAGAATAGCTATCCAATGGAATATCAAAGTACTTGAGGTCTATGGTGATTCTTAGCTTATCATATGTCAAGTCAATGATGAATATCAAACCAAAGATGACAATCTAATCCCATATAATAAATTGGTCGACACATTCAAGGAATCATTTTCATGGATCCAGTTTGAATAAATTCTAATGATAAAAAATTAAGTTTTTGATGCCATGGAAACTATGAGTTCATTGATTGATATTCCACCAGATAGTTCACATTCAGAATTCTTGATTGAGCAACTTTACGTTCTTACATTTGATGTCCTAGAAGCTAAACTTGTATGTGAACTTGTTAGTCCTAATGTACCTTAGTATAATGAGATCTATACCCACCTTCATGATAAAATCTTACCACCTAACCTTTCAAATCCCCAATGCCAAACCTTCATCCACCGTTCATCCCGTTATACCATTCTTAGTGATACACTTTATCAAAGGTCACTTGGTGAAATTCTCCTTAGATGTCTTAATTTAGAAGATGTCCAAGCCACCTTACATGAGGTACATGAGGGTATATGTGATGCACGCTCTAGTGGTCCTACCTTGTTCAAAAATTTGTTAAGGATTGGGTACTATTGGCCGACTATGGAGCATGATGCACATTAGTTTGTTAAGAAATGTCTTTCTTGTCAACAACATAGTGATTTAATTCATGCACCTACACAAGAGTTACAAACAATCACTACACCATGGCCTTTTTCACAATGGGGGCTCAATCTCATTGGTAAAATCCATCCACCTTCATCCAATGACCATTCATTCATTATCACCGCCACTAAGTATTTTATGAAGTTGGTCGAAGCTATTCCCCTTACCTACATAACTGGCAAACAATTTTCCAAGTTCATCTATCATTATATTATTTACTAGTATGGTATACCCAAGCAATTGTTACTAACAATGGTAAGCCATTGAAAAATCAATAATTCCACCACATTTTCCATCAATTCCATACCCAACACCACTTTTCCACTCCATACTATCCCCAAAGCAATAGTAAATATGATGCTTTGAACAAGACTATTCTTAAAATATTGAAGAAAACAATCAATGAATTTGGTTGGGATTGGTACTTGCAACTCAATCCTACTTTGTGGGCATATTGCACTAGTATCTACACACCTACTAGAGCCAAACCATATTCCCTTGTCTTTGGATCTGATGTTATCCTACCAATCTAGATTGAGCTCCCATCCTTAAGGGTGTCATTACAACACCTTATTGATGAGGGAGACTATAGAGTTGCTCGCTTGTAAGAATTGGAAACACTAGACAAAAGATGTCTCAATGCTCTTAAACATCTCAAGGCCTATCAAAGTCATCTTTGTCATAGCTACAACAGGAGACTAAAAGAGCCAAAATTTGAAGTTGGTGATCTCATTCTTAAGGAAAATCAAAGGAACCTTCAAGATCAAGATGAAAAAGGAAAATTTGAGCCTAATTGGTTGGGCCCTTTCATCATTACTAGTCATTATGGGTTTGATGCTTATCAACTTTCTACACTTGAGGGCCATCCCCTTGATGAGCCTATCAACATCATTCATCTCAAAAGGTTCTATGCCTAACCCATGGGGTATCCCAATTATTCAAAAAATACAAAAAAATAAAAAAAAATCAAAATAGTAAAGAGAAATAATCCATCCTATGGTGAAAACCACTTTAGTGGCACCTTGGATAAGTACCATGGTGAAAACCTATTTACAGAAAGCATGTGTAGTAGCCTCTCATCCACCATCTACTAGTTATCCATTTGCACTTCCACTCTCTCTCATCTAGCTTGCACACCAACATCCATTTGCCATTTCATCGTCCTATCATGGCTTGGAAGTATTCACTTAGTGTCATTTCTTGTCACCTCAAACCATGCCCATCCATGTCATAAATAAAACCTTATTGCTTGGGGGCACATTACTAACACCTAGTTAGCATTTGGCTTGTTCTCCCAATTTCCATACAACCTTTGGAAAGTAAGTTTCTAAAGTCTCATGCATTTTCTTTCAAATATTCTAAAAACACAAAAAAACATTTCCAAAAATCCAAGAAAAATTAAAACATTTCAAAAATTCTAGAAAAATCAAATATTCCAAAAATTCCAAGCAATAAATTTTCCTTCATCCATACCACTTTTCTATAAAAAACTTTTCCATATGATCATAATAAACATTTCACTCCCATTTCACCCATTCCATTAATAAAACACTTGACATTCAAGCAAAAATACTTATACAACGCACTGTACCTTAACCAAAATCGCAAGCATTAGTCTACATGACAAAATGATATCTAGTCAATTTATCAATTGACACATCATTCAATCTCAAACAAACAATCATCATCTAGCCTCATATGGGGATATAACATTATCGTCATCAGGTGCCTATCCAAACATCACTCAAAATCTTTGGCAAGAGATACAATGGCTATGTGGCTTGTGTCGTCATTTGGTCTTTTGTTTTTAATTTAATCTTTTCTATCCCCTTATTTTGCTTTATCAAATCCACCTAGATCCATTTATATCTTTGTGTGTTATGATTAGTAGAGAATGGGGCATAACATTTTGCGTGTCTGTTGGATATTCTTATCACTACAACTAATATTCATATCTTGTGTCTAGACAAGGTTATATTACATTGTGTATAAGGATACTCCTTTTGTTTGTAGTGTCAAGTTCATGCAAAGGATACAAAGTTACCCTAGTTCCTTATACCTTGGTGCATAATATCCTCTTTCTATATCAAATAAGGGCTACTCTACATTATATACCAGCATAATTATCCCTTCTCTATCCACTATATCCATTATGACTATAACTTATCCGTTTCCAATTACTATTCTAGAGCATTCTTCACCTCTCAATCTATCTTTATCCACTATCTATTTCACCTATCTCTTTCAACTTAACAATCCATTCTAACTCTCCATTCCTTACCTTTAACCTTATCCATCCTTTATCTTGTATTCATTTCCTTATCCAACTGCTTTCATCCATTTCGAGAGCATACCCATGTTCTTCTAACCCGCCTATCCTCTTGAGGGGGCATCCCATACTTACATCATTCCTCCTCTTCACTCTTTCAAGTGGTTGGTGTATTATTTTTGTTCATCCATACTTTTTTTTCTTTGAAATGATGTTACTTCTCTTAGTTGCAACATCATCTCAAAGAGGGGCAAAATGTAGACACTTAAATTGACCATGTCTTTCGACATCACTTGCGACACCTTGTGACATATTTTCTTCGAGGTCCCTTTATGACCCCTTCCATCATCTAATTAGTTACATAAATTATATTTATTTAACTAATCCCTTCTGTCCATTTATCCCCCTTTTACACCAAATTAAATAAATTTTATCTATTTAATTTTCCCCCATATTCCTCCAACTAATTTAAATAATTTAAATATTTTATTAAATTAGCTCTCATATGCCACATGTCTCTCATAATTTAAATAATTTTATTATTTAAATTATTTATCCCACTCACATCCTTATTTTAACCTCATTAATTGTCTGTCATAAGCACTTCCTCTCCAAAAATCAATTGAATAATTCCTTTCCCCGATTCACATTCTTATCTTGGCTACCTCTCATCCTCATTGAATGTGTGTCATAAGAACTAATTTTAACTTTCCATCCTATTCATCCACTTCATACCATACCATTCTAATCTTGACCATCCATTGTATTCCTTATCAATCTATAAATTAAACCTCTCATTTCAAATCAAACCCCCAACAATCTTTAACATACATGTTTATGATATCATTTTTGATATCTTTTTCTTCCATTATGGCCAAGTTATGCTGGTTTTGTGAGCAGTCCATAATGCATGATTAATAGAACAAAATTGATGGATCTTGGGTTCATTCCATTTTGTCCTATCACTTCATCCTATTTTAACTTTCCATCCTATTCATCCACTTCATACCATACCATTCTAGTCTTGACCATCCATTGTATTCCTTATCAATCTATAAATTAAACCTCTCATTTCAAATCAAACCCCCAACAATCTTTAACATACATGTTTATGATATCATTTTTGATATCTTTTTCTTCCATTATGGCCAAGTTATGCTGGTTTTGTGAGTAGTCCATAATGCATGATTAATAGAACAAAATTGATGGATCTTGGGTTCATTCCATTTTGTCCTATCACGAAGATTGAATTGATGCAAGGTCTGAAGGTATTTTTGTTATTTGTTATTATATTTCTTGTTATTTGCCTTGCATGATTTTCAGGTCTTCAATAACCACCATTGGGAAATAACCTTGTACTTGTACACTCAGGTCAAACATTAGGTGTAGTTGCTCATATATAATAGCCAAAGCAAATAATAAACACTGAATATGACATCGTATCATATAAACTAAAAGAGAATCATATCTAACATGAATAATCAGCCGTAACCATAGTGATGCAATAACAGACAATAATATAGCATGTCAATCGATGTACAATAAACACACATATACAATACATATACATATATCAAAGTAGTGGATTGGCAATATTGAAAGATCTAACATATAAAATCACAACATATACATCCATAGGCAAATGCCTAGATGTCAATACAAGATCCCATTGGAAAACATTTTAATGGGATAATAAAACATCATCACTAATAATAGTAGTAGATCTAAAATAAAAGTCAACTAATAACAAGGTAAAAGCACAAGAGGCATTACATGGGTCCCATCCTACAAAGAACTATATGTTAAAATGTTGATCTGACCTTCCCTATAATATCCTCCTCACCTACCCCTGGATCCATGCCATGTAGGTCATTCCCTCAACCTACAATCAATGTCTAAAATTCCCTCATAATGGCATGGAAGTCACCATTCCCACTGACCATCATCCCTTCCAATACTACAAAATATTACTATTGTCACGAAGGATTGCGTCTTGAATGCTAAGTCTTTAAAATCTTGGCAATCCCATGCAACATGGGAACATTCTCAGATTGCGGGTTTGTCTATGATGAGAATGAATCTTTAGAAGAGTCAATTCCCTTTAAAAGCCCCTTAGATTTACTATATTTCGTAGAAAAGAGATAGAGAAAATGATAAAGTAAACTGAAAACTAAAATTTATTCTAAGGGGTGATGCACCAATGATTGAATATCCTAACTTGCAATCTCATTCATATCTATCCTCAACACCTCTATTCATAAAACTCAAACTGAACAATCTTTACCACATAAATGTTTCACAAAAAGGTATGAAATGACTTGCACAATTTGTAACTTGTAATAAAATTGGACTTTGTATACTTGCATTCAAAGAATGAGACAGAAAACTTAAAGGTTTTGAAGTAAAACACAGTAAATTCTTATCAAATCACTCAAAATGAGACAAGACACCTGAATTTGAATAGAGGAACACATGATTTGTTGATTGTTAGGAACACTGAGAGGGGGGGGTGAATCAGTGTTCTATAAATCTTTTCTTGTAGTTTTACTTTTAACAATTTCAAAAGAATAATCTAATAGAAGCAAAATATACAACTGAACAACATCCACAAAATCATGACACATAACACCAAGATTTTATGTGGAAAACCCAAAATGGGAAAAACCATGGAGAGGATTAGCTCTCATATATATATTGCAATCTTTACAAAAATGATGTTCAAGCTTGGTCATTCCATGGGCCTAGAACATGCTGGATTACTGCCATGAAGTACAACTAGATTTAGCAGGCTCACTGCCTCAACTCTAAACCTAGAAAGATTACAATGAGGGCTATTAAACCGTGAGGGTTATTAAACCATACTGAGGCTCACTATCATCTTACTACCTTGATGACAAAAACTTGCTTCCAATCAGATCACACATGATAACTGAATACTGCTTAAGCATATGCCACTATGCCAGGGTCCAGTCATTTTGTAACTGAATTCTGAATACCAAGTCTTCATCGCTGCTTCTCTTCTAACTCTACTCTTCTATTTGCATGGTCATACCACACACACACCACTACTCATGCACACCACTCAACTGAAGATCATCGCTCTTATATATATCTGCATCATGATTTAATCCATAATCAGGTCAGCATCCAAGAAGTGAAACATGTACATAGAAAGATGTACCTTGTCACTCAATCCAATGCACTATGTGTCACACGGAGCCAAATCTTCCCCCAAACGTGTTCATATAGGTTGGCTCTAATCATTCAAATACTTGAATGGATCTTTCACACACTATCCTTTCTCCGCATCATGATTTATCTCACTAGTCGGCCTGTTCCTCAAAAGCATGCTTAACAACTTCATCTTGCTGACTTACAACTTTTACTAAAGATCTCAAAACACCTTCTAAATCATATCAAGGACTCTTTACACATTCCCAATCTTACCCTTAGAACCGCAAGGCATTATATCATCTTGCGGAGAAACACAGACCATCAGAATTCAGACTCTGTCTCTGTCAAACTCTATCAAACACTACACCGATACTTAGCATCTTGTAGCTAACCTTTCAGTGGACTTCAGATCTCCTAACTCTAGAATAAGACACTTCATACAAGTTCTTATAACACCTTACAACTGCATAACAAAATACTTATCTTCGGAGGAATGCAGACCATTGCACTATGCCCTGTTCACTATTCTTGCTATACCTTTGCTTACCCGGACTTGGACAATTCTTCAAGGTGACTTCCAGAGGAGATTAGGACTTAGCCTCTGAAGCATAACACTATCAGACAACTAAGAAAATCATACCTAAACCACATTAATTGATCATCATCTGCGGAAACATACTATCTAATTTACTGTCTTCTACTCAGAATACTTTCCATACTTAGCCATTTTCTGTCAACTGGACCAGGAATCTAATATGCTCTTCTGGAGATATCTCTTCCTGTCATGGTGATAGGATCTCTAAGCCTTATTTCCATCAATGACAACATACAAATCCATACCAAAGTAGTGTCTCTTGCCAACAATCTCCTCCTTTGGCATTGATGGCAACACGTAGTGAGAAATGCTTGACTACTCCCCCTTACTATATACACTTTATTTTCCTGCTCCCCTTGAGCTGATTATCCATTTTTCACTGATCTACTTCTCCCCCTTTGACATCAATGGCAAAGGGTGTGATCCGGAACCAAAAATTTGTCAAAACTTCAAAATTTTGTATTTTGCCACATATTTACAAGTACAATCTTCATCTTAATATTACTTGTGCTTGAGAACATCATTGAATATGTTGTTAATCAGTGTCCACTCTACATCCCAGCTTTTCTTTGCATTTTCTAGAATCTAAATTTGTCCATTGAGAAGAAAAACTAAGGTTTCTTCCCTTTTGGGATGAGAAGTTGTGTCTGCTTGGACAACTAACTTGGCCTCTGCAATAAGATTTGTCATTGAGTCTAACTTTGGACAAACTAGTCTTCTGATTTGTCCCAACCTGCTTTTTATTTGAGATTTCTAATTTATTAAGTCAGTCAAGTCATTGTGAATATTGATGACCTCTATTTCTTTCTTTATGATTGACTTTGCTTCCGAATCAAATTTTTCAAAGATATCCAACAATTTTTGTTCCAAAACTTTGATCTTTTCTTCAATCTTTTGAGCAGTTTTGGGCCAAGATAAACAAAACTTGTACAAATCTCCAACATCTTTCACATGTTTTTGAATGTTGGCTATTGTATTATTTAATGAAGTTTTGTCATTTGCTATCATTATTTTCAATTCTTCCAGTTGTTTCTCATCAAACTCTTGTATCACCTTTGTTTCTATAGATTTCTCAAAGGATTCAAACTGTGTACTTACGGAACTTATTAACCTTCTTTGATGGCTTGCTGAGGTCATGGATGAATCCCTTTTGTAGGTAGGTACCAGCTTCTCCAAAATCTCAGATGCTTCATCAATCAGTTCACTATCCTCAATGTGTAATTTTAACATCTCCTCTTGAGCCTTTACCTAAACAATTGTAACCAACTTAAACTTTTGTTTTGGTGACATTATGTCCAAGTTTATTGGACCATTTAGAAATTTAGGCTCATCCAAAACTTGTTTTCTTGTCTCCAACAATTCTTTTGCAAGCTTCACAGTGTCTCTTACTGAGATAGAGACTTCTTCGTTCTGGCTTTGCTCCAGATAATCTAATTCCATATCCTTATTAGTGTCCTCTTTTTGTTTAGGTGGAGGATTTTCTACTACCAACTCTTCCTCAGTCCTTTCTTTGCCAGTAACATTCTTAGACTGTTATGTAGGCGAGGGTTTAACTTGAGAATCATTAGTAGGTTCCTCTTTCTCCTTAGACATTCTCCAATTTGTTTCTGGTTCTTGACCAAATTTATTTCTGGAGCAGATGAATTGATAGGGATATCAATTTCTTCGTTGACACTTGCAATGGGAAGTTTGTGTTGTTTCAAAGCTTTCAAGGTAATTTCTTCTGATTCTTTTACCACTTTATCAATATCACCTAGCATTAACAAATTCATTCTTGTTTTAGTTCTAAACTAATCCTTGGTCTCCTTTGAGATCAGATTTTCTTCCTCTGCAGTCATTTCCAGACAAAGTCTAGTCAACACATGTTTTCTTAGTTCAATATCTTTATCTCTGGTATTCTCTTTTATGATGCTCAAGATATTATCTAGACTTTCTAGGAGATTAGAGATGATCTCAATGAGGGCTTTACTGAAAATGTTGAGATAGTTTACAGTGGCTTCCTCCAGACTCCTTTTGTCATCATCACTAAATTCATCATAGTGCTTAATCATAGGTTTTAGATTTCCATCTACAGTGACAGCCTTTACTTTATCTGCAAGTGTCGGAGGCATTTTCTATCTTTTACTAGACTTATCTTTCCTGAAGGATTTTTCTTTAGTGCTTTTGGAGGCTTTATCAGTTTCAATTTTCATCTTTTTGATCTCTTCATCTTTCTCTTTCTCTTCTTCATCTTTTTCACTTATACTAACATATAATATTTTTCCTTTCATCTTCTTTCTCTTCATGTCTTTGGCTGAGGATTCTTTTGATGTTTTCTCCAGGTTCATTGAAGCTGGGGCAACAGAGGAGGTGGCAGAGCTTCTAGTAGTCCTCTGAGATTTCTCAGACTTATCCTATTTTATCTGTGGTTTTTCAGAAATCTACACCGGTTCATTCTTTTTCTTTTCTTCTACTGCTTTCTCTGCTTTTTCCCTTACTTCTTTGAGTTGTTCTTTGGTGATGCCATACCTTGCAGTGACTTTTTCCACCTCTTTTCTGACTTTTCTAGTTGATTTAGGTTTTTTGAATTCAACATGAAGTTTTATGGATAGCTCTTCATAACTTCCAAACCTTTCTTCCCTCTTGTCCTTGGGTTTGTTCAACATGTATTGAGCATAGCTCTCTAATATTTGTCCATCTAGTTTGTACCCCATTGGCATTACCTAGACAATCCTAGGCTCAATAGGTTCCATTAAGCATTGGTCTTTTGTAACCATGAAACATATAGTATCCTTATATTTGTCAACAATTTTCCTAGGAATTCTTTCTCTAGCCTACATTATGGCTTGAAATTTTTTGAAGTACCCCCATAAGATTGTGTTTTGCTCATTAACACTTCCAATGCTATGGAGATGGTTTGTGATTTGGACAGCTACTAGTTTATTGCTTAACTAGATCAAAATCTTCATGTTTGATAACTCATTCATTAAATAAAAGAATAAGCAGATGACCAACGTACCATATTTGAAGGGGTAGTTCTTAATTTCCTTTATCTTCTTCAGGTTCTCCAATAGTTGGGTTAGCAATAGTTTGCACAAATCATAATCTGCATTCTCTTTGACCATTTGATATGTAGTATAGATTGCTATTCCTGAGACGGAATTCTCCCGATTGGAGAAATAGATCTTGTAGTCCAAAACCATTGAGGAAAATATTACATCATGATCTGTGATATCATTGATAGTTAGTGCCCTCTTGTCGAACCTTGTTCTAGTGGCCTCTATAATAGTTTGATTCTTCACAGCCTTCAACAAGGGCACACCTTCGGTGGAACTTAATCTTGTCACTACCCTAATTGCATCCTTGGTGATTTTGAAGGGCTGCCCTAACCACATGAATTCATCGTGAATTTGTCTCAGAACATACCTTACCCATTCATTCTTCATAAACATAGGAAAATCCACATACTGAATAAAATTCTTTTCCTTTAGGGTTTTGTATTCCTTTTTGAGATCAAACTGGTCATCAGTTAGATGCTTGAGATATAAATCTATCAGACAAGTGTTGTTGTGTTCATCTAGGGCAAAATGAATATATGCCCTAACATCCTCAACATACAGGACTCCGTAAGGTATACTAAAAAATGCACCAGTTTGATCCACTTCAGTTGCTTTGTGTAGGTATTTATTGAACTTGGGTCAAGGGCATTCAATAACATCTATAATTTGTGGAGTTGCCATAGCAAGAATTCAATAGATTCACAATTAGGGTTTCTATGGAAATACCTTGTTTTGTTGAGTTAGGTTTTCCTTTCTTCGAATGCTTCAAATCTTGGTTATCGCTGCTTTAGCTTTGATCTTTTCTAAATTTCTAATAGCTCTAGGTGCAAAGTGATTTTGAAATCAAACAAGTTCCTTTTAATCCTCCACATGACTTGACCTAGTTGTCATAAATGCTCATTTAAAAAGTTGTCAAAACCTTTCACTATAGAACACAGTTAATTAGGATTACTCTGCAATATGCTGTATTGACCCTTTTTCTTCTAGTTTTTCTTCCAAGAGCTATGTCACATCAGATTTCATCATATGCCTTTGTGTCAGATTCTGGCACCCACTTTGTGGCTGGGGGATTTGGATTTTCCACACTACTCCCACTGAGCCCGAGCTCTTAATTTACTTCTCGGAGGAAGTATCTGCACCAGATACTGGTGCGGATTGATCCCTGCCTTCAATTACTTCTTTCTTGATACATACCTTGTCCATTTCTTACTTGGTTTCAATTGGATCAACCTTTTCTTTTCCCTTCTCATTTTTCTTCTCTGCTTTCCCTTTTTTAGAATAGCGATCTCTCTTCACATTCCTACTTCTGCAAAACCTTGCAATATGTTTAGATTTTTAGAATAGCGAGCTCTCATATATATATTGCAATCTTTACAAAAATGATGTTCAAGCTTGGTCACTTCATAGGCCCGGAACATGCTGGCTTACTGCCATGAAGTACAACTAGATTTAGCAGGCTCACTACCTCAACTCTAAACTTAGCAAGATTACAATGAGGGCTATTAAACCCTGAGGACTGTTAAACCATACTGAGGCTCACTGTTGCTTACTACATTGATGACAAAAACTTGCTTCCAATTAGATCACACATGATAACTCAATACTGCTTAAGCATCTGCCACTATGCCATGGTACAATCATTTAGCAACTGAATTCTGAATCCCAAGTCTTCATCGTTGCTTCTCTTCTAACTCTGCTCTTCTATTCACATGCTCGCACCACACACACACCACTACTCATGCACACCACTCAACTAAAGATCATTGCTCTTACATATATCTGCATCATGATTTAATCCATAATCAGGTCGGCATCCAAGAAGTGAAACATGTACATAGAAAGATGTACCTTGTTGCTCAATCCAATGCACTATGTGTCACGCAGACCCAAATCTTCCCCCAAATGTGTTCATATAGGTCAGCTCTAATCATTCAAATACTTGAATGGATCTTTCACACACTATCCTATTGAAAATAAGGCAAATAACTGAGAGGGGGGGTGAATCAGTTATCTCAAACCTTCCTTAATTTTTTTTCTTTAGTTATCTCAATATTTAGTGTTATATCAAAACATGAAAGCATATGTAATCATGAGAGCAGAAATAAGATTAACACACATAACACAAGGATTTTTACATGGAAACCCTATTAAGGGAAAAACCATGGGGTGATTAACCCAAGATTGTATTCTCTGTTAAAAGAATAAAGGAGTACAAAATGACACTTGCCAATTAGGGCTCACTGCCTGATCACACTGCTCACAAGAGGCACATTGCCTATAAGAGACTCACTGTCTACAGAACTTACAGAAGATATCCAAGTGTTTGAACTGATGAGAAGCATCTACATATGCAATAGTTCAATTTCAATTAGGCATAATATACTGATCTGATGCACTTCATTCTTCCTATGTTCAATGTGGTTGTTTAGTCACATACCAGACTTGAATTGTTGTTCTCATACTTATCCCTTCTTTTATTCAAACCTTATTACTTCACACCTTCGTAACATGCCCTTACATACTAGAATCCATCTGGTATATATATCTACAACAAGGATTTCATGAACTTTCTATTCGGCAACAAGAACACTCAAGATATTTGCAAGTTATTGATCTGTTGGCTGAATCCATGCTTGATTTGTGACACGCATCAAAAGATTAAGCATAGAAGTCATTAATTTTGTCAACCAATAATGTATAATCCCACAAATTGCTTGATTAAGACATTTTACACATCCGGATTGAAGTCTGATACTCTGCCGGTCTATTCTTCCTCTGTTTGTTCTACCTGATTGGAACCCAACACTCAGATGCTCATATCTTTTTCTTGCTTTATCACTAGAGGCTAAATCTTTGGAATGTAGTAGTCATGATACCCCTTGTGACTTGTCCAAGTCCACAACTTACTGAGTTACACCATCTAAGAGATCTAGACCTGATTGTCAGATCATGTAGCATGCTCTGTTCTTGTCTACCGGACCATCTTGACTTTAATCTGACTTCTAGTATGAATGAATTACTAACTGCGGATGTCCAGGATACACTTTGTTGCCATCAATGACAACACTTAAATGACCTAGTAGTGTCTCTTGCCAACAATCTCCCCCTTTGGCATTGATGGCAATACTTAGTGAAAAATGACTAAGTGTCGCAGTAACTCGCCCTTGGCTAATGCTCTGTCTTTTGCACTGTTATATCAGAACTCTCCCTTAGTTGGATTCCACATTTTCACTACTTCAGTCCCCCTTTGACATCAATGGAAAAGGGCAGAATCCGCATACCAAAATTTTGCAAAAATTATTCTATACATGGTCGCATAAGTATATATAAATCAATGTTATACTTACATATACTTAAGTATATCTGCAAAAGTAGTCTTCAGCTGTACAAACTCTGTGGCCTAGCTCTGCTTCATCCTATCCAAAATGGAGATGTGACCACTCAACAAAAATGCATATGCTTCTGCCCTTTTTAAATCTACTGGATCACTGGTCTGGGCTATGGTCTAAGCATCTGTCAATGCCTCATGCATTGCCTCTAGCTTAGGGATAATTATCCCTCTAAGTTCACCCATTCTATTCATTATGTTCTTCTTTTCTTTGCCTAGTCTCTTTATTTCATTTATTATAACAATAGCCTAGCATTATTGATTCATTAAAGAGGAGGAAAGAGGGTCAAAATTCTGAACTAGGCTTGACAACTTTTCTTCTTGTTCTTTTACTTTCTCCTCAATATCTTTTGTCACTTTAGGCCAAGTCAGACAAAATTTGAATAGGTCCCCACCATCTTTGAGAGCATTTTTGAGGCTCTTTATTCCAATATCTAGAGTCCTCCTATCATTTGCAATAAGTCCTTACACCTCAGTGAATCTTTCCTCAAAAACTCCTTCCAGACCTTTGCTTCTGTTGATTTCTTTAGAGATTCAAAATGAGTGTTAACAGAATTTACTAAGTTTTTCAAGTTACCAGATGGTGAGGCCAAAGGATCCTTTTGATAGGATGGCATGATCTTCTCCAGCATCCCAGATGCAATCTTCAATAGTTCACAGTCCTCCATGTGAGATTTCAAGAGTTTTTCTTTTGCTTTGGCTTGAACAAAAGATGCTATTTTCATTGTCTGAACTGGGGAGAGAGAGTCAAAATTTAGTGGTCCTTGAAATAGCTCAAGTTCATCCAGCTCCATCATTTCTCTATCCAAGTTCTTCACTATCTCTGCAGTGTCTCTTGCTAGAGATTGAGACTTCTTTGAAATATCAGAAGATTCATCATTAGTCTTTTATGCTTGTTCTTCTTCTTTTCCCTTAACCTATTCTTCTTGAATCTTCTTCTCCTCTCTTCTAGCTTCTCCTTCAGCTTCAGAGTCTGGAATGTTTGTCAAAGATGCAGTGGGATTCGGAGGAGAGATGTCACCTATGTTTACTACTTCATGAACTTCCTCTTCCAGAATAGAGGAATCTAAGTCCTTAGACTTCTCTTCATCTATTTTCTTTGATCCTTCTACATCCTTGTCAGAAGATTCTTCATTAATTACATTTAATCCTTCAACATCCATGGTAGAAGGTTCTTCATCTATTTCCTCTACAATAGGAAGATTGAATCTCTTCAAAGCATTCTGGAGGATATCTTTTGTTTCACTTGCTACTTGGTCAGTTTCTCCAAGCATGAGTTTATTCATTCTCGCCTTACTCTGGAGCTCATCCTTACAATCCTTGAAGATCATGTTCATTTATTTTGGAGTGATGGATAGGTAAAGCTGTATCATTATTTGTTCTTAGATTTTTAAGTCTTTAAACTTTGCATTCATCTTTCTTTGTTCCAATAATTCTTCTAGGCTTTTTGGAATTAATGAAATTATTTCAATGAATGCTTTGTTATAGATATTCAAATACCTTACAGTAGCTTCCTCCAAAATTCTCTTGTCAGCATCATTGTATCCATCATAGAGCTCTGTCATTGGCTACAGGTTCCCATCCACAATGATGGCCTTGATGATATCATCAATAGAAAGAGTGGGTTTTTCAACAAATTCCTCTGCCTTCTCTTCCTCATCTCTGCTAGCAGAGAACTTTCTGGATGTTCTCTTCTTCTTCATTTTCTTGATCTCTTCATCTGATTCTATTTCTTCATCATCCTTATGGCTTGTATAGATTCTTGAGGCCTTGGTCTTCATTCTCTTTTCACCTTTGTTGGATGGCTTGACTTCCGGTTTGGTAGCCTTTGAGCTTTTAGGAGTGACAGGTTCAAAGCTCTTGGAAGATCTAGTCTGAGAGGAGGATTGCACCAAAATGTTTCCCTTCTTTGCTTCTTGTTGCTCTTTCTCAGCCTTCTCCATTTTCTCTCTATTTGCATCTACAACCTCCTTTGATAGGCCAAATCTTTTGGAAATTTCTTCAACTTCCCTTCTTACTTTCCTCTTCATCTCTGGCTATCTTAACATGTATTTTTATACTTAGTTCTTCAAAGGTGCCAAACCTTTCTTCTTTAGTGTCCTTAGGCTGGCTCAGTAGGTGTTGAATATGCAGCTCCAAGATTTTTTCATCGATCTCATATCCCATAGGCATTCTCCATACAGTACTTGGCTTAATTGCCTCCATTAGGCATTGATTAGTGTCAACCATGAAGCAAACTGTGTCCTTGTAGTTTTCAACTATGGACTATGGTATTCTCTCTCTGGCTTGCATCATGCTTTGGAAGTTCTTAAAGTACCTCCAAAGGGTTGTGTTTTGGGCTTGAGCATCACCAATTCCATACATGTAATCTCTGATCTGAATTGCAACCAATTTATCATTTTGCCAGACCCAACCAATCGATCCAGGTAGTTCATTCATATAATAGAAGAATAGACATAGTATTAGACTACCATATTTAAAGGATTTTTTCTTATCCTTTTTGATCTTCTACAAGTTCTCCAACAGCTGATTTAGAAGAAGCTCACATAGATCATAATCTGCATCTTCCCTCAATATTTGATATGGTGCATAGATTGTTGTGCCAAAAATAGAATTCTTCCTGCTTGAATGATAGATTTTGTAGCCGATTATCATTGAGGCAAACTTGACATCCGGATCTGTGATGTCATCTATGGTCATTGCTCTTTTGTCAAATTTAGATCTGGTGGCTTCTGTTACTATTTGGTTCTTCACAGATTTGAGTGCAGGTAACCCACCAGATGAATGCAGTCTGGTCACAGCCCTAATGGCATCTTTGGTTATCTTGAATGGCCTCATTAGCCACATGAAATTGTCATGCATCCTACTTAGAACATGCCGGATCCATTCGTCCTCTGCAAAAGATAGAAAATGTATGCAATGTTCGAAGTGTTTGTCTGTTAGAGTCTTGAATTCAGGTCTGAGTTCAAAATTTTCATCCATTAACTGATTTTGATAGATGTCAATCAATTTCAAGTCTCCAAAATCTTCAATGTTTGTATGGATATAAACCCTAACATCTTCTACATGAAGGACACCATGAGGAATGTTGGAGAATCTGCCTAAGGGATCAACTTCTAGTGACTTGTAAGGGTGTTTCTTGAATTTTGGTCTCAGTTTTTTAGAGATTTTAACAACCATTGGAGTAGCCATTTTGTAAGAGATTTAGAGAGAGATTTTCAAAATTAAATTACCTTTTCATGCTTTAGGGTTTGAAGTAGGAGCCGAAAGGAATTGCTGATTGAATTCAATTTTTAGTTGATCCTGAGTAAATTACAGAATCTTCTTTACAGAGCTCTTCTTTTCTTCTTCGAGAGTGCAAGTGTGTAAATATTGAGTGAAAGAACCCTTTTATCCTTGCACAAACCCTAATTTCCTTTTGTAATAAATGCACAATTTAAGTTATTCGGTTGCCCTATTTTGAGAGAGATCTTATGAATCACTGCACCGAACTTAGAATGATTGTCAGTGAGGATTGACAACATATTTTCTTTTCTTCAATCATGCCATGGGTCCACAAATTAAAGCATTTCAATTCTGAATCATATTAGATCTGTCTGTGAAATTCTAATTTACCGGATAGCTGTCGGAACCAGATTAACTTGAGTGGTTATAAATCTTGCAAAACTCCATGTGGATCTTTCACATTTTGACTGAAGTTTATTTGGAGGTTTTCCTGAGAACCCTTTAATCCGCAGCATCAGATGTTTACTCAATGTGCTAAATTTAGGCACTAGTTGACTGGCTGGGGAAAATTATTTTTCTCTGTGACTCCCCCTAAGTCAGAGCTCACCTTTTTAGTTTCTGGAAGGAATATCAGCACTGGATTCTAGTGCAGATTTATCCCCAATACTTTATGTAGTATTCTTTACCCAAATCTTGCTCATCTCCTTTCGAACTTCATCTACATTCACTTTACCTTTACCCTTATCTTGTTTATGATCATGTTCCACCGAACCTTTTCTATCCTAATTTCTGCTTCTGTAGAATTTGGCAATATGAACGGATCTATTGCAATTGTAACATGTAACATTTCTTTGCTTATTTGATTGATATCCTCTTGATCTACATTGATTAACCATATGTCCCATTCTATTGCATGCAAAGCATCTACCATTGAATGAATTGTTCATTTGCATATTTCTGCATTCATGAGATTTGTGACCATACCTTTTGCAATTAAAACATTGTCCGGAGAAGGATGGATTGTTCTCATTCATTCTCCTCCTGCATTGAGTTGCTTTATGACTGAAATTGTTGCAATTGAAGCAGTATCCATTGAAGGATGGATATCTTTGGGCATTTGGTTGCCTTACTGGAGGTCTTCTAGGCCTATTTTTTTGATTTATTGATCCAAAGTTCTTCTGACTGGATCCAGAGCTTTCACCTTTCTCATATCCCAAGCCACACTTATCATCTACTCTATTTTGACTTTCAAGAAGAACTTCAAGTTGGGCTGAGCTTATCTTGAATTTTTCTTTGTATTCATTTGCAGTTTGAAGATCTTGTTTAAGAGTGTCTATCTAATTCTCAAGTTGTTCTTCATTGTCTCTAGCTTCTTCAAGATCATATTCAAGATGCCTGATTATTCTGTCCATTTTGTGGCAGTCCTCTATTTTCTCCTTAAGGGATTGTTTTAGATTATCTTCAATCCTTTTTTTTCTTCAATCTCTTGGGTGAATTTCATAACTCCTGATTCCATTTCATGTCTCATCATAATGACTTCTTTTGAAAGTTTTTCACATAGCTTGGTTTTTTTCATTTAGATCCTCATCAATATTATTGGCTTCATTCTGATTTGCTAGTTTCTGAAGTAATTCCTTTCTCTTTTTCATAGAAATACTAAGTTTCTCTTTCAGCTCATTGATGAACTCATCAGCTTCCCTGAGTTGCTCTCTCAAATTATTGATCTCAGAGTGAGATTACTCAAGATCATCTAGGGTAGACTGTAGTTGCTCTTTCATACCATATTCATCCATTGAGATTCATGGATCTTCCTCAAGCTGTTAGACTTTTCAGAGGAACTTGGCTCTGATACCAATTGTTGAAAATAAGGCAGATAATTGAGAGGGGGGGTGAATCAGTTATCTCAAACCTTCCTTAATTTTCTTTTCTTTAGTTATCTCAATATTCAGTATTATATCAAAACATGAAAGCATATGTAATCATGAGAGTAGAAATAAGATTAACACACATAACATAAGGATTTTTACATGGAAACCCTGTTAAGGGAAAAACCATAGGGTGACTAACCCAAGATTATATTCTCTGTTAAAAGAATAAAGGAGTACAAAATGGCACTTGCCAATTAGGGCTCACTGCCTGAGCACACTGCTCACAAGAGGCACATTGCCTACAAGAGACTCACTATCTATAGAACTTATAGAAGATATCCAAGTGTTTGAACTGATGAGAAGCATCTACATATGCAAGAGTTCAGTTCTAGTTAGGTGTAATATACTAATCTGATGCACTTCATTCTTCCTATGTTCAATGTGGTTGTTCAGTCACATACCAAACTTGAATTGCTATTCTCATACTTATCCCTACTTTTCTTTGCACCTTATTACTTCACACCTTCGTAACTCACCCTTACATACTAGAATCCATCTGGTATATATATCCACATCAAGGATTTCATCAACCTTCTAGTCGGCAACAAGAACACTCAAGATATTTGCAAGTTATTGATCTGTCGGCTGAATCCATGCTTGATTTGTGATGTGCATCAAAATATTAAGCATAGAAGTCATTAATTATGTCGGCCAACAATGTATAATCCCACAAATTGCTTGATTAATACCTTTTACACATCCGGATTGAAGTCTGATACTCTGCTGGTCTGTTCTTCCTCTGTTTGTTCTACCTGATTAGAACCCAACATTCAGATGCTCATATCTTTTTCTTTCTTTATCACTGGAGGCTAAATCTTTGGAATACAATAGTCATGAGATCCCTCATGACTTGTCCAAGTCTATAACTTACTGAGTTATACCATCTGAGAGATCTCGACCTGATTGTCAGATCATGTAGCATGCTCTGTTCTTATCTACCAGACCATCTTGACTTCAATCTGACTTCCAGTATAAATGAATTACCGACAACAGATGTCTAGGATACACTTTGTTGCCATCAATGACAACACTTAAATGACCTAGCAGCATCTCTTTCCAACATATGCTTTCTCTGCATCATGATTTATCTCACCAGTTAGCCTGTTCCTCAAAAGCATTCTTAACAACATCATCTTGCTGACTTACAACTTTTACTGAGGATCTCAAAACACCTTCCAAATCATATCAAGGACTCTTTACAAATTCCCAATCTTACTCTTAGAACCATAAGGCAATATATCATCTTGTGAACAAATGCAAACCATCAAAATTTAGACTTTGTCTCTGTCAAACTCTATCAAACAATATGTCGATACTTAGCAGCTTGTAGCTAACCTTCCGGTGGACTTCAAATCTCCCAACTCTAGAATAAGACACTTCATTCAAGTGTTTACAACACCTTACAACTACATAACAAAATACTTATCTTCGGAGGAATGCGAACCACTGCACTATGCCCTATTCACTGTTCTTGCTATACCTTTGCTTACCTAGACTTAGACAATTCTTCAAGGTGACTTCCGGAGGAGATCAGGACTTAGCCTTTGAAGCATAACACTATCAGTCAACTGAGAACATCATACCTAAACCATATTAATTGATCATCATCTGCAGAGACATACTATCCAATTTACTGTCTTCTACTCAGAATACTTTCCATACTTAGCCATTTTCTGTCAACCGAACCAGGAATCCAATATGCTCTTCTGGAGATATCTCTTCTTGTCATGGTGATAGGATCTCTAAGCCTTATTCCCATCAATGACAATATTCAAGTCCATACCAGAGTAGTGTCTCTTGCCAACATGATTGTATTGATAATAGGAGGAAAACTCTACAAAATAACAATGAACTGCTGAAAATAAACTGTTGCTACTGCATAAAACTATAAAAATGGCTAAGTTACAAGACAATCTCTCTCTCTACAATGTGCAAATCAAGGAAAAAGAAAGAACTAAGAAAAAATCATTAGCTATTTTCCCTATAATACAAAATTTGTACCAAAAAGGTAAAGGGAAGTCAACTTCAGCTCAACTGGACTCCAAATGATTCATGAAAGAGTCTGAAAAAGAAACTCCAAGTTGTTGGGTGAGTCCAAGAGAAAAGCATAAAAAATAGGGCCTTTAACTGCTCCAAGATGAGCTAAAATAGCTCAAAACTCCACCTCCCAAGTTGTTTGACCCAAAAACTACCTAAAATAACTTAGTTTGACCTTAAGCCAAAAATAGAAAAGATAACTCCTTATGCATGAGACTATAGCTCCAGTTTGACTCCTCTTCTAATTTTTGCATTAGTTGAGGGAAAAAATAACTCATTTTAACAAATATTAATGGAAATCATTGTGATTTTACTTATTAAGTGTTATGTGAATGCATTTTCCTCCTAATAGGTTTTATATAACAAGTATTAAGACAATTTATATATATATTGCACTTAATAGGTCTTAGAGTACATTGTTGTTGTCTTAACTCATACAAAAAATAGAAAGGGGTTACATGATATCATTTAATTTACCTTCCTTACCAAAGGTCTCAAGTTATTTACAATAATCTTTCTACCCTTTGACTCTATAAAAAGCACTCTCTATGCATAAGTTTACCTAAGTCAAAGCAAAACATAAAAGGCCTCTCATGACCCTTCTCTCTTTCTCTTTAGCTTATAAAAGCTCTCAGACCTTGTCCTCATGATGCACAAATCCTAAGTTGAAACAAAATATTTAAAGATTATCATAATATTTTGGTTTCAACATTAATCATATCAAAAAGAGGTAAAAACCCCTTATTACCTCCTTATTTCTCCTCTATGTTCACCTGCTCTTCATGCTACTTCACTTAGTCTTTCAACACTTCATAAGTGTTGACCTTTCGAGATAACACTTGTAATGATTTTTCCTTTATCCATAATTATTTTTCCCTTTAAAAGTCTTAAAAGACTAAAAAAGTCACTCGGGCTCATGTGATTTTCTTTCTAAAGTCAAAAAGACTTAAAGAAAATTTCATTCTTGCATCGGGCTTTCACTTAGGGCATCATCCTTTTACAAAAAGGGTTTCCAAACCCTAGTTGGCATCATTTTTTTTTTTCACTTCATTGCTGTTATGCTCTACTCTAGTGCACCGCCGAGGATTTTGAAAACTCCAATTGAAGGATAATGAGGTTACTTTGTCTTTCCTTGTGGGCAATGTGTTCTTCTAAAGACTCTTTGCATACTGCTTATGTATTTGCTATGCATTATCACAATCTATCTTGTGTTTGAAGTGGAATGCATCTCTTTAGGCATCTTTGACTATTCTCTTGTTATTCCTATGACTAAGTCTATGATGGTTTTATTTGGCATTTATTGTGGTGTTTCCTATAGCTCTTGATTGCTCCTGGCATGATTGATCATGTTGTTTGTCATGATAGATTTTTCTGTCCTAATGACTGTTCTTGCTATCCTAATGACTGTTCTTATTGTCCTAACTATAATAGTCATAAATATGACTATTTTTTGAGTCTTCATGACTTTTTTTGGACAACATTAATGACTGTTCTTTTGACTAATTTGTATAGTCATAATTGACTATTTTCTGGACAACATTAATGACTATTTTTGAACTATTTTTGGATAGTCACTGGACAGTCCTTTGGAACAGTCATTTTGGTTGATCTTTGATGTTTGGAACAATCAAAATGGCGACAGTTACTGACTGTTTTGAAATAGTAATTTTTTTTGTTATTTTTTAACCTTTAGGACAGTCATTTTATGACTATTTTGGACTGATTAAAAGAGTCATTTTAATGGTTTCAGTGACTGTTAAGTACAATCCCTCTGTATTTTAAAAAAAAACTAGTCTCTTTATTTGATGCCCATCATTGTAAAACAAGATCAAGAAAACTCTTTCACTACTAATCATGACACTCCTAGAATTTTCGTAGAGTAAATGGATCTCATAAATATTTCACTACCCTCTACAGGTCCTTGTATACTTGGATTTCTTGAGTGAACCGATTGTACATCATTCTTGCTGCTCTGTTTGTTGAGCCTCCCTTTATTCTCTTTAATACTCACCATGAAGCTAATTTGATTCTCCTAATCTTTGTCTGTAGACTCTTTGTTGAAGACAGCTCCTTCAATAACTGCCCTTAGATCTCTTTGGTCTTGCTCAAAGGTTCATGGTGTGCCCTAATGAATAGAAATTGTAGGGTTTCTCTCGTCTTTGATGCCAGTCTCTACATGACTGCAACACTTTTACACATGCTACCCTTTACATCATGATTGTTCCTATCACAATGATTCTTCTCTATGCTTTATAGATAGTCTCCATTTATGACTATTACATAGTCTTCTATGATTGTATTGGTTGCTTCTAATTTAGTGTTGGGCTGCTCTTGATGTGGTTGTTCCTTGACATAGATAGTGATTGACTTGACACATATACTCACTCATGCATGGAGGCCCCTGAGTTCATATGTCTATCCTCCAACTGCATTATGACTACTGCTACACCTTCAAGTCTTATAAGGTTTTGATAGACTTACAAACTCTAAGTTTACTCAATTCAGCCCTAGTTTATAACTCTATCTCTTCACTGTTCTTGTTCATAATGACTATCTCCTTGTTGTGCAAAGATAGGTAGACTTTAGAGGATGTGTGACAACCCATACACCTATGTTAGACCTATATTGAAATGTAGACCTTTTGATGATAGTCTCAAAGACTTCTATGGCATGAAAAGGAATGATCTCGATTGTGACTATTCTCGTTATCCTTGACTGTACCATTGATGTACTTATGAAGTTTGTTCACTATTCCTCTATACTTTATTGGGACTGTCCCTGTGTATGCTACATGTGTATGACTATGATATCTTCTGTATTTTTCTTCAACAAGTCTTGATGTGGCTTGACAGTCCCTTATATTTCTTTCATGACTATGTTGGGCTCTTGAAAGATCTTCTTTCAACACTTATATAGTGTGCATGACTATTATTACAACCTTATCTCATATCATCAGTGATTGATTTTTTAAGAATACATGTACCTGCACAGTGAACAAATGCATTAGGAAAATAGTACAGAGGCAAGGAGCCTCTCTTGTGCTTGTATGTTCTTCATCTTTTCCTATCTCCTTCTATTGATAGCATTCTTGCATCTGAGTGACTTTGTCTTTTTGTTGTTATTCCTTGGATGCTTTGTGGATAATGGCATGTATATCTGATGCTAGTACATATAGATTTTGAAGGCATCCTGAGCTCTAACCCTCTTTCCTTCGTTCATTTGCAGGGTCCTTTTAGGAGTGATGGAGAAGAACTTGAAGATTGCCATCCATGGGGATTCGTTGTTCAGGCAATGATGGATCCTCTTCCATTTCTATATGTTTCATTTACTTCACATGTATATGCTATTGTTCAATATTTTTGATTTCACTTGTATAGTTATTCCCACGACTTGTGTGGGAAAACATGAACATATGTTCTCTTATGAATATAAACAACTTTTATGCAATGATTTGTACCTTGTTCATTTGTAAAGCACTTAATTGAATAATGAAATACATTTGTATACTATTGCATATCCTAAAATTTGTTACAATCATATATAAGTTCATCGAGTGTATGTACCTTTTTCAAATGTATCAAACTACAATGAATGAACAATAACAACAACTACAACACAACCTATAATGAATAGATTAGATTTAACTTCTCCTGTCAGTCTTAGGATATCTCCTACCCTGCTGGAGCATCCTCTCATGTTATCTAGCTTAGGTAGCAGCTCTAATTGAGCTACTACATGATCTTGGTAATATGATCACTGGAAAATTACTCCACTAGCAGAGTAGGCCTTCTAGGATGGCTTGAGAACTTGAATTTTCTTCTCCCTTCCTCTTGATCCTCTCTGCTTCTCCAAAGCAGCAAAGATAATTGTTGTTAGAGTTCAACCTAATTGTACTTCAAATCACAATTCGGTAACTTTTTTGGTGACCTCTATGCCAGTTTTTCCTGCTAAAACTCTCATGGCTAGTTGCCTAGTATTTCCATTGGGCAATAGAGTCTTTTCTTGACCTTGCAACTTGAAAATATTTTGAAACTCAGCTGATAGAACTCACACAGCAACAAAACAAAACTAAAAACAAAAACATATTGGCTCTAAATAGGGCCAACAAACTGTGCCTTAGCACTTCTTGGAAAACAAAATCTGAACTAAAACAAAAGGCCTACCTACCTAAACTAAACAAAAGAATAAGCTTGCTAAACAAAGCCATTAACTGGCTCTACAAAGTAGTTGCATTCTTTGATCAACCTAGGTTGCTTTTCATGCCTCTGAGCAACAAACAAGGGGTGTGGAAAGCGTGGGGATTCAAAGAACTTGTGTAATACCTCTTCCAAGAAAAGAACAAACACATGTACCCATTTGTTTTGACTAAAAATATAACTGTTCTGTGGTGGATAAACAAGTTGACTCTCTTCTTTCTGCTACTCATCCTCGTGCCTTGAGACCAGTATGTTAGGTAATAGCTCCTTTGTTTTTCTTTATAAATGGATTAGATGTCAAATAGGACATCCTCTTGACAAACTCATGCTCAAACACACGGTGTTGTTTTGATGTTTACAATTTGTTGTTCCTTCCTCATCCTACTGGTCAAAAACCTCTTGAAAACTAGTCATTGTCACTCGTTGTTCTTACTTTTTATGAACCTTCTCTTCTAGGGATGCTGGTCTGACATCTAAATTTGCACAAAAATCATCTAGCTCATCCCAAAAAGAATCATATTCAATCTCTTCTTTACTTTTTTGTATAGGTTTACTTACCTCATCTTTATGTTCATGATGATTAGAAAGTGACTCATTTTGAAATATGATCATTTCTATTTTATGTTCATGCTATTCATGAACTTCTTCCTCAAGAGATGTTGGTTTGATACCAAAGTTTGAGAAAACATCTTCTATGATATCCAAGAAAAGGTCTTCTTCAATAATATCTTCACTTTTCTGTATGAGAAGGCTTACCTCATCTTTATGACAGTTGTCTTGTTTTGAAGTATTGATATCATCCTCATGGAGTGTAAGTTCTGATTCAATATCTTGTTTGACCTGATAGGCAGCCTCATGAACCTAAATCTCTCCAACCTCCAAAACATGACTGCTTTGGTGCTCTTGGGCCATTAACTCATCAAATTCTTGAACAATTGCTTGCTACTCCAAATCTGCTATTGGTGTGATCATGAATATGCTCTCTTCATCATTGTCAACAAAACTAGGTAGCTGATTAAACAAAGAGATTGAATCCTCTTCTTTATCTAGTTTTGTCTCCATTGGAACTTGGGAAATTTGTCTTTACAATTGAAGATTTTCACCTTGTGACCTCTGTACTATGCCTTTATTCATTTTATAAACAACATTAGAAAAATTTTCAAATGAATCAAAATGCAAAGGATTCAGTGTCAAATGTGAACTAACCTCCTTTGCACATGCATGAGGAAGAAAGGGCTTTTGAGTGGGCTGTTCTTGACAGATGATAGACTAATTTTGTACTTGTAATGGATCTTGTAAAAGGTTTGAATCTCTAAAACTTAGAATCTTAACACGAGGAGACTTACTTGCTGATTTAGATAACTTCTCCTAACTGAAACTTGGGATTTTGAACCCTATAACCTCTTCTTGTAGAAAGTCTAGTTTTCTCTCATGAGAAGACAAAATGGCATCCTTTATTGCCTCCCTAATCTCACACTTTGTTTCCTCTTGGCTCTTTAAGCTTTCACTTGCTTGCCACACAACAAGTCCACTTGAGAAGAGGGAAATAATGCTAGGATAAGTAGGTTCAGCTGGTAACATAGTGTGAACTTGAGCTAGAAGTTGTCTCACTTGTTCTACTTAACAGCAGTCTGCCTATTTAAACATTCTTCTTCATACATTCTCTTTTTTTCCATCTCTTACTAATAACAAAAGGCTTCATAAGACTGTTTCTCCTACTATTGGAGATAGCTTGATAAGCAAGTGTATCCTGTTGCATATCATACTCTTATTCTCTTCCAATGGCATTCAATGTTTTTTGAAATCTAAAGTCATATCCCGAATGCTTAAAGTCATATCCTTAATGCTCATGCTATCATCATACTGAGGTTGATCAACAAAAAAAGCATACTGATTGGGAACAAAATAGTCTTCCTGGGGTTGGTTATGAGCATAGGTAGGTTGCCATGATGGTTGAGTAGGGGTGGATGAGAGGTATTCATACTATGCATGCTAGTTTCTTTGGAAATCATAGGAATTAGGTGTAAAACCAACATCATGATCAACTTGATAAGGATGGAAAGAGGGTACTCTAACAACTTCTTCATGAAATGGAGCATGATGAAACTTTTCTCTATGAAATAGATTCATTTTTCAACATTCATATAAGCTAGAAACTCATTGAAATACCCAAAAAATTAGAACAATCAAGACTGATTTTTATCAAAACTTAAGAACATACCAGCACTTTATCCACCTTAAAACCAGTAGATTGAGCTTGGAGTTACCAGATGTGTGAATATTTTTCCTCCTAAGGTAGATCTTACTGATATACACACCTAATATAAACAATATTTTGATGTAAAGATTTTCACACTGGATTGGTATCTGTACTAGATCTACTATGCTTGAAAATAAGAGAATTGAGTCACCAGGTATGTTGTTTTCACCTCAACAGGTTAAAACTCTGCTGTGCATACCAAATAGCAAATAAAAATTGTGTTTAAGTGGCTTGAAACTCTGTTACGTGTCCCATCAAGTGTGCCAAAAACTATTGTCACGAAGGATCGCATCCTGAATGCTAAGCCTTTAAAAGCTTGGCAATCCCATGCAACATTGGAACATTCTCAGACTGTTGGTTTGTCTATGAGAAGAACGAACCTTCGAAAGAGTTGGCTCCCTTTAAAAGCCCCTTAGATATGTTGTATTTTGTGGAAAAGAGATAGAGAAAATGATAAAGTAAACTGAAAACTGAAATTTATTCTAATGGGTGATGCACCAATGATTGAATATCCCAACTTGCAATCTAATTCACAACTATCCTCAACACCTCTGTTCATACAACTCAAACTAAACAATCTTTACCACATAAATGTTTCACAAAAAGGCATGAAATGACCTACACAATTTGTAACCTGTAATAAAAGTGCACTTTGTATACTTGCATTCAAAGAATGAGACAAAAAATAAAGTTTTTGAAGTAAAGCACAATAAATTCTTATCAAATCACTCAAACAAGATACCTAAATCTGACTAGAGGAACACCTGATTATATTGATAATAGTAGGAAAACTCTACAAAATAACAATGAATTGTTGAAAATAAACTACTACTACTACTGCATAAAACTGTAAAAATGACTGATTTACAAGACAATCTCTCTCTCTACAATGTGCAAAGCAAGTAAAAAGCAAGAACTAAGAAAAAACATGAGTTTTTTTCTCTATAATCCAAAATTTGTCCCAAAAAGGTAAAGGGAAGTCAACTATAGCTCAACTAGACTCCAAATAATTCATGAAAGAGTCTAAAAAAGCAACTCCAAGTTGCTAGGCGAGCACAAGAGAAAAGCCTAAAAAATAGGGCCTATAACTACTCCAAGATGAGCTAAAATAGCTCAGAACCCCACCTCCCGAGTTGTTTGACCCAAAAACTACCCAAAATAACTTAGTTTGACCTTAAGCCAAAAAGAGAAAAAGATAACTCCTTATGCATGAATCTATAGATCTAGTTCGACTCCTCTTCTTCTTTTTGCATGAATTGAGGGTAAAAATAACCTATTTGAACAAATATTAAAGGCAATCATTGTGATTTTCCTTAATAAGTGTTATGTGAATTCCTTTTCCTCCTTCTAGGTTTTATATAACAAGTATTAAGATAGTTTATAGATATATTGCACTTAATAGGTGTTAGAGTACATTGTTGTTGTCTTAACTCATGCAAAAAATAAAAAGGGGTTACATGATACCATTCAATTTACCTTCCTTACCAAAGCTCTCAAGTTATTTACAATAATCCTTTTGCCCTTTGACTTTATAAAAAGCACTCTTTATGCATAAGTTGACCTAAGTCAAAGAAAAACATAAAAGGCCTCTCATGACCCTTCTCTCTTTCTCTTTAGCTTATAAAATCTCTCAAATCTTGTCCTCATGATGCAAAGACCCTAAGTTGAAACAAAATACTCAAAGATTATCATAATATTTTGGTTTCAACATTAATCATATCAAAAAGGGGTAAAAACCCCTTATTACCTCCTTATTTCTTCTCTCTATTCATGGGCTCTTCATGCTACTTCACTTAGTCTTTCAACACTTTAAGTGTTGATGTTTGGAGATAACATTTGTAATGATATTTCCTTTATCCACAATGATTTTTACCTTTATAAGTCTTAAAAGACTAAAAAATTCAGTTGGGCTCATGTGATTTTCTTTCTAAAGTCAAAAAGACTTAAAGAAAATTTCATTCTTGCATCAGGCTTTCACATAGGGTATCATCCTTTTATAAAAGGGTTTCCAAACCCTAGTTGGCATCATTTGTTTTTTCACTTCATTGTTGTTATGCTCCACTCTGGTGCACCACTAAGGGTTTTGAAAACTACAGTTGAAGGATTTCTCAAGCACTGGTGAGTAATATCTCTTTTTTGCTCCTTTTTTCTTGAGAAATAACAAAATTCATGTAGAAGGCATTCTTGAAGCTTCTTTTATAGTCATCATTCTTTGCAATAGTATTTTTCTTTCATGCAAATACTATTCTAATTCTGTGCTATAGTTCCTCAAATAAATTACTTCTAATTTTAGTAACTTAAAATTGTTGAGTCTACTTGAAAGATCTCCAATTTGGAATTCATGCTCATTATTCTTAGATTCACGCAACTAAAGCTCATATTTATCCTGTTCAAGTTCTATTAATTTTTTTATCCATGGTTTTCTTCCAACTATCACATTGTTGACTTTGTTCTCATATGTAATACCCTCTAGGGTTTTGTCCTTCTTTTCATGATGGGAGGGTACTACTACTTCTCCTTTCTTGTGACTATTAGGGTTACTCATTATCTCTATTGATAATCTCTGTTGGTTCACACTAAGCAAGTATGTTGTTCCTTCATAGCCATTGTTCATGAGATAAAGAAAACTACTTCTCTTAACTCTCCTTCTTTATTTCATATATTGTCTTCTTTTTATCCTATGGTGGAAGACACATTTTTGTCTCTTGTTGTTATAGCACTATGAAAAAGGCTCATCTCCTACACAACTCTACCTTCCTAAAGAATGTGAAGAAACTCTCCATTTGTTGTCCTTTGCTCTCTTTTTGACTTCATGATCCTTTCTACTGATACAGTGCTCTTTTCTGTGGCTCCTTAGTTTGGCATAAAACAATGGTTTTTAGTTTTTTGCTTCATGTGAGGTAGATAAAACTCTCTGTAGAATGTGAATCTGTTGTTTCTTATAGAAACCCTCACTGGTAACTTTACATTTATTTTACAACAAAGTGGTAAACATTTGTCCTATTTTTCCCCTACTGAGGAAGGACTAATGGCAAGTTCTAATTATGTATGCTAAGAAGGATAATGAGGTTACTTTGTCTTTCCTTGTGGGCAATCTATTCTTCTAAAGACTCTTTGCATACTGCTTATGTATTTGCTATGCCCTATCACCATCTATCCCGTGTTTGAAGAAGAATGCATCTCTTTAGGCATCTTTGATTGTTCTCTTGTTATTCTTGTGACTGAGTCTATGATGGTTTTATCTGGCATTCATTGTGGTGTTTCTTGTAGTTTGTCATTGCTCCTGGCATGGTTGATCCTATTTTTTTGTCATGATAGCTTTTATTGTCCTAATGATTGTTCTTGCTATCCTAATGACTATTCTTGTTGTCCTAATGACTGTTCTTGCTTTCCTACCTATAATAGTCATAAATATGACTATTTTTTGAGTCTTCATGACTATTTTTGGACAACATTAATGGTTGTTCTTTTGATGGATTTGTACAGTCATAAATGACTATTTTCTGGACAACATTAATGATTGTTTTTGGATTATTTTTGGAGAGTCACTGGACAATCCTTTGGAATAGTCATTTTGGTTGATCTTTGATGCTGGGAACACTCAAAATGGTGGTTGTTACTAACTATTTTGAAACAATAATTTTTTTGATTGTTTTTTAAGCTTCAGTCATTTTATGACTACTTTAGACTGATTAAAACAATTATTTTAATGGTTTCAATGACTATTTAGACTAGTCCCTCTATAGTTTTTTTAAAAAACTAGTCTCTTTATTTGATGCCCATCATTGTAAAATAAGATCAAGAAAACACTTTCACTACTAATCACAACACTCCTAGAATTTTTGCATAGTTAATGGATGTCGTAAATCTTTCACTACCCTCTACAGGTCCTTGTATACTTGGATTGCTTGAGTGAATATATTGTATGTCATTCTTGTTTCTCTATTTGTTGAGCCTACCTTTATTCTCTTTAATACTCGCCATGAAGCTAATATAATTCTCCTAGTCTTTGCCTATAGACTCTTTGTTGAAGATTACTCCTTCACTAACTGCCCTTAGACCTCTTTGGTCTTGCTCAACAGTTCATGGTGTGCCCTAATGAATGGAAACTATAGGGTTTCTCTCATCTTTGATGCGAGTCTCTACATGACTGCAATACTTTTACACCTGCTACCCTTTACATCATGATTGTTCCTATAATCACAATGATCCTTGATGCAAGAGCATCTAGTGGTGTAAGGGCAATCTTGCATCAACCAAAAAGAAGTTAATTCAAAATCATTGTTGTTGTTTTCATTTCTTTCCATAATTAGTGTTTCTAGTTCCATAATCTCCTGAATAATGATGTAGGACTTTCAGTTTTCCCAAAACTGCTAAAAATAGCAAACTAGTAGTTTTGGAAAGTTTAACTGCCATTTCAGGAAAGTTTGCATTTGGGCACGAACTGAAGTGACATAACTAAAATATAAGACCTTTGGCAAAGGAATTAGGTAAAGGTCATTTGTGAGCTGAAAGATATTAATTTTTTTGTTTTCTAAAAAGCTAGTGAAAATTTCTAAAACGAGATGTACTAAAACATCCCATAACATCCCAAAAGTTGATAGAAATCTATTTACAAATTTGTGGTGTGATAGTTCACATCACGAGCTTTCTGGTGCTTAAAACGGTTCATCAATCGGACACCCAGATCAAAAGTTATGCTTCCCAGAAGTTGACCTACTTTTGAAGGGAGTTGCAAATTTCAAAATTTAGCTAGAGGCTACCAAAAAGTGCTATTTATGACTATTTTTGAAACCCTGGGTAGTAGTGGAGTTAAGGGGGAAAGTGTAGAGTCAAGAAAAGGTGGGAAAAAAGAAACCCTAGCTGATTTGGGGGTTACAGAAGGAAGAATATTCTAGAGTCTGGTGATGTGTAGTTATAGTGTGTTGCAGCCTGTGGAGGATTGATTCCTTTGATTGTAATTGAGCTTCTATAATGTAATAAGTTGTCCAAATCAATAAAGAAATATTCTATTTTCTGTGTACCATTTCTATTGTATGTTATATGATTTACCCCCTTCATCAAGTGGTATCAGAGCAAGGGTTCTTTAGTGTGTAGATAGATCACCAACCATGAGGTAGTTTGCACTAGGACCTGAGGTTGTGGGTTTGCTATGGAGATCAAGATGCCTCCATGAAGAAATCATATTGGGAGGAATGCTTTGAAGGAAGAGGGTTTTAGAGCCCTACAAAGGCAAATTGATGCATTGCAAGAGGAGCTGTGAAGAGGGTTTAAGCCAAAAACAAGAGAAGAAAGTGAGGATGAAGCTGAAGAAGAGATATTTGAGGAAGAACAAGAAGCTTCAAGAGATCTTGCAGAAGTTAGGCTATTGAGGGACATTTCTAAGATTAGAAAGAGACCTAAGATCGAAGTTTCTACATATTCTAAAGATTTGAATATGGAACAACTCATTGATTGGATCAATGACATGGAGGAGTATTTCAAGTATGAAGATGTGGAAGACCTAGATAGGGTCAAGTTTGCAAATACAAAGTTGAAGGCCCATGCAAATTTTTGGTGGAAGGAGGTCCAGCTAGAGAGGAATAGAAGAGAAAAAGGAAAGATCACCAGATGGGATCGAATGGTGGAGAAACTGAAGAAGTAGTTCATTCCTGTGGACTATGAGATGGAGTTGTTGAAGAAGCTACAAGGATTGAAGCAAGGTAACAAGTCTGTTAAAGAGTATACATAAGAGTTTTATAAGATTGCTATCAGAACCGGTCATGCAGAGGCCAATAAGGAGAAGGTAGCCCATTACATTAATGGGTTAAGGCCAAGTATTCAAGAGGAGCTGAGCCTGGTCAGAATGACTACCATAGAAGATGCGTACCATTTTTCCCTAAAGGTGGAAGATAAGTTGAATAAAAGATTTGACAACAAACAAAGGGGAAGAGGTTAAGGCAAAAGGACTGGTGGAAGGTCCTATGGAGGCTGAAATGAAGATCCAAAGATAAGTGAAGAAGCTGGCACCAGTCAAAATCAAAGAGGAGATAATGCATACCACCCTTGTGACTAGAACAATGATGAGCAAAGAGGAAAAGTAAGAGGCTGACCTGGGCAAGGACCCGGAAGAGGAGGTTTTAGAGGAACTTGTTTCCAATGTGGAGAAGAAGGGCATCGAGCATACGAGTTTCCGCAACATCAAGGAAGGACAAATAGAAGACCTGAGGTAATGCACGAGTTGCACATTTAGATGAAGATGTACAGTTTGAGTGTTCTGAAGATGTTGAAAGGGGAGAAACCCTAGTTGTTAGAAGAACTTTGTTGAATGAGGAGAAAGAACCCAATTAGAGGAAGAGTTTATTCCGCACAAGGTGTAAATGAGAAGATAAGTGTTGTGATATTATTATTGATAGTGGGAGCACTAATAATCTTGTTTCAGAGGAGATGGTTGACAAGTTGAAGTTGACAAGTGTTGATAACTGAGAGGGGGGGTGAATTAGTTATCTTAACTATTTCAGCTTTCTGAACTTTCTTAATAATTAGTGCAACATCAATTCAAACAAGCAAACTTAATCATGAAATGGAAATACACATGACACAATATTTTTGACGTGGAAACCCTATTAAGGGAAAAAAAACCATGGGGTGATTAACCCAAGATTGTATTCTCTGTTAGAAGAATAGGATTACAAAATGGCACTTGCCAATTAGGGCTCACTGCCTGAGCACACTACTCACAAGAGGCACACTGCCTAACAGAGACACACTATCTACAATTTATAAAGAGTGTGATACAATACTTGAACTGATAAGGAGCATCAACATATGTTGGAGTTCAGTTCCGGTTAGGCTTGGTAAACTGATCTGCTGCACTTCATCTTTCCTCTTCTTTTGTGTTGCTTTCCTTTCACATACTGGATCTTCCTTTCTGCTTTTATTTGGCTTTACTACTTTTCTTCACACATCACAAAACACCACACCACCTCTCATAACTAAATCTATCTTGTATATATATCCACACAAGTGATTTCACCACCTTTCTAGTTGGCACCTGGAATAGTCAATATTTTCCATAAACTCTTATCTGTCGGCTGAATCCTTGCTTACCAAGTAATGCGGATCAAGGATATACTTGTGGAAATCATTACTCATGTCGGCCAAACATAATTTATGCCTTCATAACCTTTACCAACATCAATAACACATCCAGAATAATGTCTGATGTTCTACCAGTCAGTTCTTCCTCTGTCACACTGCCAATCAGGAACCCGATACTCAAGCATTCATATCTTTTTCTTCATCTATCACCGGAGGCTAAATCCTTGGAATCTATCACTCAAGGTAGTCCTCTTGACTTCCCCAAATCTGCACTTCACCAAGATACTTCCTCTGAGAGATCCAGACCTGATTGTCAGACCTCGCCACATGCTCTGTTCTTGTTTACCGGACCACAACATTCTTCAGTCTAACTTCCGGTATAGACATACCATGTCCTACAGATGTGTGGGATGAACTTTGTTGCCATCAATGACAACATCCATATAGTGTCTCTTGCCAGCAACAAGAAGAAAGCATCCGCATCCATATCGAATTGCATGGTTACAGAAGGACCATAGAGATTTGGTCAATGAGCAGTGTTTAGTGAAGTTCAAGATTGGTGACTACCATGGTGAGGTGTTGTGTGACATCATACCGATGGATGCATGTCATATGTTGTTGGGGAGGCTATGGCAGTATGATAGGAGTGTTGTCCATGATGGCTGTACAAACACATATTCCCTAATAAAGGATGGAGTTTGTCATAAGTTGAAACCCTTGAAGGAGGTGGAAGAAAAGGTATGTAGTACTGCCAGAATTTGCTTGGTAGATGGTAGGAAATTTTTGGAGGGTATGAAGCATGAGCATCATTGCTTTGCATTGATTCCTAAGATTAGTCAAGAGAAATGTGTAGATGTACCAGTAGAAGTTTCGGATATGTTAGAAAAATTTTAGGACATTATCTCTGATAATGTACCGGAAGGTTTACCACCAGTGAGGAAGATAATTCATCAAATGGATTTGATACTAGGAGTCAGTTTGCCGAATAAGACAGGCCATAGAATGACTGCAGAAAAGAATAAAGAGTTGAACAGACATGTTCACGAGTTGTTAAGGAAGGGACTAATAAGGGAGAGCCTAAGTCTATGTGTGATACTTACAGTACTAGCACCAAAGAAAGATGGAGAGTATAGAATGTGTACAGATTCTTGAGCCATAAATAAGATCATGATCAAGTATAGGTTCCCATTGCCAAGAATGGATGACATAATGGATTGTTTGAGTGGGGCCAAGTACTTCACCAAGATTGACCTGAAGAGTGGGTATCATTAGATCCGAATAAGAGAAGGAGATGAATGGAAGACAACCTTAAAGATAAAGGAGGGTTTGTATAAGTGGTTAGTCATGCCATTTGGGCTAACCAACGCCCCGAGCACATTCATGTAGCTCATGAATGAGGTACTAAAAGAATTTTTGGGAAGTTTTGTTATTATTTATTTGGATGATATTTTTATTTTCATTAAGACTTGGGATGAGCATCTGATGCATATAAGAAGAGTTCTAAAAAAGATGAGGGAGGAGAAGTTGTTGATTAATTTGAAGAAATGTAGTTTTGTAAAGGAGTTGGTATACCTAGGGTTTGTTGTATCAAAGGAAGGTCTTAAGATGGACCTAGAGAAGGTGAGAGCTATCCTTGAATGGCCTACACCAAGGAGTACCATAGAGGTATGATCTTTTCATGGTTTGGCAAGTTTTTACAGAAATTTTATCAAGAATTTTACTAGCATTTGTGCACCCCTAACTGAGACAATGAGAGGGGATAGAAAAGAGTTTAGATGGACTAAAGGAGAAGACAAAAGCTCTGATACATTAAAGCAGAAAATCACAAAGCAACCTATTTTGGCACTTCTAGATTTCAATAAGGTATTTCAGGTAGATTGTGATGCTAGTGGTAGTGCTATAGGAGCTATTTTGAGTCAAGAAGGTAAGCCCATTGCCTATTTTAGTGAGAAGCTTAATGATGCCAAGAAAAAGTATTTTGTTTATGATAAGGAATTTTATGCAATAGTTCAACCTTTGAAGAAATGGAGACATTATTTGTTGCCTAAAGAGTTTGTTTTATATATTGATCATTAGGCTTTGCAGTATCTTAATAGTAAAGGAAAGTTGAACCAAAGGCATTTAAAATGGGTTGAGTTTTTGCAGAGTTATACTTTTATTTTGAAGCACAAGAGTGGGAAGTCCAACAGAGTTGCAGATGCCTTGACCAGAAGGAAAAATTTGTTGATAGAAATGAAGATAGAGATTGTTGGGTTTGATGAGCTCAAAAGTTTGTATCCTAAAGATCCAGATTTTGTAGAGGCTTGGAAAGATTGTCTGGAACCTGTTACTTTGGACATGACAAAATGGTTGGATTTCATAATCCAAGATGGCATGTTGTTTAAAGGAAGCCAGTTGTGCATTCCAAGGAGTTCCATGAGAGAGAACCTGATTAAGGAGAAGCATAGTGGAGGATTGGCTAGACACTTTGGTTGAGATAAGACCATTGCTATTGTTGGTGAAAATTATTATTGGCCACAGTTGTAATAGGATGTGAGGAAATTTGTGTAGAATTGCAAAGTATGTCAGATGGAAAAATGAGCAAGTTAGAATACAGGTCTATATCAGCCACTACCTGTACCAGAGAAGCCATGGGATGATATTAGTATGGATTTTGTTCTTGGTTTACCAAGGACACAGAGAGGACATGATTCCATTTTTGTGGTGGTGGATAGATTCTCGAAGATAGCACATTTCATTCCTTGCAAGGAGACTAATGATGTTCATATTGTAGAGTTATTTTTCAAGGAGGTGGTGAGATTACATGGTCTACCGAAGAGCATAGTTTCAGATCAAGATACCAAGTTTGTTGGTTATTTCTAGAGGACATTGTGGAAGAAGTTGAAGACAAATTTGAAGTTCAGTTCTATACACCATCCATAGACTGATGGACAGACCGAAGTGGTGAATAGGAGTTTGGCTAACTTGTTATGATGCTTAGTAGGAGATAAGCCCAAGGGATGGGATTTGATTTTACCACAGGAAGAATTTGTTTACAACAATTTTGTCAATAGGAGTATTGGTAAATCACCATTTTAGATTGTATATGGCAATAGCCCAAGAAATGCTTATGAGTTAAGGAAGCTAGACAAAGGTGAAAAGACAAGTGCTAAAGCTAAAGACTTTGTAGAACATCTAAAGAATTTGCATGAAGAGGTGAAAAAATACATTAATAAGGTGAATATTTAGTACAAGGCTAAGGCGGATCAGAAGAGGAGATATAAGGAGTTCCAAGTAGGAGATGAAGTCATGGTTCACTTGAGAAAAGAAAGGTTCCCAATTGGAACATACACTAAGTTGAAAATGAAGAAATTTGGACTATGTAGAATCCTAAAGAAGCATGATTCAGGAAATGAATATGAGGTAGAGCTGCCAAGTGGGATCAATATTTCCCCTATGTTCAACATTGCGGATTTAACAGAATATCATGAAGGTGGCACAAAGGATGGATCGACACAAGGACAATGGAGTATTCCGACATCTACTTCAATAGAGGAGATAGAAGAGATTTTGGATAGCCGTGTGGGAAGAAGTACTTGGAATAGGAAATATGAAGAATATCTAGTGAAATGGGAAGGAAGACTTGTTGAAGACTCTTCTTGGTTGTCTAAGGCAGAGGTTGACCAATTGGGTTTTCCTCACACAAACACCTGAGACGTGACAGGGTCACTTCTCAAATTACCCTGGGTGTTTGATGCAGGAGCATCCAGTGGTGTAAGGACAATCTTGCATCACCCAAAAAGAAGTTAATTCAAAATCATTGTATTTTTTTTCATTTCTTTCCATAATTAGTGTTTCTGGTTCCATAATCTCCTGAATAATGATGTAGGACTTTTAGTTTTTCCAAAACTGCTAAAAATAGCAAACTGCCAGTTTTGGAAAGTTTAACTGCCATTTCAGGAAAGTTTGCATTTGGGCACAGATTGAAGTGAAAAATTACAAAAATCTTTATAAGTAAAATATAAGACCTTTGGCAAAGGAATCAGACAAAGATCATTTGTGAGCTGAAAGATATTAAAATTTTTGTTTTTTGAAAAACCACTGAAAATTTTAGAAATGAGATATGAGGCACTAAAACATCCCATAATGTCCCCAAAACTTGACAAAAATATATTTACAAATTTTTGGTGTGATAGTTCACATCACGAGCTTTTCGGCGCTTAAAATAGATCGTCAATCGGACACTCGGATCAAAAGTTATGCTTCCCGAAACTTGACCTACTTTTGGAGGGAGTTGCAAATTTCAAAATTTAGTTGGAGGCCACCAAAAAGTGCTATTTATGTCTATTTTGGGAACCTTGGACAATAGCAGAGTTAAGGGGGAAAGTGTAGAGTCAAGAATAGGTGGGAAAATAGAAACCCTAGCTGATTTGGGGGTTACAAAAGGAAGAATATTCTAGAGCCTGGTGATGTGTAGCTGTAGTGCATTGCAGCCTGTGGAGGATTGATTCCTCTGATTGTAATTGAGCTTCTGTAATGTAATAAGTTGTCCAAATCAATAGAGAAATATTCTATTTTCTATGTGCCATTTCTTTTGTTGTGTGTTTTATGATTTACCCCCTTCATCAATCCTTCTGTATGCTTTATCAACTTTCTCCATTTATGACTGTTACATAGTCTTCTATGATTGTATTGGTTGCTTCTAATATAGTGATGTGGTTGTTCCTTGACATAGATAGTGACTGCCTTGACATATATACTCACTCATGTATGGAGGCCCCTAAGTTCATATGTCTATCCTCCAACTGCATTATGACTACTACTGCACCTTAAAGTCTTATAAGGTTTTGATAGACTTACAAACTCTGAGTTTACTCAATTTAGCCCTAGTTTATAACTCTATCTCTTCACTGTTCTTGTTCATAATGACTATCTCCTTGTTGTGAAAAGATAGGTAGAATTTAGAGGATGTGTGACAACCCATACGCATATGTCAGACCTATATTGAAATGTAGACCTTTTGATGACAGTCTCAAAGACTTCTCTGGCATGAAAATGAATGATCCTGATTGTGACTATTTTGCTTATCCTTGATTGTACCATTGTTGTACTTATATAGTCTACTCATTAGTCCTCTATACTTTCTTAGGCCTGTCCCTATGTATGCTACATGTGTATGACTATGATATCTTCTGTATTTTTCTTCAACAAGTCTTGATGTGGCTTGACAGTCCCTTATATTTCTTTCATGACTATGTTGGGCTCTTGATAGATCTTCTTTCAACACTTATATAGTGTGCATGACTATTATTACAGCCTTAGCTCATATCATCAATGTTTGATCTTTTAAGAATACCTGTACCTGCACAGTGAACAAACACATTAGGAAAATAGTACAGAGGCAAGGAGCCTCTCTTGTGCTTGTATGCCTCTCTTGTGCTTGTATGCTCTTCATCTTTTCCTGTCTCCTTCTATTGATAGCATTCTTGCATCTGAGTGACTCTTTGTCTTTTTGTTGTTCTTCCTTTGATGCTTTATGGATAATGGCATGTATATCTAATGCTAGTACATATAGATTTTGAAGGCATCCTGAGCTCTAACCCTCTTTCCTTCTTTCATTTGTAGGATCCTTTTAGGAGTGATGGAGAAGAACTTGAAGACTGCCATCCATGGAGATTCGTTGTTCAGGCAATGATGGATCCTCTTCCCTTTCTATATGTTTCTTTTACTTCACATGTATATGTTATTGTTCAATATTTTTGATTTCACTTGTACAGTTATTCCCACGGCTTGTGTGGGAAAACACGAACACATCTTCTCTTATGAATACAAATAACTTTTATGCAATGATGTGTACCTTGTTCATTTGTAAAATACTTAATTGCATAATGAAATACATCTGTATACTATTGGATGTCCTAAAATTTGTTATAATCATAGATAAGTTTAGTGAGTGTATGTACCTTTTTGAAATGTATCAAACTACAATGAATGAACAATAACAACAACTACAACACAACTTGTAATTCATAGATTATCTTTAACTTCTCCTGTTAGTCTTAGGATATCTCTTGCCCTGCTAGAGTATCCTCTCATGTTATCTAGCTAATGTAGCAGCTCTAATTGAGCTACTACATGATCTTGGTAATATGATCACTGGAAGGGTCCTCCATCAGGATAGGAGGCCTTCTAGGCTAGCATGAGAACTTGGATTTTCTTCTCCCTTCCTCTTGAACCTCTTAGCTTCTCCAAAATAACAAAGATAATTATTGTTACAACCCAACCTAATTGGGGTGCAAAGCACAATTTGGTAACAATTAAAAGGACCATATTGCAAGGCCAATCATTGTCCTAGTACTAATATTTCCAACCATCATAAAGCCAAAGAATCCACTTCCTACACTGATCCCAATAACCTTGCATCATCATCAACCACCCAACCCTCCAACACCTCCAAGGTCAAGATCATTAACATAGGTTGTGGGAAGTATAAATTGCATGATGCCTTTCATGTTGGGAAGTTACCTCTATCTCCATGGTCCCAAGGTCATCTTTGACCATGATTGAAGAAGATATCCAACATCATGCAATATGGTACCACTACCTTTGTACAAGGTGGGCTCTTAGTTGATGAGGACATCAATAGTTCTATTATCTCTTGGTTATAGAGAGTTGAAGAATTTGCACCATGCTTCCTACAAGAGAAATACCTTGTAGTGCTCCAAATGTATAAAAACATGAATTACAAAGGTAAAGGCCTAGGCCTCCATGAACAAGGTTTTATTGAGCCTATCCCTATGATAAGGCACATCAAAACTTAAGGGCTGGGATACATACCACTCAGTGAGGAATTTAGCGAATCTCATGACACTTCTACAAGTATGGAAGAACCTTCTCATGACATTGACAACATCAAGGTAAGGACTATCATTGATTCCTTCAACAACCTCCCACCACCATCCTATTCCATGAAACCTCTATTTACACCATTGACCTTCAACTCACTATCCTAAACTAATTGATTAAGACCAACAAGATCTTTTTTCTTTAGACACATTTTAGAATGACGAGGCTATTGTTGAGTTCCTAGGGCTTCACAGTGTGTTTCCCTCATATTTGACATTGGCTAATTTTTAAATTTTCCCATTTTTGAATCATCACATATCATCAAAGCCAATCCTTCCATGTATTATTTTCTCCCTCAAGTTACATGCGAAGTCATCCTACTATCCCATCTTGGTTAAATTATCAGTGTTGTACCTCATTCATAAAATGTTCTTAGTTGTCTCATAGTATTGCTATGCTCTCAAGTGTGTTCTATGCAAATCATTAGTTTATCTATTGGATCATATTCATAGTTTAAGGAGGTAAGAATGATTAATCCTAGGAGTATATTTGTCTAACATTTCAACTTCAAGGCCCATTGAAAAAAGTTGGTGCTCAAGTAGTTACATTGTAGATTGCCAGAGAGGTAGTGACCTTGACACTATCTTATTTGTATGGAAATCATTCAAAACTCATGATAGTAATGTTTTCTAGGTTCTTGTGTGTTGGGATAAGGTGCCAATAACCTTGTAAATCCCAATATTTTATTTATTTCATTTTATTATTTGTAATTTTTAATTACCCATAAGAGAATGTGGTAGTTTCATCGGGAGTGGTAATTTCAGATTCATCGGAGGTAATTATGGAGTGACATTTACAGTTAGCAATTGTAAAAATCATGAGTAATTGAGGGTAGACACCACCTTGGGAGAATATGCTATTTCATGTCATAATGTTTGGTAAGTGCATGTAAGAGAATCTATGATAGTTGTAAGTTGTCGTAAGATTCTATGACACTATGATGACATATGACGGATACTTATTATGTGTAAGTTGCTATGTTTAGCCCTACGCACCCATCTTGGGAAGATACTCTTTGCTAGAAGCTATGATGGTTATGACATGTCATAAGATGCTATAAGAGACCTTATTTAGTCTTGGGTGTCCAACTTTACATGGTTGACATTGGACAAGTGGAAGGATCTTGTAAGGAGGTATTTAATTTTTGCAAGTTAGAGATTCTCATGAGAGAGAAAGTGGATGCCTAGATTGGTGTGAAAGCACTTCTATAAGTATTTTGCCATGTATTTTTTGTAGCATACAGATACAGGTACTCAAGTGTTGCAGGAATGCTGTCGGATTGAAGACTGGTGGGGAGAGTTGTGTAGTTGATGTATTGTATCAGTTTTCCAGATTAATACAAACATGTGCCTCTTTCCTAGTGGAGTTTTTTACCCAAAAGGGTTTTGTCCACATAAACACTATGTCATTGTGTGATTAGTTTTTAGATTTTTTGCCTCTATGTTGCATTATTTATCTTTTATTGTAATCTCCATTAAACAATACACTATTAGAAGATCATTAAACATATTTAAATTAGATTTCCATTGAGTAGTTATTGTCTTCATTTTCTAACATTTGGTATCAGAGTCTGGATAGATTTAACTCTTGGGTTGTAGTGTGAAGGTTGTGTAGCTATAGTGGGAGATTTGGTTCTATTTGTTTTGCAACTCTTGAGTTGATATAATGGTTGCATCCACCGTTGCATCAACCTCTCGATTGGACATTGAGAAGTTCAATGAAACATGGTATGAGTTGTGGAAGCTGAAAATAAAGGATTTGCTTGAAGAAAGAAACCAGTGGTTGCCTATTCAAAAAGAAAAGAAACCTGAAGATGTCTCTCAAGGTTAGTGCGATAGACTAGATAAGAAGGCACGAGAACTATCCATTTGTGTCTTGCAAATTCTGTCCTATTGAAGTTCGCAAAGGAAGAGACTACACATAACTTGTGGAAACATTTGGGTGAGATCTACCAAGCCAAGAGTATGGTAAACAAAATTTACTTGAACTGTAAACTATTTTCTATGAAAATGAAAGACGGTGAATTGGTTGTAGAGCATTTAAATTCATTTAATTTGTTGTTGAGTCAACTTGTATCTATAGTTGTTGAAATTAATGAGGAAGATAAATGTATCTTCTTTATTCTTTACCTAAGTCTTGGGAGAATGTTATCCTTTCTATCATTGCTAACCTCGTGGATCTAAAGATGGATGCTCTTGTTGTAGTTTTGTTGGCACATGAATTGATGAAGAATAGTTTAGATAGTTCAAGGGATGCTCTTAGTGTGAGGGGAAGGTCTAAGGAAAGGGGACCGAAAGGAGATCAGAAAGGGGTTAAGGACAAGTCTAAGGGCTGATCTAAGACTCATGGGAAGAAGAATAGAGTTAAGTGTTGGAACTGTGGTAAAAGGGGACATGTGAAGGAGTGGAGAAACCCAAATAAATAGTGGGAGAGTGCTTCTGATAAGTCCTCGAATGTAGGTGAAGATGTTTTACTTTCTACATATAATGTTGTTTCTAATAATCACTAATTGGATGACTTAGGATGCTCATTTTATATGACCCCGCATAAGGAATAGTTTTCCACATACAAAGAGTATGATGGATGTAAAGTGTACCTTGGGGACAACTCTACATATCTGATTGTTGGGAAAGGCAACGTATTGTTGTGTTTCAGTGATGGGAAGATTAAAACCCTCCCTAGTGTTTTGCATGTTCTTGGATTAGCTAGAAATCTGATTTTAGTTTTGAAGTTGAATGATTTGGGAATGCATGTAACATTTTATAAGCATGGTTGCAGATTGGTGAGAGGAAACTTGGTGGTAGTGAAGGGGAAGAGAATGGGAACCTTATTTAGGCTAGATGTCACAATTGAAAAGTGCAATACAACTGAGAGGGGGGGTGAATCAGTTGTAACGAAAACTTCAAAACCATCAACACATCAACCACTTAATTAATGTTATTGTAATTTAACCATGAAAGCATAAAAGTAGAACTTAAACACATTTACATATTCAACACATGAGACACCATATTTTTACATGGAAAGCCCAATAAGGGAAACACAATGGTGAGTGTTAGCTCACAATATAAAAGATATATCAAAATTTACAACAAGGCTCATTGCCAATGCGGCTTACTGCTAAAAATGCTCATTGCAAAAGAAGTGGCTCACTGCTAATGGGGTGGCTCACTGCTTGTGGTTGGTTCACTACCAAGGTTGGTGAATTGAGATAGTAGTATCTACACTATGCCAAGATTCAGTTCCATTGAATCACATTAATTTTCATCTACTCTGATTTACTTCTTCACTTTACACTTATCTTCACATATTTGCATTTAGACACCTTTTCATGACTTCATTTCAAGTATTTATACAATTCATCAAGCTTGGAATGATCATCAAGGTCGGTATTACAATCATCAATCATATGAACAATCTCCAAGGTCATCAAACATATGTACATTAGAATAGGTCTGGATGTAAACAGATTAATGAAAGAGAAAGAATAAATGTGAACCAAACCAATCCTTAGCTAGGACTCAAATGTAATCCTCTATGCAACAACATGCCATTGCAAACTCCAAAGCATAATCACAAGTAGTGTTCAAACAACCAAGTCGTTTAAAACTAGTGTTAACACTAAGACTTTTAAGAACACGCTTCATGCATGAACCAAATTACACTCTGCAGACCAATCAAAAGATAGGAATATGATTGAGAGACATCCACAAGCATGTTACAATCACCAAGAACATCTGCACAACTTCTAAACACTTTATCCATACGATTCTTCAAATCAAAGCACTTGAACATCAATGCCGACCATTGTCATAAAGAAAAGATCGCTTGTAGACCACCAAATCATGAACCATTTGAACTTAAGGCACATAATATCATTACAAACTCAATACCATAACCACAAACTGTAATACTTAAATGTAGAGGAATGCAGAGCAAAATACATTCTCCTTGTCACCACTAAATGCACAAAAAAATAGTTTTCACTCTGGTGAAAAGAACTCACTCAAATCTTCATACTAGAGGCTCAAACTTGAAACATGGTATCTACAGACATTGCTTAACATAACTTCCAATCCAAAGACAAGGATATTTAGTATACAAAATATGCGAAGTAAAACACTACACTATACTTCTACAAGCTAGGAAACTCTGCAACACACTGTTTCCACGAGGAGAGCAAATTTTCTCAAAAGCACTTGGAAACTTAATATCTGGAACACTTTCCTATTATCTTCAGCACTTATGTAAGCCAATACAAACCAACTAACTCAACATAATTAAACATTGAAACAAGAGCACAATTGACACCAATGACAACACAGTTATGTTGACATCAATGACAACACTGGTAAACACATACTTGCAAAAATCTCCCTCTTTGTCATTGATGGCAAAATTGATGTGAAAAACTATAAGAACTATCAAGACAAAAATCTACATTGATTACTTTTCTCCCCCTTTCTCTTTACACATCTAAACTCTTTCTCCTCCTGAGTTTTTCACATAATTTTCTCTCCCCCTTTAACATCAATGTCAAAGGACATCACTTCCTCTTTCTCTGCACATACTTGCAATACTTACTTCTCTTTATCAAGAACTTATATTAGCAACATCTACCTACTCCCCCTGAGAGGTAGACTTCAAAATATCAATCCATAGAAAAGAATAAGACTTTAGATAGCCCTGGACTGATGCACTTCCCATGCATCTTAGTTTAGAGTAGGAGGGGTAATAACCCCTAACATTTCTCTAAGATACTCAAAATTGTCCTTGGGCAGAGGCTTTATGAAAATATCTACAATCTGATCCTTTATAGACACATATTCCATCTTTACTTCATTCTCTGTTACCTTTTCTCTTAGAAAATGATACCTTATAGATATATGCTTTCTTCTTGAGTGCATCACTGGATTTTATGAAATTTTTATAACACTTGTATTGTCACAAAAGATTGAAATTGGTTCTTCATACACAACTCTTATATCCTTCAACATTTGCTTCATCGAAAGCACTTGAGTACAAAAACATGCTACAACAATATATTCTACTTTTGTATTAGACAAAGAAACTAATTCTTGCTTCTTGCTCAACCATGAAACCAATCTGTTACCTAAGAGGAAATCACCTCCACTTGTACTCTTCTTGTCATCAACATCTCTAGCCTAATCTGCATTTGTATAAGCACTAAGATTGAAATCAGTATCTTTGGGATACCACAATCCAATATAGTCTGAAGTGCCTTTCAAATACCTCATGATCCTTTTGACTGCCATCACATGTGACTCTTTGGGATCTTCTTGAAATCTTTCCACAAAATAGATTGCATGCATTATGTCAAGTCTAGTATGTGTTAGATAAAGTAGTCCTCCAATCATAGACCAATTGATCATTCTTGCTTAGCTTGCAACCAGTTACTATAAGAGTACATACTGGCTTGGAATCCTCCATTCCAAACTTCTTCAATAATTCTTTCACATACTTGGACTGAGAAATAAAAATTCCTTTTTCTAATTGAGTAATCTACAGTCCTAAAAAGAAATTCATTTCACCAAACATATCTACAAATTTCTTACACATACCTTCATTGCCTCTAAAGATAATATCATCAACAAAGACTACAACAATTAGAATTTGATCACCATTGATTTTAAAATAGAGATTGATGTCTACATTACCTTTACTAAACCCTAATTGCATAAAATACTTGTCCAATCTTGCATACTAGGCTCTAGGAGCTTTCTTGAGTCCATGCAGGGCTTTCTTCAATCTACACACCATGTCACCTTGTTCTGATTACTGGAATCCTTCTGGTTGTTCAATGTAAACTTCTTCCTCTGTCTCTCCATTCAAGAAAGAAAACTTCACATCCATCTGGTTCACCTTGAAATCTTTATGTGCTGCAAAAGCCAAGAACATTCTTATAGCTTCAATCCTTTCCATAGGAGCAAAAGTCTCCTCAAAATCTATGCCTTCAACCTGAGAATATCCTTTGCATACCAGTCTTGCTTTGTTTCTTACCACTTCACCACTTTCATTCATCTTATTTCTGAAAACCCATTTGGTCTAGGGACTAATTCCCAAGTTTGACTCTTCTCTATCTGCATTAGCTCTTCTTCCATGGCTTTTACCGAACTTTCATCTTTGTAGGCTTCACTAACATTTTTACGTTCAATATGTGAAAGAAAATAGTAGTTCACCTATTCCGCTGCAACTCTTTTCCTTATCAACACACCTTTGCTTTTGTCACCAATAATTTGTTCTTTAGAATGATTAATCCTTACATACCTGGGAGTCTTAATAGTACTTTTTGGAGCCTTTTCTTCTTCAACTTGATTGTCCTTTTGTTTAACCTTTTCTTTAGTGACTGCAACAACAGGTTCATCTAATTCATAGCCACTCAGATCTAATGTTATTTCCTTATCTTCATCAACCTTCACATTAGTAATTTCAATGACTTTCTTCAATCTCTTATTGTAGCACCGGTAGGCCTTACTCTTAGTAGAGTATCCAAGGAAAATTCCTTCATCACACCTAGCATCAAACTTGCCTAACTCTTCATCTCTTTTGATATAACATTTGCTTCCAAAAACTTTGAAATATTTCACTGTAGGAAATCTTCCATACCACAATTGATAAGGAGTTTTAGTACCATTACCTTTAACTTGGACTCTATTTTGAATGTAGACAACAGTGTGTATAGCTTCTCTCCAATACACTTCAGGTAGGTTAGCCTCCATCATCATAGACCTAGTAGCCTCTTGAATTGTTTTGTTCTTTCTTTCAACAACTCTATTCTGCTTAGGAGTCCTAAGAGCAGACAACTGCCTCTTTATCCCATGCTCTTCATAGAAAATGTTGATTTCATTTGATGTAAACTCACCTCCTCTATCAGACCTTAAGCATTTGATCCGCAATTCTAACTCATTCTCAACCATTTCCTTGAAAGCTTTGAACTTGTCTATGGATTTTGATTTCTCTTTTAAAAAAGTGACCCATGTGATTCTAGAATAATCATCAATAAGAAATGTAAAGTACTTGTCTCCTTGAAAACTTCTTGTTCTTGTAGGACCACACAGATCTATATGCACCAGCTCAAGCAATCCAGTAGAAAATTGTTCTTTGCTCTTGAAACTTGTCCTTGTCTATTTTCCAAGTTGACATTCCTTGCAGATAGTATTAGCAAGTTTCACCAGCTTAGGCAAATCTCTCATAGCTTGTACTGAGCTTATCTTTACCAAGTTATCAAAATTGATATGACACATCCTTCTATGCCACAACCAACTTTCATCTATCTGAGCCAGCAAAAAACAATTATCAGTTTCCCTCAAGTGATAAACATTACCTTTGGTCTTCTAACTAGTTGCAATCACTATTCTAGAGCTTTCCATGCTTTTGCATCCATTATCCTTGAAACTTAGATTATACCCTTTTTCACACATCTGGCCAACACTTAAAAGATTATGCTTTAAACCCTTCACATAGAAAACATCATCTGTGTTATGCTTACCATCAAAAGTAATAGATCCTCTTCCACAAATCTTACCAGCTGCATTATCTCCAAACCTAACCAGTCCCACATCATACTTTTCAAAGCTTACAAACTTACTTTTGTCACCGGTCATATGATGTGAGCATCCACTATCAATAATCCATTCATCCATATCTTTCTCAACCCAGATAGACAAAACACTTTCTTCCACTAGTTTTTCTTCCTTCACACACGTAGTAGGATTAGTAGACTTAGGTTCTTCTTTAATAGCAATAAACAAGCATTTGTTTGCACTAGTACTATTATCATCAGACTCATCATCTATTACACCATCATCATCAAGATCTCTAACATAATAACATTTCTTTATAATTCTAGGTCTACTTTCAAATTTCTTCTTACCTCTCTCAATTCTCTCCAGACACCTAGAAGCATAGTGACCAATCTTACCACAAGAGAAGCATTTGAATGGTAATTTGCCTTTGAACTTACTGGTACCTCTTTGCATTCTATCCATAAAGTTGGCTTCAACCTCATCTAGATCATCATTAGATTCCACAACATATTTCTGAAATCCTGAAGTTTTGTCTAAAGTTCTAGCTTTGAAAGCAGTCTTAGTCCTTGGTAGAGCATCACCAAATTCTCTCATTTCAAAAGTTGTAAGTTTTGGGAGCAACTGATCCTTTGTAATATTTTGCACACTCATAACCTCTTCAATTGTTGCCACCTTGCGACTATAGGATTTAGGCAATGACCTAATAATCTTCAACACAACCTCATCCTCATTAATAGTTCCAACAAGACCTTTGATTCCATGGACAATTTCATCAATTCTCTACATGTAGATAGTTATGTTTTCATCTTCACCCATCTTCAGGACTTCATACCTAGCCTTCAGGTTTTGTAATTTGGCACTCTTTACAGAATCATCTCCTTCATATAAACTTTTCAACTTTTCCCATATCTCATGAGTAGTCTCGAAATCCATAACTTTCACCAACTCAGTGTTAGATAAGGCATTTAACAGAGTATCTCTAGCTTTTCCATTTAATTCATATTGTGTGACTTAATCTTCATCTGATGGACCATTTTTAGGAATAGTATACTTTTTCTCTATTATTTTCCAAACACTATAGCCAAGAGAAATAAGATGACTTTTCATCCGTACCTTCCAAAGAGCATAATTTGCTCTGTCAAACTATGGTGACTCCTTCCTATGTGCCATCCCAGATCTACCTCGAGTTGTTAAGCTATTTATTGAGGAACCCTCACTCTGATACCAATTGTTGAAAAGTGTAATACAACTGAGGGGGGGTGAATCAGTTGTAATCAAAACTTCAAAACCATCAACACATGAACCACTTAATTTCAATTATTGTAATTTAATCATGAAAGCATAAAAACAAAACTTAAACACATTTACATATTCAACACATGAGACACCATATTTTTACATGGAAAACCCAATAAGGGAAAAACTACAGTGAGTGTTATCTCACAATATAAAAGATATATCAAATTTTACAATGAGGTTCACTATTGGAGACTCACTACCAATGTGGCTTACTGCCAAAAATGCTCACTACAAAAGAAGTGGCTCACTGTCGATGGGGTGGCTCACTGCCAAGGTTGGTGAACTAAGATAGTAGCATCTACACTATGCCAAGGTTCAGTTCCATTGAAGCACATTAATTTTCCTCTGCTCTACTTTACTTCTTTACTTCACACTTATCTTCACATCTTCATATCTAGACACCTTTTTCACAACTTTATTTCAAGTATTTACACAATTAATCAACCTTGGAATGATCATCAAGGTCATCATTACAATCTCCAAGGTCAAAAAACATACATACATTAGAATAGGTCTAGACCTAAATAGATTAATGAAAGAGAAAGAATGAATGCGAACCAAACCACTCCTTAGATGGGACTCAAATGCAATCTTCCACGTAACAACACACCATCACAAACTCTAAAGCATAATCACAAGTAGTGTTCAAACAACCAAGTCGGCTAAAACTGGTGTTAACACTAAGACCTTTAAGAACACGCTTCATGCACGATCTGGATTGCACTATGTGGATCAATCAAAAGGTAGGAACACGATCTAGAGACATCCACAAGCATGTTACATTCACCAAGAACATCCGCACAACTTCTAAACACTTTAGCCATAAGATTCTTCAAATCAGAGCACTTGAACATCACTATCAGCCACTATCATAAAGAAAAGATTGTTTGTATACCACAAAATCATGAACCATTTGAACTGAAGGCACATAATATCATTACAAACTTAATTCCAGAACCATAGATTGTAATACTTAAATGCAGAGGAATGTGGAGCAAAATACATTCTCCTTGTCACCACTAAATGTACAAAAATATAGTTTTCACTCTGGTGAACATAACTTGCTCAAATCTTCATATCAGAGGCTCAAACTTGAATCATGGCACCTATAGACATTGCTTAACATAACTTCCAATCCTCTGACAAAGATATTTAGTATACAAAATATGTGGAGCATAATACTACACTGTACTTCTGCAAGCTAGGAAACTCTGCAACACACTGTTTCCACTAGGAGAGAAAATTTTCTCAAAAGCACTTGGAAACTTAATATTCAAAACAATTTCTTATTATCTTTAGCACTTATGTAAGCCAATACAAAGCAACTAACTCAACATAATTAAACATCAAAACAAGAGCACAGTTGACACCAATGACAACACATATATGTTGACATCATTGACATCACTGGTAAGCACATACTTGCAACAGTTACTACAGTTTGTAATTCCTCTTATGTTTTTGAGGATTATAAAAACACTTGTATATTGTGGCACTATAGATTGGGCCACACAAGGAATAATGTTTTGAAAAATATTAAGAATAAAAACTTGTTTGATGGTTTCTCCTATTCTGATGAGCATTTTGATTTCTGTGAGCATTGTGTGTTTGGTAAAAAAAATAGAAAATCATTTCCTCTAGGAAGCAATAGAGCAAAAGAGAAGTTAGAGATTATTCATACAGATGTGTTTGGACCTATGGATAATGACTCTATCAAAAAATCTCATTATTTTATCACCTTCATCAATGATGTATCCAAATTGACATGGATTTATTTTATGAAACACAAATATGAAGTTTTCACTAAGTTTAAAGATTTTAAAGTCTCAGTTGAAAACCAATCAGGATTAAAGATAAAAATATTAATATCTAACAATGGAGGGGAATATTGCTCTAAGGAATTTGATGAGTTTTGCAAGCATGCTAGTATAATCAGACAAAAGACAACTCTGTATACACCACAACAGAATGGTATTGCAGAAAGGATGAACTGAACAATCATGGAAAGAGCTAGAAGTATGCTAAGTGATTCATAGTTGGATAAATGCTTTTGGCTAGAGCCTATGTGTACTTCTTGCTATTTGATTAATAGATCTCCTTATAAGGTTTTTGATTTGACACCTTATGAAGTGTGGACATGTAAGAAATCTTCTGTTTCACATTTAAGGGTTTTTGGCTGTGAGGCTTTTGTTCATGTACCTAAGGAAAAGTAGTCTAAGTTGGATCCAAAAGCTAAAAAGTGTACATTCATTAGATATGGTGATAATGTAAAAGGTTATAAGCTTTGGAATCCACTAACCTGAAAGATTATCTATTCTAGAGATGTTATTTTCAGGGAACTTAGTGTTATTTCTAAACTTGAGCAGCCAAAAGAAAAAGAATAGATGAAGGGAGTGCACTTTGACTTGTAGAAGGAAGATGCACCTCAGGAAGAATACAGCAATGGATTGGAGGGTAAAGAAGAAGAAGAAGAAGATTCTAGTAGTTCTGATGAGGAAGAATCTGTTGTAACATAAGAAGTTGGTGCAAAAGATCACCCATAAGAACAGGTTGAGAGTCTTACTCCATCATTGAGGAGATCCACAAGACAATGAAATCCAGTTGATAGGTATAGCCCACCAAATTTCTATTATGTATTTGCTTTATTGAGTATTGACGATGAGCCTAGATCCTACAAGGAAGCTATTCATGCATATGATAGTGATTCTTGGTAGTTAGCCATGCAAGAGGAGATGATGGCTTTAGACTCTTGTAACACCTGGGATCTTGTTTGTTTGCCCAAAGGAAGAGAGGTCATAGGTTGCAAGTGGGTCTTCAAGAAGAAGTTTGGATGCTAGATGATTCATTGGAGAAGTACAAGGATAGATTGGTAGCCAAGGGCTACTCCCAAAGAGAGGGAGTTGATTTCAGTGAAATTTTCTCTCCTGTTGCTAAATTAACTTCTATTAGATTTTTTTAATCAATTACTGCAGCTTTTGATTGGGAGATTAAGAAAATGGATGTTAAGACTGCGTTCTTGCATGGATATCTTGAGGAATAAATTTATATGGAACAACCTACAGGTTTTGAGGTAAAAGAGAAAGAAAATTAGGTTTACAAGTTAAAGAGGTCTCTATATGGTTTGAAATAGTCCCCCAAAATGTGCTATCAAAAGTTTGACTCATTTGTGTGTTGAAATTGGGTTTTGTTAGAAGCAAGGAGGATAATTGTGTGTACATTCATTGTATTGATGATTGTATACTGATCATTGCATTTTATGTTGATGACATGTTATTTTTCAGCAATACTGAGGGCATGATCAGTGAGCTGAAAGCTCAACTTTCAGGTGCATTTGATATGAAGGATCTTGGAGCTGCCAGGTATATTCTAGGTATGGAGATCAAGAGGGATAGAGGTAACAAAAATCTTTGGTTGTCATAAAGTAAGTATGTGAATACCATTTTGCAGAGATTTAGTATGGAGGACTATAACCCAGTTAGAGCTCCTTTACCCATTGGTACTAAGATTTCATTAGATACGTGTCCAAACAATGAAGATGATTTTGAGGATATGTCTAATGTGCCATATGATAGTGTTGTAGGGAGTTTGATGTATGTAATGGTTTGTACTAGGCTAGATATTACCCAAGTAGTGGGAGTTTTAAGTAGATTTATGTCTAACCCTGGTAGACAACATTGGAATTATGTGAAGAGGGTGCTTAAATATCTTGTAGGTACTCTTGATTATTGTTTGGTTTATTCTAGTACTGATAATGCTGATATAACTTTGGACATATAGGGATTTGTTAATGCAGATTGGGCAGGTGACTTGGATAGTCAAAGTCCACTAGTGGCTATGTGTTTACTCTGTTTGGAAGAGCAATGAGTTGGATGAGTAAGAGGCAGCCCACATTTGAGTTGTCGACCACAGAAGCAGAGCATATGGATGCTACTCATGTCTCTAAGGAGGTAGTTTGGTTGAGGAGATTGTGTACATGTATTAGTATTGACTGAAGGGTCATTCAAATTGGTTGTGATAGCTAGAGTACTATTTGTTTGGCAAAGAATCATATGTATGATGTTCAGACTAAGCATGTTGATGTTTAGTATCACTTCATTCAAGAATTGGTTGCGAGTGGACAGATTGAGATAATGAAGATAGAAAATTAGGAGAATGTTGTAGATTCATTGACCAAACCTATGAGCATAGAGAAATTTGTGTGGTGCAAAGAGGCCATGGGCCTTGTTTCTAGTGCTTGATTATTTTTCTTTTGATATCCTATGGGTTGATTTATAATTTATAATGTCAAGTGGGAGAATGTTGGGAGAAGGTACCATTAACCTTGTAAATTCCAATATTGTGTGTATTTCTTTTTATTATTTTTAATTTGTAATTACCCATAAGGGAATGTGGTAGTTTCACCGGTAGTGGTAATTCTGGATTCACCGGAGGTAATTATGGAGTGACATTTACGGTTGGCAATTCTAAAAATCATGAGTAAATGAGGTTAGGCACCACCTTGGGACAATCTACTATTTTTAGCATGTATGCCACATGTCATATTGTTTGGTAAGTGCATGTAAGAAATTCTATGACAACTGTAAGTTGTCATAAGATTCTATGACATTATGACAACATATGACGGATGCTTATTAAGTGTAAGTTGCTATGTTTAGCCCTAGGTGCCCACCTTGGGAAGATACTCTTTGGTAGAACCTATGATGGTTATGACGAGTCATAAGATGTTGTATGAGACCTTATTTAGTCTTGTGTGCTCAACTTTGCATGGTTGACTTAAGAAAAGTGGCAGGAGCTTGAAAGGAGGTATTTAATATTTCCATGTTGGAGATTCTCAAGAGAGAGAAAGTGGATGCCTAGATTGGTGTGAGAGCACTTCTATAAGTATTTTTCCATGTATTTGTTGTAACATACAAATTTACAGGTACTCAAGTGTTGTAGGAATGCTGTTAGATTGAAGACTAGTGGAGAGAGTTGTGTAGTTGATGTATTGTATCACTCTTGTAGATTAATACAAATTTGTGCCTCTTTCCTGCTGGAGTTTTCTACTTAAAAGGGTTTTCTCCACATAAACATTATGTGATTATGTGATCAGTTTTTAGATTTTTTGCTTCTGTGTTGTATTACTTATATTCTGTTGCAATCTCCATTAAACAATACACTGTTAGAAGACCATTAAACATATTTAAATCAGATTTCCATTGAGTAGTAGTTGTCTTCATTTTCTAACATTGTGGCTACATCATTTCTTGACCTTCTGTTCCCATCCCAAGGTACTAAGTTTTCTAAACTATAAAGTATGGTGGTAAGAGAAATAATCTATGGAGATGTATTATTCTTTAATGACTAACTAAGATAGGCATGCTACTGAGTTTTCTAAACTAGATACAATATGATGGTAAGAGAAATAATCTATCGAGATAGATTTCTCTTTAATGACTAACCAAAACAGGCATGCATATGAAGAGGCAATGGAAAATACTACTACATAAATTTGAAAATAGAGTACTCCTATCCAAAAATTGTAGAAAAGAGAATAAAATTCTAAAAATGGATTGCTTGAGTATCATGGTCTCAAGGAGTAGGAAACCAGTATTATTGGATTGAGAAGACAACTCAAACTAAATGGAATTGAAGTTTAAATGCTCAATTTAAAATAATAATTATAAATTCTTAAAAAAACCAAAAGTAAGAAAACTGAAGAGGAATTAGTAGAAGTTTCTTTAGTTAAGAAAGAGCTTGAATTTGATAGTGTGGAGTGGAAGTGTTGTTTGAAATTACCACTATATGGTTGATCTAATTTCTCTTTCCAAAAGTTGTATTAAATCCAAGCATTGGGTCATTGACAAATATTTTAAGAGGTTTATGTTTAAGGAATATGGTTTGCATTTAAAAGCATTGAGAAGTTAATACACCCTAATTGTAGAGAAAGAAAGAAGAATGAGGAATTTTTACTAGATATTGTTATTATGGGTGCTCTTTATTGGTTACGAGGTCTAACCATCTCTATATTTTCATCTTCCTCTTCTCTTGACTCTTTGATTTCTCTGAAGAGAACTTTATATCTCAATCACTTTGATTGATAAAGACAATTTATTCTTACTGTTGCATATAATAAAAGAGCTTGCCCTAATTTTTCTGTGGATGTTGCCAAACATTGGTGAACCATGTAACTTCTTTTGTTACTCTTCCTGTGTGTGTTCTGTTTTAAGTTTTCTATTGTTGTTTTGTTTTTCTCAATTTTGAATCTACTCTTTATACTCAACAAGTGGTATCAAAGCTGAGGCAAAATTGTGAAGAGATGGAGGATGGAGATAGGTTCAGAACTGAAAAGTTCTTGGCCCAGAACTTTGGCATGTGGAAGTTGCAGATGGAAGCCTTACTAATTCAAAAATACCTCTCAATTAAGTTAGAGGGAAAGTCCAAGAAACCTGCTAATATGACGGATGATGATTGGGACAGATTGGACAAGAAAGCGAAGGCAACCATCATCCTCTCTCTTAACAATAATGTCTTGTTTAATGTTTCAATGGAGAAGATAGTGAAGGTTTTATGGGATTGATTGTTATGTATGTATGAGAGGGCTTCTACTACTAATAGACTCTTCTATTACAAGTATGTGCTAACTGCTATTGTCATTGATGTCAACATGTTTGTGTTGTCACTGATGCCAACTATATCTTCTGATGTTGATGTTTGTTGATTGATCAAAGAACATTGTCTGAGTATTTTGCTCCACACTTTCTTTGTATTGAAGATCAGAGTATGAGCCTTGGATATGACTTAGAGAAGTGTCTGAAGATGCTAAATCTAGAATTTGTTGGCCCGGATCACTGTGCAGAAAAAGTTCTATTCACTAGTGTGAAGATTGTGCCTAGCAAGGTTTGTAGAGTGACAAAGAGAAAGTGTTTTTCTCTGCATTTCTCCATAGATTGGATTTTGACTTTGTGGTTATGGAATTAAGCTTATAAGGTACTTAGTCATCTTCATTCCAAAGGATTTGTCATTTGGTGCTCCAGAAGTCAAGCTACTAATTAGCGGAGTTTGACAATGTCTGTTAAGAAGCAGTCTGTGATATGTTCTTCAAGTGATATATGCTGTGTTTGAGTGAGATCTGTTGTAGTTGGATTTGTCAACTCCCAAGTGATTTTAAGTTGAAAGGAAGGAAGGTATACAGAAAATGCTTCCTACACTGATCTAATGAGGAAAGATTTATGCAAATTTTTCTTTTACAGTTACAGATTAAGATGCACATTAACAGAAAGATAATAACAGCTTCCAAATGCAAACACAAAACTCACAACACAAGATATACGTGGGGAAAACCCTTTCAAGTAGAAAACCCCACACTCCAAAGCCACCCAATATATTATTTAGGAATCATGAAGATTACAATATACTTGTAGAGCAAGATTTTACAGGAGTATATCCAACCAGAGATCCAAAAGGTAATTTGACATCTATAAGATTCTTACATACAACCTCCATCTCAAGTTCCTAATATACAGGAGATACAATACAGTACACTGCCAACAGTAATTACAAAACCATGAGCTAAAATGACACAAAAGTGGCACCCAAATTATCTCCAATCAAAGATGCCTTCTGATGTGCCAAACCACACACCAACACATGTAACTCTCCCCCTTATAGCTGGTTTATGTGTCCAACATGTTTTTACATTTCCCAAAAATAGAAGGTCCAACTTCCGAAGGCCATAATGTTTGATCTGGGTGTCCATTTGACGAACTGTTTAATACGTCAGAAATCTTGTGAAGAGATCTATCACCCTATAACCCACTATGCTAGTTATGACAATTTTTGAGATGTTTAGAGAAGTATCAATTCCAGTAATGGAGTTCAGAACTTTTTCTTATAGTTTCAAAAAATAGAAACTTTAATATCTCACAATCCTAATATGATCTTGAGATGAAACTCACTCGAGATGTTCACTTAGCTGTTCTATACCTTCTAGGAAAAATTTTAGGTCAATCTGAGCTCAATCAAAGGACTTACTAAAAATAGTAAGTCTCACTATTTTTAGCTTATTTGGAAACTTTGAAAGTTCCAAACCATTCTCCATGATAAAGGGTATTCAAAAAGACCAAAACTAGGAAGAATAGTAATCTTTCAAAGTTGCAAGGTTGAGACACTTTTCTTAACATTCTCCTACTTGTTGAATACCTTGTAAGAGCAAAGGGAGTATCAACACCATGATTTAATTGCTAGGGACCATGAGGCGTATAGACACTAAACACCATCTCAACTTCTCTGTGCTCACAGGTTTTGTCAAGGAATCTACAACATTCATCAAAGTTTCAACTTTTTCCAAGTTTACCTTTCCATCCTCTACCATGTTATGAACAAAATGGTACTGGACATCAATATGCTTAGTCCTTGCATGGAAAGTTAGATTCTTCGCCAAACATATGGCACTCTAACTATTACAACAAATAGTAATCTTCCCTGCATCAAACCCAACATCATAACACAATCTCTTAAGCCAAATGGTTTCTTTACAAGCATGAGTTTCTGCCATGTACTTAGCTTCAGTAGTGGACAAAGCAACCACGGGTTGCCACTTACTCATCCAACTAATAGCACCACCAAACATAGTGAACACATAAGCACTAGTGGATCTCCTACTGTCAATGTCACCTGCCCAATCTGAATCCACAAATCCATGAATACAAAGTGAATGCCGAGGTTCTATAAGATAACCATGATAACATAAGGAATACTTAGAAGTACTCCGCAAATATCTAAACACTCTCTTCATTGCATCCCAATGTATCCGTCTAGGATTAGCCATAAATCGATTAAGGACTCCCACTGCTTGGGCAATGTCTGGTCTTGTGTAGACCATCACATACATCAAACTACCAACCGTACTAGCATAAGGAACTCTGCTCATATCCTCTATCTCAGAAGGAGACTTTGGACAATCTTTAATAGATAACTTTATCCCCATTGTAACAGGAACAGTCAAAGGTCTGCAATCCATCATGTTGAATCTCTCCAACACAGTGTTAACATACTTACTCTGGCCTAACCAAGCTACCCCTAGATTTTTCATCTCAAACTATGCTAACAATTGAAACTTCAAATCATAAATCAAACTTTTACCATTCCCAATGAGTAACATATCATCAACATACAATGCAATAATGAGAATGTGATCATTGTCAAACTTGTAGTAAACACAATGATTTGATTTTGATCTCTAAAATCCAATACTCAACACAAAGGCATCAAACTTCTGGTACCACATCCTAGGAGACTATTCCAAACCATGCAAAGACTTTTTCAACTTGTAAACTAGATTTTCTTTACCTTTCACCACGTAGTGCTCTCGTTGTGACATATAGATTTCCTCCTCCAAGTCACCATGAAGGAATGTTGTCTTCACATCCATCTGTTCCATTTCTAGATCATACGCTACTATAAGAGATAACATGAATTGAATGGATGTCAGCTTTGTAATGGGAGAGAAAATATCACCATAGTCAATTCCCTCCACCTTAGAATACCCCTTCGCAACCAATCTAGCCGTATATTTCTCAACACTGCCATCTACACCGAATTTATTTTGAACACACATTTGCATCCAACGGGTTTTCATCCTTCAGGCAAAGGCACCAAGTCCCAAGTATTATTCTTTTCCAAAGAAGCCATCTTCTCTTCCATGGCCACCTTCCAAGAACCTACATCTTTCATACCCATAGCCTCTTTCACAGTTATAGGCTCATCAGTGTTAGAAATCAAAGAAAAAATACAACTAGAATCATGTATGAATAACCAAACCTATTAGGTTGCTGCTTTATCCATGTGGACCTCCTCAAAGGTTGAGGTTGAGGTTCTTCATCTTCTTCTAAACATTCAAAGCTACTAGAGCTCTCCTCATTATCAGGTCCAATAGGTGTTTTTTGGTTCAACTTTCTTAGGGGTAGAAGGAAACTGAACCACATCATCTTTCTTCTCTTCTTTCTCTGGCTAGAAGACAACAGAAGAAGGATTGAGCTCTTTGAAGACCACACTTCTGCTATATAGAACTCTCTCAGCTACTAGATCCCAAAGCTTGTACCCTTTCACACCGATGCTATAACCGATGAAGATGCACTTTACAGCCTTGTTCTCTAACTTAGAGCTCTTCTCCTTATGCACATGTGCATATGCCTCACAACCAAATACTCAAATGTTTCTTAATGAAGGCTTTTTACCAAACCATATGTCCATAGGTGTCTTATCAACAAGCATTGATGTAGGAGACCTATTAACTAGGTAACCAGTAGTAGCAACAGCTTCAACCCAGAACGTTTGTTCAAGACAACCTCCACTTAGTATACTCCTTGTCCTCTCTATCAACATTCTATTCATCCTCTCTACAACTCCATTCTGCTGAGGGGTATGTAGAGTTGTCTTGTGCCTCTCAATCCCCTGTTCTTTACAGAACTTGTCAAAATATGCTGAATAGAACTCACCACTGTTGTCAGTCCTCAAACACTTAATCTTTCTAACCTTTTGATTCTCTACAAGAGCTTTGAACTCTTTAAATCTATTAAAGACTTTAGATTTACTTCTAAGGAAATACACCCCATGTCCTTCTACCATAATCATCAATGAATGAAACAAAGTAAATAGATTTTAAAATTGAAGGAACATTAATAGGACCAAACACATCAGAATGAATCAAGTCCAACACCTCAGAAGATTTGTGAGAACTAGAATAAAACTAGACACAGTTTTGTTTTGTTGGTAGGTGGTGACTGATCAGGAAAGTACTGTACACTAGCCATGTATCCTCGTCGGGGTTTGGGGGTGTAGCCCCCGAGAAATTTTTTTAGAACTGACATAAAAAATCCTATTTTTTGTGACCAACATAAGAAAACCCTATTTTTGTAACCGACAAAAAGGCTTGATAAAAAGTGGCTAAGGGTTAGGGTTTTGATATATTGTATTGTAGCATTTGCAATGGTATTGAGTTGTAGGGATTGCTGGTTGCAATCAGTTTGATTTATTGGATAATAATATTGGACTCTCTGTTTGGTGGATGTAGCCCGAGTTTGGGTGAACCACGTTAAAACTTGTCTCTCGCTGTTATTAATTCTGTGTATTTCCATTTCTCTGTTTAATCTTTATTTGCATTTAATTGATATCTTCTGCCCACTAACCCTAACAAGTGGTATCAGAGCGGGTTGTGTTCGATTATTGTCTGCAGGAAGGTCTCATGGTTTAGTGGGAGCAATGGCGGACGAGGGTAAATTGAAGGTCGATAAATTCAATGGGTAGAAATATCAGTTATGGAAGATGCAGATGGAGGATTACCTCTATCAAAGGATCTATGGATGCTGTTGGAAGGAGTATCCAAGAAACTGGCAACAATGTCTGATGAGGATTGGAATCTTCTTGACAGAAAGGCACTGGGAACCATTCTGTTGTACCTGGCACCATTGGTGGCATTCAATATAACGGAAGTGAAGACAATAGATGGTCTGATGAAAGCTTTGGCTAAATTGTATGAAAAACCCTCAGCCTCAAATAAGGTATTTCTCATGAAGCGTTTGTTTAATTTAAAAATGGTTGAAGGTGGATCTGTGACAAGTCATTTAAATGAATTTAATGTGATTTTTAGTCAATTGACTTCTTTAAATGTAAAATTTGATGAAGAAGTTAGAGCTCTCTTGATATTATGTTCATTACCTAAAAGCTGGGATAGTTTGGTAATGGCAGTTAGTAACTCTATTTCTGGTTCAAATACCCTGAAATTTGATGATGTTATTGGTGTTATTCTAAGTGAGAAAATTTGTAAGAAAAGCTCAGGTGGATCCGCATCAGGCAGTGTTTTGAATGCAGAGAGTAGGGGCAGATCAAAGGAGAGAGGAAAATGTTCTAGAGGTCATGGGAAGTCATGAGGAAAATCAAAGGACAAAAAGATTGTTGGTACTATGGGAAACTGGGTCATCTAAAGAAAGATTGCTAGTCTCAGAAAAATAAAGAAGGAGACAAACAAGAAGGCAATAAGGAGGCAAATGTGGTAAGCAATAAATCTAAAGATGATGCTTTGATTCTTTCCCTAGATAATGCTGATGATTCATGGGTTTTAGATTCAGGGGCCTCATTTCATGCTACACCCCGTAAAAGTTATTTTCTTGATTATGTCCAAGGGGATTTTGGGCTGGTTTATTTGGGAGATAACGAACCCTGTCAGATTGTTGGAAAGGAAAGAATCAAGATTAAGTTGCAGAATGGGAATCATTGGCTACTACAAGAGGTAAGGCATGTTCTAAGGCTCAGTAGGAGTTTAATTTCCATAGGGCAGCTAACTGAACAAGGTTGCACTGTTAGATTTACTGATAAAATTTGGAAGGTTTCAAAAGGTGCCTTAGTAGTAGCAAAAGGTGTGAAAGTAGGCACCTTATATCTTTGTACAGGTCATACTGTTCCTTCTACTTTAGCTGTTATAGAGAAAAAACAAACAGGTTCAGGAACAATTGCTGCAGGTTTACAGGACGAGACTAGAAAAGTTGCTGCAGGTTTTGAGACAACATTGTGGCATAACAGACTTGGGCATATGAGTGAAAAAGGTACGAAGGTACTTCATTCTAAGAAAGTTTTACCAGGTCTAAAATGTATTAATATGGATTTTTGTGAAAGTTGTGTGTATGGAAAACAAAAGAGAGTCAGTTTTCTCAGAGATGGGAAGTAAAAGAAAAATGAAAAGTTGGAGCTTGTGCATACAGATGTATGGGGACCAACTGAGGTATCTTCTCTTGGTGGCTCTTGATATTATGTTACATTCATAGATGATGCAACTAGGAAGGTCTGGATTTATTTCCTTAGATAGAAATCTGATGTATTTGAAACATTTAAGAAATGGAGAAGCTTGGTTGAGAATGAGATGGGTAAAAGATTAAAATGTCTCAGATCTAATAATGGCGGTGAGTATTGCAGCAAAGAATTTGAAGATTATTGTTCCTTTAATGGAATCCGTAGGTAGAAAATGGTTCTAGGGACTCCACAGGAAAATGGAGTGGCTGAACGCATGAATAGGACAATAATGGAGTGTGCAAGGACCATGAGATTGCATGTTGGGCTGCCTTTAAACATATGGGTAGAGGCTGTCAACACTGCTGTATATTTAATTAACAGAGGTCCTTTAGTTCCTTTGGGCTGTGGTATTTCAGAGGAAGCATGGACAGGTAAGGTGAGTTATTTTTTTCTCAAAACCTTCAGATGTGAAGCATTTGCACAGGTAGATTCTGAAAATAGAACCAAGCTAGATGCAAAATCAAAAAAGTGTACCTTTGTTGGATATGGCATTGATGAATTTGGTTATAGGCTTTGGGATTTTAAAAATCAGAAAATTGTGAGAAGCAAGGATGTTATATTCAATGAGGTGTTGTACAAAGATCAGTTGCAGCAGCATGAGAAGAACGAAAAAGATTATGTGGTGCTGGATGATTCTCCAAATAGTGATGTTCCAGTGGTTCCTCCTGCTCCGCAATAGCAACCAGAAATACCACAAACTTCAGTGAATGTTAAATAGTCAACATGGCTAAGTAGACCTCCTGAAAGGTTTTCTCCCTCTTTCTATTCTATTTTGTTAATAGATGCTGGTGAACCAGAAGAGTATAATGAAGCTATGCAAGTGGATACACAGGTTCAGTGGGAGCTTGCTATGAAAGAAGAAATGGGCTTCTTGCTGAAAAATCAAACTTGGGCATTATGTAAGTTACCTGCAGGTAAAAAGGCTTTACCAAACAAATGGGTTTACTGGCTGAAAGAGAAAGATGGAGGTAAGAAAAGATTTAAGGCCAGGTTAGTTGTAAAAAGATTTGCACAGAAACAGGGCATTGATTTTGATGAGATATTTTCTCTAGTTGTCAAGATGACTTCTATTCATACTATTTTAAGTATTGTGGCTGCTGAAGATTTGCATTTGGAACAGCTAGATGTAAAAACTATCTTTCTCCATGGTGATTTGGAGGAGGAGATATATATGACATAGCCCCAAGGATTTGAGGTCAAAGGTAAGGAGAAACAGGTGTGCAGATTGAAGAAGAGTTTGTATGGCTTGAAATAAGCACCTCGGCAATGGTATTTGAAATTTGATAGTTTTATGGCTGAGCAAGGCTATAGTAGGTGTAATTCTGACCATTGTGTTTATTTTAAGAGGTTGGATAATAACAGCTACATTATTTTATGTTTATATGTTGATGACATGCTTGTAGCTAGGTCTAACATGGATCACATAAGAGAGTTAAAACAATAGTTAGCACAGTCATTTGATATGAAGGATTTGGGGGCAGAAAAACAAATCCTTGGTATGAAAATTTGTAGAGATGGGATGAACAAAAAATTGACTCTATCTCAGGCTACTTATGTTGAAAAGGTGTTGCAAAGATTCCACATGGAGAATGCAAAAGCTGTCAGCACACCTTTGCCTAGTCATTTGAAATTGACTAAGGAGATGTGTCCTATGACACAAGAGGAAGAAAAAATGTCCAAGATACCATATGCTTCAGCTGTAGGAAGTTTAATGTATGCCATGGTATGCACGAGACCGGATATTGCCCATGCTGTAGGAGTCGTTAGCAGGTACATAAGTCATCCTAGATTAGAACATTGGAATGTAGTAAAATGGATTCTCAGATATTTGAGAGGTACATCCAATAAACACTTATGTTTTGGGGGCTCTAATACTAATTTAGCAGGGGATATTGATACCAGGCAGAGTACTACAGGTTATGTCTTTACTGTAGGTGGGACAACAGTGAGCTGGATCTCACGATTGCAAAAGGTGGTTTCTTTATCCACCAAAGAGGCAGAGTATGTAGCTGCAACCGAGGCAAGCAAGGAGATGATATGGCTGACCTCTTTCATGGAAGAATTAGGCAAACAACAAGCTAACAGTTCTTTGTATACAGACAGTCAGAGTGCCATACATCTTGAAAAGAATTCTGCTTTGCATTCAAAGACCAAACACATACAGTTGAGGTATCACTTTATTCGGTTGGTGTTGGATAATGGATAGTTAAGGCTGGAAAAGATACATACAGATGATAATCTAGTGGATATGTTTACAAAGGCAGTGACAAGGGAGAAGCTGAGCTCCTCTTCAACTTCAGTTGGTCTTCTAGACTGAAAACAACAAAAATAGAATAGCAGAGTCCAGGGTGCTTATTTCCAGTGGGCGTTGCATGCACAGCGGTGTCGTCCAGGCTCAATCTCCAAGTGGGAGATTGTTTGGTGTAGAGCCTAATCAGTCTCCAAGTGGGAGATTGTTGGTAGGTGGTGATTGATCAGGAAAGTATTGTACACTAGCCATGTATCCTCACCAGGGTTCGGGGCCTGAGTGGGGGTTCAGGGGCACAGCCCCTGAGAAATTTTTTTAGAGCCGACATAAAAAATCCTATTTTTTGTGACCGACATAAGAAAACCCTATTTTTGTAACCGACAAAAAGGCTTGATAAAAAGCGGCTAAGGGTTAGGGTTTTGATAAATTGTATTGTAGCATTTGCAACGGTATTGAGTTGTAGGGATTGCTGGTTGTAATCGGTTTGATTTACTGGATAATAATATTGGACTCTCTATTTGGTGGATGTAGCCCGAGTTTGGGTGAACCACATTAAAAATTGTCTCTTGCTGTTATTAATTCTATGTATTTCCATTTCTCTATTTAATCTTTATTTGCATTTAATTGATATCTTCTGCTGACTAACCCTAACATGTTTTCCATAAATGCAATGTTCACAGAAATCAAACTCAAGGTTACAATCATTCATACCCTCAACAAGATTTTTATTCTTCGGGGTCCTTAAACCCTTTTCACCAATGTGACCAAGCCTTTGGTACCATAACATTGTCTTCTCTGCTGGAAGTTTCATCTCCATAGAATGAGCACCCTTAGGTACCTAGAAAGCATGACCATTGGAAGTAGATGCAACAATCTTCTTCACTACTAGTTCCAATGGTGAGGATGAAGACTCTGAAGCTCTCTTCTTCGAAATAGAAGCACTATTGCACTGAACTAAGCATGCATCAAGCTAAAATAGAGTGCCAATCCGAACACCCTTAGCTAACATCATAGATCCTCTAGTCATCTTGCATCCTCCATTCGAGAAAATAACCTACACACCCACATCATTCAATTTACTTATAGAAAGAAGGTTTCATGTCAAACTAGGGATATGTAGAACAATATTGATTCCCTTTACTCGTCCATTAGGGAATCGAATCAAGACTCTTCCATGGCCAACAATATCTAGGTGAGAATCATCACCTAAGTACAACTTTCCACCATCATATTCTTCATACTTCGAAAACCAGCCCTGATGTGAGGTCATGTGAAAGGATGCACCAGAGTCAATAAGCCACACATCCTTAGATGCATGCATTGCCAAGGTAGTGATAAATGCTTCTCCTTCATCCTGAGAGGACTTGTCAGAATCAGAATCATAATTCTTCTTCTTTTTTTTCTCCTCCTTGCACTCCTTGTGGAACTGACTAGGTTTTCTGCAGTTCCAACACAAGGCCTTGGACTTTCCGGGAGATTTAGATCTCCCACGAGATTTGGATCTTCCTTTTTCTTCCTTCTTCTTCTCCTTTTTCTTTCCCTTCTCTTTAGATTTACCACGAACCATAAGAGCCTCCTTAGTCGATTTGGAAGACTTCCTCTGCATCTCTTCAGACAACAGCAAAAAAACCACTCCATCCATCTTGAAGGTGGTAGTGGTACTTTGAATGGCCATAACAAGGTGGTCCCATGAATCTGGTAAGGAACACAGTAATGTCATACATCGATCCTCCTCCTCCATCTTTACACCAACAAAAGTCAACTGGGCAACAAGCATATTGAATGTATTCATGCGATCAGTGACAGATCCTCCATCTTCCATCCTTAGAGAATATAATTTCTTTCATAGGAATAACTTGTTCACCAGGGATTTAGCCTAATAAACATCTCCAAGCTTCTTCCAAAGTTCCTTTGCAGTCATCTCTGCATGGATATTTAGGAGCACTGAATCAGCCAAACTGAGTCTTATCAAACCCTTAGATTTTCAATCTTTGAGATCCCAGTCTTCTTGAGACATTGCCATTAGTTTTGTACCAGATACAGCTTCCCATAAATCTTGATCTACAAGCATGTCCTCCATTTTGAGTTTCCACAACTCGAAATTACTATCATTAAACTTCTCTATCTCAAACCTCCCAAATGCGCTCACCATCTCTTACCTATAACAAAGATTTCAAAATCCTCTACACAAGCTCCCACTCATATGAAGATCAGCTCAAAAAACTCTCTACCCAACAACTAGAACCAAAGGTGAGTAGGCTTTGATACCAACTGAAAGGAAGCAAGGTATGTAGAAAATGCTTCCTACATTGATCTAATGAGGAAAGATTTATGCAATTTTTTATTTTACAGTTACAGATTAAGATGCACATTAATAGAAAGATAATAACAACTTCCAAATGCAAACACAAAAATCACAACACAAGCTATACGTGGGGAAAACCCTTTCACGTAAAAAACCCCATACTCCAAAGCCATCCAATATATTATTCAGGAATCATGAAGATTACAATATACTTGCAGAGCAAGATTTTACAGGAGTATATCCAACCAGAGATCCAAGACATAATTCGGCATCTATAAGATTCTTACATACAACCTCCTTCTCAAGTTCTTGATATATAGGAGACACAATATAGTACACTACCAACGGTAATTACAAAATCATGAACTAAAACCACCCAAAAGTGGTGCCCAAATTATCTCCAATCAAAGATTCCTTGTGATGTGCCAAACCACACACCAACACATGTAACTGCCCCTTTACAGCTCTTTTATGTGTCCAACACATTTTTACATTTCCCAAAAATAGAAGGTCCAACTTCCAGAGGCTATAACTTTTGATCTAGGTGTCTGATTGATGAACCAATTAATGTGTCAAAAAGCTTGTGAAGAGATCTATCACCTTATAACCTGCTATGCCAGTTATGACAATTTTTGGGATGTTTAGAGAAGTTTTGATTCTAGTAATTGACTTTAAAACTTTTTCTGACAGTTTCAAAAAATAGAAAGTTTAATATCTTGTAATTCTAATATGATCTTGAGAAAAAACTCACTTGAGATGTTCACTTAGCTATTCTGTACCTTCTAGGAAAAATTTTAGGTCAATCCAAGCTTAATCGAAGGACTTACTAAAAATAGTAAGTCTCACTATTTTTAGCTCATTTGGAAAGTTTTGGAAACTTTGAAAGTTCTAGACCATTCTCCATGATAAAGGGTATTCAAAAAGGCCAAGACTAGGAAGAATAGTAATCTTTCAAAGTTGCAAGGTTGAGACACTTTTCTTGACATAAGTTGTTCATAGATGTCTCTGGAATGTGTTGAAGGCAACTGCTTGATCTACAAGCTACAATGAAGATCTTGCAAGCATGTTTCCAAGTGTGACTGATATATGCATAAGTTATGGCCGACTTGGTTTGTCACACTTGTTGTGGAGGTGATCCATGGATTATGGAAGCATGTCCAAGCTTGTGAGAATGTTTTTGGGTTTGAGCTAAGCTATGATGTGTTCATCGTTCATTCATTTGCTTCTCAAGTTTATTTAGGTCTAGTCCTAATTTGATCTATGTATGTATGCTGACCTTGGAGAATGTTCTAATGGTTGTAGAATGTAATTCCAACCTTGGTGTTCACTCCAAGGTTGATGATAGGTATAAATGTATGTAATGAATTTGTGATTGAGGAATGATTAAGTGAAGATGCAAATATAAGTGTGAAGTGTAAAAGTAGAGCAGAGCAGAAGAGATATATTGCACTTCAATGGAACTGAACTTAGGCATGGTGTAGATGCTACTAAATTAGTTCACCCTAGCAGTGAGCCACCCCCGGTAGTGAACCAACCCCTGATAGTGAGCCACCCTTTGGTAGTGAGCCACCCCTTGGCAGTGACCCTTTCAATTGGGCAGTGAGCCCTTTTGGCTGTGAACCTCTTTTGATATTCGGTATTGTTATTACATTATTTTGTGAGCTAACACTCACCGTGATTTTTCCCTGTTTAGGGATTTTCATATAAAAATCTAGTGTTCATGTGTGTATGGTGTTGATGTGTTCATGTTTTAATTCTACTTGTATACACCTAAAATTGGCTCATGTAGAATTAAGTAAATATTTTAATATTCATCTTAATTCTTATTTTCTTCTGTCAATTAAATAAATATTCTAAGTTTATTTGATTGATTCATTATCCCATAATTAAATAAAATAAATTTATTTAATTAAATTTCCTAATTCTTCTAATGTCTCACATAATTAAATAATCCTACATTATTTAATTAATCCTAAATCCCTCTATCCTAAGTCCTAATTTCATAATTCCACCTCACCTTTTCCACCTCACCATGTTGCACATGTGATTAAATATTTTAAATATTTAATTAGCTAATATTCCCTCACCCACATGTCCTATTTATTCTCCAGTCAAAATTAGTTAACTCATTAATCAAGTCTGTTAACTAATTAATCATTCAAGTTCACTGATCAATCAATTCAGTAAACTCCCCAATCAATTCACTTAACTGGTTGGTTTATTATGTTAACTATTCAATCAATTTTGTTAACTCCCCTATTGCATGATGGAGCTTGGACACTTGTCCTCTTTCTATTCGTGCACATTTCTCAACCATTCTCAACCTTTGATTTTCTTATTTCTTCTCAACCATTGATCTGCTCTCACATATTTCTATAAATGCAACCCTCTTCTTCTTCATTTGATATCCATTGTTTGAGCAAACTTATGCTGCAAAAACACATGCACACCTTTTGATAGGGCCTTAGTCATGATACCTTTCCCCTCAAAATTTGAGGTGCCTAAGTTTGACAAATATCAAGGAAAGGGTGATCCAAGGGATCACATCAGAGAATTCAATGCTGCTTGTCTCGAGGTCGCACATAATGACACTTACCTTATGCGACTCTTTCCACGAAGCTTAGGTGGACAAGAAATGGAGTGGTTCTCTAGACTGCCACCTAGTATTAAAACATTCAATGAACTTGTAGATAAATTTGTTACCCACTTCTCTTACAACATTGAGCACGACACCTCAATATTGGATCTTTGAAACACAAAATAGAAAGGTGGAGAATCTTTCGCTGCATTCTTACAAAGATGGAGACAATTGGCTAGCAAGTGCCCACACCAAATGCTAGAGAAATAGATGCTAGAGATGTTCGTCCACAACTTGCAAATGGACTTAAGTTATCAAATCCAAATCCAATGTCCTACTTCTTTTAGCAAGGTCATTGAGATGGGCCTCATCATAGAAAAAGCTCTAATTGCAAAAGGTCAAATCAAGCTCTATAAAGACACTCCTAGTACCAACACCAACAATGACAAACCTAGATTCTGGATGAAAAATAAAAACATCGTAAATGACGGGCTGGTAGATGCCAAAAATGTGGCACCTGAACAACCAATATTCAATCTATCAACACATCAAAATAACCCCCCGCAAAACAAACCAAGAAATACTGAATCTAGGTTTACCAACTTTTGACCTAGGAGAAAGTTCACACCTTTGGATGAGTCATTAGAAACTGCCTTATGGAAGCTAATCACCAACAAGCTCATAACGCTTCCCTCGGCACGAGAGTACGAACCAAAGGTCAAACCCCATTGGTGGAATGACAATGAATTTTGTGAATACCATCGAAATAGGGGGCACAAGACAAATGATTGTATTGCACTCAAGCATACAATCCAAGACTTAATAGAAGAAAATAAAATATCTGTTGACAGGCATACCTCCAACAACGATCATCAGGCATTCAAGGATCCTCTTCCTAACTATGAGCAGGGAGGACCTTCCAACCAACATAATAGTGGAAATAACAACACCAATTACAGAAATGTTTCCTTTAACTATGTTGTTAACCACATATCAGAGAGTGAGCCACATATCAATGTGATCACTATAAACAAGGATCTGGATTGTAACGTTACCACCCGCAGTAATAAAGTCACACTTAGAGGAGCCTCCACCTCGTCAGCTAGTCAGTACAGTATCTTGGACCAACTACATAAGACATTTGCACATATCTCCATCCTGGAACTTCTGCGTCTATCCTCGTCTCATAGGGCCATTCTTGACAAAGCTTTAGCGGAAGCCTCCATCCCTACAAACATTGCCAAAGAAAAGTTCCAAACCATGGTAGGTCACATTACCTCACCTCATTCCCTATCATTCATTGAAAAGGATGATATGTCAATCACTCAACCCCATAACACCTCCCTTCATATCAAAGCTTTCATTCACAAACACAAGATAAAGAGAGTCCTATTCGATGGAGGAGTTGGTTTGAATATTTGCACCTTGAAGCTAATCCTTACATTGGGGTTTTTGGAGAAAGCTATAGATCTGAAAAAGAAGATCACTATCAAAGCCTATGATGAAGAGGAGAGAACTTCCAAGGGAATTGTTACTTTACCAATCAGAGTGGGACCTATAGTAAAAGATGTGGCTTGCCAAGTCCTTGATATGGAGCTAGCATATAACATCCTTCTTGGGAGACCATGGATACATGCTCTGAAAGCAGTTCCATCAACATACCATTAGTGTATCAAATTCCCTCATGAAGGTCAAGAGATCACCATCCAAGGTGACCCCAATCCATATTAGTACTGCAACTCCATTTACTTTAAACCTGAAGTGGTGATTCCTAACAATTGTGCCTCTGCTTCGTCTTCATCTCATGTTGACCCGGCTTCACTTGCTTCCTCTTCAGGAGCATCTCAACCTAAACTCCAACTCAAGGATAAGGGCTTGGGTGAATACTCAATTTCACAATCCCTTTGTTTGGCACAACTCCCCCTATCTCCCAAATCTCACAGGAGACCTATCCTGAGCAAGCCCACAATAGAGAAAACTACCAAAGGACCTTTCATCAAATGGGGAAGCCTCAAAGAGGAGAGTGATGAAAAAGATATCCTGCAATGGCTATATAAGGATGAAGTCAGTTCATCAACGCAACACAACCATCCCACTATACCAACTGCAAAGTATGGTCAAGGTTTCCAAATGTTACAAAGAATGGGGTATGAAGGACACGGTCCACTCGGTTCAAGAAAGGATGGTATCACTGAACCCATCCAACCTCTAACTTTGACAGCCTGAGACACTACAGGGCTAGGATATATTGGAGCATCAAGAAACAATAGGGAAAATAAGAACAAAGTCAAGCAACAAGAAACATACACTAGCAATCTGGTGGAGCAAATTCAGCAAATGCAACTTCTTCATGGGAGTGAAACTAACTCAAATGTATATGAATGGGACAGTCTATCAGAACTATCTTGTGATGAGAAAGACATCGACGTTGTCCATGAGTATGACCCAACCCATGATAATGAGGAACGAGGTCCAAGGGCTAGACCGCCAGAGTCCGACCCGCATAGTAACAATAGTGAAAGTCATGAGGAAAGAATGATACCCCCCTTAACAGATCCACTAATAGAGAGTACCATCACAGACCTTGTCTGTGCTTTTAACAACTCTATCCTAACCATCAACACTGTCAAAACTGAGCAACCCAATGATCCCTTACCGTTGGTACACCCTGAACTTATAGACTAGGACCTAGAAGGTACTACACCTGAGCTTTATACCTTTGAAAATGATGAAGCCATCATAGATTTCCTTGAGCTTAGAGATCATATACCCGCAGGGGACCACAGAGCTAGCTATGTTATAGAACTAAATGAGAAGGCCTATTTTGGAGAGAGTGCCAAGCCTTTCAATCTCAAAAATGTAAAAATGAAAGAATGATCTAATGGTGAAAATCGCTTTACAGCAGTGTTAGATCATGAAAAAAGTAAAAATAAAGATGTATCCAACGGTGAAAACCTCTCTGAGGTGCCGAAGGATGGAAGGCTTGACCCTCTACCCAATCTTACACATCAGGAGAGATCGTCAATCTTGATAGAACTGACAAAACTGATCAATGTCAGCACAGGTGATAATCCCAAAATGATCCACATGGCAAAGGCTCTAATAGAACAAGAAAAACTGACATTCACTAACTTCTTCAAGAGAAAACAAATTAACTTTGCATGGACATATGCCAACATGTCAAGGTTAGATCTGAATCTCATCATGCATCACTTATCTTTAGCTCTAGGAGCTAAACAGGTCAAACAAAAACTTAGAAAAATGCATCCGCATGTGGCCCTCATGGTAAAAGAAGAGCTAAAGAAACTGTTAGATGTCAGCTTCATTAGACCAATTGACTATCTTGAATGGATTTCAAACATAGTACTAGTGGCTAAATTGGATGGCAGAGTTTGACTATGTAATGACTTCAAGGACTTGAACAAAGCTTGACCAAAAGATGACTTCCCCTTGCCAAACATTGACATGATTGTAGATCTCATGGCAAGGCACACCATGTTGTCACTAATGGATGGTTTTTCTGGATACAACTAGATAAAAATTACACCCGAAGACCAACACAAGACTGCATTTACATGTCCTTGGGGCACCTACTGTTGGTGTGTCATACCGTTTGGTTTGAAAAATGCCGATGCAACATATCAGAGAGCGATGACCACAATCTTCCATGACATGATGCACACTATAATGGAAGATTATGTTGATCACATTCTGGAAAAATCATTTACAAGAGAAGGACACTTGGTAGTACTAGATAAAATCTTCACAAGACTAGAACAGTTCAATGTGCGCCTCAATCCAAAGAAGTGTGTATTTGGAGTTACCTCAGGTAAGCTGCTAGGATACATAGTGTCTGCAAATGGAATTGAAGTCAACCCATCTAAAGTGAAAGCCATCATGGAAATGCCATCTCCCAAGAATCTCACTCAGCTAAGGTCCCTACAGGGAAAACTATAATCTATCAGATGGTTCATTTCTCAGTTGGCAGACAAGTGTCACCCATTTTCCCACCTTCTACATAAGAATGTCCCTTTTAGATGGAATGAGTCATGTGAGCAAGCATTTTAGTAATTAAAAGAATATTTGATGAAACCACCTATGTTAATGCCACCAATTCAAGGTAAGCCTCTCCTACTATATATCTCAGCTACACCAACAGCTCTAGGAGCTCTTCTTGCACAACAAAACCATGAAGCGAAAGAGCAAGCAATATACTATATCAGTCGAACACTTGTTGGGTATGAACTACAATACATGCCCATTGAAAGAGCATGTCTCACTGTGGTCTTTGCCTCGCAAAAGTGGAGACATTACATGTTGTCACATTCCGTCAAGCTCGTGGCAAAGATTGATCCACTCAAATACTTACTCAACAAGGCAACATTAACAGGTAGATTATCAAAATGGGTCATGCTTCTCAGCGAGTTTGATATTGAATATGTAGATAGGAAAGCAATAAAAGGTCAAGTACTTGCAGATCAACTGGCAGATGCACCTCTCACAGATGACACCCCTTTGAGCTTTGAATTTCCAGACGAATCTATCTTTCATGTCACTACAACAATCTAGAAAATGTACTTCGACGGATCTTACACTCAGCATGGATCAGGGGCAGGTATCTTGTTGGTCACCCCTAGTGGCGACACTATTCCAAAGTCATACAGATTACTCTTTCCCTGCACTAACAACGTGGCAGAATATGAATCCCTAGTCATTGGTGTCAAGCTAGCAGTAGAATGGAATATCAAAGAACTACAGGTATATGGTGATTCACAGCTGGTCATAAATCAAGTAAATGACGACTACCAAACAAAAGATGAGAAACTGATCCCTTACAAATGGATGGTAGATGACTTCAAGGAATACTTTGATCAGATCTCTTTTGAGGAGATACCACAAATAGAGAACAAAGTTGTAGATGCCATGACAACGATTGCATCTCTCCTTGATATTCCTGCAAATCAAGCACGTTATGAGTTCTTGGTAGAGCCAGTGATCTGTCCTGCATACGACACCCTTGAATCCCATATCATTTGCCACATTGTCAGTGTTGATTCCCCCCTATACAGAAAAATCTTTGCGTACCTTAAAGCAAATACCCTCCCACCTGACCTCTCTAGGAACCAAAAATGAACCTTCATCCATCAGGCATCCCGGTATGCCATTGTCGCCAATACCCTTTATCATAGAAGTCTCGATGGTACTCTCCTTAGATGTCTCAACAGTGAGGAATATCAAACTGCCCTGAGTGAAGTGCACAACGGTATATGCGGGACCCACTCTAGTGGCCCTACCCTGGCTAAGAAACTCATACGCATGGGATACTACTGGCCAATGATGGAACAAGATGCCTATCATTTTGTAAAGAAGTGCACAAAATGTCAAGTCCATGGGAACCTGATACATGCACCAGCACATGAACTGCAACCGTTAACGACTCCTTGGCCTTTCTGTCAGTGGGGACTCAACTTAGTGGGTAAGATTCATCCTCCCTCATCTAGCGGCCATAAATTCATAATCACTGCCACAGAGTACTTCACGAAGTGGATTGAAGTTGTGCCTTTAGCCAACATCACAGGCAAATAGATTGCCTCTTTTATCTTGAACTATATCATTTATCGCTATGGTATCCCTTCCTCCATTATCATGGATAATGGATGACCCTTCAAAAATCAAGATGTCAGGGAACTATGCGACAAATTCTGTATCCAGCACTGCTTTTCCACCCCATACTACCCCCAATGCAATGGTCAGGCGGAGGCATCAAATAAAACCATACTAGAAATCCTAAAGAAGACTATCAATGATGCCGGCCATGATTGGCATGTCCAACTAAATCCCGCGCTATGGGCCTACCGTACAAGCATCCACACACCCATAGGTGCAACACCATACTCTCTAGTCTATGGATTTGAAGCTATCTTGCTCATTGAAGTCAAGATCCCATCCCTGTGAGTTTCATTAAAAGGCCTCATATAAGATGAAGAATACAGAGTGACAAGACTCCAAGAGCTAGAACTACTCGAAGAGAGAAGGCAACAGGCCTTTAACCATCTAAAAGCATATCAGTAGCGCATGTCCAGAAGTTACAATCATAGGGTAAAGCCCCAGGTCTTTCAGGTTGGTGATCTAGCTCTAAGAGAAAATCCCAGAAATCAGCAAGACAGAGAAAAGAAAGGAAAATTCAAACCCAACTGGTTAGGGCCCTATATCATCATTACAGCTTATGGATCAGGGGGGCATATCAATTGGCTACATTTGAAGGTGAACTGTTTGATGATCCTATCAACAACATGCATCTTCGCAAGTTCTATACCTGAAAACCCCAATGTAAGGGAGTCCTAAAAAAATCCAAAAAAATTAAAAAAGTGATAAAAAACAGAACAAAAAAATCAAAAAAATAGAAAAATAACAAAAAAATCGTTCTACGGTAAAAACTTGGCAAACAAGCACCTAGGATAGGTACCATGGTGAAAACCTGGCAAACAGGCGTCATGTGTACTTTTAATTTTCATGCAAATAAAAGTAGTGGTGAAAACCTGGTAAATAGGCGCTATCTGCGACAAACCACTTCCTCCATCTATTCTGACTTCATATCTCTTGTGTCCATCATATCGTTCATCTTAAACCAGTCCTTTGAACCGTTGTCAAACTACGTCGCCTTTGAGTTATCACGTAGGCAAGGCCATTCTTAATGCACCCCCGAGGCTCCTCTTCGCTCCGCTCCACTATCCCATCTGTCTTGTATTTGGTCTGTCTGTCTCTTTGAGTCCACACCACTTCCTATCGCCTAAGTCTTAGGTCCATCAGGGTTCACCCTGAACTACGTTGCCTCTGCGTCGTCACGTAGGCAAGGCCATTTAGCAATAAGCCCCCGAGGCACTAGGTCAGTCCCTTAGGGTTCGTCTCTCCATATTTGTTCATCCTATCGCACATAATAAGTCAATCCTTGTCTAATCTGGGGGCAACTCCTCGACCTGGTTACGGATTTGGATTCTTGAATGCCACCTTTCTAAGAGGATACCAATAAAGGATTGTGATACTTTCACTAGACAAGCAAGCACAGCAAAAAACAAGCTAGTCAAAATCAAAGTTCTTGATGCAAAACAGTAACCTGTCCTAAACAAAGCAGAGCACCATACCAAAACACTCAAACAGATTCTATATCAATTATGGCAAAAGACACACCTAATGCAAGAATGTTTTGTTAATAGGTTAATTTACAAAGTCTTGGATTTTTGCCATTATGTCTTCCTATGCTACTCAAGGATGCTAAAAGCTAGAGATGCTATGATGGGGGTATAATCATTTTCTTTGTCTGCTACTTGTGGATTAAACTTTAGTAATGTGACAACTTTCTGTCTAACAACATGATCAACAAAAGATCATCGAGGACTACAGAGGTCTGAACATGAAAAGGGGCAATCCTTGTCTGTTGAAACGCAAGAAATACTCAGGTCATCTAGATTCAACTTTGACTAGATGCTTGTATCAACTTGCTATAACAAAATCCATGTAAGGAATACTCAGGTCATCTCGGTCTACTTATACCTAGATGCTTGTATTCTCTTACATCATTTCATAAAGAGAAAAATACCAAAAAGTGCCCAATGATGAAATAAGCACTTCAAAATACTTGCTATATTAAGATGACATATATCCATATCCATATCCATACCGTATCCAATTGCAGTTCATATCCATATCCATATCCATAATGTGTCCAATTGCATCTCATATCCGTATCCATATCCAATTGCATTTCTCCATATCCCATCCAATAAAGATCTAAAAAGTAGCGAATCAATGTTTACAAAAGCTTGTAATTTCTTCTATCAAGTCATTCTTCTATCGATCAAATTTCTATTTGTCTTCATGTCTCTCATCAACAGTTCTAGCTATTAATCTGAGTAGTGATCAAAATGCAAATTTATCCTTAATCCATACCAATTGAGCCAAGCCAATCTTGTCAAATTATTCAATCGCAATCAGCGGTCTTGATCCTAATCTTGTCGTAAACCATATCAATCAGTCATAACTATCCTTCGTGTTGCTCTAGGGATATATCGTTCCCTGCCATGACAACACTGTCGTATATTGTTATCATATCAAATGTCTTAGATAGGATGTTGCATTGTCAAAACCAGACCTGGAGTCTTATACGACATGTTTCATTCCTGAAACCAGACATCGTTGATCTATATCCTTGGTTTACCGCTCGACAGGGGCAATACCTTGTTTGTTCTTATATCATTTGTGCATACTTGCTTACTTGCTTGTTTGTGTTTCACATATCATTCACCTCTTTCTTCTCAACCTACCCATTTTTTTCAAATCTAACCTTCTTCATCGTGAGATTGTCCATCTCACATCTTCTGCCGTCTCCCTGTCCAATCTCCTGAGGGGGCATCCTGTCGTCAAACTTGTACCAGAGGCAAATTGGGGCATGTATCATTGTCAAAAAAATTCTTATTCTTTGAAACAACATGATAAAATAGATTGCTTCAAAGAGGGGCAAAATGTATACACCTAAAATTGGCTCATGTAGAATTAAGTAAATATTTTAATATTTATCTTAATTCTTATTTTCTTCTGTCAATTAAATAAATATTCTAAGTTTATTTGATTGATTCATTATCCCATAATTAAATAAAATAAATTTATTTAATTAAATTTCCTAATTCTTCTAATGTCTCACATAATTAAATAATTCTACATTATTTAGTTAATCCTAAATCCCTCTATCCTAAGTCCTAATTTCATAATTTCACATCATCAATCCACCTCATCTTTCCACCTCACCATGTTGTACATGTAATTAAATATTTTAAATATTTAATTAGCTAATATTCCCTCACCCACATGTCCTATTTATTCTCCAGTCAAAATTAGTTAACTCATTAATCAAGTTTGTTAACTAATTAATCATTCGAGTTTACTGATCAATCAATTCAGTCAACTCCCCAATCAATTCATTTAACTGGTTGGTTTATTATGTTAACTATTCAATCAATTTTGTTAACTCCCCTATTGCATGATGGAGCTTGGACACTTGTCCTCTTTCTATTCGCGCACATTCCTCAACCATTCTCAACCTTTGATCTTCTTATTTCTTCTCAATCATTGATCTGCTCTCACATATTTCTATAAATGCAACCCTCTTCTTCTTCATTTGATATCCATCGTTTGAGCAAACTTATGCTGTAGAAACACATGCGCGCCTTTGGCACCCCCATCTCCATATCATCTATCATTCATCAATAGTGTGTTGAAGCTCATCTTTAATCACACAAAGTATCATAGCCAACTTCATCTTGTCATCTTGAGGACTTCGAAGCAAGGAAGCAAGCTTCCTGAGGGTCATATTCATCTCCATCAAGATCAAGATAGAAAAGGCAAGCAATGGAAGACAAAAGGTGAAAGGTTGTAAGTATCATTTGTTTGTTATTTAAATCTCCTTTTCTCCTTCATATTCTATTGATGTTTGGGTTTATTATTGTTAATGATTAATCCACATTTTACCCTCACACTACTATTCATGGTTAATGTTCATAACAGAATAAGGAGTTAGATTAAGTGAATGTGAAACTGTTTTGGTTTAAAGAAATTAAAGTTTTGATACAACTGATTCACCCCCCCTCTCAGTTGTCTTGTGCCTTTCAACAATTGGTATCAAAGTGAGGTTCCTTTGAAGAAAGCCTAACAACTTAAGGTAGATCTGGGATGGAACACAGGAAAGACATTCCTTAGTTCGATGGACCTGACTATGCCTACTGGAAGGTACAAATGTAAAGTTATCTTATTTCTCTTGGTTATCATGTTTGGGTAATGGTTAAGAATAAGTATACAGTACCTAAAGATGGTTCAGAGACTGAACAAGAGGTTAAATATTTTGAGGATAATCACAAAGCTAAAAATACTCTATTAAATGCCATGTCTAACATTGAAATGGAAAAAAGTTGTGAATCTGGAAACTGCCTATGAGATTTGGGACAAATTAAATTAAGTTTATGAAGGTGATGCATCTATCAAGAAGGCCAAGTTGTAGAACTTGAAGACCACATATGAAACCATGCGAATGGCTGAAGATGAGAACATAACAAGTTACTTATAGAAGATTGTTGAAGTTGTCAGCAACATTAGGGGTCTTGGTGGAGAATTAAAGGATGGGGATGTTATAGATAAAATACTCATAACTCTTCCCAAATCTTATAGTCACAAGGTATCTTCTATTGAGGAGTTGCTTTATATGGGAAATCTTTCAAAATATCAATTGCTTGGAAAATTGACTACTTTTGAGATAAAAGAGTTTGGTACTATTGATGGCTTTGTGAAATTGAAATTGCTTTCAAGGCTAGAGAAGAAACTAAGATTGCTAGATCAAATAAATATGCTATGGAATTAGATGAAGAAGACTTTGTAGAGCTTGAGGAAACATTTGCAAGTAGAATGAAAAGGGCTAGTAGAGGAAAGTTCAAAGGTAAGTTACCTTTCAAATGCTTCAATTGTGGTAAAATTAGCCATTATACTTCAAGGTGTTTTGACAAAGCTTTGAAAATCAATGAAAGTAAAGGAAAGATGGTAAGAAAGAGTTATTATGTTAGAGATGATGATGGTGTAATTGATGATGAATCTAATTCTGATGATGGCAATAGTAGTGAATACTTGTTCATTGCACTTAGAGAAGAACCTTTTTTTGGTAATCTTGCAAGCTGTGTGAAGGAAGAAAGTCTAGGAGAGTTGTCTGCATTTCATGCTAAAAAGGAAGATTAATGGATCATTGACAGTAGATGTTCAAACCACATGAAAGGAGACAAGAGTAAGTTTGTTAAGTTTGAAAAGTATGATGGAGGACTTGTTAGATTTGGTGATGATGCAGCTGGTAAGATTTGTGGAAAAGGATCTATTACTTTTGATGGCAAACATAATACAGATGATGTTCTTTATGTCAAGGGTCTAAAGCATAATCTACTAAGTGTAGGAAAAATGTGTGACAAAGGGTATAATCTTGTGTTCAAGGACAATGGATGTAAGATACAGAATAGCTCCAGAACCTTAATTGCTATTGGTAAGAAGACTCATAGTAATGTTTATCACTTGAAAGGTGCTGAAAATTGCTGTTTGTTGACTAAGACAGATGAAAGTTGGCTATGGCATAGGATAATGTGTCACATTAACTTCAATAATTTGGTGAAAATAAGCATTATTCAAGCTATAAGAGACCTGCCCAAAATTGTGAAGCCTACCAATATTATATGCAAAGAATGTCAGTTTGGGAAGATGAAAAAAACCACTTTCAAAAGCAAAGAACAATCCTCTACTAATTCTTTTGAGATGGTGCATACAGACCTGTGTGGTCCCACAAGAATAAAAACTCTACAAGTTAAAGGTATTTCATGCTCCTTATTGATGATTTTTTAAGAATGACCTGGGTTACTTTCCTTAGAGAAAAAGTTGAAGCTTTAGATAAGTTCAAGGCATTCAAAGCTATGGTTGAAAATGAATTGGATTTGACAATCAAATGCTTATGATCTGACATAGGTGGTGAGTTTACCTCAAACGGATTCAATGCTTTTTGTGAAGAACATGGAATAAAGAGACATTTGTCTACTCCCTGGACTCAACAAAATGGAGTGGTTGAAAGGAAGAATAGAACTGTTCAAGAAGCTACCAAAGCAATGATCAAAGAAGAAGACCTTTTGGAAGTGTACTGGAAAGAAGCAATACATACTACCGTCTACATCCAGAATAGAGTAAAAATCAGAGCAGAAGAAACAAAGACACCTTATGAGCTATGGTATGGAAGAACTCCTACTGTCAAATACTTCAAAGTTTTTGGAAGCAAATGCTACATCAAAAGAGATGAAGAATTAGGAAAGTTTGATGCTAGATGTGATGAAGGCATATTCCTTGGGTACTCCACTAAGAGCAAGGTTTACTGATGCTATAACAAAAGACTGAGAAAGATCATTGAAAGTGCAAATGTGAAGGTAGATGAAGACATCCAACTAGATGAATATGATTAAGATGAACTTGCTGAAACAAAAAAGGTTGGAAAGGGAAAAGAAAAGGAAGTTTAGGCTGAAGAACAATTTGTTCTAGAAAAAGAAGAAACTCAAGTTGAAGCTCCAGTAAGAACTCCTAAAACTCCAAGGTATGTGTAAAGAGATCATTTTGAAGAATAGATTATTGGTGATTAAAGGAAAGGTATGATGACCAGAAGTAGGATTACAAAGGAACAAGTAAATCTCTATATGCTTTCAAAAGTATAACCTAAAATAGTAAATGAAGCATGCAATGATGAGCATTGGCTCAAGGCAATAAATGAAGAACTACAATAGATTGAGAAGAACAAGACTTGGGAACTTGTCCCTAGACCTGCAAATAAGAATGTGATTGGAACAAATTGAGTTTTCTAGAACAAACTGAATGAAGTTGGAGAAGTTGTGAGAAACAAGGCAAGATTTGTATGTAAAGGCTACTCCCAAGTTGAAGGAATTAATTATGAAGAGACCTATGCTCCAGTGGAAAGAATGGAAGCTATCAGACTATTTTTGGCATTTGCAGCACATAAAAACTTCAAGGTATATTAGATGGATGTGAAATCTACCTTCCTGAATGGTGATCTAGAAGAAGAGGTCTACATAGAGCAACCAGATGGGTTCCAGTTATCAGACAAACCAAACATGGTGTGCAAATTGAAGAAGGCCATGTATAGATTGAAGCAAGCTCCCAAAGATTGGTATGCAAGACTAGGTAAGTATCTGTTGTAGCAAGGTTTCAGTAAAGAGTCCGCAGATAGCAATTTATAGATCAAGGTAAGCAAAGATCAAATCCTAATTATTGACATTTATGTAGATGATATCATATTTGGTGGAAATGAAGAGATGTGTAAGAATTTTTCAAATAAAATTCAAAAATAATTTGAGATGTCTATGTGTGGTGAGATGAATTTCTTCCTTGGACTAGAAATCAATTAGATAGACAAAGGTATTTTCATTTCTTAATCAAAATATGTCAGGGAATTGTTGAAGAAGTTTGGAATGGAAGACTTTAAACCAGTATGCACTCCTATGGTCATCGGTTGTAAACTGAGCAAGAATGATAAATCTTCTAAGATTGATCAAAGTAAGTACAAATCAATGATTGGTGGAATGCTTTACCTAACTGCTACTAGACCAAATATCATGCATGCAGTCTGTCTTGTGGCTAAATTTCAATTAGATCTCAGAGAATCACATGTAATGGGAGTAAAGAGGATATTTAGGTACTTGAAGAGCACTCCTGATCATGGCTTGTGGTACCCCAAGAATAATTATTTTTCCTTAAGTGCCTATATAGATGCATATTGGGCTAGATGTACTGATGATAGGAAAAACACAAGTGAAGGTGCATTCTTCCTTGGAGATAGGGAAGTATCCTGGCACAACAAGAAACAAGAATCAGTCTCCATGTCTATTGTAGAAGCAGAATATATTGCTGCAGTATCATGTTTCACTCAAGTGCTCTGGATGAAGCAGACCTTGAAGGATATTAAAGTCAAGTTTGATGGGTCTATTCCTATTCTTTGTGATAACACAAGTGCTATAAATATTTCAAAGAATCCAGTAATACATTCAAAGACAAATCACATTTCAATCAAGTATCACTTTTTGAGGGAGAAAGTTGTAGAAAATGAGGTAAAGCTTGAGTATGTGGCTACAAAAGATCAAGTTGCTGATATATTCAGTAAGACTTGCAAAAGACACATTTGAGTATCTCTAGGAGAAATTAGGGGTTATTGCCCCTCCTTCCTTGAACTAGATGCATAGGAAGGTACATCAGTCCAATGTGCTTCAAAGTACATTTCCCTTTTTGGACTGATGTTGGAAGCTACCTCTTTGGGGGAGTAGGTAGTGGTTCGAGATGATTGTTTCATTCAAGGGGAGTCATGTATAGTTTAAGACTAATTAGAGTAGTATTGTGCAAGTATGTGCAGTAGAGGAGATGTGAAACCCTTTGCCATTGATGTTAAAGGGGGAGAGAAATCATGTGAAAAACTCAAGGGGAGTAAGAGTGCAGATGTGTAAAAAGAAAGGGGGAGTCCTAAAGTAGAATTGTGTCTTGATGGTGGAACATGTTTTTCACATCATATGTTGCCATCAATGACAAAGGGGGAGATTTTTGCAAGTATGTGCTAACTGGTGTTGTCATTGATGTCAACATGTTTCTATTGTCATTTGTGCCAACTGTATCTTCTGATGTTGATGTTTGTTGATTAATCAAAGAACACTGTCCGAGTATTTTTCATTGTATTTTCTTTGTATTAAAGATCGTAGTATGAGCCTTGGGTATGATTTAGAGAAGTGTATAAAGATGCTAAATCTAGAATTTGGTGGTCTGTGCAGAAATAGTTCTATTCACCAGTGTGAAGATTGTGTCTAGCAAGGTTTGTAGAGTGATAGAGAGAAACTATTTTTCTCTGCATTTCTCTATAGATTGGATTTTAGCTTTGTGGTTCTAGACTTAAGCTTATAAGGTCCTTAGTCATCTTCATTCCAAAGGATTTGTCATTTGGTGCTCTGAAAGTCAAGCTAGTGATTAGCAAAGTTTGACAGTTTAAGTGATATATGTTGTGTACAAGTGAGATATGTTGTGGTTGGATTTGTCAACTCCCAAGTGATTCTAAGTTGTTCATAGATGTCTCTAGAATGTGTTGAAGGCAACTGCTTGATCCACAAGCTACAATTAAGATCTTGCAAGCATGTTTCCAAGTGTTCTTGATATATGCATAAGTTCTGGACAACATGGTTTGTCACACTTGTTGTAGAGGTGATTTGTGGATTGTGGAAGCATGTCCAAGCTTGTGAGAATGTTTTTGGGTTTGAGCTAAGCCGTGATGTGTTCATCCTTCATTCATTTGCTCTACAAGTTTATTTAGGTCTAGTCCTAATTTGATTTATGTATGTATGCCAACCATGGAGAATGTTCTAATGGTTGTAGAATGTAATACCAACCTTGATGTTCATTCCAAGGTTGATGATAGGTATAAATGTATGTAATAAATTTGTGATTGATGAATGATTGAGTGAAGATGCGAAGATAAGAGTGAAGTGTAAAAGTAGAGCAGAGCAAAGGAGATATATTATGCTTCAATGGAACTAAACATAGGCATGGTGTAGATGCTACTAAATTAGTTCACCATGGCAATGAGCCACCCATAGCAATGAGCCAACCTCCGATAGTGTACACACAAAATCATGACTCCGGTTGCCTGGGGCTGTTGGGTTAGATTTTGGCACACACGGGGACCCTTCCCTCCTTGCCATAAGGCCATCTGCCACATCAGTCTCACTCTTGTGGAAGTAGCCAGTTGAGAGGAGGAGAGACACAATGGGGGTCTGGCTCATTGGAGAGCTGGACTTCGCAGAGAGGGGTCAGCAAGTTCTGTGGCTTTTGTTGTTGTGTGCTAAGTTGAATGTTTCATTCAATTGTAGTTGTTGTTGAGATAACCCTATAACCTAAAGGGTCACTAGTTTCTCTTCTCCTGTTGGGGTTTCTTCTATTCCACCTTTGTGTGGGTAACTGGTTTCTTCCATTTATTTCCTCTTGTCTCTTAATGCATTGAATGTGTTCTCATTGTACTTGGAGTTGTCTTTGTTGTTCTCTTAATAAGAGGACAAATGGATCCTATTGTGGTAGAGTGAATGTCTCTTGTTGTTGTCATGGATTGATTTCCTCAATCTAGTCACAGATAGCCCTCACCTACTCTCCTTTCACTCCTAGGCACATTGGTGAGCCAAGATAGAGGTAAATGTGTGAAGATCAATCTTAACTAGACTTAGGGGTTTTAACCTAGGGTTTAGTTGACCTAGGGTTTGATTATGCTTTGACTTGTGTTTACCTTGTGATGTGATCAAGGGTTTGATTGAATCATTTATAGTGGTTTGCCTTGTGATGGCATCAAGGGTTTGCAAGTTTGTCTATTTATAGTGTTTCTATATGCATGCAAAGCTAAATGATATGCAAACATATTTTTTGTGCTTTTTTAGTATTTTGGAAATGAAAAGTGCTTTTTAATCTATGAAAGGGAAATATGAATGCAAGCTAATATGATTCTTCCTAATGTAATTTTAATATATGTTTTTAGGTTTTTGGTTGTTTTGAAGTAATCTAATCTAAAAACGGAAATTGCTTCTTCAAATAATCTAGATCTAAGAATATGAAAACAATTATTCTAACATTCAAGATCTAACTATCAAGGAAAAAGAAAAGATTTACTGTTCCAAAGAGCAAATTTGGTTTTCTAATTACTATGAATTGAATAAAGTAGTTAAGGAACCTGAAAGAAATGAAGATTTGTGTGACTCCACTACCCTCAGAAATCATTGATATTGGCAACCTCGAGTCCTTTTGAAGCAGCGAAAGAACCTCTTGATGACAAAATGACACAAAGAAGAAAAAACACATTTGTTGAATCCTGAAAGAGCTCATTGAGAGCTTTGGTTGAGCACAATGGCATTGAATGAAGTAGTGTAACAATGCTTGGTTGAACAATGAACAAAGCAAAAGGTACCTTCATCCTATAAGAGCATTAGAATACTGATTTGGAGAGCAAAAACTTGCAAGAGCTGTGTGCAAAATGAATTTGCCTCCTTCAAAGAGCTTTGAAGCTATGAAACAATGAAAGCTTTGAAGCTTTAGAAAACTAAAGAAAGAAATGAAGAAAGAGGCTCAAAGGCCTGTGAAGAAGCTTGAAAAATCTTGTGAAGATGAGAAGAGTATTCTCCAACTTGCTCAACTTGGAAAATAATGAAGAGGTGAGGGGTATTTATAGGTTGGAAGAGGTCATGAAAGGTGGAATTGATTGAGAAGTTAAATCAATTTGATTGAAGAGTTAACAAGGATTGATTGGGGAGTTGACATCATTGATTACTCAGTGAACTCAATTGATTAGGCAGTAGACTGGATTGATTGGGAGTTAACATGCTTTGATAGAATAGTTAACTAATTTGATTGATGAGTTAACTAAATTAATTTATTAGTTAACTAATTTGATTGCATAGTTAACTAAGTTGATTGATGAGTTCACTAATTTGACTTATTAGTTAACTAAATTGATTGCATAGTTAACTAATTTGAATGAAATTTGGTTGAGTAGTCAATTTGAGTGATTAGTGGGTGAAATTATGGGAGTTAATTTCATGGATAATGGATAATTTGGAGAGTAAATAAAATATTAAATTTATTTACTTGTGATGAGAAAAATGAAAATGAATTTAGGAATTCACGTTCAAAAATAATGTTTTTCGTATGAAACTTCTGGGAGCTCATTTGGGCACATATAGACTCCTTTTTGCATGCCATTTTTTTTGAAAGTGCATGATTTTTAAAGGGATATGTAATGGTGCCATTAGTTTTTAATGAAAACATAGAAAAAGTGGGTCACCTGGGGGAGATCTTGGGTTGCCCAGGGGAGATCTAAACAGAAAAGGGTTTTTAGAGGAACAACATGATGGGAGATGGTAGAGAAGAGGAAAAGGAGGAGTTCTACCTTTGGAAATAGGTCAATCATGTGAAAGAATCCAAATCTCCACTTGCACCTATAGGATCTCCTGGGGGAGATTTGGATTGGTTGAGTGAAACTAAAAACTGAAAGTTGGAGATCAATAGGGGCAACCTCTAGACGGCTTCTAGTGGGTGTAGAGGATGAAAAACATAGGGGAAAGGTGAAAACTCACCTACAAAATGCTCACAAGGCTTAGGAATAGGGTTAAAAGCTCAAAAAATGCAAATCAACAAGTGTCGAAAAGCGTTGCCAATGGGAAGAGAGAGAAAACAACAAAGAGGAAATAACACAAGACAAGAAAGAAGACACATCATCAAGAGGTTTACTGCTTAGTGGATATTATTTCATGCTTACATGTATGTGACAAGGATTAAAATGATCCTAGGGGTCCTTGTGGAGGTTGTGCATGATTTTTGTGCTTACATATTTGCCCCCTAGAAGATGGTAGTCTACATGAAAGGTAGGTACCATTCCCAAACTAGGCCTTACCTATTGTCAATTTTCCCACAATTGTACCTACAATGACTAGTAGTAGTTTGGCATTTTAATGTATCAAAATGAATAATGAAAACTGAAATGATGAAATTACCATGGATCGTTCGAGTTCAACTAGCTGTTTGCCTTTGATGGTGAGACCTGTAGGAATAAATGCATGCAAAACGAATGCATGAGAGATGCATAAAAGAAATAGAACACATACTAAGATAGAGAGGAGGAGAATAGATTCTCCTTTTCTTGCATATTTTGAAGAACGTATTTGATTTTTAGGGATTTTTTATGTTTTACAAAAAAAATTTATGTTTTTCAATTTTTCTAATTTTTATGGTTTTTGTGAAGATTTTGCAAAGGTTTGATTTAACACTCCTTGAGGTATTTGAGATACCTACATTTAAGAGATTTCTACCCTTGCCCCCTTGCATGGGGATACTTGTGTACTTGATTACATAGTTATGTTCTTTTGACTTGTTGGAGGAGTGACTTGTGCTTAGACATTTGATGCAGAGGAAACACAACAGAAGCTTACAAATGGGAAGGAGGAGTCATTAACACAACCAGCATGTTAAAATCCTGGACATGCAGTATGTAATACCTATCGGCTTATCATCATCATCATATTTCTTGCTAACACAGACAGCATCATCATATTTCGAAGAGGCATGAAATATCCTCCTGCTAACTACTGTTCACTTCCTTATCGCCTTTCGCCTTTCGCCTGTCAGCAGCATCATCATATTTGGCTATCAGCAGCATCATCACATTCGGCAAGCGCAAACATCCTCCTGATGTTCACTGTTCATCTTACCGCCAAACTCTATCTTCATCATCATGATGTTTAGCATCATCTTCACCCTTCGTCGGTAGGATATGAAATATCTGGTTCCTCTCATATATCCTGATGACGTTATTCCTTATGCACCTGATGCTTACGTCACCCTGATATCGACCTTCTTTAAACAAACAGCATCAGGATATGACTTATCAGGTCATATTGAAACATCCTGATGATGTTAACCAAACTTTATGCCGATGACTTATGCCGATGCCAAAACACTTAGCGACAGCAGGATAAACTTGCATAGGGTGATATTCGCAATATCCTGATGATGATGATGTCACTTGCACCCGATGATGATGTCAATGCACCTGATGATGATGTCAACAGGATATAAGACACTTATATCCTCCGCAACATGATAATGAATATCTGGTGATCTTTTCAATATCCTGATGATGACCTTTCCGGTCCTTAGCCAAAAAGTGAACTTTCACTTCTGCATGCGATAGCGATATGTGGACGATGGATACACACGAAAGATGATCTTGACGATGATATATACACTGAGTATATATCCAACCTATATCATCCTGATGCACTTGAAACATGCAATTTTTGCCAACTTCAGAACCTGATCCTGATAGCGATATACTCGTAGATGACGATACGATTCACTCCATCTGGAAAAGCACATGCAGATCCCTGTATATCCGTCAGCTGCATGCAAACTCACAGAACCGCACAATTTTACAAAGAAAACATGATGGTCGGGCCGGGTCACCTTTAGATCAAAACTTAACAGTTTATCTTCCTAAACCCTAGCACATGAGGATGCTAGGTTGATTCATAGCATGCTACCAATCGATCTCCCACACAATGAAATGCATAAACAGAAAACTAAAATACAACCTAAACTAACATGCATGACCATTCCACCGATTCACAGAATCAACCAGTGGAAGGGTTGAAAGAATCCATTAACCTGTAATCAGAACAGAAATCAAAACATAAACAGCTGATAAACCAGATAATGCAACTGATGAGATCTTATTTAGATGAAACACAAATGTCCTGTTTCTACAATACTATCGAACAACAATGTTTCACAATGTCTAGACTGATCTCTGGATCTCACTCAATCACTAGTACAACATAACATAACTACTCTCTCTTTTTTTGATCTCAAACCCTAACTGATCTGAGTTATTTATAGCAATATCCTACGAGTACTACCAACTCGATTCCCAGCGGTTGGGAGAAGACAGTTCAGACAACCTGATAACGAACTCTAACTACCTGCACATTCTCCTAGGCTAATCTAATACATATGCATTGGTCCAATGGACCTTATTACATTATGAAGTCAAACATGCTAAAACTAGACTAATGTCCTGTCATGCGGACAATGAACCTATATCCTGTCTTGTAGGGGTGCTCCTGCACCATACTCCCCAGAAGAAGAAATCTCAAGTCCACTTGAGATGAGAGTATGAAGATCTGCACCATGTTTCTGGATCTACTCTTCAGTCATCCAGACTGCTTCAGAATTAGGTTTTCCCTTCCAAGAGACTAGATACTCCAAGTACTGTTTGTTCCAGGTCTGTTTGACCACTCTGGTGTCCAAAACCTTCTGCAACTGTGGAGGATCATGCTTGGGAATGTTATCATGGACTGTATCCTGTAGGAGATCCTGATCTGCATCTGGATAAGACTTGTATGGAGTTAAATCACATACATTGAATATAGGGGACAAACCAAGATCAGGGGGGAGTTGTATCTCATAAGCATTCTGTCCATGCTTGTGCAAGATCTGACATGGTCCAACTTTTCTCTGCATAAGTTTAGTATATTTTCCCTTAGGAAGTCTGTCCTTCTTCAAATGAACCCATACCAAATCTCCAACATCAAACTGTACATCCTTCTTCTTTTTATCAGCATATTCCTTATACTTCAAGGTGGTTTGTTGCAGTTGGGTCTTGACTTGATCATGAACCTCTTTGATGGCTTCTGCAAAAGATTCTCCTTCTGCACTAATAGGGTCTACTATAGGTAGATCTCTCAATTCCAAAATTCCTCTTGGATGCACACCATAAACTATCTGGAAAGGTGATTTCCCTGTGCTCCTATTGACAGTATCATTATAGGAAAATTCAGCTTGAGATAGAATATTATCCCACTTTTCTCCATGTTGTTTTGTCAAACATCTAAGCAAATTTCCTAAGGAACGGTTCACTACTTCAGTCTGTCCATCCGTTTGAGGATGATATGCAGAGGAAAAAGACAAATTTGTTCCAAGTTTCTTCCAAAGAGTTCTCCAGAAGTGACCAATAAACTTCACATCCCTATCTGACACTATGCTCAATGGCAATCCATGGATCCTAACAATCTCCCTGAAAAACAAATCTGCAATGTATGAAGCATCAGCAGTGGTTTTACATGGCAAGAAATGTGCCATTTTGCTGAATCTATCCACTACAACAAAAACACTGTCAAACCCTTTCCTTGTCCTTGGTAAACCCAAGACAAAATCCATACTTATGCTTTCCCATGGTCTGGAAGGAATGGGTAAGGGCTGATATAAACCTGCATTAGTCAACCTGCCTTTAGCTTTCTGACATATCACACATGTCTCTACAAACTTTCTGACATCTGATTGTAACTTAGGCCAAAAGTAATGTCTTCGAACAAGATCAAGAGACTTATCTAGACCAAAATGACCTGCCATAGCTCCACAATGTTTCTCCTTAATGATGTTTAACCTCATAGAACACCTTGGAATACATAACTGTCCACCTTTGAACAACAATCCATCCTGAATCAAAAATTCAGAGAATTCAGCATGATATTTCTCTCCAAAAGAAGTACATACATGATATATCTCCCCAAAATCTTCATCAGTCTCATACATGGTCTTTAGTGAATCAATGCCAACACTTTCTAACTGAATCTGGTTGACTGTTAGAACTCTCCTGCTCAAAGCATCTGCAACTTTATTCTTGACTCCTTTCTTATGCTTCAATGTAAAAGTAAACGCTTGTAAAGTTTCTACCCATTTCATGTGTCTGTGGTTCAGCTTTTCCTGGCTGTTTATGAAACTCAGAGCCTGGTTATCTGTGAATACTATGAATTCCTTTGGCATCAAGTAATGCCTCCATTTCTTGAGTGACTGGACTAAAGCATACATTTCCAAATCATATGAGGAATACCTCTTTTTAGCATCATTGAGCTTCTCACTGAAAAATGCAATAGGTCTACCTTCTTGGCTGAGTACTGCTCCAATGGCCATGTGACTGGCATCACATTCCACCTGAAAGATTTTGTTAAAGTCTGGAAGTGCAAGGACTGGCTGCTGTGCCACCTTCTTCTTCAATGTTTCAAAAGAATCATCTGCTCTTTGAGTCCAAACAAATCTGCACTTCTGTCCTCCTTTGATGGTATCAAGCATGGGTGCACAAATATGACTAAACCCTTTTATAAACTTCCTGTAGAAGGTTGCTAACCCATGGAAACTTCTGACATCATTCATAGTCTTTGGGGTTGGCCAAGACAATATGGCACTTACCTTCTCCTTATCCATTTGTAACTTTCCTTGTGAAATGACAAAACCCAAATATGTGATCTCCTCTTGCATGAACAAACACTTGTCTAAATTTATCATCAGCTGCTCTTCATGTAACCTCTTAAGAACCAAATCTATGTGTCTGAGATGTTCTTCTTTTGTGTTGCTGAAAATCAGAATGTCATCTAGATATACTATGACAAACTTACCAATGAACTCTTTCAAAACCTCATTCATCAACCTCATAAAAGTACTAGGTGCATTAGATAAACCAAAAGGCATAACCTTCCACTCATATAACCCTTCATTAGTTTTGAATGCTGTTTTCCATTCATCTCCTGGCCTAATCCTGATTTGATGATATCCACTCTTTAGATCTATTTTTGTAAAATACTTAGCACCTCCCAAACAGTCAAGTAAATCCTCTATCCTAGGGATTGGAAACCTATACCTGATTGTGATCTTGTTAATAGCTCTGGAATCTGTGCAAAGCCTCCAAGTACCTTCCTTCTTTGGTGCTAGTACAGCTGGTACTGCACATGGACTTAAACTTTTCCCAATCAGACCTGAATCCAATAATTCTTCAATTTGTCTGGCTACTTCTGCATTCTGTTCTGGAGTTAGTTTATAGGCTGCTTTGTTTGGAAGTGTTGACCCTGGAATTAAGTCTATGCAGTGAATAATATCCCTGACAGGTGGTAGGGATCTTGGCATTCCCTCTGAGATGATACCTTTGTACTTATCCAATAGCTCTTGGATAGCTGGGTCTATGAACCTTTGCTTTTTCTCTTCCTTGACTTCTTGCTGCTGTTCTTTATTCACCCTCATACATGGGATTAGGGCATATGCAACTGCACCTTCTGCTGCTACTTCTTTCATGAACTGTTTACCTTCCATCAGCATTACCTTCACCTCTTTTCCTTTAGATTTCTCCTCCTTCTCCGTCAATGGTAGTAACTTTATAACCTTACCATCTTTAGTGATTGTATAGGTGTTTCTAACACCATCATGTTGTGCCTTCAAATCATACTGCCATGGTCTACCAAATAAAAGCATCCATCGTGGTAATGTCAAACAACAACTTATCCTTATATGCTCCAACCTGAAATTCTACCCAAGCCTGCTCTTCTACAATTGTCTGCTGACCTTGGGTAAGCCATGAGACTTTATATGGGGATGGGTGAGGCAATCTCCTAAGCTTAAGCTTTGTCACCATTTCTTCAGACACAAAATTTTCAGTAGAACCAGAATCAATCAAAACTTTACATGCCTTACCTCCTACTTTGCAAATAGTCCTGAAAAGAGACTTTCTTTGAGGGGATTCTTTGTCAGGTACCTTCATGGTAGTCACTGTTCTTCTCATCATTAGAGACTCTCCACTTTCTGGGTATCCATAATTATCAGGAGCATTCACACTCTGAAAAGAATTAGAGCCTGTCATACTTTGATTATCAGGTTCTTGGATCAGATTTGTTCTCCTTTCTCCTGTTGAGCTTGTGGCCTTTTCTGGACATCTGCTGGCTATATGGCCTTCTTTGTTACAGTTATAACATTTGATGGATCCTCTGGCCTGGGATCTTCCTCTGAAAGGTCTTCTACCTCTGAAGTTTCCTTGCTGACTATAATTTTCCCCCTGGTTCTGACTATTGTTTCCCTTACTATTGTCATGACTGGATTCTCCTTGATATCCATGTCCATGTCCTCTACCTCTAAAAGGACCTCTTCCACCCCTTTGTTGTCTTCCTCTTCCTCTATTGTGTTGTTCTTGTTTTCTCTTTAACTTCTCTTCCACTTTCAATGCCAACTGAAAGCATTTCTGAACTGTATCTGGATTATGCAGACTTAAATCTTCCTGAATGTTGAACCTCAATCCATTAAGGTATCTGGCTACCTTCTCTTCTTCACTTTCCTTTACCTTTGTTTTCATACAAAGTTTCATGAATTCTTCTGTATATGAGCTGACATCTAGCTCCTTCTGCTTCAGGTTTTGCTTCCTCTTGTGTAATTGGATACTATAATCCAATGGGACATAAGCTTCCTTTACTAATGCCATCATTTTCTTCCATGTAGTGACTCTACGCTTTCCTTCCTGTACTCTATCATCTTGGATGAAATTCCACCATGCCAAGGCAGCTTCTTTCATTTTTGACTGGGCTATTTTCACCCTTTGTTGTTCTAGTATCTCCTCTGTTTCAAAGAAATTGTTCAAGGAGTCTATCCACTCCATCACTGAATCAGGTTCCATCTTTCCTGTAAACACTGGCAAATCCAATTTCACATCCATGGTTCTCCTCTCCATGGCCTTGAGGGCGTTCAACAGTGGTCTCTGGTCTACAGGAACGACCTCCTCGTTCCAACTAGGGATCTCTTCTTCTTCCCTATCTTCTTCTCTACCAGAACCTACTCTGTTCCTCAACTTCTCTAACTCATCCTTCAATTCCTGATTCTGAGCCTTCACGGCCTTGCTCTCTACAATCTGTTTCTTTACCAGAACTGCCAACTCAACGTTGGTCATCCTTGCCGGAATCTCAAATGTTCCTTCTTCATCTGACATCCTGCTATATCCTGATCTTTTCCAGAAGATCCTTCCTTTGTTCTGATACCACTATGATGCAGAGGAAACGCAACAGAAGCTTACAAATGGGAAGGAGGAGTCATTAACACAACCAGCATGTTAAAATCCTGGACATGCAGTATGTAATACCTATCGGCTTATCATCATCATCATATTTCTTGCTAACACAGACAGCATCATCATATTTCGAAGAGGCATGAAATATCCTCCTGCTAACTACTGTTCACTTCCTTATCGCCTTTCGCCTTTTGCCTGTCAGCAGCATCATCATATTCGGCTATCAGCAGCATCATCACATTCGGCAAGCGCAAACATCCTCTTGATGTTCACTGTTCATCTTACCGCCAAACTATATCTTCATCATCATGATGTTTAGCATCATCTTCACCCTTCGTCGGTAGGATATGAAATATCCGGTTCCTCTCATATATCCTAATGACGTTGTTCCTTATGCACCTGATGCTTACGTCACCCTGATATCGACCTTCTTTAAACAAACAGCATCAGGATATGACTTATTAGGTCATATTGAAACATCCTGATGATGTTAACCAAACTTTATGCCGATGACTTACGCCGATGACAAAACACTTAGCGACAGCAAGATAAACTTGCATAGGGTGATATTCGCAATATCCTGATGACGATGACGTCACTTGCACCCGATGATGATGTCAATGCACCTGATGATGATGTCAATAGGATATAAGACACTTATATCCTCCGCAACATGATAATGAATATCCGGTGATCTTTTCAATATCCTGATGATGACCTTTCCGGTCCTTAGCCAAAAAGTGAACTTTCACTTCTGCATGCGATAGCGATATGCAGACGATGGATACACACGAAAGATGATCTTGACGATGATATATACACTGAGTATATATCCAACCTATATCATCCTGATGCACTTGAAACATGCATTTTTTGCCAACTTCAGAACCTGATCCTGATAGCGATATACTCGTAGATGACGATACGATTCACTCCGTCTGGAAAAGCACATGCAGATCCCTGTATATCCGTCAGCTACATGCAAACTCACAGAACCGCACAATTTTACAAAGAAAACATGATGGTCGGGCCGGGTCACCTTCAGATCAAAACTTAACAGTTTATCTTCCTAAACCCTAGCACATGAGGATGCTAGGTTGATTCATAGCATGCTACCAATCGATCTCCCACACAATGAAATGCATAAACAGAAAACTAAAATACAACCTAAACTAACATGCATGACCATTCCACCGATTCACAGAATCAACCGGTGGAAGGGTTGAAAGAATCCATTAACCTGTAATCAGAACAGAAATCAAAACATAAACAGCTGATAAACCAAATAATGCAATTGATGAGATCTTATTTAGATGAAACACAAATGTCCTGTTTCTACAATACTATCGAACAACAATGTTTCACAATGTCTGGACTGATCTCTGGATCTCACTCAATCACCAGTACAACATAACATAACTACTCTCTCTCTTTTTGATCTCAAACCCTAACTGATCTGAGTTATTTATAGCAATATCCTACGAGTACTACCAACTCGATTCCCAGCGGCTGGGAGAAGACAGTTCAGACAACCTGATAACGAACTCTAACTACCTGCACATTCTCCTAGGCTGATCTAATACATATGCATTGGTCCAATGGACCTTATTACATTATGAAGTCAAACATGCTAAAACTAGACTAATGTCCTGTCATGCGGACAATGAACCTATATCCTGTCTTGTAGGGGTGCTCCTGCACCAACATTGTTTTACACTTATTGTTACAAGATTTGATTTGATGAGATCCATACATAGCTTTAGTTGACATCTTGTAATTCACTTTCCCTTTTGTGCATATGGTTGGCTAGAACTTTTATTTTTCTTACAAAAATGCATACCTAAGATGATCACATATGGATGATGCAATTTATTTTTGTCTTTTTCAGAATATATATGAATGCAGATGATGATATGCAGATGCAAGAACATAGGGAATGATGAAATGAACTTTTTACCTCTATGGAATGCCATGAGTTATGACACTAACTTTATTGCTTTGAGACTCTTTTTCTAGTTTTGGCATGAATGCAATGTGGAACAAAAAATTTGACTGCTCTTAAGTATGATTTTCAATCCAGGGGATTGCGAGTTGTCCTAATATAAGAGACCTAATCAAGGCTATTAGATAGGATTTTAAAACTCAAGCACAGAGCAGGAATGAAAATGGAGTGTTTCCAATTCTGGGCTTTGCTAAAGGCTAAACATTGATCCTTATCTAGATAAGATAATCTAACAATCTTTCAACTTTAGACAAGTAACAAATTTTATTAATGTTTGCTAGAATTAGATAATAGATGGCAAGCAAGGTAGACCTAGGGTAAAAAATAAATAGGAAAGAACAAGAGTCCCTTGGTAGAAGATGATCCTATAGACTACTAGACTCTTCAGCTTTGCTCAGCTAGTGCATGTGTGTGCTGTGTACCTTTCTTTCTTTGTTAGAATGTCACCCTTGAGGCTTCAAGCTTAGACTGATCTCCACCCAAGAGTACGGACATTCAACAATCTTCTCTCTTTCACTCTTTTTTGTATCTCTCTCTCATTTTTTGCTTTTTCACTTTTTTTTTTGTATTTTCTAGAATGCTTCACTTGATTTTTCTCATTTTTTTGGATTTTTGACTTTTCAAGAAATGAATGCTTTTAGAACTTTGATATGCAATAATTTGATCTCTCACTCTTATTTTGATCACTCATTTTTTTATTCACTCGAGTTTTTGATTGCTTCCTTCAGAGTTTTGATCCTCCTGACATTTTTGGCTAGAAAAGATAAGGGGCTAAGCACCACCTAAAGTTTTTGTAATCTGGTCAGACTTCTCTACTACTAGGAAAGAATTGGGAAGGCCTACTTGCAAGCTTCCTTTGAACACTATAGGTTTGAATACTGACTTTGTTTAGACCTAACATCTTGACTCGTTAAGACTGGGATTAGTGTAAATCTAAGAGCTAGGCTTTGATTAGAATCACTGGGAATGAAAAGGGGATAATGGTGATGTGAAAATGGGGAATCTCTAGGTCCTTAAAGGATGACGTATATCTAGGTAACACTAGACTCCTTACTGAAAAGAAAATAGTACAAGATAAAGTCACTGACAATAATGTAAGACGAACAGAATGATACAGAAATGCAAGAAACAAATCGTTTTTGATATTTTTACATTTTTTTGATTTTATCATTTTTTTTGTACTTTTATGTTTTATGATTTTTATGAGATGCTAAGATCTTCTCCTTCCATAATGCACAAGAGATAGTATTGTTTTTTATGTCTTCCCTAACTATGTGTGGACCTATCCAATTTGATCTAAACTTTACTTGGATGTCTTTGCAGGGACCCTCGAAGACTTGGTGTGAAAATGTCCTGGTATTCAGTAAGGAATTTTGTGTACTCACATGTTTCATTATTTGATGATTTACTCCCTAGCTTTATCATTTTCTATTCTTGTTGAGTTCCCATGTTTGTTTTAAATTTTTTAAGGGAAAATGATGTTGGTGTTGACTCTCCTAGGTTTTGTGTGGATTATGTTTCTTCTTCTTCAGTCATAGTTTCAATCATAGGGATGTTTATGTCTGGTTCAATTGGAATGGACACTAATTTGAATGGAGCATAAGACTTTGGTGAGTTGGGATCGAAGGGGAATTCTCCTGGTGCCCACTTCCATATGCATTTTGAGGTCTTGTTTATGTTTGCAATTTGTTTTGATGTCTCTCCTTTTTCAAAAGTGTTGATTTTTTGGGTCACTAGTGGTTTCCATGGACTTTCCCTTCTTTTTGACTTGTTCAACTCTATAAAGGCTGAAAGGATCAGGATCTCCTTTGATGATGTGGGTTTGTCCCATGTATGAGAAGTGTAATTCTTGAAATAATGTGGAAGGAATGGCCCTCATCCTATGGATCCAAGGCCTTCCTAGGATCATGTTGTAAGTGGTTTCTTCATTGATGACATAAAATTTAGTTGGGAGGGTTTTGGGAGCCAATGTGATTTGAAGATTGACCTTACCCATGGTTTGAATGTTTGGATTATCATGAATTCTAAGGATGGAAGTTTGTTTTGTGTTTTATGTTTCATCATAACCCATTCTTTGAAGAAGTGAAAAGGAGACTATGTTGATTGCAGACCCATCATCAATCATTGCATGTTTAATGGAATAGTCTTGGACTTGGACTATCAGATGGAGGGGAAGGTCACCTTGTTTGGCTATGTCATTATCTGAGGCTAACTTTTCAAAATCAAATGTTGAAGAAGAACACTTTTTCATTTTGAGTATTTTGAACTATATGGTCTAGATCTAGGGCTTTGAGGAGAGTGTTTTTGTGCATAGGAGAACTCTTGATAAGATCTAGCATGTGAGAAAAATTTGAATTCTTGGTGTCATCTTGTTGTTCTGGTCCTTGTATGACACAAGTTTCTTGATCTTTATCTAATTCCACAAGGCCTAAGATGTTTTGATGGATTTTGGGACTATGTTCTTCATCTTGGGAGAATGTGTCCATGAATGCTTTTGACATTTTGGGAGGTTTTATATGAAGCGATGGTACCCCTGACATGACTTGATCTCATTCTCCCTTCTCTTGTGAAATGAGCAATATTTATCATGATTGTGATCTTGAGGTTTATGATGATTATTGTATGACTTCTTGTTGATTCTCGGGGGATAGTTGGTATTTTCATTTCCCAAATCTGTATGACTATTGTAGTCACAATTGTAGTTCCCTAATGGTGAAGTGTTTGTTGACCCATCTACATCTTGATCATTTATCTAGGATTTGTTATTTGTATCATGGTTTATCAACCTTCCATTGGAATCATACTCCCTTCCACTATTGATAGCAACTTGGTCAATTCTAAGGGCACTTTCAAGTGCTTCTTCATATGATTTGTAAGGGAGTTTTTGGAATTGTTCTCGTATGTCATTATTGAGAGCATGTAAGAAGAGGTCACAAAGTTCTCTATGATCCATGTTTGGTGCATTAGTTGAAGAATAGAGAACTTTCCTCCATCATGTGATAAAATGTGCAACTAACTCGTTGGCTTCTTGTTTGATTGTTAAAAATTATCGTATTCCTATCTTGACCAATTTGTTTATGTCGAAGGCAACCACAAATTGATTGATGATTTTCCCAAAAGAGTGGATTGATGCTTCTGGAAGTCGATAGTACCAATCCAGAGCAATACCCTCCAAAGTCTTTGGAAAATTTTTGGCTACCATGCCATCCCAAGGAAGGAGTTCTCACACTACCATGATGTAACCCTTGATATAAGAGTTGGGATCACCCTCTCCTCTAAAGTTTGGAAGCTCAAGGAGAGGTCATGGTAGTATAACCTAACAAATGTTGTAGTCAAGAGGCTCCTTTAAATACGCGAGGTGTCTTCCTAGGAGGGAGTTATGTGTAGAGGATTTTGTTCCTCCAAACATTAGCCCTTCAAGTGGAGCTTGTTGGATTTGCTGAAAGGGGATGCTAGATTGTTGATATCCTAAAAATTTTGGATGACTAGATGGTGTCATGTTTATGTGTTGAATATTAGGTGGGATCATTTGTGGTTGATTTTACATCATATGAATCCCACTTATTTGATTTAGACTTGTTATGTTGGATGATGAGGGAAAGGGAGGCATGGATGTTGTGATAGGTAAAAATCAGGTTAATAAGATCAAGCATTACAAATGAAGCCCTAATCCTACCATCATCAAAGAATCGAATCCAAATAAAATCAAAAGCATGAAATTCAAGAACATCACCTAGATTGCATGATTCCTTGTATGAGATGTGGATTGCTTCTTCAAAAATGAACAATTATGAAGATCAAAGATGCCATGATGGATGGATGATAATGATAATAAGCTCAATGGATGCTAAAATGCACAAAATGCTCAAGATGATAATGTAGATGCTATGAAAATGCTGGATAGATGTAGTATGGAACAAGAGGGTGTTTATATAGAACTCAACCAAAATCAATCAACGGTGGAGATTTTGTGGCTATGTGAAGGGATAAGATGAATTGATATTCATAGGTGAATGTGTAGATGACAAGTGGAAGGAAGATAGGGTTTATGTGTGACCATTTACATAAAAAGTACTACATGTGAAAGATATTAAATAAAAGATGTAGTACCACACATGTTTTTAAATGAAAGAGGCACACATGTCAATTCATTGAGATAAATGATAAGAGAAATTAATTAAATAAATAATATTCATTTAATTAATTGGAAAGTGGGATTATGAAAGGAATTTTAATTAAATAAATAAGATTTATTTAATTAAAATAGATAGAAATAGAGATAATTAAATAATTAAAGATTATTTAATTATAGCTTAGAAGAAATAGGTGTTTGCTCAAGTGTGTTAGACAAATGCAGATGATAAGTAATGCCATATTTGATACTAATGATAATTAGGTCAATTTTGGGTGTCTATATTTTGCCCCTCTTTGATACAATGTTCATTAGAATGTTGTGTCAAACAAGATAGGATATTCGCTTGATAAACAAGGTGATGCCCCAATGTAACTGGTAGTTGATGCTCCCTCGAGAGGTAAACCAAGCAAACTAGGAAGGGTTGGGTTGGCTCGCGATAAGAGAAAAGGCTAGAAAAGGTTGAAACGAAGAAAATGGGGATGGTATGGAAGAATTAGGGTTCAGGAATGGGCTATAAGTAGGTCCTTCAAGGGAAAATAGGCTCATTTGTTCTCATTTGTGTTCAAAAATCTATAGAGATCTAGAGCTCCTTAGAGTTGTGGTGCGACAAGAGTTGGAGAGCTATCAGGATGGTGATTCCATGCAGAGATCATTGTGCTGAATGACTAAGGACACATGGGCGACTAGCAGGAGCAGGCATACCGGTATGTATCAAAACTTTTACTAAAAGCATGATTTGGATAGGCTAGAAGTGTAATAAATCAACACACATCACCAAAAGTGACTAGGTTATAGGATAGGCAGTTCAGGTCACTTGTATAGGAAAAGCAGTCACGTATGGTAGTTTAGGTCGCATATAGGCTTGGCTTAGGCACTTATGGAAAACTTGAATCGCTTGTGGTTGGATATAGTAAATTGCTAGGCAAAATGCGCATATGGCTAGAGTAGGTCTCTTATGGATGAAAAGTGAATGCATATATAGGACAAACAGACACTTATGGCAAATAGGTCACTTATGGGTAGAAAGCGTGCACATATAGGTTTTGAGCTCACTGGTAGTCAACAGTCACATGCACAGGGTAAGTAGGTCGCTTGTAAGCTAAAAGAATGCGAATATAGAAAATTGGTTCACTTATGAGAAAAAAGGATAGTGCTTATAGAAAAATGGGTCGCTTGCAGTAGATATATTTAGTGAGAACAGGAAAAAGTCAATTTTGTTTAGCACAAAGACTGATACGGTGAGCAGAATGATGCAGGATATACTACCACCATTTTTATCATGAGAGCCACATCCTAGCGATTTGCAGTTGATCAGATTACTGGATGCAGAGGAGCAGCTAGTGCTAGAGATCCTCAGATTAGAGCATGTGTTGAGGTTAGAGCCAGTGCAGGCACATTGAGGACTAATGATGTCGATGGTTGAGTGATGGAGGAGTGAGCATAGTTCATTCTTGTTGCCGATAGGAGAGGTGACTATTACCTTAGAGGATATGTTCCAGATTCTGCGAGTTCCTAGTGATGGATACCAAGTAGATTATGATCCTGATATGGGTCCAGCTGCATTTAGACAATTGTTCAGGATGCTAGAAATGGGGGTTGAGGGCGCAGAGATTCCTATGGCGAGGATGGAGGAGTTGTGTGATAGGCTACAACGGGTAGTGGTGGCTATCATTAGATGGCTGGTTGAAGATAGGTGGGCTAGATGTTTTCTAGTTGGATGGGGGACAGTGATGGAGGGGATGTTCTCCTACGGTACCAGATATGCATGGACTAAGTGTGTGCTAGGGTAGTTATATCATTAACTACATGACTGTGCATATATGTTTGGGGCGAGTATGTCAGCTGGGGTTACAGTTTTACATGTATGGGCATATGAGCATATCCTAGTGACGAGGCCAGATGGATGGGTGGAGAGAGCAGCAGGAGAGCCGTATGCTAGGATGTATAGGGGAGCTCTGACTTATTGGCAGTGGCGAGGGGTAGTGTATTGGTGGAAGACACTGGATGAGTTGGATAGGTTTGTCTAGAGGCCATGGCTGTCATGCGAGAGATGGGATGAGGAGGATGTGGATCTTGTCTATGCAAGGTAGGCTAGATACATTTTTGGTCACGACAGATACATTATAGAGTGCTATTTGCCTGAGAGGGTGTTGAGGCAATTTAGCTTACCACAGGGGGTACCGGTTATTGATGCTATTTTTGGGAGGACTCGATAGGAGGTGTTTGATTGGGGGCTAGAGATAGTGGTTGACACGGCTTTGGTAGAGAGGGATGGAGTAGGTCCAGTTATGTGGTCGTGGAGATAGGGTCCTATAGATCTGGGGACTCTTCCAGATTATGATGCATACTAGGTGATAGCTAGACTGACTCGACTGACGAGGGTCAGAGATATAGGAGAGATTGGTATGGAGAGGCTAGTGAGGAGGCAACGAACTCCACCAACATAGGCAGTTGTGCCAACAGCTCCAGGGATACAAGTGCAAGGATAGGTTTAGGCTCAGCCATAGGTATTTGTATAGGTAGTGGCATAGATGATAGGAGATGATGTGTGGGCATGCAGCAGCTAAGGTGAAGGATTAGAGAGGAGAGGAGATGGAGGCAGCGGGCTCAGATGAGGTTGAGGAGGGTGAAGATAGACCATCATCAGTGGTGATAGGGGTACGACATGCTAGAGCATAGGCTCAGACATACTAGGCCCAGCTGCAGGTGAGAGCATAGGGAGGTGATGGGAAGGATGATGGTAGTCTTGCGAGGGTGACTGGTGAGAGGGATACAACTGTGCAACAGGTGTAGCTAGTTACAGCTGAGAGTGATACATCGTTACAACAGATATAGGCTATTAGAGCTAAGAGAGATATGGGTGTGCAATAGTTACAGATGGTGAGGGTTGTGAGCAACATGACTTTGCAATAGTTACAGGCTATGATAGTAGAGCGAGATAGAGCAATAGCTGCTTTGGGGATAGATGGGGCCATGATGTATATGGCTACACAGTTGACTCAGGCACATGGTGAGGCTAAGTATTATAGAGGCTTGTACCATGGAGCAGTGCCTACGGAGTAGAGATAGCCTAGCTATAGGAGCAGATTAGGGGCTCCAGCTTCACGGAGGATAGGTGGATCACGGTTTGTGGCTTTATTTATGGGACCTCCTAGAGATGGCAGGTCAGGTGTAGGTCCCAGTGGTGGTGGACAGGGAGAGGGAGATGCCAGTAGTCACTAGGGCTACCTTGTTTTGTTGTAGTTGTATTGTATCATGATGAGGCCTATGAGCTAGTTGTACATACATTCTTTTATGGCTTATGGATGGCCCATGTTGTATTTGGAGACACTTGTATATTGACACATGTGATATATATATATATATATATGATAGCTTTGGTTCTATGTGATGGTGTAATGATTATGGATGCACTTATGATGGTTATGCATTTTTGTATTTTTAGATATGGATGTTTATGCAAATGGTAATAATGGAAATGTGTCATGCTAATGGTAATGAGGTTATTATGATAATGAAAATATATAGATGGTAATGATAGTGATATGGGTGTATGCATGTCTAACACACTTGTTTTACAGGCTAAGGAACATGAACAAGGAAGATGGGGGAAGAGATTGATCTTGGTTGAGGACTATATAGGTGTATGATGGAATGGATAAATGATATGGCAGATTTTAAAGTAATTGCTCAAAATTAAAAGAAATGCAATCCTTATGTTTGATATAGCATATAGATATTATGCACCAGGGTATAGAAGACCAAGGTGTCAAGATATCCAACGCAAAACCAGCATACTACAATCTTGTCTAAACACATGAGGTCAAGATGCTGAGCCAACATACACAAGATTATGAGTAGCAGCTAGTGGTCTGAGATGCACTTTGATGCTACAAGCAATGGTTTGAGCTTATCTCCACTACACATAGTGACACCTTGCTGGTTATATGTATGGAGCTAGTCTTGACATAGAATAGTCTCAAATGAATAAGAGACTGTTTAGCTTCTCAGATGCAAGAGATATTGATATGTAAGATACTAATCCCAACACGTACAAGATTCCAATACACATAGGAAGAGAATAAGATCATTCCATAGACATGACATACAAAAGCAATATGACCATGCCCCATTCCATACTTCATCACAACATACCAAGATATGATAGATCAAGGTAGTCTTGATTAGGCATAGGAAAGGGACAAAAGATAAATCAAAAGATAAAACAAAAGATATTGTCATCATGTGCTCTTGCCAAATTTAAGTGCTCTTGGATGGGTTTAAGCTAGCGCCTTGTTGAGAGGAAAGATGCATCGTGTTAAAGGCTAAAGATGTTGATAAAATGCTATAGAAAATATTAGCTTAAGGCATGTAGACAAATAGCTTATGGCTTATCACTGATTAGTTAAAGTACTTGAGCTTTCTCTAATACACATAGTCTGCTTCTTGCTTGAGCTGGTCAAAGAGAAGAAGATGGAAGATGAAAGAAGATGAAGATGGGGTGTATCGTTTGTGCTTGCATACTGGATACTTCCTTTGTTTTCCAGACTGTCTACATACCCTGTGTCCATGGGATCAAAGCACGTTACGATAGTGATGAGACATGATGAATATGTAGTTCTAGGCTTACTGATGATGTAAGTGATGAAAGATGAAAGGGAGATGAAAGATCAAGGGATGATTAGAAGAACAATGAAATATGGATAATGGGAGAGGGGCTATTGTCTTCGCCTGAATCAGAGTGCTTCCTTCGCATCTCAGATTGCCTACATACCTTGTGTCCACAGGATCAAGGCTTTGAATGATAGAGATGGGATGTAGTTCTTACTTGTTGTGCTTATGGTTGATGTCAAATGTTCAAATTTATTGCTTTAGATGTTTTTGGGATGTTTTGGTTTTTTTGGATTTTTGGAATATTTGGATTTTTTTTGTGTTTTTTGCTATTTTGGTTGTGTTTGGGTGATTGCTGTTGATGGGTCCTGGTTTCAAATGTTTGCCATGTTTGAAGTTGGATGTTTACTGTGTTTTGAAGTTGGGTGTTTGCTGTGTTTATGAGCTAGAGTTGTGGGTATCCACTTCCAAATAAGGATCAACAAGTGCCCCCAGTGTGGGATAATGGTTATTAGGAAGATGTTGCAATGGATGCATTTATGTGGATAGTATGCTAAGGTGCCAAATGATATCTTTACCCCAACGAAGTCCAAACTGCGAAAGCTAGCATGGCAGAGGCAAGGCGGGAAGGCTTTTATTATGGATGGATAAGGGATAATGGGATAACGATATTTGTATAGGGTGAATAGGTGTATTATGATGTGGATGATGTAGGTAACATAGTGGATGGTGCTATCAAAAGTTGTGATCAAACAAACTAAACAAATGATGGAAGTTGGTCTCTACACATAGTGCCTGTTTGCCAGGTTTTCACTATGGTACTTATCCAAGCACATGTTTGCCAGGTTTTCACTAGAGGACAAAATTATTTATCTTGTACTATTCTTTTTTTGTCATCCAAAGTGCCACAAGGTGGTTTTCACTATTGGATGGGTTTTTTTTTAATTGGGATTTGTTGAGGTTCATGGGTAGAACTTCTTGAGATGAATACTATTGACTGGTTCATCTAAGGGAATACCTTCAAGTGTTGAGAGAGTGTATGCCCCTAATCCATAGACTGATGTGATGACAAAGGGACCAAGCCAATTAGGTTCAAACTTGCCTTGTTTCTCACAATGTTGTTGATTCCTTTGATTTTCTTTAAGGACAAGATCTCCAACTTGAAATCTCCATTCTCTAATCTTCTTATTTTAGTTGCGGCATAGACAGTTTTGATAGACTTGGAGATGGTTGAGTTCTGTAAGACACCATTCATCTAATAGCTCAAGATCATGGAGTCTGGATACTCAATATTCTTCATCTAAGATAGTATGCTATAGAGATACTCACAGTGAGGGGATCTCAACCTCAATAGGTAATATAGCTTTAATGCCATACACCAAAGCATATGGTGTAGCACCAGTGGGAGTTCTGATACTTGTTCTATAAGCCCATAATGCAGGATTAAGTTGTAGATGACAATCACAGCCAACTTCATTGACTGTCTTTTTGAGGATCTTGATGATTGTTTTATTAGAAGCCTCGGCTTGACCATTACTTTGGGGATAGTAAGGTGTAGAGAATCTATGTTGGATATGGAACTTGTTGCAAAGATCTCTAACCTCTTGGTTCTTGAAGGGACAACCATTATCAATAACAATGGCTTGAGGAACTTAATAATGACAGATGATATAGTGTAGGATAAACTTGGATATTTGCTTGCCAGTAATGTAGGTCATTGGTATTGCTTCCACCCAAGTCGTGAAGTACTCAGTCCCGGTGATAATAAACTTATGGCCATTTGATGAGGTGGGATGGATTTTACCTATGAGATCAAGTCCCCACTGTGAGAAGGGCCAAGGAGTGGTGATAGGCTGGAGTTCATGTGCTGGTGCATGTATTAAATCCCCATGTTTTTGACACTGTAGACATCTCTTTGCAAATTGTTGTGCATCTTTCTTCATAGTTGGCCAATAGTATCCAGCTAATAGAAGTTTCTTAACAAGGCTAGGGCTAGTGGAATGTGATCCACAGACACCTTCATGTACTTCACGTAAGGAAACCTTTGCTTCCTCAGAATCAAGACATCTAGGAAGGATACCATCAAGACTCCAACGATATAGGGTGTCTCCTATGACAGTGTAGTGAGAGGATTGATGGATAAAAGTTTTTCATTAGGTATTAGATAGTTGAAATGGTAAGGTTTGAGTGTGGAGATACTCGTATATGTCCTCATACCAAGGCAAATTGGGACCAACAATCTCACATATAAGCTCAGACTGCGGTACTTCAAATGCTAGGATCATAAGCTATTCAACAAGAAACTCACACTTATGTGCATTGGAAGGCAAGTCTAGAAGAGATCCAATCATAGCCATGGCATTTGTTCCTTTGTTTTGTATCCTTGGGATTTGTTCAAAGGTGATAGTGTCAAAGTATTTCTTGAAATCATCAACCATTACCTTGTATGGAAGGAGCTTCTCATCTTTGGTTTGATATTCATTTAAGACCTATCTGATAACCAATTGAGAGTCACCAAAGACTTGTAGATGTTTGATAGCCCATTGTACTTCCATGCATAATCCTGTGACGAAAGCTTCATATTCTTCTATGTTATTGGTACATGGAAATGCAATTCTGTAAGACTTCAAGATACAATATCCTTGAGGGGTGACAAACAATATCCCTACTCTTGATCCATGTTGTGTATAAGATCCATCAAAGTATAGTTGCCACAATGTTGGTGAAGTTAGATTGAACAATTCTTCATCAAGGAATTCTGGACATATTGGATGAATGTCTGTAACAGGTGCTGCAGCTAGATGATCAGCGATGACTTGTCCTTTTATGGCCTTTTGATCCACATATTGTATGCCAAATTCACTTAAGATCATAGCCCATTTTGCCAGTCTTTCTATGAGAATTGCTTTGGAGAGAAGATATTTGAGTGGATCAATGTTAGATATGAGCTTTGTTGTTTGGTTCAACATATAATGTTACAACTTTTGGGAAGTAAACACCAATGCTAAACATGCTTTTTCCATTGATGAATAATTAAGTTCATATCCCACAAGAGTTGAGCTGATGTAGTAAATGGCTTGCTCTTTTCCTGAATCATCATGCTGAGCTAAGAGGGAACCTAATGCTGCTGTTGTTGAAGAGATGTAGAGTAATAATGGGCGATCAAGTACCGGAGGTACTAACAAAGGAGGTGTTGCCAGATATTCCTTTATTTTGTCGAAGGCTTGTTGACATTTTTCATCCTACTTAAAAGGTTCACCCTTGCCGAGTAGATGCTAAAAAGGATGACATTTGTCTGCTAGTTATGAGATAAACCTGCAAATGGATTGTGATCTTCCTTGTAGACTATGAAGATGCTTCAGATTTGATGGTGGAGGCATTTCCATGATAGCTTTTACTTTGTTAGGATCTACTTCAATTCCTCGTTGAGATACAATATATCCCAACAGTTTACCAGATGTTACACCAAATACACATTTCTTTAGGTGTTGCCTGACTTGATATTTCTCTTATCGATCAAAGATTTGTGCAAGTACCTGTAGATGTCCTTCTCTTGTTTTGGATTTTCCTAGAATATCATCAACATAGTCTTCCATGATAGTGTGGAAAAGGTCATGGAAAATAACTGTCATGGCTTGTTGATAGGTAGCTCCTGCATTCTTAAGACCAAAAGGCATTACAACCCAATAGTATGTACCCCATGGAGAAATGCATGATGTCTTGTCTTGATCTTCTTCTACTATGCTAATTTGGTTATATCCTAAGAATCCATCCATCAAGGATAGCAATTTCATGTCCTGCTGTGAGATCTACAATGTTGTCTATGCTTAGTAGTGGAAAGTCATCCTTAAGGCATGCTTTGTTAAGATCTCTAAAGTCTGTGCAATAATGAACTCGTCCATTAGGTTTTTCTACAGGTACCAAGTTTGAAACCCATTATGGATAATCAATAGGCTTTATGAACTTTGCTTGTAACAGCTTCTGAATCTCTACCTTGACCAAAAGAGCTATTTGTGGATGCATTTTGAGCAATTTTTGTTTGACAAGTTTTACATTAGGAGATACTGCTAGATGATGTACCACAAGTGATGGATCTAGACCCGGCATGTTGGCATACGTCCATGTGAAATTGATAGATCTTTTTAGGAAGAATGTTGTGAAATTTCTTCTTTCCTTCTTTGATAGTGATGCTACCAAAAAAGTGATCTTCAGATTTTGTGCCCAAGTTCATGTCTTGAGATTTTTCAACTAGAACTGTTGATTTTTCATGGTAGTCCGTGGTGACAGGAAGATCAAATCCCCCATCCTCGAGTGCCTCAAGGAGGTTTTCACCCTTGGATACGTCCTTTATTTTTACTTTTTTATGGTCAAGAGGCACCTTTCAATTTTCGCCTAGTGACCTATCTTTTTTATTCTATTTATTTCACTTTTGTGACTGAAGGATTTGATACTTCTGCCAAAATATGCTAGTTTAGGGAGATCCATCATGAAGCCTCCTTTGTGATCACCCAATGGAATGCCTTGTCATAAGCCCATGAATTTGGTGATAGCTTCATCATTTTCAAATGTGTCCAATATCAGTGCTCCTTATTGGTCCCAATCGATGAGGTCAAGATATACGAGTGAAAGGGTAATGGTCAAAGGGTTTCAACTAGATGAGGTAGTGGAGATCATGAAGATAGAGGTTTCTTGAAAAAGGTCTATGATATGGAGGGAGGATTTGTCGATGGTATCTGAATTAGAGGTCTCTCCTACCGAAGAAGGTCTGGCTTCGATATCAAAAATGCACTTAATTTCTTTGGAAGGCAGTACCTCCGGTTGACAGCTAAGGCTTATTTATTAGGCTTCTTAGACATAACAACAGGTTCAATAGGTCCTTGTTCCTGTGGTCCCAATCTGCCATATCCTTTATAACCCATGTTCTTAATGATATGGAACCCATTGTTATATCTCTCCACTTCAAGTTGTACTTGGTCGTTATCATCAAAGAATATCCATGAGTTAATGTCATCAATGTCTTCATCATCAAGGAATCCGCCTTTAATGAATACTATTGGTGGGGTTTTTATGACAATTGTGGATGAAGATGGCTTGGATGTAGATGGTTTACCATGAGATTTGGGAGATAAGGGAAGAGTTCCAACACAACAAGATTCTTGCAATGTGTACTCACCTAGACCATGTTCAATGTACTTGATATGGAGATTTGAAGTGGATTGGCTAGATGAAGGCTTGAGTAGGGTGGACGGGTCCACATAGGATGAAGATGGATATGCTTTGGTGTTGATAGGAATATGGTTAGGGATTTGATATTTAGCTTGAAAAGCATGACAAAACTCAAATGGATTAGGATCGGCATAGATAATGACTTCAACACCATTGTGGGGAAAATTGAGACATTAATGGTAGGTGAAAGGAAATGCTTTAAGGACATGGATCCATGGATGGACAAGGATGATGTTATATGGAAGGTCAATATCAAGGACTTGACAATAGGTGTCGGTAGTGACAAGACCAACTTTGATAGGCAAATGGATAATTCCTTCAGTATCTCTCTCAGCATCATATATGCTTTGATAGTAATAACCTTGGAAATGTCAACAACTTTCTCAGAGTATCCCAATTGTTTTATTAGTTTTAAGGAGCATATGTTAAGACCATCTCCACCATCCACTAAGATTCATTTGATATGACATTGGTTTACAAACACTTCTATGTGGAGGGCTTCGTTATGTGATGGGTGAATAGATGGTCGGAGATCTTTATCAAAGAAAGTGAGATGGCAAGGGGTTGCAATGCTAGATACCAAAGATTAGAATTGTGTGGTATCGATATCATTGGGTACCAAAGATTCTTGCAATGATTTGTCAAGGATAGCTTTGTGGGTGGGGGATATGCGAAGCAATTCTAGGATGGAAATATGTGCAGGTGTTTTGCCAAGGTGATCAAGGATATTATAGCTAGAAGACGGTTGAGGATGATTGACAGGTGCCCCCTGAATTCTAACACGACCTCTTCGAGTAGTTACAATGTAGTTGGGTGCTTTTCCTTGGATTGTAATGGTAGAAATGCGAGCGTGATCAATGTGGCTAATTGTGGATGATTCATAGTTGTAATGGATGGAATTCCTAGTATGGGGGTTACTTGTCTTGTCATGAGATAGAAATGGATTCTTGAAAGCATCTAGGCCATAGTTCGATGTTGATTGATGGGCCGGTTGTGACGCTCGTAGCTTGATTTTAATGAGACCTTGATTAATGCAATCTTGGATGGCATGTTTTAAGCACATGCAACCATTGGTTTTGTGTCCTTTAACTCTGTAATATTCACAATATTCATTGTCTTTGTACCAAGGAACTTTGAAGACTGGTTCATCGTTGGGTGGTGCTTCAGGCAATATGATATCTCCTTCTTGGAGAAGCTTACGAAAGATAACCTCCATGGGTTCTGTTAGGTCTTAAAAATGTAGGTCGTTAACCCTAAGAGGTTATCAGGCTCTCTTGACATTTTTGGCTAACTGACATGGGGTAGATATGGCTAAACCCCCTTCACTTCAGGCTCTGCCAGACCTAGGTGGGTAAACCTCTAATTAATAAAGCAAATAAAGAGATGATCACTACTTTGATCATAATTAATCTAACTATTGATAATGGCACAAATTATAAAATAGATGAAAAGACAACAAGTTAATTCTAAATGACCTAAATTGTAATGCTATAACAATAATGTAATCCAACTAAGTAAATCTAAAGTGAATTTCTATAAGTGAAAATGAAAACACTGGACCAGTGCCTTATTGAATATAGAGTCAGTATGATCATGAAATAAATGACTGTTTGTTTGGTAAAAACTTGAACTACCCGGCATGAAAGAATAGGTATGTAACTTGTACAACCCTGCAAGGAAGTAGTTAGTATTCCATACTTATATATATCCAATTGATAAAATCAAATCATCTGCATTCATCTAAAAGGATTTAATCCCTCTTTGAAGGAACCTATTAGAATAATACTGCAATTGTAAAAGATTTATCAAAAACTGGAGATAGAACAAAAACCCTAACTATATGACTCTTCTTACAGATCCATGACAATGTCTTCAAAGTTACTGTGATAGATTTAAAGGATCTAATTCTGAAAGCAAAAACCAGTTAATCTTATCACACTATAATAGCAAATGTGTGTAGACAACTTGAAGATATACTTGATAACTCAAATTGAATAACAGAGAAAACTTTGAAAGGAGACAATCATATAATTGAATAAATTAAATAGATAGTTGATACCAAAATTTGCAGTTACTGCTTCATGTTCACAGACTTGACTTCATCAGAGAATGCTTGCAGATGGTCTACCAGAAATAAAATATATTCAAAGTGAACTATCATTGTTGTTCAAATTTAATCTATAGTATCCCCTGTTCTATTCTGTAGTCTCTCCCTATTCTATATCTATATTATCTATTCTATCTCTATATTTTGGTCTTGGTCATCTCTTATAAAGAGCGGCATACAATCTTCAGACCAGTTACAATAGTTGTGACGGTTGATAACCGAACAACAGTATTTGTTCTATTAACACAAATTTAGGAAATTTAATGCTTCGCCATTAATCATCAAATGGATAACCATTTTAGGATCAAACACAAATCTTTAACTGTAGTTCTGCTTAATCTCCTTCGAGGGTTTCTTTATTATTCCTAAAAATACCAGATAAAACACAAATTAGTCTCTGACCAAACAATCAAAACAAATTTATTTAAACATATGTATTTACTTAAGTAATTACTTCCCTTATTGATATTTTATTCAGCTCCTCAAGATCCTTTTGTGGGTGTTTATATAACTTGATCCCCGCTGTGTATATCCTGCAAAAAAACCCATATTTCAACTGTCAGAAGAATATCTTAACCATTCGGATTTAATGTCCTTTTAGGGTTTCTGTGTTTTTTATCGGTAAGACCTCCTACATCGTTGTGACTATCATGTCGGCGAGACTCCCAGGCTTTATTCTGACTTATTTGGCTTCACCAATACAAAGATTAGTCTATACTAAACTCCTTTTGACATCTGGCTTGCATCTTTAGAATGTATCCTTGCTTGTATATTTAGAATGTATCTTCGCTTGCATATTGGCTTGTATATCGAAGATGTACATTGTTATTATACAAGCTAAATGTGCAAGTGGCAGGTCCCACTACTTGTATCCAACCTTCATATACAATGCCCGATACATACAAATTCAATTGTATCTTCCTTTCAGATTTCTTATTTTATAAATCACAGTACATAGCCCCTTTGTTTATTCACTTTCGGGTTTGCAACATGTGTAAAAAGAAATGCATCTTTTCATATACTTTAAGTCAGGATGCATCATTTATACCACATTTTAACTTCTTTTGAGTTCCGGCTTGTATGTACTGTAATGTATGTATCTAAAACATACATACAATTCCTGAAACATACAAGGATAAAACTAGTTTTAATATCTCTTTCGGTTCCATCACTTGTATAAGTGCAATGCACATCACAATGTATGTATACTAAAATGTATGTCTCCGAAAGTATACACATACAAAGCGCGAACTAAACTTTATTTCATACTTTTTTGAATCCACAGTATGTATATTAGCCTTGTATATTTACTTTGCATGTTTATCCTTGCATCTCAAACATGCAAAGCCCAATATACATCCGACGGACTTATCATTTTTATTCATTTCTCCTCCGAATTCCATCAGATCCACGGCATGCATATTGCCTTGTATGTAATGCAATGTATGTATACTGTAACATAAATACAAAGTGCAAACATACAAAGACTTAATGTTAATTCATAACTATTTCAGTTCCAAGCAATGCATATTGCCTTGTATGTACTGCGTTGTATGTTGGATTCTGCCAAACATACAAACATAACATACAAGCAACAGACCTGACAGAAAATACATTTCAACTTTTAACCTCGTCGGGTCCACCTTGTATGTAATAATAAAACGTTAACCAAATGCATACAAGTAAACAATGCATCAACTCGATGACTCCCTTATACGACCATACCACGACCTGATATACAAGGGACTTTGCATATGCATCATATAATGACACAACATACAAACCACTTTGTATATGAGAGACTTTGTATATACAAACATACAAACCCATAGCACAATGCATTTTACTAAAAGGACACATAACTTGCAAAATACAGGGAATTTTAAGATGGTTCAAAAAGCAACCCCTATTCATTTTCGACAAGGAATTCACCCATATTTTGCTTTGGTACTTAATGCCATTTTTTCTTTATTTTCAACAAAGTTTGTAACTTTTCACTTCCTTGCTTAAGATTCATCTTTAATGAGCACTTTAACCATGTTATATTAAGTCTTTAGGAATCAAAATAGATCAAATCCAAATATTTCTATCAACTCAATTGTTAATTTCTTCTTGAAAACAACTGTGGATCTTTCCATATATGCTCACATACTGAAATCTTTGGATGATTGAAATTTAATATTTGCCAAAAAGTATCTTGGGAATTTCACTCCCAACAGTGGCTCTTTCTGGGGATGTATGCCCCTTGTGGGCATATCAAGATCCCAGATTTCTAGAGGAGAAGACCAATGCCTTCTTCATTTGACTATAGGTGAACTATGATGGGTGGTGGAGATCTTAGGTTATTGTTTTATGAAAAGATTTTATTTCTTGATAAGAGAGATCTTTAAGCAAGTTATTTAACTCTTCTAAACTACCATGCATGGAAAAGACCGTTTAGAAAGTTGGTGCAGAAGCACCTCAAAGACATTAAGAATCTGAGGATCCTATACATTTTATGTTATGTCCAAAATGTTATATTGTAAGGCCTTAGGCCACTTTGAGTCTTAGTTAGCCGCATAATGACATGTATGTCAAGAAACAGCTTAAAAGCTTGTAACCGAACAAGGAGTGTAACTGATTGGCAGTGGTGGTTCGTTTTCCACCATGTGTAACTGTCAATTGAGAGTCTTTATATAGTTGGTCTCTGTTCATGTAGAGGGAGAGAAATGAACGAACAGAAAGAGAAAAGAAAACAATTTTTGTATGTATAATCTCTGGAAGGAATAGAAAAGGTTTAGTTCCTGGTCTAATTACAGGACATCGATTTGGAGTCATTCCACTGGTGGGTTTCTTCAAAACCAGTGGAATGACCTCCATGTAGTTAGATTTATTTCTGCTCTATAGCTTTCTGTAGTTTTCTGTGTGTTGTCTGTTTGGTTGCAAGATTGTTGCAGAGGAGGTTATCGGTGTGAAATCTATATTGTTTCACCGAAGATACAAGCTAGGTGTATAATGTTTATGTATGCGTGGACGTTTCATGTATATCCTGCTATCATTTATCATGATTGTGATTGGTGAATATGCATTTTGAATAATACAAAGGTTGACTAATGGAAATGGTAAGGAAGACCGAAAGAACAAGTTGAGAAATGTATGTGAGAAGTCATCGGTGTGAGTATCGCCATCGGAAGAAGAAAGTTACACGGGGCCGATGGTAGGATCTCTCACTGATCGGGGTGAGAACTAAGAAGTCTCGCCGATGGAAGGCTCATCGGTGAGAGATGTGTTGTCGGGGGATGCAGGAAATGTATTGCCGATGGCCCAAGTCTTACCAATAGCTATGTGTTAGACTCATCGGAGTATGGTGCAGAAGCACCTCGAAGACATTAAGGATCTGAGGATCCTATACATTTTATGTTATGTCCAAAATGTTATATTGTAAGGCCTTAGGCCACTTTGAGTCTTAGTTAGCCGCATAATGACATGTATGTCAAGAAACAGCTTAAAAGCTTGTAACCGAACAAGGAGTGTAACTGATTGGAAGTGGTGGTTCGTTTTCCACCATGTGTAACTGTCAATTGAGAGTCTTTATATAGTTGGTCTCTGTTCATGTAGAGGGAGAGAAGTGAACGAACAGAAAGAGAAAAGAAAAAAAATTTTGTATGTATAATCTCTGGAAGGAATAGAAAAGGTTTAGTTCCTGGTCTAATTACAGGACATCGATTTGGAGTCATTCCACTGGTGGGTTTCTTCGAAACCAGTGGAATGACCTCCATGTAGTTAGATTTATTTCTATTCTATAGCTTTCTGTAGTTTTCTGTGTGTTGTCCGTTCGGTTGCAAGATTGTTGCAGAGGAGGTTATCGGTGTGAAATCTATATTGTTTCATCGAAGATACAAGCCAGGTGTATAATGTTTATGTATGCGTGGACGTTTCGTGTATATCCTGCTATCATTTATCATGATTGTGATTGGTGAATATGCATTTTGAATAATACAAAGGTTGACTAATGGAAATGGTAAGGAAGACCGAAAGAACAAGTTGAGAAATGTATGTGAGAAGTCATCGGTGTGAGTATCGCCATCGGAAGAAGAAAGTTACACGGGGCCGATGGTAGGATCTCTCACCGATCGGGGTGAGAACTAAGAAGTCTCGCCGATGGAAGGCTCATCGGTGAGAGATGTGTTGTTGGGGGATGCGGGAAATGTATTGCCGATGGCCCAAGTCTTACCGACAACTATGTGTTAGACTCGTCGGAGTGAAAGAGATGTCAGTGGGAAATGTATGAGGGTTGCCGATAGTTAAGGTCTTGCCGATGGTAAGCCTATTGGCATAAACTGCGGCGTCGACAGGAGATTCAAGGAACTCGCCGATAGATAGGAGTCTCACCGATGAAGAAAACAATGCATGGTATCGAGTGGTCGGTAAAAGAAGTTCAAAATCTTGCCGATAAGCAAGCCTATGTATATTTTAGTGTGACTTCTACCTTATCTAGCCGATTCACACTATAATGGCTTTTTGTGGGCTTTTCAAGGATTCCACAACCTGTGTTAATGTTCAACTGGGAATCCCTCTGCATCAAAAGTTTAACCAGAATTGTCCATGCATTGGCAATTCTTTTCTCTCAGGTTCCTTTTAAGAGAAAAAATGTTTCAAAAACTGCCCATGTACTGGCAGTTCTTGCTCCTCACCAGACATGTTCTGTACATGATATGAATCCTCCCCTGCCTTACCATTGATGAAAAAAGGTCCAATCCATAGGGCATCGAATTTTCCATGCTTCCCTTTTTCTTAATTTCTGGCATTCCAAATAAGCACTATATCACCTACCTCAATTTTTTTGAATGTTTCTTTTTTGTCATATAGGTACTTCATCTGTGTCTGCATTTTTTTATTTTGTTGTATTGCCTGTTCCCTCATTTTGTTTAATTCCATTAGCTATTCTAGCCTTTCCTCCATCGGTTCTAGGACATCCCAATCCTCTTGGAGGATAAACTTACACACTAGTAGCAGGTTGTGTATTGGGAGTCTGGCATGAGCTCCATATACTAGTTCAAATGGTGATTTGCCAATTGCTTTCTTTATTGTGATCCTATCATCCCATAATGCCAATCTCAACTTAGAGTCCCATGCTTTCTTGTTTTTATCCAACATTCTTTTTATAATCTTCAAGATACTTTTATTGTTGGACTCAGCTTGCCCATTACCTTGTGGGTGGTAGGAAGAAGAATATGAGATTGTAATGCCATAAGATTTACAAATTTTTTTAAACTCATCTGATCTAAAACACATTCCATTGTTAGTTATAAGCCTCAAAGGTACCTCAAATCTAGTTAAAATGTTTTCCAATAGGAAGTTGGTCACAACCTTGTTGGTTGCTTGTTTAGTGGGCACTGCTTCTACCCATTTCATGAAATAGTCAGTGGCTACTAATATCCATTTATGACCACCACTTGATTTCTCCATAATTTCTCCTATAAAGTCAATTCCCCATTGGTGAAACGGGGCATCAACTTGCATAGGTCTCAAGGGTAATGCCCCTTGATATTTTAGCTTTCCTGAGAATCTCTGATAGGCCTCACACTTCCTAGTAAAACTGTAGGCATCATTGAAAACCTTGGGCCAATAGTTTCCAGCCCTTATTATCTTGTGTGTTGTGGTTTTAGCTGAGAAATGGCCACCACAAACTCCCTGATGCATCTCTTGTAAGGCAAATTTTGCTTATTCTTCATCTAGACAAAACAGTAAGATACCATCATTATTTTTCCAATAAATATCTCCTTCTATAAGCACATATTTAGAAGCATGTAATTTTAGAGTCCTTTTCTTATTATCATCAAATCCGTTAGGGCATTTCATGTGCTTGAGGTAATACACTATGTCAGTATACCAAGGAGTTTTCTCAATACTCGTTATCATTTCCTCTTCATTTTCAATATTACATACTTGGGCAGCCTCAAGGTTTGTTTCAGTCATCAGTTTGGCTAACCCTTGTTCCCTTAGTAGCTTTGTGATTTGAATTTCTATATCAAATTCCTAAAGTCAATTTATCCACCTACATCTCTTCCCAGTTACTTCACTCTGCATGAACACATCTTTGACTGCTGCATTTGGTACATAAGCTATCACTTTAGCCCCAACTAGGTAAGGTCTAAATGCCTTGACAACTTTCACCAATGCATAAGCTTGTTTTTCTATGATATCATAGTTAAGTTTTGCATGTTGGAGTGATTTACAGAAAAAAGAAGTACGCTGCTCATAACCCTCATTATTCTTTTGTGACATAACTGCTGCTACTATATGAAAAGATGCAAAGGAAAAGATCTAGAAAGGTTTACTAAAATTGGGAGACTTTAGAACTGGAGCTTCTTTAATTGCTCTTTTTATGGATGCAAAAGCTTCTATGCATTAATCTATCCAATTAACCTTTGCATTTTTCTTCAACATTCTAGATATAGGGTTAATTATTTCTGCAAAGTTTGGTATAAACCTTCTCACAAAGTTTATTTGTCCAAAGAATGATTGTATAGCCTTGATTGTTTTTGGAATAGGAACTTTGTCTATTGCCTCTATTCTCTCGGGATCAATCCTAACTCCATCTTTGGATACTATGTGCCCAAGTAATTTCCCTTCTGTGATTGCAAATTTACATTTCTTGGGGTTCGAGGAAACACCATATTCTAATCCTCTAATAAATATCTTCTCAAGGTGATTTACATGATCTTCATCCTTTTTTGAATATGCAGTGAGGTCATCCTGGTATACAACCATGATTTCATTTATTAAACCTACAAAAGCAACGTCCATTGCCCTCTAGAATGTGGCTCCAACATTTGTAAGGCTGAATGGCATTCTTACGTATACATAAGTTCCCCATGGGGTTGTAAAGGCTATTTTGTATTGTTCATATTCTTTAACCTTTAATTGGTTGTATCCGGAGAACCCATCCATCATGGATAATAACTCACAACCAGTAACTCTCTGCAGTAAAGTTTCTATATTAGGTAATGGATAATTATCTTTGAGAGAGGATATGTTTAAGTTTCTAAAGTCAACACAAAGTCTAATATCCCCATTCTTCTTCCTAACAGGCACTAAATCTGAGACCCAGGATGAATGCCTAATTGGTTTTATAATACCAGCGTCTCTAAGCTTCATGAGTTCTTCATACATCTTTGGTTCTAACACTGGTTTGATGGGTCTCTGCTTTTATCTATAAGGCTTAGCATCTGGCTTTAGTGGGATTTCATGCTGGAACAAATCTTCCCTATAAGCTTTAAGATCATCATAAGACCAGGCAAATACATGTTTATATTTTCTCAATAATGTAATTAACATGATTCTGATTGCAGGGGTTATTTTCTTTCCAATGTAGACCTTTTTAGGTGACAATTCAGTTCCCAAATTTATTTCTTCCACATCATCCTCCTTTACTATTACTTCTTTGGAAATGGATCGATCATTCACATCAAAAACTCTCTCTAATGCTACTAAACCCTTTGGAATTTTATTGGTTTTAAGTTGGACAATTTCTTTGCCAAATAAAGTCTCTTTGCCATCAATCTCCTCAACAAAAGCATTAATATCAATCTCTTGATTCTCATACTGATCTATACAGTGCAAAAATTTGAGTAAATCAGCATCACTATCAAAAACTTACTAGTTATATATGTTGTCTGGGATAGTTGGTCTAGTTTTGAACTCAACTTCTGAAATACCTGTCAAGGTAATGTCATCCTTCTTCAAAGCTATGTTTGCAAGGAAGTCAGTAATTATATTTTTTGACCTATCTATCTAACTTATTGAAAAAGCATCAAACATTTCTATATCATCCAGGACTGAATTTCTGTATTGTTTCAATCTTTTGTTTTTTGAGGAATATTTACCTTTGACTTGTGAGATAATCAATTCAGAATCTCCATACACTGCCAACAATTTGATTTTGTGTTTTCTAGCAATGTTTAGCCCAATTAAAAGTGCTTCATATTCAGCTATGTTATTTGTGCACTCAATATTTAGAGAAAAGGAATATTTGAATGTTTTTCTTGACGGTGATATAAACAACACCCCAGCTCCATTTCCTACCTTATTACATGCGCCATCGAAATACATGGTCCATACTTCATTTTCATCAATTTTGGCTTCGTAGTAAATTGGATCTGTATTATACAATTTAGACTATTCTTCCATCCTGAATGTACTGAAGTCTATCACAGAAACAAATCAATTGATTTGGATTAATTTTCTCTATAATGTCTTTATACCTTGGCTCCCTATAGAGTTTAAATGCTTGTGTTCCCAATGGGATAGTAGCAAAAGATAAATCTAATTGCACACTTCCCCCTACGATGGCAGTCCATTGTCTAGATAACAACATTCCATAGTTAGGTGGGATATCTACCATAGTGATGTCAATTTTATAAGAGGATTCAGGATGAGATGCTAATTTTATCTCAACATCTTTCATGATTCCAACAACAAGGACAGATCTGTTACCCATTGCATAACATTTACTGAATGTAGTATCCACCCACATTCCTAACTCTTTCATAACAGCCATGGGCATTATGTTTACTGCTACTCTTGAATCAAGCATACGATTCCTGAATAATTTGTTGTTTATCAGCAAGGTAATATAGAATGGATCTATTTGAGATGGATTTTTCATTAATGTTTCACCCAGGTATACCTCAGGTATTTTGATAGATTCTTGTTGCGTATTTATTCTAGGACTATGTTGTTTAGGTATTTTGTCTGATACATTTGATATCATCTTCACCACTATATTTTTATATTTTTCCACCTTCATCATTTCTAGAAGTGGCACAGATACTTTCATTTGAGAAACAACTTAAGCAATATCAAATGATGGATTTATGTTTAGTTCCGACCTCTCAACTTTTGTTTGCCCCTTTTCCTTAGTTTTTGTGCCATCCTCCTTTTTGTTCGGTGTGTCAACGAGAGGTATATCATGAGGTGTTTTCTAATCTTTACTTTTATCATTTTTACCGGAAGTTTGATGTTTTATAAATATACTTCTGGGAGTTCCTTGTTCAGCATTGATTGTTCTGTTTCTCAGGTTGTAACTACTCTTGGCTTGTGCTACCGTAGCCATTGTTAAAGATTTTCTCTCTTCCTTAGAAGGTTTTCACCAATTGTAACTTTGTGTTGCGTTGAGGTCATATCCACAATTTCCTAAGTCTTCTTCATGGTCAGAAAATACTTCTTGTTCTCCTACGTTCACATTATATTTTTGTGTTCCTACATCATATTCATACCCTGCTTCCTCGCCAGACGAATAATCTTCTTCAATAGTGAAAGGTGTGATACCCAACATATTTATAGTGTGATGATCCATCTCAGGGTTATAAGATGTCTCATCTTTTTGTATTGATTGTGCTACCACACAATAATCAGGAGAATGTGGTAAATTACAGGGCATACACCATGGACTATTTTCTATCACATGGACTCCACTTTTCTTCAAAGGGTCAGGAGTGTCTTTTCCATAGTTATGTCTCCTATTGGTATCCACGAGCTTTCCATCTTTCCAGTTCATATGATATGGAATATCATGGATTCTTGGTCTTTCACTCTTATGTGAATATTCTTGCTTGTTTGCAGGAGGATTAGGATTTTGAGGAACTCTTATATTGTCTCTTTTTCTGATCATACCAGCAGCCTTTTTATTGTTTTCAATAGTGAGAGCCATTTTTTGTGCTTCTGACAAGGTTCTAGGACTTTTGCCCCTGAGTTCATAACCTGTCTTTGGGTCAAATGCTTTCAAGTATATGCTAAGGGCTGCTTGATTGTTCAATTTGGATTCTTGTGGGACCTTGTTATATAGTTTAGTGAATCTCAAACTGAAATCATACACCTGTTCATTTTGATACTTTTGAATAGTTATTAGTTCATGAAGACCAAATTCTGGAGCACATTGATTTCCAAATTATTCTAAAAATTGATTGTGGAAGTCTGTCAAGGAATATATTGAAGCATCTGGTAAGCTATTTACCCAGTCTCTTGCTTCATTAATAAGGGATATCATAAACAGTTTCATTTTTATATCTTCATATTCGTTACCAATGTCCTATATAAAAGCATTGAATCGTTTGATATGTTTTTCAGCAGTCAATTCACTGCTTCCTGTAATCTTAGGCACATTGTTCCTCTAACTTTTATCCATGGGGTAAGGATATAGTTGATATCCAATCAAGTCAAATTGTCTAGCGATACTCATAGGATTTGGAGGTGGCATGTTAGGGTATGGTGGATAATACTGGTATCCAAATGGAGGTTGTGGATACATATTGGGTTGGACATGATGCTGATGATACACATTTTGTTGTGGAGGAGGTCGCACTTGTTGATTGTTAAGTCTACGCCCTGGTGGTGGATGTTGTTGGTGAACATTCCCAGTATTTACAGGGGGAGGTCTAGGTATTTGCCTATTTTTTTGAGAAAACTTATTGCATGTATTATGGGGTACCCTAGTGTTTCCAACAGCTATAGTATTCTAAGGCATTCCATGCTGATTAATATTGTTATTATTTTTGTGGGGGCACATACTTAGTTGAATTTCATGCCTGACGATCTAAATGGGCCATTTGTCTATTGATTTCTTCGGCTCTTTGTATCATTTGTTGTCTATTTTTGAGTCTATGTTCTTGATATTCTAAATGTATAGCAAGTTCTTGATTAGTCATACAGTCATAATCTATGATAGCTTGATCACTTGTATGTTCATGATTTTCTTCACCCTAATTTTTTATCTCATCAGTCCTTTGTGGCTGTGCTTCCCGATTGAAAAATATCATTATGATTATCAGTTGGTGTCTTAGGATTATCATCTTCAGCATGGAATGGGGAAGTACATATTGTATAATTTTGGCCAAGAGGACTTGTATTCTCTAGAGGGATTTGGTTATTAGTACTACGAGACTAAATTGATATCCCAATCTTTTTAGTAGGAGCCCTTAAAGGTGGGGATGATTGCAATTTTTTACCATCAGCTTTAGATCTCCTACCATCCATTATGATACTTTTATCAGAAAACCAATTTGAGTTTTGTCTAGAGTCGCCACCTCTATTTAGAGGACTAATCAATATTCTGGGTTTTTCCTTCTACCAGTAGAGTTATGCCTTTTAATTCTCTGACTCTAATCACATAGTCTACCACTAGGTTTCTCTATGTTTTCTCCCCAGTAGAGTTGCCAATTCTATTAGGTCTCAAAAATGTAGGTCGTTAACCCTAAGAGGTTGCTAGGCTCTCTTGACGTTTTTGGCTAACTGACATGGGGTAGATATGGCTAAACCCCCTTCACTTCAGGCTCTGCCAGACCTAGGTGGGTAAACCTCTAATTAATAAAATAGATAAATAGATGATCACTACTTTGATCAGAATTAATCTAACTATTGATAATGGCACAAATTATAAAACAAATGAAAAGACAACAAGTTAATTCTAAATGACCTAAATTGTAATGCTAAAACAATAATGCAATCCAACTAAGTAAATATGAAGTGAATTTGTATAAGTGAAAATGAAAACACTAGACCAGTGCCTTATTGAATATAGAGTCAGTATGATCATGAAATAAATGATTGTTTGTTTGGTAAAAACTTGAACTACTTGGCATTGAAAGAATAGGTATGCAACTTCTACAACCCTGCAAGGAAGTAGTTAGTGTTCCATACTTATATATATCCAATTGATAAAATCAAATCACTTGCATTCATCTAAAAGGATTTAATCCCTATTTGAAGGAACCTATCAAAATAATACTGCAATTTTAAAAGATTTATCAAAAACTGGAGACAGAATACAAACCCTAACTATATGACTCTTCTTACAAATCCATGACAATGTCTTCAAAGTTACTGTGATAGATTTAAAGGATTTAATTCTGAAAGCAGAAACCAGTTAATCTTATCACACTATAACAGTAAATGTGTATAGATAACTTGAAGATATACTTGATAACTCAAATTAAATAACAGAGAAAACTTTGAAAGGAGACAGTCATAGAATTGAATAAATTAAATAGATATTCATACTAAAATTTGCAGTTACTGCTTCATGTTCATAGACTTGACTTCATCAGAGAATACTTGCACATGGTCTACTAGAAATAAAATATATTAAAAGTGAACTAGCATTGCTGTTCAAATTTAATCTATAGTATCCCTTGTTCTATTATGTAGTCTCTGCCTATTCTATATCTATATTCTCTATTCTATCTCTATATTCTGGTCTTGGTCATCTCTTATAAAGAGTGGCATACAAGCTTCAGACTAGTTACAATAGTTGTGATAGTTGATAACCAAACAATAGTATTTGTTCTATTAACACAAATTCAAGAAATTTAATGCTTCGCCATTAATCATCAAATGGATAACCATTTCAGGATCAAACAAAGATCTTTAACTGTAGTTCTGCTTAATCTCCTTTGAGGGTTTCTTTATTATTCCTAAAAAGACTAGATAAAACACAAATTAGTCTCTCACCAAATGATCAAAACAAATTTATTTAAACATATGTATTTACTTAAGTAATTACTTCCCTTATTGATATTTTATTCATCTCCTCAAGATCCTTTTGTGGGTGTTTATATAACTTGATCCCCACTATGTATATCCTGCAAAAAACCCATATTTCAATTGTCAGAAGAATATCTTAACCATTCAGATTTAATGTCCTTTTAGGGTTTCTATGTTTTGTATCAGCAAGACCTCCTACATCGCTGTGACTATCGTGTCAACAAGACTCGCAGGCTTTGTTCTGACTTATTTGGCTTCGCCGATACAAAGATTATTCTATACTGAACTCCTTTTGACATCCGGCTTGCATCTTTAGAATGTATCCTTGCTTGTGTATTTAGAATGTATCTTCACTTGCATATTGTCTTGTATATCGAAGATGTACATTGTTATTATACAAGCCCAATGTGCAAACGCCCACTACTTGTATCCAACCTTCATATACAATGCCTGATACATACAAATTCAATTGTATCTTCCTTTCGGACTTCTGATTTTATAAATTATAGTACGTAGCCCCTTTGTTTATTCACTTTTGGGTTCATGACATGTGTAAAAAGCAATGCATCGTTTAATATACTTTAAGTTAGGATGCATCATTTATACCACATTTTAACTTCTTTTGAGTTCTAGCTTGTATGTACTGCAATGTATGTATCTGAAACATACATACAAGTCCTGAAACATACAAGGATAAAACTAGTTTTAATATCGCTTTCGGTTCCATCACTTGTATAAGTGCAATGCACATCACAATGTATGTATACTAAAATGTATGTCTCCGAAAGCATACACATACAAAGCGTGAACTAAACTTTACTTCATACTTTTTCAAATCCACGGTATGTATATTAGCCTTGTATATTTACTTTGCATGTTTATCCTTGCATCTCAAAATTGCAAAGCCCAATATACATCTGGTAGACTTATCATTTTTATTCATTTCTCCTCTGAATTCCATCGGATCCACGGCATGCATATCGCCTTGTATGTAATGCAATGTATGTATACCACAACATACATACAAAGCGTAAACATACAAAGACTTAATATTAATTCATAACTATTTTGGTTCCGAGCAATACATATTGTCTTGTATGTACTGCGTTGTATGTTGTGTTCTGCCAAACTTACAAACATAACATACAAGCAACGGACCCGACAAAAAATACATTTCAACTTTTAACCTCATTGGGCCCACCTTGTATGTAACAATAAAATGTTAACCAAATGCATACAAGTAAACAATGCATCAACCTGATGACTCCCTTATATGACCATACCACGACCCGATATACAAGGGACTTTGCATATGCATCATACAATGACACAACATACAAACCACTTTGTATATGAGAGAATTTGTATATACAAATATACAAACCCATACCACAAAGCATTTTACTAAAAACACACATAACTTGCAAAATACAAGGAATTTTAAGATGGTTCAAAAAGCAACCCCTATTCATTTTTGACAAGGAATTCACCCATATTCAGCACTGGTACTTAATGCAATTTTTCCTTTATTTTCAACAAAGTTTGTAACTTTTCACTTCCTTGTTTACAGTTCATCTTTAATGAGAACTTCAACCATGTTATATTAAGTCTTTAGTAATTAGAATAGATCAAATCCAAATATTTCTATCAAATCAATTGTTAATTTCTTCTTGAAAACAACTGTGGATCTTTCCATATATGCTCACATACTGAAATCTTTGGATGATTGAAACTTAATATTTGCCAAAAAGTAGCTTGGGAATTTCACTCCCAATAGGTTCCCCTAAGGGAGTAAATGGTCATCAAGGATTTGAAGTTTGTCTTTGTCGAGTTCATTGAAAAGGTTGATTTGCTATAGATGCGGCTTGGATTTTGATAGGATTTTTACTGTTTGGATGTTCTTTATGTCTACAACACCGTCATTAACAACATTCTTGTTTTTGTTTCAAAAGTGAGATCTATCATTTGACGATTGGGGATTGTCTTTGTTATCTCTAAAAATCTTGATAGTGCCCTTAGCAATTAAAGCGCGTTCAATGGTGGCTCCTTTGGATATATGTTTGTCAAAGGTGCTAGCACTTTGCAATTATAGTTGGAATGACAACTTAGGATGGAGATTTTGGGCAAAGATATCAAGTTGATGTTTCTTAGGTATTGATAGTTTACTAGCCATGTTATGCCATCATTGTGCGAATGACAAAAAAGATTCACCATTGCGTTGTTTGTTGTTGACAAGGTCATTCATGTTCACTTCATGTTCAATGTTAAAAGTGAAATGGGATCAAAATTTGTTTTCTAGTTCTGCAAAAGTTTTAATTCCTAGAGGTAAGTGAGAGAACCATTCAAGTGCTTACCCCACTAAGCTTCGAGGAAATAGTCTCAAGAGATATGTATCATCTTGAGCGACATCAAGACATGCAACATAAAATGCTCTAAGATGGTCATCTGGATTTCCTTTCCCTTTGTATTTGTCAAATTGTGGGATTTCAAAATGTGGCGGAAAAGGTGTCATATGAATCAAATGGATAAGCGCATATATCTCTCAAGGAAAATGTTTTCTTGTTTTGTTCTACTACTTTGTTAATCATTTGTTCAACATCCACTTGAGATAATTGCTATTGTTGCAAAGGGGGTTGATGGTTTGGAGGTGAAGTGTAATATTGTGTATATTGTGGTTGTTGTTGTGAAATGTAGGTGGGCATGACCATTTGTTGAGGTTGTGTGCTCACATTATATGTCGAAGAATTGGTATGTGACACATATGTGTGTGATGATTGCTGTCCTTGAGACACAAGTGGTGGTTGGGTATATTACGATGGATTAGCTCCAAGAGTTTGCATCACATGAGAGGTAGTGGATGGATTGACATTGGTCGATGGTTGGGGATGCAGATTTGGATTATAGTAGGCGATGGAAGGATTGGTGGATGCGGAAGAAGGATGGATAGTTGGGTTTGTGTTATGGACAACATGAGGAATGGTAGATGAAGATGGATAAACATTTGGGTTTGTGCTTTGGACAACATGAGGATTGGTATATGGCATGTGTTGGGTGACAATGGGTAATCCTTAGGTTGCATAAGACAGATTGATAGATTGTGAAGGATTATATGGAGGTGGAGAAGGTGATGTAAGTTGATTTGCATAGGAGACTGCGACATTAGGATGTGCTTGTGATATAGTAGGTGGGTCACTCATGTCAATGAGACTAACATTAGGATTATATGGTATATGAGAAGGATTCATGGAAATGGTGGTGACCATGTTAGAGGTACTAGGGATATGAGCGTGGGGTATGGTTTCCACATGTGATGCAATAGGAGTAGAGATGTGCAATGGATGTGAAATTTGGGATATTAGAATGGCTTGTGATCCTTGGGGTACTTGTGAAGTTGGTATGGCTTGTGAAACTTGCGGAGTTTGTACTTGTGAAACATGGACAACTTGTTAGATTTGAGGCATGGATACTATCATGGTAGATGTGGGGGTGTTTTGTGAAAAATGGAAAGGTGGAAAGCTCAAGTTTTGTGATTGGAAAGGAAGCATCTCAGTTGGTGTTAGCAAAGGTTCTATGGTGTACTCCTTATATGGTGGGCTTGATGGTGCAGCAATATATAATGAGGGAGATGGGTTGGAAGGTGGATGAGATTGGATGGACATGTCATGAAATGGTGCAGTTATAGTGGATGGTCCCTTTGCAACAACAGCGGGAGTATTTGTATCTTGTTTGCAGATGGAAGATAAGTCAAAATCACTTGGTAACTTGACTCCCATGTGGGCTAGTTGCAAAAAATGACGGTCCAGATCAGATAGGATGAGTTTCTTGGCTTGGTCCCATATGTGTGTATCTCTAAATTTGGATAAGTCCTCTTGGGATTGCTCTTCATAGGTCTTAGAAAATGTTGGGTTGCACTTGTTGTGAGGATGATGGTCGAACAGTGTATCCTTTAGGCATAAACATGTAATAAGGCATACCAGTTGTAAATTGAGTCACATCTCTAAGAGGCATTGATCAGGATTGTTGCATTTTGGCTTCTATCTCAGCTCTCAATTTTGCTTCCATTTCAGCTCTATATTGGATCCTAGTTTGAGGCATGATGGTTGATGTTGAAAGTTGGACTTGGCTTGTCAAGGTTGAGAACCAAAAGATGATGGTTGGTTGATTGTTTGGTTGTTGGTTTGCTTGGTTGCTTGGTTGTTGGTTATTGGTTGCTTCATTGCTTGGTTGTTGGTTGTTTGGTTAAACTTCCCTAGAGGATAGCTCACACACTCAAGGCAAAAGCTGGTTGATGTTACTGTTTTGCTGATATTGCTAGGGCTAAATAAAGCCAAAGGTGATGTTTTGTTGTTGTTGGGTTGATCGTTTGATGTTTGGTTTGCTAGTGAGGGGTCTCAAAAGGATGGAAAGTTCACAAAGTCCAATTGTTTGGTATGCTCAAGGTAGGAGACAAAGTTTAGGCATCTGCAAATGATTAGAGGCAGGTCTGAAAGCTGGTACTGAAGGTAAGAAGTTTGGAAATGTAGCTGAATTGGCCGGGTTGCTTAGATTTGCTAATATTTAGCCAGAGGTGACAGGTAATAGCTCAAATGTGACTCAAATAAGGCCAAAACTTACTAACAATAGCTTGGAAGCGATCTAGTTTCAATTCAAGTGACAGGCTACAATGTTAACTAGAGGCGAGCCAATTTGCCAGAGGTGAGTAGTTTTGGTTCAAAGTTGATATTCTATTGGTCAGAGGCAATTCAGTTTAAACCAGAAGCGAGTAGCTATTGTTCAAAGGTGATTTGGTTTAAGCAAAAGGTGGCTAACTACTATTTAAAAGTGATCTAAATGTCTGTAAGCAAGCAGTTAAGGCTCAAAAGCGGTCTATGTCTATCAGAGGATAGATTTTTAATGATGTTTTTGACTAGAAAATAGTGATTTCAGTCACTCACAATCACAACATCACAAACTTGTACAACCTAGGCTAGGAAAGGATTGTATTTGTAGAGTCCTCTAGCTATGCCTATTCAAAGAGGATAGCTTCAGGATCTTGGAAGCACCAGCTCCTCTCCATGGTACACAATTCTCACACATACCAAGATCCAGGTTTCCCAAGGCTTGTCCCCTCACCAAACCTTAGGATTGTCCCTGCTATCTCTACTAAGAACCACGTGAATCAGGGTGGCTTCAAAGGTTTCACATTTTACGTCAAAAAATAGAGGGTTATTGGCTACTACACAAAGTTTCTCATAAGGGTATCCGTTTGGGTAGCTATACATGTGACAACACTACTCTCTATTATGGAGTCTCCCAGCCTTCAAGGGTTACGCCTTGGAGGGTTTTGGGGGAGGTTGGCTATCAGTATAACACAACAACACTCATTGTTTGTGGCTTTTGACACAAACACTTTTCTTATATAGCGGTTTGGAAGGACTTGGCTTTAGCCCATTACCACTTGGGTCATACCCCTTCTCACACCAGGAAGGAAGGCCCTCTAAAGATAATAACAAGTTCTCATACACCCAAGATCCATTTGATAGGAAAGGGGAGAGGATACTTTTGCTATTAAATTTGGGTTACAAACATGCACATTCAAGTAATCAAGAAAGATAAAGCAATCATGGAGCAAACAATGATTCTTTTTAAGCACCAAGCCCAAATGTTCCTAAATTAGTGATAAATCAAAAGTCTTGGACCAATCAGAGCTGCAACAAATATGTTAGTAGTTTCACAACCTTCTTTTCTTAGACAATCGATAAGATGCTACACAAATAACTAATTAGTAGCCAAGAAAACTAAATTGTAAATGATAAAAACTGAAAGCGACACAGTTATAAGAGGTGATCAACTATTGATCAGAAGTGATCTGGATGTTGCCGAAAGTGAAATGTTATTATTTAGATGCGATGCAAATAAACCCAGATGCAAAATGATATGGCTCAAAAGTGACATGTAAAATCAATAGGTGACTGATTATGGCTCATAAGCGACTCAGATCTGTAAAAAAAAGATATAAACAGAAAACCCTAGTTTACAGAAAGTGATCTAGACAGCTAAAAGTGATCAATGTTAGGTTAAAAGTGATGCAAATCACGACAGAAGCGACCATTGTTAGCTTAAAAGCAATGCAAAAAAGACTATAAGTGACTACTATTCACTCAGAAGCTATCCGAAAAATGCTAAAAGTAGCTGGTTTCAGCTTAAAAGTGATATGTATGCTCGAGAAGCGACTGGTTTTCGCTCAGAAGCAACTGAAACTTGCCGTAAGCACTCGAAAAATTTGATCTTCAAAAAAACAACTTCAAACAGCAAAGTTAATCAAGGACGTGGGTCCCATTGGGCATCCCAAAATGTGATAGGTAAAAATTAGGTTAATAAGATCAAGCATTACAAATGAAACCCTAATCCTACCGTCATCAAATAATTGAATCCAAATGAAATTAAAATCATGAAATTCAAGAACAACATCACCTAGATTGTATGATTCCCTGTATGAGATGTGGATTGCTTCTTCAACAATGAACAATTATGAAGATCAAAGCTGGCATGATGGATGGATGATAATGATAATAAGTTCAATGGATGCTAAAATGCTCAATATGCACAAGATGATAATGTAGACGCTATGAAAATGTTGGATAGATGTAGTTTGGAATGAGAGGGTGTTTATATAGAACTCAACCAAAATCAATCAACGGTGGAGATTTGGTGGCTATGTGAAGGGCTAATATGAATTGATAGTCACAGATGAATGTGTAGATGACAAGTGGAAGGAAGATAGGGTTTGTGTGATCGTGTACATAAAAAGTACTACATGTGAAAGATATTAAATAAAAGATGTAGTACCACACATGTCAGCTCATTGAGATAAATGATAAGAGAAATTAATTAAATAAATAAAATTCATTTAATTAATTGGAAAGTGGGATTATGAAAGGAATTTTAATTAAATAAATAAGATTTATTTAATTAAAATAGATAGAAATAGAGATAATTAAATAATTAAAGATTATTTAATTATAGCTTAGAAGAAATAGATAATGAATTAATTAATAAATATAAATTTATTTAATTAATAGAAGAAATAGGTGTCTGCTCAAGTGTGTTAGACAAATACAGATGATAAGTAATGTCATATTTGATACTAATGATAATTAGGTCAATTTTGGGTGTCTACAGATGCTTCATTATGTGTGTCATATGAATGGAAGTTTAGATGAGTGGTATTTTGTGTTGCCCCTTGGTTTGATTTGATTTCATCAATGAAATGATTTCCCTATGCCCTAGGTTTTTTTGTAATGTTGTTTTGGTGAGATTGTTCAACACTCCTTGCCTCAAGGGTCTTGATTCGTTGGACCAAACTTTCTATAAGGTCTATGTTTGAGGCTTTGTCTGTTCTTTAAATTTTTCCACCTTGAGATGGATTGCTTTGCATTGGGGTTTGAGTGACCCTATTTGTTATTTCTGATGACATTTCAGATGTTGTTGTCTTTTTGTCTTGATGTACTATGTGAAGTCATTTTTGTACCTCCTAAGCTTCTTGCATGTTCTTCTCTTGACAACATACTTCATTGTCCATTTCAATGGCCATTTTTCTGTGGCTTGTTATGGGTTGATAATCTTGATGGATCTTAGATTGAATGTTCACATCTTGTGTTTTGATTTGGTCAAAGTTGTGGGGATTTTGTTGGATCCCTTTCGGATTTGTAATTTTACTCGAGGGGATATTCCCTTGGAATTTTTTGCAGGAAACATTGTGAAATGCATAAAAATGTGAAAGAATCCATCTTAAAGGATTTGTTGAATGATGATGAAAGTGGGATCTTGCAATGAAACACAAAAATCTCAACCGAAAGGTTTTTTCTCTTCACATCAGGTTCACCAAAATATGTATGCTCAAAATCATGACTTCGGTTGCCTGAGGTCGGGTTGGATTTCAACACGCACACAGACCCTTCCCTCCTTGCCATGGGGTGATCTGCCATGTCACTCTTGATCTCATGGAAGTAGCCAGTCTAGAGGAGGTGAGACATGTCAGGGGTCTTTCTTGTTGGAGAGCCAGACTTTGCAGAGAGGGGTCAGCAAGTTCTGTGAACTTTGTTGTTGTATGCTAAGTTGAATGTTTCATTTGATTGTAGTTGTTGTTCAGATAACCCTATGACTTGAAGGGTCACTTGTTTCTCTTCTCCTGTTGGGGTTTCTTCTATTCCACCTTTGTGTGGGTAAGCAGTTTCTTTTGTTTATGTCCTCTTGTCTCTAAATGTGTTGAATGTGTTCTCATTGTACTTGAAGTTGTCTTTGTTCTTCTCTTAATAAGAGGAAAAATGGATCCTGTTGTGGTAGAGTGAATGTCTCTTGTTGTTGTCATGGATTGATTTCCTCAATCTGATTATGGATAGCCCTCACCCACTCTCCTCTCACTCCTAGGCACATTCATGAGCCAAGATAGAGGTAAATGTGTGAAGATCAATCTTAACTAGACTTAGGGGTTTTGACCTAGGGTTTGATTATGCTTTGAGTTGTGTTTACCTTGTGATGTGATCAAGGGTTTGATTGAATTGTTTATAGTGGTTTACCTTGTGATGATATCGAGGGTTTGCAATTTTGTCTATTTCTAGGGTTTCTATATGCATGAAAAGCTAAATGATATGCAAACATATTTTTGTGCTTTTCTAGTATTTTGGAAATGAAAAGTGCTTTTTAATCTATGAAAGGGAAATATGAATGCAAGCTAATATGATTCTTCCAAATGCAATTTTAATCTATTTATTTGATTTTTTGGTTATTTTGAAGTAATCTAATCTAAAAAGGGAAATTGCTTCTTCAAATAATCTAGATCTAAGAATATGAAAACAATTATTCTAACATGCAAGATCTAACTATCAAGGAAAAAGCAAAGATTTACTATTCCCAAGAGCAAATTTGGTTTTCTAATTACTATGAATTGAATAAAGCAATGAAGGAACTTGAAAGAAATGAAGATTTGTGTGACTCCACTACCCTTAGAAATCCTTGATATTGGCAACCTTGAGTCCTTTTGAAGCAGTGGGAGAACCTCTTGACGAAAAAATGACATAGACGAAAAACAAAGCTTGTTGAAGCTTGAAAGAGCTCAATGAGAGCTTTGGTTGAGCACAATGGCGTTGAATGAAGTAGCATAATAATGCTTGTTTGAACAATGAATAAAGAAAAAGGCACCTTTGTTCTGTAAGAGCATTAGAATGCTGATTTGGAGAGAAAAAACTTGCAAGAGCTGTGTGCACAATGAATTTGCCTCCTTCAAAGAGGTTTGAAGCTATGCAACAATGAAATCTTTGAAGTTTTGGAAAACTATAGAAAGAGATGAAGAAAGAGGCTCAAAGGTATGTGAAGAAGCTTGAAAAAGCTTGTGAAGATGAGAAGAGTATTCTCTAACTTGCTCAACTTGAAAAATAATGAAGAGGTGAGGGGTATTTATAGGTTGGAAGAGGTCATAAAAGGTGGAATTGATTGAGAAGTTAACTCAATTTGATTGAAGAGTTAACAAGGATTGATTGGGGAGTTGATAGGATTGATTACTCGGTGAACTTAATTGATTAGGCAGTAGACTAGATTGATTGGGAGTTAACATGCTTTGATAGAATAGTTAACTCATTTGATTGATGAGTTAACTAAATTAATTTATTAGTTAACTAATTTGATTGCACAGTTAACCATATTGATTGATGAGTTCACTAATTTGACTTATTAGTTTACTAAATTGATTGCATAGTTAACTAATTTGATTGAAACTTGATTGAGTAGTCAATTTGAGTGATTAGTGGGAAAAATTATGGGAGTTAATTTCATGGATAATGGAAAATTTGGAGAGAAAATAAAATATTAATTTTATTTACTTGTGATGAGAAAAATGAAAATGAATTTAGGAATTCACGCTTAAAAATAATGTTTTTCATATGAAACTTCTGGGAGCTCGTTCAGGCACATATAGACTCCTTTTTGCATGTCATTTTTTTGAAAGTGCATGTTTTTTTGAGGGCTACACAGTGGTGCCATTGGTTTTTGATGAAAACACAAAAAAGTGGGTCACCCCTTTCACCAGTCAAGGTCGCCTGGGGGAAATCCTGGGTCGCCTAGGGGAGATCTAGATAGAAAAGGGTTTTTAGAGGAACAACATGATGGGAGATGGTAGAAAAGAGGAAAAGGAGGAGTTCTACCTCTGGAAATGGGTCAATCATGTGAAAGAATCCAAATCTCCACTTGTACCTCTAGGATCTCTCGGGGGAGATCTAGAAATAGTAGGGGGAGATTTGGATTTGTTGAGTGAAACTAAAAATTGAAAGTTGGAGATGGACAAGGGTGACCTCTAGAAGGCTTCTAGGGGGTGCAGAGGATGAAAAACATAGGGGAAAGGTGAAAAATCACCTACAAGATGCTCACAAGGCTTAGGAATAGGGTCAAAATCTTAGAAAATGCAAATCAACAAGTGTCGTAAAAGTTTTGAAAAGCATCGCAAATGGGGAGAGAGAGAAAATTAAAAAGAGGAAATTGTTGTAAATATGTGCCAAATCGGTGTTGTCATTGATGTCAACATTGTAGCACATTTCACAGTTGAGTATATTGTCTTTTCATTGATGACAAAATGATGGTGGTTTTCATTGATGCCAAAATGGTCTTCATCAGTGACATGGTCTTCATCAATGGCAATATGGTTGTTAGATCAGTAATATGGTTTTCAGTTCACTAATATGGTTTTCAGTTCAGTTATATGGTCTACATCAGTGACAATGGTTGTTAGATCTCTCAGTTTTGATCTTTCAGTGGTCCTTCATGGTTAGTCTTGCGTGAAGTTGTTTTGACTTAGTCATTTCAGTGGATGACATTCAGTGCATATTATCAGGGCAAGGGCTTGTGTCATTTGATAAAAGTTAACTTGTATCATATTAACTTCATGACAGTGGCAGATCAGTTGAAGTTTGGTTTACATATGTTGATGTTTAAATATGTGTTGAGGTGTTTACATATGTTGAGGTTTAGAAAAATGGAAGTGGTAAATATGTTTTTCTTAACACTTAACAAGTCATAAACTTTGTGTTCAATACTTATTCTTCATTACCTTATTGCCCGTCATAACTCTATGCACTTTATGTTATAAACTCAAACTGACCGGTCGAGGAGGTCATCGGGCCTTAAGTTGCAATGTAAGGGTATGAAACTCGTCGGTCTTACCGGCCCCATTGCCTAGGGTGCTCGGTAACCAGTTAATGCATTGTATGGTCCGCGGGAAACACAAAATCAACGACTATCTTTGAATCCTCATGTGACGGGCACCGCAGATCGGAGGATCAGTTTTTAAATAGAAAGTATCTCCAAACGGTTAGTTTGTCCCTTTAAAATTGATGTTCACTGTTGTTAAAAAGGCAATAAAACATGTTTGTCTTAGCCTTTCTAACCAAAATTCAAGGGGCACTGAAGTTGTTTTTTTGTGTAAAGGAAAGAGTAAGTTTTTAGAAGGTTTCTAATTGATAAGAAGATGAAAAGGTAGAATTCTTCAAAGGGGTTTCATTTTTTTGTTTTATGTTTTTTTGATTTTGATAAGAGAGAAGATGAGAAGTTTGAGAAGAAATGTAATGTTGAAGTTGAACCAGTTTTTGAAGATTTTGGTTTTTGATTGAAATTCTTTTTGCATATAGAGATTTTTTTTAATGGCAGATATAAAAAGAGTTGCAGATGAGAGATAATTTGTGAGAATTTTTGAAGAAGTTTTTTGGAGAATGGAATTGTTGTTTTGAAATGTAATTTTTGCAGGAATGGAGAATCATTTTTTCAGGGATTTATGTTGAGAGTTTGAAAGAATGTTGATTCAAAATGAATGGAATTCTTCAATGATCATGATGGATTAATGTTTGTTCAGAGAAAGTGAAGGTGTCAGAGAAAGTGAAGGTGATTAAAGACTATAATTTTTCAGAGAAGATAAATTGTTCAGTTTTGCAGAGAGAGAAAGCTCAAAAATGGTGAATTAGTTTGAGATTGTTTTTGCAGAGGTATGAAATATATTGAAGATCAAAATTGATTGACTGTAGGTGTTGAAGACAGTTAAAGATTGATTGCAAAGAATTTATTTTGTTTGTCTTAAAAGGGAGAAATAAGGTTTTGTTTTTATTGAAACAGGGAAATCCCCTAAGTTATAATTTTTCATTGAATGTTGATGATGTCAGTGAGACATGCAGAGAGATAAAATTTGCCAGTGAGGTAGAATTGTAATGTCAGTGAGACAATTGTAATCTGAATTTTGTGTTAAGCCAGTGAGGCAGTTGAGTGGTTTTTATACCCCAGGAGGGTTTTCCACTCGGGAAATTTCTTGTGTCAAATCTGTGTGTTGATACTCTGCATATTTACTTTGTTCCTTCTGAAGAATTCTAAATTGTGAAATTAGATTAATCAAAAGTAGTAAAAAGTGTTAAAATTGTTAACAACACTGATTCACCCCCCCTCTCAGTGTTGTGTGTATTCCTACAATTGGTATCAGAGCCTGGTACCCTGTCAAAGCTTAATCAGCTTGGGTAGATCATATTTCTGGAATACTTATCATGGCAAGTCAAGAAGGTTACTCAAATTATAAGGCACCTATGTTTGATGGCTCTAACTATGCTTTTTGGAAATTCAGGATGGAGTCATATTTGTCATCTCTGGGCTATAATGTGTATGATGCTATTGTTACTGGATATACTGCTACAAATCCTCCTAGCACAGCTGATGAGAAAAGGGCATATGAAAATAATGCTAAGGCTAAAAATGCATTATGTTGTGGTCTTACCAATGACATACTTGTAAAAATCATGGAGTGTAAAACAGCCAAGGAAATATGGGACAAATTGTCTAATATCTATCAAGGAGATGATAAAATCAAAGAAGCAAAACTGCAATCCTACAGAGCAAAATTTGAAAGTCTCAGAATGAGTGATGATGAGAAAGTGGCAGAATATCTTCTAAGGGTCCAAGAAATTGTAAATGCTATCAGAGGACTTGGTGATACACTGGAAGAGAAGACTGTTGTTACAAAAGTCTTAAGGACTTTAAATCCTAATTATGAATCCAAAGTGTCTGCAGTAGAAGAAAGAGACTTAAGCAAAGTTACCTTTGATGAACTTCATGGTACTTTCACAGCCTATGAGATGAGAATTAGCAATGACATACCTTCAAGCAAAGAAGCTGCTTTCAAATCAGTCAGAAAAGAAAAGGAGATTGCTGATTCAGATGATTTGGATGATGATCAAGAAATATCTCTTGCAAGCAAGTTGAAGAAGGGATCTGTTGGTAAGTACAAAGGTAAGCTTCCATTCAAATGTTTTGAATGTGGAAAGATTGGACACTATGCAGCTCAGTGTCCTTACAAAGACCTAGACAGTGATGAAGATGAAAATAAGAAGCAATTTAAAAAGAAACAGTTTGTTTCTAGAAGGAAAAAAATTTCAGAAAAAAGAGAAGTTTGTTCACAAAAAATGTTGATATGTCTGAAAGTGATTCAGATGATTTTCTTGATGAAAATGCACAGACTTTATTTATGGCTATTCTAAATGAAGTTCAAAATGAAAAATGTGAGGAACAATCAAACAGTTGTGAAGCTGTTGTTGATTTTGAAGGAGAATTGATGTGTGCATTAAGTCAAGTCAAGAAACTTAAGAAGGAAATCATTGCACAAAGAAGTCAGTTTCAAAAAGAAAATGATATCATGAATAACAAGTTAACTTGTTATGAGAAACAAATTACTGATCTAATTCTTTCTCTTGAAGAAAGTAAGAAAATTATTGTTGATAAAGATAAAGAGTTGAATAACAAGGACAAGGAATGTCATACACTTGAAGCTGAAATTGTTGATCTGAGAAGAAGACTTGATATGTGTAGAAGCAGTGATAAACTAGATGATCTTCTTGATAAACAAAAAGGATTCAAGGATAAATCAGGTCTTGGATTTGAAGAGGGACAATGTTCACAAAAGGCTAGTACAAATGGCAAATCAATCATAAGGACAACAAACTACAACAGAAGTGATACTTTCAGGTATAATGCTCACTTTACTGGATATTGTTTTTGTTGCAACAGGTTTGGACATAAAGCCAGTGAATGCAGATTTGGAGTCAGAAGAGAAATGCATTTATTTCCAAGGAATCCATTCATGTTTTTAAGAAGTTTGAAGTGTCACAATTGTAAAAATTTTGGGCATATTGCCAAATTTTGTAGACCTTCTTTGCAAATGCAGCAAACTATAAGGAATACTGTTACAGGTTTGTCTTCTTCAAGCTCTGAAAAGAAGTTGCTTGTTTGGAGACCTAAGGTAATCAATAAGAGCATTAATGTTATGATTGCACAAGCTGCTTTTCATGCCAGAAAGAAGGAACAGTGGGTGATTGACAGTGGCTGTTCCAATCACATGACAGGAGACAAAGAAAAATTTGTTAAGTTTGAAGACATTAATGAAGGTTCTGTTATGTTTGGAAATAATGATTGCATTATGATCAAAGGTAAAGGTACAATTCTTCTTGATGAAGAAACACCACTACATGATGTGTATTTTGTAGAAGGACTGAAGCACAACTTGTTAAGTGTCAGTCAAATATGTGACAATGGTTTTAATGTGGTTTTTTATGCACATGGATGTGAGATTAAAAAGAAATCAGGTAAAGTTATTGTAGCAGGTCTAAGGACTAGTGGTAACATCTACAATCTTCATAACTCAGAAACTAAAAGTGTTGATAGTCATATCTGTTTCATGGGTCAAATTGAGGAAAGCTGGTTATGGCACAGAAGACTTGGTCATGTGAATTTTGACAATCTTGTGAGAATTAGCAAGAATCACAATGTCAGAAATATGCCTCATATTTCAAAACCAAGTAATACTATATGCAAAGAGTGTCAGCTGGGTAAGCAAACCAAAGTTAGTTTCAAGCCTAAGGAGTATTTTACTTCAAAACCTCTGCAGCTGGTACATTCAGATTTGTGTGGTCCTACAAGGACTAAAGCTCTGGGAGGAGAAAAGTATTTTATGCTTTTCATTGATGACTTTTCAAGAATGACATGGGTAACATTCTTAAGGCATAAATCAGAGGCATTTGATAGATTCAAAATCTTCAAGAAGATGGTTGAAAAGGAATCTGATTTCAAGCTAAAATGTCTAAGGTCAGACAATGGAGGAGAGTACACTTCAAAGGAATTTGAGGAGTATTGTGAAAAACATGGGATAAGAAGGCAATTCTCCACTCCTAGAACTCCACAGCAAAATGGAGTAGCTGAAAGGAAAAACAGGACTGTAAAAGAAATGGCAAGAACTTTACTACATGATGCAAATCTGCCTAATGTCTATTGGAGAGAAGCTGTTCATATAGCTGTATATACTCTGAACAGAGTTCAATTAAGGGTAAAGTCAAATTATACTCCTTATGAACTGTGGTATGGTAAGTCAGCTAATGTTGGGTATTTCAAAATTTTTGGAAGTAAGTGTTACATCAAGAAAGATAATGATAGCTTATGTGGTTTTGAGTCTAGATGTGATGAAGGCATTTTTCTTGGTTATTCTACACATAGCAAGGCATATAAATGTTTTAACAATAGGCTCAAAAGAATAATTGAAAGTACTAATGTTAAGGTGGATGAGGATTTGCAGTCCTGTATGCAGTTGATTCATGACATTGAAGTTGATCATCATTCACAAAAGGAAGAAGAAATTCAGGAAGAGGAAGAAGATCCTGAAAAATCTGTTGATGTTAAGACAAAGACTCTTTCAAAGGCATTTCAAAGAGATCATCCTCATGAGTTGATCATTGGGGATAAGGACAGTGGTGTGTTAACAAGAAGAGGAAAGCAAGCTGCTGCACATAATCAAGCACATGTGTGTTTGATATCTGAAATGGAACCAAAGAATTATGTTGAGGCCAGCAAAGATGAAGCATGGGTTAATGCCATGGAAGAGGAGTTAAGCCAAATAGAAAAGAACAAAACATGGGAACTTGTTCCAAGACCAGAAGGTAAGAATGTCATTGGATCAAAATGGGTGTTTAGGAATAAGCTTGATGATAAAGGTAAAGTTGTTAGAAACAAAGCCAGACTGGTTTGCAAAGGGTATTCACAAATTGAAGGTATTGACTTTGAAGAAACATTTGCTCCTGTTGCTAGATTAGAAGCTATAAGGATGTTTTTAGCTTTTTCAGTTTATAAAAATTTCAAAGTTTACCAAATGGATGTAAAATCAGCATTTCTAAATGGAGATCTTGAAGAAGAAGTCTACATGGAACAACCAGAAGGTTTTGTGAATAAAGATAATTCAGATCATGTTTACAGGTTGAAAAAGGCTTTATATGGTTTAAAGAAAGCTCCAAGGGCTTGGTATTATAGACTGGATAAGTTTCTGCAGGAACAGGGGTTCACAAAAGGAGGTGTGGATAGTAATTTGTACTATTTAATCAAAGGTGAGGATATTCTGGTTGTTGAAATTTATGTAGATGATATCATTTTTGGTAGTAACAATGATGATATGAGTCATTCATTTCCTAACATCATGAAATCAGAATTTGAAATGTCTATGTTGGGAGAATTGTCTTTCTTTCTTGGTCTTCAGGTATCTCAGCTTGAAAAGGGAATATTCATCTCACAAAATAAATATGCCAAAGAGATGTTAAAGAGATTTCAAATGGATGATTGCAAACCTTTGGGTACTCCTATGGAGACAGGGCATAAGCTAAGTAAAAATGATGAATCACCTGAAGTAGAACAATCTCTGTATAGATCTATGATTGGGAGTCTTTTATATCTCACTGCTTCTAGGCTTGATATTATGTAGGCTGTTTGTTTGGTTGCTAGATTTCAAGCTTGTCCTAAACAATCACATTTGAATGTTGTTAAGAGAATCTTTAGATATATTAAGGGTACACTTGATTTTGGTTTATGGTATCCTAGACACAATGATTTTACACTTCTTGCCTATACAGATGCAGATTGGGCAGGGTGTCCTGATGACAGAAAAAGCACAAGTGGGGCAGCTTTCTTTCTAGGTGGCAGATTGGTTGCATGGCATAGTAAGAAACAAGATTGTGTTTCTCTATCTACAGCTGAAGCTGAGTACATTGCTGCTTCATCATGTTGTACACAGGTACTTTGGATGGTACAATCACTTCTTGATATTAAGGTTGAGGTTAAAAAGCCTATGTCTATTCTTTGTGATAACACAAGTTCAATCAATATGTCAAAGAATCCTATAATGCATTCAAGAACTAAGCACATTGCTATCAGATATCATTTTCTAAGGGAAAAGGTAATTCAAAATGAAGTTGCTTTGGAATATGTGCATACTAGTGATCAATTAGCTGATATCTTCACAAAGCCTTTGCCAAAGGAGACATTTGAAACTTTGAGACAGAGATTAGGAGTTCTGTCTCTTGTCTCTCTTCAGTAAGTTACAGAGATATTAGATTCAGGGGGAGTTGTCTTCTAGATTATTTTTGATGTCCTGAATCTCATTTGTACATAGTCTGTATATAGTTTTTGTAAATATTTTTGTGGTTGGTAGTGTTATAGTATTGTACATTTGATCAGTTTGAAGTAAAGTGTTGGTTTTGACAAATTTTTTCAGAGGATTGTATTTACAAGAACAGGAATCTATTGATTGTGGTGTTATTTTTTTTGCCTTTGACATTTTTATGTCAAAAAGGGGGAGAAATCAGTTATGGTTTTGCCATCAATGTCAAAGACAAAGGGGGAGTTTTGTAGCACATTTCACAGTTGAGTATATTGTCTTTTCATTGATGACAAAATGATGGTGGTTTTCATTGATGCCAAAATGGTCTTCATCAGTGACATGGTCTTCATCAATGGCAATATGGTTGTTAGATCAGTAATATGGTTTTCAGTTCAGTAATATGGTTTTCAGTTCAGTGATATGGTCTACATCAGTGACAATGGTTGTTAGATCTCTCAGTTTTGATCTTTCAGTGGTCCTTCATGGTTAATCTTGTGTGAAGTTGTTTTGACTTAGTCATTTCAGTGGATGACATTCAGTGCATATTATCAGGGCAAGGGCTTGTGTCATTTGATAAAAGTTAACTTGCATCATATTAACTTCATGACAGTGGCAGATCAGTTGAAGTTTGGTTTACATATGTTGAGGTTTAAATATGTGTTGAGGTGTTTACATATGTTGAGGTTTAGAAAAATGGAAGTGGTAAATATGTTTTTCTTAACACTTAACAAGTCATAAACTTTGTGTTCAACACTTATTCTTCATTACCTTATTGCCCGTCATAACTCTATGCACTTTATGTTATAAACTCAAACTGACCGGTCGAGGAGGTCATCGGGCCTTAAGTTGCAATGTAAGGGTATGAAACTCGTCGGTCTTACCGGCCCCATTGCCTAGGGTGCCCGGTAACCAGTTAATGCATTGTATGGTCCGCGGGAAACACAAAATCAACGACTATCTTTGAATCCTCATGTGGTGGGCACCGCAGATCAGAGGATCAGTTTTTAAATAGAAAGTATCTCCAAACGGTTAGTTTGTCCCTTTAAAATTGACGTTCACTGTTGTTAAAAAGGCAATAAAACATGTTTGTCTTAGCCTTTCTAACCGAAATTCAAGGGGCACTAAAGTTGTTTTTTTGTGTAAAGGAAAGAGTAAGTTTTTAGAAGGTTTCTAATTGATAAGAAGATGAAAAGGCAGAATTCTTCGAAGGGGTTTCATTTTTTTGTTTTATGTTTTTTTGATTTTGATAAGAGAGAAGATGAGAAGTTTGAGAAGAAATGTAATGTTGAAGTTGAACCAGTTTTTGAAGATTTTGGTTTTTGATTGAAATTCTTTTTGCATATAGAGATTTTTTTTAATGGCGGATATAAAAAGAGTTGCAGATGAGAGATAATTTGTGAGAATTTTTGAAGAAGTTTTTTGGAGAATGGAATTGTTGTTTTGAAATGTAATTTTTGCAAGAATGGAGAATCATTTTTTCAGGGATTTATGTTGAGAGTTTGAAAGAATGTTGATTCAAAATGAATGGAATTCTTCAATGATCATGATGGATTAATGTTTGTTCAGAGAAAGTGAAGGTGTCAGAGAAAGTGAAGGTGATTAAAGACTATAATTTTTTAGAGAAGATAAATTGTTCAGTTTTGCAAAGAGAGAAAGCTCAAAAATGGTGAATTAGTTTGAGATTGTTTTTACAGAGGTATGAAATATATTGAAGATCAAAATTGATTGACTGTAGGTGTTGAAGACAGTTAAAGATTGATTGCAAAGAATTTATTTTGTTTGTCTTAAAAGGGAGAAATAAGGTTTTGTTTTTATTGAAACAGGGAAATCCCCTGAGTTATAATTTTTCATTGAATGTTGATGATGTCAGTGAGACATGCAGAGAGATAAAATTTGCCAGTGAGGCAGAATTGTAATGTCAGTGAGACAATTGTAATCTGAATTTTGTGTTAAGCCAGTGAGGCAGTTGAGTGGTTTTTATACCCCAGGAGGGTTTTCCACTCAGGAAATTTCTTGTGTCAAATCTGTGTGTTGATACTCTGCATATTTACTTTGTTCCTTCTGAAGAATTCTAAATTGTGAAATTAGATTAATCAAAAGTAGTAAAAAGTGTTAAAATTGTTAACAACACTGATTCACCCCCCCTCTCAGTGTTGTGTGTATTCCTACAAACATATCCTTGTTATCATTGGTGTTAATTGTATCCCATTCTAGAAGACTTGTATGTTGAGGATATTGAGAAAATTAGCCTCTCCGGAAGAAACAAGTGAGTTACATATCTCTTTGTAAGTGACAATGAAGATAGTACAGTTCAATAAAGTAGATTGCTCTGCATTCCTAGTGAGATGAAGATTAGAGTCTATGGACCAAAGGGTCTTGTAAAGGATTGTCAGAAGTTGCTCTAGTTAAGATTTGAGGGATTTGTATGAAGAATTTGTGAAGTTATGGCCATCTGAGTAGAACTAGGTTTTACAGTTGTTCAGAGGTGACAGAGTGACAAAAATGTGGTCCGGATTGAGCCACATTGGAATATTATGATCTGCGGATCTAGAGTTGTGTTTGGGATGTTGGTGTGTATCCTCAACTTAAGAGGTTCATGGTTTGGAGGTCCATAAGCAATCTTTCTAGTGTGACAATCATAACAGTGAGAGTTCTTAAATTCTCTGATGAAGATGCAAGTGTTTCCAGTGAAGTGAGGTGGTGTAGTTGTTCTTGTTGATTTCATTGTGCGTTGGTGGTCTCTAGATCGTGTGCCTACTGTATTGGTGATTGGCATTGAGGATTGAGCTCGTGGTTGAAGATTTTCCTTTGGGTGTTGTTGTTCTTTCCAATCTTGGCCGACCGAATGCTTTGTGCATGTTGCGGATGATCTAAAAGAGATTCTATGAAGTGTGGCATGTTGTTCGAGGAACATTTAGGTCCTAGCTATGTTTAGCTGATAGTATAGTGATTTGTATTAAGTTTTGACCTTGATGTTTATTCCAAGGTTGATGATGCATATAAATACTTATCGTTGAGTTGTGGAAAAGGTATCCTTGTGCGAAAATGATAAGATCCTAAGAAAGGAAGAAAGGCAAAGTAGAGAAGAGGAAGAGCAATAAAGGATGAGGAGATAGCAAAGAAGTGTTTGGGGGCAAAGAAAAAGTATTGTGCGCTTCAATGGGATTGAACTTTGCATGAAGTAGATGTTGTTTCTCAGTTCAATCTTTCTGTGTTAATCATATAAACATCTTGTAGGCAGTGAGCCTCTTTTGAGCAATGAGCTCTTGGTATTGTGCCTGAAGGCAAGTGCTTTCCCATTTTCTATTCTTTTAATAGAGAATAAACCTTGTGGGTTAACCCCCACCATGTTTTTTCCCTTAACTGGGTTTCCACATAAAAATCCTGGTGTTATGTGTGTTGATTTTGCTTCTGCTCATGTATTGTTGATTCATTTTTTCATGGTTATATTGATCATTCATTTGTAAATAAGTACTAAAGAAGTTTAATTACAGAAAAGGATAAAAAAATTTGTGACAACTGGTTCACCCCCCTCTCAATTGTCTACCCCAATTTCAACAATTGGTATTAGAGCCGGTTCCTCTAAAAGAAGCTTGACCGCTTGAGGAGATCCAAGATGTCAACTTACAAGAAGGATAGTCTGAGATTTGATGGAACAAATTACTCTCTTTGGAAGAGTTGCATGGAGTACCACTTGCAATGCATGGGTGATGCTTATTGGTTAATAACTAAGGATGAGTATAAGCCTCTAGAGAAAGGTCCTTCAACTCCAAATGAATTCAAAGATGCCGAAAATAACATTTTGGCTAAAGAAGCAATGTTGAGTGCCCTAACTGATATAGAAACGACAAATGTCCTAGAATTAAAAACTGCTCATGAAATATGTAAGAAGCTAGAAACTCTATATGAAGGTGATGAATATGTCAAATGTGCTAAGTTGCAGAGCCTGAAGGGTAGATATGAAAAATTGAGGATGAGTGAAGATGAAAACATCACTTCCTACATGCAGAAAGTGATTGAACTTGTGTACAGTATCAGGTGTGCTAGTGGAAAACTAGAACAATCATAGATTTTTGGTAGAGTGCTCAGATCCTTACTTGCTTCATACAAACATAGAGTTGCTGCTATTGAGGAGATTAGGATTATGACAACTGTTACAAGGGATCAGTTAGTTGGCAAGCTTTTAGCATTTGAAATGAGTGAGTTTGGTGATTCTCTTCCTAAATCTGAATCTACATTTAAAGCTAGTGTTTTTGGAAAGCAAAGATTTGATCCAAGTGAAAGCTCTTCAAGAAGACTAACTAGATTTGAGAAGGCAAGGAAGGATCTTGAAGAAGATGAATCGGAGCTTAAAGAACTTGAAGCTCTTTTTGCCAAAAGACTACCAAGAGGATCGGGTAAGTATGAAGGAAAGTTGCCTTTCAAATGTTTTGCTTGCAATAAGATTGGTCATTTTTCCTCAAGATGTCTGGATAGGGTTTCAAATCCAAACCCTAACAGACCTAGGGTTCAGAAGAAATGCTACTATGTCCAAGAAGCTGCTGAAGAAGGAGTCACTGATGATGAATCTGATAAGGGAAGTACCTCAGGAAATGAATGGCTATTCATTGCTATTAAAGAAGAAGATCTGGTGCCTATTGAATCTGCTAGCCATGTGAATGTGGAAAGAGTCTTGGTTGCTCAAGTTGAAGAAAAGGATAAATGGGTAATTGATAGTGGATGCTCTCATCATATGATAGGTGATAAGAGTAAGTTTGTAAGTATGGAAAGGTATGAAGGTGGAATTGTGAAGTTTCGAGACAATTCAGCTGGTAGAATCTGTTGTAGAGGATCCATATCTCTTGATGGTAAGAATAACACTAATGATGTTTTGTATGTAGAAGGGTTGAAGCATAATCTTCTCAGTGCTGGATAGTTGGTTGACAAGGGATATGATCTCCTATTCAAGGATGGTAAATCCAGAATTTTGGAAAGCTCCAGAACTGAGATTGCATCTGGTACACAGACTAGAGTAACATCTTTCATTTAAGTGGTACTAGTAAAATTTGTTTGATTTCTCTGATTAATCAGAGTTGGCTATGGAATAGGAGAATGTGTCATGTAAACTTTGACAACATTGTCAAGATAAGTGCTACTCAAGCTGTGAGAGATCTTCCAAAGCTAGTAAAACCTGCTAATAGCATGTGTAAGGAATGCCAGTTGGGAAAACAAAGCAGAACTACATTCAAGAGTAAACAACAATCTTCAAGTGGATTGTTGAAACTTGTGCACACTAATTTGTGTGGTCCTGCCAGGGTTAGGAGTTTGCAAGGAGACATATACTTTATGTTGCTGATTGATGATCACTCCCAGATGATGTGGGTCACCTTCTTGAGAGAGAAATCAAAGGCTCTTGACAAATTCAAAGTGTTTAAGGCTAGGATGGAGAATGAAATTGGGGTGAAGATAAAGTGTCTGAGATCTGACAGAGGTGGAGAATTTACCTTTGGTGAGTTTAATGCATTTTGTGAAAAGCATGGAATAAGAAGACAGTTGTCTACTCCTAGGACTTCTCAGCAGAATGGAGTTGTGGAAAGGAAGAACTAGACTATTCAAGAGGCTGCTAGAACCACGATGATGCAAGCAAATGTTCCACATGTCTATTGGAGAGAGGTTGTAAGTACTGTTGTCTACACTCTTAACCAGGTGCAAATCAAAGGTAATTCTAGTAAAACACCTTATGAAATGTGGTTTGGTAATGCTCCTTCTATGAAATATTTTAGAGTTTTTGGTGGTAAATGCTATATCAAAAGAGATGAAGATCTAGGCAAGTTTGATGCAAGATGTGATGAAGGAATATTTTTGGGTTATTCTAATCAAAGCAAGACATACCGGTGCTTTAACAAGAGATTGAAAAAGATTGTTGAAAGTGCTAATGTCAAGGTTGATGAAAGCAAGGAGAGACCTTCAAGGTTTTGTGGATATGAATCAAATGATCAAAATGAAAGTCCAAATGATGGAAATCAAGTTTAGTTTACTCTAGAGAATCCAGTGACTCAAGAAGTGAATGCAAATGTTGAGGAACAAGTTCAAGAATCATAAGTTGAAGAAAATCCCAAAACTCCTAGGTATGTAAGATTAAATCATTCTAAAAATTAGATCATAGGAGATAAAAATAAAGTGTTCAAACTAGAAGAAGAATTGCTGAAGAACAAGGGGAGTATTGTTTGATTTCAAAAATTGAACCAGAATTAGTGAATGAAGCTTGCAATGATGAAAGTTGGGTAAAATAAATGGAAGAAGAATTAATGCAAATTGAAAAGAATCATACTTGGGATCTTGTTCCTAGACCTAAAAACAAAAATGTAGTTGGAACTAAATGGGTCTTCCGGAATAAATTGAAGGAAGATGGTGAAGTTGTGAGAAACAAAGCAAGATTGGTGTGTAAAGGTTACTCTCAGGTAGAGGGAATTGATTTTGAAGAAACTTTTTCTCTAGTGGCAAGAATTGAAGCAGTTAGATTATTTCTTTCCTTTACTACTTTCAAAGATTTCAATGTTTACCAGATGGATGTCAAGTCAGCATTCCTAAATGGAGAGTTGGAAGAAGAGGTCTACATTGAGCAACCGGAAGGATTCCAATTGTTTGATCAAGAAGATAAGGTCTGTAGATTACAGAAAGCATTGTATCGACTTAAACAAGCCCAAAGAGCCTGGTAGACAAGATTAGATAAGTATCTCCTAAAGTTAGGTTTTAACAAAGGCATGACTGATAGTAATATTTACTTCAAAATTGATCATGAACACATCTTGATTGTTGAGGTATTTATTGATGACATCATCTTTTGTGGAAATGAGAGTATGTGTAAAAAATTTGCTGAACAGATGCAAAGTGAATTTGAGATGTCCATGCTGGGTGAAATGAATTTCTTCTTAGGTCTACAAATCATTCAGTCAGAAAAAGACATCTTCATATCTCAGTCTAAGTATGTGAAAGAGTTGTTGAAAAAGTTTGGAATGGAGGATTCAAAACCAGTGAACTCCTATGGTGACCAGATGCAAGTTGAGGAAAGATGATGATTCTCCTAAGGTAGATCAAACAAGGTATAGATCAATTATTGGAGGACTACTATATCTGACTCATACCAGACCTGATATTATGAATGCAGTTGGCCTTGTTGCTAGATTTCAATCTGATCCTAGAGAATCTCATGTTGTAGCAGTCAAAAGAATTTTTAGATATCTGAAGGGAACATCTGACTATGGATTATGGTATCCTAAGGGTGATGATTTCACTCTTCATGCATATACAGATGCTGATTGGGTAGGAGATGTGGATGATAGGAAGAGTACTAGTGGAGGTGCATTTTTCTTGGGAAAGAGATTGGTTTCTTGGTTGAGCAAAATGTAGGAGGTAATATCTCTGTCTACTGCATAGGTAGAGTACATAGCAATAGCAAGTAATTGTACTCAAATTTTGTGGATGAAGCAAATGTTGAAGGATATCAGAGTTGTGTTTGAAGAACCTATTACAATCTTATGTGATAATTCAAGTGAAATAAATATTTCAAAGAATCTAGTGCTGCATTCAAAGACAAAGCACATATCCATCAAGTTTCATTTTTTGAGAGAGAAGGTAAATGAGAATGAATTTAGATTGGAGTTTGTCTCTTCAAAGGATCAGATTGTAGATATCTTCACTAAGCTTCTACCTAAGGATACTTTTGAGTATCTCAGAGTGATGCTAGGGGTTATTACCCCTCCTATTCAGAACTAAGGTGCACCAAGGTGCATCAGTCTAGTGGAATTCATAGTCATATCTTGTGATCCAAATTGGTGTTAAGGAGTTGCTACTCAGGGGGAGTAGTCAATATGTTGATTCTATATTAAGAAACAAAAAGAGGAAGAAATGATTGCAAATATGTGCCCTTAGCCATTAATGTCAAAGGGGGAGAGAAGTCATGTGAAAAACTTGGAAGTAAGTAGTTGATGGTGAAAGAGGGAGCAGTAAAGAAAATGGTTGTAGATATGATAAGAGAAAGGGGAAAAAGTTCTTGTCTTGATGGTTGAAACAGTTTTTCACATCATATGTTGCCATCAATGACAAAGGGGGAGATTGTTGCAAATATGTGCCAAATCGGTGTTGTCATTGATGTCAACATAACCTTGTCGTCATTGGTGTCAATTGTATCCCATTCTAGAAGACTTGTATGTTGAGGATATTGAGAAAATTAGCCTCTGGAAGAAACAAGTGAGTTACATATCTCTCTGTAAGAGATAGTGAAGACAATACAATTTAGTAAAGTAGATTGCTCCGCATTCCTAGTGAAATGAAGATCAGAGTCTGTGGACCAAAGGGTGTTGTAAAGGATTGTCTAAAGTTGCTCTAGTTAACATTTGAGGGATCCACATGAAGAATTTGTGAAGTTATGGCCATCTGAGTAGAATTGGGTTTTGCAGTTGTTCAAAGGTGACAGAGTGACAGAAATGTGGACCAGATTGATACGTATTGGAATATTATGATCTACAGATCTAAAGGTATATTTGGGATGTCAATGTGTATCCTCAACTCAAGAGGTTCATGGTTTGGAAGTTTGTAAGTAATATTTCTAGTGTGACAGTCATGACAGTGAGATTTTTTAAGTTCCTGGATGAAGATACAAGTGTTTCTGGTCAAGTGAGGTGGTGCAATTGTTCTTGTTGATTTCATTGTGCTTGTGGTGGTCTCTGGATCATGTGCCTACTATGTTGATGATCTACATTGAGGATTGAGATCGTGGTTGAAGATTTTCCCTTGGGTGTTGCTATTCTTTCTAGTCTTGGCCGACCATATGCTTTGTGCATGTTGTGGATGATCTAAGAGAGATTCTATGAAGTGTGGCATGTTGTTCAAGGAAGATTTGGGTCCCATCTATGTTTGCTTGACAGTTTAGTGATTTGCATTAAGTATCATCCTTGATGTTTATTCCAAGGTTGATGAAGCATAAAAATACTTATTGCTGAGTTGTGGAAAAGGCATCCTTGTGTGAAAATAATAAGATCCTAAGAAAGGAAGAAAGGCAGAGCAGAGAAGAGGAAGAGTAGAAAAGGAAGAGTAGTAAAGGATGAGGAGATAGTGAAGAAGTGTTTGGGGGCAAAGCAGAAGTATTGTGCACTTCAATGGAACTGAACTTTGCATGAAGTAGATGTTGTTTCTTAGTTCAATCTTTCTATGTTAATCATATAAACATCTTGTAGGCAGTAAGCCTCTTTTGATAATTAAGCTCTGGGAAGTGCACCTGAAGGTAAGTGCCTTCCCATTTTCTATTCTTTTAACAGAGAATAAATCTTGTGGGTTAACCCCCACCATGGTTTTCCCTTTAACTGGGTTTCCATGTAAAAATCCTGGTGTTATGTGTGTTGATTTTGCTTCTGCTCATGTGTTGTTGATTCATGCTTTCATGGTTATATCATTTATCTATAAATAAGTACTAAAGAAGTTTAATTATAGTAAAGGATAAATTTTTTTGTGACAACTAATTCACCCCCCCCTCAGTTGTCTGGCCTAATTTCAACAGAAATAACACTAGACAAGAATAAAGACATGTCATCAAAAGGTTTTTTGCTTAGAGGACATTATTTCATGCTTACATGTATGTGACAAGGATTAAAATCATCATAGGGGTCCTCATGGAGGTTGTACGTGATTTTTGTGCTTACAGGTAGTGAGCCACCCTTTGGCAGTGAGCCACCCCTTGGCAGTGAGCCTTTCAATTGGGTAGTGATCCCTTTTGGCAGTGAGCCTCTTTTGATATTCGATATTATTATTACATTATTTTGTGAGCTAACACTCACCGTGGTTTTTCCCTATTTAGGGTTTTCCATGTAAAAATCTGGTGTTCATGTGTGTATGGTGTTGATGTGTTCATGTTTTAATTCTACTATTCATGGTTAATGTTTATAACAGAATAAGGAGTTGGATTAAGTGAATGTGAAAGTGTTTTTGGTTTAAAGAAGTTAAAGTTTTGATACAACTGATTCACCCCCCCTCTCAGTTGTCTTGTGCCTTTCAACATCTTCATGAAAAAATTGTTCAATCTGAAAATGAAGGAAAGTAGAAATGTTTCGAATCATTTAAATGAATTTAATAATTTAATCAGCCAACTGGTTTCTGTTAACATTAATTTTTAAGAAGAAATCAAGTCCATCTTGCTTTTGTGTTCTCTTCCTGATAGTTGGGAAGGTTTTGTAATTAGAATTATCAATTTAGTATTCAAAAATAAAGGATCTGGTGAGAATGAAAGTGGGTTGAAACTTGATGATGTGGCTATAATTCTTATCAACAAAGACATGAGAAGAAAACATCAAAACAATTCATCCGGAGAAGCTTTGAATTTCAGAAATAGGGAGAGATCCAAAGAATGAGGAAGAAATAACAATAGAAGAATATCTAAATCTTTCAAATGATCTAAAACAAGGGGTAAAAATTTAGGTTGCTAGTTTTGTGGCAAGGAAGGTCACATTAAAAAGAATTGTTGGTCATACAAGAAGGCTAAGAGTCAAGAAAAAGAAAATGTGGTTAATACAGTGTATGAGAATGATGTAGGTGCATTAGTTTTATCTATTGGATAAGCTACAGTTGATGTGTGGGTGTTGGATTCCAGTGCCTCTTTTAATGCTACTTCATGCTGGGAAGTTTTCAAAAACTATCAAAAAGGCAACTTTGGTAAAGTCTACCTTGGGGATGATGAACCTTGTAACATTGTCAGTAAAGGAGATGTGTCATTGAGATTAAAAATGGCAATAATTAGCTATTGTGGGATGTGAGATACATCCCTCAACTCAAAAGAAATTTAATTTCTATGAGACAACTAGATGCTTAGGGTTGTAAGAACACTTTTGAGTCAAGCAGTTGCAAGGTGACCAAAGGAGCCTTGGTGATTGCAAGAGACAACAAATAGGCACTTTGTATGTGCTAGAGAGTCATGTTGAAGTGGGGGCTACGATGGTAGTTGTGGATAGCGGTACAAAACTTTGGCACAAGAGGCTCGATCATATGAGAAAGAAGGGCCTTGAGATTTTGCATAAATGTGATCAATTTCCAAGTCTAAAATTTGTTGATTTGGATTTGTGTGAGCACTGTATTTTTTTGAAACAAAGGAGGATCCGCTTCTCCACCATGGCACATGACAAGAAGTCTACACTATTGGAGCTAGTGCATTTGGATGTCTTTGGTCCTATGGAGGTAGTTCCTATTGGTGGCTCTAATTACTTTGTTACTTTCTTAGATGATTATACTAGAAAAGTGTGGGTGTATGTGCTAAAGAGGAAATCTGAAGTATTTAGCATGTTCAAAAACTTTAAAGTACTAGTTGAAAATCAAGCTAGTTAAAAAATAAATTGCCTCAAAATTGATAATGATGGTGAGTTTTAATCTTTGGAGTTTGATCAATTTTGTGTAGATAATGGTGTTAAATAGATCATTATTGTTCCATTCACCCCTTAGGAGAATGATGCATATGAGAGGTTCACTCAAAAATTCTTGGAGAGAGCTCGTAGCATGCTCTCTAATGCAGGTTTGGGTAAAGAATTTTAGGCTAAGGCAATTAATACAACTATGTATTTGATTAATCATGGCCCATCATCCTAGTTGGATTTCAAGATTTCAAAGGAGAAATGGCTTGGTAGGAAGATCTCCTACAACCATCTGTGAGTGTTCAAGTGTGAGGCCTTTGTTCACATCCCATAAAAAAAAAACAATGCTAGAAATGAAGTCTAAAAAGTGTATTTCTGTTGGATATGAGGAAGAGAAATATGATTACAAGTTGTGGGATTTGGTCTCAAAATAGGCAACTTGCAACAGAGATGTAATTTTTAATGAAAAATTTGTCTTGTTTGTCTAAATAGAGGATGCTTGCAATGGAATATGTGCCTATAGATGGCATATCAAGAGTGATATGTTTAAAAATCAACATTGTCTGCCTTAGAATACAAATCTACTATTTGGTATGGCACAACATATTCTAGAAATGGATATAAATCAAAGAAGTATGGCACAGGTTTTACCTCCCTATGCACCATCCAACACTTTAAATCTGCCAACTTAGCAATTACATACTTCTACATAGGTATATCCCACACAAACTTCTACGCACTCTTTAAATTCAAACCTACAGTCTCCTAATACTTGCACGTAGCTACCTCTTCAAGTGTTGGATATAAGTCAATGTCCTTTTCAAAGACAAGGCACTTCAAATTTGAATGTGCCAAGTTTGGCATTGGACACTTATTTGAGTGTGCTAAGTTTGGTGCAGGAGAGTCAATTAAATGCGCCAGCATTGGCGCAATAATATCAACAACATACATACATAAATATGCCACCCCTTATGAATTCATAGCCTAATGATGAATAGGGTATTTATCATCACAACTCAACTGAGAAAAATCAAGAGCAACGAAATTCATAGGATTCGTTTCCTCAATTGAGGAGGTCCACTAGGGAGTGTCGACCTCCTGCTAAATATGATGATTTTGTGCATCATCTATTAATCTCTAATGAAGTAGAGCCGATAGCATTAAGAGATGCTTGTATTGAGAAGGATAGTGAGAAATGGATGGCTTCCATGAGAGAAGAAATGGATTCGTTGATAAAAAATCATACATGGGATTTGATACATCTTCCACCAAATCAGAGAGCTTTGAAAAATATGTGGGTTTATACATTGAAGGAAGAAGATAGTGGCAGGAAATGATACAGGGCCAAATTAGTGGTCAAAGGATTTGACCAAGAGAAGGGTGTGGATTCAATGAAAATTTTTTACCCATTGTGAAAATGACTACCATTCGGTAAGTTTTCCATTTAGCAACTGTATATGACCTTGAATTGGAGCAGTTTGATGTTAATACAATGTTTCTCCATGGTGACTTAGATAAAGAATTGTATATGTAGCAACTAGAAGGTTTTGAAAATGAAGGGCATGAAAATTTTGTGTGCAAATTGAAGAGAAGTTTGTATGGGCTGAAACAAGCCCCATGACAATGGTACCTCAAGTTTGATTCCTTCATGGATGAACAACAATTTACCAAGTGTGAATATGATATGTGTGTGTATTATAAAGTTTTGGAAAATGGTGATTTTGTTTTGTTATTGTTGTACGTTGATGATATACTAGTAACCAACACTAGTATGAATATTGTTAGCAAGATGAAACAAAATTTTGCTAACAAGTTTTTGATGAAGGATTTGGGGGCCATAAAGAAGATTCTTGGAATGACAATATTTAGAGATAGGTAGAAAAGAGAAATCAAATTGTCACAAGAAAAATACATTGATAAGGTATTGAATAGGTTTAGTATGAAGGGTGCAAAGGCTATAAGCACACCTCTTGCTAATCATTTTTGGTTATCTTCTGATATGTGTCCCAAGACACTAGAAGACAAAGAGTACATGAAAGGAGTTCCTTAGTCCTCTGTTGCTGGGAGTCTCATGTATGCAATGGTATGCAAAAAACTAGACATTTACATGATGTGTCCCATGACATTAGAAGATAAAGAGTACATGAAAGGAGTGCCTTACTCCTCTATTATAATAAAAGAGCTTGCCTTGCTTTTCCCATGGATGTAGCCAAACATTGGTGAACCACGTAACTTATTTTGTTGTTGTTCCTATGTGTATTCTATTTTAAGTTTTCTATTGATGTTCTATGTTGCTCAGTTTTAAATCTGCTCTTTATACTCAACACTCTTGCCTATGTGTATGCAAATTCTAGAAGCATAGATAGGCCAGGTGGACTGCCTTACAAAATGCTTCAAAATTGATGTTGCCAATTCTATGATTGTAGTATATACACAAAATGGATTTATTGGATGAGCAGCAAAACAAATAGGTTTCGAAGCCTCTATTAGCACCTGGTGTAGTTTTCACAACCACCTTGTTTGTGACTACCTTCTTTTTTCTACCATCTTCTTTGTTCACTGCCAAAAACTTAAATCATTTAACAGAATGCCTCAAAGAGATGCCAATTCATGGAATCTAGTGATTGTATGATATTCACATAATAGATTTGTTAAAATTCTTCAAATCTATTTTTATTTTGCATTTGGGGAGTGTAAAACCAGATCCTATGACCATTGCTACCAATTCTACTATAGACATACATGAAAAATTTGAAAGCATAGAGAACATATGTGAACTACTTGAAAATTTCCTTAAGGAAATGAAGGTAGAGACAATGTACAAGAATTGTTTGATAAAATGCTTCAAAAAATTCCACTCCTATAATATGATGGAGAGCTATTTGAAAGACTCCCTTGAAAGGATGAATGCTTAAGCATAGGGACTAGACATGTAATTGTTTGACAAAGTGTCTTGAAGTATTATTGTCTTGTCTATAGGGGTTTCAAAATAAATCACATGAAAGTCTTGACACGTGTCTAAAACATAAAAATATAAGTTGCCTTGTTAAAAAGGATGGATAAGATGAATCTATTAATAGTAAAAATAAAGCTAAGGCAAGGAAACTATTTGATAGAATGTCTCAAATGAATGTTTGCATGATATGCACAAAATAGATTTGTTGAATGGGATTTAGAAACTTTTGAACACATACAATTTAGCAATGTTAAATTTAAGTCTCATAAGAATGTCAAATAGAAGCTTTCAAATAGAATATGAACATTTGTCAAAACATATGAATTAAAGGGATTTAGTCAAAGTTGTAATTGTGACTTCTCTGGTTAATAGGTATGTAAATCATAGAAATATATTTGAGGCAATATAAGAAGTTTTAAATAGTGATGAAACAAAGGGATTTATATGGTTTTAGTGCAAGTGAATGCTTAGAAGTGGCTATGAGATATTTGAGTCATTATTGTTTCATTTCTGGTATGGGTGGTATCAAGTATTCCTACATTGCAAAAAGTGAAATTATAAATGTAGTGAGATTGCCAATTTAACAATTGAAATTGATACTTCTACCACTGGGACTATAGCAGGGACCTCCCCTGCTGTTGCTGTTGCTATTGGGACTACTGTAGGGATCTTACCTACTAATGCTACTATGACTCAGACTATTGTTGTAGGTGCACAGTTTGCTGCTAGGGCTGATGTTGTTGTGTCCTCTCCCCAGGCTCTGCTCTCTTATGAGGATTTGGTTAGATTTTCACCTCCTACATCTCCTATTTCTGCAGATGGAGATTGTAGACACCTAAAATTGGCTCAGGTTGAATTAAGTCAATATTCTAATATTTACCTTAATTCATATTTAATTTTGTCAATTAAATAAATATTATAAGTTTATTTGATTGATTCTTTATCCTACAATTAAATAAAATCATTTTATTTAATTTCCGTAAATTCTTCTAATATCTCAAGTCCTAAAATCCACCTCATCTCTTCCACCTCACCATGTTGCACATGTAATTAAATATTCTTAATATTTAATTAGCTAATATCCTCTATTATCCAAAATAAATCTTTAATTCAATTATCCTCCACCAAATTGAATATTTAATTTAATGTTCCCCACTAGCCTTCACCAATTGAATATTTAATTCAATGTTCCCCACTAGCATTAACCAATTGAATATTTAATTCAATGTTCCCCACTAGCCTTCACCAATTGAATATTTAATTCAATATTCCCCACTAGCCTTCACCAATTGAATATTTAATTCAATGTTCCCGACTAGCCTTCACCAATGGAATATTTAATTCAATGTTCCCCACTATCCTCCACCAATTGAATTCTTAATTCAATTGTTCCCCACTATCCTCCACCAATTGAATTTTCAATTCAATTGTTCCCCACTATCCTCCACTCTTCCCAAAAATGAATTTTTAAACTCATCCACTATCCTCCACTCTTCCCAAAAAATAAATTTTTAATTCATCCACTATGAATAAAAGATTCACTTTTATTCCTAGCCATTGATCTCATCTTTGGATCCTCACCCTCCATTTTATTTTCAAAAAATCTATAAATAGAACCCTCTTCTAATCCATGAGAGAGGCACTTCATTTGGCAAGATAACTATACTCAAATTTCTCTTCTTCTCTCATTCATTCTATTCCAAGTGTCCTCCATCATTAGTGTGTTGAATCTCATTTTCAATCACACAAAGTATCATAGCCATTTCTCCTTGTCATCTTGAGGAATCAAAGCAAAGAAGCAAGCTCCCTAAGGGCCCATCTCCATCATTCAAGATCAAGAAAGAATAGGCGAGCAATGGAAGTTGAAAGGTAAAGGTTGTAAGTATCACTTGTTTGGTTATTTATTTATCCTTCTTTCTTCATATTTTATTGTATTTGGGTTTTATTGTTCTTTATTGATCAATCCAATTTCACAGTAGGGGAAAAGTTATAAATTGGAAGTTTTTTAATGTAAAAGGGGTGAGTTTTCCACATTGGTGGCTAGTTTTTCTTCTTTACGGAATCTTTTGGCCACTCAACAAAGTGTTTGTATAGGGAAATTGTAAGGAGTTGTGGTACTCTAATCTTTTGAAGAAATCTAAAGAAGTTTCTGAATGTGGTGTCACTAAACTCTTCACTAATTGCTAAATGCTCGTGTATTCAATCGGTTATCTTTCTTCATCATTTTCTTTTACATGCACTCTATTATATAGAAATTAAATTGAAAACTTTGTATTCCAACTCTAAGGGTTTCCAAAGAATATTTTAGATCTTAGTGTCTTAACTATTCTTGATAGTGGCATGCTATTTGTATGTTTAATATGCAATAGGTTTCCCTCATCATTCTTCATTTTGTTGAGATGGTTCCATTTTTGAATTTTTCATCTTCATAATGTTCTAAACATGACTCAGTAGCCTTTGTGCTTCCATTGATGATTGTATAGTTCTTATGTTTTCCCTATTTATTATTCTCCTATTTTTTTAAAGAAATCAGATGCCATGTCTCATATGTTCTCAACTATGGTTTCTCACATATTTATCCCTTTGTTAGTTTTCCCTTTCTTCCTTTTTGTGCTTTCAAATTAAAATTACAAAACAATATAAAACCCCCATCATACAAGGGAGCTGCCCTTCTCAAATGTAGAGGAAAGTTGTTAATCAATAACAACTTCTCCAACTGTTGGAACATTTGCTACTTCTTATTGGGTGAGTCATATCAAAATCTATAATGACAAATCTTTTTACCAACATGGTGGTATCCTTGCAAAAGATCATAACAAATTATTTAAAATTAACCTTGACATATTAGTATACTTTGGGATAGGCTAAATTCCTTAGTCCTAATAATAAAAAAAATTAAAAAATGAAAAAATTAAAGTCCCATAGTGAAAACCTCTCTGAGATGTTATAAGATAGAAAGAGATAAAAATTAACATGTCTATTGATGAAAACCTCTCTTTAAGGAATTGATAGATGAGGAACTCAACCTACCCCTAACATCTGTCTAGTGGTAGAATTGGTCTATAATTCTATTTAAATAAACTCAAGAAGTTCACCTTGGAACCAAAGACAACCTAAAGATCACATACATTGCAGCATCCTTGGAATCTGTTGAATAGGAAACCATCACTTTAATCCTTCATAAATATATAGATATTTTTACTTGGTCTTATGTAGACATGTGTAGATCAGATCCATCCTTTGTGGTTCACCACCTTGTGGTCCATTCTCATGCCAAGATGATGAAATGAAAACTAGGAAGATGCACCCTAAGAATTCTCTTTTGGTCAAAGAAGAGTTATAGAAACTACTATAGGTTAGCTTCATAAGGCCTACTGATTACCCTGAGTGGATTTACAATATTATCCCTATCATAAAAAAACCTATGGGGATCTACATTTGTATAGATTTTAGAGACTTTAACAAAGCAAGTCCAAAAGATGACTTTCCACTGCCTAACATTGACATGATCTTGACCTTACATCGGGGTATGAAACGTTATCCCTCATGGATATATTTTCTTCCTATAATTAGATACAAATCACTCTTGAATATCAGAAAAAAATAATCTTTACTACCCCTTAGAGCATATTCTAATACTATGTCATGTCATTTGGGTTGAAAAATGTAGAGGTGACATATTAGTGAGCTATGTCAATAATCTTCCATGACATGCTGCATGACATCATGGAAGACTATGTAGCTGACCTTTTGGTAAAATAAAAAACAAGGAAAGAGCACCCACATATCCTTTAGTACATCTTTGACTAATTATGGGGATACAAAGTTTTTCTCAACCCAAAAAAGTGTCTTTGGGGTCACATAAAGAAAGTGACTAGGTTTCATTATCTCTAGACATGGCATAGAACTGGATCCTACTAAGGTTGTGACATTAATTGAAATGCCACACCTAAAAAACCTTAAGCAACTCCAAATATCTATGGAATGATCTAGGAAATCAAAAGATTCACTGCTTAGCTAGAAGATAAATGCCAATTGTTCTCCCACCTTCTTAAGAAGAAGAACAACTTCTATTGGGAAGAATCTTGTTAGCAGGCCTTTGAGCACATCAATGAATATATTGCCACTCCTCTAGTACTCATGGAACCTATTACCAATCAACCATTTCTCCTATACATCTTTACTACACTAGTTTCCCTAGAGGAACTCCTAGCACAACATGATGAATAGGGATATGAAATGGAAATTTACTACATTAGTCAGACACTAGTTGGCTACAAACTCAACTACACACCCATAGAATGAGCATGCTTAGCTATTGTCTTTTCCTCATAGAAGTTTCACCACTACATGCTTAAACATCATACCAATCTCATCTCCAAGATTATACCACTTAAATATCTTGTATTTAGAGCTTCCTTCACTGACCACATGGCTAAATTGGTTATGCTATTTAGTAAATTTGATATCAAGTATGTGGATTGTAAGGCAATTAAAGGGTAGGTTGTCACAAATCAACTAGTTGAAGAACCATTACTTGACACTCATCCCTTGATCATGAACTTCCCCAATGAGTCCATCTTAACTCATGAAGATTCTCACACTTGGAAACTCTACATTGATGGTTCATTCACTAGTCATGGTTCAGGGGAAGATATCTTGTTCATCACACCACAAGGGGATTTTATCCCTAAAGCTTTCAGGTTCAACTTTCCATGTCCTAGAATAATATTTTAGAAAATGAGGCCTTGCTTACAAGTCTTAAAATAGTAGTGTAGTGGAATATCCAATAACTCCTTGTCTATGGGAACTCCTAGTTGGTTATCAAACAAGTCAACAATGAAGATCAAACCAAGGATGAAAAACTTATCCCCTACAAATGGATGGTTGAAGTTTTTATGATATGGTCCTGCCAAGTTACTATGTACTAACTCTAGAAGCTATGTGGCCCTCCATGCTTTGGCTTTGTCATATTTCTATTCAGGATGCTTACCAAGAATGCAGCCTTGGAAAACTCCATTAGAAAATAGAATAGAAGGAAACCCTGAAACAATGTCCTATTGACTGAGCTAATGCAAGTAGTAGTAGTTCAAGTGGCCAAACCACTGATGCCACAAACAACTTACATCATCTAAGTGAGTGATAAAAGAAAGTGAAGGAGATTTAGGGAAAAAGTGAGAAAAGTGATATAGTCTAGACTAATGATCAACTTTCCCAATAACATATATTGACCCAATATGTAGCTCACTAATTACAATTACATTTGGAGTAAACTCAACCTCATTTCCAGAGCCAGTGTGAGTGCTCTGATAAACATATAGGAGACTAGTTGACAAAGATGGAACACAAAGAATATCATGAAATGTTCCTTTGCTAACATTAATTGACCCTCTCCCATGTACCTCAATAGGAGTGTCATCACCCATTAGTATAGATGACATAGAACATGGCTCCAAAGAGGTAAAACCAATGTGTGATGAAGCCATGTCATGTGAAGCAACCTAGTCAATGATCCATGTATCAGGTTGTGAAGCAATAGCAACTAGGGCATTGCCCTTTCTTTTCCCCTTACTTTTGTTTATGTCCTTTGAATATTTTTGACATGAACTCTATTTGGCAGAATTAGGTACCTTAATATTGTTCTTTTCAAGAATATTTGTTAGGTGATCCATCTATTTCTTTAAACACTTATGGTCATCATGACCAAGTTTCTTACAATAGGCACACTTTTCCTTCTCCTTCTTGTTGGAAATAAGCCACATCTAAAACGATGATGGACTAGCCACAAGGGGTCAGTAGTTCAGTTGGTAGACACTCTACCAGCAAATGGAAGGTCCTAGGTTTGATTCCTAACTGGTCCATATGAGCAACAACTCAATAATTAGTATCAGAGCCAGGCTAGGAGCTCTAAGCACCTACAATGTGGCTTAAGGGGCTGTTGGAAACTTAAGCCACACTAAGACCAATGATGAATTGTCCACAAGGGGCTAGTAGCTTAGTTGCTAGAGCACTCCAACTCAAAATGGAAGGTCTTAGGTTCCATATGAGCATAAGCTCAACAATTGGTATCAAAGTCAGGCTAGGTGCCCCAAGCACCTGTAGTGTGGCTTAAGGGGGGTGTTGGAAATAAGACACACCTGAACTGATGATGGACTGACAACAAGGGGCCAACAGCTCAGCTGGTAGAGTACTCCAATAGCAAATGGAAGGTCTTAGGTTTGAGTCCTAGCTGGTCCATATGAGCAGAATTGCAACAATTGGTATCAAAGCCAAGCTAGGAGCCCCAAGAACCTATAGTGTGGCTTAAGGGGGTTTTAGAAGTAAGCCACACTAAGATCGGCGATGGACTAGCCACAAGGGGCTAGTAGCTCAGTTGGTAGAGCACTCTAGTAGAAAATGGAAGGTCATAGGTTTGACTCCTAGCTAGTCCATATGAGCAGTAGCTTAACACTTGTTAGGATTGTCACCTTTGGAAGAAGAGGCCTAAGTAGTTGTATTAGAGAAAACCAGTATCTAATCTTGTTTCTTCTCTCCTTGGTTCTTTTTTTTCTTATTCTTCTTACCAAACCCTTTTCCATCTTTAGTTCCTTTATTTGCAACCAAGGAATGAGATTTAGAGGGATTAATTGTGCCCATTTTAACCAATTTATCTTTCTCCTTTGTGAGATCATTTGCAAAATCATCAAGAGAAGGCATTTTGTATGTGATTCCTAAGGCACTTTTAGTGGCATGAAATGTGAAAACAAACACTAAATAGTTAAGGCCAACCTTTGAAAGAATACTTAAGATCAATTGAGAATCTTTCTTGTCAATTCCACATTGTTTTAACTACAACCTTATGGCCTTTAGTTTAGTGAGGAAGTCCTGAATAGTATTAAAATTGGTAGGACTTAACCCTATGAGCTCATTTTCTAGTAGATGTCCTCTTATTTCATCTTGTGTACCTAAGAGATTTTCGAGAGGGGTCCATACATCATTTGGTGTAGAAATAGATTGGTGTAGTCATGGTAGGAGGGTTCACAGAATGAACTATCTAGACCATGTAGCAAGAGTAAACACAATGGAAACAACTCAAGATATGAAATAGATGTATATTTAGCCATTCATTATACCAAAGAATTCAAATACAAACTAGCCAGTATCATTCGGGCTTACAATTAGGGCTCAAAGGTCTGATATTAGAATATTAGAATATGTGCAAGATATAAATTTGAAGCTCCTTTTCGCAAAATCTAAACTATCAACTATCACTATGTGATTCACTACTTTCCTAGGGATCTATTACATCCTTATATATCATCTCCAATACAAAAGATTCCTCTGCGTCAGCCAAGGAAGGCCACAAACTCCAATGAAGACCTATAATGTGTGTACATGGATAGGTCAGACCTAATCATGTAGAACACCTCCACAAATGTGTGGGATGATGTGCACATCTTGAGGAAGGTTGGTCATGAACTAAAGATCATTGAATGATGTGTCATTAGGCTACACAAGTCAAGGAATTCTCTGCAAGTCTTCTCCTTTAGCTGATTATCAGAGACTGTCAAGATGCTCTATTATGAGAAAACAGTCGATCTCCTAATAGTGATAACTTCCTGATACTTGATCCAAATGCTCTAAATTCTTGAAATGATGTAGATTAATGAATCTAAATGCTAATTCCTTCTTTGCAAGATCTAAAGTGCAACTGTGGTAGAATGTGGACCAAATTATAGAAACTGCTACTGATTGAACTACCTGAACTAAACTGGAAAATGAAAAGAAACAATGCAAGATTGCTCTTGAACCAAGGATGCTCCTACATCAGACATATGGGGTTATTGAAATAGTGAGTCCCTTATTTCACTAGGGCTAGAGGAAAACCAAGATGGTCCACCTCAGTCTAAGAAATCCATAATGAATCTTCTTCTGGTCTGCCTTTCCACTTCACAAGATATTCTTTGTATTGTCTTCCTCTGGTACTGCGTCCAATTCTTCTGTCCAAAATATCTTCAATCTGCTCTGGTGCTTGTTGGGGTAACTGCTTCTTCAAGTCTTCTTCATGGTTGTCACTGAACACTGCTTCATGGTACTGATATAGGTCTGCAATATTGAATAAGGTGATATACCCAATGTCTCCAGTAACTCCACTTCATATGCATTTCCTGAATCAAATTTTCTGAGTATCATACAAGGTCCAAACTTCTTCATCTTCAACTTGTTATATGTTCCAACTGGAAATCTCTCTTTTCTCAAGTATACCATCACTTCATCTCCAACTGCAAACTCCTTATGTCTTCTCTTGTCATCTACCTTTTCCTTATGGGCATGTGCAGGATCATGATGGGCCAAACTATACCTCTAAGTGGCAATGAAAATACAAAAAATCAGACTTTATCAAGTTCATGTGAAAATTTGAATGGATTATCTACACAATTTGAAAAAGATGTAAGAAGAAAATTTGTAGAGAATTGAATCTAGTTTATAGGATACTATTTTTTTTTTTTTAAACTAAATTTACTTAGTGAAAATTGAATATTTCAATGAACAGCTTTTAAATTTTTGAGAAAAAAATAAAAAGTGGGTGTCTGTCCAGCCAACCTAACTATAAGTAAAATTATATATATTTTTTTTAAACTTTCAAAATAAGTAGAGGACTCATGTCCAGATGTGATACATATTTATTTGAAATTTTTTTCCAATTAAATAATTAGTTATGATTTTTTTACTATGACTTTTTTTAAAAACTAAAAAGTAATTTTCCAGCCAACTAACTCGATAAAAAAATCAAAATTCAATTTTTTTTTAACCTATAGCCAGAAAAGCATAGAGTGTGATGTAGGTTTCGGATCTCAAAAAAGTGAAATGGTTTGAATGTTATGGATGTTTTTCAATCAGTGTGTCCATCAGGATTTTAGAGACACGGTATATAGAAAATTATTAATAATTATTTAATAAAATGGTAACCAAACAAATCTTATATTTTTAGAAAGCTAACAATTTTTTCTATAAACCCTTTTCGTTTTATCAATTTTGCATTAAAAAAAAGTCGTCAGCACGAAGGGTGAAGTTCGAAGAAGAGAATGAAACATGAAAACACGTTAGAATCCATGAAAATTCAACAACCACAATGGATATCTGTCTTGCTTTGTACCAAAGCAAGATGGATATCCATTTTGCTTCAGTAAAAGCAACTCAAAATCGATATCCGTTTCCTTGATCTATGAAAATTTTTTTACCATTGGTTTTGGATGAAGAGAAGCAACGTATTTGAAACATCGAGCCAATAATACAAGAAGTTAAAGTTAGTTGGTCATTTATAGGTGTATCTATTGTTTCATATCACATTACACATAGAATTCTAATTAACAATCTAGTTTCCTCATTTGGGGGAACATTTTTTTATCCGTTTCTAATGGAAATATTTAGTTAAAAATTGGTGGCTCCTTGTGAAAAGTATGGGCTCTTATCAAGCACACATAACCAAGAAGGTTGATATCCATTTTTGTTACATGTTTGTTGATCACATCTTATGAATAGGATGTTGCTTGGTAATAGTTCTAGGTTTAGTGAACAATATTCTCAAGCTTATTGCAATTTTTACACTTGTGACCAAATTTGGTACCAAACCCTTTCACCTTTTCAATTAATCCTGATAGTGTCATCTCACTCCATGCAAATCAAACCAACATTAGGACCATGTGAATGAGATTAAGGATAGCCTTGAAATATGAATCTTTGTACTGTTGATTATCCTTTTAGCATGACAATCCTTTAGGATCATTGTACCCAGGTGCAATAATCCTTCAATCTTCTTTTATTTATATTTCTTTCCTCTTCCTACACAAGATTCTCATGCCTTGTAGTCATGACAATCCACAAATCACCTAACTGTCCTTAGTGAGACTATATCTTATTTTGACAATGATAGTCATCGTCCATTCACAAGTCTCCTCTTTAACATAGATACTCTTTGCACATGTTTTGACTTCATGATTTTCCTTTTGTACGTTGTATTATGGTATGAAAATACTATGGCCCCTTCTTCATCCTCTTGTATAATGAAATTGAAGGTCGACACTTACGGTTACTCTTCTTTATTACTTGGTGATAATGAATCCCTAATTTTTGATTGTCTTGAAGCCAAATTTACCACTGTTGAGACAGTTAGAGTTGATTCTTGATCATGAATATTGCGAATTACTTCAAATATCCATGGACAATTTCAATTGTGTTTCTTAAGACACCCATGCCTTGACTATCCCTTGATGTTGGTCATGATTGTGCTTGGATGGCACAATAGTTCATAGTTAGATTTTTGCCACTAAAGTTTTCCTTTGACAAAGTCGTATTTGTAGTCCACCTTTTGATGATGTTCAAACAATATAAATACTTATTCTTAATATAAGTAATACATTTCTCACAAATACCAATGCATTCTACTCATAAGGTTCATGGCACCATGCCTAAAGGTATGATAGTTAGTAGTGTACTATTATGGCAGCCTATGGTTGGTTTGACAATCTATAATAGTGATAGCATCCATGCCTAACAATCCTTATCGTTATTGTCATAATATATTTTACATTTGAGGCATTGTCTACAACATACAAAGTTTACCTTTCTCACCCATACCTTCAGTATATAAAGGACATTGATTGGGAATCTTTAATTTCCACTTAGTCAGTGCAATCTAGGAGAGGATAGATTGTCTAAAGTTGTAATCTATTTCCATTTACACTTGCCATAACTACAAATTCTTAGTGTTTATTCTCAACCCTGGTATATGAATAAAATGTGACCTATTGTTCTAATAGGCCTATAGGGACAAAGAGGTGATAAAGCCTTTAATTTTAAACATGACATGGTTTTGATAACTTCCCATATTGGTAAGGTCCTAGATGACAATCCTTTGATGCACCTAATTGTAATAGGTGTTATGATAGTCCTTGGTATATTTTCATTTCTTTCTTGAATAGCCTACAAATAAGACATAAGACCTATTAGATCCTTCATAAATAAGAATTCTCATACATTACATTTAAACTTAAACTCCCTAAACATCCATCAATCCATCCATTAATATCAAAATGCCATGAATATCCTATGATCAACCATTCTAATTCCTAGGATAGTCATATATTGCAATTTTTCTTCTCTATACTAAAATAGTCCAAGGAATATCTACCCTTGAATTTGTATTTTAACAATCTAATGTCTTTACGAATAACATTGAGCCTTCTTTTGGGACAACATTTTTGCCTTTAGAAGCTCCTCATTTGATGATAGCCTAAAATAGAATAAGTGGATAGTCATAACATTTTAGCATATAATGGGAAAACCCTAAAGTGTGATAAAGTCTATACATTACCTATTCCCATCCATGTCACGAAGCAACTATTCAAATGCTAGGCCAACATGATTTAAACAATCATAAGGGCCAACAATCCACTCCAAATGCATGGGAAAAGGACAACTCTTGGATCCCATATTAATCATGTTCACAAGGCTGCTAGCATCTTCAAGTGAGTCAATACAAAAATTGAAAGCCTCAAACTCATACACTTCAGAAATATATACCTAATTATAAATTTGATATGCATGAATAAGGAAGTCCTCATGCAATACAAAATAAAATGTGTCATATTTAGACATGTCATCAAGTTGAACTACATCATGTTGAGACTTGTGTTTACTTAAGCATTACAAGTCACTTGCCTCTTTGCATGCTTCAAAGTTCCAAACAAAGGACTCAACTTTAGGTGTAGCAGAGTCCTCATCAATGACTGATTTACATGGCCTTCAACAAACTAAAATTATATATCATCTTTATGCTTATATGGAGGCTATATCATCTTTACAATTGTATGTCCAGGCTCTTTAGGAGTCTTCACAAATGTGTCCAAAGTAAGATTACTCAAATCAAATAATGGCTTCTATCCAGAGCTTTATTAAGTTGATACCTAGATGGATTAGTGTCTAAACATTCATATTAGATGGTAATTCACAAGTTTATAGAATAATAAAATGAATCCCTAGTCTAGAATCCAAATGTACATAATAAAATGGATATCTATTTTGTAGTAGCGATATGGACGTTGCAGAGTGTCCGTTGGCAAAGAATTAGGATTTAAGAAATGGATATTCATTTTGAAAATGGATATCCATTTTGTAAATGCAGAAAAAAGACAAAAGGAATATTGTTGGGCCCGACATCCGCAACCAGAGACCCTCTGCTGTCGAAATACTCGTGATTTCTGGCTATGACAGTGAAAGGAATATTTTTATGCACTTTTGGAGACACTTTTCTTGTTACAATCATAAGGGTGATATTTTTGTTCCCCTAATGGGGAGCAATAGTCGTCGTAAAGCAAAAAGGAGGAGGAAAGTTACATTGGAGGAAATTGAAGCAATTAGGGAAAAAGATAGGGAAAGGAAGAGGATTGGAATAGTGGGTTTGGCAGATGCTCATCAAGGTGAATCTTCTTCTTTACCATCTAATGACATGCAAACTGAAGATGTTAATTTTGATTATAATGAAATGTTAGATAAGAATGAAATTCACCATGATATTGCAAATGAAAATATTGAAAAATGTTATGAAACACCTATTCATAAAAGCAATACCATGGACAAAGAAGAAGAGGAAAAATGAAGACGTGCACTTGAAGAAAGTGGATATGCACATCATGATGTTGAAATTGCATTCCATAATCCATGTGTTGATAAAATTGATGAGGTTGATAACATGGATGAAACAAGAACAATCAATGTATCTCCAAATTTAATAAGAAGAGAGGACATTTGTCAAGAAGAGAATAACCGTGATGAAATTGGAAAACACCCAAGAACCCCAAAATGGTTACTTGAAATTGATGAGAACATAATGGAAAAACTTTAAGGCAAGAGGTCGTCACGAACGGTTCGGTTGTGGGCTACAAAACTCTTCAATGAATACTTTGAGAAGATAACATTAACCGAACAATGCCAACTTTTTGTGCAATTATTAAAGATGTACAAAATGAGACCTTTACTAAAGAAATTAAAGATTTGGTTAAACAAAGTGTCCAATCGGAATAAAATTATTGTTAGAAGCCTTTTCAATGCACTCAATTCTATTGGAAAGACTAGCAAGGAGAAAGATAAAAGAGTTGCCCATAGAGTAATAACAACCTCAATACTAAGCAAACAATTAAGAAGTGCTCGATTAATGAGGCAAACTTGTGTTGACTTAAGATTGAATTGTAAAACATTGTCAAAAGCACTAGCATTAAGATCAAGGCTAGATAGTCCTCTTGCCAATGATACTTGGGCTTTTAGTGGTAGGCTTCCACGAGTTGACAAGAAGCTAATTTATAGCACAAAGGAAGAAATTGAACAATTTTGGCACACTAACTCTAGGGTATCACCAAATGCAAAAGATGTTGTAAAGTTAAGAATTGGTGATAAAGACCACACACCACATCCTAAACATTACTTGGAATGTAGCCAAACAATATTGTGAAAATCACCCAGGTATGACAATCTCACAAAGAGCATTTGAATCTCTTAAGCCATTTTATTGTGTTCCTCTTAAAGTTCGTAATACATGTTGTTGCAAATACCATGTAGAGTTTTCTATGTACCATGGATTATTATGCAATATTCGTTCTACTTTGCACACTAACGAAATGTTACAGGACTGTGGTGCAATTCAACTACCAAAGTCATCTAGGGACTTATTGGATTTATTTCTATGTATTAGAGATGATGGTTGCATGTTCTACAAGAATGATTGTTTAAATAAAAAGTGTTTACAATGTGGTGGGTTATCAAAGTTTGTATCATGTTTTCATGAGGGCAACGGGCATGATTTTGGAAAGAGAATGGTTGAGAAAAAGAGATATGAGACAGTGAAATACAATTTGAAAAGTGGAGCTGAAGGTTCTAGATGTGAGTTGATTGTAAGAGAGGTAAGTATTGCTGATTTTATTAATGATTTTAAGAAAAATATTTTCTACAAGTATGTCAGACATAGCCACAGGTCTCGATGGTTAGATCAACAGTTCAGGATGTGTAAAGACTCTTTCCCAATTGGAACTATTGTCTCTGTAGTTGATTTTGCAGAAAACTATACATTGCAACCCCAAAATGAAGTTCAATCCTAGTACTACAATTCTATTCATATTGCTATTTTTGTTCACATCACATATAGACATGCCCCCGAGAGTACAGAAGGAAGATTGTCAGAGAATACCATTTTTACATGAGTGATGATCGATCTCATTCAGTAGAGTTTGTGCAATATTATTTTCAACAATTTTATGGGTTCTTGCAAGAAAAAGATATTAGAATGGATCAACATCTCATTTGGTTAGATAATTGCACTGGTCAATTCAAGAATGCTCGTAATTTCTATTGGTTGAGCAAAATGCATGTAGAGAAGGGTATACCTCATATTTAGAATTTTTTTGAAGCCAGGCATGGAAAAGGTGAACATGATGGAGCAGGTGCATGCATGAAGAGAGCTCTTTTAAAAGAACAACTAAAGATTAGAGGTGGTGCTACATTCAGTGATGCAGATTCCATTGTTAAGTGGTGTAACTATGCATTGTCACAAGGAGTGGCTCTTGATTCTGAAGTGCGCAGGTTCTTTTGGTTGGTTGATGATGAGATAGCGATAGAGAAATTGGAATGTCAGAGAATCAGTGAATCATCAAAGATGGATTCATTTCAAAGCACAGATGCAAGTACATGGACTATTTGGACACGAGAATTAGCTTGTTTTTGTCAGAGTTGTATTAAATGTGATTGGAACAATTGTGAGTCAAGTGAGTGGGTAGATGCATGGATTCCACAATATTTAATCCCTTTATATGAAGGTCAATCATCTTCCGTCAATGACATGGAGAGCTCATTTGACTATGAACATCTTTCAGACCTTGTACAGCCAGGTCATGTTTATGCAGTTGTTGCACTGCATGGAAATGAAGAGAGGTCAGACTATTGGTTGGCATGATGTGTACAGGGAAAACAAAAGCTAACACAACCTATGATAGATGATGATGGGTTAACATATCCTATAGGATCAATTGTTATTGCTGGGACTTGGTTACGAACATATATGATTAAAAAGAATGGCATCCTGGCCTTTGAAGACTTTGAGAAGCATAAAACCATATTGATGTATTCTCACCTAGTTGTAGCAACAAATGTTAAGTTACTAAAGCATCGTGGAAAACCAAAATTAAAAGAACTATGGACAATTAGTAATGCTGATCATGAAGCAATATTGGATACTTTGAAGGTAAGAGATGACCCCTCAGGTATGCTTGACTAGCATTTAAACTTCCAGATGGATAGGTATGACATTTTTTTATCTTAACTTGTTCTTGTTTTTTCTATTTTTTAGAATTGTTTTATTAAAAATCTTGTTACTTTAACTATAATGCATGCTTTTGACGATACAGGACTACGAATAAAGTTATTTTACATGGCATCGTAGATTATTTTGCATGGCATCATAAATTGTTTTGTATGGCATTGTAGGCTATTTTGACTATACTCGAGGTATGATTTTTAGTTCTCATTTGTATTTCTTAATATTGTACATTTGTACCTTTTTCTACATAAGGCATTCCATGAGATGACATATATTTGATGTCTTTTGCCAAATAGTTCATGTGCCTTGTCTATTCTTTCACATATTACATACATGTGTCACATGGCAATTGCAACTACAACATTTGACAAAATTCTCATTTCTTTGAGGTATTCCACCAAACAGTTCATGTGCCTTGCCTATGCTTCCTTACTTTGCATTCTTATAAAAGTCCTATAACAGTCATAATTAATCTTCATACTAATCTTGATAGTAATCTTTCCATCATTGTATTCCATGAGATGACAGTCCTATAATAGTCCTATACATGTCTACTAGGATAGTTTTAACTACAACAGTCCTAAAATAGTCCTAGAACAGTCCTATAATAAGCGCAGCATTTAATGTACATATTTATGATATTCATGTTTACTTAAATTTGCTTGTTCATGCTTCTCACAGGACGTCACCTCCCCCACCCATCCAACTCTACAGAAGAAGAGAGACAAGAAATGATCAAGAGGGATCACCAATTGGTGGTAAGTGATTGATTACTTATGTCATGTTATATATTTTGAATATGAAATTCTATATTAATGTGCACATTGTTTGATTGTATTAATAGGTGGAAATTCAAAAAGCTTTATCGAGGAGGTCTAGTCGATGAGCGATAGAGGATGAGTCATTGATTGGTTCACCATCTTCATGGCCTAGCAAGAGCCATAGATTATTTGATAGCAATCTGGATAGGAGATTTGATTTTGGGACATTTTGTTACATATGCCTATTTGGCTTTGTAAACATACTTTTGTATGTTATCGATGTATATTGTTGTATATACCCATATGGTTTTATTTGTACATGCCTATATGGCTTGATATATACACTATACATTATTTTCATGAGATTATGCATATATGTATATATAAGATCCTAATTTGGCACAAGTAGGGAGAATACTTGCAAAGGTTATGGAATTTGGTTTTAAATGTTCCAATTATATTTTCTTCAAAGTTTCTAAATCCTTTTCAAAAAATCCATTTTGTGCATATCTTGCAATCATTGCATTCCATGAGATAGCATCTCTTTGAGGTGTCATGCCAAACTATTCACATGACTTGTCTATGCTTCCACACTTTGGATTTACACGCGCCAATTGCATTTTCTTAACATTTCCTTTCAATCCTTATCAAAAATTATGTTTTGTGCACATATTGCAATCATTGCATTCCTTCATTTACAACACATGATTAAATAAGAAGATGCATATTTACAACACTTAAGAATATGTAGTAGTGTTGCTCATGTCACCAATACTATGTTTACATCTTCACATACATGGCTTACAACATGTGACAATATGGATGATAGAGAATGTTTGCATCAACATGATGGCACAACATGAACAAATTGCATGTTTGCATCAATTTCATTGGTTCAATGATTGAGAATGTGTCAACTTGAACAATATTTTTTGTTCTTCTCATCAAGACCTTCATGAAATGATACATTGGTTTCTTGATATTCAATCATGCATTGGAGATCTTCAAAGTGTTAAAGATGTTTGACGTGATGAAGAAACTTGTTATTTTGATGTATTTCAACTCCAAACTTCTGCCTAGAAGTGAAGGCGCTAATCCTTGATCAAACTAACCTAAAAATGCACCTTGGTACTTAGGGCGCTCGATTATGATTGATCAACCTAAAATGTGCGCCTAAGGCTAGATAGTGAATTAGAAGTATAAAATGCATCATCAAAGGAGTTTATAGTTATTGAAGGCATCAAATGATGACTTGGACACACATCTACCTCTCTACACCATCAAATGTGCACCTAGATTAGTGAGGTGCCACTTCATATCTCTTTGACTTTGGATATGTGCCTTGATAATGAATACAATGTACCAATTATTGAATAAACAACCTGGAATGAGTGCCTTACTATTTGAGGTGTTAGTTCATGCTTCTAGAACACCAAAAGTGCACCTAGATGTTGAGGCACTAGCTCTTGCTCAAGCAACCTTGAAAGTGCGCTTTCACAAGGAGTTTAAAATGTATTATCAAAGGACAAAGTTGAATCAAGGAATCATCATTGAAGACAAGTAAAACATGATTGTGAATGATGTACACTTTTCATCATCTCTAACCTCACAATTGTGCCTTCCATTGGAAGCTCATATTGTGCCTAAAGGAATGGTACTGAGATATCATCCATGTCAATGATTGAGAATGTGTCAACTAGAACAATATTTTTTGTTCTGCACATCGTGGGGCCGAATGAACTGCGCCAACATGTCGGGGTGGGTGGGTAAATGCCAGCGGAGGTCTCATTTTGTGTACCAAGCATCCCAATGATTCTAGGCAAGAGGCTACCGGCAAAGTCCCCTAAGATCCCTGAGACCAAAAAATTACCAAACTTTGACGGAGCAGTTCTCAAAATTTGTGATAGCTGGGAATGTTTTGTTTGGACCTACAGGTGTACATGGGGTTCATCCACAATAACCTCTCTCATTTTTTGTCAACTCCATTCTATTTTCCCATGCCGAAATCAAACACATTGTTTCAAAATGCTTCAATTTGATGCAGTGGAAAGGTGCTAGGCGTGACATTTTTCATTCCATAGCTTGTGGGGTCGAATGAACTGTACCAATGCATCAAGGTGGGCAGGTAAATGCCATTGGAGGTCTCGTTTGGTGCACCAAGCGTCCCAGTGATTCCGAGCAAGAGGCTACTGGCAAAGTCCCTTAAGATCCCTGAGACCAAAAAACTGCCAAACTTTGACGGAGCAATTCTCAAAATTCGTGATAGCTAGGAATGTTATGTTTGGACCTACAGGTGCACGTAGGGTCCGTCCACAATAAATTCTCTCATTTTTGGTCAACTCCATTCCATTTGACCGTGCCAAAATCAAATGCATTGTTTCAAAATGCTTTAATTTGATGCAGTGGAAAGGTGCTAGGTATGACATTTTTTATTCCATAGCTCGTGGGGTCGAACAGACTTTGCCAACACATCAGGGTGGGTGGGTAAATGCCATTGGAGGTCTCGTTTGGTGCGCCAAGCATCCCAGTGATTCCGGGCAAGAGGGTACCGGCAAAGTCCCTTAAGATCCCTGAGACCAAAAAATTACCAAACTTTGACGGAGCAGTTCTCAGAATTCATGACAGCTGGGAATGTTCTATTTGGACCTATAGGTGCACGTGGAGTCCATCCACAATAACCTCTCTCATTTTTAGTCAATTCCATTCCGTTTGCCCATGCCGAAATCAAATGCATTATTTCAAAATGCTTCAATTTGATGCAGTGGAAAGGTGCTAGGTGTGACATTTTTCATTCCATAGCTCGTGGGGTCGAAGGGACTACGCCAACACATCGGGGTGGGTGGGTAAATGCCATTGGAGGTCTCATTTGGTGCGCCAAGCATCCCAATGATTCTGGGCAAGAGGCTACCGATAAAGTCCCTTAAGATCCCCGAGACCAAAAAACTGCCAAACTTTGACGGAGCAGTTCTCAGAATTCATGATAGCTGGGAATGTTTTGTTTGGACCTACAGGTGTATGTGGAGTCCATCCAAAATAACCGCTCTCATTTTTGGTCAACTCCATTCCATTTGACCGTGCTGAAATCAAATGTATTGTTGCAAAATGCTTCAATTTGATGCAGTGGAAAGGTGCTAGGTGTGATATTTTTCATTCCATAGCTCGTGGGGTCAAATAGACTACGCCAATGCATCAGGGTGGGTGGGTAAATGCCATTGGAGGTCTCGTTTGGTGCGCCAAGGGTCCCAGTCATTCCGAGCTGTAAGCTACCGACAAAGTCAAAAGTTGCTAGGATTGAAATTTTGCATTCTACAGGTCCTGGGGTCAAACAGATTGTGCCAACACGTTGAGGTGGGTGAGTAAATGCTAGGGGAGGTCTCGTTTTGTGTGCAAAGCATCCTAGTCCTTCTAAGCTTTAAGCTACCAGTAGCTCAGAAGGACTGGGATGCTTTGCACACAAAATGAGACCTCCCCTAGCATTTACTCGCTCACCCTGATGTGTTGGTACAATCTGTTCGACCCCAGGACCTAGAGAATGCAAAATTTCAATCCTAGCAACTTTTGACTTTGTCGGTAGCTTACAGCTCAGAACAACTGGGACGCTTGGCTCACCAAACAAGACCTCTAATGGCATTTATCTGCCAACCCCAATGCGTTGGCATAGTTCGTTCGACCCCACAAGCTATGGAATGAAAAATGTCACACCTAGCACCTTTCCACTGCATCAAATTGAAGCATTTTGCAACAATGCGTTTGATTTTGGCACGGTCAAACTGAATGGAGTTGACCAAAAATGAGAGAGGTTATTGTGGACGAACTCCACGTGCACCTGTAGGTCTAAACACAACATTCCCAGCTATCACGAATTTTGAGAACTATTCCGTCAAAGTTTGGCAGTTTTTTGGTCTCAGGGATCTTAAGGGACTTTGCTGGTAGCCTCTTGCTCGGAATCACTGGGATGCTTGGCACACCAAACAAGACCTCCAATGGCATTTACCCACCCATCCTAATATGTTATCATAGTTCGTTCGACCCCACGAGCTATGGAATGAAAAATGTCACACCTAGCACCTTTCCACTGCATCAAATTGAAGCATTTTGCAACAATGCGTTTGATTTCGGCACGGTCAAACGGAATGGAGTTGACCAAAAATGAGAGAGGTTATTGTGGAAAAACTCCACATGCACCTGTAGGTCTGAACAGAACATTCCCAACTATCACAAATTCTGAGAACTGCTCTGTGAAAGTTTGGCAGTTTTTTGGTCTCAGGGATCTTAAGGGACTTTGCTGGTAGCCTCTTGCCCGGAATCACTGGGATGCTTGGCGCACCAAACAAGACCTCTAATGGCATTTACCCACCCACCTTGATGCATTGGTGTAGTCCATTCGACCCAACCAGCTATGGAAAAAAAATGTCATACCTAGACCTTTCCACTGCATCAAATTGAAGCATTTTGAAACAATGCGTTTGATTTTGGCACAGTCAAATAGAATGGAGTTGACCAAAAATGAGAGAGGTTATTGTGGATGGACCCCAAATGCACTGTAGGTCCAAACAGAACATTCCCAACTGTCACGAATTCTGAGAACTGCTCCGTCAAAGTTTGGCAGTTTTTTGGTCTCAGGGATCTTAAGGGACTTTGCCAGTAGCCTCTTGCCTGGAATCACTGGGACACTTAGCACACCAAATGAGACCTCCAATGGCATTTACCCACCCACCCTGACCACTGCATCAAATTGAAGCATTTTGAAACAATGTGTTTAATTTCGGCATGGGCAAACGGAATGGAGTTGACAAAAAATGAGAGAGGTTATTGTGGATGGACCCCATGTGCACCTGTAGGTCCAAACAAAACATTCCCAGCTGTCATGAATTCTGAGAACTACTCCATCAAAGTTTGGCAGTTTTTTGGTCTTAGGGATCTTAAGGGACTTTTCCGATAGCCTCTTGCCCAGAATCACTAGGACACTTGGTGCACAAAATGAGACCTCCCCTGGCATTTACCCACCCACCCCAACGTGTTTGCACAGTTTGTTCAGCCCCACGATGAGTAGAACAAAAAAAATTATTCCAATTGACACATTCTCAATCATTGACATGGATGATATCTCAGTACCATTCCTTTAGGCACAATATGAGCTTCCAATGGAAGGCACAATTGTGAGGTTAGAGATGATGAAAAGTGTGTGTCATTCACAATCATGTTTTACTTGTCTTCAATGATGATTCCTTGATTCAACTTAATCCTTTGATAATACATTTTAACCTCCTTGTGAAAGCACACTTTCAAGGTTGCTTGAGCAAGAGCTAGCGCCTCAACATCTAGGCACACTTTTGGTGTTCTAGAAGCATGAACTAGCACCTCAAATAGTAAGGCACTCATTCTAGGTTGTTTATTCAATAATTGGTGCCTTGTATTCATTATCAAGGTGCATATCCAAAGTCATAGAGATATGAAGTGGCACCTCACTAATCTAGGTGCACATTTGATGTAGGAAAATAGTAAAATCTACAAAAACAGAGTTTCTTGACATTAATTTCATTCAAACTTGTCTTCAATTCATCTTCAAAATGTTTTCAATACATCTCCAATGCCTTTTCCACGAAGGTTTATGCATATTTATACATGATTTGAGGTAAACCAATAGTCTCCAACTGACTTTTGAGTACTTGACTATTCATCTTCCATACTTTTGCATTTTTTTTACATTTTTCATATGACAACTTTGACATATTTACAAAATTTGACAAGATGAAGACTAAATACATGATGAAATGGTTTATCATGACCTTATTAGATTTCAAGCTACTATGCTTGATTAGGGCATATAAGGAATTTTGTCATATTGATTCTATTGATCTAAAACCATTCTCAATGCTAAACATATCATCAATGGACTAAAGAACTATCATCATAATGTATGGCATCATGGGAAGTATCATGACATGCACATAAGGAATTTAAATTATATTGTATATCAAGGTGTATATATATTAAAATCTAGTCCATAATGGTAGACATATACAAAAATTTAGCAAATATGCCAACTCAAAACATTTTTTACAAAATGTGGCATATGCCATGTCTCAAAATCTATATACAATCTACATGCCAAATAGCTACATCAAATACTACATTCCACTTGACCCTCAATTTGTGATGGATCCTCAATTTGTGATGGATCCTCAATTTGTGATGGATCCTAAAAAAGTGTCCTCTTTGTACCAAAATGTCTAGTAATTGATGGAGGTGACGTTTCCTGCATTAACAAGTCAAAACACAAATTTGATTAATCTCTTCAATGGTAAATAAAAATAAGTTAAAGTTAGTAAATAGATTCTTATCTACTACAATTAAGAACTTTCATTTATTAACATACATCTAAATCACTACAATCAACTATAAGACCGCTAGATAAACTATCAATTATTTAGAAAAATTCAATTCAATTACCTGGACTCTATGTTGTTGTTCGGACAATCGTTCTACAAATGATTTTCTCTTAAGATGATCAGGTGTCCTAGTGAAGCATGATGGCAAAGGTGGCACATCACTCACATTCTCAAGAGACTACATAAAAGCAAAGTAACATTGAAATAAATTAATATATAATTATTAAACAAAATAGGAAATGCATACATTTAAAAAGGTTAGATGTGTTACACACAAACAATCTAGAGTGCACTACACAAAAACTTATCTACTAGAAAACAAGCACATACCACCATCGAGGCCTCCTGCATCAATTGAGAAGGACTCTAAATTATCAAAATGACAAGAATGTAAGACTCTAAATGACTATAATCAAATATTTAAGTTTTCTAAATTATCAATTAAAGTACAATTCAATCAAATTACCTCCACCCTTTGTTGGCGTTGAGAAAGTCGTTCTGCAAATGATAGTCCCTTGGCTTGATCAGGAGTTTGAGAAAAGACTATTGGCAGAGATGCCACATCATTCACATTTTTGATTGACTATAAAATAAAATTAACATCAAGATATAAATTAATATATAATTACTCACAAAGAAATAAATGCATAAAAAAAAGTTGATGGGTAGAACAAATTATACCGGCAAGTCCAAGCCAAATTGGATGGCAGACAAAGTTCCATGATGAACTTATGTCAACTCCTCCTCTGTCATCAATTGTTATCCCACTTAGATACATTAGTACTAATAAATTTGTTTATATATTCAAATGGAATAGACCATAAAATTTAACTTTAAATTTTACCTGCATAAAAGATTGCTCATGCATTTCTCCTTCTCTATGGTTCACTAAGCCGGTAGCTTCTACTCTTGTCCCTGACCCCTCAGCTTGAGTTCTGGACCCCATTGCCTCATCTCGTGAATGGAGATCGTACTCTGATGTGTTCAACGGTGGCTCACTACTCTCCATAATAGGACCTAAGCATAAATGATTGCAAGAAATGCAATGATGGGGCACACATACATGTGTGGACGACAACGGTCTAGTAGAACCAGGTGATCCAATATCATCGCCTTCATCATGTGCTTGTGCAAACTGAGATGTCTGTATAATCAAATGCTCGATCAAAGAGTGTATGGAACTAAGGCCCTATTGTGTTGCATTTGCAACAATGTCTGGGTGTTGCATTGGGGGTGGAGAAGGGATAGCAGGAGGGGGAATATAGGGACCTTGTACTTGTCTAATTGTCCCAGGTCTATCTTGAGGCATTCCTTTGCCCACTCCCTGAAACTCTCTAAAATTAAAATAATTAACATGTTGACCCATGACGAAATCTGCATAGAGTTTGCAAAGGAAATACAAAGGTACATCTAAATTGTTGTTGGGTGGTTTATCAAAAACCATCCACCAACAATCCCAAAAGTTCTAACTAATGCCCTCATGAATACACCATTTGATTGAAAACTTGGGCTTACGGACATCAACATGCAATCTGGTTTTAGGATTGACAAAGTGTTGGGCTAACATAGTTTTTGTAATCTCTAATTCTTTGACTTCATCATATGACAAACCATTAGCAAATTCGGCCTTCTTGGCTTCTTGTCATTGCCTAAATGATTTGTGTTGGGTATACGTACTCCCATAGGTGCTACCCCTTATGCCCTTGTCTATGGCTTAGAAGCTATCCTCCCCATACAGGTTGAATTACCATCTCTCAAGGTTTCATTAAAAGGTCTCATATCAGATGAAGAGTATAGAGTCTCCAGATTGCAAGAACTAGAATGGCTAGAGGAAAGGAGACAGAAAGCCTTTGACCATCTCAAAGCATATCAACAAATGATGTCAAGAAGCTATAACCATAGAGTTCACCGAAGAGTCTTCAAAGTTGGAGATCTAGTACTTAAGGAAAATCCCTGTAATCAACAGGATAGGGAAAAGAAAGACAACTTTGAACCCAACTCGCTTGGGCCTTATGTGATTGTAGCTGCTTATCGATTGAGGGAATATCAATTAGCAACATCAGAGGGTGAGCTATTAGATGACCTTATCAACAACATGCATTTTTTCGGTTCTATACCTAAGAGAAACCCAATGTAAGGGGGCATAAAATACAAAAAAATAAAAAATTAGAAAAATGCAAAAAAAAATCAAAAAATTAGAAAAATACAAAAAAAAAAATTAGAAAAGTACAAAAAAATCATCCTTTGGTGAAAACCTAGAAAACAAGTGCCTTGGATATGTATCATGATGAAAATCTAGCAAATAGGTATCATGTATACTTTCTAGCTTTTCATGTAAATAAAAACAAGTGGTGAAAAACCTGGTCAACAGGGATTACTTTTGATGAACCACTTCCTCCATCTTTGGGAAACCAATCACCTTGTGTCCATTCTTCCTCGCATCCCATTTACTCCATATCTATTCCATAATAAAAACCTAACGATAACCTATCATGGCTTGATACTCTATCTCTTTGTTGCCTTGTCAACCAAGGTTTTATCCCATATCCTATCCATAGTGTCAGCTTGGCATAGTGTCTCTTATTAGTATCCATGGTCCAAGTCCATGAACTACGTTGCCTTTGTGTTGTCACATAGGCAAGGCCATTTCTCAAATGCACCCCTAAGGCTTCACTGTCCCATTTGTCCCATGTCTAGTCCTTCTATCTATCTGAGTTCGCACCACTTTCTACCACCTAGGTCTTAGGTTCATTAGGGTTTACCCTGAACTACGTTGCCTCTGCATCATCATGTAAGCAAGGCCATTTAGTAATGAGCCCCTGAGGCACTAGGTTAGTCCCTTAGGGTCCGTCTCACCAATAAAGATTGTGGAATCTTCTCACCAGGCAAGCAAGCACAAACAAAAATTGCTCTTTTCAAGGAGAAATCCTGACACAGGACATTAACCTATCCAAAGCAAAGAAAACAAGCACCTAAGGCTTTCTAAATGATTTTACCCAAATTATGGCAAGAAACAAACACATCTAAATGCAAATATGTTTTGTGGATCAGAAACATGGTTAAAATATAGAGTCTTGATTTCTGCTATCATGCCTTTCTATGCTACTCGAGGATGCCAAAAGCTAGAGATGCTATGAAGGGGGCATGAATATTTTATTTGTTTGTTGTTTGTGGATTAAACTTTAGTAATGTGAAGCCTTGTATAAAGACATGATCAGCAAAAGATCATCGAGGACATCAAAGGTCTAACATGACTAGGGGCAATCCTTATCTGTTGATACGTAAGAAATACTTAGGCCATCTTGGTTCAATTATACCTCGATGCTTACATTAACTTGCTAAATCAAAATCCATGTAAGCAGTACTCAGGTCATCTCAATTCAATTAAATCTAGATGCTTGTATTAACCTACAACATTCAAAAAAAGTATCAAAAAAAATCACCCAATGATGAAATAGACACTGCAAAATACTTGCACCATCAAAATGTCAAAATCAAAGAATCCATCATACATCCATACATCCATAGCCCATGCAATAAAAGATCGAACAATGCAAAGTATCAATACAAATAAAAGCTTGTGAGTTCTTCTGTTAAGTCATTTTTCTATCATCATATATTTCATCCTTGTCCAGTCAATCTGAGCAGTGATCAAAATGCAATTCCATCCTTAATCCATACCAATCAAGTCAAGTCAATCTTGTCAAATGATCCAATCACAATCAGTGGTCTTGATCCTTGTCTGGTCGTAAACCAACTCGATCAGTTAATCAATCAATTGTCTTATATAGGATGTAACATTGTTGAAATCGGACCAATACACGCATCTTACATGACATGTTCCATTTTCTTGAAACTAGACACTATCCTTTGTGTTGCTCTAGGGATCTATCATTCCCTGCCATGACAACACACCTGCCATGTTGGTCTAGGGATATATTGTTCCCTGCCATGACAACACTGTTGTATATCGTTATCAGTATATCGTTGGTTTACTGCTCGACAGGGGCAATACCTTGTTTGTTCTTGTATCATTTGTGCATACTTACTTCCTTGCTTGTGTGTGTTATCATTCTATCTTGCATCGCGTAGCATTCAGTTTTTTTACAAACCTAACCAAGTTTTCCCTTCGTCTTCATGAGACTGTCCATCTCACACCCTTCTGCCTTCTTCTTGTCCAATCTCCCGAGGGGGCATCCTATTGTAGACACCCAAAATTGACTCATTATCATTAACATTCAAATATTGCATTATTACATATCTGCATTTGTCTAACACACTTGAGCAATATCCTTAACATATATTTCTTCTATTAATTAAATAAAATTTATATTTATTCAATTAATTCATTCGCTATTTCCTCTAAACTATAATTAAACAATCTTCAATTATTTAATTATCTTCATTCTATCTATTTTTAATTAAATAAATCTTATTTATTTAATTAAAGATTCCTTTCATAAGCTAACTTTCCAATTAATTAAATACATTTTATTTATTTAATTAATTTATCTTATCATTTATCTTATGAGCTGACATGTGTGCCTCTTTCATTTAAAAAGATAAGTAGTACTACATCCTTTTATTTAATATCTTTCACATGTAGTACTTTTTTATGTACACAATCACACATGAGCCCTATCTTCCTACCACTTGTAATCTTCACATTCACCTATGTCTATCTTTCAATCTTAGCCATTCACATAGCTTCTGAATCTCCACTATTGATTGATTTTGGACCCTCTCATTCCATACTACAATCTATCCAGCATTCATATAGCATCTACATTATCGTCTTGAGCATATTGAGCATTTTAGCATCCATATCATCCATTGAGCTCTTATCGTTCATCCATTATGGCAGCTTTTATCTTCATAATTGTTCATTGTTGAAGAAGCAATCCACATCATAAACAAGGAATCATACAATTTAGGTGATGTTGTGCTTGAATTGCATTACTCTTTGATTTCATTTAGATTAGATTCTTTGATGATGGTAGGGTTAGGTTTTCATGGCTATGCTTGATCTTATCAACCTAATTTTTTACCTATCACACCTATCGTCATAACCTGTACCAAGGGCAAACTGGGGCATGTATCATTATTCAACAATCAATTTCTTTGAAGCAACGCCGTAAACTGCATTGCATCAAAGAGGGACAAAATGTATACACCTAAAAATGACACGATTCGGTCTAAATAAATATTCTTAATATTTATTCCCTTCTAATTCTTCTAATTCTTCTATCAATATATAAATAAACAAATTTATTTATTTGATTCACATTTCTCTAAGTTAATTAAATATCAAAATATTTAATTATCTCTTCTAAAGTCAAAATTAAATAAAATCCTTTATTTAATTTAAATTCTTCCAAACAATTAAATAATTCTTAATTATTTAATTAAATCAAATCATTCTTCCAAATTTGAATAAATCAAATCAAATTTATTTAAATCCTCTTGATCTCCAAAAATAAAATATAATCAAATATTTTATTTATTCTTCCAAATCATGCACAACAATTAAATAAATTTATTTATTTAATTTGCTTTCTTATCTTCTAATTCTTCAAATATCTTTCAAATCTTCTAAAAATAAGTCTTCTTCTTCATGCACACAAAATTAAAAAAATTATTATTTAATTTCTCTCAAATCATGCAAAAGCAAATCACAAAGTTGAGTTATCTATTCAATTAACCTTGTTTTTATCAATATCTCTTAAATTAGAAAAAATATTTCTAATTTATGAAAAACATGTCTTATCTTTAGAAAAGAAAGTAGTTAACTCAAATAAAACAACTTTTGTGTGACACTTGTCTTCTTCTTATTCGTGCGTGTTCCTCAACCGTTCTCAAATGTTGATCTTCTCATTCTTTCTATACCGTTGATCTTTTCTTTCCCAAGTCTATAAATTGAACCCTATTCCTCCATTTCATTCATCCAAGCTTTAAGTATCATTACTCTGTAGGAATCACAGCGCACTTTTGCTTGTGATCACACTTGTTACTACATACTACTACCATTGTTGTGAAGCTCATCTTCATGGCGATATTATCATAGTCATTCCCATTTGACATCTTGGAATCATAGCAAGGAAGTGCACCTTCTGAGGGCCATATTCATAGACAAGATCATTTGTGATAGGCGATCAATGGAAGCTACGAATTAAAGGAGGTTTGCTTTGTTGTTGTTCATTATTTATTTAAATCTCTTTTGTTCACCATTTCATTGAGTTTTGGGTATCTTGATATTTGATATTATTGATTATTCTTTTGAATCCAATTTTCCCTTAACAATTGAAATTCCTCTTCATCATCACTTTCAACATTAGGTCTCGATCTCAATCCTCTTTGCCTATCTTCTTCAACATCATCCAATCAAATTCACATCAATTTCATCATTTCCATCATTTCACCCTTTCTTCTAGCCATTCTTCCAACAGTAACAACTCTCCTCAGTGGCATTCTTCCTAGGATCAAGTGCAAATACCTCAAGTTCGGCACTTAGGCTACAAGGTGACAACTGCCTCATAATCGGTGATTGGTTGCAACACAAGTAACCTGACTCAATTCAACGATCTGTCCACATCAAGATCTTATGTAATTTCTTCACCAACTTTGCTCAATTCACTCCAAAAGATTCAAACTTTCACTCTGATACCACTTGGTGCAGTCATGGTAGGAGGGTTCATATAATGAACTATCCAGACCATGCAGCAAGAGCAAACACAACAGAAACAACTCAAGATATGAAATAGATGTAGGTTCAGTCATTTAGTATATCAAAGAATTCAAATACAATCTAGCTGGCATCATGCGGGCTTATAATTAGGGCTCAAAGGCCTGATATTAGAATATCAGAATATGCGCAAGATATAGCTTTGAAGCTTATTTTCACAAAATTTAAACTATCAACTATCACTATGTGATTCACTACTTTCCTAGGGATCTATTACATCCTTATATATCATCTCTGGTACAAAATATTCCTTCGCATCGGCCAAGGAAGGCCACAAACTCCAATGAAGAGCTGTAATGTGTGTACACGGATAGGTCAGACCTAATCATGTAGAACACACTCGCAAATGTGTGGGATGATGTGCAGATCTTTGGGAAGGTTAGCCACAAACCAAAGATCATTGAATGATGTGTCATTAGGCTCCACAAGTTGAGGAATGCTCCGCAAGTCTTCTCCTTTAGCTGATTATCAAAGACTGTCAGGATGCTCTGTTCTGAGAAAATAGTCAATCTCTTGATAGTGATAACTTTCTGGTACTTGATCCAAATGCTTTAAATTATTGAAATGATGTAGATGAATGAATGTAAATGCTAATTCCTGCTTCGTAAGATCTAAAGTGCAACTATGGTAGAATACGGACCAAAATATAGAAACTGCTACTAATTGAACTACCTAAACTGAACTGGAAAATGTAAAGAAACAATTTAAACTATAAACAAATTGAAATGCAAATGTTTTTTGGTTGATGGAAGATTTCTCTTGAACCAGGGATGCTCCTGCATCACAGATTCAATATGAAAAATCAAATATGGAGATACAGACATACAGAAGGTTCCAAATTCTTCATCACACTTATTAAACCATTTTGTCTTTTATGCAATTAGAGTTGGTTTAGTTTCTACACCAATTGTTACCCTATACAACCTTTGTTTCTTTAGATAGATTATCATTTTTTACTTCCAATCAAAGTAGTTATAGGGTGTTAGTATTGGTATTTTTGCTTGATCCATTTTAATGTATAAAATTAGATCGTTATTGTTGCTGTACAGAAATGAGAATGCAAAAACTCAAAGAGAGCACACAAGACACCCCCTCTTTTTCACTCAATCAAAAAATACCCTAAGAAAATATGATTTGACACTTTATGTAACATGTCAGCTCATATTACCCAAAGTAATATTCTCAAATTACCCTCAAGTAATTCATTATGATTAACCTAATCAATATTAATTTGATTTCACAATTATCAATTTCATAATCATTATTCATTTAAAGCATATCTTTTATTACATAATTTCATAAACTAAAAATTTCCAATGTATTCAAAGACAACATGTTAGTGGTTTCATTTACTTTACAATTATAATGGTTTTTCTCAAGGCAATAATAATAAATTAACATAAAATTTGACTATCAAGTCATATAAAAGAATGTATTGCATCTGGAGTTTTGACATCCATCTTCATAAGTCTTGTCTTGTCATCTGCTTGGGAAGGAGAGCATCACCTGAGTGCTTTTCCTCCAACCATAGACTAGCGGTCCGCTGCTCAACTTCCTTCCTGGAAGTGGCCCTACCCTTCACGAAGGGAATAGATATAAGATACCAATTGGTTTAGCATCTGAGTATCTAGTGTTGTGTCCTTCATAACTCATCACGGTCATACAACTATAGATCCACTCTAACTATGTATGACACTACTAGATGGTTATGCCATCTAGATCATAGTGAACTGACTAATGCATGCAGAGATGGATGCATTACTTTGGCAAAAGATTTATATACATACACCTTTTTCAATGAACGTAGTTGAATGTTCACACACCTCTGACTCGACTTAAAAGCTATCTCATCTTGTAGTGTTAATGGTTTGACCTGCTCTAGTCAGGGTAAAGATTTATTATATTTACCATTAGTCCATCTAACTTGGACTTCAGACTTTGATTTTAGGAGTACATTCCAAAAATTGTGTTGTTGCCTATGCAACAGGGAACTTGTGACTCCATGTCACTCTATTTCTATTCTTTATTTTTAAAGAATTAAAGGTTCATGGTTTTAGTTATTAAGACCATCTTCAGTCTAAGACTCTATTTTTACCTTGTACCAAGGTATTTCATCAAACTGTCATCGATTATAATACATCCTATTATAGTCAACGTATTAATAAGTTGACAATAGTGAATAGACCTTTAGTCTAAAAGAATTTGAAAGGGTTTTAACACCCTATACATCATTCCTGAAGTATTTCCTTTATAAAAAGGAAAATATTCCTAATACATTACAAACAAATGAGTTATCATACTCATTTTCACTTTTCCCTACATGGAAATTAAATGACATTCAAGGATTTACTCCCTTGATATTCAAGGCTTGACTTGCACTTAGTGCAACCTAATAATGTTACTAATTATCAAGCTAGTTTTTCTCCATAGATAATAAAGAGTCAAACTACTTATTCTTACATAAAGAATAAACCCAAAGGTAAAATATCAACTTTTCATAAATAATCTTAATATCATAATTCCTATTTCACGTGCCTTAAAAGCCATAGTGACTCTGGCACTGTCGAAAGTAGTAATTTTCATGAATGACTTATCATTCAACAATACATGGCTCTAGACCTATTTTAGCTATGCACCAGTCTTTGCTCAACATGACAATAATTATCTTTCGATAATGTTCCAGTCTGGAGACTTAATAGTCTCAAGATAAAGAATGAAAGAAAGTGTCAGCCATTTCTAGAGACTTAATAGTCTCATTATAAAACTGTTATAACAGTTGTCTATTATCCTCAACCTTATCGGCTTCAAGGGACATAAGTCTACTATAGCAGTACTCTCAGACATTCAGCCTCAAAGGTCTCAATAGAGTTATTCAAACAAATGGAATTCTATCATATGAAATAAATATAGTCATGGATATTTCAATGTGTTTTTATCAATAGTAATAACTATTTATACATCTACATAACTTTATACCACATGACGGTATCCTATAGCCATACCTGATTGAAAGGCACCATCACCAAGTTATGTCTTGTTACAGTATGTTCCTATCATTATTGTTATCTTCTCTTCCTTGGGAGCTTACTTCCCCACACCACCTAAGAAATAATAATCATAACATATGCATTCTTACCATTCTTCAAACACAAAATAACCACCTTCAAAAAGAAGGTTGGAAAAATAGTTTCTATTATCCCATACCACCTCACGGGAATAGTGACACCACTTACTACAATGCCTCCCATTCAGGAGTATACTGCATAGTTTTATACTTATGATAAGCTCAAACCAATCTTCTACTCACTCTAGTCTTTGTGGAATGTGGTTATAGCTTAATACGAGAATGAAGTGGCTTATGATCAAAAGGGTGTTCGATACCACTACAGGTGGAAAAATAATTAAATGATAAACACAAAACTTAATATAGGAATAAATAATTATAAATATAGGGAAAATCCAGCACCAAACAATGGTTACTAAAAACTATATTAATGTTTCGAGAACATTACTTAGTCAAATCGATGTAGGTTGCATTGAGAGATCTTAAATTGACATAACTACAATAGTCAAATTAAAATTGACTTAACAAGGAGAGATGGCTAAAACTTACCCTATCTTGCATAGGTTCATGAAAGAACAACTTTGATACTCAAATGGTAATCTAACATTTTCCACAACATCTATTTCCTTCTCCCAGGTGATACTCTCCTTCCCTTCTTGGTATTGGAAATCTCTTGTCCTTGTTACCCTCATAGTCATTCAAACCATGGTCATTGTATCATCATTAAATTTTAAGCATCATATGAAAATAATCTCATTAACATGTAATCTCATGTCTAATTTAAGCATTAATCATAATCCATATAATCAATGATTTATCCTGACATTTTCCACAAACGTAAAATCATCAACCTATGATTACTTATCTAGTTAGTCACATGAAAAGTAAAAGTTAAACGTGATCAAAGTTGGGGATGTAACATATCTCCCCCATGTGAATCATCGTCCCCGATGATTTAATATGTCCAAAGTTCATAACATAAAAAGAGTTTTGTTCATCATAAATTAAACTTAAAAGAGATGAGGGAATCTTTGATAGATTTCATCACAATTCTCCCAGGTGGCATTCTCTTCTACATATTGGTCCCACTGGACCTTGCATTGAGGAATCTCTTTATTACAAAAGTGTAGCTTACATGTTTTGAGCACCTTGATGGGCTTGATTATTACCACTCTTGGGTCCATCACTTGTATGGCATTCTAATCAAGTATAGAAATATGGTTATTTCCTGGAATATATTTGTTTCAAAAAAGAGACATGGAAAACATTATGCATCATGGCAAGAGCTATCGATAGAGCAATCCTATATGCAACTCGATTAACCTCATTGAGAACTTTGAAGGGACCCACATACCTAAAAGCTATTTTGGACGTCTTTTCAATCTTAATGGAGCTCTTTTGGGGTTTGACTCTTAAAAGGACCTTTTCTCCCACTGAGAAATGCCTTGCGATGCGTTTAGCATCTGCATAACTTTTTTTTCTATCATTCACTTACGATGGTCTTTTCTTAATCAGATGGACTTGCTCTTCCATTTCTGATAGCATTTCTAGACCAAGGCTAATCCTATCTTCAAGCTTATCCTAGCTTATAGGAGTTTGACACTTTCTTCCATATAATGCTCGACACTTTCTTCCATATAATGCTTCAAATGGAGCCATCTTGATCGTGGAATGATAGGAATTATTATAAGCAAATTCCACAAGAGGAAGATAATCCTCCCATTTGTATTGTTGATCCATGCAATACATTCTCAGTAGATCTTCCAATACTTGGTTTACCCTTTCAGTTTGGCCATCTGTCTCAGGATGATAAGCATAGATTATGTTTAACTAGGTTCCAAGTGAGGAAATTAAGGTTTTCCAAAACCATGATGTCATATGGGCATCCCTATCTAAGATAATCTTCTTAGGAATATCATGTAATCTAAGAACTTCTTGCACAAATTTGCAGGCTATGACTGGTACCCCATTCGTCAAGTTCCTAGGTATAAAATATGCTACCTTGGTGTGTCTATCCACCAAAACAAGAATAGAATTGTGCATGTTCCTAGACATAGGAAGTCCTGTTGAATGCACAAGACAAATGAGAGGGGGGTAAATCAGTTGTGCCTTAAAACTTTAGAACCCTCACACATATACAGATCCTTGATAATTCAATTAATCCCTCAAACTGTTAAGATGACTAAGCATGAAAGAAAATAAAAGAAACTAAATCAAATCAACATCAAACACAATAGAACACTAGATTTACATGGAAAACTGAAGAAGGGAAAAACCACGGTGTTAATTATCTCACAATATAAAGCAATAACAACACCGAAATACAATAGGCTCACTGTTGGAGGGCTCACTACCCAAAGAATAGGCTCACTGCCAGAGGGCTCACTACCCAAAGAAAGAAAGGTTCGCTACCAAGGCTCACTACCAAAATAGAGAAGAAGATAGAGAAGATTGTTATAAGGAGAAGACTATCTCAATGCAACAAAGAATTCCACCACAACACCAACAACCCTTCTGCAGTCTCACTAAGGAATTGTAGACAACTTCTACTCACTGCATCCAGTAGTCTAACACATGAAGTTTCACACTACACTACACATTCACACTCTATGATTCAGTAGTTCACACCACACACACAATTCTCATCTATCTTATAATCTATCAATAGCTCGACACTTATTTATATCATCTTCAATCTCAAAACATTCTCCAAGGTCAGGAACATACCTTGATCATGCAAATTCAAATTAGGTTGGACCCAAAACATTCTTGTAGTGGAAAGGAATGAAGGAGAACCACATCATACCTTAGCTTAGACCTAAATTCATCCATACACACCACACCACGTTTCCACAAACATAAAAGAAACTCCACAATTAGTGTAAACACCCAAGGTTAGTCGAACCGGTGTTAACACCATGAACAATTATATACATGCTTCCTTAAAACCAAAGATGACTCATGGACCATACTCCATGCTTGCGCACAATCTAGAATATTCCACAAACACCTTAAAAACCAACAAATTCCTCTGTAAAAACTTTCACCTGCCGCACAACCTTATCCTATTTACCTAGCATACTCAAATATCTTTGTAATGCACTGCAACTCAAGAAAATCATCTTCTAGAGCACCAAACCATGAACAAATTTGATTGAAGATAGATATTAACCTTATAAGTATACTTTCAGAACTACAAGACCTGAAACTACTTTGTGGAGAAATGTGGAGCAAAAACATTTCTCCCAAACACGTCTGCAATACACAGTTCACACACTGGTGAACACATCTTCCTCTGAACATCGATCTAGCATGCCAAATTTTGAATGAAGTGCCTATGAATACCTTTAAACAACATATCCAAACTGCATAAACAGATCTTCAATATAATGGAAATGCGGAGAAAAACTAGAACACTACTCTGCAACACAGAATACCACTGTCACACACTATTTTCTTCTTTTATTGAAATTTTCTCAAAAGCACTTGGAAACCAAGAACTAGAAACATATTTTCACCATCTTCAACACTTCCTCATCATCAAAGACAATATCCAGTCAATACCAATTTCTCATTCTCTTGCAACATCTCTTACTCATACAGTTGACACCAATGACAACACAGGCTTGTTGACAGCAATGACAACACAAACTTGTTGATATCAATGATAACACTGACTTCACATACTTGCAACAATCTCTCCCTTTGTCATTGATGTCAACATTGATGAACACATCTTCCTCTGAACATCGATCCAGCATGCCAAATTCTGAATGAGGTACCTATGAATACCTCTAAACAACATATCCAAACTACATAAACAAATCTTCAATATAATGGAAATGTAGAGAAAAACTAGAACACTACTCTGCAACCTAGAATACCACTATCACACACTATTTTCTTCTTTTATTCAAATTTTCTCAAAAGCACTTGGCAACCGAGCACCAGAAACATATTTTCACCATCTTTAGCACTTCCTCATCATTAGAGACAGTATCCACTCAACACCAACTTCTCATACTCTTACAACATCTCTTACTCATAGACTCTTGCAACATCTCTTACTCATACAATTGACACCAATGGCAACAAAAGCTTGTTGACAACAATGACAACACAAGATTTTTGACAACAATGACAACACAAGCTTGTAGACATCAATGACAACACCAACTTCACATACTTGCAACAATCTCCCCCTTTGTCATTGATGTCAACACATAATGCAAAAAATCATCAACACAGCAGCATCCTCAATATTATGCTTCATACCAACTCTTTTCCTTTCTCTTTCTGTCCCCCTCAGCTTTCTACTCTCTTCTTGACAACTGACTCTTTCCTTTTCACATTTCTCTCTCCCCCTTTGACATCAATGGCAAAGGGCTACACATCTCTTTTTCAATATCACTTTTAGACAACTACTCAAGCTTGTACCAGCTTACTATTGCTTTGTGACATCATGTGTTTTACTACTCTACATACTCTCCCTTATAAGCAACCAACATTAGAACTTACTCCCCTTGATTGCAACAACCATCATGATCACTACCTATTCCCCCTGAGAGGTAGCCTCCAACATCAGTCTAGAATAAGGAACAAGTCTTGAAATCCACTGGACTGATGCATCTCCTTATGCATCTAGTTTAAAGGAGGGGCAATAACCCCCAACTTCTCCTAGAGATATTCAAATGCATCCTTAGGAAGAGCCTTAGTGAATATATCAACAACTTGATCCTTTGTAGGCACATACTCAAGATTCACTTCATTTTTTATAACCTTCTCTCTCAGAAATTAATACTGGATTGAGATATGTTTTGTCCTTGAGTGCATCACCAGATTCTTTGAAATGTTAATAGCACTTGTATTATCACAGAAGATAGGAATAGGTTCATCATATACAACTCTGATATCCTTCAAGGTTTGTCTCATCCATAATACTTGTTTGCAGCAAGATGCTGCTACAATGTATTCTACCTCTGCAATAGATAAAGATACCGAATCCTACTTATTAGCTATGACACCACTCTGCCTCCAAGAAAGAATGCACCACCACTTGTACTTTTCCTATCATCTACACAACCAGCCTAATCTACATCTATATAAGCACTTACAACAAAGTCATTATCTGTTGGATACCACAATCCATGATTTGAAGTTCCCTTTAAATAGCTGAATATCCTATTCACTGCCGCAACATGTGACTCTCTAGGATCTTCTTGAAATCTAGCCACAAGACAAACTACATGCATAATATCTGGTCTAGTAGCAGTTAAATATAGGAACTCTCCAATTATTGATCTATACCTACTCTGATCACCCTTAGGAGATTCATCATTCTTGGTTAGCTTGCAACCAGTTGTCATAGAGGTACATACTAGTTTAGAATCTTCCATTCAAAACTTCTTTAATATCTTCTTGACATACTTTGATTGTGAAATAAAAGTACCTTTATCTGTCTGTTTGATCTATAGCCCAAGGAAGAAGTTCATTTCCCCACACATTGACATTTCAAATTATTTTTACATTTCATTTGCAAAACTCTTACACATACCTTCATTTCCACCAAAGACTATATCATCTACATACACTTCCCCAATCAGAATTTGATCTTCTCTTACTTTGATGTACAGATTGCTATTTGTGGTACCTTTATTGAATTCTTATTGTAATAAGTACTTGTCTAATCTTGCATACCAAGCTCTGGGGGCATGCTTCAATCCATATAGTGCCTTCTTCAACCTACACACCATATCTAGTTTATCTAATAACTAAAATCCATCCGATTGTTCTAAGTATACTTCTTCCAATTCACCAATCAAAAAAGCAGACTTCACATCAATTTGATATACTTTGGAATCCTTATGTGCTGCAAAATCCAAGAACACCCTAATGGCCTCCATTCTTACCACCGGAGCATAAGTTTCCTCATAGTCTATTCCTTCTACTTGTGAGTAACCTTTACACACAAGCCTTGCCTTGTTTCTTACCACTTCTCCATTCTCATTCAGTTTGTTCCAAAATACCCACTTAGTTCCAATCACATTTTTGTTTGGTTGTCTTGGGACAAGTTCCTAAGTCTAATTCTTTTCAATCTGCATTAGTTCTTCTTCCATAGCCTTGATCTAATACTCATCCTTACATGCTTCAATTACTATTTTAGGTTCAACTTCAAAGAGTAAACATAGATTTACCTATTCTTCAATAGCTTTAGTTCTTGTTAGCACACCTTTGTTCTTATCACCAATGATCTAATCTTTAGAATGATGATTCTGCACATACTTTAGGAGTCTTTTCTAGAGCTTTGTCCTCTTCATCCTGCACTTCCTTTTCCTTAGCATTTTCTTCTTCTCTACAAGAAGATTCATCTAATTCATATCCATTTACTTCTAAATTTTTTTGTAGATCTTCATCAACTTTGACATTTTCATTCTCAACAATCTTTCTTAGCCTCTTGTTGTAGCACCAATAAGATTTTCTTTTATTATAATACCCAAGGAAGATACCTTCATCAGACCTTGCATCAAACTTTCCTAGTTTTTCTTGATCCCTTATGATATAACATTTTCTTCCAAATAGTCTAAAGTATTTAGTATTAGGAATCCTTCCATACCATAACTCATAAGGAGTCTTTGTATTGTTTTCTCTTTCCTGCACTCTATTCAGTATATAAACAACAATATGAATTGCTTCTCTCCAGTAGACCTCTGGTAGATTTTTTTCTTTTTGTTTAGTGTGAAAAAGTAGGTTTCCTTAAAACAAGATTAAGTCTTATTCCTTTACTAAACTAAACATTGGGAAGATAAGAACCGAGCTTGGGATCAAGATACAGTTTTGTTATGCATTCCCTAATGTTAACTAAGTCTAATTAGGTGTTTAAACTAAGATTTAACTAGCATTTTCATTCACTAATCATAAAACCCTAATCACACCTTGCAACTATGACCTAAATTTAGAGATGAAATAGATAGAACAAATCACAGAAATGTAGAGAATAAGGTTTAGAGGTCATGCACCTAGAAACTAAGGGTTCACTGGACTAGGGCACCTGATCATTAGTCCTACAACTTACCATCTATAAAAACCTTCTATATTAGCTATCCAGCAACTTTTAATAGCTCCCAAATCTCAGAGAATTTCCCTAATTAAGATAGGGTGCCCACTCATTAGTCTCAAAAGTTTAGAGATCTAGAACTCTGAAATTCAATGACAACTGTATCCACAATATCCACCTTTCTATCACCCCTTTCTACCATATTTCTTCGAACATGATCTGTACCTACAAAAGGAGGAGAAAGATATTGTAGCTATATATGAACTTGCCTCAGTCAAGCCCCATTTTTAGTATTCCTACCTCAATAATAGCTAGAGATAAAGATTTGCAGAAGTGTGTCTAAATCTAACAAAGTGTATGTATAAGTATCAAACCTAGATGTCTCAATCAAGGGAAGATCAATAACTTCCTTCAACTCAATGAACAAACACAACTTCACCTTAAGGAGATGAAATCAATGAAGACTTGCATGAACAAGAAGGTGAATCAACAATGTCTGCAGAGGATCTCCAAGCTTGATGTTGGAGGCTTCAACCCTTCTCCCAATCATGCAAAATGTGTACAAACTCTAGGAAGAACAAGATAGTCTCAAGATCTTGATTCCTAATCTCCATCCATTGTCTCCATGATAGCAAATTCATATAACTTCAAGAGCTTAAAAAAATCACTGATCTTCAATGGCAATTTCAGCAGAGTTTTGGCATCAAGCTTGCATATAGATTGTGTGTGATAAAATGATTTTCAAATCTGTTTAAATATCTAACCTTAGGAGATTTAAATTTTGAAATAACGTCTCGATATCGCACGAAAACAAAAATTTGAAAACAGAATCTTGAGATGCACGGTGGGAGCCCACACCTTACCAAGATTCAAAATTTTGACAAATGAGATAGGACTAGGGTGCAGGTGCCCAAGTCCAGTCCCCCATTTTTTGATCAGATCTACTTCTAGGGGGTTCTAGGGAACCAAAATCAAATTCCCTTTTTGGGTTCAATCAATAGTTATCTCAAAAAATAAATATTTTTCAACTAGACACAAGTCAATCAGGGTTTCAGGAAGGCCAAAAACAAAGAGGTTAAATGGACACCAAAGGAGAGGAGATAAATGAGAGAAATTGTATCGTTCCATACAGGAGGACAATTTCTGATGTAACATTTAGCCCCCACTAGCGTGGCCATATGACACTACGTGCATATGCAACTAAAGGAAAGTAAATGCATCAATCATGAAAAGGATATGTAGAGGAAATCGAAGTGTTGTCGTAGAAAAGGAAGAAGCTGCCAAGTCTGTAACCCTACAAGTGCACAAAGTTAGGAACCACAACCAACAAAGGAACACTTGTCAGAGGATCAAAAGCAAATCAACCTGCAATCACCACCAATGAATTAGTAAAAAACACTAAGGGGGGTGAGTGATGAGACATGATGAGGGAGGAAATTGAGGGAGATATATGCCCCCCCTTGTTTTTGCTTGCTTAGTCCAAAAAGAAGAAACAAGGAGATATTTGTATGCATCAATTTCAAGGGAAACTTGATGAGAAATGTAGTGTGAGGGTTATTTGAACAAACAACGCCCAAGCACAACACATTGAGTAAGATAGAGAGCAGAACCAGGTATGCAATGCAACAAATGACGTGAAAATCCAAGTTTGATAGCTCAAGATGGAGGCTCAAGAGTGACACTATTCAATTTCGCACCTAGTTAGGGATATGAATTCTCATCCACTTACTTTATGTAAAGGGAGTTTTCACGTATCGCTATTCATTCTTGTTTCTTGTCATTATGTAGAGGAGAGAGAGAAGGAGAAGAGGAGGACAACCATGCCCTCGAGCCGACGCCCATATCAACCCCCATGACTGGAGATGCTCCAAGCCTGAGTGGCAGAGAGGCATTTCGAGGCTGAGGTAGGGTCCTAACCTTACGCTTTTGCCATCTTTCTATTTTGTTTCAGCTATTTTTCTTGTTTACTATGCCGAAGAGGTCCTAATGGACAAGGGTCCCTGGTAGGGGCACACAAGTCCTTCCAGGGCACTAGAGTCATGCTAGGGCACCCTAGTCCATTTGGGGTGCTAGTGTTCTTCTAGAGCACCCAAGTCTTCTTGGGGTGCTCAGGTCCACAGAGGACACAAGCCCTAAGGTATAGGCACATATTGTTAGTTGAGATAGTGATTGTTGGTTTGAGGATGAAAATTGACAACATTGCTTGTTATTCGACCTGCAAGATGTCCCAAAGACATCAGAGCACATAGACAATCACTTGATGGCAGTACTTTGAGAGCACATTAGTACTATGACTAGCACAAAGAGGGATCACTTATAGGTAGTGGGTTTATGGTGGGTGATTGATATGCCCACAATCAAATTTGATTGCATCATGTTGATGGCCTTGATGGAGAGATGGGATGCAGATACATCCACACTCCACTTACCCATAGGCGAGATGACTATCACGCTGTAGGATGTTAACAGAATCCTATGACTGCATATATGAGGAGAGACAGTGAGGGTCATGGGAGAGCGTATAGTAGAGTACACTCATGAGAGTCAAATGTATTGTCTAGGTCATATAGTTTCTCATGCAGATCAAGGACACATTCAACTCCAGCTTCTAGAGCAGGGATGCAGTGACATCCCATTGGTTCAGAGGATCATGATGATCACTATTGCACGAGCTGTCACACTAGATGGATGAGGAAATTACCTTCATGGGGGTCTCATTCACACCATTAGAATGATGGAGGAGCATCAAATTGTATATATGTGGGGGTGCAATATGCTTATGCACCTCTACCATGACTTGGTACGATACGTCCATTATGAGATACACAACCGAGATGCTTTCCTATGGAGTCAACGTTCACCCATCCACATGTTCATGCCTATCCATTGGTTAGATGTTGGAGACACGATGATCTATTATATTGGAGAGTTGTTTTTTACAGACTACAGCCTAGAGATATCATTTGGAGACCATATCGCGGCTATATCTTATGGCCTGGCCAATAGAGATAGTTAGAGAAGATGTAGAGGGATTGGTTGATGGTCGGTCAACTCGATCATGTTATTTCTTAGTTCTACTTTGATAGGGTGGCATGATAGTTTAGATGTGTACATGACTTTCCTATGATGCATCTGAGCTACACGCGCACTATGCGTAGCACGGTCAGAGCGAACAATGCCAGATGGCCAATGGTAGTAGATGTACCTCTGAGTGATGATGATGGTCCCAAGGATGTAGAGCTGGTATTAAATGTAGACAACATCAGTTGTACCTGAGCATATTAGACCTGGTGGCATATGGCATGGCCTGCTCCTATCTTTCCTCCTAGTCACCCTACATGTGATCCTTGACCTTGGGCTGGTCATGCTAGTGACACAGGGGTAGAGGATGATGTGAGTGACTTCACAAGATATTATGATCTAGAGGAGGATGTGGAGAATGATGATGATGATGAGGAGGAGGAGGTTCCATCATAGTACGTCCTCAGGGTGAGACCATGACAGGACCAACAGGAGGTGGACACTGATGAGGAGACCAAGTCAAGACCACGGTCTAGAGCTTGTGGTCTAGTCCATGCAAGTTTTGAAAGGTCAAGCCAGAGAAAGCAAGGGGAGACTAATAGGCCTATGCCCCCAGCTATAGATCAGTTTGTAGAGGTCATTACACCTTCAGCGATCTGAGATCCATCTTGGCATGATGGAGATCCAGGTTAGATTTGTTTTGTTAGTTTGATGTACTTATGTTTATAATTGTTTATGATGCTTATATGAGAGTCTAATATCTATTCTATTTTATGTTTTACAGTTGGGATTAATGCTTGGTGAGACTTTGTGAGTTGTGTCATAGTAGACATAGTAGCTATAGATGTAGCTGAGCAGTGGGTGCGGGTGGGATATTTTGCCATGGCCATCCGTTGGGTGACATGTAGAGATATTTATGCCTTTTGTCAGATACAGGGTGGCTACAGAGGCCATCCTAGAGAAGTCTACATGAGATAGAGTGGAGTTACTTCAGAGAGCTGAGCATGCTAGGGCTGAGCTCTAGGCATAGCAGGATCATGTGGTAGCGGTACCCACATCTGAGAGAGATCCAGTCGTCAATGAGGTCTTGCTTCTTGAGTTACATCAAGCAAGAGATGACAGAGATAGAGCTTAGGCAGAGAGAGACCAGTACCAGCGAATGTACTAGGAGGTGCATGAAGAGGTGTTAGGACTAAGAGGTGAGATCAGGGGGTTATGGTCATGAAGTGTCTCTAGGAGTCATTCATGGTCCATAGCCACACGAGGTCAGCCTTCCATCACACACACATCACTAGGTCTCAAGGGGAATGGTGATCGGAGTTCAGCTATGTGATATATCCCATGTATTATGGCATCCCATTTTGTTGTGAGGGAAAGCCAACTCTTGTATATTGAAACTATATATATATATGATGTTCTCTTTTTCTCTATTCGCAATGTTTTTAATCTATCACATGTGATTTTTGTAAAATGCAATTAGTGATAAATGTTAAAGGCTAATATGGAAATGTAATTAATGCTAATGTGACATACTAACAATTCTTTGCAGAACATACAGTAAAAAGCACAATGATTAAAAATTTCACATATAACCCAAATTCTATGTTATAGTCAGTTAATACAAAAGTGATCTTAATAAAGAATGTATAAACAAGATACAACAATGATTAACTGAACAAAAGATGCAATGTTAAATGAACTAAGACAAAATAATAATATCTTGTTGAAATTGAAGCTAATCTAACTAATAAATTTTCTTTATAAAGTAACATTTAACATCAAATCTTAAGCATGGAATTTCTTGAGGTGCGTTGCATTAATAGGTTCTTTAAGCAGTGTACCTTATTCATTAGCTAGTTTGTATGCTTTTGATCCAAAGGCTTCAGTAACTATATACAGTCATATCCATTTAGGGCTGAACTTACCTTTTTCTCTAAGAGGTGCATTCACATTGTGTTGATTCTCATAAAGTACCAAGTCTCCAATGTCAAATGAACGCTATATAACATGTTAATTGTACAATTGGTGTATGCTTTTTTGATGGGCCCTGAGGTGCTCAAGAGCATTTATTCATTGTTCATCAAGCATCTCAAGTTCTTGCAGTCTCTTTTCACATTTTGTATCATCGTCAATAATGTCTCTTAGGGAAACTCCCAATAAAGGAATTTCTAACTCTAAGGGCATTATCGCATTCGCGCCATAGACAAGATTATATGATGTATTCCTAGTAGTCATACAAATACTTGTTCTGTAGGCCCATAATGCATAGGATAACTGAGTGTGCTAGTCTTTTTGATGTTTGTTAACAGTTTTCCATAAAATCTATCCAATAACCTTGTTTGAAGCTTCTGCTTGACCATTTGATTGAGGGTAGTACAACATAGAGAAGCGATGTTGAATATGATATTTTTCAAGGAATTTCTTCAAGTCCTTGTTATTAAATGGCGTGCCATTATTAGAGACCAAGGAGGAAGGGATACCAAATTGAGAGATTAAGTTATCTTGTATGAACCAACAAATTACATTAGCAATCGTGGATTGTAAGGGAATAGCTTCAACCCACTTCGTGAAGTAATCAATAGAGGTGATTATAAAAGTATGTCCTTGAGAGGAAGGTGGAGGGATTTTACCAATCAAGTCCAAGCCCCAAATAGAAAATGGCCAAGCTAAAACTTGGGCATGAAGTTCCTAAGCAAGTGCTCAGATTAGGTGATTATGTTGTTGACATTGTGGGCATTTCTTGACATAGGTAAAGGAATCTTGCTCCATGTGTTGCAAATAATATCCCATTCATAATAAATTTTGTACCAAGTATTTTCCTCCAAAATTCCCTCTACAAGTACTAGAGTGAGCCTCTTCTAAAGCTATTGGGATCTCTGAATTACTTAGACATCGAAGTAAAACACCATTGTAACTTCATCTATACAAAACATTTGGCAAGATGATGTAACACACCACAAGTTTGCGTAGATGAACTCAGACATTCTTAGGTTGAATTAGGAATGGTTCCATCACACAAATAACTAAATATATGGGAGAACCATTCATCGACATTTGTATTACCATAGAGTTCTGAATTCTCAACTATGGGGTCTTCAATTGTTGGTGTTTTAAGATTATAACTAATGAAAGTAAATTCCTCAAGAGAATCATCAAGGGATATAAGGGAAGCTATGCTTGCCAATGCATCTGCATGTCGATTGTCTTTCCTGCTAATAGTATCTATTGAAAATGATGCAAATTGTTTTAATAGAGATAGAGCAAAATCATGATACTAAGATAGCTTGTCGTGTTTAGTTTGATATGATCTAGTTATTTGTCATACAATTAGCTATGAATCACTATATATAGTGATGTTTTTGATGTTAAGAGCCAAAGCAACACAAAGTCCTGCAATGAGGCTTTGTACTTAGCAATGTTATTTGTTCATGAGAAGTTTAGATGATAAGACTATTACCAATTTTTCTTATAGCTCAAATTGACAGAGCTGGAGTACATTCAGTTCATTTTAGCTAAGAAAGGTTAACATTTTCTGCTATGAGTTATTTGCATAGTTGGAATGATTCAGTTATCTTGCAGTTTAGTTGTTCAAAAGAGAAAGAATTTTTAGATCATCATTCATTTACAGAAAGATGCATAAGAGATAAGTTATTTCATTTCACTACAATGTTTATCCATTTTACAAATGAAATATATAAAAGAAATAAACATTGCATTGAATGAAAGAATCATAAATCAAATGTCCCACACAAGCCATTTGAATAGCTGAAGAAGTACAAGTATAAGAAATATACTATGCATCTAAGGATAGGAGAGAAGGATCATAGCCATCATTGCCTTGTAGTGTCTTTGGTCCCTGAGGATGCCTTATGTCCTTGCTCCTAATCTCCAACAGGAATCTGCAAAAAAATTGGGAAAAACCCATTAGAGCTTTGATTATGAGTTCCCTATGGCCTATAAAAAGAGGCATAATACATTGCCTATAATGCATTAGAACATATATACATCATCTAGATATACAGGAACTGAAAATGAAACAATCATTGAACTTCATTATTTTATCTAATCTATTTGTTTCATGTGTAGGTATAGGATAAGTCATGTAGCTATTTGAAGACAAATCAACATGTGGTGTCAAGTGGGCTCCCACAAGGGTTGAGCCCAGCATGCTACCATTGAAACTCAAAGGGGATGAGATGGAATAGATATCAAATCAATCAGGTGCATTAGTTTCGAGAATAGAACACACTCATGACTGCAGTTCAAGAAATGAAGTGAAACCATAAGGATGAACTAAACTCATACAGGACAGTATCTAATGCATTATAACATTTATCATTATTGCTTCAATAGTCATTGGAGAAGTGGAAGTCATAAATGAACATTGAGATAGCTCAGACATACCTAAAACTGAGTATGGGACAACAATGATCAAAACAGGATAATCAAGTAGATCATGTGTACAGATGGAGCTCAACTCTCATCAAATTATTTTGCCATTATAAAGAAGGATTTTTTTTTCTCCTATCTCAGGAGTGACATGGAGTATGTTATACTTACCTCTGTTTATCATTAACATCATAAAATCCATGTATGGGACAGCCAAAACATCAGGTATATTCCATCTATGCATCTTTCATAACATTTGTATGCTAAATCAATGTAGATGGACTTCATTATTCAGTGGTGTATGATTATTTTAGTCATATGATAGCATGAGAATAAGTATCAGATATATGCATGATTGAACAAACTAAAGAGTGCAAATGGAACAACATGTATTCTTAACTAATACATTGCATCTATGAAGAGAAAGTCAAGCTGATGCATTCATCATGTATCTTATTTGCCATTCTATAGTAAGGTAAAAAGTGCTATCTTTCAATATGGCATACCAAGTGTGCATTTGATAGAATATGGGGAACTACAACATCAAATCATATGCCATGTTATAGAGTAACCATGTCAAATAATACACAGGAGAAGATGTAGGTGGAATAGCTGGAGAACCATAAGTAACAAATGTATATAGTGATCACTACCCAAGCTGTTGTCAGAAGAAGGATGCTTGTGGTTGTCTTTATTATGTCATGTAACAATGAATAGTGTTAAAATCTCTAACTTGATCTCTTAACATATAGTGTTCCAATCATGTATGTAGATCAGTTGTAATATACACACGGAAGCACAAGTATCCATGTCATGGTGAAATAAAGGAATCGCTACTATTCTATCTAGCATGAATGAGAATCCAGAAATGATCAAAATAATGAACAGTGTAGCTACAACTGTGCACATAATGCTATATATAGAAGTACTGATGTAGTGTCACTTCATTATGAAAAAATAGTTAAGTGAATAAAGAAGCAGCATTCATGTTCATTTATATAGTTGTAGTAGAAAGAGGAATCTCAGTGTCTATATAATGCTACAAGAAGGAGCAATGGAACATTCAGATGCTAACTAGAGGTAGACTTCTTGACACCATATGCTACCATGTTACAAGAAAAGAGCATCTACAGGAGAAAGTAGACAAATCTGGACTATTTTTTACATAATTAGGAAAAAGAAAAACCACAATCAGAAATAATGGAGGGTGCCATAGAAGCCACAGTTTTGATATAGAATGATAGAGAGTTTATGAACTCATAAAAGCAAAAAATGCATAGAGATATCATTATGCCAGCCATTGCCTTGTAGAAGCAAGTGAACAGGAGATACATATACTTGAGTTCATTTTCTGCATACAGTCATTATAACCCATATGAGATTTTCTTTTAATAGCCAAATATAGAAGAGTTTTTTCATTATGGGTCGAGCTATGTTTGTTTTCAAAATAACAAGCAATGTTTGTATAGCCGCTGCCACAGAAGAAGAGAGATACTCAGGAAATAAAGAAATGAGTATGTTTAGAGTTGTGGCCTCATAGAAGTAAACCCACAAGAGGATAAATGTTTCCATGCATTTTGTTGTGCCCAAATTTCAAAAATCTATTTAAACCCTTGTCATTTTTAAACTGAGAAAGACCCGAGAAAATTAAAAAAAACTTTTGAATACAAAAATAATGAACAGGGTCGTGGCATAGGAGGTTACCTTCTTTTTCTTTTGTGAGTAGATATAGTTGTGAAAGATGTAAGTTTTATCCCTTTTGTATCACCTTAGTAAGTTCAAAAGGTATCATTCATGGTGACTAGAGCACAAGAAATGGGTAATAGGCAAAGAGCAACAAGTGCATCAAAGAATGTAAATATGATGCAGGAGCATCTAGTGGTGTAAGGGCAATCTTGCATCACCCAAAAAGAAGTTAATTCAAAATCATTGTAGTTGTTTTCATTTCTTTCCATAATTAGTGTTTCTGGTTCCATAATATCCAGAATAATGATGTAGGACTTTCAGTTTTTCCAAAACTGCTAAAAATAGCAACTTGCCTATTTTGGAAAGTCTACCTGCTATTTTTGGAAAGTTTGCAGTTGGGCATGGATTGAAGCAAAAACTTGCAAAAAGTTACTAAATGGAAATATAAGACCTTTGGTGAAGGAATTAGGGAAAGATCATTTGTGAGCTGAAAGATATTAAATTTTTTATTTTCTAAAAAGCCCCTAAAAATTTCTGAATCGAGATATGAGGCACTAAAACTTCCCTAAATGTCTTGAAAAGTTGATGGAAATCCATTTATAGATTTCTAGTGTGATAGTTCACATCACGAGATTTCTGACGCATAAAACAGTTCATCAATCGGACATCCAGATCAAAAGTTATGCTTCTCAGAAGTTTACCTACTTTTATAGGGAGTTGTAAATTTCGAAATTTAGCTGGATGCCACCAAAAAGTGTTATTTATGGCTATTTTGGGGACCCTGGGTAGTGGTAGAGTTAAGGGGGGCAAGTGTAGAGTCAAGAATAGGTGGGAAAATAGAAACCCTAGCTAATTTGGGGGTTACAAAAGGTGAAAGATTCCAGAGCCTAGTGATGGTAGCTGTAGTGTGTTGCAGCTTGTGGAGGACTGATTCCTTTGATTGTAATTAAGCTTCTGTAATGTAATAAGTTGCCCAGATCAATAAAAGAAAGTTCTATTCTCTGTATTCAATTTCTATTATTGTGTGTTTTATGATTTACCCCCTTCATCAAGTGGTATCAGAGCAAGGGTTCCTGAGTGTGTAGATAGATCGCCGACCGTGAGGCAGTTTGCACCAGGACCTGAGGTTGTGGGTTTACTGCAAAGACCAAGATTCCTCCATGAAGAAATCATGTTGGGAGGAATGCTTTGAAGGAAGAGGGTTTTAGAGCCCTACAAAGGCAAATCAATGCATTGCAAGAGGAGCTACGAAGAGGGTTTGAGCTGAGGACAAGAGAAGAAAGTGAAGATGAAGTTGAAGAAGAGCTATCTAAGGAAGAACAAGAAGCTACCAAAGATGCTGCAGAAGTAAGGTTGTTGAGGGTCATTTTGAAGATCGGAAAGAGGCCCAGGATCAAATTTTCTACATATTCTGGAGATTTGAATCCAGAACAGCTTATTGATTGGATCAATGACATGGAGGAGTATTTTGAGTATGAAGATGTGGAGGACCCAGATGAGGTTAAGTTTGCAAAAACAAAGTTGAAGGGCCACGCCAATATTTGGTGGAAGGAGGTCCAATTAGAGAGGAATAGAAGAGGAAAAGCAAAGATTACCAGATGGGATCGGATGGTGGAGAAACTGAAGAAGCAGTTCATTCCTGTGGACTATGAGATGGAGTTGCTGAAGAAGCTGCAAGGACTAAAGCAAGGTAACAAGTCTGTTAAGTAGTATACAGAAGAGTTTTATAAAATTACTATTAGGACAGGCCATGCAGAGTCCAACAAGGAGAAGGTAGCCCATTACATTAATGGGTTGAGGCCAAGTATTCAAGAGGAGTTGAGCCTGGTCAGAATGACCACCATAGAAGATGCGTACCAGTTTTCCTTGAAGGTGGAAGAGAAGCTGAACAAAAGATTTGATAGCAAGCAAAGGGGAAGAGGTCAAGGTGGAAGGACTGGTGGAAGACCCTATGGAGGCCGTAATGAAGATCAAAAGAAAAGTGAAGAAGTAGGCACCAGTCGAAATCAAAGAGGGGATAATACCTACCGCCCTCGTGACCAGAACAATGGTGAGCAAAGAGGAAGAGGAAGAGGCAGACCTGGGCAAGGACCTGGAAGAGGAGGTTACAGAGAAACCCGTTTCCAATGTGGAGAAGAAGGGCATTGAACATATGAGTGTCCGCAACATCAAGGAAGGACAAATAGAAGACCTGAAGGTAATGCACGAGTTGCACATGTAGATGAAGATGTACATTCTGAGCATTCTAAAGATGCTGAAAGGGGAGAAACCCTAGTTGTCAGAAGAACCTTGCTGAATGAGGAGAAAGAACCCAATCAGAGGAAGAGTTTATTCCGCACAAGGTGCAAATGTGAAGGTAAGTGTTGTGATATTATTATTGATAGTGGAAGCACTGATAATCTTGTTTCAGAGGAGATGGTTGACAAGTTGAAGTTGACAAGAAGAAAGCATCCACATCCATATCAGATTGCATGGTTGTAGAAGGACCACCAAGCTTTGGTCAACAAGCAGTATTTAGTGAAGTTCAAGATTGGGGACTACCATGATGAGGTGCTGTGTGATATCATACCGATGGATGCATGTCATATGCTGTTGGGGAGGCCGTGGCAGTATGATAGGAGCGCTATCCATGATGGCCGTGCAAACACATATTCTCTAACAAAGGATGGAGTTCGTCATAAGTTGAAGCACTTAAAAGATTCTAGAGCCTGGTGATGGTAGCTATAGTGTGTTGCAGCCTGTGGAGGACTGATTCCTCTGATTGTAATTAAGCTTCTGTAATGTAATAAGTTGCCTAGATCAATAAAAGAAAGTTCTATTCTCTGTATTCAATTTATGTTATTGTGTGTTTTATGATTTACCCCCTTCATCAAAATAGAATGGCGGCTTTAAAACTAGATTATCCCCTGAATGAAAAAATGGAACACATATTGAACAGAGAGTTCTTACCTTTGGTTTCCTATCAAAATTGGTGAAAGATCCAACAAAATCGACTCAGGAATGTCCAAGTTTCAACTTCAAACCCTAGGGTTTCATGGCGGCTGTAGAGAGCCCTTTCTTGAAACTTCAAAAGTGAAAATGAATCCAAAAGAATATGGTTTCAAATGTGTTTTGTACTTTAGGGTTTCTTTACCCTAAATTGAATGGTGATTTTAATCACATTTATTCATTTTTAGAGGCACAAACTAATGCCCTTCATGGTATTAAGTATATCTTGTTTATTGCCTAAGTCTCAAAGACTTGGGGAGGGGTTGAAAACCATAGCAGACTATAGGTATTCCCTTACACTTTATGAAGGTTTAATACCTTATGGAATATTTTAGTCCCCTTTTGGAGATAATACACGTTTATTGCCTAGGTCATGTGCCCTTAGTGCAATTTGTAAATCTTCTGAAATTTGAGATAGGATACATGCCTTGGAATTTTTTGCATATCAAATAGAAGATAAGCCTCATAGCACTAGTAGAAATATGGAAAATAAATGACCAGGTGACTAAAACTTTTAGTCACATGACCAAACTTTTAATCATGTGACTAAAACTTTTTGCAACACAATTATAAATGTCTAAATAAATGACTATTTTGGTCATCAATTGAAATGACTATTGAAATGACTAAATAAATGACCAAATAAATGACTAATTAAATGACTAAATAAATGACTAATTTATTCATGGGGCAAAAAAACATGACTACAAATAAAACTGACTAAATAAAGGACTAAATAAATTCCTCTATTCTTTTTTCTTTCACTTTAGTTTTGGAGGGAATTAATGGAGGGATTGTGCGTTTATGAATTTTGAATAAAAGTGAAACCTGTGAAGAAGCGAAGATTGTGCATTTAGCATGAGAAGATTGTTCATGGCTACCAAGAATAGGGTATGTAGAGTAGTCAAACATGAGAAGATTATTCATGGCCACGAAGAATAAGGTATGAGTAGTCAAATAGGAGAAGATTGTTCATGGCTACCAAGAATAGGGTATGAGTAGTCAAACATGAGAAGATTGTTCATGGCCGCAGTTCTTTGACTTTGGAAATAGTTTTGAGATCATCATGTGAATGAAGAAAGGAGGGGATTTTGGGATATCTAGCTATAGACGACAAATATCAAAGGAGCAGATAGATGACAGATAACAAATGGCTTTATGAAGCAAAGGTAGGGTTTTCCACATACCTCTATTCTTCTCTTAGCCTGCTCTAAAGTTTTGTATCTTCGAAAGCTTGGTGCTCTGTCATTAGTGACTATTCTATCTCTTTCACTGACTGTATGAAGAGGTCTTATGGTTCTTTATTGATAAAGTTCTACTTTTTCCATTCATGATTTATACTTAGAATACCTTGGCATGAAGGAATTTGATGGTCTCCAACCTGTGAGTTAGACACTGCTGTTGTGTGTGTGATTCAACCTTTGAAAGATGATTGTATTTTCAAAATGACTGTCACAAAATAGAGAATGAAATCTTGTTGTTGAGAATGCAAGACTATTCCATGATTTGTTTCATTCCTTAAATATGCTCTTCACTGTCTTTACTATCTCTTACTGCTATCTTGATAGTAACCTTTGTCATGAAAACCTTGTTCATTGCTTCATACATGAACTGGTCTTTGTTGTCCTATCATGAACTTGCCTACAAATTCCTTAATACAAAGATATCATTGATGATGACTATCCTTTATATGTAAAAATCTGTCACAGTCACATTCCCTTTGTCCATCTACTGCTATGACTATCATATAGCTTATTAGCTTGATTTTGATAAACTTGAAGATTCTATTCATAGACTCTTGACTGTAAATAATCCTCTCTGATACTTTTGTTATTGATATATGACATAGTTTTCACATAATTCACATTTGGATGCAAAAAACTATCAATATTCCACTATCTTTTCTCTGTTGTTGTAGCCCACTTTGGTGACTATGATTAGGGCATCTCTTTGAATGGATAGTGATCTCCTCTTTTCTTCTATGGTGTTGTGCATTACTCTGTTTAATGATTGATTTCACTGTCAGTTTGATGACATGACTGTCATCACTTTCAAAGGCACTTGTGTCACTATTTTAGCATCTATATAATGACTATCTTTGCCTAACAAAATCTTCAAGGATCAGTTAACTAATTAGGTAAGGGTTTGTATTTTGACAAAAGTGTTTGGTTTCATGGATTTTGTATTTTCATCTTTTCAATGCTGCTATAGACTGTAATATCTACCCCCTCCTTTGCAATCAAAAGCATGACTGTATTCTCTATGTTGTTTTTCCTATTGTCATGATTGTCATTTGAAATGGTTGACATCTTGAGTCCTTTATTTGGTGACTTTGCATATGATTTTGGCAAGTGATTTGCTGCTATGAATACTTCATCACAATAGTTATTTAATTGGGGTTTTAAAGTGTAATCTTGATAAATTGTTTAGTATTTCTTCTAAATGCTATTTATCTATTGGTTTACATAGCTTGTTTATATTTCTAAGTCAGACAACTTGTAAAATGTATAATTGTCAGCATGGGAATGAAATTGAATTGCTGTTGACATTTGTTATTCTCATGGACACATATTGAAGCACTTACTCTATCTGATGCATGTACCTAAAAAAATGTTTTAGGTGCATATAAGTGTAGCAGCTACTTGTATGGGTGATAAATCTTGTTTGGAGAGGACTTGGAGACTTTTGAAAAGACAGGCAAGGAATTCAGAGTTTGTTGTCATGAATTTGAAGTCGGCGAGGCCCTCTGCAACAAAGTTGAATTTGGGGACACACTCTATAGCAAATTCAAAGGTAATTCAAAACCCTCATTGCTAAAAGTGAACTGATATTTTCATGATATTTGGGGAAGCTACTTGTGGGCACCCCCAAGGAGATATTTTCATGATTGAAGCTTGAAAACTCAAAAGAAAATGTTATCTTCAGTATTTTTGAAGTTGATCCTTAACTAATCCTTGAACTCAAATAAAACCACACCTCTACTCTGCATGATCTCCTTGCATGATGACTAGCCCAAACTAAAGGAAAGGTTATCCTAGCTTGACCATATGCATGATTGAAGGTTACCTTTTAAGATTTTATATTTAAAGGACTTCTAGGTGTAGGATAGCTTATTATACTAAATTAATACTAGAATGCACAATATTACAGATGGATCAGCATCGAAGGTTGACTACGGATCAATATCATGCATATGATGAGAGAGTAGCCAAAGAGAGGGAAATGGAAAAATATCCATGTCCATGTAATGACTGTCTTGGTGGAAGGGTGAGAAAAAGAAATGTGATTTATTGACATATGATAAGATATGGGCATAGTGGTATAAGCCCTTGGGCTTACAATTATTATGAAGATATGATAGAATTATAGACTATGAGAGATGAAGAGGCAACAAACATAGATGAAGTGGCACCAAACATAGATGAAGAGGCAGAAATGTTAGATGAAGGGTTTGAAGTTGAAAGAATGTTGAATGAGGGTCTAAACAATGATTACGCCAAGTCAATGGAGGATGCTTTAAAGCCTGTGTATGCTAATTGCAAGTTAAGTCATTTGACAGCAATCCTTCAAATTCTTAACTTGAAAGTGGTGCATGGTTGGACAAATGAGAGTGTAGATTAGTTATTGGCATTATTAAGTTCATTATTACCAGATGACTCCACATTGCCAACAAAGTGAAGTCAATGTAAAAAGAAGATTAGTAAGCTCAGCTTGGGGTATGAAAACATCCACACGTGTTAATGGTTGTGTATTATTTAACAAAAATCTTGCAAGTTAGAGTGAATGTCCAAAATGCCATGAAGCAAGGTATAGACAAGGCTTGAAATTAGTTGTGGTTCATAGAAAGGTTCTTCACTACTTTCCAATAATCCCAAGATTACTTTGAATGTATAGGTACAGAGACATTGTTGAACTTATGCAGTGGCATGCCCAAAATAAGAGCATTGATGGAAAATAATGACATGTGCCTGATTCTAAGATGTGGATGGAATTTGATAATAGATGGACTGATTTTTCACAAGATTCTCATAATATAAGGTTGGGTTTGACTCTAGATGGGGTGAACCCATTCTCAGATCAAAGTACTAAATGGTCAAATTGGCCAGTGTTTTTAATAAATTATAACTTGCCTCCATGGTTAGGAACTAAACCATTTTTCTTAATGCTATCATTGATTATACCAAGAAAGAAAAGTGTGACTTCAGATACAATAGATGCCTATCTAGAGCCATTATATGATGAGCTAATAGAATTGTGGAAAGGAATTGAAGCAATTCAATCTTTAAGTGATGGTCATTCAATCAAATTCACTTTAAGAGATTCCTTATTGGTTATGATTCATGATCTTCCTACATATGGTACATTGTCTGGTCTCACTGTTCATGGATACCATGGCTGTCCTACTTGTAACTTTAAGGATTTTGCGAGGCACTCAAGAAGTTTGCGTAAGTGTATTTATTGTGGACATCGTGCTTACCTTAAAGTGGGTCATCCATATCGTCAACAAAAAACATGTTTCAATGGTCAAGAAGAGAATCGTGAAGCACCTTTGCTAATAACAGGTGATTACATTATTGAGAATGGACAAAAAATAATGTCATTTATTGAAAATGGTAGGATTGCTGGTAGTAGATATGAACCATGTAATGAAAGTGGTGTAAAACGGTTGTGCATATTCTATAAGTTGCCATTCTTTAAGGATATAGCCATTAGGCATACTGTTAACTTTATGCATACTGAGAAAAATATAGCCTATGCTATTATAGAAACTCTTTTTGGTGCTTTTGATACTATTTCATCACGTGAAGACTTTCGAGAACTAAAGATTTGTCGAAATCTTTGGGTTGAAAAATATGATGATGTAAAATATAGAAAACCCAGTGCTCCTTATGTCTAGACAAAGGAACAATGTGCACAATTCTTACAATTGATGTCTCAAACTCGCTTTCCCACTGGATATGTAAGTAGTACTATTAGAAGCCAAACTGACATTAATAGCTTAAGAGGCCTAAAGACCCATGACTATCATGTTATAATCAAAAATATTTTATCTATTGTGGTAAATATATTAGGTTTGGCAAAGGGGCCAAGATTGGCAATTATAAGGTTGGGCCTAATATTAAAGAGAATGAGTTCACATGTATTAGATCCTTCAAACTTTGATAGTTTGAGGGAGGAGGTTGTTGAAGTCCTTTGTCTATTGGAACAGGAATTTCCAGCAATAATCTTTAACATTTCTATGCATCTTTTGATACATCTAGAATATGAACTAGAGCATTGTGGTCCAGTAAGAACGAGATGGATGTATCCTATAGAATGATATATGAAGGTTTTAAAAAAAATTGTTCGTACTAGGGCAAACCAAAAGGCAGAATGTCTAAGGGATATTCAATGTAAGAGGCCATTGGATTTTGTACAGAATATATGAAGGATTTTAAAAATGTCAATCGACGTGTATGGGATGATGATGAAGATGAGAGAGTTGCAGGTGAAGTATTAGAAGGCAATGGATGTCGTTTCAAGCTATCACATCAAGAAAGAAGTGTGATAGATGCCTTTATTCTTCAAAACACATCTTCGTTCGATAAGTGGCACAGGTTAAAAAAATTTACACAATTATTTATTTACACATTTATATTATTAATCTTACTATTTGCACATTCATATTCTATGTAGAAAATATGAAGAAGAGAATCAAAGTTGGATGCAACATCGACCTCAAAAGCGCATATGTCATGATTTGGTTGGAGGTGATTCTTTTCCAAAATTTGAATAATGGATTGCTAATGCAGTTAGTGATGCAAAAGAAGAAGGTCAAGATATAACAATGGAGGAAAGTGAGCTTTCACAACCTCCACATTTATTGGCTATGTGTTCTAGTGGAATGTGGGCCTATGGTAGCCATTTAAGAGTGGAGAAAAAAAAAGGTGTACACTTAAAATTGTCCATCACCTAATCTTACCTAACCTTGTAAAACATCTTGTAATATTTATCCTAGGTCATTACATTATCCCATTTATCCCACTTAAATTATCCCACTTGATCACCTTCCCAATTAATTAAATAAACCTCTTTATTTAATTATTACCTCCTCACGTCTCAAAATAATTCAAATTTAATATTTGAATTAATCCCTCATCCATGTGTCACATGACTACAAACATGCACAAATAATTTAAATAATTTCATTATTTAAATTATGAGATTCCCACTCACATCCTATTTTTAGCCTCATGTCATAACCCACTTAATGTGCGTCATAGGAACTAAAATCAATTTTTTTATCCTAGCTCTACACATCACACATTTGACTTTTAATCTTGGCCATCGAATCAAATCAGCCCTCTCCTATAAATCTAGCCTCACACAAGCCATTTGGGAGGGATCTTCTTCTAGTATCCTCACTCTGGCAAAATTCCTCTAATCTTCTCATCTTTATCTATATATTTTCCTCTATCATTTTCATCTTATCATTATGCTAAAGCTGTGAGCAATCAACAACCCTTCAACATCATGCATCTTCATGCAAGATTGAGAAGAGCCATGGAGATCAATCAAACTTAGCATGGATTTGGTTTGCTTTGCATTTTGGTTTTGGTTTTCATTCTAGTTTGTCCTTCATGGTGTATAGTTAGGGTTTTAGTTAGTTTTATGTTTTTGAATTTAAATTTGATTTTCCCTAGCTACATTTTGGTGAACTTGATGTGAATCTCTTTATCTAGCTTGCTTTTTGCAGGTTTCATTAACTTTTGTTGCAGGTTTATGTCATTTCTGGACAAAACCCTAGGTTTTACAAATTTCAACATATCTTCCAAACGGATGTGAATTTTTCTACAATATTTTGACATAAGTTTTTCCATCACCTAAGGAAGCTACAGTAGACAAATTACTGGTTTATCACCATTTTTGTCAAAGTTATTATGATTTTAAGTTTTTTCATAAAATCACATTTCTGGGCGTAAATCGATGATTTTTTCTAAAATTTTTACATTTATGGAAATATCTCAAAATTATAATGGGGGTTTGTGTTTTACAGATTTGCTTTTGAGGTCATATACAGTGCGAAAAAATTAGATCTTTGAAAACTATAGCTTTTCCATAAATCCACATTTCTGGGCATAAAACAGGGAATTTTTCTGACTTCTTTACATTTTTAGAAAGCTCTCAGAAAATTAGTAGGGGTCACTTCTTTGAGTTTTTAATTTTTAGATAAAAAATGTTTTGAAATAATTAAATCTAATTCGGCCATGTATTTGAAATTAAAATTTTTTTTGTCTAATGAGTTTTTTTTACGGTTGCATTATATATAATTTTCTAATCTTGTAGGTGAATCAAAGGAGCTGGAGTAGCATTTGGATCAGTCACAACAACATCTTGGAAAGAGAAAAACAATCAGGTGCATACATTCCATCTTTCATCTCTAATCGTTGCTTGTCTCACATTTGGATTTGGCGCTTTAAAACGAACAACTTGTTTCCAATCACATCATTGAAATCGAGCTTAAAACGAACCAGTGTCTTCTTACACATTTGGATTTGGATCTAAAAAGAACAAGTGCTTGGACTGTCTTCCATACATTTCATTTTCTAAGGGTCAATTAACAACTGTGAGTGTGAATTAAGTAATAGCTCATTTGGTTTGCTTTTGTTTCCCCTATCTTAGGAGGCCTACTTGGAGACACACCACTCCAAGGGACGACCTCAACTGAGGTTGAATCGAAAGACACCCTCATTGGAAGTTGTAAATCTTATCACTCTTGGCTAAGTCCCAAAGAACTTTATACCTTTGGGAAGTGAAGGTGAAGGGTGGGTTACCCCTTTCTCCCAACTGTGTGGCAGGATTTCACTTTCAATCCATTTCCCTAGTCAACCTTGTGCAACCTAGAGTAAGACCTAATTGGTCATACTCCACTTGACTAATCATTAGGGCTTGTTGATGTATCTTCAAGTGTTTGTTTAATCATAACATTTAATCTTGAAAGGAAAATTCATCATTGTGTTTGATGTGTGTGTTCATGCATTTACATGTAAAAATTTTGTGTTTTGATATTGCCCAAGTCAAACTATCAATAAACAATTTGCCACATCATCCAATCTTTCCAAACTAAATCATCCTAATCTTTTTAAATCATCATCTTAATCCTAGTCAACACTTGTCAAAATGGTCATAATCCTAATCCAAAGCCCAAGGTCACACTTCAAGGAGCCCCTCCTCCTAATCATAAAGACAATCCAAAACCTTACATACTCCAAGGTGACCCAAAATTTGTTTCTAGTGATGATGAGAACTTTGTAGATCCTAGCGATGATGAGGATCTTGTAGATTTTGAGACATACTTGAAAGAACAAACTGAAATTCAAAAACTTCAATCTATGTGTAACTCAACCCCAACACAAGAGCAAAAGATCATAGCACAAGAACTCCAAGACCTCATTCAAACACTTCACGAGGTACCCCAACCTATAGACCAACAAACTATACAAATATTCCAAGCCATCATTCAAAAATTTCAACAAATCCAATCACCTCAAATACAACACCTCCTAGTCGAAGCCCAACAATTCATAGCTACTTGTCAAATCCAACCAAATCCACCCACCTATCAAGCCAATGCCACATTAACCTATCCCACTTCTTTCCATGCCAACCAATATTCATATCCATCTACATCACAACAAGCACATGTGAACCTAAACCACTCCTTGAAACAAGATCGAATGTCCTTAAGCTCTAATGATACTCTTGACAAGGGAAATCCCACCTTAAGTTTGGAATCATACACCACTCCGTCTACTAGTCCTCCATCATCATCCAAGAGAATACCTATATCAAAGCCTACTAGTCCTAAATCAACATCATCATCAAACCTTTTAAGCTCTAATCCATCAACCAACAAATCCTCAAATGATTTTCTCAAAAGATTCTTTGCAAAATCTAAAAGCAAAAGAAAAGCTATAGAGTTATCCAAATCCACCAATCCATTAAATCCCTTTGATCCTCCATCTGACCAAAGTCCAAGCCCTAAGTCTAATCCATCCAATATCCCTCTTACCCTTCCACCATGGGATCTATCTACTCCTAGTCCTAATCCACCTAATCCAATTGGCCTTCCACCTAATCCGAATCATGAGCCTTTAGCTTCCATCACTCATTCACCTACAAAGGATGTGATCCAAGGGCCACTAGCAAGGAATAAACCATCCCCATGTCAAGCACCCATTCATGAGCTTACCAAAGAACCTTTGAATGCCATGTCCACTTCTTCAACCCCATCATATGGTCCACAATCCCTTGAGCCTATTGAAAATTTTCCTATCCATCCTCCACCTAGTCCTATCCATGATCCACCAATATCCACTTGTCATGATGAGACACATGCCTCCCAAGAATGCATAAGCATAGAAGTTCAAACCAATAACTTGGATCTAAATGAGCATAATGAAATATCAAGATTCTAATGATCCTCCCACATCGATTATCGACCATATTCCAAATCCACCATCACATCCTATTGGTCTATCCACCTTCATTCATGAATGTTCCTCCCTAGGAACACAACAACCATTGTCTACCACTTCACTTTCTCCACCCAATAAGGAACTCGTGTCTAGTTCCCAAACTACACCTAGTCCCATTGTCCACCACATACTCCAAAACATGGACTATAAAGATAAAGGCTTAGGCCTTCATGAACAAAGTATTTTAGAGCCAATCCATGTCAAAGTCCATCCATGCTCATATGGCCTTGGATATACACCCCAAGGTAAACAATCTAAAGATGTTGGTATTTCCTCCATTCATCCTAAGTCCACCACTTTCCATCATAAATCCTATCATACCCCTAAAACATATGTTACCATTCCACCTCCATCATCCTACAAATGTCAAAAGCATGTGACCATACATCTTCCACCATCCAATCTACCCCCACTTCTTCCAACTCTTAATAAAAAATTCAAAGAAAAGTACATTCAAAAATCCATCTAAAAGGCTACCCAAGCCCATACCTTCCCAAGAAAAGTCTAAACCTAAGATGGTATGGGTACCTAAGCAAAATGAAAGCAAGTCAAATGAGGCATCCACCTCTCAAAAATCCCAATCATCCCCTTCCATTCAAAATTCCCACTCCATTCAAAAGTTTCAAATTCCTAAATCCGACAAGCAAAACAAAAATCATAAAAATACTAAGTCTATGTGGGTACCTAAAGCACTTCATGATCCATCCCCTAAGCAAACATCTCCATTTCTTCCTATGCCACCTTCCAATCAAAAGCTTAAATGTTTATCACGGTGTGTGCAACCGTTGGTCATGGTTCCCTTCCATTCCACAGCTCCACATACCTCCATCTCTCCATCTTTCATCTATTATCCTACATATCTCCCACATCACTTTCCTATGGTCCATACTTTTGGATAAGTCTTTCATCCATCCTTTTTCATAAATCGTACATTATCCGCATCATAATCCATTATCCACCTATTCCATCTACCTCTTTCATGTCATCCCTTACCAACATCTATGAGCACACTTGACATGGTCCATGCAATGACAACATCCATCTAGCAGGACTGTCACCTTTCATGTAACTAGACACTTGATTCCCTTCCATCCATATTCCCCTATTCCAAAAAATAAAAATAAATAAATAAATAGTAAAGAGAAATCCCTTCATCCAATGGTGAAAACCTGGTAAATAGGTGCCTTGGATAAGTACCATGATGAAAACTTGGCAAACAAGTGTCATGTGTAGGTTGATCTTCTATGTCACTTACACTTGGGGGCACATTGTCTCATCCACACTATCTATCCTATCATATCACTTTCTATCATTCTCTACCATATCCTACCTTACCATCCTACCATCCTTATCCATTAAACCTACATATACCTGTCTTATTAAATCCATTCATCCTCCCTTCCTTCTTTTGATCTTGACTAAGATATAGGGGCACAATGTTGACAAATGTTTTGGATATTTCTTGACATGCCTTGTCCTTTCCAGATAATCCTATCATTACCTTCTTGTCATTACCCATTTTTTTATCTTATCCAAACAAGCCTATCATTATCCTAATTGTCATAAGCTTTGTCATGAAAAGTCCTAAGTATTGCACCTAGAATTGGGCATGTTGTTCCTATGCGACATAGTCCTTGGAGATCACATCCTTGCCCTCTTCCACATACATCCATCCATTTCATTCACTATCGCCCACCCCTTTTATCCATTCACTTAATCTCATTAATCCTTCTGCCTAGACTTGGTTTTCCCCTTGTCATTGGTATCTAGCACAAAGGCTATCTAAATTGTCATCCAATGCCATTCCCCAAAACATTTTCAAAAATTTAAAAAAAATCAAAGCATAAAAAAAAATTGAAAAACATAAAAAACATGTCAAAAACACAAAAAAAAATCAAATATTTCCAAAATCCAAAAAAAAAATTCAAAACATTCCAAAAATCCAAAAGATCAAAACAATTCAAAATCCAAAAAAATCAAATATTCTCAAAATCCAAAAAAATCAAAACATTTCAAAATCCAAAAAAATCAAATATTCTCAAAATCCAAAAAATCAAAACATTTCAAAATCCAAAAAAAATCAAATATTCTCAAAATAAAAAAAAATCAAAACACAGAGACATGGGCAGGAGTAGATCTTCTAGTTTAAGCTCGAAGGCTCGCAAAGCAGTTCCAAGTGAGGTCACAGCCCGCAAGGAAGTACGGGTCACTAATAGATCTAGCTAAGCTGGTAAGTCTGTTGCTCTGGCTTGAGCTCCATAGCTCACAGCCTTGGTTTAATATCCTCCAAGGGCAATCCCAGACACACTAGTAGAATGCAGTTGGTGAAAAGAATAGTTGTGATGATGTGTAGCCCAATATAACACATAGTGATGTGCAACTTGATGTAGCACATGGTGATGTGCAACCTAATATAGCACATGGTGATGTGCAGCCTGATATAGCACATGGTGATGTGCAACATTGTGATGATCTCTTAGCACAGAGTCTAAGAGAGATTATTGGAAACAATGAGAGGAAATGAATAGTAAGTGAGTTGCAGATGATTTATTCAAGATTAAACGATGTGTTTGAAGTGAAATCTATAGAGACTGATACTGATATACCTACTCATAACACACCTACTCATGACACACCTGATGTGGCCAAGGACAATGAAGTTCCGGTTACTGAAAGTCATGAAGAGAGATCACTTGCATCTGATGTGCCTGCTACAACTTTTGATGGAACTAGTGGATTAGCCAAAAATATTGCTAGTGGTTTAATAGAAGATGTGCCTACTTTTTTCAAAAGAAAAAGATTGAGTCAAGATTTATAAAAATCTACAAAGAGGAATGCAAAACAAAGAAGATTAGAAGGCAAGAGGCCACTCTTGGTTGAGGTATCGAGAGATGGTGAGCCCATTGGGAAAAATGCTGCAAAGTGGGCCTCTGAGTTGGGTGTGAGATGTAGGGCCCATTTGGATATTTGTAAATCAAATTTTGCAGAGCAAGATCCATGAAGTGTGGAAAATGTTATACAAAAAATGGAAAATGCTTTTGAGACTACTGGTGGACAAATCTTTAGAAGATATTACAAGAAAAAGGTGAGACTTTAGATGAACAATTATAGATACAATTGTAGAAAAATAATCTTGGAGGGAAAAGAGAGGTTGGAATCCCCTCTATCTCCCAAACAGTGGGAGGCATTGAAAGAAAATATGTGTTTTGGAGAATATTTGACAAAGAGTTATAAAGGAAAGAGGGCAAGAGATAATGTGGCAACTCGATATACATTCGGCCGAGGCGGGTTGCAGGCCAAAATGGACAAACTTGGAGTAAGGGTATGGCTTTTTTGTTCAATTTACGTTGGCTATTTATTTCAATTTTTTATTGAACTGACTATATGTTGATATTGACATTGTATTTTAGGTGGAAAATAGTAATAGAGAAGCAGGTGTGGAAGATATGCTTGATTATATGGCAGCACTAGATCCTAGTAAATCTAACGGCAGTATGAAGTGGAAATCTAGTTTGTCAATAGAGATTTCAGAGCCATCTGTTAGATACCCAGTAAGAACCGCTGCAGATCATGTCAACTCAAATGAAGGGTACCAACATATAATGAGTTGCTTACACAGTCTCACTGAGAAATTATCGCAATTAGCTTCCTCCATTAAGCCTATAGTTTCTGCATGGAATGAGCATAATATTATGGATGCAGATGAGGTAAGAGGCTCTATTACACTATCCTTTCATTTTGTGTGCCTGTTATTGGGTAAACTTGTACCATGTTTTTGTTATACTTCCTTGTGATTGCATTTTTTGGATACTTCAATTGCTATCATAGCTCTTGGATACTATAAACAAAGAATGAACCTACCTTGAACATGAAATACTACAATTCTAGCCATTATAACCTTAGCATTGATGATTTACATAAATGCGTTATCATGAGTTGTCTCATTGTTCTACTTACAGAACCAAAAGAAACATGCAATACTACAATTTACCAGGTTCTAGTTCAAACCATTTTACTTGAGTATTCACTTCATTATTGTTGTCCTTGTCATGTTTATGACATGCTCCTATGCTGCATTATGACATTTAACTCTATCATTCTAGACAGTCACTTTGAGTATGTCTTAGTAAAGCTCTTAATCACTGATCCTAAAGTCAAGGCTGTCATATCTACTTTGTTGTTGTCATTCCAAGGGTTCTTGGTCACTGTCTAATGGTTTTGACAGTGCCTTTATCTCTTCTCTTTGTTTGGTGAAACCCTACTAGTTGTTGCATCTCTTTATCTTCTCTTATACCTTCCATGCTATGGACTGTCCTAAGACAGAGATATGGACTGCTATCTTACAACTTTTACTATCGTCCTTATCATTTGAAGGACTGGGATTATGCCTTCTTGTTGAAAATCTTATGCTCATGACTATAAGAATCCTCCTATAAACTAGAATCTATTGCTTACAATAAAGGAAGAATCTCACAACATACATTGACTTAGTCATTTAAGAGTGGAAGAAAAATGTTATTTTGAACAAAAAATTATAGTTTTTGTATTCTTTACTTGACTTATATTAATTTTTGCATGATGATTAAACCACATGCAGAGAAATTATATGAGAGCAGAATGAAAAGAAAAAGGCCCTGTCAATAGAGCTCTCTACAAAGCTGCATAACTTGAGGACAATGATGATAGTGATTATGTTGAACATCTTGATGCGAATCTACATGAGATTCAAAGTAGTAGTAGTGGTGCTAGAATTGAGGTGAGTGCTATTTATTGTTTTTATGTCTTTCATGGGAGTCATTATTGTTTTAACACACACATGCAAGTAAGTACTATTCAAGTAAGTTGTTTTAATTCTATTTGAAGGAAAACCCACTAGTATGATTTACTTTAAAGGATTTAACTCTAGAGAGAGACCAACAAATGTAAGTCACTTAAAGGGAATTACATCAACTTCTATTAGAAACCAATTAAAAGCATCCACACAATGACAACAAATGTGCCTTGATAAATCTATTGATTTGAATAACTAGAAATAGCCAATATGGAGACAATCAAACAACTTATGAACTTGAATATTAATAGAAAATTAGAACACCATACATATCCACAAAGTTAACCATCCTTGTCCATTATAATATTAAATTATCATAGAATTGCAATGTCTTGAATCTGAAATATGACTGGATAGATACTATTGGAATATATAAATTGTCTTGCATAAAGATGATGATTGTTTAGGCCTTGGTTTCCCTTATAAGTATGGGAAGCAACAAGCTTAAGGTCGCTTGTAACTAAACATGTTTAATAAAGAGAAATTAATGGCATAAGCAAGTTAACCAAGATCTGAATCTATTAATAATCATAGAGCACCCGTGACCTCAGGCCTGTTAAGGTACTCATCTCCATGTTGCTGTATCTATTAATTGTTCTATGCCCCTGTCTATTATCACAAAAAAGTGTCAAAATTTTGTCCTTATTCTCCATGTTGATGCCAGCAAAACTGCTCATTGCTCCTTCTACACTTGAACCTGTAGTTACACATCAACCTTTCAAGTCTGTCTACTCCCACGTATCAAATGTAAGGTCACTGGGCCATTTGAATTCTTGAATTCAGAGTAGATTGGTCTGATGGTCCTTCCATCTTTTATCCAACATAGCCTTAACATCAATTACAAATTTTCCATATCCTGTATCTAGGGCTATGACCCTATCCAAAATCATGTTAAAGCTCAAAGTATCTATATCCTGCTCCTTTTTCAAGAATTCCATAACCATAGACACTGTTGTTCTAAATTCTACCTTCCAAGTATCAAGGCCTTTAACTTGTTTGTTTTCCTCTGTCATAATAGGGGGGATAAATTGATGCTTGAAAGTAGAAAAAGATTCAAGTCTGGCCTGCATCCTTTTGTCTTCACTACTGGCATATTGATGCTCTTCAATGATCATAGTCATCGTCTGTTCTGTGGGCTTCAATTCAGCAAAAGCATCAAGATTTCTTTGAAGTATCCTGCAAAGCAGGCCTAAATTGTGTAAGGAAGGCTGCCATTTCTTGTATAGTGGCTCCAAAATAGAAAAGTTTGCTTGCAATTGTTTAATGGCCTGAGATAACATGGAGTAGAAATCATGCACATCCCCAAGTTTATCCACAACCAGCTTTATCTTGTATTCTAGAATTTTCTCAAAGACTTCAAGGACCTTGATCCTTGTCTCATTTTTTGTTTCCTCATTTTGCTTCTTGAGGTCCTCAACTTCTTTTTAAAATTTTGTTCTCAAAGCAATAAACTATTGCATTGTCACTATGAAATCACCAGTTGTTGGTGGCATAAAAGGTTGATATGGAACTATTGATAGACTCTGGGAAGAACCCACATCTTGCAGTTGCTTTTTCAATTGCCTATTTTCAATGAACAACCTATTCACTTCATCATTCATGTCTTGTGTTTTCTCATAATCCTGCAATTTGTTTTCCAACTTTTTTACAACTACATGGGTGAACATGGAAGAATGGATTGTAAGAGTAGAGGCCTTAGTTCCTGAAGTATCTCGTAAGGTTTTCACCACATTAGATCCCCTCATTTCCTGAACAACATATAACAACCTTGGTTTACTAGTGTTCTTTTGTTTTATCCATATGGCAAGAGTCTCTGTCTTTGGGTTGAAACCACATCCACTCATTCCCTCCTCATAATCAAATTTAGACACAAGATTAGGGTCATCTTGACTCCTAACTTGGTCAAGCAAGAATACCTTTTTCAATTCAAGACCTAGGATGATCAGCATGTTACTCTTCAAGATCATTTGTCTTGCTTCCTTATGAGTCACATTGATTTCATCAACTTTTAGTTCTTGGATTATTCAGGTGGTTATTTGATCATACTGAGACTCATCATCACCCATCTTATTGATTTCCACCTTTTCATCAAATTCCTTCATCTTCATTTTTAACCAGAAATCACAAAACTCTGGAGTCTTGATGAAATCATCATCTTGAATAAATCTCAATGATGCCACCACCCTTTCATCTTCCTATAGCTCTGGATCAATTTGGGCTTGTTCTTCCATCCTAGCATCAGGCTTGTGTGCATCAGTTTCTTGACCAACCAATGGTTGATCAACTTCCTCTCCATCATGCAAATGTGTCAAAATATTGGCAACTTCATTAGTATCCCCCACACCCTTAGACATCTCATATGGGACTAGAGGAGACATACCTTCAATTCTCTATCTTTTATGTGGTGGTGATTTAGGGATTTGTGGATCTTGAACTGATATGACATTAGGGGTAGGCTCATGAATCTCAATTCCTGTAGTCCTCCTCACTGGAAGTTTGATAGCCTTGGTAGGCTGTACTTCAGATTTAGCATAAATACTTTCAAAATTTTCAATCATTGTATTAATCCTCCTTAGAGGATCTTTCTCTTCAGCAAAAAATCCTTCAAAAATTGGATTCTTTTCCTTTTTGTCATCTTGTATTTTCTTGAGGATCTTCCATTTCCTCTTCCTATCATACACTTCATTAAAAGTAACCAGGTTCCTTATCACATCCTCATCATAACAAATTTTGTGGGAGATGCCCATCTTAGTCAAGATCACTTGTCTCACCAAGTTCATATGACCTTCAAGGTCACAAACTCTTTGAACACCAGATTCCAAAGAGTACTTGGCCTTCAAATAGGCCTATAGCTCCTTAAGAGTGTTTGAACCAATTGACCAATCTCCAAAGACAGTGATATCGGGCAAAAAGTTGCCTTTCTTCACCTTTTTCATCACTTCCTTTTCCCTCCACATCATTTGCCACATGAATTCCAATAATGCAATTCTGTCAGAAACAAACTTTGGCAATTTGTGAGGTGGTTGGGGGCAATCATATACCTTGATTATTGTGTGCTTTGCTAGGAAGAACCAATCAACATAATTGAAAGTATGACCTTGCTCTAGTTTATGTGCAAGAGTTCTCAGAATCACCCTCATTTCTGGTGACAATCTGGGGATCCCAATACCAAAAGAATTCATTATTCTCACAGAAAATTCATTATGAAATACATTATAGCTACCAGTCTGGCAATGAGAATCCCACATGTAACACCAACATTGAGTAGGCATTCTTTTCCTTGTCATGTCAATCATGATGATGTACATTTTACTTGGCCATTTACTCCTATTTTGATATAGGATCAGATGGCAAACCAAAGAATAAAACTTGAAGTTCATGGGTTTCTTATCTTCCTTTACACTGATGAATCCATCATGTATTTTCTTTTCAAGATATGAGGAAAAATCATACTCAATGTTCACCTCTAAATTTTGTATCTTCATAGCCATCATCATCAAACTAACTGGCATCCTCTAATCAACATCAATTCCCAGTACTTGGCACAATTCATAATAGGTCCATTTGAAATAGACTACAAAATCTTCCACAGGGAATGGTTCAATTGCATTGGAAGGAATATCAACCATCATGTTGTTTGCACCTCTTCTCATAAATATTGGCAGCTCATCACTTCTGAGTGTTCTTCTCAAACTTTTGTATTCTTGTTCAATGTTTTGTAGGTCAATTTCGGTTAGAGCTTGTTTGCTCAACATAAAACAGTCAATTATAGCACTTCTGTCAATTCTCAACAGAGAAGATCCATTTGACAACCTTACTATTTTAGTAGCCAGGTGATAGTGTAGTGCCAAAGTATGAATCAGTTCCACATCTATGAATACATTTGAAACAATTAGTTTGGCCAAATCCAGCTTCCATAGATTGCCCACCAGTCCCTGACCATCCTTCTTCTGACAGAAGTACCAAAATAGTTTCTAGCTAGAAATGGGAATTAAGGCATCCCTACAACCCTCAACAACATGCCTAAATACTTTCTTTCAACCTTTGTCAATTGAATTGGGTAAAATATCTAGCAAAGATTATTGCAGTGATCTTTTCTTAGGGGCAGGATCAGGTTTACTGGTCTTACTTGTGGATTCAGACTTCTTAGGTGCCATTATACAAACTAGGGTTTTGAAATTCAAGCAAATGCATGGAGAATTGAAACAGAGCAAAGATTCTTCAAACTTTCTTACATAGAATGTAGAGATGGACTTATTTGAACAATTTGAAGCTTTCTAAGAATAGACCGAACTAGGTGCCTTCTCCGAGCCAATCTGCAATCTCTGAACTGGGAAAATGCTGAGAGATTTCTAGATTTTATCGAGCCACAATGTTCAGCATTCAACCATTATTTTTGGCTCGTGCCACAAAATTATAAAATCTCGACACTCAATTCATTTCAAATATAAGCCCTTGATCAAATTTAATCCAACAATTAGATGAAATGACAAGATCTTTTAAATTTTTTAGTAATTGTACACCCACACTGAGTATGTTTACTCATTTATTATCATTACTGCACTACCACAGCTTGTTTAAACTGGTTACGGGATGGCGATAAGCTTTAATGCCTTCATTTATTATCATTACCGCACTACCATGGAGCTTGTTTAAACTAGTCACCGGATGGCGATAAGCTTCAATGTCTTCATTTACTATCATTACTACACTACTGCGGAGCTTGCTTAAACTGGTCAAAGGATGGCAATAAGCTTCAATACCTTCATTTATTATCATTACCACACTACCATGGAGCTTGTTTAAACTAGTCATGAGATGGCAATAAGCTTCAATGCCTTCATTTACTATCATTACCGCACTACCATGGAGCTTGTTTAAACTAGTCGCGGGATGGCGATAAGCTTCAATGCCTTCATTTATTATCATTACCGCACTACCACTGAGCTTGTTTAAACCGGTCATGGGATGGCAATAAGCTTCAATGCCTTTTGTTCACTTTTCTTGATTACCACCAACCCTCAGCCCTTATGTTCAAACAAAGCAGGATCATGGGGCTTATAGCCCCCTTCATTCCATTTTCTTCCATTACCGTCACTACCCACAAGTGCCTGTTGTCATTACTGCGGTGAGATTATGTTGCCAACTTTTATTGCTTACCGCCTTGCCACAAACGTTCTTTGAAAGCCATCGCAGGAGCCTGGTAACTTGGACACTTACTACCACCAAGCCACAACCAAGTGGTGAGACCTCTGAGGGACTATAGTATACATGGTTGACCAAGCCCTTCCTATCGCCATGCCGCGAACAACTTGTATGTTTCTAGCGAGAGTGCGGTATACACGATTCTTGTTACTCTAGTTCCCGTACTACCGCCAAGACAATGAGGATGACCTGCAAGATTGTAGTAACATGGTTGACCGAGCCCTTCCTACTGCCATGCCACAAACAACTTGTATGTTTCTAGCGGGAGTGTGGTATACATGATTCTTGTTGCTCTAGTTCCCGCACTACCGCCAAGACAATGAGGATGACCTGCGAGATTGCAGTAAATTGTAAAACACAGAAATGATTAAGATTAATTGCATACTCCTCAAAATGACCATGTTATGTGATCCTAGGAAATAAATGGCATAAAATTTTGGCATGAATGTCTATTCAGAAATGGTCATATACAAGTGAAAAGATCAAGTAGGATGGAAATGTGCAAAATTTTTGAGAGGTCCTAACAGGTGAGACATTAGAATAGTTTATTTGGAATAATGGTGGGAATTAACAAAAAATTAGGGTTTTAAAATTTTGTTCCAACATAAGTAATGGTTGTTTTATTATGTAAATAAGGGTAATCCTTACCTATATAATAATTATTATGTATTTCAATATAATGTGTATTTTTTTTGTTTTTGCAGATATGTATTGATAAACTCCAAGAAGGGGATAAAGTTAGGGTGTTGGATCCGTGTGATGGTGTTGCTATGGGCATTGGGCGGATTCACTCACTATCTATTATACATGGAGTCAACTTGAAAGGAATAGGAAATGCAAATGTAACTATTTTAAAGGTCACAAGTAACATACAACTTGCTTATGAAGACAAAATAGATGGAGCTATCCATCTGAAAGAGAAAGAAGGAACCTTCACATGGTGGCCACTAAAATATTTGCAAAAAATGGCATAGTTGATGTTTATCATGTACTTGTTGTTAGACATCTTGGCCCACTACTTTATGTAGTATTTTGAATGTGTTGTTTAGGGATCTTAATTTTCATGGTGTATTTCAAAAGAGTTGGAAACTCTTAGACAACTATGACATTTTTTATTATATTTATATATATACTCTTAGATAGTTTTCATATCTTATAACTTGATATATATATATATATATATATATATATATATATATATATATATATATATATATATATATATATATATATATATATATATATATTTGCATTATATTTTTTTATTGCAGATTACCTTTCTTTATCATGATGTTAAATCGATCTTTGAATTCTAGCATGTTGTATCTTGTTCATATATGTAATTTTTTTTTAAAAGTGCATCAAAAACATTACCTGCCTCTAGAATCGTCATAGAAACTTCTTCAAAATGCCACCTCTATCCTAGAGTCATCAGGGTTCATATTTCAATGATTCCACATCATTTTAGGCCCAAGAAATCCCAACCATGCCCAATTCCATAGGTGATTCGATTCCGAATCTAATTCTGGGATGAATAGTACCTAGAAATGCCCTATTTTTATGCCAATTAGGTAACTTAACAAATAATAAATGTTATATCCCAAAACTTGCATTGGAACTCTGGTAAAATCTTACCATACTATAGCATCATCAAGTCAACCTTGGATATGAAAATTGTTCAAAATAGAAAATAGTTTGTAAATCTTGAATGGTTAGATAGTACATGAGAAATTACAGGCACCAGGAGTTACCTTTTGAAATATTAGGACAGAGGGTGGATAAAATTGATATATATGGTGTAAAAGCCAAGGGATTTCCTTTTGGTTTCAAGATCCAAGTGACTTTGATCCTGATTTAAAATGTTTGTTATGAGTGGTCCATTGTGGTAACCTACATAGTGGTATGTATTCTTGGAAGCCTTATGGTGCCATATTATTTACTGGAGTATATGTGGCATTAAAAAAAATGAAATGCTCTTTTATAGTAAAGGAGAATGGGTGGTATGTGTGATCTACTATGCTAGAACGCAATAATCTACACCTCAAATTTAGATTACTCAAACCATGTCACATTTATCATATTGTTAAAATAATATAATATATTCCATAGCTTAAGATGTTTTTTTGGTTTTAGGGATCTTATCAACACTATAAGGAGTTGAAGGTTACACAGGGAATCAAGATAACCACTCAGGTATCAAATTTTAGGCTAATAATTTTATGTATATGAGCATAAATTTATCAAATATATGTGGACAATGAAATTTAGCTGCAATTTCTCGATTTCAGGGTCTTGAGCATGCCATAGCAAGAACTTAGTTATATGTTGTTGGACCTGATGATGATTTAGAGGATATTAAGGAAGATGCAATGCAAGATATCAATAATGTAATGTCTCGAATTTACAAGAGTGGGGAAGGAGTTTATGTTCAAGCTTCAACTCTTGGATCTTTGGAGGCTTTACTTGAGTTCTTGAAGACCCTAGCTATAAGCATCCTAGTTAGTACAATTGGTATTGGGCCTATGCATAAAAAAGATGTCATGCATGCGAGTGTAATGCTTGAGAAAAAGAAGAAAGAGTATGCTACAATTTTGGCATTTGATGTCAAAATTACTCCTGAAGCTCGGGAGCTTGCAGATGAAGTTGGTGTCAAGATATTTGTAGCGGACATTATTTATCATCTATTTGACCAGTTTAAAGCATATATGGACAACCTTAAGGAAGAAAGAAAGAAGGAGGCAGCAAATTGTATTTTTAACAAGAAGGATCCTATAATTGTTGGTGTTGATATTCTTGAAGGCATTGTAAGGGTTAGTATCTAAACCCAGTCTTTTCGATGTTATGACTTAAGCATGTAAAAGATTGTTGTATTGTTTTTGGTTTGTATAAATCCATATGTGGTGATTGCATCTACAGATTGGCACGCCATTATGTGTTGCCACAAAAGATTTCATAGATATTGGCAAAATAGCCTCAATTGAGATCAATCATAAATTTGTTGAAATGGCTAAGAATGGTGAAAAAGTGGCCATGAAGGTATTTTGAGAAGCTTTCCTTGTTAATAGTTTTATATGATTTTGGATGCTATTTTTTGAAATGTTTTTGTTAATGAATTATCATACAAACTTTACAGATTGTTGGGAGCAACACTGATGAAGTACAAAAAATGTTTGGTAGGCATTTTAAAATGGAGGATGAATTTGTGAGTCATCTCACCAGAAGATCCATAGATATATTGAAAGAAAACTACAGGGTAAGGCTATTTGATACCACATTACGTAATTTTATAGTGTATTTACTATTATACATTTTATACTAATTGACATTTGTTCTTTTCATTTTTGGTTGATAAAACAACTTTTTAATGTCTAAAATAGAATATTCTTCTTATTTTTTTAGGATGATTTGTCCAATGATGATTGGAAACTTGTGGTGAAATTGAAAAATCTGTTAAAAATTCCTTGAGCTACTACTAATGATGCATTGCGTAATGGAACATTGGATTGGAGCAAAACCTTTTGATGAAAATGGGAAAATGCACCCTATAACATTACAAACAACACAATCAGGATAACAAATGGTAAACTTTGTTGATACCAGAACAGTAGCTTCTGCATCATAAGCTTCTTCTATATGTTTTTCTATGTTATGTACATGTTGCACCTCTGGCTACAATAAGACAGTAGTGAACTTCAGATCCTATTTATGTAGGAGGTCATTTGAATGTCTGATGTTTAGCTTGTTTTTTGAAATTTAATAGTCTAAATGGGCAAGTGCGGTATTGCCATGTGAGAAAGGGAAGAGATTGATTCCAATAGTAGAGATTTTGTGTAATGATCTATTTTATGATTTCTTGAGGTAATGAAGAAAATATCATGAAAACATTGTTTTAAATAAATTCATATTTTACTACAATTATATGAAACCAAAAACATTTCCATGTTGTCATCTTCAACATGTTGTTGACTAGATGGATTTCACAGTTTCAAGTGTTGCTTTTGCTTCAGTTGTCTGGGACCATGTTATGGAAGGTTATAGGGAATGGTGTGTTTTCTTGTTACTACAGGGTGATGACTACATGGGCCTCTAAGTAGCATTCTCAAGTTGTTATTCAGATATTGTTCACAATGGTTCAATACACAGGTAACAACTCAATGGCTTGTGTGAAGGAGAATATGGAATGCACCAAGGCTGTAGTCAAAGCACCTGAATTGGTTAATAGAATGCCAAAAGAAATGATGTCTCATGGAATGCTCAGTGGCAACATCTTTTTTCTAAGTGTCAAAAGATGTGAAGGGCTTCATTGGTCCGACTTGCCTTTCCATTGTTTTGCTATTGTATCTAATGTGGCTGTTGAACTAGTTTTTTCTTTAGCCAGTCCTTGTGGTTTGTTGTACATGACAGAGCTCATCAACTAGTTTTTGCTAGTACTTATGGCAGCCTTGTGCTACTTTTTTATTATTTGTAATTGTTTTCCTGCATTGTTCCAATAAAAAAAATATTTATTGCCACTTTGCTTTGTCTTGTTTCACTTTCTTATTGGTTGATTCTCAAATAGAAAGTGTTGGCTCAAAATTATCAATCTTTACTTGGTAGGATCATAAAATATATAGTTTTCCAAATTTATTTCCTTAATGTTTTAAATTCAAATTTAATAATATGTTTTATCTACATTATAAAATTTATGGTTTTAATAAATTATTCATATCATGACTAAATTTACTACCAATTAATGGAAACCAGCAAATAAAAATGACTACCATGACTAAATAAATGACCAATTAACAACAATAAATGACTAAATGATTACAATGACTAAATATACATACTACCAAATTGATGACTAAATATACTACCAAATTACCAAATATACTACCGAATTGTTGAATAAATATACTACCAAACTAGTCAAAGCACCAAAGGTGCTATCAAATGGCCTATAGGTACAAATATTTATAGGCATGTCTCTAAATAGTTTATATTTTTATTTTTATGGTAAGTCATTACATGTAGTTGTTGATAGACAAGGCTATAAATACAATAAGAAATTCAATTTTTTTTTGTAAATGAAAATAATTGAGTGGTATTAAATGAATAATCACATGAAGTAAATCGTGAATGAACTAAATAAATTCTAAGTAATCAAGAGATTAAGTGAACAAATGAAAGATTTAAGAAACTTTGTGTAGAATGCAATTGAAAGATTTGAAATTCTTTATTTTGTGTGTACAAATGAGCCTTGGATATCATTTTGTGTAGAGTGTATGAATAAACTTTGATGTTCACTTTATGTGGAATGTGCTTGAAAGAACTAACATTCCTTTTTTTGAGTGTGTGCATGAATGAACTTTCGATATCATTTTGTGTGATGTATGAATAAACTTTGATTTTCACTTTTTATGGAATGTGTCTACAAACAAACTTCAATGATGTTCATTAAAGATCTTACAATAAAGAGATTATCACCTACTAATAATAATTAAATTTTCTATTTTTCAATTTGAGATAGCATATACATTCAACAAATAATTTTGAACAATACAAATAAATAAAAAATAACCATTTTTTAAACATTAGAAATAAATAAAAAATAAATTTTTTTAATAAAATTGTATTTATTTAATGCGAATACTATTGCAACATATAAATGTTAGCTGAAAAAGGTTTAACACACAAAAGTATAATGCTTGTTTGAAGAGGGAGATGAAGGGCCGAGACTATCTGGTGGCCTCATTAAACCCAATCCAATACGTTTTCTATGGCATAGGTGGACATAAAAATGCTTAAATACTCCTGAGACCTCATAAATGAGATCCACCGACACCCATGAATCAAGGTCACAGTTTAAGGCACCAGATCAGGCATGCATAATGAAAACCATTCAATCCAAAACTATGGATATGATAGAAACATTAACACCCAATAAGGCCATAGAAATGTTCAAACTGTTTGAGTACTATTTATAAAGTGTAACTTGTTGAAAGCTACCAATAGTTGACTTTGTTATAGAATGACATAGTTAATCTAATGAAAAAGAGAGGGTGACACATGTAAATCTGAAATGGATTGCACCTATACTTCAGAGGTAGAAGATGAGCTATCCCAATTATTGTAGTAATTGCATGAATGATTTCTAGATAATAAAATAAAGATGATAGAAGCTTTCATAACAAAATGCACACTAAATAATGATCATTTTGTGGAAGGATGAACTTATTTTGTTATATCTTTATCTATCTATTTATTAGATGTTGTAGGCTTTCAAAGTTTTGATTATTTGGAAGCAACTTCTGATAAAAAGAGAAATAAATTATTTCACATAGATTCAATTAGGCCATTAGCTAAGCCTCTGCACTGAAAATTTTCTATTATTAACCATGAGTTGTTGCGGTGGTTGTTATTGTTGGTGGAAGAAGAAGTCAAATCCATCCACAGATCCTCAAGGCCATTAAAGAACAACTAGAAGGAGTGATCATTCAAAAGGTTGGCTATAAACTTCATTTCTTGTCATTTCAAACAAGATTAACGATGAGAAGTCTTTATTGTTTATTTATTTCTTTTTTATTGTCTCGATGGAGAATACTGCCAAAAGGGGATCGATTGCTATGGATGGTTTACAAAGAACAAACGGCCCACTAATAATTCTTTTGACTGTCACTACTATTTTTGTAAAACCTCTTAGGCAATAACCTTATTAGAATTGATGCTTTATAATTAAGCACATATAAAATACAAATAGAAGATTCAATTTAAAGTACTTCTAGTCCACTAAGCATATAACGAATAGACATGCGCCCAATCACAGATAAAACATAAAAAGATTTATAGAAAACTTCCAATTCTAATTTAAGAAACATCTCAGACCAATGCCATGTATTAGACAAAGAGGAAAAATAGACTGGATATTTTAAAACTCCATTGAAAGTCCAATGTTGGCATCTTTAAATTCATTGCTAGTCCCCTCACATACACAAGCATATATACTGCAGATAAAAATTAGATATAATAACTGGAAATGCTTTGGTACACATGTGTGAAAAATGCAAAAGCATAGACAAGGCATGCGAACTATTTGACAAATTGCCATAGAGAAATATCATCTCATGGAATGCAATGATCATAAGATATGCACAGAATTAGATCTATTGAAACTTTTTGGCATGAATCTTTTTATTGTCTTGCTCTAGGAGGTTGTTTCTTTGGGGTCCTTCACTTGCCCTGATTTTCTCTGGTGCAAGAGCTACTACAGAACTTTATGCCTGGGAATCAAAATCCTTTGCACTTGAAGCATTTCTGTTCTTTGAAGAAGACATGATTACTTGTTGTATATTGCATGCAAATAATAGAGTAAGGAGAGATTTTAAAACCTAAAAAAAACTTCTTACAGAAATGAAAAGCCAAGAGAATTTACCAAAACCCAACAAACAAAGTCAAGTTACAAAGAAACGAATGAAAGTAATCAAGAGGGCAAGCAATTTTTTTTAAAAATTTGTGGATGACGAAATTAGTGGGACTACCAATTTTTTGGCAATTACAAGATATGTGCACATATAGAATGGCCTATCGGCCAAATTAAAGACTAAAATCTATTTAGTCATAAATTTGGTCACGAGATAAATGACCAGCAATAAACTACCAATGGTCATGTGACTAAATATACTACCAAATTTATGACTAAATATACTACCAAATTTATGACTAAATATACTACCCAATTTATGACTAAATATACTAGCAAATTAATGAATAAAATTTTTTTGGTCATAAATTTGGTTGCGAGATAAATGACCAGCAATAAACTACCAATGGTCATGTGACCAAACTATTGATCACATGACCAATTTTTGGTAGTTTTTTTAGTCATTTTTTCCTATTTTTCTACTAGTGTAGACTTTATTTTTGCAAAAACTATAATATGCCCCAAATATTTTTATGATTTTTTATAGAAAAATCAATTGCTATGTAATGTATATACTTGGCAAAATTATAAGCTGCCTTGTATTTTTATTTTTGTAAAAATCAAATCGAACCAGGATATAGTTTTAGACTGCAATAACAATGTAAGGTTTTGTTTTAAACCAATGATTTATAAATTGCTTTAAAATTAAAACTATTTTATGTAGTTAAAGCTATTAAAGCAAATCAAATATCCTTTTTTGGATTTGCTTTATTTTCAGGCAAATGTGGACAAAAAACTAAGTTTACTTGGGCAAACAAAGCAAATTTTTGGTGGGGCCACACAAGAGGATCTTTTTGGCAGTTGGTTTTCACAGTTTAGAGGCAATTTGAAGGCTTATTTTTTGTCTTTTATGAGGAGCTTGAAAATGGATTGGCATATCTATTATTAGGAGCTTTTTTCCAACTTTCTTTTGGAGGGATCATTCTACAGGATGTATGGCAGAGAGAGTTTTTCTTGGAGTTCAAGTTCCAGTCAGAGTTAGAGATTTAGAGATCAAAGTTCATTTTTCAAAGTCTTCCTTTCACACTGAGAGAGTTGTACTTTCAGATCTTTGTACTCATTACTCATTTCAGTCTATAGAGCAGTTGTTTTCCTTCCCATTTGTGGATTCATTCGCATAGTTGATTTGATATTGCATTGTGATAGTCATTTATCCTTTGTTTTTGTCTTGAATTTTGTGTTGGGTATGCAAGTGTTTTATCTAATTCAGGTTGAATGTTGTGTTTAGATGAGCCTTCATGTGAAATATTAATGAATTAGGTATAAACAAGGGGTTGTGAGAGTTACAATTCTGTGAGATGATTGTGAGTAAGATCTGATAGGAGTTTAAGTATTCGTGCATCACCTTAGAAGTTAATTTTAGTTATTTATAGTTATCCTTCTATCCCTTTTCCCTCTACAAGTCATCTAGATTAGGAAAATCATAAGGAGAGCCGGCTCACTCTAGAGATTCACTCTCAACATAGATTACCCACAATCTGAGAGTGTTTCCATGTTGTAATCTGAGAGGCTTTTTATAATATACCTGGTGACTCATTTTCTCTAGTATTACATGCAGATTAGTGTTTCCAGCTTATGAAAACCAGATCTAGTTCTAATCCATTTGACTATTTACAGCTATCTCCACCAAGAAGAAGAGGTAGATCAACAAGCAGAACAACTGATTCATCAAGGAGGTCAAAATCAACACCTTCAAGACTCAGTCTGCCAACTCTAATATAGAGAAGCAGGAGTCCGGTGCTGGTAGTGCAAATATCTACAATGGCTAGGCAGTTTGCATTTGTGTCTTTTAACGGAGGCAGCCTGTTACAACTTGCCCAACATGATGACATTCTAGTTGCATCCCTTAAAGGGCTGCCATATTTCACCGGAGAAGACCACACTACAGCTGCTGAACACATTTAGGATGTGGCAACTCTATGTTTAGTACATAATGTTACCCAAGAAAATGTAGCAATTAGATTATTGGCTGCATCATTAAAAGGGAAGGCTTTGCAATTGTTTAGAAGTCTTGTAGAGAACTCAATAGCGTCATGGGATGACCTGGGAGATGGATTGCACAAACATTTCAAGGACAAGTCTAACCACATTTCATTGTTGGAGCAGTTGAGCACCATCAAAAGAGCCCCCCATGAACACATGATAGATTTCAATTACCAATTTCAGAGGACTTGGGATAGAATCCTCGCAATGGTAAAGCCTCTTCCAAGGCATGCATTTTTGTTTTATCCTAAAGCTTTGAATAGTGAAATTTTTGTAATGATCTAATCTATGGGAGGATCCACCCTTCCTAATTCTTTTGAAGTTGTTGTTAGAGAAGAAAATTGCCTTATCCAAGCAGGGAAGATAGCCCTAAGGCCTCCTTTACCCATTTTTTTGGAAATCCAGCCACCTGTGCCCATGGTAGTTGCCCCTTTGGTTGTTGTCCCAGCTGTTCTAGCAATAAGAAACCAAGCCACAACCCAAGAAACCACTGTTCCAGTCCAAGAATTCCAAGCACTTCATAACACACTAAAAACCATTGCAAATGAGTTGGTAAGTTTCAAGAAGCATAGTGGTCAAGAGTATAGGCCTTACCAAGTCCCGTATCAGCCTAATCAACAGAATAGGCAACCTTTCCAAGCTGATCCTCAAGGTCAAAAAAGGAAATATACCCCTTGAAATTTCCAATCTTACAATCCTAATGTTGCTAGCACTTCAAAGGAGCTTGTACCCACTCAGAACAACTTAGCTCAAGATAGTGACTAGTGTTATCCATGTCACCAACCCCATAACTGGGATGCATGTACAAATGGCGTAAGGAATTAGGCTCTTATGGTGCATAATAGTTATGCAATTTTAGAAGGTGTCTCTGGTGAAGTTTCAGATCAACAAAATAATGCTGATGTGGCCTTAATGAACTGGTAAGATACTGATTTTTGCGGTGTAAATTACCCTCAAGGCCAAAATCAGCAAAATACACATGTTTCAGCCAACACCAGGTCAAAGAAGAGGGATACAGATCTTAACCAACAAGATGTAGTTGTACATCAGCAACCTACAAGAGATAAATTTTAGAGTTTTCCATCACAACCTGCCCCCATAGTACAACAAAAGGTGTAGATCTTTCAAAAAGGACAAGTTGTACCCAAACAAAATCAGTCACAAGTACAAACACAACCTTTTCAAAGATAGAATGATACTGCTGCTGTGAAAGGATGGCAAAAGGTAAATCTTATTTCTTTCAATATAGTAGATCATCTTAAGAAAGCTACAATGAGTATTGTTAGATTCCCAAAATCATCTGCAGGAAAACTTCTACAAGAGAGAGTTGCAAGACAATATTGCAAAATCCAAATACATGAATTAGTGATTCACATTCCCCTTGCATTATTCAGATATAAATACAAAGGATATACATAACCACTATCCAAGAATAGACAAAGTGGGGAAAGAAAGCATAAAGAAAGCATGTGACACATGTCACAATGCTTTTGACAGAAAAGAAAGCCTATGATACATGTCATGAGGCTCAAAATAGAAAAAGAATTTCCCTAATTAACTTATGTAAAAGTGAAAATATGATTTTTCACCAACAACCCCCCATAAGTGCAACTTAGGGAGTTTACACAAGATAAAAATAAAGAAGGAAAGATGGGTCCCAGCAACAAAGGCCATGTTAGGTACCCATGAACAACAAGAATATCTCATAAGGTGGAGAAAAGGAGAAAAACCCAGTGGGAGAAAACTCCTCTCCAAAAGAGAGAAAAAACAAATAGAAAGTACAAGAACATGTGATGGAAGAAGGACACTAAGACCCCCCATGGAATGAATCCATCACAAGAGTACAATCATGAGTGCATCCCCATAAGAGAGAGCAAATAAAAAATATGAATACCCTCCAAGAAGAAGCTCCAGAACCAATGAAGAGATCTTGAAGACAGAATCTAATCCACTGCCTGCAAACAACATTTCTCCCTTTCAGAAGAAACAAATCCACTGGTGAATGTAGAATCCATTCCCACATCTTAGATGAATAGGGAATCCATATTGAAACATGTGCCTCTGAATGCAACTCAAGTGACCTCATACTGGGAAAATATGTCTTCTCCAAAATAGAAATTGTCTGCCCAATTAGAGAAGAAGAACCAAGAGAGGATATGATCTGAACTACATCTGGAAACATAGAAGATGAAGGTGGTGATGCAAAGCCACCTAAGATAGCATCAAAAAAGAGAGATAAACCCTGAAATGTGTCCTCTAAATCAGCAATGTGAGATTCCACAAACAGAGATGATATGTCTGCAAGATAAAAGTCCCAATGAGGTGGATCTGAAAGACTGATATTGACCTGCTACATAGAATTACTAGAAGCCAATGATGATGCAACACTGAATTCTGAAGTAGCAACAGGTGATGAAGAAGATGTGATCTCAATAAAAGGAGAAGAGGGAGCAAGAGAGGTCTCTATCTCTAAACATTCAAGACATGCCATTTATTCAATCTCCTCTAAAGTATCATCATCATAAGGTATATTATCTACATCATCAAGTGGAATGAGACAATCTGCTGTAGGATCATTTGGAAATGGTGAGACATGAGGGTCTCCATACAACTCACAAATTTTTGTCCAAAGTATGTGTGGGCTCTCATCACTGAGAAGATCACATGCAATATCATAATCAAAAGTGGTAAAAATTAAACCTACAACATGATCTCGATTGTTACCCCAAATAGATTTCTTCATAGGTGTCTCTGGTTCAGGTATGAGCCCATAAAGATGAGGCAGAAGATGTAGCCACCTGAGATGTGTCAAGATACCTCTCTGCTAGGACTTATAATTTTCATTAGTCAGATTGACCACAAAAGGATGAGTGGAAAAACCCATGATACCTCCTCAAAATTATAGAGATCAAAACAAGTAAATAGATTTATGCTGATGAATGAAACCTATCAAAGTAAACAAAATCTTTCCAGGAGGAAGCATGTCCAGGATATCTAATAGAAGCCATAAAATTGACAAACTGAATAAAAAATACCTAGAGCCGACTCTGAAAAAATTGCATAGATGTTTGTGTATAGCTTGTTGATACCTTTCCAATGCCTATTCATTTTCAAAAAACAGAGATTCTGGACGCAAGAAATGGAGCTCGGAAGCCAAAAATGATGCTTTGACTTCAAACAGCAAAAACAAGTTTCAAACAGAAAAATATGGAAAAAAGACCACCATTACTGGATAGTTCTTAGAACTATCTTTCCAACAATTTTTTGTGTGCCAATTTTTTAGTCAGTATGCTCAAGTTATGGCCTCTGGAAGAAAACTGCCTTTTTAGGTCTCCACATGAACGCGACACAAAAATTGAGGCGAAGATTTAGTGGCATGGAAATTGAGACAAATAGAAATTAAGTGTCACAAAAATTGAGATAAATTCAAAAAAAAATTGGCATGCAAATCGAGGAAGATCAAAAATCAAAATATGCTCAAAAAATTGGGCACATAAATCGAGGCGGTCGTATGGATTTTTCCTGCACATAAAAAAACCAAACCCCAAAAAATGCCCAAAACTTTTTTTTCAGCAAAATTTAGAGTGCCTTATATGAAAATAGGGGTTTTGACACCTTCTAAGTGCAATCATGAGGTCTGTTTTGCTCCAGGATGTACAGATTATCTGCTCATGGCTAAAACCCTCTTTGATTTGAGAAGAAACTGATAGATCTGGAGCTTTGATACCATGTTAGATTCCCAAAATCATCTGCAGGAAAACTTCTACAAGGGAGAGTTGCAAGAAAATATTGCAAAATCCAACTACATGAATTAGTGCTTCACATTCCCCTTGTATTATTCAGATATAAATACAAAGGATATACATAACCAATGTCCAAGAATGGACAAAGTGGGGAAAGAAAGCATAAAGAAAGTATGTGACACATGTCAGAATGCTTTCAAGAGAAAGGAAAGCCTATGATACATGTCATGAGGCTCAAAATAGAAAAAGAATTTCCCTAATTAACCTATGTAAAAGTGAAAATATGATTTTTCACCAACAAGTATGTCAGTTATGGATGCATTGTGTATTCCTAGCCAAAAGAATCTGTTATAACAGACATTGGATAAACTTTCAATTTTTGATCGTTCTAATCAAGAAAAGGCCAAGGTTGTACTTGTCAACAACTCAAAATTTAAGAGTGGACAGCCAACCAATGAGGTAAAGCCTCCTTCTTTTTACCTAAGTCTGATTATTGGTGACAAGATTGTTCATAACTGCATGATAGATTCTGGAGCAAGTAGTTCTATCATGCTCAAGAGTCTAGCTGATTCATTAGGATTGGTTTATGACCCCCTTTTAAAAGGAGTGGTCTAACTAGATGGGTCTGTTGTTAATACTGCAAGAATAGTTAAAAATCTACCACTTACACTGTATGCTTGTCCTAATTTTTCCATCCATCAGGACATTTATATCGTTGATCTGCACCTAGCTTTGCTATATGCCTTTCTAGGGAGTTTACTACCAAATTGGGTGGGTTTTTATCTTCTGATTAGTCCCACTTGTTTTTTAGAACAAGATATGGTATGAAAGTAACCATACATTCTGAACCACTTGCAAAGGATCATGTTGAGCCCTATGTCCCTAGCCCAATAAATGCTAACCCCTACATCACCCACGGGTAGTAGGATCAATCCATGAGCCCAGATCCCAGTGCACCTATAGAAGATATAAATTTAGATGACTAGGTAGCTGAAGATCATGAAGATGACCCTTTCCATCATAGTGATGAGGTAGGATTAGGCATTTATATGATACAGGAACTTGATGCAATGATTCCTAATCTGATTAAGGACCAAAGTCAGTCTTAACAATAAGAAAATCAACTTTGGAAATTGTACTTTGACAGATCAAGGAACAAAATAGGAGTTGGTGAAGGGACTATGTTGATTTCACCTAAAGGAGATAGATACTATGTAGCATTGAGGTTCTCTTTGAGCTATACAAACAATGTAGTTGAGTATGAGGCCCTAATTCCTGGTTTAGAATGGGCTCAGAAAAGAGGTATTAAATGTTTACAAGTTTATGGTGATTCTGAGTTGATTGTAAACCAAGTTAGGAATCTAAATGTTAGTAAAAATGATCTACTCGAAAAGTACAAGTATAGAGTTTGGGATTCAATTGAATTTTTTTATGCATTTAATCAGTTTTCAATTCCCAGAAACCAAATAAGTATGCATATAAGCTTGCTGCTTTGGGATCTCAGTTTGAGATTCTAGATTAGATTCATAACATAGAGGTAAAACCATATGTCAAAGTGGTTGTTATACCATCTATACCTGACAATAGTGTTTCTTGGCAAGTATTTGACAACGATGAGAAAATCTTAAGTTTTTTGAGTTTAGAAGCTGAATTTGCAGCTAATAATCAACATAAGTACCAAGAACAATTTGATAATTAGATCATGCAGCTAAGATCTAACAAGCTTCCCAAAGGACTGGTGACACTTCAATCAGTGTTTAATTCAGATGATCAGTTCAGAAAAGACAAGTGCAGCATGATTGTGAAACAGGATCACTATGAGGTAGTGGAGGTATTCAAGGATAAACTGTTGAAATTGGGAAAGGTATGTACTAAAGATGAACAATAGTCCTTTGTTCAGTTATGTCAAGAATTTTATGATGTCTTTGCATGGGAGTATAAGGATTTAAGGGGGTTTGATCTTGGTTTAGCCCAACATACCATTGAATTAGAGCCTAATGTCAAGCCTGTTAGGCAGAAGCAAAGACCCATTAACCCAAAACTTGAGCATCTAATGAAAGCTGAGCTAAACAAGTTGATTGAGAGCATCATAATATTCCCAATCAAGCATACATCTTGGGTCTCCAACTTAGTACTAGTTAGAAAGAAGAATGGGGAGATTCAACTTTGTGTTGATTTCTGTGATCTAAATTAGGCTTCATTGAAAGACCAGTACCCCCTTCCTTCAATGGAACAAATATTGCAAACTGTTTCTAGTTCTGACAGATATTCCTTGTTAGATGGTTATTTAGGTTATAACTAGATCTTAGTGAAGGAAAAGGACCAATATAAAACTGCATTTACGACTAAGTGGGGTACCATGGCCTACAAGAAGATGCCATTCGCTTTGTCCAATGTATGGGCAACCTTCCAGAGGGCAATGGATATGGCCTTCCATAGCCTTATGAATAAAATAGTGTTGGTATATTTAAATGACATAATAGTTTTTTTGAAAGATTCTAATGATCATTTTGACCACTTGAAGTAGATATTTCAGAGGTACAGAGAGTTTGGAGTTTCCTTGAACCCAAAAAAGTGCATATTTTCAGTTTGTGAAGGTAAACTCCTTGGTCATATTGTTTCAAAGCACAATATTTCTATTAATCCTGAAAGAGTGTCTGCAATTCTAGATTTACCGCTGCTTGTACATAAGAAAGGCTTGCAGATCTTTCTTGGAAGAATTAATTTTATGAGGAGATTTATTCTGAACATTGCTGCTTTGTTACAACCCCTCACTGCCATGCTAAAGAAGGACATACCCTTTAGTTGGACTAAGGAAGGAAAAGGACACTTCGAGTAGATCAAAGAGGCTCTCACAGCTGCTCCTACCCTCATTAATCCTAATTGTGAGAGGGATTTTATTTTATATGCTTTTGGAGGTATATATACCATTTCAGTAATGTTATGCCAACAAAATGATAAAGGCTTGGAGTAGCCAATGGCATTTTTCAGCTACATACTACATGAATATGAGGTAAAGTATTATTTTGTTGAGAAGCATGTTTTTGCTATTGTTAGAAGCCTCAAGAAATTCAGACACATGATGTCTAATAATAGAAATCATTTGATGGTTTCCCACCCAACTGTTAAGAGCTTTTTACTTAACAAAGGTATAAATGATAAAAGGGCTGGTTGAATAACCAAGGTTATGGAATTTGATGTTAAGATTAAGGTAACTAAGCTGATTAGGGGCAAGGGTTTATGTGAGAAGCTTGCTGAAAATAAAGGACACAACCAAGAAAATGAAGAGAATGTAGAAACAGTGTTGAATAATAGTGAACCAACTATTGTACCAGCTCCTACAAATAGCTAGGTGTAGCAGATGATGCACTATCTGCAAACTGGTCAATGCCTTGAAGGTTTGGATAGGGAAAGAAGAAGATATTTTAGGTTACAAGCTACTCCTTATGCTATCTTTGATGGTGTTTTGTATAGATAAGACCTTAACGGTGTGTTTCTAAGATGCCTTGAACCAGATCAAGTTAATAGATTGTTAGAAGAGTTTCACAATGTACCTTCAAGAGGTCAATTTGCAGCAAGGACAACTACCTTGAAGATTATGTAGGTTAGTTATTACTGGACTGACTTGTTTAAAGATGCATTTGCTTGGGTAAGAAGATGTGAAAAATGCTCATTATTTGCAGGTAAGCAAAGGCTTGCAGCCTTACCTTTGCATCCTATCAAAGTTGAACAATCATTTGCAAAATGGGGTCTTGATTTCATAGGACCAATAAACATGCCTTCAAGTATAGGCCACAAGTGGATTTTGACTGCCACAGACTATTTCACCAAGTGGACTGAGGCTATTGGTTTAAAAGAAGCAAATGAATCTATTGTTTTAAGTTTCTATCAGGATTTAGTATCAAGGTTTGGTACACCAAATTCAATTATCTCTAACAATGGTTTAGCTTTTATTGGTTTAAGGATTTTAGATTGGTCTTTAAAAATAACATCTTTTTGAATACTTCTTCCAACTATTACCCACAGGGTAATGGGAAGGCGGAATCCACCAATAAGAACCTGATAAGGATCATCAAGAAGACTATTGAAGACAACTAGAGAACATGGCACGAGAAGTTGAAGTTAGCTCTTTGGGCTGACAGAATTACACCAAAGAGAGCTACAGGTTGTTCTCCATATGTAATTATATATGGTAAGGAGGCTAGACTACCTATTTCAGTGGAATTACCAACTTTTACATTCATTAAAGAACTTGAGCTACTATAGGAATAGCCTTTAGTAGTAAGGCTATCTCAGCTTATGGAATTAGAAGAGACCAAGAAAGAAGCCTTAAGGAAGCTTGAAATCCATCAAGTTTTGTTGGGTGAATATTTTGTCTTCAACTAACTGAAGGCAAAATGGTTATATCAACCATAGTGTAATGAGATAAATCTCTCCTCTTAACAGGAGGAGGTTCCCTATTAACTATTACAAATTTATTTACACTAAAAACTAATTTCAGGGTGAAACCATATCATCCATTTCTCTTTTTTTAGGAATGATGTTTACAATCTAAAAGAGCACTTTCACAATACAAATTGAAATAACCTAGAAACCCACGAGAGCACAAAGTCTATCATTGCTTTTTTTACTGATTTACAATTTAGAACCAAGTAGGATAAAGTGCAGCTCAAACTCTTCACTAAATACTACAACAAAACATATGATCCAAACAGATAACAGTAGTTCAAATTCTTTCTAATGTCTTTTACTTCAAAACATAAAATCATAAACTAAAGATAATTGTTGTAGCAAAAAGTCCCCAAAATCAGCTTTAGAATATCTCCTAGATTACCCAAACTCACACTACAATTTGATCAAATAGATAAAATAGTATAAGGAAAAGGACATAAGAACAATCTCCAACATACCACAAGTTATTTCAACACAAAGATTGAATGGTTGCTCACTTTCTTATTCACTTGATAAAATATGATTTACAATTGGACCACAAAGTCTCAAAATGCTCTTCAATTTGGCAGAGATTTGCTTCAGTAACTAAAAGATGATCATTACAATGGGGGGTTCTCTTTATTTATAGGAGAAACCAAGAGCAAAAATAGGAAAAGAAAAACTAACTATGACTTATTCAACAAAGGAGTCCTTTTTGATTTGGGACTTCCTATGTTTTTACATGTAATTAATTACATATGAGAAAAGTACATGTACAAATGTCCAAAACAATTTCAAAAGTACATCTAAAAAATAGAAAATAAACTAAGTGATGAAAAAACTGCTTCAACTTGCACTACCTTCTTTCTTCATGTGGCAATCATACATAGAAAATGCAACTTGCATCCCCAAACTATCCGGACTGACTGTGTTCCTAAAAATCATCCGGGCTCTGACTATTGCATCTACGACTGTGGTAATTGATTTTGCATGGCTAGTTAACTTGGCCTTCAGATTACCCAAAGTTAACTGGTTATCAAGAATATTATCCATGGAAGCTACTGAAAATGTTTTGTCATCAAACTCCTTCTGAAACATATTCTCAAATTCCTGGGTCATCTCCTTTGCAGAAAGAAATTGATTATCCTTACACACCAAATTGCATGGCAACTCCTCCAACTTGTGTAAGAGACTAATGTCACCTTGGACACTCAGCTTCCTTGCAGTTTCTAAGTCATTGATCAGATCTTTCAACACATGGCTCCGATATGTCAATGCCTCCTTAGTCTCAGTATATTAATCCTGATTTGAAATAGCACCAATTGATATCAAAACATTTATTTTCAACTTCCTCATTTCTACCCACTTATCATGATTCTACTCTAAATGCTCAATATCTTGAGAAATAGCATCAATCAAATCATCAAGTTATACCTTGATTTTCTCCATTTGGCTTGTTTTCTCAGCTAGCTCTGTAAGAAGAGAGATTCCCTATGTGCACATCTTTTCCAAATATTCTTCAAGCACTTTTCCCTTAAGGTGAGTCTTTTCCTCTTTCTGGATGATTCGACCTTCGACAGAAATGGCCTCAGGAGTCACTGATTCTGAATTCAAAGTAATCTTCCTTACCACTACAGTTAATTGCTCTACCATTATTTTATAATGATCTTTCATCTCTTTTTCCTTATCAAACTTCTGAATCAAAATATCCATTGTCGATTAAATGTCAGTCTTTGCACTCTCATGTGTTATTTTGCCCAGCTCAATTCTAGAAATAGAGTAATCACTCATACTGAAATTTTCTATGGTAGCATCTTGTGGGGGCCTTGCAATCTCCACAAATTTGTGCCCTTTGTCTCCCAACACGCTTGAAAGAATTTTTGGCTTCTTTGGAGTCTTAGCCTTAACAAGCACCAGCTTACCAAAATCAAAGTCATCTGGAGAGATGGCTTGTTTCTTTCTTTTGGGCATATATGCTAACAACCATGGAGGAAGCACATACATACTCACATTTGGATCCGGTTCCATTATTGGTGTTACAAGAACTATACTGGCACTGGAAGTAGAAACAATAGGTGGAGTATTAGTAAACACTGCACCTGACACATTCACATTCAAAACTTGCTCAAAACCCAATGCAAGTGATCAAATATCAAAGAATCTCCAATATCAAAAGATGAGGAGGACAAACTAGGAATGGACCCAGAAGAATGAAAAACATCATCAAAAGTAGTTTGAGGATTATTAAAAACTATTTTTAAGGGTGATGGAGATTCAGAAGATGCGATGTTGATAGGTGAAACAAGGATGGTAGGTAAAACAAACAGAGGAACTGAAATAGATATGTTAGGCAAAGGAAAAGAAACTCCAATATCCTGTGGTACATTCTTCTGTGGAGACATAACTTCATCCCTTTGTTCTTCTCCTATCTTCTCTGTTGATCTATTTTCAACCTCCATTTCTTCTATAGCTGGCTCATCAGTATTATGTTTCTCAATTTCAATTTCTTCTACCTCAGATTCTTTCTCTACAGCGTTTGACTTCTTAGACACAAATTTGATCCTAGGTTTATGTGTCTTAGAAGAAGAGGGAATGTCACTCTTATTCTAAATATCCTATTCTCCACCTTCTTGCTTGTTTGTTCTTGGACTTTGGTCTCTGATCTAGTAAGGAATTCTCTCAAAGCTATCCCCTTACCTTCTAACCACTTGTTTGTGTTAGCCAATATAGGTTCAAATCTTTTCCTTAAAGAAGTCGATTCTTTCTGAGACCATTGAATAGGTGGAAGAAGAGAATCAACAATTTGTTCAGTGTTATACCTAGGATCAATCAGCTCTTCATCATCCACTAGGTCTTCAGGAATATCAGCCAAGCCTAGATACTCAATCTGTTCCAGAGATAATCTGCTGTAGTCCAATTTTTTGATATCCTATTCTATCCTTAAGTCCACCCAGATGTCTTCAACCATTGGTTCATGAAACTGAGTCCTCCTTTTGATCTTGTCTTTTACACCCCTGTAATCAAACCTTGGTCTTCATTTGAACTAATTCATGGTCACTAGCTGCATCTCGGTCTCCATCACCTTAGCCTTTGCTGCACTTGACACTGAGTATCTACCAATTTCAACTAGAAATATGAAACCTAGTTTCTTGAGTTCCACTTGCTTATTATGTATGACAATCATTTTTCTACATAATTCTATCAGAACAAGCTTATCTAAAGGAAACCTCAGCAACATATAAGGATAACATTGGAAAAAGCCAACCCTTAAATAAGAAAGTCTAAAATTGTAAGAACATGCACCCATAATCATTCACAACTGACCAAGCTTCGTCTGAAACTCTTCTTTTCTCTAACTAAGGGTCAAAAAGACACAAGAACACTACGAAGAAAGCATCATTTACTCTCTTGAAATGATTAATTGAAACTTTCAACGTAAGCTGAGGATAGTATTGATACACAGAAACCGCTCTCCTATCTCCTTCAGATGTCAAACCTGGAAAGATCCTCATTGAGGCTACTATATACACAATTTAAGAAGTCATATAGAATTTGAAAGTAGTGGATACCTTAGTCAATTGCTCATGCAAAGCATTGCTGATTTGTTCACCCCAAAAGATGGCTTACTTGCCTTGGAGTATAACCTTGATAAAAGGGTACATCCATTCATGGAAAAGAGAGGAAGAAGCCAACCCCCTTATCCTACTAAGAAGAGTTATGAGATCACAAACTTCTTCAATAAAATCACTTCTGGGAAAGCTCCTTGGCAACCTAGACAAATTTGGCCTTGGAGTCTTAAGCCACTTGGTGTTAATTGTCTTCTTAGCCTTCTCAGAATTCTTGTCATATTCTTTTTGAGCCTCAGCAAAATCTAGTTTCACAACCTCTGTAGCAGAAGGACACATGAAAACTTTATCAATGAATTCTGGAACCAATCTGATGATCACATTGCCATTCATATCCACCACTGCTCTAGTGTCTCTATTGTAGAACTAAGCACATTGTAGAAAAAACTCTGTATTATGAGTTACCACAGAGAAAGATGACACCAAGTGAATATTGCTGGCTACAATCTTCTTCATTGTAGAACTTGGATTATCTGACTTAGTCCTTTCAACAAACTTAGCCATGTCTACATGGCCAATCTCCCTATCCCAAATATCATCAATATTGGAGGTAACTAAGGTGATTGGAAAAAAACCTTGATACTTATACTTCTTTGCTTTTGACTTCTTTGGAGACAACTCAATCATTTGAAAAACTAACACCAGAAGGATGTCAACAAATAGAGTAAATTCGCAGAGGAAACTGCAACAAAAAGCCATGATCATGCAATTAGGGGAAATACTGGCAATATGAGAAAATTGCATGTCGACGATCACGACTACTGGGATAAGCTTGAAAGGGCTAAAGCAGAAGCGGGTCAAAAAAATGGAGGAAAGTGAGCTCAGGAAAGTAAATTTGAAAATCTCCCAGAGTTAGAAAAATTTGAAAGAGTGAATGCACGGGTGGTAAAATTTGCCGCCCTTGCATTTGAGCGATAAACTGCAGGTGTCAAGGCGGTAAATTTTGCCGACCCTGCATGTAGATTGAAAATTTCTTTTAAGTGGATTGGCGGCAAAATCTACCACTTTTGTAGGTTTAGGAGTGATTTCAACGCATGTAAGAGCAGAGGTTTATGCCACTTATGCATATTGAGGGTAATACAAAGTTTGTGTAAGGGCGACGGTTTTAAGCACCCTTACATGTTTAAGGAAAACCACATGAAAGAGATATGAAGGTGGGGAAAACCCCCAACATTACATATCAAAGAGTAGAAACATGTAAAGTTCATGTGGGAGCAGCAAAAAATGCCGCCCTTATAATAACTATCAACACAAAAATCTGAGGGTAGGAACGTGTATCAGTGGTGAAAAAGGATGCTCATACACGTTAAGAAACTATTGGAAAAACCTAAGTTTAACATGGCGATAAAAGTAGGGCACGATGAATCTGCCACTAATCGAACAAAGAACGGTGAAGAAAAGACACACAAACACTCTGCTTAGGGTTTGAAGATAAACTCAAATGTGCAAAATGATGACTCAAACCAAATAAAAGCATTTACATAAATCACAAATGAAAATCACTATTACAAATAGACCCTAATAGAAAGAAGGAAATCAACAACAAAAACATGAGAAACATCATCCTACTTGGCAATAGTAATGAAAAACTTTAGGCACGAAATCTCCACAATCCACGATCTCTGTAGTTTGATCATTTTTGCAGAGTGTTAAATGGCTTATTCTAAGAATTTTGAGGATGAAAACTAAAAGAATAATGACCAAAATGCTTTAAAAAGGGTTAAAAACAAGGCATTAATGGCGCCACAAGTGCCATTAATGACACTTAGAGTTTAAGATTCAGTGAGATTATGCCAAGGTGGTGAAAACTACTGACTATGCATTAAATGAGTACCTCATGCAAGAGCAGTACCTAGGACCGCCTTTACATCTTAAACTATGACAGGGAACATGCATGGTCAGCGATAAAGACCGCTGTTACATGTTAATCAAAAAATAAAAAATAAAATATGTAAAAGTGGCAAAAATAGCTGACATTACATGTAAAACAACAAAACACGTGTAAGAGTAGTAATTTTGACCGCTATTGCATGTGAAAACAAAAACTTTTCTAACACCCCCAAAATAGTCAATAATTGATATTTTGACAAGCTTACGACCTAGTCAAATTTCACAATTTTTGAGGAATCGTCCTAGGGAATGTCACAAACTATTTCAATGATGTTAGGAGACTTTGCATGAGGCCAAGAGGACTTGTCTCGATAAGCGAACTTAAAATGTTGACTATGAAATGGACAAGTTTCATAGGGGTTTTCTACAAAAACAAGTGTAGCTGATTTTGAGAACAACAACTGGCTCTAATTGGGGAACTTCCTTTGATCAAACTTTGAAATGATCAAATGGAGAAGAATCCAATCTCTAAGTGCCTTCATCCATGCCATTGGGCCATAGAGTCAAGCTATCAAAAAGGAAAAGACACAAAAGACTAAACATAAACAAAAATACAAACACAAAACTATACAATATGTACAAATGAACTTATCTGATACTTCAAGGATTGAAGTGTTTCAAATGTTGTCCACTGTGAGGTAGCAAGAATGGTGTTCCATTAAGATACTCCAACAAGAAGCTATTTTCACCACAAAGTTGATGAATGATGAACGAGCCTCTCCATAGGGAATAAAACTTCCCATGCATCCCTTTTGGTTTTCTCCTCTTGTCCCATAACAAGACTTGATCTCCAATTTGAAACTCACAAGCCTTTCTCTTCTTATCAAAGAGATTCTTCACCTAACTTTGATGTTTAGAAATACGGTCTACTACCATAACCCGTTTCTCTTCAAGTTCAATGAGGTACATGATTCTTTTGTCAATAGAACTTTCAAAAGTTCTATCATCTACTACCTTTGCCAACTTCAATGATGGCAATTCTAAAGTAATAGGTATCTCTGCATTCAGACCGTACAGAAGCTAAAATGGTGACATACCTATTGCTCTTTTGGGGGTAATCATGTCTTTCCATAAAGCATCAAACAATGCTTTATGCCAAGTTCTCTGATTATCTTCCACTAGTTTCCTGATAATAGTAACCAGATTTTTGTTACTAGATTCTACTTGACCATTTCCTTGCGAATAATAGTCTGAAGAATGAGAAAGGATAATCCCATGTTCATAACAAAAGATAGTGATCTCATTGGAAGATAAAAAAGTAGCATTATCTGCTACAACTTTGTTTGGAACTCCAAACCAGGAAATAATATTTTCCTTTAGAAAATTACATACCACTTCAGAAGTAGCATGCTTTACTGGGATAGCCTCCACCCACTTGGTAAAATAATCAGTTACGGTGAGAACAAAGTTGTGTCTTGCACTTGACAGTGGGTTCACAACACCAATGAAGTCAATGCCCCATTGCTGAAAAGGTTCTTTAATTACAACTAGCTTGAGAGGTAGTGTAGCCAACTTAGGCTTTCCAACAACTGCTGACATAACTCACACCTACGTACCCAGTTGTACACATCCTGAAACAATGTGGGCCAATAGTACCTAGCCCGCAAAATCTTATGAGCTATCACAGGCATAGAGAAATTTCCTCCACAAGCCAAATTGTGAAAAGACTCCAGAAGTCTACTTTGTTGTGCTTTATCCACACAACAAAGAAAAACTCCATCAAGGCTCCTTTTATACAAACCATTGTCCCATAGGACATAATTAGCAGCCTTCAATTTGATAGTTCTCTTTTCCTTATAGGATAGATGAGAAGGACACTCACCATAGGTGAGAAAAATGAGCAATATTAGAATACCACTCATCTGTAGTAGTGACAAAGAGAACAATTGGCACATCCTCAACTTCTTCTTTTTCATCTCCTATTTCTTTTGGTACATTGTCGGCAATCAACTGACACAAACCTTTGTCACACACAAGCTTGGTAGGTTTGATATCAAGATCAAACTCTTGAATCTTGGCAATCTAATTGCCTCTTTTGGTTCCAAACTCCAATTGAGTTAGGACTGACTTCACTGTTGTGTCGGGCACCAAAACAACAGTGTGTGAATTCAAAATATAAAACTACAAATGCTTTACCGCCTTGACCATGACATAAGCATGTTTCTCCATATTTGAGTATTTCAATTCATGAGCCTTCAAAGGACAACTCATAAATGAAATAGGAGATTCCACACCTTCCTCATTCTGCTAAATAAGAATGGCTAAAAGTGTATGCTCGGAAGCATAACTGTATACTATGAAATCCTTGATATAATAAGGACAAACTAGAATCAAAGCATGAGCTATGGCCCTCTTGATGTCCTCAAATGCTGCTTTACCTTCCACACTCCAATGGAAAGTAGTCTTATCCTTCATCATGTTAACAATGTGATGGGTTTTCTCTGCGAAATCTGGAATGAATCTCTACAAAAAATTCACCTTTCTGAAGAAAGAATTGACAACAATCTTACTAGTAGGCAAAGTAAGAATTTAGATGGACTTGACTCTTTCTAAGTCAATTTTAGTACCTTCTCTAGACACAACATGACCAAGATGTTTACCTTCCATAACCCCAAAAATTGATTTCTTGGGATTAAGAGAAATACCATTTTGTCGACATCTTTCCAGCACCTATCGCAAATGATATGCATGATCTTGACGTTGTTTGGAGAAAATGGTCAAGTCATCAAGATATACCACAATGAATTTCCCCATCTCATCTCTGAAAGAGAGGTCCATTTCCCTCTGGAAAGTAGCACCAGCATTGATCAAACCAAACGGCACCCTGTGGTATGCAAACGTGCCCTAAGGTGTTGTGAAGGTAGTCTTGTATTGATATGCTTTACTGACCTCTACTTGATTATAGTCTAAAAAACTGTCTAACATAGATAGCATCTTCGAACCAGTTACAGTTTGTAACACTTGGTCCATAATAGGCAATGGGTAGTTATCTTTTAAAGAAGACTGGTTGAGATTTCTGAAGTCAACACAAATATGGATTTCTCTGTTCTTCTTTCTTATAGGGACAATATTTGTAATCCAGGTAGAATGATGGATAGGAAAGATTATCCTTGCATTCAACATTTTCTAGATTTCAGAAAGAATAGTACCTAAAATTTTGGGATTGTATTTCCTCTGCTTTTGCTTATGAGACAATGATCTAGCCTTGAGAGGAATTTCATGCTGAATCTTCTTAGGTCTAAAAGACTTAAGGTCATCATAAGAATATGCCAGAACGTCAATGTAATGGTGAAGAAGTGTAGTGAATTTGAATTTCTCGTCAGCAGTGCAACACTTCCCAATGTTAACCATTTTGGGATTTGCTTCAGAACTCAAATTTACTTGTTCAAATTCCATAGATGAACTTGAATCAAGTTGTTGCTGCTGTTTTAAATATCTATCATGCTTATCAAATAACTTTTCTAAAGATACCAAACCTTTTGGAATCTTATTTCCTTTTAGCTAAAGAAACTCTTCACCAGTTTGTGAATCTATTTTAGGAACATATTCATGTGGCGGAGAATCACTACCATCAAAATAGAGTTCATCAAAGTTATCTATCTTTTCTAAGAAGGCGATGATCTGATTGTCACCATTCAAAACCTACCAATGGTCAGCATTATCTAGTACACTTTGTTGAAAAACTAACTCAATTGTGTACTTGTTACCTTTGAAGTCCTTATGGGGAACCATAAGAGTTGCGGAGACAGCTAATGAATCTGCATGATCATTAAACTCTCTAGGTACCGCAGAAATATCAAAAGCATCAAAACTTTCAATGCAATCCCATATGTGATTGCGATAATGTTTCAACCTTTCATTTTTGGTCTGATATAAATTGTTCACTTGGAAAACAACTAGTTTGGCATCTCCTTGAGCATGAAGATTTTTAATACCTTTAACCTGAGCAACTTCCATGTTGAGTAATAATGATTCATACTCTGCAGTATTATTGGTATTGTCAAATTGCATCTTGTATGAGAAAGGGAATATATCACCTTGTGGAGATAACAGAACAATCCCAGCTCTATAATTGGTAGAAGAACAACTGCCATCAAATTCTAAAACCCAAACATCATTTGAATTTCATACTTTGATGTTTCTATTACTAGTAGATTCTTCTTCATTAGAAAGAGAAGATTCTGGCATCACTATGCTCTCATCTAAACTTTCATCTGATCTACTGGAAGTATCCTCTAATTCTGCATCTAAAATGTTAGAACTCTCGTCTAATGAACTAGAAGTATCTTCACTAGACAAGAAATAATTACCCATTCCTGAAGATTCAAACAAAATTTGGGCTTTGGGATTTGTAGTTTGGGTAACAATATATTTTTCCTCCTTCTCAGGAAGCAACTTTTGCATGACACCTTTAAAAGGTATCCTTACTTCAGATAGGTCCATGTTCAGTTCTCCACCCACATCTTTACAAAAATTATGTTGAAGAAAAATGCCATAAGAGGCTGGAACATCAGCCACTAGGATGGTCATCTTGATCCTCTTATATGGAAAGGCTGCAAATGCAAATTGGGAATCTTTGATTTGGCTCAACAATGGCACTTATTTTCCATGGAGAAAGATCGCCCAAAGGTCTTGGTTAAAGTAAGATCGAGGGCATCTTCCACTTTGGCAAGCATGACATTATTAGAAGCCCCAGAGTCTATTGTACAATTGCTCAACTTGTGACCATTTACCAATAGAGAAATGTAGAAAGGTTCTATTTTCCCTGGGGCAACAAGGGGAGTAGTGACAAGATTATTTTGGGTGAATTTGTTCTTTGAGGAGTCATGGGAAACTTTAGGAGAATCTTGCCTTGTAGGGACAATCTTGTTTTTAACGTATTTAGCCAATCTATCAATTTGTTTAGGATTAGCTTGTAAATACTCAACCTCAGACATTTGGATCTTGGTTTTCTTAGCATGATCTATTATGTCAAATAGCTGAAATGAACTAGATACATAGGAAGGAAATCCATCATTTTAATTTTTATTAGGGGTAGTGCTGGTCTGAGGAATAAAAGTAGAAGACATAGGATTGTTAGATGTACTTACTTGCTTATCAACAACTAGGTCCTTTGACTAGAAAGGCAAAGGAGTTCCTCATTTGGAAATTGAGATCACCGGCTAAGGTTCCTCTCTTGTCTTTCCTTTATCAGCTTGCTGATTTGACTGATTTTGGGACCTAGTAAAAACATCATATGCTCCATCATATACTTCTCCTTCTCTTTCAGCTTCATCTTGGTAATTCAGAAAGCCAATGGCAGAGTCTCCAACTAATTCTTCTTCTCCTTCTATAAAAAGATTAGCATCATTCTCCTAATCCAACTTGGGTTGGAAAGAATGGTCATGTTCTGCTTCATAATAGCCAATTGCTGAGTTGACCGGTGTTGCTTCAATGGTGAGCTTCCCTGTGTGGGTGGAAGATGATTTTATTGTCCTTGATTTCTGGCAGCATTGCCTTGATATGAATTGTTAGGAAATGTTCTCCTTGGTATATCCCTATAAGAAAGAGGAGCAGACATACCTTGAGACATTTGCCTTCTCAAAGCTAGCAATTCATTTGTTAACTTTTGCACCATAGGATCTGTGGTGCTTGTGGAAGGATTATCAGTAGAAGATTGACCTCTATTTTTGTTGGAATCTCTTCTTATCTTACCCGCAAGGATAAGATCATCTTCAACTTTCGTAGCCAAAATTTGAGCTGCAAGAAGATCTACAGGGCTAGCCTGCCTTAGCAAAAAGCTTACCTCAGGAAGCTGAGTATTGATAAAGAAACATTTAAGGTTCTTCACCATTGGCTGAGTGGTTGTAGGAATCTTGTTTGTTAGCTTATTAAACTTAGCGATGAAGTCTCGCATGGGTTCATGTGGCTCTTTCTTCATCTACGTTAGCTGTGCTAACAAGGCATGTGCATCTTCTGCAGGTTTAAATCTGGCTTTGAACTTGGTCTTGAGAGTGTTCCAACTCATTATAGTTTGAGCTTGAAGATGGTAAAACCAAAGAAGCACCTTGTAGTGTTTCCACAAAAAGTCTTACTGCTACATCTTCATGTTCTACACCTAAAACACTGCAAGCTATGCAGAAAGCTGCAATGTGTTCATCAAGGTGGACTTTTCCATCACTATAGAACTTAGGAAAATTCTTCCTCGAACTACGAGGTAGTTCATGCAATGGTGGAGTTAAGTTCAAAGGACCAAAAGTGTTACCCCAAGGGCCTTGAGCTGCCATGGTGCGCTGATTAAAGGGTGGGATGACAAACCTCTGTGAAATACGAATAGACAAAACTCTGTTAATACTGGAACTAGAAGCTTCACCTGGTATTGGAGAACTGACACTAGTAGGAGGAAAACTCCTAGTTCGTTGAAGTTGAGGCCGTGGAGGCAAAAGACCAAAGTTATTTTGTTGCATCAACTCAAATACAAGATTAATAATACCTTGACCTCTCTTGCTTCTTGTATACTGTGAGTCTGCCAAAATGCAATGTACTCAACAAAATTTTGAAAACAACTCAAAACAATGAGAAAGAACTGTAGTGCTTCAACTCAGAGCGTGAGGCTTTGAGTTGCGCATTCCTTCCCTAGTAGAGTCACCAAAAACTGTTAGGTGAATATTTTGTCTTCAACTAACTGAAGGCAAAATGGTTATATCAACCATAGTGTAATAAGATAAATCTCTCCTCTTAGCAAGGGGAGGTTCCCTATTAACTATTACAAATTTATTTACACTAAAAACTAATTTCAGGGTGAAACCATGTACTCCATTTCTCTTTTTTCAGAAATGATGTTTACAATAAAAAGAACACTTTCACAATACAAATCGAAATAACCAAGAAACCCACGAGAGCACAAAGTCTATTGTTGCTCTTTTTACTAATTTACAATTTAGATCCAAGTAGGATAAAGTGCAGCTCAAAGTCTTCACCGAATACTATGACAAAACATATGATCACAAAAGATAATAGTAGTTCAAAGTCTTTCTAATATGTTTTACTTCAAAACATGAAATCACAAACTAAAGATAATTGTTGTAGCATAAAGTCTCCAAAATCAACTTTAGAATATCTCCCAGATTATCCAAACTCACACTACAATTTAATCAAATAGATAAGACAGTATAAGGAAAAGGAGATAAGAACAATCTCCAATATACCACAAGTTTTTTCAACACAAAGATTGAATGGTTGCTCACTTTCTTATTCACTTGATAAAATATGGTTTACAATTTGAACACAGTCTCAAAATGCTCTTCAATTCGGCAGAGTTTCGCTTCAATAACTAAAAGATGATCATTAAAATGGGGGGTCCTCTTTATTTATAGGAGAAACCAAGAGCAAAAATAGGAAAAGAAAAACTAACTATGACTTATTCAACAAAGGAGTCCTTTTTGATTGAGGACTTCCTATGTTTTGATATGTAATTACATATGAGAAAAGTACATGTAAAAAATGTCCAAAACTATTTCAAAAGTACTTTTGAAAAATAGAAAATAAACTAAGTGATGAAAAAGATACTTTAACTTGCACTGCCTTCTTTCTTCATGTGGCAATCATACATAGTAAACGCAGCTTGCATCCCCAAACTATCCGGATTGACTGTGTTCTTGAAAATCATCCTGGTTCTGACTATTGCATCTCTGACTGTGGTAATTGATTTTTCATGGCTAGTTAACTTGGCCTTCAGATTATCCAAAGTTAACTGGTTATCAAGAATATTATCCATGGGAGCTACTGAAAATGTTTTGTCCTCAAACTCCTTCTGAAACATATTCTCAAATTCCTGGGTCATCTCCTCTACAGAAAGAAATTGATTATCCTTAGACAAAAAATTACATGGAATCTCCTCCAACTTGTGTAAGAGACTAAGGTCACTTTGGTCACTCAGCTTCCTTACAGTTTCTAAGTCATTGATCAGATCTTTCAACACACGACTCTGATATGTCAATGCCTCCTTAGTCTCAGTATATGAATCTCGATTTGGAATAACACCAATTGATATCAAAACACTTATTTTCAACTTCCTCATTTCTACCCACTTATCATGATTCTTCTCTAAATGCTCAATATCCTAAGAAATCGCATCAATCAAATCATCAAGTTCTGCCCTAATTTTCTCCATTTTGCTTGTTTTCTCAGCTAGCTCTATAAGAAGAGAGATTCCATGTGTGCACATCTTTTCCAAATATTCTTCAAGCACTTTTCCCTTAAGGTGAGTCTTTTTAGCTTTCTGGATGATAGGATCTTCAACAGAAATGACCTCAGGAGTCACTGATTCTGAATTCAAAGTAATCTTCCTTACCACTACAGTCAGTTGCTCCACCATTACTTTATAATGATCTTTCATGTCTTTTTCTTTATAAAACTTCTGAATCAAAATATCCATTTCCAATTGCATGTCAGTCTTTGCACTCTCATGTGTTATTTTGCCTAGCTCAATTCTAGAAATAGAGTAATCACTCATACTAAAATTTTCTATGGTAGCATCCTGTGGGGTCCTTGCAATCTCCACAAATTTGTCCCCTTTGTCTCCCAGCACTCTTGAAAGAATTTTTGGCTTCTTTGGAGTCTTAGCCTTAACAAGCACCAGCTTACCAAAATCAAAGTCATATGGAGAGATGGCTTGTTTCTTTCTTTTAGGCGTATATGCTGACAACCATGGAGGAAGCACAAAAATACTCACATTGAGATCCAATTCCATTATCGGTGTTATAGGAACTGTACTAGCACTGTAAGTAGAAACAATAGGTGGAGTATTAGTAAACAATGCACTTGACACATTCACATTCGAAACTTGCTCAGAACCCAATACAAAGTGATCAAATATTGAAGAATATCCAATATCAAAAGGTGAGGAGGACAAACTAGCAATGGACCTAGAAGAATGAAGAACACCATCAAAAGTAGTTTGAGGATTATTAATAATTGTTTTTGAGGGTGATGGAGATTTAGAAGATGGGATGTTGATAGGTGAAACAAGGATGGTAGGTGAAACAGACAGAGGAACTGAAACATATATGTTAGGCAAAGGAAAAGAGACTCTAGTACCCTGTGGTACATTCTTTTGTGGATTCATAACTTCATCCCTTTGTTCTTCTCCTATCTCCTCTATTGATATTTTTTCAACCTCCATTTCTTCTATAGCTGGCTCATCAGTATTCTATTTCTCAATTTCCATTTCTTCTACCTCAGATTCTTTCTCTACAGCCTTTGACTTCTTAGACACAAATTTGATCCTAGGTTTATGTGTCTTAGAAGAAGAGGGAATGTCACTCTTATTCTTTGTCATATTCTCCACCTTCTTGCCTGGTTGTTCTTGGACTTTGGTCTCTGATCCAATAAAGAATTCTTTCAAAGCAATCCCTTTACCTTCTAACCACTTGTTTGTGTTAGCCAATATAGGTTCAAATCTTTTCCTTAAAGAAGACAATTCTTTCTGAGACCATTGAATAGGTGGAAGAGGAGAATTAGCAATCTGTTCAGTGTTATACCTAGGATCAATCATCTCTTCATCACCCACCAGGTATTTAAGAATATCAGCCAAACCTAGATACTCAATCTGTTCTAGAGATAATATGCTATAGTCTAATTTTTTGATATCCTCTTCTATCCTTAAGTCCACCCAGATGTCTTCAACCATTGATTCATGAAACTGAGTCTTCCTTTTAATCTTGTCTTTTACACCCCTATAATCAAACCTTGGTCTTCATTTGAACTAATTCATGGTCACTAGCTGCATCTTGGTCTCCATCACCCTAACCTTTGTTGTAGTTGACACTGAGTATCTGCCAATTTCAACTGGAAATCTGAAACCTGGTTTCTTGAGTTCCATTTTCTTATTATGTATGACAATCATTTATCTACATAATTCCATCAGAACAAGCTTATCTGAAGGAAACCTCGGCAACATATAAGGATAACCTTGGAAAAAGCCAACCCTTAAATATGATAAAGTCTAAAATTATAAGAACATGCACCCATAATCATTCACAATTGACCAAGCTTCTTCTGAAACTCTTCTTTGCTCTAACTGAGGGTCAAAAAAACACAAGAACACTATGAAGAAAGCGTCATTTGCTCTCCTGAAATTATGAATTGAACCTTTCAATGTCAGCTGAGGATAGTATTGATACACAGGAACCACTCTCCTATCTCCTTCGGATGTCAAATCCAGAAAGATCCTCATTGAGGCTGCTATATACACAAGGTAAGAAGTCATATAGAATTTGAAAGTAGTGGATACCTTAGTCAATTGCTCATGCAAAGCATTGCTGATTTGTTCACCCCAAAAGATGGCTTGCTTGCCTTGGAGTATAACCTTGATAAAAGGGTACATCCATTCATGGAAAAGAGAGGAAGAAGCCAGCCCCCTTATCCTACAAAGAAGATTTATTAGATCACCAACTTCTTTAATAAAACCACTTCTGGGAAAGCTCCTTGGCCACCTAGACAAATTTGGCCTTGAAGTCTTAAGCCACTTGGTGTTAATTGTCTTCTTAGCCTTCTCAGAATTCTTGTCATATTCTTTTTGAGCCTCAGCAAAATCTAGTTTCACAACCTCTGAAGTAGCAGGACACATGAAAAATTTATCAATGAATTCTAGATCCAATCTGATGATCACATTGCCATTCGTATCCACCACTACTCTATTACCTCTATTGTAGAACTGAGCTTATTTCAGAACAAATTCTGTATTATGAGATGCCACTGGGAAAGATGACACCAAGTGAATATTGTTGGCTACAATCTTCTTCATTGCAGAACTTGGATTATCTGACTTAGTCCTTTCAATAAACTCAGCCATGTCTACATGGCCAATCTTTGTATCCTGAATATCATCAATATTGGAGGTAACTGAGGTGATTTGAAAAACACCCTAATACTTATACTTCATTTCTTTCGACTTCTTTGGAGACAGCTCAGTCATTTGAAAAACTAACACCAGAAGGATGTTGACGAATAGAGCAAATCCATAGAGGAAACTGCAACAAAAATCCATGATCATGTAATTAGGTGAAATACTGGTAATCTGGGAAAATTGCATGTCGACAATCATGACTACTAGGATAAGCTTGAAGGGGCTAAAGTGCAAGCGGATCAAAAAAATGGATGAAAGCGGGCTTAGGAAAGTAAATTTGAAAATCTCCCATAGTTAGAAAAATTTGAGAGAGTGAATGCACGAGCGGAAAAATTTGCCGCCCTTGAATTTGAGGGATAAACTGCAGGTGTCAGGGTGGCAAATTTTGCCGACCCTACATGTAGATTGAAATTTTCTTTTAAGTGGATTGGCAGCAAAATCTGTTGCTTTTGCAGGTTTAGGAGTGATTTTAATGCATGTAAGAGTGGAGGTTTATGCCGCTTATGCATATTGAGGGTAATACAAAGTTTGTGTAAGGGCGACAGTTTTAACCGCCCTTACATGTTTAAGGAAAACCACATGAAAGAGATGCGAAGGTGGGGAAAACCCCCAACATTACATATCAAAGAGTAGAAACATGTAAAGTTCATGTGGGAGCGACAAAAAATGCTTCCCTTACATAAACTATAAACACAAAAATGTGAGGTTTGGAACATGTATTGGCAGTGAAAAAGGCTGCTCATACACGTTAAGAAACTATTGGAAAAACCTAAGTTTAACATGGCGATAAAAGTAGGGCACGACGAATCTGCCGCTAATCGAACAAAGAAAGGTGAAGAAAAGACACACAAACACTTTGCTTAGGGTTTTAAGATAAACTCAAATGTGCAAAACAATGACCCAAACCAAATAAAAAAATTTACATAAATCACAAACAAAAATCACTATTACAAATAGACCCTAATAGAAAGAAGGAAATCAACAACGAAAACATGAGAAGCATCATCGTACCTGGCAATAGTAACGAAGAACTCTAGGTGTAAAATTTGCACAATCCATGAGCTCTGGGTTTGATCGTCTTCACGGAGTGTTAAATGGCTTATTCTGAGAAGTTTGAGGATGAAAACTAAAAAGAATAATGACCAAAATGCTTTAAAAAGGGTTAAAAACAAGGTATTAATGGCACCACGAGCGCCATTAATGACACTTAGAGTTTAAGATTCGGCGAGATCATGCCAAGGTGGTGAAAACTACCGACCATGCATTAACTGAGTACCTCATGCAAGAGCGGTACTTGGGACCATCTTTACATCTTAAACTATGACAGGGAACATGTATGGTCGGTGATAAAGACCGTTGCATGTTAATCAAAAAATAAACAATAAAATATGTAAAAGAGAAAAAAATGGCCGACATTACATGTAAAACAACAAAACACATGTAAGAGCGGTAATTTTGACCGCTATTGCATGTGAAAAAAAAAACTTTTCTAACACCCCCAAAATAGTCAATAATTGATATTTTAACAAGCTTATGACCTAGTCAAATTTCACAATTTTCGAGGAATCATCCTAGGGAATGTCGTAAACCATTTCAATGATGTTAGGAGACTTTGCATGAGGCCAAGAGGACATGTCTCGATAAGGAAACTTAGAGTGTTGACTATGAAACGGGCAAGTTTTGTAGGGGTTGTCTACAAAAATGAGCATAGCTGATTTTGAGAACAACAAGCTAAGATGAATTCCTTTGATAAGAGAGCAGGACCGAGAAGCTTCATTGTTGGTGATTTAGTTTTCAAATGGAATGAACTAAGAAGCAAACCTAGAAAGAATTCCAAGTTTTATGCAATTTGGGATGGGACTTATGTATTTCGAGAGTGCAAGGAAAACAATGCATTTCAATTATCCAAGTTGAGTGGAGAGGTGCTATCTATCCCAGTTAATGGGATCCACCTCAAACATTGCCTCTGAAGATAAGTACTACCTTGTATCATAGGAGAGTAGTGTTGCAGTTAATAAGTGCTCATGCACATTTACTTTCAGTATTTTTGTTTCCCTAAGTGTTGTTGCACAAGTTTTCTGGCCACCAGGGCCTTCTAGTTTATTTTCAGTTTGGTTTGTTTTTGTTCTCTATTGCTGTTTGGACTGGTTGAATTGTTGAGTTTAGTATTTTATGAGTTTGAGATGAGTAGAGAATGACTCTATGCCCAATGGATAGTTTAAGGAAACTGGTCTTGATGCTTAGTAGGCAAGTATATAGCAGAAGTCACCAGAAATGTTACCAATTTTTCTTACAGCTCAAATTGACAGAGTTGGAGTACATTCAATTCATTTTAGCTAAGAAAGGTTAACATTTTCTGCTATGAGTTATTTACATAGTTAGAATGATTCAGTTATCTTGCAATTCAATTATTTAAAAGAGAGAATTTTTAGATCATCATTCATTTGCAGAAAGATGCATAAGAGATAAGTTATTTCATTTCACTACAATATCCATTTTACAAATGAAATATATAAAAGAAATAAACATTGCATCAAATAAAAGAATGATAAATCAAATTTCCCACACAAGCCATGGGAATGGTTGAACAAGTGAAAATATAAGAAATATACTATGCATCTAAGGATAGGAGAGAAGGATCATAGCCATCATTGCCTTGTAGTGTCTTCGGTCCCTGAGGATGCCTTCTATCCTTTCTTCCGATCTCCAACATGAACCTGCAAAAAAATTGGGAAAAACTTGAACAAGTGAAAATATAAGAAATATACTATGCATCTAAGGATAGGAGAGAAGGATCATAGCCATCATTGCCTTGTAGTGTCTTCGGTCCCTGAGGACGCCTTCTATCCTTTCTCCCGATCTCCAACATGAACCTGCAAAAAAATTGGGAAAAACTTGTTAGAGGTCAGGTTATGAGTTCACTATGGCCTATCAGAAGAGGCATAATACATTGCTTATAATGCATTGGAACAGATATACATCATCCACATACAGAGGAACTAAAAATGAAACAATCATTAAACTTCATTGTTTTATCTAATCTGTTTGTTTCATGTGCAACTATAGGATAAGTCATGTAGTTGTTTGAAGACAAATCAACATGTGGTGTCAAGTGGGCTCCCACAAGGGTTGAGCTCAGTATGCTACCCATGAATCTCAAAGGGGATGAGATGGAATAGATATCAAATCAATCAGGTGCATTGGTTTCGAGAACATAACACACTCATGACTGCAGTTCAAGAAATGAAGTGAAACCATAAGGATGAATTGAAATCATATAGGATAGTATCCAATGCATAAGAACATCTGTCATTATTGCCTCAATAGTCATTAGAGAAGTGGAAGTCATAAATGAGCATTGAGATAGATCAGAGATACCTAAAACTGAGTATGGGACAATAATGATCAAAACAAGATTATCAAGTAGATCATGTGTACAGATGGAGCTCAACTCTCATTAAATTATTTTGCCATTATAAAGAAGGATTTTTGTTTGCTCCTATCTTAGGAGTGACATGAAATAGGTTATACTTACCTCTGTTTATCATGAACATCATAAGATCCATGTATGGGATAGCCAGAACATCAGGTATATTTTATCTATGCATCTTTCATAACATTTGTATGCTAAATCAATGTAGATGGACTTCATTATTCAGTGATGTATGATTGTTTTAGTCATATGATAGCATGAGAATAAGTATCAGATATATGCATGATTGAACAAACTAAAGAGTGCAAATGGAACAACATGCATTCTTAACTGATACATTGCATCTATGAAGAGATAGTCAAGTTGATGAATTCATGTATCTTATTTTCCATGCTACAGTAAGGGAAAAAGTGCTATCTTTCAATATGGCATGCCAAGTATGCATTTTATAGAATATGGGGAACTACAACATCAAATCATATGCCATGTTATAGAGTAACCATGTCAAATAATACACAAAAGAAGATGCAAGTGGAACAGCTAGAAAACCATAAGTTACAGATGTATACAATGATCACTACCCAAGCTGCTATCAGAAGAAGGAAGTTTGTGGCTGTCTTTATTATGTGATGTAACAATGAATAGTGTTAAAATCTTCAACTTGATCTCATAACATATAGTGTTCCAATCTTGTATGTAGATCAGTTGCAATATACACACAGAAGCACAAGTATCCATGTCATAGTGAAATAAAGGAATCATTACTATTCCATCTGGCATGAATGAGAATCCATAAATGATCTGAATAATGAACAGTGTAGCCTTAGCTATGCACATAATTCTATATATAGAAGTAATCATGTAATGTCACTTCAGTATGAAAAAGTAGTTAAGTGAATAAAGAAGCAGCATTCATGTTCATTTATACAGTTGTAGCAGAAAGAGGAATCTCAGTGTCTATATAATGCTATAGGAAGGAGCAATGGAACATTCAGATGCTAATTGGAGGTAGACTTCTTCATACCATATGCTACCATGTTACAAGAAAAGAGCATCTACAGGAGAAAGTAGACAAATTTGGACTATTTTTTGCATATATAGGAAAAAGAAAAACCACATTCAGAAATAATGTAGGGTACCATAGAAGCCACAGTTTTGATATAGAATGATAGAGAGTTTCTAAACTCATAAAAGAAAAAAATGCACGGAGATATCATTATGCCAGTCATGACCTTGTAGAAGCAAGTGAACAGGAGATACATATACTTGAGTTCATTTTTTGCATACAGTCATTATAACCCATACGAGATTTTTTTTAATAGCCAAATACAGAGGAGGTTTTTCATTATGGGTCGAGCCATATTTGTTTTCAAAATAACAAGCAATTTTTATATTGCCACTGCCATAGAGGAAGAGAAATACTCAAGAAATAAAGAAATGAGTATGTTTAGAGTTGTGGCCTCATAGAAGCGAACCCACAGGAGGATAAATGTTTCCATGTGTTTTCTTGTTCCCAAATTTCAAAACTTTATTGGTATATGCAAGGAAGCTACAAATTTGAAAGAAAATGAGTTCTTTTCAACCCATTCAAGCATAGCCACAACTCAGGAATGTTAAGAAATGTAACATATATTGTTTCCAGTGAGAACAAAAGAACTTGAGTCACATAGGGGCTTCAAATACTGAACATGGAGATTCAAAAGATGTATGGTAGAGCCGCAGCCTTGAATAAAAGAAGTGTACAAGTTTTGAGGCATTTTCATATCAAAACCCTTGTCATTTTTAAACTAAGAAAGACCCGAGAAAATAAAAAAAATGTTGAATACAGAAATAATGAATAGGGTCGCGGCATAGGAGGTTACCTTCTTTTTCTTTTGAGAGTAGATATAGCTATGAAAGCCACAAGTTTTATCCCTTTTGTGTCGCCTCAGTAAGTTCAAAAGGTATCATTTGTGGTAGCCAGAGCACGAGAAATGGGTAATGGGAAGAGAGGAACAAGTGCATCAGAGAATGTAAATACAATGGCAGCTTTAAAACTGGAGTATCCCCTGAATGAAAAAATAGAACACATATTGAATATAGAGTTCTTACCTTTGGTTTCTTGTCAAAATTGGTGCAAGATCCAACAAAATTGACTCAGGAATGTCTGAGTTTCAGCTTCAAACCCTAGGGTTTCATGGCAGCTATAGAAAGCCCTTTCTTGAAACTTGAAAAGTGAAAATGAATCTGAAAGAATAGGGATTCAAATATGTTTTTTGCTTTAGGGTTTCTTTACCCTAAATCAAACGGTGATTTTAATCACATTTATTCATTTTTGGAGGCACAAACTAATGCCCTTCATGGTATTAAGTATATCTTGTTTATTGCCTAAGTCTCAAAGACTTGAGGGGTTGAAAACCATAGTAGACTATAGGTTTTCCCTTGCACTTTATGAAAGTTTAATACCTTATGAAATATTTTAGTCCCCTTTTGAAGATAATATACATGTTTATTGCCTAGGTCATGTGCCCTTAGAGCAATTTGTAAATCTTCTAAAATTTGAGATAGGATACATGCCTTGGAATTTTTTGCAGATCAAATAGAAGATAAGCCTCATAGACTTTATTTTTGCAAAAAACTATAACATGCCCCAAATATTTTTATGATTTTTTATAAAAAAATCAATTGCTATGTAATGTATATACTTGGCGAAATTATAAGCCTTGTATTTTTTTTTTTGTAAAAAATCAAATCGAACCAAGATATATTTTTAGACTACAATAACAATGTAAGGTTTTGTTTTAAAGCAATGATTTATAAATTGCTTTAAAATTAAAACTATTTTATACAGTTAAAACTATTAAAGAAAATCAAATATCCTTTTCTAGATTTGATTTATTTTGAGGTACATGTGGACCAAAAATTGAGTTTACTTGGGTAGACAAATAAAATTTTTGGTGGGGCCACACAAGAGGATCTTTTTGGCAATTGGTTTTCACAGTTTAGAGGCAATTTGAGGGTTTATTTTTTGTCTTTTCTGAGGAGCTCAAAAATGGATTGGCATATCTATTATTAGGAGCTTTTTTCTAGCTTTCTTTGGGAGGGATCATTCTACAAGATATATGGCAGAGAGATAGTTTTTCTTGGAGTTCCAATTCTAGTTAGAGTTAGAGTTTTAGAGATCAAATGTCATTTTTCAAAGTCTTCCTCTCACACTGAGAGAGTTGTACTTTCATATGTTTGTACTCATTACTCCTTTTAGTCTATAGAGCAGTAGTTTTCCTTCCTATTTGTGGATTCATTCGCATAGTTGATTTGATATTACATTGTGATAGTCATTTATCCTTTGTTTTTGTCTTGAATTTTGTGATGGGTATGCAAGTGTTTTATTTGATTTAGGTTGCATGTTGTGTTCAGATGAGCCTTCATGTGAAATATTAATGAATTGGGTATAAACAAGGGGTTGTGAGAGTTACAATTGTGTGAGCTAATTGTGAGTAAGATTTGATAGGAGTTTAAGTATTGGTGCATCACCTTAGAAGTTAATTTTAGTTATTTACAATTATCCTTCTATCCCTTTTCTGTCTGCAAGTCATTTATATTAGGAAAATCATAAGGAGAACTAGCTCACTCTAGAGATTCACTCTCAACATAGATTACCCCTAATCTAAGAGTGTTTCCATGTTGCAACATGTTAGTAAAGTTTATATTTGCTAAGGGTGCAATCCTGATTGCCAACAAAGACAGGAATCTGCTTACCTACAGGGAGTATTAATATAACACTGACACTGGATCCAGTTCAACATCTTGATCCGTCAAAATATAGTTCCCATTTATCATCCTTAGTAATAGATAGAATTTTGTCATCAGGTAATGTGTCCTGATGTTGTATAGCAAAAGGTGAAGGTGATTCAACTAAATCGTTGGTTAACACTTGTCCTTTAATTGCTTTCTGAGAATTAAACTTAAGATCAAATTCAGTTAACAACATAACCCATTTAGCAAGATTGCCCGACAAATTGGTTTTAGCAAAAAGATTTCTCAGAGGGTCAAATTTCACCATCACATGTATTTCAACATTTAAAAGATAGTGTCTAAGCTTCTGTGTTGCAAACACTAAAGCTCAAAAATGCTTCTTGATGACAATGCATCACACTTCATAGTTAAGCAAGGTTCAACTGATATAATATACAACACATTCTTTGCCTTCGGTATTAAGTTGTGCTAATAAGGCTGCGAGAGCATTATTAGATTCTGAGATATACAATAGAAAAGGTTTATTAGAAACAATAGGTTGTAAAACATGAAGATTAGCTAGATAAGTCTTTAAATCTTTGAAATCTTTTCGACAGTCAGAATTCCATTGAAATTTTGAATCCTTCTTCAGTAGTTGTTACATAAAAGGGTGAGTCCTATCCGTGAGTTATGAAACAAATCGGTGAATGGCCTGTATCTTCCCTTGCAAACTAGGAAGTTGAGATATGTTCTTAGGTATTGGCATATTAACAATCGCATCAATATTTTTTGTATCTATCTCAATACCACGATTTAAAATGATAAACCCTAACAATTTTCCAATATCTACACCAAAAACACACTTACGAGGGTTTAATGGCATGCTGTATTTTCTTATTCATTCAAAAATCTTTCCAAGAGTCATGGCATGATCTCAGTGATGAATGGACTTCACCAAGATGTCATCCACATAATGCTCCAAAATATTGTGCATGTAATCATGAAATATAAGGGTCATGGCATGTTAGTAAGTAGCTCCTGCATTTTTAAGTCCAAATGGCATGACTACCCAACAAAATGTACCCCAAGGTGTTATAAAAGTTGTTTTATATTGATCTTTAGGGTTTATCAAAATTTGATTATATCCTAAAAAACCATCCATGAAAGAGAGTAATTCATGGCCAGCTATAGAATCGACAATCATATCAATGTTAGGAAACAGAAAATTGTCCTTCAAAGATGCAAGATTCAAGTCTCTAAAATTGATACACATTCTTATACGGCCATCAGGTTTAGTGACAATGATGATATTCAAAATCCAAGGTGAATAGTCAATAGAGTGGCTAAGCCAGCTTGTAGAAGCTTTGCTATCTCAACTTTGATGAGTAATACAACCTTAGGATTCATCTTACAAATCTTTTGTTTAAATGGCTTAGCATCTGGTTTCAAGACAATATTATGCACTACAATTTAAGGATCAATACCAAGCATATCCAAATAATTCCAATTGAATAATTTATAAAATTTGTGTAATAACTTGGTTATTTCTTCTTTTTCTTCTGTATTTAAACAATCACCAATAGGAATAATTTTTTTAGTATTATCTTTCTCCATGAAAACATCAACAGTCTTTCCACTAAGTAGAGTATTGTGGTTTAGAAGATCAAGTGATTGTGGTAGTTCTTCAGATTCTTCCTCAGACTTTAGAGTAGTGTTTATCATCTAGTAGATTTCCCAAAATATGCACTATTGTTCAAACAATAGGGTAATCCATGTTTATGATGGTAATAGGGAATTTTGTCATAAGCACCCAAGAATTCAATTATTGCTTCATCTATTGAAAAGATATCCGAAGGAGTCTCTCTTGGAGGACAAATAGTGTCAATAATCTCAGGAAAGATCAAATAAGGTGTTGATATTGTATTCACATTAAGAGTAGGATGTCTATGGGCTTTAGATTCCTTGAAAGGATTATATCTAATTCTACTTGAGTAATGTCATGAAGTGGATTCTATAGGGACTTTAATTCCTTGTTGATTAATACTACAACCATTACCTACATAATCACAGTTCTTATAAAGGATTTGAAATCCTCGAACATAAAGAGAAGCCATTTCCTTGGAAGAAGGTGGGGCTTCATAAGTTTCATAATCTGTAGTATAAGTAAGAGTATTATATGAATTCATTACCAAAGAAACTTTAGGTTGTATACTTGAACTTTGAGATGAGATTGATGAAACACTTGATGTTTCAGGAGCAAGGTTGTTGACTTTATATTTACCTATGGAGGGAGATGTAAAATCTAATGAACCCCAATCGTCACCAAGTAATGCATTCGATTATTTAGGCTCTTGCACAACATTATCTATGGCAAGAGGAGTTGATGAGTCAACTTTCAAATTGTTTGAGATTTTATGACAAACTTATTTTTGTGATTCAATTTGTAAATAGTTATCAAGTTCAGGATCAACATGAATAATATGAAGTTTATCTTTGAATATAAATTTGATTGAACGATGAAGGGTAAAGGGAAGTTCACCCAATGCATGAATCCAAGGTCTACCAAGAATCATGTTGTAAGATAAAGAACCAGGCATGACATGAATCAGGGTAGATACAATCACAAGCCCAACTTGTATAGGTAAAGTTATAGTGCCTATAGATTGTCTTCAAACATTATCAAAGCCACAAATACTTATCGTTTCTAGCTTAATCAAAGATGTATCAACTTTAATCTTGTGTAATAAATTAATGCCACAAACATTAAGAGTTGATCCATTATCAATCATAACTCTCTTAATCAGTTTCTTGTTTATTGTAATGAAGATAATCAAAGGATCATGTTGATTCTAAGCTTCAAGAGATGGCAACTAATGTTGTTGAAACAAAATGTTTGTTTTTGTCACATGCATACAATCTAATAGAGTTGTTACATCATTTGGCTTGACATCAGGCGGTACAATCACCTTTTGTAAAACTTCTTGGAGCATTCCATGGTATGTAGGTGAAGTTTGTATAGGTTCCCAAAGAGATATCTTAGAAGGATAGCATGAAGCTGCTCAACAAGATCATAATCTTGACCATCCTTATCTGTTAAATGAGGTGCTTAAGGAAGCATAGGTTAAGAAGATGGTAAAGATATCGAAATGCTTGATTGTTGTTTTCTTTGTTTATTATTCTGAGTGTTATATGCATGAGCAACCACGGTATGACTAGGTTGTTGTGAATTTTGATGTGTTATTCATTTAGCATAGTTGTAGATGTGATCAGGAGGTCAAGAAGAAGGTGGAAGACCTCTAATAGTGAGTACCCGTTTAGAAGGTGGTTTAACCACATCTGAACACACGATGACCACAATTTTTGGTTTCACAAGTTCTTCTTGATTTTTAGGAACATAAATTACATTTACTAATATTTGAAACAATGATGGTTTAAGAGTCATAGTGGAATGTAAAAATCAAGATAAATTCCTCAAGGGCTTAATCTAACATATTGAAGTCATCACAACTAAATGTCTCATCATATACATGAAAATCTTGTAAAAAGTAATCCAACATTATAACATGCTCAAATTAACCCAAGATTTAAATGTAAAATGATATTTTATGAACATTTTGAAAATAAAACACTATGAAAAACACAACTTAGTTATAATTTCAAACTGTTTTAATGAAAGGATAGAGAATATCATTCAAAATTTAGTGCATGCACTTTCATAAAAGAGGGTTTGCAATCTAAATGTGTTTTAGGAAAACAAACTAATTTAGATTTGATGTTTTAAAAAGGATACAAATTCTTTAGAGCACGGGTTCACCAAAATGTTTAGTGTGAAAAAGTAGGTTCCCTTAGAACAAGATTAAGTCATATTCCTTCACTAAACTAAACATTGGGAAGATAAGAACCGACCTTGGGATCAAGCTACAGATTTCTTATCCATTCCCTAATGTTAACTAAGTCTGATCAAGTGTTTAAACTAAGATTTAACTAGCATTTTCATTCACTAATCACAAAACCCTAATTACACCTTGAAACTATGACCTACTGAATTTAGAGATGAAATAGATAGAATAGATCATAGAAATGTAGAGAATAAGGTTCAGAGGTCATGCACCTAGAAACTGAGGGCTAACTAGACTAGGGCGCCTACCCATTAGTCCTGTAACTTCCTGTCTATAAAAACCTTATGTATTAGGTATCTGGCAACCTTTAGTAGCTCCCAGTTCTCAGAGAATCTCTCCAGTAAGACTAGGGTGCTTGCTCATTAGTCTCAAAAGTGTTGGGATCTGAAACTCTAAAATTTAGTGATGACTACATCCAAAATATCCATCTTCTTGTCACTCCTTTCCATTGTATTCCATCGAACACAATCTGTACCTATAAAAGGAGGAGAAAGATGTTGCAGCTATATAGGAGCTTGCCTCAGTCAAGCCCCGTTTTCGGTAGTCCTACCTCAATAATAGCCAGAGATAAAGATTTTTAGAAGTGTGTGTAAACCTAACAAAGTGTACATAGAAATATCAAACCCTAGATGTCTCAATCAAGGGAAGATCAATAACTTGCTTCAACTCAATGAACAAACACAACTTCACCTCAAGGAGCTGAAAACAATGAAGACTTGCATGAACAAGAAGGTGAATTAGCAATGTCCGCGAAGGATCTCCAAGCTTGATGTTGGAGGCTTCAACCTTTCTTCCGATCATGTAAAAGGTGTACAAACCCTAGGAAGAACAAGATACTCTCAAGATATTGATTCCTAATCTCCATCCACTGTCTCCATGATAGCAAATTCAAATAACTTCAAGAGCTTCAACAAATCACTGATCTTCAATGGCAATTTCAATAGAGTTTTCACATCAAGATTGCATATAGATTGTGTGTGATAAAATGATTTTCAAATGTGTTTACATATCTAACCTTAGGAGATTCAAATTTCAAAATAACACCTCGATATCGCATGAAAAAAAAAATTGAAAATGGAATCCCGAGATGCACGGCAGGAGCCGACACCCCGCCAAGATTTAAAATCCCAAAAAATGGGATAGTACTAGGGTGGAAGTGCCCAAGTCTAGTCCACCATTTTCTGATTAGATCTACTTCTAGGGGGTTCCAGGGACCCAAATTCCAAATTCCCTTTCCAGATTCAATCAATAGTTATCTCAGAAAATAAATATTTTTCAACTAGACACAAGTCAACTAGGGTTTCAGGAAGGCCAAAAATAAAGAGGTTAAAAGGACACCAAAGGAGAGGAGATAAACTGAGGGAAATTGTACCATTCCATACAATAGGACACTTTTATTATTGTCCTTGCAGCTTCTTGATTAGTCCTATTATTTCTTTCAACCACTCCATTTTACTGAGGAGTCATAGGGGCAGATAAGTGCCTCTTTATTCCATGATTCTCACAAAACATGTTAAACTCATTGGAAGTGAACTATCCACCTCTGTCAGACCTCAAACATTTGATTCTCATATCTATTTCATTTTTAGCCATGACATTGAAAGCTTTGAACTTATCTAGGGCTTCTAATTTTTCTTTGAGAAAAGTGACCCATGTCTTTCTAGAATAATCATCAATTAGTAGCATGAAATACCTGTCACCTTGAAAACTCCTTACCTTGGTAGGACCACAAAGATTTGTATACACCAATTCTAGTAGTCCGATAGAATATTGATCCTTGACTTTAACACTTCTTCTTTCTTGCTTTCCAACTTGACATTCTTTATAAATAACATTCATAAGCTTTGTAATCTTTGGCAGATCTCTCACAGCTTGAACTGGACTTATTCTTACTAGGCTATCAAAATTGATGTGACACAATATTCTATGCCATAGCCAACTCTCACTGATCTAAGTCATGAAACAATAACCATCACCACCTTTGAGTTGATAAACATTTCCATCTATCCTCTTTCCAGTAGCTATCACAGTTCTGAAATCATTTTTGATCTCATAGCCACCATCCTGAAACACAAGATTGTATTCTTTGCTACATATTTGTCCAACACTCAAGAGGTTATGCTTTGAACCCTTAACATAAAGAACATTATTAGTATTATGCTTTCCATCTAAATTCATTTAACCTCTTCCACATATCTTAGCAGATGTATCATCACCAAATCTAACTAGTCCTCCATCATATTTTTCAAGTTTAACAAACTTACTCTTATCATCAGTCATATGATTTGAGCACCCACTATTAATGACCCAATAGTTCTTTTCCTGTATGGTATGAAAGGCAGACATCAAGGTTCCTTCAATATTAAGACTTACTTCTAGAGCCCTTTCCTTCACACATTTCTTAGAGTTAGCAGAAACAATATCATCCTTTAAAGCTATGAACAAACATTCACTATCCTCATCATTTTCATAATCAGATTCATCATCAGATATACTTACATCTTCTCTAACATAGTAGCTTTTCTTAGGCACTCTACTTTTGTTTTCCCAAATTTTCCTTCTCAAAATTCTTTCCAGACATCTTGAGGCATAATGACCTATCTTGCCACAACTAAAACACTCGAACTTAGGCAATTTACCATTGTACTTACCAGTACCCAATTTCATTTTTCTCACAAAGCTAGCTTCCACATCATTAAAATCCTCCTAATCTAATTCCACAGTCTTCTCAGATTTGCTAGCCTTGAAGGAAGTCTCAACCTTTGCACTACTTGTACCAAATTCTCTCATTTCAAAAGCAGTTAAGGTACCAAGCAACTGGTAAACTGATCCAGATTTTGTAATTCTTCAATAGTAGAAACTTTATGACTATAATCTTTAGGAAGAGTTCTGAGTACCTTCAATACTACTTCTTTTTCTTCCAATTGTCCACCAAGTCCTCTAATGGTATTGACAACTTCATCCACCTTTTGTAAGTATCTTGTAATGTTTTCATCTTCAAACATTAGCATGGTCTCAAACATGAGCTTTAAATTCTATATTTTAGCTTACTTTACCTTATCATCTCCTTCATAAATACTTTTTATGTTGGCAAGAGACACAATATAGCTACATGAGTGTTGTCATTGATGGCAAAAAAGTTCATCCCACCCATCCGCAGGACATGGTATGCCTATACCGAAAGTCAGATTGAAGAATGTTGTGGTCTAGTAAGCAAGAATAGAGCATGTGGCAAGGTCTGACAGTCAGGTCCAGATCTCTCAAAGGAAGTATCTCAGTAAAGTACAAAATTGGGGAAGTCAAGAGGAGTACCTTGACTAATAGATTCCAGGGATTTAGCCTCTGATGATGAAAGAGTGAAGAGATATGAGTATCTAAGCATTGATTTCCTATTTGGCAGAGTTGACAGAGGAAGAACTGACTGTCAGAGCATCAGACCTTAATCCAGATGAGATATTGATGGTGATTAAGCTTCCTGAGGTATCACTCATGATTGGATGACATGATTGATGACTTCTATAAGCATATCCTTGATACACATCACTTGGTAAGCAACGATTCAGCCGACAGATTAGAGTTTAGGAAAATATTGACTATTCCGGATGCCGACTAGAAAGGTGTTAAAATCATTGGTGTAGATATATATACCAGATGGATTTAGATGTGAAGGTGTGAGTTGTGTGTTGGTAAGTACGAAGAAAAGTAGAAGCGCAGTGTGAAGGTAGTAAGACAGGTCCGGAATGTGACAGGACAACAGAACCAAAGAAGGGTAGAATGAAGTGTAGTAGATCAGTATATTGAACCTAACCAGAACTGAACCTCAGCATGTGTGGATTCTGCTCATCAGTTCAAGTATCTTGTCACCTTATACCTTGTAGACAGTGAGTCTCTTGTAGGAAGTGAGCCTCTTGTGAGCAGTGTGCTCGAGCAGTAAGCCCTAATTGGCAAGTGTCATTTTGTACTATCTTATTCTTCTAACAGAGAATACAATCTTGGGTTAATCACCTTGTGGTTTTTCCCTTAACAGGGTTTTCCACGTCAAAATCATTGTGTCATGTGTATTGATGTTATTTCCATTTCATGGTTATGTTTGCTTATTTGATTTGATGCTACATTAATTGTTAAGGAAGATCAGAAAGCTAAAATAATTAAGATTACTGATTCACCCCCCTCTCAGTTATCAACAATTGGTATTAGAGCCAAGTTCCTCCAAACAGAGCCTAACTGCTTGAGGAAGATCTGGGAATCTCAATGGATATGTATGGTATGAGAGAACAACTTCAGTCTGCCCTAGATGATCTTGAGCAATGTAGCTCTGAAGTCAATGAATTGAAGGAAAGACTCAAACAAGATGATGATTTCATAAATGAACTAAAAGAGAAACTGAGTATCTCTATGAAAAGAGAAAGGATCAACTTCAGCAATTCGCAAGTCAAGGTGAAGCCAATAATACAAATGAAGACTTGAAGGAGAAAACCAAGCTATGTGAAAAGTTGTCAAAAGAGGTCATTATGGTAAGACATGAAATGGAATCAGGAGTTATGAAATTCACCCAAGAAATTGAAGATGATCTAAGACAATCTCTCAAGGAGAAATCGGAAGACTGCCAGAAAATGGATAGAATAATCAGACATCTAGAATCTGACCTTGAAGAAGCAAGAGATAATGGAGATCAACTTGAGAATCAGATTGACACTCTTAAAAGGGATCTTCAAACAACAAATGAATACAAAGAGAAATTCAAGATAAGCTTTGCTCAACTTGAATTTCTTCTTCAAAGCCAGAAAAGGGTAGATGACAAACAAGGCTTGGGGTATGAGAAAGGTGAAAGCTCTGGATCTAGTCAGAAGAACTCTGGATCAAGAAATCCAAGGAATAGACTTAGAAGACCTCTGGTAAGACAACCAAATGCTCAAAGATATCCATCCTTCAATGGATATTGCCACAATTGCAATAACTTTGGTCATAAAGCTAATCAGTGCAGAAGAAGAATAAATCAGACTAATTCATCCTTCTCCGGACAGTGTTTCAATTGTAAAAGGTATGGTCACAAATCTCATGAGTGTAGAAATATGTAAATGAACAATTCATTCAATGGTAGATGTTTTGCATGCAATAGAATGGGACATATGGCTAATCCGTTTAGATCAAGAGGATATCAGTCAAATATGTAAAGAAATGTTGTTTGATACAATTGCAATAGATCTGGTCATATTACTAAATTCAGTAGAAGAATCAAAACAATAAGGGTCCGGTACATCATAATCATAACCAAGACAAAGGGAAAGGAAAAGTTAATGAAGATGAAATTCAAATGGAGATGAACAAGATATGGGTGAAGAGAAGTACAAAAAATGATGGGGATGGATTTGCACCAGAATCTGGTGCTGATATTCCTTCCGAAAACTAAATAGATGAGCTCTGGCTTAGGGGGAGTAACAAAAGAAAAACATTTTCCCCCAGCCAGTTAATTGGTGCTTGAAATTGGCGCAAGGAAAGTTGCAGATTAAAGGGTTCTCAGAGGAACATCTAAATAAGCTTTGGTAAAGAGATGGAAGATCTACAAGAATTTTTGAATAGGTTAATCTTCCAAGACTAATTTGGTTCAACAGTCATCCGATAAGAAGTGGGTTTTTCATAGTTAGATTCAATATGATTCAAACTAAGGAATCTTGATTTGTGGATAGATGAAATGTTTGGAGAAAGAAAGATTGATTTTCAATCATCTCCAAGAACAACTCTAAATTCTTCTCAGTAATCTAGAAAAGGTTTTTCTCAAAACAAGGAGAACAAGGCAACTAGGAATGACTTAAGTTATGCATTTATTGCAACATGAAATTAGGGTTTGCAGAGAAATATAAGGGTTCTCTTATTGAACATTTGCTCATTTTACATTTGAGAAGAAGAGAAAAGGAGCTCTGGAACAAATTACCTCAAGCCCATCAAAGATCAACTGCAGAAGTCAATTCATCCAGTGATCCGATCCGGTTCATATCGTGAACCCTAGAAGCATAAAAGGTATTTTCCGCTCTTAAAAATCTCTTTGTGAAATTTTGAAAGATGGCTACTCTGAATGTGGTGAAGATCACTAACAGGCCACACCCTAAATTTAGAAAACATCCCTATAAATCCCTAGAAGTTGATCCCCTAGGTGCATTTTCTAGCATTCCACATGGCATTTTGCATGTAGAAGATGTTAGGGTTTACATTCATGCAAACATTGAAGAATTTGGTGATTCCAAGTTGATGGATATCTACCACAAGGAACTGATAGATGAATCATTTGAACTAAAACCTAAGTATAAGGCTATCCGGGATAAACATTTTGGACAGTGCATTCATTTCCCCTATTTTGCTGAGGATGATTGGGTCCGATATGTTTTGAGCAGAATGCATGACAACTTTATGTGGTTGATGAGGCCATTTAAGATAACCAAGGAAGAAATTAGGGCAATAATCAGATTGCACTCATCTGGTGGGTTACCTACTCTAAAATCAGTCAAAAACCAAACTGTGAGTGAGGCTACCGGATCTAAATTTGATAAAAGAGCAATGACAGTTCAGGATATCACAGATTCGGACATCAGGTTTGCCTCCATGATTATTACCTACAAGATATATCACTCCAGCAGAGAAAATTCTATATCCGGAACAATAATCTACACTACTTATGAAATGTTGAGAAAGAATGCAGATTATAATCTTTGTGAACTCCTTCTGAGCCAACTGATGTAAAAGCTACAAAAGATCAAGGACAAGAAGAACTCTTTCAAGTATGGTGGGCTGATACTGTGTTTGTTCTTCTACTTTATGAATGAGCTGGCCGGATCTAGTGGTTGGGTATGGTAGAATGACAGACCTGTTACAATTCAAATCAGAGATTACTTGCATGGGCTTGGTGATGCCAAGGCACAAAACACAACACTATGGGGTTACCTCAAAAACTTCCAAAGCATGATGTAGGCTACAGAAAGAATTCCCCAATCCCTAGTTGAAAAATACAACGATACAATGTGCTTTATGGTAGACACTAATCAATGTCTGATGGAGGCAGTAGAACCGAGAATAGTATGGATCATGCCAATGGGGTATGAAGTGGATGAGAAAATTGTAGAGCTGCATGTTCAACACATGCTAAGTCAGTCCAAGGATCCCAAGGAAGAAAGGTTTGGAACCTTTGAAGAATTGAGTGTAAAGATTCATGTGGAGCTCAGACAACCAGAGATGAAGAGAAAAGTGAGAAAAGAAGTAGAGAATGTTGCCAAAAGGTATGGCATCTCAAAAGAGGCACTTGATGCAAATACAGAAAAGATGGAAAGGGTAGAAAAGGAAAAGGAAGAGGCAGAAAAAGAAAGTGCTCCGGTAGAAGCCCACTCTCGGACCAGATCCTCTAAGAGCTCTGCATCGACTAAGAGCTCAACAACATAAAAATAGGAAGCAAAATCATCTAATAAGGGAGAGAAGAGTACTAAGACAAAGGCCACAAGATCTTATGCCAATCAAAAGGATGATGAAGAGACTGAATCTGATGAAGAGGTCAAGAAAATGAAGAACAAGAAGAAAACATCCGGTGAACCCTCTACCAGTCAATGCAAAGAAGAGAAGGCAAAGGAATTTGTTGAAAGGCCCACTCTGTCCATTAATGATGTAGTCAAATCAGTCACTGTGGATGGGAACCTAAAACCAATGACTGAATTCTATGATGATTACAATGAAGCTGACCAGAACATCTTGCAAGAAGCCACAATTAGGTATCTGAATATCTACAATAAGGATTTTATTGAAATCATATCTCTCATTCCCAAAAGCCTAGAGAAGGAATTAGAAATAAGGAAGAATAATGCTAAGGCAAAGGATCTTGAGATCTGAGAACAGATAGCTATTCAGCTATATCCTTCAATCACTCTGAATCAAATGAATATGATGTTCAAAGATTGCAAGGATGAGTTCCAGAGCAAAGCTAGAATGAATCAGCTTATGCTCGGAGAAAATGACAAAGTAGCAAAAGAGACAGAAGAGATCCTCCGAAATGTATACAAAAGATTCAACATTCCCATTATAGAGGATGTAAGTGATGAACCTTCTCATGTTGAAAGGCAAAGTGCATCAAAGAAAGACCCTACTGAAAAGATTGCAGAAGAAGTAAAGGAGACAAGTGAAGAGAAAACCAAGGACCTGGATTCCTGTGCTCTGGAAGAGGAAGTCCATAAAGAAGCAAACATCTCTCCTCTGGTTTCCCCTGTAGACTCCGGATCTAAAGAAGAAGAAAGAGTAGAAGAGAAGATCAGTCAAGAAGCAAAGGAGAAGGAAAAAGAAGATGACAGTAGTAAGGCTACAGAAGGAGAGAAAACTCCAACAGAGAAGGCCACAGATGATAGTGGTAAGGCTGCAGAAGGGGAGAAAACTTTGTCTCTGGCAAGAGACACAGCAAAAGCAGTCAAAGATTTCTTGACCAAAGAAATGATGGAATTTGATGAACCGAAACTGCTTCAAGGTCCATTCAATTTTGATTCCCTCTCCCTGGTTCAAACCATGAAACTAGCATCCTTCACTCAAGCAAAGGCAAAAGAAAAACTGCTGAAGTCTCACATGGAAGACTGTGAGCTCATAGAAACTACATCTGGTGTATTGGAGAAGATCATGCCATCCTTCCAAAAGGATCCTTCAGCCTCCACATCTGGTAATCTAAAGTTTGTTGTAAATTCTGTTAATACACATTTTGACTCTTTAGAGAAAGCAGCAGAAGAGAAAGTCCAGAAAGAATTTTTGGATAAGAGATTCTCCGAAATACAGGGTCTAATTTCAAATGATAGGAGAGTTATGGTTATTGAGATAAAGAGCTTAGAAAATGCTCTCAAAGATGGCGGAGATATTTACAAATTTTGTTTATCCTGGCCTAAAGTGACCAAGGACATTGAGAAGAAAGTAAAAGAGAAAAAGGATAAACTGTTAAGTTTATCTCAAAGTTTTGATCCTCTCTCCTCCTCCATAGTAAATCAAGAGTGTCAGACTATTGCAGTCATAAATGAAATAAAGATGCTTGAGAAGGAGAAGAAAAATATAATAAACAGGTTGAGTGAACTTAGAGGGATCATTATCCCTAAGTTAGAGGCCATGCATGAGGCCCTAACTAATGCACGAGCCACAACTCAGACAAATGATCCGACAAATCTTAAGAAAACCGAAGCTTTTACATTCTTGTTGAGTGGTCACATCTCAATTTTGGACAGGATGAAGCAAAGTTGGGCAACAGAAGTTGTATAATTGAAGAAGACTTTTGCAGATGTACTTCAATATATGTAAGTATAACATATATATTCATTTATGCAGCTAAATATAGTTGGATTTTTGGGATTTTTGGCATGCAGATCCGACCCTTTGCCATTGATGTCAAAGAGGGAGTGAGGAGTAGTGAAAAATGTGGAATCTAGCTAAGGGGGATCTCTGGAAGAGTATACATTAGAACAGAGCATCAGCCAAGGGGGAGTACAGTATGACACTTAGTCATTTTTCACTAAGTGTTGCCATCAATGCCAAAGGGGGAGATTGTTGGCAAGAGACACAGTATAGCTACATGAGTGTTGTCATTGATGGCAACAAGGTTCATCCCACCCATCCGCAGGACATTGTATGCCTATACTGGAAGTTAGATTGAAGAATGTTGTGGTCCAATAAGCAACAACAGAGCATGTGGCAAGGTCCAACAGTCAAGTCCAGATCTCTGAGAGGAAGTATCTCAGTAAAGTGTGGACTTGGGGAAGTCAAGAGGAGTAACCTGACTAATAGATTCTACGGATTAAGCCTTTGGTGATGAAAGAGTGAAGAGATATGAGTACCTAAGCATTGAGTTCCTGTTTGGCAGAGTTGATAGAGGAAGAACTGACCGACAGAGCATCAGACCTTAATCTAGATGAGATATTGATGGTGATCAAGCTTCCTGAGGTATCACTCATGATTGGCCAACATGATTGATGACTTCTATAAGCATCTCCTTGATATACATCACTTGGTAAGCAAGGATTCAGCCGACAGATCAGAGTTTAGGAAAATATTGACTATTCCAGATGTTGACTAGAAAGGTGTTCAAATCATTGGTGCGGATATATATACCAGATGGATTTAGATGTGAAGGTGTGAGTTGTGTGTTGGGAAGTGTGAAGAAAAGAAGAAGAGCAGTGTGAAGGTAGTAAGATAGGTCTGAAATGTGACAGGATAGCAGCACCAAAGAAGAGGTAGAATGAAGTGCAGCAAATCAGTATATTGAACCTAACCGGACCTGAACCTCAACATGTGTGGATGCTTCTCATCAGTTGAAGTATCTTGTCACCTTATACCTTGTAGATTGTGAGTCTCTTGTAGGCAGTGAGCCTCTTGTGAGCAGTGTGCTTGGGCAGTAAGCCCTAATTGGCAAGTGCCATTTTGTACTATCTTATTCTTCTAACAGAGAATACAATCTTGGGTTAATCACCCCGTGGTTTTTCCCTTACGAGGGTTTTCCACATCAAAATCATTGTGTCATGTGTATTGATGTTATTTCCATTTCATGGTTATGTTTGCTTATTTGATTTGATGCTACATTAATTGTTGAGGAAGACTAGAAAGCTAAAATAATTAAGATAACTAATTCACCCCCTCTCAGTTATCAACATTTTAACTTTTTCTAGATTTCATTAGTAGTTTTTAGATTCATAACTTTCACCATTTTAGAATTAGTAAGATCACTTAAAATAGCATACCTTGCTTTACCATTGGTTTCATAGGCCTTGATTTCATTTGCAGTACGTGGACCATTTTCTAGTATAGTGTATTCAGTCTCAACAGATTTCTAGATCTCATATCCAAGAGAAATCAGATAACCTTCCATCCTTATTTTCTAGAATGCATAATCAGTTCTATCAAACAAGGGAACATACTTCTTGTGCACCATCCCAGATTTACCTAAAGCAATTAAGCTTTCTTCCAATTAACCTCACTCTAATACCAATTGTTGAATGCACAAGACAATTGAGAGGGGGGGTGAATCAGTTCACTAGTAGAAATATGGCAAATAAATGACCAGGTGACTAAAATTTTTAGTCACGTGACCAAAGTTTTTGCAACACAGCTATAAATGACTAATTTGGTCATTGGGCAAAAAACACAACTAAAGTGGATAATTAAAAAAGATATTTCGAATTGAGGGAGTGGGTTGTATTACAATATAATATAATAATAGGATATTATATTACAATATAATATATTATAATATAATATAATATATATTATAATATAATATTATATTATTAATATTACAATATTATATTTATATTATATTATTATGTATAATATAATATATATTATAATATAATATAATATTATATTTATATTATATTATTAATATTATAATATGGGGGCCAAAATTATACATGGGCTACCATATACATGTATTTCATTTAAATTTCACTTTTGGTGTTGGTGCCCACCTCCATTTCACTTTTGGCACCCATTACTTCAAGTTGAAACCCTAAAAGTAAACCCTAACTCAGAAAAGCTCAAAACCCTAACTTATTTTATTTCATTGGAGTAGAGCCGAATATGTTGAGAGCTATGGTGAGGGCCATGGCCCTCACCTTCATGGTTCCAGCAAAGCTATTCCCCGCGCTGTTGCAGTCGACGTGTCACGAGATATCAATGGCAGCCTATAAGGCAGGGGTAAGCATCGAAGCATTTGGGTTTCTGTATGCTGCACAGAGTCCACATGAAAAGGAGATGGATCTAGGGTACCCTAGAGGAATTGGTATTAAGGCTTCCATAATACAAATAAAATAAAGACAAAATTATTAATTATAAAACATCTTTTAAATATACTAGATATAATTTTAGTTCACTTTAGTTCTAAGGTTTAGGGTTTCGGGTTTAGGGTTTAGTGTTTAGTGTTTAGGGTATAGGGTATAGGGTTTAGGGTTTAAGGTTTAAGGTTTAGGGTTTAGGGTTTCGAGTTAGGGTTTAGGGTTTAGTGTTTAGGTCGTTTAGGGTTTAGGGTTTAGGGTTTAGGGTTTAGTGTTTAGGGTTTAGGGTTTAGGGTTTCGGGTTTAGGGTTTAGGGTTTAGGGTTTAGAGTTTAGGGTTTAGGTTTTAGTGTTTAGTGTTTAGTGTTTAGTGTTTAGGGTTTAGGGTTTAGTGTTTTAGGTTTGAGGTTTAGGGTTTAGGGTTTTAGGTTTCAGGTTTCAAGTTTAGGGTTTAGGGTTTATGATTTATGGTTTAGTGTTTAGTGTATAGTGTTTAAGATTTAGGGTTAAGAGTTTAGAGTTTTATGTTTAGGGTTTCAAGTTTGCATTTAGGGTTTAGTGTTTAGGGTTTAGGGTTTAGGGTTTAGGGTTTCAGGTTTAGGGTTTAGTGTTTGGGGTTTGGGGTTTAGGGTTTAGGGTTTCGGGTTTAGTATTTAGGGTTTAAGGTTTAGGGTTAAGGGTTTAGAGTTTAGGGTTTAGGGCTTAAGGTTTTGGGCTTTGGGTTTTGGGTTTAGCGTTTAGGGTTTAGGGTTTAGGGTTTAGGGTTTAGGGTTTAGAGTTTAAGGTTTAGGGTTTAGGGTTTTAGGTTTCAGGTCTCAGGATTTGAGTTTCAGGTTTAGGGATTAGTGTTTAGTGTTTAGGATTTAGGGTTTAGGGTTAAGGTTTAGGGTTAAGGGTTAAGGGTTTAGGGTTTAGTCTTTAGTGTTTAGAGTTTAGGGTTTCATGTTTAGGGTTTAGGGAGTTTGTTGAAGATGATGGACATAAGCTCTATAGGCCTGCTAGGAGATAGTAGGAGTTTGTTTATGATGGACATAAGAGGCTATATAGGCTTTCTGGGAGATAGTATGAATATGGTCTCTATGAAGCTTTAGTGATCTCAAATGACAATAGATGGGGATGGAAAATTATATTCAATCTCTTATAGAAAGTGATGATATTTTTGTATATAATAGAGTTTTGCTCCCTACAAATAGCATTCACATTTTCCTTTCATCAACTTAGCAGGGAATACCAAGGATCTGAGCATTTCTCTTTCTGTGAGATTCATAATGTTCTATGGTCAAAGATTATTTTTTTGTGGCTATATGTGTCTGGCTCCTATTTTTTTCAATTAATGCAGAACCAGATGATTACTCAAAATTAGCATTGGACAGCATAGAACATAAAGCAACATACAAGGTGCCAAAGGCCATAAATTCTGAGATTGAGTGGATACAAATCTACCCAGATAATATGTGCACAGGCAGTCCTCATGAAGTGATGTGTGAGTGGGACGCAGGCGAGTGTACACTAGTAGAATTTGGGAAAATAAATCACTACGTGACTAAAACTTTTAGTCACGACAACTAAAAATGACTAAATTCTAGTAATTTTTTGCAACATAACTATAAATGACTAAATAAATGAATAATTTGATTGTCGGGTAAAATCACAGCTATAAATGACTAAATAGATGACTAAATAATTAGTCACAAAAATAAAAATTAGACAATAGGATATTAAAGTGGGTAAGGGAGAGGGGCCAGTAGCCACCCACCCTAACTTCGTACACGTCAAGCTCATAGCTAGACATATTAGATTTCGATGATTTTTTTGGGTTTCTCTGTATGCGACTGAAAAGCTTAAAGCTATTCTTTCATCTTTTGGGCACTTATACATTTCTCTATAAGATGCGTTATGTGCACATGGGTCAAAAAAGTGTGATTTTAACATGTCACCCCATACATGCGCAACAATGTACTAGTAACTACTCGCCATCACATTTGTGTACTTGTCTTAATTTCATTGGTTAATTTATTGGAGTTGTGAACATGTATTTGTGCATTTGTGAACATGTATTGGTGTATTTGTGTTAATTTATTAGGTTGGTATTTTACATGTATTGTTTCTTTTTAAAATTTTAATTGGGGGGTCAAGTGCACAAAAATATTCTCCCTTAAAAAAATATGGGCACCAAAAATGAAAAGGATGGGCGCCAAAAGTGAAATCCATTTCTTCACCAACCCTGCACTGTTCTTAGGGTTTATTTGTCAGAATGCATTGGGGGAGGCTATGAGCGACAAGATTTTGCAGAGCCGAGCATGAAGTGGGCAAAGACAAGGGTGCCCTTGTTGAATCTTATGCACCATGGTTAGTAATTTTATTTTATGTTTTTTTAAATGTAATGCCTCGGTTGGATTTTACTTCCACATTTTGCATACATGTCTACCAGAGCATTTCCAAGAAGAGTTTAATCATATAATATAATACTATACATTTATTATTATATAAAATTAACATTCACTAAATATTGAAATAAATGTTTTACCCATTTATCCCTAGAAATTCCTCCCGCCTTACTACATATTTTGAAAGATTGAAATTTTGGCGCTCAAATTCCTCCCACGTGACTAAATATTTTGAAAGATTGAAATTATGGCACTCATACATACACCCAAATCAAGCTGAATAAACATTTGAAGCCTGCAAAGAGGGAAAAAGCAAAACCCTTGATTTATCCACCCAAACACGATAATTTACAAGTGAGAGGAGCAACAGGGAGCATTCGGGCATAGGTAAGTCAGTCACAGTCTTATTGCACTTATGTTTCAATAAAATCCTATTCTTGTTTCTAGTCTCATAATTCTAAACCTTGTGATGATTATCTCTGCCTTTTCAAAAAATCCATTTTGTGCATATCCTGCAACTGTGGCATTCCATGAGACCACATTTCTTTGAGGCCTTTTGTCAAATAGTTCATGTGCCTTGGCTACTTTTCCACATTTTGTGAGGCCGACTATTTTACCTCCTATATTTTGATCATTGTGCTATTCAGTAGTGACTATGTTTCATATTGTAGACTTGATGTTTTATCTCACTGATTTGATATATGTGATTTGATTCGGTCATATTGATGATATGTTGTGGTGCGATATATGGGATTTATATTAGATGTTATTTTGTTATGAGATTCTAGTTATTTATGTGATGAGAATGATTTGACATGTGATGGAAAATGTATTTAATTTGGATTTATGTATTGATGGATATTGTTGTATTGTTTCCGTGAATTTAATTTTCAGTTGCTTCGGCTATCATTTTCATGATAGAACTGACACTTGATCGAGATGTGCAGGTTTCACTTTCCCTAGCCATGGGAAATCAAAGGTAGGATTAACACCATGTTACCCCCTATTAAGCCGATCCATTCCCAAGAGGGATCAGGATCACATGTGTAATTGAATGATGATTTATTGTGCTTGGTTTAATTTTAATTATTTTAGTTTTAGCCTTAGTACTCTTCCTTGTTCTTATTTTTTATTAATATTAAGTGTTGAAAGTTTTATTTGAATTATGCCACTTGGAATTTGTATTATTTTTATTATTTTTTTTGGGCCATTTATATGTGGATTTTCAACCCTTTTCATGACCCCTAGGGTCCCAAAAGTTACCCTAGGTGGTCAACCATGAGCCTAGGGTCAACTTGGATCACCTAACCCTAGTTTTGACTCACCTTAGGTCACCCTAAACCATGGTAGAGTAAGAGTGACGAATTTGGGAAGAGGGAAGATGGGGATGGGCCTTGCCTTGGGAAGAGCACATCTCCCATCCCTAAGTTTTGGGAAACATTTCCAAGGAAGACTTGGGAGGTCTCCAAGAGTCCTCCCAAGCTCCCAAGTGAGTGGGAGCACCACTCAAGACCATTGTCTTGTTGAAGTTTGAGTGGGAATCCAACTCACCATTTGTCCCCCCTCCCAGTTGTGTGGAAGCACAAGTGGATGAGATGGAGATGGAGGTGGAGGGAGAGGAGGACATTTGTCATCCTCTTACCTTCTCACTCTTACAAGTGGCTTTGGTGGAGGGAAGAGATGGTGACAAATGTCACCACCTCATTCTCTCAAGGCCAAGTAGAGGGCCTATAATAGCTCCTCTTGTAGAGGAGTGGGGGTTCTTTTATCCTATTCTATTTCCTTGCATTTTTGGAGACTTCTTGAAAATTTAGATTTCCTTACTAGTTTGGGGGAGTTAGAGAAGGTTGGGGAGAAAATCTGAAAGGTGGGAAGGCTTGGGAAGGCTTGGAGCTCTTCACCAACTTCTACATCCATTGTCAAGACCTTGAAGGTAGGCTCTTAACTTGTTTCTTGCTTTGTTTATATGATGTTCCATGTTTGAATTTTGGTTGTATGTTTGTTTGCATTGCATTGTTTTGCATTTGATGTTGGGGTGGGTGTTATGGTGAGAGCACCTCCAATGGAGGAAATGCTTAACTTGTATGGGTAGGGGAGAGGAACAATCCTTGGGGGCTCTTCCACAGAATGTGTTTATATGTTTATGCCTTGAGGGCTTATCATTCATTTGAGGAGGAGATATCTGAAAGGCAAGAGTGCCATGAAATTTGTTGTGATTCTTGAGGTTGTGGTGTTTTGGGGAATTTTGGCTTGAGGCCATGTGTTGAGAATTTCTTTATCATTTGGGAGCCCCTTTAAGTTGAGAGGTCTATTCCCTACCCTCACCAAACTCATCCTCATGAGTTGAGTATTGTGTTAAGCCTTGGGATTGTGGTGTGTGGTTGTGTTTGGTTTTGTTGTGGATTGTACACCTGTGTGAAATCCTCTACCTCCCTAGCTCAGGGGTGACCCTCTTACGGGTCTACAGTAGGGAGGAGAGCATTCCTTTCTCTATGGCTAGTTTTTTTTTTGTAGTTTCATTGTTGTGTTTAGTTGCAGGTTTGAGTGAAGAAGGAAAAAGGGGATAAGAGTTCCTTGTGTGTGGCTTGGAAGTGGTATGACGGCTGTTTGAAGCCTTGGCCATTGTGGCCTAGTTATATTGTAATTTATATGAGAAAACTACTATGTTATTGTCAGGTAGTTGGCTGCAAATGTTTACTCAATGTAACATCCTTTTAGGGTTAAAATAGTTTATTACCCTTATTTAAGAAACTAGCTTTCTAAAGATAAATGCATGGGAAAATAGACATGTATATATTCTTACCATTGTTCTTTTAAAAAAAAAATAAGCATATTATTTGAAGTTTCTGTTTGATCTTGCTGAAAATGAAAGAAAAGCAATGCATTCCCTGGGAAGTTTATGCTGTTATTTCCTATTTTGTGAAGGTTGTGAGGTTGTGAAATGTATGTGAGATTATATATATATTGAATTTTCTATCGTCATAGTTATCAAAAGGATATATGTATGTGTTATAAAGATGTTATTCAAATCTTATTTCAGATGAAGGGAAAAGAAAGTGCATTTTTTGTTTTAACATTAATCTTAAAAAAAAAACATAGAGAGGAGCTAATGGTTTATAATTGTTTTTGATTGCAAGTTAATTTCTATTTTGAAACATTGTGGAGAAAAAGAGTGCTATGGGATTGTTCACAAAATTGTAAAGCATAAATTCATAGGTTTACTTGGCTGTTCATTTAAAAAAAAAATATAGATCTTTGCTGTTACTTTTAAGTTCCTATTTACTGTATGTATTTCAAAAAAAAAAAAATGTATTTTTCTACGAATTTTATTTCGCATGTTGTCAAACTGAAATTATATATATATATATGTTGTTTATATATATATTGTATAAATATGCATGTCCTTTTGAAACAAAAAAAATATATACACATATAGTGTATTTGTTGGTATATTAACTATATATACATTTAGTTACACATATAACATATACTTATAATATATATATATGTATATGTATATATTTATATTAAGTATAACATAAAATTTATAACCAAAAAAAAAAAGGAGGGTCGGACTGTGGGCAGCGCCCACAGTCCGATGGAGCTTATAGTCACAGTGGGGTGTGGGGGAGGCGGAGCCTCCACCCACACCTGTGGGTGTGGGTGGGGGCTCCGCCTCCCCCACACCCCACACACTACACACTACCATCAGCCGCGCACAGTACCCCGCGGCCCGTGCTCCGCTGACCTCCCTTCTCACTACCCGCTGCCATTTCACAACCCCCTCGGCGCTGCCAAACACCACACTCTCCCCCTTTGCAGGATGCAGCTACTGCCTTCACCTCTCCGCCAAGCACCGCCCTCCTGTGCGGCCACACTCCATAGCACCCCAAACTCTGCCACCCTTTGCCGACAGCGCCGCCGCCTCCCGGAGACTCCCCCACCACTCCATCTCTCCATCTCCATGGCTACCACCAATAAACCCTAACCTGCACAACAAAACAAAAGGGGTGAAAATAAAATTAGGGCACTCCCCATGTGAAAGCAATAAAAGGAAGATAGGATTTTTAGGGCAAACTCATTTTTAGAAATGAATAATAGATATGTTAGGGTTGCTCTTTGTGGGGAGTATAAAGGGAATTGCTAGGGATAGCTTGCCCTATGATATAAATAAAAGAAAAAAAAATATAAATAATAAATAAATAAATAAATGATTAAAGGAAAATCATAACAAAGCATAGTTGTAAATCAAGTAATTGTTATTTATATTTATAAATATTTAAATACACATATGTATAACGATTGTGGTATTAACTTTGGTAATTTCATTATATATATATATATATATATATATATATATTCAAATATCATTATCGTAAATATATATATATATATATATTAACTACAGTATAATTTTTATTTATCAGGGAGACATGATTTTCCTATAAAAGAGATAGTATTCATAACGATAATATATGCATCATTTACATTAGGAAATTATAAAGGAATATATATATATATATATATACAGTTTATCTAAAGAAATTTGTGAATTCAGAATTAAACCGTTTACCAAATACTATAATACCAAACAAGAGTAATAACTAAAACAAAATTAGTTACCCTTGTGCCACTATTATGAGTCGCTTTATGCATGTTACCAGGGGCTAACCAAGTTAAATAGGTAGAATGAGAAAATGTCCATTAGGGAGAGGAGAGATAGATTAAGTTAAACACTAAAGTTAACCCAAGCGTAAACCTAGGAAATGTCACCAAACGAGGATAGTTAATCCAGCGAAGATGTCAGGCTTCTAATGCCTCTCGACAAATCGCCTATCTCAGGCAGCACTAATTTCTTAGTATTAAAGCTGATGAAATGCCACAGACTATTAAAAAATACTTTAGATTTATTAGCAGTAGACTGATGATATAAACTCTCTCCATTATCAGAAGACATCAGATGGAATTTGCTTTACCTTCTCTGAATTGACCTCGAATGCTTACCCAGCATCCTATAGACCATAAACCCTGCCAAATCCTTCCCCCAAACAAAAAAATCTTCAAACCCCATCAACGATCCCTTCCCAAAACCCCCAAAAACTATTGAAACCCACTCCCCCGCAAGCACTTCAAGTCATGACTGCGGTGATGTGGGGCTTTCCCACATCACTACAGGCATGACTTGAAGTGCCCGCGGGAGAGTGGGTGATGCATTTTGAACAAATCAATTTTGTACATATCCTACAATCATTACATTCCATGTGATGACATCTCTTTCAGACATTCTGTCAAACAATTCACGTGCCTTGTCTATGCTTCCACACTTTGAATAGATGTCTACCAGGGCAGTCGCAACTATAATATCTGACAAAAATCCCCCTTCCATTATGCTTCGATGTATCTCCATACCCTATTCCAAAGGTCCCATTTTGGCATAGGCGAGGAGGATGTTGGCAAAGGTTGTGGAATTTGGATTTACACCTGCTAACTAAATTTGCTTGAAAGTTTTTAAATCTTTTTCAACAAATCCATTTTGTACCTATCCTGTAATCATTGCATTCCATGACATGACATCTGTCTAAGGCATTCTATCAAATAGTTAATGTGCCTTGTCTATGCTTCGACATTTTGCATACATGTCTACCAGAGCATTTCCAAATATAATATCTGACAAAAATCCCCCTTCCATTATGCTCTGATGGATATCCATAGCTTGTTCCAAAGCTCCCATTTTGGCATAGGCAGGGAGGATGCTGGTAAAGGTTGTGGAGTTTGGCTTCACACCTGCCAATTGCATTTGCTTGAATGTTTCTAAAGCCTTTTCAACAAATCCAATTTGTGCATATCCTGAAATCATTGCATTCCATGACATGACATCTCTTTGAGGCATTCTGTCAAACGGTTCATGTGCCTTATCTATGCTTCCACATTTTTATTGGCCAAAATTGACTTTTGATTGTTGAAATGGACGATGTTTAAGAATACCCAATCATCTCTCTATGATGTTTAAGGATACCCAATCATCTCTCTACAATTCTACAATACTGCTTAAGAATATGAATAGCTATTGGATTAACATCAATGTATGCATCTTCAAGCTCTCTAGGTATATGTAATAGTACTAAAAATTGTTTAGCTTTGCAATATGGAAGACTGATGTCTCTGGGGATAGATATATTACCAACTCAAATCTACTCAATGCCATGTACTTGTAGACTTGTAGTTGCATTAAGTCACATTACCTTCAACTAAACCAGCCAATTGTATTTGCTTTAAAATTTCTAAAGCCTTTCCAACAAATCCATTTTGTGCATATCCTCCAATCAATGCAGTCCATGAGACCACATTTCTTTGAGGCATTCTGCCAAATAGTTCACGTGCCTTGTCTATGCTTCCACATTTTGCATACATTTCCACATTTTGCATACATGTCTAACAGGGCAGATGCAACTACAACATCTGACAAAATTCCTCTATTCTTTATGTTTTGATGGATGTCCATACCCTATTCCAAAGCTCCAATTTTGACATAGGCAGGGAGGATGCTGGAAAAGGTTGTGGAATTTAGCTTTACACCATCCAATTGCATTTTCTTTAAAATTTCTAAAGCCTTTTCAACAAATCCATTTTGTGCATATCTTGCAATCATTGCATTCCAAGAGATGACATCTCTTTGAGCCATTCTATCAAACAGTTCACATGTCTTATCTAGACTTCCACATTTTGCATACATGTCTACCAGAGAATTTCCAACTATAATATCTGACAAAAAGCCCCCTTCCATTATGTTATGATGGATTTCCATACCCTATTCCAAAGCTCCCATTTTGGCACAAGCAGGGAGGATGCTGGCAAAGGTTGTCAAATTTGGATTTACACCTGCTAATTGCATTTGCTTGAAAGTTTCTAAGGCCTTTTAAAAAAATCCATTTTGTGCATATCCTGCAATCATTGCATTCCATGAGATGACATCTCTTTGAGGCATTCTACCAAAAAATTCACATGCCTTGTCAATACTTCCACATTTTGCATCACTGATTATTAAATCTTACTTATGGATTTGTTCCTTTTTCTACAATTATAAATGCCTATTTGATATCTTTTCTAGTCTAACCAGTGATAATGCTTGCGTCATGTTTTTTAAGGAAATTTTATGTCAATGCTTATGTTTTCTACCAACATTGGCAATTGCTTCCTCTGTTAAATATTGTGCTAGTATTATTGGGATGTTAGTGTTTGATATAGATTTGAGATCTCTTGCAAGTATTTACCATAATTAGTATATTGTTTTATAAAAGACTTTCTTTGTGATAAATGAATACAAACTCTTTTTATTTCTATGGCAGACATATTGGATGGACAATCCAACAAAACAAAATTTGAAGGAAGGAATAAAGGATCAGCCTCCTCAAGAAAAGGAAGAGGGTGTTCCATATTATGATCATGCATGTGTACTACCCTTGACAATTCAGAATGGGATTATAGATCAAGAATGGTATTCCTATTCTCTCTATCAATTATTTAATCAGTGTTAAGTGAGTTTTTATACATTTATTCAGATTTCGAGATGTAAAAGCCCATGATGAAATATTTAGGCTTCATTTTGCAAGTAGTTCTTTCATGTTTTAAAGTTGTATAAGCAAAAAATAGCGCATTGTAACTCAGTTTTCTTAGTCACAACACTGAGAAACACACTTTGTAACACATTTTTCAAATCAAAGACATATTTAAGTCTTGTATCTATTGTAAAAACACATTTTCTCAACAAAATTTTAGTATTTTGCCTTCTTAATAGTTGTTTCATTATGTGCAAATGAATGATTAATTATGTTTTTTTGTGTTTTATGTTTAAACCTCAAAAACAATTAAATAAACTACCAATTGACTAAATATACTACCAACTAATAGAAATTGATGACTAAATATACTACCAAATTAATGATTAAAATTTGTTTAGTCATAAATTTGGTCGCGAGATAAATGACCGGCAATAAACTACCAATGGTCACATGACTAAATATACTACCAAATTGATGACCAAACATACTACCAAATTGATGACTAAATATACTACCAAATTTATGACTAAATATACTACCAAATTAATGACTAAATATACTACCAAATTAATGACTAAAATTTGTTTGGTCATAAATTTGATCATGAGATAAATGACCGACAATAAACTACCAATGGTCATCTGACCAAACTACTGATCACATGATCAATTTTTGGTAATTTTTTTAGTCATTTACTTCTATTTTTCTACTAGTAGTTGTGCCTTAAAAGTTCAAAACCCTCACACACATACATATCCTTAATAATTCAATTAATCCCTCAAACTATTAAGATGATTGATAATGAAAGCAAATAACAGAAACTAAATCAAATCAACATCAAACACAATAGAACACTAGATTTACGTGGAAAACCTAAGAAGGGAAAAACCACGGTGGGGATTAGCTCACAATATAAGGTAATAACAACACCAAAATACAATAGGCTCATTATCAAAGGGCTCACTATCCAAAGAATAGGCTCACTGCCCAAAGATAGAAAGGCTCATTACCAAGGCTCATTGCCAGAATAGAGAAGAAGATAGAGAAGATTGTTATAAGGAAAAAACTATCTCAATACAATAGAGAATTCCACCACAACACCATCAACCCTTCTGCAGTCTCACTAAGGAATTGTAGACACCTTCTACTCACTACATCCAGTAGTCTAACACATGAAGTTTCACACTGCATTGCACATTCATACTCTATGATTCATCAATTCACACCACACACATGATTCTCATCTATCTTAAAATCCATCAATAACTCAACACTTATTTATATTAGCTTCAATCTCAAAACATTCTCCAACGTCGATAAAGCACCTTGATCATGCAAATTCAAATTAGATCAGACCCAAAACATTCTTGCGGTGGAAAGGAATGAAGGAAAACCACACCATACCTTATTTTGGACCTAAATTCATCGATACATGCCACACCACATTTCCACAAATATCGAAGCAACTTTGCAATTAGTGTAAACACCCAAGGTTGGTTGAACCGCTGTTAACATCATGAACAATTATGTACATGCTTCCTTAAACCCAAATATGACTCATGGACCATATTCCATGCTTGATCACAATCTAGAATATTCCATAAACACCCTAAAAACCAACATATTCCTCTACAACATCTTTGACCTACCGCACAACCTTATCCTATTTACCCAGCATACTGAAATATCTCTATTATGCACTACAACTCAAAAAATCATCTTTCACAGCACCAAAACATGAACAACTTTGACTAAAGATAGATATTAGCCTTATAAACATACTTCTAGAACCACAAGACCTGAAACTACTTTGTCGAGAAATGAGGAGCAAAAACATTTCCCCTGGACACCTCTGCAATACATAGTTCACACATCTTTCTCTGCACATCGATCCAACACGCCAAATTCTGAATGAAGCACCTCTGAATACCTCTAAACAACATATCCAAACTATATAAATAGATCTTCAATATAATGGAAATGCGGAGCAAAACCATAACACTACTCTGCAACATAGAATACCACTGTCACACACAGTTTTCTTATTTTATTCAAATTTTCTCAAAAGCTCTTGGAAACCAAGAACCAGAAACATATTTTACCATCTTCAACACTTCCTCATCATCAGAGATAGCATCCACTCAACACTAACTGGTCATACTCTTGCAACATCTCTTACTCATACAATTGACACCAATGACAACACAAGCTTGTTGACATCAATGACAACACCGACTGCACATCCTTGCAACAAGTCCTTGCACAAAATCCATGCTAATGATTTGCCATTTTGATTCTAGAATTTCATGAGGGTATAATAGTCCTTCTAGGTGATGGTTTTCCACATTCACCATTTGGCATTCTAGACATCCAACCACAAATCTTGCAGCATCCTTCTTCATTCCTTTCTAGAAATATAAAAGCTTCACATCAGCTAGTAACTTTGTTACTCTAGGATGTCCTGAATAATATGCAGAATGAACCTCTTTCCACATGATATTCTTTAAATCCTAAGAATTTGAAACATACAACCTTCCTTTATACCTCAATAACCCATCTAGTTCAAGATAGAATCCATCATAGTTCAGATCCTAGGGATTCTCCAAAAGAGCCTATTTTACCTATTCGTAATACTCATCTCCCTTAGACTTTTCTAATACTTGATTCTTAAAATCAGAATCTATGGAGATCATTGAGGAGATATGTCTTCTCCTATTTAAGGCATCCACCACTCAGTTTTCTTTGCCTTGAATGTATTTAATCTCAAAATCATAATTTGATATTAACTCTAACCACCTTCTTTGGCGAGCATTTAGGTGGGTTGAGTAAACCAATATTTGAGTCCTTGATGGTCTGTTTTTAGTTCAATAGGTTTTACAAGCAAGTAGTGTCTCCACATTTGCAGTGCATGGATTACTACTTCCAATTCCAAATCATGAGGGGCATAATTTTGTTCATAATTTTTTAGTTTCCTAGACTCATATGCAATAACTTATCCATCTTGGACAAGTACACCACCTAGGCCTTCCCTGAGGCATCAGTAATGACTACAAAATGACCTTCTGGGTCAGGTACCTTCAAGATAGGTGTCATAGTCAATATTTCTTTCAATTGGTTAAATGTATCCTCACATTTTTCTAACACTCAAATCTTTTGCCTGTTCTTTGCAAATAAGTAATAGGATAAGCAATTTTTGAAAAGTTTTCTACAAATTTTATGTAATACCCTGCTAGGCCCATAAAACTTTGGACCTCATGTACATTTCTTCATGCTAGCCATTCCAATATAGCTTTAATCTTGGTTGTCCTCATAGCTATTCCCTTAGCTAAAATTATATGACCCAAATACTGCACTTCCTTTTGAAAGAAAGTACACTTTGAGAGCTTGCCATACAATTTATGCTCTCTCAAACTTTGGAAAACAATCCTTAAATGATGAAGGTATTCCTCCACACTCTTAGAGTAGATCAAAATATCATCAAGAAAAATGGCAAACTTGTCCAAGCAATCTTTGAACACATTGTTCATTAAGTTCATAAACGTTGCAGGTGCATTAGTTAATCCAAAGGGCAAGACAATAAAATCATAATGTCCATACCTTGTCCTAAAAGTTGTCTTGTGAATATCTTCATCTTTTAACCACAATTGATGGTACCCAGGTCAAAGATCATGTTAGAACTTGTAAAATTCACCTAATCATGCCTAGTTTTATAAACCCTAAACCCAAAACCCAGTATAAAGAGTCTTAATCCTTTTCCCACTCATGTCCTAAAAATTAAAAAAACCTTTATTAATATCCTTATTTCCCATCACACTTATGTTATATCCTTGTATTTTCATCTTGACATATATATTTGTCTAATACCACATCCCCACGAAGGTATGTAGTCACCCCTAATAAACCCTAGTGGGCTTGTAGGGGATTGAAGTATGATATAGCTATTCATCATGATATTGCAACATTTAGTAAAAGTATGTGTGGGGTGGTGGTAAGGAGTTAATAAGGCAATAAAGTTACCCGTAGCCCCGCGAAGGGTGTGCCACAATATAAAAGGTGGCCTACGGTATGGCAGGATGCATTAAAAATGAAGAATATATAGTCCCACTACCCCACAGGGGGGCTTAATCCATCATGGTGGGATTGTAGTATAGTTGGCCTTGCATTCACTACGAGTATAAGATTAATTATATCAAGGGTTTTAAACCGTTTGATCTTTTTAGATTAGCAGTGCATATTTAAAATCACATGAGATGATCGATCATTGTATCTTTTAGCATGAATTTGCATTAATGGTGAAAATACTAAGTTTTAGAGATGATATAACTAGAATTTATGCCATTTTTTATCATTCACAATAGCTCAGTGTGTGTGGAGACGAAAAAATTCAAAGCTTGGTGTGAGCTCTGCAACTGCTGCATAAATGGGTAAGTGCATCTCTAAGCCTCTCTTCTGTCAAGTGCAAGGGTGTTTTCAAGTACTAGTTTTAGATAACTTTGTGAACAAAAATTTCAAACCCTAGTTCAGCATAGTTCACACAATGCCTCCTAAGAAAAGTGAGTTTGTAAGCAAAAAGGGAGAGTATTCGGTCCCCAAAGAAATAAAAAGACCACTTCAACAGTCAATCTTGGATGTACTACAAAAATTAGTAGATAAAGGTTATAAAAAGTATTTAGGGATGAGGCATAGGGTTGTAGGGATGTTGTTATTCCCATTTTAGGATGTAATCTATTTTAGTATATTTTTGACAAGAGTAATGCCCATGCCCCTGTTTCAAACCCCTAAACTCTTGACTTAGCAAAACTAGTTGTCCCTAATGTTTTCATAGATGTTGAGTTCATCAAATTATTGGCACAAAACTATGGTGGAGTGACAAGAACTGTAAGGTTACCTGATGGGTCACCACTAGTAGTATTAACAAAATCTACCATCATTGAATGTTTCATGCTGAACAAGCAAGCTCTCACCAAGGTTGATCTTCAAAAGAGTGAAGAGGACTATACCAAATTGAGGAAGACTTATTGGAGTGATGAGCTTCCAATGTATATGAGGAAGGGTGCAAACAACAAAAGGAATCATATCCCCTCATCTTGTGCTGAACCATTTTTAGTAGATGACTTTGTAGTATACTTCAAAAGGACATACTTTGCCTTGTGTCAAGTATTGGGAATAGATGCACAGGATAGGATGTCAGTCAGTCTTATGATGATGGCCATGAGGATCCAAAATCTTGAGGTGAATATTGAATTTGATTTTTTTCAGAAATTAAAAAGGGATTACATGAAGGATTTCTTCAAGTGAGAGAAAACAAGGTTCCCATTACATTCAAGCATTGCTCCTTATTGTGCCATGTGATCTTGTATCAAACCAGACACTAGTGGACCAAAAGAATAGACATCAGAATGCTTGATCAACAAGGTAGAAGAATGCCGGTGCAATGTTGGGGTTATATTTGAGATAGCAAATGCAAGAATAGTGATTATGTGATTTTTCATGATGATTTTGTAATCATAATTATGGCTACCCTTGGTAATGTTTCACCAAGGCTACTTGTTGAAATAAGAGAGTTGTTGAGACCTTTTGCATTGAGACCTGAAAAGGCACATACACACAACTTTGGTGATTGGTTTTACTTGCTTGATCATATAGTTATGAGGATTTATGGATGCTCTCAGCCTCCCCACATATTGCCCAACTTTGTTTCTCCTCACTTAGCATTTTTAAAATCTATGTGGCAGATGTTATGGATGGAGAGAGATGTCATGAAAAAATAGAAGAAAGGTGCATTCTTACCTAACTTAACTGTATATGGAGGACTCTCTATTGGTTTTGATACTCTTGAGGAGTTGCATGATTATTTGAAGGGCATATATTCTTTGAAATCTAAAGTTGAAAGGGTTTGTGACCTTAACGGACATATGAACTTTGTAAGGAAAGTAATTCTCACCAAGACTGGGATCACCCATGAGGTGAACTATGATGAAGATGTGATAAGGAATTATCTCACTCCTCAAGAGGTGTATCAAAGAAAGAGGAAATGGGAAATTTTGATGAAATTAGAGGAAGAGAGTAAGAAAAAGGACCCTAATATCTTTGGATTCTTTATGGAAGAAGGAAATCTTCTTTAAAGAATTAATTTAATGATTGATAATTTTGAAAGGCTATATAATAAGTCAAAAGAACTTGAGAGCCAGCCTACAAGGCCCACCAAGCTTCCCATTAAGAAACTAGGGGAAGTTGTGATTTCTGAGCTTCCTCCTGATGTAGTCTTAGTGAAACAATCTTCACCAATTTCACCTCCAGAGTAACCAAGGTCTAAAAGATAGAAGACTGATGATGTAACTCCTCTAGTAGCATATGAAATGATAGAGGAAGTGGAGACACAAAGGAGGTTGTCAGTGTATTGAGGCATATGAAGGATGATGATGAGGTTGATTAGCCCATTGTTGAACATGAAATTGAGGCTCATAAGCCTGATGTAAGAATGGATATGTAGGTACATGGAGAACATGAGTTACATGAAGATGAAAGAATAATAGCATCTCTTAGGTTTATGGAGGATGATGAATTTGTGAAAATTCCCGAGTTTAAAGATTTTTGGGTTAAAATGAAAATGAAGGAATTTGAAGAAAGAGTTCAAATAAATAAAATGGTAACTGATGAGTCCCAATAGGACCAGATTGTAGCTCAGACATTCAAAGAGCTCAGGATAAATGAAGTGAATATTAGTCCTCAAGAGGCTAGAGAAATGGTATTGAAGAGCAACATGTTAATTATTCGAGGATTGGAATTAAATAAAATGTTTTTGCTTGATCAAGTAAGAAATCAAGAAGATCCTATGTTAATTATAGAATTTGATTCAGAAGGAGTGAGTGGCACTAGATATAACCCAAAGATTGAGACTTTGGCCTTTTGGGTAAAGCAGAAAAATACAGAGAAGCCAAGATTATTGGATGTAGTGCAGGAAATGAGGGGGCAACCATGGTTAAAACACTCAACTTGGACACCTCTACACTGGAAGCAGCAATCATGACAATGCACCCAGCCATGTTTACTCAAGATGCAGTTAAAAATATGGAGCTCAATTTGGTAGAGTATGAAAAAGGCCCAAATTGATATGAATGAAGAAGTGAATAGGTTATTTTTAGAAAATGTAAAATTAAAACAACAATTAAAGGGTATTGATTCTTCCCAAAGCAAGAATATTGTGATTTATCATCCTTCCACATCTCATGAAGTTGGTGCTGACACAATTCCTATGGACCAAGAAAGTGCTTTAAAGCAAGGCTTGGAAAAAGAGATTGAAAATCTAAAAAAGCTCAATGAAGCCACAAAAGAGGAGGTGAGATCTCAATTTTTTGGTGTATTGGAAAAAGTTTTAGAGCCTAGGGTAAAGTTGGTTATGGATAAGATAGAAGATGTGCATGAGTGCTATGTTGCTTTGTCACAAGAACTAGAATAGATGAAGGCTCATGTCCCAGTTTTAGACACTTTGATGACACTGTGTAAAGTTTTATAGAGAAGTCTGGATGCCCCTGTAGCTTTGAAGCCCACTGAGAAGATGGAAAGGATGGTTATTCATAAATTTTAGTATGTATTTGGAGAAAGTCAAAAAATCAAAACATAAATGGAATCCTATTGTACATTCAAATATCAGTTTATACCAGAGATTCTAGGGGAAAGTGATCATCTCAAAAGTATTGAGGATTGGAAGAAGGCATTCAATTAGATTGTTCCCAATTTGATCACTCATTTGCAAAAGGATTAAGAAATAAATATTCATAGTTTCAATTTAATTTTGGATGGCATAATTGCATTAGACTCGAGATATTCCAAGTTTATCATAGAAGTCAGAGGATTATTGAATAAAAGATGGAAGGATCATTTAGCAAATGTGCTACAAATTCAGGGATATAAATGGTCGAATGATTATAAAGTGTTTCAATGGGAACAAGAATATTTGACTCCCCCAAAAGATTAATCTTGTCCTAGAATATTGTGAAAAGATCAAGTTTTGTGAAGAAAGAACCTTGCCAGATCCATCAATCATCGGTGCTTCATAATTTCCAATGGACCGTGGATATGGCTTAGTTTATTTTTAACCTTCTATAATGCTTTATTTTCATCAAATGTATTTGTATTTTGGTCAAGCGTAATTGGAGACAACAAACGATAGTTAATATAAAGCAAGGTTGTTATATAAACGGGTGGGTAATTGAAAAGTCTTTTAGAATTGAAACAGTTTGAAGCTTGTCACTTCCTTCATCTACCTATAAGAAGGAAACCAAGACCAATTGTGGAAGAGGGAATTTTATGGAGAAAATCTATACATTGTAAATCCCTTTTTTGAAGGAAAGTAATGGATATACATCATTAACATGGTGCCCAAATTTTGGTGTCAATTGTTGTGTTGACATTATTGATTAAAAATTATCTAGTTGTCTCCAATTTGATTTTTTCCTTATTATTTAAATTAGTGTATCAAGTATATATCCAATTTATCAAAACACATTCACATTTTGTGTGGTTTATTTGATTGGTTTCTTCAAGTAAGAATTAAATTCATTTGAATAAGTCATAGTAACCTGGAAGAATCATTTGGATTAAAAAGTAGAGCCTGATAATTAAATTCTTACATGTTTATGCAAGTCATAAACAATAGAGTGTCAAACAATTTGAGTTATAGCCAGTAGGAGGACACATATCGGTTTATATTTTGACTCCATTACCCAGTGGAAGAAAGGCACCAATCATCTCTATCCCCAAAATAAATTTCTTGTAAAATATTTTCCATACATTTTAATTTCTAGTTGTAGGAGTAAGAGTAGCATTTAGTTTTGTGTTTTATTATCTATTTCAAACCCTCATGCCAGTATGAAATAGATTGAGAGAGGATTATTTAATTGACAAAATTGTAATCACATAAACCCTACAAATCTGTGTGAGGTTTTTAATCTTCTTAATTATCATTAGTTAATCCTAGGAAAGTTAATAATCACTAGTGATAAAGGTACACCCACCTAGGCATAGCAAAGACTAAAAAGTAGGGAATTCTAACCATCTTGGCTGATTTAATTCATTGGCCAGATCACTTATTGAACCTAATCATAAAGCTTGGCACACTTTTAGGGTTTGAAAATCTACTGATCTGGGAACCAACATATCGATCTTAGAAAACACACTTGCCCCTCACATTTGATCAAAGAGATTGTCAATGCGGGGTAATGGATACTTGTTCTTTATCATTGCTTTATTTAGCATATGGTAATCTATGCATAAGTGCAATGTACCATCCTTCTTTTTTTACAAAATTTATTGGTGCTCCCCAGGGTGAGATACTCAATCTTATCAATCATTTATCAAGAAATTCCTCCAACTGAGCCTTTAGATCCATTAACTCGGTTGTGATCATTCTATATGGGTCTTTACATATAGGTTCCAAACCTGGAATTATATATATAGAGAAATCAAAATCTCTTTTAGGAGGCAATCCCAGTAGCTCATCCGGAAACACATCCTCAAAATCTCTAAGAAAAGGGTATCTATCCATATCTAATTTCTCTGTATCTATGGATTGCCTCTTCCCAACTCCTTGGAGCTTTTGAGGTTCATAAAACATCAAATCATCTTGGAAATTAGTTTCCTTAAGACTATTTATTTCCTCCATTTGAATTGCAAAAAGCTAGCATCCCTTCCTTTGGGCTCTTTTTATTTGTAGGGAAGATATTTGTCTTAGTTTAACCTCTCTAGGGATACCTTGTAGAAATAATTTATTCCCAAGGTCATATAGACACTCTATTGTTTTAGCAAAACAATCCACCTTATCCCTATGCCTCCTTAACTAGTTAATCCCAATGATAACATCATATAAACCTAATGGGGCTACATAAAGGTTCACTTCAGTGGAGAAACTCGGAAGTTCAACCTTAGCCTCAAACAAGCATTGCTCTACCTGAGCTTTGGTCTGATGTGCATATTCAACTAACCAAGTATTTGCCATATATCTATCTTTTCTAGAAATCTTACTCAAAACTTTAGGAGAAATAAAACATAATGTTGCACCAGTATCTATCAAAACTAAAATTAGAAAACTAGATAAAATACATGTGGTTTCAATAGGAGTTATTTGATATTCAGCTTGCCTATTATTCAGGGCTACATGTATGTGTTGCTAAAAAGCTGCCTACTGAGAGGGTAAAGGATTTCCTCATGGTTGAGTTGCCTATGTCGTATTAGGACACTGGTTGGCATAATGATCAATGCCACATGAATAACACCCTCCCATAGGTCCTCACTTTTGATAAGGCTTCCTAGAATTATCTCCATTTTCTTAGAGTTATTATTGCCTTTCTTTTCACCCTTGGATTCATTTTGATTGTTCTTGGACCCTTTATCACTTTTTTCTAGAAAAGTCTTGTTTTTTTCCCTTTTTCTTAAATGACTGGGAGGATTCAGACCAATAATACTTTTTACAGTTCCTTTCCCTATATGCAAACATGGATTTTAATTTTTGTTCCTATTTAATAGCTTTCTCATAAATTTGGCCCATTGTAGTGGGACCATGCACATCAACTTCACCCTCAATCTGGGTATTCAATCCCATGATGAACTTTCAAATGCAAAACCTCTCATCCTACTAATATTTTGGAATATCTTTGAGGAGGCAAGTGAACTTTTCCCAATATTCGTTCATAATTGAGTCACCCTATCTCAAATTTAAGAAATCTATAAGATATTGGTCAAAATACAACTAAGGCAACCATCTTTGCCTGAAAAGCTCCACGAACCTTTCCCAGGTTAGACTCATGGAGTTGAATTTTAACTCCATTTTCTTGTTCATCCACCAAGTGTATGGTTTACCAACCAATTGGTATGCTTCCCATACCACTTTGGTTATTTCAAAATAGTTTCTTATTTCAAAATATTTCTCCATTTTAGTAAGCCATGTCTTTGTGACATTTCTGCTTATAGTCCCATCAAACTTGGGATGTGTAACTTTTTCATATCTCTGGATAAATCTAGAGCCAAGTGGCTTCTTTTATCCTCATCATGTCTTACTTTGGAGTTATTCTCTCTGAGTCCACTTTGGGTGGTGACCTCATGATGTTCCTTGTCATCACCCCTGTGGTAGGCTTCATGCCTGGGTCCATACTGACCCTTGACCTCCTGCTCAAGAGTTCCAATTCTTTCTCTCATCTCATGGAGCATAGTGAGGGTCCAATCAAGTTTGGAATCAAAGTGGCCTGAAGGTTGCCCTTCTTCTTGGCTATCTCCAATAGTGGTTCATGTTTGAACTATGCTGCAATCTACTTCTCCTTAAGTTTGCAGATTAATCATTCAATTAGTTTTTCATACTATTGAATTCATTCATAAATGCAAATCCATTCTCATTTATGCAATATTACAAGAAAATAAAGATATGCCAAAATTCAAAATTGCATTATAGTTTCCACATATTACATATAATCCATCAATTTTTACAATTTTATTTTATATCTTGCAACTGCAAGTCACTTTCAGATTGGGATATCTTCCCAAGTTTATCCTCATCCTTGAGGTTCATCGAATTAGACTTAGGAGGTGGATGTACTCGCAGACCGTACTCATCCATAACCTCCCGAGTAACAATAGGATCCTTAAGATCACTTTCCAAGGTTGGTTTCTTAGGTCTAGAGGTTTCACTAATTCATTTCTAGATATAGGAGCAGTAGCTCTAACTGCTTTTTCTTCTCCTGCTTGATGTGTTTAATAGAATTAACAAAAGTTTGATCATCAATCAACCATGCGCCTCTCAAGAAACCAGTTTGACCAAGGCTTTTAATTCTTGAGGTTCACTCCCTCATATCCTTAAGGTAACATCCATTTTTCGTTACCTTCTTCCTGAGTGTCACTCATATTCTTACCATTCTAGAATAAGAACATCCAAATATTAGCAACTGTTAATGTCAGAGGAAAATTTTATTTAGTGAGCTCATAGGTCCATGTATTGAACCCGGTAGCTCTGATACCATATGTAGCATGTCAGCTCATATTACCCAAAGTAATATTCTCAAATTACCCTCAAGTAATTCATGATGATTAGCATAATCGATTTAATTTGATTTCACAATTATCAATTTCATAATCATTATTCATTAAGTATATCTTTTATTGCATAATTTCTTATATTGAAAATTTCCAATGTATTCAAAGACATCATGTTAATGATTTCCTTCACTTTAGAATCATAATGGTTTTTCTCAAGGAAAAAATAATAAATTTACATAAAATTTGACTATCAAGTCATATAAAAGAATGTATTATATCTGGAGTTTTGATATCCATCTTCATAAGTCTCAGCTTGTCATCTACTTGTGAAGGAGAGCATCACTAGAGTGCTTTTCCTCCAACCATAGACTAGTGGTCCCCTGCTCAATTTCCTTCCTGGAAGTGGCCCTACCCTTCATGAAGGGAATAGATATAAAGAACCAATTGGTTTGCCATCAGAGTATCTAGTGTTGTGTCATTCATAACTCATCACGATCATACAACTATAGATCAACTCTAATAATGTATGATACTACTACATGGTTATGTCATCTGGATCATAGTGAACTGACTAATGCATGCAGAGACGGATGCATTACTTTGGCCAAAGATTTATGTCCATAGATGTTTCACAATGAACGTAGTCAAATGTTCACACACCTCTGACTCAACATAGAAGCTATCTCATCCTGTAGTGTTTATGGTTTGACCTACTCTGGTCAGGGTAAATATTTATTATATTTACCATTAGTCCATCTACCTTGGACTTCTGACTCCAATTTTAGGAGTACATTCCAAAAATTGTCTTGTTGCCTATGCAATAGGGAACCTGTGATTGTTAAAATCCGTAAAATAGATTATAACCCAGAATCAATTGAAAGAGTTAGAAACATAAACTATAAATGTAAAAAGAAATAATAGTGATACCATGAGATTGATGTGAAATGCTCAAATGGCAAAATAGCATCAGATAACTATCTCCAATATCGAATGAAAATACAAGCTAGGTAGAATGCTTATATAGACAAGAGAGAGGGAAGAGGTGGCAACACCGACCAATGAGGAGCAACCATCTATCAGACTAAAGATAGCAAAGTATCTTCCCAAGATAGCTAATGGATACTCACATGTAGGAAGGTGACACCTTGCAACCACTCACATAATAAGACATGCTTTATTAACCTAAGCAAGCTTAAATAAATGTGTAGGAAAAACCTTATAATAAGGAATAAAAAACCTACACTAACACCCCCCCTTAAGCGTAGCTTAGGTGGGTAAAGACATGGGTCCTAGCAAATCAAGCCTAATGAGGTACCCATGTACAATGAATTCCCCCCCAAAAGAGAAGTACCCCCCCCCCACAAAAAAGAGTACACCCCCCTGAATAAAGAGAGAAAGAAGGAGCTAAGAAGCCCCCTAAAAGGAGGACACCTGCTGCACCCCAAGCAAATCTTGCAAATGAATGAACTTGCTCTCAGTGAAGGGTTTGGTGAAGATGTCAGCTGTCTGATCTGATGTCAGACAATACTGAAGATCAAGAACCTACTCATGAATCAGCTCCCGAATGTAGTGCATGTGAATCTCAATGTGTTTGGTCTGTTGATGATGGACTAGATTGCGAGAGATCTGAATAGCACTCTGGTTGTCACAAAAGATGACCGTAGGCTTCCTGAAGGAAATACCAAACTCAGTGAGAATGTGTTGAAGCCAAATGGCTTTAATAGCAGCATTAACTGCTCCTCGATACTCAGCCTCTGTAGATGAAAGAGCAATAGAAGACTGCTTCTTGCTCGACCAAGAAATCAGACCAGAACCAAGAGAGAAGCAATACCCTGAAGTAGACTTGTGATCTTGAGAATCACCTACCCAATCTGAATTTGTGTATCCCACCAAGTCAATATCCACGCCTGCTGCATAATGAATCCCATGTTAGATCTAGGGCACACAACTGAGAGGGGAGGGTGAATCAGTTGTACAAAAACTTGCTTCTACTTCAAACACTTGATTCTTCTTTGTTAGTTAATAGCATATCAATTAACCATTCATGAAAGCATAAAGCATTAACACCGGAGCAAAAAACATCAACACATTAGACACCAAGATTTTGACATGGAAAACCTGGTTAAGGGAAAAACCACGGGGTGATTAACCCAAGGATTATTCTCTATTAGAAGAATAAGAAAAATGGATGGCACATGCCAATTAGGGCTCACTACCCAAGCACACTGCTCACAAAGAGGCACACTACCTACAAGAGACACACTGTCTACAAAGTGATAAGAATCACAAACTTGAACTAGAGATTGACATCTTTACCATGTCTGGATCAGTTCCATTTAAGCCTGAGATACTTCTGCTTTGCCCTTTGCTCTTTCACTATACCACACTCATCTGCTCCACGACACACTTCGAAATGAATCCAAAAACCTTTATTTATAGAAGGCATCGACTTAGGAACAATCATCTAAGTCGGCAATCATCCACAAGAACATTCACAATATGAATAACTCATCTGGTCGGCCAGTCTGAATAAGAACATCTTCATCCGGAAGAATATCTTCAATTCCAGGCTCTAACACTAATGTGGACCAACAACACAACCTCAACATGATCCAAGAACCTTCACAAGCTTGCCTGAATGACTAGGTACATCCGCACTTCCTCTACTTACTGGAATCTCTTCTCCTCTTCATCCGGAACTTGAAGAACACAGTCTGTCGCGACTATCAAACTGAAACAGGTTCTTCTGGACCTCCAAACTATGTACAAACTGAGATGACACATCACAAGGACATCCCAAACACTCCTTCCAATCCACAGAGCCTGACAATGCACCTCCAGATCTTACCAGACCTTTTTGTAACACTTTGTCACTCCGGAGCATCTCCCAGAACCAGTTCTACTTGACCAATCACAACTTCTTCATATCTTCATGTGGACCTCTGAAATCTTAACTGGATCATCTCAAGACTCATATCTACAAACCCTTTAATCTGCATCCTCTGATCCTCAACCTATTGAGTACATTTGCCTTCTTCTCATCACTGTTCTTCACTGTTCCTGATTGAGACTAATTTTCTCAATATCCTCAGCACACAGCTCATCCAATCCTTCTTACCAATGTAATATGAGTATGTTCACATCAATGACAACATTGGTTAACCTCATACTTACAACAATCTCCCCCTTTGTCATTGATGGCAACATATGATGTGAAAAACCATCAAGACAAGAATTTTTTCTTTCTGTCATAGCTCCCCCTATCAGCAACAACTCTTCACATGTCTTCTCTTCCTTTACTGCTCCCCCTTTGATCATCAACCACTTGTTTTTCACATGTCTTCTCTCCCCCTTTGACATCAATGGCAAAGGGCTCATACTTGCAATTCTAACACATCAGAATTATACCAGCTACTCCCCCTTAGTAGCAGCTCCCCATCATCAATCCGGATCACAAGATATGACTGTGATATCCACCGGACTGATGCGCATTAGTACATCCTAGTTCACCACCGGAGAGGCCATGACCCCTAACTTCTCCCTGAGATACTCAAAAGAGTCCTTGGGAAGAGGTTTAGTAAAGATATCTGCAATCTAATCCTTGGAGGGTACATACTCCAATCTGACTTCATCCTTGTTCACTTGTTCTCTGAGGAAGTGAAACTTGATAGATATGTGCTTGGTCTTAGAATGCAACACCGGATTCTTAGAAATATTTATTGTACCTGAATTATTACAGAAAATTGTGATAGGCTCCTCATATTCTACTTTCATCTCTCTTAACATCTGTTTCATCCATAAGATTTGAGTGCAACTACCTGCTGCTGCAATATATTCTGCTTTAGTTGTAGACAGAGATATTGCCTCTTGTTTCTTGCTTAGCCAAGAAACCAATCTCTTTCCCAAGAAGAATACTCCACCACTGGTGCTCTTCCGGTCATCCACATCTCTTGCCCAATCTGCATCTGTATATGCATGAAGAGAGAAATCCTGATCTCTAGGATACCATAGGCCATACTCAACTATCCCCTTTAGATATCTAAAAATCCTCTTGATTTCCATAACATGAGATTCTCTAGGATCAACCTGGAATCTTGCCAAAAGACCAACAACTTGTATTATATCTGGTCTAGTCTGAGTGAGATACAATAATCCACCAATCATTGATCTATACTTTGTCTGATCTGTCTTAGGAGAGTCATCATCTTTGCTTAACTTACATCTGGTAGCCATTGGAGTATTCATTGGCTTTGAATCTTCCATTCCAAATTTCTTCAATAGTTCTTTCACATACTTGGTCTGAGAGATAAAGATTCCTTTCTTTGTCTAAGTAATTTGCAGACCCAAGAAGAAATTCATTTCACCGAGCATTGACATTTCAAACTCACTTTTCATTTGATTTGCAAAGGTTTTACACATACTGTCTCTTCCTCCAAAGATGATATCATCAACAAATACTTCAACTATCAAGATGTTTTCATGATCAATTTGGAAATATAGGTTACTATCAGTAGTACCTTTGTTGAAACCAATCTTCAAAAGATGTTTGTCCAGCCTCTCATACCATGCTCTTGGGGCTTGCTTTAGACCATACAATGCCTTCTTTAATTTGCAGACCATATCACCATGCTCTGATAACTGAAATCCATCCGGTTGTTCAATGTACACCTCTTCTTCTAGGTCACCATTCAAAAAAGCAGATTTGACATCCATCTGATACACTTTGAAATCTTTAAAGACAACAAATGCAAGAAATAGTCTGACTGCTTCAATTCTTGCCACCAGAGCAAAGGTTTCCTCAAAATCAATCCCTTCTATTTGAGAGTATCCTTTGCAGACTAATTTGGCCTTATTTCTGATTACTTCACCAACCTCATTTAGTTTGTTCCGGAAGACCCATTTGGTTCCAATCACATTCTTGTTTCTAGGTCTAGGAACAAGATCCCAAGTGTGATTTTTCTCAATTTGCATCAACTCTTCCTCCATTGCTTTGGTCCAGTTTTCATCATTGCAAGCTTCATTTATTATCTTAGGTTCAATGTTTGAAATTAGATAGTATTCATTTGAATTTTGAGTAATTCTCCTCCTTGTTTGTACCCGTTTGCTTTTGTCACCTATGATCTGATCTTCTAAGTGGTTTAGAGTTACATACCCTGGAACTTTGGGAGTTTCTTGCACTACTATTTCTTGATCAGGCTCATTCAGACAAACCTCTTCTTCTTGATTTACCGGATCAGTCTGAATCTGACTTTCAGAGGAGGATTGAGTTCCTTGAATCAGAACATCATTCTGATCATCTTCATCATACTCATAAAACCTTGAGGGCTTCTCAAATCTTTCATCAACCTTCACATTTGTACTTTCTATCATCTTTCTCAGTCTCTTATTGTAACACTGGTATGCTTTGCTTTGAGTGGAGTATCCCAAGAAAATTCCTTCATCACTTCTAGCATCAAACTTTCCTAGATCTTCATCTCTTTTAATGTAACACTTGCTACCAAATACTCTGAAATATCTCACAGTAGGAGTGATGCCAAACCAAAGTTCATAAGGAGTCTTATCGGTATTGCTTCTGATTTGAACTCGGTTGAGAGTGTAGACTGCAGTGCTGAGAACTTCTCTCCAAAACATCTGAGGAACATTTGCTTCCATCATCATTGTCCTGGAAGCTTCCTGGATGGTCCAGTTCTTTCTCTCAACTACTCCATTCTGCTGTGGAGTCCTAGGAGCAAACAACTGTCTCTTTATACCATGCTTCTCACAAAAGTCTATGAATTCACCAGATGTGAATTCACCACCTCTATCAGACCTTAGACACTTCAGTTTCAATCTAGTTTGATTCTCTACCATATCTTTGAAGATTTTGAACTTCTCAAAGGCTTCTAATTTCTCTTTTAGAAAGGTAACCCACATCATCCGGGAATGGTCATCAATCAGTAACATGAAATATCTATCACCTTGCATACTCTTGATTCTTGTCCGACCACATAGATCAGTATGAACTAATTCCAATAATCTGGTAGAGGACTGATCCTTGCTTTTGAAAGAGACTCTACTCTGTTTACCTAGCTGACATTCTTTGCACAAACTATTTGTAGGTTTCACCAATTTTGGAAGATCTCTTACAGCCTAAGTATTGCTTATCTTGATGATGTTATCAAAATTTACATGACACATCCTTCTATGCCATAGCCAACTCTGATCAACTTGAACAAACAAACAACTTTTATTAGAACCAACCAGCTGGAAGATATTACTTTTTGTTTGAGTACCGGATGCAATCTCAGTTCCGGAGCATTCAAAGATCCTGCATCTTCCATTCTTGAACCGGAGGTCATAACCTTTGTCCACCAACTGACCAACACTGAGAAGATTGTGCTTCAATCCTTCAACATACAGTACATTACCAGTTTTGCTCTTTCCATCAAAAGAAATAGTTCCCCTACCTTTGATTCTGCCAGCAGAATTATCACCAAACTTTACCATTCCTCCTTCATACCTTTCCAAATCTAAGAACTTATTCTTGTCACTTGTCATATGGTGAGAACATCCACTGTCAATAACCCAATCATTCTTTTCTTCCACTTGGGCAGCCAAAGCTCTTTCTACAACCTTATGATTGACAGATTTAGGGGATATTGAATCTTCTTCCTTGATGGCAATAAACACCCATTCACTTCCGGATTTGCTTCCTATTTCTGATTCATCATCTATTACTCCTTCATTATCATCTTCTTCATGAACATAATAATAGTTTTTTGGAACCTTTGTCTGTTAGAATTTGACCTTGCAGATCTTTCTAGACATCTTGAAGCAAAATGACCAATCTTATTGCAGTTGAAGCATTTAAAGGGTAATTTTCCTTCATACTTACCAGATCCTCTTGGCAGTCTCTTTGCAATGAGGGCTTCAAGTTGAGCTATTTCTGATTCTTCCTCTTCCATGTCTTTCCTTGCTTGATCATACCATGACAGCTTCCTTGAAGAGTTTTCTCCCAGATCAAATCTTTGTTTGCCTTTCACATAGGCATTGGCTTTGAATGCAGTTTCAGTCTTGGGGGGATCATCTCCAAATTCAGTCATTTTAAATGCAGCCAGTTTACGAGCCAATTGCTCTCTTGTGACAGTTGTATGGGCTCTAAATTCATCAATGGCAGCAACCTTGATCTTGTAGGTAGCAGGAAGGGATATGAGAATTTTGCAAATAATCTCATTTTCATCCAAAACTCCACCAACATTCCTGATTCCACACACCAGCTCATTTACTCTTGGCATAAAGGTAGTGATATTTTCATCATCTCTCATCTTTAATCTTTTGAATTTCCCTTTGAGACTTTGCAACCTTGCACTCTTAACAAACTCATCTCCTTCATGCAGAAGTTCTAGTTTAATCCAGATCTCATAGGCCGTTGGTAGGTCAATCACATTTGAGAGCTCTGAGTCAGTTAATGCACTTAGAAGAGCTTCTTTTGTCCGCAGATTGTTTTCAGCATCTTTGATTTCATTCAGAGTTGTCGGACCACCCTGTGGAGGTACATATGCCTTTGTGACCATCGACAAGTAAGATTTTCCCATACACTCCAAGTGACATTTCATGTGACCTTTCCAGAGCGAGAAGTTGGTTCCATCAAACTTCAGACTGTCCTTCTTGTATGACAACATCCTGGATCTCCTCAAGCAGTTAAGCTCCTTTTAGAGGAACTTTGCTCTGATACCAATTGTTAGATCTAGGGCACACAACTGAGAGGGGGGTGAATCAGTTGTACAAAAACTTGCTTCTACTTCAAACACTTGATTCTTCTTTGTTAGTTAATAGCATATTAATTAACCATTCATGAAAGCATAAAGCATTAACACCGGAGCAGATAAACATCAACACATTAGACACCAAGATTTTGACGTGGAAAACCCAGTTAAGGGAAAAACCACGGGGTGATTAACCCAAGGGTTATTCTCTGTTAGAAGAATAAGAAAAATGGATGGCACATGCCAATTATGGCTCACTGCCTGAGCACATTGCTCACAAAGAGGCACACTGCCTACAAGAGACACACTGTCTACAAAGTGATAAGAATCACAAACTTGAACTAGAGATTGACATCTTTACCATGTCTGGATTAGTTCCATTTAAGCCCGAGATACTTCTGCTCTGCCCTTCACTCTTTCACTATACCACACTCATCTGCTCCATGACACACTTCAAAATGAATCCAAAAACCTTTATTTATACAAGGCATCGACTTAGGAACAATCATCTAAGTCAGAAATCATCCACAAGAACATTCGCAATATGAATAACTCATCTGGTCGGCCAGTCTGAATAAGAACATCTTCATCCAGAAGAATATCTTCAATTCTGGGCTCTAACACTAATACGGACCGACAACACAACCTCAACATGATCCAAGAACCTTCACAACTTGCCTGAATGACCAGGTATATCTGTACTTCCTCTACTTACTGGAATCTCTTCTCCTCTTCATCTGGAACTTCAAGAACACAATCTGTTGCAACTATCAAACTGAAACAGGTTCTTCCGGAGCTCCAAACTATGTACAAACCAAGATGACACATCACAAGGACATCCCAAACACTCCTTCGAATCTGTAGAGTCTGACAATGCACCTCCAGATCTCACCGGACCTTTTTGTAACACTCTGTCACTTTGGAGCATCTCCCGAAACCGGTTCTACTTGACCGATCACAACTTCTTCATATCTTCATGCGAACCTCTGAAATCTTAACTGGATCATCTCAAGACTCATATCTATAAACCCTTTAATCCACATCCTCTGATCCTCAACCTATTGAGTACATTTTCCTTCTTCTCATCACTATTCTTCACTGTTCCTGATTGAGACTAATTTTCTCAATATCCTTAGCACACAGCTCATCCAATCCTTCTTACCAATGCAATATGAGTATGTTGACATCAATAACAACACTAGTTAACCTCATACTTGCAACATCACATAATTGTGAGTGCCCTATACATAGTGAAGAATCCTCTTAGCTGCTTTCCAATGCAGCTTATGTGGCTCTTGCATGAACCTGGAGACTAGGCCCACGGCATATGAAATATCAGGCCTTGTGTGAGTCAAGTATATGAGACTCCCAACCAATTGGCGATACAAGGTAGCATCTACCAAAGGTGAAGAACAAGAAGCCTCAAGTTTGACTCCTGATAGAAGCGATTCAGCCTCAAGTTTGGTTCTGATAGATATAAAGAACCAATTGGTTTGCCATCAGAGTATCTAGTGTTGTGTCATTCATAACTCATCACGATCATACAACTATAGATCAACTCTAATAATGTATGATACTACTGCATGGTTATGTCATCTGGATCATAGTGAACTGACTAATGCATGCAGAGACGGATGCATTACTTTGGCCAAAGATTTATGTCCATAGATGTTTCACAATGAACGTAGTCAAATGTTCACACACCTCTGACTCAACATAGAAGCTATCTCATCTTGTAGTGTTTATGGTTTGACCTACTCTGGTCAGGGTAAATATTTATTATATTTACCATTAGTCCATCTACCTTGGACTTCTGACTCCAATTTTAGGAGTACATTCCAAAAATTGTCTTGTTGCCTATGCAATAGGGAACCTGTGATTGTTAAAATCCGTAAAACAGATTATAACCCAGAATCAATTGAAAGAGTTAGAAACATAAACTGTAAATGTAAAAAGAAATAATAGTGATACCATGAGATTGATGTGAAATGCTCAAATGGCAAAATAGCATCAGATAACTATCTCCAATATCGAATGAAAATACAAGCTAGGTAGAATGCTTATATAGACAAGAGAGAGGGAGGAGGTGGCAACACCGACCAATGAGGAGCAACCATCTATCAGACTAAAGATAGCAAAGTATCTTCCCAAGATAGCTAATGGATACTCACATGTAGGAAGGTGACACCTTGCAACCACTCACATAATAAGACATGCTTTATTAACCTAAGCAAGCTTAAATAAATGTGTAGGAAAAACCTTATAATAAGGAATAAAAAACCTACACTAACACCCCCCCTTAAGCGTAGCTTAGGTGGGTAAAGACATGGGTCCCAGCAAATCAAGCCTAATGAGGTACCCGTGTACAATGAATTCCCCCCCAAAAGAGAAGTACCCCCCCCCCACAAAAAAGAGTACACCCCCCTGAATAAAGAGAGAAAGAAGGAGCTAAGAAGCCCCCTAAAAGGAGGACACCTGCTGCACCCCAAACAAATCTCGCAAATGAATGAACTTGCTCTCAGTGAAGTGTTTGGTGAAGATGTCAGCTGTCTGATCTAATGTCAGACAATACTGAAGATCAAGAACCTACTCATGAATTAGCTCCCGAATGTAGTGCATGTGAATCTCAATGTGTTTGGTCTGTTGATGATGGACTAGATTGCGAGAGATCTGAATAGCACTCTGGTTGTCACAAAAGATGACCGTAGGCTTCCTGAAGGAAATACCAAACTCAGTGAGAATGTGTTGAAGCCAAATGGCTTTAATAGCAGCATTAACTACTCCTCGATACTCAGCCTCTGTAGATGAAAGAGCAATAGCAGACTGCTTCTTGCTCAACCAAGAAATCAGACCAGAACCAAGAGAGAAGCAATACCCTGAAGTAGACTTGCGATCTTGAGAATCACCTACCCAATCTGAATTTGTGTATCCCACCAAGTCAATATCCACGCCTGCTGCATAATGAATCCCATGTTAGATCTAGGGCACACAACTGAGAGGGGAGGGTGAATCAGTTGTACAAAAACTTGCTTCTACTTCAAACACTTGATTCTTCTTTGTTAGTTAATAGCATATCAATTAACCATTCATGAAAGCATAAAGCATTAACACCGGAGCAGAAAACATCAACACATTAGACACCAAGATTTTGACATGGAAAACCTGGTTAAGGGAAAAACCACGGGGTGATTAACCCAAGGATTATTCTCTATTAGAAGAATAAGAAAAATGGATGGCACATGCCAATTAGGGCTCACTGCCCAAGCACACTACTCACAAAGAGGCACACTACCTACAAGAGACACACTGTCTACAAAGTGATAAGAATCACAAACTTGAACTAGAGATTGACATCTTTACCATGTCTGGATCAGTTCCATTTAAGCCTGAGATACTTCTGCTTTGCCCTTTGCTCTTTCACTATACCACACTCATCTACTCCACGACACACTTCGAAATGAATCCAAAAACCTTTATTTATAGAAGGCATTGACTTAGGAACAATCATCTAAGTCGGAAATCATCCACAAGAACATTCACAATATGAATAACTCATCTGGTCGGCCAGTCTGAATAAGAACATCTTCATCTGGAAGAATATCTTCAATTCCAGGCTCTAACACTAATGCGGACCAACAACACAACCTCAACATGATCCAAGAACCTTCACAAGCTTGCCTGAATGACTAGGTACATCCGCACTTCCTCTACTTACTGGAATCTCTTCTCCTCTTCATCCAGAACTTCAAGAACACAGTCTGTCGCGACTATCAAACTGAAACAGGTTCTTCTGGACCTCCAAACTATGTACAAACTGAGATGACACATCACAAGGACATCCCAAACACTCCTTCCAATCCACAGAGTCTGACAATGCACCTCCAGATCTTACCAGACCTTTTTGTAAGACTTTGTCACTCCGGAGCATCTCCCAGAACCAGTTCTACTTGACCAATCACAACTTCTTCATATCTTCATGTGGACCTCTGAAATCTTAACTGGATCATCTCAAGACTCATATCTACAAACCCTTTAATCTGGATCCTCTGATCCTCAACCTATTGAGTACATTTGCCTTCTTCTCATCACTGTTCTTCACTGTTCCTGATTGAGACTAATTTTCTCAATATCCTTAGCACACAGCTCATCCAATCCTTCTTACCAATGTAATATGAGTATGTTCACATCAATGACAACATTGGTTAACCTCATACTTACAACAATCTCCCCCTTTGTCATTGATGGCAACATATGATGTGAAAAACCATCAAGACAAGAATTTTTTCTTTCTGTCATAGCTCCCCCTATCAGCAACAACTCTTCACATGTCTTCTCTTCCTTTACTGCTCCCCCTTTGATCATCAACCACTTGTTTTTCACATGTCTTCTCTCCCCCTTTGACATCAATGGCAAAGGGCTCATACTTGCAATTCTAACACATCAGAATTATACCAGCTACTCCCCCTTAGTAGCAGCTCCCCATCATCAATCCGGATCACAAGATATGACTGTGATATCCACCAGACTGATGTACATTAGTGCATCCTAGTTCACTACCGGAGAGGCCATGACCCCTAACTTCTCCCTGAGATACTCAAAAGAGTCCTTGGGAAGAAGTTTAGTAAAGATATCTGCAATCTAATCCTTGGAGGGTACATACTCCAATCTGACTTCATCCTTGTTCACTTGTTCTCTGAGGAAGTGAAACTTGATAGATATGTGCTTGGTCTTAGAATGCAACACCGGATTCTTAGAAATATTTATTGTACCTGAATTATCACAGAAAATTGTGATAGGCTCCTCATATTCTACTTTCATGTCTCTTAACATCTGTTTCATCCATAAGATTTGAGTGCAACTACCTGCTGCTGCAATATATTCTGCTTCAGTTGTAGACAGAGATATTGCCTCTTGTTTCTTACTTAGCCAAGAAACCAATCTCTTTCCCAAGAAGAATACTCCACCACTGGTGCTCTTCCGGTCATCCACATCTCCTGCCCAATCTGCATCTATATATGCATGAAGAGAGAAATCCTGATCTCTAGGATACCATAGGCCATACTCAACTATCCCCTTTAGATATCTAAAAATCCTCTTGATTTCCATAACATGAGATTCTCTAGGATCAACCTGGAGTCTTGCCAAAAGACCAACAACCTGCATTATATCTGGTCTAGTCTGAGTGAGATACAATAATCCACCAATCATTGATCTATACTTTGTCTGATCTGTCTTAGGAGAGTCATCATCTTTGCTTAACTTACATCTGGTAGCCATTGGAGTATTCATTGGCTTTGAATCTTCCATTCCAAATTTCTTCAATAGTTCTTTCACATACTTGGTTTGAGAGATAAAGATTCCTTTCTTTGTCTAAGTAATTTGCAGACCCAAGAAGAAATTCATTTCACCGAGCATTGACATTTCAAACTCACTTTTCATTTGATTTGCAAAGGTTTTACACATACTGTCTCTTCCTCCAAAGATGATATCATCAACAAATACTTCAACTATCAAGATGTTTTCATGATCAATTTGGAAATATAGGTTACTATCAGTAGCACCTTTGTTGAAACCAATCTTCAAAAGATGTTTGTCCAGCCTCTCATACCATGCTCTTGGGGCTTGCTTTAGACCATACAATGCCTTCTTTAATTTGCAGACCATATCACCATGCTCTGATAACTGAAATCCATCCGGTTGTTCAATGTACACCTCTTCTTCTAGGTCACCATTCAAGAAAGCAGATTTGACATCCATCTGATACACTTTGAAATCTTTAAAGACAACAAATGCAAGAAATAGTCTGACTGCTTCAATTCTTGCCACCAGAGCAAAGGTTTCCTCAAAATCAATCCCTTCTATTTGAGAGTATCCTTTGCAGACTAATCTGGCCTTATTTCTGATTACTTCACCAACCTCATTTAGTTTGTTCCGGAAGACCCATTTGGTTCCAATCACATTCTTGTTTCTAGGTCTGGGAACAAGATCCCAAGTGTGATTTTTCTCAATTTGCATCAACTCTTCCTCCATTGCTTTGGTCCAGTTTTCATCATTGCAAGCTTCATTTATTATCTTAGGTTCAATGTTTGAAATTAGATAGTATTCATTTGAATTTTGAGTAATTCTCCTCCTTGTTTGTACCCATTTGCTTTTGTCACCTATGATCTAATCTTCTAAGTGGTTGAGAGTTACATACCTTGGAACTTTGGGAGTTTCTTGCACTACTATTTCTTGATCAGGCTCATTTAGACAAACCTCTTCTTCTTGATTTACCAGATCAGTCTGAATCTGACTTTCAGAGGAGGATTGAGTTCCTTGAATCAGAACATCATTCTGATCATCTTCATCATACTCATAAAACCTTGAGGGCTTCTCAAATCTTTCATCAACCTTCACATTTGTACTTTCTATCATCTTTTTCAGTCTCTTATTGTAACACTGGTATGCTTTGCTTTGAGTGGAGTATCCCAAGAAAATTCCTTCATCACTTCTAGCATCAAACTTTCCTAGATCTTCATCTCTTTTAATGTAACACTTGCTACCAAATACTCTGAAATATCTCACAATAGGAGTGATGCCAAACCAAAGTTCATAAGGAGTCTTATCGGTATTGCTTCTGATTTGAACTCGGTTGAGAGCGTAGACTGCAGTGCTGACAACTTCTCTCCAAAACATCTGAGGAACATTTGCTTCCATCATCATTGTCCTGGAAGCTTCCTGGATGGTCCAGTTCTTTCTCTCAACTACTCCATTCTGCTGTGGAGTCCTAGGAGCAAACAACTGTCTCTTTATACCATGCTTCTCACAAAAGTCTATGAATTCACCAGATGTGAATTCACCACCTCTATCAGACCTTAGACACTTCAGTTTCAATCTGGTTTGATTCTCTACCATATCTTTGAAGATTTTGAACTTCTCAAAGGCTTCTAATTTCTCTTTTAGAAAGGTAACCCACATCATCCGGGAATGGTCATCAATCAGTAACATGAAATATCTATCACCTTGCATACTCTTGATTCTTGTCCGACCACATAGATCAGTATGAACTAATTCCAATAATCTGGTAGAGGACTGATCCTTGCTTTTGAAAGAGACTCTACTCTGTTTACCTAGCTGACATTCTTTGCACAAACTATTTGTAGGTTTCACCAATTTTGGAAGATCTCTTACAGCCTAAGTATTGCTTATCTTGATGATGTTATCAAAATTTACATGACACATCCTTCTATGCCATAGCCAACTCTGATCAACTTGAACAAACAAACAACTTTTATTAGAACCAACCAGCTGGAAGATATTACTTTTTGTTTGAGTACCGGATGCAATCTCAGTTCCGGAGCATTCAAAGATCCTGCATCTTCCATTCTTGAACCGGAGGTCATAACCTTTGTCCACCAACTGACCAACACTGAGAAGATTGTGCTTCAATCCTTCAACATACAGTACATTACCAGTTTTGCTCTTTCCATCAAAAGAAATAGTTCCCCTACCTCTGATTCTGCCAGCAGAATTATCACCAAACTTTACCATTCCTCCTTCATACCTTTCCAAATCTAAGAACTTATTCTTGTCACTTGTCATATGGTGAGAACATCCACTGTCAATAGCCCAATCATTCTTTTCTTCCACTTGGGCAGCCAAAGCTCTTTCTACAACCTTATGATTGACAGATTTAGGGGATATTGAATCTTCTTCCTTGATGGCAATAAACACCCATTCACTTCCGGATTTACTTCCTATTTCTGATTCATCATCTATTACTCCTTCATTATCATCTTCTTCATGAACATAATAATAGTTTTTTGGAACCTTTGTCTGTTAGAATTTGACCTTGCAGATCTTTTCGGACATCTTGAAGCAAAATGACCAATCTTATTGCAGTTGAAGCATTTAAAGGGTAATTTTCCTTCATACTTACCAGATCCTCTTGGCAGTCTCTTTGCAATGAGGGCTTCAAGTTGAGCTATTTCTGCTTCTTCCTCTTCCATGTCTTTCCTTGCTTGATCATACCATGACAGCTTCCTTGAAGAGTTTTCTCCCAGATCAAATCTTTGTTTGCCTTTCACATAGGCATTGGCTTTGAATGCAGTTTCAGTCTTGGGGGGATCATCTCCAAATTCAGTCATTTTAAATGCAGCCAGTTTACCAGCCAATTGCTCTCTTGTGACAGTTGTATGGGCTCTAAATTCATCACTGGCAGCAACCTTGATCTTGTAGGTAGCAGGAAGGGATATGAGAATTTTGCAAATAATGTCATTTTCATCCAGAACTCCACCAACATTCCTGATTCCACACACCAGCTCATTTACTCTTGGCATAAAGGTAGTGATATTTTCATCATCTCTCATCTTTAATCTTTTGAATTTCCCTTTGAGACTTTGCAACCTTGCACTCTTAACAAACTCATCTCCTTCATGCAGAAGTTCCAGTTTAATCCAGATCTCATAGGCCGTTGGTAGGTCAATCACATTTGAGAGCTCTGAGTCAGTTAATGCACTTAGAAGAGCTTCTTTTGTCCGCAGATTGTTTTCAGCATCTTCGATTTCATTCAGAGTTGTCGGACCACCCTGTGGAGGTACATATGCCTTTGTGACCATCGACAAGTAAGATTTTCCCATACACTCCAAGTGACATTTCATGCGACCTTTCCAGAGCGAGAAGTTAGTTCCATCAAACTTCAGACTGTCCTTCTTGTATGACGACATCCTGGATCTCCTCAAGCGGTTAAGCTCCTTTTAGAGGAACTTTGCTCTGATACTAATTGTTAGATCTAGGGCACACAACTGAGAGGGGGGTGAATCAGTTGTACAAAAACTTGCTTCTACTTCAAACACTTGATTCTTCTTTGTTAGTTAATAGCATATTAATTAACCATTCATGAAAGCATAAAGCATTAACACCGGAGTAGATAAACATCAACACATTAGACACCAAGATTTTGACGTGGAAAACCCAGTTAAGGGAAAAACCACGGGGTGATTAACCCAAGGGTTATTCTCTGTTAGAAGAATAAGAAAAATGGATGGCACATGCCAATTATGGCTCACTGCCTGAGCACATTGCTCACAAAGAGGCACACTGCCTACAAGAGACACACTGTCTACAAAGTGATAAGAATCACAAAATTGAACTAGAGATTGACATCTTTACCATGTCTGGATTAGTTCCATTTAAGCCCGAGATACTTCTGCTGTACCCTACACTCTTTCACTATACCACACCCATCTGCTCCATGACACACTTCAAAATGAATCCAAAAACCTTTATTTATACAAGGCATCGACTTAGGAACAATCATCTAAGTCAGAAATCATCCACAAGAACATTCGCAATATGAATAACTCATCTGGTCGGCCAGTCTGAATAAGAACATCTTCATCCAGAAGAATATCTTCAATTCTGGGCTCTAACACTAATGTGGACTGACAACACAACCTCAACATGATCCAAGAACCTTCACAACTTGCCTGAATGACCAGGTATATCTGTACTTCCTCTACTTACTGGAATCTCTTCTCCTCTTCATCTAGAACTTCAAGAACACAATCTGTTGCAACTATCAAACTGAAACAGGTTCTTCCGAAGCTCCAAACTATGTACAAACCAAGATGACACATCACAAGGACATCCCAAACACTCCTTCCAATCTGCAGAGTCTGACAATGCACCTCCAGATCTCACCGGACCTTTTTGTAACACTCTGTCACTTTGGAGCATCTCCCGAAACCAGTTCTACTTGACTGATCACAACTTCTTCATATCTTCATGCGAACCTCTGAAATCTTAACTGGATCATCTCAAGACTCATATCTATAAACCCTTTAATCCACATCCTCTGATCCTCAACCTATTGAGTACATTTTCCTTCTTCTCATCACTATTCTTCACTGTTCCTGATTGAGACTAATTTTCTCAATATCCTTAGCACACAGCTCATCCAATCCTTCTTACCAATGCAATATGAGTATGTTGACATCAATAACAACACTAGTTAACCTCATACTTGCAACATCACATAATTGTGAGTGCCCTATACATAGTGAAGAATCCTCTTAGCTGCTTTCCAATGCAGCTTATGTGGCTCTTGCATGAACCTGGAGACTAGGCCCACGGCATATGAAATATCAGGCCTTGTGTGAGTCAAGTATATGAGACTCCCAACCAATTGGCGATACAAGGTAGCATCTACCAAAGGTGAAGAACAAGAAGCCTCAAGTTTGACTCCTGATAGAAGCGATTCAGCGCAAGCTTACAGTCAGCCATGCGAAATATGGAGAGCATATTAAGAGCATACTTGGGCTGAGAAAGAAAGATACCAGCCGAAGACTGTGTAATCTCAATGCCCAAGAAATAGTGAAGAAGACCCAAGTCAAACATCATAAAATGATCATGAAGGGTAGTTTTCACTACCTTGATGGTGGATGAGGAACTCCCTGTAATCAGCAAGTCGTCAACATAGAGAATAAGGAAAGTGAGAGCATCATCCTGCTGCAAAATGTAGACGTTCGGATCATAATGGCACTGAGTGAACCCAACTGATAGAAGAAAGGAGTCCATCTTGGCATACCAGGCTGGAGGGGCCTGTTTAAGGCCGTAGAGAGACTTCTGAAGTCAACAGACAAGTGAAGGATCCTGGATGAACCCCTGTGGCTACTCCATATATATCTCCTCCTGAAGGTCACTGTGAAGAAAAGCACTCTTCACATCCATCTGATGAACTTCCTAGCGATGGGTTGCATCAATGGCAAGGACAAGTCAGATTGAATTCATCTTGGCAACCGGTGCAAAAGTCTCAGAGTAGTCAATCCCAAAAACTTGGGAGAATCCTTTTGCGACCAAGCGAGCCTTATGTTTATCGACCAACCCATCTGCAACAAATTTTGTTCGATAGACCCACTTGCATCGAACAAGTTTTCTTCCCTTAGGAAGTGGGACTAAATCCCATGTATGGTTCCTTTCCAAGGAACTGAACTCTTCCTACATAGCAGCATCCCACTCGGGGACACCAGAAGCTTCCCTGAAGGACTGTGGATCAGAAGCTGAAGCAAAGAAGAGATGAGGAGCCTGCTCAAACTGTGACCTTGTTCTTCTCGCATCTGAAGGATCACCAACCCAATCACCTACTGACTCCAAAGTCTGATGAGCCCAAAGAGGCCCAGTGGTAGGAGAATCTAGAGGAGAATCAACATCCTCTGAATGATGACTAAGAGAGGAGGAAGATGAACCCTCATCATCGCCATCTGAAGTGGAGGAAGAAGACTCCTTAGGAGGATTAAGGTCCTCAGAAGAACTATCATCATGAAGTCGCAGTGTCTCCATGGGAATGAAAGATGGAGAAGTGGTAGAAGAAGTATCCTCCTCAAACTGAACACTCCTCTCAATAAAGAGCTCATGTGTGGTAGGGTGGAGTAGCCTATAGCCTTTGACACCATCTGGATAGCCAACAAATATGCAAGGCCTACTCTGTGGATCCATAGCCTTGCATTTCTCTGTTGGAATGTGGGCCCATGCAGGAGATCCAAATACTCAGAAGTGCTTGACTGTGGGTTTCTGAACGGTCCAAGCTTGAAAAGGAATTACCCCCTTCACAACTCGGTGAGGAACCTGGTTCTGGATATAACACGCACAGTTGATGGTCTCTGCCCAATACTGAGGTGCCAATGATTTGGAGTGAATCATACAATTGGCCATTTCCTTCAATGACTGATTCTTTCATTCTATAACTCCATTTTGCTGTGGACTGTAGGGAACGGTGTGTTGAAGATCAATGCCCTCTGAGGCACAAAACTGCTCAAACCTTTGGTTGACATATTCCCCACCATTATCGGTACACAGAATCTTGACAACCTTCCCAGATTATTTCTCTACAAAAGCTTTAAAGTCCTAAAAAGATTCAAAGACTTCAGACTTTTGTTTGAGAAAGTATACAAAGGTGTATCGAGAAAGATCATCAATGGAGGTCAATACATATCTAGCTCTACTGAACGAAGGATGTTGAAATGGACCAGCCAAATCACTATGTACTAACTCCAAGAGTTGTGTGGCTCTCCGTGCTTTGCCTTTGTCAAATTTTTCTTCAGGATACTTGCCAAGAATGCAACCTTGACAAACTCCATTAGATAATCGAATAGAAGGCAACGCTGTAACCATGTCATGCTGACTAAGCTGCTACAAGTAGCGATAGTTCAAGTGGCCAAACCGCTAATGCCACAAATGGATCACCTCATCTGAGTGAGTGAGCAATGCAAGTGAAGGAGAATCAGGAACAAAATGAGAAAAGTGATAGAGACGAGAATGGTTATCAACTTTTCCTACAGCAACTGTAGACCCACTATGTAGATCACTGATAACCACTGAGTTAGGTGTAAATTCAACTCTCTTGCCGGAACTTGTATGGGTGATCTGGTAGATAGATAGGAGATTAGTTGACAAAGAAGGCACACAAAGAACATCATGGAATGTCCCATCACCAATGTTAACAGACCCTCTCCCAAGAACTTCCTCTGGTGTATCATTACCCATAAGAATATCAGGCATAGAACATGACTCCAAGGATGAGAAACTTTCCTTTGTATTGGCCATGTGGTGAGAAGCACCTGAGTCAATTACCCAACTATCTGGTAGTGTAGCAACTACAACAAGGGCCTTGCCCTTCCCCTTACTATTTTTCATGTCCTTTGAAGATTGTGAAGAATCTTCTTTAGCTGAATCTAGCACTTTGATATTATTCTTCTCAAGAAGATAAGTGAGATGAGCTATTTTCTTTTTCAAACACTTATGCTCATTGTGACTAGGTTTCTTACAAAAGGCACACTTTGTCTTCTCCTTTTTAGACATGTTGTCTTTAGAGGAAGACTCAGGAGCTACATTATTTGTAGCTTGTTTTGGACCTTGTTTCTTCTCTCCTTGATCCTTTTGTTTCTTATTTTGCTTTCCATTGCCTTTCTGATCTTTAGTGCCCTAATTTGCAGCTAAGGCATGAGACTTAGAAGGCTTAATAGTGCCCATGTGAACTAATTTATCCTATTCTTTAGTGAGTTCAGCAACAAATTCATCTCAAGAAGGCATTTTGTAGGTAGTCCGAGGAGCACTTTTGGTGGCATAAAATGTAGAAACAAACACTGAGTAGTTAGGACCAAGCTTAGAAAGAATACTTAAGATCAATTGTGGATCTTTCTTTTCAATCCCACATTGCTTCAACTGTAATCTAATGGCCTTTAGCTTTGTGAAGAAGTCTTGTATTGTATCAAAATTACATGGATTTAACCCTATTAGCTCATTCTCCAATTGATGTCCCCTTAATTCATCTTGTTTACTAAAGAGATTTTCTAAAGTAGTCCATACATCATTTGGTGTTGTAGCAGATTCAACATGAAAAAGATCAGGAGATACAGACATGCATAGAGTTCCAAAAGCTTCATCTAGCCTATTATGAAATTTAGGCCTTTCTGCATTTAAGGTTGGTTCAGATTCTAGACCCATTGTTACTCTATATAGTCCTAACTTCTTAAGTTGGATAGTCATCTTGGACTTCCACTCATAGTAGTTGTAGGGTGTTAGAACAGACACTATTAATTGATCCATCTTAATGCAGAATTAGATTGTTGTTGTTGTTGTTGTGAGGAAAGTAAAGATGCAAGAATACACAAGACACCCCCCCTTTTCCACTCAATCAAAGAACCCCCCCAAGAAAATTTGATTTGGCACTTTATATTTAGTACGTTTACAATTTCCACCAGCAAGAAATACTAAGTGGACTTGATCTCAATGCTATTACAGATCCTTAAAAAGAGCATATGCTGAAACTAATACTTAGGGCCAATGCCTAGTAAAATAAATAGCACCACTACAAACTACATGAAAAAACATCCACTTTCAAAAAAAGAATCACCTTGATCCGAGGTTTTATGCAAAAGTTATGCCTCTTCAGAGTTCCCAAAACGAGGACTGTGCAATGTCCCGACTGAGAATCTGTAATTTCTGAAAAATCTCTGCACTAAAATTAAAAAATGACTATACTAGTGCATAGAGCACAAAAAAATAGCCAAGATCAAAAAATATTTCGTGAGAAATGGAGTCCGTATGAGTAAGAACGGAGCATTTGAAAACTGCATTCAAATCTGCAACTGCCAACAAAAAGGGGCTCTTCTGTAGCTTTTCAAGTTCATTTCTACAAAATATACAGTCTGTATGCAAAAACTAAAAGATACCCAGATAGTTTTTCTGCGCTGCAAACAAAACCCAGAAGGCATTTTTCTTTCTGATGTATAGACGATGTAGATCTAGTGTAAAATAGACACCTTTAGCTGCAAAAAATGACCCCATCAACCAAAAAATGGCATGCAAAGGTAGAATCAGCTACCTAAGTCAAGCAAAGGCATGCTACAACTTGCAATACTAATTAAAACACCAAATATGCAAGCCGATTGACAGATTTGAGCAAATCAAGATTTACTGGATCTTCATAAATCTTTTTTGATTCTCCAGATCATTCGAAAATGCAAGAGAAGAGCATACATGATTTTACAAGATCTCTACAAAGAATCTAACCTTACAAAACTTGCTCTGATACCATGTTAAAATCTGTAAAACAGATTATAACCCAGCATCAATTGAAAGAGTTAGAAACATAAACTGTAAATGTAAAAAGCAATAACAGTGATACCATGAGATTGATATGAAATGCTCGAATGGTAAAATAGCATCAAATAACTATCTCCAATATTGAATGAAAATACAAGCTAGGTAGCATGCTTATATAGATAAGAGAGAGGGAGGAGGTGGCAACACCGACCAATGAGGAGCAACCATCTATCGGACTAAAGATAGCAAAGTATCTTCCCAAGATAGCTAATGGCTGCTCACATGTAAGAAGGTGACACCTCGCAACCACTCACATAATAAGACATGCTTTATTAACCTAAGCAAGCTTAAATAAATGTGTAGGAAAAACCTTATAATAAGGAATAAAAAACCTACACTAATAGTGACTCCATTTCACTCTGTTCCTGTTCTTTATTTTTAAAGAATTAAAGGTTCATGGTTTCAGTTATTAAGACCATCTTTAGTCTAAGACTCTATGTTTACCTTGTACCAAGGTATTTCATCAAATTGTCATCGATTAAAATACATCCTATTATAGTCGATAATACTACTAAGTTGACAATAATGAATAGACCTTTAGTCTAAAATAATTCAAAAGGGTTTTAACACCCTATACTTCATTCCCAAAGTATTTCTATTATAATAAGGAAAATATTCCTAATACATTACAAACAAATGAGTTATCATACGCATTTTCACTTTTCCCTACACGGAAATTAAATGACATTCAATGATTTACTCCCTTGATACTCAAGGCTCGACATGCACTTAGTGCAACCTAATAATGTTACCAGTTATCAAGCTAGTTTTTCTCCATCGATAATAAAGAGTCAAACTACTCATTCTTACATAAAGAATAAACCTGAAGGTAAAATATCAACTTTTCATAAACAATCTTAATATCATAATTCCTACTTCATGTGCCTTGAAAGCCATAGTGAATCTGGCACTGTTGAAAGTAGTAATTTTCATGAATGACTTATCATTCAACAATACATGGCTCTCAGCCTGTTTTAACTATGTACCAGTCTTTATTCAACATGACAATAATTATCTTTCAATAACGTTCCAGTTTGGAGACTTAACAGTCTTAAGATAAAGAATGAAAGAAAGTGTCAGCCATTTATGGAGACTTAACAGTCTCATTATCAAACTGTTATAACATTTGTCTACTATCCTCAACCTTACCAGTTTCAAGGGACATAAGTCTGCTATAATAGTACTCTCAGACATTTGACCTCAAAGGCCTCAACAGAGTTATTCAAACAAATCAAATGCTATCATATGAAATAAACACAATCATAGATATTTCAATAGTAATAACTATTTATACATATGCATAGCTTTATACCACACAATGGTATCTTACAATCATACTTGATTGAAAGGCATCTTCACCAAGTTATGGCTTGTTATAGTATGTTCCTATTGTTATTGCTATCTTCTCTTTCCTGGGAGCTTACTTTCTTATAGCTTGCTTCCCCGCACCATCTAAGCAGTAATAATAATCATAACATATGCATTCTTACCGTTCTTCAAACACAAAACAACCACCTTCAAAATGAAGGTTGGAAAAATAGTTTCTATTATCCCATAGCACCTCATGGGAATATTGACACCACTTACTACAATGCCTCCCATTCAAGAGTATCCTGCACAATGTTATACTTATGAGAAGCTCAAACACATCTTCCACTCACTCCACTCTTCGTGGAATGTTATTAGGGCTCAATACGAGCACGAAGTGGCTTAGGATCCAAAGAATGTTCGATACCACTACAGGTGGAAAAATAATTAAACGATATACACAAAACTTAATATAAGAATAAATAATTATAAATATAGGGAAACTCTGACACCAAACAATGGTTACTAAAAACTATATTAATGTTCTAAGAACATGACTTAATCGAATAGACATAGGTGACATCAAGAGATCTTAAATCGACATGATAACAATAGTCGAATTAAAATCAACTAAACAGGGAGAGATAGCTAAAACTTACCCTATCTTGCATAGGTTCACAAAAGAACAACTTTGATACTCAACAAAAAATCTAACCTTTTCCACAACATCTATTTCCTTCTTCCAAGTGATACTATCCTTCCCTTCTTGGTATTGGAAATCTCTTTTCCTAGTTACACTCACAGTCATTCAAACCATGATTAGTGTATCATCATCAAATTGTAAGCATCATATGAAAATAATCTCATTAACATGTAATCTCATGTTTAATTTAAGCATTAATCATAATTCATATAATCAATGATTTATCCTAACATTTTTCACAAACATCAAATCATTAACCTATGATTAGTTATCTAGTTAGTCACATGAAAAGCAAAAGTTAAACATGATCAAGGTTGGGGATGTAACACTTTATATACATTGTGATTACAATTACCACTAGAAAGAAACAACGAGTGGACCTGATCTCAATGCTTTACAATTTGTCAACAAATGAGTATATGCTAAAAGTACAATACTAGAATAAAACCAAGTGAAACAAATAACACCACTTTGAAGTAATAAAAAAATCATGCACTTTAAAAATAGAAATCATCTCGATCTGAGGTCGTATGTGAAAGTTATGAGTCTTCAAAAGTCCCAAAAAAAGAATTATGCAGTGTCACCTATGAGATTTTATAATTTCTAGAAAAATCATGCATCAAAATCTAAAACCATCTATGCTACAACATCTAGAGCGTGAAAAATTATCCCAAAGAAAAATAAATTTCTCAGCAAACAAAGCCAATATGACCCAGAATGGAGCCTTAGAAGTTCTCCTTCAAATAAAAAAACTCTAACAGAGAGGGGTCTAATTTGCTAAAATCAACCTCTGCTAAATCTAGCAGAACTAATGCTAGAATAGGGGTGCCGCCAAGTTTGTCTGTCACAAGTCAAAGTTAGAACTATTGCCAATTTTGGAAGAACTCCAACCAAATTTAGTTATAGGTAAATATAGTGGGGCCACCAAATTTGTCACCAAAATTAGGAACTGCTAAAAATAGCAGAATCTACTAAGACTAGAGATTTATTAAATTTGGGGCACGCAGGCCAAAAAGTATTAAAACAACGAAGAAAATTTTAAAATTAGCTCAAGTCCAAATGGTGGTGGGTTGAAGCCACACCTCACCCTACTAGCAAGAGTTGAAAGCCTTAAGGAGGTCCATGCAGAGCCTAAATAAGTGGGCCAATGACATAAAGGGGCCGAAGCCCTTCACAATGCACAGGGGCTGAAGCCCCTTACAAATACGTAGTGCTTCAGGCACTTTCAACAGTGCAAAGCACCAAGTACTTTTAAGTGCTTAATATTTTTTTAAAAAATTTTAACAAAAATGCCTCGATCTACATTTTGGGGGACCAAAATGTCCCTTTGGCAATTTCTTTTTGCCCTAGATGCTCCTGACACTAAAACTAGGAAAATTTTATGTTAAAATTCATCTGTTCGGTCTTCTAGACTCAATGGTAGGGTCCTTTTGGCCAAAAATGCTCTATATGAAAGATGATGACTATATCTAAGCTTCAAACCCCCATTTGCAACTATATTAAATAATCTTCAAATCAGATGAAACAAAAGCCAATCTTGACTTTCTCAAGCCTCCTGGATGCATTGGAATAGTCAAAAGCATTACCGATATAACCAAAATAGTTGCAATCACCCACATCTCACAAAACACAAATGTAAAAAGAAGAGGTTAATAGGTCTTGAAAAATCTTTTCTAATTCTCCAAATCATTGTAAAATGCAAGAGAAGAGAATACAGTATTTACAAGACCTCACACAGAACTCAAACTTTCAATAAAAATTTTACAAATTCAAATCTCTCAAAATAAAAGCTCTGATGCCATGTTAGAAATTTGAAACAAATGAATAACCCAAGAGCTTTTTAAGAGATATTCTAAGCTACAAAAGCTATAAATGCATAAACAAAAGAAAACCAACAATTTTGAGAGATATGCAAATATTAGGATGACAAAATTGCATTACAAGCACAAAGAAGAAGCTTTAAAAGATTGGAAGAACTGCCATATAAGATGCAAAATATAAGCTAGGTAGTGAGTTTATATAGACCAGGGAGAGGGATGGAGGTGGTAAAATTGACCAATAGGGAGAGAACACCAAAATACCTCTAAACATATTAAATGTAACTCCCTCTTAGGACGATGACACCTCAAATGACCCACTCACCTAATTAAACTCACTTTCTCAACTTAAGTAAGCTTAATGAAAGTGTAGCAAAAACCTAGTAAATAGTGAAAATAAATAACCCACTAGGAGCCCTATCAGAACTAATCTACCTCCTGGGGGGCAACTCTAGCCAAGGGTTCTAGGAAAACCCTCACACGAACAATTACAACATCATAGAAATAATATCATTTCCTATAGATTTACCAAATTACCATGGGATGACATGGCTACAACAACCAAAGGAAATATAAACCCTATCAATAGAGAAACATAAACTACCATAGTAATAAAGATAACAAAATAGAGCTACGAGGGCTCGAATGACTCAAAACAAACTAGACCGTGCTTGTATCAACACCTAGACTATAGACAGAAGGAGTCATCATCATGTTTGACTATAGTATCTCTAGTAGAGAGAAATTTGATGACTTTTTCATCTTTGGCTAGGTTGAACTTCTCTTCGAGTAGAGAGGTTTTCACTAGTTGAAAGAGCTTAGTGATATCCACCCAAGGAAAATAATCCTCCATCCAACTTCCATACCTTAGAAAATTCTAAATAGAAGCATTTTCTTTAAGTGTGAGCTCCATACATCTTTCAATTTCTAGTACCATTTGGATGGAGGCCAATCCCCAACATTTGAAATCCGTGTGAGCGAGAGAGGTGAGTTTTGTTGGACAAGCTTTGTCCACCACATCCTAAAACCCAATCTTGAATTTCTCCCACACATAAAACCTCCCTAGAGCCTTAGTTAGTTCCTTAGTTGGTTGAGCCCGCAATAGTGTGTCCTACTTGTGGGACATCCTTTTTTTTTTTTTTTTTTTTCTGAAATCACATATTTTTTTAGAAAAATTAATGATTTAAGCGTGGAGGGATTCCATCAAAGGGAGTTTGATTGAAGAGGGTTAGATCAAACTTCTTTAGATCAAACCCCATTTGATAGAACCCCCTAGACTTAAATCAAACCCTTCATAAAGTATGCTCCAAACCTATTAAAATACTGACAAAAAAGCAATTTTGCTTCGCCTTTTTGGGGATCAACTAAAGTCATTTGGAAATTTCATTTTGCAAGTATGTAGCCCTTAGTATTAGTTTTACAAAAATTATAATATGTATTATGTTTAAACCTTTAATATTATATTTTTAATTTTTTATAATGTAGTCCTTAGTATTAGCTTTATACAAATTATAATATGTATTATGTCTTCATTAATATTATATTTTTTAAATGTTTATAATGAATCTAGGTCCATTACAAAAATTCATTGACATCTATTCAAGATACTAGGAAAAATAACAAAAAATGTTAGAAAAATCTCAAAAAATGCATTGCACTCCACTTAAATGTTCTCATTTCAAAGAAAAAGAAAAAAATAATTTTGATATATATTCTAAGAGAAATTTGTTATGGACTAATACAAGTATGAAAATTTTGTTAATACTAATCTAAAAATTAATAATAAATACAATAATTAATAAAAAAATTACCAAAACATATCCATGGACTAGATATTGGTGTCAATGATCTAACTCCAATAAACCATGGAAAATTTTAATTTGTAGTGAAAGTTATGCATTATAGAATAATGTCAGTAAATAAAAAAGAGTAGAAAAGAATACAAAATTATTAAATAATAAAAATAAAAAATGATAGAAATGATTTTTAAAATTTTTTTAAAATTATAGTTTGAATCTACATAAAAAATTTCCACAACTCATTAGTTTACACCATCCTTAAATTCTTGACCATAATTTGTTCCCTATAATTGACACAAATTAGAAAATGCTAAAAAATGTTGATTTTGAGTGTCCCACTTAGGCCAAAAAGTGAGACACTATTGTCAGATCACCCATCCCAAAAAAGAAAGACCATGTTACTTACAAAAGTTAAAGAAATCTCCAAATTCCTAAATTAAATCATGCCCAAGGACTTTCTCAATGGGAACCTTTACATCCTCCTCTTGGAAAAAGAATACCTTGTGAAGTATTAAAGAAAAAATTTCTCCAATATATGTTATTTGGCACATTGTAGAGCCTAGCCTCACTACCTCCATGATCAATAGCTTGCACTAAAAGCTCCACACAGATAAGGAAAAATTGATTCAAGCGAGAATGAACTGGTGGTTGTGAAAAGATCTAGTGGCATGAGGTTAAAATGATAACAATGATACTGGCGGCAGAGTCCCGTACCCCTGACCATTAATTTTGTAAGCAAGGATTTATTGACATTCATACTAGATCACACGAGCTCATCTTCATGCCACCTATTCAAACTATCATTGATAATTATGGTTTCAACTTGGTGGACACCCTAGTTTGATAAATGATCTGCCAATTTATTTTCTTCTCTTAGGAAATGAGAAATAAAAAATTCCTCAATAGAACCAAGGATAATTAGAGACTCTTTTAAAATATTTTGTAGTTTCCAATTCAATGATGACCTCTTTTTAAGACATTAGATGATAACCAATGGAACCTCTTTTTAAGACATTAAATGATAACCAGTGGAACCTATTTTTAAGACATTAGATGATGACCTCTTTTTAAGTAACTATAGAAAAAGAAGAAGTGCCTCTACCTTTGCCTCATTATTCATCACAAGGCCAAGTTGTTTTGATGTAGTTTTGATTAGGGAACCTTTGGAGTCCTAAATAATACACCCTATGCCTGAGTGACGAGGATTCTCTCAAGATGTTCTATCAAAATTAAGATTCCAAAACTCTATTGAGGGAGGGATCCAAGTGACCCTGGATCTGTTGATAGGAGTATAAGATGAAGGTGGCAAACCATGAATGGATTTAATTAGTTATTCAAAACTAATTTTATTGTAAGGAAATATAAATAGTTTCCTATATTAATTCTATAAGAAGAGATATCACAAGTTATCTAATCTATATAACTTTGGGAAATCCCTTTTTAAAAGAATACAACTTCAAAAGCACTAAAACTAATGTACTTATAGCTCAACAAACTATTACAATATAGATTGAGGCTCTGAGCCTTAACATGGGGATCAACACTCTCAAGTAAAGAGAAAAGCATTCAAGATGTAACCTTCTTCTAATGTTGTGAGAATTTTTTTTTCTATCCTCATGAGACTGATCCAAAGACAAATGAGAGCCACACATCTCTCTCCATGTTCTTCAAGATCTAGACTTAACAAGAAACTCAAGCCTTTCATTGCTTACAACAATCTCCATAAGCACAATGAGCAAGTAGAAGATGAGCTCTAGTGATGAATAACATCATTCGAATCCTCTTGTTTCTAGGCAAGTGAATAAAAAGAAAGGAAAAACTTACTAAGTTTTCTTGCCTCCATTATTTAATGTAGCCAAGAACCAATAAACAATATAAAAAGCATCTCCAAGTTGGGTGCCAAAGTTTGCACAAAATCCAAGGCACCCTAATTGATCCTTCAATTAACCAAGTTGGCTCATAAGATGTGCCTTAAGCATTAAAAGCTTTTACAACATTGAATGCATTTTACAATGAACCCCATAAATTAAATGCATTTCTCTAGTGAGCCTAATTGACCATGTGCTCACTAAACTATGAGCCCCCAATGTGCCAATCACATTTCAAATACATTTGTAGTGTCACATACAACTTTCCATAGAAAATATTGTTGAATCCTAATGTGCAACATACCATGTAGACATCAACCACACCATTACAAAATACAAAATTATTCTATATGCAAGGTGTATAACACATTTCTCATTAGTTATTCGTAACGATGGCTATTCTTAGATGACCTTCTAGAAGTTCTATCTTGAGGTTTTATATATTTTGTTGAAATATATTTGAGAATTTCTTTATTTTAGAAAACATATTTCAAACAAGCTTTGTATTTAGAGCTTGCTTTGATTGCAAGCAAGCTATTTGTAGTTAGAAATTTAGTTATTTGCTCATGTATTTATCTTGAAAAAATTGCACTACATGCACATGCAAATATTTGTAAATACTTATAAATAATGGTTTTATACACTTAGGTTGAAGCCAATTGCAATTTTATAAAATGAATTTCAATTTGTTAACAAAAAATAACAAAATAAAAAGAAACATGTATATCTCTAATATATTAGCATAGGATATAAAATATTGAGTAGCATAAGAAAGCAACTTCCACAAGCATACAATAGTGATATTATTATTATTTTCTTATATTGGTTATGTATTTATCTTGAATAAATTGCACTACATGCACATGCAAATCTTTGTAAATACTTATAAATAAGGGTTTTATACACTTAGATGGAAGCCAATGGAAATTTTATGCCTACTTGCTACTAAAATGAATCTAAATTTGTTAACAAAAAATGACAAAATAAAAAGAAACATGTATGTCTCTAATATATTAGCATAAGATATAAAGTATTGAGTAGCATAAGAAAGCAACTTTCACAAACATACAACAGTGATATTATTAATATTTTTATATTGCATATCATTTACAAATATTCTGCTCATATGAGCATCAACATGAGACCAATACAAGCTCTTGCTAGCACTTACTAGACACTAATACAAACTCTTTATGAGTAAGCACACTAGAAATCACCTATGGAAGACCAAGAATTACTACTTAGAAATCTATTTTATTTAGAAACCACATCCACATTAGAAGCCAACTATGGAAGACCAAGAGTCACACCTTAAAATTCCAAATTAGATGTCCCTATGGAGATTTGAACTTGGGTCTCCACAATGTGAATGCAATATTTTTAACCAATTAAACTCAACCCCTTGAACAATAGTGATATTATTTAAATATTCATTCCTTATTTTTATTTTCTTAACCAACAACCAGAGGGAAGGGTATTACCCATCTTTCTACATCAAAGTGCAATTACAGAGGTAGGATGGTTGTATGCCAATATTAATAGTTTTCCTCCCAAATGTATCCAATGTTATGGTGGCTCCTCAATGGTGAGCCTCCAAGAGGGAAGACCATAGAGAGGAAACTTCCTGGGTAGGGTCAATCCAAACACTTCATCCCTACCCACATCGCCATCAAAACTCTAATCAAAGCAATGTATGAGTTGAGCCACAACCAAGTGAACAATGGAAAGCCCCATGGAAAGCCCATGGAATCCCCTCCTTCCTGTTCCAAAGGTCAACAACTCAAAGAGGTGGCCTTTCATGTCTATGCCTGAGCCAATAAATCTCTCGGGCTTGAATTCTAAAGGATCTTCCCATATACTTTCATCCCTTCCGATTGCCCAAACATTCACAAACAACCTTGTTTTTGGTGGAATATAATATCCTCCCACATTGCAACTCTGAGTGGACTCGTGTGGCACAAGCAAGGGCCCTGGTGGATGTAATCGAAGTGTTTCCTTCACCACACACCGCAAGTAGTCTAAGCTTGTAAGATCACTCTCCCTTACGATGCGATCTCTTCCAACCTTTAATTCAATCTCTTGTTGCGCCCTCGCCATTACTCGAGTGTTTCTCAGCAGCTCAGTCATTGTCCATTCTATAGTTGTGGCAGATGTCTCTACTCCAGCATTCAACATATCCTGTGAAAGCATTTAACTCGTTGGTTAGTGAGGTATTACACAAGACAAAAGAACAAATGCCTTGGTTAAATGTCAAATCCCAAAATTTAACTAGCAATAGTAGTTTCAGGTCCATGGCAATTATTTAAACTGAACTGACCAAGATGATTGCTTTGATGTGTATCCGAGAGACTTGTATCTCGGCACTTTCACTCTCAGCAATGTCCAGCAGCACGTCAACAATGTCCGGCTCCTCCGACTTTTTTGCCATTCTCCGTTCAATGTGCTCATCGATGAGCTTGTCAGCGAACGCATCGAATACTTTATGAACGGCCTGCATGCGGCGGCAGTGGCCTCGCCAATCGAGAAAGCCAAGAGAGGGAATGAAGTCTCCCAGAACAAACACTCCCGAGAGATGCATAATCTCACCCACCATCTGTGAAAACCCCTGCCCCCCGCCCAGTTCATGATCGGAATAACTTCTGCCTGCAAACATTCTGCACACAATGTTGAGTGTGATGGAAGAGACTTTTGTGCAAAATACGCCTTGCTCGCTCTCCTCCCTCATGGAGCGCACCATGGCGGACACCTCTTCCTCCCTCACCCACCTGAACGACTCCGTTCTCTTGGCCGTCAGTAATTCGATTGTGCATAACTTTCTCATCTGCCGCCAGTACTCTCCATAGGGAGCTGCTGCCACGTCTCTGCGATCGTAAATCATATACTTGCCCGCCGATTGAGCTGGCCTGTTGGCGAAGATCAAATCGTGGGTTTTAAGAAACTCTTTGGCCATGGCAGGAGAAGAGACCACAACCGCGGGTACGGAGCCCAGGCGTAGGGACATGATGGGTCCGTACTTGTTTGCCAGCTCCGCCAGAGCCTTGTGTGGATGGCTTCCCAACAGATGGAGATTGCCTACCACCGGCCATGGCCATGGCCGTGGCCCTGGTGGCAATTCCATATTGCTCTTGCTCTCCCTTTTTGTCACAAATCTGTACATAATCCAGAGGAAGATGAGTGAAAAACTCAACTCTATTACAGGAGAACTAAGCCATGCCATATTTGGGTAGCCCACGTTTTCCAACTATTTGATATGAATTGATGAGTATTTAACAGCTTATCATCTTACATCTTATTGGCATCTTATTGGCCTATATTGAATGAAGTTATACGATTAAAGTAACAATTTAAGGTCTTATTGATATTAATTTTAATTCTTTTCTTGTAAAGACCAATGAAATGAAAATACTTTTTCATTGCTTTATTTTATTAAAGTTTAAATTTGTATAATGAATGTTGTGTCCTTAAATGCAATTATTTTAGTGAGTTGAGACATTCAACAAAAATGTAAGGTGTCATTTAACTCTATTAATAATTCTTGTCTATTGTTTCAACTCTAGTAATGATCCTTATAAATGCATGTCCCTTGAGTTGGTAATAACAATTAATTTAGACTATTCAATCAATTGATTTTTATGTAGGCTTGGTTGTTAATGATGGTAGAAGTTAGCATCACACATCTCATCTCATTAAATTTTTTTGTTGTGTGAAATGAAACAATGCTATAATCTATATTTTAACTTTTTTCTCCAATAATTTCAAATGAATCAATTGTCTATTTTTCTATTGGTTGTTGTCGTGAACAATTAGTGTATGGATCAAATTCCTTTTTAATTTTTATTGCACTTTATTTCAATTGATTCAAAAATTTATTACATTCTTGACTTTTGATATTACAATCATTTCATAAGTGAAATTTGGAAAGTTTCTAAGAATAATCTTTCGATTTATTTGGGACATAATGACCAAAAAAGCTATTGATGATAGGGATCCACATAAAAGAGTTGCATAACTGAGAAATATCATACTTACATGCATCATTAACCAATGAGATTGTAAAGAGGGTACTAATATTGCAGAATGCTGCATTTTATCCAGAAGACCTAAAGTAGCAAAACCATGAGTTAACATAGAACTTGGTGCAGTGATTGCACCTAACCACCAAGCATCCTGACCCCGTACTTCTATAACTATATGAATCATGGAGGAAGTCCATGAAAGGAACATGAATGACTCATACAAATTACTTAACGATAAATGCCCCGAATAGAGAGAACAAGTAACTAATACTACCATTATACAAATACATGTCACTATCATGCCCTTTCCTCCCAAATTACTTAGTTCTTCACTTTGATAAATTAAGGTTCCCCAATAAATGAGGGTGACAAGAAAAGTAAGGTAGAGTGATCTGGCAAGCTTAGACTAGTTGCGATGTGTGGTGAAGGAAACATTTCGATTACATCCACCAGTACCCTTGCTCCTACCACACAAGTCCACTCAGGATTGCACTGTGGGAGGATATTATATTCCACCAAAAACAAGGTTGTTTGTGAATATTTGGGCAATCGGAAGGGATGAAAGCGTATGGGAAGATCCTCTAGAATTCAGATCCAAGAGATTTATTGGCTCAAGCATAGACATGAAAGGCCACCACTTTGAGTTGTTGACCTTCGGAACAGGAAGGAGGGGATGCCCTGGGATTTCCATGGGGCTTTCCATTGTTCACTCGGTTGTGGCTCAGCTCATACATTGCTTTGATTGGAGTGTTGAGGGCAATGTGGGTAGGGATGAAGTGTTTGGATTGACCCTACCCAGGAAGTTTCCTCTCTTTGCTCTTCCCTCTTGGAGGCTCACCACTAGCTGGGCTTAAATAACACACCCTAATGTTTGACTTCTGTGGGCCCCATTTTGATCTCTGTTTCCATTCTATTTTCCGTTCCTATCTTCAAACTCTTAGCAGTCACTGTCATGTAACTGTAGCCGTCATACTCATTGTTAATGAACTGCGACGGTTAAGTTACTATTACAATTTAATAATATTACAATGTCTACCTAAGATATTAAAATGTAATAATATTGAATACTAGTACAATTTAAAATGCATACACAATATAATAATAATAACATATTCATATTTAGATCACAACGATATTTTATCTTAGTTACTTAAACTTTTTTGTTTAAGTAATAATAGTAAGTACTTTTAGAGAACATGATTTTAATTATTTTAATTAATCTAATATTGTGGTTTAGTAATAAGTTCTTCTAAAGATAAAAAATTGTTTATCATTTCAAATTTGTAACTATTATATTATATTTTCAGAACTAAATTTATAAGAAAAAATTTATGTGAACTCGTTTTGAAATGTCTTGGGTAAATAAAATTGAAATCTCAAAAATAATTTAATTTGGTAAAAATAAAATAGCACTAAAACATTTACTTAGCTATAAAACTAAATTTTACAAAGCCTATTAAATAACACAAATATTTCCTTAATTATAAAACTAAACTTTATAAAGCTTGCATATTTGTATTATGTGGAGAGTATTAATAATATGATAATTTAAAATGCATTAAAATATTGTATGTTTGAAGAATAAAATAAAAAATGTAATAACATGGCAAAATATTTTTCACTGTAGATTTTTAACTTTTTATTAAATAAAATTGAAATCCCAAAAATAATCTAATTTCATAAAATAAAATGTGTAGAACCCTATATTTTTAATAGTATTATAGATATTATAACTTTGTCCCTTTGACAAAAAATAATTTTTAATGAAGCAAAAAATTTAATTATCTCCATCCATTTAGGCATGACTTAACTAGTGGGAGAAAAAAATTGTGTTCATAATTTGTTTACTTGCCACATCCTCCCCTCAAACCAAATTTCTCTCCGCATTTATAGCTTTTTGTTGCACTCTCCAACAATCGAGCAGAGAAGAGGTCATTTTTTTCAGCCAATGACAATACAGATAAATCATTTTTCAATAATTTTTTGTTAAAAATTTATCATGTTGACATAGGAAAAGTACAAATTTAAATCAAATTTGCCCGACAAGAAAAATAATCCTGTCTTTTGATTGGTTTACAATCAATAGATTAATAACTAGATAAGTGCCAACTCATACTAATAAGTGCTAAACATTCAACAATTTAGTTTTATGTGGAAAAAATATACCTTACACTTTTCTTCTTCCTTTTGGGTCCATTTGGATAGGATTATTGTGAGTGTAACGATTAGTGTATATTAGGTGAATTTTCTAATATATAAGTTGACATATAGCTCAAACCTAACTTGATTCAATTTGCACACATCTCAAAAGACCAACCTTAATCTTTAGTTCATGTGTTCTTTTACCTAATTCAAATCTATGGGCACAAAGACAGTCCTATCACTTTCAAATTCAAATGCCCAAACCCTCTATAAAGTTGTTATGAGTTGAATTAAGTGTAAAAATTACTCACTTGTGTGCTAGAGTGTTGTATTAAAGGACAACTCCTAATTCCTTTCAAATTATCAAAGATCTATCAAAGAGACATCTTAGGACAATGGAGCATCATAACATAATAATAGAGCATGAAAATTGCATCAATAACTTAAATCAACATCTTATGGGTGTGGAGATTAATTTTGTGGATGTGAAAGTGAATAAAAATTTATCGATCATTTCTAAAACACTTTTAAATTCAACGAATAAATTAACATCTACCAAAGAAAATTTTCATCATATTTAAAATTATTATTTTATTTATATAAATTTCATACATTTATTTCAATAACATAAGCAATCTTTACAGCAAATATTTATATATGTGAGATTTATTTCCCTAATAAAATATAGAATTATAAAACATATAGAAATTATTACAAACATAATTTTTTTTTTTTTTCTAAATCTAAACTTTTTATAAAAAAATGCAAGATAAAATATTTAATCCCACGGAAGAAATGCTGTCAAAAGCAATGGCTTCATTTCTGTTATGCCCAAAATAACATCATTATCAGTACAATAATAATATATAAACAAAAGATACAACACCTGCAATAGTAACAACATTATTAGCACAAACAATAATATGAATAGAAAGTTTTAAAAAATAATAATAATAGAAATACCTGCAATAAAATCATTATCAATAGAATAGTGACATCTTCAAAGACTATCAAATATGCAGTAACAACGTCCGTAGACAATGAAACTCCATTATAATTGCATAATATGATAAGATTGTCAAATGTAAAATGCAATATCTACCATAACAATATCACACTCTACATTATAATAACATATAAATAGATATTGATAATAGAAATGAAGTGATTTTAGGAAGAAGGGGGTAAAAATGCGAGTTGAAGAAGAAGAATTTATCCCGCAACATTTTGCAGCATGAAACATGACACCGTGGCTTCTTTGCTATCATTTTGCAACATTTCCAACATGCAGAAAAATCATTCATACAAACTCCCATATGCGAATCTCCCAATGAGATGATCCCTCAATTACTATTGAGATTAAAAACAAAGTGAAATAGAGAAATTAACACACACACTCGGAATGAAAAACAAACACCAGATATATCGTGGTTCACCTGCATAGCAGACTACGTCCACACTGAATGGGAGATCCCCAGCAATATATATATTCTCTCTGTTATAAGTATACACACAGCCTTTTACTCTGGCTATTCCTACGAAGTCAAAACCAATGTACGTTTACAGCTTCAATACACATTGCAGAAAAGAAGCGACCTCCAACAGAATATAGAAGGAGCAGTTACAAACTATTTGTAAGTTACTTTGTAACTTACAACAGGTTCTGTAAGTTACTTTGTAACTTACCATAGGTTCCGTTACATCCCAAAGACAAGAGACCATGTGGTGTGGTGAGTGGGCTTCACTGCTTAACAAACTCCCACTTGAAGACTAGTCACCAACAGAGAAGAGACACAACTGACAGATACCCCAAGATAGACAAATCACAGACGAACAAGACCGAAAGAAGCTCGGCAGAAAATGAACTTCTCTTGTTTGACGAGCTTTGTCAGAGCATCCACCAGATTCTGGTCGATATGAATTTTATCCAGCTTAAGTTTACCTTCATTAAAAGCGTGACGAATGAAGTGGTATTTAATTTCTATGTGCTTAGTGCAACTATGAAAAGCGGCGTTTTTAGCCAAATGAATGGCACTGGCACTGTCACAAAACAAGGTAAGCATGGAAGGCTGACCCCATAACTCACCAAGCACACGCTGTAGCCAGATTAGTTCCTTGGCTGCCTCAGTGAGAGAAACATATTCTGTCTCAGTTGAGGAAAGAGAAACCACCGGTTGCAAATGAGAGACCCAGCTGATCACTGCCTCAGTGAATGTGAAAACATAACCAGAAGTGGACCTCCACTTGTCTAAATTGTCAGCCATGTCAGAATCAGCATAACCACACAGTTGAGTGTCCTGCCCGGCAAAATGGAGCACAAAGTCAAACATCCCTTTCAAGTAGTGAAGGATCCATTTAACCGCTTGCCAATGGGGTTTGCCCGGATTACTCATAAAGCGACTGACAACTCCCACTGCATGGGAAATGTCAGGACGAGTAGCAACCATGGCATACATGAGGCTACCTATCATGGAGGAGTATGGAATATCAGCCATGTCATCTTCTTCATCCGGAGTGGAGGGACACAGAACAGAAGATAAATGGAAATGATTAGCCAAGGGGGTACAAACAGACTTGGCATCTGACATATTGAACTTATTTAGCACTCTCAAAATGTATTTTTCCTGTGATAATATGAGTTCCCTCTTCTGCCTATTGCGGATTATATCCATGCCAAGAATTTTCTTCGCTGCCCCTAAATCTTTCATGGCAAAACGAAGTGCTAATTATTTCTTCAATGCATTGACAAGCCGCATACTAGGACCGACAACAAGCATATCATCAACATATAATAGCAGAATGATGAACTCACCATTGGGAAACCATTTATAATACACACAAGGATCTGATTTACAGCGAATGAAATTGTGTTGAATCATGAAGTTATCAAATTTCAAATACCATTAGCGCGGGGCTTGCTTCAACCCATACAAACTGCATTTCAATCGGCAATATAGATGTTCTTTGCCCTTTTCAATAAAACCATCAGGCCGTTCCATATACAGTTCCTCGTCAATGTCACCATGAAGGAATGTTGTTTTAACGTCTAGTCGCTCTAGTTCAAGGTCCAAAACAATAGCCATCCCTAACACCAAACGAATGGTTGTCATTTTGACTACAGGAGAGAAGATTTCATTGAAATCAATGCCATGCTGCTGACCAAAACCTTTCACAACCAGTCTGGCCCTGAACTGTTTTGTCCCATCAACTTCGTCTTTCACACGGTAAACCCATTTGTTTTTTAGTGGTTTATGGTCGGGAGGCAGAGGTACAAGATTCCATGTGTCATTGGAGCTTAATGCTTCCAATTCTTCATGCATAGTAGCCATCCATTTGGCAGAGTTAACATCATGGCAAGCTTGTTTGAATGTCAAAGGCTCTAGATGGGTAGTTTGAAACTTAGAAATAAGACATTCATAGTCATCAAACCGTTGTGGACACCATCTTTCTCGAGTGGACCGCTGAGGATGAGGTCCCTGTGTATCATCCAAAATAGTATCCCTCACAAAATGTGAATGACTAGGCTCGGGGCTCTGAGGGGAAATGTTCGAAAGAGGCAGAGGAGATGGTTGTTGGACGGCATTGGGAGGGAAAACGACCGCTGAGTCTGTGGAATCCGTGGTGTCTTGAGTAGTAGGGGAAAGTGGCAGAGGGAAAGAACCTCCCGTGGGATCTCCTGAGGATGGAGGAAGCAATGGTGGCGGGTTTCCTGAACACAGAGGAAGCAATGACGTCGGGTCTGCTAAACATGAAGGGTGCTACGGTGGCTGGGTGACTAAGGAGTATTGACCAACAGCACTAGGAGATGGAGAGTCAAAAGGTGGCAACATATTAGAAGAATTGGAAATGGAGGGAGCAAAACTAACATATTTGCCTTTTGATGAAGCGAAATTAGAGCCATTTCCAGACATATCAAAGTGAACATAATCATCAAAACTATGTGGTTGTGTGGGTAAACCTGAAAAAGACCATTCACTGAACACAACATCACGACTTTGAATTACTTTCACTGCAGTGGGATCCCAGAGACGAAAACCAAATTGATCCTCACCGTACCCCAGAAAAATACACTTCTTCGAGTGAAAATCCAGTTTAGTTCGCTGTTCTTTCAGAATGTGGACAAATGCATCACAGCCAAAAACCTTCAAATGATTTATAGAAATCCTCTTACCAGTCCATCGTTCTTCTAGAATGTCAAAGTCAAGACGTGATGATGGAGCACGGTTGATAAGATAAATAGCAGTGTTGCACACCTCAGCCCAAAATTCTTTCCCCAACCTAGCATTGGAGAGCATACAACGGGCTCTCTCCAAAATTGTCCGATTCAACCTCTCAGTGGCACCATTTTCCTAAGGTGTGAACAGGACTACTTTGATCTGTCAAATACCCTGGTCTACACAAAAATTGTCAAACTCCAACGAGCAAAACTCACCACCATTGTCAATTTTAAGACATTGAATCTTATGACCACTTTAATTTTCAACAAGAGCTTTAAACATTTTAAATTTTGAAAAAACCTCAGATTTCTTATTCAGCATATAGATCCAAATTTTACATGTGCAATCATCAAGAAAAGTGACAAAGTAATTTGCACCACCAAAAGATGTTACCTCCGTCGGACCAAAGACATCCGAATACACAAGTTGTAAAGGAGATGTTTTGGTATCTTGACCCATCCTCAAAAAACTAGTTTGATATTTTTTTACCGTATAAACAATGTTCACATAAAGACAAATCAATTGATTTAAGACCCAGAAGCTGATTCCTTTGTAACATGACTTCGAGCCCCTTCTTGGTCATATGCCTAAGACGTCGATACCAAAGTTCGGCACCACTGTCCATAGTAGTCATTGCTGCTCCCACTTCACCATTACACTCTAAGACATATAAACTCCCTAATTTCATGCCATTTTCTAAAACCAACTGACCTTTGGTTACTTTCCAAGAGTCAAGTGAAAAGTTTACATTAAAGGCTTGAGCATAGAGCTGACTAACAGAAATCAGACTGCGTTTAAGAGAGGGCACATGTCGTACATCTTTAAAAAATAGTTTACTACCATTTTGCAAAAATAAAGAAACATCACCTTTCCCTACAATCTCACATTCTTTATTATCTCCAAGAAATACTTGTCCAAACATACCTTCATGATAGTTGATAAAGGTATCCCGGCATGGAGTGGCATGGAAGGAAGCATCAGAGTCAAGGATCGACGAGTTTGTTGTTGTGTCACTGGCAGATAAAATCAGAATACCATCATCAACTGTATTGGCTTCGTTGGTATGAACCTTGTCTTGAGTCTTTTTGTAGTTCCAACATTGTTTCTTGGTATGACTGGATTTGCCATAGAACCAGCAAACATCCAGTCTTCCTCTAGACTTTGAACGTCTTGCTGATTTTGACCACCTTCTACCCTTATACCTTCCTCTATCTTGACTCCTACCTCTAATCTCTGTGCTAACAGCCGTTAGGGCTTCACCACTTGTTCTGTGCTGCCCTCTTCTCATGTCTTCGTTTAGCAATGTGGCTGCAACATCATCATACCATAACATGGTTTCCTTTTTCTTATCCTCTCCTTCTATGGTGTTGGTTATTTTCTCTGAATCGCAGAGGGCTTGCGAGTTCCTATGCACAGGTAGATTTGGCCAACAGAAATGGGAGGTTGCGTGAGCTGCCTCCCCTTCACTTTTGGTTCTGCCACACCAAGGGGGGTATCCCCATAACTAAAGGTGTAACATTGACTAGCTCAATGATAGGAAGATTTAGCTTGACAGCAACAGGTAGAATACTCTCATGTGTGGACCAATATGTGGATGATACATCACAAGGTTGGCAATATTCTTGGACATATGTGTCTGGTTGTGGATGAGAGTATGCAGTGGTCCTAATACTACTCCTACAACTAACAGGTGGAAGTTATGGAAAGATGGATATGATGATTTGGATGCAAGACAAGGGGTTTTGGGTCATAATTACTAACCCAGGAGCAGACCGGTGCCTATCTCAGGGCAAGGAGTCAACTAGACGTATGCAACAGATGGTTTACAACTAGCATTCAAGTTTCAAGGGGTTGGATTGATGCTTGCCTTACAAACATCACCCAAGAATGGGTATTTAGTTGCCTCTACTTACAGATATCCCTGCTGACAAACAACCTTCTCCATGCTTAACCTAAAACAATTTAATCCACTCCTTGAGTGGAAGTTAGAGATGAAGCATGTGATATAGAAACTTATACCCTAGAATCTGAGAAACCCTTAGCAGCCAGATTCAAAAGAAGGAAATACATGCAATGAAGGAGACAAATAGATAAACACATGCATAAGAGCATTTTTCATCTATATCAACATGAAACTGAACATACGTGCAAAATACATTCATGGTGCAACTCATAAACTCCAGAATGAGATAAAACAACCCAGGATCATGCCCTGTTCTTCATTATTTACACAAAAATGCTCAGGTCTTCAACAACAACAAAAGAGTAACACAGTTTGCTTTTTATAGAAAAACCATGAACTCAGCAAAATTAATTACAAGACTAATCAAAAATCTGCCAGATACAATGCATCATGAGAAATGGTGCTCAAAATAGTTAATGCAGCAGAGGGACAAGGAGAAAGGAGCAAATGGAATCAGGATCTGGGCTGCCGCCTGAAGGTTCTCTTCATAAGCCTGGTAGTTCACTTGTCACCTCACCCATACTTCCCTACACAATCTACCATTAAAGCCCCATCCACTCGTGGAATGCAACAATAGGTACATCTAGAGATTTTCCAGCTCAAAAAATGGCTGCACACGCTCAGGAAAAACCACCGCTGAAGGTCCAAAACATGGCCGTCGATCTACTTTCTGTCGCTGAGATCCAAAGCAATCAAAAATGTTGAAAAGTTGCCAACCAGTGAAAACATGCCACGTAGGCACTTCATGCTCCTATCGCTGACTTTTCCTTTCTTCATTTTGGCATTTTCGCCCTTGTATATGCACAAACAAATGCATATACAACTACCTTCCTTTTGCCTCTCAAATCCTTGTATATGCAAAGCATATACATATAACTATTCATCATACAAGGCGGACCCCAAACTGTTATAGAGCAAATTGGAATTTTCAATCGGGTCCACCCTGCATCATCTTTCCTTGCATATCTCAATGTATATCTACATATACATTCAACTTATATATATACAAGGTACGGATTTCAAATTTTATGAAGCATGCTGAAGTTGCTTTAAAATCTGGCTTGTATCTAACCTTTGTATATCGGCACACATACAAGCATCCAATATACATGCCATGGACCCAAAATATTATTAACTTCATCTGATTTATCCCTCAGGTCCGAAATGTATGTCCTCTTTTTGTATATCGGCTTGTATGTGTAAACATACAAATCCTCTAACATACAAGCAAGGAATCTTTTACGATATGTGATATAGATTCCCTCTTGTATGTCGCCAATGTATGTCAAACATACATTCAACCTTGTATTTGCTTCTCCTGCATGCCGAAAATACAAACCTGTTTGTATATGCCCACGTGCCCTATCACACGTATCTCTTGCTACTGTAGCAAATGCATCTTTGCCCTTGTATACTTTTCAATGCACCATTACATACAACCCGATATACAAAGCGGGAATATTCCTGAGAATCTGCGAAAGATTCCCCCTTTGTATATGCACATTTAGAGCCTGATATGCACTCATAAATGCATCTAACTGATTTTTTCAAAGGGCGATGGAGATTTTACACCCGCCAGTGCATATTTCACTAGTATGTATATACAAAAAACCCTTGTATATACAAAGACACCTGCACCTTAACTTGATTTTTTGCATTTTTTCAACTGCAGATGTCAAAAGTGTTGGAATTTTTTGGATTTTTGGGAAGGGGCCTACATATTTAAATGCTTAAAACCTGATTACTTATGCAGGCACCACCAGTGGCTCTATCTATGGACGCATGCCTCTTGCAGGCATGGCAAGAACCTCAGATCTCTGGAATGCAGACCAGTCCCTTATCCATTGGGCTACAGAGTCAAACTTGCACCAACCTGCATCACCAAACACACTTGATGGCCTAAGGCCACCAAGAAAAGAAAAACCTATATCTCCCCTTGTCAAACACCTTATTTTCATCTGCATTCACTGGATCAATCCTAGAGACACTGTCATGACCTACCCACAAACAAATCTTGTTATCTACATATTCAACCCTCTGATTTAGCTTGTCACCGTCACCCCTATGCAAACAACCTTCAGCATCATGTGACATGTGGGTGTCATATTTATCAAACAATGCATATTCATATAGCATATAAAGCTTATCATCATCCTCATCAACAATATGCATTGTAAAATGATCACCTAGCTGGACTGAAAACTAGAAACACTCAAAGTCCATCATGTAGCTAGGAGCATCAGGGCTCATCGCATCATAAGCTGCTAGATCCAAGAAGAAGCTTTCAAATTCATAATTGTGCACATCATGAACACAATCATCGGCTGCATCAAGCTGGAAAGGGTCAGGCTCTGGCATCTCTCTACAATAACCTTCATGATGTATGTTGGCATCTCTTTCATCAAGATGAGAAACAGAATCCAAATCAATAGCAGGGCTCAAATATTCATCATACTCAGACAGATCCTCATCACCATACGTGTCAAACATGGGTGGTCCAGGTGTTTCAACTTCATCATGGTATGCCGCTGGTTCATGGGCAGCAGAACATGCATTTTCATTATCAATGAATTCACTCTGTGGAGGAGTATCAGTCTGTATGTTATAAACAAAACTATAATCAAACAAAGAACAATCAAGCTCATCATTAGCACTTGTTTCAATTTCTGACTACTCTTCATCATCTCCATGTGTTTGAAAAGAAGGCATTGATTCACACATGGAACTGCTACTCTGTTTGCTTATTTCTTCTCTATCCTAAGCACAATACTCACAATCATCTCCATAAATCCATTCAAACAGATGTTCATTTCTGTCTATAACCTCATCATTATTTTTAGAACTAGACACCTCAACCTTGCAACGGGGGTTATCATTGATCCTTCTACTGGCATGCTCAACTGATGTATTTTCATTCTCATTTTTATCTTCACATGATGCCATAATCACTTGGTCATTTGCAGCATTATAACTGTTATTCATACCAAAACCTGTGGATAGGGAATTATGCATGTACTCATTTCTCATTTTTTTAATATTTTCTACAAATTTGTATGCCATCTGCATACTTGTTATCTTGAATTCCCTCAACAATGCACTAGAGCCCTCCTCGAAAGATTCAAAATATATGCCAACACAGGCTGAAATATCAGGTCTGAAGGCTTCAGAGATTTGTGAAAGGGCTACTACAAATCTATGACTGAAATCAATACAGGGCTCTTTATCTTGTTTTCTGATTTCCATTAATCTTGCAACAAGATCAGCAAGTTCTCTTGCAAATTCTTCTTTGAAACAGTCAGCAAGTTCATCCCAATAGGCAAAGGATCTTTTTGGAAAGCTCAAATACCAATCTCTAGCTTTTGCATCAAAGGATCTAAGAAAAAACCTCATCCACATATCCTCATTTCTAAATGAATGTCTTTCCATAAAACTGCAAAATTTTTGGATATGTGCACTCCCAACACACACATTGTGTCCATTAAATCTGGGCATCTGATTGTAAATTTTAGCAGGCATACTTTCAACTTGATAATCAACCCATGACAAATCTAATTGGTCATACAAAGGATCAAAAGGGCTGACAAGAGGTTTAGCTTTCTGACTAGCAGACACAACAGGGTTATTACTATTTAACTGAATATCAACCTATTTTTTATCTCTTTTATTCTTTTATTCAACATTTCATCCCCCTCTTGACTGAGTATGGGTGAATACATATTTGGATTCATATAAATCTCACTCTTAGACATCCTTTGTCTGCCTAAGACCTAAGGCTTCCCCTGGGCATCTAGCTTATGCAATAAAACAACAAATATAAATGGGAAGGAGCTAGGTACCTTTTCTCATCCAGATGCTGAAAGCTTGAACAGAACATTCTTTTATCACAACAACATACATCAACCTTTCATGTGCACTTAAATCTTATGCAGAGTCGCCACCTCTCTAGAGAAGACAAAATTTTCAAACAACTGAAAGCTCATCAAATATGTTTCTTCTGAGTTCCTTCCACGAGCAGAGCACCATCATTCACATGAAAGAACTGGATATGCAGCAATGATTTCACATTATTTGACTTTCTTCGTCCCCAGTGGAGTCACCAAAATCTGTTGGTGACTCAGATGGATAAAAATAAATTCTATTTTCAACAAATCGTCCCCAGCAGAGTCACCAAAATCTGTTGGTTATTTTCTCTGAATCGCAGAGGGCTTGCCAGTTCCTATGCACAGGTAGATACGACCAATAGAAACGGGAGGTTGCGTGAGCTGCCTCCCCTTCACTTCTGGTTTTGCCGCACCAAGGGGGGTATCCCTATAACTAAAGGTGTAACATTGAATAGCTCAATGACAGGAAGATTTAGCTTGACACCAACAGGCAAAATACTCTCATGTGTGGACCAAGATGTGGATGATACATCACAAGGTTGGCAATATTCTTGGACATATGTGTCTAATTGTGGATGAGAGTATGCAGGGGTCCTAATCCTACTCCTACAACTAATAGGTGGAAGTTATGGAAAGATGGATATGATGATTTGGATGCAAGACAAGGGGTTTTGGGTCATAATTACTAACCCAAGAGCAAACCAGTGCCTATTTCAGGGCAAGGAGTCAACTAGACATATGCAACAGATGGTTTACAACTAGCATTCAAGTTTCAAGGGGTTGGATTGATGCTTGCCTTACAAACATCACCCAAGAATGGGTATTTAGCTGTCTCTACTTACAGATATCCCTGCTGACAAACAACTTTCTCCATGCTTAACCTAAAACAATTTAATCCACTCCTTGAATGGAAGTTAGAGATGAAGCATGTGATACAGAAACTTATACCCTAGAATCTAAGAAACCCTTAGCAGCCAGATTCAAAAGAAGGAAATACACGCAGCAAAGGAGACAAACAGATAAACACATGTATAAGAGCATTTTTCATCTATATCAACATGAAACTGAACATACGTGTAAAATACATTCATGATGCAACTCATAAACTCCAGAATGAGATAAAACAACCTAGGATCATGCCCTGTTCTTCATTATTTACACAAAAATGCGTAGGTCTTCAACAACAACAAAAGAGTAACATAGTTTGCTTTTTATAGCAAAACTGTGAACTCAGCAAAATTAATTACAAGGCTAATAAAAAATCTGCTAGATACAATGCATCGTGAGAAATGGCACTCAAAATAGTTAATGCAGCAGAGGGACAACGAGAAAGGAGCAGATGGAATCGAGATCTGGGCCGCCGCCTAAAGGTTCTCTTCGTAAGCCTGGTAGTTCACTTGTTGCCTCACCCATACTTCCCTGCACAATCTACCATTAAAGCCCCATCCACTCACAGGATGCAAGAACAGGTACATCTGGAGATTTTCCCACTCCAAAAAATGGCCGCACACACTCAAGAAAAACCACCGCTGAAGGTCCAAAACATGGCCATCGATCTACTTCCCATCGCTGAGATCCACGGCACTCAAAAATGTTGAAAAGTTACCAACTAGTGAAAACATGCCACGTAGGCACTTCATGCTCCTATCGTTGACTTTTCTTTTCTTCATTTTGCCATTTTCGCCCTTTTATATGCACAAACAAATGCATATACAACTGCCTTCCTTTTGCCTCTCAAATCCTTGTATATCAGGTCCACCCTGCATCATCTTTCCTTGCATATCTCAATGCATATCTGCATATACATTCAACTTATCTATATACAAGGCGTGGATTTCAAATTTTATGAAACATGCTAAAGTTGCTTTGAAATCTGGCTTGTATCTAACCTTTGTATATCGGCACACATACAAGCATCCAATATACATGCCGCAGACCTAAAATATTATTAACTTCATCTGATTTATCCCTTGGGTCTAGAATGTATGTCCTCTTTTTGTATATCGACTTGTATGTGTAAACATACAGATCCTCTAACATACAAGCAAGGAATCTTTTAGGATATACGATATAGATTCCCTCTTGTATGTCGCCAATGTATGTCAAACATACATTCAACCTTGTATCTGCTTCTCCTGCATGCCGAAAATACAAACCTATTTGTATATGCCTGCGGGCCCTATCACACGTATCTCTTGCTACTGTAGCAAATACATCTGCGCCCTTGTATACTTTTCAATGCACCATTACATACAACCTGATATACAAAGTAGGAATATTCCCAAGAATCTGTGAAAGATTCCCCCTTTGTATATGCACATTTAGAGCCCGATATGCACTCAGAAATGCATCTAACTAATTTTTTCAAAGGGCGATGAAGATTTTACACCCGCCAATGCATATTTCACTAGTATACATATATACAAAAAACACTTGTATATACAAAGACACCCGCACCTTAACTTGATTTTTTGCATTTTTTCAACTGCAAACGTTGAAAGTGTTGGAATTTTTTAGATTTTTGGGAAGGGGCCTACATATTTAAATGCTTAAAACCTGATTGCTTATGCAGGCACCACCATATGGATCTAGATTTTCTTGATACCAAGTTCCTTATAGTCATAATCACATTTTCCCAACTATCAGGAAGAGAACATAACAATAACATAGCTGTCATTTCCTCTTCTAGGTTTACATCTACCAAGAGTAATTGACTAATGACTACATTGAACTCATTAAGATGATTTGACATGCTAGTTCCATCTTTCATTTTAAAATTTACTAATTTTTTCAACAAAAATACCTGATTCGTAGCAGAAGCTTGCTCATACATGTCACATAATTTCTCCCAGATTTGTTTGGCCATTGTCTCTGTAGCCACATTGAACAATACATTGCTTGACAGAGATAAGATAATAGTGGCTGCTACTTTTTGGTCCAAGATGTCCCATTCTGTATCCGACATTGTCTCTGGTTTGCTATTTTTCCCTTGGAGTGCAATAGCTAAGTCCTTTCGAATCAGGAGAGCATGTATTTGGAGTTCCACAGTCCAAAATTTTGTCCATAAAATTTTTCTATTTTCTATTTATCAGAATCCTCCATTTAGATCAAGGATTCCACAATCCTTAGCAAATGAAGTGCTCTCACAATCCTTAGCAAATTCTCTGATACTCACAATCCTCAGCAAATTGCTTTGATACTAGTTGTTGAGATTAAAAACAAAGTGAAAACAGAGAAATTAACACACACACACTCATAATGAAAAATAAACACCAGATATATCGTGGTTCACCTGCATAGCAAGCTACGTCCACACTGAATGGGATATCCCCAACAATATATATATTCTCTCTATTATAAGTATACACACAGCCTTTTACTTTGGTTGTTCCTACGAAGTCAAAACCAATGTACGTTTATAGTTTCAACACACACTGCAGAAAAGAAGCGACCTCCAACAGAATATAGAAGGAGCAGTTACAAACTATTTGTAAGTTACTTTGTCACTTACAATAGGTTCTGTAAGTTACTTTGTAACTTACCACAGGTTTTGTTACATCCCAAAGACAAGAGACCACGTGGTGTGGTGAGTGGGCTTCACTGCTTAACAATTACTTGTACAAGCACCAACAAAAGTGGCCACCTCTGTGCAGACATAGTATGCAGTACAGACCCATCTTCCACTCATCCAGGGAATAGCACAATTCTTTTCAACAAGCAATATTTCAACAATTCCACACTCCTTTCTTGAAGCATAAATGGGCTGAAGAATTCCCAACTGTGTACTAGTTCATTCCATCTCTACAAACTCACCAAAATGGATGAGAGAGTGGCATGGAAGAGGAAGCGGTATACACATGTCAAGGACGTGCTGTGGTATCAATCCCCACGACATCCATTCGTCTTCCTCATTAAGCCCTCTCTTGTATTCCCACTCGATTTCGATTGCTGCTTTTAATGGATTGAGTGGGAAATGAAGATTTCAAATTGAAATTCAACTTAACCATCGCAGTTCATTAACAATGAGTATGACGGCTATAGTTACATGACGGTGACTGCGAAGAGTTTGAAGATAGGAATGGAAAATAGAACAAAAACGGAGATGAAAATGGGGCCCACAGAAGTCAAACGTTAGGGTGTGTTGTTTAAGCCCAGCCAGTGGTGAGCCTCCGAGAGGGAAGAGGAAAGAGAGGAAACTTCCTAGGAAGGGTCAATCCAAACACCTCATCCCTACCCACATCATCCTCAACACTCTAATCAAAGCAATGTATGAGCTGAGCCACAACCAAGTGAACAATGGAAAACCCCATGGAAATCCCAGGGCATCCCCTCCTTCCTATTCAAAAGGTCAACAACTCAAATTGGTGGCCTTTCATGTCTATGCTTGAGCCAATAAATCTCTTGGACCTGAATTTTAAAGGAACTTCCCATACGCTTTCATCCCTTCTGATTGCCCAAATATTCCCAAATAACCTTGTTTTTGGTGGAATATAATATCCTCCCACAGTGTAATCCTGAGTGGACTCATGTGGCAGGAGCAAGGGTACTGGTGGATGTAATCAAAATGTTTCCTTCACCACACATCGCAAGTAGTCTAAGCTTGCCATATCACTCTCCCTTACGATGCGAGCTCTCTCAACCTTTAATTCAACCTCTTGTTGCGCCCTTGCCATCACTTGACAGTTTTTCAATAGCTCAGTCATCATCCATTCTACAGTTGTGGCAGATGTCTCTACTCCAACAGTCAACATATCCTGTGAAAGCACTGAACTCACTAGTTAGTGAGGTATTACACAAGACAAAAGAACAAATCCCTTGGTTAAATGTCAAATTACAAAATTTAACTAGCAATAGTAGTTTCGGGTGCCATGGCAATTATTTAAATCGAACCGACTGTTGGTGTTTTTTCTAGATCGGCAGAGGATTTGCCAGTTCCTATGAATGAGCAGATCTGGCCAACAGAAATGGGAGGTTACGTGAGCTACCTCCCCTTCACTTCTGGTTCTGCTGTACCAAGGGGGGTGTCCCTATAACTAAAGGTGTAACATTGACTAGCTCAATGACAGGAAGATTTAGCTTGACAGCAACATGCAGAATACTCTCATGTGTGGACCAAAATGTGGATGATACATCACAAGGTTGGCAATATTCTTGGATATATGTGTCTGGTTGTGGATGAGAGTATGCAGGGGTCCTAATCCTACTCCTACAACTAATAGGTGGAAGTTATGAAAAGATGGATATGATGATTTGTCCATGTAAAACAAGGGGTTTTTGGATCATAACTACTAACCCAGGTGCAGACCAGTGCCTATCTCAGGGCAAGGAGTCAACTAGACGTATGCAACAGATGGTTTACAACTAGCATTCAAGTTTCAAGGGGTTGGATTGATGCTTGCCTTACAAACATCACCCAAGAATGGGTATTTAGCTGCCTCTACTTACAAATATCCTTGCTGATAAACAACCTTCTCCATGCTTAACCTAAAACAATTTAATCCACTCCTTGAATGGAAGTTAGAGATGAAACATGTGATACAGAAACTTATACCCTAGAATCTGAGAAACCCTTAGCAGCCAAATTCAAAAGAAGGAAATGCATGTAGCAAAGCAGACAAATAGATAAATACATGCATAAGAGCATTTTTCATCTATATCAACGTGAAATTGAACATATGTGCAAAATACATTCATGATGCAACTCATAAACTCCAAAATGAGATAAAACAACCTAGGATCATACCCTGTTCTTCATTATTTACATAAAAATGCCCAGGTCTTCAACAACCAAATATGAGTGACACAGTTTGCATTTTATAGCAAAACTGTGTACTCCGCCAAAATTACAATGGTCAACTCAAAAATTGCCAGATACAATGCATCATGAGAAATGGTGCTCAAAATTGAATGCAGCCGGGAAGCAAAGGAAGAGAGCAGGCGGGCTTGGGATCTGAGCCGCCGCTCAAAGACTTGCATCATAAAAAAGGTGGTTGACCTGTTTGTCATCGACCCATACCGCTGCATAATCTGCCATTAAAGCCTCAAGTACCTGCAGCCTCCTTGAAATGTAGTAATAGCGTGCCTCTGTTGTTTTCCTGCTCAAAAAATGACTTCAAACACTCAGGAAAAAACCTTCGCTGTGGGTCCAAAACATGGCCGTCGATCTACTTCTCGTCGCTGAGATCCATGGCACTCAAAAATGTTGAAAAGTTGTCAGCCAGTGAAAACGTGCCACATAGGCACCTCACATTTCTATCGCTAGCTTTTCCATTCCTTATTTTTCCCTTTTCGCCCTATATATGCATGAACATATGCATATACAATCGCCCTTCATACAAGGCGGACCCCAAAACATCATAGAACAAATTGAAAATTAACCATTGGGTCTGATTTGCATCATCTTTCCTCGCATATCCTCTTTGTAACTCATTTATTAGCCAGATTGGAGAACCTTTCGAATCCGACTTGTATCTCATCAAATGTATATTTCCTTTGTATGCCGAATATACAAACTTGTTTGTATATACCCGCGGGCCCTACCACATGTATCTTCCCCGCTACACTGTAGCAAATGCATCTTTGCACCTTTGTATGTTTTGCTTGCATCCGTAAATATACAAACCTCTAATATACAACTGCGGTATCTTCAACAAAATATTCTAGGAATGTATCTTCCGCTCACCACTGTAGCAATTGTATATTAGCATGCCCTTGTATATTTTGCTTTGTATATTTCCTCTACATACAAACAACGAATCTTTCCTGGAATATGCCTGCAATGTATATTTTTTGCGTGTATCTCCAGCACTGTAGTAAATGCATCTAACTAATTTTTCAAAGGGCGATGGAGATTTTACACCTACCAATGCATATTTTGACCTGCACGTATATACAAACACCTTTGCATATATACAAAGACACTTGTACCTTAGCAAATTTTTTGCATTTTTCAATTGAAACCAGACTACTCATACAGACGGTAACATAGGATCCGATTGGGGATGCATGCCTCTTCCAGGCATGGCGAGAACCTCAGATCTCTAGGATGCAGACCAGTCCTTATCCATTGGGCATAGAGTCAAAACTATACTAACTTGCATCACAAAACACATTTTAAAAACATCATTTTGGCGGCCCCGGGCAGCCAAAAAGGAAGAACCACAACTTTATCCTGTCAAATGCCTAATTCTAAACTAAATAATCCCAACCATGGCTGAAAAAATTAAAACAATCTGCCCATATGTTGATCTTATGAATTACATGCTTCACCATTTTTGAAAACTTGCCACTGTCAGTACTGGCTTTGTCACTCTACACCTTACAACTAGAGATATAACCATACACATTATAATATTCTTCAGCATTAGGTAACATATGTATATTATGATCCTCAAGTAGTATATCCTCATATTGCATTTGGCAATATTCATCATCTACCTGGCTGTTGCATATAACCAAACACATAGCCAGCTGATCCAAAAACTGAAAACACTCAGAAAATATGAGACCCCCAATGTAATTCATATCACCTATTGGCATTGAAAGCAAAACCTGATCCACATAGCTATCATTGCACATGTCTGAACCAGTTGATACTGAGCATTTACCATCCACAGTTTGCAAATCAGTATCATCATTTTCAAACAGAGGGTTAATTATGCACCAATGAATGTCAGGACTCACAATGTCAAATGCATCCACAGGCTCATCATAAAGGGGATTCATGCTCATTGCAAAAGTCTCTATTTCTTCTTCATGACAATCCATTTCTTTTTCATCATTATCAGACCTAGAGTCATAAGAAGAACAAACCTAATCCATGAATTGATCATGGATATCATCTTTATCATCTTTAACATCTATTTGCCCAACATACAAAATTTATGCTACTTCAATGCACTCTGAAGTTGAACTATCTGCATCATTTTCCAGCCCTCAAATGCTTCCTGATGAAACTGATATTGACTCTTAATCCATATGATCACTACTTTGCACAACTGGATCATTTAAACATGAATGCTCTTTGTTTAGGACTAGAATGCAAATATTATTTGAAATATTATTATTGTCAACTTCATTTGCTGGGCAAAATAAGACATCCTCTTTGTTGGTAATTATTTATGTCTAGGGTTTTAAACTTGAATGTTTGCTAATTTTCTCCTTCAAACCTTAAAATTTTCGAGTTGCGGGATCTTGTTCTGTTGCTGAAATTACTATTGGCCCCTGAAAATGTTAACAATTTGAGTTTCATACATTTAGGAATGCATTTCAAGCCACAGTTTCCAGACCCTAAGTGTTTCTAAGTGTGGCTAGAAGGGTCAAAATTGTGCCTGCGTTGCAGAACTCGACATGTGTTGATATCCGCTTGTGTCTCATAGACCCTTTAAATGTTTCCTTTGTGTTTCAAGCTGTTCGCGTAGAAGGCACCATGTGTCGGCTTCCGCCAAAGTTTCAATAAAGTTTCTAAATGTTTCAAAGTGGCGCGGAAGGCACCACGTGGAGGCACCCGAGGGACACAAAAGAAAGTAATTAAAGGCCCGCGGACGGTGCCAAGTGGCAGCTTCCGCCAGTGTTTCTAAAAGACCCTTAATGTTTCTCAATGCCTCGCGGACGATGCCATGTGTCACTCTCCGTGAAGTTTCTAAAAAGTTTCCAAGCAGGGGCGGAGCGTGCATTGTGTCCCTAATGGTAGCTGCGGAGCTTGACAAATGTTAGCCTTTGCATAATGTTTCATTTCTTGTTTCAGTGCTAAGTGAAGACGGGGTGGGTCCTAGTGAGGTGCCTCTGATGCTGTTGATCATGCCACGTGTAATACATGTCTCCAACACAGTTTCTATTTTTCTTTACATAGAAGGCACCGCGTGTCACTTGCGGAGACCCTGTTGACAAGTTTCTTTGTGTCTACGGAAGGTGCCACGTTTCTTTTGTAATGGACACGGATGCGCGCTAAGTGTTAGCTCCCGCAGGAGTTTCAAAAAGGGGCTTTAAAGTTTCTAAGTGTGGCGAAGTAGTGGTGGGACCCAGTTCTAAGATACAGATGCGCGGAAGGTGCCAGGTGGCGATTTCCATTTAAGTTTCTGCAAGCCCCTTTATAAAGTTTCAATGTGGCAGAAGGCGCCAAGTGTCGAACGGCGGGGGCAATTTCTATATGTTTCAACGGGTGTGCGGAAAGCGTCATGTGTCCCTCATAGTTACTGTGGAGCATGACAAGTGTCAGCTTCCGAAAGCTGTTTCTGTGTATTTCAAAGTTAAGCGAAACATGGAGGTGGGCCCCAGCATAAATTTTTAAGTGAGGCAAAATGTAACATGTGGCGAAGGGTCCGGAACTTTATGATTGTTTCTCTTAAGTTTCATTGTGTCTCAAGGTTGACGCAGACAATGCCATGTGTCGCAGTCCGCAGAGTTTTCAAATTCCCCTTTTGTGTTTCTGAAGAATGAGGCGGAACGTGCCACTTGTCAGCTTCCACATGTGTTTTCGCTAGTCTCTGGCATTTCAAGGGTGCCGCGGAGCTTGCCACGTGGTGGCTTCTGCATGAGGTTCCGGTAGTAAGCTCTCGACGGGGAAGATAAAGGAAAAAGGACCCAGCGATGGAAACTCCAAGTGTCTACATGGCACGATTTGGTTGGTGGGCGACTTTTCAACATTTTTTGGGGCCGTAGATCTCTGCGATGGGTTTTAGATCGACGGCCACATTTTGAACCTGTAGTGATAGGTTTTTTCCTGAGTATCTGTAACTGTTTTTGGGTGGGAAAATTCCAGGGACTTACCACGGCTGCATTTCTAGAGGTTGCAGGTAGATGAAACATTAATGGCAGATTGTGGTGGTGGTATGGGTCGAGTTGACGGGTCAACCACCTGATTTATGAATAAAGTCCCTTAGCAGCGGCCTTGATCCCGATCTCACCTGCTCTGTCCTCTATTTCTAGCTGTTGCATTCATTTTTGAGCGCCAATCTGATCATGCATTACATCTGGCAAATTTTTGTCTAGCCATGTAATTAATTTGCTGGGTACATTTTCTATCTATTTAAGTAGACTGTGTGACCCATTTCAAGGTTATTGAAAGTTAGATATTTTCTATCTCTGTAATACAATACAACTGACCTGGTTGCTATGTGCAGTGAATTTTGTGAGTTTATGAGTCTCATGTCTTATGTTTTGTGCATAAATTCATTGGTTTCATGTTGATTTAGATGAGTAATGCTATATTGCATGTGTTTTGTTGTCTGTCTCCTGTATTGAATATGCTTTCCTTTTGAATCTAGATATCTAAGGGGTGTCTTGGGTTCTAGGATATAGGTTTACTATATTGAATGCTTGATCTCTTAACTTCTGTTCAAGGGATAGATTAAACTGTTTTCAGGTTAAGTATTCAGGAAAGTATATTGTAGTAAGGATATCATAAGTAGAGATGTATAAACACTCTGTTCTGGGATATATTTGTAAGGCAAATATGATGAAATCCCCTTGAAATCCAGTCTTGTTATGTTTATGCTGAACATTTGCATGTGTATGTCTACTGACTCCAAGCCCTGGATAGGCACCAATCTAGCTCTGTGTTGAAGTTATACACTAGGTCCAGCTCTACATCCAAACACAACATCAAAATCAAACTCCAAAACAACCATTAGGACAATAGAATTAGTTTTAGGATCCCAAGTCCTGTGTCTACAACTGAAAATAGGCCTAAAGCTAGCCCCTTTGCTCTTATCTTGCAGTTTTGGTCTACTTATAGGAGGACTTATCTGCTTCATGTTAGCATCCCAGCCTTTGTATGCATATTCTCATGGATGTTGAGTAGGGCATACCCCCTAGGTTTTGGAGAGCTTGAAGAAGAAGAAGAGATAAAAATAGAGTCTATCTCCTATACTGTTGGCCCCTGGCCCAAAGATCCTGTTGATTATTGATGGCTACCTTGTAGGGAAATCTGGGGGTAAGCATCTAGTCTGGGAAAAAACCAACAAATTTTGGCAACTCCGCTGGGGAACTTGTGAAAGAACCTTGATTTAAAATAAACCAATTCCTAGTTATAGGTGGCGACTCCGAACCAATCTCCCAACCGGTAAAGTAAAAATTTGTATGCAAGGAAAAAGATCCCAGCGTAATACTCTGTTTGAAGAGTTACCCATAAAAATGATGTATAGAAAAAAGGGGACTGTTCAAGCCAGTCAAGATGGTTCTCCTAGCCCCAAGAAAAATGATTTTATTCAGGATAATCCAGGATCCTCAAAGAAGACAGTACCTTATTTTTCAAACACTGAGGCTGAAATCCAGAATGTGTATGAAAGACAGCAAGGTAATGGTTTGAGAATAAGGTCAGAGGTGTTTCAAGAATGTCCTTTTCATGATTCTCCTGACAGATTTGAAGAGGTTGAATCCCTAAGGGATGATGATAATGATGATCAGAATATGATAAAACCATCCTCTTCTATGCATAGATAGGAAGAACTAGCTGATGAAATTAAGAGCTTAAGGGCTGAGTTAGAATATCTGCAAGTAGTAAAAATCAGAGATGATATGAGACAGAAAGTGCAGGCTTTGAGAGTTGCTCAAAATGATTCAATTCCTACCCTCCAAAATGCAAATATGCAGAGAATCAACAAAGAAATGAGGTACAGTATCATTAGAATAATGATCAAAGACAAAATGTAGACAATGCCAGAGTACCATTAAATAATGTGAGACAGCATAATGCTGATAGATATGCAAATGCTAATCAGTTTGAAAGGAACCCAATGCAGTTGGATAGATTTAGATAGCTTATTTTTTATGGCATTCCTGGTTATCCAAACCCTGTTGACAAACATGTGAGGCTGCAAGTGCCTAAATTTTCAGGAAACAATACTGTCTCAGGAGAAGACCATTTAAAAGCTTTTCAGAATACCATGGACAACTTTGAGGTTGAGCATGAGAATGTTCTCATGAAATCATTTATGCAATCCTTAGTTGATGAAGCCAAGGAATGATATAAAGGTCTCCCTGATAGAAGCATTTCATCATGGGAGGATTTCAAAAGGATGTTTAAGGAGTAATACGGTGACAAAACTAACCCTAGCTTTTTTGTAAATGAGTTCACTAGTATCACTAAAGGGTCAAATGAGCAAGTTGCAGATTTTAATGCAAGATTTACTAAAGTGTTGAACAAATTGCCACATCACATGAGGCCAAATGAACCAATGTGCATAATATTATATATTAATGCTTTTGATGCCAAAACAGCATATGAGTTAAGAGATAAGGGTCCTGCTACTCTCAGGGATGCTTTCAAGATAGCAATCAATATTGAGAATAACAGGAAAGCGTCAGGCAAGACAAACAAAAGGGATGATGTGAAAATTCTGTAGAATCCAAACAAACCTCAAAACACTCAAGGTAGTACATCTGCCCCTGAAGATAAAATAGACAAATTGGCAAATGTTGTTAAGGATCTAAGCTATAGGCTGGCTAGGAGTGAAAAAGGAATAGGTCCTGATAGGCAAGCTTACTAAAGACAGGAAAAGAGACCATCATTGCATGATATGCCATATAATACCAATTGGCATAATGGTAGACCTGTATTGCCACATAACAACACAAATCAGAGAGCTCAACATACCAAGGAAACTCCTGATCCTTTGAAGAAGACTGTAAATATTGCTGATGATACTCCATGGTGTATAATCTATCAGATGCCTCATTCACAGTCAGAATGTATGATTGCTCAATCTCTATATAACAATGTTGTGGCCTGTGGTGAGTGCAATGAGCCTCATTGCATGGAAGATGATAATGTCAACATGTTGTCTACAAATAGAGAATACTCTTTTCATGATGCTGATGCAAATGCAAATGATGAAACTCAGGTCTGCCAGCAATTCCCATATGATGAAGATGATGAAGACAACTATGCCTATGCTCAGGATTCACACAGTTTTTTGAGTAACACAAATCAGCCAGTACACAGTCATAAAGGAACTGAGACACAAAAGAAGCAATGGAACAATAATAGGCAGAATTTTAAGAAAAAAATAAGTTATGATCCCCAAGGACCAGAAAATAGAGTTCCCCAGGTTGAGGATCAAAATAAAAAAATTTAGAACAAGGATGACAGTCAGAAAGCCATAAAAACTAAAGCTAGATCATCTCAGGATAGAGGTAAAATTATGGATCAGGCTACAACTATTAGTCAAAATTATGCTCCATTTGACATCACTCAGGTCTTGTCTCAAATAAAAGTCTCTGTTCCACTAATGGAGCTGATGAAAGTTGAAGAATTCAGAAATAAGACTGTATCCTTGATTTCAGGAGTACCATGTCAAGCCAAGCAGAATATTGAGACTCAGGATAAGAAACAAGCTATGAGTATTGAAGAAGATGAGATTCCTGAGGTATATCTAGAGATGACCATGACAAAATGCCCTTCACAGGTTGAACCATTTTATGTCTCCCTGGTTATCAATGGAAAAGTGATTAGAAATTGTATGCTTGACTCAGGAGCATCAATGAATATCATGCCTTTAGCCATTATGCAACAAGCTAGATTAAAAATAGATAAGGCATGTGGGAAATGCTATGCAATGGATGCTAGGGAGGTACCTATCATTGGAATCATGAAGGATGTTGATTTTAGATTGGCAGCATATCCTGAAAAGACCTATAAAATAAACATAACAGTTGTTGATATCAAGCCATAGAATGGCATGTTGTTGTCAAGAAGATGGGCAGCACTGATTGGTGGAAGCATGCAATTGGACCTATCATATGCCATGATCCCAATGAATGGCAAGGATATCAAGCTGATCAGAGAAGAAAAATCATAGGAGTCAGTTGAAGATCAAGATTCAGAAGAACACTGACTGTGAGAATTTCAGAGTTGTCTCAAGTGATCAAGAAAACCAAAAGGAGAACCCTTGCATTAAAGAGTTGGACCAGCAAGGTCTTTGGACCATGTATTTTGATGGAGCTTGGTCAGAAGAAGGCTCTGGTGCTGGAGTTGTTTTTCTGTCTCCAACTGGTAAGCTTCTCCAATTTTCTTTCTTGTTGAGGTTTGCCTGTACAAATAATATTGCAGAGTATGAGGCTCTGTTATTAGGGTTAAATATTGTTTTGAAGCATGGAATTAAGATGCTCAAAGTGTTTAGTGGTTTAGAGCTTATTGTTTCCCAAGTTAGAGATAAGTATGCATCAAAAAATAAAAGGTTGAAACAATATAAGCATGCTGTTTGGGATACAATTGAATTATTTGATGTTTTTTCAATAAATTGGATAGAAAGATCAAAAAATGTAAGAGCAGATTTTCAAGCCAATGTAGCCATAAGGCTAGATGATATAACTTTGTCAGATGTTACAAATGTTGAAGTCAATCTTAGGCCTGCAGTGCTATATAATGTATGCAGCTAGCAAGTGTTTGATGATGATAAGGATTTACTAAGATTTTTGCATTGTATTGATGAATATGAGAACCAAGAAATGGATATTCAGAACTTTGTGGAAGTTGTAGATGGAAAAGAAACCCTTTTAGGGAAGGAACTAATTCAACTCAAGACAAACAAAATCCCTAGAGGGTTGGTAGCTTTAGAAAGAGCTTTTGACAATAGGGACCAATTTGTTACAAAAGCATCTCCAACAAACAAGAATGATCTGGAGGAGATAAACTTGGGAACATCTCATGCTCCCAAAAAGGTATACATTGGCAAACAGCTCAAACCACATATCAGAGGTATGCTGATTACATTATTGAGAAAGTATAAGCATGTTTTTGCCTGGTCATATGAAGACCTCAAAGCCTATAGAGAGGATCTATTTCAGCATGAAATCCCTTTGAAGCCTGGAGCTAAACCATTTAGACAAAAACAGAGGCCTATCAACCCAACCTTAGCTCCAAAAATGCTAGAAGAACTTATAAAACTTAGGGAGGCTGGAATAATCATGCCTATCAGACATTCAACTTAGGTGTCTAACCTTGTCCCAGTCAGAAAAAAGAATGGTGATATAATGTTGTGTGTGGACTTTAGAAACCTAAATGTATCTTCTTTGAAGGATAACTATCCATTGCCAAATATGGGGGCCATGTTGCAAAGAGTGACTGGTTGTGAACTTTTATCTATGATGGATGGTTTTTCAGGGTACAATCAAGTGAAAGTAAAAGAATCAGAACAGTTTAAGACTGCTTTCACAACTCCATGGGGAACCTATGTGTATGTGAGGATGCCATTTGGACTAACAAATGCAGGTGCTACATTTCAAAGAGCAATGAATGTTGCTTTTGCAGGATTGATTGACTCAATCTTCGCTGTTTATCAGGATGATTTGACTGCATATTCAAAGAAGTAAGAGCAGCATTATATGCACTTAAAGCAGATTTTCATTAGAGCACTAGAGTATGGCATTTCTCTCAACCCAAAGAAGTGTGCTTTTGGTGTAGTTGAAGGAAAACTCTTGGGGCACATTGTTTCCAAAAATGGAGTTAGGATTGATCCTGAAAGGGTGGCTGCAATTGACAAAATTTAGATCCCTAAAACAATAAAAGGTGTTCAGTCCTTTGTTGGAAAAATTAACTTTGTTAGAAGATTTGTTCCTAACTTTACAGAAACCACAAAAGAAATTTTCAAGATGTTGAAAAAGGGTGCAACTGTCAAATGGGAGGATGAAGCAACTGAATCATTCCAGAACATAAAAGAGGCTATAAAGATGGCTCCTATGCTAAAGTCTCCTGATTTTTCTAAGCTATTTCAGTTATTCTCATTTGCTTCTTTCCATACTATTGCTGCATGCTTATTGCAAAAAAATGAAGAAGGGTTTGAACAACCTATTGCCTTCTTTAGTAGGTCATTGCAGGCTGCTGAATTAAAGCATGACATTATGGAGAAACAGGCATATGCACTGGTTAGAGCAGTCAAGAGCTTCAGGCCTTATTTGGTAGGCTCACAAGTAATTGCATATGTACCTCATGCAGCGATAAAAGATATCTTCACTCAGCAAGAGGTAACTGGAAGGAGATGCAGATGGATAAATAAGTTGCAGGAGCTCAACATAGAGATACAGATCACAAAATTGGTAAGAGGACAAGGATTGGCAAAGCTAATGACACAGTCAAATCTAGAGGCATGCCAAGTAAATGAAGTACATAATGAAGTTGTAAATGTGTTAGAATCTGAATGGTATAAGGACATCATATATTACTTGCAAAATCTAAATTGTCCTTCCCATTTCAGTGATAGTCAAAAGAGGACCTTAAAACTACATGCAATCAGGTATGTTATTATTCAAGGTGAGCTATACTAGAAGAACCCTGATGGTGTGTTGCTGAGATGTGTGGATGAAGATGAAGCTAACAATGTTTTGAATGACATGCATAAAGGATTGTGTGGTGGACATTATACTGCTCAAACAACAACTCATAAGATCCTTAGGGCAGGATATTGGTGGCCCACTCTCTTTTCAGATGCACAAAGGCTAGTAAGGAAATGTGACCCTTGCTAGAGGTTCTCAGGAAAGTTGAGATATGAAGGTGCACTGCCTCTCAGGACTATAACTATGGAAGCTTCATTTCAGCAATGGGGAATTGACTTCATAGGGAAAATTTCAGAGAAATCTAGTGGAGGACATAGTTGGATTCTGGTTGCTACTGACTACTTCACTAAATGGATTGAGGCTATCCCTACTAAAAAGGCTACAAGTAAGGTGGTGATAGATTTTATCTTGGAGAATATTATTATCAGGTTTGGGGTACCAGTCAAGTTAATCACAGATAATGCCATGTGCTTTAGATCAGGTGAATTTGTTGATTTCTGCAATAAATATGGAATTGACTTGTCTCACACATCACCATACCACCCACAAGGAAATGGTCAAGCAGAGTCAAGCAACAAAAGCCTAATGAAAATCATCAAGAGGATAATGGATAAAAATAAGAAATCCTGGGATTCGAAACTGAAGTTGGCATTATGGGCTGATAGGGTGACAGTGAAAAAAGCCACTGGAAGGTCACCTTATGAATTAGTGTATGGTACAGCAACTAGATTGCCTGTGAATAACCTCTTGCTAGTTTACAAGTTCATACAAGAGAATGATGGGGAGGTTAATGATTCAATGACTGAAAGGATCAATCAACTAGTTGAACTAGATGAAATCAGGGCAGAGGCACAAAAAAAAACATCAAGAAACAGCAAAAGGTGAAGTACCTGTTTGACAAAAGGGTTACAGAGAGAGGTTTTCAGATAGGTGATATGGTCCTTATGTGGAATGCAAGGAACCAGGATAAGGGTAAACATGGCGAATTTGAACCCTTGTGGACAGGCCCATACCAAATTAGCAATATCTATGGAGGAGACTCCTACTTTCTCCAAACCCTAAGTGGTGAACTAATAGAATTGCCGGTGCACAGCAAATTCCTTAAAGCCTTTTTCACATAAATGAGTAACTTGTGTGCACAATGTAAAATAGCTGTAACTATTTTGTACATACCTTGTGTAGCCAGTCGTGTTTTGAGTTTTGGGTTTTGTCTGGTCTACCCAGAGTTGTCTGGTCCTCACTGCAGTCTTGCGCCTGCACATCCCCAATCGGAGCCTATGTTGGTAATTATTTATGTCTAGGGTTTTAAACTTGAATGTTTGCTAATTTTCTCCTTCAAACCCTGAAATTTCTGAGTTGTAGGATCTTGTTCTGTTGCTAAAATTACTATCAGCCCCTAAAAATGTTAAAAATTTGAGTTTCATGCATTTAGGAATGCATTTCAAGGCACAGTTTCCAGACCCTAAATGTTTCTAAGTGTGGCTAGAAGGGTCAAAATTGTGCCTGTGCCATGGAACTTGACATGTGTCGATATCCGCTTGTGTTTCATAGACCCTTTAAATGTTTCCTTTGTGTTTCAAGCTGCTCGCGCAGAAGGCACCACGTGTTAGCTTCCGCCGAAGTTTCAATAAAGTTTCTAAATGTTTCAAAGTGGCGCGGAAGGCACCATTTGGAGGCACCCCGAGGGACACAAAAGAAAGTAACTAAAGGCCTGCGGATGGTGCCAAGTGGCAGCTTCCGCCAGTGTTTCTAAAAGACCTTTAATGTTTCTCAATGCCTCACGGACGATGCCACGTGTCGCTCTCCGCAAAGTTTCTAAAAAGTTTCCAAGTAGGGGCGGAGCATGCCATGTGTCCCTAATGGTAGCTACGGAGCTTGACAAATGTCAGCCTCCACATAATGTTTTGTTTCTTGTTTCAGCGCTAAGTGAAGATGGGGTGGGTCCCAGTGAGGTGCCTCTGATGCTGCAGATCATGCCACGTGTAATACATGTCTCCAACACAGTTTCTATTTTTCTTCACGCAGAAGGCGCTGCGTGTCACTTGCGGAGACCCTGTTGAAAAGTTTCTTGGTGTCTGCGGAAGGTGCCACGTTTCTTTTGTATTGGACGTGAATGCCCACCAAGTGTTAGCTCCCGCAGGAGTTTCAAAAAGGGGCTTTAAAGTTTCTAAGTGTGGCGAAGTAGTGGTGGGACCCAGTTCTAAGATACAGATGCGCAGAAGGTGCCAGGTGGTGATTTCTGTTTAAGTTTCCGCGAGCCCCTTTATAAAGTTTCAATGTGGCGGAAGGCGCCAAGTGTCAAATGGTGGGGGCAATTTCTATATGTTTCAACGGGTGCGCGGAAAGCGCCGTGTGTCCCTCATAGTTACTGTGGAGCATGACAAGTGTCAGCTTCCGAAAGCTGTTTCTGTGTATTTCAAAGTTAAGCGAAACATGGAGGTGGGCCCCAGCATAAATTTTTAAGTGAGGCGGAATGTAACGCATGGCGGAGGGTCCGAAACTTTATGATTGTTTCTCTTAAGTTTCATTGTGTCTCAAGGTTGACGCGGACGATGCCATGTGTCACAGTCCACAGAGTTTTCAAATGCCCCTTTTGTGTTTCTGAAGAATGAAGGAAACGTGCCACTTGTTAGCTTCCGCATGTGTTTCCGGGCGTGAGGTTCCAGCAGTAAGCTCTCGGCGGGGAAGATAAAGGAAAAAGGACCCAGCGATGGAAACTCCAAGTGTCTATGTGGCACGATTTGGTTGGTGGGCGACTTTTCAACATTTTTTGGGGCCGTAGATCTCTGTGATGGGTTTTAGATCGACGGCCACGTTTTAAACTTGTAGCGACGGGTTTTTCCTAAGTATCTGCGACTATTTTTGGGCGGGAAAACTCCAGGGACTTGCTGCGGTTGCATTTCTAGAGGCTGCAGGTAGATGAAACATTAATGGTAGATTGTGGTGGCGGTATGGGTCGAGTTGATGGGTCAACCACCCGATTTATGAATAAAGTCCCTTAGTGGCGGCCCTGATCCCGATCTCACCTGCTCTGTCCTCTATTTCTGGCTGTTGCATTCATTTTTGAGCGCCAATCTGATCATGCATTGCATCTGGCAGATTTTTGTTTGGCCATGTAATTAATTTGCTGGGTACATTTTCTAGCTATTTAAGCAGACTGTGTGACCCATTTCAAGGTTGTTGAAAGTTGGACATTTTCTGGCTCTGTAATATAATACAACTGACCTGGTTGCTTTGTGCAGTGAATTTTGTGAGTTTATGACTCTCATGTCTTATATTTTGTGCATAAATTCATTGGTTTCATGTTGATTTAGATGAGTAATGCTATATTGCATGTGTTTTGTTGTCTGTCTCCTGTATTGAATATTCTTTCCTTTTGAATCTGGATATCTAAGGGGTGTCTTGGGTTCTAGGATATAGGTTTACTATATTGAATGCTTGATCTCTTAACTTCTGTTCAAGGGATAGATTAATCTATTTTCAGGTTAAGTATTGAGGAAAGTATATTGTAGTAAGGATATCATAAGTAGAGATGTATAAACACTCTGTTCTGGGATATATTTGTAAGGCAAATATGATGAAATCCCCTTGAAATCTAGTCTTGTTATGTTTATGCTGAACATTTGCATGTGTATGTCTACTGACTCCAAGCCCTAGATAGGCACCAATCTAGCTCTGTGTTGAAGTTATACACCAGGTCCAGCTCTGCATCCAAACACAACATCAAAATCAAACTCCAAAACAACCATTAGGACAGTAGAATTAGTTTTAGGATCCCAAGTCCTCTGTCTACAACTGAAAATAGGCCCAAAGCTAGCCCCTTTGCTCTTATCTTGCAGTTTTGGTCTACTTATAGGAGGACTTATCTGCTTCATGTCAGCATCCCAGCCTTTGTATGCATATTCTCATGGATGTCGAGTAGGGAATACCCCCTAGGTTTTGGAGAGCCTGAAGAAGAAGAGGAGATAAAAATAAAGTCTATCTCCTGTACTATTGGCCCCTGGCCCAGAGATCCTGTTGATCATTGATGGCTACCTTGTAGGGAAATTTGGGAGTAAGCATCCAGTCTGGGAAAAAACCAACACTCCTCTATAACAGAAACATCATCAATTTAGAATGATGCAAAAACTGGGACAGCAGGGGTGTGAGTACTTTGACATTCATCTTCAACATTTAGATTATAACCCTCATTAACATTTGGGACTTCAGGGCAACAAATTTTTTTAGAGAAATACCCTTTTTGAATCCCATACATCTAGTTATTTTCAATGTCTATTGCAAACTGTCGTACCTGATGCAATGTGGTGGGCTCCTTGTCCCTCAATCTATAGCTCATTTTCCTATCAAATGCTCCCAAATAGACAACTAGGCACAATGCATCATTAGGTCTCATGCATTCTGGAATTCTATTCAATGCCCTCATAAACCTGAGGTTAAAGGCTGGAATCAACTCATCCTCTTCAATATGGATATACATAAAATCACTAATAACTGTATAATGAGAAATTCTTTCACCATATTGATCTAGAAATGCAGATTTAAAATCATGTCAAGAGCTGAAAGAGTAAGCTAGAAGATAGGAGAACCAGTCCCTTGCATCATCATCTAGAGATTGAACAAATAATCTCATAACTACATCTTCATGGTCAATCTCAAAATCATCTATAACATTTATAAATTGCTGCAAGTGTTTCTCAGCTAATTCATCCTTTGCACCATTGAATTTGGTTAAATACTTTCTGATTTTAGATGGAAAAGCATTTGGATAGCCACAGATGCCATCAAAGTTTATGGGCTTATATCTATCAAGTCTGAAACTCTTTCTATTACATGGTTGGGACTGATTAATATGCATTATTGCATTTGACACCTCACTAGGGTTCATGGGCTAATAATACATCATTATGCATTTCTGCAACCCTCTTCTTTTCAACTCAGATTTTCAGTCAACAATGACCTTAGGCCTTACAAACTCAGACTGTTGTTTAGCTTTCCTAAAATCCTCCAAATGAGTCTTTCCAACAATATTGCATACTCTTTGGAAATACAAACTAAGTTCTTACAATAGCATGCAGTCTTTCACTATCATCTCCCTTTTAACTAGTGCAGTTTCACCAAATAAGGAGTCTTTCAAACAATATGAAATACCTGGATATGTTGCAGCAGCTGCAAATTCTTCTTTGACTGATTTTGTTCTTTTATCAAGTTCTTTGATGTAGAGTCGCCACCTCCTTGAAGAGGAATAAGCTTCAAATAGGCTGAAGCTGAAAACTGATTTCTTTTGCTTTCTGTGTCATCCACCAGCAGAGCCACATATATAACTTTCTTGTTTGCTGCAACAAAGCACTTCCAGGTCCAATTCTTCAATCCTTTAGACTCAGACTTTCATGGATATGACATTGATCTCCCCAGCGGAGTCACCAATTCTGTTAGTGACTCAGATGGATAAAAATAAATTTTATTTTCATCAAATCATCCCCAGCAGAGTCGCCAATTCTGTTGGTGACTCGGATGGATAAAAATAAATTTTGTTTTCATCAAATCGTCCCTAGCAGAGTTGCCAATTCTGTTGGTGTTTTTTCTGGATCGGTAGAGGATTTGCTAGTTCCTATGCACGAGCAGATCCGGCCAACAGAAACGGGAGGTTGCGTGAGCTACCTCCCCTTCACTTCTGGTTCCTCCACACCAAGGGGGGTGTCCCTATAACTAAAGGTGTAACATTGACTAACTCAATGACAGGAAGATTTAGCTTGATACCAACAGGCAGAATACTCTCATGTGTGGACCAAGATGTGGATGATACATCACAGGGTTGGCAATATTCTTGGACATATGTGGTGCAGGAGCACCTACCTGACAGCTGGTCTTGATAAGGCAGTTAGTAGTTTAGGTCTTGTTTGTGTTTCCAAGAAGGTCTGTTTGACCAATTGCATGTAATAAGGTCATGCTGATCAGGATAAGATCATGTTGACCGGGCTTTTGCTATTTTTAGCTAGTTAGTTATAATAGCTGTCATGATGTATGTTCGGTGGGATCTCCCAGCCGCCTGGAGAGTTCCCAGCCGCTTGGAGTCGGGTCAGTAGTACTCGTAGGAAAGTCTTTATAAGCATGAGATCGGTTGATGTTAGAGACAGACAGATATCATCGATTGAGCTCGAGTGAGACTGAGAGAGAGATTGATCACATTGTATTGCATCTTTGAAATCAATAAAGTGATCCTGTTTTGTGTTCTTGCTCTGGTTGCATTCCATTACTAGATTGATCTGCTGATTTGAGTGGTTGCATGGATTTCCTGATCCATTCCACCGGTTGATCTGTCTGATCGGTGGAATGGTAATGTACAGTAGGTTAGATGGTAGATTGTTTTCCGTTTGCATGCAGGTGTGCAGGATCGCGGTCAAGAGATGTTGAAGACCCTAGCATCCTCATGTGCTAGGTCGAGTTGATAAGCTGACTGAGTTGGAAGATCACCCTGAGTTGGATCGGGTCATCCCTGGTGGATCGGCGAAGAGAGATTTCGCTAAGTGAAGAAGTTCGCCGAAACGGCATCATCAGGAGGGCCGAGGAGGAGCGCATCGGCATCAGGCTGAAGATCGGGTTGATCGCGGGCCGAAGAAAAACTAAGTTTGGCAAACAGCAGGATATGACGTCATCATCATCATGATATACGTCATCAGGACATTTCGGAGCAACAGGATATTGTGAAACTGCGGGTGACGTCATCGTCATCAGGATCTACGTCATCAGGATATCGGGTGACGTCAGCATCGAGTGAACGGTGCGAGGAGTTAGGGTTTGTCATCATCAGGATAAATGGGAAGAACTGGATGTTCGTTATCCTGTTGAATATCATGATGCTGAAGCTTGTGTCGTCGGCTATCGGAGCATCGAAGGGAAGGTGTTGAAGGTCGTCATCAGGATATTTGGAGCAACCGGATGTTGAATATCCTGCTGACGAAGGTGATGTTAAATATCATGATGAGGCCGCTAGTGCTTGGCGCCCGATGAACAGTGCAACCGGAGGATGTTTGCGCCTGTTGAACATCATGATGATGTTGAAGGTAGTGAAGACGGAAATTGTCGGTGAGGTGAACAGTGGACGTCAGGAGGATGTTCGCGCTGTCGGACATGATGATGCTGCCGATAATCGAGTAAGGTGATGCTGTTGACAGGCGAAAGTGCGAAGGCTTGTCTGCAGGAGGATATCGGTCGGCAGGTGCAATATGATGATGCTGTTAGTTTTCGGAAACATGATGCTGACAGAATAAAGCCGAAATATGATGATGTTGGTGGCCTTAGGAAATATGATGATGATGGCGAAGATGATGATGATGAGGTTGGTCTGCAGACATTCATGCTATATGCGAATGTTATAGTGTGGATGCCTCTGCATCATAGTGGTATCAGAGCTCAGCAAAAGTTCTGGGCTGTTGTGTGTTGATTCTGTCACTGAAAGGGCAGAGGTAGAGATAGAGTTGATTGTGTTGTGATTGAGAGGTTGACAAAATGCCTCCTAAAGGTAATGGTACTGCAAGGGAACTGCAGGAGATGAAGGAGCTTGCTGAAGCACTTCAAGCCAGGCTGACAGCCCTGGAAAAGAACAAAAAGAGGGAAGTGGAAGACAGTGAGTCTGAAGAAGATGCAGATACTGTTGAAGAGTATGAAGAGGTAGCTGAAGATCTGGATGCTGAAGACCAGAGACTGGCAAAACTGTTAAAGGCAGTACAGAGTGAAAAACCTAAGGTGAAGGTTGATGTTACCAAGTATACTGGAAGCTTGAATGAAGATGAATTGTTAGATTGGATTGCTGCACTGGATAATCACTTTGAATGTGAAGATGTTGCTGAGGATCAGAAGGTAAAGATTGCAAAGACCAAGTTAGGAGGTCATGCTTTGGTATGGTGGGATTATGTACAATCTGAGAGAAGGAAACAAGGGAAGTCCAAGATCACTTCATGGGATAAGATGGTAGCAAGGATAAAGGGTAAATTCTTGCCAAGGGATTATGAAATCCAGATGTTTAAGAAGCTGCAATTTTTAAAGCAGAAAGACAGGGATGTGAAAGCCTATACTGAGGAATTTTATCTGTTGAGTATGAGATCTGGTCATCATGAGAATGAGGTAGAAAAGGTGGCTAGGTACTTGGCTGGTTTAAGGTTTAACATACAGGATGAGTTAGTGTTAGCTAACCCTAAGAATGTGGAGGATTGTTATCAAATGGCAATCAGGATTGAAGAAAAGTTGAATAGAGGACATGATAAGTCCATGAGAGGAAGAGGAAACAATAGGGGAAGAGGAGCAGCCCCTGCACAAAAGCAAACCAATGAGGGTCAAGAAGACACTGGTAAAGGACAGGGACAGTCTGATTTCAGAGGTGGATGGAAAGGTAATAGAGGAAGATTTGGAGGTGGTAGAGGTTCTACTACATTTTCAGGAAAGTGTTACACCTGTGGAGAGTTTGGTCATCCATCTTTCAAATGTCCAGAAAACAAAGGTTCATCATCCAGAAATGATAGAACAAGTGATAAGAGAGTACAATTGGTACAAGAAGAGAAAGAAGAAGAAAGTGCACAGAGTTCAAACAGAGGTCCTGAGAATTTTGGCTATCCAGAGAGTGGAGAATCATTGATGTTAAGGAAAACCAGTTTGCAGGCATCAAAGGATATGATGCAAAGAAGAGCTCTTTTCAAAACCACATGTAAGAGCAAAGGTAAGGTATGTAAAGTTGTCATTGATACTGGTTCAACAGACAACATGGTATCTCAGGAAATGGTGGATAAACTGAAGCTGGAAAGGATTCCACATCCACACCCTTACAAGACATCTTGGGTGAGTGATAGGCAATCACTTTTTGTCTCTGAACAGGCATATGTGGATTTCCATATTGGACCATATCATGATAGAATTTTGTGTGACATATTGCCTATGGAATGTTGTCACCTACTGCTAGGTAGACCATGGCAATTTGACAGAAGGGTACTGTATGATGGGTATGCTAATACCTACACCATCAAGAAGGATGGGAAGATTATCAAGTTGATGCCATTGCAGGCAAAAGCTGCAGTACAGAAGGCAGCTCAAATCATTTTAATGGGAAAGAAGGAGTATGTGCAGATGCCTAGAGGAGCAGGCATGAAGGCAGTTCAGGATACTGCAGAGAAAGGAGTTGTTACAGACAACAAGCTGAAGAAAGTTTCAGTGGTGACTGACAGAGGTCAGCAGCAGGTTCAGAAACAGGGGTGCAAACAGCAACCAGTTCAGAGGATTGACAAGGATGTTGTCTTAGTTGGGACCATTGCTTGTCCTATGAAGATTGACAGGAAGCTACAGGTTAAGCCTACAGAAGCAGTTCAGCCAGAGGTTCTGGTCAGACAATCTGACAAACACAGAGATAACCTGAGAAAGGCCTACATCAACAGGCATGAGGATTTACTTGCTAGCAAGCAAGTTACAGTTCAGAAGTCTTGGAGCAGCCAAGAGACAGCAGCAGACAAAGCTGGAGCAGGTCAGAAGATTGACAACGCAAAGTGTAAAGGTGGAAGACTTCCACATGCTAAACTCATGGGACATGAGTTCTGTTCTTTTGGGGAGTATGGTGCAGGAGCACCTACCTGACAGCTGGTCTTGATAAGGCAGTTAGTAGTTTAGGTCTTGTTTGTGTTTCCAAGAAGGTCTGTTTGACCAATTGCATGTAATAAGGTCATGCTGATCAGGATAAGATCATGCTGACCGGGCTTTTGCTATTTTTAGCTAGTTAGTTATAACAGCTGTCATGATGTATGTTCGGTGGGATCTCCCAGCCGCCTGGAGAGTTCCCAGCCGCTTGGAGTCGGGTCAGTAGTACTCGTAGGAAAGTCTTTATAAGCATGAGATCGGTTGATGTTAGAGACAGACAGATATCATCGATCGAGCTCGAGTGAGACTGAGAGAGAGATTGATCACATTGTATTGCATCTTTGAAATCAATAAAGTGATCCTGTTTTGTGTTCTTGCTCTGGTTGCATTCCATTACTAGATTGATCTGCTGATTTGAGTGGTTGCATGGATTTCCTGATCCATTCCACCGGTTGATCTGTCTGATCGGTGGAATGGTAATGTACAGTAGGTTAGATGGTAGATTGTTTTCCGTTTGCATGCAGGTGTGCAGGATCGCGGTCAAGAGATGTTGAAGACCCTAGCATCCTCATGTGCTAGGTCGAGTTGATAAGCTGACTGAGTTGGAAGATCACCCTGAGTTGGATCGGGTCATCCCTGGTGGATCGGCGAAGAGAGATTTCGCTAAGTGAAGAAGTTCGCCGAAACGGCATCATCAGGAGGGCCGAGGAGGAGCGCATCGGCATCAGGCTGAAGATCGGGTTGATCGTGGGCCGAAGAAAAACTAAGTTTGGCAAACAGCAGGATATGACGTCATCATCATCATGATATACGTCATCAGGACATTTCGGAGCAACAGGATATTGTGAAACTGCGGGTGACGTCATCGTCATCAGGATCTACGTCATCAGGATATCGGGTGACGTCAGCATCGAGTGAACGGTGCGAGGAGTTAGGGTTTGTCATCATCAGGATAAATGGGAAGAACCGGATGTTCGTTATCCTGTTGAATATCATGATGCTGAAGGTTGTGTCGTCGGCTATCGGAGCATCGAAGGGAAGGTGTTGAAGGTCGTCATCAGGATATTTGGAGCAACCGGATGTTGAATATCCTGCTGACGAAGGTGATGTTAAATATCATGATGAGGCCGCTAGTGCTTGGCGCCCGATGAACAGTGCAACCGGAGGATGTTTGCGCCTGTTGAACATCATGATGATGTTGAAGGTAGTGAAGACGGAAATTGTCGGTGAGGTGAACAGTGGACGTCAGGAGGATGTTCGCGCTGTCGGACATGATGATGCTACCGATAATCGAGTAAGGTGATGCTATTGACAGGCGAAAGTGCGAAGGCTTGTCTGCAGGAGGATATCGGTCGGCAGGTGCAATATGATGATGCTGTTAGTTTTCGGAAACATGATGCTGACAGAATAAAGCCGAAATATGATGATGTTGGTGGCCTTAGGAAATATGATGATGATGGCGAAGATGATGATGATGAGGTTGGTCTGCAGACATTCATGCTATATGCGAATGTTATAGTGTGGATGCCTCTGCATCAATATGTGTCTGGTTGTGGATGAGAGTATGCAGGGGTCCTAATCCTACTCCTACAACTAACAGGTGGAAGTTATGGAAAGATGGATATGATGATTTGGATGCAAGACAAGGGGTTTTGGATCATAACTACTAACCCAGGTGCAGACCGGTGCCTATTTCAGGGCAAGGAGTCAACTAGACGTATGCAACAGATGGTTTACAACTAGCATTCAAGTTTCAAGGGGTTGGATTGATGCTTGCCTTATAAATATCACCCAAGAATGCGTATTTAGCTGCCTCTAGTTACAGATATCGCTGCTGACAAGCACCTTCTCCATGCTTAACCTAAAACAATTAATCCAATCCTTGAATGGAAGTTAGAAATGAAACATGTGATATAGAAACTTATACCCTAGAATCTGAGAAACCCTTAGCAGCCAGATTCAAAAGAAGGAAATGCATGCAGCGAGGGAGATAAACAGATAAACACATGCATAAGAGTATTTTTCATCTATATCAACGTGAAATTGAACATATGTGTAAAATACATTCATGATGCAACTCATAAACTCTAGAATGAGATAAAACAACCCAGGATCATACCCTGTTCTTCATTATTTACACAAAAATGCCCAAGTCTTCAACAACCAAATATGAGTGACAGTTTGCATTTTATAGCAAAACTATGTACTCAGCCAAAATTACAACGGTCAACTCAAAAATTGCCAGATACAATGCATCGTGAGAAATGGCACTCAAAATTGAATGTAGCCAGGAAGCAGAGGAAGAAAGTAGGTGGGCTCAGGATCTGAGCCGCTGCTCAAAGACTTGTATCATAAAAAAGGTGGTTGACCTATCCGTCATCGACCCATACTACTGCATAATCTGCCATTAAAGCCTCAACTACCCGCAGCCTCCTTGAAATCCAGTAATAGCGTGCCAGGTCAGTGCAAGAAGTTGGGTCCACTTTTTAGCCAAAAAGTGGAAGTGTTTTCCCTGATTTTCAGAATTTGTCGCATTTGACCTTAAAATTTGAAGCACTTAGAAATGGAATCTCTAAAAAAGTCACTAAATATAAAATGTAGTACTCGGAGTCTAGTTTCTAAATATGTAATTTTTTTCAATACCCAGATGATACAAATTAATTTTCAATAGGCATTTCTAAAAACCACTATTTAAAAGTCACTTTTTTGTTACCATACCATGCACGTGTACGGCCAACATAATTTGACCTAAATAAAATTATTTTTTAAAATCCTTTTGGAAAAACATGTGTAGTATAGTGAAGTTTGATGAGGATATTTTTTTAGAATTTTTTTCCAAATAATTATTTTTTTATTAATTTTTTATTAGGCCTAATTGGTACTTTTAAAAACCCCTCGTGTACGGCCAACATAATTTGAGCAAAAAAAATCATAATTTTTTTTTTTTTTTTTTAATTGTGTAAAGAATGATGTGTAAATTTATGACATATAATTTTTTTTAAAAAAAAAATTAAAAATTAAAAGTTATTAAAAAAATACAAACACCTGTCATTTGAAGTTTTTGGACTAGTTTGCTTATAAATTAAATAATAAATAGAAGTTCATGTCCAATAACAAAAAAAATTATATATTTGAAAACTAGACAATGTACCCTGTAATGGGTTTTCATTTCGTAAAAAAATTCAGAAAAAAAAGCCCTCAACCATACAGGTAAACTCAGTGTTTCTTCTTGTTTTGTACTTAGAAAAAAACTTGCAGGTCCAAGGCTCAAGGTCGGTCAACCATGCCTATCCCGAACCTAAAACCCAAGCAAAGGTCAGGGAAAACGCGGGAGAAGATTTCTAATTTCAAATAACGGGTACCCGTTATAAAACGGGTACCCGTTATTTAACGACTACCCGTTATATTTTCAATAACGGGTACCCGTTTCTATTATACCCGTTATTGTATCTTATATTGTGTGGATAAGAAAATTGAATTTCCTTGTAGTTTCTTCTTTAAAAGAGTTAGTTTATCTACAAGAATTGAATACTACTTGAATAATTAAATCCAAATGTGATAAATTTTTTTGTAGCTTATATTGTGTGGATAAGATTTAAATGAATTTCCTTAGATAGTTTCTTCTTTAAAAGATTTAGTTTCTCTACAAGAATTGAATGCTACTTCTTGAATAATTTCAAATTGTGATAATTTTTTTTGTAGCTTATATTGTGTGGATACTTGATTTGAATTGAACCTTTTAGTTTCTTCTTGATTTGAATTGTTTGAGATTTGTGACGGAGGCTTGCAAAGAGCCATTCATGGTTGAACTTTGTTGAACATGCTTGGGCAGAGCTTAGAGACTTAATATAGGTATTGGTTGGTTGTTGCACAGAACTAGCTATGTGATTAGTATAGTGTTGGAGTCATTTAAAGTAGGTTGTATTAGACAGAGCCATACATGGTTGAAGTCCACAAAGAATGATGTCTTTTGGAGACAAAGCTTAGAAAAGTTGGTGGCATCTTGAAAGCAAAAGTGTTGATTGTATGTAGGTTGATACAGTTATTGAGAGTCCTTGATAGAGGTATAGATTGCAAATAGACTGGAGCCTGTTGTAAGTTTACAGTAAAGCTTGTGAAGCCGGTTGGTTGATAAAGATTCAAAGCCTTATGACTAACTAGATAGTTGATTATGGTTGGAAGAGAGGTTGCATGCAAAGTCAATTGGGATTGTTGCAATAAAATTTTGGACTACTATTTAAGTGGTGTTTGGAACCCATGCATGGAGCTCTCATCCTTCATTCTCCACCATTGCAAGAGGAGTTGTAGGTCACGATCCATTTTAGAGAATTGTGCATTTGGATAATTTAAGTCATGTTAAGGCTATGTAAAAGCCATTATATATTATGAATTAGTGTCATTAGAAGCAATACTCACTCTTTTGAGAATTTTATGCCTAGTTGAGAGTTTCTCCCAAGTTTGAATTCTTGTGTTGTATACTAGATTTATTTATGTGTGATGCAAGTTTAAATGTTCCACATTTGAGATGTTGGCTTAGTCTTTTAATACACATTTTAGATAGCCATTAGAGGTGGTTGACTGAAGGTAAAGGAAGTTGGAAGTATCTCATTTTTAAATCCATATGTGATGTATCGAAGTGAGGCATCTAGCTACCCCGAGTTTATGGATTAATTGTCATTTGTTCTATACAATGTGTAGAGGTCTAGAAATGTGTCAACTTTCATGGACTAGAGAATGCAAAGTGTCCAAAGGTTCTTTTGGTGGAGCTTGTAAGTGTGTTTGGGAATGGTGTGCACAATAGGGCCTATGACAAATGGAAATCCCTCTATGAGTGGGACGTTTGATGCATTAGGGAGTGCCAAAGCTCCCTCAAGATGTTGATGTGGTTTGGTGTTTTGTTTGTTTTTTAGCTTTCTATTAGTTGTGTTGGAATTTTGTGCTTGCTATATGTATTGGGGTATTGATATAGTTGCATATGGGTAGTTTAGAAACCTTTATGGGATGTTGTGCTTTCTACTGCTATGCCTAGTCTTGGGTTGTTAGCACACTCATTTATATATGTTTTCTAAACAATTTAGTAAGGATGGGTCCCCTTAGTAGAACACCTATATTATAATTCAAAAAAATTAAACCAAACAAATATGAAATCCACACTAGGAACTAGGTATGTTGAAGATGTAAAGTAATTTTGAATTGGGAAAATATTCATAGGAATCTCTTCTTTAATTCCTTTCCTTTATGAGAAACTATATGCACGATTCAACTTCCAAAGGCCAAGGAAGTTTTGGCTATTATAGTGGTTAAGTAAGAAAGATGATAACAAAGTCTCAATTTTGTAAGAAAGATGATAACAAAGTCTCGGTTGCAAATTAATAAAATTTCAAGGACTATACAAATGATATATATTGAAGGTTTTGTAATCAAAGGATGACCACAATCATTTAAAGGAACATGTATCTCAATTGAGGCTAACTAGGTGAGTCTAACATCCTTATCATTTTATCATGATTTTGTAGTTTCTCCTAGGTAAATTACCTTGTTATAAAGTGCCCTAAAATAGTCCAAAATTTGGGATGCATATTCACATTTAAGGAAGTCTCTGGACAATCATCATGTATTTCTTAAATGTGAATATGCATCCCAAATTTTGGACTATTTTAAAGAAATATGGTGCATTTAGGAACTTGGTGATTGTTGGGGTAAAGAGGAATATATGATCATACTAGAAGAGGTGGATTAGGCTCATAATTGGCCAAGGTTGCTTTGAATAAGGTTAAAACAAGGAGATACCTATGTTGATATTCACACCCTTTGGTCCACACCTACATTGGGATATCTAGGGCCATGATATCCAGGGCCTCAAGATGACTTGGAAACTAAACAAGATATCCCTTAGTGTGGAAGGAGATTCCAAGATCAACATTGATCATATGAAAAAGTATAGATGAAGCTTGTGGTTATTGGAAACTATTCTATTGGAAGCTATAAACTTGGTGAATAAGTTTAAATCTATCTCCTTCAAACATATCAAAAGAAAAGGTAATTATAAGCTAGAAACTTGGTGAATAAGTTGTTCCTCCATGCTATCAAATGTTACTTGTATATGCACAAAGCCTTGGAGGATATATTTCTACGATAATGAAGATATTTACCTTCATCTTGATGCTAAATTGGATGATTCTATCTACTATGAGAATTAAGATGAGGAGGAGGTGACATAAATCCCTCCTATCAAATTCGAACAATGTTAAAAATGTCAAGGAAGTGGTAGAGGCTTTGTAAGGCTTGTGTAATTTGTCCCACCACCCTAGGATAAAGTTTTTTAGTTTATTAGTAATTCTTTAACACTACTTCAACTTATTACTCTAGGGTGAGGGCCACTATAATTTTCCCTACCACTAATATATCTTAAGACACAGGTTATTGGTTTATGTTTGATGTCATTGTAGTATGTACCTTTTTAAAGATAGATAGTATATTTTATGGAGTTTGAGATAATAGGGAATATCACAAACTTTTATGGAATAGTTGATGTCATGATATGTGGTGTTTCAATTCACATATTTTAATAGAAACTCTTTAGTATTGATGGTAGTATGTTCTTGGCAATGACACTTTATTTTAGAAAAGAATCACATCCTTAAGGTTGAATCCATTTTTGGCATTTCTAGTGAGACAAATTTGAGAGGGATAACACATATAACATAGATGGATCTACTAAACACTTTGTTACCAAAATCCAAACTTTTGGCATTCTTTTTGTTCACTATTTCAAGAAAAACTATTGAACCATAATGCATTTAATCACTTCTTAAAAATTTAAAAATGTAGTAAAGAGAAATTTTTTAACATACATCTCATTAAATAATTTATAATTTCTAGAAGTGAACAATGAAGCATATTTAACATATTTAACAATGAAGCATATTTAACATACTAAACTACATTCAAGCATATATACTCAATAATATATACATGTAGATCTAGATCTAGATAAGTCCATGAAATACTATAAAATATCTAGGTAGGACCCATGAAATGTGTACTTTAAAACATCTACTCATCATCAGCATATAAATAAATACAAATCACAGTTCATGAAATACTGAAATATATCTAGAAGAACATGTCATAGCAAGTTCGACATAGATAGTCAAAGTCCTAGAATGGCATATATAAAAAATAATGTGCACATCATACAATTTAGTCTATGAAATAAAACTCTATATCAGGGATGATCATCACTCAAGTTCAAATCTGAAAGAGGCCTCTTTCTTCATCGTGAAATGGATGGATCTACCTCATGCTGTACACACAAGAGAAAGAACTTGCAATCAGATTAAAATTTTTTTAAAATGACATATGAAATTAAATATTTAAATGTAGGTTTTAAAGTGTGCATTTAAATTACCGTCTCACTTCCCACATTTTGTTGTGCAGGTGGTATAACTGTTTCATCTTCGTGACCAAAAGTTTGACTTGCTAATTGCTAGAATTTCAAATAAAGCAAGTTTGAAATAAGTTACAATTTAAAATTAGCATATAAAGACCTAGAAATTGCACATATAGAAAATTTTAAAGTAAAGTTTAGGACCTGAAAATGTGTAGATGGCTCATGAATTTGTCCCCGAGTACCAACCTGACCAATAATCTCACTCCTATCATCCTGCACTTACATATATATGGGTGCATATATAAATTTATATAAACTCAAAAAAAGACCTAGAAATTGCACATATAGAAAATTTAAATTAAAGTTTAGGACCTGAAAATGTGTAGATGGCTCATGAATTTGTCCCTGAGTACCAACCTGGCCAATAGTCTCACTCCTATCATCCTGCACTTACATATATATGGCCCGTGCATATATAAATTTATATAAACTCAAAAAAAGAAACTTAGTACAAATTTAGTACAATTTTTTAAAACACACACCGGTGAATACTCAGGCATAGTAGCTGTCGATGGAGGATCAATGGAAGAAACACCTGAGCTAGGTGGTCTGTCAGACATGGTAACTGCCACAGGACCTGAGCCTCGCTGCAATAGTAGTGTTTCACATACATGTATGTATATAGTTATTTATTTAATTATACACAGTTTGTTAATTTAAAATATAATATTGATAAGTTTCAAAAGAAAAATTAAAATAGAATTAGATACATATGGTTTTAGGGTTAAGATATATTGGTTTACCCCGTAAGGTGTGCCGACCTCTACAGCTGTCGATGCAAAACTCAATGTATCAAATCATGATGTGGCCCTAGAGCGACTTGAGATCTGTACAACAAATAGTTTACAATTATATAAATTAATTCATTAAATTATTTATAAAAAAATTGATCTACATTCAAATTATACACTTGAAATATTTAATAAAATGTGGTCAATGTACCTGTGTAGGATTATCATCTGAATATAGTAGATCCAAGTATGACTCCACTCCGGCTGTAGCTGCATCTGATGTGGATGTAGGAGCAGGACCATAACACGGTTGATTGCAATTTGTACACAAATGTGCCCCTGACAGGCCTGGGGCTCTATGCTGAGATGCATCGACTCCTCCATGATGCTCTCCACCACTGAATTCAGCTGCCATGTGGGCAGCTTGTTCAGTGAGATTGCCTGAGAGTCTACTCAATGCTCCTAATGTCGACAAAACTGACTGCTGCTGAATAGGTGCAGGAATCGTGGGCAAAATAGGAGCAACCATAGGAGCAGGAGGAACAGGTCGATTGGGGTCAACTCTTGCCCCTGGTCTGTGTTGTGGCATGCCACGACCAACACCCTGAAAATCTCTCATATCAAAATAATTGGGTTTTTGACCCAATTGAAACTCCACCCATAATTTTCTCAAAAAATATAGCGGCACCTCACAATTAGCATTGGTGGGTGATCAAACACCATCCACCACCGATCCCAAAAATGTCTCGAAATCCCCTCATGCGTACACCATTTAATTGATATTCTTTTTTTTGTTGCAGCTATAGGTTGATTAGTTTTTGGGTGACGAAAAAATGGGGCTAATGTTTGTTTTGTAATGTGGAGGTCATGGATGTCTTTATATGAAAGACCATCCGCATAGAATTGCCTCCTCTCCTCCCGCCAAAGCTGAAATCTATTTAGGTCTGCATCGATAGACCTAACAGAATCAATAATGGTTTGCATCGAAGATGCAAACCGAACCACATGAGGAGGCATCAAGTGAGGTTGATTATTAATCAAATTAATGTTCTCCTCAATTGTATTAATATTTTCATTAATGTTTTGCCGCAATCAGGCCTCATCAAATGGAGGGGATGGGGGGTTTTGAGGTGGAGGGGATGGGGGGTTTTGAGGTGGAGAGGGTGGGGGGTTTTGAGGTGGATCACGAGGTGGGGGGTTTTGAGGTGGATCACGGGGTGGGGGGGTTTCATAAAGAATGTCATCTATTAAAAATTCATCTAGACTCTGGTCATCCATTAGATCTGTCTCCTGCAAATTTTCAAATATGTAAATTCATATTAAAAACTTACAAATGTATAATTTCACAATTTATAAATATATATGTATATTGAAAACTTACAAACAAATATCTATAAATTTAAACTTAATCTAGAATAGATCTATAAATGATTTAGTTTAAAATATCCATGAATTCAGAGAGCACGTAATACTTGAAAATTAAACACATGCACAAGTTTATCATATAATATGATCAAATGATGATGCCTCATACCAATGTCTCCTTAAATTAATCCAACATTTCCCTAAAATATTATATTCTCCAAGTCCTACTTCATTCCTCTTTAACCATTTTTAGAGGGTTTTTGAACTATAGAATTGGTATTTATAGATAATTTATATGGAATAATTAGAAAAAAGATCTCACAAAAATTACCAAGAGGAAGTTATGCAAAAAATTACAACATAAAGCTATATCAAAGTTTTTAGATCATTAAATTCACATAGTGGACAAGGTTGCAGGTTCTAGGTCCTAGTCATACACCAAGGTGTCACTCTACCTAACAAGGTCTTGTCGTATCATCATTTTTCTCAAAATTATAATGGAAGTTACATTTTGACACCTTATATAGTCCAAATTTAAAAGTGCATGCCAAGTGTATTAGATTCCCATTTCTCTATTAATCAGGCTACTTCTAGCTTCTAAGTTAAGCTCAATTGTGACGGTGTGACATGAAGATGTCTACGTGATGCCCTGACATTATAGGCTCTAAGTTAAGCTCAATTTTGTAAATAGTATTTCATTTCTATTCATTTATTGCTCTTAACTTAGAAAAGTTATATTTTCTAATTAATAGCATTATACTCAATTTGCTAGAGCTATCATTCCTATTTCTCTTCCTATATTAACTCCAATTTTACTATAGGCTTCTCATGTGTCTCAAAAGAGCGGTACAGATTATGACTTAATTGAACATTGCATGCTATTTTTATACTACATTTATTACCAATACTACATTTATAACAATAGTGACCTTGTTAAAGACTACATTTATACCAATACTACAACATGTTGTATTCCAACAATATGAGTTACCTTCTGCTGAAGTGTAAAAACCCTAAAATATCATTTTGAAACCTTATTAAATGTTAATTTCCAAACCCTAATATGAGAATTTGAAACCCTAAAATGTCATTTTAAAACTCTATTACATGAATTTTCAAACCCTAATACATCATTTTGATACCCTAAAAGGTGAAAAGTGAAGCCCTAAACATCTACTTTAGAACCCTAAAATTTATATTTGAAACCCTAAAATGTGGATGTCAAGTTCCCTAAGTTGTAAATTTGAAACTATAAAATGTGGATGTCAAGGGTAGAAGAATGTTTTCCTCAATATTTTTAAATGAACTAAGGGTAGGTGAAGGATCAAGGAATGATCCCAACTTCATATAAGATTGCGTGCATCGTATGTTGATATGCAACTATATTAATCCATCTACTAGAATCGACCCAAAACTAAATGAGAATTAGCATAGGTCTACAAATGTCACCATTGCACTAGTTAATACATTGATGTTATCTAAATCATATTTAATTGTGAAACTAAAACAATCTAGCATGGGTTCAACATGAAGAGAGTAATAGTTGGTGAAGGAAAAGTGTCTAGTTTCTTTGACATCATAACACAAGCAATTCTCTTAATGTATCTTTTAGAACCACTATGCAGATTGGATCAAGAGTACCAAATTAGAGATGAACTTTGGAAACAAAGACTTGGGTCATAAATGCACAATTTATTGTGCATATAAAAACACATGTCTCTTTTTTTCTATCCATTGCATAGGAAAATGGCCAAGCGTCTCTTAGATGCCACCTCAACTAGGTTTAAGTTGCCATTAATAAACCACTATACTAGTAGAATGTCATAAGCAAGCCACCACTAAAGTAACATCCTTTCAGTCACATCATTTGAGATATAGATATTGACACACTAAAACATTGATTCTCAATATTGAAAAGGACCCATAACCTACTTTGTTATATGGGTCACAAGTATGGGTAAAATAGTGGGGTTGCCAATTGGAATTAACACATGTTCTAAGTGCCACCATGAAGTTGCTCATTATTATTGATTAAAAAATATTATCTTGCCATAGGACACATCACATTATTGGAAGCAAAAATCCAAGAAAAGTTTAACCTCTTGAAGACAAAGAATGTCTAGGGGGTAAATCTATATCAAAAATCCGACACCATATCCTCCATTAATTCATAAGGCAAGAGGGTCTAAGGATATTTCCTTGTAGTCCAACCATTGCAATGCAAAAAAATATTCTACTCAAATCTAATCTAACATTTTTTGGAGAAAAGGCTCCAAATTGCATCTATCATTTCTCAAGATCATATTATCCTTGTTTAACCTCCTAGGGGGGACTATATGAGACTGTCTTCCTCCATTTGGTTGTGACATAGTTGGAACTCCCAAATCCAATGAGAAAATAACACTCACTAGAAGAGGAACTTTCTTAAGAACTACTTGGCTTACTAAACTCTTTGAAGGAATCACTAAAGGAATATTGACCTAAGAGTTGATTATGAATCAGCTACTTGCTTTGCTTTATTATTGGCCTTAGCTAAGAGGATTTTATGGGTTATGTTGATTTGTCATTATCCTAAGGCCATGTGGGACTTGTTAAATGTGCTAGCCATGTAGTAGAGTTGGAAGTTAGATAGTTACTCTTATCCTTATTATGAACATTTCTATATTTTTTTACATTAGTCCACCCAAATTAAATTTTTCTTGCCTCAACATCTAGCTTGGAGGTTAGTTTAGGCTTGTGTGTAGCTAGAGTGTAGTCTATGTGACATGATGAAATCCCTTATTTAGGGAGAACAAACTTGTAAAGATCTATGCATGTAGTTGGGTCCATTGTGGAGGAGTTTGTTTGCATGGTTGGATTCCACAAAGGAGAAGAAAAGGAAGCCTTTGGTTACATTTTGGATGGCATGAAACCAAAAAATAACCAATTATACAAGTATTCTACTCAATCCATTTATATGCATTCTCAAAATTAGGCACCAAAATATGTTCAACATTTTGTGGGTTAATAGATAGATCCTCAAGGGAAGCATGTATTTAACAAGTATATAACTAGAACAACACAAGCTATAGAAAACACATCCTCATTGGTCCATCATTTAAATGTATCATGAAGGTATCAAGGATGGAAGGATCACATGTCACAAAAGATTATCCAAGCTTCTAGATAGGTTGAATAAAAAAGGTATATATCACTATTTACATGCTCAAACCATAATCAAGATATGATAGGAAAAGATAAACAAGGATGAATGCAAACCATAGGTAAATCTATTTAAGAAAAAGATAAAAGTGATAAATTAGATCTAAGAACTGTAATTAAAAAAAGGCCAAACCAGTACTATAAAATCCTAGGTGATGGAATGTCAAGTTCACTAATAAATATAAAGGAAATCCATTTGACTATTACTGGATACAATTTCAATACATCAACAGTTGTGTTACAGAAAATGAACCCCTAGTCAATGATCATAGTGCCTTACACTTGAAGATGATTGGGGTCCATTAGAATTTATATCTTATAGTTTTGGTGAGTATCATGTGGATCTTAAAAGGCTTATATGGTATTCCATTATTAAATACATATGACCAAATATCGTTCTATTTTAATATGGACCCTTACATAATGTGATATTTCATAGAATGGAAAGAGTCTAGGAGTTTAATATGGTTCATATGTACACTAGAGTGAAAACTATGGTTAGGTTCACAAATAAATGTAAAGGAATATCATTTAACTATTATTGGATATAATTTCGATATATCTAACAATTAAGTGACACAAAATTAACCCCTAATCAATGATCATAATGTTTTACAAGAAGATGATTTGGGTCCATTATACTTTATGTCTTATATTTTTGGTGATAGCAAACTTACTGGCATATCAGACAGGAACTTCTAATAGCCAACAATGACAGATATCAAAGATAGGGTATAGTCTTATAGCCAACAATTTTCATCTTCAAACTTATCCCTTTTATCATTATTACATATACTAATTTGGTTTTTTAGGGTTTAAGGTTTAGGTTTTTAGGGTTTGTAGGACAACATGGTTTTAGGGTTTATAGTTTGGTTTTTTAGGGTTTATAGTTTACATTTTTTGAGTTTGCAGTACAACATGGTTTCAGGGTTTATAATTTGATTTTTTAGGGTTTATAGTTTAGGTTTTTAAGGTTTGTAACTGTACAACATGGTTTTAGGGTTTATAGTTTAAGTTTTTTAGGGTTTGCAGTAACATGGTTTCAGGGTTTGCAGTAACATACAATCACAAAATTCTAATAACAAGTAAAATGCTTAAATAACAAATAAAACCCTAATTTTCATTTTAACCCTACAATTAGGAAAAAAAATTTAAAAGAAGCTAAAGATAGGTAGAGAACCAACCTGGAAGAGCTCGAGGGTGACGAGGTGGCGGGAGGAGGTGAGAGGGCAACAAAAACTTTGTTGTTTTCTTTGTTTGGGCTTTGGCAACGCGTACCCGTTATTAGCTGTCCGCTGTCGCTATCGGCTTCTGTGGGTGAAAATGAGCCCGCAGAGGTCTTTTTTCAAAATATATAATTTTTTGAAAACGGGTACCTGTTTTAGGCTCGGGTGCGCGTTACTAAACGGGTACCCGTTAAGAAACAGGTACCTGTTTAGGTTCGGGCGCCCGTTCCTAAACGGGTACCCGTTTCTTTGAAAACGGGTACCCGTTACCGGCGGCTTTTTTTTTGCCCGCGCGACTTCCCCTATATGTGGACCGAGTTTCTTGCGGGTACCCTGCCTCTGTTGTTTTCCCGCTCAAAAAATGACTTCAAACACTCAGGAAAAAACCTTCGTTGCGGGTCCAAAACATGGCCGTCCATCTACTTCCCGTCGCTGAAATCCACGGCACTCAAAAATTTTGAAAAGTCGTTGTCCAATGAAAACGTGTCACGTAGGCACCTCACATTTCTATCGCTAGCTTTTCCATTCCTTATTTTTCCCTTTTCACCCTGTATATGCATGAACATATGCATATATAATCGCCCTTCATACAAGGTGGACCCCAAAACATCATAGAACAAATTGAAAATCAAACATCGGGTTCGCTTTGCATCATCTTTCCTCGCATATCCTTTTTGTATATCGGCATGTACAAATGCCATATACATGCACGCCACGGACCCCAAATGTTTATGAAGCAACTTGAAATCTTCATCAGGTCCAGATTGTATGTCTTCCTTTGTACCTCCATTTTGTATGTTGCACATACAAAAGCAAATATACAAGTCACAGATTTTAACTTATTTATCAGCCAAATTGGAGAACCTTTCGAATCCAACTTGTATCTTATCAAATGTATATTTCCTTTGTATGCCGAATATACAAACTCGTTTGTATATACCCGCAGACCCTACCACATGTATCTTCCCCGCTGCACTGTAGCAAATGCATCTTTGCACCTTTGTATGTTTTGCTTGCATCTGCAAATATACAAACCTCTAATATACAACTGCGGTATCTTCAACAGAATATTCTGGGAATGTATCTTCTGCTCGCCACTACAACAATTGTATATTAGCACGCCCTTGTATATTTTACTTTGTATATTTCCTCTGCATACAAACAACGAATCTTTCCTGGAATATGCCTGCAATGTATATTTTTCGCTTGTATCTCTAGCACTGTAGTAAATGCATCTAACTGATTTTTCAAAGGGCGATGGAGATTTTACACCCGCCAATGCATATTTTGACCTGCATGTATATACAAAGATAGTTGTACCTTAACTAATTTTTGCATTTTTCAATTGAAACTAGACTGCTCATACAGGCGGTAACACCGACCAAGATGATTACTTTGATGTGTATCTGAGAGACTTGTATCTTGGCACTTTCGCTCTCAGCAATATCTAGTAGCACATCCACAATGTCCTATATTTAACTCGTATCTTCTATCTTTTGTTTATTTCTAATTCAATTTTTATGTATACTGGTCCATGCTTTTAGCAAGAAATCATAACCCTGTGTTAGTTACTAATATATTTTTATTTAAAGAAATATATCTAAAGTACGTTGAGGAATATCTCTTTTCTATAGTTTATTTTTTTATTTTTATATTTTTGGTGATTTAAAAAGAAATTTGATAATAAGAAAATCATAAAAACTATGGAACCAAAAAATAAATTGGAAAAAATAAAAAATAAAAACCAATAAAGAAATTGGAAAAAATAAAAACTAAAAACTAAAAAAGAAATTGGAAAAAAATAAAAAATAAAACCAAAAAAGAAATTGAAAATAAAAAAACCACAAAAACTATGGAACCAAAAAAGAAATTGGAAAAAATAAAAAATAAAAACAAAAAAAGAAATTGGAAAAAATAAAAACTAAAAAAGAAATTGGAAAAATTAAAAAATAAAAACCAAAAGAGAGATAGAAAATAAGAAAATCACAAAAACTATGGAACCAAAAAGGAAATTGGAAAAAATAAAAAATAAAAATATTGTAAGAATTTTAAATTAATAAAGATTCTAAGAATCTTATAAGTTTACATAGAAATTCTAGAATCTTCAGCTCCCATTCGTGCTGTGAATGTAGAAATGCCTCTCGGCATAAATATTACGTCTATAGGTGTTCTACATTCATACCAAGGGCTGAAAGATTAAGATTATGTAAACAAAAATCATAAAATATTTAAATAAATAAACTCATGTAAACAAGATTCATTGGAAAAAAATTCTTGTCCAATTTTTTTTGGTTTTCAATTTATTTTTTTATTTTTAGTTTTCTATTTTTTCCAATTTCTTTTTTAATTTTTAGTTTTTGTTTTTTCCAATTTCTTTTATGGTTTTTATTTTTTATTTTTTCCAGTTTCTTTTTTGGTTCCATAGTTTTTGTGATTTTCTTATTTCCAATTTCTTTTTCGGTTTTTATTTTTTATTTTTTCCAATTTCTTTTTTAGTTTTTTTATTTTTTATTTTTTCCAATTTCTTTTTTAGTTTTTATTTTTTATTTTTCCCAATTTCTTTTTCAAATAAACTATGGAAAAGAGATATCACTGGGCGTACTTTAGATATATTTTTTAAAATATAGATATATTAGTAGATAAGATCATTAGCATCAAGTCCAAAGATTATAAAATCTATTTTCTTGTGTATGAGTTGTTTAGTCTCATGCCCAAAACAAAAAGACAAGCTCAATCTTCATAGAATATTAGTCTTCAATTATAAGAGAGATTCCCCATCTAATTTTTATATATTTTACCTATATATGTGTATAAAGAAAAAACTTGTATATCTCTAATATGTTAGCCTAATTCATTATTACTTCTCTTTCACTTAAAAATCTTTTAAATTGCATTTTCAATCCATTTCCCATTTTTAAATCATGTGTTGCTTACTTCTATAAAAGGCTCCTGCATATGAAGACAAAATATTGAGTAGCCTAAGACTCTCTAACATAAGAAAGCAACTTCCACAAACATACAATAGTGATATTATTTTTTAAATATTCATTCCTTATTTTTAGTTCTTAACCAATAGCCAGAGGGGAGGGTATTCCCTATCTTTTGACCAATAGGCCATTATATGTGCACACATTTTTTAGCAATAAAAAAATTTGGTAGTCCCAATTATTGGTCATCCAATTGTTAAAAATAAATTTGGTAGTCCCACAATTTTTTGGTAGTCCAACATAAACTATGGAACCAAAAAAGAAATTGGGAAAAATAAAAATTAAAAATTAAAAAGGAAATTGAAATAAGAAAATAAGAAAATAAGAAAATCACAAAAACTATGGAACTAAAAAAGAAATTGAACAAAATAAATAATAAATAAAAACTAAAAAGGAAATTGAAATAAGAAAATAAGAAAATCACAAAAACCATGGAACCAAAAAAGAAATTAGAAAAAATAAATAATAAAAACTAAAAAGGAAATTAAAATAAGAAAATAAGAAAATCACAAAAACTATGGAACCAAAAAAGAAATTGGACAAAATAAATAATAAAAATAAAAACAAAAAAAAAAAATTGAACGAAAAAAATAGAAAAATCACAAAATCCTTTAAAAGTTGCATTTTCTTGTAAAGTTGCATGAGTGTAGTCCAAAAAAGAAATTAGAAAAAATAAATTATAAAAAATAAAAAATAAAAACAAAAAAAGAAATTGAAAATAAGAAAACAAAAACTATGGAACCAAAAAAGAAATTGGAAAAAAAATAAAAATAAGAACCAAACATAAAAATTGGAAAAAATAAAAACTAAAATAGAAATTGGAAAACCTAAACAATAAAAACCAAAAAAGAAATTGGACAAAATAAAAAAATAAAAACCAAAAATATTTGGTGACGGTTAATTTTTTTTAGTTCTTTAAAAAAAAAGTTTAGTTAAGATTTAAATTTAATCTTATTTAGTTTGAAATTGGTTTAATTTATTTATTTAATTTATAATTAATCTTTCCAATTTTTTAAATTCAACTTTTTCCTCCATCATCTATCTTATCATTATCTTTTCCATTATTCTTCTAAAATTAAATAAATTTTCTAAATTTATTTAATTTGGTCTTTCCATTATTCTTCTAAAATTGGTCTTTTCCATTATTCTTTTAAAATTAAATAAAATTTCTAGATTTATTTAATTTGATCTTTTCTATTATTCTTCTAAAATTAAATAAAATTTCTAGATTTATTTAATTTGATCTTTTCCACTATTCTTCTAAAATTAATAATAATTTTTTTAGTTCTTTAAAAAATAATTTAAGATTTTTATTTAGTTTGAAATTAGTTCTTATTTAATTCTATTATATATATATATATATATATATATATATATATATATATATATATATATATAGTTTATTTATATTAACATTATAATTGTTTTTAGTCCTTTAAAAAATATAATTGTTTTTAGTTCTCTATTATTTAGTTTAGTTTGAAATTAGTTTTTATTTAATTTTATACATTGAAGTTACTTTTTAAAATTGCAAAACTATGTTAGGTTGATTTATTGAATATATATCTTTTATGCACTAAACATACTTTTTTAAATTACAAATTTATGTTAGGTTGAAAGATACTTTTTTAAATTGCAAATTTATGTTAGGTTGAAAGATTTTTTTAAATTGAAAATTTGTGTTAGGTTGATTTATTGTATTTAGAAAGTTTTTTAAAGATTTCTTTTTTTCAAATATAATATAAATATAAAATATAAAATAAATTTTATTATAATTTAGAAAAAAATTAATTTTACTTTAGTACTTTTCTAAAATATATCTTTTTTATACACTAAATTACTTTTTCAAATTGCAAAACTATGTTAGGTTGATTTATTTAATTTTGTGTACTACATGCCTCGTTAATTTCTATAAATATAGGAGATTTTACATTGATATATATGAAAATAGTGTTTATTTATATTAACATTTTAATTTTTTTAGTTCTTTAAAAAATAATTTAATATAAAGAAAGGGAAACCTTTTTGGAGAGATAAGGAACCCTCATATTTAAAAATGACTTCAAATGATAAAAAAATCATGTGTGTTCATTATCAACTATTTGATCCTTTTTAATGAATGACTTGCTTGAATACATTATCAACTATTTGATCCCCTTTAATGAATGACTTGCTTGAATCTTGCAACAAACTATTTTTATGTTGCTTATTTTTCTCTCAAAAATATATTAAAAAAAAAAAAAACATTTTGAAAACCCTTATGATATTATGATTCACTCAATGAATTCTACTATGTCCTAATTATTAACTTGATGTGATTTTTATGTAGTGTTAGTTGATAAGAATTGTAGTCATATGTGAATGTAAAGTACAAATACAAATACACACACTAGACAAAGTGAGTGCCCAAATTAAATTTCATACACACAATTCACACAAAAAGAATGTCAAAGTTAAAACATACACTTCACACATAGAAAGTGAACATGTGCCAAATTTTAAACATGCTTCATGCACAAAGTTAGTTCAATGACACACAAGTAAACACTCGAGTTGAAATATGTTAAAGAACAAACACACAAAAAGTGAATGCCAAAGTTAAAGCACACTCTTCACACAAAGTTAGTTCAATCACTTCACACATAGTTGATTCAAACACACACTTCATGCATATTACTTTTTAAAAGTTATTTTGTGCAATACTTGGGATAGGAAATTAGTAAAATGGATTTTTATTATCCTACATTATTTAGGTACTGCACAGTTCACCTAATCTCTTGATTGCTTAGAATTTATTTAGTTCATTCATGATTTACTTCATATGCCTATTTATTAATATCACTCCATTATTTTTATTTGTGAAAACATAATTTAATTTCTTATAGTATTTATAGCCTTGTCTACCAACAACTACATGTAATGGCTTTCCATAAAAATAAAAATATAAACTATTTAGTGATAGGCCTATAAATATTTGTGCCTATCGGCCATTTGATAGCACCTTTGGTGCTTTTACTAGTTCTAAATAAAGTTACAATTAGTGTTAGAGTGGTTGTATGTCAATATTGGTAGTTTTTCCCCAAGTGTATCTAATGTTATGGTGGCTTGTCAGTGGTGAGCCTCCAAGAGGGAAGAGCGAAGAGAGGAAACTTCTTGGGTAGGGTCAATCCAAACACTTCATCCCTACCCACATCACCCTCAACACTCCAATCAAAGCAATGTATGAGCTGAGCCACAACCAAGTGAACAATGGAAAGCCCCATGGAAATCCCAGGCAGGGCATCCCCTCCTTCCTGTTCCGAAGGTCAACAACTCAAAGTGGTGGCCTTTCATGTCTATGCTTGAGCCAATAAATCTCTCTAGCTTGAATTCTAAAGGATCTTCCCATACACTTTTATCCCTTCCGATTGCCCGAACATTCAGAAACAGCCTTGTTTTTGGCGGAATATAATATCCTACCACAGTGCAATCCTGGGTGGACTCGTGCGACAGGAACAAGGGTACTGGTGGATGTAATCGATATGTTTCCTTCACCACACATCACAAGTAGTCTAAGCCTACCAGATCACTCTCCCTTACGATGCAATCTCTCCCAACCTTTAATTCAATCTCTTGTTACGCCCTTGCCATTACTTGAGGGTTTCTCAGTAGCTCAGTCATTATCCATTCTATAGTTGTCATTACTTGAGGGTTTCTCAGTAGCTTAGTCATTATCCATTCTATAGTTGTCACAGATGCATCTACTACAACTGTTAACATATCATGTGAAAGCATTGAACTCGTTGGTTAGTTAGGTATTACACAAGACAAAAGAGCAAATGCCAAATCCCAACATTTATCTAGCAATAGCAGTTTCAGTGCCCTGGCAATTATTTAAACTGAACCGACCAAGATGATTGCTTTGATGTGTATCTGAGAGACTTATATCTCGGCACTTTCGCTCTCAGCCATGTCGAGTAGACGTCCACAATGTCTAGTTCCTTCGACTTTTTTGCCATTCTCCGTTTAATGTGCTCATCGATGAGCTTCTCAGCAAACGCATCGAATAGTTTCTGAACGGCCTGCAGCGGCGGCAGTGGCCTCGCCAATCAAGAAAGGCAAGAACAAACATGCATCTGTGAAAATCCCTGCCCTCCGCTCAGTTCATGATCGGAGTAACGTCTGCCTGAAAACATTCTACACACAATGTTGAGTGTGAAGGAGGAGATGGGCTTCCTTAGGTCGAGGCAGCACGCGCCTTGCTCGCTCTCCTCCCACACCCACCATGGCGGACACCTCTTCCTCCCTCACCCACCATGGCGGACTCCGTTCTCTTGGCCGTCAGCAATTTGATTGTGCAGAGTTTTCTCATTTGCCGTCAGTACTCTCCATAGGTGGCTGCTCCCACGTCTCTGCGCTCATAGGCTATGTACTTGCCCACCGACACAGCTGCTCATAGGCTATGTAAGATCAAATCGTGGGATTTCAGAAACTCTTTCGCCATGGCAGGAGAAGAGACCACAACCGTGGGGACCGAGCCGAGGTGTAGGCCCGTACTTGCTTGCCAGCTCCGCCAGAGCCTTGTGAGGAAGGCTTCCCAACAGATGGAGATTGCCTACCACTGGCCATAACCGTGGCTCTGGTGGCAATCGCAACTCACCCTTGTTGCTCCTGGTCTTTTTTTTTTTCCACAAATCTATACATAATCCAGAGGAAAATGAGCGAACAACCCAACACTACTGCAGGAGAATTGAGCCATGCCATATTTGGGTAGCCCGGGTTGCAAATATTTGATTTGAATTGATGAGTATTTAACATTACTTACCAGCCCAAAGTAAGGTTATTTAGTTTATCTATAATTTTGGTTAATAATCTTGATGATTAAAAATGATATTATTTTGGTGAGGTGAGGTATTGAGGAGTAGATGAACTCTATTAATAATTCTTGTCTACTTTTTAAACTTTTTTAATGGTCTTTATAAATGTATGTCCTTTGTGTTGGTAATAACAATTAATTTAGACTCTTTAATCTAGATTTTCAATAGATCATATAGGCTTTGTTGTTAATGATGGTAGAAGTTAGTGTCACACATCTCGTCTCTTTAAAAAAATTTGTTGTGTGAAATAGAACAATACTATAGTTTATATTTAACCATTTTCTCCAATAATTTCAAATGACTCATTTGTCTATTTTGTTATGGGTTGTTATTGTGAACAATTAGTGTATGGATCAAATTCCTCTTTAATTTCTATTGCATTTTCATTTCAATCCATGCAAAAATTTATTGCATTCTTGACTTTTGATATTACAATCATTTCATAGGTGAAAGTTGGAAATCTTGTACAATTTTACATTCAATTACAAAAAGTTGTCTATGCAATTTTAAGTTGAATTTTAAATATTTTCTTGTAAAGAGCCTCCACAAGAAAGAGCTCTAGACAGAGGAAGAATAAAGTATGGTTTGAAATAGCTTCTGGTGAACAAACAACCATTCAAAAAGTGTTAAGTGGAGAGCAGGAATCTCTCCTTGGGAGCAATGAGAGTCATCACGTGGAATGTTACGGGCATGAATGCCCCTAACAAAAGACGTCTCATCAAATTTCAAATTGATGGGGCCAAAGATGAGATAATTTTGTTACAAGAAACCAAATTATCACTTGATCAGGGCAATAAAATTTTCAGACAATGGAAGGAGTGGGATTTTGTTATTTTACCAGTGACGGGAGCCTCAGGTGGACTGGCAATTCTTTGGAGAAAGCATCTCCCTCGTATAGAGGTTATAGGTACGAGGGAGAATTGGATCTTAGGTAAATTCCCCAAGCTACTGGAGTCAAAAGACCTTTGGATGTTTTGTGTTTATAGGTTGATAGGTACAACTCAAAAATGGATTCTTTGGAACCATCTCAGCAATCTCCTAACCATAATAAAAAACAAAAGAATTATGTTAGGAGGAGACTTCAACGCTGTCCTTGAGGAAGATGAGAAATTAGTGGGTATCTCCCACCCTTCTAAAAATCAGTTGGATTTTAAAAATTTCATCCAGAACAACAATCTCATAGATTGCAAACCAAAGAATGGCAGATTTATGTGGAGCAATAGGAGAAAGGACTTTCTAAGGATAGTTGAAAGATAGGATAGGTTCCTAATATCTGGCCACTATCTTTAAGACAATTGGGAATGTTCAACAAATATAGTTTCTTTTGTTGGTTCTGAACATAAATTCTAGTCTGTTTAAGGCTTGGAAAGGAGGTAAAATCAGTAAACAATTCATTCAAGCTTCAGGAGATGTGGCTTAGAGATAATAATTTTATTCCACTAATTAAAAAATGGTGGAAGGAGGCTCCCTGTGTTAAAGGATCAATGATGTATCAACTGGTATCCAAGTTGAATTTTGTAAAGTTGAAGATTAAATAGTGGAATTTGGTCCACTTTAAGAACATATTCAAGCAGAAAACTAGGTTAGTGCATGAGATTAGGAAAAATACTGTTTTGATCATTTTATTAGGCATGAATGTGGTGAGATTCTTAAAGAAGAAGATGCTCAAGAATGAACTAGAGGAAATACTCAATAGAGAAGAAGTCTTCTGGTGACACAAATCGAGGGAGACGTGGTTAAAAGAAGGGGACAAACATACAACATATTTTCATTTATCCTAAAAAATGAAACATGCTACCAATTCTATCCACTGCATTAGAAAGATAGATGGATCTCTCACTAAAGACATGGAAATGATAAAAGCCCAAGCAAAGGATTATTTTAAAACTCTCCTCTCGATGGTGGATGGCAACTACCAATGGAGACCTGAGCAAATTAACATATCGAGATTGGTCATGGAACAAAAAAATAATGAGCTCTTAAAAGAGTTTAACCTAGAAGAGATTGGAACTACTATCTTCTCTCTACCAAGAGATAAGGCCCCAGGCCCAGATGGATGGACAGGTAGCTTTTTCCAATGTTGTTGGTAAATTATGGGTAAAGATATTTTGTTACCAGTGGAGGAGTTCAGAAAATTTGGTAACATCCTCAAGGTGTGGAAAAACACCAACATAATACTTATTCCTAAAATGAGCTCTCCTTTATCCTTTGAGGAATTCAGGTCCATATCGTTGTGTAACTTTGTACATATAAAATCATTTCTAAGGTGATGGCTCTAAGACTAGCTTATCTTCTTCTAGGTATTATATCTGAAGAGTAGGTTGGCTTTGTCCCTAGCAAAGAAATGACATAAGGTGCTATTATCACTCATGAGATCCTCCATTCTATGAAGGAATGTAAGGACCCTTGTATGGTTATTAAAATGGATATGGTGAAAGCTTATGATAGGGTATATTGGTCCTTTCTCATGTATGTGTTAGAAAAATTGGGCTTTTGTAAGTAGTGGAGGAAGTGGATTTTGGCTTATCTTATTGGGATCAGGTTCTCAATGTTGATTAATGGGAGGGAAACAGAATCATTTGAATCTTCAATGGGCCTTAGACAAGGGGATCCCCTATCCCCTTATCTATTCATTTTAATGACGGAGGCACTAACTTGTGCCATCTAAGAGGCCAACAAAAAGAATCAATGGCTCGGCATTCGAATTATGAACTTGAAGGATACATTCACACACTCCCTCTTCATGGATGACACAATTCTTTTTGGCCAAGCTATAAGAAAGGAAGTCCATTCAATCAAACAAACCATGGATAGATACTATAACTTATCAAGTCATCTTGTCAATCCTAAGAAGTCAAAGATCTTCATCTTCAACTCAGATTTGAACTTCCAATTAGAAATATCTAAGATTTTCAACTTTAAGGTGGAAGACCTGCCAAATAAGTACCTAGGAATCTTGCTATTTAATGGCAAAAATAGAAGAGATTACAAATTTGGTTAATAAGATTGGAACATGGAAAGGAAAATGGTTAACATTAGCAAGGAGGATAATAATGATTAAAGATGTCCTTACAGCCATTCCAACTTACATGATGTCTACCCTCCAAACTCCGAAGACCATAATCTCAGATATGGAAAAGATTTGTAGGCAGTTCTTGTGGCAAGGTTCTACAAATAAAAGAAAGATCCATTTGATCTTATGGAATAAGATTTGTAAACCAAAATCGCTAGGAGGAGCAGATATCATGGATCTGAAACTTCACAATTAGGCTTTGGGGGCTAAATTAGTGTGGAATTTATATAAAAACCCCTATTCTAAGTGGGCCAGACTAATGTAGCATAAATACTTGGATAACATAGAAAAGGAAAGGATCTTTACAGTTAAGAACCCCCCAAGGGGCTCCTCTATGTGGCAATTTATAATCAAAAGTAGAGAGATTCTCCTTCCAAACCTCTCGTGGAAGGTTCACAATGGCTCCAAGGCAAACTTTTGGGCTGACTCTTGGAATGGTTGACCAAAGCTGTCTCTAAGGAAGGATTTGAAAGAGGCTATGGATTATTTGGAGCAGCATTGGGGTCACAAGGTCAAAGATTACTGCATTACTGAACTAGGTTTTCTACCTGGGAAAGCTCCTTGGCAGAATTTTGAGGAGTGCGACTTTCCCCAAAATCAAAAGACAATCCTCCATGACATATTAAAGAAAAGAACTTTATTTATATCCTCCCAATAGGATGAATTGATATGGACAACAAGTACATCAGGTCTACACGGTTAATCAAGGGTACAAAAGTTTGATAGCTGCTCTGAAACTAGATTGGCCATATCAATTATGTCAGAATGCTGTAGTACTACCCAAGGCTAGAGCCTTTACTTGGTTGTCACTGCATAATCGAATCCTTTCAGGAGATAGATTGCAGAAAATAGTTGTTGGTTCTAATTTTAATTGTGTTCTATGTGGTGAGATGGAGGAGAGTGTGGATCACCCCCTCCTTCAATGTCCATTTAGTATGGAGTGCTGGTATGGGCTATTTGAAAAGTTAAATTGGTCCACAACACTTCCCCAAACACTCCTCTCTCTGTTTAGGAGCTAGCCCAAACTCCACACGGATGCTATTTTTGCTCCTCTTTGAGAAGTGAGTCTGGAAATGGTAATTTGGAACATATGGAGAGAAAGGAACTTTAGAATATTTAGAAAAGTGGTGTCCTCTAGGGCTAGAGTTTGTGAGAACATAGAAAAATCTATTACAGAGGTGGTGATGGCCAAGATTAGGAGAACTCCTTATCAGAATTCAACATGGACCTCCTGGGACAAGTTGATGAGTGAAACATGGAATTATTTTGAACCTATTCCTAGAGGAGGAAAAGCTCGGTTGAACAAAGAGAAAGTGGATAGAATGCATGTTAAATGGAATCCACCAGATCCTTTAATGGTAAAACTAAATTTCTATGGTGCGTGTAGAGCTAACCCGAGATCGTCAGGCGCAGGATGCGTCATCAGGGACCATGAAGGTAAGCTTCTAATTTCTAAATCCATGAAGATTCCCCAAGGCACTAATAGCTAGGAAAAGGCTTGGGCAGTTTTACATGGACTTCAGCTAGCGATTTCATCAGGCTTTAAAGACATCTGAATCGAAGGAGAATCTTTAAACACAATCAGAGCAATCTAGTTAGACTGCTCAGACTCTTGGAGGGTGGATTATATAATCTCACAAGTAAACCGAATGTTGTAGCAATTGAACAGATACCAAATATCTCATTGTTATAGGGAGGTCAACCATGTTGCGGACTGGTTAGCTAACAAAGCTATTGATCAGACACAAGAAGAATGGGTGATTAAGCATGGTTAAGCCAATACTCCACAGCAGCGGGTAGACTGAGTTGATTTTGATAGGAGAGGTTCTGATGCAGTTAGTAGGTGATGAGTAACGAGGGGAGAGCTCAGGCTTAGAATGATGAATGATGTTTGATTGATGTCTTTAGGATGGAAATTGATGATTTTAAGGATTTTGCTTTACTTTAGAAGCTCCGGTTGGTGATTATCTATTTTGTAGCCCAAACAGTTAGGACAATACACAGAAGGAGTTGGTGGTGGGACTGTCCATGTACTGTTTGGTCACCTCAAATCAATTAACCAACTTCTCTCTTCTTGGTACACAGGCACAATTCAGAGGAGCTACCGAAGGTATGAAGATCTAGAGTTGACAACGAGATCCTATGAAGAATAGGCCGAGTCAGCAGTAGAAATGATCGGGTGGCGACACTTTAATTGTCTAATAGGATGTTGATGAATAGGCTAGCCTCAGTAAATGGATATTTACTACGGTCCAATGCTTGCCGTTCCAAGTCCCTTCAGCATTAAAGGGTGTAACAGGTGTTCATCATCGGTGAGGCTGCTCTTTCGAAAGCTGACAGACCTGTTTTAAAGGGAGGCGTGTTTATTGATACAGCTTGTGCCAATGACAGACAGAGAGAAGATCTATAATATATCAAGTAATGCAGGATATTGATCAGTTTTAATTTGCTAGTACGATACTATCAAGTGTGACGACCATTTGATCACCTCCAAAACGAGTGATTGCACTTCGCACTCTTAAGGTCTTTAAATTCTGAGATCCTGATCAGAATCTAGTTAACCCATCCGTACAAGGTAGATGTGTGCAAGAGTTCTATAAGTCTCAAGGTTATCTCTCAGAGGAACGTGGGTTGACAGTCTTTTCTCCCCACCAATGCCTTGTGGACCAGTGTGTGTGTGATGTCTCTGGGTTATGTCTTTTGGTTTGTGTTGGATTTGTTGTTAGGTTCATTTTGTTTTGCATACTTGGATGGGTCTGTGTCGGTTGGAGGGTTTTGGTTTTCTTTTTTCTGAAACTCAGGCTAGAAGAAGGCTCTTTGTGTTTCCAGCCCAACGTATTATTGGGGCTTACTTGTAAAAATGTCTTTCTGATATTAATATATATGTCTGGGTGCCTATCACCCTTTTTATCATATATATATATATATATTCTTGTAAAGACTACTAAAATGAAAGTATTTTTCCATTACTTATGTTTACACCAAAGTTGAAATCTATAAGAGTGGCCCACACCGAATTCCAATGGAGCATCCAAACGAATGTTATAACCGTGGTTTGTAATAGTGTTGTTGGAATTGTCCAACGTGTAGGAAGTGGTCATCAATGCAGACTTGATTTCCGCGGGACTCCACTCACTATGAGTTGCTTTTAGCAAAGTGCTTATGCTGGCTACATGTCAAAACGACATGGATGTCCGAGAATCTATACTATAGTAATTTCCTCTTTTAGATTTTGGAAGTCAGGCCGCTAGGATACTTACCCCAAATGCTGTAACATCAGGCTTGTGCTTCAATGTCAATTTTCAGGCAGTAGAAGGACTGTCATACTGTGATCATTTGTTAGTTCATTCTCAATTCAGAGAGTAGTTGCTTCCTTGGGGTGTAGCCCTAAAACAAAGTCTGCAGGGAGTTGTAGCTTCCTTGGGAGTGACTCTAAAACAAAGTCTTCAGGGAGTAGTAGCTTCCTTTGGTTGTAGCCTTAAAACGAAGTTGTAATTTTGAGCTTCATATATTTTGAGTTAACCCTCACTATGGTTTTTCACTTCTTGGGTTTTCCACGTATATCTGGTGTTATGTGTTTATGTGTATTGTGTTGATCTTTCATGTTTATGTTGATGTTGTAATGCTTAAGTTTTAATCTACTCTGAAAGATTTGAAGTTTTATTTTGATATTGATTCACCCCCCCCCGCCCTCTCAATATCCTGTGTGTTCAACATCCCTGATATATACTAGGTAGATGTGGCACAAACCATGAATATTAGCCCATTGAAAGGATGTCGCATAAACGATTAAGCAAACACCACTTCACCTTGTGTTTGAAATCACCTGAGGCCCCAATACTATCCCAATGACAACATGACTAGATTGAGGTACAAGTTTCCTTCTCTCCCTTTGATATACCCCACTGGTACGTGTGGTTGAGGTCGTCTCTTGGGGTGATGAAATCCCCAAGCAGATTGCCTAACAAGAAACCACTACTCACTTTTGATCATCCAAGATCGCATGAAGCACAAGGGGAGAGTATATGTTAAATAGTGACCCCTTCACGCTAAAATAAAATAAGAAGTTTACACAAGTACTTTTGATCCCCAAGATCACCCTAAGGTGTGAGGGGAGAGCATACGTTCAAATGCAAACACAAGCACAAAAAACAATTCTTTAACCCCTACTTTAATAAATGTGCAACTAGACTAGTGAAAAAAATCAAACCTTTGACTGTGGTGCTACACAAAAGAGTTAGTAGTTTTATTTAAAATGCTTGGTCACACGTCAAATACCTACAAAAGATTATGTTAGTGTCTGAAAAAACTGAATTCAACTTTGTTAGGATGTAGGTGCTGAAGAAAAGAACACATGCACTAACAGAAGCACCAGAAGTGCTACAAAATAAAACGTAGGTGCTAAAACAAAAAACCTAGGTGCTAGGACAGAGATATTAAGTGCTAAACCACGGTATAGAGGTGCTAAAACAAAACATCTAGGTGCTGATATACTGACGTAAAATGCTAAAATAGACTCTGTAGGTGCTAATAAAAATAAAAAGGACTGTTATACTTGCAGACTGTCACAGAAGCCGCAGGTGCTAATGCAGAATCTAGAGGCATCGATACGACCTAGACCAAAGAAATCTACAAAAAACTATGTCAACCTTGCAACAAAATGATCAAATGAGTTGGTCAGTAATAGAAAAAGGGTTAGCACAATAACCAACATTTAGCTTAAACCCCCAAAAGGATGACCAAATGTTAGTTTGGGAGATTAAACACAAAATGAGTTTTCCAAATGCAAGAGGTTGGAAAGGATTTAAGAGGGGTTCCAGCACCCCACAAACTTGTAAGCAAACAGGTCAGAATAACCTACAATATCAGCTAAGAAAACCAGATGTTAGAGACTATCCAAAAATAAAAAAATAAAACCTAGTCGTGGACAGAGGCACTGAATCAGGGACCCAAGGCATTGAAAATATACAAAACATAGTTAAAAAAAGAAACAGTCATCAGTCAAAAACACAGGTGCTGACAGAGGGTCTATAGGAGCTGTACTAGCTGTCGAAGACGTTGAACTGGCTATCAAAGGTGTTAACACGACCTACACGATAAAAACTTACAAAAATGGAGATAGATATAGGGTTGTGGGTCCCACTGAGCATGCTAAATGAAGATGATGAAAGACTAAAAGGTGAGTACAAACAAGAAAGAAACAATAAACAACAAAGATTATACCTCAAAACTTCAAGTCCTCCATTCTCCTTGATAACGTTGAGGAAATGGTGCACCCAAGACAATTTCCTAGCTTTACCCAATACAAAATGGGTGTGGATTTCTCTATTGACCAGTTCAAATGGGATAAGATGAATTTGCAATGGATTTGGCTAAGAGTTGGCTGCAAATTTTGGAATAATTTGGATCAAAATAGTTTGATGTCAAATGCTTGGGAGATGGATTGTATTTATAGAGTTTTTGGAGAATTTTTGATCAATGGTGGGGGTTTGAAGTTGAGATCTAAGGATGGAGATTGAATGGTGAAATCAAGGGCCAAGATTTGATCAACAATATTGGAGGGCTCTTATTATTTTAGAATTTTTAATTAACCTTGGGAAGGCTTTACATTAATGAGAATTAATACATGTGAATGAATTAAAAATTCATTTTAATGGGAAAGGGTGTAATAAAAAATTGGAATTTATGGGTGAGTGGGATGAGAAATGACACATGCATATTTTTGGCAAAGACATGTGTGAGCATTTATATTAAAAAATTCTCTTGCATGAAAGAGGAAAGGTGAGGTGGAGACACATGTGACTCCCTTTTAATAAAAAATATTTTTATTCAAAGGGTGTGGGAAGATGGAATAATGGAGGTTTAGGCTAATTAATTAAGTGATTAATTTAATTAATATGACTATTAGAAATTAGTAGAGGAATTAATTAGTGGTTTAGATTAATTAAGTTAAATTTTACTTAATTAATTTGGGTCTAGGGGCTAGGTAGGGTGTGATAACTAATTAAATAAATGATATTTATTTAATTAGGCTAGGTTTAAGTCATAGGCTAGGTGGATTAATCAAATAAGTGTTTTATTTAATTAATCTAGGTGGATGGGGGAAATTAATTAAATAAATATTGGGATATTTATTTAATTAATTGTGGACAATGGTTAAGGTAAGGTAATAAATTAATTTTAATTTATTATGGGTGAATGGTTAGGATGAATTAATTTAAAAAATTGACTTTATTTAATTAATTGGCGAAAGGGGAGTTAGTGATGCAAGGATATGTGAAAGTGGCTTGCATGGTCAAGGCATTTTCAGGTGTTTATAGAAAGCACTAAAACTAATGTACTTCTAGGTCAACAAACTAATTACAATATAGATTGAGGCCCTGAGCCTTAACATGGAGATCAACACTCTCAACTAAAGAGAAAAACATTCAAAACATAACCTTCTTCTAATGTTGTGAGCAATTTTTGTTGCTATCCTCATGAGACTGGTCCAAAGTCAAATGAGAGCCACACATCTCTCTCCATGTTCTTCGAGATCTGGACTCAACAATCAACTCAAGCCTTTCATTGCTTACGATAATCTCCTTGAGCACAATGAGCAAGTACAAGATGCTCTAGTGATGAATAACACCATTCCAATCCTCTTATTTATAGGCAAGTGAGTAACAAGAAAGGAAAAATTTGCTAAGTTTTCTTAACACCATTATTTAATGTAGCCAACACCAAAAACAATATAACAAGCATCTCCAAGTTGGGTGTCAAAGTTTGCACAAACTCCAAGGCACCCTAATTGCTCCTTCAAACCAAGTTGGCTCATAAGATCTGCCTTAAGCATTATAAGTTTTTACAACATTGAATGCATTTTACAATGAATCCCATAAATTAAATGCATTTCTCTACTGAGCCCAATTGACCATGTGCTCACTAAACTATGAGCCCCCAATGTGCCAATCACATTGAGTAGATTTGAGTGTCACATACAACTTCCTATAGAAAAATATTGTTGAATCCTAATATGTAACATCCCACATAGACATCTACCACAACATTAGAAAATACAAAATTATTCTATATGCAAGATGTATAACACATTTCTCATTAGTTATTCTTAAGGATGGCTATTCTTAGATGACCTTCTAGAAGTTCTATCTTGTGGTTTTATATTTTTTTGTTGAAATATATTTGAGGATTTCTTTATTTTAGAATATATATTTCAAACAAACTTTGTATTTAGAGCTTTCTTTGATTGCAAGCAAGCTATTTGCAATTAGAAATTTAGTTATTTGCTCATGTATTTATCTTGAATAAATTTCATTACATGTACATGCAAATCTTTGTAAATACTTATAAATAAGGGTTTTATATACTTAGATTAAATCCAATGGAAATTTTATGCCTACTTGCTACTAAAATTGTGGTTCATGCTGATTTGTGTTATGTTGTGTAAATAATTTTGTTAATTGAATAGGGTTTAGTGATTATTGTAGGTTTTGTATTGTAATTCTTTCTGATTTGAGTACTTATATGTGAATCTCCTATATTTAACTCATAGTATATATGTTTGTTTCTAATTAAATTCTTTTGTGTACCATTTTTTTCTGGTCTATGCTTTTAGTTAGAAATTGAAAGTATGTATCAATTGTTATAGATTAAATCATTAGCATCAAGTCAAAAGATTATAAAATCTATTTCTTGTGTACAAGAGTTGCTTAGCCTCATGTCCATATCCGATAACAAAAAAGTCAAGTTAAATCTCAATAAAATTTTAGAATATAGTTTAGTTTTTGGTTAAGAAAGAGATCCTGCTGTAATTTGAAGAAAAATTGTACTTACACGTTATTCTGTTTTGTGTTATTGAAAAAAAAATAATTTAAATTTGTTAACAAAAATTAACAAAATAAAAAGAAATGTGTATATCTCTAATATATTAGCATAAGATATAAAATATTGAGTAGCATAAGAAAGCAACTTCCACAAACATACAACAGTGATATTATTATTATTTTTTTATGAGCATCAACATGAGACCAATACAAGGTTTTGCTAGCATTTATTAGAGACTATTTACAAGCTCTTTATGAGCAAGCACACTACAAATCACCTATGTAAGACTAAGAGTCACTACTTTGAGATCCACTTTATTTAGAAACCACATCCACATTAGAAGCCGACTATAGAAGACCAAGAGTCACACCTTAGAATTCCAAATTAGATGTTCCTATGAGATTTGAACTTGGGTCTCCACAAGTAGAACACAATGTTTTTAAACAATTAAACTCAAACCCTTGAACAGCAGTGATATTATTTAAATATTCATTCCTTATTTTTATTTTCTTAACCGACAACCAAAGGGAAGGGTATTACCTATCTTTCTAGATAAAGGTTCAATTACAGATCTTTCTACATAAAGGTGCAATTACAGTGGTAGGATGGTTGTATGCCAATAAGTAGTTTCTCTCCCAAGTGTATCCAATGTTATGGTCGCTCGTCAGTGGTGAGCCTCCAAGAGGGAAGAACATAGAGAGGAAATTCCCTGAGTAGGGTCAATCCAAACACTTCATCCCTATCCACATCACCCTCAACACTCCAATAAAAGCAATGTATGAGCTGAGCCACAACCAAGTGAACAATGGAAAGCCCCATGGAAATCCCAGGGCATCCCCTCCTTCCTGTTCCGAAGGTCAACAACTCAAAGTGGTGGCCTTTCATGTCTATGCTTGAGCCAATAAATCTCTCAGGCTTGAATTCTAAAGGACTTTCTCATACGCTTTCATCCCTTCCGATTGCCCAAACATTCACAAACAACCTTGTTTTCGGTGGAATGTAATATCCTCCCACAGTGTAACCTTGGGTGGACTCATGTGGCACGAGCAAGGGTGCTGGTGGATGTTAATTTTTGTGTAGCTTGGACAGGTGTTCTAGTCTCGGGTGGAGATTACGAGGCTGGAAACACAGCTGGAATAATTATCTCCATACCTAGATAATTGATTTCTCGAGAGACTTCTAGATATTAGGGTTTAGAGTCTAATTAATCCTAGCCATTGATTAAAATTAAATCATGGCCATTGGTTTCCAATGAGGGGATTATAAAAGAGGATCAATAGGCATTTGGAAAACACAGATCCGAGAAGTATTTGCAGCGATAGCAAATAAATAAATTTGCGGTGATAGCAAATTGATTTGCAGTGAAAGCAAAGGGCGCAGTGATAGCGTTGGAGAGCAGTGGAATTGCCGGAGAAGGAAAATATTGCCGGAGCAATTTCAGCAGGAACAATTGAGGGAAGGGAATTTACAGGAAAGAAATTTCCAGAGCTCTGCCAGTAAGAGGCAAGCAATTTTGTATCTCTTGATTTCCTGTAGTTGAATAAAATTCATATCTGCTGACTGGTTTTCCCTTCGGGGTTTTTCCAGGGACAATTTGTCCAAAACATTATGTTGATTTTATTTTTCTATTTCCGTGATTTTTCCGTGAAGTTGCAGCTGTGTTATTATTTAATATTTGCTGTAAATTATTTAATTTTTCGGCAGCCAAATAATCTTATAAGATAGGAAAATAATAATCAGTAGCTGCAATAGATTTTTCACATGGTATCAGAGCAGATCTGAGTGCAGAACAGGCACAGGGAGAAAAGAAAAATAATCTAGGGTTTATAAAACCTAGTTTGACCTCTTCAAATTATTATTTTCTTTTGAGATGGCCTCAGCAGGTTTAAGAGATCAGGACAGATTGGATGGAGCCTCAAATTTTGGTGTCTGGAAAGCCAGAATTTCTTTATTGCTGGAAGAGAATGGTATCAAGGATTATGTGACCACTGTTGTACCTGTACCTACAGACGCAACACAGCTCGTGGCATATAAGAAGGAAGATGCCAAGGCAAGGAGGCTGATTCTTGACGGTGTTAAGGATCATATTGTTCCACATATTGCAGAGTTAGATACAGCAAAGACAATGTGGGATGCCATTATGAATCTGTACCAGAATGCTACCCTTAACCGAAAGCTGATTCTCAGAGAAAAGTTAAGGAATACCCGGATGAATAAGGGAGAAGACGTCACAAGTTACCTCACCAGACTTAGACTTGTCAAGGATGAATTGGCAGCTGTTGGAGACAAACCAAAGGATGATGAGCTAGTACGAATAGCCCTGAATGGGTTTACTAAGCAGTGGGATGTCTTTGTTCAAGTTATTAATGGACGAGACACCTTACCGAGTTGGGATCGACTATGGAGTGACTTCACTCAGGAGGAGCTTAGACTAAGTCTTGTCAATGGAACCAGCAGTAATAGTCAGAAAAGTGAGGTGGAACAGGAAAACGTTGCCTTAGCAGGAAAAGGGAAAGCGAAGAAGGGGTCTGGCAAAGGATCAAATTCAAAAAGTGAGAAGAAGAAGGACTTATCTAAGATCAAATGCTATGGCTGTCACGAGTTCGGCCACTATGTCAGCGATTGCCCACAAAGGAAGAAAAATGAAAAGAAGGGCAAGAAGCAGACGGCAGCTTCAGCAAGTGTAGATGAGCTTTCTAGTAGAATGGAGGATGAGTTTGCACTCATAGCTTGCCTGACTAGCTCAACCTCACAGGGTGTTTGGTATATAGACAGTGGGGCGTCATTTCATATGACAGGAGTTAGGGAGTACTTCTCCAGATACAAGGAGGAGGACATCAGATTCCAGATTCAGATGGGGAACAAGTCCAAGTGCAATCCAGTTGGGAGAGGGACTGTTCTATTTCAGAGGGAGAATGGCAAGCCTATTTCCATTCATGATGTGTTGTATGTGCCAGGCTTGGGCATGAATCTAATTTCCGTATCTGTCCTTCAGGATAAAGGCTACAATGTACTCTTTAGAGGGGCGCATGTTTTAATCAAGCATAAGGATTGGAAATCACCCATAGCTATTGGAGTTAGGAGCGGCCGACTTTATAGGTTGCAGTTTGATACTCCTAAGGCACTAGTGAGCAGCAGTAATCCTAGAGATCAAGGAGAGCTATGGCATAGAAGGATGGGCCATATACATCATGGAGCACTTAAATTGCTTCGTGAGACAGTGACAGGTGTTCCAAACGTGAGCACAGAGCATGATGATGTATGTAAGGGATGTGTATTGGGGAAGTTTGTGAAAGCAGCTTTTTCCAAGGAGTGACACCAGATCCAAGGGGGTTCTTGATCTAGTACATTCAGATATATGTGGACCAATGTCAACGAAGTCTCTCAGAGGATATGAGTACTTTGTTACTTTTATTGATGATTTCTCCAGGAAGACCTGGATATACTTCTTGAAGACCAAGGATGAGGTCTTCAGTCACTTCCAGGAGTTCAAAGCTCTTGTGGAGAATTCGACAGGCAGGAAGGTAAAGGTTCTTCGGTCAGACAATGGAGGCGAGTACAAAGGGAAAGAGTTCCAGGAGTTCTGTACCAGGGAAGGAATCAAGAGAGAGTGGACCGTTCCTTACAACCCGCAGCAGAATGGGGTTGCTGAGAGGAAGAATCGTTCTATATCGGAGGCAGCAAGGGCTATGTTGTATGACCAAGATATGCCACGATACTTATGGGCAGAGGCATGCAGTACAGCAGTATACATACAGAACAGGGTTCCACATAAGGTATTGGGCAAGATGACACCAGAGGAGGCATTCTCAGGGAAGAAGCCAGATGTTAGTCACTTCAGGATATTTGGGAGTTTGGCATTTTGTCACATTCCAGGGGCTACACGTTCCAAGTTAGATCGGACTGCAGAGAGAGGGTACTTTGTGGGGTACAGTGAGACCTCAAAGGCATATCGGATATTTATTCCAGGGACCAAGAGGATTATAGTCAGGCGTGATGTCAAATTCATGGAGGACAAGGCATATAGGAGGTCCAGAGATTTGCCAGCAGATGATCAGAATGAGCAGCCAACAGAAGCTCCAAGGATTGTTCAACCAGAACAGGGGCAGCGAAGCACGAGTACAGTTACTAGTACAAGCACAGGCTCAGGTGCTGAGAGTTCGCAGAGTATGGAGCAACAGATACAACAAATCCAAGAGATGCATCAAGAAGATATGGAGTTTGATATTTCATCCTCTATAGTTGACAGGAGGAACCGTGAGGTTCAACAAACACATAAGGATACTCAGGAGTTTGTGGGAGCTCCTAGGACGAGTAATAGATAGCGGAAACAACCAGCTAGGTATAATGACTATGTGGCATTGGTTAGTCAGTTGGTAGATAGTGAGCCTTCTAGCTATCAAGAGGCTGCACAGCAAAAGGTGTGGCAAGATGCGATGGTTGAGGAATATACCTCAATAATGCAGAATGATGTGTGGGAGGTTGTGCCTAGACCGACAGATAGGGCAGTGGTTGGATCACGTTGGATCTATAAGATTAAGCATGGTGCAGATGGTAGCATCGAAAAATACAAGGCAAGGTTCGTGGCCAAGGGGTTCTCTCAAAAGGAGGGAATAGACTATGAGGAGACATTCGCTCCAGTGGCCAGGTATACTTCTATACGAGCCGTAATCTCACTTGCAGCGCATATGGGATGGCAGATCCATCAAATGGATGTCAAGACGGCATTTCTTAATGGTGAATTGTTAGAAGAGGTATACATAGAACAACCAGAGGGCTTTGTAGCACACAGCAGCGAAACCCACGTGTGCAGATTGAAGAAAGCTTTGTATGGACTCAAGCAGGCTCCCAGGGCGTGGTATGAGCGCATTGATAGATACTTGCAGGGAATAGGCTTTGTGAAGAGTGAGGCGGATGCTAACCTCTACTACTTGGTGGTTGGGGGTGAAATTCTTATTCTTTTGCTATATGTGGACGACTTGTTTTTAACAGGTTCACTGGGGCTTATAGAGGAGTGCAAGAGGGACCTTGCAGCAGAGTTCGAGATGAAGGATTTGGGGCTTATGCACTACTTTCTAGGCATGGAAGTGTGGCAGACAGATGGAGAGATTTTCCTTGGACAAGGGAAATACTGCATTGAAATCTTGAAGAGGTTTGAGATGCAAGATTGCAGAGCCATGTCTACACCTATGATCACGAACTGGAAGAAGGTAGACACATCCAAGGAAAAGGATGTAGACCCCACCTTATACAGGATGTTGATTGGATCTCTCATGTATTTGGTCAACACTAGGCCAGATATATCCTTTGCAGTAAACTCTCTTAGTCAGTTCATGGTTGAGCCGAAGAGAGTGCATTGGATAGCGGCAAAGCATGTGTTGCGGTATTTGCGTGGTACAATTGAGTATGGAATCAGATATGCTCGAGGTGATGGTATCAAGTTGATAGGCTATACTGATGCAGATTGGGCAGGTAGTGCAGTGGACAGGAAAAGCACTTCAGGGTGCTGCTTTAGTTTGGGATCAGGAGTTGTCTCTTGGTACAGCAGGAAGCAAAAGTCCGTGGCTCTGAGTTCTGCAGAAGCAGAATACATAGCAGCTAGCATGGCAACGTGTGAGGCTATATGGCTTCGGAAGTTGCTAGTAGCCTTGTTTGGTCAGAGGGTTGAGACTACAGTGATACACTGTGATAATCAGAGTTGCATCAGATTATCTGAGAATCCAGTGTTTCATGATAGGTCTAAACATATAGACATCAGATATCATTTCATCAGGGATTGTGTACAGCGGAGGGTTGTTCAGCTACAGTATATACCTACAGATCAGCAGGTAGCAGACATTTTGACAAAGGCATTGGGGAAGGCAAAATTCATCTTCTTCAGAGGTAAGTTGGGTGTTATGCAGAACACCTTCCTCGCTAAGAGGGAGTGTTAATTTTTGTGTAGCTTGGACAGGTGTTCTAGTCTCGGGTGGAGATTACGAGGCTGGAAACACAGCTGGAATAATTATCTCCATACCTAGATAATTGATTTCTCGAGAGACTTCTAGATATTAGGGTTTAGAGTCTAATTAATCCTAGCCATTGATTAAAATTAAATCATGGCCATTGGTTTCCAATGAGGGGATTATAAAAGAGGATCAATAGGCATTTGGAAAACACAGATCCGAGAAGTATTTGCAGCGATAGCAAATAAATAAATTTGCGGTGATAGCAAATTGATTTGCAGTGAAAGCAAAGGGCGCAGTGATAGCGTTGGAAAGTAGTGGAATTGCCGGAGAAGGAAAATATTGCCGGAGCAATTTCAGCAGGAACAATTGAGGGAAGGGAATTTACAGGAAAGAAATTTCCAGAGCTCTGCCAGTAAGAGGCAAGCAATTTTGTATCTCTTGATTTCCTGTAGTTGAATAAAATTCATATCTGCTGACTGGTTTTCCCTTCGGGGTTTTTCCAGGGACAATTTGTCCAAAACATTGTGTTGATTTTATTTTTCTATTTCCGTGATTTTTCCGTGAAGTTGCAGCTGTGTTATTATTTAATATTTGCTGTAAATTATTTAATTTTTCGGCAGCCAAATAATCTTATAAGATAGGAAAATAATAATCAGTAGCTGCAATAGATTTTTCACAGTGGATGTAATCGAAATGTTTCCTTCACCACACATCGCAAGTAGTCTAAGCTTGCCAGATCACTCTCCCTTACGATGCGATCTCTCCCAACCTCTAATTCAACCTCTTTCTGTCCTTGCCATTACATGAGGGTTTCTCAGCAGCTCAGCTATTGTCCATTCTATAGTTGTCGCAGATGTCTCTACTCCAGCTGTTAACATATCCTGTGAAAGCATTGAACTCGTTGGTTAGTGAGGAATTGCACAAGACAAAAGAGCAAATGCCTTGATTAAATGTCAAATCCCAAAATTTAACTAGCAATAGTAGTTTCAGGTGCCATGGCAATTATTTAAACTGAACTGACCAAGATGATTGCTTTGATGTGTATCCGAGAGACTTGTATCTCGGCACTTTCGCTCTCAGCCATGTCCAGCAGCACGTCCACAATGTCCGGTTCCTCCGACTTTTTTCCCATTCTCCGCTCAACGTGCTCATCTATGAGCTTCTCAGCAAACGCATCGAATAGTTTATGAACGTCCCGCATGCGGCGGCAGTGGCCTCGCCAATCGAGAAAGGCAGGAGGGGGAATGAAGTCTCCCAGAACAAACACTCCCGTGAGATGCATCATCTCACCCACCATCTGTGAAAACCCCTGCCCTCCGCCCAGTTCATGATCGGAGGGAAGAGAAGGGCTTCCTGAGGTCGAGGCAGCGCGCGTCTTGCTCGCTCTCCTCCCAAACGGACCTCACCATGGCGGACACCTCTTCCTCCCTCACCCACCTGAACGATTCTGTTCTCTTGGCTGTCAGTAATTCGATTGTGCACAGCTTTCTAATCTGCCGCCAGTACACTCCGTAGGAAGCGTGCGCCAGGTCTCTGCGCTCGTAGCCCACGTACTTCACCGCCGAGGTAGCTGGCCTGTTGGCGAAGATCAAATCGTGGGTTTTAAGAAACTCTTTGGCCATGGCAGGAGAAGAGACCACAACTGCGGGTACGGAGCACAGGCGTAGGAACATGATGGGCCCGTAACTGTTTGCTAGCTACGCCAGAGCCTTGTGAGCAAGGCTTCCCAACAGATGGAGATTGCCTACCACTGGCCGTGGCTGTGGCCCTGGTGGCAATTCCAACTCACCCTTATTGCTCTTGTTCTTCCTTTTTGTCACAAATCTGTACATAATCCAGAGGAAGATAAGTGAAAAACTCAGCTCTATTACAGGAGAACTAAGCCACGCCATATTTGGGTAGCCCCCGTTTTCCAACTATTTGATATGAATTGATGTATTTAATACAACTTATCATCTTCCATCTCATCTTATTGGTTTATATTGAATGAAGCTATATGGAATGAAGTACAATTTAAGGTCTTATTGCTATATATTTTTCATTAATTTTAATTCTTTTTTTATAAAACCAATGAAATGAAAGTACTTTTTCATTGTTTTATTTTATTAAAGTTTAAATTTGTGTAAGGAATGTTTTGTCTTTCAACGTCATTATTTTAAAGCATTCAATAAACATGTAAGGTACCATTTAACTCTATTAATAATTCTTATGTACTCTATCAACTCTATTTATGATTCTTATAAATACATGTCCTTTGAGTTGGTCATAACAATTAATTCAAACTCTTCAATCAATCCACTATGTCACTTGATTTCCAATAGATCAAGTAGTTGGTAGTTGTTAATGATGGTAGATGTTAGCATCACACATCTCATCACATTAAATACTTTTTATTGTGTAAAATGAAAAAATGCTATAATCTATATTTTAACTTTTTTCTCCAATAATTTCAAATGACTCATTTGTCTATTTTGCTATTGGTTTTTGTTGTAAACAATTAGTGTATGGATCAAATTCCTTTTTAATTTTTATTGCACATTCATTTTAATTGATTCAAAAATTTATTATATTCTTGACTTTTGATATTACAATCATTTCATAGGTGAAAGTTGGAAAGCTTGTACAATTTTAAATTCAATCACAAAAAGTTGTCTATGAAATTTAATTTTTATTTTAAGTTGAGTTTTAAATATTTTCTTCTAAAGACTACTAAAATGAAAGTATTTTTCCATTACTTTTGTTTACACTAAAGTTGAAGTCTTTACAATAAATTTCGCGTTCTAAATATTCAACTCTATTACAATTTATAGAATTCTAATAAGACACATATTTCTTTCAATTATTTGTTAAAGTATATTTGTATATTTTTCCTCACTTAGTTTTGAGTTTATAATGAGAGAATGACTTAATACACTTACATATCAACAAATGACATAATTTTTTGAAAAGTTGGACTTATTTTTCTATACCATTATTAATCCCCGTTTAAGCATTCTTCAACACATGGCCCCATCTTATCCATGTATCCACAACATTGCTACACTCCATGACTATAAAGTTAATCCTATAAAAATAGGCAATGAAATATATGACTTCAACAAATCTAACATTTGTGCCAAACAATGAAGTTTTATTTGAAGTAGAATGTCATGACAACCTTTTCCATACCATTGATGTTTTAACAAATCATGAGTATGATAGTCAATCTAGTAGACAATACACAATACAATCCTTCCACAATTGATTGTAATAGCTACATCATTTTGCCCACAATTTGTTCTATGTTTTTGATAAAGAAATATTATCTATCAAACACCAATATATATTCTCTCACAAAACTATGAGCCCCCAATGTGCCACTCAAATTTAATACATTTGTAATGTCACATACAACCTCCCATAGAAAAATATTGTTGAATCCTAATGTACAACATCCCACATAGACATCAACCACAACATTACAATGTACATAATTATTCTATATGTAAGGTGTATAACACATTCTTATTAGTTATTCTTAAGGATGAATATTCTTAGATGAGCTTCTAGAATTTCTATCTTGAGGTTTTATATTTTTTGTGGAAATATATTTGAAGATTTCTTTATTTAAAAAAATATATTTTAAACAAACTTGTATTTAGAGCTTGCTTTGATTACAAGGAAGCTATTTGTAATTAGAAATTTAGTTAGTTGTTTCTGTATTTATCTAGAATAAATTACATTGCATGCACATGAAAATCTTTGTAAATGCTTATAAATAAGTGTTTTATAGAGTTAGATTGCAGCCAATGGCAATTTTATGCCTCATTGCTACCAAAATTGTAGATCATGCTTATTTGTGTTATCTTGTATAAATAATTTTGTGTATTGAAGATTTTAATGATTATTATAGGCTTTGTATTACAATTCTTACTAATTTGAGTATTTTTATCTTTATATGTGAATCTCCTATATGTAACTCGTAGTATCTTCTGTTTATTTCTAATTCAATTTTTATGTGTACTCATTCTTTTTTGGTCCATGCTTTTAGTAAGAAATCATATGCCTGTGTTACTTGTTATAGATTAGAATCATTTGATGCAGGAGAATCACCATCGACTGTAATCAAGAGGTGACAGAGATGACCAGTGAATTCCACAATCAGATTGGCAAAGGAGGATATGGACCAGTTTATGTTGGTTGGCTTAAGACAAGGAAGCCGATTGGCACCTATTCTTGGAAGCTTTCTATTATCATTAATTGTAGATTGAAGATATGTGCTCCTTAGAGGTGAAATGCCTCTTTAGAGGCAAATTTTTTTCATCATTTTTGAAATATCATAGCTCCCACGCCTGGCTGAAGGTTAACGCCTCTTTGAGGCTGCAAAAATAGAGATTGTCATATATTTTGCGTGCCAATGAAAGAAAGGAAAAAAAATCCAAGCGTTTGAAATCTGAGATAATAAGTAATGCTTTCCTCTAAAAATAGATTTAACAGCCGCACTTTTAATGATAGGACCTTTTCCAACGCTTCCTTGAGGCAGACATTTATGAGAGTGTTTGTAGAAATAAAGAATGAGGGAAGCAGGTGCTAAACTTAGTTAAAAATCTGGAGTTTCTTTTATTGTTGTTTTAATACGGCCTGTATGAGGTGCTCATTTTTATTGGGGGGGTGAAAAAAAAGGCTGTCAATAACATTTTATGAAAGGAGAAAAAAATCAGTATGGAGCGGGGGTGATGGCGCCCAGCATAGAGGGCAGCATGGAAGGTAGCTGAAAAGGCCCCTTATTTGTAATGCAATCTGAGGGAGGTTGCTAAGTAAAGAATGTAGATTTTAGAAGAGAGAGAGTTTTGCATGTGTTGAAGAAAATATCTAAGATTCAAGGTGACTATGAAGACCATTGTGATGAGAACAACTAGAGTATGTTGAGCAGAAAGCTTGTAATTGTTTGACAAGCATATTGTTATCTTTGAATTCGAAATTCAATAAAAGCATGAGCTTGTTTGCATTTAGTTGTGTGTAGTTTCTGAGCAGAGAGTATCTCTTCACGTGGTTTTTGTGAGTTTGTTTTGCATCTGTGAGGATGTGTTTGGTTTTTTTTTTTTTTTTTTAACCAGAAAAAGGGGAGTGAACACCCGTATAATAAGAAAAAATAAAAGTATTACAGAAAACATGGCCGAAGTCCAGTCCAGAGGAATAAAACCAAAAACACCCCAAGCCATCACAGAAACTAACAAAAGAAAAACAAATGAGAAAAAGTCACCCATTCGATCACCACTTAGGCCGCCACTACGCAGACGGGCAAAGAGAAAACACCGAGGAAAACAACCCACAGCACCCGAAGTCACCACCAAGGCAAGAGCGGAAAAAATGAAACCAGCCATCCACCCACGCCAGACGTAGCCTAAGAAACTGCCAGAGCCACCCCCACACCAACACCAAACGAACAGACACGGAGACCGCCAACAACCCATGCACTCCCAACCACAAAAAAGGAATCCCACCACCCCCGCAGCCAACACAGGACCACCAATAGCAAAAACATCTGAACACAGACCACGAACCCCACGAGAGACATCACGCCGTTGGTGGAGCAGCCGGTAGAGCTTGTGCGTCCATCTCCATAGAAGGCTCAGACTGGCCACCCTCCTCCACCTCATACAGTGCGTAAAAAGGCATTCCCGGGGCCAGGTCTGAAGCATGGATCCTGAGAAAGCGAATTGCTGTGAAAACATCCTTGATTCGCTCGGACCGTTTCTTGGAGAAAAGAAAGCAATAGGACCGAAGCGCATCATCCAATTCCGCACTACATAGAGATTTAAGACTAGATTGCATTGCCCTATAAATCACCTGCTGAGGAGGGGAATTCCGCAGGGAAGTGAGGTTAAAAATCCCATCGATGAGGGCGTCTCCTTGGTCCATTTTATAATTAGCTATTGCCACCTCCCATCGTTCCATCATATAAATGTTCTAGAAGAACAAACCTGCCGCAAGAGAGTGGACATAGACACCATCCATCACTAGATCCATTATGTTGGAGAGGAGCTGCGAAACGACATCTGAATAGTTTAGGATGCGACCCTCATATCCCCTGATCCAGGCATGCCCCACAATGTTCCGGACAGCAAACTGAATAAGAGTGCAATCCGAATCAATCAAAGTCATAAAGTCGATTACCTTCACGCGCCCCCTTATCTCCGGTTCCCAGTCCAAAGAAGGAAAAAATAACCACCAAGCGCCAGAAGACCAAGCCTTGGAAGAAGTTGGAGCGACAGAGACTGAGAAAAGCTAGCCAAATGAAACTGAGGGCTGGCGAAGAATAATAAAATCGTTTGCTTCAGCCACACATGAAGATAGGGAAGTACGCAGCCAGCTAATAGAAAAACTAGAAGCGGTAGCCACGTGTCCTGTAAAATACGGAGCAATCGAGACGGAGAGGCCGTTGCGCCGTCAAAGAATAATATCAAACCAGGGAGGGCTGCCACTGCAAAGGATATTAATGAACATACAATGAAGACAGATTCGCAATCTTTCTCATGCGGGCAGGACAAGTGAGAAAACTGGAACTGTCTAAATACACTCAAACTCACTATTAAAACCCGATCCAACGTCCCTGCAGAGTGTCAGACGTCCTTCCCTCACAGTAAATGCAAAAATAAATGAGGCGGTCCCCCAACTTAACGCAAAACAACACCGGTAGCCTGGGAAGGGACACCTCAACCTTACATGTGGACAGTTGAGATTAAGGCCTGATAGTGGCGCAAAGCTTACTCGGCTTCCATGTCAGCGCACAGGATAGAATTCAAGCAACTAGTCAGGAGGTGATCATCAGAGGGGAAGATAACATGTGCATTCTCATTGTCCAATGCTACATTGGCTAAGAAGTCCGCCACCCTGTTACCTTCACGTAGCGTGTGGGAAATAATGCATTCTTTTGCATCCTCATTAGCATAAGTCAAGATTATAAAATCTATTTTCTTGTATATGAGTTGTTTACTCTCATGTGCATGCTGAAAAGTTCAATCTTCCTAGAGTTTTAGAATATACTTTTTAGTCTTTAATTATAAGAGAGATTCTCCATATATATAATATATGTGAAGTACGCCCAGAGATATCTTTGAGGTGTTTATTTTTTATCATACAATTTGATATGTCTGTTCTACATGTAAAAAAAAATTTAAGGAGGCAATATAAATAGAATGTGGGTCTTTTCATATGCCATTCGGTAATGTTTCTTTCTTTCATCTTAGTGCATAGTGATGGCTTCTTTGAAACTGACATCCACCTTTCTTTCCATCTAACATGTATTTTATTATTATTATTATTATTATTATTATTATTATTATTATTATTATTATTATTATTCCTTTCATCTTCTTTTTTTTGGTTTTTTAATAAAGATTCTACATTGGAATCTTATAAGTTTACATAGAAATTCTAGAATCTTTCAGCTATATCTTTCAGCATATAAACAAAATAAAAATAAAAAGTATGTATATCTCTAATATGTTAGCCTAATTTATTATTTATTTCTCTTTTAAATTACATTTTCAACTCATTTCCCATTTTTAAATCCTGTGTTGTTTACTTCTATAAAAGGCTCCTCCATATTAAGACAAAATATTGAGTAACATAAGACACTCTAGCTTAAAGAAGCAACTTCCATAAACATACAACAATGATATTATTTTTAAAATATTCATTCCTTATTTTTATTTCTTAACCAACAACCAGAGGGGAGGGTATTACCTATCTTTCTAGATAATGGTGCAATTATAGTGTTAGGATGGTTGTATGTCAATATTAGTAGTTTTTCTCCAAGTGTATCCAATGTTATGGTGGCTCGTCAGTGGTGAGCCTCCAAAAGGGAAGAGCGAAGTGAGGAAACTTCCTGGGTAGGGTCAATCCAAACACTTCATCCCTACCCACATCACCCTCAACACTCCAATCAAAGCAATGTATGAGCTGAGCCACAACCAAGTGAACAATGGAAAGCCCCACGGAAATCCCAGGACATCCCCTCCTTCCTGTTCCGAAGGTCAACAACTCAAAGTGGTGGCCTTTCATGTCTATGCTTGAGCCAATAAATCTCTCGGGCTTGAATTCTAAAGGATCTTCCCATATGCTTTCATCCCTTCCTATTGCCCAAACTTTCACAAACAACCTTGTTTTTGGTGGAATATAATATCCTCCCACAGTGCAATCCTGGGTGGACTCATGTGGCAGGAGCAAGGGCACTGGTGGATGTAATCGAAATGTTTCCTTCACCACACATCGCAAGTAGTCTAAGCTTGCCAGATCACTCTCCCTTAGGATGCGATCTCTCCCAACCTTTAATTCAATCTCTTGTTTCGCCCTTGCCATTACTTGAGGGTTTCTCAGCAGCTCAGTCATTATCCATTCTACAGTTGTCGCAGATGTCTCTACTCCAGCTGTTAACATATCCTGTGAAAGCATTGAACTCGTTGGTTAGTGAGGTATTACACAAGACAAAAGAGCAAATGCCTTGGTTAAAAGCCAAATCCCAACATTTATCAAGCAATAGCAGTTTTAGGTGCCATGGCAATTATTTAAACTGAACCGACCAAGATGATTGCTTTGATGTGAATCCGAGAGACTTGAATCTCTGGACTTTCGCTCTCAGCAATGTCCAGCAGCACGTCCACGATATCCGGTTCCTCCGACTTTTTTGTCATTCTTCGCTCAACGTGCTCATTGATGAGCTTCTAACCAAACTCATCGAATACTTTATGAGCGGCCCGCATGGGGCGGCAGTGGCCTCGCCAATCAAGAAAGGCAAGAGAGGGAATGGAGTCTCCCAGAACAAACACTCCCGAGAGCTGCACAATCTCAGTCACCATCTGTGAAAACCCCTGCCCTCCGCTCAGTTCATGGTCGGAGTAACGTCTTCCTGCAAACATTCTGCACACAATGTTGAGTGTGAGGGAGGAAATAGGCTTCCTGAGGTTGAGGCAGCGCGCGCCTTGCTCGCTGTCCTCCCACACGGACCGCACCATGGCGGACACCTCTTCCTCCCTCACCCACCTGAACGACTCCGTTCTCTTGGCCGTCAGTAATTCGATTTTGCATAACTTTCTCATCTGCCGCCAGTACTCTCCATAGGGAGCTGCTGCCACGTCTCTGCGATCGTAAATCATATACTTGCCCGCCGATTGAGCTGGCCTGTTGGCGAAGATCAAATCGTGGGTTTTCAGAAACTCTTTGGCCATGGCAGGAGAAGAGGCCACAACCGTGGGTACCGAGCCGAAGCGTAGGAACATGATGGGCCCGTACTTTTTTGCCAGTTCCGCCATTCCCTTGTGAGGAAGGCTTCCCAACAGATGGAGATTGCCTACCAGTGGCCATGGGCGTGGCCCTGGTGGCAATCCCAACTCACCCTTGTTGCTTCTGCTCTTCTTTTTTGTTACAAATCTGTACATAATCCAGAGGAAATGAACGAACAACCCAACCCTACTGCAGGGGAATTCAGCCATGCCATATTTGGATAGCCCGGCTTGCAAATATTTGATTTGAATTGATGAGTATTTAACATTACTTACCAGCCCAAAGAAAGGTTATTTAGTTTATCTATAATTTTGGTTAATAATCTTGATGTATGAAAATGACATTATTTTGGTTTTGGTGATGTCAGGCATTCAACAAACATTGGAGGAGTAGATGAACTCCATTAATAATTCTGGTCTACTTTTTAAACTCTATTAATGGTCTTTATAAATGCATGTCCCTTGAATTGGTAATAATAATTAATTCACTCTTTAATCTAGATTTTCAATAGATCATGTAGGCTTTGTTGTTAATGATGGTAGAAGTTAGTGTCATACATATTGTATTTAATCATTTTCTCCAATAATTTCAAATGACTCATTTGTCTATTTTATTATTAGTTGTTATTGTAAATAATTAATGTATGGATCAAATTTCTTTTTAATTTATATTGCATTATTGCATTTTCATTTCAATCGATGCAAAATTTTATTGCATTGTTGACTTTTCATATTACAATCATTTCATAGATGAAAGTTGAGAATCTTGTACAATTTTAAATTCAATTACAAAAAATAGTGTATGAAATTTGAATTTTATTTTAAGTTGAATTTTATATATTTTCTTGTAAAGAGTATTTTTCTATTACTTTTATTTTAAGTTGAATTTTAAATATTTTCTTGTAAAGTGAGAAAAATGTAAATACTAAATGCCCACTTCATTTGCAGTAACAAATGTAAATACTAAATGCCCATTTCATTTTCAATTATTGTTTTGTTTGAAATCACAAATTTATATTTCAAGCTTTATAAATACTAAAATTAAATCTATTCCAAGATTATCTTTTGTGTGTGTGTGTGTGTGCGCATGTGCGCGTGCATACGTGCATGCGTACGTGAAATGTAGAGACTACAATACAAACATAACTGCTACAAATTTGACTTTAGTCTTAATAATAATAACCTTTTCAAAATGCCATGTTTACAACACAAACTTAGCTTCAAAACTTGGGCATGATAACAAATTCGATCAGTCAGTGAGGTAATGGATGAGACCTTCCTTTAGGGTGGTGATAACCCCTATCTTCTATGTATCCAACCATGCTATGTATAATCTTCCCTATATCTACATTGGGTTGGGTTTTTTTCCAACCTGGCAGAGGTATCGAAATGATTAAAAGGTACCACTTCAAGTCAATCCACCAAATACTCTTCTCCTTCATACCCCTTATATATTGTCTTTCCCTAATAATAGATACCTAAAAATTTGGATAACCTAAGGGTTCTTTCCTTTTCAATCTGGGTGTGAGCGCATCCCATCGATCCTTACAACGGTCTCTACTATTTGCGGTATGTAGTAACATTCCTTTAGCTACCTCAATCACTTTATCCTTAGCACCCTACATCATGTCCATGGTTTCTTTATTAACTTTGTAAATCTAAATAGATTATGGAACACTTCCCTCATCAGAATATGTTCCCCTCTTATCATAATTTTTGTATCTCTCTGCATGTTGTCATACCTCTTCTTCTCCAATCCTCTTTCTATTTGTCCTTGGACAAAAAGAGAAATGACCTTATGACATGCCCCTGAAATAGAACAAATCATAAAATTAAATTATAAACCATAATGATAGTATGCTAGCCGACCCAGACCTTAAATGGCAGCGATTATGGGTTAAACAAGCTAGTGTTTGCAATTCAAAAGAAGCAGCGATGATATAAGAATACTTACCTTGGCTGACTTCATGAGCTGTGGACTGATCAAAAGAAAGAAAAAGCAATTGTGTGATAAGATGTGAATTGAAGAAGTGATTAAAACACTAAAGGTATACGATTATCAGATAAGACAAAAGGTTTGAATAAGACAAAAGTCTTTGTTATAAAAGAACATGAGAAATAAGATTTGTAAAGAGAATGATTAATATACATAAGGTACGACCAGACAAGGAGCAATGATTTGTTTACGAGGAAGGGATACAATTTGTTATGAAGTGTATGTTGAGAGGTGTGATCTATTTGAAGAGTCATTCTGTTTTATAAGAGACATATCTATTCATTGAGACATATCCTTTGAGAAGGTATAAGAGGCAATGAAGAGGAATGTTTAAAGAAGGAAGGAATGAAATATGAACTGATTTAGATCAGATTCAAAAATATATCTGCACTTAGCAGACAAAGGTAGAATTAATAGTCAATACATAATTTGCTCATGTGAATATAGCAGTCTTATGTTTTAAAAAAATATTGTGGTATGCTCTATCATGATTGTTGTGTATAATGATATATTTATTGCGGTATAATCTCTATGAATCTGGATGTATTTAGTGTTTGTAATTCTCATCAAGCAACCATGAGGAGTGGGGGGAATACCAATAGGGTGAGTAGATACAAGATTTATTTCTAAGTACACCACTCCATGATGAATGCCCGTGTGTCTGCCACTTGGAGCCAAGGGGGTGAGTGTCTGCCCTTGGGCTTAAAAAATATAATCTACGGGCCTCCTATTGTAGCTTTTCCCTAGTCTGTACATGGGTTGGTTATTGAGATGGATTCAAGTAGTTTCAATCATAAGAGGGATGGATAAGGTAGCATAGATAAGGAAAGAAGATACACGTTTATCCACTAAGTACACCATCCCATGTTGGATGTTTGCGTGTCTGCCACTTAGGGCCAAGAGGGATGGTATATCCTCTCTTGAACTTAGCAGGGATAGCTTTGGGCGGATTTATCATGTTTAAATTAACAAAACTTACTAAATGATGTACATAATTTATTTATGAAGATATTAAATGTGGTACATGTAAAATCAACTATAATGTACATACAAAATTAAATCAAATAATATATATGTATATATATAATTTTAAACTTATGAATTAATTTAACTAAATATATTATAAGATATACATTTAAATTTAATTATATATAACCATTTATTTATTTTTAAATAAAGGGGATAAAATCACCCATACCATTAATAAACCAAGAAAATTACAACTTTTCACGTAACAACCATAAGGGTTAAAAAAAAATTAAATAGAGTTTTAGAGCTAATAACATAGCAACCATACTGGCTCAAAAACATTATACAAACCAAAATATTTAAAAATGTACCCAAATAAAACTAGCAGATGGGCATTCTTGTGGCTAGGGTTGAGATAAAACAACATTTCATCCTCTATAGAGGATGGATCTGGTGGAGGAAAGATCATTGGTAAAGCCATGGAGGAAGGCCTGGGAGCCATATCCAGGTAGTGAAGACGAATAAAATTGATTGCTCCGTATACTTCACGTGCCTTCTCTGCTAGACCTATTGAGAGTTGAAATACATGTTTAACCAGTACTGTATTTAACCTCTCAATGTTTCCCTTGCACAATCCCTCCTTCATGCCATTGTAGACCACTGCCACTGCTTTTGAGGTGCGAAGTTGGTCTATTGTGAATAGGCCTCCCACGGGTGCATTGCCCTCGAGCATATTGTAATTGTCCAAAGCAGTCCACCCAGCACTCCGTATCAAACATGTGTGCATGTAGGAAGGAGAACGCTGTCGATACCATGTAACCTTGATCCTGCACCAAATCACAAACATTGGATAGGAAAACAGAGGCTACATTTGAATATTTCAATTCATTTGGGGATGCCAATAGAAGTGGGTTCCTGATGATGATCCTTATGGTGAACTCTAGGTTGACACAATCAGTGTCAAAGACCATTTGTAATTTGGTGGTAGTGTAATGGTCATCTAGCTCCGGTTCCCATCTGAACGGAGGTAGGAAGATGCGATAATTGTATGCAAAGTTTGCCATTTGATCGGTAGAAATAAAAGCTCCATAGAGAAAAAGACACTAAAATGGAAATAAGCTTTAAGGATGTCTATCACAATAAAGACTTGAAGTTGCTTTTGGTACCATATCCTGCTGGTTTGATGTATTATGCTAGCCTGGTTCCAATAAAATTGAAGAATGTGAAATAAATGATATACTACCTCTATGCAGTGAATGTGATAATTCCTCCCTTCTCAAAAAGACTTGTGTATTGAATTTGGAGAGGAAAGAGTGCAGGGGAGAGGAGCCAGAACGTGTGCACCCAAATCTCCACGGTCTATGTGGAGTACCACGTGGACCAGTAAAAGAAATTTGCAACTTATTTAGATAAATAAATTAATAATAAACCATATAATTTTTATTTTTATTTATTTTTATTATTTGACACGTGGGAGGATGGGATTCGTCTGTTAAAAAAAAATGGAATTTTGGTCATGCGACCGAAACGTAGGCAGTCGAAGTGCCAGTTGTTGCATGGCATGGCATCCAAAGTGGAAAGCCTTGCCACGTCGCCACATGCCACTCCGCCACCATAACACTCCACTGCATCGCATTAATGTTTCACTGCCCCTTTCAATTCAGACCATCACTCCACATTTACTGCATGTCCCCTCTTCATGCTTCCATAGCATCCCATATAAATTTCGATAGGACCTCCATTTAATGCTCGCAGTGCCTCGCACAACTCGCCAAATTTAGATCCTTTCATTCTACTAAGTTCTTGAAATTTCCTAACTTGTCTGCCAGAAGGTGCTCAGTTTAGCTCTCTGCAACTTTCATCCCGCCACCAAAACATGCTACGCTCGGACTCCATTGTATGCGATTGAAGGCGCCAGTTACCAAATGAGAAATGCAGCTCCAGCTCTGTCATACCTCCTTTCAAGTTCGCTGGCACCATGTAGGTGAAGAATACATGCACATGTTTACATTATTTTCATTAATTGCCCCCAAGGTTTGTGCTAAAGGGTTTAAATGTAGGTGAGGAAGCGTGAAGGCCATGGCGTGCTCGTCAATGTTCGTGGGGGCAATTCTTTCCACCTAGGTGAGCATGCTCACTAAAGCCTCACCATTGTTCAGTTTTTGTTTGTTTACTCTGCCTTTGCATTTTTTTTTGACTTTGCGTTGTTACAAATTTCCTTGTTCATATCAAGCTTTCGTGTTTTTAACACTATGGACTCTGTGTTCATCAACACACTAATTATATGGAAATTAATCTTCTATTCAAGCATCGGTGTCTTTAAAATTGAGGTTGTTTTTTATTTCATCATAGAAAAAATAAATATTGTTGGTTGTTTCGGTGCCATACATAAATCTAGGGTTGTTTTTATTTTTATTACAGTAACAAATAATATTGTTTGTTGTTTCAGTGCCATACACAAATCTAGGGTTGTTTTTATTTTCATTACAGTAACAAATAATGTTGTTTGTTGTTTCTGTGTCATAGAAAAATTTAGGGTTGTTTTTATTTTCATTACAATAACAAATAATATCATTCCTTGTTTCGGTGCCATAGATAAATCTGGGGTTGTTTTTGTTTTCATTACAGTAACAAATAATATTGTTGCTTGTTTCAGTGTCATAGATAAATTTAGGGTTGTTTTAATTTTTATTACAGTAACAAATACATTTCTTGCTTGTTTCAGTGCCATAGATGAATCTTGGGTTGTTTATTTTTCGGTTATGTTTTCTCTTTTAATTAGGTTTTTCTTTCATCTTTTCAAAGGTTATTTCATAGGTTATCACTGTTTATTTGTCATAAATCTTTTTCTTTGTCTATATCTCATAAACAATATATTGCAAATATTATAGCCATAGGTTACTATATGTGTTTCCCTAGGATTTATATTGCAAATATTACAGTCATAGTTTAGCATTTCTATTTTCCTAGGGTTTATATTGTAAATATAACAGTCATAGATTAATATTTTTGTTTCCCTAGGATTTATATTGGAAATATTACAGTCATAGTTTAATATTTCTATTTTCCTAGGGTTTATATTGAAAATATTACAGTCATAGTTTAGCATTTGTGTTTCCCTAGGGTTTATATTGTAAGTATTACAGTCATGATTTAACATTTGTGTTTCCCTAGGGTTTATATTGCAAATATTAGTCATAGTTTAGCATTTGTGTTTCCCTAGGGTTTATATTGCAAATAGTACATTCATATTTTAGCATTTGTGTTTCATAGGTTCTACATTATCATTCAAACAGATAAATCTAGGGTTGTTTTTATTTTCATTACAGTAACAAATAATATTGTTGCTTGTTTTGGTGTCATAGATAAATCTTGGGATGTTTATTTTTCGGTTAGGTTTTCCCTTTTAATTAGGTTTTTATTTCATCTTTTTCAAAGGTTATTTCATAGGTTATCACTGTTTATTTGTCATAAATCTTTTTCATTGTCAAATATCATAAATAATATATTGCAAATATTACAGTCATAGGTTAGCATTTGTGTTTCCCTAGGGTTTATATTACAAATATTACAGTCATATTTTAGCATTTTTGTTTCATAGGTTCTATATATCATTCACTCTAGTTATCTTATTCTCATAGGTTCTATATTATCATTCGCTGTCATTTTCTTCAATGCTAGTCATAAATTTGGGGGTTTCTCTTTTTAAGTTTTTATTAGGTTTTTGTTTCATCTTTTTAACAGGTTATTTCATAGGTTATCACTATTTATTTGTCATAAATGTGGTTCCCTATGGTTTATATTGCAAATATTACAGTCATAGGTTTGCATTTGTGTTTCCCTAGGGTTTATATTGTGAATAATACAATAATAGTTTTCCATTTGTGTTTCCCTTGGCTTTAAATTGTAGATATTATAGTCATAGTTTAGCATTCGTGTTTCCCTAGGGTTTTTATTTGTTGTTAGTTTTCAATTTATCATAACTACAGATCCAACGTTACTATTTTGATTTGTAGTGTTTTTTGATTAGATTGCAATTTGTGTTGTATTTATGCTTCTTGTTTCCACCTATGTTCAATTGACAGTTTCTCATTTTCAGTTATTATTTTTTATTGAATTTGCAATCATTCACTCTATTTATCGTATTCTCATAGGTTCTGCATTATCAAACAGTTAGGTTTTCTATGTGAGATTTGTTAAACTCTTATTGTTTTCCATTTGTAAGCTTTATAATGTTCTTCATTAAGCCATTATAGTCATAGGTTAACAGTTGTGTTTCTCTATAGTTTATATTGCAATCACTACAGTCATAGTTAAATGGTTTATCTTGCTTTCTTAGGTGCAATAATTGCATTAATTCAGTAATGCAAGATAGATAGTTTTTTTAGGTGCCTTAGATAAATTTGGGGGTGTCTTCTTTTTCATAGGTTTTGCTTCATGAATATAGTCATGCAACTATTGTATCTTTGTTTGGCGGCTTACATAAATTTTCCATTGGTGCTATAGATTAATTTGGGGGTGTCCTCCTTTGCATAGGTTGTGCTTCATCAATTCAGTCCTCAAACTAATCTACCTTTCTTAGGTGCCATTGAATCATTTTCCACAGTGGTATGCTGGTCCTCCACAAGTTAGGGAAAAACTCTTGCATAAAAAAACACTATTGGTGCAGTCATGGTAGGAGGGTTCATAGAATGAACTGTCCAAACCATGCAACAAGAGTAAACACAATGAAAACAACTCAAAGATATGAAACAAATGCAAATTCAGTCATTTAGTATATTATAGAATTCAAATACAGATCAGCTAACAACATGCAAGCTTACAACTAGGGCTCACAGGCCTGATTTCATAATATCAAAATATGTGCAAGATATAGCTTTGAAGTTCCCTCACACAAAATCTAAACTATCAACTATCACTATTATCATGAACTACTTTCCTTAGGATCTATTACATGAATATATATCATTTCTGGTATAAAAGATTCCTTCGTATCAGCCAAGGAAGATCACAAACTCCGATGAAGAGCTGTAATTTGTCTACACGGATAGGTCAGACCTAATCGTGTAGAACACCTCCACAAATGAATGGAATGATGTGTAGATCTTGGGGAAGGTCGGACATGAGCCAAAGATCATTGAATGATGTGTCATTAGGCTCCACAAGTTGAGGAATACCCCGCAAGTCTTCTCCTTTAGATGATTATCAGAGATTGTCAGGATGCTTAGTTCTTACAAAACAGTCAATCTTCAGATACCGATAACTTTCTGGTAACTGATCCAAATGCTCTAAATTCTGGATATGATGTAGATGAATGAATCTAGATGATAAGTCCAGCTCCGCAAGATCTGAAATGTAACTACAGCAGAATGCGGACTAAAATACAAAAACTACTTCTGACTGAACTTAACTAGAAAATGAAATGAAACAAACTGAACTATAAACAAACTAAAATGCAAATGTTTTTGGTTGATATAAGATTTCTCTTGAACTAGGGATGCTCCTGCATCAGACATTCGGGTTATTGAAAAAGTGAGTCCCTCACTTTGTTGGGGCTAGGGGAGAACCAAGACAGTCCACCTCATCCTGAGAAATCCATGATGAATCTTCTTCCAGACTGCCTTTCCATTTCACAAGGTATTCTTTGTATTTCTTCCTCTGGTGTTGCATCCAACTCTACTATCTAAAATATCTTCAATCTACTCCAGTGCTTGTTGTGGTAACTGCTTCTTCAAGTCTTGTTCAATGGTATCACTGAACTCTGCTTCATGATATTGATATAGGTCTACAATGTTGAAAATAGGTGAAATACCCAATGTCTCTAGCAACTCCACTTCATATGCATTTCCTAAATCAAATTTTTTGAGTATCCTACAAGGTCCAAACTTCTTAATCTTCAACTTGTTATATGTCCCAACTAGAAATCTTTCTTTTCTCAAGTATACCATCACTTCATCTCCTACTGCAAATTCTTTATGTCTTCTCTTCTCATCTACCTTTTCCTTATATTTACTATTCATATCCTCCAAATGCTTCTTCACTTGATCATGCACTACCTTCATATGTTCTGCAAATTCTTTTGCCTCTGCACTTCTCTTTTTCTTTGCATTGATATCTCTACATTCTGCTGCTTCTCTAGGATTTACTCCTATTCACTGAATTATTGTATGCAAACTCTGCTTGTGAAAGAATCAAATCCCAACTTCCTGTTCTTACTCCAACCAAACATCTCAACAAGTTTCCCAAACTCCTATTCACTACCTTTGTCTGTCCATCAGTCTGTGGATGAAAAGATAAACTAAACTTTAAATCTATGTTCATCTTCTTCCAAAGTGTCCTCCAGAAGTATCCAACAAACTTTGTGTCTTTGTCTAAAAATATGATCTTAGGTAATCCATGCAATCTCACAATCTCTTTGAAAAATAGGTCTGCTACATGCACTGCATGGGTTGTCTTCTTGTAAGGTATGAAATGCGTCATCTTTGAAAATCTATCCACCACTACAAATATTGAATCATGTCCTCTCTGTGTCCTAGGTAATCCCATCACAAAATCCATGCTTATGTCTTCACAAGGTCTATCCGGTACTATCAAAGGTTTATATAATCCAATATTCTAACTATTCCCTTTTGCAACTTGACAAACTCTACAACTCTGCACAAGTTTCCTAACATCCTTGTGTACCTGAGGCCAAAAGTAGTTTTCACTCACCAAAGTCACTGTCTTGTCAATGCCAAAATGTCCTGCCAATCCACCACTATCTTTCTCCTTGATCAAATTGTCTCTCATTGAAATCTTAGGTATGCATAACTGATTTCCTTTGAACAACATATCTTCTTGAATGAAATAGTCCAACCACTTACTGCTATCTATCACAATAGGTTCCTTACATGCTTTCTAAGGCTCTGCAACATCAATGTCTCCCTCATACATATTCTTCATTTCTTCAAAACGTAACACTTCAACTCGCATTTCTGTCAACAAGTTTCTTCTTCTGCTCAATGCATCTGCAACTTTGTTTGATTTTCTACTCCTATGCTTACACAAAAGTGTAACTCTGCATGAACTCCACCCATCTCATGTGTCTCTGATTTAACTTACCTTGACTGTTCAAATATTGCAAAGCTTGATGATCTATATACAACACAAACTCCTTAGGCAAAAAATAATGTCTCCATGTCTTCAAGGCTTGAATTATGGCATAGAACTTGTTGGGTCTCAAAAATGTAGGTTGTGGATTCTAAGGGGATGCCAAGCCCTATGGTCAAATCCACAATGTTTTTGAGCCAACGACTAGAGTTTGACCTTAACGGTCAACTTCTCCCTGCACTTTAGGTCCTGCTAAAACCTAGGCAGGTGAACCTTTAATTATCAAAGCAAGTTGTATGATTAAATCAATGTTGGTTTGTTGCTAGTTTATCTAATTAAAATGGCATGCTTGTAAATCAGATGAGATATTGTAAACTATTTCTAAAGAAAGCAAATGATTTAATCTAAATCCTAACACAAATAAATAACAACTAACATGAAATGAATCTAAACTATAGCGATAAAATAGAGTAAAGATTTTAAACATAAAATGAATCAATAGTTAGATTGGTGCTTTGTCCATTTGGGCAATAGGGTCGAGATGTCAGAAACAAATAACTTGTATCAGGTTATAACTCGATCTGATTGACACATATAACTATTTGTAACATGTACAAACGTGCAAGAAACAAATTATTAATTCATTCTTAATAATCCAAAGGATATAATTGCATTAAATGCAAAATATTAAAAGGATTTTAATCTTTTCAAAAAGAACCAATTTAACTTTGCAAAATAATAAATTAGATCAACTCTGGAGACAAATTAATAACCCTAATCAATTAATCGTACTTAGTAATCCATTCAACATTTTAAGATTACTATAATTGATGAGAAAGGATTCAATTCGCTTTGAGAAACCAATCAAATCAACTATACTGAATTAGCAAATGTAACCAGACAATTTGAACATATCCTTAACACATTCAAATTGAATAATCAGAAAATGAATGACATGGAGATAATTAAATTGATTGAATTAAAAACAACGAACAGATGATACCATCACAATGTATTTCAAATTCGAATCCTCAACTGCTGTCTCATAATGTATCATGCACCATAGCTTTTCTCAGAATGAAATTGCATAGAAGGATCAAATTTGCATCAGATTGAATCAAATCTAACCTAATCTAATCCTAAAATGTTTCAGTTGTCTTTGCGTAAAAATCTCTATTTCTAATCTAATTCTAACCCCTTATTCTGGGTCCTGGGATCTCTATTTAAAGAGATGCAACAAGCCTTAGACCCATTACATTCATTTTGTGACAGGTTAATAACTAGTTGAACTAACCATAAGGAACGACATATTTTATTACATAAATCAAATATATTGGTTTGAAACATCTAATGATCATCTCAGGCTAAAAATTAATCTTCCTGAGCCGCTTCATTTAATCGTCAGTTGAGAACTGCTTCAACATAATTAAAATCCTACATAGAAAACAAATTATTCATCAGATAAACAATATATAAACATATAACTTACATTGAGGTGAACCTTAGGACCTGTGGCGTGCGGTATCGTTTCCTTATTTCCGTTGTATATTTGCTTACTGCCATGTATTTAGGGTTTTATCACTGTGACAATATTCCATGTTATCTTAATTAATTGTCACTTTGTATACCAAAATATTTAATAATAATTCTGTTTGATATCCCTTTTTAGGGCTCCAATAATTTCAAAAAAGACTTTGGCATGACTATTCAATTCACTCCGAGAAAAATAAAATACTTAATTGGTTAATTTTGCCAAATTAAATAATTAAATTAATCTTCATCATCTTTGATAATAAAATATTTAATCTCATGTCTTAGCATAATAAAGTATTTCCAATAGTTTAATCTTCATCTCATTTCCCAATCATATTTCTTATGTTTTTACTATTATTTGAAAAAATAATTATTTCCCCCATTTTACGAATTTAGTGAAAATACTTTAGTCCAAATATTCCTCAGGCTCGATTTGCAATTATTTATTTGACGTCTTTACATGTATTTTAACTATTTGTTTGATAATAATTCCATTTGGGTGAAAATAATTGTCAATTCCCCAACTTCTTAGGTGAAAATATTTTACCAGATTTCATAAAATCTTCACCTTTTGGTTAATTTTGTAAAAACACCATATCCTTATTTACAAAATCTTTTCCTGGATAATAACTAATCTCATCGCACTTTTGGTTAAAATATTTCTTGTTTTGCAAAATTTATTTCTTCTCAAGATATGTTTTCACGTGATGACTTTAATATATTTCCCCAAAGTGTTTTATATTTCTCCCTGATACTCTTTTAAACAAATCCTTTATTCTTCTCAGACAGTCGAAGAGACTTACCATTTACTTGTACTAATATGTCAAAAATTCCATCGATAGGTTTTTATTTGCATTACAGTTCCATTTTAGGGTTTCGCATATCAAAGCTTGGCTACGAGGATTCTGGCAAACACCTTCAAACATTCCCAATTAATATGGAAGTTACTATATAGATTGGTAATTCAGCTCTATCTAAATTAAGTGACCTACTAACAAATTTCCAACTGCTGAAAATGAGTTTGCTTCAATGATGAAGTTATTGTGTATTCTAGGACCATCAAGCCTCCAAGAAGACAGACACCAACTTCAAATGTAATCCTTGGAGATATAATAAATGGATGATCTATAACCCATTCCTCAAATATAAGGTTGTATTTTCCCTCTCTACTTCCCATCCTTAGGTAAGATTGGCATGTCTCTGCATTTTCCCAGGATGCAAAAGATAGACATCTTAAGTTTCTTTGGTTTTTACAGTGTCTTTCTTATGTAATCCTTTATTTCCCATACAGAAATGTTGAAACCATTCAGGCTCTTGTAGAGGAGTGGGCTAGGAATTCTCAGGTTAAACATCAACTTCTTGCAACACGTTGGGATATCATAACCTAATTTGAAATAATCTTTCAATTCGTGATCATTCATTTCCGTTACACGGTTTAGAACCTATTCTTCTGTCTACCAGTGCCTCAAGGAACTTCTTGAATAAAGAATTCCACTTGTCGCCGCTCCTGCCATTCCTTGATAAAACCATCTCCATTCTTGACCTAATTGGAGATAAAACATCTCTTATAGTAACACAAGTTGATGACTCTATCCATGATGAGAGATGCAGTCCTGAAGTCTACAAAGTGGTCATATTTATCTGGTCCCCCCACTATTGCCCCAATTAGAGTGTTTGGATTGGAAGAATCTTTGTGAAACCAGTTCATGAAACCTTCAATGCATTTGATCTTCTTTGGTTGTTGATGAACGGAAACTATAGATGCTGCTCTGTGATGTGGTTGCCTTGGATATTTGGAACCGTATCCTACCATATATGAAATGCCCAAAGGATTCCTTCCCAATAAATAATCAATTTGTAGCTTTGCGAAGCCCATAACATCACTGGCCTTAAAGAGACTATTGTCGCATGAAAATGTTTGGTTCTTGGCTGATAGCAAATCACTATATCTTGCTAGCAAAAAAGCAGCATTGGTAACATATTGAGTGTTGGTGCCCTCTCTAACGTATAGTAAATCTCTTGGAGTGCTATAAACAGAATGAATGGAACTGCTTGGAAGAAGTGAACACACAAAACTTTCTGCACGACTTCTATAAGATGAGAATTGAGCTTCACCTTAGAAATATAAATCTATTAGGAGCACTTGAATTCCAGCATATTTGAGCTCCCAGCCAAATTCGTTAACATATGCACTTAGACCATCATGCTCGTTAATGTATTTGGAATAATATGGGGATTTGGTGGCTTTGTAAAGCCAAGATGCGGCCCAGAGAAGCTCATCATTGTAGCCTAAATATGAACAATAAAAGGGGCACTCTCCTTTGTAGGTGCCCTTGTATTGATCGGCAAAATTAAAGAGCTGAAGTGAAAGATAGATGGCCAGTTAGAAAGAAGATTTGTTAAATGACCATTTATTTGAAGATGTGTAAGATTTTCTATAAAATTAAAAATTCAGGTAGCGCTCAAATTGGGAGAAACTTGTTGATTTCAGAGTATTAGTTAACAGCTGAATTTTACAACTAAGTTTTCTATTTTATTTACAATATCTGAGTTGGATTTGAGCACCCTAAGCATACTGATTGAGAACATTTGAGGAGAAGATATGAGTAATGAGGGTCTATGACTCTGAAAACAATGGAGGAGGTAGCCAAGGTTGTGGCAGTTTCTGCTGCAATTTCTGATCCAGGGGTGTATTTATCAATCTTGTAAAGGGTTCAAGGAGTGTCAATATCTTCTGGGTGTTCCCAACAATCATGGTCTGCCACGGGATCTCCAACCTATTTTATGCATCAACCTCATTAGTTCACAACTTTTTTGCTGTTATCATTGGTTTCAATCAAGGGATGTCAACAAATTGGAGAAAGTTCTATATTATATTTGTTTGCAAATCTCTCAAGATAGAATTTCAAGAGAATTCACTCTAATATTATACGTGGATTTTGGGTAAAACAAGGTTTTGTGACACCTTTTGACCTTAATAATTCCAAAACAAAGGTGTTATTATAACTCTTGCATCCTAAAAGACCTTCTAAACCTAATAGACATGTGTGGGAAGCTTTACTCATAAATGAATTTCAACACCTAATCCTAAACTTGCTAAAGACCACAAAACCTTAAGACTACCAATGTACCTATTTTAAAAATATGAGTCAAGAAGACACAAATATACTAACAATTATATATCTTGTTTCAATAATATATCAGATTAGATACAAGTTCCCACATAACAGAAATCCTCATCGATTTTCAGTCTGAAAATGAATGAGTGGGGCAAGCTGGAATTCTCTGTACTAAAGCTCCTTTGATGGGATCCACTTCACTGCAGCAAGTCAATTTGACATTATTGTCATCATATTCAGAAGTTAGTTTCCATCTATCACTTCATTCTTGTAGAAGAGAGGAAACACAGTAATCTCAATGGTTGACAAGTTGATGGAGGACCGAGACTAGCATCATGGCAAAGTGGGGACATTCTCTACAAGAAACTTAAATTGCTTGATGTCTAAAAGAATTGTTTCAAAAATAGCCCAAAAGGTTTAACATCGGAAATTACCTTACCCAAAAGGTGAAATGAAAGAACTTCAAATTCTCTATCATAAACATAGACCTACTCAAAGGTTGTCATACTTTCTCATAATTCTAGATTATTGATGGCAGTGAAAGAATAAAAAATTTGCAATCACCACTGTAAGGATTTTGCATACAAAAAGCCAGAAATATTTTGCAAAAAATATTTGGAATTTTTAGTTCCAACAGTGGCTCTGTCTGAGGATGCATGCCCCTTGTGGGCATAGCAAGATCCCTAGATCTCTGGGGTGCAGACCAGTGCCTTATCCATTGGACGACAGAGTCTACTTTTGCCCCAAAATTGATACGATCAAAAGACCATATCAGAAAAGAAAATCCTTGTCTTTCCCCTATCAAACACCTTGTTTTGATCATGTTGTAATGAAACCAATTTGAATATATCATTTAAGTTTGCATGATTGGTCATATCCATATTTAACTGATTAGTGATGCTGGTAAATTCTTCACCATTATGCATTTGAAAACCATCTATAACCTTACACTTGTATGACAGGCTAGACATAATCTTTGTGTGATATTTTATGTAATGTTATTTGCTGTCATCTTCCAAATGATGGTTCTCTATCTGAACTGAGAAGCAGAAGAAATCAATTTGCATCTGATATTTATCTTCTTGAGTCTTGGCACCATCTAATGAAGAAGCATCACTATTATTTTCATCATCGCAAGTAACTTTCCCACATGATTGTGATCTTGAGACTCCATTATTACAAGATTCAATGGAAGCATTTATCTCTAGACAATCACTGCTATCGAATTCACAATCATCAATTGTTTCTATCTCATCTGAATGTCATCTTGATACTATATTTTCACACCAATCATATGGTCTAGTATCATGCAAAGTATCCTCACTGTCAAAGCATATTTATGTTGGACATGGTATTCGAGTATCATCCTTGTGTGCATATTTCTGATATTCTATAGTGAGTAATTCTAAAATTTGCTCAATGTTAAGTGAGCATATTTCTTCGTCCACCACATCGGGGATACTTTCTTCATCTTTTTCATCATTACCATAACACCCAAAATCAGATGTACCTATTTCATCAGCATGGTCACAAGATGATATATCATTTTGACCATCTGAAAATACTTCATCCTCTTCTTCCCCACACTACTGGTTCATATATTGCGGTGGGTGGGTTGGGATAAAATTTGTCTCATATAAAGACAAATAGTAAGCATTGCGATGCGGCACATATTACTGGTATTGCGGGGTATAGTGCTGTCCTAGTGGCGAATAGTATTGAGGAATGTTACTTGCATTTATAAGATGGGGCTCTTGTGGTGGCTTATTATGCTGGATAGGGTTATGGTATGGATCATGAGGTACTCTTGGAGTATATGGAGCGTATGTGTTCTAAGAGGGTGCATGTGAATTGACATCACCACTCTGTTTACGTGGAGGGATAGGTTTTGGTGGTTCCAGTACCTGGAGGCCCAATTGTGCCAGCTGTCTATCCAATCCTACTATTTGTCTATCTAGTTCTTTGCTTTTTTGTATCATCTGTAATCTCCTGAGCTATTGTTCTCTCCATTCTAAATACACTTCTAATTCCTGATCAGTCATGCTATCGAGGTCAACAACAGTTTGATCAATAAACTTCTCCTCATCATGTGGGTTGTTATAGTCATTATTTTCATTTGCATACCCATCATTTAATGGTTCTCCTTCATGTCTCCTTAGTTCAAAGAATGCATCTAAATGGGGTATGTTATATTTTTTTATGTTTGATCAATTTTATTTTTGGAGTCGCCACCTCTTATGAGAAGAAAATTTCATCTCTCTGGGTTCTTGCCAGTAGAGTTTACCAATCTGTATTTGAATTTTGTGTAGAGTCACAACCTCTATTTAGAGGACTAATCAATCTTCTAGGTTTTTCCTTCCACCAGCAAAGTGATGCCTTTTAATTTTCTGACTCTAAAATGATCTTTGACTAGAATTCAAGATTGATTCCCCAGTAGAGTTGCCAATTTGTTGGTCTCAAAAATGCAGGTTGTGGATTCTAAGGGGATGCCAAGCCCTATGGTCAAATCCACAATGTTCTTGAAGCAACGACTAGACTTTGACCTTAACAGTCAACTTCTCCTTGTACTTTAGGTCCTGCTAAAACCTAGGCGGGTGAACCTTTAATTATCAAAGCAGGTTGTATGATTAAATCAATGTTGGTTTGCTGCTAGTTTATCTAATTACAATGGCATGCTTGTAAATCATATGAGATATTGTAAACTATTTCTAAAGAAAGCAAATGATTTAATCTAAATTCTAACACAAATAAATAACAACTAACATGAAATGAATCTAAACTATAGTGATAAAACAAAGTAAAGATTTTAAACATAAAATGAATTAATAGTTAGACTGGTGCTTTATCCATTTGGGTAACAGAGTTAGGATGTTAGAAACAAATAACTTGTATCAAGTAATAACTTGATCTAATTAACACATATAACTGTTTACAACTTGTACAAACATGCAAGGAAGAAATTATTAATTCATTCTTAATAATCCAAAGGACATAATTGCATTAAATGCAAAATATTAAAAGGATTTTAATCTTTCCAGAAAGAACCAATTTAATTTTGCAAAATAATAAATTAGATCAACTCTGGAGACAAATTAATAACCCTAATCAATTAATCATACTTAGTAATCCATTCAACATTCTAAGATTACTATAATTGATGAGAAAGGATTCAATTCTCTTTGAGAAACCAATCAAATCAACTATACTGAATTAGCAAATGTAACCAGACAATTTGAACATATCCTTAACACATTCAAATTGAATAATCAGAAAATGAATGACATGGAGATAATTAAATTGATTGAATTAAAAACAACAAACAGATGATACCGTCACAATGTATTTCAAATTTGAATCCTCAACTGCTGCCTCAGAATGTATCATGCACCATAGCCTTTCTCAGAACGAAATTGCATAGAAGGATCAAATTTGCATCAGATTGAATCAAATCTAACCTAATCTAATCCTAAAATGTTTCAATTGTCTTTGTGTAAAAATCTCTATTTCTAATCTAATTCTAACCCCTTATTTCGGGTCTTGGGATCTCTACTTAAAGAGATGCAATAAGCCTCAAACCCGTTACATTCATTTTGTGATAGGTTAATAACTGGTTGAACTAACCATAAGGAACGCCATCTTTTATTACATAAATTAAATAGATTGGTTTGAAACATCTAATGATCATCTCAGGCTGAAAATTAATCTTCCCAAGCCACTTCATTTAACCGTTAGTTGAGAACTGCTTCAACATAATCAAAATCCTGCATAGAAAACCTTACTGCGGTATTGTTTCCTTATTTCTGTTGTATATTTGCTTACTGCCATGTATTTAGGGTTTTATCACCATGACAATATTCCATGTTATCTTAATTAATTGTCACTTTGTCTACCAAAATATTTAATAATAATTCTGTTTGATATCCCTTTTTAGGGCTCCAATAATTTCAAAAAAGAATTTGGCATGACTATTCAATTCACTCCGGGCAAAATAAAATATTTAATTGGTTACTTTTGCCAAATTAAATAATTAAATTAATCTTCATCATCTTTGATAATAAAATATTTAATCTCATGTCTTAGCATAATAAAGTATTTCCAATAGTTTAATCCTCATCTCATTTCCCAATCATATTTCTTATGTTTTTACTATTATTTGAAAAAATAATTATTTCCCCCATTTTACGAATTCAGTGAAAATACTTTACTCCAAATATTCCTCAAGCTTGATTTGCAATTAGGTATTTGATGTCTTTACATGTATTTTAACTCTTTGTTTGATAATAATTCCATTTGGGTGAAAATAATTGTCAATTCCCCAACTTCTTAGGTGAAAATATTTTACCAGATTTCATAAAATCTTCACCTTTTAGTTAATTTTGTAAAAACACCATATCCTTATTTACAAAATCTTTTCCTGGATAATAACTAATCTCAGCACACTTTTGGTTAAAATATTTCTTATTTTGCAAAATTTATTTCTTCTCAAGATAAGTTTTCACGTGATGACAAGTGTTTTATATTTCTCCCTGATACTCTTTTAAACAAATCCTTTATTCTTCTTAGACAATTGAAGAGACTTACCATTTACTTGTACCAATATGTCAAAAATTCCACCGATAGGTTTTTATTTGCATTACAATGTCATTTTAGGGTTTCGCATATCAAAGCTTGGCTACGAGAGTTCTGGCGAACACCTTCAAACATTCCCAATTAATATGGAAGTTACTATCCAGATTGGTAATTCAGCTCTATCAAAATTAAGTGACTTGCTAACAAATTTCCAACTGTTGAAAATGAGTTTGCTTCAATGATGAAGTTATTGTGTATTCTAGGACCATCAAGCCTCCAAGAAGATGGACACCAACTTCAAATGTAATCCTTGGAGATATAATAAATGGATGATCTATAACCCATTCCTCAAATATAAGGTTGTATTTTCCCTCTCTACTTCGCATCCTCAAGTAAGATTGGCATGTCTCTGCATTTTCCCAGGATGCAAAAGATAGACGTCATAAGTTTCTTCAATTTTTACAGTGTCTTTCTTATGTAATCCTTTATTTCCCTTACAGAAATGTTGAAACCATTCAGGCTCTTGTAGAGGAGTCAGCTAGAAATTCTCAGGTTAAACATCAACTTCTTGCAACATGTTGGGATATCATAACCAAATTTGAAATAATCTTTCAATTCGTGATCATTCATTTCCATTACATGGTTTAGAGCCTATTTTTCTATCTGCCAGCGCCTCAAGGAACTTCTCGAATAAAGAATTCCACTTCTTGCTATTGCTGCCATTCCTGGATAAAGTCATCTCCATTCTTGACTTGATTGGAGATAAAACATCTCTTATAGTAACACAAGTTGACGACTCTGTCCATAATGAGAGATGTAGTCCTGAAGTCTACAAAGTGGTCATATTTATCTGGTCGCCCCACTATTGCCCCAATTAGAGTGTTTGGATTAGAAGAATCTTTGTGAAACCGGTTCATGAAACCTTTAATGCATTTGATCTTCTTTGGTTGTAGATGAATGGAAACTACAGATGCTCCTCTGTGATATGGTTGCCTTGGATATTTGGAACCGTATCCTACCATATATGAAATGCCCAAATGATTCCTTCCCAATAAATAATCAATTTGTAGCTTTGCGAAGCCCATACCATCGCTGGTTTTAAAGAGACTGTTGCTGCATGAAAATGTTTGGTTCTTGGCTGATAGCAAATCACTATATCTCGCTAGCAAAAAAGTAGCACTGGTAACATATTGAGTGTTGGCGCCCTCTCTAACATACAACAAACCTCCTAGAGTGCTATAAATAGAACGAAAGGAACTACCTAGAAGAAGTGAACACACAAAACTTTCTGCATGACTTCTGTAAGCTGAGAATTGAGCTTCACCTTGGAAATATAAATCTGTTAGGAGCACTTGAATTTGAGCATTTTTGAGCTCCCAGCTGAATTCAGTAACATATGCACTTAGACCATCGTGCTCGTTAATGTATTTGGAATAATATGGGGATTTGGTGGCTTTGTAAAGCCAAGATGCGGCCCAGAGAAGCTCATCATTGTAGCCTGAATATGAACAATAGAAGGGGCACTCTCCTTTGTAGGTGCCCTTGTATTGATCGGCAAAATTAAAGAGCTAAAGCGAAAGATAGATGGCCAGTTAGAAAGAAGATTTGTTAAATGACCATTTATTTGAAGATGTGTAAGATTTTCTATAAAATTAAAAATTCAGGTAGCGCTCAAATTGGGAGAAACTTGTTGATTTCAGAGTATTAGTTAACAACTAAATTTTACAACTAAGTTTTCTATTTTATTTACAATATCTGAGTTGGATTTGAGCACCCTAAGCATACCGATTGAGAACGTTTGAGGAGAAAATATGAGTAATGAGGGTCTATGACTCTGAAAACAATGGACGAGGCAGCCAAGGCTGTGGCAGTTTCTGTTGCAATTTCTGATCCAGGGGTGTATTTATCAATCTTGTAAAGGGTTCGAGGAGTGTCCATATCTTCTGGGCATTCCCAACAATCATGGTCTGCCACAGGATCTCCAACCTATTTTATGCATCAACCTCATTAGTTCACAACTTTTTTGCTGTTATCATTGGTTTCAATCGAGGGATGTCAGCAAATTGGAGAAAGTTCTATATTATATTTGTCTGCAAATCTCTCAAGATAGAATTTTAGGAGAATTCACTCTAATATTGTACATGGATTTTGGGTAAAACAAGGTTTTGTGACACCTTTTGACCTTAATAATTCCAAAACAAAGGTGTTATTATAACTCTTGCATCCTAAAAGACCTTCTAAACCTAATAGACATGTGTGGGAAACTTTACTCATAAATGAATTTCAACACCTAATCCTAAACTTGCTAAAGACCACAAAACCTTAAGACTACCAATGTACCTATTTTAAAAATTTGAGTCAAGAAGACACAAATATACTAACAATTATATATCTTGTTTCAATAATATATCAGAATAGATACAAGTTCCCAAAAAGGGGTCTTAAGTGGCCACTTTTTTTTTGAAATCAGGAAATACTAGCCTTGGATGAGAAACTGAGGATAGTTACACTCAAAATTTGGAGATGCAACCAAAACAATGTTCGTAGTGCTCCGAGTCTACTTTCTAAACTACTCTTTTGTTTTGAAAATGGTATAGATTAAGGGGTTCAAAAGAGGGAGCCACAGAAATTGGTGTTGTTTCTGTCAAAAAAACATAACATAGCATGTTTTGTGGCTCCCTAAAAAGGTCAACCTTTTTTTGGTATTTTTAAAATTGCTTCAGTGAGAAATTAGCTAATAGCATGTAGTTTATGCCTGATTTTTCTGATAATTTTTTGATGAATATTTGATTTTTTACTAATTTTCAAAGTGGACACATCCTAAAAAATAGAATTTTGGCCGTGCTACCCCTATAAATTTTGAAAACTAATTGAAAATTATTTTTTTATTTTTTTAATAGTTGTAGAATGGAGTCTAGTTTCTAAATATGTAATTTTTTTGAAATTTGAATGAATAGTTATTTTACAATGAAAAAAAGACCAAATAGTGGTTTTTACCTAAAAACAGACACACAAACAAAAGAAATTAAAGATGAAAGGCTTAAGATTGTTAAAATGTGAAAAAAATCACATTGTTAAATAGCTAAGAGAAAGCCTAACATTACCCATGTGTTCGATTTGTTTGACCTTGAAACACATGCAAATCTAAGGGTTAGCACGAACGAAATTATGTGAAATTTTGAAGAATATAGAAAAACATGTCTGTGACTGTTCATAAGGCACTCCAAGCCTTTGGGTTGGAAATCCAAAGCAAATCCCAAGCTCGCGTTATGTTTTGCCTTGCATTTTTCTTTCCCGCAAGTCTGTTGTTTGTCATGTTTGACATAACGCGAGCGCATTATAATGCGCTCGTGTTATGTTCCCCTCAAATTTTTTTACGTTCAAGGCTATTAATCATGAGGGTTAAGGGATAAGGGATAGAGTTGGAGGGTTTAGAGATAAGGGATTAGCGTTTAAGGTATAGTATCTAGCCCGTTGAGGGTCTAGGAATAGGGATAGCATTTAGGGTTTAGGGATGAGGGATGACAGATTAGGGTTGAGGGTTTAGGGTTTAGGGATAGGGTTGAGGGTCAAGGGATCAGAGTTAAGGGTTGAGGGATTAGGGTTTGACATTGAGGGTTGAGGGTTGAGGTTCAAGGGTCAAGGGTTTAGGGATAGGGTTTAGGGTCAAGGGATTAGGGTTAAAGTAGAGTGTGGAGGGTGTAAGGATTAGGGATAGGGTTGGAGGGTTTAGGGATAAGGGATTGGGTTTAAGGTATAGTATCGAGTCTGTTGAGGGTTTAGGAATAGGGATAGCATTTAGGGTTTAGGGATGAGGGATTATAGTTGAGGGATGATGGATTAGGGTTGAGGGTTGAGGGATTAGGGTTTAGGGATAAGGTTTAGGGTTGAGGGATTAGGGTTTAAGGTATAGTGTTGAGGGTTGAGGGTTGAGGGTTTAGGGTTGACGGATTAGCATTTAATGTCAAGGTTAGGGTTAGAGTGTCGAGGGTAGAGGGATTAGGGATAGGGTTTAGGGTTGAAGGTTTAAGGATTGAGGGTTGAGGCTTTAGGGATGAGGGTTTAAGGCTTAAGATATAGTGTCAAGTGTTGAGGGTGTAGGGATAGGGTTTAAGTTTTAAGGGTTAAGGGTTGAGGGATAGGGATTAGGGTTTAAGGTATAGTGTTGAGGGTCGAGGGATCAGAGTTAAGGGTTAAGGGATTAGGGTTTGACGTTGAGGGTTGAGGGTTGAGGTTCGAGGGTCAAGGGTTTAGGGATAGTGTTGAGGGTTGAGGAATTAGGGTTAAAGTAGAGTGTGGAGGGTATAAGGATTAGGGATAGGGTTGGAGGGTTTAGGGATAAGGGATTAGGGTTTAAGGTATAGTATCGATTTTGTTGAGGGTGTAGGAATAGGGATAGCATTTAGGGTTTAGGGATGAGGGATTAGAGTTGAGGGATGACGGATTAGGGTGGAGGGTTGAGGGATTAGGGTTTAGGGATAAGGTTTAGGGTTGAGGGCTGAGGGATTAGGGTTTAACGTATAGTGTTGAGGGTTTAGGGTTGAGGGATTAGAGTGAAGGGTTGAGGGATTAGGATTTGACGTTGAGGGTTGAGGGTTTAGGGTTAGGGTTGAGAGATGAGGGATCAGAGTTAAGGGTTGAGGGATTAGGGTTTGACATCAAGGATTGAGGGTTGAGGTTCGACGGTCAAGGGTTTAGGGATAGGGTTGAGGTTGAAGGGATTAGGGTTAAAGTAGAGTGTGGAGGGTGTAAGGATTAGGGATAGGGTTGGAGGGTTTAGGGATAAGGGATTAGAGTTTAAGGTATAGTATCGAGTCTATTGAGGGTTTAGGAATAGTGATAGCATTTAGGGTTTAGGGATGAGGGATTAGAGTTGAGGGATGAGGGATTAGGGTTGAGGTTTAAACGATTAGGGTTTAGGGATAAGGTTTAGGGTTGAGGGTTGAGGGATTAGGGTTTAAGGTATAGTGTTGAGGGTTGATGGTTTAGGGATAGGGTTTAGGTTTGAGGGATTAGGGTTTAGGGTTGATGAATTAGGGTTTAATGTTGAGAGTTGAGGGTTGAGGGTTGAGGTTGAGGGATAGGGTTAATGGTCAAGGGATTAGGGTTAAATAAGAGTGTCGAGGGTAGAGGGATTAGGGTTTAAGGTATAGTATCAAGCCTGTTGAGGGTCTAGGAATAGAGATAGCGTTTAGGGTTTAGGAATGAGAGATTAGAGTTGAGGGATGACGGATGCCAAATTAGGGTTGAGGGTTGAGGGATTAGGGTTTAGGGACAAGGTTTAGGGTTAGGGTTGAGGGATAGGGTTTAGGGTTGAGGGATTAGAGTGAAGGGTTGAGGGATTAGAATTTGACGTTGAGGGTTGAGGGTTTAGGGATAGGGTTGAAGGTCGAGGGATCAGAGTTAAGGATTGAGGGATTAGGGTTTGATGTTGAGGGTTGAGGGTTGAGGTTTGAGGGTCAAGAGTTTAGAGATAGGGTTGAGGGTCGAGGAATTAGGGTTAAAGTAGAGTGTGGAGGGTATAAGGATTAGGGATAGGGTTAGAGGGTTTAGGGATAAGGGATTAGAGTTTAAGGTATAGTATCTAGTCTGTTGAGGGTTTAGGAATAGGGATAGCATTTAGGGTTTAGGGATGAGGGATTAGAGTTGAGGGATGAGGGATTAGGGTTGAGGGTTGATGGATTAGGGTTTAGGGATAAGGTTTAGGGTTGAGGGTTGAGGGATTAGGGTTTAAGGTATAGTGTTGAGGGTTGATGGTTTAGGGATAGGGTTTAGGTTTGAGGGATTAGGGTTTAGGGTTGATGAATTAGGGTTTAATGTTGAGAGTTGAGGGTTGACGTTGAGGGATAGGGTTAATGGTCAAGGGATTAGGGTTAAATAAGAGTGTCGAGGGTAGAGGGATTAGGTTTAAGGTATAGTATCGAGCCTGTTGAGGGTCTAGGAATAGGGATAGCGTTTTGGGTTTAGGGATGACGGATTAGAGTTAAGGGATGACGGATGACAGATTAGGGTTGAGGGTTGAGTGATGAGGGTTTAGGGATAAGGTTTAGCGTTAGGGTTGAGGGATTAGGGTTTAAGGTATAATTGAGGGTTTAGGGATAGGGTTTAGGGTTGAGGGATTAGAGTGAAGGGTTGAGGGATTAGAATTTGACGTTGAGGGTTGAGGGTTTAGGGTTGAGGGATTAGAGTGAACGGTTGAGGGATTAGAATTTGATGTTGAGGGTTGAGGGTTTAGGGTTGAGGGTTTAGGGATAGGGTTGAGGGTCGAGGGATCAGAGTTAAGGGTTGAGGGATTAGGGTTTGATGTTGAGGGTTGAGGGTTGAGGTTCAAGGGTCAAGGGTTTAGGGATAGGGTCGAGGGTCGAGGAATTAGGGTTAGAGTAGAGTGTGGAGGGTATAAGGATTAGGGATAGGGTTGGAGGGTTTAACGTTGAGGGTTGAGGGTTGAGGTTTGAGGGTCAAGGGTTTAGGGATAAGGTTAAGGTTGAAGGGATTAGGGTTTAAGGTATAGTGTTGAGGTTTGATGGATCAGATTTAAGGGTTGAGGGATTAGGGTTTGACGTTGAGGGTTGAGGGTTGAGGTTCGAGGGTCAAGGTTTTAGGGATAGGGTTGAGGTTTAAGGGATTAGTGTTAAAGTAGAGTGTGGAGGGTGTAAGGATTAGGGATAGGGTTGGAGGGTTTAGGGATAAGGGATTAGAGTTTAAGGTATAGTATCGAGTCTGTTGAGGGTGTAGGATTATGGATAGCATTTAGGGTTTAGGGATGAGGGATTAGAGTTGAGGGATGACGGATTAGGGTTGAGGGATTAGGATTTGACGTTGAGGGTTGAAGGTTTAGGGATAGGGTTGAGGGTTGAGGGATTAGGATTTGATGTTGAGGGTTGAGGGTTTAGGGATAGGGTTGAGGGTTGAGGGTCGAGGGTCGAGGGATCAGAGTTAAGGGTTGAGGGATTAGGGTTTGACATTGAGGGTTGAGGGCATTTTCTATCAAGAACTTGATTATGAGGGCTTGCCCCTTCATTGTTATGCCTATCATATGGCGGAGCATCTGGCAAGCCCTTGCAGGAAAAAGATGTGATCAATGCAAAGGATGTGATGAATCTATAGCAGGAAAAAACGTGAGCGCGTTATAACGCGCTCGCATTTTGTATTTCTATTGAAATGGTAAAAAAGTGGTTACCCTTGTGATCCAGGCCCACATGCTCTATTTTCTTACTGATTCTGCACGTGCTCTGACAAAAAGAAGTGCTTTCATGCTATTGGGAAGTTCACATGCACATTTGACACATTGTACCACATTTGCATGATCTTTCCACCACCTTTTCTGCTTTGCCAACTTGAGAAGGAGGAAATAACATAGTTTTCACACCAAGTTTGATATATATCTATTCAAGTTTCAATTTTTATAGTGTTGCAATGTTAATTGTGATTCAATTTTAGGAATTTAACATTGAAAAGGAAGCAAGTGGTGAAAAACTCAAATTGTTGAGGAGTTTGATGCAAGAAGATAAAAACACTACATAATTGGGTACTCTCTCCATTTAAATCTTTATTTTTTAGGTATGTCAAGTCTTTACATGCATGTTCTTTACATTTTCCTTATTTCAGATTGAATTACTTTATCATGCTTTATCATACATGTTTAAAATAGACACATTCCCAATCAAGAAAGCAGCCTACAATCTCACATGATGCCATGTATATTTTCTACACTTGGGCTCTTTAATAATTATGTGTAATAAACAAACCTTAACATACCATGATGTCAAACTATACAAGAATAAATCCTTACAACATAAAAAAAATACAATCCCACTATTATCTTGTATTCATTTCTCAGGAACTAATATTGGTCTCTTTATCATGCTATAGACAAATTCTCCGTCATGCCGAGGAAACGATCAAGAATTAAACCAACATAGGAAGAGATAGAAGCTAAGAATGCAAAGAAAGCAGTAACTATGAGGGAACTTCGTGAGAAGAGGAAATTGGAAACGATAAATGAAGACATACCAATTGAAGAGGAACCACAACCATCACAAAGAGATATGGTATTGGTAGCACAAAGAGAATGAATGCAAAAACTTCGTGGTACGAGAGATTTTAATACCATAGTTGGAGACACGTCCTTTACTGCAAGTCAACATGTAGGGACATCATCTACCACATCTCAAGTTGAGAGTACATCATCACTCACATGTGATGAAGGAGGTATGCCATCATTCCCACCTTAACCTCAAGGTATGTCATCTATTCCATCTTCGATCGAAGGTATGCCATCTAACCCATCTCATTGAAATATTGATGAAATTCCTAATGTTGAGATGAATTTACCTAACTTTACACCACCTAGAATTTTGCATAGAAAGCCAAAGTATTTGATTGATATTGATGAGAATATTTTGCAGCCAATGGAAGGTAAGATTGTTCTTTGAAAAGTTAAATGAGACTGCAAGATGTCAACTATTCGTTGAAATGATGCAAAGTATAAAGTATAGGTCTATCATGAAGATTCTTGGGTTGAGAACATCAGAGGCTTCAAGTGAAAAATCTATTGTCAAGAATCTAATGAGTGTGTATGAGAGTGTGGGTAACACCTCACGCACAAAAGATAGTAATGCAACACGGCGTGTGATTACATCGACTATAGTAAGTAGTCAAACGAGGAAAGCTCATCTCATTAGAAAGACAAGTCAAGAATTGAGAATTAATAGGAAAACTTTATCAAGAGCCGTTAGAAGATGCCAAAGAATTGAGGACATTAATGCCAATGAATTATGGGCATTTTTGGGGAGACTACCACAAAAAGATAAACCAATTGTTGAAGCATTGAGATCACTAATTGAAGACTTTTGGAAGAATTACACAAGGGTATCTCTAAATCAAAGGGATGTGGTAAGAAGGAGAATTGGTAGTTAGAACCGCGAGCCACATCCAAAGCATTTTTTGGATGAGACTCAAACACAGTTTTATGGTAAATTTCTAGAGAAGTATCCTCAAATTAAAATTTGTCAAAGATATTTTGAATTGCTAAAACCTTTCTATGTTAAGATAAATCACACACGCATTACTTGTTGTTGTAGATTACATATTGAATTTTCTAACCATTTTGATGCTTATAAGTCTATATGTTTAGATATGCATACTAACAATGATTTGCAGGGTTGTGCCATATGTGCCCCACCAACATCTTCAAGAGACTTCATATCAAGAATTTTATGTGAAAGAGAGGAAGGTCAAATATTCTACAAGAAATTATGCTTGGATGGCACATGTCATCGTTGTGGTGGCTTGCGACATTTGCCAATATGTGAACATATGGAAATAACACATGTAGTTGGAAACAAACTAGTAGAGTTTGGCAAGTATAAAATAGTGGCATACAATACAAAAGATGGTAAAGAAGTAAAGAGGTGTGAATTAGTTATTGAAAAGATTCCAGTGTATCAGTTTATGCCTATATTTCATGACAGCATAGTGTATGAGTATGCAAGACATGCCCATAGAGCTCGATGGTTGGACTTGCAATTCAAGTTATGCAAGGACACATTTCTAGTTGGTAGCATTGTTTCAATCGTCGACATTGCAAAGAACTACAGTCTACAGCCACAGTGTGAGGTGCAATCACAATATTACAACTCCACACAGGTTTCTATTTTTGTGCATATCACATTCATTCATGTGAATGATAGTACAGAGGATGACAGAAAGATCATAAGGGAGTATAATTTCTATATTAGTAATGATCGCACGCATTCTATGGAGTTTGTGCAAGGTTGCTTTCAGGTGTTCTACAATGATTTGGCTAGAAGGGACATATCATTCAGTCAGCATATCATATGGTCAGATAACTATGCGTCACAATTCAAGAACTCACAGAATTTCTATTGGCTGAGTAGGAGGCATAATTTTACAGGTATTCAACATATGTGGAACTTTTTTGAGGCCGGGCATGGAAAGGGGGAGCATGATGGTGTAGGAGCATGTATCAAAAGAGCCATAGCATGAGAAGAGTTAAGGTATAAAGACAATGCAAAGTTGACAGATGCAAAATCGATTGTCGAGTGGTGTAATGCTTCCATGGGTCCAGGTAATGAAGGTAAGTCTTTAGTTCGTAGATTTCTTTGGTTGATAGATGATACTAACATTGCACCATATGAGGATTGTTGTACACTGATAGGATCAAATGAGATGCACTCTTTCAGAAGCTCAATTGCAGGTTCATGGAGTATCCATACACGAAAGATGTCATGCTTTTGTTCTTCCTATACAATTCAAGTCTGGGATGAGTGCAAGTCAAAGGAGTGGGTTGACGAATGGCAGTTAAGTTATCTTAGCCCACTTGACACATATCGACCCCCGACGGCATTGGAACTAACATAGATGGAATCGTCAGTTGACTTTGACCACATATCAGATTTAGTTCAACCAGGTAATATAGGGCACGTATATGCATCTAATTTCATCTAGTTCAACCAGGTAATGTCATCTTACTTTCTAGTGTTTTTGTAATGTTGACTAATTTCATCTAATTTGCTACACATATCAATGTAGGGCATGTATATGCAGTTATTGCAGATGAAGATAATGAAGAGGGAATAGATTATTACTTATGTCGTGTTGAGGCCAAAAAGAAATTGGAGGCCCCTGTTACAGATGGAGAAAACATCGAATACCCTACAGGATCAGTGGTTATTACTGGAACATGGCTTAGAAGGTACCCACATAAGAGTGTTAATATTTGGCTATTTCAGGACTTTGACATGCATCGGAAGATTCTTCATTACTCGAACTTTGTCGTGGCATCCAATGTTCATTTGATAAAGTATCGGGGTAGACCTTTGAACAAAATATTGTGGAAGGTGCATGAGTTTGACCATGAAGCAATACTTGACACAATAAAGAGTAGAGCAGACCCGGATGGTTCATTGAATTAATTTGTAAGTATTCACATTGATTTTGTAAAGTTATGTTATATTGAGTTGTAAGTATGCACATTAATTTGTAAGGTTTGTCTTTTTTTATTTCCTCCTGCATTTTACACATATGTACACATTTTTACATCATGTTATGAATTTTTGGTGTCCTGCTCCTGATGTGACCAAACTCATTTCTTATTTCTTTCAATTTTGATGATCCAAACTCTTGCAATATGACATCCACTTTCATGCCTTTAGATCTTCCTTCACATATAGGGCTCCAAATCAAGTTGAAAAATCTACATAAGGGCACCAAACTGGATGAAAGGAGACATGAAATGCACCTTACGACTCCATGCTAAGGTTTGAGCCATTAAAGTCTCTTAATATTAGGTGCTCATTATGATGAAACTTAGAGCTTTTTCCTTTCCTATGCACTCATCTAAGATGTTTGAAAGATAAGGAGCACCTCAACCTCTATAATGTACATTGGGCACCAAAATTAAGGTGATTTTAGGTCACTTTGAGTCATGTTGCAAAAAAGTGTCAATGTTGTCAAGTTGCACAAAGCAACTTTTGCATTTTTGATGTCCTGCTCATGATGTGACCAAACTAACTATTCCAACATGTCCAGATGGGTACATTTACACTAGGCATGGTCCTATTTTTCACCCAAACATGTTGAAACAGTCTGAGCTACATTGTACCGACAATATCCCTGAACAGTCCAAAGTGCAAAAAGGCTGCAATCTTTGATGAGATGTTACTCAAAAACCATGTCACTTATAAACATTCTGTTTGAGGCAATACGATCACGTAAAGTGCCTCTACAATAACCTCTCTCAGTTTTTTATATCTCTGAGGCATTTGCCCTTGGTGAAAGGTTTTCTGCTGCCCCAAAAATCATCAGAAGGAGGCAGTGTAAAGTTGCAAAGGGGTGCAACTTTTGTCCTGCTCCTGATGCGACCAAACTGACTATTCCAATGCATCCAAATGGGTACATTTACGCTAGGCATGGTCATGTTTTTCACCCAAACATGTCGAAACAATCCGAGCTACATTGTACCCACGATATCCCTAAAGAGTCCAAAGTGCAAAAAGGTTGCAATCTTTGACGAGATGTTACTTGAAAACCATGTCACTTAGAAACATTCTGTCTAAGGCAACATGATCACGTAGAGTGCCTCTACAATAACCTCTCTCAGTTTTTTATAGCTCTGAGGCATTTGCCCGTGGTGAAAGGTTTTCTGCTGCCCTAAAAATCGTCATGAGGCAGTGTAAAGTTGCAAAGTGGTGTAACTTTTGTCCTGCTCCTGATTCGACCAAACTGACTATTTCAATGCATCCGAATGGGTACATTTATGCTAGGCATGGTCCTATTTTTCACCCAAACATGTCGAAACAATCCGAGCTACATTGTACCCACGATATCCCTAAAGAGTCCAAAGTGCAAAAATGATGCAATCTTTGACGAGATGTTACTTGAAAATCATGTCACTTAGAACATTTTGTCTGAGGCAACGTGATCACATAGAGTGCCTCTACAATAACCTCTCTCAGTTTTTTATAGCTCTGAGGCATTTTCCCGTGGTGAAAGGTTTTCTGCTGCCCCAAAAATCGTCAGAAGGAGGCAGTGTAAAGTTGCAAAGGGGTGTAACTTTTGTCCTGCTCTTGATGCGACCAAACTAACTGTTCCAATGTGTCCAAATGGGTACATTTATGCTAGGCATGGTCCTATTTTTCACCCAAACATGTCGAAACAGTCGGAGCTACATTGTACTGACTATATCCCTGAAGAGTCCAAAGTGCAAAAAGGAAACAATCTTTGATGAGATGTTACTTGAAAATTGTGTCACTTAGAAATATTCTGTCTGAGGCAATGCGATCATGTAGAGTGCCTCTACAATAACCTCTCTTGGTTTTTTATAGCTCTAAGGCATTTGCCCATGGTGAAAGGTTTTCTGCTGCCCCAAAAATCGTTAGAAGGAGGCAGTGTAAAGTTGCAAAGGGGTGTAACTTTTGTCTTGCTCCTGATGTGACCAAATTGACTATTCCAACACATCCAAATGGGTACATTTATGCTAGGCATGGTCCTGTTTTTCACCCAAACATGTCGAAACAGTTGGAGCTACATTGTACCGACGATATCCCTGAAGAGTCCAAAGTGCAAAAAGGTAGCAATCTTTGACGAGATGTTACTCAAAAATCGTGTCACTTAGAAATATTTTGTCTAAGGCAACGCAATCATGTAGAGTGCCTCTACAATAACCTCTCTTAGTTTTTTATAGCTCTGAGGCATTTGCCCGTGGTGAAAGGTTTTTTGTTGCCCCAAAAATCATCAAAAGGAGGCAGTGTAAAGTTACAAAGGTGTGTAACTTTCATCCTACTCCTGATGCGACCAAACTAACTATTCCAATGCATTTGATTGGGTACATTTACACTAGGCATGGTCCTATTTTTCACCCAAACATGTCGAAACAGTCGGAGCTACATTGTACCGACGATATCCCTGAAGAGCCCAAAGTGCAAAAAGGTAGCAATCTTTGATGAGATGTTACTCAAAAATAGTGTCACTTAGAAACATTTCATCTAAGGCAACGAGATCATGTAGAGTGCCTTTACAATAACCTCTCTTAGTTTTTTATAGCTCTTAGGCATTTGCCCGTGGTGAAAGGTTTTCTGCTGCCCCAAAAATCATCAGAAGGAGGTAGTGTATTAAGTCAGGATGAAAGCCTATTCACTCTAGGCACCTATTTTTCACCAAATCACACATGTTCCTTGAACAAGTGATGCTACAAGTGGTGAACAAAATGGGCACCTGGCAATTGCCTAAAAGTCCAAAATTTACATAAATGAGTTAAGGCACCATTTTCCATCTCCAGAGCCTCCTTTGAGTGCCTTAACATGGAGTGAATGTTTTAGTCTATGAAAGATTGTGCCTAAAGAATATAACAACCCCTTGAGTCACTAGGATGAACTAAGTTAACAAAATGAACTTCATTGAGGGAGGCGCACTTGTGTCTTCCTGCTAAAACCTCTAAAGGGTAACCATCTCAACAAGTGTCTCTAATCCCAAGAGAACTCTAGACTCACCCAAGTCTTGAAGTATGTATGAGAACCTACAACCAATCAATCCATGTTAAGCTCCAAAGGCAACACCACATTATCATGAACCTCCCAAGCACATGACCAATGTACTCAATACCAAGAGAACCAACAAGACCACTGTCAAAACTCCAACTACAAAATTAGGTATTCAAACATGACATCATGATCTAACATCTCCTCCTAGAAGATCACATGCACCAATACAGACATCCTAGTCTCAAGAGAACTTGTATCATGCTAATACTCTAATCTAGAATCAAGAATCCACCAAGATACACTACCAAACACCTCTAAACCAAGGATCAACATCTACAACCACATGAAGATAACCATCTCCTAAAAATAGTAGCCAAGATGTCAAAGCACTCTCACTACAAATAATAATCATAATCCAAGAGTTTGTCCATTACACCCAACCACTATATAAGATCATCCATCACTAGGTGACGAATACACATCACTATCAAAGCAACATCCATCCTCTCATCCCAATGCAACATACCAATGCGCAAATGAGCATAGACAAGGAAAAATAACAAAATCATCCCGTGGATATAGGCAATATGCATTCAAGTCATCCCACTACAATCAATGAGGTGTGCATCCCAAAAAAATGCATAACTTGTAGATCCCAACCATTGAAAACATGCAAAATCATCATCACATTAGTAATCATCATCACATTAGTAAACATCATCACATTAGTAAACTAGTAAACATCATTTGCATCCATACTTAAACCAATCTTATTGTTGTGTTTGATGTGTCCTCTTTCAAACAACCATTTAACAAAATTTGAGTCCAAACAATAAACATTTACAACCATAAACATCTCAAAGTCCAAAATCCAAACATTCTATCATCCTTAATCATTTCCATCATGGATCCTTGGTTTTAAAAAATCATTATGCAAGATAAAAACCCTATGCCTATTACCTTGTCTAAGGCTCATGCAAAACCCAAAATGATTAGCCTAGTACCATGTGTCATGTCCCCGTTCCCAGCTTGATCATCAAGTGTATAATGGATTAGCCTATTCCTCATTCCTGGAGGCTAACTCCAAATGATGAGGGAATGAATTGGTTTCGGACTAACTCTATCTGTTTGTTTTGCAAGAACAAGGTTAGAACCATAAAATTTGACTAAGTATGAAAGCTTGGGAGCCTAGGTGCCCATTTCACTCTAGTTTTCCTTACTAAGCGCCTAGGACAAGGATCATCCAAATTAAGTGCCTAAGAACCTCAAGGCACCTATACATGTTTCTAGGGATCCTCGAATTGAGTGCCTAGCATAGATGGATGAAGATTGAAAGTTTTCAAGTTAAAGATGTCCTTTGGGTGAACTCACAGCACTAGGTGCATGTGTTGGTTGGAACTCCTTGGATCTGGCGCCTAGGATTGAAAGCCTTTGATGAGGAGAGAAGTCTCAAGGCCTGGTTTGGTGCCCTCACTTGCCTACCCCACCCTCAGAATGCGCCTAACCTTCATAAGGCGTTAACACTCTATTTTGAGCGCCTAGCAAGGGGTAATGGATAGAATGAAGGCTTGGGAGCTAAGGAAAGTCACTTAGATGAATAATCAAGATTGAAATGAGAAACTCCTAGCCAAGGCACAAAATTCCTCAATTCTGGCATCCAGAAATCAAATCTAAGTAAGGTGCTCTTTCCATTTGCCAAAGGCTCTATTAGCGCCCTTGGTTGATGATCTCTCTAGACACCTGAAATGGTGCCCGGTGGATCTTTCAACTTGTATCAGGAAGAAGGGAAGCATTCTCAGTGTTGTTCAAATAATCTAAGTTGTAAAGTTAACAAGGAATAGAGCCAGAGGACAAGGTGCACTTATTGGTCTCCATCACCTCAGAAATGCACCTAATGTAGTTGGTGTCAACTTCCCTCTTTCTAGCCTCCAAATGGCGCCTAGAGTCAAAAAAGGATTTCACTGAATAATGTTAATGTTTTGAGCATCAAACTCTACTTGGCGCATACTTATGCTCTTACAACCTCAAATTGGCGCCTAGGGTTTAGTCATCCTCCCAAGGCGTGGTTCTGCTCCTCCATAACCCTGTTTTGGAGCCTAAACTTGGAAGTACCTTGAAGACTTGGATTAAGATGGAATTCACCTCCAGAATGTTAGGCGCTTGATAGAAGATAAAGGCACTAGGGTAAAAAAGCTTCAAAAGTTTGATGTCAAGTGTGAATTGAGATAATAGGCACTGATACCAGTTGACATTACTCCAAACATGTGCCTAAGAGAGATGCAAGTCCCCAAGACCAATTTTGGAACAAGGCACTCCATCAGAGGGTAAGATGATAATCCTTGGAAGTCAAGTGTTTGAAAGATTCTTTATGAAATTGGCAAGTTGTAAAATAGGTGCCAAAACCCCTGAGAATCCTCCTATCTGGCGCCTAGTCAGAAGAACACTAATATTGTGCCTAAGTGAATTTGAGTGTCAATATAGAGTCATCAAACCCCACCAGACATTCATCCATGTCTCTGCCACCTCAAGGAAGCACCCAGCTTAGGATGGTGCCTAGTCTGGTCTCTACTACCTTCAGTTGGCGCCTAACCCTAAGAGTCTTGCAACTATGACATCATATTGGTGCCTAGAACTCATGATGCATGAAATCAACACCTGGGTTCCAGAGAACTCATTTGGGCGCCTACTCTTGGAAATAATCCAGAGCATCCATAAACTCTAATAGGCACCTAATGTTGGCAAGGTGCAACTTCAGGAGGAGATCACCTCAACTTGGCGCCCAAGTCAGAAATCTGCGCCTAAGGATCTCTAGAAGGAGTTAAGGTTGTTACAATTACCTAAATGCTCATTGGTCAGAAGGGTAGCATTTGGATCCGTGTCAGGGCCCCTGGATAAGTTTGCCAACTCAAAATGAGTCATCAGATAGAATATTCCCTTGTATATGCTTCTTGGGAAACGTGCCTTGGTTCCTCTTTGTGCATTGAAAAATGTGCCTTCATTGCCTTTGGAAGGCCTATAAAAGGAGGAGCCCTCTCATTCATTTGTTATCTAATCATTTTGAAAGAATTCTCTCTGCAAAGCTATTTAGCTTGTGATCTTGAGGCCTGCAAGTTTCAAGTGTTGGGGTGATGCTCCCTTGTGATATTGTGAGGTGTTGACATTCAGTTGACATCATTGAGTTTGATTGAGTTGATCAAGTGTAGATGCCATTGTAAACATCAAGGCTTCAAGGCTTTTCTTTTGTATCTCCATTGAATAAGTTGTAGCTTCATGCTATTGAAAGCATTATCCATGTAATAAGACATTGCAAGTTAATTGAGTCAAATAACTAGACAAGTACCCAACTCTAAGATTGATTCATTCAAGTAGTTATCTTTGATGTATATCTTTGTGTTGTTGAAGTAGTTGATGAATTGATAGCAAGTAAAATTGTTTAAGTAAGGAAAAATTTTCATAGAACTAGTTGGGTATCTTACACCATGCCTATCCATCAAACACCACAATGCAATCAAAATCCTAACAACATGCCCATGATCCAAGATCAAGTGCAATAATGCAAAGATATTATCAATTACAAGCCTATTAAGAATGAACTAGAGTCTTCTAGTACCATATTTTTCCATCAAACACCATCATGTAATCCATGGCCTATCAAGCCTATCAAAGAAAATGCAAACATCCTATGTAATACAATCAGACTTTAAATATTTGAAGTAGCCATCTACAAATATCCATTCAAAAGTGGATTTATAATGCAACTATGGATGCCATCAATAAAAAAGATTTGTATTAACCAAATATCTATATAGGCATACATCAATATCTGTCGATATAAGTATAACATATATACAAAATAGTGATATAGGCTTACAATGTCAACTATGTACAATACAAAATATATGTCCACAAATGCCATATAGGCATACAACAAAGGAACACAATAAAAAGTCATTCCCCTCTGACTGGTGAAGAGAATAAATCACGAGCAGCCTTTGATCTTCTAGGGGATGGAGACATGCATGTGGGTGGTCTACTACGAACCTGAGGGCTACTCCTCCTATTTAGTTCTTCTTGCACCTTTACCTGTTACAATAAAAAGTATAGACATTAATATATAGAAATTACATGTTATAAAAAAATGAAACATTTAACAAAATAATCACTTACTGCTAACATATAATCTGTCTCCTCGCTTGCCTCAGTAGCAGGAATAGGCCTTGGTGATGTCATGTCCTATAGAAACCATCTAGATAGAAATTAAACTTCAAATCAATAATCTTTTGATTTTTCAAAAATAGACAACTATAACAATGAATGTAAATTGAAATTTACTAATCTGCCTCATACCCTTGTCAATGCCATGGAGCTATGAATCGCAGAGGCCACACCCTGCTGCATTGCCCTATGAACATGGGGAGGTGTCTCCGCAGCCTGCATCATCTAGAAATAAAACAACATTATTCAATTACAAAAACTATAATAGTGATGCAAATCATGGCTCCTAACATACACACATGTTCATCTAAACATGGAAGTACACACAATAAAACACATAAATCACATACAAAAATTTAGTAAGTACAATTCATTCATTAAACTATTTATTTTATTACCTCCGTAAAGCTTTGAAGTCTACCACCACTGGCAGGTGTTGCCATGAAATCTACAGTATTAACCTATTCAACATCCAAAATCAGAAATTAGAATACCATTCATATAACAATGCTATTCACATGTAATATTTATAATTGTTTACTAGTTACATACCTCGACAGTAGATGATCTAGTGAAAAATGCAGGTGGAGAACCACTGAAAATTGCATCGACACTATGACCCTGAAATTTCATTAAAATCACAATTTAAATTAGTTAATCTTTTATTTCAAAAATAAAATTTAATAAATTAAATTCAATAAACTTGCTAATATTTACCTGAGTATCAAGGCTGAAAGTCTCACTTAGGAGGGTATCTGTCATCACCATCTACTCAGCTGCAGATGTAGCCTGCGCACCTATGTCTTAACTATCCATGGGGTCATAACCACAGGGTAACCCGCAAGCCTGGCAAGTATGCGGTGGGACCCTACTCCTTGCACTTTCTCCCAACCCACTTTGTGTTGCAGGACCGGCATGCTCTATGATGCTCTGGGTCAAGGCACTAATTGACCTCAGTGTATCGACCTCAACACTCTCCTTCACAATGGAAGGGATAGAAACATGCTCGTGGGCTAGTCTGCTGATTACTCATCTCACTACCCACTGTGGGTCAAGACGTACCCCTGGTCTATCCTGTGCTGAGCCCCCACCTCTACCCTAGAAGTCTCACATATCAAAATAGTTTGGCACTTTATTGAGGACAAACTCGCATTAGAGTTTCCTCAAAAAGTATTGCGGGACCTTATTATTATTGCATGGAGAATGGTCAAAAACCATCCACCACCTCTGCCTGAAATTGTCCCTTATCGCTTGGTTGTTGCACCAATGGATAGGGAACCTCTTGCATGTAATGGGTGGAGGTTGATTTGTTTGTGGGTTTGTGAAAATTGAACACAAGTCTAATTTTGTAATTTGTAATTTTTTGACATCTTGGTATGACAACTTATCTGCATAGTAATCTCTAAACTCTCTCTTTTTATCGGTCCAACTAGTTATTTGCTTGCTAATTGAATTTACATTTGATAACATAGACTCAAGAGATTCGGCAAGCATGGACCTATGCAAGGTTGAAGTGGAAGGATCTTTCAACCTTGCAATTATATCTTCAATCTATTTTTTATTGTTTTCAATTTGCCCCATTTTATTATCTTGTGTTCCAGGGGCATGTCGAGGAATGAATGGAGGAGGTTGTTATTCTACAGGTATTTCCTCCTCAGGATTTTGTGGATTTTGAGGAGGAGAAGGAGGAGGAGGAGGAGGAGGTGCATTAACATTTCCTGACAATTAATGAAATATACATCAAAAATCAACAAAAACCTACCTATTTAGAAAGAAATTAAAACAAAAAAATAAAGTTAACTCACCCCTTTGGCGTGCTTGATGTCGCGGCAGCATTTTGGCGACGAATCGATAAGCTTTTTGTGTTGATTGGTGTTTTGCATAATGCGAGCGCATTTTTGAGAGTTTGGAAGCCGCGGGCAGAGGAGAAAATCAGAATGAAATGAAATTTGATTGCTTTTTTTTTAAATTTATACTAGGTCATAATGCGAGCGCGTTATAACGCGCTCACGTTATGGCTCAGTAATGACGAGCCTAAGGCTTCTCATTGCCAAGCCATAATGCGAGCGCGTTATAATGCGCTCGCGTTATGACTTAATTTTTTTTGAAATTATTTTGGCCACTTTTTGGCCCCCATCTTCTTGCACTTACCCAAGTATACCATCACTTCATCTCCTACTGCAAATTCTTTATGTCTTCTCTTCTCATCTACCTTTTCCTTATATTTACTGTTCATATCCTCCAAATGCTTCTTCACTTGATCATGCACTACCTTCATATGCTCTGCAAATTCTTTTGCCTCTGCACTTCTCTTTTTCTTTGTATTGATATCTCTACATTCTGCTGCTCCTCTAGGATTTACTCCTATTCACTAGATTATTGTATGCAAACTCTGCTTGTGAAAGAATCAAATCCCAACTTCCTATTTTTACTCCAACCAAACATCTCAACAAGTTTCCCAAACTCCTATTCACTACCTTTGTCTGTCCATCAGTCTGTGGATGAAAAGATAAACTAAACTTTAAATCTATGTTCATCTTCTTCCAAAGTGTCCTCCAGAAGTATCCAACAAACTTTGTGTCTCTGTCTGAAACTGTGATCTTAGGTAATCCATGCAATCTCACAATCTCTTTGAAAAATAGGTCTGCTACATGCACTGCATGGGTTGTCTTCTTGTAAGGTATGAAATGCGTCATCTTTGAAAATCTATCCACCACTACAAATATTGAATCATGTCCTCTCTATGTCCTAGGCAATCCCATCACAAAATCCATGCTTATGTCTTCCCAAGGTCTATCCGGTACTGTCAAAGGTTTATACAATCCAGTAGTCTAACTATTCCCTTTTGCAACTTGACAAACTCTACAACTCTGCACAAGTTTCCTAACATCCTTATGTACCTGAGGCCAAAAGTAGTTTTCACTCACCAAAGTCACTGTCTTGTCAATGCCAAAATGTCCTACTAATCCACCACTATCCTTCTCCTTGATCAAATTGTCTCTCATTGAACTCCTAGGTATGCATAAGTGATTTCCTTTGAACAACATATCTTCTTGAATGAAATAGTTCAACCACTTACTCCTATCTATCACAATAGGTTCCTTACATGCTTTCTAAGGTTCTGCAAAGTCAATGTCTCCCTCATACATATTCTTCATTTCTTCAAAACGTAACACTTCAACTCTCATTTTTGTCAACAAGTTTCTTCTCCTGCTCAATGCATCTGCAACTTTGTTTGATTTTCTACTCCTATGCTTCAACACAAAAGTGTAACTCTGTATGAACTCCACCTATCTCATGTGTCTCTGATTCAACTTACCTTGACTGTTCAAATATTGCAAAGCTTGATGATCTATATACAACACAAACTCCTTAGGCAAAAAATAATGTCTCCATGTCTTCAAGGCTTCAATTATGGCATAGAACTTGTTGGGTCTCAAAAATGTAGGTTGTGGATTATAAGGGGATGCCAAGCCCTATGGTCAAATCCACAACGTTTTTGAGCCAACAACTAGAGTTTGACCTTAATGGTCAACTTCTCCCTACACTTTAGGTCCTGCTAAAACCTAGGCAGGTGAACCTTTAATTATCAAAGCAGGTTGTATGATTAAATCAATGTTGGTTTGTTGCTAGTTTATCTAATTACAATGGCATGCTTGCAAATCAAATGAGATATTGTAAACTATTTATAAAGAAAGCAAATGATTTAATCTAAATTCTAACACAAATAAATAACAACTAACATGAAATGAATCTAAATTATAGCGATAAAACAAAGTAAAGATTTTAAACATAAAATGAATCAATAGTTAGACTGGTGCTTTGTCCATTTGGGCAATAGAGTCGAGATGTAAGAAACAAATAACTTGTATTAGGTAATAACTCGATCTGATTGACACATATAACTATTTCTAATACGTACAAATGTGCAAGGAAGAAATTATTAATTCATTCTTAATAATCCAAAGGACATAATTGCATTAAATGCAAAATATTAAAAGGATTTTAATCTTTCCGAAAAGAACCAATTTAACTTTGCAAAATAATAAATTAGATCAACTTTGGAGACAAATTAATAACCCTAATCAATTAATCTAGTAATCCATTCAACATTCTAAGATTACTATAATTGATGAGAAAGGGTTCAATTCTCTTTGAGAAACCAATCAAATCAACTATACTGAATTATCAAATGTAACCAGACAATTTGAACATATCCTTAAGACATTCAAATTGAATAATCAGAAAATGAATGATATGGAGCTAATTAAATTGATTGAATTAAAAACAACAAACAGATGATACTGTCACAATGTATTTTGAATTCAAATCCTCAACTGCTGCCTTAGAATGTATCATGCACCATAGCCTTTCTAAGAACGAAATTGCATAGAAGGATCAAATTTGCATCAGATTGAATCAAATCTAACCTAATCTAATCCTAAAATGTTTCATTTGTCTTTGTGTAAAAATCTCTATTTCTAATCTAATTCTAACCCCTTATTCCGGGTCTTGGGATCTCTACTTAAAGAGATGCAATAAGCCTCAAACCTGTTACATTCATTTTATGATAGGTTAATAACTGGTTGAACTAACCATAAGGAACACCATCTTTTACTACATAAATTAAATAGATTGGTTTGAAACATCTAATGATCATCTTAGGCTGAAAATTAATCTTCCTGAGCCACTTCATTTAACCGTCAGTTGAGAACTGCTTCAACGTAATCAAAATCCTGCATAGAAAACAAATTATTCATTAGATAAACAATATATAAACATATAACTTACATTGAAGTGAACCTTAGGACCTGTGGCGTGCGGTATCGTTTCCTTATTTCTGTTGTATATTTGCTTACTGCCATGTATTTAGGGTTTTATCACCGTGATTATATTCCATGTTATCTTAATTAATTGTCACTTTGTATACCAAAATATTTAATAATAATTCTATTTGATATCCCTTTTTAGGGCTCCAATAATTTCAAAAAAGAATTTGGCATGACTATTCTATTCACTTCGGGTAAAATAAAATATTTAATTGGTTACTTTTGCCAAATTAAATAATTAAATTAATCTTCATCATCTTTGATAATAAAATATTTAATCTCATGTCTTAGCATAATGAAGTATTTCCAATAGTTTAATCCTCATCTCATTTCCCAATCATATTTCTTATGTTTTTACTATTATTTGAAAAAATAATTATTTCCCCCTTTTTATGAATTCAGTGAAAATACTTTACTCCAAATATTCCTCAAGCTTGATTTGTAATTATTTATTTGATGTCTTTACATGTATTTTAACTCTTTGTTTGATAATAATTCCATTTGGGTGAAAATAATTGTCAATTCCCCAACTTCTTAGGTGAAAATATTTTACCAGATTTCATAAAATCTTCACCTTTTGGTTAATTTTGTAAAAACACCATATCCTTATTTACAAAATCTTTTCCTGCATAATAACTAATCTCATCACACTTTTGGTTAAAATATTTCTTATTTTGCAAAATTTATTTCTTCTCAAGATAAGTTTTCACGTGATGACAAGTGTTTTATATTTCTCCCTAATACTCTTTTAAACAAATCCTTTATTCTTTTTAGACAATTGAAGAGACTTACAATTTACTTGTACCAATATGTCAAAAATTCCACCGATAGGTTTTTATTTGCATTACAATGTCATTTTAGGGTTTCGCATATCAAAGCTTAGCTACGAGGGTTCTGGCGAACACCTTCAAACATTCCCAATTAATATGGAAGTTACTATCCAGATTGGTAATTCAGCTCTATCAAAATTAAGTGACTTGCTAACAAATTTCCAACTGTTGAAAATGAGTTTGCTTCAATGATGAAGTTATTGTGTATTCTAGGACCATCAAGCCTCCAAGAAGACGGACACCAACTTCAAATGTAATCCTTGGAGATATAATAAATGGATGATCTGTAACCCATTCCTCAAATATAAGGTTGTATTTTCCCTCTCTACTTCGCATCCTCAGGTAAGATTGGCATGTCTCTGCATTTTCCCAGGATGCAAAAGATAGACGTCATAAGTTTCTTCGGTTTTTACAGTGTCTTTCTTATGTAATCTTTTATTTCCCTTACAGAAATGTTGAAACCATTCAGGCTCTTGTAGAGGAGTCAGCTAGAAATTCTCAGGTTAAACATCAACTTCTTGCAACATGTTGGGATATCATAACCAAATTTGAAATAATCTTTCAATTCGTGATCATTCATTTCCGTTACATGGTTTAGAGCCTGTTCTTATGTCTGTCAGCGCCTCAAGGAACTTCTCAAATAAAGAATTCAACTTCTCGCCATTGCTGCCATTCCTGGATAAAGCCATCTCCATTCTTCACCTGATTGGAGATAAAACATCTCTTATAGTAACACAAGTTGACGACTCTGTCCACAATGAGAGATGCAGTCCTGAAGTCTACAAAGTGGTCATATTTATCTGGTCACCCCACTATTGCCCCAATTAGAGTGTTTGGATTAGAAGAATCTTTGTGAAACCAGTTCATGAAACCTTTAATGCATTTGATCTTCTTTGGTTGTAGATGAACGGAAACTACAGATGCTCCTCTGTGATATGGTTGCCTTGGATATTTGGAACCGTATCCTACCATATATGAAATGCCCAAAGGATTCCTTTCCAATAAATAATCAATTTGTAGCTTTGCGAAGCCCATACCATCGCTGGCTTTAAAGAGACTGTTGCTGCATGAAAATGTTTGGTTCTTGGCTGATAGCAAATCACTATATCTCGCTAGCAAAAAAGTAGCACTGGTAACATATTGAGTGTTGGCGCCCTCTCTAACATACAACAAACCTCCTAGAGTGCTATAAATAGAACGAATGGAACTGCCTGGAAGAAGTGAACACACAAAACTTTCTGCATGACTTCTGTAAGCTGAGAATTGAGCTTCACCTTGGAAATATAAATATATTAGGAGCACTTGAATTCCAGCATATTTGAGCTCCCAGCTGAATTCATTAACATATGCACTAGACCATCATGCTCGTTAATGTATTTGGAATAATATGGGGATTTGGTGGCTTTGTAAAGCCAAGATGCGGCCCAGAGAAGCTCATCATTGTAGCCTGAATATGAACAATAGAAGGGGCACTCTCCTTTGTAGGTGCCCTTGTATTGATCGGCAAAATTAAAGAGTTGAAGCGAAAGATAGATGGCCAGTTAGAAAGAAGATTTGTTAAATGACCATTTATTTGAAGATGTGTAAGATTTTCTATAAAATTAAAAATTCAGGTAGCGCTCAAATTGGGAGAAACTTGTTGATTTCAGAGTATTAGTTAATAGCTAAATTTTACAACTAAGTTTTCTATTTTATTTGCAATATCTGAGTTGGATTTGAGCACCCTAAGCATACTGATTGAGAACGTTTGAGGAGAAGATATGAGTAATGAGGGTCTATGACTCTGAAAACAATGGAGGAGGCAGCCAAGGCTGTGGCAGTTTCTGTTGCAATTTCTGATCCAGGGGTGTATTTATCAATCTTGTAATGGGTTCGAGGAGTGTCCATATCTTCTGGGTATTTCCAACAATCATGGTCTGCCACGGGATCTCCAACCTATTTTATGCATCAACCTCATTAGTTCACAACTTTTTTGCTGTTATCATTGGTTTCAATCGAGGGATGTTAGCAAATTGGAGAAAGTTCTATATTATATTTGTCTGCAAATCTCTCAAGATAGAATTTCAGGAGAATTCGCTCTAATATTGTACATGGATTTTGGGTAAAACAAGGTTTTGTGACACCTTTTGAGCTTAATAATTCCAAAACAAAGGTGTTATTATAAATCTTGCATCCTAAAAGACCTTCTAAACCTAATAGACATGTGTGAGAAACTTTACTCATAAATGAATTTCAACACCTAATCCTAAACTTGCTAAAGACCACAAAACCTTAAGACTACCAATGTACCTATTTTAAAAATTTGAGTCAAGAAGACACAAATATATTAATAGTTATATATCTTGTTTCAATAATATATCAGATTAGATACAAGTTTCCACATAACAGAAATCCTCACCAATTTTTACTCTGAAAATGAATGAGTGGGGCAAGCTAGAATTCTCTGTACTGAAGCTCCTTTGATGGGATCCACTTCACTGTAGCAAGTCAATTTGACATTATTGTCATCATATTCAGAAGTTAGTTTCCATCTATCACTTCATTCTTGTAGAAGAGAGGAAACACAGTAATCTCAATGGCTGACAAGTTGATGCAAGACTGAGACTAACATCATGGCAAAGTGGGGACATTCTCTACAAGAAACTTAAATTGCTTGATGTCTAAAAGAATTGTTTCAAAAATAGCCCGAAAGGTTTAACATCGGAAATTACCTTACCCAAAAGGTGAAATGAAAGAACTTCGAATTCTCTATCGTAAACATAGACCTACTCAAAGGTTGTCATACTTTCTCATATTTCTAGATTATTGATGGCAGTGAAAGAATAAAAAATTTGCAATCACCATTGTAAGGATTTTGCATACAAAAAGCTTGAAATATTTTGCAAAAAAAATTTGGAATTTTCAATTCCAATAGAACTCTTGATCGTAAACTGAATATCTTATCCTTGCATCATTCAACATCTCACTAAAATATGCTACAGGTCTACCTTATTGACTTAATACTGCTCCAATTACATTCCCACTGCATCACAATCAACTTGAAATACCTTATTGAAATCTGGTAAAGCTAAGACAGGTTGCTCTATCACATTTTGCTTTAGCAGCTCAAAAATTTTATCTTCTCCTGATGTCCACTTAAAGTGTTTTCTATCACCTCTCATTGTCTCTATCATAGGGTTACAAATTGAATTGAAGTTTCTGATGAACTTCCGGTAGAAACTAGCCAATTCATGAAATGATCTAACTTCTCCAATTCTCTCCAGTGTAGGCCATTCAACAATCGCTCTCACTTTCTTAGGGTCCATCTTCATTCCTTCTGCATAAATCACAAATCCCAAATATACCAATTCTTTCTTCATGAAACTACACTTCTTGATGTTTATTAGTAATTTCTCTTCTCTCAACCTCTGTAAAACTTGTCTAATATGCCACAAATGTTCTCCCTTTGTCTTACTAAAAATTAGAATGTCATCCAAGTACACAATAACAAACTTACCCAAGAATTTCTTCAAGACTTCATTCATCAATCTCATGAAAGTACTAGGTGCATTTGTCAATCCAAAAGGCATCACCAACCACTCATTCAATCCTCCATTTTCTTAAAAGTAGTCTTCCATGCATCTCCTTCTCTGATTTTGACCTAATGGTATCCACTCTTCAAATCTATCTTTGTGAAATATTTTGCTCCACTTAAACAATCCATAATATCATCCATTCTAGGTAAAGGAAATCTATAGTTAACTATGATCTTGTTTATTGCTCTGGAATTAGTACACATTCTCCATTCTCCATCTTTCTTCGGTGCTAACACTATAGGTACTGCACAAGGACTCAAACTTTCTCTAATCAAACCTTTCCTCAACAACTCTTGTATCTATCTATTCAATTCTTCATTCTATGCCTATGTTATTCTATGTGTTGTTTTGTTAGGCAAACTAGCTCCTGGTATAAGATCCATGTGATGACTGATATTCCTTATAGGTGGCAATCCTTCAGGTACATTATCTGATATGATGTCTTCGTACTCTATCAGCAACTCTATTATCTCCTCCAGTTGTCATTCTTAGTCTCCTTTAATGTTTTAGGCTTCTTAGGAATCAAGGCATAACACATATTCTCATGTCTCAGACCATCCAAAAATTATCTTCCATCTACCAAATAGATTCTAGAATTCCCACATATTTCACCCTTAGGATCATCCTCTAAAGGAATCAAGGTAATTATCTTCCCATTGGATGTTATAGTATATGTATTCTTTCTCCCATCATGTATAACTTTTCTATCATACTGCTAAGGTCTACCCAACAAAATATGGCATACATCCATAGACAAAATATCACACAAGACTTCATCATGATAAGATCCAATATGAAATTTCACCAAACATTGTTCACTCACTAGTATCTTATGATCATCCTGAATCCATGCTATCTGATAGGGCTTAGGGTGTTTCAATCTTTTCAACTTCAGCTTAGTCGCCATCTCCTCTGAAACTAGGTTATCTGAACTACCACTATCAATAACAACCTTACAACACTTACCTCCTGATTTGCATATAGTTCTGAACAAACTTTTGCTTTGCGGTGGTTCTTCAATTGTCTTTGCTTGAAATAGTGCTCTCCTCATCTCAAGTGATTCTCCTTTCTCTGGTTTACCAACTAAACTAGGAGATCCAATAGGTTCTTCTTCCATGTAGGCTGCTCTTCCACTATTCTCTGCCTTCTTGCTTGTACTACCCTAATTACATTCAAATGCTCTATGTCCTTCACCTCCACACTTAAAACAAGTGCCTTTAAATGTTCCCTTATCAAATCCACTTCCTTCTCTTTTATATCCTTCATTCCGGTATGAATTGTAATTACCTCTGTGATAAAAAATTCTGTCACTGCTCCGGTATACATTGTTATCTCTCTCCTCCTTGTTAAATGTGTTGCCAAACTTGTTCTTCTTTGGATGTGATCTATCTCCTCTGGAAAATGTTCTACCTCTCTAAAATTTACCTCCTCTTCCTCTCTATCTCTGATCATGCTTCTTATTTAGCTTCTCTTCAACTTTTAGGGAAAACTGGTATGCTTCCTCCAAAGATGTCATCCTCACTAAACTTAGTTCTTCTTGAATATTCAATCTCAGTCCATTGATGTATCTAGCCACTTGCTCCTTGCTTTCTTCACTATATCCTATCCTTATAATCATCTTATGAAATTCTTCTGTATACTCCTTCACAAATTTATTCTTTTGTCTTAGATTTTGCAATCTTTTCAACAATTCTAACTCATAGTCAGCAGATATTAACCAATTCTTCAATTTTGTCACCATTCTATCCCACTTTGTAATCTTTTCTTTTCCTCTTATGTTTCTATCCAACTAAACTTCTTTCCACCATATAGCAGCATGTCCTTTCAACTTTGTCTTTGCAAATGTCACCTTCTCTGGATCTTCAACTTCTTCATATTCAAAGTATTCTTCCATGTCATTTATCTAGTCAATCAACTCTTCAAGGTTCAAATTGCCAGTGTAATTTGGTACATCAACTCAGGTCTCTTTCCAATCTTTGAAATAGCTCGCAACATCTTTACTTGATCTGATTCTTATTCTTCATCACCTCCTAGGGTTTCACCAATTTGTTCAACAGATTGAAATTCCTCTTCATCATCACTTTCAACATTAGATCTCGGTGTCAATCATCTTCGCCTATCTTCCTCAACAACATCCAAACATATTCACATCATTTTCATCATTTCTATCATCTCATCCATTCTTCCAGCCATTGTTCCCACATCAACAACTCTCCTTGGCGGCATTCTTCCTAGGATCAAGTGCAAATTGCCTCAAATTCAGCGATCAGGCTACAAGGTGACAATTGCCTCACAATCAGTGATCGGTTGCAACACAAGTAATCTTCCTCAATTCAGTGATCTATCCATGGCAAGATCTTATGGAATTCCCTCACCAACTTCACTCAATTCACTCCCAAATATTCAAACTTTTGCTTTGATACCACTTGGTGCAGTCACAGTAGGAGGGTTCACAAAATGAACTGTCCAGACCATGCAACAAAAGTAAACACAACATAAACAAATCAAAGATACAAAACAAATCAGATTCAGTCATTCAGTATATTATAGAATTCAAGTATAGATCGGTCGACAACATGAGGGCTTATAACTAGGGCTCATAGGCTTGATTTTAGAATATCAGAATATGTGCAAGATATAGCTTTGAAGTTCCCTCGCTCAAAATCTAAACTATCAACTATCACTATTATCATGAACTACTTTCCTAAGGATCTATTGCATGAATATATATCATCTTCGGTACAAAAGATTCCTTCATGTTAGCCAAGGAAGATCACAAACTCTGATGAAGAGCTGTAACATGTGTACATGGATAGGTCAGACCTAATCATGTAGAACACCTCCACAAATGAATGGAATGATGTGCAGATCTCAAGGATGGTTGGCCATGAGCCAAAGATCATTGAATGATGTGTCATTAGGCTCCACAAGTCAAGTAATGCTCCTCAAGTCTTCTCTTTTATCTAATTATCAAAGATTGTCAGGATGCTTTGTTCTTTGAAAATAGTCGATCTTCAGATAGCGATAAATTTTTGGTAACTGATCCAAATACCTTGAATTTTGGATATGATGTAGATGAATGAATCTAGATGCTAAGTCTAGCTCCATGAGATCTGAAATGCAACTGTGGCAGTATGCGGACCAAAATATAGAAATTGCTTCTGACTGAACTGACTGAACTGAATTGGAAAATGAAAGCAAACAAACTAAACTATAAACAATCTGAAATGCAAATGTTTTTGGTTGATGGAAGGTTGCTCTTGAACCAGGGATGCTCCTGCATCAACTATGAGATCAAACATAAATTAGATATTAAATGCACATTTAGTCATATAGTTTTGTCAACAAAAGAAGCTAAGGCCAGCAGGCAAACAAGTGTAAGTGTTTTCAAATTGTATCTGACATAGGGGAGAGAAGCCGGAACGTGCGCACCCAATTTTTGATGGTTCATGTTCAATGCCATGTGGACTAGTAAAAAAAATTGCAACTTATTCAGATAAATAAATTAATAATAAACAATATAAAATCCAACTTGGAAATGAAACAACCATATTATAAAAGTTTGCACCCTTCCCCATAAATATTCAAATCCAACTATCAAACCAATCTAGCCGTCACTTATAGATTATTAACAACTACACAACAAAATAGAGGTGCCACGTGAACATAGTTCTAACCCATGTGTCGAATCTTTGACCGAAATGCTAACCCATTACAACCATGTTACCCACCGTAGCATAACCTAAACAATTCACACATGCATCTGCCTGTCTCATCAAACATGAGACCTAAAACACATATCACCAAGAGTCTCTCCCATATCGACAAGTAGGGTGCGTACGTATTGGCTCCTTCCTCTAAAAACCCCCCGTATCCAAAAATACAAGCTACAAGGGCACCATTATTCATATAAACATTTATGGAAATAAATGCAAACAATACACCAAACCAATCAACTCAAGAATTAATGGCCCAAATCAATCAAATCTACAATTCATATCACCCAGAATTCAAATTCCAAACAGGATAGGGATTTAATTCACCACACCAAACAAGCATCAATCAGATTGAAATAATTCCCAATTCAAATAGCCCTTGAGGTGTTTTCTTCACATTGATGCCAGAATGTGTTGGCTTAAGGTCTCTGCAACTTCAATCCTGCTACCACTACATGTTACACTTGGACTCCGGTGTCCCTTGTAGCTTCTTTATATATGTGTATATGCATATGTATAAACAAATACATAGACAAATACATATGTATATGCATATGTATAGACACATACATAGACAAATACATATACATATACATATACTACTTCCATGACATCCCACGTAAACTTTGAGCCAACCTGCATTCAATGCTCCCAGTGCCTCACACATCTTGCCAACTTTAGAGCCTTTCAATCTACATCAATTCATTCATGGAAACTTTAGAGCCTTTCAATCTACCATCTTCTTGAATTTTCTTCACATTGATGTTAGAATGTGTTTGGGTGTGTTCTCTTATGCATAGGTTCTACTTCATCAATTCAGTCCTTCAACTATTGTATTGTTTTTAGCTGCCATTGATTAAATTGGGGGTGTTAGATTTTTTATAGGTTCTGTTAGATCAATTTAGTCATGCCATTGATTAATTTGGGGCTGTTCTCTTTTGCATAGGTTCATTATCATCAATCAAGTCCTACAACTATTGTATGATTTTTAGGTGGCATTGATTGATTGGGGGGTGTTATCTTTTTTATAGGTTCTGCTACATCATTTCAGTCATGTAACTATTCTAGCTTTCTTAGGTGCCATTGATTAATTTGGGGGTGTTATCTTTTGCATAGGTTCATTATCATCAATCAAGTCCTACAACTATTGTATGCTTCTTAGGTGCCATTGATTGATTTGGGGGTGTTATCTTTTTGATAGGTTCTGCTACATCAATTAACTCATGCAACTATTCTATATTTCTTTGGTGGCATTGATTAATTTGGGGGTGTTGTCTTTTTCATAGGTTCTGTTAGGTCTCAGAAATGTAGGTTGCTAATCCTAAGGGGATGCCAAGCTCTATGTTTAGATTGGAAACGTTTCTGAACTAACTTGTTGAAATCAACCTTCAAGGTTTGATGATTTCCTTCGCTTTAGGTCCTGCTACACCTAGGTGGGTAAACCTTGGAAAATTAAAGCAAATTGAATGTGAATGCATGGACTAATTAAATTTATCTACAATGGCACAAGATGTAGGATAGATGAAATGCTTTCTAACTGAGTTTAATGTCTAATGAGTAATTGGTAAAAGTTGTATAAGCAATATCAAGGTAAAAGGCTTTAAGTGAAATAAGACTAGTGCCTTGTTGGGTAACAGAGTCAGTTTGAAGGACCAGGACTAATGGTTTCCTAATGGTAATAATTCTAGTTGTTCGACACAGTTTTAGTTTATAACTTGTATAAACGTGCAAGTAAATGACTGACAAACTCTCCTTGATATTCCAACCAAATAAAATCAGATATCTTATAATTCACTAGAAGGTATTTTAATCCTTACTTGAAGGAACCAAATGAAATGAATGGACAAGATTAACAGATAATATTTTATTGGAGATAGAATGGCAATCTAATTGTATGGCCCTACTTAGTAATCCAAACTTAATACTTCCAGGCTACTGTAACTAAATCAGAAGGGTTTAATTCCTCAAATGGATACCAACCTATTTAATCACACAGATACAGCAAATGTGTATTGACAGATCAAATATATACTTGATATGTTTAATCTGAATATCAAGGAAATGCAGAAATGGAGACAGCCACACAATTGGATAATCTTAACAAACAACTGATACCAAAGCAGAACCACTGAATCAGAGAACTTCAAACTTCTTCTTCAAATAAAATATGCAACATAGTCATTTTGAAACATTGTATATATGATGTATCTGAATATATTCTACTGCTGATGATCTCTCAGCATCAATTGTTTGGACTTATATAGATATTTCTATGAAGAGTCATAACTCTTCAATAAGTTTTTTGGGAACTTTAACAAACATTAACAACTATAACATAATTATGATTAGGCTCTATTTAGCGACAAGTAGACTTTAGCCAAGTAATCCAAGTAATCCTGCTCACGATGAGAATCAGTAAGGTCAACAGCACTTCTAGTAATTATATCAAGTGTGATCATGCTCTCCAATTGTTTGCAAATTTCTTTAGACGCAGAGGCTTTGTCTTTCAGAGCTCCTGTGGCTTTGTGTAATATACTTTGACAATCAATAATCCATTCTTCTTTACTCTTTACCTCTCCATTGTCTTTAAATATCCTGGGCACTCCTGCATTTGAGGCATCATTTCCTTCCCTAGCATCAGCTTTAAGTTTGTCATAATAATTTTGATGCTGTTTGAGAAATGCTTTTGCATCAGAGATATCTGTACTATCAGCAGTACTTCTGTTCTGTAGCTCAGTCAATTTTTCTCATATTCTCTTTTCAAGTCTTTCATGTTCTTGAACTGCTTTATGATTCTCTGAGAAATTATCCCAAAACTGGTTTAACCACTGCACCATGTTTGCATACCTGCTCTGCAGTATTGTAACAAATGCATCTATCTGGATTTGGGTTGCCTGATCAGGGGATAACACTTGAATGCCCTGTGAGCTCTCACCTTGAGTTATTCTTTTTGTGGACTGGCCAAAAGTACTCTTAACAGCGTCCTTCAAGTAATCATTTTCTTTTGTCAGTCTTTCACAATTCAATTTGTATGCATCTCTTTCTTTGATCAACATTTGAGCTTGTGCTTTATTCAATTTTGCAACATTGATACCAATGTTTGCTGTAATTATAGGGTCAGTTTCCCCTGCTTTCAAAGTCATAACGTGGCCAAAAGTCTTTTCAGTATCTATGATGGCTGTCTTCTTATGGGGAGGGTATAACGCCCATATCATCAAGGAATTTTCATCATTATTATACCTTGTTCCCATATATACTTCATTAACTCCTTCTAGAGTAAGTTTATACTTATCATCTGTGTTATTCAGAAAACTGTCAAAAACCAAAGCAGAATTTAAATCCAAACCAGGAAAAATCATAACCCTTGCATCTTTAAGTAACTGTCTACCCTTGCTAGGTGTCATGTCTTGCATCTCTTTATCTATTGTTTCCTTCAGCATATCTAATAATTGTTTTTCATTATCAACAGAGACATCATCTACTGACTCTCTGATTTCTTTCCCTTTGTATTTATACAAAAATGATTTAAATTCTTTTGATTGAATAAACTTATCATCTGAAATGAAAGAATCATAGGCTGTTTGGCGTGGATCCTCATCAGCAGACCCCTCCTCATCATGTAGTACAACAGGAGGCTGATATTGTTCCATTTTCCTCTTGGACATCTCTACCTTTTTATCTGGTGGCTGTTCTTGCCCTGTCAGTTCTTCATCTTCAGAGGATACAACCTCAATTTCTGCTAACTACTTTTTCTTTTCATCTAGATCCTTGTTATATTTTTCTACCACCAATTCGACTTCTGCTTCTTCTAAATTTCTAATGACATCATCATGTGGATAATGTATGTGCATGTATCCACTGAGATTCTATTTTCTTCTTGCAGAGTCAATAAAGCCTTCAGGGTCAAATCCTTTTCTCATCTCAGCAGTCATCATGTTATAATGCATCAATTTATCCAGAATGAGATTGTAACCTTCTTTTGAAACTACAGTAAAATCTCCAAAACATAAGGTGTTGGGCATAAACGATTGTTTGTCATGTGAACTCAAATGCATCACATTTGAACAATGCATTTGCCTCATTATCTCCAGATATGCAAGCCTGTCAGGGACAGTCTTGGGCAATATGAATGGAGCATCCTCAAAACCATAAACTCTGATCATAGTAGCATCTTCAAAGCAATACCAGTCTCCCCAATTATGAGTGACAGTAGGGGGACCACCAAAATCTTTTGGTCTGAGGAATCTTTTTATTTCATTTGAAATTGAATATTCACAGGGATGATTAAAATACCTATACAACACTTTTACACAATGCTCTTCAAATTGAGCATAGCTAGAGTGGGCATATCTACTATCCGAAATTCTGGTCCACATTTGTACAGGTATGTTTTCCCCTTTCTTGTCTGCAGCAACAACTTGAAACTCACTTGGCCATAACCCTACTTCCTGGCCATAATACAACACCATGTGCATAAGCATTGAGTAATGCTCAAAAGAGCATGCTGGAGCACTGTTTTTTATTGCAGATAAACCAGAGTCCATTCTATTAGCAATATAGGAAGCATAATCGAATTGTCTTGCATTATGACACTGAATGTTAGAGGCTATGACCATCAGAGGAATGGTCATGAACTCAGGGACCTCTGAACCTAGGATTTGGCCTATAGAGAAATAGGTATATTGTATATATGGTTCAAATATGGCTACATGAAAGGGAGGGCCATCATTTTCAGTTAAGGGCATCACTTCTCCTTCAACCCTGGGCCTATGAATGGGCAACCTCCATCCATTGTAAGTTGTGTCCATTCTCCAATACTCTTTATCTAGATCTTCATAAATGATAGGGATAGTGCATAAATCATCTAAATCAAAAACCTCACAAATAGCATTTTTTGACAAATGCACAATTAGTTCTCCCTGTGGGTTACAGATGGCTTTCAGGTTTGAATTATAATGTCTGGCAAGCAATTGAAGGAGTTCCACATTCAAGAATACATTAGGTACAACCAGTTTTCCTAAATTCATGTGCCATGGGTTTGACACAGGAGCATTCCTAAACCTTCTATTATAGTGGAATCTGAAAAGTTCATATCCCCGAATTGGGGTTAGGCGTTTGTGTTTATCTTCTAATTTCTCCACTTCTGCCCTGAGTTGGGCAGACCTTCTGGCCTTGGGAGTTGACCCAGGCAATTGGTCAATCAGATCCTGATTGAGTTTTCTTTCTTTCACTTTCTCCTCAGGGGTTTGTTCAGTTTTTTGTTTCTTAGGCTTACTGGTTTCCCCTTGTAACTTTCTTCCTTTTCCCTTTCCTGGAGTTTCTATTTTAAAACTTTGGCAGAGAATTTAAATACAGGCAATACAGTGGTTTGTGTATATGTACCTGTCGTTTGGTGGCTAGAATTGGAATCCTCTGCTTTTGCCTTAAGAGTTCTTCTGTATTCTCTTCTTGGATGGTTTTTTGCAACTATAATGATCATATAAATTTTGTAGCCATTTGTATTTAATTATCTGATCAATTCAATGTTCATCACTATGAAATGTTACATCACCATAACTCTTCTTATCGACGTGAATTTTAAAATGTCTGGGCGATCTTAATGCTTTTATGGCGCGAACAGTCAATCGACGTGACCCCTCAATTGTATTCCCGACGCTATGTAATGTCATATCTTCAAGTGGGCGCGACCATTAGCATGACTTCCTTCATCGCCATGTGATTTAGATTTCACTCTGAAGTAATGAGTCTTACCGATATGATTTGTTTATCGGGGTGATTAATACTATCGGGATAACATAATTATGTTTCCCCGACTTTTGTTGTCCCACCTATAGTCATGTTACTTTGGATCAGAATGACTGTTTTAATGTCTTGCCGCTAGAGTATACCCATCAGAATGAAACATACTATCGTGATAGCTTTCAAAAGATAACCTGATCTGAATCATCTCACCGATGTTTCTTTCATATTCTTTATCAGGTAGAGTATGTTAAAGTATCACCGATACCTTTTGATCGCCATGACTTGTGAATCGGTGAGACCTAATTCCCTTGTTCCGATATATTGAGTCGTCCCAACAGATGCTTGTATTGCTGTGAGTCTTGCTGAAAGCTCTCTTATCACCAAGACATTGAGTATCGGAAACTTCTTTGTGTTTGATCCCGATAGTTTACTTCTTGCCGATGGTTATTTCCTTCGTTACCCCCACAGGATGTTCGGTGAGACTCTTGCCGAAATACTTCATCGGTATGATATATACTGTCGGGGCAACTTTCAAAAGGTCATCCGATAGTTGTCTGTCATACCGATCGGTATGACCACTCGCTTCTCTTGCCGATGTAAGGTCATCGGTATTACTTATTCCATCGGTGACTTCCATAGATCTCCTTCCGATCTGCCTTCTCACGCCGATGGCTATTTTGAAATGATTCCTTATGTGTCGGTGTAAACAAAACAATATCTTACCGATGGATTGACTTTGAAGAAATTTTGCATTGCTCATCCATAGACACCTTGTGAGATATATTAAATTTTTATTATGGTCTTTTGGGGTGTTTTTTTAGGATTTGTTCAAGTATAATGGAGTGAAAAGATAGTAAAATTTTCAAAATTTTACTGTCCTAACAGGTTCATTATCATCAACCAAGTCCTGCATCTATTGTATGCTTTTTAGGTGCCATTGATTGATTTGGGGGTGTTATCTTTTTTATAGGTTCTGCTACATAAATTCACTCATGCAACTATTGTCGCTTTCGTAGGTGCCACTGATTAATTTAGGGGTATTCTCTATTTCATAGCCTTCTTCAATTCAATCCTCTAACTATTGTATCTTTTTAGGTGACATCGATTAATTTGTGGATTTTCTCATTTTTAGAGGTTCTGCTACATCAATTAAGTCATGCAACTATTCTAGCTTTATTAGGTGTCATTGATTCGTACTTTCTTTTTTATAGGTTCTGCTTCATCAATTCATTCCTGCAAGTATTATTTGTTCATCAAATAGCAATAGACCTTAGAAGATGTATATTTGTTCAAGATATACGTGATATACCATCGATGTTTTGATCCATGGACATCATGTATATCCTGAACAGATAATACTTCTATTCATGTGTTCATCATTGCACATTGATTTTAATATTTGTATGGTTGGAAGTTAAAAGTGTTTTTGATGGAGTATAAGTTGGCCACCCTTTCACTCCATTGCCTAGCATTAATCTCTCACCGCCCCTGCCAATTCTTCTGTATAGTCGTCTTTAATTACTGAATTGAACAATTACTAAAATCCATTCATCCATGTTACAACCCTAGATTTATCTATGGCACCGAAACAACCAACAATATTATTTGTTACTGTAATGAAAATTAAAAAAAACCCTAGATTTATCTATGGTATGCATACATTGGTTACTTGCATTGTTATGCTCACATTGGACAAACAAATATTATTTATATGTCTGAATAAATATTAATAGCTAAATAAATATGTATAAACATATATATACATATTCATATATATGTATATGTATATATATGTGTATACATATTTACATGACTGAATAGATGAAGCAGAACCTATGAAAAAGAGAACACCCTAAAATTAATCAATGACACCTAAAAAGGATACAATAGTTGTAGGATTGAATTGAAGAACAACAAGAAAATTGATATATGTACATATATGTATATGTATACTTATATGTGTATACATATACATATGTGTATATATATATTTCTATGTATACATATATGTATATGTGTATGTCTATGTATATGTATATACATATACATATACATATACTTACATATGTATAAGTTTATGTATATGAATATGTATATACCACATACATAAACATATACATATATGCATATGTAACAATAAAAAGAAGCTAGAAGGGACATTGGTGTCTAAGCGTAGCATGTTGTGGTGGCTGGATGGAAGTTACAGAGACCTGAACCAAGCATCTTATGGTGGACAAGTTATGAAAATTCAAGAAGATGGTAGATTGAAAGGCTCTAAAGTTAGCGAGTTGTGCGAGGCATTGCGAACATTGAATGGAGGTCCTATCAAAGTCTATGTGGGATGTCGTGGAATCACGAAGAGGGGACATACAATAAATGTGCACTGAAGGACTTAATTGGAAGGGGTGGTGAGACATTAATGCGATGCAGTGGAGTGTTATGGTGGTGGAGTGATTTGTGGCGATGTGGCAGGGCTTTCCACTTTGCACGTCATGCCACGCACCAACTGGCAGTTCGACAGCCTACATTTCAGTCACATGGCCAAAATTCCATTTTTTCCCTGATTGACGAATCCTATCCTCCCACGTGTCAAATACCCCAAAAAATATAAACTAAAAATGAGAAATTGTCAATTGAACATAGGTGGAAAGAAGAAGCATAAATACAACACACATTGCAATCTGATAAGAAAACATTGCAAATCAAAATAATAACACTGCATCTATAGTTATCATAAATTTAAAACTATGACTATAATATTTGTAATATAAACCATAGGGAAACACAAATGCTAACCTATGACTATGATATTAGCAATATAAACCTTAGGGAAACACATTTTTGACAACTAAACAATGAAAAAGATTTATGACAAATAAATAGTGATAACCTATGAAATTACCTATGAAAACCAAAGTGAATGATAATGTGAAACTGTCAATTAAACATAGGTGGAACAAGAAGCATATATACAACAAGAAACATAAACTTAAAAATTGTCCAAAACATCAAGTGCATATGAAACCCAAATAAGGCTATATCTAGCTGCTGTGATAGAGAAATGGTGGTTGGTTGCTTGGGGTGCCATTGGCCAAGTTCTTGTCCCCTTCCAGTCGATGAGGAGTGTTGCTTGCATGACTGGGAGATGGACTAAAAAAATGGGTGCAAGTGAGATGTGTTGGGGGCAGTGGTGTAGACATCTGTATATCACGAGTGGCAGTGTGATTTGAATATTGAGTGCACCTAAAGTCAGATTGGGAGATGGTTGAATAATTCATTGCCATGGAGAATTGAGGGATATTAATGTTGAGAATATCACAGAATACTCCATTATTTTGAGACAAGGGATTAGAAGGGGCCCTTAACCACCTTTCTCTTTGTAAATCCCTCTGTGCATCCTCAATCTCTTTTTCCTTTCAGTCCTGTTCCTTCTGAAGCATCTCTAGTGCCTTTTTGGCATCTCTATCCTTCTTCTATTGTACTTTCTACTGCTCTTTTTCTTTCCATTGTATCTCCCTCTCTATTTTGGCCTCCTCCTTCAACTCCTTTGCCACTTTATTTGCGACCTTTTTTTCCTTGTTCTCTTGTTTCTTTTAAACTTTTAGCTCCTCAACCTCTTTCTTCCTTTGCTCTTGCTCCGTTAACAACTTCATGTAGTCATTTGTTGTCAACAATTGAGATTGTCTGCTCAACTGAATTGCACCACCTTTCAATTCTTTTTACAGACAGTGTGCATAGGCAACTTGAGGAATTTGCTGATGTGTGGAACTATTTCTGTTTATTCTATCCAATCCAACTATTAGACAATGTTCTCCTCCACTGCCTGTGACTCCTTAGTGAAATCTTGATCGCCTCTTAAATCTAAAGTGTAAGGAGCATAGTAATACACAACTTCAGATAGGTCAATTGTAGGTGGTGGTGATGGGAAAGTAAAAGTACCCTGCATTTTTGGGACATGCAAATCAATGCCTTGATTCATTTCCCCCTCCACCAACCACGATCGTGCAATTCATTCTAATGGAAGACCTAAGCTATCACTTAATTGGTCAATGAGGCTATTCACCATGGGACGAGCTTGTTGATCAGCCACCACTTGTGCAACTGAATCAGTAGGACAACTATCAAGGGACTATTGTGATTCTATCGCAGTCTGCACAAGTTCATTTGGAAGAGTGGACTGCAATTGTGGTGCATCCTCTCTTGACATAGTAACTCTTGAAAGGCTAAGAATGTTTTCCTCGACAGAAGCATCCTCGTTGACCTAAAATGTGTTGTTGGGATGCATGTCTTCCATGAGTGCATCTGAATTGAGTGGCTATATCCCAGTCCTTGTAAATCCTACCTTGATGTTGTCAACTATCAAAGCTCTTATGAGTGCTTTGTTGCCTAACATTGCAAGTTCTATCCTCTACACTTCAATGTTGGCAAACCTTGCCATAAATGTTACACATTCTGATTTGAAGTAAATTTTAAAAGGTGAAAAGGCACTCACATCCAATGGTTATAGCTTATGTGAGGTGTGTGATGGCAATGTTAGTAAATCTACACCCAACGCTCTTGATTCTTGGATGGTTTCAACTGCTAGATGGCTTCCATGCTTGTCAAAATTCAGCAAGTGCCTATTGGTGGGTGACATACCACCTAGAACTGAGTTCTTAAAGTGGGTCAACCAATCTATGAACAAGTCTTTAGTCATCCATGCATGGGGCTGGGCTACCATGCAAGCACCTGGTTCATAATCTACAATGTAGTTATCTATGTTTTGTTTCCCCTTAAACAAGTAAAAGCCTGGAATGCTCTGCTTAGCAGCATTGACACAACATAGAATGGTTATCCATTCATGACTCTTTGGAATAATGTAAGATGCATTTCTAGTACCTTTTCTGGCTAGCACATTCATGGACCCATTTCTGTCTGCCTAGATGCCAGTTTCATCATAATTCCAAATACGTTAAGGACCATATGGCAGTGGTTCATATGCTACAAACAATGTATTGTAGAACGCTTCTACAACAACAAGCTTAAGGTTGAGAGCCCTATCTTTGTCTAGGCCTTCAGTAGTCTACAACACAAGTTCAGGATGTCTGTTCTTGAAACCTGTCCACCAAGACTTCCCCCGGAACCCATTGGTGAAAGGGTTTGGCCTATTTTGACATATTTGAGCAACCTCTACCTTAAGATTGACTATCTCAAGACCATGGCCAGCCTCAACCATTTCCTTGCACCATTCCACAATTAGATGTTCTTCCTCTTTAGTGGGGACTATTGGCGAACCTTTCTTGGATGTTGTTGTTAGACTGCCAAGCCATTTGGAGAGTGTGGCTGTTGGGATTTTCCACTTTTTGGAAGCTCCCCTTATTGACATGTCATTTTCCTCAATGTCATATAGTGCCCCTTTCATGTCCTCTGAAGACTATAACCATTGTTTCATTGTTTCCTTCTACGGTATTTGAGGTGTAGGAACCTCATTCTATGGTATTCGAGGTGTAGGAACCTCATTTTATGGTACTTGAGGAGTAGAAATCTTGTCTACTGCTGCAAGAGGATCTTCTTCTAGGGGAAAAAAATAACCTCATTTGTGGGAGGGCAACCTTGTTGTGGCTCTTTTGTTTTTCATTTCGTTCCTCTATGGGTCACCACTGCATTGCCCTTAGCCATCTGCATAGAATAAGTACAATCAAAACCAAGAAGGGAAAATAACATATATTTACTTGTTGTGACAAAAATATTTTCATATTCAATGACAGTTATGTTTATGTATGAAGATAGTGATACTTAAACAAAAGATTAATTAGTTTATGTATGTGTTTTTTCTTTTTATTTTGTTCCATTAATATTCTAAAATACTGTTAATAGTTTACAGATGTACATTTATTCTGTAGTGAGCGACATAAGGAAAAGAGGAGTGATAAGCATAGAATTACACAACTGCTAACCTATGATTGGCAATATAAACCATAGGGGAACACAATTATTTAACTATGACTATAATGATTGCAATATAAACAGTAGGTTCATACAGTATAAAGCTTAAGAATGAAAAATAGTAAGAGTTTAACAACTTTTACATGTTTTGTGCATGACGAACTCATTCACAGCATAAATTCATTCACAGGCATTAATTAATATTTTAGAGTGTAAATGATGTGGTATTTGGAATGACTAAATTGATGAAGCATAACCTTATGAAAAAATGAAATAAAACCTAATAAAAAGAGAAACCCCCAAATTTATGACTGGGATTGAAGAAAACCTAACTGCATGATAATGCAAAACCTATGAGAATAAGATAACCAGAGTGAATGATAATGCAAAACCTATGAGAATAAGATAACCAGAGTGAATGACAATGTAGAACCTATGAGAATAAGATAACCAGAGTGAATGATAATGTAGAGCCTATGAGAATAAGATAACCAAAGTCAATGGTAATGCAGAACCTATGAAAATAAGACAACCAAAGTGAATGACAATGTAGAACCTAGGAGAATAAGATAACTAGAGTTAATGATAATGCAAAACCTATGAGAATAAGATAACCAGAGTGAATGATAATGCAGAACCTATGAAACACAAATTCTAAACTATGACTGTAATATTTGCAAGATAAACCCTAGGGGAACAAAAATGCTAAACTGTGACTATAATATTTGCAATATGGAACCTAGTGGATAGGTTGGCTTTTATTTTTCAATATAAACCCTAAGGAAAGACAAATGCCAACTTATGACTTTAATGGCTGTAATGAAGAACAATATAAAGCTTACAAATGGAAAAAACTAAGAGAATAAGATAACTAGAGTGAATGATAATGCAAAACCTATGAAACACAAACACTAAACTATGATTTTAATATTTGCAAGATAAACCCTAGGGAAACAAAAATGCTAAACTATGACTTTAATATTTGCAATATGGAAGCTAGTGGATAGGTTGACATTTGTGTTTCAATATAAACCCTAGGGAAAGACAAATGCCAACCTATGACTTTAATGGTTGTAATGAAGAACAATATAAAGCTTATGAATGGTAAAAACTAAGAGGAATACCTGGAACAATATGGAAGCTCTTGAACTGGAATATGTGCTTGTCACTCCTCTATTTCTTATGTCACTCATTGTAGAATAAGTGAATATATCAAGGATTTCGCGACTATTTGAATTGGGAATTATTTGAATTTTATAGATGCTTGTTCGGTGTGGCGAATTAAATCCCTATCCTGTTTCAAATTTGAATTCTGGGTGATTTGATTGATTTGGGCCATTAATTCTTGAGTTGATTGATTTGGTGTATTGTTTGCATTTGTTTCCATAATTTTTTTATGGATAATGGCAGCCTTACACCTTTAATTTTTTTGATGCAAGTGAGTTTTTAGATGAAGGAGCTAGTACGTGCGCACCCTACTTGGATAGATAGGATAGACTCCTACTGATACGTGTTGTAGGTCTCATGTCTGATGAGATAGGCCAACCATTTGCATGTTGTTTGGGTTATGCTGCGGTGGGAAAAATCATTGTAATGGGTTAGCACTTTGGTCAAAGATGGGACAGATGGGTTTGAATTGTGTTGAGGTGACATTGTTCTATAGTGGTGTAGTTGTGAGTAATGTGGAAGTGACACATGGATTGGTGCAACAATTCTCTTTATAATGTTTACGTGGAAGGGTGCAAAGTTCTATGTTAATGTTGTTTAAGTTAAGTTCCTACCCTTGGCTAATATGTCAAATACAAGTTGAAAACAAGATAATGTGTTTGGTTGCTATATTTTTAATGTTTTGTTGACAATATTATGCTATAAAATGTGCATTTAATATCTGATTTGTGTCTTTATCATAAAGTGCTCTTTTATGCAAGAGTTTTTTCGTAACTTCTGGGGGACCAGTGCGTATGTGTGGGCCCCAACGTGCACCGGTCCTATCGCACGTTATGGACCCCATGCACGTTCTGGCTCCCCTCCCCTAGATTGGCTATAGCTATGAGGTGTTCTAGCTAGGTAAAGTACTCTCCCATTATGTTTTAGAATTTGGTAGTTGGCCATGTAGATTTTGTTTTGTAATAAGTGACATGTTCTTGAGAATCAAATGGGGTGAGTAATGAGAAAAGACTGCAATCTAGATGTGATCCTTGATAGGATGACTATTTTAAATATGCTATCCTTTGATTTGACACCATTAATCACTGTTATCTATATTGAAGCGTAAGAGATTTAGGGAATTAATAGTGTGAAAATCAATGCCTTATGTACTTGCCATGTCACCTTTCATCATCCCATCCACGTTGGTTCCAAATGTCCTCAATCACTGATGCATTATTTTTCCATCTTTGTCATCTTGGCTAGTCCATCAGGAATTCTCTTTATATGTGGATCGATCACTTTTGAAATAGTTGATTGGTCAATCTCATGTTGGCTAGCCAATCTGCTATCCTGTTAGCTTCCCTGTAGCAATAGGAAATCTGAAAAGAGCTAAATTCCTTGAGCATGTCCCCCACCTGTTGGATAATATTGTTTATTTTCTACTTTATGGTTTGTTTGGCTTTCAATGCATTCACAATTATAAGAGAGTCTCCTTCAATACAAATCTTTCTAATATTATTATCTATCGCAAACTAAAGACCATGGAGAACTGCAAATGCCTCCACTTCATTGTCAAGTTCCTTCGACTATTTTAGTAGTTTTCGCCACCATTACCTATCCATTGTGATCCTAAATTACACAACCTGTAACTAAGATGCTTGGATTTCCTCTACAAGCCCTGTCAAAATTCAATTTCACAAAAGGAGAGAATGGTGGAGTCGCGCTTATCTTGGTTATGTCTACTTTGTCAGGAATCTTTTAAATTAAAGTGTTGGTAGATGAGACTTTAATAGGTTTCCAATTATTTAAAATTGAATTGTCCAATATGTGAATTTGTCATTTGTTGTGGCATTTTTGTACACCTTTGCCATTACCACCTGTGAGATTACTTTTTTCTATATTCTCTTTCACGATACAGAATGAAGAAGGTTTTTTCTTGAAGATTTGATAATTTGTTCTTTCCATATTTTCCCTATGATCATTGATGGGATGAATACCCATATGCATGCAAAGGTGGAATCTATGTAGAGGGATGGCCAGATTTTAAAGAGAGCAAGTAGTGAGTTTGGGATGGCAAAGATCCATATAATCTTTCCAAAGAACCAGTGCCAGCAGCTGAGATTGAATGGACAATGTAGCAGCATATGATCTAAATTATCATCTTGTTGTCCACATAAAACACATTTGAACTAGAATAAATATTTAATTTGTGTAATCTATCTCTGGTTAGAATCTTGTTGTGTAAAGAGAGCCATGTAAAATCTCATGCTTTTGGAAGTGTGGCATCATTCCAACACAGATTGTGTGGCTAGTCTATCTTTGTGAGAGTTGCTATGCTTCTGTAACCATTCTTAACATTATAAGCACCTCAATTCTTAGTAATCCAAATGATTTCATCCTCTTCATTTGACCAAAATATTATACGCTTTCCAAGTATATCTTGGAATAAACATTTTTTATTAGAGGGTATAGACATAAAAAATTATCCCCTAATTATTTATCCCTAATTATCCCTAAGTGTCCTTAGTTACCCTTAATTAATCCTCCCTTCACATAAAATTTAATTAATTTTAAATAATTAATTAAATTTCCCTTTTAATTATCTCTTCCCATAAATAATAAAATAAATTTAACAAATTTATTTATTACTTACTTTACCGACAAACCTAAACCTAAGCTTAAACCTCTCATTAATAATAAATTAAATTTAACAACTTTAATTTATTATTAACCTAATTCAAAACCTGTTAATCTACCTACCTTTTACCATTCATTTAACCAAAAAATCACTACCCATGAACCGTCCCACCATACTTTATAAAAATCAAACTCATTTTCATTTATCTCTACCTAGAGAAATTACTTTTTGAGTTATGCAAATCATTCGAGCAACCATAATCAAATATTTGGTAATATTTATCTAGTTTAATCTTTAAATTTTATTTGGTACATTTGATATAAATTTAGTGTTTTTGTCAAATCTTCTATTCAAAATTTATATCGTTGCGTAAAAAGGGAAAGTTGCAGTTCTTGATAGTCTTCCATCTAATTTTCTTTGATGAGCTCCCTTGGACTGGCTACCAGTAATTGTGAACTTATGTGCCCCACATATTTTTTAGACAAATTTTTGCTTCCTCTAGGTCTATCCTTGAGGATAATATTGGCCATTCATTCCAAGAGTCATCCCAGAATTTTGTTTTAGCTCCACTGTGTATAATCCATACGAGGTGTGGAAGTGGTATCTCTTTGTTGTGAATAATAAAATTCCATATAGATGAGCCGACTAGAGGGTTCTCAATGGTGAAGATCCTTTCCTTGTCTAAGTTGTCCATGTATTTTGATTGCATTAGCTTAACCTATTTATCTTGGGATTTGGTGTACATTTTCCAAGCTAATTTGGTGCCTAGAGCCTAATTTTGATTTTCCATGTTCAAAATACCAACTCCTCCCATAGTTCTCAAATTACAGACTTTCTCTCATGTTATAAGATGGATCATATTTCACCCCCCCACATTTCCTTGCCAAAGGAATTGTCTAATGATTTTCTCCATGTCTAAAAGGTTGCCTTTGGATATCTCTAAGACTAATATCATAAAGATTGGAGTTGCAGCCAAAACTACTTTAATCATTGGCAGTCTTCTTGCTAGGGTTATTCATTTCCCTTTCCAAGTTATGATTTTTTAAAATATTTTGCAATATATTTTTCCATAGATCCTTCTTGTACCTTTCTGTGAATAATGGGATTCCTAAGTATTTATTTGGGAGTGCTTCAATTTGGAAGTTTAAAACTTCAATAATGCATTTTTGAATCTCCGCACATGTATGGAAAAAAAATACCTTTTATTTGGAAGCGTTTATAGACTAGCTTGATTCCTCATAGTATTTACAGATTGTGGTTTTAATGGCTTTATCTTTAGCTACCATGGCCTAGCCAAAGAGAATTACATGTCATTTGTAAAGAGTGTATGAGTGAAGGGGTCCCTTAGAGGATGAATGTGGATGCCTCTCCATATCATTTTTGGATTAGCCTCCTTTATGGTCCAAGTTAGAGCTTCTTCCATCAATATGAATAAATAAGGGGACAAGAGATCTGTTGGGTGCAATCCTTTTGAAGATTCAAAAGAGCATGCTACCACTCCATTTACTAGGAATGTGAACTTAGTTCTTGAAATTGTAGCCTGTATCCATCTACACCATTGATTAGAGAAGCCAAACTTCTTGAGAATATTCATGAGAAAATCCTGATTCACTCCATCATAGGCTTTTACCATATCTAGTTTGATTACCATTGATGGTCTCTCAAGCTCTTGGATTGAGTGTACAAAATTATAGCTATTTATTAATTTAAATTTCTGTATATATAAAAATTAACAAAAGTTAATGTATGTATGTATGTATGTATGCATGAACAAGATATCAAAGCTTCAAATATAGTAAATTTTGATATTATCTTGATTTATTGATATATATCAATCTAAATTTCAATAGAATATTATAACATTTTGATTTCAATATTTCAATTTATCACATTTCAAATTTATAGATTAGATGGTTTTCAATTTTCAAGATATAAATTTTTAAAGGTTTCAATTTATGACTTAGGAAGAAATTTAGAGGTATCCAATGGATATATCAGAGGAAGTGTAAATAAATTAGCACTCAACAACATTTTAAGTGTTGCAAGTATGGGCCTAACTGATGTTGTCATTTATGTCAACATACTCCTGTTGCATTAATGATAAGGATTGAATGAGCTGTATGCTGAGGATATTGAGAAAATTAGTTCTAATCAGGAACAAAGAAGAACAGTGAAGACAATAAGGTAAAGATCCAAGATAAGATGAGGATCAGAGGATGTGGTTCAAAGGGTTTGTAGATATGTGTCTTAAGTTGATCTAGTAAAGATTTCAGAGGTCTGCATGATGATCTAAAGACTCAAGTAAAACTGGTTTCGACAGATGTTCAGAGGTGACAGAGTGATACAGATAGGTCCGGTGAGATCCAGAAATGAAATATCCTATTCTACGGATTTGGTGGAGTGTTTAGGAAGTCCTTGTGAAGTGTCAACTCAATTGGTTCATGGTCTAGAGGTCCGCAAGCATCTATTCCTTTGTGACAGTAATGACAGACTATGTTCTTGAGGTTCCGGATAAAGGAGAGAAGGATTTCAGTAAGTAGATGTAGTGTGGGTGTTCTTGGCGATTCAGGCAAGCTTGTGGAGGTCTTTGGATTGTGTCTAGTTTATTTTGGTGGTCCGCATTAGAGTTGGAGCCCACAATTGAAGAATAAATTCTGGATGATGGTGTTCTTTCTAATTTAGGCCGACTGGATGAATTACACATCCTGCGGATGATCTTGAAGATGTTGTGTGAAGATTAGCATGTTCCTAGAAGAAGATTGAAGTCTTAGGTTTGTGTGGCCGACAGTGTGTTGATCTGCGTGAAGTCTTTTGTTATTAGTCATAGTGTATTTATGTATTTTCTCTGTAATGTTTGCTGACTTAGATGATCATTCCTAAGTTGATGTCTTGTATAAATGAGGAATTGTAAAGTCATTTCAAAGTGTATCTTGTGGAGATGAGAGTGTGGTAGCGAGGAGGAGAGCGTAAGGCAGAGAAAAAGTATTGGTCTTAAATGGAACTGACTCAAGCATGGTGAAGATGCTATTTTCTAGTTCAAGTATGTGATACTTATTATTTTGTAGACATTGAGTCTCTTGTAGGCAGTGAGCCTCTTGTGAGTAGTGTGCTCAGGCAATGAGCCCTAATTGGCATGTGCCATTTTGTTCTTTCTATTCTTCTAATAGAGAATACATTCTTGGGTTAGTCACCCCGTGGTTTTTCCCTTAACTGGATTTTCCATGTCAAAATCTTGGTGTCTCATGTGTTAATGTGTTTCTCTTCTTGATTTAATGCATTGTGTTTCCATGATTGACTTATCATTATGCTTCTGATTTAAAAAGAGTATTTAAGTGTTTAATTGGAAGAAAGTTTTGGACAACTGATTCACCTCCCCTCTTAGTTGTCTGCCTTGAATCTAACAATTGGTATCAGAGCTAAGTTCCTCTAAAAGAGCTTAACTACTTGAGGAGATCTAGGATGTCCTACAAGAAGGATAGTCTGAAGTCTGAAGGAACCAATTTTAATCTCTAGAAAAGTCGCATGAAATGTCACTTGCAATGTATGGGAATGTAGTACTAGACCATGGCTACAATGAAGTATACTCCTCCCCAAAATGGCCCGAAAACCCCAACTGAAATCATAGATGTTGAAAACAATCTACGAACTAAAGAAGCCCCTCTAAGTGCCTTGTTTGATTCAGAGCTTTCAAATGTTGTTGACCTACAAACTACTTTTGAGATTTGGGAGAAACTGGAACTTCTGCTGAAGGAGACAAGTATGTTAAATGTGCAAGGCTACAGAGTCTGAAAGGAAAATTTGAAAATCTGAAGATGAGAGAAGATGAAAATATCACTACTTTTATGCCAAGAGTAAATGAGCTTGTTTGTGGCATTAGATGTGCTGGTGGAGTCTTGGATGAACATGAGATTGTTGGCAAAGTTCTCAGTTCCCTTTCTTCTTCTTCTAAACTCAAATTTGCTTCCATTGAAGAATTCAGAGCTCATTCAGCTGTCACAAGAGATTAATTGGTTGGTAAATTGGTTGCATTTGAATTAACCAAGTTTGGAGATGCCCCCCCAAGACTGAATCTGCATTCAAATCTAGTGCCTCTGTAAAAGGTAAACAAAGGTTTGATTCGGGAGAGAACTCTTTAAAGAAACCCTCATGGTATGAAAAAACAAGAAAAGACCTAGAAGAAGAGGAAGTAGAAACTACTCAACTTGAAGCCCTTATTGCAAAAAGACTGCAAAGAGGATCCGGTAAGTATGAAGGGAAATTGCCTATTAAATGTTTTAACTGCAATAAGATTGGTCATTTTGCCTCAAGGTGTCCGGAAAGATTTTCAAGGCCAAATCCTAACAAATCAAGGTTCCAAAACAATTGTTACTATGTTCATGAAGATGATGATAATGGAGGAGTAACAGATGATGAATCAGAATCAAGAAACAAATCCTGAAGTGATTGGATGTTTATTGCCATCAAGGAAGAAGATCCAATGCCCTCTGAATCTGTCAATCATAAAGTTGTAGAAAGAGCTCTGGCTGCCCAAGTTGAAGAAAATGATGATTGGGTCATTGACAGTGGATGCTCTCACCATATGACATGTGACAAAAATAAGTTCATAGATTTGGAAAGGTATGAAGGAGGAGTGGTAAAGTTTGGTGATAATTCTGCTGGTAGAATCAAAGGTAGAGGAACTATTTCCTTTGATGGAAAGAATAAAACCAATAATGTATTGTATGTTGAAGGATTGAAGCACAATCTTCTCAGTGTTGGATAGTTGGTGGACAAAGGCTATGATCTCCGATTTAAGAATGGAAAATGTAAGATCTTTGAAATCTCTAGAATAGAGATTGCATCCGATACCCAAACATAAGGTAATATCTTCCATTTAGTTGGTACTAGTAAAAGTTGTCTATTTGTGCAAATTGATCAGAGTTGGTTATGGAATAGCAGGATGTGTCATATAAATTTTGATAATATCATCAAGATAAGCAACACTCAAGCTGTAAGAGATCTTCCAAAATTGGTGAAACCTACAACTAGTTTGTCCAAAGAATGTCAGTTGGGGAAACAAAGCAGAGTCTCATTCAAAAGCAAGGAATAGTCTTCTACCAGATTATTAGACTTAGTTCATACTAATTTATGTGGTCCAGCAAGAATCAGGAGTATGCAAGGTGATAGATACTTCATTTTTTTAATTGATGACTACTCCTGGATGATGTGGGTTACTTTTCTGAAAGAGAAATCAGAAGCTCTTAAGAAATTCAAAATATTCAAGGCTATGGTAGAGAATGAAATTGGATTAAAATTAAAATGTCTAAGGTCTGATAGAGGTGGAGAATTCACATCCGGTGAGTTCATAGAATTCTGTGAGAAACATGGAATAAAAAGATAGTTGTCTACTCTTAGGACTGCATAGCAGAATGGAGTAGTGAAAAGAAAGAATTGGAACATCCAAGAAGCATCTAGGACCATGATTATGGAAGCAAATATTCCTCAGATCTATTGAAGAGAAGCTATCAACACTGCTGTCTATACTCTCAATCAAGTACAAATCAGAAGCAATACTGGTAAGACTCCTTATGAACTTTGGTTTGGCATCACTCCTACTATGAGGTATTTTAGAGTCTTTGGTAGCAAATGTTACATTAAAAGAGATGCAGATCTAGGCAAGTTTGATGCTAGAAGTGATGAAGGAATATTCTTGGGTTACTCTACTCAAACCAAGGCATACCGGTGTTATAACAAGAGACTGAGAAAGATTATAGAAAGTACAAATGTGAAGGTTGATGAAGGAATTGAAAAACCCTCAAGCTTTTATGAATATGATGAAGATGATCAGAATGGTGTTCTATTTCAAAGAGCCCAAGTCCCTTCTAAAATTTAGATTTAAACTAATCCAATAAATCAGGAAGAAGAGATGAGTTTTAATGAGCCTGATCAAGAATCAGAAGTGCAAGAAACTTCCAAAGTTCCTAGGTATGTAAGACTAAACCACTTTGAAGATCAGATCATAGGTGATAAAAGAAAAGGTGTACAAACAAGGAGGATTGTTCAAGATTCAGAAGAGTATTGTCCAATTTCAAAAATTGAACCTAAGATAGTGAATGAAGCTTGCAATGATGAAAACTAGACTAAAGCAATGGAGGAAGACCTAATACAAATTGAGAAAAATCACACTTGGGATCTTGTTCCCAAAACTAGAAACAAGAATGTGATTGGAACCAAATGGGTCTTTCAGAACAAACTGAATGAAGTTGGTGAAGTAATCATAAATAAAGCCAGATTGGTCCGCAAGGGTTACTCTCAAATAGAAGGAGTTGATTTTGAAGAATCTTTTTCTCTGGTGGCAAGAATTGAAGCAGTCAAATTATTTCTTGCTTTTGCTACTTTCAAGGACTTCAAAGTATATCAGATGGATGTCAAGTCTACCTTTCTGAATGGAGACTTGGAAGAAGAAGTGTACATTGAGCAACTAGATGGATTTCAATTGTCTGATCATGGTGATATGGTTTGCAAGTTGAAGAAAACATTGTATGGACTGAAGCAAGCCCTAAGAGCCTAGTATGAAAGACTGGATAAGCATCTTTTGAAGATTGGTATCAACAAAGGTACTGCTGATAGTAATTTGTACTTCAAAATTGATCATGAAAATATCTTGATTGTTGAAGTGTTTGTTGATGATATCATTTTTGGAGGAAGAGATAGTATGTGTAAAACTTTTGCAAATAAGATGAAAAGTGAATTTGAGATGTCCATGCTTGGGGAAATGAATTTCTTCTTGGGTCTACAAATCACTCAAACAAGAAAGGAATCTTTATTTCTTAGACCAAATATGTGAAAGAATTGTTGAAGAAATTTGGGATGGAAGACTCAAAACCAATGAGTACTCCAATGGCAACCAGATGTAAGTTGAGCAAAGATGATGACTCTCCTAAGGTTGATCAGAAAAAGTACAGTTCAATGATTGGAGGATTGTTGTATCTCATTCAAACTAGACCTAACATTATGAATGTTGTTGGTCTTGTTGCTAGATTTCAAGCTGATCCTAGAGAATCTCATGTCATGGCAATCAAGAGGATTTTTAGATATCTAAAAGGGATAGTTGAGTATGGACTGTGGTATCCCAGAGATCATGATTTTTCTCTTCATGCATATATAGATGCGGATTGGGAAGGAGATGTGGATGACTGGAAGAGTACTAGTGGTGGAGTATTCTTTTTGGGAAAGAGATTGGTTTCATGGCTGAGCAAGAAAAAAGAGGCAATATCTCTGTTCACAACAGAAGCAGAATATATTACAGTAGCAGGTAGTTGCACTCAAGTTTTGTGGATGAAGCAAATGCTAAGAGACATGGGAGTAGAGTATGAGGAGCCTATCACAATCTTATGTGATAATTCAAGTGCACTAAATATATCTAAGAATCTGGTGTTGCATTCAAAGACTAAACATATATCCATCAAGTTTAACTTTTTGAGAGAGCAAGTTAACAAGAATGAAGTCAGATTTGAGTTTGTGCCTTCCAAGGATCATATTCCAGATATCTTTACTAAACCTCTACCTAAGGACTCTTTTGAATATCTCAGGGAGAAGTTAGCAGTTATTGCCCCTCCAGTGATGAACTAAGGTGCACTGATGTGCATCAGTCTGGTGGATATCATAGTCATATCTTGTGGTCTGGACTGATGATGGAGAGCTGCTACTCAGGGGGAGCAGCTAGTATGATTCTGAAGTGTTAGAGTTGCAAGTATGTGCCCTTTTCCATTGATGTCAAAGGGGGAGAGAAGACATATGAAAAATAAGTGGTTGTTGATCAAAGGGGGAACAGTAAAGGAAGAAAAGACATGTGAAAGGTTGTTGTTGATAGGGGGAGTTGTGTTAGTAAGAAAAAGTTCTTGTCTTGACGGTCAAAATAGTTTTTCACATCATATGTTGCCATCAATGACAAAGGGGGAGATTGTTGCAAGTATGGGCCTAACCGGTGTTGTCATTGATGTCAACATACTCTTGTTGCATTAATGATAAGGATTGAATGAGTTGTATGCTGAGGATATTGAGAAAATTAGTTCTAATCAGGAATAGAGAAGAACAGTGAAGACAGTAAGGTAAAGATCCAAGATAAGATGAGGATCAAAGGATGCGGTTCAAAGGGTTTGTAGATATGTGTCTTAAGTTGATCTAGTAAAGATTTCAGAGGTCCGCATGATGATCTAATGAAATTGTGGGCACTCAAGTAAAATCAGTTCCGACAGATGTTCAAAGGTGACAGAGTGATATAGATAGGTCTGGTGAGATCCAAAACTGAACTATCCTATTCTACGGATTTGGTGGAGTGTTTAGGAAGTCCTTGTGAAGTGTCAACTTGATTGGTTTGTGGTCTGGAGGTCCACAAGCATCTATTCCTTTGTGAGAGTAATGACAGACTATGTTCTTGAGGTTCCAGATGAAGGAGAGAAGGATTTCAGTAAGCAGATGTAGTGTGGATGTTCTTGGTGATTCAGGCAAGCTTGTGGAGGTCTTTGGATCATGGCTAATTCATTTTGGTGGTCTGCATTGGAGTTGGAGCCCGCAATTGAAGAATAACTTCTAGATGATGGTGTTCTTTCTAAGTCAGGCCGACCAGATGAGTTACACATCCTACGGATGATCTTGAAGATGTTGTGTGAAGATTTGCATGTTCCTAGAAGAAGATTGAAGTCTCAGATCTATGTGGCTAATAGTGTGTTGATCCATGTGAAGTCTTTTGTTATTAGTCATAGTGTATTTATGTATTTGCTTTGTAATGTTTGCCGACTTAGATGATCATTCCTAAGTCGATGTCTTGTATAAATGAGGAATTGTAAAGTCATTTAAAAGTGTATCCTTTGGAGATGAGAATGTGGTAGCAAGGAGGAGAACGTAAGGCAGAGCAAAAGTATTGCGCTTAAATGGAACTGACTCAAGCATGGTGAAGATGTTATTTTCCAGTTCAAGTATGTGATACTTATTATTTTGTAGACAGTGAGTCTCTTGTAGGCAATGAGCCTCTTGTGAGTAGTGTGCTCGGGCAGTGAGCCCTAATTGGCATGTGCCATTTTGTTCTTTCTATTCTTCTAACAGAGAATACATTCTTGGGTTAGTCACCTCGTGATTTTTTCCTTAATCAGGTTTTCCACGTCAAAATCTTGGTGTCTCATGTGTTAATGTGTTTTTGCTCTTGATTTAATGCATTGTGTTTCCATGATTGATTTATTATTATGCTGCTAAATTACAAAGATGATTTAAGTATTTAATTGGAAGAAAGTTTTGGACAATTGATTCACCCCCCCTCTTAGTTGTCTTCCTTGAATCTAACATTAAGCACATTATTCATGGATGCTTGAAGCTTAGTGAACATCCTATGTGCATTTTATTTAAAAGAAGGAAAAGAGGAAGTGTTAACAACTTGATTCACATTTATCTTCACATCACCACGCTTTGAAAATTTGTTTGACTTTTGATACTTAGAAGGGTATGAAACAATTTGACTTGATGATTCATATAAATAAAGGCATTGCATGCAAGAAACTTGGATTCTACATTTTTAGCATGTGCACACAAATACATAAAAAAAGTAAACCTATTAAAATACATATTATCTTGAATTGGTTTAATTAACCTCAAATAATAAAGTTTTTTGTACTTTAGAGTCATGTAAAGGATTAATTAACTTAGAGTACAAAGATTGAAATTGAATTACATGATCAATAACATGTAGATTAGATCATCAAACCCACTGAATAAATTGTCAATTGTTAAGTTCTAAGGCCCATACGGCCTAGCTCCTAGATATACTTCTCCTATCATATCTACCACCTCTATGATAAACCACACTTCAGCACACCTTTTCAGCAGGGATATGAATAGATGCATGAGTCATTGCAGAAGAAGTAAGCTTATCCAAAACCACTTGCAAAGTTTACATGTATTGAAGGACTAAAAACTTCTCCAACTCACACTTAAAATACTACATTATCATACTCATACATTAAATACTACACTATCACACTCATACTTATTTAATAAAAAATTACCTAATTTCAATTTATATCAACTTATGTTATATCAGTTTCAAGTTATCGATGATCAAACTTTCAATATAAATTGATTATAGATTGTATACACCTAAAAATGACATGACTCTGTCCAAATAAATATTCTTAATATTTATTTAAGTCTAATTCCTCTATCAATGAATAAACAAACAAATTTATTTATTTGATTCATATTCTTCCAACAATTAAATAAAACAATTTATTTAATTAAATCCCTAAATTCTTCTAATTCCTCTTCCAAATTAAATACTCCCAATTATTTAATTAGTTCTTCCAAAATCATTCTAAATTAAATAATACCATTATTTAATTGTTTCTTCTAATAATATGTGTATATACCTAAAATTGGCATGACTCTACTTAAATAAATATTTTAAATATTTATTTCATCATTCACATTCTTCTATCAATAAATAAATAATTGCATTTATTTATCTAATTCATTTCCTCTCATTTAATTAAATAAACACATTTATTTAATTAATTAAATTCATATACATCACCTTCATTCTGCTAAATAATTAAATAATTTTAATTATTTAATTAAAACCTTTTATTCTTCCAAATTTAAATAAAATGCAAATTTTATTTAAATAAAATCTAAATTATCCACTAAATAAAATATATTTTTATATTTTATTTTATTCTTCAAAAAATCTCCACAAAATAAAATATATTTCTATATTTTATTTATTCCTCTCAATTATCTACAAAATAATTAAATAAAATCTTTTTATTTAATTATGCATTCTTATCTTCAAAAATCATCCTTATCTTCTAAAAATACTTTCCTCTTGTCATACAAAAGCAAAACTCTCTCTTAAATTAGAAAAATAAATTATAATTTAAGAAAATCAAATCTCATCCTCATCAAGAGAGGAGTTAACTCAACAAAGCTACTTTTCGAATGACACATGTCTTGCTTCCATTTGTTGCACATTCCTCAACAACCCTCCTCCGTTGATCTTTTCTTTTCTTCTAAACCATTGATCTTCCCTCACCTTTTTCTATAAATACCACCCTCTCCTTCATTTCATATCGATCATTTGTGCAAACTTATGCTGCAGAGATACCAGCGCGTCTTTGGCACCCCGACTTCCATAAGCATTTCATATCCATTTGTTAGTGTGTTTGAAGCTAATCTTCAACCACACGAATATCTCAGCCATTCCATTCTTGTCACCTTCAACAAGCAAGGGAGCAATAGCTTCTGAGGGCTTCATCAACATCAAGGTCAAGGAAGGATAGGCGAACTATGGAAGACGCAAGGTGAAAGAGGTTGTAAGTGTTGTTCTTGTTTATTACTTTAAATCTCCTTTTTTTTATCTTCAGATTTCATAGATGTTTGGGTTCTTATTATCATTGATTTGATTAACCTATTTTCCCCCTCACATTTTGGTGCCCACCGTGGGGCCCTTGCCCCTCTATCTAATCAAAAACTAAGTTTTTTTAAGTAACAGGTCCATACAGGTGCAGGTACAAGGTTTTGACAGAAACTTTCAGTGCATCTGCCCTCTAAAACGATGCATTTACCTTTCGAATTGGCGCATCTGACCTCCCAAGTGACGCATCTACACTCTGTTTCGGTGCTTATGACATTTTGGTGCATCCGTCCTCCGCAACGGCGCATCTGATCTCTTTTTTGGTGCCTACGTACTAGTTGCGCATATACTTGTTCTTTTGGCACATTCATTCTGCACAATGACGCATCTACCAAAATTGCGCATATACCTGATGTTTTTGTGCATTTGCATTCTAAAATGACACATCTGATATAGTTGTACATATACCTCACGTTTTGGCTCATTTACCTTTTATTTTTGCACTTTTGTACAACGTCGCATGCGAGTCCTATTTCTGTGCATTCAGACTGCAGTGCGGTGCATTTGATTATGCTTTTTATTTTCAGGGTTTCTGATTTTGTGCGTTGGATCTAACAGTTGTTTTGTAGGGTTAGTAGCTAGATTAGGGCATTTAGATGCTTTACCTAGTTCACTTAGGCTAAGTAAGGGAAAAGTAACCAAGTGCATTTCATACAAACTCCACATAGCTCATAACTAGGAAGAAAGTAATTGGACCCATTTGCTATCTTTGCATTATTTTCCTAGTTAGATCACTGCTATCTTTACAAATGGGAAAATGAACATTGCTATGTCTTAATCACTTCCAAGTTAACAATCAGGGAAATGAACATTGTTATGTCTTAATCACTTCCAAGTTAACAATCGTGTGAGTGCAGAAGTAGAGTAGCCCATTTAGTTTTTCTAATTTTAACTAGGTTGGATTAACCATTGTACTCTGTGCTTGTGAATGACAATAGGCTTATGCTCTCCCCTTAACTAGGTGACCAAAGTGCCAGACTTGTCATTCTATTTGTTAAACCTTTAGGGGGGCCTACCCTTGGATGCACACTTGTCCAAGTGGGAACGACCCTGAGTGGTAACAGGCTAAAGCCAAGCCCTACTAAGCCACTTAAAATAAATTGTGCTTGAGGTGAAAACCTCAAGCAATGAGTGTTGCTGTGTTACACCGACGGCCAACCTCCCCCAAAACCCTCTAAGGCGTAACCCTTTGAGTCTAGGAGACTCCATAATGGAGAGTAGTGCCGCCGCATGTGTAACCACTCGAACAGTTGCCCTGACTAAGAACCAATTGTGTAGCAAGCCAAAAACCCCTATTTGTTGATGCAAAGGGCGGAGCTCTTGAAGCAACCTCGATTCAAGTGACTCTTAGTAGAGGTAGCAGGGACAATCCTAAGGTTCAGTGTGGGTATAAGCCTAAGGAAACCCGAATCTGGTATGTGTGAGAAGTGAGTGTCATGGAGGGGAGCCGGTGCTACCAGATTCTGGAGCTACACGCTTTGAGTGGCATAGCTAGAGGATTCAACGAATATTGTCATATCCAGCATAGGTTGTACTTGTTTTGAGTCAAAATAGTCCAAAAAATACAAAAAAATATGAAAAGATAAAAATCATGAAAAACTTCTATGTGTTTGCTGTGTTTTTTCCATAATTGAACATCAGACTATTCAGAAACACCAAGTTTTTCAAACCAAAAACAAAAAAATCCTGAAAATAGTTTGAAAACTTTGAAAATCCAAGCAAGAAACCAGAATTGTGCATTTTCCTCAACTAGCAGCGCATTTGCTTCGACTTTATGCACATTTGATATATTCCGCAACGCATTTGAACAAAACTAGAATTGCGCATTTGCCTCAACTAGCTTCGCATTTGCTTCAACTTTTTGTGCATTTGATATATTCCATGGCACATTTGAACAAAACCAGAGTTGCGCATTTACTCTGACTCCTGGCGCATTTAACTTCTGTTGTGACACATTTAAACTTCTGCACATTTAAACCAGAGAGCAAAATTCAGTACCTTCCAAGAGCAAAACTATCGAAAACATTTCAAAAACCATCTCCAAACCTGTTCAGTTTCCAAAAATCTGATTAAGACCTTGCAAATCCACCTTTTATCCTTCTTTTCCATATCATATCTGCTTTTTTTCATCCAATATCTCACCAAATCTTCCCAAATTCCTACAAGGTTAGAACCAAGTTATTCTAGATCACAACCAATGCTCAAGCAAACCTAGTAAGTGTCCAATATCAAAGGGTTACTTATCCTTTCTCTCGGCACTCTACTAGTGGCCTATATAAGACTAGTCAACATTAAGTATTTGGATTTCTAACATCCCTACTTTGACTATCACTTTTGTATACCCCACTTTGTTTGACACCACCTAGATCTAAGAAGAACCTTGCTAAAACCTTGTTTCATTCTAGCACCTCGCTCGAAATCTCACTTCATCCCATCCTTTTACTACCTTGCATGGTCTTAACAAGATTACAAAAACAAAAACAGTTAGAAATGGTGGAGAAAAGTGTTCCCAATGGTCACGAAAGTGACGAAGAAATTTCCATGGAAGAGATCCTTCAAATGTAGCATAATCTGAAATTCCAACGCCTACTAGAAAAAGTTCTTGCCCAAGACCCAACAAAATTCTTTTTACATCTAGCAAGTCTAGGAGTCAAACTCCCTAAGGATTATGAAGTGGAGGCTCTCAAAGAAACTGACGAAAAAAGAATCCCTAAAGGAAGTAGACATGATGAAATACTCTCAGATAAGAGAAAAGCAACAATTGACTCCTTGGATGCCCTAAGTCTAATGAACCAAAAATATGAAGATCTCCAACAACAAATTTTAGACATGAAAATGGGAGCATCGACAAAACATTACTCCCTAGAGGATATTTCACCATATCCTTTTGATAGGGCCTTGGTCATGATACCTTTCCCCTCAAAATTTGAGGTGCCTAAGTTTGACAAATATCGAGGAAAGGGTGACCCAAGGGATCACATCAGAGAATTCAATGCTGCTTGTCTCGAGGTCGCACATAACAACACCTACCTTATGTGACTCTTCCCACAAAGCCTAGGTGGGCAAGCCATGGAATGGTTCTCTAGACTGCCACCCAGTATTAAAACCTTCAATGAGCTTGTAGACAAATTTGTCACCCACTTCTCTTACAATATTGAGCACGACACCTTAATATTGGATCTTTGTAACACCAAATAGAAAGGAGGAGAATCTTTTGCTGCCTTCTTACAGAGATGGAGACAACTGGCAAGTAAGTGCCCACACCAAATGCTGGAGAAATAGATGCTAGAAATGTTCGTCCACAATCTGCAAATGGATCTAAGCTACCAAATCCAAATCCAGTGTCCTACTTCTTTTAGCAAGGTCATTGAGATGGGCCTCATCATAGAAAAAGCCCTAATCACAAAAGATCAAATCAAGCTCTATAAAGACACTCCTAATACAAACACCAACAATGACAAACCTAGATTTTGGATGAAAAATAAGAACATCGTAAATGACAGGGTAGTAGATGCCAAAAATGCGGCACCTAAACAACCAATTTTCAACCTATCAACACCCCAAAATAACCCCCCACAAAACAAACCAAGAAATACTGAATCTAAGTTTACCAACTTTCAGCCTAGGAGAAAGTTCACACCTTTGGATGAGTCACCCTATGGAAGCTAATCGCCAACAATCTCATAATGCTTCCCTCAGCATGAGAGTACGAACCAAAGGTCAAACCCCACTGGTGGAACGATAATGACTTCTGCGAATACCATAGAAACAGAGGGCACAAGACAAATGATTGTATTGCACTCAAGCATATAATCCAAGACTTAATAGAGAAAAACAAAATATCCGTTAACGGACAATCTCATGGACATACCTCCAACAGCGATCATCAGGCATTCAAGGATCCTCTTTCTAACTACGAGCAGGGAGGACCTTCCAACAGAAATAACAGTGGCTCTAACAACACAAACTACACAAATGTCGGCTTCGACTATGTTGTTAACCATATCTTAGAAGGTGATTCACACATCAATGTGATCACTATCAACAAGGATCCGGATTGCAATGTTCCTACCCGTAGTAATAGGGTCACCCTTAGAGGAGCTTACGCTCCTCTGTCTAGTCAATACAGTATCGTGGATCAACTCCACAAAATACCTGCACACATCTCCATGTTAGAACTTCTGCATCTGTCTCCTTCTCATAGCTCCATACTTGACAAAGCCTTTGCAGAAGCCTCCATCCCCACGAACTTAGCTGAAGAACAATTCCAAACCATGGTCAGTCACATCACCTCACCACATTCCCTCTCATTCACTGAGAAGGATGATATGTCAATCACTCAACCCCATAATGCCTCCCTCCATATCGAAGCTTTCATACACAAACACAAGATCAAAAGAGTCCTAATAGCTGGAGGGGCTGGTTTGAATATTTGTACATTAAAGCTAATCCTTAGATTGGGGTTTTTAGAGAAGGCTATAGATCTGAAAAGAAAGATCACCATAAAAGCCTACGATGAGGAAGATAGAACGTCTAAAGGAATTGTTACCCTACCAATCAGGGTGGGCCCCATAGTGAAAGATGTAGCTTGTCAAGTCCTTGACATGGAGCTAGCATACAACATTCTTCTTGGGCGACCATGGATACATGCTTTGAAGGTAGTACCTTCCACATACCATCAATGTATCAAGTTCCCACATGAAGGTCAAGAGATCACCATCCAAGGTGACCCTAACCCCTTTTAATACTGCAACTCTATTCAGCCCAAACCAGAAGTTGTGATCCCCACCAACCACACTTCTGCCACCTCTTCATCTCATGTAGATCTAGCTACACTTGTTTCCTCTTCAAGAGTGTATCAACCTAAACTCCAACTCAAAGATAAGGGCCTGGGTGAGTACACAGTCTCCCAATCCCTCTGTTTGGCACAACTACCTCTATCTCCTACATCCTATGGGAGACCCATCCTAAGGACACTAAAAGTAGAGAGAACCACCAAAGGACCATTTGTGAAATGGGGAAGCCTAGAAGATGAAAGTGATGAAAAAGATATCCTACAGTGGCTATACAAAGATGAAGGTAGTTCCTCAACACAACATGACCATCCCATTATACAAATGACACAATATGGTCAAGGCTTTCAAATGCTATAGAGAATGGGGTATGAAGGACACGGTCCACTTGGTTCAAGAAAGGATGGCATCATGGAACCCATCCAACCTCATACCTTAACAACCCAAGACACTACAGGGCTAGGGTACACTAGAGCATAAAGAAACAACAGAACCAACAAGAACAAAGGCAAACAACAAGAATGCAAATGGGGAGTGAAACTGATTCTAACGAATATGAGTGGGATAGCCTCTCTGAGATGTCTTGTGACAAAAAGGATATTGATGTTGTCCATGAGTACGACTCGACCCATGCCAACGAGAGACAAGGTCCAAGGACTAGACTGCTAGAGTCTGACCCGCATAGCAACAATAGTGAAAATTGTGAGGAAGGAATGATACCCCCCTTGACAAATCCACTAATAGAGGGTACCATCGCAGACTTTGTCTATACCTTTAATAATTTTGTCCTAACCATCAACGCCATTGAACTAGACTAACCTAATGACCCCTTACCTTTGGTACACCCTGAACTAATCAACTGGGACCTAGAAGGTACCACCTCTAAACTAGATACCTTCGAAAATGATGACACCATCATCGATTACCTTGAGCTGAGAGATCACATACCTGCGAGAGACCACAAGGCTGGCTATGCTATTGAACTCAACGATAAGGCCTATTTTGGAGAGAGTGCCAAGCCTTTCAGTCATAAAAATAGCAAGATGAAAGAACAATCTAACGGTGAAAACCGCTCCGCGACAGTGTTAGATCATCAAAATAGTAAAAATAAAGACATATCCAATGGTGAAAACCTCTCTGAGGTGCCGAAGGATGGAAGGCTTGACCCTCTCCCTAATCTTACACATCAGGAGAGATTGTCGATCTTGATAGAACTAACAGAACCAATCAATGTCAGTACAGGGGATGAGCCTAGAATGATCCACATGGCAAAAGCTCTCACAGAACATGAAAAACTAGCATTTACAGATTGCTTCAAGAAAAAACAAATCAACTTTGCATGGACATACGCTGACATGCCAAGGCTAGATCCAAATCTTATCATGCATCATTTATCTCTAGCTCCAGGATCTAAACCAGTCAAACAAAAACTTAGAAAGATGCATCCACATGTAGCCCTCATGGTAAAAGAGAAACTAAAGAAGCTATTAGATGTCAAATTTATTAGGCCTATAGACTATCTTGAATGGGTTTTGAATATAGTACCGGTGGCTAAACCAGATGGCAGAGTCTAAATATGTAATGATTTCAGGGACCTGAACAAAGCTTGTCTCAAGGATGACTTCCCCCTGCCCAACATAGACATGATTGTAGATCTCATGGCAGGACACACTATGTTGTCACTCATGGATAGTTTTTCTAGATATAACCAAATAAAGATTGCACCTAAAGATCAACACAAGATAGCATTTGCATGTCCTTAGGGCACCTACTGTTGGTGTGTCATACGATTTGGTCTGAAAAATGCTGGTACAACATATCAGAGAGCCATGACTATGATCTTCCATGACATGATGCACACCATAATGGAAGACTACGTCGATGACATTCTGGAAAAATCACTTATTAGAGAAGGACACCTAGCAGTCTTAGACAAAATCTTCAATAGGTTGGAACAATTCAATGTGTGCCTTAATCAAAAGAAGTGTGTGTTCGGGGTTACATCAAGTAAATTACTGGGCTACATAGTATCTGCAAATGGTATCGAAGTTGATCCAGCTAAGGTGAAGGCCATAATGGAGATACCACCTCCTAAGAACCTGACTCAGCTAAGATCCCTACAAGATAAACTACAGTCTATTAGAAGGTTCATTTCCCAACTGGCAGACAAGTGCCACCCATTCTCTCATCTGCTACATAAAAATGTCCCCTTCAAATGGAACGAGTCATGTGAATAGGCATTCCAGCAACTAAAGGAATATCTCATGAAACCACCAATATTAATGCCACCAATTCAAGGCAAACCTCTATTACTATATATCTCAGCTACACCAACAGCTCTAGGAGCTCTCCTTGCACAATAGAACTACGATGGGAAAGAACAGGCTATCTACTACATTAGTCGAACACTTGTTGGGTATGAACTACAATACACACCAATCAAAAGAGCATGTCTAGCTATTGTCTTCACCTCACAAAAATGGAGACATTACATGCTGTCACACTTTGTCAAGTTGATAGAAAAGATACACCCACTCAAATACTTACTCAACAAGGCAGCCCTAACAGATAGATTGTCTAAATGGGACATGCTTCTCAGTGAGTTCGATATTGAATATGTCAATAGGAAAGCAATAAAGGGACAAGTACTAGCAGATCAACTGATAGAAGCACCTTTAATAGATGACAACCCTCTAAGCTTTGAATTTCCAGATGACTCTATCTTCCACATAAATACAGCAACCTGGAAAATGTATTTTGATGGCTCATACACTCAACATGGATCAGGGGCAGGTATCTTATTGATCACACCTAATGGCAATACGATCCCTAAATCATACAGATTAATGTTTCCCTGCACTAACAATGTGGCAGAGTATGAAGCCCTGGTCATTGGTATCAAGCTAGCAATGGAATGGAATATCAAGGAACTTCAAGTATATGGCGATTCACAGCTAGTCATAAATCAAGTGAATGACGACTACCAAATGAAAGATGAGAAACTAATACCTTATAAATGAATGGTAGATGATTTCAAAGAATATTTCATCAAGATATCTTTCACACAGATACCAAGGATAGAGAACAAAGCAGTAGACGCAATGGCAACAATCGCATCTCTTCTCGACATCCCAGATAACCAATCACGATATGAGTTCTTGGTGGAGCCAGTCTCTTGTCCTGCATATGATACCCCAGAATCCCATGTCATATGCCACATCGTAGGAGCTGATTCCCCTCTCTATGGAAAGATATTTGCCTATCTTAAAGAGAATACCCTCCCACCCAATCTCTCCAGTAATAAAAATGAACCTTTATTCAGTAGGCATCCCGGTATGCCATTGTCGCCAATACCTTATATCGCAGAGGTCTCGATAGTGAGGAATATCAAACTGCCCTGAGCAAAATACACAATGGTATATGCGGGGCTCACTCTAGTGGCCCTATCCTCACCAAGGATTTCATCCACATGGGGTACTACTAGCCAACTATGGAACAAGACTCCTATCAGTTTGTAAAGAAGTGCAAGAAATGCCAAGTCCATGGGAACCTGATACATGCACCAGCACAGGAACTATAGCCATTAATGACTCCTTGGCCTTTCTGTCAGTGGGGACTCAACTTATGGGCAAGATTCACCCTCCCTCCTCAAGCGGCCATAAATTCATAATCACTACCACAGAGTACTTCATGAAGTGGATTGAAGCTGTGCCCTTAGCCAACATCACAGGCAAGCAGATTACCTCTTTTATCGTGAACTATTCATTTGTTGTTATGGTGTCCCTTCGTCCATTATCATGGATAACGAGCAACCCTTCAAAAACCAAGATGTCTATGAACTATGTGACAAATTCCATATCCAGCACCGCTTTTCAATCTCCTATTACCCACAAGGCAACGGCCAAGCTGAGGCATCAAATAAAACCATTCTGAAAATACTAAAGAAGACTATCAATGATGCTGGCCGTGATTGGCATGTCCAATTGAATCTCGCAATGTGGGCCTACCGCACAAGCATCTGTACACCCACAGGTGCAACACCATACTCCCTAGTCTATGGATCTGAAGCTATCTTGCCCATTGAAGTCGATATCCCATCCTTGCAAGTCTCATTAAAAGGCCTCATATCAGATGAAGAGTATAGAGTGACAAGACTCCAAGAATTAGAGCTGCTCAAAGAGAGAAGGCAACAGGCCTTTAACCACTTGAAAGCATATCAACAATGCATGTCTAGAAACTACAATCATAGAGTAAAGCCCCAAGTATTCCAAGTTGGTGACCTAGTCCTAAGAGAAAATCCTAGAAATCAGCAAGATAGAGAAAAGAAAGGAAAGTTTGAACCCAACTGGCTGGGTCCCTATGTCATCATCATAGCTTATGGATCGGGAGCATATCAATTGGCTACATCTGAAGGTGAACTGTTTGATGATCCTATCAATAGCATGCACCTTCGCAAGTTCTATACCTGAAAACCCCAATGTAAGGGAGTCTTGAAAAAATCAAAATCAAAATCAAAATCAAAAAAGTGATAAAAAACAAAACAAAAAAAATCAACAAAATGAGAAAATAACCAAAAAAATCATCCTATGGTGAAAACCGGGCAAATAGGTGCCTAGGATAGGTACCATGGTGAAAACCTGGCAAACAGGTGTCATGTGTACTTTTAGCTTCTCGTACAAATAAAAGCAAGCAGTAAAAACCTGGTAAACGGGTGCTATCTGCGACAAACCACTTCCTCCATCTGTTCTGACTTCATGTCTCTTATGTCCCTCATACCATTCATCTTGAACCAGTCCTTTGAACCATTGTCAAACTATGTTGCCTCTGAGTTATCATGTAGGCAAGGCCATTCTTAATGTGCCCCCGAGGCTCCACTTCACTCCACGCCATCACCTAGGTCTTAGGTCCGCTAGGGTTTACCCTTAACTACGTTGCCTCTGAGTCGTCACGTAGGCAAGGCCATTTAGCAATGAGCCCCTGAGGCACTAGGTCAGTCCCTTGGGGTCCATCTCTCCATGCCTATCTTGTTGTATCACTCATAATAAGTTGATCCTCGTCTAAACTGGGGGCAACTCCTTGACCTAGTTACAGATTTGGATTCTTGAATGCCACTGTTCTAAGAGGATGCCAATAAAGGATTGTGATACCTTTCACTAGACAAACAAGAGCAACAAAGCAAGCTACCCAAAAACAAAGATCTTGAAGTAAAACATCAACCTGTCCTAAACAAAAGCAGAGCAAGATACCATGCCGAAACACTAAAACTAATTCTATATCAATTATGGCAAAAGACACATCTAATGTAAGAATGTTTTGTAAATAGGTTAACTTGCAAGGTCTTGAATTTTTGTCATTATGTCTTCCTATGCTACTCAAGGATGCCAAAAAGCTAGAGATGCTATGATGAGGGCATAATCTTTTTCTTTGTCTACTGCTTGTGGATTAAACTATAGTAATGTGATGACTTTTGTCTAACGACATGATCAGCAAAAAGATCATCTAGGACTCCGAGGTCTAAACATGAAAAGGGGCAATCCTTGCCTATTGAAATGTAAGAAGTACTCAGGTCATCTAGATTCAAGTTTAACTAGATGCTTGTATCAACTTGCTATATCCAAATCCATGTAAGAAGTACTCAAGTCATCTCGGTCTAATTATACCTAGATGCTTGTATTTCCTTACAACATTTCAAAAAGTGAAAAATACCAAAAAAAATGCCCAATGATGAAAGCAACAACCTTGCAAAAATCTCAAGATGACAATTCCACATCCATTCCATATCCACACCCATATCAACCATGCAATCACAAAATCCTGTAGTATATCAAATGAAAGTCAGTATTTCTTCATCATTTCCTCCACCTCTTTTCTTCTACATATCTATATCATCTCTGTGTCGATTGAGTACATTTGGACATATCAAAAACATAGCATAAGAAACATATCATATCACATGAGATAGTCATCCACATGATTAAATCATTTTTGCATACATACATTAGGTTATCCACATACATTTGCCTCAGTATATCAATAGCAACAAAATAAAAAACATAGACATTTCCATATAGAGCTGCATAATCATATCCATAAATAGGTCATATTTACATTTGCATATCAAATCATCCCAAATCCATCTAGCATGCATCACATATACAAATACATCATGAAATAGATTGCATCCATAGCATATAAACGTAAGAACACATGCATGTAGACCACGAACAACTGCATCATCATATAATCATCAAAAACATATCCAAATGTACAACATATCATAAATATCTGTCTGTATCTCAGAGTCATGTCATAAAATATATACAAGGTACAACAAAAATGGTGATACATGTCTCAGCCATCCAAATGTGTACATCCAATCAAAAAATGGTACAAGTGTTAGGTCTGTCTAACCCTACTATCATGGCACACTGCTCCATGTACTGCCCTCTCCTTTGCCTCCCCCTGACTGCTAGGGACCCCTCACTGAGCCTACAGACCGAGAACTACCTGCCCGCTGGAATGCCTCTGACTAGCTCCTGAAGCTAGGGGCACGTTGATCCGCTGCCACTGCCCCATGATACAACCCTCTATAGTACTGGGCCTGTGCCTGAGCTCTAGTAAGCTCACTCTGCACTTGGACCACCTGCACCTGTGCTTGCTGCACTTATGAAACCAAAAAATTGGATGTCCCATCTGTACCCATGGCCATCACGGCTGCATCTCTCTCTGCCCTCATAGCCCGCATGCTGGCTAAGGCTGTGTCTCTCTCTCTAGTCAACTCTTATAATTGAGTCGCATCTGACTCTCTCCGTGACTCTGCTGCTCTCAGATGAGCCCTTAGCTGCCTAACTTGGATCTCTAGTGTAACTAGAACCTGCTGCTGCACATCAGGCTGTGGAGCCTGCTCTACCTATGCCACCTATTGCGCTAGCACCTATCCTGGTATCAACTATGCCACCTGCTGTGGCGGTGGCATCTATCTATGTGCTACCTCTGGCTGAACTGGCACCTGGACCTGTACCTATCCCGCAACCCCCTGGCCCACAAGTCCCTATCTAACCCTCTACCTCTATCTCAGTCTCCCATCATCTCCCTGATCTCTCCTCCTCCTCCTCCGCCCTTCCCTCCTCCTGCCAGCTACACCCTCCTCATCTGAATCCTCCTCATCGATATGAGGAGCCAACTCTCCTGGCCCTAAGTATCTGGGAAAGGGATGGGCAGCAAACCACTCCTCATAATCTGGCGTCATGCCAACATCCACTATCTCCCTCCGCATAGGCCAAGCTACATAGGGGATCTGCTGAAAGTCATCCAACGCCTCCTCATATGATGCCATGGGACCCCATCTGTACCTCTCTGCATGGGTCCTGGCAAAGCGTACCTCCCCTTGTGGTCTGCCCTGGACTCAGCCAAACTGCCTCTGCACTCTGCTGACAATCTACCTCTCCAGAATATACTTAGTCCTGCCAATGAGACACCGCATTTGGAAGCAATATGGAAGCTCATCTGCCTCATCATCCCATACCTCGCAGTCTATGTAGGGACACCAAACAACTGCATCTACACCATCAAAAGCATGCCTCCAGTACTCCAACTTCCCCAGCCTATGCTGGGAAATCACACCTACATAGCCGTAACTATAAGGCTCACCTCTCTGCCTATGAAATACGCATATTAGCCATGTGATAGCAATGTGCTCCCACAACCAAAATTGCAACAGCGACACACCTGCAGACAAACTGGCCCCTCTGTGATAAACCACCTGGTACATGTCTCTATACAAGTGTGCAAGCATGCACACACCCCACACATATCAGGTCTCATCTATGATCATGCTCTCCAGCACCCTCCCCCAGCCGATCGGGAAGCCATGCGACCTACTATCAGGGCATATCATGCCACCGACCAGTCCAACCACTATGCCCGGGAAGTAGTCATAGCAGTCATACATGTCCTGCCATGAAATATCCTCCCCTGCCAACTCTGGGTCACCAAATACACTTCTACACTCCTCCAAGCCATCATCCCGCTATGACTCATACTCAACCAGCTCTCCCTGAATCAGGAGGTGCAGAATCTGATACACATCCTGGAGAGTAACCACCATCTCCCTTTTCAGTAGATGGAATGTACCATCCTTGTTGTGGAATCGCTCCACCGCTGCCATCAACATAGCCCGGTTCGCACAAACCTCAGGCATAAAACAAACATAGTGTAGACCCATAGCACCTAGACCCTCGTGCTCTATCTCGGTCAACATATACCGCTGCAATAATGGTAACGGGAACTGCTCTCGTGACATAAGGACATTTTGAATGTCCTCTTGCAAATCATGAAAAAGCATACTGTCAATGAAATTCGTATCCATATCAAACCCCCTCAAAGCAATCAAGCTATCATATCATTGGCTTAACATATCAAATTAATCAAAACAACATATCTTCTCTCAACTAGATTCTCGGTAATCTCAGAGATTGCTAATCAATTGACGCATCGATCAAGATGTCAATTGGGTTAATTTCATTAAGTCAATTGATTTTCCTAGTGCAAATGCGTCGCTTCACCGTGAATGCGCCCCCTTTGATGTGTATGCGTCGTTCTGGTACGTGCACCACTTCTTATGTCAAAAGCGTCATTTCCCAAAAAATGCACCAATTCGGGACTCAAATGCGCAATCATATCAAATGCGCCACTTTGCAGATCAAATATGCCATATGGAGACGGATGCGCCAATTCATGACTCAAATGCACAAAACCATCAAAAGCCCCACTTTTGGAATCAAAAGTGCAATACTATTAAATGTGCCGCTTTAAAGCTCAAATGCGCCATAGTGAAACATATGTGCCATTTCGGAGGTCATATGCGCCAAAAGAGTGTTTCAGCGCATCTGTCCTAGTTGGTTTTCCTAGCCATTAATACGCATAAAAATTGACTTTTGACAAGTTTTGAAGAACTACGTACCGGGGCTCCTGCCTCCGCTAGCCGATCAAACTGTCGAATCCACTCAAACCAGTGCTCCTCGTGAGGAATATCCATCTGTCTGGCTACCATGCTCTCCTAAGCTCTCTAGAGGACTAATCAACTATGGGCAAGTGTACAAATGATTAGAATATGTCGACCCAGCTCCTTTATATAGCAAATGACCCATACCTGACTGCATGACAACTGTGGCTACTTCCCATGTCATTTTCTCTGAACCATATCCCATTTTTCTCCATCCTAAACCCATTTTTTCACCTTCTTCTTCGTGAGGTTGTCCGTCTCACGCCTTCTGCCTTCTTCCTGTCCAATCTCCCGAGGGAGCATCCTATTGTTAAACTTGTACTAGGGGCAAACTGGGGCATGTATCACTGTCAAAAAAAAATTTCTTTGAAACAACGTGATAAAACACATTGCATCAAAGAGGGAAAAAATGTATATACCTAAAATTGGCATGACTCTACTTAAATAAATATTTTAAATATTTATTTCATCATTCACATTCTTCTATCAATAAATAAATAAATGCATTTATTTATCTAATTCATTTCCTCTCATTTAATTAAATAAACACATTTATTTAATTAATTAAATTCATATACATCACCTTCATTTTGCTAAATAATTAAATAATTTTAATTATTTAATTAAAACCTTTTATTCTTCCAAATTTAAATAAAATGCAAATTTTATTTAAATAAAATCTAAATTATCCACTAAATAAAATATATTTTTATATTTTATTTTATTCTTCAAAAAATCTCCACAAAATAAAATATATTTCTATATTTTATTTATTCCTCTCAATTATCTACAAAATAATTAAATAAAATCTTTTTATTTAATTATGCATTCTTATCTTCAAAAATCATCCTTATCTTCTAAAAATACTTTCCTCTTGTCATACAAAAGCAAAAGTAGTTTTAAAGGATCTTTAAAGCAAAACTCTTTCTTAAATTAGAAAAATAAATTATAATTTAAGAAAATCAAATCTCATCCTCATCAAGAGAGAAGTTAACTCAACAAAGCTACTTTTCGAATGACACATGTCTTTCTTCCATTTGTTGCACATTCCTCAACAACCCTCCTCTGTTGATCTTTCCTTTTCTTCTAAACCATTGATCTTCCCTCACCTTTTTCTATAAATACCACCCTCTCCTTCATTTCATATCGATCATTTGTGCAAACTTATGCTGCAGAGATACTGGCGTGCGTTTGGCACCCCCACTTCCATAAGCATTTCATATCCATTTGTTAGTGTGTTTGAAGCTCATCTTCAACCACACGAATATCTCAGCCATTCCATTCTTGTCACCTTCAACAAGCAAGGGAGCAATAGCTTCTGAGGGCTTCATCAACATCAAGGTCAAGGAAGGATAGGCGAACTATGGAAGATGCAAGGTGAAAGAGGTTGTAAGTGTTGTTCTTGTTTATTACTTTAAATCTCTTTTTTTTATCTTCAGATTTCATAGATGTTTGGGTTCTTATTATTATTGATTTGATTAACCTATTTTCCCCCTCACAATATGTTCTCTAAAATTAAATAAATGAATTATTTATTTAAATTGTCCATTTCTTCTAAATTTAGTTATCTCTAAATATAATTCAATCTTTGTGCACATGCAATTAAATATTCCTAATATTTAATAAAGAAAAATATCTTCTCATTCCCATGCAAATCTCTTCTTCTTGTTTTAAATCACTTAACTGATTATTATATCCTTTTAATTTCTTTAACTCATTCTTCTATTTCTAGGAAATCCTTTCATGCAAAATAAAGCAAGACATATGTCTTCTTCCTATTCGTGCACATTCCTCAACTATTCTATACCGTTGATCTTCATTCTCCCAAGTCTATAAATTGAACCTTATTCCTCCATTTCACTCATCCAAGCTTTAAGTAAACTTACTCTGTAGGAATCACAACGCGCCTTTAGCACCAATTCCTTCATTGCTTGCGATCAAGTCATTACCATACAATATGCATTGTTTTGAAGCTCATCTTCATGGTTATACTATCATAGTCGTTCTCAATTGACATTCTTGAAAGAAAGAAAAGAAGTGCACTCTTTGAGGGCCCTATTTCATACATGCAAGATCGATTGTGATAGGCAACCAATGGAAGATCTGAATTAAAAGAGGTTTGCTTTGTGTTGTTCATTGTTTGATTTGATCTCTTTTGTTCATTATTTCATTGAGTTATTTCAATTATTTGATATTAATTGATTGATCATTTATCCAAATTTTCTGATAACATTTTTGGTGCCCACCAAGCAAAGCAAGCAAGCACCTAAGGCATTCTAAATGATTTTACCTAATATATGGCAAGAAACAAACACATCTAAATGCAAAAATATTTTTTGGTTGGAATCATGGTTAAGTTACGGTGTCTTGATTTCTATTATCATGTCTTTCTATGCTACTTGAGGATGCCAAAAGCTAGAGATGCTATGATGAAGGCATGATTATTTTTCTTTGTTTGTTGTTTGTGGATTAAACTTTAGTAATGTGGAGCCTTGTCTAAGGACATGATCAACTCAATGATCATTGAGGACATCAAAGGTCTAACATGTATGGGGGCAATCCTTGTCTGTTGATATGCAAGAAATGCTTAGGTCATCTCGGTTCAATTATACCTCAATGCTTCATGCATTAACTTGCTAAAGAAAAATCCATGTAAGCTATGCTCAGGTCATCTCGGTTCAATTATACCTAGATGCTTGTATTAACTTACAACATTTGGAAAAAGTACCAAAAAAATCACCCAATGATGAAATAAAGCACTTCAAAATACTTGCACCATCAAGATGTCAATAGTAAATACATCCATTATACATCCATCATACATCCATACATCCATATCCCATGCAATAAAAACATCCAAGCAATGCAGAGTAATAATACAAATCAAATCCTGTGAGTCTTTCTATCAAGTCATTCTTTCAAATCGGTCTTCTATCTATCATTAGGTCATTTCTGTGTTGATAATGTACATTTGGACATCACAAAAACATAGCATATAGGTGCATATCATATCACATGAGATAGTCATTTACATGATTAAATCAGTTGCATACATGATAAAGTGCATCGGGTCATCCATCTAGATTTTTGCATTCATCACATAGTGTCAACAAAAAAACTCATGAACATAGATAAGTGCATCACATAAACTGCATAATCATATAGATAGCATTTGCATTTGCACATTAGAGGCATATCAACTAAACACATCTAAAGTCTGCATTAGGTCACATAGCATCATATAAACATGGAATTAGAAAAACAACACATAAACATCATAAGTAGTATGCATCACATGAGTCCCATCAAACAAATAGAAATGCATCCATAATGCATAAGTATAAAAGGTATCAAAGTAGCTGCATCATCACATAAATATCATAAACATGTCCAAATGTATAATATCAAAAGGTCCATCTCTGAGTCAATATCATATACAATGTATACATCTCAGAAATAGTGATACATGTCTTAAAATGCAAAAGTGGTACGTATACATGTCTGGCTATATGAGCCATCAAAAAAGGTAGGTGCATAGGAGCCAAAATCTGTACTAGGATCTGCTAACTCTGCTACTGTGAACCACTGCTCCCTGCAGTATCCTCTGTATCCCCTCCTCTGTTGGCCCCAGACTGCTATGGGTCCATCACTGAGGCTCTCGACCTCGATCCACCTACTCTTTGCAAAGCCATGGACTGCCTCCTGTAGCTCGGAACCCTCTGGTCAACTAGGACAGCACCATGGTATAGCCCCTGATAGTACTATGTCTGAGCTTGCGCCCTGGCAAGCTCACCCTATGCCTGCACTAACTGCCCCTGCACCTATGCCAACTGTGCCTATATCTGGGCTAGCTGTACCTGTGCCTGCTGCACCTGACCAACCAAAAAGCTGCTAGTCACAACTGTCCCAAGGGATGTTATCATTGTATCTATCTCTACCTGGATAACTCATATCCTTGCCTCTGCCATATCTCTCTCTCTCCTGAGCCCAGAGATAACCTTCGTGTCTATACCCCACCAAGCCTCGGCCATCCTAATATGAGCCCACATCTGTCGAACGTGTCCTCTCAACATGGCACTAGCTCTCTCCTAAATGTTTGATTAAGCTGGATCCTAAGAAGCTTGTGCCTGTCTCTACCCCTGTGGCTAGGGCACCTGCTACTGTGCCACCTACTACGATGGCAGCACCTATGCCTGCTACACAACCTACTATGCAACCTATAGCTGGGGCACATGCTGCTGCACCACCTGTTGAGGTGGTGGCATTTATGCCAGCTATACAACCTACTATGCAACCTGTGGCTACACTACCTACTGAGCGTGGGAGGGTCCCTCGCTAGATCTCCACCTCTGCCTAGGTCAGCCTCCATCATCTCCCCCACCTCCTCCGTCTCCCTATCCTCCTCCTCCTGCCACCCCTGCCCTCCTCTAAATATGCCTTGTCTATGCAAGGAACTAACTCTCTGGGCCCTGAGTACCTCAGGAAAGGGTGAGCAGTGAACCACTCCTCGTAGTCCGGAGTCATCCCCGTGTCAGCTATCTCTCTCCTCATGGGCCATGTCGTATATGGGATCTGTCGAAACTCCACTACTGTCTCGTCATAGGATGCCATAGGGCCCCATCTAAACCTCTCTGTATGTGTCCATGCAAACACCACCTGTCCCTGTGGCATGCCCTGTCTCCTCCCAAACTGCCGCCGAACCCTGCTAACTATCTACCTCTCTAGGATTAACCGCATCTTGCCTATCAACCACCAAGTCTGATAATAGTATGACAACTCATCCACCTCATCATCCCAAGGCTCACGATCCAAGTATGGCCACCAGACAACTATGTCTACGTTGTCTAGCGGTTGCCTCCAGTACTCTAGCTTCCCTAGCCTATGCTTAAAAATCACTCCTGCATATTCGTAACTTTAAGGCTCCCTCCTCTGTCTCTCAAAAATACATATTAGTCTAGTAATGGTGATATGCTTCCACAACCAGAACTACAACAGGGAGACACCTGCTGATAAACTCACCCCCCTATGGTATACCACATGATGTATATCATGGTATAAGTGTGCCAAAATGCAGACACCCCAAGCATAGCGGGTGCCCTCTGTGACCATCCTCTCCATGATCCGTCCCCATCCAATCGAGAACCCGTGCGATCTCCTATTGGGGTGTACAATGCCTCCGATCAATCCTGCCCCAAGGAAGTAGTCGTAGTCATCATATATATCCTGCCAGGAGATAACCTGATAATCCAACTTAGGGTCATCAAACACCCGCCTACACTTGGTGAGTCCTACATCCCGTTGTGGATCATACTCCACGAGCTCCCCCTAAATCGACACATGTAATATCTGGTACATTTCCTCCAAAGTCACCATCATATTGCCAATCAGGAAGTGAAAAGTCCCATCCTCACTATGGAACCTCTTCACGACTGCAGTCAGTAACTTGCGGTTCGCTCAAACCTCAAGCATAAAGCATATGTAATCCAGCCCCATTGCACCGAGTGCCTCTTGATCAATCTATGTCAACATGTGACACTGCAACAGTGGCATAGGGAACTGTTCCCTTGACTAAAGTGTATCTTGTATGTCCTCTTGCAAGCACGCAAAACAAGGCATCAACCTAAAGCTGCAAGTACCATGCTCAACATATCTATAGAATCATATCAACTAACTTAACATATCAAATTAATCAAGACAACACACTACATCTCTTGACTAGATTCCTACAATCTCAGAGATAGCTCATCGATTAATGCATCAAACAGGATGCCAATCGAGTCAATTTTGTTAAGTCAAACTTTCTATCCTATTCATATACACCATAAAAAAAGGTAAATACACCATTTGCAAATGCACCACTTCTGACATATGCATTGCAAGATTTCATGCATGTGCTATCCTATACTGTATATGCACCACTTGGGTGCATGCGCCACAAGATATCCTAGGTGCGTTGCACAATTATGTATGCGCCGACTCTATGCATGCATGTGCAGCTTTCATGCATGTGTCGTTCTATATCCTATATGTGCCACAAAATGACATATGCATAATTTCACGTGTCTATGCACCAATCTACGTTCTCGTGCATCTATCTAGCCTATTTTTACTTAGCATTTATTACACTAAAAATCGACCCTGGGTGAAATTTTTGAGATACATACCAGGGGTCCTGCCTCTGCTAGCTGATTGAATTGGCAGACTCAGTCAAAGCGGTGCTCCTCGCATGGAATATCCATCCTACTGCTGACTACTCTATGCTATGTGCTCTCCTAAGCTCTATGCTCTGTGCTCTCCTATGTGCCGACTCTACTCATGCATGTGCAGCTTTCATGCATGTGTCATTCTATATCCTATATGTGCCATAGAATGACATATGCGCAATTTCACATGTCATATGCGCTAATCTACATTCTTGCGCATCTATCTAGCCTATTTTTACCTAGCATTTATTACAATAAAAATTGACCCTGGGTGAAATTTTTTGAGATACATACCAGGGGTCTTGCCTCTGCTGGCTGATTGAATCGGCAGACTCACTCAAAGCAGTGCTCCTCGCATGGAATATCCATCCTACTTCTGACTGCTCTATGCTTTGTGCTCTCCTAAGCTCTCAAATCCAATCCAACAAAGCCAAGTGTGCAAATGACTTGTCTTGTGGACCCAGCTCCTTTATATAGCATGCAAACCCTAAACTAGCTATGTGGTGACTATGACTACTTCCCACACCCATTTCTTCTTGTTTCTTTGGAACCCATCCTATTTTCTTCAAACCTAACCAAGTTTTCCCTTCATCTTCGTGAGATTCTCCATCTCTCGTCTTTTTTCCTTCTTCCCATCCAATCTCCTGAGGGGGCATCCTATCATTGTTATACCTATACTGGGGCAAACTGGGGCATGTATCATTATTAGAAATTTATTCTTTGAAACAACGTGATAAAACACATTGCATCAAAGAGGGGCTAAATGTATACACCTAAAAATTGCACAAGTCTGTCTAAATAAATATTCTTAATATTTATTTAAGTCTAATTCCTCTATCAATGAATAAACAAACAAATTTATTTATTTGATTCATATTCTTCCAACAATTAAATAAAACAATTTATTTAATTAAATCCCTAAATTCTTCTAATTCCTCTTCCAAATTAAATAATCCCAATTATTTAATTAGTTCTTCCAAAATCATTCTAAATTAAATAATACCATTATTTAATTGTTTCTTCTAATAATATCTTCTCTAAATTTAAATAAATCAATTATTTATTTAAGTTGTCCATTTCTTCTAAATTGGGTTATCTCTAAATATAATTCAATCTTTGTGCACATGCAATTAAATATTCCTAATATTTAATAAAGCAAAATATCTTCTCATTCCCATGCAAATCTCTTCTTCTTGTTTTAAATCACTTAACTGATTATTATATCCTTTTAATTGCTTTAACTCATTCTTCTATTTCTAGGAAATCCTCTCATGCAAAATAAAGCAAGACACATGTCTTCTTCCTATTCATGCACATTCCTCAACTATTCTATACCGTTTATCTTCATTCTCCCAAGTCTATAAATTGAACCTTATTCCTCCATTTCATTCATCCAGGCTTTAAGTAAACTTACTCTGCAAGAATCACAGTGCACCTTTGGCATCGATTCCTTCATTGCTTGCGATCAACCCATTACCATACAATATTCATTGTTGTGAAGCTCATCTTCATGGCGATACTATCATAGCCGTTCTCAATTGACATTCTTGAAAGAAAGCAAAGAAGTGTACTCTCTGAGGGCCCTATTTCATACATGCAAGATTGATTGTGATAGGCGACCAATGGAAGCTCCGAATTAAAAGAGGTTTGCTTTGTGTTGTTCATTGTTTGATTTCATCTCTTTTGTTCATTATTTCATTGAGTTATTTTGATTATTTGATATTAATTGATTGATCATTTATCCCAATTTTCTAATAACATTGATCATTAAATCAATTTTAATATAAGTTGAAATATTGATCTCTTAAATTGATAGCTAATTTTGATGATCAAATGTTCAATTTAAATTGATATCATTAAATCAATTTTGACATGATAGATCTAGGGGAGAGGACCCAATAGTTGAGCATGTTCCAATAGTTGTGATACTATTTGTGGATTTAGGGCCAAATATTTTTAAAATTTTAGCACTAGTAGTTGTAACTTTAAGGTTGTTAGTGTTGACTATAAGTACTTACAATTGAACGAAATGTGTTGTTTAGATCTAAAAAGAAACCAATCATGTGATGCCACATCAACACACAACCAAAACATGACTTAATGCACACTTATTGGTCCACACCTTTTCTGGGTCTTTATGGACACCTCAACAAAAAGCATGCTAATGTGGCATCATATTTGATGATGTGGACTCGAAACCTTAGTTATAAGTAGGGGCCTTGCAAAGTAAGTTGATGTAAATTTTTTTGAGTGATTCAAAATTGTCACGTAGAGATGTTCTCAAACCCATCCTTCATCAAATAGTAGAGATGTTCTCAGACATAGGATCATCTCAAATGATTATGAATTACATACAAAACATTGGCTAGACATAACACAACATAAGCTGTATGTGACATTTTGTGATGCATTTGAATCCTCATATAAAGATTGGGAAAACAATGTTTGAAATGTTAAGGCCATGGTATGTGAAGGCAAACAGAGTTTTTGAAACTTGTTGTTGTCATTACCATATTGAATTTCATCTTTACTATCAGGTGTTTCAAAAGATTAGAGAAGAAAATGATGCTATTGAAAATGCACCTTCTAAACAGTTAAGTCAATTCATAGCATCCATCTTATGTGATAAATATGATGATGATACAGATGGTCCAATGAAATGCATAAAAAGACTTTGGGAAACTTGTCAAAATTTAGCTAAAATAGCTTTAAGAAATGAAGATACTAACACGATGAAGATGGTAAATTGCAAGAGTTACAAGTACATAAAGTTTGAAACAAAATTTAGGAAAGAATCCACAAGGTTAGATTATGTAGAAGAGGGACTACCTATTGGAACATTTATGAAATTTTTTTGTAAATTGATACAACCATACATACATCATGCATTTTCTGCTAAGTGGTAACCAAAATAGTTTAGGTTGTTGAGATACTTTCCCACTTGGAACAATTTTATCAGTAGTGGACTTTGCAAAAAAATACTTTTTTACCCATCAAAAGGAGATTCAAATATAATATTATTATTTAGAGTAGGTTACTATTATGGTGCATGTGTGTTATCGACATGCACAATTGGATTTGGATGGTGTTGAGAGTACATATCTACAACGAGTCATTAAAATAGAATATCACTGTTATATTAGCGATGATAAAGAGCATGACACACATTTTGTACAACATTCCTTTAAGAAGTTTTTTGAAGATTTGGCAAGAAGGGGTGTCAAAATTGAAAAATATTTTGTATGATGAGATGGGTGTGCGTCATAATTCAAATCATCAAGGCCATTTTATGCACTTTGTAGATATCATCGACATGAAAATATACCACATGTTTGGAGTTTCTTTGAGAGTGGGCATGGAAAGGGTGAAAATGATGGTGAATGAGCTTGCATCATATGTGTTCTATGAAAACATCAAATAATTATGAGGGAGATCATATAAATGATGCACATGATGTTGTTGAATGGTGTAAGCAGCACTTCACATGTGAGGTCGACACATCTTTAGGGAGGAACCCACATCTAAATAGACTATTATGGGAGATATTAGGTATGTAGTTTTTGAAAAAGTTTAACTTCTTTAATATTTACGTAAAATTTATTTATTTTATTTGATTGTGATTATAGTTTTATAATTTCAACAAAATTATAATTGTAATTATGTTTGATGTATATATAAAATTTGTAGGTGTGGATAGAAGAACAATGCATGAATGCAAGAGGGTGGAGAAAACAAGGCCTTTGCATTGTGTCATGAGTATAGATAGCCACACATCAACCTGGTGCACTAGGGATTACTCTTGTTTTTGGTATGAGTACATGTTGAGAGATTGTGAGAATTCCAAGAGCCAACAATGTGGATATGTCAATGAATGGAATTTGGTGCCACTAGTTGTTACTGACACATACAATGAAAATGAAAATGAAATATTTGAAGACATTCCTAAATGATTTTAAATGATTATGACCACATTTCAAGATTCATTAAAAAAATGTATATATATTGTGCAACTTGTAGTTCAATTTTTTAATTTTTAATATGTTGATAAAATTTAATTTTAATTTTGTTCTTAAATATTATAATTCATGATAGGAACTTATATTTTTTTTACATTTCATTATGGTGCAGGAGATGTTTTTGCAATCATAGTAGAGGCTAGAAACATAGAATGTGTTAGTTATTATTTATTACATTGCATAGAAGTGTTATGTGTGAAAAAGAGAATGAAGAAGACTAGAATGCACACTAAATCAAACCCTCTTCCACAATAAAATTCAAGGACAAGACCGAGCCAAATCACTACCAAATGGAGGCGGACTCAGCTATAGATCTTGTACTCTTGTTTTCTGTGGAAAGATCAAATTCAACCAAGCCTTTTTTATCAAACCCTAGGTCAAATATGCACTAAACCCTAGTTCTAGAATGATTAGCTTATAACATATAGAAAATGACTCAAACCTAGAATCTAAATACAAAAGACTAATTAGGGAGATATTGAAACATGTGTCTCAAAGGATGAAGTGTTGGAGGATGAAATAGGAACCGCCTAAGTCCTAGAAGTGAGAATCTGTCGAAGTTGTAAACTAGAGATATGTTGCAAATGATGCTTAGATGCCAGATCTGGTGTCAAAAGGCCCAAAAGACTAAGGTACCAACCACCCAAGTCTTTTTGATGGAATATTTCAAAACTTCTTTCAGATCTCGAAACCTTGATTCCTACATAATCTTCTTGTATATTCACCTTTCCCAAATCATGTACCTATAACTTGCACACAAGATGACAAGAGAGGGTTTGGGGGATTATGGTGTTTAGGAATTTTCCTCAGTCAAACCATGGAATGGCATTTAATCCTTCCAACACCATTGATACATAAGAGAGCATGCCCTACCACGACATAGGCTAAACAAAATGATAGAATGATTCAAATAATAATGATATCACCTATGCGGTAAAGCCATTAGGAGAATGAAGATCCTTCATCTCATAAGGAGATGGATGATATCTTCAAATATGCAACAACACACACAATAACAACACAAATTTACTCTAGAAACACAATGAATGATTTGAATGCTCTTTGCTCCAAGATCATAAGTTTGTTCTATCTATCTAGGTTCATAATGAATTCAAAAACACACTTATATATGCTTTCCTACTAACATTCGTCAAATTAAATCACAAGAGCTGACAAAGAGAAACCTTTTGAAAGGTCCCACACTGACATGCCACTAATTTACCCCGACCAATCAGGGAGGATTTGGGCAATTGGTGCCCAAGTCCAAGGGCCCCTTTTTAGTCTGAGATAAGCTTAGTGAGGTCCCAAGGTTCCAAATTATCATGGGTGTCAAGAAATTCTCTTTGGGATGATCAATTATAATGCATAATGACATAAATGGGACCTTGGAGCTAAACAAGGAGGTAAAAAGGCAAGTGTCCACTTTTTGCTCCATAATATCTAGCCCCTACTTTAATGTGTGTATGATCTTATGATTAGTACATGTATTAAAGTATGGTCAAAGCATATCAAACAGGTCAAGCACTAGAGTGATAGGTACATGCTAAGCTCGAAGAACTATTTCTAACCCCCAATCTTAGGCAAGCATAAGAAAACACTTGACAGTAACCCAAAACACGAAGAAGATAGTGAATAAGCACACAATACATGGAGAAGATAGTGAAGCACACAATACATAGAGAAGATAGTGAAGCACACAATACACAAGGTATACATGAATATAAGACATGATTAAGCAATTATATAACCCTAACTAGGTGATGGGGGGAGCTCATTGCTACGTACCACCATCAAAGGCACAAAAAATACACAGTGTGGGGGTAGCTCATCACTATGCACCACCACAAAACTCACAAGAGACATGGCATGGAGGGAGCTCATTGCTATGTTCCACCACCAAAACATGTAAAACAGGCAAGGAAGACACATGAAAAACATGTGAAATACATAAGTGTCATAGAGTATGTCTCTGACACACTATATGTCTTATACACAACAGGGATGGGTGATAGGGAGGAGCTCATCGCTACACTCCACTATCTAAGACACGCCCAACACACCTGATGGTTGAACTACGCTACCAAAACCGCCAAAGACATGTTTAAGGATGAATAACTCAAGATCCAACCCCACCTCCATAGAGGACTTTAAAAGGATCTGTAATCACTCAAGGGAAGACACAATCTGACCTTCCACAGAAGGGCTTTCAAAATAAAACTCCTCATGCATCATGTAGACACCTTATAGTCAAAAGTAAGCATGTGCACATAGTATACAACCCCACCTACATCAAGGAGATGCCTTACAGTGAAAAGAAGGTATACACAACACACAAAACAAAGTATACAACCCCGCCTGCATCGTAGAGACATCTTACGGTTAAAAGGAAGTGTACGATACACGTTCTATCACAATGTCTAAAATAATCAAGCATAATATGCTGCCACCTTAATGTGGTTGATCCCGCTTGCTGGTACCAATCACGTTTAAGGTACGGTTGAAAACATGCAAGGGAACAAGATCTTTTGTAAAGCTCATGCCCCCAAGGTGACATGTGCTTCTGATCATCGAATGTTCCCAACAATCACACATGTTAGTGTCAAGTTCTAATCATCAAAAATATTCATGCACATAAATAAGGTAACATAAATAAACCAAGGCTATACTTGCAGGTTCAGAACTGAGTATAGCCATAAGGTTATACTTTGGATATCTCAAAACAAAGTGTGGCATTAGGTGAGACACAAAAAACATATCAAAGTGCCTAGAAGTAGATTTAGAGTATTACAAGGGATTGTTACATGAATCTTCCAAACATGACACATGATCCACAAAAGTGATTCTACTAGTCAAGCGTTAGTAATGAATTACCCCCACCTTCATATATGGACTAGGTTCATTTTATTCTTATTGTAGGGACACATGGTCCTTATCATTATTTATTTGTCACCGTCATCTACCGACTAGTAGATCCACAAGCACGATGGAAGAATGAAATGACAAAAAATGAGAGAGGAGACAAAGGTGACTTAGGGTCGCAATGTGGAAGGATGCCCCCAAATCATCCTTCACAATGTTGTACCCCCAAGGCACAACACACAACAATTGCAATAAGAGAGAGGAGAATAGAAGAATAGAGAAACGAAGAGGAAGTGTCACAATAGAGGTGGTCTCCTTGTATCCTTAACCTTACAAGAGTATCAGGGGTCATCCAAGGAGGCCTAAACAACATTTAACACAATATGGGGGAACAAAACACAACACTATCAACATATATATATATATATATATATATATCTAGGAGGAGGCCACCCTTGAGAACAACTGGAATAGGTGCTACATTGAGTATGGCTAAATGAGGGAGAAATACTTACTTGATTCAATGGGATATTTCCTGGTAGACAATCCATGTCTATCATCATAGGATAACTCATATTTAGTCTTGGACTTGTTGATATTGTATTAAAATTAAGAGTAAGGCGATGGTAAGCTTTGGTGGGTTTCAAATAATAGTATCCAATACTAGTCGAGTAGTTAATTGTAGAATCTTGTAAAGGTACTCTGATTCCTTGTTGGTTTACACTACAACCATTGGCTATGTAGTCACACTTTTTGTAAAGGATTTGAAATCCATGACCATAGAGAGACTTCATCATTTTAGAAGAAGATAGGGCCTCATAAGTCTCATATACCGTAGTATAAGTAAGAGTATTATCTTTGTTTTCTACTAAAGAAAACTTAGGTTTCTTAGGTATTTCCAAAGATTGCTTGCTTGAGATCAAGATAGTTTTGATGCTTTAGGATTAGGGTTATTAAGTTTATATTCCCCCATAAAGGAAGGAGTAAAATCTAATGAACCCCAATCATCAGCAAGAAGTGCATTCAATGGTGAAGTTGAATCTTGTACAACATTATCTGTGGCAAGAGGTATTGATGAATCAACTTTTAAATTATGTGTGAAAAAGAGAATGAAGAAGACTAGCATGCACGCTAGAAACCCTCTTCCACAATAACATTCATGGACAAGACTGAGCCAAATCACTACCAAATGGAGGTGGACTCAGCTACAGATCTTGTACTCTTATTTGTTGTGGAAAGATCAAATTCGACCAAGTCTTTTTATCAAACCCTAGGTCAAATATGCACTAAACCATAGTTCTATAATAATCATCTTATAATAGACAGAAAAGGAATGAAACCTAGAATCTAAATACACAAGAGTGATTAGGGAGATACTTAAACCTATGTCTTAGAAGCTGAAGTGTCGAAGGATGAAATAGGAACCACCCAAGTCCAAGAAGTGAGAATCTATTAGAGCTGTAAATTGGAGATGTGTTGTAATTTATGCTCAGATACCAAATCTGGTGTCAAAAGGCCCAAAAGACTAGGGCGCCAACCACCCAAGTCTTTTCAGGGGAATAGTCTAGAACTTCTTTCAGATCCAAATCCTGAATCCTACACACTCTTCCTATATCTTCACCTTTCTCAAATCATGTACATGTAACCTACACACAAGATGACAAGACATGGTTTAGAGAGTTATGGTGTTTAGGGATTTGCCTTAGTCAAACCCCAAAATGGCATTCAAGCCTTCCAACACCATTGATAGATAAGAGAGTGTGCCCTAGTAGGGTAGAGGCTAAACAAAATGATGATAGAATGATTCAAATAACAATGATATCACCTGTATGGTGAAGGCCTTAGGAGAATGAAGATCCTTCAACTCATAAGGAGATAGATAATGTCTTCAAATTTGCAACAACATACACAATAACAACACAAATTAGCTCTAGAAACATAATGAATTCTTTGAATGCTCTTTTCTCCAAGACCATAAGTTTGTTCTATCCATCTAGGTTCATAATGAATTTAAAAACACACTTATATATTCTTTCTCACTAACATTCATAAAATTAAATCACAAGAGCCAACAAAGAGAAACCTTTTGAAAGGCCCCATGCCGGCATGCCACTAATTTACCTCGACCAATCAGGGAGGACTTGGGAGGTTGGTGCCCAAGTCCAAGGGCCCCTTTTTAGTTCAGAATAAGCTTAGTGAGGTCCCAAGGTTCTAAATTATCATGGGTGTTGGGAAATTCTCTTGGGGATGATCAATTATAATGCATAGTGAGATAAATAGGACCTAGGAGCTAAACAAAGAGGTAAAAAGGCAAGTGTCCCACTTTTTACTCCATAACAAGAAGAGAGGAATAAGTTAACAAAACTTGAAACACACAATGAAATGTTGTTTCCCATAGGATCAGTTGTAGTGCAAGAGACATATCTCAAAATCACAACATGGTGTATTAGTATAGACACCTAGTAATTGCTACTGGCCTATCTCTTCATCATGTTCCACATGCATGTGGACCTCATAAGTGGAGACTAGAGAGATGACCATTAGAAACTATTAGATTTTATTGAAGACCGAGATGAACCAATGGATGTGGTATGAAAAATGTGGACAACAAATTTAATTTCATATTAGGTATTCACTAGACTTTCTATGGTAGAATATTTCCTTGCATAGATACTAGGTGTCTTAGGTATACTAGATCCCAAGCATTTCTTACTTGGAGTTCACTTTTAAATTGTTTTAATTTATGCTCCAATAGTTTTTTCATTTAATGAAAATTTCAATGGTTCTTAAAATTTTTAGAATTCATGATCTCTAGGTTCTATTTTTTTTACATTTCATCATGGTAGGAGATTTGTTTTTGTAATCATGTAGCTCAAAGGATTTGAAGTTATTGTTTCACTTTAGGTATGATCTCTACACTATCTAGCATAATATATTATCTTATGTATGTAGGCTTTAAGTTAGGTGTCTTAGTTATAGAATAGGTGTCTTAGATATGTCTTAGGTCTAGACTAGAATGAGGTATAAAATCTAGGTGTCTTAGGTCTACTACGTCTACTAGAAAATCTAAATATGTCTTAGATATGTCTTAGGTCTAGACTAGAATAAGGTATAAAATATTGGTGTCTTAGGCCTACTACGTCTACTAGAAAATCAAAATATGCTTTAGATATGTCTTATGTCTAGACTAGAATAAGGTATAAAATCTAGGTGTCTTAGATATGTCTTAGGTCTAGACTAGAATAAGCTATAAAATCTTGGTGTCTTAGGTTTACTACATCTACTAGAAAATCTAAATATGTCTTAGGTCTAGACTAGAATAAGGTATAAAATCTTGGTGTCTTAGGTTTACTACATCTGCTAGAAAATCTAAATATGTCTTATATATGTCTTAGGTCTAGACTATAATAAGGTATAAAATTTGTGTCTTAGGTCTATTACATCTACTAGAAAATCTAAATATGTCATAGATATGTCTTAGGTCTAGACTAGAATAAGGTATAAAATCTAGGTGTCTTAGGTCTAGAGACTGGAATACAATATAAAATATGTGTGTCTTAGGTCTACTACGTCTACTAGAAAATATAGATATGTATTACATCTACTAGAATAGGTGTCTTAGGTCTTAAGTGACGCCACATGAGCTTCCACATTCATGCGGTTGGCCTTGTCAATACATAATAAATGTTTCTTGAAGCTAAGGGAAGCTCTTTTTTGTATCTAGAAGTTGTGAAACCCTAGTAAAGTTTCCTAGTGCTCATGTGAGTTTGGTATCAGTAGAAATTTATGGAACTTAACTTTGTAGTTCACTGTATTTAGAAAGTTGTATGTGAGTTTAATTATCATTTAGGTCTCAAACTTAACAAGCCTCTTATATCTAGTTCATTTACATTCAAATAAGGTGAACTTGTATCTTGAATCTTTGGTATAGATTATGAAATCAACATTTATACATGAGCAAATACAAAATATAAAATTCATTATTTATTTACCTTTTTTAATTCATTCTTTATTATTTTTGTTTCCAATGTACCATGATTGCTTAAGCAAAATGTAGGTTGACAACATGTGTATTTCAACCTCCACATATTTAATTCATGATTTGAGTGTAATAGAATTTATTCTAGTAGTGGTGAAAGTCAAATTGTCTAGAGGTCTAATTTTATTTTTGAATAAAAAACCTTCCAAGTTTTATTTATATTTGTTATATATTGTGTTCATATGCTACTTATGTGGGCCTCAGTTATTGTTATTTTATCATATAGCTACCATTCAAGTGTCTTTCATCTCTATTTGAATGGTGTATCATTACAAAGTTTTAAAGTTTACTTTAAACTGTAAATGAGATATGTAACAACTTAATAGAATCTATAGCTTACATCTAGCATGTGCAAGTTGAAATACACATTGTGTATTTCAACCTAGAATTTTCTTCATAGATCAAGAATTATTTATATCAAAACTTTATATCTTTGGTATATAATATGAAATCAATTGTCTTTCTATTCAAGTTATCATGCACATCTTTTCATGGTTGATTGATTTATATCACAATGTCATATACATCAACTTGAGGATAATATTGATAGTGATTAATAAGTAAATGACATGATTGAGATAAGGATATTGTTTTTTAATTTAATATTTTATTATTGAAACTTGTATTACATGTATTTATACACACATGTTTAAATATTGAATAGATCTATTGTAAATATCAAGAAGCATTTATATGAAAACTTTATTAAATATCTCAAACATAAATTTTCCCATGGACCAAATATAAACATGTCCATACATAGATGCATAATTGTTCATACATGCTAAATATATAAACATAAATGTTCATACATGTCAAATATAAGCATAAACATGCCCATACATGTCAAATATATAAACATAAATGTCCATACATGCCAAATATAAGTTCATAAACATAAATGTCCATATCTCAAACATGAGTATAAACACAAATGTGCGTATCTCAAACATAATCATAAACACAAATTTCCATGTCCATATCTCAAACATTAACATAAACACAAATGTCCACATGTCCATATCTCAAACATAAACATAAACACAAACATGTCCACATGTCCATATCTCAAACACAAACATAAACATAAATAGAAATGTCCATATATCTCAAACATAAACATAAACATAAATAGAAATGTCCATATATCTCAAACATAAATGTCAATCTCTCAAACATGTAAAATAGTTGGTTTGATCATCAAGTCAACTCCTAGTTGAATGAACCTCAGAGTGAGAATCCTACTCTGATAGATGCAAAGAGCCCTACAAAAGTGTAATTAAATTAGAATATATATACACATGTTTCCAACATATATCCACACAAACATGATATATATATATATATGAATTTCAATTTGATAATCAACTCACTTGTCCACTGTGGTCAAGTGAATCACATGTGCATACACTCTCTACTCTCAAACTAGGAGTAACACCTACATAATCAAGCTACACATGCATGTAAAAAAAATAATAATTTCAAATGTAATTTATTTATGTAGGACTACAAACATATGTTTAAATTTTACAATATAAATTTAACTAAAAAAATTTAAAATTATATACTTGTTTCATACCAAGACCTTGAATATCACCATCCTTAGCTGTAATGATGGAATCCATTGACTCTTCTATTGTTCTCTCATCTAGTAGTTGTATCAACGACATGTGTAATAGACTATGAAGGTGAGATGACATCGATCCTGACAAAAGCATCTCTGCAAAACCCATCCTCTAGGCACAGCCTTCTCAAGTGAATCATGTCCCATTAGCTGAGCCTATGGAGCAATAGAATGATTAGTAGATTCCTATGTTTCTCTAGTTTGTGACTCCTACATCCTAGAAGAGGATCTAACTATATGATCTCCACCAGAACACTGCAAACTAGGTGCTAGACTCTCTGAATCTACAAGGATGTGACCCACATACAAATTAACACCTGCCAAAGGGATCCCCAATTGTGATGATATCACCTGATATGCTCTCATCAAGTCCTCAAACAAACAACATGCTACCCTCTACATCTAACCCTCAACTATAATGCACTCTAGATCCTTTGGTGATGGGATGCATGATCATGATAGGGATCTAAATGAGTAGGTGACCTATGTGGATGGAACTCTTAGTTGAACTTCACTCAATGGAACATCACCAAAAACCTATGCCCAAATTTGGGCAAGAAGATTTGCTAATGTCTCACTAGAATATGCACTAACACCCCCTAACAAATATCTAATACAAACTAAACTATCCAAAAGATTCCCACAATTAGATCCATAAACCCCTATGGTTTGGGGATCCTCTAAAATTAAATTCAATCTACCAATCTCTCTATCTGTATGGCTAAAAAGTGAATCCATATCTCTCTATCACATTTACATGTAAATATACTTGACAGAAGGAGCATAACATGATGTAGTTCCTATGTTAGTTAGTTTTCTCTTTTAAAAGTAAAGACATAAATCTAGGAAAATAACAGATCTAGATGGCTAGTTCATTATACATCCTATATTATCGTATTTTTTAACTTAATATAAATAAAATACTCAAGAGACATAAATAGGTTGGAAATAATAACTACAAAATTATTTCAACTCACAAGTTCTAAAGTACAAGGCAATATCATTTAATGAAAAATGAAGTCTATTTTATTATCAGATAATTGTAACTTACAAATTACATTTCCTTTAATAAAAAATGAAGTCTATTTCATTGAATGAAAAATGAAGTCGAATGTTTTTAGTGTTTTCTCTTTCTATTTCTTCAAGTTGAACCAGTTTAGTGGCCATTTATGTACTAATGGCTATTTAATTTTCTTATCCATAGGTTGACAAGGATGTGATCAAGGTAGAAGGAAAATCATTTTACTAGACAATGATATATCAGATAGTGACTACACAGAATTTGAGAACTTACAAATTATGAGTGTGATCAACTAGAATAAATGTAATATTTTTAAACATATTGAAAACATGATTAACTTTAAATTTTGTAAACTTTCATTGAATGTTGTCACTGATAATTCTACACACTTTTCCACATAATAGGTATCTGATTTATGAAAATTCAAGGAATGTTTAAAGCAATTTCACTTGAGTGTAAAAATGAACTATATTGCTCCTATGCTTTCCATTTCTATGCAATAGCATGTTATTTAACGATCCATATTGAAATAGCATTTGATCATGTATGTATGTTGGATGTAAAATGTATCATTATTAGTAATATCATACATTTTATCTACATGCTTATCAAGGAACCATGATAATGTAATGGAACTCTAACAAGGTGAATCAAGTTGATAACCTATATACCTTGTTTTTTTTTAGCTTCTTGAGGTTTAATAATCTTTATATATCCATGTTCATGCTTACCTAGTCTAGTTCATCTATATCTTATCTTTTTCATTAGATTGTATTCAAGAACGCAAATATTTTTAAGTGATTTGTTTGGAGTAGGTGATGATGGTTTGGGAGATGTATATTTCCATAATCCCTTTCATAGATACATGTCTCCTTTAAGTCTATATATATTATTTACATGTTTTTCCCATAGATAGAATGATCCTTTTGTATAATAATGGAATACCATAAGCCGTAAGATCCACATGGTACTCACCAAAACTATAAGACATTAAGTCTAATGGACCCCAATCATCTTCTTGTAAGACACTATGATCATTGACTAGGGGTTCATTTTGTGTAACACAATTGAACATAGATGTATCAATTTTATGGTAATAGTCAAATGCTTTTCCATTTTAATTATGGTTCTTAGTTCTAATTTATCACTTTTATCTTTCTATTTTAGATTTACCTAGGGTTTGTATTCATCCTTCTTTATCTTTTCCTATCATGTCTTGATTAGGGTTTGAGCATTTGTAAATAGTGATATACCTATTTGGTTCCACCTATCCAACCTTGGATAGTATATTGTCATGGCTTCTCATAGCTCATTTTCCTTAGCTAATAAACATTCATAATTTTTAGTTTTTACTTATTCCTATCTTTTGTGACACATGATCCTTCCATCCTTGATACTCTCATGATATTTTATATGATGGATGAGGATGTGTTTTCTATGGAAGTGTTGTTCTAGATCGTATACTTGTTTTTACCTTCTTCCCTTGAGGGTAGTGTTTATCCACCATGTTGGATGCACTATGGCTATAAGAGTTTATGCATGGATTTCAATGGTATATTTTATTAGTTGTAGTAAACTTGTCCATAACATTCATGTAAGAAATGAAAAATAAAAATAGTACTATGGTTTGAAAAAATTCGCTACAACCTTAAACTTGCAATAATAGAGGTTAGCATCAAATAAGCATTCCATGCCTTTTCAAGTAGATAAATAGTCAATCAATTTAAAGCAAGGAAGGTGTTGTGGTGAGCATGCTGAATGGAGTGAAGGTCATTATTAATTCCCCTCTACTCAAAGCCAACTTCAACATATACTTTACATTATGCTAGGTTACATAATATAGTCTTGAAATCATCCATGCCACCACATGTCTTGGAGCATAGTTAAAGAATAAATCAAGAATTGTGATTCTCAAACTCTAATAAGGAATGCATCTATATTTTATTTAAATAAATAATTTTCTACTCTTTGTTTTATTTGTGATTAAGTATGATTTAGGTAACATTTATCATTACAACAAATACACAAGATTGTAATGATAAAGCATTTCTTATAAATTTTAATTGAGGGTTCATAAACAATTTATTAATGTTTGGTGTATTCATTTGACCCATTATCAATGTTTTAACTAGTGCAATGGTGAAATTTGCATCTACCCATGCCAATTCCCATTTAGTTTTGGGTCCATTTTTTGGCCGATAGGCCATTCTATATGTGCACACATCTTGTAACTACCAAAAAATTGGTAGTCCCACTAATTTTGTTGTACACAATTTTTTTAAAAAAATCGGTAGTCCCACGCCACAAATTTAAATTTTGGTAGTCCAAAAATCAAAAAAACCTACTACACATAAATCATCATCCATTAATTTTAGTGGAGCTAATTTTTGTTTATGAGAATATAGATGATGGAAGTGGAAGTGGAAGAGTCATGGTGGACATTACAAGAAGGAGAGATAATGGAATGTTCTTTTCTATATATTTTCATGTTTAGCCTCTAGAATAGGAGACAGATTTGGGAAGGCTTCTGTTTGGGAATATAGATTGTTCAGGTTTTGCATGATTAATCTGGCATCAATTCCATAGCGGATACAAGGTAACTTGCTTTGCTTTCCCTCTTGATTACTTCCATTCGTTTCTCTATAACTTGCTTTGTTGCGCTTATACTGTGATCATTCCATGAGATGATGTCTCCTTGAGACATTTTATCAAATCAAGTCACAAGCCTTGTGTGTGTTTTCACGGTATCAATAAATTTCTTGAATCTTAGTTTTCTCTTCCATGGCATTAAGTAAATGTTTTGTAACACCCTGTTGCCTCCATATTTGTATGTCTCTTCCATCAGGAATTAGTATCCAACTTATTCAGACTGATCCTCCTCTCATACAAACTAGTCATGAGATTCCTTCTTGAGTAAGGCATTACCAAATCATTTTGATTCCTAATCTTTGCACTTCTCCTTGATTTATTCACCTCTAGTAGAGAATGTTAATAGTGTATAGATATATTATCCCTTTTAAGCAAATTGACTTGGTGAGTACTTTAAAATTAATGCAATCTTCATACTTGTTTTTGGTGCATTTAGTTTAACAGCTCATGTGCCTTGACAATGCTCTTAAATTAAGAATGTTTCCAAGGGTTTAAAAGATTTTAGCTAATCAAACGCCACTTCCTCTGGAAAATCTCTCTCTGCATTTTGATATATTTCCTAATCAAATGTCTAAATTGCACCCTATCTTTATAATAATATAATGACATGAGCTATACTCATCTCACAGGAGCCCACTTTTGTTGTGCAGTTTGAATTTAATAACATTTCTCTATATCATATCTTTTACCCTCTATGCATTTAACTTAGTTATTCCTTTCCCTTGAAGTATGTAACTATTACAAAGTAATACAATATGTTATCCGCATATCTTTTAGTCGATAGGCTTTAAATATGAATGTTAGAGTGCTCAGTATTCACACCAGAAAATCCCTTAAGCTTGTCGTGTGCATTATAATGCTTAGTGTTGACTCATGCTAGAAAATCTTCTTTAACTCATCAATTTTGCTATCGGTGTTTTCCTTGAACCTCGTATGGGTACAAGTTCTAGCAGATCTCACAGCATCTTCTACTTATCCAACAATCTTTGCATTCCTAATGTTGACGACTCTTTGAGGCATTCTGCCAGTAGGTTGAAAACCTTATCTATGTGGTTACTTTCAAATGTCTACAAGAACATATCCAACTTTAATACAAATTTACACCTACCAATTGTACTTCATGAAAGTCTCTAAAATATGCCCTACAAAACCAAATTGTGCAATCCTACAATCATTGTGTTCCATGTGATGACATCTTTTTGAGGCATTTTCTTTTTAACAGTTCATTCTTTTTCTGCATATATGTCTATATATGAATTTTAGGTAAGTATTTAATTATGTAAAATGAATTATCTTTCTTATATTAATTTTAGCTAAATGTTTTATTATAGAATTATTTATAAATGAATTATCTTGTGTGGCATATTTATAAATAGAAATTATCTTTGTATTAAAATAATATTATTTTAATATACGTCATTTTCTCATGACAATATAGAGTAATATGGAATAGAATATCCTTACGTATAGTTTTAGTGTATTGAGATTTTCATATGCTAGTATTAATATTGCTGCTAGAAGAGATTTCTGAATTGATTAAATACTCTATACTATGTTGTTTCCAGATTTAATTTATTTTTATGTTTATATTTGCTTTTATTTAATCTCTTTATTTCATATTAATCTTTCAAATTATTTCTTACTTTTTTAAAAATAAAACTATAATTTTATATATTTCCATTTCTAAATTAAATTATATGTAGGCTTAACACATGATTGTTTTATTTTTAAATACTAATGTATATTAGTTTGTGTAAAGGGTTAGATTAAGAGTTTTTGATGAATGCCCATAAAAACTAATATGAGAAAGTCCTTTAAAGGGCAAGTATAGATCATACTAAAAATTCATCAATATAAACTAATCTTATAGTTATAATATTTATTTTATAGAGCAAGTAGAGATAATTACTTGGTATTAATGAGAACGAGAGCTTCAAGAAACATCTTTGATAAATTTAGATTTATTAATATACTTTATATTTTAATATTAATCTTAAAATATCAAAAAATATCTAGAACTAAACAATAGTTATAAGTTTGTTACAATGAATATTACTATTTTTTTCATGTTTAGGGTTTTTTTTCCTTTAAATTTAAATTAGGTAAGTTTTTTTTAATGTAACTTAGAAATTAGAATTGAAATTTTTACTAGGCTATTTTTAAAAGAAATTAATACACCAATATTTACTTTAAACTTATAAAAATCTGCATTTTGCTAACAAGCATCATTCATTGTTGTATTCTATTCAGATATATAAAACCAACAATTTACCTTGTATTTTTTCATGAAATGTAAAAGGTTGTCAAAAAAAAAAATTATGATCATTTAAAGTTGAATATAAGTTGTATTTTAAATAAGAATGTGTTATTTTTAAAAAGGTAAAATTCATGGTTACCAAAAAGTTCTGAGATCATTTAGGTTGCATATAAGTTATATTTTAATTAATAATATGATGTTGTTCAAACAACAAATGATCATTTTTTGTTCAACTACTAGGAATTCCATGATAAATTTTTGGTCAAATATTTAAAAAATTATTTTAAGGATGCTTCTATAGACATGCTGATGTGGTGAGTTGTGTGATGAGTCACACCTTCAAACCTTAGGTGTAGATAGATAAGAGTCAATTTTAATCTCTTTTTGATCTCAAAAGTTTGAACTCAATTTTACCTTTGATGAGCTACATTGCTATTTCATAATAAGTTCATGTCTTGAAGTTTGAGGATAATAGTTGCTTTTAAATTAAGTGGGTGATTAAAGAAAACTATCTAATGCTATACTTGCTCATGAGATATGCACTATCTTCAACTTCAACATAATGGCAATTCATCTTGTGCTTAGATTGATATTGTTAGCATAAGGAAATAAAACTAATTGCATGAATCTTGAGGAACATAATTTATAGAAGCCTACATATAACTATATATTTCATCATTACAACATGCATAATTGCAAATAAGTTTAATACCTACTCCATTCACGCTTCATATATTCCCACTAACAAATGAAGATAATAACAAGTTTAGTTGCATCTGTTTATAAATCATTTTCTTCCAACTACTGCTATAAAAATTGGATTAATTTTTATTAAATTTTCTAGATAAAGGCCACATGAATGACAATATAAACAATAATACAATTTCCACAAATAAGTAATGTCTAAAGTTCAAACACATTTCAAATAAATAAAGTTCAAAGACACTTCAAATAAACAATCAATGGTTATCAAAATTTAAACACACACACACACAAAGTAAATGTCAAAGCACAAACACACACTTCACACAAACAATAAATGCAAACAAAGTGAATTTAATTTTAAACATAGGACATGAAACACATAAGTCAATGGTAAAGTTCAAACCCATGCTTCACACAAACAATAAATATATCAAATTAGAGTGACAAAGTGAATTCAATTTTAAAAATACAAAGTGAAACAAATATAATTCAATTCCAAAGTTCAAACCCGTAATTCCACAAACAATAAGTATATCAAACTAAAGTGAATGCCAGAGTTACACTCCACACAAACAATAAATAAATTCCAAAGTGAAACACCCTAAATAAATGTGTTTAAAATATAACTTCCTAATAGTATAACACTAATTATGACAATGATAATATATTTCATTGTGGTTGAATGGGAGGTCATAGTTCTCTAATGGTTTCTTTATGATTTACTTCTTTTAATGGTTCATTCACAATTTAGTTCATGTTGTTATTCATTTAATATTGTATACACCTAAAAATGACACGACTATGTCCAAATAAATATTCTTAATATTTATTTAAGTCTAATTCCTCTATCAATAAATAAACAAGCAAACTTTATTTATTTGATTCATATTCTTCTAATAATTAAATAAAAACCAATTTATTTAGTTAAATTCCTAAATTCTTCTAATTCCTCTAGCAAATTAAATAATACAAATTATTTAATTAGTTCTTCCAAAATCATTCTAAATTAAATAATACCAATTATTTAATTGTTTCTTTCAATAATATATTCTCTAAATTTAAATAAATCAATTATTTATTTAAGTTGTCTATTTCTTCTAAATTGAGTTATCTCTAAATATAATTCAATCAAATGTGCACATGCAATTGAATATTCCAAATATTTAATTGAGGTAAAATATCTTCTCATCCTCATGCAATTTGCATTCTTCTAATTCTATTATCTTAATTGATTAATCTATTCTTTTAATTGATTAATCTCTTTAGTAACTCATTCTTCTATTTTTTTAATTCCTCTCATGCAAAATAGAGCATGACACATGTCCTCTTCCTATTCACGTACATTCCTCAACTACTCTATACTGTTGATCTTCTCATTCTTTCTATACCATTGATCTTCATTCTTCCAAGTCTATAAATTGAACCCTATTCCTCCATTTCGTTAATCCAAGATTTTAGTATTATTACTCTGTAGGAATCACAGTGTGCCTTTGGCACCAATTCCTTCATTGCTTGCGATCAACTTGTTACCATACTATCATCATTGTTATGAAGCTCATCTTCATGGTGACTCTATCATAGCCATTCTCAATTGATATTCTTGAAAGAAAACAAAGAAGTGCACTCTCTGAGGGCCTTATTCCATACATGCAAGATCGATTGTGATAGGCGACCAATGAAAGCTCCAAATTAAAGAGATTTGCTTTGTGTTATTTCATTGTTTGATTGAATCTCTTTTGTTCATTATTTCATTGAGTTATTTGGATTATTCAATAGATCATTCTAATTTTTTGATAACATTTTTTGCACCCACCATGGGGCCTAGCCCCAATTTAACCCAAAAACTAAGTTTTTGTGTTTTAAAAACCATACACAAGAGGAAACAGTGCATCTGACACATCCTAACATGCATATACAGTCTGTTTTGGCGCATACAGTTTCCAATCCCACTCATCTGCTTCCTGTTCTAGTGCATACATTCTTTTGGTGCATACAGACTCTGTTCCAGTGCATTTATCATTTATTATGGCACATATGTCAGTTCAGCACATATATACTATATTCCTACGCTTTTGACCTCTGTCTTAGGGCATATGTATTATTGTGCTTACATTCTCTGTTATGACGCATTCAACCTCTGAAGCTACGCATCTGATCTAGGTAGTGATTTTTAGGGTTTCCTTGAAGTTTTCGCTAACGCTAACATCTTTTTGCAGGAACACTCTTGATCTGTTTGTAGGCTATGTACTAGTTTAGAAACATATAGTTGCACTTGTTAACTCACACTTTGATTTCTAATGGGAAATTAAATGGATGCTCATGCAAATCTCACATAGTCTTAACTAGGAAGGCAGTAATTGAATCATTGCTATCTTGCATATCATTGCATCATTGCTATATTTCTATCCTTCAAAGTTAACAACTCATTGCTATCTTGGTAAAATTGGACCATTTCTATCTTGTTATCACTTCAAAGTTAACAAATCATTGCTATATGGGTAAAATTAGACTATTACTATCTTGTTATCACTTCAAAGTTAACAATTTTTTGTGCTTACCCAAGTAGATAGCTCATCTAGTTTTTCTCATTTTAATTAGGGAAAAAAGAACCATTGTCTTCTGTGTTTTGGGAATGATACCAGGCCTATGCTCTCCCCTATCTTGGGTGATCAAAATGCCAGACATATCATTTTTACATGTGTTTTTCTTTTAGAGGGGCCTACTCTTGGATACAGTTCATCCAAGTAGGAACGACCCTAAGTGGTAACAGGCTAGACACCAAGCCCTACCAATCCACTATAAATAAATTGTGTTTGAAGTGAAAGCTTGAAACAATGTGTGCAGCTGTGTTGTTCCAACAACCAACCTCCCCCAAAACCCTCCAAGGCACAACCCTTGCAGGCTGGGAGACTCCATAACAGAGAGTAGTGCTACTGCATGTATAACCACTTGAATGGTTGCCTTCATTAAACACCTTTGTTTTAGTGGTCAAAACCCCTATAATCTAGTGTAGGGAAGGGCAATGATCACCTCCCAAAGATGCCTCACCTAGAAATAGGGAGAATTCAATTTTATATTGTCCTTTGAAACCTAGGATTGTACTTGCTTTCTTTTAGTCCAAAAAGAGTAAAAAAATACAAAAAAATAAAAAACAATGAAAACATTCTTTGTGTTTTCTATGTCTTCTTGCCATAATTAAAGAAAATCAAATCAAACGAGACCTTTTCACAACCAAAGATACCAATAAACATAAAAAATTACCAAAAATTTGCAAAAACACGAAAAAAAGCCAAAGATGCACTTTTATCACATCTTGTTGCGCATACATATTGACTTACTGCACATATGTACTGACTTGATGCACATTTACAACCTGTTACGGTGCAGTTGATATTTACCAGTGTTGCGCTTATACACTGACTTTCTGCGCATTTACTAGTTGTTGCGGCACATCTGTTTCAGTGCATGCATAACATTGAGTACTTCCATAGTCTTTGAGAGGAAAATTTTATAAAATTTAGATACCCATTTCAGTCTTGTTTAGGATTTAGAGATCAAATTTCACCTTGCAGTCACTCTTTCCATCCACTCCTTAGCGTACCCTCTCTTTTCGTCGGTCATCTCATCCACTTTCCGCCAAGGTCTTCCTAGTCCAAAGTCAAAGAATCCCATATCATATTAGCATAGGTCCCTTTTTTCAAATCATTTTGGATTCAAGTAACCCTAGTAAGTCACAGAACTTTGCTAGTGGTCTTGGTGTACAACTAGTCCCTACATAGTAAGACAAGTATCGAGTACCCTTACTAGTGGCTACCGTCTTGTATCAGTTGTTTTACTTGGAATCATTGATCGAGAGAGTCCTTTGTCCAAGTCTTATCATAAGTATCCTATTCATAGTAGTCTCCACCGGCATCTTGCCCAAGTCTCTTGTCCCATCCCACTTCATCCCGTGTCACCTTGCATGGTTCTTACTAGATCTCAATACCAAAAGCAACTTGAAATGGCTGGGTCATCTAACTGTATTGTCACTCCTCATGATAGTGATGAGGAAATCTCCCACGAAGATTATCAAGGACACCTCCAAGATAGGAAATTCTAACGCTTGCTAGAGAAAGTGCTCCATGAGGACCCTCACAAGTATCTTATTCATCTTGCAAATCTTAGACTTAAACTCCCTGTTGATTTTGATCTCAACACTCAAAGAAACCACAGAAGATAGTCATGAACACCACAACGGTGAGGACAAAGGAAAGAAAATCATGGACCCTAACACACCTATGGAACAAATGAGGAAACAAATCAAGGGTCTAACACAACAAATGATGGATCTCAAGATGGGTACAAACACTAAAACATACTCCTTGGAAGATATTGCACTGTACCCCTTTGATAAGAGTTTGAACATGATACCATTCCCCTTTCCATTCGAAGTTCCCAAGTTTGAAAAATACAAAGGGAAAGGGGACCCTCGAGATCACATTAGGGAATTCAATGTGGCATGCATGGAAGTAGCTCACAATGAGACTTTCTTAATGAGACTATTCCCTAGATCTCTAGGTAGTCAGGTCATGGAGTGGTTCTCACAACTTCCACTGGGCATCAAAACTTTTGATGAGTTAGTCAACAAATTCATCATGCACTTCTCATACAACATTGACCAAGAAATCTCCATGCTTGACCTATGCAACACCAAGCAAAAGCGTGGTGAATCATTCACCTCCTTCCTACAAAGGTGGAGACAACTAGCAAGCAAATGCTCATATGATGTATCTGAGAAGCAATTAATGGAGATATTTGTCCACAACCTCAACTCCGATTTGAGCTATCAAATCCAAATCCAATGCCCTACTTCATTTTTGAAGGTCATTGAAATGGGATTGTTCATTGAGAAAGTTATGATTGTGAAGGGGCAAATCAAGTTATACAAAGACACGCCTACCTCCAACTACATGACTGACAAATCAAAGTTTTGGACTAAAAATAAAAATATTGTCAACGATGGAGTGGTCGATGCCAAGGTGGCGGCTCCCAAACAACAACCCATATTCACTACCAAAGCAGAGGCAAGCAATGCTATGCCCAACAAAACATTCTCTTAGGAGCCAAGACCATGGTTCAACTCAAATCCAAGGTCAAATTTCACACCGCTGGGTGAGTCCCAAGAATGTGCATCAAGGAAGCTATTGGCCAACAACGAAATCACTCTACCACCAACAAGCGATTATGAACCTCAAATTAAACTTCACTATTAGAAAGACACTGACTTTTGTGAGTGTCATAGGGGAAGAGGACATGCAACCAACAATTGTATCTACCTCAAACATGTTATCCAAGACATTCTTGATCAAACTCAAGGAGGTGCTCAACAACATACTTCTAATGAGACGCGCGTGGCTTACAAAGATCCACTTCTCAATCACGACAGGCCATACAACAACAACCGTAACAAACAAAATTAGAATAATGGGAATAGTAATGCCAATTACGCAAATGTGCCATTCAATTATACTATCAATTGCATATCAGATCATGTCCCACAAATCAATGTGGTTATGTCTACCCAACAATCAGAACCAAGTAAGACTGATTGTGGCATCATCACCCGCAGTGGTAGGGTGGCACTGAATACCCTCCCTCTAAGGTCATCACCTTCTCAATCCAACCCCCATTGGTATAGTGTCATAGACCAACTATGGAAGACCCCTGCCCACATTTCTATCCTAGAGTTGTTGCGTCTATCTCCTTCCCACAGAGAGATCCTTGATAAAGCCTTAGTGGAAATGACAGTACCCATGAACTTGGCCCAAAAGAAGTTCCAAGCCATGGTAGGAAATCTTACTTCCTCCAGTACCATATCATTCACCAAGCAAGATGACCTCTTAGTGTCTCAATCCCATAACACCCCCTTACATATCGTCTCATTCATTCACAAACACTACATCAAGAAGGTTCTCATTGATGGGGGTGCCGGTTTAAATATTTTCACAATCAAGCTAATCCTTACATGGGGTTCTCTGAAAATACAGTTGATCCAAGGAAGAAGATTACTATCAAAGCCTATGATGAAGAGGAGAGAACTACCAAACAAACAATGGTTTTACCCATACAGATTGGACCAATTATTAAGGACGTTGTTTGCTAGGTCCTTGACAGAGAGCTAGCCTACAACATCCTTCTAGGAAGACCATGGATTCATGCCATGAAGGTTATTCCCTCTACTTATCACCAATGCATAAAGTTCCCCCATAACGATAAACAGGTCACCATCCAAGGTGACCATGATCCCTTCCAACATTGCAATACCATCCACTCCAAGCCAAATTGCATCATCCCTAACAACAGAGCTTATACATCCCCTATCCCACAGCATGACCATACCTCTGAAGCTTCCTCATCCAAGCCCAAAGAGCAGAAGATCATTATCAAAGAGTTAGGAGTTGGGGAATACTCCATAGAGCACAGCCTCAATCTGGCCACAATGCCCTTATCTCCAAAATCTTTCGGCTGACCTAAACATTTTCCAAAGCCATCTGCTCCTCCTACACTTCCCATAGCTCCATTTGTCAAATAGGGGACCCTATCTGATGAAACTGAGGAGAGAGATGTCTTATCCTAGCTCTACACAGAAGAACTGGACATGCCACAGGAACCACCTAGGATCCCAACTGAACTCTATGGGCGTGGTGCATCTATCTTTCATAAGATGGGCTATGAAGGACAAGGCCTTATTTATTTAAGAAAGGAAGGCATAGTGGAACCCATCCAACCCTCTTTGTCCTCACTAACAAGAAATACAAAAGGACTAGGCTTCCAAGACAAAGGCAAGGCCAAGATAAATGCTTGTTTTGTAGAACAGATTCATGCACTCCAAGATGACAGTGATACGGATTCCAACAAGTATGAGTGGGAGGAACTCAGACCACTCTTACGATGAAAAGGGAGTCGATACCATTCAAACCTATAGCCCCTACCGTGAAGGACAAACACTGACGTAAAGGCCATTAGAGTGTGACTCGCTAATTCTTGAGAGTGTGACTTTCAAGGAAGGTTCAAGTTCTATCATGATAAACAATTTGAAGGAAAGTACCATCTTAGACTCTACCCCTACCAATACTTCTCACATATCCATTCAACATATCAATGAATCAGATGTATCCTCTGACTCCCTCCCCCTTGTGTACCCCAAGCTTATCGACTGGGATCTACGAGGCACCCCACAGTTAGATATGTTCCAAAATGATGATGCCTATATAGACTACATGGAACTTAGGGACCACCTACCCCAAGGAGATCATAAAGTTGGCTTCATCATTGAACTAAATAACGTGGCTTATTTCAGAGAGGATGCCAAGCCTTCTAGTTGCAAAAATATCAAAATCAAAACTAGATCTGATGGTGAAAACTATTTTGTGGCAGTATCAGATCCTAAAACAGTAAAAAGAAAGGATGCATTTGAAGGTGAAAACCCAACTGTGGCACCTGATGATGGAAGGCTTGACACTCTCCTCGATGACATGCACCAGGAGAAGTCTCAAATTGTCATGGAACCTATAGAACCAGTCAACATTGGAACAAAGGAACAACCTAAGATTATCTACTTTGTAAAGTCTCTTACTCCACCAAAAAAGACCAAGTTTGTACCATTCTTTAAGAAAAAGTGAGGCAAATTTGCTTGGTCATACGCAGATATGCCTGGTCTAGATCCAAACTTGATCCTACATCATCTTCCACTAGATCCAGGCATGAAGCCAGTCAAACAAAAGCTTAGAAAGATGCATCTGCACATAGCATTATTAGTCAAAGAAGAACTCAAGAAGCTATTGGATGTGGGGTTTATCAGAGCAATAGACTATCCAAAGTGGATATCCAACATTGTACCAATGTCCAAATTGGATGGCAGAGTCTGACTATGCAATTATTTTAGAGATCTAAACAAAGCTTGTTCCAAGGATGAATTTCTGTTGCCCAACATAGATATCATTGTTGACTTAATAGCAGGGCATACCATGTTGTCTCTCATGGATGGCTTCTCCAGATACAATTAGATTAAGATAGTGCCAGAAGACCAACACAAGACAGCTTTCACTTGCCCATGGGGCACTTTTTGCTAGAATGTCATGCCATTTGGGCTAAAGAGCACTGGAGCAACATATCAATGAACCATGACCACCATCTTCCATGATATGATGCATGTCAAAATGGAGGACTATGTGGATGATATCCTTGCAAAATCACTCACTAGAGATTCACACTTGGATATACTATAGAAGGTCTTTCAGAGACTAGAGAAATTCAAGGTCATATTGAACCCAAAGAAGTGTGTGTTTGGAGTCACCTTAGGCAAACTCCTAGGTTTCATCATCTCAGCTAATGGAATAGAGGTAGACCCTGCTAAGGTCAAGGATATTATGGAAATACTGCCACCTAACAATATCACTCAATTGAGATCCCTACAAGGCAAGCTACAGTCTATCAGGCGGTTCATATCACAACTAGCAAACAAGTGCCAACCTTTTAGCCATCTCTTACATAAGAACATTCAATTTTGATGAGATGAGAAGTGTGAAGAATCATTTGGCAAACTAAAGGAGTACCTTATAAATCCACCTATTCTCATGCCGCCTATCTAAGGCAAGCCTCTACTACTCTATATATCTTCTATGCTAATAGCTCTTGGAGCCTTACTAGCACAACATGATTATGAAGGCAAGGAAAGGGCCATATACTCTATCAATCGCACATTGGTGGGCTATGAACTACAATACTCCTAGATAGAATGATCGTGCCTTGCTATGGTTTTTGCTTCCCAAAAACTATGCCATTACATGTTGGCACATTCAGTTAAGCTTATAGCCAAGATAGATCCACTCAAATACCTATTAAGCAAAGAAGCTTTTACAAGTTGCCGAGCTAAATGGGTAATGCTATTGAGTATGACATTGAGTATGTAGAAAGAAAACCTATCAAAGGGCAGATCATTGCAGATCAACTAGTAGAGGCACCATTGCAGGACAACACACTGATGACATTTGAGTTCCCAAATGAATACATTCTTAATGTAGCAGCATACTCATGGAAACTCTACTTTGGCAGCTCCTACACAAATCATGGATCGGGGATAGGAATTTTGTTAGTTAGTCCTCATGGTGACACCATACCAAAGTCTTATCATCTTCTATTCCCATGCACAAACAACATAGCAGAGTATGAAGCCTTGGTCATCGGCCTCAAACTGGCAGCAGAATGGAACATAAAAGAGCTACATGTCTATGGGGATTCCTAGCTAGTGATCAACCAAGTCAACGATGATTATCAAACCAAAGATGATAATCTTATCCCATACAAGCGGATGGTCGATGACTTTAAGGAGTACTTTGTGATCATATCTTTTGAGCAGATACCTCGCATTGAGAACAAGGTAGAGGATGCCATGGTAACCATCACCTCACTCCTCGAGATCCCAGAGAATGAGTCATGGTATGAGTTCTTGGTGGAGCCAATTCGGTAACCATCTTATGATCTTCCAGAAACCTATTCCATATGCCTACTAGTCAGATCTGATTCACATTGGTACGGTAAGATTTACACTTACCTCAAAGATAACACCCTCCCAACTGACTTATCTTCAAACCAATGTCGAACCTTCATCCGCCAAACCTCTTGATATACCATTATTTATGATACCCTATACCACTGAGGCCTAGATGGTACTTTACTCTGTTGTTTAGAATGAGAAGAATCTCAAACTGCCTTGTGTGACGTGCATGAAGGGATTTACAGAACACACTAGCGGTCCTTCTTTAGCTAAGAAACTCATGCGTTTGGGATACTATTGGCCCAACATGGAAACTGATTCCTATCAATTCGTGAAAAAGTGCAAGCAGTACCAAATACATGCACCAGCTCAAGAGCTATGACTACTAACAACACCTTGGCCCTTTTGTCAATGGGGACTCGACCTTGTGGGCAAAATTCACCCACCTTCATCCAATGACCACAAATTCATAATAACTGCCACAGAGTACTTTACCAAATGGATTGAAGCCATTCCCCTCACCACCATCACAAGTAAACAAATTTCCTCATTCATCCTCAATTACCTCATCTGCAGATATGGAATTCCCTCATCCATTATCATGGATAATGGAAGACCTTTCAAAAACTAGGATGTGCAAGAACTTTGTGAAAAATTCCAAATCCAACACCATTTTTCTACTCCCTACTATCCACAAGGCAATGGCCAAGTGGAAGTATCCAACAAAACCATTCTGAAAATCCTCAAGAAAATAGTCAACGATGCTGGCCGTGATTGGCACATTCAACTGAATCCTGCTCTGTTGGCCTATCGAACTAGTATACGCACTCCCACAGGTACTACCCCTTACGCCCTTGTCTATGGATCAAAATCTATTTTGCCCATCGAGGTCGAGTTACCATCCCTAAGGGTTTCATTAAAAGGTCTTATCATAGATGAAGACTACAGAGTTTCCAGACTCCAAGAACTAGAGCTATTAGAAGAGAAGAGACAGAATGCATTCAACCAACTCAAAGCATATCAACAGAGAATGTCTCGAAGCTACAATCACAAGGTCCATCCAAGGATATTCAATGTTGGTGATCTAGTTCTCAAAGAAAACCCCCGTAATCAGCAGGAGCATGAAAAGAAAGGTAAGTTTGAGCCCAATTGGCTTGGTCCCTATGTCATCATTACAACCTATGGGTCGGGGGCATATCAGTTAGCAACATCTAAGGGTGAGCTATTCAATGACCCATCAATATCATGCATCTTCTCCAATTTTATACCTAAGAGAACCCCAATGTAAGGGGGGTAATATATCAGAAAAATACAAAAAATAAAAAAATCAGAAAAATACAAAATTAATCAAAAAATTAGAAAAATATAAAAAAAATCAAAAAATAGAAAAAAAAACAAAAAAATTGTCCTTTGGTGAAAACCTGGAAAATAAGCACCTTGGATAGCTATCATGATGAAAACCTGGCAAACAGGCGTCATGCATACTTTCTAGCTTTCGTACAAATAAAAGCAAGTGATGAAAACCTAGTAAACAGGCATTACTTGTGATAAACTGCTTCCTCCTGTAGACACCTAAAAATGTCTCGACCACCAAACTGACTCCCGACATCCCTAAACACATCAATCTCCCTCCTATTCAATTAATTAAATTTTTATTTAATTAATTGTCCCTTCATCATCCAATTTTCTATCATTTTATCTCCAAAATTGAAGTAATTTCATTAATTCAATAGTCGAAACCTTAGCCAATTGATTTAATAAATATGCAATATTTATTTAATCAATTTCCCTTTCCTCACTAAAACTAATTAATTATCTAAACCATGCTTAACTAATTAATCCAGCCTATTAATTGACCTATCCCTACCCTAGACAATTAAATAGCTATTATTTAATTGCCTACCCTAGCCTACCTCATCCTAGCCCTAGGATTAATTAAATAAAACCTATGTTTAATTAATCCTAACCTCTCATTTGGGTGGTCAAACCTAGTTTAACACCCTTCCTCACATCCTCCAAATAAAAAATTGAAATAAATCCACCTAAGTCAATTTTTTATTTTAATACATCCCACATCACAATTAATTCCTCTTACACCCCCATAACTCATTTATCTCCACTTATCCCCCAAAAAAAATTTTATTTCATTTTACATTCCCCATATGAATCTTTAATTTAAAAATAATCCCTCACACACATGCTCATTTAATAACCCCTTTTCCCAAAATGAATAAAAGATTTACTTTTATTCCTAGCCCTCCATTCCTCCAAGATCAAATCTAGACCCTCCACATCACTTTTATCCTCCACCATTGATCTTCCAAATCAATCTCCACCCTTGGATCAAAATCCCTTCCAAAAATCTATAAATACAACATCTCTCAACCCATTTGGGGATCCAAGTCTTAAGTAATGTTACCATGTCCAAATGTCTATTAAGCTAGAATTGTGAGTTGCATAATTAGGATAGCATTTCACATTGAATCACTTATCTAGGGATTATCATGTCTTAGGAGCTCTTGGGTGCAAGCTCTCCTCTCCCTTGATGAGATTGGGTTTTCATGTTTGAGGTATAACTATTTGTTTCTTATGCATTTGGTTTGTATTTTGACTTCAATTTGATCACCTAATCTACATTGGCATGCCTAATGGGACCCACAAGGTCTAAATCTAATCTATTTGTGTGAGTTTTTGTGCATAGGACATGTTCTTATAGGTGCAACGCTATATACCCTATGCAGTGGTGCTATCTCTGGTGTCTTTTAGCGCTATACTCTATTTTAGCGCTATTTTGCACAGCACATTTCTTACCTAGGACTCACTGACATGTCCATTTCATCCCTCTTCTTCGTGTTGTGTTTTCTGTCTAATTGCTTTCTATTTTGTAGGAATATTGGAAGATACAAGGGGAGGTCATGCTAAATTTTTCATAAAATCTAAACATGCATGTTGGCTTCTATTTTGTCCTATTTTTCATTTGTCAAGGCTAAAAATGCTAACAAGACTGCTTTTTGGTGCAACCTAACCTCTTCTTTCACTTGGAAGACCTTTGTTTGCAGGATGGACATTTTTCAGGCCCGTATTGATGCTATCCACACCTAGATTGGTGCTATCCTTGACCAGACCGCCTGACAAGTTGCGCAGTGGCACCTTCTTAGACCTATTTTAGCTCTATTACCTCTTTTAGCACTTTCTTTTTTATTGTATTAACGCTATTTATTTTATTAGCACCTTCTTTATAATTCTGTAGCGCCATATTCTATTCTAACACCTTCTGGGTCTAATATTAGCGCTATCTGATAAGTTGGCGCTATCTGTATAGTGTGTCAGGTTTCCAGTTTGTTTTCTATCAGTGTCGCCATTTGATGCCCTCAGCAACGCCATTAGGTCTCTGTATTAGCACTATTTTCTAAGACTAACTTTGTTCTCTGTGCAGGGACTGACAGCTTGTGTGCAGGTCATCGCTCTCATTTTGCGGATACTAACAAGCTTTTTGCAGGATGTTTTTATCTCTAGTTTAGAAAACATTTCAATTGGAACTTAAAATGAATCCTTGCATGTTATCTTAGACACACATTTTGATTTGGTGTTATAAAAATTGATCAACAAACAAACAAATCTTTGTGTGTGTGTCAAACATTTGAATTTGGTGTTCTAAAATTCACAAATTGTGTGCCAACAACTATCAAAACACTTAGATTTTGGGCTTTAAAAAGGACCACAAATTGCATCAATCAAATCATTGGATTTAAAAAGAACAACAATCTGCATTCTTCACGCATATAATCAAGAAAACCAATCTAAATTGTGTGAAGTGATTTCGTGGTTTGTGTTGGTAGTGTGAAAAGTGTATGCTCTTCCCTCGCACCATTTGGTGACCTTGGGAATCAAACGCTTCTCACAACACTTGCATAGATCACCCCCAACATAATCCAAAGAACTAAAATGAACCATGTTTAGTGTGATGCAATCATAAAGAATACGTATGCTCTCCCCTCTCATCTTTGTATGAACTTGGGGATCAAAAGTATTTTTGTGATTGTGTTGCTTTTGTTAATCCTTAGAGGGCCTGCCACCCCACTTTGAAAGGTGGGAACAACCCAAGTGGCAACAAGCTAAAGCCAAGCTCTTTCAAGCCGCTATATAAAATAAGGTGTTTGTGACGAAAGTCATAGACAACAGGTGTTGTGTTATACCGACAGCCAACCTCCCCCAAAACCCTCCAAGGCGTAACCCTTGGAGGCTGGGAGACTCCATAACGAAGAGTACCACTGCCACACATATAACCACCTAAACGAAAGCACTTACTATGAACCATTGTTTATCAAGACAAAATCCTTCTATTTGTTGACGCAGAAGGGAAACCTTTGAAGTGGCCCCGATTCATGCGGTTCTTAGTTGAGGTAGCAGGAATAATCTAAAGGTTTGGTGAGGGACAAGCCTTATAAGAAACTCAGATCTTGATATGCATGAGAAGTGTGTACAATTGTAAGGAGGAACCGGTGCTACCAAGATCCTGGAGCTACCCGCTTTGAATAGCTAGGGGATTCAACAAATACTGTCATATCTTTGCCTTAGGTTGTGCAAAGTGCTTGTTTAACAAAATCACATGTCATTTCACAAACAAAAATCTTGGTTATTATGTGTTCATGTTCTTAATTGTGTGTTAATGTGCTTAAATTGATTTAAAACACCTGCCAAGAGACAATGAGAATCATTTGATCAAATCTCAAACAAGACAAATCCAATTTTTCCATCAAAATCTATCTTTTTTAGGACCTTGACCAAAACTGCCCTGTATCAGCGCCATCTCTATCTAATTTTGCCACCATTTCACCTCTGGATTGGTGCTATTTTTAGATTGACTTGCCTGAGACTAAGACCCATTCAGTTGTGATCTTTACCACCTGCTCTGCCAGAATACATATTTACATTCCAAAAAACCGTCCATACCCCATCCATTTTCTCCTCAAAATTTTTCAAATCATATCTTCACTTTGACCTTAGAGGATTAATCACTATCATTGTTGGACCCTTTCCTATATCAAAACTACCTCATTTCATATCTACTCATCTTCATTGATTTTTGCATACCTTTTTAGACCATAACAAAAATCTTTGTCACAAGAAATCATTCCAAAAATCCCAAAAACACATCCAAAATCTTCTAAAAGCAAAACACTCATCGAAAAATCACCAATCAAAAACTTGTCATCCCTTTGAGCTAAAGCTAGATCTAGATTTCATCCTACACATCATATCTTGCTTGGAGAGTCAATAGTCTACCTTCCAAGTGAAATAATCATCCTTCTTTCAGTAAGGTCATTAGTCTACCCCAAACAAAGAAAAACATCCATTTGTGTGACACAAATCTAGATCTTACCTAAGCTCAATTTGTTGACCATCAAATCCTTTTGAAAAAACATCATCCTAATCTCTCATATCAAAATATCAAAATCAAACATCAACAATCTCTTCAAAACGAACATCATCCATCACCTACCTTTTGGTCCAAAATTGTGCAAAAAATCAATATCGTCCACTCGTACCACCCTTAGATTAAAACCTTTAGAAAGACATCGATCTTCCACCACATCCTCTCTTCTACTCCATCTCACTACCACATTCATCTTTGGGTCCAACAAATTAATCCAAATTCTCTAAGGTTTCCATCCCCATTTCACCCCATCTCACTCTATCTCAAAATCAAATCCATAAACTTGCATGCCCATAACTAGATCACAACACAAGAAAAACTAAGAAATGGCAAAATCCAGACAATATGGTGGCATAGGAATGCCTAACACCAACAACAACAACATACCCATCAATCAAACATATAACCCACCTACGTACTCTTACATCCCCCCATATAATCCCACTGAAAATCCCTTCCATTTCTTACAACAACAACCACCACCACCACCACCACCAACACAAAACATCTGCACCATTTCCCAAGATGCTGATAACATGGACCTACTTGATAAAATACTAAGGTTGGACCAGAATAGATATCTTTATCATCTTCTCAAAATTGGTGCTCAACTACCACATAACATGACAGCATCCCAAACATCCACCTCTACAATCATTCCTACCACATCAAACACCCAAACATCTACATCAAACACCCATCATACCTACCACCTCCACAACCTCTACTGCTACCACATCTACCATTTCCACAAATACCTCCAATCCTACCACCTCCCAACCCGTTACCACATCCACTATCAGAACTACCATAAACCCTTCCATTCCACAAATCACCTTGGGCATACAAGGGAACATCATGCATGAAAGCACCTCCACAAGTGTGCCTCCACCCAACTCTCAAATCATCACTTACTTAAGACAATTATTCTCACAACCACCTTACAATGTGTCCAACCCATCCAACATCCACCTCTCCAACATCAATCCGTCCAATGTCACGTATCCACATAACCCCATAACCTCATCAACATAACATCAAACCAATCCCCAAATACCACCACATATTCTCCAATAATTCCATGCATATCAACAACATCAGACACAAATCAACCAAAACACCAACCCGCAGTACCAAAACCTCAACCAAACAAATCTCCAACATTAAATCCCACCTCATCTCCAACATCTCACCAATCAACAGGCCTACACACTCCAACCACAACCACCAGAAGATCTCACCAATGTTGTAAAGGCCTTGATCCAAAAGGTAGAGGACATGCAAACTAGGGGCAAGTGCAAACACTATTCCTTTGAGGACATTTGCCCCTATCCTTTTGATCGCACATTGTACATGCCCCCTTTCCCCAAGAACTTTGAGATGCCTAAATTTGACAAATACAAGGGAAAGGGAGACCATAGGGACCATCTTAGGGAGTTTTAACTTGCTTTCTTAGAAGTCTCAAATAACGATACCTATCTAATGAGACTATTTCCAAGAAGCCTCGGTGGTCAAGCCGCTGAATGGTTCGCACTTATTCCCCTAGGAATCGGGACTTTCCCTGAGCTTGCAGAAAAATTTGTAAACCATTTCTCCTACAACTTCGAGCACGAGATGTCTATGATAGACCTTTGCAACACCAAACAAAAGAACAGAGAAGCTTAGCAAGCAAACTCCCATGGCCAATTCCTGAAAAACAACTCGTCACCATGTTTGTGACCAACCTCAACCAGGAATTAGGGTTTCATTTACAAATTCTTTGTGCATCTACCTTTGAAGAGGTCATCAACAAAGGTAGCACCATTGAATGGGCCCTCATCAGCAAGGGCTCCATCAAACTGTATGACTACAAATGCAACAACAACAACAACAACAACAACAATAGAAACAATAACAACAACAAACCCCATATCAACACCTCCAATACAAACAACAACACCAACATGCAATCAAATGACAAGTCACGCTATTGGGGGAAGAACAAGAACACTTTGAATGATGGCATCACGAATGTGAAAGCCGTCCAACATGTATAGAATCAAGCACCTACACATACCTATGCCACCAATGTAAATAACCAAAAGGGGAAAACTAAACCATGCAAACCTCAAAGGAAATTTACACACTTAGGGGAACGTATCAAGGACATCCTCGACAGATGTCTCAAGAAAGGTTTGATCACACTCCCACCTATTAGACCCCGTCAAGAGAATGAGCTCAAAGTTGCATGGTACAATGAAAATGATTACTGTGAATACCACCGCATTGTGGGTCATAAAACCACTGATTACATGTAACTAAAGTATTGCGTCCAAGACCTTATAGATCAAAATCAAGTCAGCCTCGATCAAAGCACCCAACCATTGCCAAACACCAACCTTGGAGCTTACAAGGATCCACTACCCAACCATAATAAAGCCTCCTCATCCAATCAAGCATACAACGTCACCCCGCCACCCGCATCCTATGACTCTATCATAGGATGGATAGAACCACCATCTCACCATGTTAACACAATCACCATTCAGACACAAGAACCCAATTCCACTGTCACAACCTGGCATGGCCGTGTATCCATCTGCATAGCCCCTCCCACTGAACAAACACCTGCATCTACATCTATTCCCCTACCTTCTCTTCCAACCACACGTCCATCACCTACCAATCAGTATAACCTCTTAGAGCATCTAGGAAAGACCCTTGCACAAATATCCACACTTAAGTTGCTCCGCACATCCCCCCTTCACAAAGACGTCCTCAACAAAGCACTCTTGGAAACTCAAGTTCCTGCCAACTTGAATGTAACCCAATTCCAAGCCATGGTAGGACATATCGTGCACCTCACCATCTCACATTTTCAGAAAAAGACCTTCCCACTTTTGAACACCTACACAACGACGCCTTACACATCGAAGTCCATATCCACAAACACATCATTAAAAGAGTCTTAATAGATTGTGGCTCCGGCCTCAACATATGTACTCTTAAACTATTAAAACACTTGGGGTAGTCTGATGTGGTTGTAGACACCAGTGAGTGCATCACAATTAAAGGCTATGATGACACCGAATACCTATCTGAAGGCACCATCAAGCTTCCTATTCAAGTAGGATAGAAAATATTGGAAACAAAATGTGAGGTCCTTGATCTTGACCTCCCATACAACATTCTTCTTGGCCGACCATGGATCCATGCCATGCAAGCCATCCCATCCACATTCCATCAATGCCTCAAGTTCCCTCATAACGGCATGGAAGTAATAGTCTCTACCGATCCTCGCCCCTTCCAATACTACAATTTCTTGGAAGGCCACAACCATACCTTCTGCCCATACAACAAAGCTACCACCAAAGCCAATCCAACATCATCAACCTCATACATCGACCCTGCAAACATTGTCACCACTTCATCCCAAGCACCTCCACCACCCGAGGTCAAGATCAAGCTCAGCAACATGGGATGTGGGGAATATGACCTACACGGTACCTTTTGTGTGGGTACATTACCCAATCCTAAAACATTTGGCATCCCAAAGATAGAAGCCACCAACACTATAGTCATCAAGTGTAAACCATCACCCATATTTAAAACGAAACATCTCCTGGATCAGGGTGTACTTGAAGATATCTCATCCTGGCTATATAAGGACGAAGAATCTGAGTAGGAAGCTCCCACCATCCCAACTGAAATCTATAGTAAAGGATCTGAAATTGTCAAAAGCATGGGTTATAAAGGACAAGGCGGTATAGGCCTTCATGAACAGGGAATTGTGGAACCGTTGCAAGAAACAAGAAACCCCTATACCCAAGGGTTAGGATATGATCAAAGACAACGTATCCTCACTACCGGTGAATGTATCTTAGCCGAGGTTGCTATAGTTTCCCCTGAAGTCGACAATGTCAATGAAATAGACCATCAAGACTCCTTTAGTGACTTTGCTGATTTCTTTGACTCATCTATATACACCATCCACACAGTCACCACCCTAGCCTCATCCTCCAATAACTTACCACTCATATATCTGGACCTCATAGACTAGGACCAGCGAGGACCCCCTGTCTTCGACATCGCACCTAATGATGAGGCCATCGCTGAAATGATGGGAGTTAGAGACCACTTCCCCCTGGGAGATCATAGAGCAGGATACATCATGGAACTTGATACGCATGCCTATTTCAGGGAGACAACCCCTGCTTCCAGTCATAAAAACATAAAAATAAAAAATGGATATGATGGTGAAAACTATTCTGCGGCAGTGTCAGATCCCAAAAAAGTAAAAACAAAAGACGTATCTCTTGGTGAAAACCTCCATGAGGTTCTATGAGATGGAAGCATGGGTCTTCCTGAGATAGACAAGGTTTATCCAGACAGATCACCTGTCCTAGTCGAGCCAGCCCAAGAGATGAATCTTGGGACAAAAGAAGAACCAAAAATCACTTTTAGGGTAGAATCTCTTAGCACACAAGAACAGGGAAACTTCTTGGTTTTCTTCAAATGACGAAATCACAATTTTGCATGGACCTATGCAGACATGCCAGGGCTAGATCTCGCCATGGTCGTTCATCATCTTGCAGTATGCCCTAATGCGAAACCAGTAAAATAGAAACTCAAAAAAATGAATCCTCAGGTGGCCCTCCTTGTCAAAGCAGAGCTAAATAAACTACTAGATGTTGGGTTCATTTGCCCAATTGATTATCCCGAATGGGTTTCCAATTGAGTACCAGTAGCCAAACCAGATGATTAAATCTGCTACTGCACCGACTTCAGAGATCTCAACAATGCTTGCCCAAAGGATGACTTCCTGTTGCCTAACATTGACATGATAGTGGATCTCATGGCAGGCTGTGAGATGTTATCCTTCATGGATGGCTCTTCAGGATATAACCAAATCAAAATCGCCGAAGAGGATCAGCATAAGATAGCCTTCATATGCCCATGGGGGACATACTGCTGGGTCGTAATGTCGTTTGGCCTGAAGAATGCTGGAGCAACATATCAAAGAGCTATGACTATCATCTTCCATGACCTTTTTCACCACATCATGGAAGACTATGTGGATGACTTACTAGGGAAATCAAAGACAAGAGAAGAACACCTGGATGTCTTGGCCAAGATATTTGACTGTTTAGAGCAATACAATGTTCACCTAAATCCAAACAAGTGTGTCTTCGGGGTCACCTTGGGTAAACTGTTGGGATACATAGTCTCCAGAAGAGGAATCGAGGTAGATCCCACAAAGGTCAAGGCCATCACTGAAATGCCTCTTCCAAAAACATTGAAATAGCTGAGAAGTCTGCAAGGAAAAATCCAGTCTATCTGTCAGTTTATTGCTCAGCTGGCCAATAAATGTCAACCATTCTAGCACCTACTCAAAAAAGACATAGCTTTTGTCTGGAACACTCCATGTCAGGATGCCTTTGATCAACTAAAAGATTATCTAGCTAATCCCCCTATTCTAACTCCACCAAGGCAAGGAGAACCTCTCTTGTTATATATCTCAGCAACAGAGACAGCCATCGGAGCCTTACTAGCACAACATGATGAATAAGGGAAGGAAAGAGCCATCTATTACATCAGTCATACTCTAATATCCTATGAGCTCAACTACATGCAAATTGAATGAGCATGTCTAGCCCTCATTTTTACTTCACAAAATTAAGACACTACATGCTCAATCTTAAAACCAAGCTCATCGCCAAGATCGATCCTTTGAAATATCTGCTAAACAAAGTGGCTCTTACTGGGAGAATGGCAAAATGGGTCATGATTCTCACTGAATTTGACATTGAATACACTGAGAGAAAGGCCATCAAAGGACAGGTTATCGCTGATCAGTTAGCTAAAGCACCCATTCCCACATAACATCCTACACTGGCAGAATTTCCTGACTAACCTATCTTGACAATCACACCAGCCACAGAAACATGGAAGATGTACTTCGATGGATCATACACACACAGAGGCTTGAGGGCAGGCCTCCTGTTTGTTACCCCTCAGGGTGACACCATCCCTAAGTCCTTCAAAATCACATTCCCATGTACCAATAACGTGGCAGAATATGAGACCCTCATAACAGGTCTCTCCATGGCAATAAAATGGAAAATTGAGAACCTGACTATGTATGGAGATTCTCAACTAGTCATCTGGCAAGTAAACAATGAATATGAGACCAAAGATGATAAGCTCCTGCCCTACAAAAAGATGGTCGATGACTTCAAGGACTACTTCAATGACATCCACTTTGAGCAAATCCCAAGGCTCAACAACAAAGCAGCAGATGCCATGGCTACCATCAGATCTCTCATTGACATGAAGAAAGACAACAAGAAGTGTGATTTCCTAATAGAAGAACTCCCCATCCCAGCATACAATGCTCCTCAATCTGAACTAGTGTGTGAAGTCATTGGTCCCCTATCCTTGTGGTATCAAGAAACCTACTTATACCTCCACGATAATAACATCCCCCCTAACCTATCCACCTCACAAAGAAAATCTTTCATCTACCGAGCCTCTCGCTTCATCCTTGTAGGTGACACCCTATATAAAAGGAGTCTTGATGGCACACTTCTATGATGTTTAGACTCTAGGGAAGCTGAGATCACTTTGGAAGAGGTACATGTAGGCATCTATGGGGTACATTCAAGTGGACCCTCTTTTTCTACAAAGATTCTGAGAATCGGATATTATTGGCCAACCATGGACCGAGATGCCTATAGGTTTATCAAAAAATGCCTACCATGTCAACAACATGGTGATCTCATTCACGCACCAGCACAGGAGTTGCAACCCATCACGACACCGTGGCCTTTCTCACAGTGGGGACTCAATCTCGTAGGGAAAATATATCCCCCATCCTCCAATGGCCATAAGTTCATAATCACTGCTACCGAATACTTCACTAAGTGGGTGGAAGCAATACCACTCACCTTCACCACCAGAACCCAAATCTCCAAGTTTATCCTCCATTACATCATCTTCCACTATGGTATCCCTCACTCCATTATCACCGACAATGGAAAGCCATTCAAGAACCAAGAAGTTCACATGTTGTGCAAAAAATTTGAAATCAAACACCACTTCTCAACCCCATATTACCCTCAAGGAAATGGTCAAGCAGAGGCTTCTAATAAAACCATCCTCCACATTCTCAAGAAGATAGTCAATGAAGCTGGCCGCAACTGGCACCTCCAACTCAACCCTGCCCTATGGACCTACCGCACAAGCATCTGTACTCCCACAGGAGCCACTCCTTTTTCCCTGGTATTCAGATCTGAAGCCATTTTACCTATTGAGATCAAGCTCCCATCCCTACAAGTATCCCTGCAAAACATAATCTCTGATGAGGAATACAGAGTCGCAAGGTTGCATCAACTAGAACTACTAGATGAGAAATGCATGAATGCGTTGAACCACCTACAGGCATATCAAAACCACCTCAGAAGAAGCTACAACAAGAAGATCATAAACTAAAAATTTGAAGTAGGTGACCTTGTCCTTATGGAAAATAAGAAGAACCTGCAAGAGCGTCCTAAGCAAGGAAAGTTTGAACCTAATTGGCTAGGACCTTATGTTTTCACAGCTGACTATGGATCAGGAGCATATCAGCTTGCAACACCTGAGGGGCAGCCTCTGGATGAGCCTATGAACATCCTACATCTAAAGAAATTTTATGCATAACCCATCCGGTACCCCAAATAAAAAAAAAATAGAAAAACCAAAAAAACCAAAAAAATCAAAAAATCAAGAAAAAACCCTAGTGCACTAAAAACTTCCAATGGTGAAAATCACTTCGGTGACACCTTGGATAAGTACCATGGTGAAAACCTATTTCAGGCACCATGCGTAGTGGCTAGTTCTACCATCTAATAAGTCCTCTGTCTATCACAACACTCCATATCACACACATCCCATGGCTTGGAAATTCAAAACATCAAGTCCTATCACCTAGCCCACACTATCTGATCCCAAGCCTAACTCATGGAATGAGGATCCTTGTAAGCTCCCCTTTGTAAATACAAAATCAAAAAATCCAAAAACAATACAAAATCAGAAAATCCAAAAAATAATAGAAAACACAGAAAATCCAAAAACAACACAACCCACCGCAGATCACCCCCCCCCCATACATCACTCTCACTGTAACTCACAATCATCAAAACATACACCAGTCCCCACCATCACAACAATCCCAAACTATTCAAACATCATCAAGTCTTACCAGAACCACATATTCTTTTCACCTGCATCTTGAAAGTACCTTGATCCCGTGGATACAGGGTATGTAGGCAGTCTAGAATACGAGGGACGTTTCTAGTACTTAGGTACATAAGATGCACCCATCCAACCTGTTTGGATGATCCCCACTCACTGAGCCTACTAGACCCATTATATGATACACACGCTAAGTATACATTTGAACCATCGTCCCTAATGCAAAAATCATCAATCAACATACCAATTATAATCCTACACCTGGCCAAACTATTCTTTCATCCATCTTCTAAAAATTTTCCAATCAAATCCAACTGATCTGTGTCCTAGGATATATCTTGCCCACAATGGACAAAAAATCTATCATTCTATCATCATGTCTCTTGGCAAGAGCACCACAAAGGCTATTTGTATCTTTTGGTTGGTCTTTTTGATTATTGATTTTTATCTTTTTGTCTCACTCTAGGTCATCTCCAAAGCTACCTTGATCTTATTATATCATGGTAGGTGGCAGACAACACCTAGAGTTGACAAGGTCATTGTTTTTGTATGCTGTGCTTGTGGGTTGGTTTCATTACTCCAGGAATAGTATTCATATCTTGAAGCCTAGATCGGTTCTAGCATGATGTGTCCCATTTGTATATACAGGCATCAAAACCTTATATGTATTATTTGCACTCATCGCTATGAGTCCCCTTCCTAGGCTAGGCAAGATTATATTACCTTGGGAATGCATGAAATCAACCTATTGTTTGTGGGTCTAGTCCATGCAATCGTGGGATATATATCATCACCTAGGTCATTTCATACCTTTGTGAACTATATCCTACATTGCAATAATAAACTAAGAAATGTTGTCAATTAATCTTATGCAACTACTGTTACTAGCTCAAAATCATCATCCTAAACAACTATACCATCTCGGCCTAGATTTGATAATCACTTACCCCCCCAACCTATCTAATCCCCTCGCTACTCCCATTCCCCCTCCGTATCTCTACTTAACACATCCTGATCCCTCCTCAATGACGTGGTGTCGTATGACCTAACAATCCTCTAGTCTCCCCACCCCCATCCTCTAGATGCTCCCAACCCTATCCGATCCCCATCCACCCACCCTTATCCTCTCCCCACCTAGTCCCCTTTCCCACAGCCCCACCACTCAGGGTCAAACAAAAAACATCATGTGTATCAGGACTCGATTATCTCACATAACACCCACTTTGCATCTCATCTAGTATCTTCCATATCATCACATATCAGTTGCATATCATTTAGGTCCATTTAAATTCATTTAATTTGCATATCATTTAGGTCCATTTTAATCCTTTAAAGTTGCATATCATTTAGGTTCATTTTAATCATTTTAGTTGCATAGCATTTAGGTCCATTTTAATCCTTTAAAGTTGCATATCATTTAGGTTCACTTTAATCCATTTAAATTGCATATCATTTAGGTCCATTTTAATCCTTTAAATTTGTATATCAGTTAGATTCATTTTAATCCTGTAAAGTTGCATATCATTTAGGTTCATTTTTAGAATCATTTAAGATGCATATCATTTAGGTTCATTTTAATCCATTTAAATTGCATAATCATTTAGGAATCATTAAAATTGCATAATCATTAAATTCATTTAATAAATCATCACATTATACAAAAACATTCCAAATCATATCATACTCATTTAAGTTTGTCATCACATAGGTGCATTTTAAATCTGTATCATCACATTGCATCATCTCATAACACATTTAGTTACATTACATCATCACAATCATAATCATTTAACTGCATTCAATAAACATTTAACTGCATATCCGTATTTCATACATAACATGTGTTTATTTAGATAAATATACATTTCCATTGCATCACATTTTTGCATCCATAATAAATGTTTGTTTGCATTGCACATCATATAGTCCATAGATCACAAACCATGCATATATGAACATAAGTAAACCATCACTGCATCCATCATAGGTAAATCCATAACATCAAAAACATAATTGCATAAACACAACACATCCATAGCATATAAATCCATAAAGCACATTGCATCCATAAACATAGGCATCATCATAATCATAATAGAGCATAATAAACAAACACATAGGCCATCAAAAATCTCCATTACATCATATATCATCACAAAAAATGTACATCACTCATATATACATCAAAAAATATAATGTCCTGATACAACACCTCCAAGGGCTAACATGATAAAAATTGTCACATAGAGGATCCTCTATCTGATTAGGTGGGGGATCCGGACCCTGTCTGTGGTTGTGTCCCTGTCTGTGGCTGTGGTCCTACTTGTGGCGGCGGCTATGGCTACAACTATACCTATACCTGCAGAACCTGCTGGGGCACATACGAAGGAGGAGGCATCATCTGCTAGACAGACTGAACAGATTTAGACCTATGAGACCTAGATGCCCTCGATCCACTGACCTAACTGAAGCTCGGCGCACGCTGTGCTACTGGCACTGCCACGTAATAGAGACCTCGATAATACTCCAACTATGCTCTGGCCTCTGTCAAATCCCCCTGAACCTGAGTTAGCTATCCCTATAACTAATATGACTGTGTCTGTGCCTGGGACAACTGAGTCTACATCACTGTCAACACAGGGGGCCATACCAACACCAGAATTCTATAATGTAGTCTCTACCTGCTGTGCTCTTGCAAGTGCCACATCTTGCTCTCTGGTCAAAACCTCTATATCACCATGCACCTGAGCTAGCTATGCCTGTAATGCAACCACCTATCCATCTAACGCATCCAATAATGCTAATGCCCCCCGTAACTGAACCAACTTGGCCTCCTGTAGGCTGGCCACCTATGCTTGTGGGGTCTCTATCTCCTCCTCCTCACCCTGAGGCCATCGACAAGGTGTGAGCCTCTCAACTTCTGCCTCTCTAGTTGTCCCTAAGGGGCCTGCCTCCCCCTACTGCTGATGCGCTACCTGTGGTGGGGGTAGATCACCCCTATCCACCCTCAGCTGTCCCCCATGCCACCGAAGTCCTCTATGCTGTCACCCCACTTTCATCTGCACCTGCTCAACAGGCACCTACTATACAAGTACCTACTGCCCCACCTGCCCCTGTCCTGTTGCCACTACCGCCAACACATTTATCGGCTGACCATCCCTACCAACCACCCTCTCCTCTCCATCCCCTCCAACCTCCACGAGGTCATCTCCAATGATCTCCTCCCCCTCCTCTAGGTGAACATCTCCATCATCACTTGAATCATCATCCCCTGAGCCTGATGCCTCCTTCGCGGGTACTACCTCGGCAGGATCAATAAACCGGGTCAGCCGCCACATCTGCCACCATATATCATATGCAGGGGTAGTGCCTGCATCCTTGAATGTGCTCTACCAATCCCACTGCACTGGTCGTAAGGCTGCAAAGTCATCTAGAGCAACCTGTGGTTGTATAGCTGCAGGCCAGAAGGGTGCATCTCGAGGGGTCTGAGAAAATATGGCCATCTGCTGCGGAGTGTCCTACCTCAATCCAAACTGCCACATGACCCGTGAGGGTAGATACATCTCTATGGTGTGGTCTCCTTGACCCATCAGATATCACTACTGAAAAGTAAAAGGCATGTGAAAATCATCATCCGACCACGGCTCCACCCTGATATAGGGTCACCACGTCACTTGAATAACATCATCCAGCATCTGCCTCCAATAACGCACCTATCCAATATAGGTGTACTTAGCATCCTGATATAAAAACACAAACACCTCAAAAGGACGGTGATAGTACCCACATGTTGGCCGTGTAACCGTGATGTGCTCCCAAATCCACACATGCAGCAGAGTCACCCCAGCTGACAACATTGAATCATGGAGATAAATAACTGTATGCATCTCGCAATATAGCTACCCCAACATCGCAGGCCTCCAGGCATACACGGTCTCATGCCTCACCATCCCCTCGATGATCTCCCCCCATCCAATTAGGAATCCCCTACCTCTCCTATCAGGCATCACAACCCCTCCAATCAAAGTACACATGAATAAAGCAAAGGGATCTGCACCCACAGCCAATGTCCCCTCATAGCTCATCTCTCTCCCGTCCGCTAATAGAACAATATGATCCTCACCAAACACTCTGATCAGGACCCTCTGCCCCCTCCTCGTGTCATATCTAACTCGTCAGCCTTGAATAGGTAGCTTGAGGATGTGATAAACATCCTCAAGTGTGATTGTGATCTCACCAGTTGGCAGCAAGAATGTACAGGTCTCTGAGCGGTACCGCTCCACAACTGATTTCATCAGAGCTCGATGAGCTCGTAGCACTGGCATCGACGCCACTGTCAGAAGCCCCAACCTAGCTAGTCTAGCCCGCATAGCATCATCAAAATGGTAGAACAGTGCCATCACAGATGGCACGCATCGCTCCCGTGAATACACTATAAATGACGTTGTATCCTACATCCACAACTTTCTGGTCAAATATCGACCTATCTTTTTCTGAACCAACCCCTTTCTTCTAATATCTAAAAAGCCAGAATCATTTGGCACCAAAATAGACAACACTTTGCGTCATTTTCAAAATGGCACTACTACTTCTTCTAAATAGCGCTATTATAGGCAATAGCACCACTACGCAATACACTTTGCATTAATCCCAAACATGGCGCTACTGCGCACTATACATAGCACCATTTTACCAAATGGCGTCGCCCTACAATTTGGTGCTAATCCAGTGAATAGTGCCAATTCTACCAAAAGTACTAATATCCTATATTGTGCTAATCCCCTATATAGCGCTATAATAAAAAATAGCGCTATTACCCAAAATGGCGCTAGTTCAAAACATAGCGCTACCCTCATATGTATTTGGCTCTAAAACGCCAAATCCTAACTACTTTTCAACATTGTCCTATTTCATAAAATAGTGCTAAAATTCTAGGCAAATGGTGACAAATCGCCCTACTACTACCCTGGCATATAGCGCCAATCCAGAGGATGGCGCTAAGCCACCTAACTTTTGGTGCTATGCGCTCCAATCCCAATTCCCGAACACAAAAAAGTGATAAAAACACAAAAATTGAAAAGTCAGGGTTCGAACCTACCTGAGGTCCAACCTCTAGTACCTAGCCAAATGATTGGAACTGCTCTGAGATGTGTCGAAGTCGAGTGAATTGGGGGTTGCGCTTTGCCATCTCTCCTTCGCTTCTTCTTCTCCAAAGTTAATGTGTGCAATGTGGCACTTTAAGGGCCCACTTTTCCTATTATAGTGGGCCATGTCATCCTTCCACCCCCTCTTTTTTCCCTCCAGGGTATAGATCTCAACCTTTTTCCTCCATTTTTCTTCCTATCATCTTTTTCCGTCCCCTATCCAACTTTCACTCCCATCACGTCCTTTCGAGAACTTGCCTAGAAAATTTTTATTTTCCCGCCGACCTCTCGAGGGGGCATCCCTTACCCATCTCATTCCTTCCTGGCAGTTGGGGCATATTTTTCTTCGACCTAACGCCACTTCCCTCCTAGGTCTTGACACTATGTCAAAGAGGGGCAAATGTAGACACCTAAAAATGTCTCGACCACCAAACCGATTCCTGACATCTCTAAACACATCAATCTCCCTCCTATTCAATTAATTAAATTTTTATTTAATTAATTGTCCCTTCATCATCCAATTTTCCATCATTTTATCCATAAAATTGAATTAATTTCATTAATTCAATAGTCCAAACCTTAGCCATTGATTTAATAAATATGCAATATTTATTTAATCAATTTCCCTTTCCTCACTAAAACCAATTAATTAGCTAAACCATGCTTAACTAATTAATTTAGCCTATTAATTGACCTATCCCTACCCTAGACAATTAAATAGCTATTATTTAATTGCCTACCCTAGCCTACCTCATCCTAGCCTTAGGATTAATTAAATAAAACCTATGTTTAATTAATCCTAACCTCTCATTTGGGTGGTCAAACCTAGTTTAACACCCTTCCCCACATCCTCCAAATAAAAAATTGAAATAAATCAACCTAAGTCAATTTTTTATTTTAATACATCCCACATCACAATTAATTCCTCTTACACCCCCATACCTCATTTATCTCCACTTATCCCCAAATGAATTTTTAATTCATTTTACATTCCCCATATGAATCGTTAATTTAAAAATAATCCCTCACATCCATGCTCATTTAATAACCCCTTTTCCCAAAATGAATTAAAGATTTACTTTTATTCCTAGCCCTCCATTCCTCCAAGATCAAATCTAGGCCCTCCACATCACTTTTATCCTCCACCATTGATCTTCCAAATCAATCTCCACCCTTGGATCAAAATCCCTTCCAAAAATCTATAAATACAACATCTCTCAACCCATTTGGGGATCCAAGTCTTAAGTAATGTTACCATGTCCAAATGTCTATTGAGCTAGAATTGTGAGTTGCATAATTAGGATAGCATTTCACATTGAATCACTTATCTAGGGATTATCATGTCTTAGGAGCTCTTGGGTGCAAGCTCTCCTCTCCCTTGATGAGATTGGGTTTTCATGTTTGAGTTATAACTATTTATTTCTTATGCATTTGGTTCGTATTTTGACTTCAATTTGATCACCTAATCTACACCTCCATCTTTGGGAAACCAATCACCTTGTGTCCATTCTTCCTTCACTCATGTCCCATTCGATTCATATCTATTCCATAGTAAAATCCTAACAATTACCTATCATGGTTTGATACTGTCTCTCTCTGTGGCCTTGTCAACCAAGGTTCTATCCCATATCCTATCCACAGTGTCATCCTTACATAGTTTCTGTCATCAGTATCCACATAGTCCAAGTCTATGAACTATGTTGCCTCTGCATCGTCATGTAGGCAAGGCCATTACTCCAATGCGCCCCCGAGGCTCCACTATCCCATCTGTCACGTATCTAGTCCTCTATCTATATGAGTCCACACCACTTTCTATCACCTAGGTCTTAGGTCCATTAGGGTTTACCCTGAACTATGTTGCCTCTACATCGTCATGTAGGCAAGGCCATTTAGCAATGAATCCCTGAGGCACTAGGTCAATCCCTTACAGTTTGTTTTATTAGGCAAGCAAGCATGAACAAAGCCCACTCTTTTCAAAGAAAAATCTTGACACAAGGCATTAACCTATCCAGAGCAAAGCAAGCAAACCCCTAAGGAATTCGAAATGATTTTACCTAAATTATGGCAAGAAACAAACACATCTAAATGCAAACATGTTTTGTGGTTGGAATCATGGTTAAGTTACAGTGTCTTGATTTCTATTATCATGTCTTTCTATGCTACTCAAGGATGCCAAAAGCTAGAGATGCTATGATGAGGGCATGATTATTTTTCTTTGTTTGCAGTTTGTGGATTTATCTAAGGACATGATCAACTCAATGATCATTGAGGACATCAAAGGTCTACCATGAACAGGGGCAATCCTTGTCTGTTGATACACAAGAAATGCTCAGGTCATCTTGGTTCAATTATACCTAGATGCTTGTATTAACTTACAACATTTGGAAAAAGTACCAAAAAATTGCACAATGATGTAATAACGCACTTCAAAATACTTGTACCATCAAGATGTCAAAAGCAATACATCCATTATACATCCATCATACATCCATACATCTATATCACATGCAATAAAAGATCCAAACAAAGCAGAGTAATAATATAAATCAAAGCCTATGAGTCTTTCTATCAAGTCATTCTTTCAATCAGTCTTCTATCTCTCATCATGTCATTTATGTGTCGATAGAGTACATTTGGACATCACAAAAACATAGCATATAGGTGCATATCATATCACATGAGATAGTCATTTACATGATTAAATCAGTCGCATACATAATAAAGTGCATCAGGTCATCCATATACATTTTTTCAATCATCACATAGTGTCAACAGAAAAAAAATCAAAAACATAGATAAGTGCATCACATAAACTACATAATCATATAGATACCATTTGTAGTTGCACATTAGAGGCATATCAAGTAAACACATCTAAAGTCTACATTAGGTCACATAGCATCACATAGTATCATATAAAATTGAATTAGAAAAACACCACATAGACATAGTCAAAGTATGCATCACATGAGTCCCATTGTACAAATAGAAATGCATCCATAATGCATAGGTATAAAGGGCATCAAAATAGTTGCATCATCATATAAATATCATAAACATGTCCAATTGTACAATATCAAAAGGTCCATCTTTGAGTTAGTGTCATACACAATGTATACATCTCAGGTATAATGATACGTGTCTCAAAAATACAAAAATGGTACATATGCATTTGGCTATCTAAGCCATCAAACGGTAGGTACATAGGAGCCAAAATCTATGCAAGGGTCTACTAACCCTACTACTATGAACCCCTACTCCCTGCAATATCCTCTGTGTCCCCTCCTCTGCTGGCCCCAGACTGCTGTGGGCCCATCACAGAGGCTCCCAACCTTGATCCACCTGCTCTCTACAAAGCCATGGACTGACTCCTATATCTTAGAGCCCTCTTGTCAACCAAAACAACACCATGGTATAGCCCTCGATAGTATTGTGTCTGAGCCTATGCTCTAGCAAGCTCACCTTGCACTTGTACAAAATGCCCCTACACTTGTACCAATTGTGCCTATGTTTGGACTAGTTGTACCTGTGCCTAGTGTACCTGCCCAACCAAAAAATTGCTAGTCACATCTATCCCAAGGGCTGCTATCGCTATATCCCTCTCTACCTGGATAACTCGTATCCTCACCTCTACCATATCTCACTTTCTAGTGAGCCTTGAGATAACCTCTGCATTTGCACCCCGCCGAGCCTCGGCCATCCTAAGTTGTGCTCGCAACTATCGAACTTGTCCTCTCAACATAGCAATGGCTCTCTCCTAAACATCTGATTTTGCAGGATCCTAAGAAACATATGCCTATCTCTGCCCCTATGGCTGGGGCACCTGTTGCTGCACCACCTGCTAAGGTGGCGGCATTTGTACCTACTATGTAACCTACTGTGCAACCTGTGGTTGGGGTACCTGCTACTACGCCACCTGTTGTGGTGGCGGCATCTATGCCGGCTGTACAACCTACTGTACAACCTGTGACTACACTACCTGCTAAGCATGGGAGGGTCCCTCCCTAGATCTCCACCTCTACCTAGGTCAGTCTCCATCATCTCCATCATCTCCTCCACCATCTCCTCCCCATCCTCCTCTCCACCTCCTCCTCCTCCTCCTACTAGCCCTGCCCTCCTCCTCTGAATCTGCCTCATCTATGCGAGGATCCATCTCTCTAGGCCCAGAGTATCTTAGAAATGGATGCTCTATAAACCACTCCTCGTAGTTTGGTGTCATCCCTGCATCTGCCATGTCTCGCCTCATAGACTAGGAAATGTAGGGAATCTGGCGGAACTCTGCCACTACCTCCTCATAGGATGCCACTGGCCCCCATCTGAACCTCTCTGCATGGGTGCGTACAAACACTACCTATCCCTGTGGTCATCATTGCCTCCTCCCAAACTATCTCTACACCCTACTAACAATCTATCTTTGTAGGATGAATCTAGTCCTACCTATCAACCACCGAGTCTGATAACAGTAGGGCAACTTGTCTGCCTTGTCATCCCAAGGCTCATAGTCTAGATATGGCCGTCAAATGATCACATCTACTCTATCCAGTGCGTGCCTCCAGTACTCTATCTTCCCCAACCTATGCTGGTAAATCACTCCTGTGTATCCATAACTATAAAGCTCCCCCCTTTGTCTCTAAAAAATGCACATTAGTCTGGTAATGGTGATATGCTCCCATAATTAGAACTGCAATAGTGAGACACTTACTAATAAACTCATCCCCTTGTGGTATACCACCTGATGCATATCATAGTATAAGTGTGCCAAAATACAGACACCCCAAGCATAGCGGGTGCCCGAGCTATGATTATCCTCTCCATGATCCATCCACATCCAATCATGAACCCATGTGATCTCCTATTGGGGCATACAATGCCTCTGATCAATCTTGCAACTATCCCCGTAAAGTAGTCATAGTCATCATATATGTCCTACCAGGAGATAACCTAACAATCCAACTCAGGGTCATGAAACACCTACCTACACTCTGCAAGTCCTGTATTCTATTGTGGATCATACTCCATGAGCTCTCCTTGAATCAGCACGTGTAGTATCCTATACATGTCCTCCAAAGTCATCGTCATCTCACCAGTCGAGAAGTGAAAAGTCCCATCCTCACTGTGAAATCTCTCCACTATTGCAGTCAGTAATTTGCAGTTCACTCAAACCTCAGGCACAAAGCATACATAGTCTAATCCCATCGCATCAAGCGCCTCTCAATCTATCTCTGTCAACATGTGACGTTGCAATAGTAGTATAGGGAACTGCTCCCTTGACTGAAGTGTATCTCATATGTCCTCCTGCAAAGGCATGCAAAGAGGCATCAACCTAAAGCTGCAAGTACCATGCTCAACATATCCATAGAATCATATCAACTAACTTAACATATTAAATTGATCAAAATAGCACACTACATCTCTTGACTAGATTCTTGCAATCTCGAAGATAGCTCATCGATTGACGCATCAAACAGGATGCCAATCGAGTCAATTCTATTAAGTAAATCTAACTATCATATGCATATGCACCATAACAGAAGGTAAATGCTTCATTTCTTATCAAAACCACCACTTCTAACACGTGCCACTACATTTCATGCATGCACCACCCCATACCTTATATGCACCACCAAAATACATGTGTCGTTTCATATCCTAGATGCACTGCATAATGATGCATGTGCTGACCTTACTCATGCATGCGCAGCTTTCATGCATGTGCCGTTCTATATCCTATATGCACCACAGAATGACATATGCATAGTTCTGTGTGTCATATGGGCCAAACTGCGATCTAGCACATTTGTCCTAGCTAATTTTGCCTATCATTTATTGCACTCAAAATTGACCCTAGGTGAAATTTTTTGAGATACATATCGAGGGTCTTGCCTTGCTGGCTGGTCGAATCGACAGACTCGTTCAAAGTGGTGCTCCTCACATGGAATATCCATCCTACTACTAATTGCTCTATTCTCTACGCTCTCCTAAGCTCCCAAAGCTAATCAACAAAATCCAAGTGTACAAATGACCTGTCTTGTGGACCCAGCTCCTATATATAGAATGCAAACCCTAAACTAGCTATGTGGTGACTATGACTACTTCCTACACCTGTTTCTTCCATTTTCTTCCCATTTATCTAGAACCCATCCCATTTTCTTCAAACCTAACCAAGTTTTCCCTTCGTCTTCATGAGATTGTCTGTCTCACGTCCTTCTGCTTTCTTCCCATCCAATCTCCCGAGGGGGCATCCTATCACCGTTAAACCTATACCAGGGGCAAACTGGGGCATCTATCATTATTAGAAATTTATTCTTTGAAACAACATGATAAAACACATTGCATCAAAGAGGGGCAAAATGTATACACCTAAAAATGACACAACTATGTCCAAATAAATATTCTTAATATTTATTTAAGTCTAATTCCTCTATCAATAAATAAACAAACTTTATTTATTTGATTCATATTCTTCTAATGATTAAATAAAAACCAATTTATTTAATTAAATTCCTAAATTCTTCTAATTTCTCCAGCAAATTAAATAATACAAATTATTTAATTAGTTCTTCCAAAATCATTCTAAATTAAATAATACCAATTATTTAATTATTTCTTCCAATAATATCTTCTCTAAATTTAAATAAATCAATTATTTATTTAAGTTGTCTATTTCTTCTAAATTGAGTTATCTCTAAATATAATTCAATCAAATGTGCACATGCAATTGAATATTCCAAATATTTAATTGAGTTAAAATATCTTCTCATCCTCATGCAATTTCCATTCTTCTAGTTCTATTATCTTAATTGATTAATCTCTTCAGTTAACTCATTCTTCTATTTTATTAATTCCTCTCATGGAAAATAGAGCATGACACATGTCCTCTTTCTATTCGTGCACATTCCTCAACTATTCTATATCATTGATCTTCTCATTCTTTCTATACTGTTGATCTTCATTCTTCCAAGTCTATAAATTGAACCCTATTCCTCCATTTCATTAATCCAGGCTTTTAGTATTGTTATCTACAAGAATCACAATGCGCCTTTGGTACCAATTCCTTTATTGCTTGTGATCAACTTGTTACCATACTATAATCATTGTTGTGAAGCTCATATTCATGGCGATACTATCATAGCCATTCTCAATTGACATTCTTGAAAGAAAACAAAGAAGTGCACTCTCTGAGGGCCTTATTTCATACATGCAAGATCGATTGTGATAGGCGACCAATGGTAGCTCCGAATTAAAGAGATTTTCTTTGTGTTGTTTCATTGTTTGATTGAATCTATTTTGTTTATTATTTCATTGAGTTATTTGGATTATTCGATATTAATTGATTGATCATTCCAATTTTCTGATAACAAATATCATTCCATTATTTTTATTTGCCAAAAAATAATTGAATTTTTTATAATATTTATAGCCTTGTCCACCAACTACTACATTTAATAAATTTCCAATAAAAATATAAATATAAACTATTTAGTGATAGGCCTATAAATATGTGTGTCTATCAGCCATTTGATAGCACCTTTGGTGATTTTACTAGTGGTAGATGGACTAACACAATTACATATCAACATATGGCACAGTATTATATGAAGTTGGGATCATTCCTTGATCCTTCACCTACCCTTAGTTCACAAAAATATAATGAAACCTAGAGGGTACCACTTTCATAGTATGCAACCAAGGATCCCAAAGAAGAATACATTCTAATTAAATTTGTTGGGCATGTCACATGGAACAAGGTATCTAAATTGCAAGGAGTGGAGATTAAAATAATAATAGTACCCAAACATGTCATAGGTTTGATGTTAAATTATCTAATATTTAAGTATAAAGGATGAATTTTAGATATGTCTACTTTCAATTAACTCAAACAATATTTAGTATATATGTTTAAAGTAGATTCATTATCCAATGGAGGTCTTTTAATAGTGAATTTTCCACATTTCACAATGATATATAAAGGTAAAAATTTCTTAAGAACAATATCATGTGGAATCACCTTATCCCCAAAAGATATATCATGATTATCCTTATGTCCAAGAAATTTAATCAACAGCTTTCTTCACTAGATTTTTAACAAAAAGGCAATGTGCATACTAATTCCTATGGAGAAAGTTTTGCATGTCTATTCTTCATTTGTTGAATGATATCATATTACTTCTTTTTAGATATATCTTAAGGTGTAGATGGAAGATTAATTGTTTTAGGAGGAATGTGAGTGTTTGGAAAATTAGGTTTTTCTCATCTTGCCAAACTCTAATGTGTATGTCCTACAAGGTCAAGTGAATGTATTCGAGCATGAATATAAGGTTTAGGTTGTGGAAAATTGACTTCTTACATGTTCATCCTAGCTTTTAATTAGTATGTCCTACAAGATCAAATGAATTTGGTCTATCATCAAATTAAGACATATTTATTAATGGATTTGGATCCAGATATACATGACAAGGAAGTAAATTCAAATACACACTATAGTCTCTATGCCTAGAAAAAAATTTAATGGAATCAATAGCTAGAGAGTTAAAATATAAATAGATGTATACAAGATTATCAAACCAAAGCAATGTTCTACCCTTGAGTTACAATATAAACTCACTAATCACGATAACATCATCATTAGTATGTTTACAATTAGCAAGCAAGAAAGTTTTGGTCCATACAATGAGGCATCAGTAGAGCCATCATAATCATCATTCAATTTTCCTTTACACATTAAGGTCCTATATCAACATATATCACACTTTTATCATTTCTATATTAGACATTTTAGGGTTTCTGATTTGCAACTTAGGTTTCACATCTGCAAATTTTAAGGCTTTATATTTAAATGTTTTAGGGTTTCAAAATACATGTTTGGGGTTTCAAAATTCATGTATTAGGCTTTCAAATTGATGTTTTAGGGTTTCAAAATTCACACATTAGGTTTTCAAATTGATGTTTTAGGGTTTTGCATTTGACATTTAAGGGTTTCAATTTTAACATTTTAGGGTTTGAATTTAATATTGTAAAATTTCAAACGTATCCAAATTTTGGCTATAAAACATTGAAACTATATTGCAATTTTTCTCCAACTTAAATCAAGCCAAAAAAATGTAATTTTCATAGCTGGTGATGGACAAATACTTGGTAAAAACTAGAAACTTGTGACCCTACTGACATCGATGGTACATTGGACTCCTTTGTATGAAGCCACATGGTAATTCATTATGTAAAGCCATCCTCAACATCCGGGGAAATTGTTAAAAATTCCTTTGGAGCATTGTTAAAAATGCCTTTGGAGCATTGTTAAAAAATGCCTTTAGAGATTTGTTGGTAAATCTAGCCTGTCAAGTAGAAATGACATGTGAAAATGACTTTTTCACCTCATCTACTCTATTTAAAAACAATAAAATATTACCTTCAAATGAATGTAAACCTTTTTTTTATGGTGATTTTTGCAAAATCTTTGAATAAAGGTTCCTTCATTTGAAGAAATATTTGAATGAAGGTATCTTGTAAAGTTTTCCCCCATCCACACTCAAAAATTTGATGTCCCAATTTTGGGACACAATATTGTGGGTTTACCCATAGTGGCATGGTCTATCCTTAAATAACTTCCCAAGGCTTCCACATATGACTTGTAAGGAAACTTTTGTACCTCTTCCATTGTATCTCTATTAAGGCATGTAGGAAGAGGTCACAAAGCTCCTTGTGATCCATACTAGTTTTCTAGTTGAAGAGTAGAGGACTTGCCTTCATCTTGGCACAAAGTGAGCTATAGATTTGTTGTTATCTTGCTTCATGCTTAATAATTTTTTGATTCTAGTTTCGGTTAGTTTGTTCATATCAAACAAAGTTACAAATTCACTAATGAGATGATTGAAGGAATGAATAGATGCCTTAAGGACATAATAATACTAATTAAGGGCTATTCCTTCAAGTGTCTTTGAGAATATTCTTGTTACAACTCTATCGAAAGGAAGGAGTTCTCTTACTATTGGAATTAGGACAGACAACTAAGAGGGGGGGGGTGAATCAGTTGTCACCAAAATTTTGTTCCTTAAAACCTTCTTATATTTCAACAGCATATCAATGATTCAATCATGGAAGCATAATGCAATAATTCAAGAGCACAAACAAATTCAACACATATAACACCAAGATTTTAACGTGGAAAACTCGGTTAAGGGAAAAACCACGGGGTGACTAACCCAAGATTGCATTCTCTGTTGAAAGAATAAGAAGTATAAAATGACACTTGCCAGTTAGGGGTCATTGCCCAAGCACACTGCTCACAAGAGGTCCATTTCCTACAAGAGACACACTGTCTACAGAAGAATATAAGTATTACATACTTGAACTGGAGATTACCATCTTCACTATGGTTGAGTCAGTTCCATTTAAGCTCAACACCTCTATTCTCCTCTTTGCTCCTCTTTGCTCCTCTTCACTACCACCTTCTCATCATGACTACAAGGATGCATTTGAATGACTTCACAACTCTTATTTGTACATGACATCGACTTTGGAATGATCATCAAAGTCAGCACAACATACACTTATTTTATTATAGAGTAATTACAAAAATACAACTTGACTTATTACAAAAACTTCATGCTCATCACTACACTGTCAGCCACACATAGCTAGGACTTCAATATTCTTTGAGGAACATGCCATGCTTCGCAAAACATATTCAAGATCATCCGCAACATTCGTAAATCATCCGTTCAGACAAGACAAGGCAGAACACCATCACCTAAAGGTAAATCTTCAATCATGAGCTCAATCATCAATGCAGACCGCCAACACGAACTGGACACAATCTAGAGACCCCCACAAGCTTGCTTGAATCACCAAGAACATCTGTACCACTTATGCTTACTGTAATCATTTGCTCTTCATTTGAAACCTCAAGAACACAGTCAGTCATCACTGTCACATTAAAAGGATTGCTTGTGGACCTCCAAACCACAAACCAATTGAGTTGTCAATTCACATTAGCCTCCCAAACATGCCCTCAGATCCACAGATCATGATATTGTATTTTTGGAATCTCACCGAATCTATTTGTGTCACTCTGTCACTTCTGAATAGTTTCCAAAACTAGTTTACTCTCATGGCCAAAACTCCTCCACATTTTCATGTGAACCTCTCAAATCTTGATTGGATCATCTTCAGACACATCTACAAACACTTTGATATGTGTACTCTGATCTTTATCTAGATGGGGTCTTCACTTCATAGAGCTTCACTATTCTTCTCTAATTCTGATAGGACTAATTTTCTTAATATCCTAAGCACACAACTCATCCAATCCTTGAGATCAATGCAACAGGAGTATGTTGACATCAATGACAACACCGATTAGGCCCATACTTGCAACAATCTCCCCCTTTGTCATTGATGCCAATATATGATGTGAAAATCTATTTTAACCATCAAGACAAGAACTTCTCCTCACTGACTGGCATAGCTCCCCCTATCAACAGCAACCATCACGTGTCTTCTTCTTCCTTTACTACTCCCCTTTGATTAGGAACCACTTTTTGTTTTTCACATGTCTTCTCTCCCCCTTTGACATCAATGGCAAAGGGCACATACTTGTAACTACTTCTCATTTTTTAGAATCATACTAACTACTCCTCTTGAGTTGCAGCCTCCTAACATCAATTCGGATCACAAGATATGAATGTGGGATCCACCGGACTGATGCACATCAGTGTACCTTAATTCAGAATCAGAGGGGTAATAACCCCTAACTTCTCCTTGAGATACTCAAAAGTGTCCTTAGGTAGAGGTTTGATAAAAATGTTTGCAATCTGATCCTTTGAGGGCACAAACTCCAATCTAACTTCATTCTTGTTCACTTACTCTCTCAAAAAGTGGAACTTGATGGATATATGTTTTGTCTTTGAATACAACACCAGATTTTTTTATATGTTTATTGCACTTGAATTATCATAGAAGATTGTGATAGGTTCTTCATACTCCACTCTGATATCTCTTAGCATTTTCTTCATCCACAATACTTGAGTGCAACTGCCTGCTGCTGCAATATACTCTGCTTCTGCAGTGGATAGAGATATTGCCTCTTATTTCTTGCTTAGATAAGAAACCAATCTTTTTCCCAAAAAGAATGCACCACCACTGGTACTCTTCTAGCCATCCACATCTCCTACCCAATCAGCATCTGTATATGCATGAAGAGAGAAATCATGATCCTTAGGATACCATAATCCATACTCAATTGTTCCCTTCAAATATCTAAGAATTCTCTTGATTGCCATGACATGAGACTCTCTAGGATCAGCTTGGAATTTGGCAACAAGACCAATAGCATTCATAATATCAAGTCTAGTTTGAGTAAGGTAGATAATTCCTCCAATCATTGACCTATACTTTTTCTAATCAACCTTAGGGGATTCATCATCTTTACTTAGCTTGCATCCGGTTGCCATGGGAGTATTCATTGCCTTGAATCTTCCATCCCAAATTTCTTCAACAATTCTTTCACATACTTGGTCTGTGATATGAAGATTCCTTTCTTTGTTTGAGTGATTTGCAAACCCAAGAAGAAATTCATTTCCCCAAACATAGACATCTCAAATTCACTTTGCATTTGATTTGCAAAAGTCTCGCACATACTATCTTTCCCTCCAAAAATGATATCATCAACAAATACTTCAACAATCAAGATATTTTCATGATCAACCTTAAAATATAGATTAATGTCAGCAATACCTTTGTTGAAACTAATCTTCAAAAGATAGTTGTCCAATCTTTCATACCAGGCTCTTGGGGCTTGTTTGAGTCCATACAATACCTTCTTCAATTTGCAGACCATATCTCCATGGTCAAACAATTGAAATCCATCCAATTGTTCAGTGTATACCTCTTCTTCCAAATCACCATTTAGGAAAGTAGACTTGACATCCATCTGATATACCTTGAAATCTTTGAAAGAAGCAAAGGCAAGAAATAATCTAACTGCTTTAATTCTTGCCACCGGAGAAAAAGTTTCTTTAAAGTCAACTCCTTCTATTTGAGAATAACCCTTATAGACCAATCTAGCTTTATTTCTTACAACTTCACCATCTTCATTCAATTTATTTCAGAAGACCCACTTAGTCCCAATCACATTTTTGTCCTTAGGTCTAGGAACAAGATCCCAAGTGTAATTCTTTTCAATCTGCATCATTTCTTCCTCCATTGCTCTAACCTAGTTTTCATCATTGCATGCTTCACTTACTGTTTTTGGTTCAATCTTTGAAATCAAACAATACTTCGCTAAATCTTGAGCAATATTTCTTCTTTTTTGAACACCTTTGCTTCTATCTCCTATGATCTAATCTTTAGAATGATTCAGTCTTACATACCTTGGAGTTTTGGGATTCTCTTGCACTTCTTATTCTTAGACAGGTTCATCTAACCTTATCTCTTCTTCTTGTATTTCTGGATTCTTTGGATCAGTCTAAATTTGAGCTGGAGTTGGGACTTGTTCTTCTTGGTTTTGGATGTTGTTCTGATCATCTGCTTCATACTCATAATACCTTCAGGGACTTTCCACCCCTTCATCGACCTTCACATTTGTACTTTCTACAATCTTTCTCAATCTCTTGTTATAACACCGGTATGCTTTGTTTTGAGTAGAATATCCCAAGAATATTCCTTCATCACTTCTTGCATCAAACTTGCCAAGGTCTTCATCTCTTTTGATATAGCATTTACTAGCAAAGACTCTAAAATACTTCACCGTAGGAGTGATGCCAAACAAAAGTTCATAATGAGTCTTAACAGTATTGCCTCTAATTTTTACCCAATTAAGAGTATAGACAACAGTGCTTACAACTTCTCTCCAATAGATCTGAGGAACATTTGCTTCCATCATCATGGTTCTAGATGCTTCTTGGATGGTCCAATTCTTTCTCTCCACTACTCTATTCTGTTGTGGTGTCCTTGGAGCAGATAACTATCTCTTTATCCCATGTTCCTCACAGAATGTTATGAAATCTCCAGATGTGAATTCTCCACCTCTATCAAACCTGAAGCATTTTATGTTTATGCCAGTTTCATTCTCTACCATAGCCTTGAATATCTTGAACTTCTCAAGTGCTTCAGATTTCTCTTTCAATAAAGTCATCCACATCATTTGGGAGTGGTCATCAATCAGTAACATGAAATATCTATCTCCTTACAGATTCCTAGTTCTTGCCAAACCACATAGATTAGTGTGCACCAAGTATAACAATCTAGTTGAAGATTGTTCCTTACTTTTGAATGTGACTCTGTTCTACTTACCCAATTGACATTCTTTGTATAAATTGTTAGAAGGTTTCACCAGTCTTGGAAGACCTCTTACATCCTGAGTGTTGCCTATCTTGATGATATTATCAAAATTCACATGACACATTCTCCTATGCCACAACCAACTCTGATCAATTTGAACAAATAAGCAACTTTTGCCAATACCAACCAAGTGAAAGATGTTACCTTTTGCCTGTGTACTAGATGCAATCTTAGTTCCAGAGCTTTCAAAGATCTTGCATTTTCCATTTTTGAATCAGAGATCATAGCCTTTGTCCACCAACTGTCCAACACTGAGAAGATTATGCTTCAGACCTTCAAGATATAGAAGTTCAATGGTTTTGTTCTTTCCATCAAAAGAAATGATTCCTTTTCCTCTAATTCTACCAATAGAATTATCTCCAAACTTTACAACTCCACCTTCATATCTTTCCAAGCTTATGAACTTACTCTAGTCACCAGTCATATGGTGAGAGCATCCACTATCAATAATCCATTCATCCTTTTCTTCAACCTAAGCAGCCAAAGCACTTTCTATCATCTTATGATTGGTAGATTCAATAGGCATTGGATCTTCTTCTTTGATGGAAATAAACACCCAGTCACTTCCGGGTTTGTTTCCTATCTTAGATTCATCATCTGTTACTCCTTCATCATCATCTTCTTGAACATAGTAACACTTCTTCTGAAACCTTGATCTATTAGGGTTTGGCCTTGAAAACCTTTCTGGACATCTTGAGGCAAAATGACCAATTTTATTACAGGCAAAACATTTGAAAGGTAATTTTCCTTCATACTTATTGGATCCTCTTAGCAGTCTCCTTGCAATAAGGGATTCAAGTTGTTCAACTTCTGACTTGCCTTCTTCTAGATCTTTCCTTGCTTTATCATACCATGTTGATTTCCTTGAGGAACTTTCTTCTGGATCATATCTTTGTTTGCCTTTTGTAGAGGCACTAGCTTTGAATGTAGATTCAGTCTTGGGAAGTGCATCACCAAACTCAGCCAACTCAAATGTAGATATCTTACCAACCAATTGACACCATGTTATAGTTGTTAAAGATCTGAATTCCTCAATAGCAGCAACTTTGTGTTTGTAAGGAGGTAAAGATCTGAGAACTTTGGCAACAATCTCATCTTCATCTAATATTCCAGTAGCACATCTAATGCCACATACAAGCTCATTTACTTTTGGCATAAATAAAGTGATATTCTCATCTTCACTCGTCTTCAAGTTTTCAAACTTTCCTTTCAGACTTTGCAACTTGGCACACTTAACATATTTGTCTCCTTCATATAGAGTTTCCAATTTTATCCAAATTCCATAAGCAGTCTTCAATCCCATAACATTTGTCAGCTCTGAATCAGTCAAGGCATTCAGTAGCACTTCTTTAGCTCAAAGATTATTCTCTACATCTCTAACTTCATCTATAGTTGTTGGACCAGTCTTTGGGGGAACATATTTAGTTGTAGTTATGTTCTAATACTGATCTCCCAAAATTGTAAGTGACATTCCATGCGGCTTTTCCAAAGAGTGTAGTTTGTTCTATCAAACCTTGGACTATCCTTCTTGTAGGTCGACATCCTGGATCTCTTCAAGCAAGTAAACTTCTTCTAGAGGAGCTCAGCTATGATACCAATTGTTGGAATTAGGATAGACAACTGAGAGGGGGGTGAATCAGTTGTCACCAAAATTTTGTTCCTTAAAACATTCTTATATTTCAACAACATATCAATGATTCAATCATGGAAGCATAATGCAATAATTCAAGAGTACAAACAAATTCAACGCATATAACACCAAGATTTTAACGTGGAAAACCTAATTAAGGGAAAAACCACAGGGTGACTAACCCAAGATTGTATTCTCTGTTCAAAGAATAAGAAGTATAAAATGGCACTTGCTAGTTAGGGCTCACTGCCCAAGCACACTACTCACAAGAGGCCCACTGCCTACAAGAGACACACTGTCTACAGAAGAATATAAGTATTACATACTTGAACTAGAGATTAGCATCTTCACTATGCTTGGGTCAGTTCCATTTAAGCTCAACACCTTTGCTCTACATTTTTCTCCTCTTCACTACCACCTTCTTGTTGCAAGTATGAGGTTAACCAGTGTTGTCATTGATGTCAACATACTCATATTGCATTGGTAAGAAGGTTTGGATGAGCTGTGTGTTGAGAATATTGAGAAAAGTAGTCTCAATCAGGAACAGTGAAGAATAGGGATGAGAAGAAGGAAAATGTACTCAATAGATTGAGGATCAGAGGATGTGGATTAAAGGGTTTGTAGATATGAGTCTTGAGTTGATCCAATTAAGATTTCAAAGGTCTGCATGAAGATATGAAAAAGTTGTGATTGGTCAAGTAGAACTAGTTCTAGGAGATGCTCTGGAGTGACAAAGTGTTCCAAAAAGGTCCAGTAAGATCCGGAAGTGCATTATCCTATCTTGCGGATTAGATGGAGTGTTTTGGGATGTCCTTGTGATGTGTCATCTCAATTTGTTCATGATTTGGAGGTCCAAAAGTAGATGTTTCAATATGACAGTGGCGGTAGACTGTGTTCTTGAAGTTCTGGATAAGGAAGAGAAGAGATTCTGGTGAGCAGAGGAAGTGCGGATGTACCTGGTCAATTAGGAAAGCTTATGAAGGTTCTTAGATCATGTTGAGGTTATGTTGTCGGCTGCATTGGTGGTAGAGCCCGGAATTGAAGATATTCTTCCGGATGAAGTTCTTGTTCAGACTAGCCGACCGGATGAGTTGTTCATCTTGCAAATGTTCTTGTGGTGGCTGACCGGATGTATTAATCATCTTGTGAATGTCCTTATGGTTGATTGCCGACTTAGATGATTGTTCCTAAGTCGATGTTGATGCAGAGGCATCCACACTAAAACCTTGACATATAGCATGGATGTCCGCAACCCTTCATCATCATCATCATATTTCCCTTAACACTGTCAGCATCATCATATTTACTCTGCCGACCGATATCCTCCTGCAGACAAACCTTCGACTCTTCGTCTGTCAGCAGCATCATCATATTCAACTATCGGTAGCATCATCATATTCGGCAAGCGCAAACATCCTCCTGACGTTCACTGTTCATCTTACCGCCAACCTCTTTCTTCAGCATCATGATGTTCAACATCATGTTCATCAGCAGGATAAAGAACATCTGGTTCCTTCCATATATCCTGATGATGACAACCTCTTGCACCCTTCCTTCGATGCTTACGTCACCCCGATATCCTGATGACGATTATCCTGATGACGATGACATCACATGCAGTTTCTTTAATATCCTGCCGTCGGCCAAACTTAACATTTTCGGCCCGCGATCAACCCGATCTTCTACCTTATGCCGATACACTCCTCCTCGGCAACACCTGATGATGATCACCCCAATGCACATTCACTTTATGCAATCGATTGCATCATGCTCATCTCCACTTACTCGGATGTCAACCAAACCAACTGCAGGATATACACAGAAATATCCTGATGATGCTTTTGCGATGGATTTTCCAACCTTAGCGAATTTTGATCCGCCGAACCTCCTGGGATGACCCGATCTACTTCCAGGGTGACCTTCCAGACTCTAACTACCAGCACGACCTAGCACATACCCATGCTAGGGTCTTCAACACCTTTCGACGATGATCCTGCACACCTGCATGTAAACAAACATGAAATGCAGACTAAATCCTACCCTACTGTACATGACCATTCCACCGATTCGATGAGTCAACCGGTGGAATGGATCAGCGAATTCATGAAACCACCAAAATAGCAACTCGACTTCACAATGGAGATCAAACAGGAAATGAACACAAACAGGATCTTTATTGATTTCAAAAGATGCAATACAATGATCAGTCTCTTTCTCTACAATCTAACTCCTCTGCTCAATGCAATACTATACTATGTCTAAAACCAACCGATCCTCATGTATAAATAGGATCTCTTGCGAGTACTACTGACCCGACTCCAAGCGGCTGGGAAATCTCTCCTGGCGGCTGGGAGATCCAACCGGACCTACAGCATAACAGCTGTCCTAACAACTATCTAAAAATAGCAAAGCATGGTCAACATGACCTTATTACATGCATTGGTCTTATCAGACCTTCTTGGAAACATTAACAAGACTTAAACTAACTAACTGCCTCATGGAGGCCAGCTGTCAGGTAGGTGCTCCTGCACCATACTCCCCAACAGAAAAGAACTCATGTCCCATGAGTTTGGTTGTGGAAGAATCCCACCTTTACACTTTGTCATGTCAGTGTTCTGACCTGTTTCAGCTTTGTCCTCTGCTGTCTCTTGGCTACTCCAAAACTTCTAAACTGTAACTTGCTTTCTGGCAAGTAAACTCTCATGCCTGTCAATGTAGGCCCTTCTCTCACATACCTTGTGTTTGTTAGGTTGTCTGACCAGAACCTCTGTCTGAACTACCTCTTGAACTTCTGCAATGTTCAACTCTGTCTTTCTTTCAACCTTTATAGGACAAACAATAGTCCCAACTATGACAACATCCTTGTCATTCCTCTCAACTGGTTGCTGTTTGCAAACCTGTTTCTGGACCTGCTGCTGACCTCTGTCAGTCAAAACTAAAACTTTCTTCAACCTGTTGTCCTTAACAACTTCTTTCCCTGCAGTGTCTTCAACTGCCTTTATGCCTGCTGCTATAGGCATTTGCACAAATTCCTTCTTTCCCATTAAAATGATTTTGGCTGCCCCCTGTGCTGCAGCATCTTCCTGCAATGGCATCAACATAATAGTTTTCCCATCTTTCTTGATGGTGTAGGTATTAGCATACCCATCATACAATACCCTTCTATCAAATTGCCATGGTCTACCCAACAGTAGGTGACAACATTCCATGGGCAAAATGTCACACAAAACTCTATCCTGATATGCTCCAATCTGAAAATCCACATATGCCTGTTCATAGACAAAAAGTGATTGACTATCACTCACCCAAGATGCCTTGTAAGGGTGATGGTGTGGAATCCTTTCCAAATTCAGTTTATCCACCATTTCCTGAGATACCATGTTGTCTGTTGAACCAGTATCAATGACAACATTACATACTTTACCTTTGCTCTTACATGTGGTCTTGAAAAGAGCTCTTCTTTGCATCATATCCTTTGATGTCTGCAAACTAATTCTCCTTAGCATCAATGCTTCTCCCTCCTCAGGATATCCATAACCATCAGGTTCCCTATCTCTTTGATAAGTGTTTGAACTTTGCACACTTTGCTCTACCTTCTCTTCTTGCACAAGTTGTACTCTCTTGTCATTAGTTCTATCATTTCTGGATGATGAACCTTTGCTTTCTGGACATTTGAAAGATGGATGACCAAACTCACCACAGGTGTAACACTTGCCTGAAAATGTAGTAGAACCTCTACCACTTCCAAATCTTCCTCTATTACCTTTCCATCCACCTCTGAAATCAGACTGTCCCTGTCCTTTACCAGTGTCTTCTTGACCCTCATTGGTTTGCCTTGTTGTAGGGGCTGATCCTCTTCCCCTCATATTGTTTCCTCTTCCTCTCATGGACTTATCTTGTCCTCTATTCATCTTTTCTTCAATCCTGATTGCCATTTGGTAACAATCCTCCACACTCTTAGGGTTAGCTAAAACTAACTCATCCTGTATGTTCAATCTCAAACCAGCCAAGTACCTAGCCACCTTTTCTACCTCATTCTCATGATGACCAGATCTCATACTCAATTTATAAAACTCCTCAGTATATGCCTTCACATCCATTTCCTTCTGCCTTAAAAATTGTAGCTTCTTAAACATCTGAATCTCATAATCCCTAGGCAAGAATTTACCTTTGATCCTTGCTACCATCTTATCCCATGAAGTGATCTTTGACTTCCCTTGTTTCCTTCTCTTAGATTGTACATAATCCCACCATACCAAAGCATGACCTCCTAACTTGTTCTTTGCAATCTTTACCTTCTGATCTTCAGCAACATCTTCACATTCAAAGTGATTATCGAGTGCAGCAATCCAATCCAGCAACTCATCTTCATTCAAACTTCCATTATACTTGGAAACATCAACCTTTACCTTAGGTTTATCACTCTGCACTGCCTTTAACAGTTTTGCAAATTTCTGGTCTTCAGCATCCAGATCTTCAGCTACCTCTTCATACTCTTCAACAGCATCTTCATCTTCTTCAGACTCACTGTCTTCCACTTCCCTCTTTTTGTTCTTTTCCAGGGCTACAAGCCTGGCTTGAAGTGCTTCAGCAAGCTCCTTCATCTTCCTCATCTCTCTGGCATGTTTTTCCTTCATCTCCTGCAATTCCATTGCAGTACCACTACCTTTCGGAGGCATTTTGTTAACCTCTCACTCCTCTACCTCTATCCTTTCGGTGACAGAATCAACTCTACCTCTACCCTTTCGGTGACAGAATCAACACACAATAGCCCAGACCTTTTGCTGAGCTCTGATACCACTATGATGCAGAGGCATCCACACTAAAACCTTGACATATAGCATGGATGTCCGCAACCCTTCATCATCATCATCATATTTCCCTTAACACTGTCAGCATCATCATATTTACTCTGCCGACCGATATCCTCCTGCAGACAAACCTTCGACTCTTCGTTTGTCAGCAGCATCATCATATTCGACTATCGGCAGCATCATCATATTCGGCAAGCGCAAACATCCTCCTGACGTTCACTATTCATCTTACCGCCAACCTCTTTCTTCAGCATCATGATGTTCAACATCATGTTCATCAGCAGGATAAAGAACATCTGGTTCCTTCCATATATCCTGATGATGACAACCTCTTGCACCCTTCCTTCGATGCTTACGTCACCCCGATATCCTGATGACGATTATCCTGATGATGATGACGTCACATGTAGTTTCTTCAATATCCTGCCATCGGCCAAACTTAACATTTTCGGCCCACGATCAACCTGATCTTCTACCTTATGCCGATACGCTCCTCCTTGGCAACACCTGATGATGATCACCCCAATGCACATTCACTTTATGCAATCGATTGCATCATGCTCATCTCCACTTACTCGGATGTCAATTGAAGCAACTGTAGGATATACACAGAAATATCCTGATGATGCCGTTGCGATGGATTTTCCAACCTTAGCGAATTTCGATCTGCCAAACCTCCTGGGATGACCCGATCTACTTCCAGGGTGATCTTCCAGACTCTAACTACCAGCACGACCTAGCACATACCCATGCTAGGGTCTTCAACACCTTTCGACGACGATCCTGCACACCTACATGCAAACAAACACGAAATGCAGACTAAATCCTACCCTACTGTACATGACCATTCCACTGATTCGACGAGTCAACCGGTGGAATGGATCAGCGAATTCATGAAACCACCAAAACAGCAACTCAACTTCACAATGGAGATCAAACAGGAAATGAACACAAACAGGATCTTTATTGATTTCAAAAGATGCAATACAATGATCAGTCTCTTTCTCTGCAATCTAACTCCTCTGCTCAATGCAATACTATACTATGTCTAAAACCAACCGATCCTCATGTATAAATAGGATCTCTTGCGAGTACTACTGACCCGACTCCAAGCGGCTGGGAAATCTCTCCTGGCGGCTGGGAGATCCAACCGGACCTACAGCATAACAGTTGTCCTAACAACTATCTAAAAATAGCAAAGCATGGTCAACATGACCTTATTACATGCATTGGTCTTATCAGACCTTCTTGGAAACATTAACAAGACTTAAACTAACTAACTGCCTCATGGAGGCCAGCTGTCAGGTAGGTGCTCCTGCACCAGATGTCTTGTATAAATAAAGGTTTGCGAGTTCATTTCAAAGTGTGGTATAGCAAAAGAGCGAAGGGCAGAGCAGAAGTATCTCAGGCTTAAATGGAACTGATCTAGACATGGTAAAGATGTCAATCTCTAGTTCAATTTTGTGATTCTTATCACTTTGTAGATAGTGTGTCTCTTGTAGGCAGTGTGCCTCTTTGTGAGCAGTGAGCCCTAATTGGCATGTGCTATTTATTTTTCTTATTCTTCTAATAGAAAATAATCCTTGGGTTAATCACCCCATGGTTTTTCCCTTAACCGGGTTTTCCACGTCAAAATCTTGGTGTCCAATGTGTTGATGTTTATCTGCTCCTGTGTTAATTAATATGCTTTCATGGATGGTTAATTAATATGCTATTAACTAACAAAGAAGAATCAAGTGTTTGAAGTAGAAGCAAGTTTCTGTACAACTGATTCACCCCCCTCTTAGTTGTGTGCCCTAGATCTAACAATTGGTATCAGAGCCAAGTTCCTCTGAAAGGAACTTAACCGCTTGAGGAGATCCAAGATGTCATCATACAAGAAGGATAGTCTGAAGTTCGATGGAACCAACTTCACTCTCTGGAAAGGTCGCATGAAATGTCATTTGGAGTGTATAGGAAAAGCATACTTGACCATGGTCTCAAAACCATATGTTCCTCCACAGGGTGGTCCAACAACTCTGAATGAAATCACAGATGCTGAAAACAATTTGCGGACCAAGGAAGCTCTTCTAAGTGCATTGAATGACTCAGATCTCTCAAATATTATTGACCTACCAACTGCATATGAGATCTGGACTAAACTGCACCTTCTGTATGAAGGAGATGAGTTTATCAAGAGTGTAAGGTTGCAAAGTCTGAAAGGGAAATTTGAAAGATTGAAGATGAGAGATGATGAAAATATCACTACCTTTATGCCAAGAGTGAATGAGCTATTGTGTGGAATCAGGAATGTTGGTGGAGTTCTAGATGAAAATGAAATTGTTTGCAAAATTCTCAGATCCCTTCCTGCTGCCTACAAAATCAAGGTTGCTGCCATTGATGAATTCAGAGCCCATACAACTATCACAAGAGAGCAACTGGCTGCATTTGAAATGACTAAGTTTGGAGATGATCCCCCCAAGACTGAATCTACATTCAAAGCTAGTGCCTATGTGAAAGGTAAATAAAGATTTGATCCAGGAGAGAACTCTTCAAGGAAGCTGTCATGGTATGATCAAGCAAGGAAAGAGATGGAAGATAAAGAAGCAGAAACAGCTCAACTTGAAGCCCTCATTGCAAAGAGACTGCCAAGAGGGTCCCGTAAGTATGAAGGAAAACTACCCTTTAAGTGCTTCAACTGCAATAAGATTGGTCATTTTGCTTCAAGATGTCCGGAAAGATCTACAAGGTCTAATACTAACAGACAAAGGTTTCAAAAGAACTGCTATTATGTTAATGAAGAAGATGACAATGAAGGAGTAACAGATGATGAATCAGAAATAGGAAGCAAATCTAGAAATGAATGGGTGTTTATTGCCATCAAGGAAGAAGAACCAATATCCTCTGAATCTGTCAATCATAAGGTTGTAGAAAGAGCTTTGGCTGCCCAAGTTGAAGAAAAGGATGATTGGGTTATTGACAGTGGATGCTCTCACCACATGACAGGTGACAAGAATAAGTTCTTAGATTTAGAAAGGTATGAAGGAGGAATGGTAAAGTTTGGTGACAATTCTGCAGGTAGAATCAGAGGTAGGGGAACTATTTCTTTTGATGGAAAGAGCAAAACTAGTAATGTACTGTATGTTGAAGGATTGAAGCACAATCTTCTTAGTGTTGGACAGTTAGTAGACAAAGGTTATGATCTCCGGTTCAAAAATGGAAGATGCAAGATCTTTGAAAGCTCCAGAACTAAGACTACATCCGGTACTCAAACAAAAGGTAATATCTTCCATCTGGTTGGTTCAAATAAAAGTTGTCTATTTGTTCAAGTTGATCAGAGTTGGCTATGGCATAGAAGGATGTGTCATGTAAATTTTGATAACATCATCAAGATAAGTAATATTCAGGCTATAAGAGATCTTCCAAAATTGGTAAAACCTACAAATAGTTTGTGCAAACAATGTCAGCTAGGTAAACAGAGCAGAGTCTCTTTCCAAAGCAAAGATTAGTCCTCTACCGGATTATTGGAATTAGTTCATACTGATCTATGTGGTCCGACAAGAATCAAGAGTATGCAAGGTGATAGATATTTCATGTTACTGATTGATGATCATTCCCGGATGATGTGGGTTACCTTCCTAAAGGAGAAATCAGAAGTCATTGAGAAGTTCAAAATCTTCAAAGCTATGGTAGAGAATCAAACCAGATTGAAATTGAAGTGTCTAAGGTCTGATAGAGGTGGTGAATTCACATCCGGTGAATTCATAGACTTTTGTGAGAAGCATGGCATAAAGAGATAGTTGTCTGCTCCTAGGACTCCACAGCAGAATGGAGTAGTTGACAGAAAGAACCGGACCATCCAGGAAGCTTCCAAGACAATGATGATGGAAGCAAATGTTCCTCAGATGTTTTGGAGAGAAGTTGTCAGCACTATAGTCTACACTCTTAATCGAGTTCAAATCAGAAACAATACCGGTAAGACTCCTTATGAACATTGGTTTGGTATAACTCCAACTGTGAGATATTTCAGAGTATTTGGTAGCAAGTGTTACATCAAAAGAGATGAGGATTTAGGAAAGTTTGATGCTAGAAGCGATGAAGGAATTTTCTTGGGTTACTCCACTCAAAGCAAAGCATACCGGTGTTACAATAAGAGATTGAGAAAGATGATAGAAAGTACAAATGTGAAGGTTGATGAAGGAATTGAGAAGCCCTCAAGATTCTATGAATGTGATGAAGATGATCATAATGATTCTCTGGTGCAAGGAGCTCCATCCTCCTCTGAAAGTCAGATTCAGACTGATCCGGTAAATCAGGAAGAAGAGGTTTGTTTGAATGAACCTGATCAAGAAACAGCAGTGCAAGAGACTCCCAAAGTTCCAAGGTATGTAACTTTAAATCACTCTGAAGATCAGATCATAGGTGACAAAAGCAAAGGGGTACAAACAAGGAGGAAAATTGCTCAAAATTTAGATGAATGTTGTTTGATTTTAAAGATTGAACCTAAGACAATAAATGAAGCATGCAATGATGAAAATTGGACAAAAGCAACAGAAGAAGAGTTGATGCAAATTGAGAAAAATCACACTTGGGATCTTGTTCCCAGACCTAGAAACAAGAATGTGATTGGAACCAAATGGGTCTTCCGGAACAAACTAAATGAGGTTGGTGAAGTTATCAGAAACAAAGCCAGATTGGTCTACAAAGGCTACTCTCAAATAGAAGGAATTGATTTTAAAGAAACCTTTGCTCCAGTAGCAAGAATTGAAGCAGTCAGATTATTTCTTGCATATGCTGCCTTCAAAGACTTCAAGGTATATTAGATGGATGTCAAGTCTACCTTCCTAAATGGTGATTTGGAAGAAGAAGTATACATTGAACAACCGGATGGATTTCAATTGTCTGATAATGATGATATGGTCTGCAAGTTGAAGAAAGCATTGTATGGATTGAAGCAAGCCCCAAGAGCATGGTATGAAAGGTTGGATAAGCATCTTGTGTAGATTGGATTCAACAAAGGTACTGCTGACAGTAACTTATATTTCAAAATTGATCATGAAAATATTTTGATTGTTGAAGTGTTTGTGGATGATATCATTTTTGGAGGAAAAGATAGTATGTGCAAAACTTTTGCAAATCAGATGAAAAGTGAGTTTGAAATGTCTATGCTTGGTGAAATGAATTTCTTCTTGGGTCTGCAAATTACTCAAACAAAGAAAGGGATCTTCATTTCTCAGACCAAATATGTGAAAGAATTGTTGAGGAAATTCGGTATGGAAGATTCAAAGCCAATGAACACTCCTATGGCAACCGGATGTAAGTTGAGCAAAGATGATGACTCTCCAAAGGCAGATCAAACAAAGTATAGATTAATGATTGGTGGATTGTTGTATCTTACTCAGACTAGACCAGATATAATACAGGCTGTTGGTCTTTTGGCAAGATTCCAGGCTGATCCTAGAGAATCTCATGTTATGGCAATCAAAAGATTTTTTAGGTACTTGAAAGGAACAGTTGAGTATGGTCTATGGTACCCTAGAGATCTGGATTTCTCTCTTCATGCATATACAGATGCAGATTGGGCAGGAGATGTGGATGATCGAAAGAGCACCAATGGTGGAGCATTCTTTTTGGGAAAGAGATTAGTTTCTTGGCTAAGCAAGAAACAAGAGGCAATATCTCTGTCTACAACTGAAGCAGAATATATTGCAGCAGCAAGTAGTTGCACTCAGATTTTATGGATGAAGCAGATGCTAAGAGACATTAAAGTTGAATATGAGGAGCCTATCACAATTTTCTATGATAATTCAAGTGCAATTAATATTTCTAAGAACCCAGTATTACACTCTAAGACTAAGCACATATCTATCAAGTTTCACTTTCTGAGAGAACAAGTGAACAAGGAAGAAGTCAGATTGGAGTATGTACCCTCCAAGGATCAGATTGTAGATATCTTTACTAAACCTCTTCCCAAGGATTCTTTTGAGTTTCTCCGGGAGAAGTTAGGGATCATGGCCCTTCCGGTGATGAACTAGGATGCACTGATGTGCATCAGTCCGGTGGATATCACAGTCATATCTTGTGATCCGGATTGATGGTGGGGAGCTGCTACTAAGGGGGAGTAGCTGGTATGATTTTGATATGTTACAAGTGCAAGTATGAGCCCTTTGCCATTGATGTCAAAGGGGGAGAGAAGACATGTGAAAAACAAGTGGTTGATAATCAAAAGGGGAGCAGTAAAGGAAGAGAAGACATGTGAAGAGTTGTTGCTGATAGAGGGAGCTGTGAGAGAAAAGAGAAGTTCTTGTCTTGATGGTTTTTCACATCATATGTTGCCATCAATGACAAAGGGGGAGATTGTTCCAAGTATGAGGTTAACCAATGTTGTCATTGATGTCAACATACTCATATTGCATTGGTAAGAAGGTTTGGATGAGTTGTGTGTTGAGGATATTGAGAAAAGTAGTCTCAATCAAGAACAGTGAAGAATAGTGATGAGAAGAAGGCAAATGTACTCAATAGGTTGAGGATCAGAGGATACGGATTAAAGGGTTTGTAGATATGAGTCTTGAGTTGATCCAGTTAAGATTTTAGAGGTCCACATGAAGATATGAAAAAGTTGTGATCGGTCAAGTAGAACTGGTTCTGGGAGGTGCTTCGGAGTGACATGGTGTTGCAAAAAGGTCCAGTAAGATCCGGAAGTGCATTTTCCTATCTTGTAGATTGGATGGAGTGTTTTGGGATGTCCTTGTGATGTGTCATCTCAATTTGTTCACGATTTGGAGGTCCAGAAGCACATGTTTCAGTATGACAGTGGCGGTAGACTGTGTTCTTGAAGTTTCGGATGAGGAAGAGAAGAGATTCCAGTGAGCAGAGGAAGTGCGGATGTGCCTGGTCAATCAGGCAAGCTTGTGAAGGTTCTTAGATCATGTTGAGGTTATGTTGTCTGTCCGCATTGGTGGTAGAGCCCAGAATTGAAGATATTCTTCCGGATGAAGTTCTTCTTCAGACTAGCCGACCGGATGAGTTGTTCATCTTGCGAATGTTCTTGTGGTGGCCAACTGGATGTATTAATCATCTTGCGAATGTCCTTATGGTTGATTGCTGACTTAGATGATTGTTCCTAAGTCAATGTCTTGTATAAATAAAGGTTTGTGAGTTCATTTCAAAGTGTGGTGAGCAGCGGATGAGTGTGGTATAGTGAAAGAGCAAAGGGTAGAGCAGAAGTATCTTAGGCTTAAATGGAACTGATCCAGACATGGTAAAGATGTCAATCTCCAATTCAAGTTTGTGATTCTTATCACTTTGTAGACAGTGTGTCTATTATAGGTAGTATGCCTCTTTTTGAGTAGTGTGCTCAGGCAGTGAGCCCTAATTGGCATGTGCCATTCATTTTTCTTATTCTTCTAACAGAGAATAATCCTTGGGTTAATCACCCCGTGGTTTTTCCCTTAACCGGGTTTTCCACGTCAAAATCTTGGTATCCAATGTGTTGATGTTTATCTGCTCTTGTGTTTATGCATTATGCTTTCATGGATGGTTAATTAATATGCTATTAACTAACAAAGAAGAATCAAGTGTTTGAAGTAGAAGCAAGTTTCTATACAACTGATTCACCCCCCCTCTCAGTTGTGTGCCCTAGATCTAACACTTCTCATCATGACCATAAGGATGCATTTGAATGTACATGACATCGACTTTGGAATGATCATCAAAGTCAGTACAACATACACTTATTTTATTACAGAGCAATTACAAAAATATAACTTGACTTATTACAAAAACTTCATGCGCATCACTACACTATCGGCCACACATAGCTGGGACTTCAATATTCTTCGAGGAACACACCATACTTCGCAAAACATCTTCAAGATCATCCGCAACATGCGCAAATCATCCGGTCGGCCAGGACAAGGAAGAACACCATCACCCGAAGGTAAATCTTCATTCACAAGCTCAATATTCAATGCGGACCACCAACATGAACTGAACACAATCTAGAGACCCCCACAAGCTTGGTTGAATCACCAAGAACATCCACACCACTTCTGCTTACTGTAATCATTCGCATCTTCATCTAGAACCTCAAGAACATAGTTTGTCATCACTATCACATTAAAAGGATTTCTTGTGGACCTACAAACCACAAACGAATTGAGTTGTCAATTCACATTATCCTCCTAAACATGGCACCAGATCCACATATCATGATATTGTATTCCTGGATGTCACCGGACCTATTTGTGTCACTCTGTCACTTCTGAATAGTTGCCAGAACTGGTTTACTATCATGGCCATAACTCCTCCACATTTTCATGTAGACCTATCAAATCTTGACTGGATCATCTTCAGACACATATCTACAAACCTTTTGATGTGCATACTCTGATCTTTATCTGCCTAGGATCTACACTTTATAGAGCTTCACTATCTTCATTGTTCTTCTCTGTTTCTGATAGGACTAATTTTCTCAATATCCCCAGCACACAACTCATCCAATCCTTGACATCAATGCAACAAGAGTATGTTGACATCAATGACAATACTGGTTAGGCCCATACTTGTAACACTTACTACCATAGTGTATTCTTTTCTGTGAGAATTTGAAACACCCTCACCTTTGAATTTGGGCAAGTACAGAAAGGATGTGGAAATAGTACATTACAAATGTTATATTCAAAGAGCTCTTTAATATATTTGAATTACATTTCAGTAAACTAATTTTTAGATGTTGAGTTTGTACTAGAAAACATCATCCCTATGGGTGCAAAGATTTGGTTTTCAATACTTTGTTGATATCTACTAGTCTTTGTAAAATTCTAGGGTTATTTGTTCCTTGGTGTTTTTTCCTACCTCCTGGGTTCCTATTGTTCAAATTTTCAAATTTGATGACCCAACATCTTTCTATGTGGTGACTTGTTATTCTAGTAGTCTTCACTTAAGTCACCTTGAGAAGCCCCTTTCTATTGTGTCTTGACCGACCCTCTTTACCACTCTGAGCAGTTGCCATGTCTAGCATGTGTGGTCCCTGCTTGTCTTCTTATTAGAACATTCCACAGCACAAGCACTTTGCCTTAGCACATCCTTTTATTAAATGATTTATTTGAAGACTACACTAAAGCATTATAATGCCACATGTACCAAGGATCCCACAAATGCTTTGGTCTTTCTTGTGTTTTAATTGGTTGGTACTTATGTATGAAGTAATGTCATGTGTCATGTTGTGCCCTGCACACATGCCCCATTTTGGTAAATGTGGACCCTCTCTTTTTATTAGGTCTTTTTGGTTAGAGTCTTGGTAGACTACTTTGTGCCTTTGATAGATACACAAGTTTTGAGTAATCTGCATTTGAAGTCTTTTGATGGTTTGATCTTTATACAGACTGCAAGACAATGATCTTTGAAAAAATGTTCACTTTAACTTAATTGGTGAAATTGTGGAGCTTTTGAGCTCATTTGAATATAAGGTTTCCCATTAAGTTAAGATGAAATGTTTCTTTATGTGGCCCTTTGTGGCTGTTTCCCATATTACTGCATATTACGAAGGTTTATTGGTCATCTAGATTTATTTCGACTCACCTCAAAGGCCCACACTCCATATAAACCCACAAAGGTGTGTCTTTCCCTATCTTAGAGTGGAGGTTTCTATGCCAACTAGACTTTGTGTATATTCATTGGGTATTAGGATTTATCCTGATGGCTTCATATCTCTGATTTGACTGAAGTCACCTGATACACATAGCTAAAGCATAACTTAGCAGGAAATTAAGACTAACCCACGCGTCTTAATCCATAATTCAAGAACTAACTTTAGATACATGTACCATGCAGGGCAATATGAAAAAAAGGCAATTACATCAAGATGGGGAGTTAAAAAAAAAAGGTTTCATCTTCCCCACGATGTGTGGAGCAAATACGACCATGCATTAGACACCCATTGCGGGAAAATGGATATGGAAGTTTTTCAGAGTGAGAGTTCAAGCTCATGATGATGACCCCACCTTGAACAACATTGTATCAAGTGGGATGTACCATGAAGTTAGGTTTCCATATGCTACTGATGCCTTAGAATTTGTGATTGAATGCTCTAAAAAATACAATCCCGTTAACAGGAAGGTTGAGCATCAAGGATAAGTCTATGTGGACTTTTCTACCAAGGGCATAATGGATACCTTTCGATTGCCCAGGAGTCAAGATGTATTTGAAATAGATCTAAGTGCATTATCCATGGAGTATAACTCCACTTTCATAGTTTTTCAGAAAATTATGCACACATCATGGATGGACCCTGCTACAAGGCCCAAGGTAGTCTCTAAGATGCCTCAAAACTTGTATAAATTTGATTTCAACCCAGAGGTACAAAATATGACAACTCTGTTGAATAGGATTAGTGGAAAAGGGGGATCTAGGTCACTAGACTTGTGGATGTTTGGTCTTATGCGTCTATTAAAGGAAATCGGTCGAGTGGTACACTGGGTGAAACTCATAAGTGATGCACTACATGAAGGGATGATAGGGTGGAAGAAGATGAAAATAAGGTTTTTCATGACCTATTATGTGGTTTACACCTATGCATACAAGGCTTAGTTTGACAGGTTGCAAACACTTGGTAGGATCAAAAACAAATCAATAGACCAGTTGGTGTGGGAATACTACCCACAGTTGGAGAAAAAACAATCCATTCAGCACTACAAAAGAGTAAATGATTGTTTCATGATGTGGCTAGTCTGGCTGATGGAGGGAGATAGAGCTAAGAGGCTCTTAAGAGAGGCTCAAGGAGCAATACAACCACATGGGTCCTGATTCTTCTAGCTCCCCACATTTACTTACATTAGGATGGAGGGATTTGAAGGTAACCCCTTCATGTTTCCACAATACCCTACAGATAAGCTGATGCTTTTGGAAATCACTAGGCAGATAATTCCTTCTTATGAGGCATATGTTTGGAAGAATAAGCAAGGAAACATCAAGTTTCCTTTGGATATCAATTGGTATAGGTGTCCGGACTTCAAAGACTACAAATTATCAGAGGTGGTCCAACTCCAAATGTTGAATTTATAGTCATTTCCCTTTACTAAAACTTTTGATCCTTACCACATGATGAAAAAGTTCATCAACAAGAAGCTACAACACATCCCTCACTTAGAAGACTTTTGGGTGGATTGTATTGATGAAGAGGATGTGAGGAAAAATAGATACCAAAGGTTGACCCTTGATCAAATATGGATTGTGGGATGCTTGGAAATTCCTCCACAAGTGAAAGCAGATGATGTTCAGGTCCTAGACCTAGAATATGATGGAAAATATGTGTACAAGGAAACATTAACTCTTCCAGACTGGACTCAACCAGAGGAGACATTCATTGATGTTATCTCAAGGAAGCTTATGGTCATCACCCAAATGTGGGTGGATGGAAAGATTAATGAGCTAAAAGATAAAGGTATAGCTCTGACTTATGTTAACAAAGTAAAAAGAAAAGATAGGGAGGATGTTGAATATGATGATTTCCTAGTTTTCAAGAGGAGTATCATGGAAGCTAAGTTGATGGAACCAGGGACTTCTGCATCTGGTGAGGCTTTAATAGTAGAGGGGATCACCATTGCCACTGTATCGTCACCTCCAAGGTACCAACCCATAAGGGCAATCCCCATCTCTGGTATTGCTACTAAGGAATGCCACTCAACAGACATACTAGAAGGAGTGGTAATCCCTAAATAGAAAAGGGGACTAGTGGCACCTATGAGAGGTGTGGTAACTAAACTAGTTGATACTCAGACTGAAACAAAAGAGCCCACAAGGATGGAACTCACGTTCAGGTTTGATCAACCTCAAGGAGGACACCTATCGCTGCATCCTACACTTCAGGCACATCTAGCGTGATAGGTGGAAGCTTATTAGGTTCATGCTGGAGGAGGGATAATGCACTTACAGCATGGCCAATTAGCTTGAAAGATCATTTAGGTGAAATAGGAGTTAGCTGAGGAAGCAAGGGCACAAGAGGAAGCTCTAGCTAAGGAGTTGCAATTACTGTTAAGTCAAGTAGTCAACTTAACTAATGATGAGGTCACACAAGCAGTGACCAATGACCCAATTATTTCTTTGCTTGCACATTTAGTGCCACCTCAATAGGAACCTCATCAAGTAGAGGTAATAGGAAGTCTAGAGATAGCAAGGGATCCCAAAGTAGAGAATATATTAGATATTGATAGGTCAAGATCACCTCAAGAGCCATTAGGTTAAGGTTGGTTGGATGACCTAGTCATAAGGATACCCAGAGAGGAATAAGTAGATCCATCACAACTAGCGGTGATAGATAAATCCATTGAGGATGTCCTTCTCCCAGATATTCAAAAAGAAATCACTGAGGATGTCCCTATAGAAGGAGAAATCAGACTGACTGAGGAACAAATAGGGAGGGAGTTAGATGAGAAATAATCAATGTCACTTGGGGAGCTGAGCCTATAGGACAAAAGGGATGAAGAAATGCATCAGGAAAGAAAAAATCTTGAGAATCCCCAACAAGAGACTCCCCAACAGGAGATTTCTCAACAAGAAATCCCTTAGGAGGAGAGGCCACAACAAGAAGTAGGTCCTAACAAAGATGATGAGTTAGTAATAAAGGATGTTCACATTGAGCAATCTGGTTAGGAGGGACTAACACATGACATACCAGAGTGGCTGGTGTCAGAGGTAATTGAGCCTCCCCTTAATTTAATTCCTTTTGATTTTAAAATAGTATTTTCCACAAAAGGAATAAACCCCAAATACAAGATTAGGGCAGTGTCTTCCATCAAGAGAGACATGACAAGACTCAAGACAACACATTTGGTTGTGCGTACGGTAGATAAGGCTAAAGGGGATATTATAGCTAGTGAATATCAAATAACTACCCTAGATTTAGGGCATGCAACTACTGAGCAGGAGATTGAAGAGCTTAGGGGCAGTGCAGAGGCAAAAGCAGCTAGGATCTGAAAGGACAAGCTTAAGAAGAGAGAATTATAAGGGCACATTGTGCAACGTGAAGCATTTTTTAAAGGGTTAGTATCCCTAGGAATGAAAATTATAGAAGTTTCAGCTAATTTAATGTTGGTGACACAAAGGGAAATAAGTGACCTAGATGTGAAAAAGCATCAGGCACAAGTAATGTAGAGTTGTTTCTAGAGGTTTATAAAATATGGAGAAGAGGCAATCCAGACTTCATTATCAAACTAGGTCACTCTGACATTCACTAAGGAAAAAGTAGACATTTTGAAGAAGGTATGCACGACTAGACTTGATCAGAATGATCAGGATCTAGGTAAGCTGATGATAGTCCACAAGTTGAATGATAAAGTGTTGTTGAGGCATAATATAATGATGTTCCAAACCATGCTGAGGATATCAATATGGATAAAGGATTTGAAATTTGAAGTAGATATCTTGAAAGGGTGTAGACATAAAACAACAGACATAAGCACCAAAGCACATGATCTTCTAATAAATGAGATGGAGATCCTAGAAGGATTTCTCAGGACTTTAATGGATGAAAAGGAAACTTTTGAAGAGAAAGCATCTGTAGAAGTATTTAAGGCTAGATTTGAGCCTATTTCAAAGAGTCTTGTGGAGCAATTTTTAGAGAGGACCATAGATGAAGTGATGGATTTAACCTCTAAGATAAAGACACACAGAGAAAAGCTAGATGTTTGGACTAGCAAGTGGATATCCTTAAGTGATCAATTATAGATGCAAGAATATGCTAAGACTAGGGTGGAATAGTTTGACATAGAGGATATAGACAAAACAGTTAAGGCATATGATCGATACATGGAATTGGATTCTGGAGGGATGATAGTTGAGGAGGATGAATCTTTAGACACATAATAGTCCAAAATACAGGGGAAAGATAAATTACACAAGACATTAGGATGGATATAATTCCTTGGTGTGAATCTCTTGATGATTCAAGGTATGTGATGTTTGACACAGTGGAATATTCTAGAGGAAGGCATTTTGAAGATGCTAAAGAATATATTGTTTGCTAGCTAGCAATCACGTGCCTTGATTTATGATCATGGATGTTTTGTGAAAGTTTCTAACTTTTGATCTATTGTAATTGATCTTGGATTCTTACTCTATAAAAGGATCTAGATCTTTTTGTAAAAGGAAAGATTGAATTGATGAAATCTACTGAGCACTAAGTTTGTTACTTTGACAACTTTGTGACTTATCTCATGGTTCTTTCTCATTTCAGTGTAACATTTGCATATCTCTTGAACATATAATGAACATGAAGCTACAGACTACAGTTCTATCATATATTTTGAGTACTCTTTCATTGATTTCTAGTATGTAATGTTGAATTGTTGCATCCTTTAGGAGTGCATTCAACTGATTGCTAGCTATTATCAATTTTCCTTTTGAAGATTCACACCTATTATACATAGCTATGGATGTCCTAGTGAAGTATGATTAGTTTTGATTCATTTCATGATTATGTCTGGATATACGTGTGGATTGCTAGTAAAATTTAGGATTCTTAGAAATTTTCCCTTTCTAACCTGATCTTTTGTCTTTTATTTTACAATAATGGTATAAAGAGTATATAATGGCAAATCTAGAAAAGAAATGATCAAAATAAGTACCAAAATTTATACATCAATAAGGTCTTAAGAATTCAAAGGTATTAGTATAAGGATTGGTGAATTAGATGCAAATGGAATGATCAATTTAAGGTTAGACATATTTTAGAAGAATTAATCAAAGTATGTCTAATCCAAGTTAAATCTATTCAAAGTTTGATAATTCAATGAAGAATTTGACATGAATCATTAGAGATGTATGTAGACGATGTGAAGGATGTGGGATATTGTTGAAATTCAACTAGATCTAGAAGGAGAATGACTTTAAGTATGTAAGGCCCCAAAATAGAAACAATAGAACATAACAAACCCTGAAAGAAAATTAGACATTTAAGACCTGGCAATTGGAGACTTGAGACTTCAAATCTTTAAAGATCATGTAGTCTTTCAAGATGAGTAAAGGTTTATTGTGTGAACTTTTATTCATGTTCATGTGACTAAATACCACATCAACAGGTTTGTGGGTGTAGAGGTGGTGCTTTGGTCTTCAGTTAGAGCTCCTCAAATGGATATGCAGCCACAACAAGTGGTGACAACAGAATCAGGAGTTTTGGCCCGTATGGCGATGCTGGCCACATAGTTAGGACATTCTTCTATATGACCAACGACAGAATTGAAAGGAGGGGGAACGATGTTGTATACTTGGTTGGAGCTAGAGGTTTTTCCCTTGTTGTGATTGGGAAGTGGATCATTGTATGCTCCTAGGTTTTCGTTAGGTGATCTCTATTGTGCCTTACACACACACCCCATTTCGTGAAATGGGGACCCCCTCTTCCAAAATTTTGGCCTAAGAGTGTCAGTTTCATCCAATCATTCCTAAGGTGTCAAAAGTGATCAAATTGCATTTTTTCTATGCTAGAAAGATTGAAGGCCCTTGAGTCATCCAAAAGGTTGCTAAGTCTAAGTGCCTACCTTCATAAAAACTAAGTCTAATGTTTATTTGTGCTAAACTGCCTTTTGATGGACTTTTGCACTAAATCCTTGCCCAACTAACTTTTGCACTAGAAACCCTTTCATCCGACTAAGCGCTAGAAATTTAGCCTACGGACTTAGCACTAGAATGCATGTTTATCGACTTGCGCCAAATTACTATCTCATCGACTTAATTCGAAAGACAACCAAAATCACATAAGGTCAAATGATTTCCAAAACTGCACAAAGTCTAAGAATGCCAAAACTCATACAAAAACACTCAAAAAGGAAAGCTCTGACTTCGCGTCAAAATTCATTGCAATCAACTTAGTCAAAAGAACTTCAAAACCATGCAAAGTCAGTGACTTCACTTTTTCATGCAAACCCTAATTTAAGTTTGTAGTATGCCATACTCTACATTAATGGTGATTCAATAGGGGAGGATAAAATGATTTTACACCTACATTTGACCTTATTTCGCATTGTGAAACTCGACCTAACGGCTCTACGGATCGATTAGGAAACAAATCAATGATGACTGGCCAGTGAATTTGGGCAACAAAGGACACTGCAACTCAATCTCCACATTATCATTTTTTGGCCTCTCCAGCAAGGTAGGTGCTCCATTCCTGGTTTAAGGGTTATGTTTTTTAAAGCTAGGGTTTTGTGTCAAGTCACATAATACGTTTCTTTGCTAAAGCTTTCATGGTCAATTTGGATTATGTTCATAATGTGCATAGTTTTGTTTGACTGTAATAGTGAATTTGGGGGTTAAATTCATATGTGGAAACACTATGTTTTGGAAAATTCTGTTTACCTCAAAGAAACATTTTAAACCCTAGTCTAAATTAGTTCAAATAACGTTTAAAATTGATAACCCATTTCCAAAATTTAGTGGAATCCTTATTAATATTCACGATGTTTCCTACAGTAGGTTCAAACCTTCTCAGGATTTCATAGGGTCATTTTGCGCTTAAAATGAAACCATCTAACTTAGCGCCGAAAATCCCACCGACTGGCTCAAAACAAAATCATGAAATCAACTAGTCGATTGGACACTTTAAAAAGTTCTGCTAGAGTCTTAAAGACATCTAGCTCTAAAAAAATCTCCATCTAACCTAGCATTAAAACTTGCCTTAACTGACTTAGGTTAGACATTGTCAAAAAACCTGCTGAGTCAATGAACCCTAGAACCCGCGCAAAACACTACAAGTGATCCGGCACTAAAATTTACTCTCTGACCTAGGTTAAAATACCCCTTTACAAACTTTAGTTGGTCATATGTCAAAATCATGCTAAGATCCAACAACTCTATAATCCACGTAGAATACAATGAAACAGTTTGGCGCTAAAAATTGTCTTCTCTGACTTGTGTTGAAAATGCTCCCAGCTGACCTTTGAAGATCCTTTTGGGTTGGCCACATCTGAAATACACACAAGGTTAGACACCTTTAAAAATTGTGCCAAATATTATAAATGAGTGCCTCTCCCCCAAGGTTAGATGACCTCTGATTTCACGCAAGGTCGGTTAGCCTACAATTCTGTGCTTTGCTCATAAGAGGTCAGATGACCCGCAAATTAGTGCAAAATGTGAAAACTAACTATCTTTTGTAATGAATTCAATGGTAAGGGTTAGTTATGATTGAAATAGGTACTTAATTGATAGAATTGTGGTGTTTTGCATATTTGGATTCAAATTGTGGAGCATTTGAGCATTTATTGCATGGATTAATATGAATTGTTATGCTTTTATCATTTCATCATGTAATAAATGCAGTAATTAGTGAATTGTCAGATTTATACATTTCTTAGGTAAGCATCTAGGATTTAGTTGGATGGATTTCAATCTCATTTAGCATAGCATGACATAGTGATATGGCAATTAACTTGGTAGTCATGAACTCAAAACTTAGGAGTTAGGAAGACCACTCAAAACCATTAAGACTTATGAGGTCCAGTCTTGCAAGTTAAATGACTATAAGAGCTCAAAACATGAAGTATGAATTCAAAGGCATTACCCTGAGACTAAGATCACCTCCAGATGGAAAAACATAGGAGATACTAATCTAGGCCACATTGACTTAGATGACTTCAGAACCCATATATTTGGATCCAATGAAACTCCAAGGACCAAGAAAGTAAAGGACAGTGAGATTGCAGAGGCTACTGCCTTCCTTACTTTAGCTCAGTGTGCAGAATTGATAGTTGCCTATGCAGAAGGATATGACCTAATAACCAGGTGGTGTAGGAGCACCTCAAAAATCATGTTTTCTTTTGTAATAAGGTCAATTTGACCAAGGCATTTTCATTTCAGTTGTGTCTAGGTCTATTTTGTAAGTCCCAAGTGACTTAGGGGATAGTTGTCAAATTGTAATAGCATAATTCTAAAAATAGTAATAATGCTGAAATAAGGCAGTCTCCCAGCTACTTGGATTTGTCTCCCAGCCGCTTGGAGCTAGTGTGGTACTACTCTAGGTGAACTGTTAAATACCTAGAAGTATGAACTAAATGAGTATTATGATGTAACTAGATCGATAGTGATTGCATTGTGTTTGGGAGAAATAAAGCTTTTCTGTTTGTTCATCTGACTTCCATCACTTACCATTGTAAATCACGCAGCTGTAGCTTTCCATTCACTGTATATTTTCCATTGTTGCCATATGTCACCATGAAGCATTCCACTAGTGAGATTTCTGTTGAAATCAGTGGAATGGCTTCAATGTATCAGTATTTGTTTTGTTCTTTGTTTTATTTTTCCTGTTTGCTAGTGCAGACGATCCGAATTGAGGGTTTCGCGCAATAGAAGATCCTAGCATCCTCACGTGCTAGGGTTCACAAGAGGGAGAACCACACGACGGCGTTTTGGATTGGCCAAGGGTTCCGCGACCATTGACGGAACACGTCCCTGCAAAGGCGGATGCCATCGGGGCACTGGAGAATGCTGAGGGACTTGGTCGATGGAGTTGAAATGAGAGCTTTCCTATTAGTTCGTCAGCTATGAGTGATTAGGACATCAATTCTAGTATCTGCTAGTAGCTCCTCATCATATTAGTATCAGAGCTAGCAAAAGATTTGGGCGGCAGGTCGAATTAAGAACTTGCAGGAGTGTTGGCATTTGGGTGTTGTCTGTGAATGTTTATGTCAGACAAAGAAAGTGAGACAGAGGTGGCAATGATGCCTCCCAAAAGTATGTCACAAGACGTCGTTAAGAAGTTGATTTTGGAGATGCTTGAATCCAAGTTGGGAGAGTTCAAGCAGTCCAAAAACAAAGATAAGGAAACTGACAGTGACAATGATGAAGACGCTACAGAAATTGGTGAAACTAACAAAAAGATAGAGGAGATAGTAGCAGACCAGAAGGCATTTTTAAATGCACTATAGTCAGTCAATAGGGACACCATAGATGGGTTACCTATGTATAGTGGATGTATGGAAGCTAAAGAGGTGATTGATTGGATTGAGGCATTGAACAATCACTTCAAATACAAAGAAGTTCCTGATGATAAGAAGGCTAAGTTGGCAAAGGCAAGATTGAAGGGATCTGCTCTTGCATGGTAGAATTATGAACAAGGAGAGAGAATCAAGGAGGGGAAGAATATGATAACCTCCTAGGAAAGGATGAAGACCAAAATCAAGGCACAATTCTTACCACTGGATTATAATGTGCAGATGTATAAGAAATTGCAAAATCTCAGACAAAGAGACCTTGATGTGAACGCATACACACAAGAGTTCCATAAACTCAGTCTCAGATCAAAGAGACAAGAAGAAGAGTCAGAGAAGGTGGCCAGGTATTTGAATGGCCTGAGGATGAACATCCAAGATGAGATTAGCATCTTAGCACTAGAAATAGTGAACAAGTGTTTCCAATTGGCCTTAAGGGATGAAGAGAAGATAAAGAGTAAGAGTGAGCAGAATAATAGAGGTAGAGGTGGAAGGAATTTCAGAGGTAGAGGCAATTTTGGGGGAAGAAGTCCTAACCAGAGGCCTAGTGGTGAGTCTAACCAAGAAGAGCAAGTTGGGGACTCAAGTAGCAGAGGAGGCTACCGAGCGAGAAGGCCTAATGGAAGAGGTGGGATAGATGGATCAGGTAGAGGATCCAAATTCTCCAATATGAGATGTTATAACTGTAATCAGATAGGGCACCTGACATACAAATGTCCAGAGAAAGCCTCAACTTCTCATGGTGTTGAGAAGAGAACCACCTTGATTCAAGAAGATTCGAGGAGTGTGACTTCTCCTGAAGTGAGTCTAGCATTAGAGACGGGAGAGAATTTGATGATCAAAAGGATGCTGCTCAAGGAACCAGTATAGACTGAACCATTTCAAAGAAGGGCTTTGTTTAGAATCAATTGCAAGATCCAAGGTAAGGTTTGTAAAGTTATTAGTGACTCTGGTTCTACCGACAACATTATATCTTTGGAAGTAGTGAATAAGTTGAAGTTAGAAAAGATACCCCACAACAGTCCATATAAAGTCAGTTGGTTGAATAAGGGGCAGCACATACTCATAAATGAATAGGCCTAGGTAGAATTCAGTATTAGTGGATATAGAGATAAGATCTTGTGTGACATCCTTCTAATGGATGCTTGCCATCTGTTATTGGGCAGACCATGGCAGTTTGACAGAAAGGCTCATCATGATGGAGAAAAGAATGCTTACTCTTTCCAAAAGGATGGTGTGACTTATAGGATACAATCATTGGTAGAAGAGGATCCATAGCATGTAGGATCTATTGTAATGATGGTAGGAGAGAAAGAATTCATGGACACATTAAAGGAAGGTGATGGAGTAGGTTTTGCTTTGATTGTGAAGCCTAAGGGGGAAAAGAAGGAAAGTGTGAGAGAAGTAGGACCTAAAGAGGTTAGAGATTTACTTGAGAGTTACAAAGGAGTGATTGCAAAGGATATACCTGATTCCCTACCACTAATTAGAGACATTAGCCATCAGATAGATCTCATACCAGGAGCAGTACTTCCTAATAAGGCAGCGTATAAAATGACACCACAGCAGAATGAAGAGATAGCCAAATAGATTCAAGAACTCTTAAACAAGGGGCTGATAAGGAAGAGTCTTAGTCCATGTGCAATACCTACTATTTTAGCCCCAAAGAAGGATGGAAAATGGAGACTGTGTACTAATTCTAGGGCAATCAATAAGATAACCATCAAGTATAGGTTTCTTATTCCTAGAATAGAAGATCTAATGGATTGTTTGGGTGGTGCTACTTATTTCTCCAAAATAGACTTGAAGAGTGGGTACCATCAGATAACGATAAGAGAAGGGGATGAATGGAAGACAGCTTTCAAGACCAATGAAGGGTTGTATGAGTGGCTTGTGATGCCGTTTGGTCTTTCAAACGCCCCTAGCACATTTATGAGATTGATGAATGAGGTGTTACAGGAATTTATAGGTAAATTTGTGGTAGTCTACCTTGATGATATCTTGGTGTTCAATAAGAGCAAGGAAGAACACTTGAAACATTTGGAGATAGTCTTGAAGAAGCTGCAAGATTAGAAATTACTGATAAATTTGGAAAAGTGTGACTTCATGAAACAAGAATTGGTGTACTTGGGTTTTGTCATCTCTAAGGGTGATTTGAAAATGGATCCTTCCAAGGTAGAAGCTATTTTGAATTGGCCTACACCCAAGACAGCCGGAGAGGTCAGAAGTTTCCATGGGCTGGCCACATTTTACAGAAAATTCATTAAGAAGTACAGTGACATTTGTGCACCTATGTTGGAAACCATCAAAGGTGGAGGTAAGATGAAGTTTGTGTGGACACAAGAGGTAGATAGAAGCTTTGAAAATTTGAAATAGAAAGTTGCTAAATTCCCTATTTTAGTGTTACCTAATTTCAATACGATTTTCACAATTGAATGTGATGCAAGTGGGTTGGCCATAGGAGCAGTGTTGAGCCAAGAAGTCAGACCAGTAGCCTTTTTTAGTGAAAAGTTAAATGAAGCCAAAAGGAAATACTCCTCTTATGATTTATAGTTGTATGCTATGGTTCAAGCTCTGAAAAAGTGGAGGCACTACTTGATTCCTAAAGAATTTATTGTGTATATGGATAATCATGCTCTCATTTTTTTGAATGGACAAGAAAATCTTAGTCATAGACACATGAAATGGGTGGAAAGTCTTCAAGCCTACACCTTCATCATCAAGCATAAGAAGGGAATAACCAATAAGGTTGTTGATGCTCTAAGTAGAAGGGTGTTGACAGTGCAAGAAGTGCAGTTACAAAGTATGGGTGTTGAGTCACTCAAAGGATTGTATGCAGAGGATCAAGATTTTAAGGAGACTTACAAAGTATGCAGTGAATTTGTCAATGCTTTTCACAATGACTTTTCAGATTATACATTGTAGGATGGACTTTTGTTTAAAGGTAGTCAACTATGTATCCCTAAATGTTCAATGAGGGATAATATAGTGAAGGAAAAACATAGTGGTGGTTTAGGAGGACATTTCAAGCTCAATAAGACCTTAGATCTTGTCAGAAGGTTTTACTTTTGGCCAAGGATACAATCTGATATCAGAAAGTTTGTTGAGAGTTGTGTGATTTACCAGAAAGCAAAAGGCGTCTCAACCAATGCAGGATTGTACCAACCTTTGCCCATACCACATAGACCTTGGGAAAGTTTGAGTATGGATTTTGTGATGGGATTGCCCAAGACAAGGATAGGTTATGATAGTGTGTTTGTTGTGGTAGACAAGTTCAGCAAAATGGCGCACTTCATTCCTTGTAAAACCACCAATGATGCTAGTTACATTGCAAGTTTATTCTTTAAGGAAATTGTCAGGATTCATGGATTGCCTTTGAGCATTGTATCTGATAGAGATAGCAAATTTGTGGGACATTTCTGGAGAACCTTGTGGAAAAGATTGGGTACAAATTTGTCTTTTAGTTCAGCCTATCATCCTCAAACTGATGGTTAAACGGGGGTTGTGAACAGGTCATTAGGCAATCTGCTGAGATGTTTGATAAGAGAATAGGACAGTAGTTGGGATGTGGTACTCCCACAAGCAGAGTATGCCTATAATGATTCTACAAATAGAAGTATAGGTCTAAGTTCTTTTGAAGTTGTTTATGGTAGTCATCCTAGAGGAATTTTTGAATTAAGAGATGTTCACGGGTTGGATAAAAGGAGTGGACATGCTGATACATTTGCAAAGGCTATGACAGAGATCCATCAACAAGTCAGAGATACTCTACAACAGAACAGTCAGAAGATCAAGGCTAAAGTGGATCAATGATGAAGGGATGTGCAGTACCAAATAGGTGATATGGTCATGGTTCATCTCAATAAGAACCAACTACCTAAGGGAGGCCACAACAAGTTGATGAGAAAAATTGGACCTTGTCAGATCCTGGAGAAATATGGTTCTAATGCTTACAAAATTGAACTTCCTGATGATATTGCTATTTCACCTATATTCAATGTTACTGATCTGACATTATATAGGAGTCTTGATACAGACGAAGGGATAGCAGATTTAGTCTAAGACAATGTGGACTGGATGCAGCATTTGCCATCTAAGGAACTACCATAGATGGAATGTATTTTGGATAGTAGGATAGCCAAGAAGACCAGAAATCAAACATATTTTGGGCACCTAGTCAAATGGCAAGGACTTCCGACTCAAAAGCTATATGGATGCTGGAAGAAGACATCAAAAAGTAGGGTGGTGATTTGCAGTAGTTAGTCTCTAAGAGGACTTGAGACAACTTTCACCTAAGGAGTATGGTGCAGGAGCACCTCGAAAATCATGTTTTCTTTTGTAATAAGGTCAATTTGACCAAGGCATTTTCATTTCAGTTGTGTCTAGGTCTATTTTGTAAGTCCCAAGTGACTTAGGGGACAGTTGTCAAATTGTAATAACATAATTCTAAAAATAGTAATAATGCCAAAATAAGGCAGTCTCCCAGCTGCTTGGATTTGTCTCCCAGCCACTTGGAGCTAGTGTGGTACTACTCTAGGTGAATTGTTAAATACCCAGAAGTATGAACTGAATGAGTATTATAATGTAACCAGATCGATAGTGATTGCATTGTGTTCGGGAGAAATAAAACTTTTTTGTTTGTTCATCTAACTTCCATTGCTTACCACTATAAATCACGTAGTTGTAGCTTTCCATTCACTGTATATTTTCCATTGTTGCCATATGTCACTGTGAAGCATTCCACTGGTGAGATTTCTGTCAAAATTAGTGGAATGGCTTCAATGTATCAGTATTTGTTTTGTTCTTTGTTTTGTTTTTCCTGTTTGATAGTGCAAACGATCCGGATCAAGGGCTTCGCGCAGTAGAAGATCTTAGCATCCTCATGTGCTAGGGTTCGCAGGAGGGAGAATCGTGCAATGGCATTTTGGATCAGCCAAGGGTTCTGCAACCATTGACAGAACGCTTCCTTGCAGAGGCGGATGCCATCGGGGCATTGGAGAATGCCGAGGGACTTGGTTGATGGAGTTGAAATGAGAGATTTCCTGTTAGTTTGTCAGTTGTGAACGATTAGGACATCAATTTCTGGTATCCACTAGTAGCTCCTCATCACTAGAACCATACAAACTCCTAATGGAGAGGTACTAGCAGACTTAAGCCCACCATCATTAGCAGAGATCTTTGGAATTCCATGGTACCCAGTAATGACCATGCCAGATAAAATAGGTGTAGAGGCAACATATAAGAAGGATATGGATGCATGCAAGAAGCATATTAATGATCATTGGATGAAAAGAAAAAGATTTGCTTGTTGTAAATATGTGCCTAAGTGGTCTTGTCATTAATGTCAACATATCCTTGTTGCCATTGGTGTCAACTGTATTCTATTTTATTGTCTGAATAGAAGACCAGATTGTTGAGGATATTGAGAAAATTAATGAGGATCAATGTATATAGACCATATGGCTGAATAGAGGATTGTCTGAAGAAGCTCTAGTTAAGTTTTGAAGGCTTCGGATGAATATTTGAAGAAGTTATGGCCATCTAAGTTGAACTAGTTTTGCAGTGTTCAAAAGAGATAGAGTGATAGGAAAGAGGTCCATATTGTTCTAGATATGTCAAATGATGATCTGCGGATCTAGAGGCATGTTTATGAAGTCAATGTGTATCATCCATTCAAGTGGTTCATGGTTTGGAGGTTTGCAAGCAATCTTTCTAATATGATAGTCATGGCAGATAGTGTTCTTGAGGTTCTGAAAAAAGATGCAAGTGATTTTGATGATTTGGAGAAGTGTGGATGTTTTTGTTGAATTCAATGTGCTTGTGGAGGTCTCTGGATCATGTGACTGCTATGTTGGAGGTCCGCATTGAAGTTTGAGCTTGTCAATGAAGATTTCCTTCTTGGTGTTGTTGTTCTTCCCAGTCTTGGTCGACTGGATGATTCAAGCATGTTGCGGATGATCTAAGAGCAATTCTATGAAGTGTGGTGTGTTGATCAAGGAAGATTTGAGTCCTAGTTATGTTTGGCTGACAGCTTAGTGATTCATATTAAGTTAGATGTTTGTAATGCCAACCTTGTTCATTCCAAGGTTGATGAAGTGTACAAATACTTGATGAGTTGTGGAAAATCATCCTTGTGTGAAAATAATAAAATCCAAAGAAAGGATCATAGGCAGAGTAGAGCAAAGGAGAAGTAGAAGAACAAGAGATGTTTAGGATGAAGAATTAGAGAAGAAGTATTTGGGACAAAGCAGAATTTTTGTGAGCATTCACTAAAATAGAACCAAACATGAAGTAGATATTATTTATCAGTTAATTCTTTATGTATTAAACATAAATTGTGTAGGTAGTGAGCTCTAGGAAGTGAGCCTGAAGGCATGTGCCTTCTCTTTTCATCTAAGTACTTTTAATAGGGTATGAATCTTGTGGATTAACCCCCACCATGGTTTTCCCTTAACCGGGTTTCCACATAAAAATTCTGGTGTTATGTGTGATCAATCTATTTCTTCTCTTGCGTTATTGATTCATGCTTTAATGTTTATCTAATTGAAATTTGTTAAAGAATTTTAAAAGTAGAAAAGATTAATATTTGTGGGACAACTGATTCACCCCCCCCTCTCAGTTGTGTAGACTAATTCCAACAATTGGTATCAGAGAAAAGTTTCTCTAGAAGAAGCTTAACCGCTTGAGGAGATCTAGGATGTCGACTTACAAAAAGGATAGTCCGAGATTTGATGCAACAAATTAATCTTTTTGGAAGAGTCACATGGAGTACCATTTGCAATGCATGGGTGATGCTTATTGGGAAATAACCAATGATGAGTATAAACCTCTAGAGAAAGCTCCTTCAACTCTAGATCAAGTCAAAGATACGGAAAATAACCTTCAAGCTAAATAAGCCTTGTTGAGTGCCCTGACTAATTCAGAAATGTCAAATGTCTTTGGACTAAAAACTACTCATGAAATATGGAAGAAGTTGGAAAATCTTTATGAAGGCGATGGATATGTCAAATGTGCCAAGCTACAAAGTCTGAGAGGAAATTTTGAAAATCTGAGGATGAGTGAAGATGAAAACATCACAATCTACATGCAAAAGATAAATGAACTTGTGTCTGGTATCAGGTGTGCTGGTGGAACTTTGAAAGAATCAGAAATTGTGGCAAAAGTACTCAGATCTTTACCTAATTCATACAAACATAAGGTTACTGTTGGCAAGAGACACTATGTGGCTTCATGGGTGTTGTTATTGATGGCAACAAAGTTCATTCCACACATTCGCAGGATATGCTATGACTATACTAGAAGTCAGATTGAAGAGTATTTTGGTCTAGTGAGCAAGAACAGAGCATGTAGTAAGGTCCAACAATCAGGTCTGGATCTCTCAGAGGAAGTATCTCAGCAAAGTGTGGACTTGGGGAAGTCAAGAGGAGTATCATGACTGATACATTCTAGAGATTGAGCCTCTGATGATGAATGAGTGAAAAGATATGAGCACCTAAGTGTTGGGTTCCTATTTGGCAGAGTAGACTAAGGAAGAACTGACCAGTAGAGCATCAGACCTTAATCTAGATGAGTAATTGATGGTGATCAAGTTTCTTAAGGGATCATTCATGGTTGGCTGACATGATTGATGACTCCTATAACTATTTTTTGATACGCATCATTTAGTAAGCATGGATTCAGCCGACAAACCAGAGTTTGAGTTTTCCAGATGCCGACTAAGAAAGATGTTGAAATCCTTGATGCGGATATATATACCCAATTGATTTCGGTATGAAGGAGGGTATCGTGTGTTGTGAAGTGTGAAGAAAAGTATAGAGTAGTGTGGAAGCAGCAATACAGGTCTGGTATGTGACAGGATAGCAACACCAAAGAAGAGGAAGAATGAAGTGTAGTAGATCAGTGTATTGAGCCTAACTAGAACTGAACCTCAGCATATGTGGATGCTTCTCATCAGTTCAAACACCTAGTTACTTTCTTTATACCTTGTAGACAGTGAGTCTCTTGTAGGCAGTGAGCCACTTGTGAGCAGTGTGCTCGGGCAATGAGCCCTAATTGGCAAGTGCCATTTTGTACTTCTATTCTTTTAACAGAGAATATAATCTTGGGTTAGTCACCTTGTGGTTTTTCCCTTAATAGGGTTTTCCACGTAAAAATCCTTGTGTTATGTGTTTTGATTTCATTTCTTCTTTTATGTTCATTTGTGCTTATATGTTTTGATACTACACTATTGTTAAAGAAGATAAGAAAGTTACGAAGTTTAAGATAACTGATTTACCCCCCCCCTCTCAGTTATCTACCTTATTTCCAACAATTGGTATCAGAGCTAAGTTCCTCTAGACATAGCCTAACAGCTTGAGGAATATCTGGGAATTTCAATGGATATGTATGATATGAGGGATCAACTTCAATCTGCCCTAGATATTCATGAGCAATCTCACTCTGAAGTCAATAACCTGAGGAAAAGACTCAAACAAGATGATGATTTCATAAATGAAATCAAAGAAAAACTAAGTATCTTAGTGAAGAAAAGAAAGGAACTACTTCAACAATTAGCAAGTCAAAGTGAAGCCAATAATACTAATGAAGATCTGAATGAGAAAAATAAGTTATGTGAGAAGCTATCAAAAGAGGTCATTATGGTAAGACATGAAATGGAATTAGGAGTTATGAAATTCACCCAAGAAATTGAGGAGAAAAGGAAAATTGAAGATAATCTAAAGCAATCTCTCAAAGAGAAGTCAAAAGACTACCACAAAATAGATAGAATAATCAAGCATTTGGAATCTGATCTTGAAGAAGCTAGAGATAATGAAGAACAACTTGAAAATTAGATAGACTCTCTTAAAAGTGATCTTCAAACAGCAAATGAATACAAAGAAAAATTCAAGATAAGCTTTGCTCAACTTGAAGGTCTTCTTGAAAGCCAAAAGAGGGTAGATGACAAGCATGGCTTGGGGTATGAGAAAGGTGAAAGCTCCAGATTGGGTTAGAAGAACTCTGGATCAAAAAATTCAAGGAACAGACCTAGAAGACCTCCAGTAAGACAACCAAATGCTCAAAGATATCCATCCTTTAATGGATACTGCTACAATTGCAATAACTTCAGTCATAAAGAAAATCAGTGCAGAAGAAGAATGAATCAGACTAATTCATCCTTCTCCGAACAATGTTTCAACTGTAAAAGGTATGGTAACAAATCTCTTGAATGTAGAAATAGGAAAATAAATAATTCACTCAATGGTAGATGCTTTACATGCAATAGAATGGGACATATGGCTAATCAATGCAGATCAAGAGGATATCAGCCAAATATGCAAAGAAATTGTTAGATTTAGGGCACACAACTGAGAGGGGGGTGAATTAGTTGTACAAAACTTGCTTGCAATTCATACACTTAAATCCTCTTTTTTATTTAATAGCATATCAATTAATCACTCATGAAAGCATAAAGCATAAACACTAGAGCAGATACACATCAACACATGAGATACCAAGATTTTGACGTGGAAAACCCGGTCAAGGGAAAAACCACGGGGTGATTAACCCAAGGATTATTCTCTGTTAGAAGAATAAGAAAAATAGATGGCACATGCCAATTAGGGCTCACTGTCCAAGCACACTGCTCACAAGAGGCACACTGCCTACAAGAGACACACAGTCTACAAAGTAACAAGTATCACAAACTTGAAATAGAGGTTGACATCTTTACCATGCCTAGATCAGTTCCATTTAAGCCCAAAAACTCTTGTTCTACCTTTCACTCTTCTCCTCACTACCACACACTCATCTTCATAGTCACACTTTGAAATGACTTCACAATCCCTTATTTATACATGACATCAACTTAGGAACAAACATCTAAGTCGGCAAACAACCACAAGATCTTTCGCAAGGTGTATAATTCATCCAGTCGACCAGTCACAGAAAGAACACCAACAGCTGGTGGTTATCCATCAAATCCAAACTCTAACTTCAATGCGGACTGCCAACATGAACTGGACATGATCTAGAGATCATCATAACCTTCCCTAAAACACCAAGAACATCCACACTTTATCAGCTTACTGGAATTCTTCTCTTCTCTATCTAGAACTTCAAGAACACAGTCTGTCATCACTGTCATAATGAAAAAGGTGCTTCTGGACCTCCAAACCATGAACAGATCTATTTTTCATTTCACATAGACTTCTTCCACACTCCCTCCAATCCGCAGAATGAGATAATGCAATTCCGGAGCTCACCCGACCAATCTGTGACACTCTGTCACCACTGAACATCTGTCGGAACCAATTTTACTTGAGCGACCATAGCTTCTTCAGATCTTCATGTGGATCTCTAAAATCTTGACAGGATCATCTCAAGACTCGTATCTACAAACCCTTTAAACCGCATCCTCTGATCCTCAACCTGTCTTGGACTTTTACCTTGTCATCATCACTGTTCTTCACTATTCCTGATTGAGACTAATTTTCTCAATATCCTCAGCACACAGTTCATCCAGTCCTTCTCATTAATGCAACTTAAGTATGTTGACATCAATGACAACACTGGTTAGACCCATACTTGCAACAATCTCCCCCTTTGTCATTGATGGCAACATATGAAGTGAAAAACCATCAAGACAAGAACTTCTCCTTTCTGTCACAGCTCCCTCAAACAGCAACAACCCTTCACATGTCTTCTCTTCCTTTACTGCTCCCCCTTTGATCATCAGCTACTTGTTTTTCACATGTCTTCTCTCCCCCTTTGACATCAATGGAAAAGTGCTCATACTTGCAATTCTAACACATCAGAATCATACCAGCTGCTCCCCCTAAGTAGCAACTTCCCATCACCAATCTTGATCACAAGATATGGTTGTGATATCCACCGGACTGATGCACATCAATGCATCCTAGTTCATCACCAAAGGGGCAATAACCCCAAACTTTTCCCTGAGATACTCAAAAGAGTCCTTGGGAAGAGGTTTAGTAAAAATATCTGCAAGCTGATCCTTGGAGGGCACATACTCCAATCTAACTTCACCCTTGTTCACTTGCTCTCTCAGAAAGTGAAACTTGATAGATATATGCTTAGTCTTAGAATGCAACACAGGATTCTTAGAAATATTTATTGTACTTGAATTATCACAAAAAATTGTTATAGGCTCCTCATATTCTACTTGAATATCTCTTAGCATCTGCTTCATCCACAAAACTTGAGTGCAACTTCCTGCTACTACAATGTATTCTGCTTCAGTTGTAGACAAGGATATTGCCTCTTGTTTCTTGCTTAGCCAAGAAACCAACCTTCTTCCCAAAAAGAATGCTCCTCCACTTGTACTCTTCTTATCATCCACATCTCTTGCCCAATCTGCATCTGTATATGCATGGAGAGAAAAATTATGATCTCTAGGATACCATAGACCATACTCAACTGTTCCTTTTAAGCACCTAAAAATTCTTTTGATTGCCATGACATGAGATTCTCTGGGATCAACCTAGAATCTCGCCACAAGACCAACAACCTACATTATATCTGGTCTAGTCTTAGTGAGATACAATAATCCTCCAATCATTGATCTGTGCTTGGTCTGATATATCTTAGGAGAGTCATCATCTTTGCTCAACTTACATCCAGTTGCCATGGGAGTGTTCATTGGCTTTGAATCTTCCATTCCAAATTTTCTCAACAATTCTTTCACATATTTGGTCTGAGAGATAAAGATTCCTTTCTTTGTCTGAGTAATTTGCAGACCCAAGAAGAAATTCATTTCACCGAGCATTGACATTTCAAACTCACTTTTCATTTGATTTGCAAAGGTTTTACACATACTGTCTCTTCCTCCAAAGATGATATCATCAACAAATACTTCAACAATCAAGATGTTTTCATAATCAATTTTGAAATATAGGTTACTATCAGTAGTACCTTTGTTGAAACCAATCTTCAAAAGATGTTTGTCCAGCCTCTCATACCATGCTCTTGGGGCTTGCTTTAGACCATACAGTGCCTTCTTTAATTTGTAGACCATATCACCATGCTCAGATAACTGAAATCCATCTGGTTGTTCAATGTATACTTCTTCTTCTAAGTCACCATCCAGGAAAGTAGATTTGACATCCATCTGATTCACTTTGAAATCCTTGAAGGCAGCAAATGCAAGAAATAATCTGACTACTTCAATTCTTGCCACTAGAGCAAAGGTTTCTTCAAAATCAATCCCTTCTATTTGAGAGTAGCCTTTGCAGACTAATCTGGCCTTATTTCTAATTACTTCACCAACTTCATTTAGTTTGTTTCGGAAGACCCATTTGGTTCCAATCACATTCTTGTTTCTAGGTCTAGGAACAAGATCCCAAGTGTGATTTTTCTCAATTTTCATCAACTTTTCCTCCATTGCTTTGGTCCAATTTTTATCATTGTAGGCTTCATTTATTGTCTTAGGTTCAATCTTTGAAATCAGACAACATTCATCTGAATTTTGAGCAATTTTCCTTCTAGTTTGCACACCTTTGCTTTTGTTACCTATGATCTGATCTTCAGAGTGGTTTAGTCTTACATACCTTGGAACTTTGGGAGTTTCTTGCACTTCTGTTTCTTGATCAGGCTCATTTAGACCTATCTCTTCTTCCTGATTTACTGGATCAGTCTAAATCTGACTTTCAGAGGAGGATTGAGTTCCTTGAACCAGAGAACCATTCTGATCATCTTCATCATATTCATAAAACTTTGAGGGCTTCTCAATTCCTTCATCAACCTTCACATTTGTACTTTCTATCATCTTTCTCAGTCTCTTATTGTAACACCGGTATGCTTTGCTTTGAGTGGAGTAACCCAAGAAAATTCCTTCATCACTTCTAGCAACAAACTTTCCTAGATCTTCATCTCTTTTAATGTAACATTTGCTACCAAATACTCTAAAATATCTCATAGTAGGAGTGATACCAAACCAAAGTTCATAAGGAGTCTTACTGGTATTGCTTCTGATTTGAACTCAATTAAGAGTATAGACTGCAGTGCTGACAGCTTCTCTCCAAAACATCTGGGGAACATTTGCTTCCATCATCATTGTCCTGGATGCTTCCTAGATGGTGCGGTTCTTTCTCTCTACTACTCCATTCTATTGTAGAGTCCTAGGAGCAGATAACTGTCTCTTTATACCATGCTTCTCACAAAAATCTATGAATTCACCGGATGTGAATTCACCACCTCTATCAGACCTTAGACATTTCAGTTTTAATCTAGTTTGATTCTCTACCATAGCCTTGAAGATTTTGAACTTCTCAAAAGCTTCTAATTTCTCTTTCAGAAAGGTAACCCACATCATCCGGGAATGGTCATCAATCAGTAACATGAAATATCTATCACCTTGCATACTCTTGATTCTTGTCAGACCACATAGATCAATATGAACTAATTCCAATAATCTGGTAGAGGACTGATCCTTGCTTTTGAATGAGACTCTGCTCTGTTTACCCAGCGAACATTCTTTGCACAAACTATTTGTAGGTTTTACCAATTTTGGAAGATCTCTTATAGCCTGAGTATTGCTTATCTTGATGATGTTATCAAAATTTACATGACACATCCTTCTATGCCACAACCAACTCTGATCAACTTGAACAAATAGACAACTTTTATTAGTACCAACTAGATGGAAGATATTACCTTTTGTTTGAGTACCGGATGCAATCTCAGTTTCGGAGCTTTCAAAGATTTTGCATCTTCCATTCTTGAACTAGAGATCATAACCTTTGTCCACCAACTGTCCAACACTGAGAAGATTGTGCTTTAGTCCTTCAACATACAGTACATTACCAGTTTTATTCTTTCCATCAAAAGAAATAGTTCCCCTACCTCTGATTCTACCAGCAGAATTATCACCAAACTTTACCATTCCTCCTTCATACCTTTCCAAATCTAAGAACTTGTTCTTGTCACCTATCATATGGTGAGAGCATCCACTGTCAATAACCCAATCATCCTTTTCTTCAACTTGGGTAGCCAAAGCTCTTTCTACAACCTTATGATTGACAGATTCAAAGGATATTGGATCTTCTTCCTTGATGGCAATAAACACCCATTCATTTGCGGATTTGTTTCCTATCTCTGATTCATCATATGTTATGCCTTCATTATCATCTTCTTCATGAACATAATAACAATTTTTTTGAAACCTTTGTCTGTTAGAATTTGATCTTGTAGATCTTTCTGGACATCTTAAGGCAAAATGACCAATCTTATTGCAGTTGAAGCACTTAAAGGGTAATTTTTCTTCATACTTACTGGATCCTCTTGGTAGTCTCTTTGCAATGAGGGCTTCAAGTTGAGCTGTTTCTGCTTCTTCCACTTCCATGTCTCTTCTTGCTTGATCATACCATGACAGCTTGCTTGAAGAGTTTTCTCCTAGATCAAATCTTTGTTTACCTTTCACAGAGGCACTGGCTTTGAATGCAAATTCAGTCTTGGGGGGATCATCTCCAAATTTGATCATTTCAAATGCAGCCAGTTTGCCAACCAATTGGTCTGTTGTGACAGTTGTATGGGCTTTGAATTCATCAATGGCAGCAACCTTGATTTTGTAGGCAGTAGGAAGGGATCTAAGAATTTTGCCAACAATCTCATTTTCATCCAAAACTCCACCAGCATTCCTAATTCCACACACCAGCTCATTTACTCTTGGCATAAAGGTAGTAATATTTTCATCATCTCTCATCTTCAGTCTTTCAAGTTTCCCTTTGAGACTCTGCAACCTTGCACTCTTAACATACTCATCTCCTTCATGCAGAAGATCCAGTTTAATCCAATTCTCATAGGTAGTTGGTAGGTCAATAACATTTGAGAGCTCTAAGTCAGTTAATGCGCTTAGAAGAGCCTCTTTGGTCTGCAGATTGTTTTCAGCATCTGTGATTTCATTTAGAGTTATCGGACCACCCTGTGGAGGTGTATAAGCTTTTGTGACCATGGACCAGTACGCCTTTCCCATACACTGTAAGTGACATTTCATGCGACCTTTCCAAAGAGAGAAGTTGGTTCTATCAAACTTCAGACTATCCTTCTTGTATGACGACATCCTGGATCTCCTTAAGTGGTTAAGCTCCTTTTAGAGGAACCTGGCTCTGATACCAATTGTTAGATTTAGGGCACACAACTGAGAGGGGGGGTGAATCAGTTGTACAAAACTTGCTTGCAATTCATACACTTAAATCCTCTTTCTTATTTAATAGCATATCAATTAATCACTCATGAAAGCATAAAGCATAAACACCAGAGTAGATACACATCAACACATGAGACACCAAGATTTTGACATGGAAAACCTGGTCAAGGGAAAAACCATGGGGTGATTAACCCAAGGATTATTCTTTGTTAGAAGAATAAGAAAAATAAATGGCACATACCAATTAGGGCTCACTGCTCGAGCACACTGCTCACAAGAGGCACACTGCCTACAAGAGATACACTGTCTACAAAGTAACAAGTATCATAAACTTAAACTGGAGATTGACATCTTTACCATGCCTGGATCAGTTCCATTTAAGCCCAAAAACTCTTGTTCTGCCTTTTGCTCTTCTCCTCGCTACCACACACTCATCTTCATAGTCATACTTTGAAATGACTTCACAATCCCTTATTTATACATGACATCAACTTAGGAACAAACATCTAAGTCGGTAAACAACCACAAGATCTTTCGCAAGGTGTATAATTCATCCAGTCGACCAGTCACAGAAAGAACACCAACAGCTGATGCTTATCCATTAAATCCAAAATATAACTTCAATGCGGACTGCCAACATGAACTGGACATGATCTAGAGATCATCATAACCTTCCCTAAAACACCAAGAACATCTGCACTTTATTAGTTTACTGGAATTCTTCTCTTCTTCATCCAGAACTTCAAGAACATAGTCTGTCATCACTGTCATAATGAAAAAGGTACTTCCGGACCTCCCAACCATGAACAAATCTATTTGTCACTTCACATGGACTTCTTCCACACTCCCTCCAATCCACAGAATGAGATAATGCAATTCCGGAGCTCACCAGACCAATCTGTGACACTCTGTCACCACTAAACATCTGTCAGAACTAGTTTTACTTGAGCGACCATAGCTTCTTCAGATCTTTATGTGGACCTCTAAAATCTTGAGAGGAATATCTCAAGACTCATATCTACAAACCCTTTAAACCACATCCTCTGATCCTCAACCTATCTTGGACTTTTACCTTGTCATCATCACTGTTCTTCACTGTTCCTGATTGAGACTGATTTTCTCAATATCCTCAGCACAGAGTTCATCCAGTCCTTCTCATTAATGCAACCTAAGTATGTTGACATCAATGACAACACTGGTTAGGCCCATACTTGCAACAATGTCATTTGCTACAACTGCAATAGATCCAGTCATATTGCCAAGTTCTACAGAAGTAAGAATCAGGATAAAAGAGGTCCAGTGCATCATAATCAAAATCAAGACAAAGGAAAAGGAAATTTAAATTTGGATGAAGTTCAAAGAGATATGAACAAGATTTGGGTGAAGAGAAGTACAAAAAATGTTGGGGATGGATCCACACCAAAATCTAGTGCTGATATTCCTTCTAGAAATTCAATAGATGAGCTCTGGCTCAAGGGGAGTCAAAAGGGAAAACAAATTCCCCCCAGCCAGTCAATTCGTGCCTGAAATTTGCACATGGAAAGTTGAGGATTACAGGGTTCTCAGAGAAATATCTAAATAAGCCTTGGTAAAGATGTGGAAGATCTGCAAGAAGTTTTGAAGAGGTTAAGCATCCAAGATTGATCTGGTTTGATAGTCATCCAGTAAAAGCAGGACTCTCACAGTTAGATCTGGTATGATTCTAAATTGAAATATCTTTGATCTGCAGATAAATGGAATGATTGGAGAAAGGAAAATAGATGGTCAATAATCACTAAGAATAACTCTAAGTGCATCTCAGTGATCCAGAAAGATCTCTCTCAGAACAAGAAGAACAAGGCAATCAGAATGACTTAAGTTGTGCATTTATTACAAAATGGAATTAGGGTTTGCATTGAAATAAAAGGGTTCTTTTGTTCATCATTTGCACATTTGCATATGAGAAGAAGAGACAAGGAGCTCTACAACAAAATTGCCTTAAACCTCTCGAAGATCAACAACAGAAGTTGATTCATCCAGCAATCCTATCCGACTCATATCGTAAACCCTAGAGGCGTGAAAAGGTATTTTCACTCTTGAATATCTCTTTCTGAATATTTTGAATGATGGCTACTCTGAATGTTGTCAAAATCACTAATAGACCGTGCCCTAAGTTCAAGAAACACCCTTACAAAACTCTAGAAGTTGATCCTTTAGGCATCTTCTCTAGCATTCTGCATGGGGTTTTGCATGTAGAAGACGTTAGGGCATACATTCATGCAAATATTGAAGAATTTGTGTAATGCAAACTGATGGATATCTATCACAAGTAGTTAATAAATGAATCATTTGAACTCAAACCTTAGTACAAGGCCATCTGGGATAAGCATTTTTTACATTGCATCCATTTCCCCTATTTTGTAGAAGATGAATGGGTCCGGTATGTTTTGAACAGAGTGCATGACAACTTCATGTGGCTGATAAGGCCATTTAAGATAAAAAAAAGATGGCATTAGGGCGGTAACCAGATTGCACTCATCTGGTGGGTTGCCTGCTCTCAAATCAATCAAAAACCAAACTGTAAGTGAGGCTACCGGATTAAAATTTTACAAGAGGGCAATGACAATAGAAGAAATCATAGATCCAGATATCAAATTTGCCTCTACGATAATTGGTTACAAAATCTACCACTCCAGCAAGGAGAATTCAGTATCTAAAACTACTATATATACTGCATATGAAATGCTAAAGAAAAAATGTTGACTATGATTTTTGTGAGCTTCTCCTGAACCAACTGTTGGAAAATCTATAGAAAATAAAGAAGGATAAGAAGAATTCATTTAAGTACGGTGGCTTGATTCTATGTTTATTCTTTTACTATATGAATGAGCTACCTAGATCCAGTGGTTGGATATGGCAAAATGACAGACTAGTAGCGATACAAATCATAGATTCTATGAATGGGCTTGCTGATGCCAAGGCACAAAACGTAGCACTCTGGGGCTACTTCAAGAACTTTCAAAGCATGATGCAGGCCACAGAAAGAATCCCCCAATCTTTGGTTGAGAAATACAAGGATACAGTGTGCTTTATGGTAGACACTGATCAATGCCTAATGGAGGCAGTGGACCCAAGGATAGTCTAGATTATGCCAATAGGGTATGAGGTTGATGAGAAAATCCTATAGCTGCATATCCAACATCTGTTGAGTTAGCCCAAGGACTCTGAGGCAGAAAGGTTTGGAACCTTTCAAGAGTTAAGTGTGAAAATTCGTGTTGAACTAAGGCAACCTGAAATAAAGAGAAAAGTCAGGAAGTAGAGGAATTTTCAAAGAAACATGGTTTTTCAAAGGAGGCAGTTGATGCCAATAGAGAGAAGGTAGAAAGAGAAAAAAAAGAGAGACAAGAAGTAGAAAAAGAAAGTGTTCTAGTACAAGCCCCCTCCTAGACTAGATCCTCCAAAAGCTCTGCACCAGCTACCTCTGAGAGTCAAAAAACCTCTAAACTGGAAGCCAAGACATCCAGAAAGGGTGAAAAGAGAACTAAGACAAAGGCCACAAGGTCATATATAAGTCAAAAGGATGATGAAGAGATAGAGATAGATGAGGAGGTTAAGAAAATGAAGAAGAAAAAGAAAACTTCTCTAGAATCATCTACTGGGAAGACCAAAGAAGAAGAAGTAGAAGAATTTTTTGATAGGCCTACTCTCTCCATTAATGATGTCATCAAGGTAGTCACTGTGGATGGAAATCTGCAACCTATGACAGAATTCTATGATGAATGTAATGAAGCTGACTAGAAGATCTTGTAAGATGCTACAGTCAAGTATCTAAACATCTATAATAAAGCATTTATTGAAATCATATCTCTAATTCCTAAAAGCCTAGAGAAGGAACTTGAAATGAGAAAGAATAATGCTAAAGAAAAGAATATGGAGATCTGGGAGTAGATAGCCATTCATCTCTATCCTTCCATCACTCCTAAACAAATGAATATGATCTTCAAGGATTGCAAGGATGAGTTCCGGAGCAAAGCCAAAATGAACAAGCTTATGCTCAGAGAGATTGATCAGGTGGCAAAAGAGACTGAAGACATCCTCTGAAATGCATACAAAAGATTCAATATTCCTATTATAGAGGACATAAGTGATGAACCAGGATTAAGTGCTTCAAAAGAAGACTATACTAAGAAAATTACAGAAGAGTCAAAGGAGACAAGTGAAGAAAAGACTAAGGACCTAGATTCCTCTGTACCGAAAGAGGAAGTCCTTGAAGAAGTAAACATCACTCTTCTGGATCCCCCTGCTGACTCCAGAATAGAAGGAGAAGAAAGAAAAGATCAGGAAATTAGTCAAGAAGAAGAGGTCAAGGAAAGAGAAAAAGATCAAACAGAGAAAACCCTAGATGATAGTTCTGAAGCTGCAGAAGAAAAGAAGACTCTGTCTCCAGCAAGAGACACTGCAGAAATAGTTAAAGATTTCTTGACAAAAGAAATAATAGAATTAGATGAACCGGAGCTATTCCAAGAACCATTCAATTTTGACTCCCTCTCCCTGGTTTAGACAATGAAGATAGCATCCTTTGCCCAAGCAAAAGCAAAAGAAAAGCTTTTGAAGTCTCATATGGAAGACTGTGAGCTAATAGAGATTGCATCCGGTGCGTTGGAGAAAATCATGCCATCCTTCTAGAAGGATCATTAGGCCTCCTCATCCAGTAACTTGAAATCTCTTGTTAATTCTATTAGCACACATTTTGATTCTTTGGAGAAGTCATCAGAAGAGAAAGTCTGGAAAGAATTTTTTGGAAAGAGATTCTCTGAAGTGCAGGGACTAATAACAAATGATAGGAGAAATTTGGATATTGGGATAAAGAGCTTAGAAAATGCTCTTAAAGATGGTGGAGATCTATACATATTTTTTCTATCTTGGTCCACCATGACAGCAGATATTACCAAGAAGATGGAAGAACAAGAGAGCAAATTATCAAGCTTATCTCAAAATTTTGATCCTCTCACCTCTTCTATAATAAATCAAGAATGTCAGACTATTGTAGCTATAAATGAAATAAAGAAGCTTGAGAAGGAGAAGAAAAACATAATAAGAAGGCTAAGTGAACTAAGAGGGATAATTATCCCTAAGTTAGAGGCAATGCATGAGGCCCTAACCGATGCCCAAACCACAACCTGGACCAGTGATCCAACAAACCTAAAGAGGGCAGAAGCTTTTGCATTTTTGCTAAGTGGTCACATTTCAATTTTGGACAGGATGACGCAAAGTTGGGCAACAGAAGTAGTTCAATTGAAGACCACCTTTGCAGATATACTTTAGTATATGTAAGTATAACATGTATATATACTTATGCGACTAAGTATAGGTTGATTTTTGGACATTTTGGTATGTGGATTCTACCCTTTTCCATTGATGTCAAAGGGGGAGTGAGGAGCAGTGAAAAATGTGGAATCTAACTAAGGGGGAATTCTAGAAAAGTATACATTAGAACAGAGCATCAGCCAAGGGGGAGTTTAGTGTGACACTTAGTCATTTTTCACTAAGTATTGCCATCAATGCCAAAGGGGGAGATTGTTAATAAGAGACACTATGTGGCTTCATGAGTGTTGTCATTGATAGCAACAAAGTTCATTCCACACATCCGCAGGATATGGTATGACTATATCGGAAGTCAGATTGAAGAGTATTTTGGTCCAGTGAGCAAAAACAGAGCATGCAGCAAGGTCTAACAATCAGGTCCGGATCTCTCAGAGGAAATATCTCAGCAAAGTGTGGACTTGGCGAAGTCAAGAGGAGTATCATGACCGATACATTCCAGAGATTGAGCCTCCGATGATGAAAGAGTGAAAAGATATGAGTACCTAAGTGTTGGGTTCCTATTTGGTAGAGTAGACTAAGGAAGAACTGACTGACAGAGCATCAGACCTTAATCCAGATGAGTAATTGATGGTGATCAAGTTTCTTAAGGGATCATTCATGGTTGGCCAACATGATTGATGACTCCTATAACTATCTTTTTGATACGCATCATTTAGTAAGCATGGATTCAGCCGATAGACCAGAGTTTGAGTTTTTCGGATGCTGACTAAGAAAGATGTTGAAATTCTTGATGCGGATATATATACCTAATTGATTTCAGTATGAAGGAGGGTGTCATGTGTTGTGAAGTGCAAAGAAAAGTAGAGTAGTGTGGAAGCAGCAATATAGGTCCAGTATGTGACAGGACAGCAGCACCAAAGAAGAGGATGAATGAAGTGCAGTAGATCAGTGTATTGAGCCTAACCAAAACTAAACCTCAGCATATGTGGATGCTTCTCATCAGTTCAAACACCTAGTTACTTTCTTTATACCTTGGAGATAGTGAGTCTATTGTAGGCAATGAGCCTCTTGTGAGTAGTGTGCTCAGGGAGTGAGCCCTAATTGGCAAGTTCCATTTTGTACTTCTATTCTTTTAATAGAGAATACAATCTTGGGTTAGTCACCCTGTGGTTTTTCCCTTAACAGGGTTTTCCATGTAAAAATCCTTGTGTTATGTGTGTTGATTTCATTTCTTCTTTTATGTTCATTTGTGCTTATATGTTTTGATACTGCACTATTGTTAAAGAAGATAAGAAAGTTAAGAAGTTTAAGATAACTAATTCACCCCCCCTCTCAGTTATATGCCTTGTTTCCAACAGTTACTTCTATAGAGGAGATCAGGACTGTCTCAAAAGTTACAAGAGATTTGTTAGTTGGAAAAATTTCAGCTTTTGAATTAAGTGAGTTTGGTGATTTTCTTCCTAAGACTAAGTCTGCATTTAAGGCTAGTGTGTACGGAAAACAAAGATACAATCTGGGTGAAAGCTCTTCAGCAAGATCAAATAGATTTGGGAAGGCAAGGAAGGATCTTGAAGATGATGAAATTGAAACTACAGATCTTGAAGCTCTTATTGCCAAAAGAATGTCAAGAGGATCTAGTAAGTATGAAGGAAAGTTGACACTCAAATATTTTTCTTGTAATAAAATTGGTCATTTTGCCTCAATATGCCCAGAGAGGTTTTCAAAACAAAACCCTAATAGATATAAAGGTCAAAAGAATTGTTACTATGTCTAAAAAGATGGAGAAGGAGTCACAGATGATGAATCTGATCATGGAGGTGCCACTAAAATGATTGGGTATTCATTGGTATCAAAGAAGAAGATTCGATGTCTATTGAATCTGCTAGTTATGTAAATGTGGAAAGTGCCTTGGTTGCTCAGGTTGTTGAAAAGGATGAATGGGTGATTCATAGTGGATGTTCTCATCATATGACTGGTGATAAAAGTAAGTTTGTAAGCTTTGAAAATTCTGAAGGTGGATTTGTGAAGTTTGGAGACAACTCAGCTGGTAAACTCTGTGGTAGAGAATCCATCTCTTTTGATGGTAAAAATAACACAAATGATGTTTTGTATGTGGAAGGACTGAAGTATAATCTTCTCAGTGTTGGAAAGTTGGTTGATAAGGGTTATGATCTCTGATTCAAGGATGGAAAATACAGAACCCTGGAAAGCTCCTGAACTAAAATTGCATCTGGTACTCAAACTAGAGGTAACATCTTTAATTTAAGTAGTTCTAGCAAAAGTTTTTTGATTGCTCAAGTAGATCAAAGTTGGTTATGGCATAGGAGGATGTGTCCGATGAATTTTGATAACATTGTCAAGATAAGTTCTACTCAAGCTGTAAGAGACCTTCCAAAACTTGTGAAACCTGATAGCATGTGTAGAGAATATCAATTGGGTAAACATAACAAAATTTCTTTCAAAATTAAAGAACAATTTTCAAATGGATGGTTCGAACTGGTGCATACTAATCTTTGTGGTCATGCTAGAATTAGGAGTGTGCAAGGAGACAGATATTTCATGTTGTTGATTGATGATTACTCCCAGATGATGTGGGTAACCTTCCTAAAAGAAAAATCAGAAGCTCTTGACAAGTTTAAAGTGTTCAAGGTGATGGTGGAAAATGAGATTGGTGAGAAAATAAAGTGTCTAAGATCTGACAAAGGTGGAGAATTTATCTTGAGTGAGTTTGATACTTTTTGTGAAAAGCATGGAATAAAGAGACAGTTATCTACTCCTAGGACTCCTTAGCAAAATAGAGTTGTGGAAAGAAAGAACCGGACCATTCAAGAAGCTACCAGGACCATGATGATGGAAAGAAATGTTCCTCAAGTCTATTGGAGAGAAGTTGTGAGTACTGTTGTCTACACTCTTAATCAGGTGCTGATCAAAGGCAATCCTGGTAAGAACCCTTATGAACTATGGTTTGGTCATCCTCCTACTGTGAGATATTTCAGAGTTTTTGGTAGTAAATGCTATATCAAAAGAGATGAGGACTTAGGTAAGTTTGATGCAAGAAGTGATGAAGGAATATTTTTGGGATACTCTACTCAAAGTAAGGCTTACCAGTGTTTTAATAAGAGGTTGAAAAAGATTGTTGAAAGTGCTAACGTTAGAGTTGATGAGAGCAAAGAAGGACATTCCAGGTATTGTGGATATGATTCAGATGATCAAGATGAAAGTCAAAGTCAAGGAAGGAAAGTTCAAACCCAAACTTAGATCCAGATTGATCTGAAAACTCCAGGAACATAAGAAGATACTGTAGATGTTGAGGAACAAGCTCAAGAAATAGAAGTTCAAGAAATTCCCAAAACTCCCAGGTATGTAAGGCTGAATCATTCTAAAGATCAGATCATAGGAGATAAGAGAAAAGGTGTTCAAACTGGGAGAAAAATTGTTGAAGATCAAGAGGAGATTTGTTTGATTTCAAATATTGAACCTAAATCAGTAAGTGAATCCTATAATGATGAAAACTGGATAAACATAATGGAAGAAGAATTGCAAATTGAAAAGAATCACACTTGGGATCTTGTTCCTAGACCTAAGGACAAAAATGTGATTAAAACCAAATGGGTCTTCCAGAATAAACTAAATGAATATGGTAAAGTTGTAAGAAACAAAGCAAGGTTGGTATGCAAAGGCTATTCTCAAGTGGAATGAATTGATTTTGAAGAAACTTTTGCTCCTTTGGCAAGAATAGAAGCAGTCAAACTATTTCTTGTATTTACTACTTTCAAAGATTTTAAAGTTTATCAGATGGATGTCAAATCAGCATTCCTGAATGGAGAGTTGGAGGAAGAAGTCTACATTGAGCAACCAAAAGGATTTTAGTTGTCTGATCAGAGAGATATGGTCTACAAATTGAGAAAAGCAATATATGGACTCAAGTAAGCCCAAGAGCCTAATATGCAAGATTGGATAAGTATTTTCTTAAGATAAGATTAAGCAAAGGCACTGCTAATAGTAATCTTTACTTCAAGATTATTCATGAGGACATCTTGATTGTTGAGGTCTTTGTAGATGATATTATTTTTGGTGGAAATGAATGTATGTGCAAAGCATTTACTGATCAAATAAAAAGTGAATTTGAGATGTCAATGTTTGATGAGATGAATTTCTTCCTAGGTCTGCAAATTGTTCAGTCAAATAAAGGTATCTTCATATCTCAGTCCAAGTATGTGAAAGAATTGTTGAAGAAGTTTAGAATGTAAGATTCAAAGCTAGTAGGTACACCTATGGTAACCATATGCAAGTTGAGTAAAGATGATGACTCCCCTAAGGCAAATAAAAAAGGTATAGATCAATGATTAGAGGATTGCTCTATCTGACTCAGACCAGACCTGGCATCATGAATGCAGTTGGACTTGTTGCTAGATTTCAAGTTGATCCCAGAGAATCCCATGTTGTAGCAGTCAAGATAATTTTCAGATATCTCAAAGGGACAATTGATTATGGCTTATGGTATCCAAGGGATAATAACTTCACTCTTCATGCATATATAGATGTTGATTGTGCAGGAGATGTGAATGATAGAAAAAGGACTAGTGGTGGTGCATTCTTCTTGGGAAGTAGATTGGTTTCTTTGCTAAGAAAAAAGTAGGAGGCAATTTCCCTATCTACAGCAGAGACAGAGTATATATCGGCAACAAACAATTATACTCAAGTTCTATAGATGAAGCAAATATTTAAGGACATCAGAATTGTGTTTGAGGAGCCTGTCACAATCTTCTGTGATAATTCAAGTGCAATAATCATCTCCAAGAATGTGATGTTACATTCAAAGACAAAGCATATATCTATCAAGTTTCATTTCTTGAGAGAAAAGGTAAATGAGAATGAAGTCAAGTTGGAGTTTGTATCTTCAAAAGATCAGATTACTGATATTTTCACTAAGCCACTCCCCAAGGATACTTTTGAGTATCTCAGAGAGAAGTTAGGGGTTATTACCCCTCCTGATCAGAACTAAGATGCATTAAGATGCATCAGTCTAGTGAAATTCACAGTCATATCTTGTGATTTAGATTGATGTTAAGGAGATGTTACTCAGGAGAAGTAGTCAGCATGAAAATTTTGGGATCAGTATGAAACAAAAAGGGGGAAAAGATTACAAATATGTGCCCTTTGCCATTGATGTGAAAGGGGGAGAAAAGTTCATGTGAAAAACTAGTTGCTGATGAAAGGAGGGCAGTGAAGAAAGTGATTGCAGAAGTGATAAGAGAAAGGGGGAGAAAGTCTTGTCTTGATGGTCAAATCAATTTTTCACATCATATGTTGCCATCAATGAAAAAGGGGGAGATTGTTGTAAATATGTGCCTAAGCGGTGTTGTCATTGATGTCAACATATCTTTGTTTCCATTAGTGTCAACTGTATTCTATTTTGTGGCCTGAATAGAAGACCAAATTGTTGAAGATATTGAGAAAATTAATGAGGATCAATGTATGTGAACCATACGGATGAATAAAGGATTGTTTGAAGAAGCTCTAGTTATGTTTTGAAGGCTTCACATGAAGATTTGGAGAAGCTATAGCCATCTGAGTTGAACCAGTTTTGCAGTGTTCAGAAGAGATAGAGTGACAGGAAAGAGGTTCAGATTGTTCCAAATATGTCAAATGATGATCTTTGGATCTAGAGGCATGTTTATGAAGTCAGTGTGTATCTTCCATTCAAGTGGTTCATGGTTTGGAGGTCCGCAAGCAATCTTTCTAATATGATAGTCATGGCAGATAGTGTTCTTGAGGTTTCAGAGGAAGATGCAAGTGATTCTGATGATTTGGATGAGTATGTTGAATTCAATGTGCTTGCGAAGGTCTCTGGATCATGTGAATGCTATGTTGGAGGTCCGCATTGAAGTTTGAATTTGTCAATGAATATTTCCTTCTTAGTGTTGTTGTTCTTCCTAGTCTTGGCCAATCGGATGATTCAAGCATGTTGTGGATGATCTAAGAGCAATTCTATGAAGCATGGCGTGTTGATCAAAGAAGATTTGAGTCCCAGTTATGTTTGGCCGATAGCTTAGTGATTTGCATTAAGTTAGATGTTTGTAATGTTGACTTTGTTGCTCATTCCAAGGTTGATGAAGCATACAAATACTTGATGAGTTGTGGAAAATCGTCCTTGGGTAAAAATAATAAAATCCAAAGAAAAGATCATAGGCAGAGTAGAGCAGAGGAGAAGTAGAAGAACAAGAGATGTTTAGGATGAAGAATTAGAGAAGAAGTATTTGGGGCAGAGCAGAAGTTTTTGAGCATTTAATGAAATTGAACCAGGCATGAAGTAGATGTTATTTATCAGTTAATTCTTTCTATATTAAACATAATATTTGTAGGCAGTGAGCCTGTCTTGAGCAGTGAGCTCTGGGCAGTGAGCTGGAAGGCATGTGCCTTCTATTTTCATCTAAGTACTATTAATAGGGTACGAATCTTGTGGGTTAACCCCCACCGTGGTTTTCCCTTAACCAGGTTTCCACGTAAAAATTCTAATGTTATGTGTGATCAATCTATTTTTCCTCATGTTTTATTGATTCATGTTTTAATGTTTATCTGATTGAAAGTTTTTAAAGAAGTTTAAAAGTAGAAAAGATTAGTATTTGTGGGACAACTGATTCACCCCCCCTCTCAGTTGTCCAAAGAAATTCCAACACTGCTATCATCAAACTTCCCCAAACCTTTTACAGAAGTGACTTTCATGATGAAATAGGAGATTTGATTACCCTAATCAGTAAGATATATGGACTACCTACTATATCAACTTTTGAAGGTTGGATGTTCCTAATGATTGAAAAAATAATTACTAAAGGAACTAAATTCCATTGGGCTCAAATATTGAGTGACAATATGAATGAGGCATTTGGCAATTTCAAAGATAAACAAGTATTCAGGTGGACCTCCTATGTTGTATACTCATTGGCAAGGAAGAATGAATATGCTGGGTTGTCAAAAGTAGGAGAAGTTGGTAATGATGAACAACAACAAATAAAAGTTTATGAATGTTACACTCAACTGGTGCTATCCCAATCTCTCATCCACTACAAAAGGGTGAATGATGCCTTTACAATGTACATCACCAGATTGCTGCAAGGAACTATAGCCCTTAGAATATCCACTGAGGCTATGAATGAAATTATGAAGTATGAGAGATGGTATATACAATTCAAAAAATTCACCTATTTAAGGATTCAAGGCTTCACTGGAATACCATATAGACTACCCCGTTATCCCATAGATAAAGTTGTACTCGTAGAATTGTTAGTTGATTACTTGTGTAGAGAAATTGAAACACCTCCATAGAACAAATGTCAAGTTTCCCATCTTGTTAGGTAGAGGTAACTATGCATGTCTTTACCTAGGGTAGAAGAACATTTAGATACAGAGCTTCAGTTGCATAAACTCCATTTTTACACAAAGAGAGATCACTTTGATTCAAATAGGGTGATGGAAAAGTTTGTGAGCAAAAAGCTATTTCATAAGATGCACCTAGAAGACTTCTGGGCCAATTGTGTAGATGATTATGAGGTGTTAAAGAGGACCCACTCAAGGTTGTCCTTAAGATTTATAAGAAAATTCCATATCATAGAAGTCCCAAATCAACTTGATGATGATGATAATTCAATGCAAAGAGGATCTTGGGAGGCCTAGTATCATCAACCAATCCCATTGCCAAATTGGGCCAATGCAGAAGAAAGCTCCTTCAATGAAGTGATGAAGGAACCAATAAGATTGAGCAAATCATGGGTTAGAAGTCAAATTGTTGCATTAGAGAGACAAGGAGTATAGTTAACCTATACACCTCTTGAGTCAAAAAAGGAATTTGGAGATGAAGAGGATGCACCAATAGAAATACTAGATGGAGTAGATCAAGCTCAAGAGCCTACCAGGAAATTTGATAGTGAAAAACATATCCCTTTGGTAGAGAAAGAGAAAGGAAAGAAGGTAAAGAAGGGTGCCCCAAAGGTACAAAAGAAGGATATGCCTCCTGCAACAAGAACAAGGGCATCCAAGAAAAGGGACATGCCTAGTGGACTAGGGGAGGGTTCTAAAACAAACAAGACTAAAGTAAAAACTACTAGCATAACCATAGAAGCCTCTACTACTGCAACACCTAATGACACTAACATACCAATAACCACTTCACCCCCTGCTACTCCAATTGTGAATAGTGATACACTTTCTCCTGTTTCTTCAACTACTACTCCTGCTGCCATTGCTACAAGCATCCAAAAGGATATCTCTGCCTCCCTTTCACCAATGGTTTCAATCTCTACTGTCTCATGCCCATTGATGATAGACTCAAGCATTCCATTGTTGTTTCTTCACTTCCTTCCATTTCCACCATGACTATGCCCTCCATATCCTCTGCTTCACTCTCTACATCCTTTTCCTTGCCACCTATTTCCTCTATTCTTTCATCCTCCTTCTCCATGCCTTCTTCCTCCATCACTACACCTATTTTCATTTCCTCTATCCTACCAACCTCTCTCATTCCACCTTCCTTGGGGTTTACTACATTTGCAAACTTGGCATAGGTTAGCCTGTCCTCATTTGCAGCAATCCTATTATCTTCAGTTCCTAGTTCCTAAGGCACATCGACATAAGATTCAGCCCCTTTGGCCTATTGGAGTCTAGGACAACATTGAGAGGGGGGGTGAATCAGTGTTGTATAAATTTTTAACTTTTGGCAAACTTTATCTTACAATACAAATAGAGAGGAGGACATTAATGATTTGTTGAGTTTATATGCACAAGAATTATAATAAAATATATAAACAAAAACTCATGATCAAATGATTAATATGCACACACATAGAGTAAATCAATGAGAAGCATGACACAAGCTTTTTACCGAGTGGAAAACCCTCTGGGGTAGAAAAACCACTCATGAACTGCCTCACTAGCTTAATTCAAAAACATGCCTCACTGGCTACATATAGGTCTCACTGACCAAGCAAGCCTCACTGGCTACAAAGAAGCCTCATTGGCTACAATATGTGTCTCACTGACAAATGTAAGGTCTCACTAACCTATAAGCCTCACTGGCATACTGTGCCTCACTAGCAAACACAATCACAATCACCATTAGAAAAGATAAACAAAATCAGAGTGTTACTCTGTTTCCATTCAATTCATTATCCCATCTCTATATAATACAAACTCCATTTGTAATTTCTCCATGTGTATGTCTTCAACCTACATCTGATGCTCAATCAATTCACCTGAATTCACCTGATTTAGATTATATCTGCACATTCAATTGCATATTGTCTTCATACTTGATTTGATTCAATCTATGTCATACATGTTGTCTTCAATTTTTCATACTGATTCACATCCATTTCACTCTCCTCATTTTCACAACCTTAATATTTATATTTCCAACAATAAGACTTTTCAAATTCAACTTTTTCATATTCCTCCATGCATATTCAATTCTTCAATAACCCCTTCAAATTTAATTTGCAAAAATGACTCTTCACCAATTTGTCAATCTACAAAGAATAAATCAAACTTCTCTACAATAAAAAATCTTTTATTCAATCTGCACTTAGAGAGAATAAAATCTCTTTCAAACATGATCTCTATCTGTAAAAACATTTTCATCTTCATATGCAAAAATAAAATCAATCTCCTGCAATAAAAACTTTTCACCATCTCTCTGCAATTTTCTCTTTCAAAAATCAAAATTCTTTCATAAAAAAAAATTACTCTTCAATCTCTTCAATACACAAATATCTTTCATATTTTGAAACCTTCAATTTGTTCATATTCCTTGAATCTTTTTATCTTCCCTACACAAACCATCTTCAAAAAAATAAGATCATAAAAATCTTCAATAAAATCAAACACCAGTTATCTTCCTCTTGCCCTGCAATAAAAATATTCTTCAATTGATTTAATAAATCTGCCCCCCAAAAAATTATCTCTTTGTTTATTTTAGAGCCCTTTCATATTCTTCTTCCCCATTTGTCTTCATAAATTTATTTTCCCTTTAAAAAAATATTATCTCATGAAAATCTCCTCCTTTAGCTTTTAATATCTCAAAAATTACCTTTTTTGAAACAATTAAAAAAAACATTCACATTAGTCATAAAATCTATGACTTCCTCTTTAAATATTCATTTATCTCCTTAAAAAAAATCTTCCAAAAAGAAATTCCTTGAAAATCTCCTTAAAAAATTCAGTCTTCATATTATTCTATCTCATAGAAAGATGCCTTTTAGAAGGCCAATAAAATAGGAGATAAAAGATTTCTAAATTTAAAAATAAATCCATTGATGGCTTATTCACGTTGAAGGAGGATTTAAACAACGCTATTGAATTTTTTTAGGAAGACTGATCCATATAAAGAACCTTAAGAACCGGTCACCTTTAGTGACTTAACCTACAAGCACAGGTCAACATCTAAATAAAACAAAATGTGTTCTTTTGTAAATATATTCTAGGTTATAGTTAAGTCTTTAGGATTTTAATAACCTTTCAAACCATTGTAGGTATATGAAGCTTGAATAATTATAAACCTTAGTTTTATAACCAGTATTTATTTAAATCAAGGCTCTGCTCTAACATAGATTTATGTAGAGAAGAAAAAGATCTATAGTTGAACTCCTGAAATCTGATATAGCATGGATGACAAAGATGCTCAACATCAACCTTGAAGGAACTTGCATGAATTCCTGACACATGAATACCAACATGAACATCACTAATTAGCTTCTGATGATCAAATATGAACTCCTCTACTCTATAAGAATCCAATATGAATAATGCTTTAACATCATGGTATCAAACTTTATCATAAAGATTATCAGAGTATCTTTACACTGCATAAACTTGGATGATGAACATTTGTCAACACTTGACAACTTCAAGGAAACCAACAACTCAAACCTATGAAAGTGTCAACAAGAGATCTATCAAGATCTTAGGAGCATTGCAAACACAACATGCATCAGATCCTATCACGCATCTATCAACTGCCACCAAGACATGAACATTATTGCATACACAGACATTAGCTACAACTTTTGGCCTGCAAGTGATCATTCTACAAGACTTACTTCATCAACATCAACAAGAATATACTAAGCATCAATACACTTCATAACAACATGAATGAGAATGAGTAACACCAAGTCCTGATAATCACCATGAATGGATACCAAGCATTATGAAGCACCTGCATAACAACTATCTTTGCATCAACAATTCAATACCTTTTTGACATCAATGACAATCAATCTCCCCCTTTGTCATTGATGTCAAAACTCCAAAAAGTAATTTCTTTCTCTCCCCCTTTTTGACATCAGATGACAAAGGCATAAATACTCCCCCTGAGAAAAATAACTCATATTTCTTGGATCACAAACACTATCACTGACCTTGTTATCTTTCATACCAACCAAGAATTGAAATATCACTTACCCAAACCTTTGATACCACTAGTCTCTGAAAAATTTAAGGCACTGATCATTTTTACAATTTACTATCCAAAACTTATCCTGAGAGCTCTGTCCATGTTCATCTGCATATTGAACAACTTTTCAACTTGTGAGTAATAAGACATAGGACCTTAATCAACTGAGGTCCTTCAAAGTAGAGGATAAAAGAACCAAACCAACACCAACTAAGATCTTCTTTGAAGTCTTCTTGAACAATATTGAACAACATCCTGATACTGATCTAAACAAGAAGACACTGTCCATATATTATCAAAGAAACATGTGAAATTATCACACCAAAAACTCCTTAACATCTCTAGTTCACCACCTTCTTTTGACACTATTTCCAATTCACCTAAAAGCTCCAATTCTTATGCAAGACACATGCCACAAAACACAGCTTAATAAAGCATTAAATATGATCATCAACCTTGACATACCTCCAAGATCTCCCAAAACATAAAGAGTTATGACTTATCTGAACTTGAACTTCATCAAAGATACCACAATCATATCAATACCTATGATGAACAACAATGCAGGTTTAACAAACAAAAATTTGATAACCACATGAAGACTTCTCATTACTAAATTCACAACTCGTGATGACATGACAACCATTCAAGAGATGACCTTGCCAATACTTCCATGAAAACAATCAATCTGCAACAATCTGCAATCACTTTGCCCTTGTACACACTTCTTGGCATGATAAAGAATGATAACCATCTTGAAAGAAATGAAGACTATCTTGATAAAGAACGCCAAGCTATTCCTGCACATGACACTTTTTGCAACAAAATGTCAAATCTGATATATATTGCAATTAATAAGAATTAATGCCTCTTGACTCTACAATACAAATCAACCAATCAATATCTTCTTGCAACAACACTTTCCAAAACCAAATGCAGAGACAAAAATTTAACTTCTTCCATTTTCAACCTCCTCAGGCAACATAAGCAAACATCTGAAGAGAACTACTTGAGTATATCCAAGATCCTTTGTGAGCACCAACATGATCAAGATCTTTTACCAAACACTTTGTGTATTGAACCCATGAACTTATTTTCAACATGATGAATACATCATGAACCACTAAACATGTCACTGATCATGAACACTTGTATTACTAACATACACTAAACTCAATATCATTAGAAACTTCATTTCAGACATTATCAGGCAAGCATGATAAACAAAACAAGATCATCATACTTGGGGATAATGTATATATCAAGAACAACTCCCCCTCACTTTGTCCCATATGTTATGCAACTAATGAAGTACCTTGTGCAAGATGCACAAGTTTAGGATTTTTCTTCTCTTGATTATGTTTTTGCTTCCAAGCTTTCATAGGTTATTTCTTTCTCCAAAAATTTTCACCTTCTTTTCTTTTCCACTTTTTCAAATCAAATGATGTTTTCCTGCAACTGTGTGCTTTATGATCAAGAGAGTTATAATTATAAAAAATTATGTTGTAATCATAATCAAATGACTGATAATACCTTTTTGGCATCCCTGGAGCATTTATGTTATGCTTCCATGCAGGATCATACCCTTTATTCATTTTGCAGTTTCTATGTGTGTGACCAACTTTATTTTACTTGTAACACACAAGGTTAGTATTCCTTTTGTAATCAACTGCTTTATGTCCAAAGTGATTATAAATATAACAATAGCCATTAAATGAATAATTATACGTGTACATGTATGCATATCTTACTGGAGCAGCCCTTTTTAGTTTTCTCTTTTGATTGTTTATTTTTCTTTCAGGAGGAGTAGGTTGATCAATTTTTCTTCTAGGAGTCTCTTTAACATTAGAAGACTAACCCTTTTCATAACCAAGTCCAGTAGTGTCACCATGTAATTTTTGTTTACCAAGCAACTCATGTAACTTGCTTGTGCTCTCTTCAAATTTCAAATTATTTTCAAATTGCTTCTTTACCTCCTCAAGATCTTTTCTTAAAGAGGCTAACTCTCCTTCAATCTTTTGACATTCAATACTTTTAGTTTCCAACCGAGACTTTGTCACATCAGCTATCCTCTTAACTTCCTCAACCTCTATCTTCAAATTGATGATTAATTTATCTGATTCACTTATTTGATTTTTCAAATCTATAATCACATTTCTAGCATCTTCAAGGTCTGAAAGAACTTTTTCTTTTAAGTCTTTTTCTTATTGTAGCTGCCACATTAATCTTTGGTTCTCCTTTTTGTATTTCTTAACTTCTCCCAAAGCACACATAAGTTCTCCTTCTACATCAATTCAAATTCTTGTTCATCATATTCTTCTGAATCTGATTGGGTCTCAACTTCTTCATGTGATTGTCTTCTTTTATTGTCACTTTCTTTAGACACCAAGTTGTCATCTTCTACACCATCATCATGATAAATTCTTATCAATTTCTTCCACATATCTTGAGTTGTTTCACATTGCACAAATTTACAAGAAATATCATTAGATAGAGTAGATTATATGGCCTTCTTTGCAATATGATTACATTCAAGAGCTTCTTTGTCATTTGCAGTAACACAATGCTCATTCTCAACTAACATCAAAACACCATATCCTAAAGAGGATAAATAAATCTGCATTCTAACATACCAAATAGAAAAACCTGAACCATCAAAGATAGGAACTCCAGAAAACTCCTTTTCTATTTTAATACCTAATTCAACTTGTGAAGCATTTTTATCAACTAATTGAGCATTTTGATCAACATCTAAATTTGATACAGACTACACCTTTTGATTAGAATGAGACTTGACATTTCTCATGTTCTTATTTCTTTTGCATTTACCCATAGAACTCCACACACAGGACCTACCTAAGCTGATTAAGCTTCAAAAGGGAACCTACACTCTCATACCACTTGTTAGAGGCCAGGACAACACTGAGAGGGGGGGTGAATCAGTGTTGTATAAATTTTTAACTTTTTGCAAACTTTATCTTACAAGACAAATAGAGACGAGGACATTAATGATTTGTTGAGTTTATATGCACAAGACTTATAATAAAAGATGTAAACAAAAACTCATGATCAAATGATTAATATGCACACACACGGAGGAAATTAATGAGAAGCATGACACAAGATTTTTACAGAGTAGAAAATCCTCTGGGGTAGAAAAACCACTTATGAACTACCTCACTGGCTTAACTGAAAAACATGCCTCACTAGCTACATATAGCTCTCACTGACCAGCCAAGCCTCATTGGCTACAAAGAAGCCTCACTGGCTACAATACATGTCTCACTGACAAATGTAAGGTCTCACTAACCTATAAGCCTCACTGGCATATTGTGCCTCACTGGCAAACACAATCACAATCACCATTAGAAAAGATAAACAAAATTAGAGGGTTACTCTGTTTCCATTCAATTCGTTATCCCATCTCTGTATAATACAAACTCTATTTGTAATTTCTCCATGTGTATGTCTTCAACCTACATCTGATGCTCAATCAATTCACCTGAATTCACCCAATTTAGATTATCTCTACACATTCAATTGCATATTGTCTTCATACTTGATTTGATTCAATCTATGTCATACAAGTTGTCTTCAATTTTTCATATTGATTCACATCCATTTCACTCTACTCATTTTCACAACCTTAATATTTATATTTCCAGCAATAAGACTTTTCAAATTCAACTTTTTTATATTCCTCTGTGCATATTCAATTCTTCAATAACCCTTCAAATTCAATCTGCAAAATGACTCTTCACCAATTTGTCAATTTACAAAGAATAAATCAAACTTCTCTGCAATAAAAAATCTTTTATTCAATCTGCACTTAGAGAGAATAAAATCTCTTTCAAACATGATCTCTATCTGTAAAAACATTTTCATCTTCATATGCAAAAATAAAATCAATCTCCTGCAATAAAAACTTTTCACCATCTCTCTACAATTTTCTCTTTCAAAAATCAAAACTCTTTCATAAAAAAAAATTACTCTTCAATCTCTTTAACACACAAATATCTTTCATATTTTGAAACCTTCAATTTGTTCATCTTCCTTCAATCTTTTTATCTTCCCTGCACAAACCATCTTCAAAAAAATAAGATCATAAAAATCTTCAATAAAATCAAACACCACTCATCTTCCTCTTGCCTGGCAATAAAAATATTCTTCAATTGATTTAATAAACCTGCCCCCAAAAAAGTTATCTCTCTGTTCATTTTAGAGGCCTTTCATATTCTTCTTCCCCATTTGTCTTCATAAATTTATTTTCCCTTTAAAAAAATATTATCTCATGAAAATCTCCTCCTTTAGCTTTTAATATCTCAAAAATTACCTTTTTTGAAACAATTAAAAAAAACATTCACATTAGTCATAAAATCTATGACTTCCTCTTTAAATCTTCATTTATCTCCTTAAAAAAATTCTTCCCAAAAGAAATTCCTTGAAAATCTCCTTAAAAAACTTCTTCATATTATTCTATCTCATAGAAAGATGCCTTTTAGAAGGCCAATAAAATAGGAGATAAAAGATTTCAAAATTTAAAAATAAATCCATTGATGGCTTATTCACGTTGAAGGAGGATTTAAACAATGCTATTGATTTTTTTAGGAAGCCCGATCCATATAAAGAACCTTAAGAATCGATCACCTTTAGTGACTTAACCTACAAGCTTAGGTCAACATCTAAATAAAACAAAAAGTGTTCTTTTGTAAATATATTCTAGGTTATAGTAAAGTCTTTAGGATTTTAATAACCTTTCAAACCATTGTAGGTATATGAAGCTTGAATAATTATAAACCTTAGTTTCATGACTAGTATTTATTTAAATGAAGGCTCTTCTCTAACATAGATTTATGCAGAGAAGAAAAAGATCTATAGTTGAACTCCTAAAATCTGATATAGCATGGATGACAAAGATGCTCAACATCAACCTTGAAGGAACTTGCATGAAATCCTGACACATGAAGACCAACATGAACATCACTAATTAGCTTCTAATGATCAAATATGAACTCCTCTGCTCTATAAGAATCCAATATCAATAATGCTTCTTTAACATCATGGTATCAAACTTTATCATAAAGATTATCAGAGTATCTTTACACTGCATAAACTTGGATGATGAACATTTGTCAACACTTGACAACTTCAAGGAAACCAACAACTCAAACCTATGAAAGTGTCAACAAGAGATCTATCAAGATCTTGGGAGCACTGGAAACACAACATGCATTAGATCCTATCACTCATCTATCAACTGCCAGCAAGACATGAACATTATTGTATACACAGACATTAGCTACAACTTTTGGCCTACAAGTGATCATTCTACAAGACTTACTTCATCAACATCAACAAGAAGATGTTGAGCATCAATACACTTCATAACAACATGAATGAGAATGAGTAATGCCAAATCCTAATAATCACCATGAATGGATACCAAGCATTATGAAGCACCTGCATAACAACTATCTTTGCATCAACAACTCAAAACCTTTTTGACATCAATGACAATCAATCTCCATCATGGTCGTACCACTATTGCTAGGAATAGAGAAAGTATGTGCAAAGTTGGGTCTTCAGGAATTAGAAATTGAAAAGGATACATTCAAAGAATCTCTTGCATAGGAAGAGAATGTAGAAATAATAGAAGTCTTTGACTGTCCCTCAAAAGAGAATACAATGTAAACAGTCTCGAGGACAGCCCAAGGAGAAATCTTAGAAAATTTGAAAAGTATCAGAGATAAAGAAGAAGATGTAAATAAAGAGTCTGAGAAAGAACTAAAGTTGCTTGAGGGGCCAGAAAACATAGGTGATGAAAACACAGATATTCCTTGAGATTCTACCTCTTCAGCACCTGATTGGTTGCATAGCAAGCTGGCTTATCAAGAGCTTCAGGTTGAAATCATGAAGCTAGATCTAGATGCCATTTTAGCCAAGGCAGAGAATCCAAAGAAATAGAAAAGGGCTAAAGTCCAATCAAGCATATATAAGGATGCTACAAGGTCTAGAATAGTTAAAGTAGTTGTCCCACCAGCTGACATGGATAAAAGACAAGTCAGAGCTGAGGACTATACTATAACAACCGTTGGTTTGGGACCTGCTACAAGAGGTCAAAAGATTGATGAATTCAAAGGCTCAGTTTCTTCTATCTTGGAATAGTTGAATAAAGATGAACTCACTACGAGGGAATTGAAACAATAGAATGAAGAACTCAGAGCATGTCTTTTGTTCCTAATGAGACCTTTGGATTTTGAGGGTGAGTCAAGATTAGTCCCAACTCTGCTATCAAAGGATGAGTTAACAAAGTTTGATGATATCAAGACCATGGCTGCTCAGACTCATAAATGGTTTGACAAGGTGTACCAATAAGGATGTGATGCAATCGCCTTAGCAGCAACACTTCACAAAGATTTCTATAAGTTGCAGAACCAATGGGAGGAATTGCATGAAGAATGCAACCCTTATGATGAGTATTACTCTCACATGTTTCTGTGGGTACAAGCTATAAGGGATCTGCCTATTGATACATTGTTGTCAAAAAATATCTTAACAGCTGATAAATTGCACAAAGTAGTAGAGTGGTATCGGCAATTGAAATTAAGAAAAGAAGTCTTTGATAATGTTAGAGAGGCCTATAAGGTGGCTAATAATCACATACCATCTTTAATTTATGAGATAAATGACTCTCTGAAGGATTGCTTGGTGATCATCTTTGATGATTTGGCTCCATATGATGTGCAAGTTTGTAAGGATAAGCTACATTAAATAATCTTTAGACAAACTGCATTGAATATTGTGGGGAGAATGGATAAAGTCAGCAATCTTCGAACTACTTTCATCATATTCCAGAAAAGCAAAAAGATAATAGAAAAAATGTATATCCAATACAGTGAAGACCTAGAGATTTTCAGATACAAAGTAGATCACCTCAAGGACCCGGACCCCACCATCATAAATCCAGCATTATCAACTTGGGTGGCATACAACAATAAGAAGGCAGAACAAGACAAAATAGATTTAGATGAAGAACAATAGAATATTTTTGGATATTTTGAAATGTAATCCCGTCACAAATATATATTGTTATATTTAAAAGGTCATGTGGCACTATTTCATCTTTAATTTGTCTTAAAAATCTCCCTCTCACTATGTATAGTCAAATGGGTATCTAATTTGTCCAAATTTAATGCATTTAGAGGTCATTTTTTGTCCTTTTCCTATAGGACAAATTGTAATCCGGGAATGCAATGCACTGTTTCAAATGTATTTAATATTGTTAAATCTGGGCCATCAATTTTGAGATAATCTCCACCGTTCATTCAAAAACTTAGTATGGCACCTCTCCTATATAAAGGGCCATCATTCTCTCCTTTGTAAGTATTGCAAGTATGGCTCTAAACGGTGTTGTCATTGGTTTCAACATACTTCTATTGCATTGATGTCAAGAATTGGATGAGGTATGTGCTGAGGATATTTAGAAAATTAGCCCCATCAAAAATAGAGAAGAATAGTGAAGATAGTGAAGTTCTATGAAGCAAAGATCCCAAATAGTTGAAGATCAAAGTATGTACATCAAAGGGTTTGTAGATATGTGTCTGAAGGTTGTCCAGTCAAGATTTCAGAGGTCCACATGAAGATTTGAAGAAGTTATGGGTATATGAGTAGAACTTGTTCCAGCAGCTGTTCAGTGGTGACAGAGTGGCACAAATAAGTCTGGTAAGATCAGAAAATGCAATATCCTGCTCTACGAATCTGATGGTATGTTTGGGAAGCTAACATGAATTATCAACTTGATTGGCATATGGTTTGGAGGTCCTCAAGTGATCCTTCTAGTATGATAGAGATGACCGGCTGTGTTCTTATGATTCCAGATGAAGATGCAGATGAAGATGCAAATGATTATAGTAAGCAGAAGTGGTGCGGATGTTCTTGGTGATTCAAGAAAACTTGTGGAGGTCTCCAGATTGTGACCAATTCGTGTTGGTGATCCGCATTGAAGATTGAGCCTATAATTGAAGATTTACCTCTGTGTAATAGTGTTCTTCCCAATCCTAACCGATCGGATGGTTCGCACCTGTTGCGGATAATCTAGAAGATGTTTTGCGAGGTGTGGCATGTTCCTTGAAGAAGATTGAATTCCTAGCTATGCATGGCCGATAGTGTAGTAATTTACATGAAGCTTTTGTAATAAGTCAAGTTGTATGTTTGTAATTTCTCTGTAATAAAATAAGTTGTGCCGACTTTGATGATCATTCCAAGTTGATATCATGTATAAATAAGAATTACGAAGTTGTTCAAAATGTATCCAATGTGGTCATGATGAAGTTGTGGTAAGGAAGAGGAGTGAAATAGTAAAGTAGAGGTGTTGAGCTTCAATGGAACTGAATCAAGCATAGTAAAGATGCTAACTTCCAGTTCAAGTTGGTAATACTTATTTTCTTTTGTAGATAGTGAGTCTTTTGTAGGCAGTGTGCCTCTTGTGAGCAGTGTGCTCGGGCAGTGAGCCCTAATTGGTAGGTGCCATTTCATTTCTCATATTCTTTTAACAAAAAATAAAATCTTGGGTTAGTCACCCCATGGTTTTTCCCTTAACTGGGTTTTCCACATTAAAATCTAGGTGTTATTTGTGTTGATTTTGTTTCTTCTCTTAAATTATTGTATTACGCTTTCATGATTGAATCTTTGATATGCTATTGAAATGTAAGAAGGTTTTAAGTAAATACAGAATAGAATTTTGTGACAACTGATTCATCCCCCTCTCAGTTGTCTATCCTTGAATCAATAATTGGTATCAGAGCCAAGTTCCTCTAAAAGAGTTTAATCACTTGAGGAGATCCAAGATGTCTTCCTACAAGAAGGATAGTCCGAAGTTTGATGGAACTAATTACACTCTTTGGAAAAGCCACATGGAATGTCACTTGCAATGTATGGGAATGCAATATTGGACTATGGCTACAAAAAGGTATGTTCCTCCAAAGAATGGTCCAATAATTATAGATGAAATCTAAGATGTTGAAGACAATCTTCGAGCTAAAGAAGCCTTACTTAGTGCCTTATCTGATCCAGACTGACAAATGTTATAGATTTAAAAACCACATATGAGATTTGGGCAAAGCTGGAACTTCTACATGAAGCAGACAAATATTTTAAATGTGCCAAGCTACAGTCTCGAAGGAAAATTCAAAAATTTGAAGATGAATGAAGATGAGAATATCACTACATTTATGCCAAAAGTAAATGAGCTTGTTTGTAGCATTAGGTGTGCTGATGGAACCTTAGATGAAGATGAGATTGTTGCCAAAGTTCTCAGATCCCTTCCTCTTGCTTACAAACACAAGGTTGCTACTATTGAAGAATTCAGATCTTTTTCAAATATCTCAACAGATCAATTGGTTGGAAAATTAGTTGCATTTGAACTGGCTGAGTTTGGAGATGCACCCCCCCAAGATTGAATCTGTATTCAAAGCTAGTGCCTCTATAAAAGGAAAACAAAGGTATGATCCCGGAGAAAACTCTTCAAAGAAACCATCATGGTATAAAAAAGTAAGAAAAGATCTAGAAGAAGATGAATCAGAAGTTGCACAACTTGAAGCCCTTATTTCCAAGAGGATCAGGTAAGTATGAAGGAAAACTGCCTTTCAAATGTTTCAATTGTAATAAGATTGGTCATTTTGCCTCAAGATGTCCAAAAAGATTTTTAAAGCCTAACCCTAACAGATCAAGATTTCAAAAGAAGTGTTACTATGTTCAAGAAGATGATGATGAAGGAGTAATAGATGATGAATCTAAGATAGGAACCAAATTTGGAAGTGACTGGGTGTTTATTGCCATTAAGGAAGAATATCCAATGCCTATTGAATCTGCCAATCATAAGATGGAAAGAGCTCTGGCTGCTGAGGTTGAAGAAAATGATGAATGGGTCATCAACAATGGATGCTCTCATCATATGACTGGCGACAAAAACAAGTTCATAAACATAGAAAGATATGAAGGTGGAGTTGTAAAATTTGGAGATAATTCTGTTGGTAGAATTAAAGGTAGAGGAACCATTTCTTTTGATGGTAAGAACAAAACCGGTGATGTTATATATGTTGAAGGTTTAAAGCATAATCTTCTTAGTGTTGGGTAGCTGGTAGACAAAGGTTATGATCTTTGGTTCAAAAATGGAAAATGCAAGATCTTTGAAAGCTCTAGAACTAAGATTGCATCCAGTACTAGACAAAAGGTAACATCTTTCACTTGGTTGGAACTGGCAAAAGTTTCTTATTTGTTCAAATTAATCAGAGTTGGTTGTGGCATAGGAGAATGTGTCATGTGAATTTTGATAATATCATTAAGATAAGCAACACCCAGGCTATAAGAGATATTCCAAGATTGATGAAACCTAATAGCTTGTGCAAGGAATATCAATTAGGTAACCATAATAGAGTCTCATTCAAAAGTAAGGAACTTTCTTCATCTGGATTGTTGGACTTGGTGCACACTGATCTATGTGGTCCGGCAAGAATCAAGAGTCTACACGGAGATAGATATTTCATGTTGCTGATTGATGACCACTCCTGGATGATGTGGGTGACTTTCTTAAAAGAAAAATCTGAAGTACTTGAGAAGTTCAAAATATTCAAGGCTATGGTAGAAAATGAAACTGGCATAAAAATAAAATGCCTTAGATCTGACAGAGGTGGAGAATTCACATCTAGAGAGTTCATTGAATTCTGTGAGAAACATGGGATAAAAAGATAGTTATCCGCTCCAAGGACTCCATAGCAGAATGGAGTAGTGGAAAGAAAGGACTGGACCGTCTAGGAAGATTCTAGGACCATGATGATGGAAGTAAATGTTCCTTAGATCTATTGGAGAGAAGCTGCGAGCACAGCCGTTTATACTCTTAATCGGGTACAAATCAGAGGCAAGATTGGTAAGACTCCTTAAGAGATTTGGTTTGGTATCACTCCTACTGCGAAGTATTTTAGAGTCTTTAGTAGCAAATGCTATATCAAAAGAGATGAAGACCTTGGTAAGTTTGATGCCAGAAGTGATGAAGGAATATTCTTGGGTTACTCTACTCAAAGTAAAGCCTACCAGTGTTATAACAAGAGATTAAGGAAGATTGTGGAAAGCACAAATGTGAAAGTTGATGAAGGCATGGAAAATCCCTCAAGATACTATGAGTATGAGGCTAATGATCAAAATGTTATCTCAGACTAAGAAGAACAAGTCCAAACTCTAGTCCAAATTCAGATTGATCTAGAGAATCCAGAAACACAAGAAGAAGAAACAAGCTTGAATGAACCCATCCAAGAATTAGAAGTGCAAGTGATTCCCAAGACTCCTAGGTATGTAAGACTAAATCATTCTGAAGATCAGATCATAGGAGATAGAAGCAAAGGTGTTCAAACAAGAAGAAATATTGCTCAAGATTCAGTGAAGTATTGTCTGATTTCAAAAGTTGAACCAAAAATAGTAAGTGAAGCATGCAATGATGAAAGTTGGATTAAAGAAATGAAGGAGAAATTGATGCAGATTGAAAGGAATCACACTTAGGATCTTGTTCTCATACCTAAGGACAAAAAAGTGATTGGGACTATGTGGGTCTTCCGGAACAAACTAAATGAAGATGGTCAGGTAATAAGAAACAAAGCCAAATTGGTCTGTAAAGGCTATTCTCAAGTAGAAGGAGTTGACTTTAAAGAGACTTTTGCTCTAGTGGCAAGGATTGAAGCAGTCAGACTATTTCTTGCCTTTGCTGCTTTCAAAGATTTCAAGGTATATCAGATGGATGTTAAGTCTACCTTCCTAAATGGTGATTTAGAAGAAGTATACATTGAGCAACCAGATGGATTTTAACTGTCTAATAATGGAGATATGGTGTATAAATTAAAGAAGGCTTTGTATGGAATTGAACAAGCCCCAAGAGCCTAGTATGAAAGGTTAGACAAACATTTTTTGAAAATTAGTTTTAACAAAGGTACTGCTGACAGTTATCTCTATTTTAAGATTGATCATGAAAATATCTTAATAGTTGAAGTATTTGTTGATGTTATTATTTTTGGAGGAAAGGATAGTATGTGCAAAACTTTTGCAAATCAAATGAAAAGTGAATTTGAGATGTCCATGTTTGGTGAAATGAATTTCTTCTTGGGTCTGCAAATCACTCAAACAAAGAAAGGAATCTTCATATCTTAGACCAAATATGTGAAAGAATTATTAAAAAAATTTGGGATGGAGGATTCAAAGGCAATGAATACTCCCATGGCTACCAGATGTAAGTTGAGTAAGGATGTTGAATCTCCTAAAGCTGATCAGAAGACATATAGGTCTATGATTGGAGAATTGCTCTACCTCACTCAAACTAGACATGACATTATCAATGTTGTTGGTCTTCTTGCCAAATTTCGAGCCAATCCTAGAGAATCTCATGTCATGGCAATCTAGAGAATTCTCAAATATTTGAAGGGAATAGTTGAGTATGGATTGTGGTATCCCAAGGATCATGATTTTTCTCTTCATGCTTATACTGATGCTGACTAGGTAGGTGATGTGGATGACTGGAAGAGTACCACTGATGGTGCATTCTTTTCAGGGAAAAGTATGGTTTCTTGGCTAAGCAAGAAACAAGAGGCAATATCTCTGTCTACTATAGAAGAAGAGTATATTGCAGCAGTGAGCAGTTGCACTCAAGTATTGTGGATAAAGAAAATGTTAAAAGACATCAGAGTGGAGTCTGAAGAACCTATCACAATCTTTTGTGATAACTCAAGTGCAATAAACATATCAAACAATCTGGTACTGCATTCAAAAACAAAACATATATCTATCAAGTTTCACTTTCTAAGAGAACAAGTGAACAAGAATGAAGTCAAATTGAAGTTTGTGCCCTCAAATGATCAGATTGCAAACATTTTTACCAAACCTCTATCTAAGGACACTTTTGAGTATCTTAAGGAGAAGTTAAGGGTTATTACCCCTCCAGTTCTTAATTAAGGTGCACTGATGTGCATCTGTCTAGTGGAGCTCACAGTCATATGTTGTGATCTAGATTGATGCTAGGTAGCTACTACTCAAGGGGAGCAATCAGTATGATCCTGAAGCATGAGAAGTGGTTGTAAGTATGTGCCCTTTTCCATTGATGTCAAAGGGGGAGAGAAGACATGTGAAAAACAAAAAGTGGTTGCTCATCAAAGGGGGAACAGTAGAGGAAGAGAAGACATCTGAATGATTGCTGATGTTAGGGGGAGCTATGTCAATCAGAAAGGAGAAGTGCTTGTCTTGATGGTTAAAATAGGTTTTCACATCATATGTTTCCATCAATGACAAAGGGGGAGATTGTTGCAAGTATGGCACTAAACGATGTTGTCATTGATGTCAACATTCTCCTATTGCATTAATGTCAAGAATTGGATAAGGTATGTGCTAAGGATATTGAGAAAATTAGCCCCATCAGAAATAAAGAAGAACAGTGAGGATAGTGAAGTTTTATGAAGCAAAGATCCCAAATAGTTGAAGATCAAAGTATGCACATCAAAGGGTTTGTAGATATGTGTCTGAAGGTTGTCCAGTCAAGATTTTAGAGGTCCACATGAAGATTCGAAGAAGTTATGGGTGTATGAGTAGAACTTGTTCTAGCAGCTATTCAGTGGTGACAGAGTGGCACAAATAAGTCTAGTAAGATTTAGAAATGCAATATCCTGCTCTGTGGATCCAGTGGTATGTTTGGGAAGCTAACATGAATTATCAACTCGATTGGCATATGGTTTGGAGGTCCACAAGTGATCCTTCTAGTATGATAGAGATGACCGACTGTGTTCTTATGATTCTAGATGAAGATGCAAATGATTATAGTAAGCAGAAGTAGTGTGGATGTTCTTAGTGATTCAAGCAAACTTGTGGAGGTCCCCAGATTGTGTCCACTTCATGTTGGTGTTCCGCATTGAAGATTGAGCCTATAATTGAAGATTTACCTCCGGGTAACGGTGTTCTTCCCAGTCCTAACCGATCAGATGGTTTGCACCTGTTGCGGATAATCTAGAAGATGTTTTGTGAGGTGTGGTGTGTTCCTCGAAGAAGATTGAAGTCCCAGCTATGTGTGGCCGATAGTGTAGTAATTCGCATGAAGCTTTTGTAATAAGTCAAGTTGTATGTTTGTAATTACTCTATAATAAAATAAGTTGTGCCAACTTTGATGATCATTCCAAGTTGGTATCATGTATAAATAAGAATTGCGAAGTTGTTCAAAGTGCATCCAATGTGGTCATGATGAAGTTGTGGTAAGGAAGAGGAGTGAAATAATAGAGCAAAGGTGTTGAGCTTCAATGCAACTGAATCAAACATAGTAAAGATGCTAACTTCTAGTTCAAGTTGGTAATACTTATTTTCTTCTGTAGAAAGTGAGTCTCTTGTAGACAGTGTGCCTCTTGTGAGCAGTGTGCTCGGGCAGTGAGCCCTAATTGGAAGGTGCCATTTCATTTCTCATATTCTTTTAATAGAGAATAAAATCTTAGGTTAGTCACCCCGTGGTTTTTCCCTTAACCGGGTTTTCCACATTAAAATCTTGGTGTTATTTGTGTTGAGTTTGTTTCTGCTCTTAAATTATTGCATTATGCTTTCATGATTGAATCTTTGATATGCTGTTGAAATGTAAGAAGGTTTTAATTAAATACAGAACATAATTTTGGGACAATTGATTCACCCCCCTCTCAGTTGTCTATCCTTGAATCAACAGTAAGACTCTTGATGTCGAATTGTTGATGCTCTACCATTTGAGATTAATACAAAGAAAGTTTCTGTAGTGATTCTGAGAATTTGTTCACTTCTGTTATCTATCCAATTTTATGGTTCACTTCTTGGTCTACATTAGTTAGATTGTGCTTTTTCTATGCTGTTGATTTGTTGAAGATATTTGATGAGCATTCTAGACCATTAGTTAATTACTGATTGTAGGTGACTGTGTATAGTTAGCCTGGGATTTAATTTGAGCAAAGTTCAATTACATTTCAAGAGTTAAATCACACCATTAGTTGGGTATTTGTTAAATGAATGTAATCTAAAAATCATAAGGAATCCGTAGAAGACAACATTGTTTCCTGTAATGTTGTAGCAATCTCTGTAGCTTGGTAAAGCAAGAAATTGGTTAAATTTATGAATGTTTGTTTACCAGATGCAATCACTTTATTGTGGATGTCACTTAGGAACTTTCTAAACCCTGTTCCTTTTGTATTTTCTTTTAAATCAACTATTAGTTTAGGTCTTCAGTAGCATTTTACACTATCATATCAGCTGAAATTATAAGGGTTTGCATGAACTACTATCCTAATATGTCCAATCTGTCAAACTGCATGTTGTTGCAAATATGTGCCTATGATGTGTTTTCATTGATGTCAACATATCCCTTTGTTAGAAATAGGGGAAACAGTGCAGATCAGTGAAGTAGATTGTTCTACATTTCTAGAAGAATGAAGATCAAAGTATGTGGACCATATGGTTGTGTAGAGGATTGTCTGAAGTAGCTTTAGTTAAGATTTGAGATGTTTGCATGAAGATTTGAAGAATCTATGGCCATATGAGTAGAACTAGGTTTTGCAGTGTTTAGAAGTGACAGAGTGATAGAAAATTGGTCTGGATTGCTCTGCAATGAAAACTTATGATCTGTGGATCTAGAGGCATGTTTGGGAAGTGAATGTGTATCCTCAACTCAAGTGGTTCATGGTTTGGAGGTCCGCAAGCAATCTTTCTAGTGTGACAGTCATGGTACATAGTGTTCTTAGTGCAGATTTTATTGTTGAATTAAATGTGCTTGTGGAAGTCTCTGGATCATATGCCTGCTATGTTGGAGGTTGATATTGAAGATTGAGCTCATTGTTGAAGATTTATTCCTTGGTGTTGTGGTTCTTCCTAGTCTTGGCCGACCAGATGATTCAAGCATGTTGCAGATGATCTAAGAGAAATTCTCTAGAGCGTAATGTGTTGAGTGAAGAAGATTCAAGTCCCAGCTATGTTTGGTCAACAGTAGAATGATCCGCATTGAGTCAATCCAACCTTGATGTTCATTCCAAGGTTGATGAAGTGTATAAATACTTGTGATGAGTTGTGGAAAGTGGTCCTTGTGCGAAAATGATAAAATCCTAAGAAAGGTATAGAGGTAGAGCAGAGAAGAGGAGAAGCAGAAGAATAAGAGTAGTAAAGGATGAAGAGTTAACAAAGAAGTGTTTTAGGTAGAGCAGAAGTTTTGTGAGCTTTCAATGGGACTAAACCAGGCATGAAGAAGATGCTATTTCATAGTTCATTCTTTCTGTATTAAACATAAAATCTTGTAGGCAGTAAGCCTCTTTGAGCAGTGAGCTCTGGGTAGTGCGCTAGAAGGAAAGTGCCTTCCCATTTCTTTTAAGTACTTTTAATGGGGTATGAGTCTAGTGGGTTAACCCCCACCATGGTTTTCCCTTAACCAGGTTTCCACGTAATACATCCTGGTGTTATGTGTTCATTTTTTTTTCTCATGTGTTGTTAATTCATGCTTTAATGCTTACATCATTAATCTGTTTGTAAGTTGTCAAAGAAGATTAAAAGAAGAAAAGGATTAAGTTGTAGACAACTGATTCACCCCCCCTCTCAGTTGTCTGACCTAATTCCAACAATTGGTATCAGAGCCGGTTCCTCTAAAAGAAGCTTGACCACTTGAGGAGATTCAAGATGTCGACTTATAAGAAGGAAAGTTTGAGATTTGATGGAACAAATTACTCCCTTTGGAAGGTGTGCATGCAGTGTCATTGGCAATGTATGGGTGATGCCTTTTGGTTGATAACTAAGGATGAGTATAAGATTCTAGAGAAAGGCCCTTCAACTCTAGATGAACTCAAGGAAGATGAATACAATATTTGAGCTAAAGAAGCATTGTTAAGTGCCCTGACTAATACAGAAATGACAAATATCCTGGAATTGAAAACTGCTCATGAAATCTAAAAAAGTTGGAAACTTTGTAAGAAGGTGATAAATATGTCAAATGTGCCAAGCTACAGAGCCTGAAGGGTAAATACGAAAGGGTGATGATGAGTGAAGATGAAAACATTACTTCCTACATGTAGAAAGTGAATGAACTTGTGATCGGTATTAGGAGTGTTGGTGGAATATTGGAAGAATCAGAGATTGTTGCCAAAGTGCTTAGATCCTTACCTACGGAATACAAGCATAAAGTTGTTGTCATTGAAGAGATCAGGACTGTGACGACTATTACAAGAGATCAGTTGGTTGGTAAGCTTTCAACATTTAAAATGAGTGAGTTTGATGATTCTCTTCCTAAGTCTGAATCTACATTTAAGGCTAGTATTTATGGAAAAACAAATAAATGATCCAAGTGAAAGCTCTTTAGGAAGATCAAACAGATTTGAGAAGGTAAGGAAGGATCTTGAAGATGATGAAATTGAGACTACAAAACTTGAAGCCCTTATTACCAAAAGATTACCAAGAGGATCCAGTAAGTATTAAGGCAAGTTGCCTTTCAAATGTTTTTCTTGTAATAAGATTGGTCATTTTGCCTCAAGGTTTCGAGAGAGGGTTTTAAAGCTAAACCATAACAGTTCAAGGGATCAGAAGAAATGCTACTATGTCCAAGAAGCTAAAGAAGGTGCCATTCATGATGAATTTGATATAGGAAGTAACTCAGGAAATGAATGGGTGTTCGTTACCATCAAAGAAGAAGATCTAGTGTCTACTAAATCTACTAGATGTGTGAATGTAGAAAGTGCCTTGGCTACTTAGATTAAAGAAAAGGATGAATAGGTGGTTGACAGTGGATGTTCTCATCATATGACTAGTGATAAAAGTAAGTTCATAAGTTTGGAAAGATACAAAGGTGGAATTGTGAAGTTTGGAGACAATTCGGCTGGTAGAATTCGTGGCAGAGGATCCATCTCTTTTGATGGTAAGAATAACACTAATGATGTTTTGTATGTACAAGGATTGAAGCATAATCTTCTCAGTGTTGGACAGTTGGTTGACAAATGGTATGATCTCCGATTCAAGGATGGAAAATGCAAAGTCTTAGCAAGCTCTGGAACTATGATTGCATCAAGTACACAAACTAAAGGTAACATCTTTCATTTAAGTGATACTGACAAAAGTTGTTTGATTTCTCAGATTGATCAGAGTTGGTTATGGCATAGGAGAATGTGTCATGTGAATATTGATAATATTGTCAAGATAAGTTCTACTCAGGCTGTGAGAGATCTTCCAAAACTTGTGAAACGTGCTGATAGCATGTGTAGAGAATGTCAATTGGGTAAACAGAATAGAACTTGATTCAAGAGTAAAGAACAAATTTCAAGTGGACTGTTGGAACTTGTGCATACTAATCTATGTGGTCCTACTAAAACTAGAAGTGTGCAAAGAGACAGATATTTTATGTTTCTGATTGATGATTGCTCTCGGTTGATGTGGGTAACTTTCTTGAAAGAAAAATTAGAAGCTCTTGACAAATTCAAGGTATTCAAGGTTATGGTGGAAAATGAGATTGGTGTGAAGATAAAGTGTCTGAGATTTGACATAGGTGGAGAGTTTACCTCAGTGAGTTTGATACATTCTGTGAAAAGCATGGAATAAAAAGACAATTGTCTGCTCCTAGGACTCCTTAGCAGAATGGAGTTGTGGAAAGAAAGAACTAGACCATTCAAGAAGCTGCTAGGACCATGATGATGGAAGAAAATGTTCCACAAGTCTATTGGAGAGAAGTTGTGAGTACTATTGTCTACACTCTTAACCAGGAGCAGTCAAAGGCAATTCTGGTAAGACACCTTATGAACTATGGTTTGGTCATCCCCTTATTGTGAAATATTTCAGAGTTTTTGGTAGTAAATGCTATATCAAAAGAGATGAGGATCTAGACAAGTTTGATGCAAGAAGTGACGAAGAAATATTTCTGGGTTACTCTACTCAAAGCAAGGCATACCGGTGCTTCAACAAGAGATTGAAAAAGATTGTTGAAAGTGCTAATGTCAAGGTTGATGAGAGCAAAGAAAGACCTTCCAGACCTTGTGGATATGATTTAGATGATCAAGATGAAAGTCAAAGTCAAGGAAACCAAGTTCAAACCCAAATTTAGATCCAGATGGATCTAGAAAATCTAGTGACTCAAGAAGTTAGTGTAGATGTTGAGGAACGAGCTCAAGGATCTGAAGTTCAAGAAACTCCCAAAACCCCTAGGTATGTAAGGTTGAATCATTCTGAAGATCAAATCATAGGAGACAAGAATAAAGGTGTTCAAACTAGAATAAAAATTACTGAAGATCAAATAGAGTATTGTTTGATTTCAAAGATTGAACTAAAAATAGTGAATGAAGCTTGTAATGATGAAAATTGGGTAAAAGCAATGGAAGAAGAATTAATGCAAATTGAAAAAGAATCATACTTGGGATCTTGTTCCTAGACCTGAAAATAAAAATATAATTGGAACCAAATGGGTCTTCCAGAATAAACTGAATGAAAATGGTGGAGTTGTGAGAAACAAAGAAAGATTGGTATTAAAAAGGATATTCTCAAGTAGAGGGAATTGATTTTGAAGAAACATTTGCTCCGATGGAAAGAATTGAAGCAATCAGATTATTTCTTGCATTTGCTACTTTCAAAAATTTCAATGTTTACCAGATGGATGTCAAGTCAGAATTCATGAATGGAGAGTTAGAGGAAGAAGTCTACATTCAGCAACTAGAAGGATTCAAGTTGTCTAATCAAGAAGATATGGTCTGCAGATTGAGGAAAGCTTTGTATGGACTTAAACAAGTCCCAAAAGCCTGGTATGCAAGATTAGATAAGTATCTGCTAAAGCTAGGATTTAGCAAAGGCACGACTGACAGTAATCTTTATTTCAAGATTGATCATGAGGACATCTTAATTGTTGAGGTATTTGTTCATGATATCATTTTTGGTGGAAATAGAAGCATATGTAAGAAATTTGCTGATCAGATGCAAAGTGAATTTGAGATGTCCATGTTTGGTGAAATGAATTTCTTCTTAGGTCTATAAATCACTCAGTCAGATAAAGGTATCTTCATATCTCAGTCTAAGTATGTGAGAGAATTGTTGAAAAAGTTTGGAATGGAGGACTCAAAACCAGTAAGTACTCCTATGGTAACTGGATGCAAGTTGAGTAAAGATGATGATTCACCTAAGGCAGATTAGAAAAGGTATAGATCAATGATTGGAGGACTGCTTTATCTGACTTAGACCAAACTTGACATTATGAATGTAGTTGGACTTGTTGCTAGATTTCAAACTGATCCCAGGGAATCCCATGTTGTAGCAGTCAAAAGAATTTTTAGATATCTAAAGGGAACATCTTATTATGGATTATGGTATCCAAAGGATAATGACTCACTCTTCATGCATATACAGATCCTGATTGGCCAAGAGATGTGGATAATAGGAAAAGTACTAGTGGTGGCACATTCTTCTTGGAAAGGAGATTAGTCTCTTGGTTGAACAAAAAGTAGGAGGCAATATCTCTGTCTACTACAGAGGTAGAGTCTATAGCAGCAACAAGCAATTGTACTCAAGTCTTGTGGATGAAGTAAATGTTGAAGGATATCATAATTGTGTTTGAAGATCCTATAACAATCTTCTGTGATAATTCAAGTGCAATAAACATCTCAAAGAATCTAGTGTTGCATTCAAAGACAAAGCACATATCCATAAAGTTTCACTTCTTGAGAGAGAAGGTAAGTGAGAATGAAGTCAAATTGGAGTTTGTTTCTTTAAAGGATCAAATTGTGTATATAGTCACCAAGCCTATGCCTAAGGATACTTTTGATTATCTCAGAGGGAAGCTAGGGGTTATTACCCTTCCTATTAAGAATTAAGATGCACTAGTGTGCATCAGTCTGGTGGAATTCACAGTCATATCTTGTGATCCCGATTGATGTTAAGAAGATACTACTCAGTGGGAGTAGTCAGTATTCAAATTTTTGAGATGAGACTAAAAAAAAAAGGAGGAGAAAAGATTGCAAATATGTGCCCTTTGCCATTGATGTCAAAGGCAGAGAAAAATCATGTGAAAAACTAGTTGCCAATGAAAGGGGGAGCAGTGAAGAAAGTGGTAGTAGAAGTGATAAGAGAAAGAGGGAGAAATCCTTGTCTTGATAGTTCAATCAGTTTTTCACATCACATGTTGCCATCAATGACAAAGGCGGAGATTGTTGCAAATATGTGCCTATGATATGTTGTCATTGATGTCAACATATCCCTTTGTCAGAAATAGGGGAAACAATGCATATCAGTGAAGTAGATTGCTCGACATTTCTAGAAGAATAAAGATCAAAGTACGTTGACCATATGGCTGTGTAGATGATTGTCTAAAGTAGCTCTAGATAAGATTTGAGAGGTCTACATGAAGATTTGAAGAATCTATGGCCATCTAAGTAGAACCAGGTTTTTGTAGTGTTCAGAAGTGACAGAGTGATAGGAAATTGGTCTGGTTTGCTTTGTAATGAAAACTTATGATCTACGGATCTAGAGGCATGTTTGGGAAGTCAGTGTGTATCTTTAACTCAAGTGGTTCATGGTTTGGAGGTCTGCAAGCAATCTTTCTAGTGTGACAGTCATGGTAGATAGTGTTCTTGAGGTACTAGATGAAGATGCAAGTAATTCTGATGATTTGGAGTAGTATAGATGTTATTGTTGAATTCAATGTGCTTGTGGAAGTCTCTAGATCATATGCCTACTGTGTTGGAGCTTTACATTGAAGATTGAGCTCATTGTTGAAGATTTATTCCTTGGTGTTGTTCTTCCCAGTCTTGGCTGACCGGATGATTCAAGTGTGTTATAGATGATCTAAGAGCGATTCTCTGGAGCGTAGCATGTTGAGTGAAGAAGATTCAAGTCCTAGCTATGTTTAGCTGACAATATAGTGATCTACATTGAGTCAAGCCAACCTTGATGTTAATTCCAAGGTTGATGAAGCATATAATTACTTGTGGATGAGTTGTGGAAAGTGGTCCTTGTACAAAAATGATGAAATCCTAAGAAAGGTACAGAGGTAGACCAGAGAAGAGAAGCAGAATAACAAGAGTAATAAAGGATCAAGAGTTAATGAAGAAGTGTTTTAGGTAGAGCAGAAGTTTTGTGATCTTTTAATGGGACTAAACCAGGCATGAAGAAGATGTTATTTCACAGTTCATTCTTTCTATATTAAACATAAAATATTGTAGGCAGTGAGCCTCCTGTAGGTAGTGAGCCTCCTGTAGGCAGTGAGCCTCTTGTAGGCAGTCAGCCTCATGTAGGCCGTGAGCCTCTTTGAGTAGTGATCTCTGGGCAATACACCCAAAGGCAAGTGCCTTCCCATTTATTTTTAGTACTTTAAATAGTGTACAAATCTTGTGGGTTAACCCCACCGTGGTTTTCCCTTAACCGAGTTTCCACATAAAAAATTATGGTGTTATGTGTGTTCATTTTGTTTCTACTCATGTGTTGTTAATTCATGGTTTAATGATTACATCATTAATCTGTTTGTAAGTTGTCAAAGAAGATTAAAAGTAGAAAAGGATTAAGTTGTAGACAACTGATTCACCCCCCCTCTCAGTTGTTTGACCTAATTCCAACACATGTAAGACCCCTTGTAGGAGCGGCTAGTACATTCCAACTAAGAAATTCCAAGCATGCTAAGACCTAGGTGTATTATCCTTGGAGTAGTCTTACCTAGGGTAGGATACTTTTCAAGAGAGGTGTGATACCAACAATCATACCTACGTTGTTGTGTGCTAAAACCACCATCAACAGAATTGGCGCTAGAAGGAGGGCTACCAAGTTGAAATCCCCTCCACAAAATTAGCAAGTCTAGGGACTAGACAGAGACATACAAGATCCAGCTCAGCTGGAGAGGAGCTGCTATCCTTAACAAGATTTAGGAGAACAAGAAGAGATCAGGGAATACCTAGAGCACCAAGAGCTCAATCAGTTCCAAGAAACCTACCTATAGCCCCAATCAATCCTCTAGGCATGTCTTTCTTCATGGGAAATAACCAATCTCCATTCTAGTTTAATGACTATCATGACATGCCCAAGAACCTTGACAAGTTCTGCTCCAAGTTTTGTGTGAATGATATAGACAAGACTATAGATGAACATATCAAAGTTTTTTAAAGTAACATGTTCATGCTTCAGGTACAACATGAAGATGTGGTTTGTTGGATGTTTCCTTACTCCCTGTAGGACGAGGCCTACTACTAGTTTGCTAACCTCCCTTCGGCCTCTATATGTTCATGGTTAAGCTTAAAAAATGCATTTCTGGATCGCTTCAGGATGCCTACTACTCCAGCAGACCTTTATAGATCCTTTGTTGAGATTTGACAGGATGAAGGTGAGTTGATAAGTTCCTTTAATAATCAGTTCCAAAAAGCCTTTAGTCGTTCGCAAGCCCCTTATGCCATAGGTTAGGCTGCAGCCCTGTCCATTTACTATGCAACCCTAGACAGACTCACTTCCATGTTTGTAAGAAGAGCCAACCCACCTCTAGCTAGCCTCACTCAAGTATACAATGAAGCTGTCACTATAAATATTCAGCTAGGATAGACAACAATAGGCCCTCTAAATCATATGGGTCCTACAGCAATGCCAAACCAAATACCCATGATCAACTAAGCTCTAGCTAATCATACCCCTGTAATGAACCCAATTCCAACTCCCGCTGTGACACAGGCCTTAGTGGTTCACCTAGGAAATCCCATAGCTAAATTACCTCCAGCCCAAACATCCTTACTATAGTCTGTTGAAACAACTAAGATGAGGGATGACAGAGATGATATTAGAGAGTTGGCTAAGAAAATGAAAAGCTCACTGCAGAAGTTACCCATCTGAGAAATCAAAATGCATATCTACAGCAGAGGAATCAAAATCAGAACCAATATCAGAGCTAGAATCAGTATCAGAATAAAAAAATTTAGCAATCCAATCAAGCCTGGAACACTAGACCCAATAATGCTGGAGTCCTGACACCTTTGGAAAATAAAAATACTGATAACCATCCACCTAGTTGGGTAATGTTAGCTGAAGCAATGCTATCCTCATGGTGTAGATTGCATAATACAAATGCTCATTCCGAGCTAGATTGTCCCGAGTTCTAGATAGCATCTAGCATCTTTTAGATGGAAATCTAGAATGCAGAAGCACATGAAAATCCTCCGACGGGGTATGAACTAGTTCCATCTCAAAGGTATGACACTGCTTTGGTACTTGATAGTTATATATTTCCTTTTCAAGATGATAATCATCTTGAGGAAGAGGAGTATGAAGAGGTACATGCTTATGAACAATGTAACAAAACCCAATATAACTTGAGAAGTAGCAAGCCCAAAGCCCCTTTCACCATCTCAATCCCTCTGAATAACTATCAAGTCCTGCCTGACCCAAAGGCCTCCAACAATCCTGAACCTCAAAAAGCCATACCTCAGTCAACGCATCAGAGAGCTATTGCTGAAAGTTCCCAAAGGTCTGAAGTAACAAAGATGGGACAATATGTTGCAGATGAACTTAAGAAAATGAAAGTCAGTTTATCTGTCTTTGAGTTGCTAAAAGTGCCAGAAATTAGGACAACTTTCTTTCAAGGCATGGGAGCAAGTTTTAGGATAGACTCTTTTCAAAAGGAGATCCCACCAAAGGATAATACAGATAAAGGAAAAGAGAGTTCATGTGATAGATGTTGAACAAAGGGTTACATTGTACAAGGATATAAGTGAAAGCCCTCCTTTCCTCTTAACACTTAGAATATTTGGGAAGAACCTTCACAACTATTTAGTAGACTCAGGAGCCTCCACCAACGTTATGCCTTTATTAGTATGTAAAGCACTAGGTCTTACTCCAGTGAAATCCTCTAGGAAAGTCACGCAACTGGACAAGACTGAGGTGAATGTGATGGGTGAACTGAATAGAATTCACATGCAACTAGCCTCTGATCCTAGGGTACAACAATACATAGACATCTAAGTAGTTGATCTATCCCGGATCAGTATGGCATGTTGTTGAGCAGAGATTGGTCCAAGACTTTAAATGGTTATATGGCGACAGATTTTTCTCACATGTGGCTGCCTTGGAAGGGATTGGAAAATTAGATACATATTGAAAGGGAGCCAAAAATGAAGTACATGATCATAGAGTACAATCAGACCAACGAAATCTTATTTTTAGAAGTTGATTTGGGAGTCTATCTTCCCCATATTGATTAGGCAGAGGAGATAGTCATGCTAAATTGTAGAAAATTTTCTAAACAATCACACACATAGTAATAGGAAACTACCGAGGCATGTGTACAATCAGTCCCAGAGTCCTCCTTTAATGATGATGAGCCAGGTATATTCGAAGGATTTTCATACTTTATAGCTAAATTCATAAGTGATCAAGTGGCTGTTGGAAAACAAATATAGATGGAAGAATTGTTGTTTTCAAACTGGTGTCGTATCCATGATGCATCTCATTCTAATTTTACATGTTTACTCTATTAAGAGGTGATAGAGCAAGTCCAGAAATATTTAAAGATCCCCATAGTTCCATAGAAGGACCCGAATGTTACAAAGAAGGTGGAGATGGAACCTCAATTAAATGAAAAATGATCGGTAAGACATGATGATAGCAATAAGGACTTCTGCCTTCGGACTCTGAGATTTGATGGATCTAGGTGCAGACAAGGATCTGGAGCAGGCTTTGAACTAATTAACCCCACAGGAAGTTTGTATTTGGCATCACACAGGTTATAGTTCCCTTGCACAAATGACATGACATAATATGAAGCTTTAGTGCAAGGATTGTTGATGGCCCTCCAGAAGAAGGTATGGGTTCTTCAATTGTTTGGTGACTCAGAACTAGTTGTTAAACAAGTAAGAAAGCAATACTCTTGCAATGACAATAGGTTAAAATGATATTGTAACCATGTGTGGGATTTGATCAAGTGTTTTTATGGCTTTAATATTCAACTAATCCTACGAAGATAGAATCATGTTGTCGATGCCTTAGCACAGACATCTAGTTCACTAGAACCAAGATCTATGTCAAGCTTGAAAATTTTTACCGTAGAGTTTATCTCCACTTCCTCAGTACTTGACAACATCACAAACTTTCAAGTCTTTGAGGATGACAAGCACATTATCAACTTTCTCACTTCGTTAGATGTTTTTGCTTCCTAGATAATAGGTGAAGAAGAGATGGAACTTGTTGAAATGGACTTGGAAGGAGTTCTTAATCTGAAGACAAATACTTTTCCTTAGGGAATGGTAGAACTGGAAGGATTGTTTGATTCAGACACGCTTGGAACCTAGAAGAAAGAAGGAGAATTTTTGGGTGCACAATGTGATCCTTTCAACTCGGGAACATCCGAAGAGGTCAAAAATGTATTCATTTGCACAGAGGAAGAAAGGACAGGCATTATCCATGTGTTCATAGATTATCATGAAGTTATAGCATGGAGTTATGAAGATCTCAAGACTTATTATACTTCAATCATAACTCACACAATACTGCTCAAACTAGGAATAAAGTCATTTACGAAGAGGTAGCAGCCGATGAATGCTTTGCTGGGACCATTAATTTTTAAAGAAGTGCAGAAATTGATGTCTACCAAAATTATATTCGTTGTTAGACATTCAACCTGGGCGGCAAATTTAGTACCAGTCTAAAAGAAAAATGGAGAAATCAGAATTTGTGTCAACTTTCAGAATTTGAACTGAGCTTCTGAGAAGGATAACTATCCGTTAACGTAATTAGACGAAGTACTACAAATTGTCAATGGCTCTCAGATGACGTCTTTCCTAGATGGTTATTCAGGTTACAACCAAGTGATGGTCGACTATGAAGATAGATTGAAGACATCTTTCACATGCAAATGGGGAATCTACACATACCACAAGATGCCATTTGGGTTGATTAACAGTGGTGCCACATTCCAATGTGCAATGGATATAGCCTTCAAAGGGTTTCTTGGGAAATGTATTATCATCTATAGGCACAACCTTACTATGTTTTGAAAGAAGCGAGAAGATCATGTGGTAGACCTAAGGAAAGTTTTATAGCGGTGTAAAGATTATGGGATCCCACTCAATCCTAAAAAGTGTATTTTTGGAGTGACTGAAGGAAAATTGCTAAGACATGTAATCTCTAAGCAAGGCATATCTATTGATCCTGACTGAGTCTAAGCAATCCTCAAGATACCACCCCCAGCCAGCAAGAAGGAACTCAAGTCATATTTTGGTAAGATTAATTTTGTCTGTAAATTTATCATTGGGTTTGCTGAAATTGTTCGTCCATTGAATGCCATGTCGAAGCAAGATGCCAAAATAGAGTGGACTCAGGAAGCTAAGGGTGCATTCATAGAAATTAAACAAGCAATAGCCAACACCCCATTATTGGTAAGTCTAGCTTACATATTGCCATTCTGTATCTATTCTTTTTCTTCTGAGCCTACTTGTGTAGCCATGTTAACACAGAAAAGAGTTGTTGATGACGAAAGACCCATCACTTTTATGAGCACTCTGTTAAAAGATGTAGAACTAAGGTATCCAAATGTGGACAAGCAAGCATACACCTTGGTTAAAGTAGTGAAAAAGTTCTATCATTACATCTTGAGAAACCAAGTGGCTACCATAGTGCTAGATGCAATAGTTAAAGTATTGTTGATGCAGAGTGAATTAGGTGAACGAAGAGGAAAATGAGTCACCATTCTCCAAGAGTTTGACATAGAAATACAGCCCATGAAGTTGGTACAAGGATAGGCATTGATGAAAACAATGGCAGAAGTTGGTCCAAGTTTAGTCTCCTAGTAGTATATGTTAGAAGACATCTCTAAGGATGAATGGTATGGAGACATTGTGTTTTATCTTCTCAATTAGCACTGCCCATCTCAGTTAAATTCGGTTCAAAGAAGAGCACTAATATTAAAGAGCAACAGCTATACGATCAAGGGAACAGTCTTGTACAAGAAGAATCACAAGGGAATCTACTTGAGATGCCTAGATAAAATAGAAGTAGCACAAGCTCTAACAAGTTTTCACGAGTAGTTTGGAATGGGTCACGAGTCAGCTCATTCAACTGCTAATTAGATTCTTCGGGTGGGGTATTATTGGCCCACCCTATTCAAAGATGTTCATTCCCATGTAAGGACCTATCACATATGTTAGATGGCTGCAACAAGAGAACAAAATGTTGCTATGCCTCTGCAACCAATCCTGGAGGTATGACCATTCACATAGTGGGGCCTCAATTTTATTAGTAAGATCAACCTGCCTTCCTTTGTAAGCCACATGTATATTCAGACCACTACTAATTACTGTACCCAATGGTCTGAACCTATAGCATACAAACAATGTACGACAGATGTAGTCATTGAAGTTGTTGAAAAATATATCATTACCAGGTTTGGCTATCCTTTCTCCTTGGTATGCGATAATGGCCCTACCTTTTCTTGATTACATTTTTCTAACTGGGCATTTGATTATGGGATTATTCTAAAATTTTCATCTAATTACTATCCTCAATGGAACAAGGTAGCTGAATCATCAAACAAAAACTTGCTTGAGGTAATTAAGAAACTACTAGACAAAAACCCCAGAGACTGGCACACTCAACTTAGGTTTTCTTTACGGGCTAACAAGACCGGACACAAGCCTGCATTGTGAACATCACCCTACCACTTAGTTTACAGTATAGAGCCTATCTTTCCCATCCATTTGAGAATCCCTGTATTTGAATTTATGCAAGATTGTCTTGAACTAGATGACCAATTGCCTTCCTGATTAGCTAAATTACTACACCTCGAAGAGAAATGTGATGCTGCTATAGAAAACTTTGCCAAAGACCAAGGAGTAGTGAAATGATGGTTTGAAAAGAGGACCAAAGTCAAGGCCTTTCGCATTTATGATTTAGTCTTGTACTGGGATAAAGCCCACAAGAAGAAAGAAGAACATGGTAAGTTTGATAAACTTTGGTTAGGTCCTTACCAGATCTATGAAATCCTTGGTGACAACATGTATTGACTAAAGAGCCTTAGTGGTGAAGAACTTCCATTGCCTATCAATGGACAGTTCCTGAAGCACTATTTCTAGACTTAGGAGGCATCCTTGCCTTTTGTTAGTGTACATAGTTAGGTTGCTTGTCTACTTTGGTTAGGTTAGGTTACTGTTTCATTTAGTCTTTACTTTCTTGCTTTGTTTTCTGTAGTTGTTAGGTGTTTGCTTCCACTTAGTTTAGTTGTCCTTTCCTACTTTTGCTTTTGCTTACTGCACTTGCCTTGTTGGGGATCTTTGTTTCTTGAATGTGGTGGCAGTTACGTAGGCCTGCAAGGGTCCTTTGTTGAGTAAATAATCTGGAATATTTCTTTGAGAAACCAAGGTTTTTGATTAGGTCTTGTTGTGGGTTCCGTTGTTATAACAGGGGATATGATGTTTGTTCATGGGAAATGAATCAGTAGTCAATACACCTAAAGAGTTTTCTAACCATATATCTCTCACACTCTTAAATAATCCTGAAGTTCCTAAGTGAGTCTTGGTGATATTACATTAGGTGAAAAATCTAAAGGTCCACCTTTTACACCTTCAAGAGTCCACACCCACCTAGCGAGTTATCAACATAACTGTTGAAAGTATGGGCCTAACTGGTGTTGTCATTGATGTCAACATACTCCTGTTGCATTGATGTTAAGGATTGGATGAGTTGTGTGCTGAGGATATTGAGAAAATTAGTCCTATCAAAAATAGAGAAGAACAATGAAGATAGTGAAGGTCCATGACATGAAGATCCTAGCTAAGATGAAGATCAGAGTATGCGGATAAAAGGGTTTGTAGATATATGTCTGAAGGTTGTTCAGTCAAGATTTCAGAGGTCCACATGAAGATCTGAATAAGTTATGGGTATATGAGTAGAACTTGTTCCGATAGTAGTTTAGTGGTGTCAGAGTGACACAAATAGGTCCGGTAAGATCTAGAAATACAATATCTTGTTCTGTAGATTTGGTGGAGTGTTTAGGATGTCAATAAGAATTGAAAACTTAATTGGTTCATGGTCTGGAGGTCCACAAGCATCTATAATAATATGACAGTGGTAGCAAACTGTGTTCTTCAGGCTTTGGATGAAGAAGAGAATGATTTTATCAAGCAAAAGTAGTGCGGATGTTCTTGGTGATTTAGACAAGCTTGTGGGGATCTCTGTATTGTGTCCAGTCTATGTTGGTGGTCCACATTGAAGATTGAGCCTGTAATTGAAGATTTACCTCTAGGTAATGGTGTTCTTTACAGTCCTAGCCAACCAGATGGTTTGCACCTGTTGTGGATAATATAGAAGATGTTTTGCCAGGCGTGGCATGTTCCTCAAGGGAGATTTGGGTCCTAGATATATGTGGTTGATAGTGTGGTGATCCACATGAAGTCTTTTGTAACAAATCAAGTTGTATTTGTGTATTTGCTCTATAAAGTTTTTCAACTTGGATGATTGTCCTAAAGTTGATGTCTTGTATAAATAAGAGTTGTGAAGTCTCTTCAAAGTGTGGAGAAGAGGAGAGGGTGGTAGAGAAGAGAAGTGCGAAAGGCAGAGCATAAGTATTGGGCTTAAATGGAACTGACTCAAGCCTGGTGAAGATGCTATTCTTTAGTTCAAGAATGTAAGATTCATTATTCTGTAGACAGTGTGTCTCCTATAGGCAGTGGGCCTCTTGTGAGCAGTTTGCTCAGGCAGTGAGCCCTAATTGGCATGTGCCATTTTGTTTCTCTTATTCTTTTAACAAAGAATACAATCTTGGGTTAGTCACCCCGTGGTTTTTCCCTTAACTTAGTTTTCCATGTTAAAATATTGGTGTCATATGTGTTAATATGTTTCTGCTCTTGAATTATTGCATCATGTTTTTCATGATTGACTTATTATTATGTTGCTAAATTATAAGAAGGATTTGAGTGGTTAATAAAAGAAAAGTTTTGACACAACTGATTCACCCCCCCTCTTAGTTGTGCATCCTAAAACTAACAATTGGTATCAGAGCTAAGTTCCTCGAAAAGAACTTAACCACTTGAGGAGATCCAAGATGTCTTCCTACAAGAAGGATAGTCTGAGGTTTGATGGAACTAATTACACTCTTTGGAAAAACTGCATGGAGTGTCACTTGCAATGTATGGGAATGCAATATTGGATCATGGCTTCAAAAAGGTATAGTCCTCCTCAGAATGGGCCAAGAACCATAGATGAAATCAAAGATGCTGAAAACAATCTTCGGGCCAAAGAAGCTCTACTAAGTGCCTTATCTGATTCAGAGCTGACAAATGTTGTTGATCTAAAAACTGCAGATGAGATTTGGGAAAAGATGGAACTTTTGTATGAAGGAGACAAGTATGTTAAATGTGCCAAGCTACAGAGTCTGAAAGGAAAATTTGAAAACCTGAAGATGAGTGAAGATGAGAATATTACTTCTTACATGACAAAAGTAAATGAGCTTGTTTGTAGCATCAGCTGTGCTGGTGGAATTTTGAATGAAGATGAAATTGTTACTAAGGTTCTCAGATCCTTACCTCCTACTTACAAACACAAAGTTGTTGCTATTGAGGAGATCAGATCCTTGACAACTATCTCAAGGGATCAATTAGTTGGTAAGGTATCTGCATTTGATTTAGCTAAGTTTGGTGATGCACTTCCCAAGACTGAATCTGCATTCAAAGCTAGTGCCTCTACAAAAGGCAAGCAAAGATATGATCCAGGAGAAAGTTCCTCAAGAAAATCATCTTGGTATGAGAAAGCAAGGAAAGATCTGGAAGAGGATGAAGTAGAAGCTGAAGAACATGAGGCCCTCATTGCAAAAAGACTGCCAAGAGGATTCGAAGATCAAATGTCCTCTGAATCTATCAATCATAAAATGATAGAAAAAGCTCTGGCTGCTCAAGTTGAAGAAAAGGATGGTTGGGTCATCAATAGTAGATGCTCACACCATATGATAGGTGACAAAAACAAGTTTATAGATTTGGAAAGATATGGAGGACTTGTCAAATTTGGTGATAATTCTGCTGGCAGAATCAAAGGTAGAGGAACTATTTCTTTTGATGGAAAGAACAAAACTAGTGATGTGTTGTATGTTGAAGGTCTAAAGCACAATCTTCTCAGTGTTGGATAGTTAGTGGACAAAGGCTATGATCTCCAATTCAAAAATGGAAAATGCAAGATCTTTGAAAGTTCTGGTATAGAGATTGCATCCGGTACACAAACCAAAGGTAACATCTTCCACTTGGTTGGTACTGGCAAAAGTTGTTTATTTGTTCAAATTGATCAGAGTTGGTTGTGGTATAGGAGAATGTGTCATGTGAACTTTGATAATATCATCAAGATTAGCAACACTTAGGTTGTAAGAGATCTTCCAAGACTTGTGAAACCCTCTAATAGTTTGTGCAAAGAATGTTAGTTGCATAAATAGAGTAGAGTCACATTCAAAAGTAAAGAACAATCTTCTACCTGATTGTTGGACTTAGTACATACTGATCTATGTGGACCGGCAAGAATCATATGTTTGCAAGGTGATAGATACTTCATGCTATTAATTGATGACCACTCCTGGATGATGTGGGTAACTTTCCTAAAACAAAAATCTAAGGCTCTTGATAAATTTAAAATATTCAAAGCTATGGTAGAGAATGAAACTAGATTGAACATAAAATGTCTCAAGTCTGATAGAGGTTGAGAATTCACATCCAGAGAATTCATAGAATTCTGTGAGAAATATGGGATAAAAAGACAGTTGTCTGCTCCAAGGACTCCACAGCAGAATGGAGTAGTAGAAAGAAAGAACCAGACCATCCAGGAAGCATTTAGAACCATGATGATGGAAGCAAATGTTCCTCAGATCTACTGGAGAGAAGCTGTAAGCACAACTATCTATACCCTTAATCGAGTACAAATTAGAAACAATACTAGTAAGACCCTTTATGAACTCTAGTTTGGCATCACTTGCACTATGAAGTATTTTAGAGTCTTTGGTAGCAAATGTTACATTAAAAGAGATGAAGACCTTGGCAAATTTGATGCTAGAAGTGATGAAGGAATATTCTTAGGTTATTCTAATCAAAGCAAAGCATACCAATGTTATAACAAAAGATTGAGAAAGATTATAGAAAGTACAAATGTGAAGGTTGATGAATGTGTTGAAAAACCCTCAAGGTTTTATGAATGTGATGAAGATAATCAGAATAATGTTCTGACCCAAGCCCCTTTTGAAATTCAGATCTAGACTAATTCGGAGAATCAGGAAGAAGAGACAAGTTTGAATGAACCTGTTCAAGAAATAGAAATACAAGAAACTCCCAAAATTCCCAGGTATGTAAAACTGAATCACTCTAAAAATTAGATCATAGGTGATAAAAGCAAAGGTGTTCAAACAAGAAGAAAGATTGCTCAAGATTCAGAAAAGTATTGTTTAATCTCAAAGATTGAACCAAAGACAGTGAATGAAGCATGCAATGATGAAAGCTAGACTAAAGCAATGAAAGAAGAACTAATGCAGATTGAGAAAAATCACACTTGGGATCTTGTTCCCAGACCTAGAAGTAAAAATGTGATTGGAACCAAATGGGTCTTCCGGAATAAACTGAATGAAGATGGTGAAGTAGTTAGAAACAAAGCTAGATTGGTCTGTAAAGGTTATTCCCAAGTAGAAGGAGTTGATTTTGAAGAAACTTTTGCTCCGGTGGCAAGAATTGAAGCAATCAAATTATTTCTTGCCTTTGTTGCCTTCAAGGATTTCAAAGGATATCAAATGGATGTCAAGTCCACCTTCTTGAATGGTGACTTGGAAGAAGAAGTATAAATTGAAAACCAGATGGATTTCAATTGTCTAGTCATGGTGATATGGTCTACAAGTTGAAGAAAGCATTGTATGGACTCAAACAAGCCCCAAGAGCCTGGTATGAAAGACTAGATAAGCATCTTTTGAAGATTGGTTTCAACAAAGATACTGCTATCAGTAACCTATACTTCAAGATTGAACATGAAAATATCTTGATTGTTGAAGTATTTGTTGATGATATTATTTTTGGAGGAAGAGATAGTATGTACAAGACTTTTGCAAATCAAATGAAAAGTGAATTGGAGATGTCTATGTTTTGGGAAATAAATTTCTTCTTGGGTTCACAAATCACTCAAACAAAGAAAGGAATCTTCATATCTCAGACCAAATATTTGAAAGAATTGTTGAAGAAATTTGGAATGGAAGATTCAAAACCAATGAATACTCCCATGGCAACTGGATGTAAACTGAACAAGGATGATGACTCTCATAAGGCTGATCAGAAAAAGTATAGGTTAATGATTGGAGGACTATTACATCTTACTCAAACTAGACCTAACATTATGAATGTTGTTGGTCTTGTTGCTAGATTCCAAGCTGATCCTAGAGAATCTCATGTCATGGCAATCAAGAGGATTCTTAGATATCTAAAAGGAATAGTTGAGTATGGTTTATGGTATCCTAGAGATCATAATTTCTCTCTTCATGCATATACAGATGCAGATTGGGCAGGAGATGTGGATGACCGGAAGAGTACCAGTGGTGGAGCATTCCTTTTAGGGAAAATATTGGTTTCTTGGTTAAGCAAGAAACAAGAGGCAATATCTTTATCCACTGCAGAAGCAGAATATATTGTAGCAGTAGGAAGTTGCACTCAAATATTGTGGTTGAAGCAAATGCTAAGAGACATCAGAGTGGAGTATGAGGAACCTATCACAATTTTATGTGATAACTCAAGTGTAATAAACATTTCAAAGAATCCATTGTTACATTCAAAGACAAAAAATATATCCATCAAGTTTCATTTTTTGAGAGAGTAGGTGAACAAGAATGAAGTCAAATTGGAGTTTGTGCCCTCCAAGGATCAGATTACAAACATCTTTACTAAACCATTACCTAAGGACTCTTTTGAGTATCTCAGGGAGAAGTTAGGGGTTATTACCCCTTCGGTTTTGAATTAAGGTGCACTAATGTACATTAGTCTGGTAGATCTAACAATCATATCTTATGGTCCAGATTGATGCTAGGTAGCTACCACTCAGGGGGAGCAATCAGTATGATTCTGAAACATGAAAAGTTGTTACAAGCATGTACCCTTTTCCATTGATGTCAAAGGGGGAGAGAAGACATGTGAAAAAAAAAAGTTGTTGATCAAAGGGGGAGCAGTAGAAGAAGAGAAGACATGTGAATGATTGTTGCTAATAGGGGGAGTTATGTCAGTCAGTAAGGAGAAAGTTCTTGTCATGATGGTTAAAATAGTTTTTCACATCATATGTTGCCATCAATGACAAAGGGGGAGATTGTTGCAAGTATGGGCCTAACCAGTGTTGTCATTGATGTCAACATACTCCTATTGCATTGATGTCAAGGATTGGATGAGTTGTGTGCTGGGGATATTGAGAAAATTAGTCCTATCAGAAATAGAGACAAACAATGAAGATAGTGAAGGTCTATGAAGTGAAGATCCTAGCTAAGATGAAGATCAGAGTATGTGGATAAAAGTGTTTGTAGATATATGTTTGAAGGTTGTCCAGTCAAGATTTCAGAGGTCCGCATGAAGATCTAAACAAGTTATGGGTATATGAGTAGAACTTGTTTCGATAGCAGTTCAGTGGTGTCAGAGCGACACAAATAGGTCTGGTAAGATCTAGAAATGCAATATCTTGTTCTATGGATTTGGTGGAGTGTTTAGGAAGTCAATAAGAATTGAAAACTCAATTGGTTCATGGTCTGGAGGTCCACAAGCATCTATAATAATATGATAGTGGTAGCAAACTGTGTTCTTGAGGTTCTGGATGAAGAAGAGAATAATTTCAGCAAGCAAAAGTAGTGTAGATGTTCTTGGTGAGTCAGACAAGCTTTTGGGGATCTCTGTATTGTGTACAGTCCATGTTGGTGGTCCGCATTGAAGATTGAGCCTATAATTGAGGATTTACCTCCGGGTAATGGTGTTCTTCCCAGTCCTAGCTGATCGAATGACTTGCACCTGTTGCGGATAATCTAGAAGATGTTTTGTAAGGCATGGTGTGTTCCTTAAGGGAGATTTGGGTCCCAGATATATGTGGCCAACAGTGTGGTGATCAGCATGAAGTCTTTTGTAACAAATCAAGTTGTAGTTGTGTATTTCCTCTATAAAGTTTTCTGACTTTGATGATTGTCCCAAAGTCGATGTTTTGTACAAATAAGAGTTGTGAAGTCTCTTCAAAGTGTGGAGAAGAGGAGAGGGTGGTAGAGAAGAGAAGTGCGAAAGGTAGAGCATAAGTACTGGGCTTAAATGGAACTGACTCAAGCATGGTGAAGATGCTCTTTTTCAGTTCAAGAATGTAAGATTCATTATTCTGTCGACAGTGTGTCTCCTGTAGGCAGTGGGCCTCTTGTGAGTAGTGTGCTCAGGCAGTGAGCCCTTATTGGCATGTGCCATTTTGTTTCTTTTATTCATTTAATAGTTAGTCACCCCGTGGTTTTTCCCTTAACCAGGTTTTCCATGTTAAAATCTTGGTATCATATGTGTTAATATGTTTCTACTCTTGAATTATTGCATCATTTTTTTCATGATTGATTTATTATTATGTTGCTGAATTATAAGAAGGATTTGAGTGGATAATAAAAGAAAAGTTTTGAAACAACTGATTCACCCCCCCTCTTAGTTGTGCATCCTGAAATTAACAGTAATCTATGTCATCAAAAGGCATTGTTGCAAGGACAGTGGTATTGCATTGTACTCTACCAAAATTTAAGCTTAATGAAATGTCAATCAAATGGAAGAAAAGAAATACAAAGAAAATCACACATACACACACTATAGCTCAGTTAGATGGACAATAAAGTAAACTCTACTAGGGCTATGGACGCCTGACTAGCAGTGAGGCTCTGCTTAAGTGGAATTCTGAGACAAAACTGTCAGGGCTATAGATGCTCGCTGGTAGTGGGGCAATGTCCAGGTAGTTCAAAAGGTGTCTACTAATCACATAGCTTAATGTAAAGGATCTTATATGAGCTTAGTCACTAAAGGATGAGAATTAACACAATTGCACACACTCAGGTTTTTAGGATATGGATGGTTGCACTTGGTTATTGAGCTCTGCTTCTTTGATAGGTTATCATGGTTTCTTGTCTAGCATGTGGGAAACATAAAAGTTTTGGGGTCAAACTGAAAGTTTATCTTTGAAATGCTCCGGAGCATTTCCTAGCAGAGTCACCATTCGTTGTGCCTTGCAAAGAAGCCCCATTTCTTGAAATGGGGACCCCCTCTTTTGAAATTTTGGCCTAAGAGTGTCAGTTTCATGCAATAATTCCTAAGGTGTCAAAAGTGATCAAATTGCATTTTGTCTATGCTAGAAAGATTGAAGGCCCTTGAGTCATCCAAAAGGTTGCTAAGTCTAAGTGCCTACCTTCATAAAGACTAAATCTAATGTTCATTTGTACTAAAATGCCTTGCCACAAAATTTTGTGCTAAATCCTTGTCCAATTGACTCTTGTGATAGAAACCCTTTCATCCAACTAAGCACTGGAAATTTAGCCTACGGACTTAGCACTAGAATGCATGTTTACCGACTTGCACCAAATTACTATCTCAATGACTTAAGTCAGAAGACAACCAAAATCATGCAAGGTCAGATCATTTCCAAAACTGCACAAAGTCTAAGAACGCTAAAACTCACACAAAAGTGCTAAAAAAGGAAAGCTCCAACTTCACGTTAAAATACGTCACAATCGACTTAGTCAGAAGAATTTCAAAACTGCGCAAAGTCAGTGACTTTAGTTTTTTGTACAAACCCTAATTTAAGTCTACAGTACACTATACCCTACATTAATGGTGATTCAATAGGGGAGGATAAAATGATTTTACACCAACATTTGAGCTTATTTCGCATTGTGAAACTCAACCAAATGGCTCTGCAGATCGATTAGGAAATGAATCAACGGTGACTGGCCAGCGAATTGGACAACAAAGGACACCACAACTCAATCTCCACATTTTCATTTTTTGGTCTCTCCAACAACATAGGTGATCAATTCCTGGTTTAAGGGTTATGTTTTTTAAAGCTAGGGTTTTGTGTCAAGTCACAGAATATGTTTCTTTGCTAAAGATTTCATGGTCAATTTGGATTTTGTTCATAATGTGCATAGTTTTGTTTGACTGTGATGGTGAATTAGGGGGTTCAAGTCATATGCGAAAACACTATGTTTTGGAAAACTCTATTTACCTTAAAGAAACATTTTAAATCCTAGTCTAAATTAGTTTAGATAACATTTAAAATTGATAACCCATTTGCAAAATTCAGTCGAATCCTTAGTAATATTCATGATGTTTCCTACAGTAGGTTCAAACCTTGTCAGGATTTCCATAGGGATGTTTTGCACTGAAAAGGAAACCATCTAACTTAGCGTTGAAAATCCTACCGATTGGATCAAAACAAAATTCTAAAATCAACTAGTCAGTCAGACACTTCAAAAATTTTCACTAGAGTCTTAAATGCATTTAGCTCTAAAAACATCTCCATCTGACCTAGAGCTAAAACTTTCCTTAACCGACTTAGGTTAGACATCGTCAAAAAACCTGCTGAGTCAATGAACCCTAGAACCCACACAAAACACTACAAGTGATCTGGTGCTAAAATTCACTCTCTCTAACTTGCATTAAAATGCCCCTTTACTGACTTTAGTTGGTGATCCATCAAAATCATGCTAAGATCCGACAACTCTATAATCCGCATAGAATACAATGAAATAGTCCGGCGCTAAAAATTGTCTTCTCTGACTTGTGTTGAAAATGCTTCCAGCCAACCTTTGAAGATCCTTTTGGGTTGGCCACATCTGAAATCCACACAAGGTCAGACACATTTAATATTCATGCCAAATATTATAAACAGGGGCCTCTCCCCCAAGGTCGGTTGGCCTATAATTTCGTGCTTTTCTCATAAGAGGTCGAATGACCCCCAAATCAATGTAAAATGTGAAAACTGACCGTCTTTTGTAAAGAATTCAATGGTAAGGGTTAGTTATGATTGAAATAGGTACTGCATCTATAGAATTGTGGTGTTTTGCATCTTTTGATTCAAATTGTGGAGCATTTGAGCATTTATTACATGGATTAATACAAATTGTTATGCTTTTATCATTTCATCATGTAATAAATGCAATAATTAGTGAATTGTTAGATTTATGCATTTCTTAGGTAAGTATCTAAGATTTAGTTGGATGAATTCAATCTCATTTAGCATATCATGACATAGTGATATGGTAGTTAACTTGGTAGTCATGCACTGAAAACTTAGGAGTTACAAAGACCACTCAAAACCATCAAGACTTATGAGGTCCATTCTTGCAGGTTAACTGACTACAAGAGCTCAAAACATGAACTATGAATTCAAACGCATTCCCCTAAGACTAAGATCACCTCTAGATGGAAAAACATAGGAGATACTGATCTAGGATACATTGACTTACATGACTTTAGAACTCGGATATTTGGATACAATGCAACTCCAAGGGCCAAGAAAGTAAAGGATAGTGGGATTGCAGAGGCTGTTGGCTTCCCTACTTTATCTCAATGTGCAAAATTGATAGTTGCATGTGCAGAAAGATATGACCTAATAACCAGGACCATACAAACTCGCAATGGAGAGGTACTAGTAGACTTAAGCCCACCATCATTAGTAGAGATCTTTAGAATTCCATGGTACCCAGTAATGACCATGCCATATAAAATAGGTGCAGAAGCAATATATAAGAAGGATATGGATACACACAAGAAGCATATTAATGATCATTGGAAGAAAAGCAAAAGATCTACTATCATCAAACTTCCCCAAACCTTGTATAGAAGTGACTTACATGATGAAATAGGAGATTTGGTAACCATACTCAATAGGATATATGGACTGCCTACTATATCAAATTTTGAAGGTTGGATGTTCCTGATGATTGAAGAAATAATTACTAAAGGAACTAAATTACATTGGGCTCAAATATTAAGTGACAATATGCATGAGGCATTTGGGAATTTCAAAGATAAACAAGTATTCAGGTGGACCTCCTATGTTGTATACTCATTGGGAAGGAAGAATGAATATGCTGGGTTGTCAAAAGTAGGAGAAGTTGGTAATTATGAACAACAACAAATCAAAGCTTATGAACGTTACACTCAATTGGTGTTGTCCCAATCTCCCATCCACTACAAAAGGGTGAATGATGCCTTTACAATGTACATCACCAAAATGCTGCAAGGAACTACAACCCTTACGATATCCACTGATGCTATGAATGAAATTATGAAGTATGGGAGATGGTATTGTTGCAAGGTGTGACCCTTGGTCTCCTTGTTCAGCACTGCGCTGCGATGGTTTGTGACAAGGGCTTAACCATCTCTTGTGCTTGTTAAGTCAAGTGGTTGTATCAGGCATTAACAGGTTGATCTTTTGGTGCAAGGGTAGCTAACAATTGGTATCAAAGCCGAGGTCATCGGTTCAAACCTTGTCCTTACACTAGGGGGGATTGTTGCAAGGTGTGACCCTTGGTCTCCTTGTTCAGTGCTATACTGCAGTGGTTTGTGACAAGGGCTTAACCGCCTCCCATGCTTGTTAAGTCAAGTGGTTGTATCAGGCATTAACAGGTCAATCTTTTGGTGCAACAGTAGCTAACAGGTATATACAATTCCAAAAATTCACCTATTCAAGGATTCAAGGCTTCACTAGAATACCATATAGATTGCCCCGTTATCCCATAGATAAAGTTGTACTCTTAGAATTGTCAAGGTAGTTGATTACTTGTGCACAGAAATTGAAACACCTCCATAGAACAAATGTTAGGTTTCCCATATTGTTAGGTAGAGGTAATTATGCATGTGTTCCTTAGGGGCAGCAGAACATTTAGATACAGAGCTTCAGTTGCTTAACCTCCATTTTTACACAAAGAGAGATCACTTTGATCCAAATAGGGTGATGGAAAAGTTTTTGAGCAAACAGTTATTTCATAAGATGCACCTAGAAGACTTCTAGGCCAATTGTGTAGATGATTATGAGGTGTTAAAGAGGACCCACTCAAGGCTGTCCTTAAGATTTATAAGAAAATTCCATATCATAGAAGTCCCAGATCAACTTGATGATGATGATAATGTAATGGAAAGAGGATCTTGGGAGGTCCAATATAGACAATCAGTCCCACTACCAAATTGGCCCAATGTAGAAAAAAGCTCCTTGGATGAAGTGATGAAAGAACCAATAGGATTGAGCAAATCATCAGTCAAAAGTTAAATTGTTGCATTAGAGAGACAAGGAGTACAGTTAACCTATACACCTCTTGAGTCAGAAAAGGAATCTATGTTGTAAGGTGTGACCCTTGGTCTCCTTGTTCAGCGTTGTGCTACGGTGGTTTGCGACAAGGGCTTAACCACCTCCCGTGCTTGTTAAGTCAAGTGGTTGTATCGAGCATTAATAGGTCGATCTTTTGGTGCAATGACAACTAACAATTGGTATCAGAGCTGGGGGGATTTTTGTAAGGTGTGACCCTTGGTCTCCTTGTTTAGCACTACGCTGTGGTGGTTTACGACAAGGGCTTAACCACCTCCTGTGCTTGTTAAGTCAAGTGGTTGTATCTGGCATTAATAGGTGGATCTTTTGGTGCAATAGCAACTTACAATCTTGTTGCAAGTATGGGCCTAACTGGTGTTGTCATTGATGTCAACATACTCCTATTGCATTAATGATAAGGATTGGAGAAGCTGTGTGTTGAGGATATTGAGAAAATTAGTCTCAAACAAGAATAGAGAAGAACAGGGAAGACAGTAAGCTAAAAGTCTAAGATAGGATGAGGATCAGAGGATAGTGTTTAAAGGGTTTGTAGATATGTGTCATAAGGTGGTACAGAAGAGATTTCAGAGGTCCGCATGAAGATCTGAAGAAGTTGTGGCTGTTCAAGTGAAACCAGTTCAGGCAGGTGTTTAGTGATGACAGAGTGAGATAGATAGGTCCGGTGAGATCTAGAAATGCATTTTCTTGGTTTTCAGATTTGAGGGACTGTTGAGGAAGTCTTTGTGGAATGTTAGCTTGATTGGTTCATGGTTTGAAGATCCGCAAGCATCTATTCTTTTGTGACAGTGATGATAGACTATGTTCTTAAGGTTTCGGATGAAGAAGAGAAGGATTTCAGTAAGCAGATGAAGTGTGGATGTTCTTGGTGATTCAGGCAAGCTTGTGGTGGTCTTTGGATCGTGTCCAATTCATGTTAGTGGTCTATATTGGAGTTGGAGCTCACAAATTGAAGAATATCTTCTGGATGATGGTGTTCTTCCTGAGACAGGCCGACTAGATGAGTTATGCATCTTGCAGATGATCTTGTGGATGTTTTTCGACTTAGATGATCATTCCTAAGTTGTTACCTTATATAAATAAGGGATTGTGAAGTCATTTTGAAGTTGTCCTCAAGAAGATGAGTGTGTGGTAGTGAGGAGGAGAGTGAAAGGCAGAGCAGAAGTACTAAGCTTAATGGAACTGATTCAAGCATGGTGAAGATGCTATTTTCCAGTTCAAGTAGGTGAGACTTATTTCTTTTTAGACAATGTGTCTCTTGTAGGCAGTGAGCCTCTTGTGAGCAGTGTGCTCGGGCAGTGAGCCCTAATTGGCATGTGCCATTTTGTTCTTTCTATTCTTCTAATAGAGAATACATTCTTGGGTTAATCACCCATGGTTTTTCCCTTAACTGGGTTTTCCACGTCAAAATCTTGGTGTCTCATGCGTTGATGAGTTTCTGCTCTTGATTTGTTGCATTATGTTTCCATGATTGATTTATTGTTAAGCTACTGAATTGTAAAGTGGAATTAACTGTTTAAATAGAAAGAAAGTTTTGCACAACTAATTCACCCCCCCTCTCAGTTGTGTTCCCTAAGTCTAACAATTGGTATCAGAGCCAAGTTCCTCTAAAAGGAGCTTAACCGCTTGAGGAGATCCAAGATGTCATCCTACAAGAAGGATAGTCCAAATTTGATGGAACCAATTTTAGTCTGTAGAAAAGTTGGATGAAATGTCACTTGCAATGTATGGGAATGGTGTACTAGACCATGGCTATAACACAATATTCTCCTGCACAGGGTGGTCTGAAAGCTCCAAATGAAATCACAGATGTTGAAAATAATCTGTGGACTATAGAAGCTCTTCTAAGCGAATTATTTGATTCAAAGCTCTCAAATGTTATTGACCTACCAACTGCTTATGAGATTTGGAAAAAAAGTGGAACTTTTGCATGAAGGAGACCAGTATGTTAAATGTGCAAGGTTACAGAGTCTAAAAGGGAAATTTGAAAACCTGAAGATGAGAGATGATGAAAATATTACTACTTTTATGCCAAGAGTAAATGAGCTTGTTTATGGAATTAGAAATGCTGGTGGAGTCTTGGATGAAAATGAGATTGTTGGCAAAATTCTAAGATCCCTTCTTGCTTCTTACAAAATCAAGGTTGCTGCCATTGATGAATTCAGAGGCCATACAATTGTCATAAGAGATCAATTGGCTGCATTTGAAATGACCGAGTTTGGAGATGATCCCCCCAAGACTGAATCTACATTCAAATCCAGTGCCTTTGTAAAAGGCAAACAAAGGTTTGATCTAGGAGAGAAATCTTCAAGAAAACTGTCATGGTATGAAAAAGTAAGAAAAGACCTGGAAGAAGAAGAAGTAGAAACTGCTCAACTTGAAGCCCTTATTGCAAAGAGACTACCAAGAGGATCCGATAAGTATGAAGGGAAATTACCTTTTAAGTGTTTTAACTGGAATAAGATTGGTCATTTTTCCTCAAGATGTCCGGAAAGCTTTTCAAGGCCAAATCCTAACAGATCAAGGTTCCAAAAGAATTGTTACTATGTTCATGAAGAAGATGACAATGAAGGAGTACCAGATGATGAATCAGAGACAGGAAACAAATCTGGAAATGAATGGGTGTTTATTGCCATCAAGGAAGAAGAACCAATATCCTCTGAATCTGTCAATCATAAAGTTGTAGAAAGAGCTCTGGCTGCCCAAGTTGAAGAAAAGGATGATTGGGTCATTGACAGTGGATGCTCTCACCATATGATAGGTGACAAAAATAAGTTTGTAGATTTGGAAAGGTATGAAGGAGGAGTAGTAAAGTTTGGTGATAGTTCTGCTGGTAGAATCAGAGGTAGAGGAACTATTTCTTTTGATGGAAGAAACAAAAATGGTAATGTACTGTATGTTGAAGGATTGAACCACAATCTTCTTAGTGTTGGTCAGTTGGTGGACAAAGGCTATGATCTTTGGTTCAAGAATGGAAAATGTAAGATCTTTGAAAGCTCTGGAACAGAGATTGCATCTGGTACCCAAACTAAAGGTAATATCTTGCACTTGGTTGGTACTGGTAAAAGTTGCTTTTTTGTTCAAGTTGATCAGAGTTGGTTATGGCATAGGAGAATGTGTCATGTGAATCTTGATAATATCATCAAGATAAGCAATACTCAGGCTGTAAGAGATCTTCCAAAATTGGCAAAACCTACTAATAGCTTGTGCAAAGAATGTCAGTTGGGTAAGCTAAGCAGAGTCACATTCAAGAGTAAGGAACTATCTTCTACTGGATTATTAGACTTAGTTCATACTGATCTTTGTGGTCCGGCAAGAATTAGGAGTATGCAAGGTGATAGCTACTTCATGTTACTAATTGATGACTATTCCCAGATAATGTGGGTAACTTTTCTGAAGAGAAATCAGAAGCTTTTGAGAAATTCAAAATATTCAAGGCTATGGTAGAGAATGAAACCAAATTAAAATTGAAATGTCTGAGGTCTGATAGAGGTGGAGAATTCCCATCTGGTGAATTCTTAGAGTTCTGTGAGAAACATGGAATAAAGAGACAGTTGTCTGCTCCTAGGACTCCACAGCAGAATGGAGTGGTGGAGAGAAAGAATCGGACCATCCAGGAAGCTTCTAGGACCATGATGATGGAAGCAAATGTTCCTCAGATCTATTGGAGAGAAGTTGTCAGCATTGTAGTCTATACCCTCAATCGAGTTCAAATCAGAAGCAATATCGGTAAGACTCCTTATGAGCTTTGGTTTGGCATCACTCCTACTATGAGGTATTTCAGAGTTTTTGGTAGCAAATGTTACATTAAAAGAGATGAAGATCTAGGAAACTTGGAGCTAGAAGTGATGAAGGAATATTCTTGGGTTACTCTACTCAAAGCAAAGCATACTGGTGTTATAACAAAAGACTGAGAAAGATAATAGAAAGTACAAATGTGAAGGTTGATGTGGGAATTGAGAAACCCTCAAGGTTTTATGAATATGATGAAGATGATCAGAATGCTGTTCTGACTCAAGGAGCCCAAGCCTCATCTATTAGTCAGATTCAAGCTAATCCGGTAAACCAGGAAGAAGAAATGAGTTTCAATGAGCCAGATCAAGAATCAGAAGTGCAAGAAATTCCCAAAGTTCCTAGGTATGTGAGACTAAACCACTTTGAAGATCAGATCATAGGTGATAAGAGCAAAGGAGTACAAACAAGAAGGAGAATTGCTCAAGATTCAGAAGAGTATTGTCTGATTTCAAAGATTGAACCTAAGACAGTGAATGAAGCTTGCAATGATGAAAACTAGACTAAAGCAATGGAGGAAGAGCTGGTACAAATAGAAAAAATCACACTTGGGATCTTCTTCCTAGACCTAGAAACAAGAATGTGATTGGAACAAAATGGGTCTTCCGGAACAAACTAAATGAAGTTGGTGAAGTAATAAAAAATAAAGCCAGATTGATCTACAAGGGTTACTCTCAAATAGAAGGAATTGATTTTGAAGAAACCTTTGCTCTGGTGGCAAGAATTGAAGCAGTCATATTATTTCTTGCATTTGCTACATTCAAAGATTTCAAAGTGTATCAGATGGATGTCAAGTCTACTTTCCTGAATGGTGACTTGGAAGAAGAAGTGTACATTGAGCAACCAGATGGATTTCAATTGTTTGATCATGGTGATATGGTCTGCAAGTTGAAGAAGGCACTATATGGACTGAAGCAAGCCCCAAGAGCTTGGTATGAAAGATTGGATAAGCATCTTTTAAAAATTGGTTTCAACAACAGTACTGCTGATAGTAATTTGTATTTCAAAATTGATCATGAAAACATCTTGATTGTTGAAGTGTTTGTTGATGATATCATTTTTCGAGGAAGAGATAGTATGTGTAAAACTTTTGCAAATCGAATGAAAAGTGAGTTTGAGTTGTCCATTCTTGGTGAAATAAATTTCTTCTTGGGTCTTCAAATCACTCAAACAAAGAAAGGAATCTTCATTTTTCAGACCAAATATGTGAAAGAATTGTTGAAGAAATTTGGAATGGAAGACTCAAAACCAATGAATACTCCCATGGCAATCGGATGTAAATTGAGCAAAGATGATGATTCTCCTAAGGCTAATCAGATAAAGTATAGGTCAATGATTGGAGGACTATTGTATCTCACTCAAACTAGACCTGACATTATGCAGGTTGTTGGTCTTGTTGCTAGATTCCAGGCTGATCCTAGAGAATCTCATGTCATGGCAATCAAGAGGATTTTTAGATATCTAAAAGAGACAGTTGAGTATGGTTTGTGGTATCCTAGAGATCATGATTTCTCTCTTCATGCATATACAGATGTAGATTGGGCAGAAGATGTGGATGACCAGAAGAGTACCAGTGGTGGAGCATTCTTTTTGGGGAAGAGATTGGTTTCTTGGCTAAGCAAGAAACAAGAGGCAATATCTCTATCTACAACTAAAGTAGAATATATTGCTGTAGTAGGTAGTTGCACTCAAGTTTTGTGGATAAAGAAGATGCTAAGAGATATCAAAGTAGAGTATGAGGAACCTATCACAATCTTTTGTGATAATTCAAGTGCAATAAATATATGTAAGAATCTGGTGTTGCATTCAAAGACTAAGCATATATCCATCAAGTTTCACTTTTTGAGAGAGCAAGTGAACAAGAATGAAGTCAAATTGGAGTTTGTGCCTTCCAAGGATCAGATTGCAGACATCTTTACTAAACCTCTACCTAAGGACTCTTTTGAGTTTCTCAGGGAGAAGTTAGGGGTTATTTCCCCTCTAATGATGAACTAAGGTGCATTGATGTGCATCAATCTAGTGGATATCATAGTCACATCTTGTGCTCTGGATTGATGATGGGGAACTGCTACTCAGGGGGAGCAGCAGGTATGATTTTGAAGTGTTAGAATTGCAAGTATGTGCCCTTTGCCATTGATGTCAAAGGGGGAGAGAAGACATGTGAAAAACAAGTGGTTGTTGATCAAAGGGGGAGAAGTTAAGAGAGAGAAGACATGTGAATGGTTGTTGCTGATAGGGGGAGTTGTAATAGTGAGGAGAAGTTCTTGTCTTGATAGTTAAAATAATTTTTCACATCATATATGTTGCCATCAATGACAAAGGGGGAGATTGTTGCAAGTATGGGCCTAACCGGTGTTTTCATTGATGTCAACATACTCTTGTTGCATTAATGATAAGGATTGGATGAGCTGTGTGCTGAAGATATTGAGAAAATTAGTCTCAAATAGGAATAGAGAAGAATAGGGAAGACAGTAAGCTAAAAGTCTAAGATAGGATGAGGATCAGAGGATGTGGTTTAAAGTTTTTGTAGATATGTGTTGTAAGGTGGTACAAAAGAGATTTCAGAGGTCCGCATAAAGATCTGAAGAAGTTGTGGCTATTCAAGTGAAACCAGTTCAGGCAAGTGTTCAGTGATGACAGAGTGAGACAGATAGGTCTAGTGAGATCTAGAAATGTATTTTCCTGGTTTGCAGATTTGAGGGAGTGTTAAGGAAGTCTCTGTGGAATGTTAGCTTGATTGGTTCATGGTTTGAAGGTCCGCAAGCATCTATTCTTTTGTGATAGTGATGACAGACTGTGTTCTTAAGGTTCTGGATGAAGAAGAGAAGGATTTCAGTAAGTAGATGAAGTGTGGATGTTCTTGGTGATTCAGGCAAGCTTGTGGTGGTCTTTGGATCGTGTCCAGTTCATGGTCCGCATTGGAGTTGGATCTCACAAATTGAAGAATATCTTCTAGATGATGGTGTTCTTCTTGAGACAGGCTGACAGGATGAGTTATGCATCTTGCGGATGATCTTGTGGATGTTTTCTAACTTAGATGATCATTCCTAAGTTGTTGCCTTGTATAAATAAGGGATTGTGAAGTCATTTTGAAGTTGTCCTCGAGAAGATGAGTGTGTGGTAGCGAGGAGGAGAGTGAAAGGTAGAGCAAAAGTATTGAGATTAATGGAACTGATTCAAGCATGGTGAAGATGCTATTTTCCAGTTCAAGTAGGTGATACTTATTTCTTTGTAGACAGTGTGTCTCTTGTAGGCAGTGAGCCTCTTGTGAGCAGTGTACTTGGGTAGTGAGCCCTAATTGGCATGTGCCATTTTGTTCTTTCTATTCTTCTAACAGAGAATACATTCTTGGGTTAATCACCCCATGGTTTTTCCTTTAACCAGGTTTTCCACGTCAAAATCTTGGTGTCTCATGCGTTGATGTGTTTCTGCTCTTGATTTGTTGCATTATGTTTCCATGATTGATTTATTGTTAAGCTGCTGAATTGCAAAGTGGAATTAAGTGTTTAATTAGAAAGAAAGTTTTGCACAACTAATTCACCCCCCCTCTTAGTTGTGTGCCCTAAGTCTAACAATCTAGAGATGAAGAGGATGCACCAATAGAAATACCAGATGATGTAGATCAAGCTCAAGAGCTTGCTAGGAAATCTGATAGTGAAGAACATATCCCTTTGGCAAAGAAAGAGAAAGGAAAGAAGGTAAAGAAGGCTGCCCCAAAGGTACAAAAGAAGGATATGCCTCCTGCAACAAGAACAAGGGCATCAAAGAAAAGGGACATGCCTAGTGGACTAAGGGAGGGTTCTAAAACAAAGAAGACTAAAGTAAAAACTATTGGCATAACGATAGAAACCTCTACTGCTGCAACACCCAATGACACAAACTTGCCAGTAACCACTTCACCCCCTACTACTCCAATTGTGAATATTGCTACACTTTCTCTTGCTTCTTCAACTATTGCTCCTGCTACCACTGCTACAAGCATCCAAAAAGATATCTCTGCCTCCCTTTCATCAGTGGTTGTGGTCTCTACTATCTCATGCACATTGATGATAGACTTAGGCATCCCAAGTAGCCCCACCCCTTCCATTTACACCATGACTATGCCCTCCATATCCTCTGCTTCACTCTACCTCATTTTCCTTGCCACCTATTTCCTCTATTATTTCATCCTCCTTCTCCATGCCTTTTTCCTCCATCACTACACCTATTGTCATTTCCTCTATCCTACCAATCTCTCCCATTCCACCTACATTGTTGTTTACTTCATTTGCAAACTTGGCACAGGTTAGCCTATCCTCATTTGCAGAAATCCCATTATCTTCAGTTCCTAGTTCACAAGGCACATCAACATAGGATTCAGCCCCCTTTAGCTCTACCACTACTACCAGGAATAGAGAAAGTATGTGCAGAGTTGGGTCTTCAAGAATTAGAAATTGAAAAGGATACATTTGAAGAACGTCTTCCACAGGCAGAGAATGTAGAAATAATAGAAGTCTCTGATAGTCCTGCAAAAGTGTATATAATGGAAACATTTTCGAGGACATCTCAAGGAGAAATCTTAGAAAATTTTGAAGAGTATTGGAGATGAAGAAGAAGATGTAAATATAGAGTTTGAGCAAGAACTAAAGTTGCTTGAGGGGCCACCAAACGCAGGTGATGAATATACAGATATTCCTCAAGATTCTACCTCTACAGCACCTGATTGGCTGCACATCAGGGTGGCTTATCAAGAGCCTTAGGTTGAAATCATGAAGCTAGATGTAGATGCCATTTTAGCCAAGGCAGAGAAGCCAAAGAAATAGAAACAGGCTAAAGTCCAATAAAAAATTTATAAGGATGCTAAAGGGTCTAGAATAGCTGAAGTACCTATCCCACCAGCTAACATGGATAATAGACAAGTCAGAGCTGAGGACTATACTATAACAACCATTGATTTGGGACCTACTACAAGAGGTCAAAAGATTGATGAATTCAAAGGCTCAGTTTCTTCTATCTTGGAATAGTTGAATAAAGATGAACTCAGTAAGAGGGAGTTGAAACAATAGAATGAAGAACTCAGAGCATGTCTACAATTCCTTGTGAGACCTCTGGATTCTGAGGCTGAGCCAAGATCAGTCCCAGCTCTGCTATCAAAGGATGAGTTAACAAAGTTTGATGATATCAAGACCATGGTTGCTGGGACTCAGAAATGGTTTGATAAGGTGTACCAAGAAGGATGTAATGCAATCACCTTTGTAGAAACACTTCACAAAGATATTTGTAAGTTACGGAACCAATGGGAGGAATTGCACGAAGAATGCGACCCTTATGATGAGTATTACTCACATGTTTCTGTGGGTACAAGATATAAGGGATTTGCCCACTGAAACATTATTGTCAAAAAATATCTTAACAACTGATAAATTGCACAAAGCAGTAGAGTGGTATCAGTAGTTGAAATTAAGAAAAGAAGTCTTCGATAATGTTAGAGAGGCATATAAGGTGGCTAATAATCACATACTATCTTTAATTCACGAGATAAATGACTCTCTAAATGATTGCTTGGTGATCAACTTTGATGATTTGGCTCCATATAATGTGCAAGGTTGTAAGGATAAGCTACATCAAATAATCTTTGGGCAAACTGCATTGAATATTGTGGGGAGATTAGATAAAGTCAGCGATCTTCGCACTGCTTTCATCACATTCCAGAAAAGTAAAAAGGTAGTAGAAAAAATGTATATCCAATATAGTGAAGAGCTGGAGATTTTTCAGATGTAGAGTAGATCCCTTCAAGGACCCAGACCCCACTAACATATATCCAGCATTATCAGCTTCGGTGGTATACAACAATAAGAAGGTAGAACAAGACAAATTAGACTTAGATGAAGAATGATAGAATATTTTTGGATATTTTGAAATGTAATCCCATCACAAATATATATTTTTATATTTAGAAGGTCATGTGACACTATTTCATCTTTATTATGTCTTGAAAATCACCCTCTCACTATGTATAGTCAAATGGGTATCTAATTTGTCCAAATTCAATGTATCTAGAGGTCATTTTTCATCCTTTTCCTACATGACAAATTGTAATCTTGGAATCCAATGCATTGTTTCAAATGTATTTAATATTGTTAAATTTGGGTCGTCGGTGTTGAGATAATCTCCACCGTGTTGGCAAGAGACACTATATGGATTCATGGTTGTTGTCATTGATGGCAACAAAGGTCATCCCACATATCCGCAAGTCATAATGTGTCCCTACCGGAAGTCAGAATAAAGAATGTTGTGGTCCGGTGAAGAAGAACAGAGCATGTGGCAAGGTCCGACAGATTGGTCCGGACCTCTCAGAGGAAGTGTCTTGGTGCAGTGCGGATTTGGGGAAGTCAAGAGGACTACCTTGAGTGGTATATTCCAAGGATTTAGCCTCCGGTGATGGACAAAGAAAAAGATATGAATGGTTGAGTACTGGATTCCTGAGAGACAGTGAAAACAGAGGAAGAGCTGACTGGCAGAGTATCAGACTGCTTTCCGGATGGGTTACTATTGATGACAGAGGTTGTGAAGGCATGAATCATGTTTGGCCGACATGATTAATGATATCTGCAAGTATATGCTTGATCCGCATTGCTTGGTGAGGAAGGATTCAGCCGACAGAATGAAAGTTTATAAGAAACTAGACTGTTCCGGATGCCGACTAGAAAGGTGATGAAATTACTTGTGCGGATATATATAGAGGATGGATTTAGTTGTGAAGGTGGTGTGGTTGTTGAGATATATGCGAATAAGTCCAGATAAAGAGCAGACGTAGCAAAAAGATCCGGTATGTGAAAGATAGCAGAATAAAGAACAGAGGAAAGATGAAGTGCAGCAGATCAGTATACTGAGCCTAACCGGAACTGAACTCTAGCATATGCAGATGCTTCCAATCAGTTCAAGACTGTGATTCTCATCACTTTGTAGATAGTGTGTCTTCTTGTAGGCAGTGGGCCTCTTGTGAGCAGTGTGCTCGGGCAGTGAGCCCTAATTGGCAAATGCCATCTTTGTAATTTCCTATTCTTCTAACAGAGAATAATTTTGGGTTAATCACCCCGTGGTTTTCTCCCTTAACAGGGTTTCCACGTCAAAAATACTGTGTCATGTGTTTCTTATTTCATGGTTAATGTTTTTGTGTTTGATTTTATGCTGCATCAATTAAAAGGAAAGTTCAATAAAGGAAATAATTAGGATAACTGATTCACCCCCCCTCTCAGTTATCAACAATTGGTATCAGAGCTAAGTTCCTCCTAATAGAGCCTAACAGCTTGAGGAAGATCTGGGATTTCAAATGGATGCATATGGTTTAAGGGAGCAACTCAAGACTGCTCTTGAGGATCTTGAACAGTCGAATTCTGAAGTCAGTGAATTAAAGGAAAGACTCAAACAGGCTGATGAATTCATGAGAGAATTAAAAGACAAATTAAGTCTCTCTATGAAAAAGAGAAAGGAGCTGCTTCAACAGTTGGCAAGACAAAGTGAAGAAAGCAATACAAATGAAGAATTGACTGAGCAAACCAAGTTATGTGAAAAGTTATCAAAAGAAGTCATTATGTTAAGACATGAAATGGAATCAGGAACTATAAAGTTTACTCAAGAGATTGAAGAAAAAAGAAAGGCTGAAGACAATCTAAGACAATCTCTAAAAGAAAAATCAGAAGAATGCCACCAGATGGACAGGATTATCAGACATCTTGAATCTGATCTTGAAGATGCCAAAGATAATGAAGGAAAACTTGAGGATCAAATTGCCTCTCTCAAAAGAGACCTTCAAACAGCAAATGAATATAAAGAGAAATTCAAGATAAGTTCTGCTCAACTTGAAGTTCTTCTTGGAAGTCAAAAGAGGACAGATGACAAGTATGGTTTGGGATATGAGAAAGGAGAAAGCTCCGGATCCGGTCAGAAGAATCTTGGATCAGAAAATCCAAGAAGCAGGCCTAGAAGACCTCCGGTAAGACAGCCAAATGCTCAAAGATATCCATCCTTCAATGGATACTGCCACAGCTGCAACCACTTTGGTCACAAAGCTAATCAGTGCAGAATGAGAATGAATCAGATTAATTCATCCTTCTCCGGACAGTGCTTCAACTGCAAAAGGTATGGACACAAATCCCATGAATGCAGAAGTATGCAAGTAAACAAATCATTCAAAGGTAGATGCTTCACATGCAATAGAGTAGGTCATATGGCTAATCAATGCAGATCAAGAGGATATCAGTCAAATATGCAAAGAAATGTTATTTGCCAAATCTGCAATAGGTCCGGTCATAATGCTAAAGTTTGCAGAAACAAGAATCAGGACAAAAGAGGTCCGGTGTATAATCAGAATCAAGACAAGGGTAAACAAAAGATGAATGCGGATGAGGTTAGGAATCAGATGAGCAAGATTTGGGTGAAGAAAAGTTTAGAGAATGTAGAGGTTGGATCCGCACCAGACTCTGGTGCTGATATTTCTTCCGGAAATTAAAAAGTGAGCTCAGGCTCAGGGGGAGACTCAAAGAAAATCTTGTTCCCCCAGCCAAACAAGTGGTACCGGATGTGGCACAAGATGCGGATCAAAGGGTTTGTAGATATGAGTCTTGAGATACTTCAGTCAAGTTTTCAGAGGTCCGCATGAAGTTATGAAGAAGCTGTGATCGATCAAATAAGACCTATTCAGGGAGATGCTCCGGTATGATAAAGGATTACAAAAAGGTCCGGAAAGATCCGGAAATGCACTATCTTGTTCTGCGGATTGGACAGAGTGTTTGGGATGTTCTTGTAATATGTTACCTCGATTTATTCATGATTGAAGGATCCGGATGATATCCACAGATCAGGACTAATCCGGGATACTCCAAGCTATCCAGACAAGGCAAACCGGAATGATGTAGGTGAAGCATTTATTGCAGACAGATATTAGGGTTCGCGGAGCAATTTAAGGGATTTCTCAAAGGTCATTTACTCATTCTGCACTCGAGAAGAAGCGAATAGTGGAGCTCTGCAACAAGGATCATCAAGCACCAAGGATCTCCTGCCGAAGCTATTGCATAAAGAAATCAATCCAACCACTCCGTGCAAACCGAAGGCGCATAAGGTATTCTCCGTTTTTCATTACCTCACTGCAAATCTTTGAAGAATGGCTACTCCAAACATAGTTAAGATCTCTGATAGACCTCGCCCCTCATTCAAGAAACATCCTTACAAATCATTGGAGGTAGACCCACTAGGAGCCTTCTCTAGTGTTCCTCACGGAGTTTTACACACCGAAGACATTAGGGTTTACATACATGCAAACATTGAGGAATTTGGGGAATTCAAATTAAGAGACCTCTATCACAAGCAGCTGATAGACAATGCTTTTGAGCTTAAACCAGAGTATAAGGATATCCAGAAGAAACAATTTGAGCAATTTATTCATTTCCCCTGTTTTGAAGAAGATGAATGGGTCCGGTATGTACTGAGCAGGATGCATGACAACTTTCTATGGCTAGATAGACCCTGCAAGATTACAAAAGAGGCAATTAGAGCAGTAACTGGTCTATACTCTTCCGAAGGGGTACCTATCCTCAAATCTGTCAAGAACAACATTGTAACTGAGGCCACCGGATCAAAATTTGACAAGAGGGCAATGACCATTGAAGATATTTCGGATCCGGATATCAAATATGCATCAATGATAATAGGATACAAGATCTATCACTCCAGCAGGGAGAATTCTGTATCCGGAACTGCAATATACACTGCTTATGAAATGCTAAGAAAGAATGCAGAATATGATCTCTGCGAACTACTGCTAAGCCAATTAATGGAAAACATACAGAAAATCAAGAAGGATAAGAAGAATTCCTTTAAGTATGGTACTCTTATTGTATGTCTATTCTTCTACTTCATGAATGAGCTACCCGGAACAAGTGGATGGGTATGGCAGAATGACAAACCTGTTGCAGTCCAGATAAGAGACTATTTGCATGGACTTGGGGATGCAAAAGCGAGAAATACAGCTCTATGGGTATACTTCAAAAAATTTCAGAGCATGATGCAAGCAAGAGAGAGAATTCCCCAGTCTCTCATTGAGAAATACAAGGACTCAGTGTGCTTTATGGTTGACACTGATCAGTGCCTAATGGAGGCAGTGGAGCCAAGGACTGTCTGGATCATGCCCATGGGGTATGAAGTGGATGAACAGATAGTGGAACTGCATGTTCAACACATGCTGAGTCAGCCCAAAGATCCTAAGGCAGAAAGGTTTGGAACCTTTGAGGAGCTGAGTGTAAAAATACATGTAGAACTCAGGGAACCTGAGATTAAAAGAAAGGTAAGAAAAGAAGTAGAGCACATTGCTCAAGGCCTAGGTATCTCAAAGGAGGCACTTGATGCCAGCCGGGAAAAGAGGAGGAAGGCCGAGGAAGAAGAGAAAAGCAAAGAAAGTGCTCCGGTTGAAGCTCCCACCCGGACCAGATCATCAAAGAGACCTGCACCTCCCACAACCAAAAGTTCAAAACCGGAAGTTCAGGCATCCGGTAAGAGATCCAAGACAAAAGCCACAAGGGCTTATGGAAGCCAAAAGGATGAAGAGGAAACAGAATCAGATGAGGGAGTAAGAGAAGTAAAGAAACAGAAGAAGAAAGGATCCGGTAAGCCCTCCACAGGCCAAGACAAGGAGGAAATGGCAGAGGTATCTGTTGAGAAGCCCACTCTGTCTCTAGAGAGCATAATCAAGTCAGTCACGGTGGATGGAAACCTTCAACCAATGACTGAATCATATGATGACTTCAGTGAGGCCGACCAAAAGACTCTGCAGGAGGCCACAGTAAAATATCTTAACATATATAATAAGGCTTTCATTGAAATAATATCTCTTATTCCTAAAAGCCTAGAAAAGGAAATGGAAGTAAGAAAGAATAATGCTCATGCTAAAGATCTTGAGATCCGGGAGCAGATAGCTATTCAGCTATATCCTCAAATTGATCCCAAGACAATGAACATTATCTTCAAAGACTGCAAAGATGAGTTCAGAAGCAAAGCCAGGATGAATCAACTCATGCTTGGCGAGACTAACAAAGTGGCCCAAGAAACAGAAGAGATCCTCCGGAAGGCCTTCAAAAGGTTCAATCTTCCGGTTGTAGAGGATTTAGGTACAGAAACAGCTGAGGACTTGGGACCCTCTGCTCCAGAAGAAGTGGCTCATGAACAAACTAGCATCTCTCCTCCGGTTTCCCCTACAGTCTCCGGATCCAAAGAAGAAGAGCAATTACAGGAGAAGGAAGCAGTGGTGAAAGACAAAGAGGTTGACAGTTCTAAGACTGCAGAAGAAAAGAAACATCTGTCTCCGGCGAGAGACACTGCACAAACTGTTCAACAATTTTTGAGTAAAGAAACTTTAGAGATTGATGAACCGGAGCTTCTAAAAGGCCCATTTGATTTTGACTCTCTCTCTCCGGTACAAACAATGAAGATAGCTTCATTTGCAAATGCCAAGGCAAATGAAAAGCTCCTGAAGTCTCATATGGAAGACTGTGAGTTGATAGAGGCTGCTTCCGGAGTACTTGTAAAAATCATGCCATCAATCCAGATAGATCCAACAGCCTCCTCTTCCGGTAATCTAAAAACCTTAGTCAGCAGTGTTGATACACATTTTGATTCTCTAGAAAAATCAGCTGAAGAAAAGGTCCGGAAGGAATTTTTGGATAAAAGATTTTCAGAAATATTAGAATTAATCTCTAAGGATAGGAAGATTGTAAGCATTGGAATAAAGAGCTTAGAGAATGCTCTTAAGGATGGCGGTGACATCTATAAATTTTGTATATCCTGGTCAAAGGCAACAGCAGCATTTGACAAGAAAATAAAAGAGGAACAGGATAAGCTACAAAGCTTATCTCAAAGTTTTGATCCTCTCTCTTCCTCTATAATAAATCAAGAATGTCAGACTATTGCAGTCTTGAATGAAATAAAGAATCTTGAGAAGGAAAGGAAGAACATCACCAACCGGATGGGAGAACTTAGAAGGATTATAATCCCTAAGTTGGAAACAATGCATGAGGCCATCAGTGATGCTCAGACCACCGCCCAAACAAAAGATCCGACAGATCTCAAGCGGGCAGAAGCGTTTGCATTTTTGCTAAGTGGTCACATTTCAATTTTGGATAGAATGAAGCAAAGTTGGGCTACAGAAATGATCCAATTGCAGACATCCTTTGCAGACATTCTTCAGTATATGTAAGTATGTAAATATGCGGCTATGTATAGGAAATTTTTGAAAATTTTGGTGTGCGGACCCTACCCTTTGCCATTGATGTCAAAGGGGGAGTGAGGAGCAGTGAAAAATGAGGGATCCAACTAAGGGGGAGTTCCGGAAATTGCATATAAGGACAGAGCATCAGCAAAGGGGGAGCATAGTGAAAACACTTAGTCATTTTTCACTAAGTGTTGCCATCAATGCCAAAGGGGGAGATTGTTGGCAAGAGACACTATATGGATTCATGGTTGTTGTCATTGATGGCAACAAAGGTCATCCCACATATCCGCAAGTCATAATGTGTCCCTACCGGAAGTCAGAATAAAGAATGTTGTGGTCCGGTGAAGAAGAACAGAGCATGTGGCAAGGTCCGACAGATTGGTCCGGACCTCTCAGAGGAAGTGTCTTGGTGCAGTGCGGATTTGGGGAAGTCAAGAGGACTACCTTGAGTGGTATATTCCAAGGATTTATCCTCCGGTGATGGACAAAGAAAAAGATATGAATGGTTGAGTACCGGATTCCTGAGAGACAGTGAAAACAGAGGAAGAGCTGACTGGCAGAGTATCAGACTGCTTTCCGGATGGGTTACTATTGATGACAGAGGTTGTGAAGGCATGAATCATGTTTGGCCGACATGATTAATGATATCTGCAAGTATATGCTTGATCCGCATTGCTTGGTGAGGAAGGATTCAGCCGACAGAATGAAAGTTTATAAGAAACTAGACTGTTCCGGATGCCGACTAGAAAGGTGATGAAATTACTTGTGCGGATATATATAGAGGATGGATTTAGTTGTGAAGGTGGTGTGGTTGTTGAGATATATGCGAATAAGTCCAGATAAAGAGCAGAGGTAGCAAAAAGATCCGGTATGTGAAAGATAGCAGAATAAAGAATAGAGGAAAGATGAAGTGCAGCAGATCAGTATACTGAGCCTAACCGGAACTGAACTCCAGCATATGCAGATGCTTCCAATCAGTTCAAGACTGTGATTCTCATCACTTTGTAGACAGTGTGTCTTCTTGTAGGCAGTGGGCCTCTTGTGAGCAGTGTGCTCGGGCAGTGAGCCCTAATTGGCAAGTGCCATCTTTGTAATTTCCTATTCTTCTAACAGAGAATAATTTTGGGTTAATCACCCCGTGGTTTTCTCCCTTAACAGGGTTTCCACGTCAAAAATACTGTGTCATGTGTTTCTTATTTCATGGTTAATGTTTTTGTGTTTGATTTTATGCTGTATCAATTAAAAGGAAAGTTCAATAAAGGAAATAATTAGGATAACTGATTCACCCCCCCTCTCAGTTATCAACACACCGTTCATTCAAAAACTTAGTACGACGCTTCTCCTATATAAAGGGCCATCATTATCTCATTTGTAAGACTCTTGATGCCGAATTGTTGATGCTCTGCCATTTGAGATTAATAGAAAGCAAGTTTCTATAGTGATTTTGAGAATTTGTTCACTTGTGTCATCTATCTAGTTTCATGGTTCACTTCTTGGTTTGCATTAGTTAGATTGTGCTTTTGCAATGCTGTTGATTTGTTGAAGGTATTTGATGAGCATTCTAGTCCATCCTATTAGTTACTTATTGTAGGTGATTGTGTATAGTTAGCCTAGGCTTTAATTTGAGCAAAGTTCAATTACATTTTAGGAGTTAAATCACGCCATTAGTTTGGTATTTGATAAATGAATGTAATCTAAAAATCATAAGGAATCTGTAGAAGATAACACTATTTCCTATAATGCTGTAGCAATCTCTATAGCTTGGTAAAGCAGGAAATTGGTTAAATTTATGAATGTTTTTCTACCAAATGTAATCACTTTATTGTGGATGTCACTTAGGAACTTTTTAAACCCTGCTCCTTTTGCATTTTCTTTTAAATCAACTATTAGTTTAGGCCTTCAGTAGCATTTTACACTATCATATCAGCTAAAATTATAAGGGTTTACATGAACTGTTGTCCTAATCTATCCAATCTATCAAACTCCATGTAAGACCCCTTGTAGGAGTAGCTAGTACATTCCAACTGAGAAATTCCAAACATGCTAAGACCTAGCTATATTATCCTTGGAGTAGTCTTACGTAGGGTAGGATACTTTTCAAGAGAGGTGTGATACCAGCAATCATACCTGCGTTGTTGTGTGCTAAAACTGCCATCAACAGAATTGGTGCTAGAAGGAGGGCCACCAAGTTGAAATCCCCTCCACAAAATTAGCAAGTCTAGGGACTAGACAGAGACATACTAGATCCAGCTCAGTTGGAAAGGAGCTGCTGTCCTTAATAGAATTTAGAAGAACAAGAAGGGATCAGGGAATACTTAGAGCACCAAGAACTCAATCAGTTCCAAGAAACCCAGCTGCAGCCCCAATCAATCCTCTAGGCATGAATTTCTTCATGAGAAATAACCAGTCCCCATTCCAGTTTAATGACTATCATGATAGGCCCAAGAACCCTGACAAGTTCTACTTCAAGTTTCATGTGAATGATCCAGATAAGACTATAGATGAGCATATCAAATTTTTTGAAAGTAACATGTTCATGCTTCAGGTACAGCATGAAGATGTGGTTTACTATTTGTTTCCTTACTCCCTGTAGGATGAGGCCTACTACTGGTTTGCTAACCTTCGCAATCATGGTTAAGCTTAAAAAATGTGTTTCTAGATTGCTTTAGGATGCCTACTACTCAAGCAAACCTTTATAGATCCTTTGTTGAGATTTGATGGGCTAAAGGTGAGTTGATAAGTTCCTTTAATAATTGGTTCCAAAAAGCCTTTAGTCGTTTGCAAGCCCCTTATGCCATAGGTAAGGCTGCAGCCCTACCCATGTACTATGTAACCCTGTACAAACTCACTTCCATGTTTGTAAGAAGAGCCAACCCACCTCCAGCTAGCCTCGCTTAAGCATACACTGAAGCTGTTACTGTAAACACTTAGCTAGGGCAGACAACAATAGGCCCTCTAAATCACATGGGTCCCACAACAATTCTGAACCAAATACCCATGATCAACCAAGCTCTAGCTAATCATACCCCTGTAATGAACTCAATTCCAACTCCCGCTGTGGCATAGGCCTTAGTAGTTCACCTAGGAAATCCCATAGTTGAATTACCTCTAGCCCAAATAGCCTTCCTCTAATCTGCTAAAACAACTAAGATGAGGGATGACAGAGATGATATTAGAGAGTTGGCTAAGCAAATGAAAAAGCTCAGTGCAGAAGTTACCTATCTGAGAAATCAAAATGCATATATGTAGTAGAGAAATTAGAATCAGAACTAGTATTAGAATCAGTATCAGAATCAGAATTTTTAGTGGTCCAATTAGGCCTGGAACATTAGACCCAACAATGGCGAAGTCCCGTCACCTTTGGAAAATCAAAATACTGATAACCGTCCACTTGGTCGGATGATGTTAGATGAAGCAACATCATTGTCATGGTGTAGATTGCACAATACAAATGCTCATTCCAAGCTGGATTGTCTTGAGTTCCAAATAACATCCAGCATCTTTTAGATGGAAATCCAGAATGCAAAAGCACATGAAAATCCTCTGACAGGGTATGAACTAGTTCCATCTCAAAGGTATGACCCTGCTTTGGTACTTGATAGTTATACATTTCCTTTTTAAGATGATAATTAGCTTGAGGAAGAGGAGTGTGAAGAGCTACATGTTTATCAGTAATATAACAAAACCCCATACAACTTAAGAGAAGTAGCAAGCCCAAAGGCCCTTTCATCACCTCAATCCCTCTGAATAACAATCAAGCCCCGCCTGACCCAAAGGCCTCCAACAATCCTGAAACTCCAAAATCCATACCTCAGTCAATGCATCAGGGAGCTACTACTGAAAGTTCCTAAAGGTCTGAAGTAGCAAAGATGGGACAATATGTTGCAGATGAACTTAAGAAAATTTAAGTCAACTTATCTATCCTTGAGTTGCTAAAAGTACTTGAAATCAGGATATCTTTCTTTCAAGACATGGGAGCAAGTGTTAGGATAGACTCTTCTCAAAAGGAGATTCCACCAAAGGATAATGCAGATAAAGGAAAAGAGAGAGCTCTTGTGACATATGTTGAACAAAGGGTTACATTGTACGAGGATAAAAGGGAAAGCCCTCCTTTCCTCTTAACACTTAGAATGTTTGGGAAGAACCTTCATAACTATTTAGTAGACTCAGGAGCCTCCACCAACGTTATGCCTTTATCAGTATGTTATGCACTGGGTCTTACTCCAGTGAAATCCTCTAGGAAAGTCATGTAGCTGGACAAGACTGAGGTGAATGTGATGGGTGAACTAAATAGAATTCACATGCAACTAGCCTCTGATCCTAGGGTACAACATTACATAGACATCCAAGTATTTGATATCCCGGATCAGTATGGCATGTTGTTGAGCAGAGATTGGTCCAAGACTTTAAATGGTTATACGTCGACAGACTTTTCTCACATGTGGCTGCCTTGGAAGGGATTGGCAAATCATATCCATATTGAAAGGGAGTAAAAAATGAAGCACATGATCATAGAGTACAATCAGACAATAAAATCTTATTTTTAGAAGTTGATTTGGAAGTCTATCTTCCCCATATTGATCAGGTAGAGGAGATACTCATGCTAAATTGCAGCAAATTTTCTAATCAATCACACATAGAGTATCAAGAAACTACCGAGGTATGTGTACAATCAGTCCTAGAGTCCTCCTCCTCTAATGATGAGATAGGTATATTTGAAGGATTTCGAGACTTTATAGCTAAATTCATAAGTGATCAAGTGGCTATTGGAAAACAAATACATATGGAAGAATTGCTACTGCCAAACTGGTGCCATATCCATGATGCATCTCATTCTGGGTTTACATGTTTTCTCTATCAAGAGGCAACAGAGCAAGTGCAAAAACATTTAAAGATCCCCATAGTTCCAAAGAAGGACCTGAATGTTACAAAGAAGGTGGAGCCGGAACCTCAATTAAATGAAAAACAATCGGTAAGACATGATGATAGCAATAAGGACTTCCACCTCTAGACTTTGAGATTTGATGGATCTAGGTGCAAACAAGGATCTGGAGCAAGCTTCAAACTAATTAGCCCCAAATGAAGTTCATATTTGGCATCACATAGGTTAGAGTTCGCTTGCACAAATAACATGACAGAATATGAAGCTTTAGTGCAAGGATTGTTGATAGCCCTCCAGAAGACGGTCCAGGTTCTTCAAGTGTTTGGTGACTCAGAACTAGTTGTCAAACAAGTAAGAAAGTAATACTCTTGCAATGACAAGAGGTTAAACAGATATCACAACTACATGTGGGATTTGATCGTGTGTTTTGATGGCTTTAATATTGAGCTAATCCCACGAAGACAGAATCATGTTGTCGATGCCTTAGGGCAGACAACGAGTTCACTGGAACCAATATCGATGTTAGGCTTGAAAAAGTTCATCGTAGAGTTTATTTCCACTCCCTTAGTACCCAACAACATCACAAACTTTTAGGTCTTTGAGAATGACAAGCACATTATCAACTTTCTCACTTCGTCAGATGTTTTTGCTACCCAGATAATAGACGAAGAAGAGATGGAACTTGCTGAAATGGACTTGGAAGGAGTTCTTAATTTGAAGACAAATACCATTCCTCAAGGAATGGTTGAACTAGAATGATTGTTCAATTCAGACACGCTTGGAATCAAGAAGAAAGAAGGAGAATCCCAGGGTGCACACTATAATCCTTTCAACTTGGGAACATCTTAAGAAGTCAAAAATGTATTCATTAGAAAAGATAGCATAGAGTAATAAAGGAAAAGCATTATTCATGCGTTAAGAGATTATCATGAAGTTATAGCATGGATTTATGAAGATCTCAAGACTTATGATACTTCAATCATAACTCACATGATACCGCTCAAACAGGGAGTAAAGTTGTTTAGGCAGAGGCAGCGGCCGGTGAATGCTTTGCTGGAACCATTATTTTTTAAAGAAGTGTAGAAATTGTTGTCTACAGAATTATATTCCTTGTCAGAAATTCAGCCTGGGGGGAAATTTTAGTACCAGTCTGAAAGAAAAATGGAGAGATCAAAGTTTGTGTCGACTTTCATAATTTGAACCAAGCTTCCGAGAAGGATAACTATCCATTGTCATCATTAGACAAAGTACTGCAAATTGTCAATGGCTCTCAGATGATGTCTTTCCTAGATGGTTATTCAGGTTACAACCAAGTGATGGTCGACTATCAAGATAGATTGAAGACATCTTTCACATGCAAATAGGGAATCTATGCATACAGCATGATGCCATTTGGGTTGATTAACGCTGGTGCCACGATCCAATGTGCAATGCATATAGCCTTAAAAGGGCTGGTCAGGAAATGTATTACCATCTATATGGATGACCTTATTGTGTTTTCAAAGAAACGAGAAGATCATGTGGTAGACCTAAGGAAAGTTTGATAGCAATGTAAAGATTATGGGATCTCGTTCAATCCTAAAAAGTGTATTTTTGGAGTGAATGAAGGAAAATTACTAGGACATGTAATCTTTGAGCAAGGCATATCTATGGATCTTGAATGAGTCCAAGAAATCCTGAAGATACCGCCCCCAGCCAGTAAGAAGGAACTCAAGTCATATTTTGGTAAGATTAATTTTGTCCGTAAATTTATCACTAGGTTTGTTGAAATTGTCCATCCATTGAATTCCATGTTGAAGCAAGATGCCAAAATAGAGTGGACTTGGGAAGCTAAGACTGCATTTATAGAAATCAAACAAGAAATAGCCAATGCCCCAGTGTTAGTAAGTCCAGATTACACATTGCCATTATGTATCTATTCTTTTGCTTCTGAGCATACTTGTGCAGCCATCCTAACACACAAAAGAGCTTTTGATGAAGAAAGACCCATCACTTTTATGAGCACTCCCTTAAAAGATGCAGAATTGAGGTATCCAAATATGGAGAAGCAAGCATACAACTTGGTTAAAGCAGTGAAAATGTTCTATCATTACATCTCGAGAAGCCAAGTGGTTGCCATAGTACTAGATACAATAGTTAAAGCATTGTTGATGTAGAGTGAACTGGTTGAACAAAGAGGAAAATGGGTCACCATTTTGCAAGAGTTTGACATAGAAATATAGCCCATGAAGTTGGTACAAGGACAAGCATTGACGAAAACAATAGCAGAAGTTGGTGCAGGTTTAGTCTCCCAGCAGTATATGTTAGAAGACATCTCTAAGGATGAATGTTATGGAGACATTGTGTTTTATCTTCTCAATCAGTGTTTCCCACCTCAGCTAAATTTGGTTCAAAGAAGAGCACTCAGATTAAAGAGTAACAACTATATGATCAAGGGATCAGTCTTGTACAAGAAGAATCACGAGGGAATCTACTTGAGATGCCTAGATAAAACAGAAGTAGCACAAGTTCTGACAAGTTTTCATGAGAAGTTTGGAATGGGTCATGGGTCAGCCCATTCAACTACTCATTAGATTCTTTGGGTGGGGTATTATTGGCCCACCCTATTCAAAGATGCTCATTCCCATGTAAGGACTTGTCACATATGTCAAACGATTGCAACAAGACAATGAAATGATGCTATGCCTCTGCAGCTAGTCCTGGAGGTATGACCATTTGTACAGTGGGGCCTTGACTTTATTAGTATGATCAACCCACCTTTCTCTGCAGGCCACAGGTATATTCTTACCACTACTGATTACTATACCCAATTGTTTGAAGCTATAGAATGCAAACAATCTACCATAGAGGTAGTCATTAAATTTGTTGAAAAATATATCATTACCAGGTTTGGATGTCCTTTCTCCTTGGTATGCGATAATGGTCCTCTCTTTTCTTCATTACATTTTTCTAACTGGGCATTTGATTACAAGATTATTCTAAAATTTTCATCTAATTACTATCCTCAAGGGAACGGGGTAGTTGAATCAACAAAAAAAAATTTGCTTGAGGTAATCAAGAAATTGTTGGACAAAAACCCCAAAGAGTGGCACACTCAACTTAGGTTTTCTTTATGGGCCGACATGATCAGACATAAGGTTGCATTGGGAACATCACCCTACCACTTAGTTTATGGTATGGAGCATGTCTTCCCATCCATTTGAGAATCCCAGTGCTACAATTTATGCAAGATTATCTTGAACCAGATGACCAGGTGTCTTCCCGATTAGCTCAATTACTGCACCTCGAAGAGAAATGTGACGCTACTATAGAAAACTTTGTGAAACACCAATGGGTAGTGAAATGATGGTTTGACAAGAGGGCTAAAGTCAAGGCCTTTTGCATTTATGATTTAGTCTTGTACTAGGATAAAGCCCACAAGAAGAAAGGAGAACATGGTAAGTTTGATAAACTCTGGTTAGGTCCTTCCCAGATCTACGAAATCCTTGGTGATAACACGTATTGACTAAAGAGTCTTAGTAGTGAGGAGCTTCCATTGCCCACCAATGGACAATTCCTGAAGCACTATTTCCAGGCTTAGGAGGCCTTGCCTTCTATTAGTGTACATAGTTAGGTTGCTTGTCTGCTTTTGTTAGGTTAGGTTGTTGTTTTGTTTAGTCTTTGCTTTCCTTCTTTGTTTTCCGTAGCTATTAGGTGTTTTCTTCTACTTAGTTTAGTTGTCCTTTCCTACTTTTTCTTTTATTTGTTGCACTTGCTTTGCTAGGGATCTTTTTTTCCTGAATGTAGTGGCAATTGCGCAGGCCTGCAAGGGGTCCTTTGTTGAGTAAATAATTTGGAATATTTCTTTGAGAAACCAAGGTTTCTACTTAGGTCTTACTGTGGGTTCCATTTTTATAACAGGGGATATGATGTTTGTTCATGGGAAATGAATTAGTAGTCAGTGCACTTGAAGTGTTTTCTAACCATATATCTCTCACATTGTTAAATAATCCTGAAGTTCCTAAGTGAGTCTTGGTGATCTTACATTAAGTGAAAAATCTAAAGGTCTACCTTTTCCACCATCGGGAGTCCACACCCACCTAGCTGAGTTATCAACGTAACCCGTGCCATCAAAAGACATGTGGTGCAATGGCAGCATTATTGCATTGTACTCTACCACAACTTAAGCTGAATGAAATTTCAATCAAACGTAGGAAAATAAATACAAAGAAAATCACACACACACCATAGCTCAATTAGATGGATAATCAAGTAAACTCTATTGGGGCTATGGATGCTGATTGGTAGTGGGGCTCTGCTTGAGTGGAATTCTAAGACAAACCCGTAGGGGCTATAGACACTCACTGCTAGTGGGCAATGTCCTGGTAGGTCAGAAGGTGTGTACTAATCATGTAGCTTAATGTAAAGGATCTTAGATGAGCTTAGTCGCTAATGGATGGGAATTAATGCAATTGTACACACTTAGGTTTTCAAGATATGGATGGTTACACTTGGTTATTGAGCTTTGCTTCTTTGATAGGATATCATGTTTTCTTGTCTAGCATGTGGGAAATGCAGAAGTTTTGGGTTCAAACCAAAAGTTTATCTTTGAAATGCTTCAAAGCATTTCCAAGCAAAGTCACCATTTTTTGTGGCTTGCACACACACTCCATTTCGTGAAACGGGGACCCCCTCTTCTGAAATTTTGGCCTAAGAGTGTCAGTTTCATCCAATAATTCCTAAGGTGTCAAAAGTGATCAAATTGCATTTTTTCTATGCTAGAAAGATTGAAGGCCCTTAAGTCATCCAAAAGGTTGCCAAGTCTAATTGCCTACCTTCATAAAGACTAAGTCTGATGTTCATTTGCACTAAAATGCCTTGCCACATACTTTTATGCTAAATCCTTGCCCAACTAAATTTTGCGCCAGAAACCCTTTCATCTGACTAAGCCCTAGAAATTTAGCCTACGGACTTAGCTCTAGAATGCATGTTTACTGACTTGCGCCAAATTACTATTTCATTGACTTAAGTCAGAAGACAACCAAAATTGCGAAGGTTAGATGATTTCAAAAACTACATAAAGTCTGAGAATGCTAAAACTCACGCAAAAGCGCTCAAAAAGGAAAGCTCCAACTTCGCATTAAAATTCATTGCAATCGACTTAGTCAGAAGAATTTCAAAACCACGCAAAGTAAGTGACTTCAGTTTTTTGCACAAACCCTAATTTAAGTCTGCAATGCACTGTACCCTACATTGATGGTGATTCAATAGGAGAAGATAAAATAATTTTACACCCATATTTGAGCTTATTTCGCATTGTGAAACTCGACCAAATGGCTCTATAGATCGATTCGGAAAAAAATCAACGGTGATTGGCCAGCGAATTTGGGCAACAAAGGACATTGCAACTCAATCTCCATATTTTCATTTTTTGGCCTCTCCAGCAAGGTAGGTGCTCCATTCCTGGTTTAAGGGTTACATTTTTTAAATCTAGGGTTTTATGTCAATTCGCAGAATAAGTTTCTTTGCTAAAGCTTTCATGGTCAATTTGGATCTTATTAATAATGTACATAGTTTTGTTTGACTATGATGGTGAATTAGGGGTTTAAAGGCATATGGGGAAACACTATGTTTTGGAAAACTCTGTTTACCTCAAAGAAATGTTTTAAACCCTAGTCTAACTTAGTTCAGATAACGTTTAAAATTGATGACCCATTTGCAAAATTTGGTGGAATCCTTAGTAACATTCATGATGTTTCCTATAGTAGGTTCAAACCTTGTCAGGATTTCCATAGGGTGGTTTTACACTGAAAAGGAAACCATCTAACTTAGCACCGAAAATCCCATCGACTGGCTCAAGATAAAATCCTGAAATCAACTAGTCAGTTGGACACTTCAAAAAGTTCCACTAGAGTCTTAAAAACATTTATCTCTAAAAACATCTCCATCTGACCTAGCATTAAAACTTGCCTTAACCGACTTAGGTCAGACACCATCAAAAAACCCGCTGAGTCAATGAACCTTAGAACTCGCGCAAAACACTACAAGTGATCTGGTACTAAAATTTAATCTCTCTGACCTGCGTTAAAATGCCCCTTTACCAACTTTAGTTGGTAATTTGTCAAAATCATGCTAATATCCAACAACTCTATAATCCACGCAGAATACAATGAAACAATCTGGTGCTAAAAATTGTCTTCTCCGACTTGCATTGAAAACACTCCCAACCGACCTTTGAAGATCCTTTTGGGTTGGCCACATCTAAAATCCACACAAAGTTGGACACCTTTAAAAGATGCACAAAATATTATAAATGAGTGCCTCTCCCCCAAGGTCAGATGACCTCTAATTTTGCGCAAGGTCGGTTGGCCTGCAATTCCGTGCTTTGCTCATAAGAGGTTGAATGACCCCCAAATCAGTGCAAAATGTGAAAACTGACTGTCTTTTGTAAAGAATTCAATGGTAAGGGTCAGTTATGATTGAAAAAGGTACTACATTGATATAATTGTGGTGTTTTGCATCTTTTGATTCAAATTGTGGAGCATTTGAGCATTTATTTCATGGATTAATACGAATTATTATGCTTTTATCATTTCATCATGTAATAAATGCAGTAATTAGTGAATTGATAGATTTATGCATTTCTTAGGTAAACATCTAGGATTTAGTTGGATAGATTTCAATCTCATTTAGCATAGCACGACATAGTGATATGGCAGTTAACTTGGTAGTCATGCACTCAAAACCATCAAGACTTATGAGGTCCAGTCTTGTAGGTTAAATGACTGCAAGAGCTCAAAACATGAAGTACGAATTCAAAGGCATTCCCCCTAAGACTAAGATCAGCTTCGGATGGAAAAACATAGAAGCTACTAATCTAGGTCACATTGACTTAGATGACTTCAGAACCTAGATATTTGGATCCAATGCAACTCCAAGGGCCAAGAAAGTAAAGAACAATGGGATTGCAAAGGCTGTTGGCTTCCCTACTTTAGCTCAGTGTGCAAAATTGATAGTTCCCTATATAGAAAGATATGACCTAATAACTAGAACCATACAAACTCCCAATGGAGAGGTACTAGCAAACTTAAGCCCACCATCATTAGCAGAGATCTTTGGAATTCCACGGTACCCAGTAATGACCATGCCAGATAAAATAGGTGCAAAGGCAACATATAAGAAGGATATGGATACATGTAAGAAGCATATTAATGATCATTGGATGAAAAGAAAAAGATTTGCTATCATCAAACTTTCCCAAATGTTGTATAGAAGTGACTTCCATGATGAAATAGGAGATTTGGTGACCCTACTCAGTAGGATATATGGACTACCTACTACATCAACTTTTGAAGGTTGGATATTCCTAATGATTGAAGAAATAATTACTAAAGGAACTAAATTCCATTGGGCTCAAATATTAAGTGACAATATGCATGAGGCATTTGGCAATTTAAAAGATAAAAAAGTATTCAGGTGGACCTCCTATGTTGTATACTCATTGGAAAGGAAGAATGAATATGTTGGGTTCTCAAAAGTAGGAGAAGTTGGTAATGATGAACTACATCAAATCAAAGTTTATGAATGTTACACTCAACTGGTGTTGTCCCAATCTCTCATCTACTACAAAAGGGTGAATAATGCCTTTACAATGTACATCACCAGATTGCTGCAAGGAACTACAGCGGTTAGGATATCCACTAAGGCTATGAATGAACTTGTGAAGTATGGGAGATGGTATATAAAATTATAGAAATTCACCTATTTAAGGATTCAAGGCTTCATTGGAATACCTTATAGAGTACCTCGTTATCCCATAGATAAAGTTGTACTCTTAGAATTGTCAAGGTAGTTGATTACTTGTGTAGAGAAATTGAAACACCTCCATAGAACAAATGTCAAGTTTCCCATCTTGTTAGGTAGAGGTAATTATGCATGTGTTTCCCTAGGGGCAACAGAACATTCAGATACAGAGTTTCAATTGCTTAACCTCCATTTTTACACAAAGAGAGATCACTTTGATACAAATAGGGTGATGGAAACATTTGTGAGCAAAAAGCTATTTCATAAGATGCACCTAGAAGACTTCTGGGCCAATTGTCTAGATGATTATGAGGTGTTAAAGAGGACCCACTCAAGGCTATCCTTAGGATTTATAAGAAAATTCCATATCATAGAAGTCCTAGATCAACTTGATGATGATGATAATGTAAAGCAAAGAGGATCTTGGGAGGCATCCTTGGATGAAGTGATGAAGGAACCAATAAGATTGAGCAAATCATGGGTCATAAGTCAAATTGCTACATTAGAGAGATAAGGAGTGCAGTTAACCTCTACACCTGTTAAGTCAGAAAAGGAATCTGGAGATGAAGAGGATGCACCAATAGAAATACCAGATGAAGTAGATCAAGCTCAAGAGCCCACTGGGAAATCTAATAGTGAAGAACATATCCCTTTGGTAGAGAAAGAGAAAGGAAAGAAGGTTCAAAAGAAGGATATGCCTCCTACAACAAGAACAAGGGCATCTAAGAAAAGGGGGATGTCTAGTGGACCAAGGGAGGGTTCTAATACAAACAAGACTAAAGTAAAAACTACTGGCATAACCATAGAAGCCTCTACTGTTGCAACACCTGATGACACAAACTTGCCAGTAACTAGTTCACCCCCTGCTGGTCCAATTGTGAATACTATTACACTTTCTCCTACTTCTTCAACTGCTACTCCTAGTGCCACTACTACAAGCATCCAAAAAGATACCTCTACCTCCTTTTCACCAGTGTTCGTGGTCTCTACTATCTCATGCCCATTGATGATAGAATCAGGCATCCCAAGTAGCCCCACCTCTTCTATTATTGTTTCTTCGCTTCCTTCCATTTCCACCATGACTATGCCCTCCATATCCTATGCTTCACTCTCTACTTCCTTTTCCTTGCCACCTATTTCCTCGATTCTTTCATCCTCCTTCTCCATGCCTTCTTCCTTGATCACTACACCTATTGTCATTTCCTCTATCCTACCAACCTCTCCCATTCCACCTTCCTTGGGGTTTACTTCATTTGCAAACTTTGCACAGGTTAGCTTGTCCTCATTTGCAACAATCCCATTATCTTTAGTTCCTAGTTCCCAAGGCACATTAACATAGGATTCAACCCCTTTGGTCATACCACTACTGCTAGGAATAGAGAAAGTATGTGTAGAGTTTGGTCTTCAGGAATCATAAATTGAAAAGGATACCTTCAAGGAACCTCTTCCATAGGCAAACAATGTAGAAATAATAGAAGTCTCTAACAGTCCCGCAAAAGAGATTACAACAAAAACAGTCTTGAGGATAGGTCAAGGAGAAATCTTAGAAAATTTGAAGAGTATCAGAGATGAAGAAGAAGATGTAAATAAAGAGTCTAAGAAAGAACTAAAGTTGCTTGAGGGGCCAACAAACACAAGTGATGAAAATATAGATATTCCTTGAGATTCTACCTCTACAACACCTGATTGGCTGCCAAACATGCTGGCTTATCAAAAGCCTCATGTTGAAATCATGAAGCTAGATCTAGATGCCATTTTAGCCAAGGTAGAGAAGATAAAGAAATAGAAAAGCTTGCTAAAGTCCAATCAAGAATTTATAACATGCTACAGGGTCTAGAATAGTTGACGTAGCTGTCCCATCAACTAACATGGATAAAAGAAAAGTCAGAGATGAGGACTATACTATAACAACCGTTGATTTGGGACCTGCTACAAGAGGTCAAAAGATTGATGAATTCAAAGGCTTAGTTTCTTCTATCTTGGAACATTTGACTAAAGATGAACTCACTAAGAGGGAGTTGAAACAATAGAATGAAGAACTCAGAGCATGTCTACAGTTCCTAATGAGACCTCTGGATTCTGAGGGTGAGCCAAGATCGGTCCCAGCTCTACTATCAAAGGATGAGTTAACAAAGTTTGATGATATCAAGACCATGGCTACTGGGACTCAGAAATGGTTTGAGAAGGTGTACCAAGAAGGATGTGATGCAATCAATCACCTTTGCAACAACACTTCACAAAGATTTCTGTAAGTTGCAGAACCAATGGGAGGAATTGCCTGAAGAATGCGACCCTTATGATGAGTATTACTCTCACATGTTTCTGCAAGTACAAGATATAAGGGATCTACCTACTGAAACATTGTTGTCAGAAAATATCTTAACAGCTGATAAATTGCACAAAGCACTAGAGTGGTATCAGTGGTTGAAATTAAGAAAAGAAGTCTTCGATAATGTTAGAGAGGCCTATAAGGTGGCTGATAATCAATACTGTCTTTAATTTATGAGATAAATGACTCTTTGAAGGATTGCTTGGTGATCATCTTTAATGATTTGGCTCCATATGATGTGCAAGGTTGTAAGGATAAGCTACATCAAATAATCTTTGGGCAAATTGCATTGAATATTGTGGGGATATTGGATAAAGTTAGCGATCTTCAAACTGCTTTCATCACATTCCAAAAAAGAAAAATGGTTGTAGAAAAAATGTATATCCACTATAGTAAAGAGTTGGATTTTTTTAGATACAAAGTAGATCACCTCAAGGACTCAGACTCCACCGACATAAATCCAACATTATTAGCTTGGGTGGCATACAACAATAAGAAGGCAGAACAAGATAAAATAGATTTACATGAAGAACAATAGAATATTTTTGGATATTTTGAAATGTAATCCCATCACAAATATATATTGTTATATTTAGAAGGTCATTGACACTATTTCATCTTTATTATGTCATTGACACTATTTCATCTTTATTATGTCTTGAAAATCACCCTCTCACTATGTATAGTCAAATGGGTATCTAATTGTCTAAATTCAATGTATTTAGAGGTCATTTTTCATCCTTTTCCTACAAGACAAATTGTAATCCAGGAATGCAATGCGTTGTTTCAAATGTATTTAATATTGTTAAATATAGGTTGTCAGTGTTGAGATAATCTCCACCATTCATTCAAAAACTTAGTATGGTGCCTCTCCTATATAAAGGGTCATGATTCTGTCATTTGTAAGACTCTTGATGTCAAATTGTTGATGCTCTGCCATTTGAGATTAATACAAATTAAGTTTCTACAGTGATTTTGAGAACTTGTTCACTTGTGTTATCTATCTGGTTTCATGGTTCACTTCTTGGTCTACATTAGTTAGATTGTGCTTTTGCAATGCTGTTGATTTGTTGAAGGTATTTGATGAGCATTCTAGTCCATACTATTAGTTACTTACTGATTGTAGGTGACTGTGTATAGTTAGCCTGGGCTTTAATTTGAGCAAAGTTTAATTACATTTCAGGAGTTAAATCATGCCATTAGTTGGGTATTTGATAAATCTATGTAATATGAAAATCATAAGGAATCCGTAGAAGATAGCACTATTTCCTATAATGTTGTAGCAATCTTTGTAGCTTGGTAAAGCAGGAAATTGGTTAAATTTATGAATGTTTGTCTACTAGATGTAATCAATTTATTGTGGATGTCACTTAGGAACTTTCTAAACCCCACTCATTTTGCATTTTATTTTAAATCAACTATTAGTTTAGGTCTTTAGTAGCATTTTACACTATCATATCAGCTAAAATTATAAGGGTTTGCATGAACTACTATCCTAATCTATCCAATCTGTCAAACTACATATAAGACCCCTTGTAGGAGCAGCTAGTACATTCCAACTAAGAAATTCCAAGCATGCTAAGACCTAGCTGTATTATCCTTGGAGTAGTCTTACCTAGGGTAGGATACTTTTCAAGAGAGGTGTGATACTAGCAATCATACATGTGTTGTGTGCTAAAACCACCATCAACAATCTCTTGGGAGGTTCATCAATCATGATGTCATCGAGATCTACAAGATCTTATATACAATTCTTTAACCTCATACAATCAAATGTTTTATCTCCTTTTTACATAGTGATATTCACAATAGGCATTCTCATTAAACCATGAGGGTTTGAATTGGTTGTCACCATAGGGGAAGATGGTGGGTAATGTGATCAAGTTGGCTTTGACAAGGTTTTGCAAGACATTTTCAATGGGTTCTCCTAAAGGTGTGAATTTGCTTCTAGGTGCGTTGTTTTGTCTTGGTTGGCCCTTGGGAATGTTGACGTTGTTGTTATTATTTGAGGGTGGGTTAGATGGTGTAGGTGTTTATATATTTTGGACATTTTTAACATCAGTTACACCATCATTGAGAGTGCTTTTATTTTTTCCCTAGAAGCGAGGTTTCTCATATGGTTGGTTTTTATTATTGTTGGTGTTGTTGTTGTTATGGTGGTTGTTTCTATTACTGAATTTATTCTTGGTTTTGTTGTCATTATTTTCCCTATATATTTCAATGGCTCCCTTGGCTATGAGAGATCTCTCAATAGTAGTGCCTTTGTCGATAACTTCTTCAAATGTGGAGGCACATTGTATTTGGATGTGGAAGCCTATTTCTTGGTTTAAGTTTGTCAGAAACATAGTGACCAATTGTTTCTCCAGGATGAGCCATGGGAGTTTTCTTCCAAGGCTTCTCCATCGTTGCAAAATGGTAGTGAAGGTTTCCCCATTTCTTTGTTTTGTATTGCAGAGATCTGTCATTAGTAATTCATGTTCAAAGTTGTAAGAGAAGTAATTGATGAATTTTTCTACGAGTTCATGGAATGTCTTAATTCTGAGGGTGAGATGTGCAAATGACTCAGTAGCTTGTCCTTCTAAGCTTTGAGGAAAAATCCTCATGAGATAAGTATTGTCATAAGAGACTTATAGGAAAGTGATGTAGAATTCCCTTAGGTGTTCTCGGGGGTCTCCTTTCCCTTTGTATTTATCAAATTTGGGTGTTTCAATGCTTTTAGGAAAGGGTGGCATGTTGATGGAGTGGTCAAAAGGATAAGGTCAAATGTCTTCAAAGGAGTATTGTTTCCTTTTGTGCCCTTGTTATATGTCATATACTCTTTGTATCAAATGTTTGACGACTTGTGATAAGTCCATGGTAGGTAGTTTTGGTATGTTGGTTTGTTGTTGATGGATGAGGTGTTGGAGGAAATTGGGTAGTTGTTGTTGTTATTGGTTTTGATGTTGTTGGGTGATGAGTTGTTAAAGGATGTTTTGTGATATTTGTTGTTGTTGTTGTTGGTTTTGGTTTTGGTTTTGGATTTGAGTGATGAGTTGTTGAAGGGTGTTGGGTGGCATTTGTTGTTGTTGGTGGTGTTGGAGAAATGTGTTGTTAATGTTTTGGGTGGTGGAGGAGGTAGGTGGTTGGGAGATAGGGGGTTTTATGTAGGTGGAAAGAATTTGGGAAGTGATTGTGGATGTTTGTGAATTATTTCTAAGGTTGTTGAATGCATTTTTTGGTGGTTGGGAGAGAATTTGGGATATAAAAGCGATGGTATTTGAGTCAAGTTGGGGCACACTAGTGGAAGCACTTGTGTAGGTTGTATTATTTGGGATGTTAAGGGTGATTTATGGAATGGATGTGGATATGGTTGATGTAGGTGTTGATATTGGAATTGATGTTGATGTTGATGTGGATGGTGTAGATGTGTTGGGTACATTGTTGGATGAGGATGGTTGAGTTGTGTTAGTGGGTGGTTGGGTTGATAGAATGGCATCATTTTGGATTAAGAAGTTCAAATATCTATTGGGATCGGGTTTTAGGACTCAGTCCAATAAATCCATGGAAGTGGGGTCTTGTGTGAAGTCCAAGACTTCTTGATCGGTGTCGTGATCATTAGATAGTTGTTTTTTATTGCCAAAGGGGTCTATTATGACATTGTTTTCAATGGTAAGAGGCATCCCAAATGGTCTATTTTGTTCCATCTCTTGATTTCTCCTAGCTTGTGACCTTGTTTGTGGCATACAAAAGGGACTTTGGGTTGATGTTGGAGTGATTAATTTGTGTCAAAGGTGTGGGTGAAGGATATGACCTTAGGATTTAGTTTCCAAAAGTTTGGACCAAATGAGATGGGTGGATGGATGAAGGATCACTAGGGATGATAAAGTGGTGATAGAAATTGATGATCAAAGGATAACAAGGATGATTTTGACAACACCTTAGGTAAGGTTGATAAAAGGATAGTTTGGATATCAAATCAAAAGAAGCCTTGGAAAATATAGATCATGTGAGATATAAAGGATTTTATCTCCTCTTACTTAGGACATATGAGGGCCTAAGCAAAAGGGGGATATGGGATTATTGTACTTGGGGTAGACAAGACACACCAAGCAAAATGGGATTCTTAGAATCTACTTGTTGGTTCCCAAAATAGCTGCAACCCAAAACTATAAAACATTTCTAAATCACCTAGGCCAGGGATCATCGTAAGGGTGATAGGAAGAGGTTTATCAACAAGTTAAGGGGGATTTTGACCAACTAACACTTGAGTGGGTATACTCCTCTACACTTTAGGCTCAACTAAACCTTGGAGGGATATTCCTAGAAGCATGGAATAAAATACAAATAAATAAACACAATCATACCCAATGTAAACTTGACCCCAAGAGTTGTCACTAGGTTAAGACAAACTGGCTGCATAGGCCTCTAATTAAGCTAATTTAATTGTGTGATTGTACATGCATAGAAAAGATGTTTTTTTCCCCTAAACCATAGGTGAATGATTTGTTTGATTTAAAAAAGGTGTTTGATCCCTCTCTAATATGGATCGGTGCCTATTTCATTGGGCAACGAAGTCATAGAATACAAGGAGGAAAGAAAATATGCAGCAAAGGATCAATAGAACTAGACATACATTTACATATATGACTTTAGAGAGATCTTCATACAATGGACATACTTAATAATCCAAAATAGGAATACAATGATTCATATGCAACAAAATAATGGCAAATACAAAGCCTTGTATTAACTTGGATGTTGTCAAACATCTCCAAACATCTGTTACAATCATACCAACAAATGTGGCAAAGGAAAATAATTACTACGATTATATATTTACCAAAATCACTACAAACTCCCATGGAGACATATCATTACATTCAAATCTTCTTTACATTACCTTCCTAGTCTATATTGAACATATCCCTTCACTTACAAACTAGATAAATCATGTGTTGATGCTAGAGAAAAACCTTAAGCATTCTCAAACTAAACACTTGGCTAAGCGACCAACCCTAAAAATGTCTTTGAAATGTGTATATTTAGTAATTCATCTTCCAAACCCTAGAAAACTAGTCAACAAGAAATCGTTGTAGCATTGAATATGGCCCATACTGCAATAACTCCATTCTGTGTCCTTGGAGCATGCCCACATGGCTATGCCCATGAAATCCATTGAAGAAGAGTGAGGAATCCATCTTCCACAAGCAATCAGGCTCGAACGAAGCATTAATGGTGACCAAGAGGGTCACTAAGCAGTCCTATCATGTTTTGAATAGTAGAAAATGCTCCTGAAAGGAAAAAGGGTCAAGCTCCAACATATCAGACTTCCTCTGATCGGTCTTCCACTGATCGGGCCTGGGAAGTTGAAAGAGGGAACCCTGGACTCCAAAGTCTGAGAGAAGGGAAATCATCAGGCTTTGGGGATCGATCCTTCACTAGTACATTGTTCTTTGGAAGGAATAAGAACTCAACCTCTGCCTCTGCAACACTTAGCTGATTCAAGAAATAGGTTGAGATCAGGTCTTGGGCCTTTTACCTTATCACTTCCTAGAGAAAGAAGAAAAGATAAAGTCTAAGCCCCACAATTTTGAAGACTTAGCTACTTTTACAAAGGTTCAGGAGATTTCAGAGTTCAAGCCTTCAACCTTCCTCCTTCTAAAAGAAAGGAAGAGGGAAGAAGAAAAGTCTGAAGTCTGACTTCCTAAAACACTTAGAAATATTTTGAAGGAAAAGAAGTGAAACTTAGACTTGAGTCCTCCTCCTTACCACTTGTCCTTTGTCCACATGGTGGCCTCCCATAGTTCCATAGCCATGAGATAAAGCAACAAATGAAGGCCCATAGAATGGCAAAAACACTTCAAATCATGCCACATGGCACAAGGTAACCTTCCTTTAAGTCCCCCCCAACTTGTAAAAACCTACCACGTGTCCTCTTTTCACAATTTTGTGAGACTACAATGGGTCCCCCAAAGGCTCGACGGAATGCCTTAGTAAAAATACTTGTCAGGGGTTGGTCATCGGGCCTTCCTCCTTTCACCTTCCAAAAGGAAGAAGGAGGAAGGAAGGAAGCCTAAAACTTTGAAGTCTACCACACTTAGATAAATATTAGAGCTTGATTTTGGAGCCGATAGATAGGGAAAGATGGAAGACATGATCCCCGAACCCAGAAACTCTGACAAAGGTAATGAACACAAAGAAACACTTAGAATTTTTTGACTCAGTCATTTTTTGGGCCTTTTTTCCTTGTATTTTCAAAAGGTAGACATATGAAAACCTATGAAAGATGTCTCTGATCATTTATAAACTATAGGTTCAAGTGGGATTTAGATGAAATTTTGGGGCAAAATGGGGCATTTTGGAGATGGTAATTTTGGGCTCCAACACTAGCTCTGGTTGGGGATGTGTGACAAACAATGTCACAACGAGGATCTAGAATATCTCCAAGCATACCAACACACAAAACACATGAAGGGACACACACAAAACATGTTTACAATACAACACATAACAAAAAATGACTACACCAAAATTTTAGGGCACTGCAAGCCACCTCTACAGAAAACTAGTGAAGCTACTTGCCTCTATCAAAGACAAGCCTATTGAAGGGGTTGATTTTGTTCAATCCTTTGCTACAGTGATCACCCAAAACTAGTAGTAATTTTTTTTTTATGCATGCATATAAAAAATACAAACATTCATCTTATCAAGCTAAAGATGGAAAAACATTTTGCCAAGGCAATGTAACCATAGATAATATGACTTATCATCATGCTGACACATATAGAAATACTCACCTTCAAATTCAATGTTAGCCATGATGCATTTTTGGGCCTACATAAATATCAGCATGATGAGGAACATCAAGCTGAAACATATACAACCCTAGTGTGGTTTCATGCTGGGCTATGTCATGTGATTGTTCTAATTCTTGTGACCCAGTTGTACTACATATGCTAATGTGCTCCTCCATGACTGGATCAAAGGCATGATTTAGATTTGAATCTCCACCATTAGCACATGAGATCTAATATTTGAGGCACTTCAAGTGAAGACTCACAATCTTCAAGTTGCCTCTCTGTTTTGGATTCCTCAACACACACTGTTGTGTACAATTTGTTGCTAAGAAAATCACCAATGATTTTCTCATCTTCACCCTGTAGATCATAAACTTGACCCACCCTAGAAAATCTAGCCTCAATGTTAACAGGCCCAACCAATGAGCTCAAAAATGTGCTCTCGACATGATCCAGATTAATAAGAGATAACTGCCCCAAACAAAGCTCTGGAAAATCATTTGTGACATAGTCTTCATAATGGGAAATTATTACCTTAGAATCACTCATAGTTGTAGCAGTGCCATCATAATGTCTAGATGAAGTAAAATCCACATCATCCTCATGCAAATAAGTGCCAATAGCCTCAAGGTCATCATCATGGACAAATAAGGGTAAAACATCAAACAAGAGACTAGCATATTATTCACCCTTAACAACATTTTGTATTCCCTCTCTATCCACTTGCTGTCCATAGGTAGCCATGTCATATTGCAAAAAACTCTCCTCCTCCAAAGCTAACAACTCAAATTCATTGAGCCCAAAGTCATCTTCAAAAAGAGGATTATCCATGCACCAATGAAAATCACAAATTGTGCTATCTGATGGACTTGCATGTTCCTTATAAAGGGCACTATCGCTTATGCTCATCTCTTTATCATCATTTTCTCCATCAATATATGTATGCTCTTCATAATCAACTACATCTATTGAATCATTTGATGTTTCACTTGCATACATACCTTCCAGGTGGTCTGTAATACTACAAAAAGTAGCAAGGTCATATGTGTCTTCACTGAATTGGAGATTCTTGACCTATTTTCCTCTACCTAGAGCCAAATAGCCCAACTTCAAAATCTTGTTGAAATTCCTTGAAACTTATCTTTGCAAGTCTAAAATCCTTCAAATCTCAGTGTTCTACTTGTAAAAATCACTGAAAATTCATCAAAAGAATCCTTGCAAAAAACCTAGAAAATTTGAAGCTTTTAACTCATTTTTTGCCCCCCTTTTTGGCCTTTATCGACAAAATTCTATATTCATGAACTAGAAAAAAATGACTAAGGCAAGAAACATATCCTTCCCTTTGTTAGTGAAATACAAAGAGTCATAAACTTTTCAAAACATTCAAAAATTTGCAAGTTCACTGACTTGGTGATTTGTCGATTGAAGGGAAGGGAGATGACTTCTTCAAATTTGTCTAAGGAAAAAGAAAATCTAAAGTATGTCTTTATCAGCAATTTTGCCCAGTCGCGAACTTTCCAAAAGTTCAAAAATTCTTTGGTTCACCGATTGGGTGATTTCCCAAAAAAGGGAAGGCAAAAGGAAAGTGAAGGGGAAGATTGAGAAAACTGGCTAAGTAAAGAAAAGAAATGGCCCCTTCTATTGGTAAATCAGTAAGATGCCAAACTTAAGGAAAAGTTCCAAGTTCCAAAAGTTCGTTGATAAAGCACCTTTGCTGATAAGGCAAAAAGGTGAAGAAGGGTCCAAAATCCAAAGTTCAAGAAATTGTCAAATCATTGACAACAAAGTCCCAGTTTGCAAAAGACCAGTTTTGCCAATAAGGCAAAATCAAAACATGGAAAATGGCTAAGTCAAGATTGAAAAGGAAGGCCTTATTAGTGAACTAGCAATTGGATGAACTTCTCAAAAGTTCAAAGTTCATTAAGTTCGCCGATAGGAGGCTTTTGTCAATAAGGAGGATGCAAGGGGCAATTGCTTAAGGAGGCTGATTTTGTTGACAACGAACATGGTTTGGCAAAGTAAATTTTGCTGACAAAGGCAAAACAAAAGAAAATGTTGGCAAGCTCAAATAGGGGGCAAGAAGTGACCAAAAAACCAAGGTTCACCGATAAGCCATTTTTGTCGATAAGGAAAATTTAAGACACAAGGAAAGTAGTTCAGTAGAAGGGGTTTTTGCCGACAAAGAGGAGAAAAGTAAGGCAAAAGAGGCAAGCACAAAATGGTTCAAAAATTGAGCATTTTGCCGATAAGGTAAAACAAAGCCAATAGAGTTCTGCAAAATGACAGTTTGCCAATAAGGCAAAACATAAACCAAAAAGAGTTTAGAAGAGGATAGATTTGCTGATAAGGCAAAAATTAGATGAAAGAGAAAAACCAACCATAGTTCAAAAAAATGATATTTTGTCGATAAGGGGAAAATATGTAGAAGCAGAGATAGTTAAAAAAAAAGATAAAGTTGTTGACTGAAGATAGAAAGATGCAAAAATTGACAAAATATGTAAAAACAGAGCTTGAAAATGTATTGTAAACTTCAAATATATGAATGTGGATATTTGAAGTGTTGTAAAATCTTTATAAAAAATGGATTTTGGAAAGAAAATATATTTGATTTTCTTCATCTGCCATTAATGCAGATCTGATCTACTCAGTTGTACTCTATTTTAGATATTTTTTGCAGTTAATGTTGCAGGTGGTGAATCAACTATTTGCATGGAAGGAAAAATATCTCCCAGCTGCTCCATGATCTGAGATATTTTCTATAGTTAATTTTAGTAGACAAACATTCCTTTTGCAGAGTTATTTTCCAATAGCTCATAGGGGCGAATTAATTGTGACAGGTGACTAAGGTCAAATATAAATCAAATGCTATATATGCATATCTTAAAGATGTAATGAGGGTTGAAAAATAGTTGCAAGATAGTTGAATTTCTGGTTTTCTTCTGTATTTTTAAAGAGAGCCCTCTACTGTAACCTTACCTTTTTGATGAAGTACACACTGTGTTTTACCTTTTCATGCTTGGTTTTTAGTACTGTGTAAATTATGATTGATTTGTATGTGAATGTTTGTTCCTTACAATTCTATTCTACTCTTACCTCTATTAGAATCAACTAGACTTGTGTACATTTATCAACTATATCTAGTTATTTTGTGCATTCTGAATATAGTGAGAGCTCTATATTCAAACCTGGTGTATCACCTCCATTAAGTTTTAGTTTTATCCCCCTTCCTCTTTTCCTAAATGGTGGATAGATTAGGTTTAGTCTTAGGAATAGTTGAATCTCTTATTACACAAAGGAACTAGCCTCACTTTGGAGATTTGATTTCCTTGTAGGGTCCCATACCTAGAGATCATCTCAATGTTTCACTGGATTGTTGGAGCCCCAAAAGCCTTCAACACAGGGTGCAAATCCATGTGACAATAGTTTTTGGCATGCCCAGTGGGACTATGTACAATCTGAATCAAGCTGAGAATCTGGTGTTCCTCTCAGTACTTTGCACTTTGGCAAACTTTTCATGCACCTAGCGACTCTACAAGCTTTTGGTTTTGATCAGTGCCATAATTTATGCCTATGCAAACAAGGGCTTCTTCAGGAGGTAATTTTCAATTCATTGAATTATTTGTTGTTGCTTCAAGGAGAAGGTCTAGGTTATCTAGGTCTCCTGTGAGAAGGAATAGTAGCCTTGTTTTACCTCATCCAAGAGCTCAATCTATGCCCCCTTTTGTTAGGTCTCAACACACAAATAGAGGCTTGCATATTCCTATTTTAAATTTGTATGTCCCAACTATGGCAAGGAATCTATCGTTTGTGACCTTTAATGGAGGCAGTCCTTTAGATTTGGTTGCATACAATGATATACTAGCTGCAGCCCTAAAGAGTGTTTCACCCTTTATGGGTGATGGTTCTATAACCCCTATTGAGCGCATCAAAGACATATCTAGTGTGTACTAAGTCCATCATATCCAGCACAAAGATGTCGCAGTCAGGCTCTTGGTTTCATCTTTTAAAGGGAGGGCTCTTCAATGGTTTAGGAACTTGACCCCTACTTTGATACATAACTAGGAAGAGCTAGGAGAGGCCCTCTACAAGAAGTTTGGTGAGAGTGTAAATAATGTCTCGCTGTTGGAACAACTGACAGGAATCAAAAGAGCCCCGAGTGAGATGTTGGCAGATTTCAATTTTAGATTCTAGAGGACGTGGGAGAGAATTCCAGCTACCCTCATGCCATCTCCAAAAGGTGCTTTTATGTATTTTTTAAGATGTTTAAATTCTGATATTGCAGTGATGATGCGGTGTATGGGTGTTGAAACCCTACCTGCTGCTTATGAGACAATGCTAAAAGATGAAAACTATTTAATACAGGCTAGGAGAATTGCTCCCAGACCTCCTGTACCTCTTTTTTTAGAGCTGCCTTCACCATCCCAGCATCTCATTATTGCTCCCATCCTAGAGCCTAAAGCTTCAACATCATCTCCTCCTCAAAAGTGAAGTGACCTTGAAACCTTCATGACCACTTTGACCAATAAAGTGAATAAAATAGATATTCAAACTACCCCCAAACCCCATCAGAATTATAATCAAGGGCAGTCATCCAACCAAAATTGGAATCAAGGTTATAATCATAACAGAAATTAGAACTTTAATTAGGGTTATCAGCAGAATAGATATCAAAACCCTAACCTTGCTTAGTGTTTACAAATGATTCAACCTATCCAATAGATCCTGACTATGAATCTAGTTAGGTCTTTAGTCCCTACTCAAAATAATTTGACCCAAGAGGCAGATTGAAACTACCCTTGTAACCAGCCTCATAATCAGTCCACTTGTACTTTTGGAGCACAAGAAAGAGTTTTAATGGTGCATAATTTTCATACCCAGCAGGCATCATTATCAGAGGTAGCCAGTAACAACCCTGAGGTATCAAATGAGACTACCTCTAATGCCAACATGATGCTATGGACATCAGAAGACTTTTGTGCTGTCAATCAACCCATGGATAGTGTGATCATGCCTGTACAAGTAGTATTGCAAACAATACTAGATCCAAAAAGAGGCAATTGGAGGCTAGCCCCATGCCTACTATGTTACAAAAAGAGACTGTTTCAAAGGCAAAAGTGGCTAGTGCCACAATTCCAAATCAAAGCAGTAAATTTGCTGCTACAAAAGAGATTCCATCAAGCTTAAAACTACCTAAGCAAACTGTTGATCAATTAAAAAAGGGAACATGGGTTCCCTCAATGTATAAGGTAGCCACTATTCCACTAAATATTGTGGAACAGATGAAGAAAACAAATATCAATGTCTCAATGTGGGAAGTAATGTCAATCCCTTCTTAAAGGGATCTATTACAAGAATCACTAAGGCAATTCCCATTAGTTGAATATGCAGCAACTAACTCATCAACAGGACAGAAGGAAAAGAGCCCTAGCAGTCTTGTGTAGCCAAGTGAAGGACAAGTAAGTTTAGCAAAGAAGCTATCCTCTATCCACTTATCTTTGATCATTGGAAAACATTTAGTGTATAATTGTATGATTAACTCTGGGGCTAGTGTTTCAGTCATGCCCAAGAAGATAGCAGATGCATTAGCCATCAAGTATACCCCTGTTTCATCAGGAGTATTACAATTGGATGGTACCTCTATAAACACTATAGGAGTGATCAAAAGACTAGACTTGACTCTACATGCCTATCCACACTTGATTTTCAGTCAAGACATTTCAATTATTGATCTCCCTCCCTTCTTTGCCATTTGTTTGTGAAGGGATTTTACAACCAAGGTATGTGGCTACCTTTCTTCTGACTAGTCTCATATGCTATTGAGAACTAGATATGGCACAAGGTTCACCATCAAGGCTGAACCAACTTCAAATTATAACGTGGAAAACTATGACCACAACCTAGTGAATCCTCATGTTATGATTCAGGGTGAGGAAGTGCATGACTCAAAGTCTATTGAGCCAGAATCTTCACCTCTTCTAACCCCTGATCTATTTCTTGATGAATGGGCAAGGGATCACTATAATTTTGATCCTTATGACACCACTGGCCCATGGAAAATGTTCTTTGATGGTGTAAAGAGCAGAAACGGAGCTGGTGTAGGTGTTTTACTAGTCTCTCTGACTGGTAAGAAGTTGCATTTTTCTCACAAATTACATTTTTATTGCACCAACAATGTAGCAGAGCATGAGGCATTGGTTCATGGTTTGCTGATTGCTAAGAAGAGAAATATCAAACATTTGGAGATCTTTGGTGACACTGAATTGGTTGTCCACCAAGTCAAAGAAATATGTGCAACTAAAAACCAGCTTCTAAGAGCTTATAGACATAGAGTTTGGGACTTGTTTGAGAGTTTTGATGCTCTCAACCTATAGGGTAATCCCAAGAAAATTAAATTTAGAGGCTGATCAATTAGCTACATTGCGGGATCAATTTTCTCCACCTACAGATATGTTTCAAGGTCCTAATCAGCATGTGAAAATAGTAATTAGGTCCTTTGTTCCTGATAATGATATACATTGACAAGTCTTTAACAACAATGAGCAGATTACCAACTTCATTCAGAATGAAGTAAAATTTTCTTCTATGGCATAGCCTAGGCTGCATGAAAGCTATGGTGACCAGATCATCTTACCACTTAAATGAGGAAGAACCTATAGTTGAGCCATAACTGTGAGTTCTTAGACAATAGATATGGCCAAATTCCTATCCACTAGTGAGTATCCCTATGGATTGGATCAAACCAAAAGAAGACACTTTAGGTTGTAGTCTATCCCATATGCTTTGGTGGATGGTGTCCTCTTTAAGAGAAATTTGGACAGAGTCTTACTGAGGTGCATAGAAGAGGATCAAATTGATAGACTTCTCAGTGAGTTTCATGCTGGCCCAACTAGTGGCCATTTCTCTGCTAGAGCTATAACCATGAAAATAATGAGGGAAGGTTACTTTTGGCCCACATTATTCAAAGATGCCCATGTATGGGTGAGAAAGTGTAAAGAGTGTGCTCTCTTTATAGGAAAGAAATGATTGGTAGCACTTCCACTCCACCCTATTCAGGCTAATCATCCCTTCTCACAGTGGGGATTATATTTCATTGGCATGCCAAACCCCATTTCTAGTGCTGGTCACAAGTGGGTTTTGACTGCAATAGACTACTTCACCAGGTGGGTTGATGCAGACCCACTCAAAGAAGCCACTGAATCAGCAATCATGGATTTCTTGGAAGAAAACATGACAAGGTTTAGAGCTCCTCATACCACTATTTTTGATAATGCAAAAGCATTCACTGGTTTTAAAATTGCTAATTGGGCTCTTAAATACAACATGTTCTTAAAGACTTCATCCAACTATTACCTCCAAGGTAATGGGTTGGATGAATCCACCAACAAGAACCTTATCAGAATTCTATAGAGAAACATGGAGACAAACCTGAGACAATGGCACAACAAGATCAAATTATCTCTTTGAGCTGATAGGATCACATATAAGAGAGCCATTGGAAACTCTCCTTTTGTTCTTGTGTATGGAAGAGAGGCTAGATTGCCTATATCTTTAGGTCTTCCTGTATTAGAATTGGCTCAACAATTAGAATTGGAAGGAGAAGATGCCAAGTCTATCAGAATGGCTAAATTGACTGAACTAGAAGAACAAAGACAAACAACTATGGATACATTAGAAGAGTATCAAAAATAGAACAAAAGGCATTTTGACAAGAAGTCAAAGGTTCATACCTTCAATGAAGGTGATCTGGTTCTGAAATGGGATGCTGACTGAGCCAAACTTGGAGGCCACACTAAGTTTGATGCACTTTGGAGTGGGTTGTATATCATCATTAGATACAAGAAAGCAAATGCTTTCATTCTTTCAAGGCTAGATGGTGAAGTTCTACCGATCTCAGTCAATGGGATCCATCTCAAACCTTACCAATAGGGTTGGTCTGATATTCTACATACATATTGTCTTAGTTTATTTCTTCTTTACTTTTCCCTTCAATAAGTGCTCTTGCATAGGCTACATTGTCATTAGGAGAATGCAGGCCTTGTTCCTTTTTGGTGTTGTTTTGTAAGGCAGTGTTTAAGATGCTTTGACCTATTGCAATCCCTTCTTTTAGAATCCATTCCCAATGGATGCTTAAGGCCATTGATCTATTCGTTTAGCAAACAAACATCCCTGAGAGGTCACCAAAATGTTGACCTATTTTCCTCTGCCCAGAGCCAAATAGCCCAACTTAAAAATCTTGTTGAAATTCCTTGAAACTTAGCTCTACAAGCCTAAAATCCTTCAAATCTAAGTGTTCTTGTAAAAACCATTGAAAATTCATCAAGAGAATCCTTGCAAAAAACCTAGAAAAACCTAGAAAATTTGAATCTTTTACCTTATTTTTTGCCCCTTTTTTTGGCCCTTATCAGCAAAATTCTAGTTTCGTGAACTAGAAAAAAATGACAAGGAAAGAAACATATCCTTCCCTTTGTTGGAAAAATATAAAGAGCCGTGAACTTTTCAAAAAGTTCAAAATTTTGCAGGTTCACTGACTTGGCGATTTGTCGATTGAAGGGAAGGGAGCCAACTTTTTCAAATTTGTCTAAGGCAAAAGCAAAGGTAAAGTATGCCTTTATCGCTGATTTTGCCCAGTCACGAACTTTCCAAAAGTTTGAAAAATCTTTGGTTCACCGACTGGGCAATTTCCCAATAAAGGGAAGGCAAAAGGAAAGCGAAGGGGAAGATTGAGAAAATCAGCTAAGTAAAGAAAATAAATTGCCCCTTCTATCGATAAATTGGTAAGAGGCCAAACTTAAGGAAAAGTTCCAAGTTCCAAAAGTTCTCTGATAAAGTACTTTTCCTGATAAGGCAAAAAGGCGAAGGAGGTGGCAAAGTCCAAAGTTCAAGAAATTGTCAAATTGCCGATAACAAAGGCCCAGTTCACAAAAGACTAGTTTTGTTGATAAGACAAAATGGAAACATAGAAAAATGGCTAAGTAAAGATTGAAAAGGAAGGCCTTATCGGTGAATCGGCAATTGGATGAACTTCTCAAAGGTTCAAAGCTCATTAAGTTCGTCGATAGGAGGCTTTTTCTGATAAGGAGGATGAAAAGGGGCAAGTGCTTAAGGAGGCCAATTTTGCTGACAATGAAGATGGTTTAGCAAAACAAGTTTTGCCGACAAAAGCAAATGTTGGCAAGCTCAAATAGTTCAAAGATTGAAGAATCTGCCAGCAAGGGCAAAATGTGACCAAAAAACCAAGGTTCACCGATAGGCCATTTTTGCTGATAAGGCAAAAAGACATGAGGAAAGTGGTTCAACAAAAGGGGTTTTTGCTAACAAAGAGGAGAAAAGTAAGGAAAAAGAGGCAAGCACAAAATGGTTCAAAAATTGAGCATTTTGTGGATGAGGCAAAACAAAGCCAACAAAGTTTTGCAAAATGATAGTTTGTCAATAAGGTAAAACATTAACTAGAAAGAGTTCAGAAGAGGATAGATTTGCCAATAAGGAAAAAATGAGATTAAAGATACAAACCAACCATAGTTCAAAAAAATGATATTTTGCCAATAAGGGAAAAATATGTAGAACCAGAGATAGTTCAGAAAAAAAAGATAAAGTTGTCGACTAAAGATAGAAAGATGCAGAAATCGATAGAATATGTTAAAAAAGAGCCTAAAAATGTATTGTAAACTTCAAATATTTGAATGTGGATATTTGAAGTGTTGTAAAAGCTTTGTAAAAAAAGGGATTTTGGATGGAAAATATATTTGATTTTCTTCATCTACCATTAATGCAGATCTAATTTGCTCAACTACTCCATTTTAGATATTTTTGCATTTAATGTTGCAAGTGGTGAATCATCTACTTGCATTGAAGGAAAATATCTCCTAGGTGCTCCACGATTTGAGATATTTTCTACAGTTAATTTTAGCAGACAAACATTCCTTTTGCAGGAATATTTTCTAATAGTTCATGAGGGTGAATTAATTATGATAGATGACTAAGGTCAAATGTAAATCAAATGCTATATATTCATATCTAAAAGATGTAATGAGGGTTGAAAAATAGTTGCAAGATAGTTGCATTTTTTGTTTTCTTCAGTATTTTCAAATGGAGCCCTCTACTGTAACCTTGCCTTTTTTATGAAATACATTGGTGCAGTCATGATAGGATGGTTCACAGAATGAACTATCTAGACCATGTAGCAAGAGTAAACACAACGGAAACAACTCAAAGATATGAAACAAATGCAAATTCAGTCATCCAGTATATCATAGAATTCAAATACAAATTCACAACATGTGGGCTTACAATTAGGGCTCATAGGTCTAATTACAAAATATGCACAAGATATAGCTTTGAAGTCCCTTTGTGCAAATCCATACTATGAACTTATGAATCTACTTCTAACTATTCTAATCTAATTTCCTAGGGATCTATTGCATCCTTATACATCATCTCCGATACAAAAGATTTCTCCACGTCGGCCAAGGAAGATCACAAACTCCAATGAAGAGTTGTAACATGTGTACATAGATAGGTTAGACCTAATCATGTGGAACACCTCTGCAAATGAATGGAATGATGTGCAGATCTCACAAAAGGTCAACCATGAACCAAATATCATTGAATGATGTGCAATTAAGCTCCATAAGTTGAGGAATGCTCCACAAGTCTTCTCCTTTAGCTGGTTGTCTGAGACTATCAGGATGCTCTACTATGAGAAAAATAGTCAATCTTCTGATAGCAAAACTTTTCAGTAATTGATCCAAATGCTCTGGGATTTGGATATGATGTAGAAGAATGAATCTAGACGCTATGTCCATCTCAGGAAGATCTAAAATGTAATTGCAGTAAAATATAGACCAAAATACAAAAATTGCTACTGACTAAACTACCTAAACTAAACTAGAAAATGAAAAGAAACAAACTAAACTGCAAACAAACTAAAATGCAAATGTTTTTGGTTGATGCAAGATTTCTCTTGAACTAGGGATGCTCCTACATCAGACATCTGGGGTTATTAAAAAAGTGAGTCCCTCACTTTGCTGGGGTTGGGGGAGAACCAAGATGGTCCACCTCATCCTGAGAAATCTATGTTGAATCTTCTTTCAGTCTGCCTTTCCACTTTACAAGGTATTCTTTGTACTATCTTCCTCTAGTACTATGTCTAACTCTGCTATCCAAAATGTCTTCAATCTTCTCTAGTGCTTGTTGTGGTAACTGCTTCTTCAAGTCTTCTGCCATGCTTTCACTAAACTTTTCTTCATGATGCTGATATAGGTCTGCAATGTTGAAAATAGGTGATATGCCCAATGTCTCTGGTAATTCCACTTCAAATGCATTTCCTAAATCAAATTTCCTCAGTATCTTACAAGGTCCAAAATTCTTCATCTTCAACTTGTTATAAGTTCTAATTGGAAATCTTTCTTTTCTCAAATACACTATCATTTCATCTCCAGCTGCAAATTCCTTGTCTTCTCTTCTCATCTGCTTTCTCCTTATACTTGCTATTCATGTTCTCCAAGTACTCCTTAACCTGAGTATTCACTGCCCTCATATGTTCTACAAATTATTCTGCTTCTACACTTCTCTTTTCCTCTACACTGATATCTCTTAGTTCGGTTGCTCCTCTAGGATTTACTCCGGTAACAATCTCAAAAGGTGTTCTTCCGGTACTCCTGTTCACTAAATTATTGTATGCAAACTCTGATTGTGAAAGAATCAAATCCCAACTTCCTACCTTTCCTCCAACCAAAAATCTCAATAGGTTTCCCAAACTCCTATTCACTACCTCTGTCTGTCCATCAGTTTGTGGATGAAATGTTGAACTGAACTTCAAATCTGTCTTCATCTTCTTCCAAAGTGTCTTCCAAAAATATCTAAGGAATCTGGTGTCTCTGTCTAAAATTATGCTCTTAGGTAATCCATGCAATCTAACAATCTCCTTGAAAAATAGGTCTGCTACATGCACTGCATCAGTTGTCTTCTTACAAGGTATGAAATGAGCCATCTTTGAAAATTTGTCTACCACTACAAATATTGAATCATATCCTCTTCGTGTCTGAGGCAATCCCATCACAAAATCCATACTTATGTCTTCCCAAGGTCTCTCCGGTACTGTCAACAGTTTATACAATCCAGTATTCTGACTACTCCCTTTTGCAACTTGACAAATTCTACAACTATACACAAACTTCCTAACATCCTTATGTATCTGAGGCCAAAAGCAATTTTCACTCACCAAAGCTATTGTTTTATCAATGCCGAAATATCTTGCCAATCCACCACTATGTTTCTCCTTGATCAAATTATCTCTCATTGAACTTCTAGGTATGTATAACTGACTTCCTCTGAACAACATATGTTCCTGAATGAAATAGTCCAACAACGTACTCCTATCTGTCACAATAGGTTCCTTACATGCTTTCCAAGGTTCTACAAAATTAGTGTCTCCCTCATATAAATGCTTCAATTCATCAAAACCTAACACTTCAACTCTTATTTATGTCAACAAGTTTCTTCTCCTACTCAATGCATCAACAACTTTGTTTGATTTTCCACTCCTATGCCTCAACACAAAGGTATAAATCTACATGAACTCTACCCATCTCATGTGTCTCTGATTCAACTTACCTTGATTGTTCAAATACTGTAAAGCTTGATGATCTGTATACAACACAAATTCCTTAGGCAACAAATAATGTCTCCACTTCTTCAAGGATTGAATTATAGCATAGAGCTCTTGATCATAGACTAAATATCTTCTCCTTGCATCATTCAACTTCTCACTGAAATATGCTACAGGTCTACCTTCTTAACTTAACATTGCTCCAATTACATTTACACTTGCATCACAATCAACTTGAAATACCTTATTGAAATCTGGTAATGCTAAAATAGGTTGCTCTATCACCTTCTAGTTCAATAGTTCAAAACTTTTATCTACTCCTGATGTCCACTTAAAGTCTTTCCTGTCACCTCTCATTGTCTCTATCATAGGGTTACAAACAAAACTAAAATTTCTAATGAACTTCCAATAGAAACTAGCCATTCTGTGAAATGATCTAACCTCTCCAATGCTCTCTAGTGTAGGCCATTCAAAAATTGCTCTTACTTTCTCAGGGTCCATCGTCAATCCTTCCGCAGAAATCACAAATCCCAAGTATACCAATTCTTCTTTCATGAAACTACACTTCTTGATGTTTATCAGCAATTTCTCTCCTCTCAGTCTCTACAAAACTGTTCTAATATGTGACAAATGTTCTTCTTTTGTCTTACTAAAAATCAGAATGTCATCCAAATATGCAATCACAAACTTACCCAAGAATTTCTTCAGAACTTCATTCATCAACCTCATGAAAGTACTTAGTGCATTTGTCAATTCGAAAGGCATCACTAACCACTCATACAATCCTTCATTTGTCTTAAAAGCAGTCTTCCATTCATCTCCTTCTCTGATTCTGATCTGATGGTATCTGCTCTTTAAGTCCATCTTTGTAAAATATCTTGCTCCACTCAAACAATCCATGATATCATCCATTCTAGGTAAAGGAAATCTATACTTAACTGTGATCTTGTTTATTGCTCTAGATTCAGTACACATTCTCCATTCTCCATCTTTCTTTGATGCTAACACTGCAAGTACTGCACAAGGACTCAAACTTTCTTTGATCAAACCTTTCATCAACAATTCTTGTATCTGTCTATTCAGTTCTTCATTCTCTATCAGTGTCATTCTATGTCCTCCTTTATTAGGCAAACTAGCTCTCGGTATAAGATCCATGTGATGACTGATATTCCTTATAGGTGGCAATCCTTTAGGTACATTGTCTGATATCATGTCTTCATACTCTGTCATTAACTCTCTTATCTTCTTTGGTTGTGATTCTTTAGTCTCCTTCTTCAATGCTTCAGGCTTCTTAGGAATCAAAGCATAACACATATTCTGATGTCTCAAACCATCCAAAAATTTGTTTCCATCTACCAAATAGATTCTAGCATTCCCACATATTTCACTTTTAGGATCATCCTCCAAAGGAATCAAGGTAATTATCTTCCCATTTGATGTTATAGTGTATGTATTCTTTCTCCCATCATGTATAGCTTTTCTATCATACTGCTAAGGTCTACCCAACAAGATATGACATATATCCATAGGCATAATATCACACAAGACTTCATCATGATAAGATCCAATATGAAATTTCACCAAACATTGTTCACTCACCAATACTTTATGATCATTTTGAATCCATGCTATCTGATAAGGCTTAAGGTGTTTCACTCTTTCCAACTTCAACTTAGTCACCATTCCTTTAAAACTAGATTATCAGAACTACCACTATCAATTACAACTTTACAACATTTACCTCCTGATTTGCATCTGGTTCTGAACAAACTCTTCCTCTGCAGTGGTTCCTCATTTGTTTCAGCTTGAAATAGTGCTCTCCTCATCACCAATGATTCTCCTTTTTCTGGTTTACCAACTAAACTCAGTAATCCAACAGGTTCTTCTTCAACATAAGATGCTCTTCCACTATTCTCTATTCTTTTGCTAGTACTCTTATCAAGTGCCTCTGAATGTTCTCTTATCAAATCCTCTTCCTTCTCTTCTGTATCTTTCATTCCGGTGTGCATTAGGGTTTCCTCTCTGGTAAAAATTTCTATCATCTCTCTGGTATGCATTGTTATCTCTATCATCCTTCTTAAATGTGTTATCAAACTTGTTCTACTCTGGATGTGATTTGTCTCCTCTAAAAAATGCCCTTCCTCTCTAAAATTTACCTCCTCTGCCTCTCTATCTCTGATCATGTCTCTTAGTCAATTTCTCTTCAACTCTTAGAACAAACTGATATGCTTCCTCCAAAGATGTCATCCTCATCAAACTCAGTTCTTCTTGAATGTTCACTCTCAGTCCATTGATGTATCTAGCCACTTTCTCCTTGCTTGCTTCACTATGTCCTGTCCTTATAATTATCTTATGAAATTCTTCAGTATACTCCTTCACAGATTTCTCCTTTTGTCTTAGGTTCTGCAATATTTTCAATAGTTCCAGCTCATAGTCAACAGGTATAAACTGATTCTTCAATTTTGTAACCATTCTATCCCACTTTTTAATCTTTTATTTTCCTCTTCTATTTCTATCCAACTAAACTTCTTTCCACCATATAGTAGCATGTCCTTTCAATTTAGTCTTTGCAAATTTCACCTTTTTCAGATCTTTAAATTCTTCATACTCAAAGTATTCTTCCATGTCATTTATCCAGTCAATCAACTCTTCAGGGTTCAAATTACTAGTGTAATTTAGTACATCAACTCTAGGTCTCTTTCCAATCTTCGAAATAGCTTGCAACATCTTTACTTGATTTGATTCTTCTTCTTCATCACCTCCTAGGGTTTTGTCAATTTGTTCAACAGATTGAAATTCTTCTTCATCATCACTTTCAACATTACGTCTAGGTGTCAATCCTCTTCGCCTATCTTCTTCAATAGGAACCAATCGAATTATCATTGTTTTCATCATTTCTATCATCTCATCCATTCTACCAGCCATTGTTCCAACAACAACTCTCCTTAGTGGCATTCTTCCTAGGATCATGTGCAAATTGCCTCACGTTTAGTGATCGGGCTATAGGGTGACAACTGCCTCACAATCGGCGATCGGTTGTGACACAAGTAACCTGCCTCAATTCGGTGATCTAGCAAGATCTTACAGAATTCCCTTACCAACTTCACTCAATTCACTCCCAAAGATTCAAACTTTCTCTCTAATACCACTTGCTATAGTCACAGTAGGAGGGTTCACATAATGAACTATCCAGACCATGCAGCAAGAGTAAACACAACAGAAACAACTCAAAGATATGAAAAAAATGCAGATTCAGTCATCCAATATATCATAGAATTCAAAAACAAGTTGTCTAACAACATGCGGGCTTACAATTAGGGCTCACAGGCCTACTTACAGAATATGCACAAGATATAGCTTTGAAGTCCCTTCGCGTAAATCTAAACTATGAACTTATGAATCTATTTCTAACTATTCTAATCTACTTTCCTAGGGATCTATTACATCCTTATATATCATCTCTGCTACAAAAGATTCCTCTGCGTCAGCCAAGGAAGATCACAAGCTCCAATGAAGAGCTATAACATGTGTACACGGATATGTCAAACCTAACCATGTAGAACACCTCCACGAATGAATGGAATGATGTGCAGATCTCAGGGAAGGTAGGCCATAAACCAAAGATCATTGAATGATGTATAATTAAGCTCCACTATAAGTTGAGGAATGCTTCGCAAGTCTTCTCCTTTAGCTGGTTGTCTGAGATTGTCAGTATGCTCTACTCTGAGAAAAATAGTTGATCTTCTAATAGTGATAACTTTCTGGTAATTGATCCAAATGATTTGGGATTTGGATATGATGTAGATGAATGAATCTAGATGCTAAGTCTAGCTCCATAAGATCTGAAATGCAACTATGACAAAATGTAGACCAAAATACCTGAGAAACTACTACTGACTGAACTATCGAAACTAAACTAGAAAATGAAAAGAAACAAACTAAACTACAAACAAACTAAAATGCAAATGTTTTTGGTTGATGCAAGATTGCTCTTGAACTAGTGTAATTTAGTACATCAACTCTAGGTCTCTTTCCAATCTTCGAAATAGCTTGCAACATCTTTACTTGATCTGATTCTTCTTCTTCATCACCTCCTAGGGTTTCGTCAATTTGTTCAACAGATTGAAATTCTTCTTCATCATCACTTTCAACATTACGTCTAGGTGTCAATCCTCTTCGCCTATCTTCTTCAATAGGAACCAATCGAATTATCATTGTTTTCATCATTTCTATCATCTCATCCATTCTACCAGCCATTGTTCTAACAACAACAACTCTCCTTAGTGGCATTCTTCCTAGGATCAAGTGTAAATTGCCTCAAGTTCAGTGATCAGGCTATAGGGTGACAACTGCCTCACAATTGGCGATCGGTTGTGACACAAGTAACCTGCCTCAATTCGGTGATCTAGCAAGATCTTACGGAATTCCCTTACCAACTTCACTCAATTCACTCCCAAAGATTCAAACTTTCGCTCTAATACCACTTGCTACAGTCACAGTAGGAGGGTTCACATAATGAACTATCCAGACCATGCAGCAAGAGTAAACACAATGGAAACAACTCAAAGATATGAAAAAAATGCAGATTCAGTCATCCAATATATCATAGAATTCAAAAACAAATTGTCTGACAACATGTGGGCTTACAATTAGGGCTCACAGGCCTGCTTACAGAATATGCACAAGATATAGCTTTGAAGTCCCTTCGCGCAAATCTAAACTATGAACTTATGAATCTATTTCTAACTATTCTAATCTACTTTCCTAGGGATCTATTACATCCTTATATATCATCTCTACTACAAAAGATTCCTTTGCGTCAGCCAAGGAAGATCACAAGCTCCAATGAAGAGCTATAACATGTGTACACGGATATGTTGAACCTAATCATGTAGAACACCTCCACGAATGAATGGAATGATGTGTAGATCTCAGGGAAGGTAGGCCATAAACCAAAGATCATTGAATGATGTATACTTAAGATCCACTATAAGTTGAGGAATGCTCCACAAGTCTTCTCCTTTAGCTAGTTGTCTGAGACTGTCAGTATGCTCTACTCTGAGAAAAATAGTTGATCTTCTAATAGCGATAACTTTCTGGTAATTGATCCAAATGATCTAGGATTTGGATATGATGTAGATGAATGAATCTAGATGCTAAGTCTAGCTCCATAAGATCTAAAATGCAACTACGACAAAATGTAGACCAAAATACCTGAGAAACTACTACTGACTGAACTACCTAAACTAAACTAGAAAATGAAAAGAAACAAACTAAACTGCAAACAAACTAAAATGCAAATGTTTTTGGTTGATGCAAGATTGCTCTTGAACTAGGGATGCTCCTACATCATACACACTGTGTTTTACCTTTTCATGCTTGTTTTTAGCACTATGTAAATTAGGATTGATTTGTATGTGAATGTTTGTTCCTTACAATTCTATTTTGCTCTTACCTCTATTAGAATCAACTAGACTTGTGTAAGTTTATCAGATGTATCTAGTTAGTTGTTTCTTTTGATAGCAGAGTCACCACCTCACTGAATGAGGAAATCCCTTGAAGCATGACAATCTTCAAAGCTTCAAAACTAATGCTAGGTTGCTCACACCAACATAGTCTTCAAATCTTTATAACCCAACACATTACCATCCCCGACAACAATGCCAATCTGTTGGCGTAAGTTGATGGGATACTAAACTTACACACAACAATAGACTGCACAATTGCAAACTTGTTGTTACAGGGGCGTGAAAAATGCTCAAGCTGCCTAAAACCCAGCAATGACTAAAGTAATTTTATCCTTGGCAACGACGCCAAAGATGTTGGTTCTGAAAATAGCTATAGCCCAAAAATCTAAAACATTCCTAAATCATCTAGGCTAGGGATCATCATTAGGGTGATAGGAAGAGGTTTATCAACAATTTAAAGGGGATTTTGGCCAACTAACAGGAGTGGGTATACTCCTATACACTTCAGGCTTAGCTAGACCTAGGAGGGATATTCTTGGAGGCATGCAATAAAATACAAATAAACAAACATAGCCATACCCAATGTACACTTGAACCAAGAGCTATCACTCGGTTAAGAAAAATTAGTTGTACAGGCCTCTAATTAAGCTGATTCAACTATGCAAATGTACATGCACAGGGAAGATGGTTTTTCCCCTAAACCATAGGTGAATGATTGGTTTGATTTAGAAAAGATGTTTCATCCCTCTCCAATATGGCTCGATGCCTATTTAATTGGGCAACAAAGTCATAGAATACAAGGACAAAAGGAAATATGCAGCAAAGGTTCAATAGAACTAGACATACATTTACATATATGACTTCAGATAGATCTTCATATAATGGACATACTTAATAATCTAAAAGAGGACTACAATGATTCATATGCAACAAAAGAATGGAAAATACAAAGAATTGTATCAACTTGGATGATGTCACACATCTCCAAACATCTATTACAATCGTACCAACAAATGTGGCAAAAGAAAATACATAACTATGATTATATATTTACCAAAATCACTACAAACTCCTATGGAGACATACCATTACATTCAAATATGTTTTACATTACCTTTCTACTCTATACTAAACATATCCCTTCACTTACATACTAGAAAAATCATGTGTTGATGCCAGAGAAAAACCTTAGGCATTCCCAAACCAAACAATTAGCTAAACAACCAACCCTGAGAATGTATTTAAAATGTGTATATATCACAATTCAAATTCTAGATGCTAGAAAACTAGTCAACAAGCAACTGATGCAGCAATGAATGTGGCCCATACTACAATAACTCCATTCTATGTCCTTGGAGCACGCCCACATGGCTTTCCACATAAAATCTGCTGAAGAAGAGTGTCTGTCCATGCCCTGAGTACAAAAATTTAATGCAAATGAGCCTACAGTAGCATGGGGAGGTGAGGAATCCATTTTCCACAAGAAATTGGGATTTGAAGAATCATTAATGGCAACCAAGAGGGTCATTAAGTAGTCCCATCATGTTTTGAATAGTAGAAAATGCTCCTAGAAGGCAAAAGGATCGAGCTCTGACATATCAACTTCCTTCGATTGATCTTCCACCGATCAGGCCTAGAAAGGTGAAAGAGGGAACCCTGTCCTTTGAAGTCCAAGAGAAGGGAAATTGTCAGGCTTCAGGGATTGGAGCTTCACCACTACATTGTTCTTTGGAAGGAAGAAGAACCTGACCTCCGCCTCTGCAATAGTTAGCCAATTCGAGAAATAGGCACAGATTGGGTGGCGGGCCTTTAGCCTTATTGGTTCCCAGAGAAAGAAGAAGAGAGAATGTCTGAGCCCCACAATTTTGATGACTTAGCCACTTTTACAAAGGTTCGATGGAGTTCAGAGTTTGACCCTTCAGCCTTCCTCCTTCCAAAAGAAAAGAAGAGAGAAGGAGAAAATTCCAAAGTCTGACTCCCTGAAACACTTAGAAATATTTTGAAGGAAAAGAAGTAGAACTCAGACCCGAGCCCTCCTCCTTACCACTTGTCCTTTGTCCATATGGTAGCCTCCCACGGTTTCGCGGTCATGAAATAAAGAAACAGATGAAGGCCTGTGGAATGATAGAAATACTTGAGGTCGTGCCACACAGCACAAGGTAACCTTTCTTTAAGTTCTCCTGCAACTTGTAAAAACCTACCATGTGACCTCTTTATGTAGTTTTGCAAGCCTACCATGGGTCCCCCAAAAGGCTTGGTGGAATGGCGGAATACCTTAGAAAAATACTTGTCAGGGGTTGGTTGTCAATACTTCCTCCTTCCGTCTTCCAAAAGGAAGGAGGAAGGAAGGAAGCCTGGAACTTTGAAGTCCCCCACAATTAAACAAATTTTAGAGCTTGATTTCAACGTTGATAGATAGGGCAAGATGGAAGACATGAACCCCAAACTCTGAAACTCTAACAAAAGTAAGAAACACAAAGAAACACTTAGAATTTTTTGACTTAGTCATTTTTTGGGCCTTTTTCCTTGTATTTTCAAAAGCCAAACATATGAAAACCTATAAAAGATGTCTCTGATCGGTTATAAACTATAGGTTCAAGTGGGATTCAGATGAAATTTTGGGGCAAAGGGGCATTTTGGAGCTGGTAATTTTGGGCACCAACACCACTAACTTAGGAGTAGTCTAAGATCCTAAGCTAATTTATCTAAGATTGATAAGGCTAATTTATACAAACTTAAGATAGACAAGTTCTTAAGCTTTATATAAATTAGGGGATAAAGATATGATCTAGATTTAATTCTAGCTAAATTTTTATTTGAAGGATGATTGGATTGGATTTGATTTGGGATGATTAGGTTTTGATTTGGATGATTTTGATTGGATTTGGGTGGTTTTAATTGGGTTTGGATGGTTTTGATGGGGTTTGAATTTTGATTTGAGGAGGATTTTGATGGAAGTTTGTCAAGAGTTTGGTAAAATGGATATGGTGAAGGTGAGGGTCCAAAAATGGAGTTGATAAATTAAGATCTTCCTAAGGTCAAATTGGAGATGTGTGATGGTGGAATTTTGAAAATGGATGACTTAAGTGAAGAGTGGATAATTTTTAGGTGATTCTCAAAGGTTACCACATTCTATAAATGGTCAAAACATGCCTGTTATCAGAAAAGTGGGATAAATGATCAATCAAAGTAATATCAAATAATCTAAATAACTTCAATGAAATAGTGAACTAAAGAGATCAAATCAAACAATGAATCAAACACAAAGCAAACCTCTTTAATTCAGAGCTTCCATTGGTCACCTATCTCAATCGATCTTGCATGTATGAATAAGGCCCTCAAATAGTGCACTTCTTTGCTATTCCAAGATTGTCAATGGAGAACGGCTATGATAAATATCACCATGAAGATGAGCTTCACAACAATGGTAGTAATATGGTAACAAGGGTGATCGCAAGCAATGAAGGAATTGGTGCCAAAGGCACGCTGTGATTCCTGTAGAGTAACAATGCTAAAGCTTGGATGAATGAAATGGAAGAATAGGGTTCAATTTATATACTTGGGAGAATGAAGATCAACGGTATAGGAAGAATGAGAATATCAATGGTATAGAATAGTTGAGGAATGTGCAACGAATAGGAAGAAGACGTGTCTTGCTTTCTTTTGCATGAGAGGTTTCACTAAGAATAGAAGAATGAGTTAAAGTAATTAAAAGAATATAATAATTAGTTAAGTGATTTAAAACAAGAAGGGATTTGCATGAGGATGAGAAGATATTTTGCTTTATTAAATATTAGGAATATTTAATTGCATGTGCACATTTGATTGAATTATATTTAGAGATAACTTAATTTAGAAGAAATGGACAACTTAAATAAATATTTGATTTATTTAAATTTAGAGAAGATATTATTGGAAGAAACAATTAAATAATTGGTATTATTTAATTTAGAATGATTTTGGAAGAACTAATTAAATAATTGGTGTTATATAATTTACTGGAGAAATTAGAAGAATTTAGGAATTTTAATTAAATAAATGATTTTATTTAACTTATTGGAAGAATATGAATCAAATAAATAAATTTGTTTGTTTATTTATTTATAGAGGAATAAGACTTAAATAAATATTAAGAATATTTATTTGGACAAAGTCGTGTCATTTTTAGGTGTATACATTTTGCCCCTCTTTGATGCAATGTGTTTTATCATGTTGTTTCAAAGAATAGATTTCTGATAATGATACATGCCCCGGTTTGCCCCTGGTACAGGTATAACGATGATAGGATGCCCCCTCGGGAGATTGGACAGGAAGAAGGCAAAAGGCGTTAGACAGACAATCTCATGAAGATGAAGGGATAACTTGGTTAGGTTGAAGAAAATAGGATGAAGAAAGAGCCGAATGGTACGCTATGCAAGATAGAATGATAACACACACAAGAAAGTTAGCAAGTATGCACAAATGATACAAGAACAAAACAAGGTATTGCCCCTGTCCGGCTGTAAACCAATTCATTAATTGATAACAATATATGATAGTGTTGTCATGGCAGGGAACGATATATCCCTAGACCAACACAGCGGGCGTGTTGTCATGGAAGGGAATGATAGATCCCTAGAGAAAACACGAAGGATAGTGTCTGGTTTCAGGAAATGAAGCATGTCATGTAAGACGCGTGTGTTGGTTTGATTTCGACAATGCCACATCCTATATAAGACAAATTGATTGATTATAACTGATTGAGTTGGTTTACAACCAGACAAGGATCAAGACCACTGATTATGATTGGATCATTTGACAAGATTGACTTGACTTGATTGGTATGGGTTAAGTATGGATTTGCATTTGGATCATTGCTCAGACTGACTGCATTGAGAAGAATGGACCACAATGATAGATAAAATACTAATTGATAGAAGAATGACTTGATAGAAGGAATCACAAGCTTTTATTTGTAAACATTGATACTCTATATAGAATTTTCATTGCATGGGATGTGGTATGGATGGTTTGTGGATGCGAATGGATGTGAGTGGATGCGAATGGATGCGAGTGGATGTGAATGGTTTTGACATCTTGATAGTGCAAGTAATTTGAAGTGCTTATTTCATCATTGGGCAATTTTTTTGGTACTTTTTCCAAATGTTGAAAGTTAATACAAGCATCTAAGTATAATTGAACTGAGATGACCTGAGCATTGCTTACATGGAATTTGATTTAGCAAGTTAATACAAGTATCTAGGTATAATTGAACTGAGATGACCTGAATATTGCTTGCGTATCAATAAACAAGGATTGCCCCCATTCATGTTAGACCTTTGATGTCCTTGATGATCATTGAGTTGATCATGTCTTAAGACAAGGTTTCACATTACTAAAGTTTAATCCACAAACAACAAACAAAGAAAGAATCATGCTCCCAGCTTTTGGCATCCTCGAGTAGCATAGGAAGGCATGATAACAGAAATCAAGACACTGTAACTTAACCATGATTCCAACCACAAAACATGTTTGCATTTAGATGTGTTTGTTTCTTTCCATAATTTAGGTAAAATCATTTAGAATGCCTCAGGTGTTTTCTTGCTTTGCTTTGGATAGGCTAATGCCCTGCGTTAAGATTTTTGTTTGAAAAGAGCGAGCTCTATTTGTGCTTGCTTGCCTAGTAGAATGGACCATAAGGGACTGACCTAGTGCCTTGGGGGCTCATTGCTAAATGGCCTTGCCTACGTGGCGATGCAGAGGCAATGTAGTTCGGGGTAAACCATAATGGACCTAAGACCTAGGCGATAGAAAGTGGTGCAGACTTTGATAGATAGAAGGACTAGACATGTGACGAATGGGACAGTAGGGCCTCGGGGGTGCATTAGACAAATGGCCTTGCCTACGTGACGGCGCAGAGGCAACATAGTTCACAGACCTGGACCATGCGGACAGTAACGACAGACACTATGCTAGGCTGACACTATGGATAGGATATGGGATAAAACCTTGGTTGACAAGGCAACAAAGAGATAGAGTATCAAGCCATGATAGGTAATCGTTATGACTTTATTATGGAATAGATATGGATTGAATGGGATAGGAGTGAAGGAAGAATGGACACAAGGTGATTGGTTTCCCAAAGATGGAGGAAGCGGTTTATCACAAGTAACACCTATTTACCAGTTTTTCACCATTTGCTTTTATTTGCATGAAAGCTAGAAAGTATACATGACGTCTGATTGTCAGGTTTTCATCATAATACCTATCCAAGGTGCCTATTTGCCAGGTTTTCACCAAAGGATGATTTTTTTTATATTTTTCTAATTTTTTTATTTTTTTATATTTTTCTGATATATTTCCCGCCTTGCATTAGGGTTCTCTTAGGTATAGAATCGGCGAAGATGCATGCTGTTGATTGGGTCATTGAACAGTTCTCCCTTGGATGTTGCTAACTAATATGCCCCCGAGCCATAGGCTGCAATGATGACATAGGGACCAAGCCAATTGGGCTCAAACTTACCTTTCTTTTCTCACTCCTGCTGATTGCATGGATTCTCTTTGAGAACAAGATCACCAACATTGAATATCTATGGACGAACCTTGTGATTGTAGCTTTGAGACATTCTTTGTTGATATGCTTTGAGATGGTTGAATGCATTCTATCTCTTTTCTTCTAACAGCTCTAGTTCTTGGAGTTTGGAAACTCTATAGTCTTCATCTGTAATAAGACCTTTTAACGACACCCTTAGGGATGGTAACTTGACCTCAATAGGCAAAATAGATTTTGATCTATAGACAAGGGCATAAGGGGTAGCACCTGTGGGAGTACGTATGCTAGTTCTATAGGCCCACAGAGCAGGATTTATTTGAATGTGCCAATCACGGCCAGCATTATTGACTATTTTCTTGAGGATCTTCATAATGGTTTTGCTAGATGCTTCAGCTTGGCCATTGCCTTATGGATAGTAGGGAGTAGAAAAATTGTGTTGGATTTGGAATTTTTCACAAAGTTCTTGCACATCCTGGTTTTTGAAAGGTCTTTCATTATCCGTGATAATGGATGAGGGAATTTTGTATCTGTAGATAAGGTAGTTGAGGATGAATGAGGAAATTTGTTTACCTGTGACGGTGGTTAGGGGAATGACTTCAATCCACTTGGTAAAGTACTATGTGGCTGTTATTATGAATTTGTGGCCGTTGGATGAGGGTGGGTGAATTTTGCCCACAAGGTTGAGTCCCCACTGACAAAAGGGCCATGGTGTCATTAGTGGTCGTAACTCTTGAGCTGGTGCATGTATTAGGTTCCCATGTATTTGGTACTGTTTGCACTTCTTCACGAACTGGTATGAATCTGTTTCCATGTTGGGCCAATAGTATCCCAAATGCATGAGTTTCTTGGCTAAAGAAGGACCACTAGAGTGTGTTCCACAAATCCCTTCATGTACGTCACACAAGGCGATTTGAGATTCGTCTCATTCTAAACAACAGAGTAAAGTACCATCCAAGTCTTGGTGGTATAGGGTATCGGCAATAATGGTATATTGAGAGGTTTGGTGGATAAAGGTTCATCATTGATTTGAAGATAGGTTAGGTGGGAGAGTGTTGTCCTTGAGGTAAGTGTAAATCTTACCGTACCAAGGTGAATTAGATCTGACAAGTAGGCATATGGAATGGGTTTCTAGAAGATCATAAGCTGGCTGCCGAATTGGCTCCACTAAGAACTCATAGCATGACTCATTATCTGGGATCTCTAGGAGTGAGGCAATGGTTGCTATGACATCTGCTGCCTTGTTCTTAATGCAAGGAATCTACTCAAAAGATATGATCACAAAGTATTCCTTGAAGTCATCAACCATCTTCTTGTATGGAATAAGCTTCTCATCTTTGGTTTGATAATCATCGTTGACTTGGTTGATCATGGGAATCTCCATAGACATGTAGCTCTTTGATATTCCACTCTATCGCCAATTTGAGGCCAATGACCAAATCTTCATAATCTTCTATGTTGTTTGTGCATGGGAATAGTAGATGATAAGACTTTGGTATGGTGTCACCATGAGGGGTAACCAACAAGATTCTTGCCCCTAATCCATGATTTGTATAGGAGCTGTCAAAATAAAGTTTCCATGAGTATGCTGCTACATTAAGGATGGACTCATCTGGGATCTCAAATGTCATTGGTGTATTATCCTGTAATGGTGCCTCTGCTAGTTGGTCTGCAATGATCTGCCCTTTGATAGCTTTTCTATCTACATACTCAATGTCGTACTCACTTAATAGCATTACCCATTTGGCTAGGTGACCTGTGAGAGCTACTTTGCCCAATACATACTTGAGTGGATCAATCTTTGCTATGAGTTTTACTAAATGTGCCAGCATGTAATGGCGTAGCTTCTAGGAAGCGAAAACCACCGCAAGGCATGATCTTTCTATCTGGGAGTACTGTAGTTCATAGCATACCAACGTGCGACTGATGTATTATATGGCCCTTTCCTTGTTTTCATAATCATGTTGTGCTAGTAGGGTCCTATGAGCTATTGGTGTGGCACATATGTAGAGTAGTAGAGGCTTGCCTTGGATAGGTGGCATGAGAATAGGTGAGTTCACAAGGAACTCCTTCAATTTGCCAAATGCTTCTTCACACTTCTCATCCCATCGAAATGGAATGTTCTTATGCAAGAGATGGCTGAATGGCTAGCACTTGTCTACTAGCTATGATATGAACCTCCTGATAGACTATAGCTTACCTTGTAGGGATCTCAGTTGAGTGATATTCTTAGGTGGCGGCATTTCCATAATAGACTTGACCTTAGCTGGGTCTACCTCTATTCCATTGGCTGAGACGATGAAACCTAGGAATTTTCCTGATGTGACTCCAAATACACATTTCTTTGGGTTCAGTCTAACCTTGAATTTCTCTAGTCTCTGAAAAACCTTCTCCAGTATGTCCAGGTGTGATTCTCTAGTGAGTGATTTTGCAAGGATATCATCCACATAGTCTTCCATTGTTACATGCATCATATCATGGAATATGGTGGTTATGGCTCATTGATATGTTGCTCCAACATTTTTTAGCCCAAATGGCATGACATTCTAGCAAAAGGTACCCCATGGGCAAGTCAAAGTTGTCTTGTGTTGATCTTTAGGTGCTATCTTAATCTAATTGTATCCAGAGAATCCATCCATGAGAGACAACATGGTGTGCCCCGCTGTTAAGTCCACAATGATATCTATGTTGGGCAACGAAAAGTCATCCTTGCGGCAAGCTTTGTTTAGATCTCTAAAATCATTGTATAATCAGACTCTACCATCTGGCTTGGACACTGGTACGATATTGGATATCCACTCTGGGTAGTCTATTGCTCTGATAAACCCCACATCTAACAGTTTCTTGAGTTCTTCTTTGACCAATAGTGCTATGTGCGGATGCATCTTTCTAAGCTTTTGTTTAACTAGTTTCACCCCTGGATCTAGTGGGAGATGATGTAGGATCAAGTTTGGATCTAGACCTGGCATGTCTGCGTATGACCAAGTGAAGTTGCCTCGCTTTTTCTTGAAGAATGGTATAAACTTGATCTTTTCTAGTGGAGTAAGAGATTTTGCAAAGTAGATAACCTTAGGTTGTTTCTCTGTTCCAATGTTGACTAGCTCTGTGGGTTCCATGACAATTTGAGACTTCTCCTGGTGCATGTCTTTGGGAAGAGTGTCAAGCCTTCCATCATCAAGTGCCACAGTTGGGTTTTCACTGTCGGATGCATCCTTTCTTTTTACTATTTTAGGATCTGATATTGCCATAGAGCAATTTTCACCATCAGATCTGGTTTTGATTTTGATATTTTTGTGACTAGAAGGATTGGCACCCTCTCCAAAATAAGCCATGGTATTTAGTTCAATAGCGAAGCCAGCTTTAAGATCTCCTTGGGGTAGGTGGTCCCTAAGTTCCATGTAGTCTATGTAGGCATCATCATTTTGGAACATATCTAATTGAGGGGTTCCTCGTAGATCCTAGTCAATAAGCTTAAGATGCACAAGGGGGAGGGAGTCAGAGGATAGATCTGATTCATTGATATGTTGAATGGATACATGAAGAGTATTGGTAGGGGTAGAGTCTAGGATGGTACTTTCCTCTAAATTATTTATCATGGTAGAACTTGAACCTTCCTCAAAGGTCGTACTCTCAGGAATAGGCAAATCAAACTCTAATGGTCTTTGCGTCAGCATTTGTCCCTCATGGTAGGGGCTAAAGGTTTGAATCGTATCGACTCCCTTGTCCTCGTAGGAGTGTTCTGTGAGTTCCTCCCATGCATACTCATTGGAATCAGTATCACTGTCATCTTGGAGTGCATGAATCTGTTCTACAAAGCAAGCAATTGTTTTAGCCTTGCCTTTGTCTTGGAAGCCTAGTCCTCTTGTATTTCTTGTTAGCGAGGACAAAGATGGTTGGATGGATTCCACTATGCCTTCTTTTCTAAGATCGATAGGGCCTTGTCCTTCGTAGCCCATCCTATGCAGGATGGTCTCACCTCACCCATAGATTTCAGTTGGGAGTCTAGATGGTTGCTGTGGTGTGTCCAGTTCTCCTGTGTAGAGCCAGGATAAGACATCTCTTTCCTCAGTTTCATCCGATAGGGTCCCCCATTTGACAAAGGGAGCTGTGGGAGGAGTAGATCGCTTTGGAAAATGTTTGGGCCGGCCAAAAGATTTCGGAGATAAGGGCATTGTGGCTAGATTGAGGCTGTGCTCTATGGAATATTCCCCTACTCCTGATTCTTTGATAATGATCTTTTGCTCTTTAGGCTTGCATGAGGAAGCTTCAGAGGTATGGTCTTGCTATGGGATAGGGGCTATATAGGCTCTGTTGTTAGGGATAATGTATTTGGGCTTGAAGTGTATGGTATTGCAATGTTGGAAGGGATCAGGGTCCCCTTGGATGGTGACCTATTTGCCATTGTGGGGGAACTTTATGCATTGGTGATAAGTAGAGGGAACAACCTTCATGGCGTGAATCCATGGTCTACCTAGAAGGATATTGTAGGCGAGCACTCTATCGAGGACTTGGCACACAACCTCTTTAATAACCAGTCCAATCTGTATGGGTAGAACCACTATTCCTTTGGTAGTCCTCTCCTCTTCGTCATAAGCTTTGATAGTAATTTTCTTTCTTGGGTCAACTACATTCTCAGAGAACCCCAATGCAAGGACTAGCTTCAATGTGCAAATATTTAAACCAACACCCCCATCAATGAGAACCCGCTTGATGTGGTGTTTGTGGATGAATGTGATGATATGTAATGGGGTGTTATGAGGTTGAGACACTGAGAGGTCATCTTGCTCGGTGAATGATATGGTACTGGAGGAGGTGATATTTCCTACCATGGCTTGGAACTTCTCTTGGGCCAAGTTTGTGGGTACTGTTGTTTCCACTAAGGCTTTATCGAGAATCTCTCTATGAGGACACATACGCAACAATTCTAGGATAGAAATGTAGGCAGGGGTCTGCCGTAGTTGGTCTAGGACACTATACTAATGGGGATTGGACTGAGAAGGTGATAACCTTGGAGGGAGGGTATTCAGCGTGACTCTACCACTGCGAGTGATGATGCCACAGTCAGTTTTGCATGGTTCCGTTTGTCAAGTAACTACATTAATTTGTGGGACATGCTCTGATATGCAATTGATGGTATAATCAAATGGCAACTGTGCATAATTGGCATTACTATTCCCATTATTTTGATTTTGCCTATTGTGATTGTTGTTGTTACTAGCATTGTTGACATTGTAGCTTTTGTTGTTGTATGGCCTATCATGATTGAGAAGTGGATCTCTGTAAGCCACGTGCATCTCATTAGAAGTGTGTTGTTGAGCCCCTCCTTGAGTTTAATCAAGAACATCTTGGATAACATGTTTGAGGTGAATATAATTGTTGGTTGTATGTCCTCTTCCCCTATGGTACTCACAAAAGTCGATGTCTTTCCCATAGTGAGGTTTGATTTGGGGTTCATAATCGCTTGTTTGTGGTAGAGTGATTTCATTGTTGGCCAATAGCTTCCTTAATGCGGATTCTTGGGACTCTCTCAGTGGTGTGAACTTTTGTCTTGGATTAGAGTTTAACCAAGGTCTTGGCTCTCGAGAGAATGTTCTTTTAGGCATAGCATTGCTTGCCTCTGCTTTGATAGTGAATATGGGTTGTTGCTTGGGAGCCACCACCTTAGCATTGACCACTCCGTCATTGACGACATTTTTATTTTTAGTCCAAAACTTTGATTTGTCAGTCGTATAGTTGGAGGTAGGTGTGTCTTTGTATAACTTGATTTGTCCCTTGGCAATCATGGCTTTTTTGATGAACAATCCCATTTCAATGACCTTTGAAAATGAAGTAGGACATTGGATTTGTATTTGATAGCTCAAATCATTGTTGAGGTTGTGGACAAATATTTCCATTAATTGCTTCTCGGGTACATCATATGAGCACTTGCTTGCTAGTTGTCTCCACCTTTGTAGAAAGGAGGCGAATGATTCGCTACTCTTTTGCTTAGTGTTACATAGGTCAAGCTTGGAGATTTCTTGGTCAATGTTGTACGAGAAGTGTGTGATGAATTTGTTGACCAACTCATCAAAAGTTTTGATGCCCGAAGGAAGTCATGAGAACCACTCCATGGCTTGACTCCCTAGAGATCTTGGGAATAGTCTCATTAAGTAAGTCTCATTGTGAGCTACTTCCATGCATGCGGCATTGAATTCCCTAATGTGATCTCTAGGGTCCCCTTTCCCTTTGTACTTGTCAAATTTGGGAACTTCAAATCGAAAGGGGAATGGTACCATGTTCAAACTCTTATCAAAGAGGTATGGTGCAATATCTTCCAAGGAGTATGTTTTAGTGTTTGTACCCATCTTGAGATCTGACATTTGTTGCGTTAGACCCTCTATTTGTTTCCTCATTTGTTCCATAGGTGCATTAGGGTCTAAGACATTCTTTCCTTTGTCCTCAACATTGTGGTGTGCATGACCATTTTTTGCATTTTCTTTGAGTGTGTTGAGATCAAAATTAGTAGGGAGTTTGAGTCCAAGATTTGCAAGGTGCATAAAATACTTGTGAGGGTCCTCATGGAGCACTTTCTCTAGCAAGTGTTGGAATTTCCTATTTTGGAGGCTTCCTTGATAATCTTCATGTGAGATTTCCTCATCACTATCATGAGGAGTGATGATATTGTTAGATGACCTAGCCATTTCAAGTTGCTTTTGGTATTGAGATCTAGTAAGGACCATGCAAGGCGACGCGGGATGAAGTGGGATGGGACTAGAGATTTGGGCAAGATGCTGGTGGAGACTATTGTGAATAGGATACTTATGACAAGACTTAGATAAAAGGATGCTTTCGGTCAATGATTCCAAGCCAAGACAGCTAATACAAGATGGTAGCCACTAGTAAGGGTACTCGATACCTGTCGTACTGTGTAGGGACTAGCCATGCACCAAGACCACTAGCGAAGTTTTGTGACTTGCTAGGGTTACTTGAATCCAAAGTGAACTAGAAAAGAGGATTATGCTAATCTAATATGGGACTACTTTTGACTTTGCTTTTGGAAGACCTTGGGTGGACTAGACGACTGACGAAAGAGAGAGGGTGTGCTAAGGAGTGGATGAAAGAATGACTGCGAGGTAAAACCTGATCTCAAAATCCTAGACAAGATTGAAATGGGCACATAAAAATGTCAAAGTTTTCTACTCAAAGATGGTGGAGATGCTCACTGTTGTGTATGCGCTGAATCAGATGTGCGGCAGGAACTAACAAATGCCCTGAAAGTCAATATATATGTGTGGGACTGGTAAAAATCAAATGCGCTATAACAGGTATCAAATGCACTACAAGTCTGTGCAAATGCGCTGCAAATCGAATCAAATGCACTGCAAAAAAAGGACAAATGCACCGCTTTGGTTTTCAGTGATTTTTGCAAGATTTTTTGGAAAAATTTTTATGTTTTTGGTATTTTTTTGTTACAAGATGTCTCTTTTGATCTGATTTTCTCTATTTATGGCAAGAAGACACATCAAACACAAAGAATATTTTTCATGGTTTTTTAATTTTTTTCTTTTTTGACACTATTTGGAGAAGAAAGCAAGTACAATCCTAGGTTGGAAAAGACAATATTTGTTGAGTCCCCTAGTTGTACATATTCAAAGCGGATAGCTTCAGGATCTTGGTAGCACCAGCTCCTCTCCATGGCACACACTTATTACGCATACCAAGATCTGAGTTTCCAAAGGCTTGTACCCCCACCGAACCTTAAGATTGTCTCTGCTACCTCTACTAAGAACCACATGAATCAGGGCGGCTTCAAAGGTCCCACCTTTTGCACCAACAAATAGAAGGATTTTGGTATACTAGACAATGCCTAAGTAGTAAGGGCTATTGTTCTAGTGGTTATACATGCGGCAGCACTACTCTCCATTATGGAGTCTCCCAGCCTTCAAGGGTTGCACCTTGAAGGGTTTTGGGGGAGGTTGGCTGTCGGTATAACACAGCGACACTCGTTGTTTGAAGCTTTCTCTCCAAACACAATTTATTTATAGTAGCTTAGTAGAGCTTGGCTTTAGCTTGTTACCACTTAGGGTCATTCCTACTTGGATAAATGGTATCCAAGAGCAGGCCCCTCTAAAGGGAAAACACATGTGGAAATGATATGTCTAACATTTTGATCACCCAAGATAGGGGAGAGCATAGGTCTGGTATCATTCCCAAAACATGGAAGACAGTGGTTCTTTTTCCCCTATTTAAAATAAAAAAAACTATATGAGCTATCTACTTGGGCAAGCACAAGAATTTGTTAACTTTGAAGTGTTTAGCGAGATAGCAATAGTTCAATTTTACCCAAATAGCAATGATGTGTTTAATTTTATCCAAGATAGCAATGAGTTGTTAACTTTGAAGGATAGCAATATAGCAATGATGCAAGATAGCAATGGTTCAATTACCGCCTTCCTAGTTAACACTACGTGAGTTTTACATGATCATCATTTTACTTTTCCATTATAAATTGAAGTGTGAGTTAACTAATGCAACTATATGATTCTAAACTAGTGCCTAGCCTACAAATAGATCAAGAGTGTTCCTGCAAAAGATGTTAGTGTTAGCAAAAAACTTTAAGGAAACCCTAAAATCATTGCCTAGAACAGATGCGCTATAATAGAGTACAGAAGCGTAGGAGTATAGATGCGCTAAGACAGAGGTCAAAAGTGTAGGAAGACAGTGAAAATGTGCTAAAATAACATATGCACAGTAACAGATGATGTATGCACCGGAACAAAGTATATATGCATCGTAAGGATATATGCGTTGAAACAAGAAGCAGATGCACCAAAATAGGAAGCAGATGCACCATTCTGATGTATGTGCAGGAACAGAGTGTAAATGTGTGTTAGGAAGTATTAGATGTGTTGTTTCCTCTTGTGTACGGCTTTCTAAACACAAAACTCAGTTTTTGGGTTAAATTTGGGGCTAGGCCCCATGGTGGGCGCCAAAAATTTTATCATAAAATTGGGATAAATGATCAATCAAAGTAATATCGAATAATCCAAATAACTTCAATGAAATAGTGAACTAAGGAGATCAAATCAAACAATGAATCAAACACAAAGCAAACCTCTTTAATTCAGAGCTTCCATTGGTCACCTATGTCAATCGATCTTGCATGTATGAATAAGGTCCTCAGAGAGTGTGCTTATTTGCTATTCCAAGATTGTCAATGGAGAACGACTATGATAAATATCACCATGAAGATGAGCTTCACAACAATGGTAGTGATATGGTAACAAGGGTGATTGCAAGCAATGAAGGAATTGGTGCCAAAGGCGCACTGTGATTCCTGTAGAGTAACAATGCTAAAGCTTGGATGAATGAAATGGAAGAATAGGGTTCAATTTATAGACTTGGGAGAATGAAGATCAACGGTATAGGAAGAATGAGAAGATCAACGGTATAGAATAGTTGAGGAACGTGCAATGAATAGGAAGAAGACATGTGTCTTGCTTTCTTTTGTATGAGAGGTTTCACTAAGAATAGAAGAATGAGTTAAAGCAATTAAAAGAATATAATAATCATTTAAGTGATTTAAAACAAGAAGAAGGGATTTGTATGAGGATGAGAAGATATTTTTCTTTATTAAATATTAGGAATATTTAATTGCATGTGCACATTTGATTGAATTATATTTAGAGATAACTCAATTTAGAAGAAATGGACAACTTAAATAAATATTTGATTTATTTAAATTTAGAGAAGATATTATTGGAAGAAACAATTAAATAATATTGGTATTACTTAATTTAGAATGATTTTGGAAGAACTAATTAAATAATTGGTGTTATTTAATTTACTGGAGGAGTTAGAAGAATATAAGAATTTTAATTAAATAAATGATTTTATTTAACTTATTGGAAGAATATGAATCAAATAAATAAATTTGTTTGTTTATTTATTGATAGAGGAATAAGACTTAAATAAATATTAAGAATATTTATTTGGATAGAGTTGTGTCATTTTTAGGTGTATACAATGCCTAGGAGGTCAAATATTGGTTAGTTTGTGGTCGTAGGATGTTGGAAACGTAGGTGTTGACAGAGGTGTCACAGGCGCTGACAGACTGACTAGAGGTGCCAAAATGGCAGATGCAGGTGCTAATTGACAAGCTGTAAGCACTGACAATCTAACCTAAGGCACTGATAGGAGGTCCACAAGCAATGATAGTTTGAATGAAGGTGCCGACAGGTTTTCCTAAGGTGCTAAAGTTGTTTGGTTTTGTGAAAATTTGATTTGTTTTTATTCAACAACTCTTTGGCAAGAGACTTCACAAACAAAGAAAACATAATGGCTGAGTGATTTCAATGCATAAGACCAATTTTTTTTCATAGGTCTTGACATAAAAACATGCCAATCACATCCCTATAATTATTCAAGTAGGTGTGTATGAGACCATAAGCCCACCTCACTGACTTTATTTAGGCATAACGTGCAAGTCCCATGAGGAGGAAACTAACCGCTTTTGCTCACCCAGGATTGCTCTTACAGTGCAAGGGGAGAGAATACATGGCATGCATGCCAATTTATAGAGGGCATTTGTACTTAGAGATAAAGTCAATGTGGCTTGTACAGTGAGTAACTTCTCAAGCCTAACTGGTATCCGGTGCATTAAAATCTCATATAGACAAAAAGTCTTAAACTAGGTGTAGAGTAAAACTCTACATTTTGTATATGCATGAAGAGTTAGAGTAAATATAGAATAAGGAGTCTCAAAGCAGCAGGACGTGACAAGTGGCACAGTGGCACTCATTTGAAGAGTAGGCGGTGAAGAGATTCTTTGAAGGAGCGTCAAGGCTCCACATGGCAGAGTCTATCGGTAGCGCGGAGTCTAAATGAAAGTATTAAGAATCTTTCAACAAAGCCTCATGGTATGCCAGGTGTCTCTACTATGTTTTATCAGCGGCATATGAAGAAGTAGTGGAGGGAGCCACGTGTCAATGTTTGGGTCTCATTTTTTATCACCTTTTTGCAAGGAATAAATTTATATAGATAGCACCAAGTGTTGGCACCTATGTGTTGTTCTATGTTTCCTTTATAAGCTTTTGAGTCTCCACGGAAGCCACCACGTGTCCCAACGGCGGGCCTTTGGGGAAACATTTTTGTGAAGTCTTGTTAAATGAGCACAGGCTTGCCATGTGTCTCATTAAGGAATCCACAAAGTTTTCCACATGTTAGAAAGATTAGAAGTCTCTTTTGTTGAGTAGAAACACTGTCAGGAGTCCCATGTGTCATCACCACACTTGTTTGAAGATTCCTTTTGAATAGTTTATGCTCGAGGAGCGCGAGGCCACCATGTATTATCTTTTGAGTCCTTTTGAGAGTCATGGGTGATGCCATATGGGCTAACTACATAGGTGGTTAGAATCTATGTTTAAAGGCGTGTATGTTTCGCCATTGGTCGAGGGAACTCAGTGAAAGGCAGGAGAATCTATCATCTATAGAGACTCATAGAGTCGGTTACAATAGAAGGAAAAGAATGGCGACTCAGGATACAGAGGAGATTTGCAGTGTATGGGATGATAACTGAATCCACAATTAATTGGAGATGTGAGTAGCCAAGCGGTTAGAATCCAAATGGTCACAGGAGTCTTGGAGCCTCATTTCATACTATAAATAATAGAGTCTACTACAGAAAATGAGATTCAGACATAAAAAGAGATTTTTGAGTTATTTTTTCTATTAGACCAGAAAAATATCATTTGCCTTAATAGATACCTCTCAGGAGGGATTGAATATTGTAATATATGCATCTTTGCCTCATGTGCTTTGTTATCCTAAACAGCAATGAAGAGAGAGTGGTGTTTTGTGCATGTTATGGTGTTTTTCTGAATCTTTCTTGCATTTTGCTATATTGAGCCTTTGATAAATCTATGATATATTCTTTGTTACTGTTAATCATGCATTATTCTCTTTAACTTGGCAGTAAATCTTTTAAGGGTTTGATCACTATGTTCCAGTTTTGAATCACAATATATATTCTCGGTGCACCGCCTTAGAAGATTTAGTCTTAAGGGTTTTATTTGTAATCTTGTTTTTCTTCCCTTTATAACAAACCCCATAGAGAAGAACTAGCTTCTTTAAAATATGGAGGTTGTCTTAAGAGTCAAGTCTCACATTCTTAAGATTTCCCATGTTGGTGTTTGACCTGCAAATTTAAACATCAATAGTTTTTGGCATGCCTAGTGGGACCTTTTCTAAATTCTCTGATAAGAATCACATGAGCCAACCTCTTGTAAGAAATTAGAGTTGTGGACCAACTACAAGAGCTAGAGTTGTTGCTAATCCAGGACTCTTACTACCACCACTGATACTCACTCCAAGAAGAAGGGCTAACTAGCAAAATATCCCAGTGGTACAAATGGGTGACCCAGCTCCACCTCAAAATTATGCTAACTTGAATAATAATAGCCCACTCATATTTCCAGCACCTCCAGATACATGGGACCCAATTCCTACAAATGTCCTACAAGCATTGCCGAAGTTCTCAGGAGAAGATTTCAAGACCCCAACTCAGCACCTACACTTGATTTGGCTGATGTATGTGCATTGCACTATGTCACAGAACAAAATATCGCCATGAGGCTTTTAGCTACATCTTTCAAAGGGAGAGCCCTTGATTGGTACCAATCTTTACCAACTAATTCTATTGGGACTTGGGATCAACTAGGGATGCATTTTTTGAAAGATTTAGTGAAAAGGGAGATAGATCTTCTCTCTTACAACAACTAATCACCATAAAAAGTGCTCCCCAAGAGGCCATTACTAACTTCAACACCAGATTTTAGAAGACTTGGAAAAGAATTCGAGTTGCTGCAAGACCCCCTGGAGGTATGGCAATTGTTTTCTACCTTAAAGCTTTCAACTCTGATATTTCAGTTATGATTCAGTCCTTAGGAGGACAAATTCTACCTGAATCATATCAGTTAGTTGTTAGAGTTGAGAATAGTCTGATAGATGTTGGAAAGTTACCTCCAAGACCCCCCATGCCCATGTTTCCTTAATTATCAATACCCATTCAAGAAGAGGCCCCTAGTACCTCATCAACTCATGTTTCTATGTATACATTTCCTGCATCCTAGAAACCCGTTGCCCTAGCACCCTCTACTCCCCCATCTGAAATGGATGAAGTTAAGAGTATTCTGAGAACCTTTTCTAATGAAATCATAAACCTTAAGAGGTAGAAAACCTCATATCAAAACCTCCTTACCAAGGATTTCAAGGGAATAGGCCCCCATGTCAGTCAAATCAATACCAAGGGCCATAGAGACCAAACTACCAACAACCATCTAATCAACATGTCCCTGTACCTACACCATTACAAACTACCCCAGCTAACCTGAGAAGGAAAATGGTTCTTGGATAAAATAATATGGCTAAGGAGGTAAATGCATGGTGCTTTCCCTGCAATAATGCACATATGCCTAAAGAATGCCCTAGAGGTAATTTACAACAGAAGGTGGTAGAGCAAAGAAGAATGGAAGGCTAGGCTACCTCATCTTCTGAATCTTTTCTATACTAATCACCTGGCATTCAAAATGCGGCAATAGTAGCACAAATGTAGGGGATGTCTATTGAGAAGGAAGGAGAAATATCCCTAGAACATGCACTATTCTCATGGATTGAGAAGGAAGAATCAATGTTTGTAAATGAAATGTCTACCTCCAAGAAGCCGCTAGTGTAGTTAGACTATTACACTCGGTCGAAGAGGAGAATGGTGGATCCACCTAAAGTCAATCCTATTGAAATAACTAAGGGTGTGTCAGTTCAAGCCCCCTATATAGCCACACCAAGACAAGAAGTGTCAATGACAACTCGGAATCAAGGACTCTCTAATCTAGTGGTGGAGAAGACAAGGTATCCTTACTACCATAAGGTACAATCATTAGGACTCATGAATGTGGTCGAGCAAATGAAGAAGGCTCTTGCTAATGTATCCCTATGGGATATGTTAGCCATTCCCAAATAGAAACAGTTGTTATAAGAAGCTCTATAATCTCAAGGGGAGCCTAAAGCTACCAACACTAAAGAAGGAGGAGCTGATAAATGAAGAGTACATTTTAGGGAACCCCAATCTCAAGGAACATCCACTCTGGTGAATACCAAGGAAGAGGTGAGTAAGACTAAGCCAAATCCTTTTTACTTGACCCTAATAGTAGGGAATAAGTTGTTACATAATTCCATGATAGATTCGGGTGCTAGCACCACAATCATGCCTAAGCAAATAGTAGATGCCTTGAAGATAAAGTATGAGCCACTAGCAAAAGGAGTCATGTAGTTAGATGGAAAGCCAGTCTAGACCATAGGCATTATCAAGCAACTCCCATTATCCAGTGGTGGAGAAGACAAGGTATCCTTACTACCATAAGGCACAATCATTAGGACCCATGAATGTGGTCAAGAAGTTGAAGAAGGCTCCTGCTAATGTATCCATATGGGATATGTTAGCCATTATTGAACAGAAATAGTTATTACAAGAAGCTCTACAATCTCAAGGGGAGCCTAAAGCTACCAACACTAAAGAAGGAGAAGCTAATAAAAGAAGAGTACATTTCAAGAAAGCCCAATCTCAAGGAACATCCACTCTGGTGAATACCAAGGAAGAGGTAAGTAAGACTAAGACAAATCTTTTTTACTTGACCCTAATAGTAGGGAAGAAGTTGTTGCATAATTCCATGATAGATTCGGGTTCCAGCACCATAGTCATGCCTAAGCAAATAGAAGATGCCTTGAAGATAAAGTATGAGCCACTAGCCAAAGGAGTCATGCAGTTAGATGGAAAGCCAGTCCAAACCCTAGGCATTATCAAGCAACTCCCATTGCAGTTGTATACTTGCCCAAACATAACTATCCTGCAAGATGTTGTAATCATTGATATCCCCCTATCTTTGGTTTATGTCTATCTAGAGATTTCACTACCAAAATTGGAGGGTATATTTCATTAGATTGGTCACACTTAATCTTAAGGACTAAATATAGTACAAAGATGAAGGTGTTAGCTAAACCTTTGTCTAAGGAACATATTACTGAGGAACCAAAATCAAAGTTTGAAGTATCCCATGCTATGATCAATAGAGAAGAAAGAGTCTTTATGGAGGAAATAGGAGAATGGACTGAACATGATGAAAGAGAAGAAGAAGATAATCAGTTGATATCTATGATGCAAAGTTACCCATATGGAAATTATGACTCTACGGGCTTGGGAAAATATGTCATCTTTGATGAAGATCAAGAGATGCCTGAGATAATGGAGCAAAAAATATGAAAGAAGAAGATTCTGATGAATACTCTAAGATTTGGACCCTAAACTTTGATGGAGCTAGAAGTAAGAATGGTGCTAGAGTAGGCATTTGCCTTACCTCACCAAAAGGGGAGAAGATCCTCAAAGCCCTGTGCTTCCATTTTGCATGCACAAATAATGAAGTTGATTACGAATCTCTAGTGCACGGTTTGATTCTTGCAAAAAGGAAAGGTGTAAAGAATTTGAAAGTTCTAGGTGACTCAGAGCTAGTAGTTAAGTAGATCAGAGAAAAGGCTGCAGAAAAAAACATGATAATGAGATCATATCATCACCGAATATGGGATTTGATTAAAGATTTTGATGCCTTCAACATAAAAGTCATACCAAGGTCCCAGAATACTAAAGTAGACAAAATGGCCCAGATTGGTTCTCAGTTTGACCCAACTAAAGATCTGTTGGTCAATAAAGAAGCAGTCAAGGTTATCATTTGCCCTGATATTCCTGATAATGGAGATAATTGGTAGGTTTTTGAAGATGACCATCAGATTCGTTTATTCCTATTACAGTTTAGGGAATTTGCAGATCAGTTACAGCCTAAAATTGAAGAGCCATATGGTGACCAAATAATGCAACTAAAATCAAACAAGCTTCCAAGAGGGTTAATAACCTTAGAGAATCCTTTTGACCCTAATGATGCATGTTTAGACAAAAGGAAGTTTGTAGCAAACAGAGATGATCATTCAGAGATCGAAGTTGGTGAAGGAAGGAAGCTAAAAGTAAGCAATGTTACCACCCAAGAGTAAAAAGATAGGCTGATATTTCTATGTAACAAATATAACAAAGTAATTGCATGGAATTATGAAGATCTTCATGGTTACAATAGAGACATAGTCCAACATACTATTGAACTCACGAAAGGGTCAAATCTTGTACGTCAGAAACAAAGACTAGTGAACCCCAAGATCAAGTCACTCATGGTTGAAGAGCTCTAGAAGCTATTAGAATCTAAAATAACCTTTCCAATCAAACACTCAACTTGGGTGTCGAACTTGGTATCACTAAGGAAGAATAATGGGGAAATTAGAGTCTATGTTGATTTCAAAGACCTAAACAAAGCCCCATTGAAAGATCATTAACCACTCCCTTCAATGGAACAAATTTTACAAATTGTAGCTGGTTCAGAAAGGCTTTCCCTATTGGATGGTTTTTCAGGTTACAATCAAATTTGGGTAGCCATGGAGGACCAATACAATACCACTTTCACCACCAAATGGGGAACCTTTACATATGCAAATATGCCTTTTGCACTTTCAAATGCTAGGGCAACTTTTCAACGTGTTATAGATATAGCATTTAAGGGGCTGATAAATAAGATCATCCTGATCTATTTAAATGATCTGACTATGTTCATAAAGAATGCTAAGAATCACTTTTACCATTTAGAAGCTATTTTTCAAAGGTGTCAATAGTTTGGGATCTCTCTGAACCCCAAGAAGTGTGTGTTTAGAGTACCTCAAGGAAAGTTACTGGGACAAATAGTTTCAAAAGATGGAATCTCTATTGACCCTGATCCAGTTAAGGCAATAATGGATTTATCTTTACCTATCAACAAAAAGGTAGTGCAATCCTTTTTGGGGAAGATCAACTTTGTCAGTAGATTTATATCTAATTTTACAGGATTAATCAGACCTATCACTCCGATGTTGAAGAAGGATCTAAATTTCAAGTGGACAGCCGAAGGTAGACAAGCTTTTGAAAATATAAAGAAGGCAATCTCAACTACCCCAGTACTGTGTAATCTAGACTTTTCTAAAGACTTCATAATGTATGTATATGTGGGGGAATACAGTATAGTAGCGGTCTTAACCCAGAAAGATCAAGAAGAAGAAAGAGAACATCCTATTTCTTTCTTTTCCAAAACATTATGGGAATATGAATCCAGGTATAATTTTGTCGAAAAACAAGCATATACCATAGTTAAAGGACTGAAAAAATTCATACACTTAGTGACAGAAAATAAGATTTTGATATTGGTAGCTTATTCAAGTGTTAGAGAATACAATATGGAGGGAGAAATCACTGAGAAAAGAGCCAATTGGATAACTTAAATCTTACAATATGATGTGGAAGTAAATCCTACTAAATTGGTAAGGGGAAGAGGACTCTACCAATATATTTCTCAAGACTTAGAACCATCAGCAGAGAAGGAAGACGAAGAAGAGGCTGTACTAAAAGTACAAGAGGATTACCTAGACTCATGGGTTAGTAACATGATACAATTCATACAAACCGGTTGACTCCCTATGACCCTCTCCCATGAAAAGAGAAGATACTATAGACAACAAGGATCTAATTTCATCTTGATTGATCATGTCCTTTTTAGAAAGAATCTTGATAGAATCTTACTTAGGTGTGTGGAAAAGGATGAGGCTCGAAGGATATTGCATGAATTATATCATGGGACATTAGGAGGACATTTTTCTCAAAGACTACTACCATTAAGATTACTCAAGATGGGTACTATTAGCCTTCAATATTTTTTGATTGCCATAAAATAGTCAAGGAATGTCAGGCATGTCAGTTCTATGTTGGTAAAAAGAGAAATGCAGCTCTACCTTTGAGTCCAATTATTGTAGATGAACCTTTTTCTCAGTGGGGATTGTATTTCATAGGAATGATTAATCCAGTTTCAAGCTTGGGACACAAGTGGATCCTTACTACAACAGACTATTTTACTAGGTGGAGTGAAGCTATCCCATTGAAAGAAGCCACTGAGAAGGTTATTCCAGATATTATTGAAGGAATAACTACCCATTTTGGGCCCCCTCGCACTATTATATCTTATAATGCTAAGGCATTCTTCAGATCAAGATTATCTAAATTTTATTTAAAAATGGCATCTATTTGAAGACTTCATCTAATTATTATCCATAAGGGAATGGTCTAGCAGAGTCAACAAATAAGAATCTAATCAGGCTCATAAAAAGAATGGGGACAGATCATCAAAGGGAATGGCATAAGCACCTCAATGCAACATTATGGGCTGACAGAATCACACCAAAAAAGGTAATTAAATTATCTCCTTATGAACTTGTGTATGGGAAAAGTGTAGTAATGTCGTTGTCAATAGAGATTCTTGTCTTATAGTTAATCAAGCAGATGGAAATTGAAGAAAATAGCCTAATGCATGTGAGGCTTGCAGAACTATTGGAATTGCAAGAGAAGATAGAACTGTCCCATGAGTCTCTGATGAATTGTCAGCAAACTATGAAAAGTTGGTTTGATCAAAAGACTTTAGAGACAAATTTTGAGGTTGGTTCTTGGGTCTTAAAGTGGGATGAAAGAGCCTCAAAACCAGGGTGTCATGGCAAATTTGATTCATTATAGACGGGTCCCTATAAGATCACTACCTGCAAGCAGCATAATGCATATGAATTAGAGACTGTGGAAGGAGAACCATTGGAAATTCCTGTCAATGGGATCTTTCTCAAATACTTAACATAGAAACTAATGTTGCCCCTATATCATAGTTAGCATAGTTTCCTTACATTTTATTTCCTTTTAAGTTTGTTTTTCCCACTTTTTTTAAATAAGTGTTCTTCGAACACATGTCCACAACTCATCAAACTCTTAAGTGTCTTTTCAATTGAACTGTTAGTAAAGACTCATAATTCTAGGACGATAGCCAATCATTTTAACAAGATCGTCACATTATGATGAGTCCATGCAAGAGTTTCTTTAAGATCTAGATGATCCAATAACTGCCATTTTAGTGCATTTTCTTAGATTCATTTAATGAAAAATGATGGTCTCATTAATGTGTGACATTAATTCCCATTAAAGCTGAAGTTTCAAAAGTATGCCTCGATGCTTCATTATCATATCAATTGTCACAAAACTCCTTCTGAGAGGGCTTGAGTTTTCAAAATACTAGTGCAAGAGTGGACCTCGGGTTGAAGTTGTAGAATTGGTAGAAGAAGGCCAATCTTCAAGGGGTGGTGAGCAAGCAGGTCTTTTTGATTTACCTGAAAAATGGAAAAAGAATAAACCGTATGCCTCGGCCAAGGTGCAACCTAGGGTTAACTTGCCAAAGACCAGAGTTCTTGAAAAGAGTAAGGCCACAGACTCTTCCTAGGTGTTAGACTATGCAGATGGAGTATTTGACCCCTGAATTTCAAAGAATCTAAAGAACCTGAGAGAGGGGGCACGTGCTGTTGGATCTAGGGCATACAACTGAGAGGGGGGGGGGTGAATCAGTTGTATAGAACTTGTTCTCTTTCAAACACTTAATTCTCTGTTGTTAGTTAGCAGCATATCAAATAATCATTCATGGAAGCACAATACATAAACACAAGAGCAGATAAGCATCAACACATTGAACACCAAGATTTTGACGTGGAAAACCCGGTTAAGGGAAAAACCACGGGGTGATTAACCCAAGAATTATTCTCTGTTAGAAGAATAAAGAAAAATGAATGGCACATGCCAATAAGGGCTCACTGCCCGAGCACACTGCTCACAAAGAGGCCCACTGCCTACAAGGAGACACACTGTCTACAGAGTGATAAAAATCACAGTCTTGAACTGGAGAATGACATCTCTACCATGTCCGGATCAGTTCCAATTAAGCCCAATAATCTCTGCTCTGCCTTTCGCACCTTTCTTCGCTACACCTTGCTCATCCACATGCTACAACACTGAAATGAATTCACAACTCATTATTTATACAAGACATCGACTTAGGAACAAGTATCTAAGTCGGCAAACAACCATAGGAGTATCCGCAAGATGAATAACACATCCGGTCGGCTATCACAAGAACATTCGCAGGATGAACAACTCATCCGGTCGGCTAAACAGAGCAATAACTTCATCCGGAAGAATAACTTCAATTCCGGGCTCTACCATCGATGCGGACCAACAACACAACCTAAACATGATTCAAGAGCCTTCACAAGTCTGTCTGAATGTCCGGATACATCCGCACTTCCTCTGCTTACTGGAATCTCTTGTCTTCCTCATCCGGAACTTCAAGAACACAGTCTGTCGCCACTGTCATGATGCAGGAGGTACTTCCGGACCTCCAAATCACATACAAATCAGGATGACACATAACAAGGACATCTAAGACACTCCTTCCAATCCGCAGATTATGATAATACAATTCCGGACCTCACCGGACCTTTTTGTGATCCTCTGTCACCTCCGGATACTTGCCGGACCCGGTTCTATACCGGCAGCCATAACTCCTTCAGATCTTCATGCGGACCTCTGAAATCTTAACTGTAGCATCTCAAGACTCATATCTACTAACCCTTTAATCCGCATCCTCCGGTTCTCATCCTATACAGTATATTTACCTTCTTCTCATCACTGTTCTTCACTGTTCCTGACTGAAGCTAATCTTCTCAATATCCTCAGCACAAAGCTCATCAAATCCTTCTTGTCAATGCAGTATGAGTATGTTGACATCAATGACAACAATGGCTCACCTCATACTTGCAACAATCTCCCCCTTTGTCATTGATGGCAACATATGATGTGAAAAACCATCAAGACAAGAACTTCTCTTTTCTGTCACAGCTCCCCCTATCAACAACCACTCCTCACATGTCTTCCTTTGCTGCTCCCCCTTTGATCATCAACCACTTGTTTTTCACATGTCTTCTCTCCCCCTTTGACATCAATGGCAAAGGGCTCATACTTGCAACTCTCATGCATCAGAATAATACCAGCTGCTCCCCCTTAGTTGCAGCTCCCCATTAGTCCGGATCACAAGATATGACTGTGATTGCCACCGGACTGATGCACATTAGTGCATCTTAGTTCATCACCGGAGGGGCCATGACCCCTAACTTCTTCCGGAGATATTCAAAAGAGTCCTTGGGAAGAGGTTTTGTAAAGATATCTGCAATCTGATCCTTGGAGGGAACATACTCCAATCTGACTTCTTCCTTGTTTACTTGTTCTCTCAAAAAGTGAAATTTGATAGATATGTGCTTAGTCTTAGAATGCAATACCGGATTCTTGGAAATATTAATTGCACTTGAATTATCACAGAAAATTGTGATAGGCTCCTCATATTCAACTTTGATGTCTCTTAGCATCTGCTTCATCCACAAGATTTGAGTGCAACTACCTGCTGCTGCAATGTATTCTGCTTCAGTTGTAGACAGAGATATTGCATCTTGTTTCTTGCTTAGCCAGGAAACCAATCTCTTCCCCAAAAAGAATGCTCCACCACTAGTGCTCTTCCGGTCATCCACATCTCCTGCCCAATCTGCATCTGTGTAAGCATGAAGAGAAAAATCCGGATCTCTAGGATACCATAGACCATACTCAACTGTCCCTTTCAAGTATCTAAAAATTCTTTTGATTGCCATAACATGAGATTCTCTAGGATCAGCCTGGAATCTTGCCACAAGACCAACAGCTTGCATTATATCTGGTCTAGTTTGAGTGAGATACAACAATCCACCAATCATTGATCTATACTTTGTCTGATCTGCCTTTGGAGAATCATCATCTTTGCTTAACTTACATCCGGTTGCCATAGGAGTGTTCATAGGCTTTGAGTCTTCCATACCAAATTTCTTTAACAATTCTTTCACATATTTGGTCTGAGAAATGAAGATCCCTTCTTTTGTTTGAGTAATTTGCAGACCCAAGAAGAAATTCATTTCACCAAGCATAGACATTTCAAACTCACTTTTCATCTGATTTGCAAAAGTTTTACACATACTATCTCTTCCTCCAAAAATGATATCATCCACAAACACTTCAACAATCAGAATGTTTTCATGATCAATTTTGAAATATAAGTTGCTGTCAGCAGTACCTTTGTTGAATCCAATCTGCACAAGATGCTTATCCAACCTTTCATACCATGCTCTTGGGGCTTGCTTCAATCCATACAAAGCTTTCTTCAACTTGCAGACCATATCATTATTATCAGACAATTGAAATCCATCCGGTTGTTCAATGTAGACTTCTTCTTCCAGATCACCATTTAAGAAGGCAGACTTGACATCCATCTGATATACCTTGAAATCTTTGAAGGCAGCAAATGCAAGAAGTAATCTGACTGCTTCAATTCTTGCTACCGGAGCAAAAGTCTCTTCAAAGTCAATTCCTTCTATTTGAGAGTAGCCTTTGCAGACCAATCTAGCTTTGTTTCTGATTACTTCACCAGCTTCATTTAGTTTGTTCCGGAAGACCCACTTGGTTCCAATTACATTCCTGTCTCTAGGTCTGGGAACAAGATCCCAAGTATGATTTTTCTCAATTTGCATCAGTTCATCTTCCATTGCTTTGGTCCAATTTTCATCATTGCAGGCTTCATTTATTGTTTTAGGTTCAATCCTTGAAATCAGACAACATTCATTCTGATCTTGAGCAATATTCCTTCTAGTTTGTACACCTTTGCTTCTGTCACCTATGATCTGATCTTCAGAGTGATTTAGTTTTACATACCTTGGAATTTTGGGAGTATCCAGTACTGCTGTTTCTTGATCAGGCTCATTTAAACCTAACTCTTCTTCCTGATTTACCGGATCAGGCTGACTCTGTTTCACCGGAGAGGATTGAGTTCCTTGAACACTATCTTGGTCATCTTCATCAAATTCATAAAATCTTGAAGGCTTCTCAATTCCTTCATCAACCTTTACATTGGTACTTTCTATCATCTTCCTCAATCTCTTATTGTAACACCGATATGCTTTGCTTTGAGTGGAGTAGCCCAAGAAAATTCCTTCATCACTTCTAGCATCAAACTTTCCTAGATCTTCATCTCTTTTAATATAACACTTGCTACCAAATACCCTGAAATATTTCACAGTAGGAGTGATGCCAAACCAAAGTTCATAGGGGGTCTTACCGGTGTTGTTTCTGATTTGAACTCGATTGAGAGTGTAGACTGCAGTGCTGATAGCTTCTTTCCAAAACATTTGAGGAACATTTGCTTCCAACATCATTGTCCTAGCAGCTTCCTGGATGGTCCGGTTCTTTCTCTCAACTACTCCATTCTGCTGTGGAGTCCTAGGAGCAGACAACTGTCTCCTTATACCCTGTTTCTCACAAAAGTCAATGAATTCACCAGATGTAAATTCACCACCTCTATCAGACCTTAGACACTTTAGTTTCAATCCGGTTTGATTCTCCACCATAGCTTTGAAGATTTTGAACTTCTCAAAAGCTTCTGATTTTTCTTTCAGAAAGGTAACCCACATCATCCGGGAATGATCATCAATTAACAACATGAAATATCTATCACCTTGCAGACTCTTGATTCTTGTCGGACCACATAGATCAGTATGTACTAATTCCAACAATCCGGTAGAAGACTGATCTTTGCTTTTAAAAGAGACTCTGCTTTGTTTGCCTAACTGACATTCTTTACACACACTGTTTGTAGGTTTTATCAACTTTGGAAGATCTCTCACAGCCTGAGTATTGCTTATTTTGATTATGTTATCAAAATTTACATGACACATTCTTCTATGCCATAACCAACTCTGATCAATTTGAACAAACAAACAACTTTTATTTGAACCAACCAGATGAAAGATGTTACCTCTTGTCTGAGTACCGGATGCAATTTCAGTTCCGGAGCTTGTAAAGATTCTGCATTTTCCATTCTTGAACCGGAGATCATAGCCTTTGTCCACTAACTGACCAACACTGAGAAGATTGTGCTTCAATCCTTCAACATATAATACATTACCTGTTTTGCTCTTACCATCAAAGGAAATAGTTCCCCTACCTCTGATTCTGCCAGCAGAATTGTCACCAAACTTTACCATTCCTCCTTCATATCTTTCCAAATCTAAGAACTTATTCTTGTCACCAGTCATATGGTGAGAGCATCCACTGTCAATAACCCAATCATCCTTTTCTTCCACTTGAGCAGCCAAGGCTTTTTCAACAACTTTGTGATTGACAGATTCAGAGAGCAAGGAATCTTCTTCCTTGATGGCTATAAACACCCACTCATTTCCGGATTTGCTTCCTGGATCTGATTCATCATCTGTTACTCCTTCATTGTCATCTTCTTCATGAACATAATAGCAATTCTTTTGAAACCTTTGTCTGTGAGTATTAGATCTTGCAGATCTCTCCGGACATCTTGAGGCAAAATGACCAATCTTATTGCAGTTAAAACACTTAAAGGGTAGTTTTCCTTCATACTTACCGGATCCTCTTGGCAGTCTCTTTGCAATGAGGGCTTCAAGTTGAGCTGTTTCTGCTTCTTCTTCTTCCATGTCTCTTCTTGCTTGATCATACCATGACATTTTCCTTGATGAGTTTTCACCCGGATCAAATCTCTGTTTGCCTTTCACATAGGCACTGGCTTTAAAAGCAGACTCAGTCTTGGGTGGATCATCTCCAAACTCGGTCATTTCAAATGCAGCTAGTTTGCCAGCCAATTGTTCTCTTGTGACAGTTGTGTGGGCTCTGAATTCATCAATGGCAGCAACTTTGATTTTGTAGGCAGCAGGAAGGGATCTTAGGATTTTGCAGACAATCTCATTTTCATCTAGAGTTCCACCAGCATTTCTGATTCCACATACCAGCTCATTTACTCTTGGCATAAAGGTAGTAATGTTTTCATCATCTCTCATTTTCAATCTTTCAAATTTCCCTTTCAGACTTTGCAACCTTGCACTTTTGACAAACTCATCTCCTTCATACAGAAGTTCCAGTTTAGTTAGGATCTCATATGCAGTTGGTAGGTCAATGACATTCGAGAGATCTGAGTCATTCAATGCGCTTAGAAGAGCTTCCTTGGTCCGCAGATTGTTTTCAGCTTCTGTGGTTTCATCAGGAGTTGTCGGACCACCTTGTGGGGGTATATATGGTTTTGAAATCATAGCCAAGTATGCTTTTCCCATACATTCCAAATGACACTTCATGCGACCTTTCCAGAGAGTGAAGTTGGTTCCATCGAACTTCGGACTATCCTTCTTGTATGACGACATCCTGGATCACCTCAAGCGGTTAAGCTCCTATCAGAGGAACTCAGCTCTGATACCAATTGTTGGATCTAGGGCATACAACTGAGAGGGGGGGGGTGAATCAGTTGTATAGAACTTGTTCTCTTTCAAACACTTAATTCTCTGTTGTTAGTTAGCAGCATATCAAATAATCATTCATGGAAGCACAATACATAAACACAAGAGCAGATAAGCATCAACACATTGAACACCAAGATTTTGACGTGGAAAACCCGGTTAAGGGAAAAACCACGGGGTGATTAACCCAAGAATTATTCTCTGTTAGAAGAATAAAGAAAAATGAATGGCACATGCCAATAAGGGCTCACTGCCCGAGCACACTGCTCACAAAGAGGCCCACTGCCTACAAGGAGACACACTGTCTACAGAGTGATAAAAATCACAGTCTTGAACTGGAGAATGACATCTCTACCATGTCCGGATCAGTTCCAATTAAGCCCAATAATCTCTGCTCTGCCTTTCGCACCTTTCTTCGCTACACCTTGCTCATCCACATGCTACAACACTGAAATGAATTCACAACTCATTATTTATACAAGACATCGACTTAGGAACAAGTATCTAAGTCGGCAAACAACCATAGGAGTATCCGCAAGATGAATAACACATCCGGTCGGCTATCACAAGAACATTCGCAGGATGAACAACTCATCCGGTCGGCTAAACAGAGCAATAACTTCATCCGGAAGAATAACTTCAATTCCGGGCTCTACCATCGATGCGGACCAACAACACAACCTAAACATGATTCAAGAGCCTTCACAAGTCTGTCTGAATGTCCGGATACATCCGCACTTCCTCTGCTTACTGGAATCTCTTGTCTTCCTCATCCGGAACTTCAAGAACACAGTCTGTCGCCACTGTCATGATGCAGGAGGTACTTCCGGACCTCCAAATCACATACAAATCAGGATGACACATAACAAGGACATCTAAGACACTCCTTCCAATCCGCAGATTATGATAATACAATTCCGGACCTCACCGGACCTTTTTGTGATCCTCTGTCACCTCCGGATACTTGCCGGACCCGGTTCTATACCGGCAGCCATAACTCCTTCAGATCTTCATGCGGACCTCTGAAATCTTAACTGTAGCATCTCAAGACTCATATCTACTAACCCTTTAATCCGCATCCTCCGGTTCTCATCCTATACAGTATATTTACCTTCTTCTCATCACTGTTCTTCACTGTTCCTGACTGAAGCTAATCTTCTCAATATCCTCAGCACAAAGCTCATCAAATCCTTCTTGTCAATGCAGTATGAGTATGTTGACATCAATGACAACAATGGCTCACCTCATACTTGCAACACGTGCAAGATTCCTCATCCAGGCAAAATAGGGTAAGTTTGAAACTTTTGGTATGAGAATTTGGACTTCTGGTCTAGCACAATTCATCGTTCCATTCATCCATTTCTATCCAGAGTTGGTTCACTTGTGTGCAATTCACTTTGATGCCCCAACTATAACTATTCAGATGAATAAATTTATGCTTCATATTACCCCAAAGGCAATTCATGATATGTTGGGTATAATATATGATCGGGATGCCAATTTTTATGACATGGCTAAGCTGCAGAATATTTGGTGGAATATGTATGACAAGAAAAATTTATTAAATTAGGAGCTGCATATTGATGAAGACAATATTTAGATGCCAACGTTGCTCCTAGCTCAGCATTTACTGACCATTGATGTGTAGGATGCTTGTTCAATGTCAGCCTTTATCTTTGGCCAAGATGAAGATGTGAATGTGCATGATTGGCAATTTGGGGATATTTTTCACCTTAAAAAGGTCACAAAGGCTCAAGAGTATAAGTTTGATTTTGTGGAACCTATTGCCCATGCCCTTTGTGATCAATTAGCTAACTTCAAACACATGCAAACTTTCAGGAATTCATCGTACCTCTTCCATTTGATTCTGTACCAAAACTACCAGTTATTCCTGCAGTATATGAATTTGGATATGTATGATTTAGAGGTGGATGATAGAAAGACTATTCCTATGTCTGCATGGACTCATGTATTGTCTGAAACCACTGACCCATATGAATTTATAGAGTGTTTTGTGTACCCCATATATGAGCAATTGGATAATGAGGAGATTTCAAATAAGATGACCAATAGGGTGAGAGGCCTCATCACAAATTCCCCAATTCCTTGTGACTATTTTTATGGAGCCCATTTTACAATGATAAGAGTCCATGGTTTTACGGGTGAACTATTTTTTCTCCCAAATGTCCTAATTTCCAGAGTCTTGGCCTTGGAATTGGCATGCCAATTGTCAATAATTGATAATCATTTTAAAAACAAAAAGAAGAAAAAGAAGTTCTATGATATCCCTTGGAATAAGGGTAGAATAATAGTCATGAGAAGAGAGACAGAGCCTCTATTGCAAATGAAGCTGGAAAACTATGGGCTGGTCATGATGCAGGATTAGTAGAAATATGACCCTGACAACTTTCTGGCTTCCTGGCCCATAAACAATAAGGTCCATGCTACCTTCATCCATGAAAGCTGACCATTCTGGGAATAGAGGAGATCACCATAGGTTGATACCCCAAATGTCTATATAGAAATGAGTGATATTCCTAGTGAGGGCCCTAAAACATGGGAGACATTCTATGTTCCTATCAGAGATTATGATCCAAAAATAAACATGACTCATGGTTTGAGGCATACCTTGAAAAAGAAGGACTAGAGCAATGATAAGATTTCAGCATATTGGAAATATAGACAAGAGATTACCTAGCCTAAGAAGACTTTTAGGCAAGTTGAGTTAGATGAAAAATGGGAGAAGTTGTGGGATAATGATCATATGACTCCAGTATCAAGCCCAGATACAAGCAACATCCCAGAGCATGAAGAGTCAAAAGAAAGACCCGAAGTTGACTACATGGCCACAATCTCTCAGTGTTATTGAGAAACAAAAGGCAACACAATAGCTAGCTCACAAGGTCCAAATAGCTTCGGCATCTGGGGACCTTAGAGCGACAATTTCACATGAATCACTCATTTCAATGCAACAAGCAATGACAGAGGAGGCAACTGAGGACCCAACCATTACAATTTTGAAGAGGAAGCACAAATTGGTTTTGCAGAAGGAGGAAGAGGAAGAATTAGAAGAGGTCCCACAGAGACAGATCCCTACCACCATGGCAACCCCACAAGTAAGTACATCTTTACCTCCTCCTCCTCATTCTGCTTCTTCTTTAGAGTTAGCCACACAAATGCCTCAAGTGTCTACATCTCCTATCACAACTTTTGTGCCTTTGCAATCTTTCTCACCTCCTCCTAGTTCCACATCTCTATCAGTTCCCAAACTTTTAGTTTACCATTCTTTTCTCCATCAATGCCTAGAAGAGCCACACAACCATAAGACCCAAGCCAACAAATAATGACTACCATACCCTATGGCTTACCCCAAGGCTTCCCATTTGCTGGTGGTTTGATTGCCTCTCCACCCACTTTTCAAAGCCAAGCAAAAGCTGCCAAGAAGGCTAAGGAGTCAAGGAGAGAGAAGAAAAGGATAAAAGGAGGCAAAACCCCTACCACTCCCCAAATTAGATCCCTGCTTGATCCTACCCAACAGTCCTTGACTATAGCCCATATGAATCCTAATGTAGTGAAGCCCCTTGAGCAAATGAAGCAAAAAGACTACACAATGAATGTTGTGGCTCTCAGTTCAGACCACATGATAAGGTGGGATTAATGACTGAGACTTCAACAGCAGTGACTACAGACTATCTCAAGGTTAGTAGGAAACTACAAAAGGTGGAGGTAGATTTGGTTAAGACTAAATCCACAATAGATGGCCTCTCTACAGAGATCAATGCTAAGAATCTTGAGATTGATACATTGAATAAGAAGGTCAAGGTTGATGTGTCCCAAGAGGTGCATCAGGCATCACAGTTAAAGGTAACTGAACTATAGTCTAATTGGTACAAACCAAAGCTTCTATGAGTGCACTGGAGTAGGAGAAGGCTCTCTTAGAGAAAAAATGTGGTAACCAGACTCAGGAAGTGTCTCAGCTTTAGTAGAGTCTTAAGGGTGTGAGGATCAAATCAATGTTTTATAGACCCAGTTTCTAGTAGAACAAGAAAAGGTGAAGCAACTGACTCTTGAACTCAGCCAACAACCTCAGAGTGTTGGAGTTCTAACAATGGTTAAGGAGCTGTATGTGTCATTTTGGAAAAGAATCTCTAGTGATGTATCATAGTTGACACCTACCCTCAAGTTCCTCCTGAATGCCCAATAGCTATGTGAGAGGGTTGAGTCTTCTGTTGAGGCAATTTTGTCTTTAGTTTCTATAAAGGCTTCAGATTCACAACTCTTACTCCAAAAGTTTTATGATGCTCTTGATAAGACCTTACAGGTAGCAGGGATAAATGATAGAATGGCAGCAACAGAAAATGTGAATGAAATCCTCAGTTGCAACAAAGCTGCTACAAAGTGTAAGGCTCTATTGAAAGTATTGAAAGAGGAGTCAAAGGTATGAAGGGACACATTAAGAATCTGGTCCAATTAGGAATTCCCTCACCATTCCCTAATAACAACATGGTCTTGATGATAGACCAGAAATTAAAGCTCTACTACTTTTGAATCAGAATGATCAAATAGTTTTTCAGAGTCTAAGTGATTCATCTAGTGTGATGGAGGTAGAATTGATTCTTCTCCCCATGGCTCAATTAGAGTTTCAATTGTGTGCTATTGTGCAAAGTTTGTAGACATTTTCTCACAGAGAGATAATCAAGCTTGATCTTTCTTTCCAAGCTCTTCAGAAGAGAAGTCGCCTGACTAATACAGAGTGGTCTAATTATCAGGCCGCATTATAGAAACTCTGAGGCTCTTGTTTGCATTTCAATTTTGGTTTTATTTCTTTTTGCGAAATATTATGGGTTTTCTCTATGTAGGCACAGAGTCCCTTGTGAGTCGTCAAGAACTATAGAGTAAAACTCTACATTTTGTATATGCATGAAGAGTCAGAGTAAATACAAAAGAAAGAGTCTCAATGTAGCGGGACATGTGGCACAGTGGCGGTCATTTGAAGAGTAGGCGGTGAAGAGATTCGCTAAAGGAGCACCAAGGCTCCACATAGTAGAGTCTATCAACAACATGCAGTCTAAAGAAACGTATTAAGAATATTTTGACAGAGCCTCAGGGTATGCCAGGTGTCTCTACTATGTTTTATCAGCAGCATATGAAGAAGTAGTAGAGGGAACCATGTGTCAGTGTTAGGGCCCTATTTTTTATCACCTTTTTGCAAGGAATGAATTTATATGGATAGCACCAAGTGTTGTCACCTATGTGTTATTCTATGTTTCCTTTATAAGATTTTGAGTCTCCGCGGAAGCCACCACGTGTCGCAACGGTAGGCCTTTGGAGAAAAGTTTTTTTGAAGTCTTGTTAAATGAGTGTGGGCTTGCCGCATGTCTCATTAAGGAATCCGTGGAGCTTGCCATGTGTTAGAAAGATTAGAAGTCTCTTTTGTTGAGTAGAAACACTACTGAGAGTCCCACGTATCATCATCATACTCATTTGAAGATCCCTTTTGAATAGTTTCTACTCAAGGAGTGCGAGGTCACCACGTATTATCTATTGAGTCCTTTTGAGAGCCACAAGTGGTGCCATTTGTCCTAACTACATAGGCGGTTAGACTCTGTGTTTAAAGACATATCTATTTCACCATTAGTCAAGGGAACTCAATGAAAGGTGGGAGAATCTATCATATATCTAGAGACTCACAGAGTCGGTTACAATGGAAGGAAATGAATGGCGACTTAGGATACAAAGGAGATTTACAGTGCATGGGCCGATAACTAAATCCTCAGTTAATTAGAGATGTGGGTAGCCAGACAGTTAGAATCCAAATGGTCATAGGAGGCTTGGAGCCTCATTTCATCCTATAAATAATAGAGTTTGCTACAGAAAATGAGATTCAGACACAGAAAGAGATTTTTGAGTTGTTTTTGCTATTGGACTAGAAAAATATCATTTGCCTTAATAGATACCTCTTAGGAGGGATTGAATATTGCAATCTGTGCATCTTTGCCTCATGTACTTTGTTCTCCTGACCATCAATGAAGAGAGAGTGGTGTTCTATGCATGTTATGGTGTTTTTCTAAATTTTTCTACATTTTTCTTGCTCTTTAACTTGGCAGTAAATCTTTTAAGGGTTTGATCACTATGTTCTAGTTTTGAATCACAATATATATTCTCAGCGCATCACCTTAGAAGATTTAGTCTTAAAGTTTTTATTTATAATCTTGTTTTTTCTTCCCTTTACAACAAACCCCATAGAGAAGAACCAACTTCTTTAAAATTTGGAGGTTGTCTTAAGTGTCAAGTCTCACATTCTTAAGATTTCCCATGTTGGTTTTTGACCTACAAATTTAAACATCAACACTAGGCTTGAACAAGTTGCTAGGGAGTCCCATGTTGGCAATATGTGTTGTCATTAATGTCAACACTTAGAATAAGGTCAACACTCAGTTTGTGATGATGATATACTAGTATAGTAACATAGGTATAGTGATGATACCGATGTTCATGGTTTCTGATGTTTAGTAATGTTCCTAAGGTTCATGGTTGGTTGTTGATGTTTATGGTTGGATGTCATGTCCTGATTAATGTCAAGTAAAGTTGTGTTGAGCATGTTTGTGGTCAGCAAAGATGATTTCATGATGAAATATTAAGATGGGAATTAGAAGCACTAAGATGAATGATGATATATTAAGATAGGAATTAGAATCTATGTTGAGGATGAGAAGATGGTGTTGATAACCTATGGCATGTTGTATGATTCTTCTTGTTGTTCCTAAGGTTGTATGTGTTGTTATATGAAGGTCTTGGCCTCTGGAAGTTGGTGAAGGTTTCTGCTACAGAGAATTAGCTACAAAGACTGTCTTGTAAAATGCTCTACATTCCTTCACATTTGAAGCTATGGTCATGCAGTTAAAAAGTTAATTTAAAAATGCTATAAAGGTGCTAAATCCAAAATTTTAGATCATTTATCCCTCCACAGTAAAAGTTATGAGAGACAGAGTTCCGGTATGTGCTTTAGTAGAATCAAGTGATGATGAAGACTATTTGGAATGCTCTGCATTCCTTTGCAATGATAGATATGGATGTGTGGTTTTGAAGATATGTTCATAGCAATGTATAAGTGCATCCATATGTGTTTCAGGTGCTTTGGAGGTCCGCAAGTTTAGTTTTCAAATGACAGTTGTGCTAAAGATAGTTCTAGATGCCTAGTTGTTCTCAGGCATATGTTGATGATGTGCGCCAACTTGTTATGGCATGAAATAGTACATTGACTAGTAGATGGTCCTAATGATCTTGTGTTGTCTCCAGTTTCTCCACAAGGTGTTTTTCTGCTCTCTCCAAAATGAGCTAAGGTTCAGAATGATGATATTGCCAGGCTATGCCTTTCTTTGGTTGTCTAAAGAATGTTGAGGGTATGCATGTTGCAAATATGTGCCTAAAGTGGTGTTGTCATTGATGTCAACATATCCTTGTTGCCATTGGTGTCAACTATATCCTATACTATTGTTTGTATAGAGGACCGGATTGTTGAGGATATTGAGAAAATTATAAACAATTAATACATGTGGATCATACAACTGTGTACAGGATTGTAAGAGGTTGCTCCAGTTATGAATTTGGAGGTCCACATAAAGTTTTGGTGAAGTTATGGACTTCTGAGTAGAACAAGCTCTTGTAGTTGTTTAGTGTTGACAGAGTGGCAAGAAACTAGTCTGGATTGGTCCAGTATTAGTACTCTATGATCTGTGGATCTAGATGCATGTCTGGAATGGTGGTGTGTTCCCTCAACTCGAGTGGTTCATGGTTTGGAGGTCCGCAAGCAATCATTCTAGTTTGGCAGTCATGGCAGATAGTGTTCTTAAGGTTCCAGATGAAGGTGTAAGAGATTCTGGTGATGTGGAGGAGTGCGGTTGTTTTTGTTGAATTCATTATTCTTGTGGAGGTCTCTGGATCATGTGGCTACTATGTTGAAGGTCCGCATTGAAGGTTAAACCTGTTGTTGAAGATTTCTCCTTGAGGTTGTTATTCTTCCATGTTCTTGGTTGATCGGATGGTCCTAGCATGCTACGGATGATCTAAGGAGCTTGTTGTGAAGCATGGTGAGTTAATAGAGGAAGATTCAAGTCTCAGTTATGTTTTGGCTAATAGTGTGAAGATTCGCATTGAGGTTAGCTAACCTTGTTGATTATTCCAAGGTTGATTAAGTGTATAAATACTTGTTGAAGAGTTGTTGAAATGAATCCTTGTACAAATGAGTTAAATCAAAAGAAAGGATCAAAACAAGAGTAGAGTAGAAGAGGATCAAAGGAAGTACAAAGTAAAGAGTCAGTAAAGAAGAATCTAAAGATAGGAGCTAAAGTTCTTGAGCCTTCAAAGGGACTGATTTAGGTATGAACATTGAAGATATTTCTTAGTTCATTATCTCTATGTAAATCACAATTTCTTGTAGGCAGTGAGCCTCTACTTGAGCAGTGAGCTCTGGGCAGTGTGCCTGAAGGCATGTGCCTTCTATTTTCTTAAGTATTTTTAACAGGGTATGCATTTTTGTGGTTTAACCCCCATCATGGTTTTTCCCTTAACTAGGTTTTCCACATCAAAATTCTGGTGTTATGTGTTCATATGGTTTCTACTCATATGTTGATTAATGCTCTAATGTTATCATCATTAATTTGGTTATAGAGAAGTTTCAAAAAGTCAAAATATAGTGACAACTGATTCACCACTCCTCTCCGTTGTCTGGATTGTTTCTATCAATTGGTATCAGAGCCAAGTTCCTCAAAAAGAGAGCTTAACTGCTCGAGGAGATCCAAGATGTCGACCTACAAGAAGGATAGTCCAATATTTGATGGAACAAATTACACTGTTTGGAAGAGTCGCATGGAATGCCATTTCCAGTGCATGGGTGATGTCTATTGGTTAATAACCAAAGATAAGTATGAACCTCTGGAGAAAGGTCCTTCAACTCTAGATGAAATCAAGGATGCTGAAAACAATCTTCAAGCTAAAGAAGCCTTATTGAGTGCCCTGACTGATTCAAAAATGACAAATGTTTTTGGACTAAAAACTACTCATGAAATTTGGAAGAATTTGGAGAATCTGTATGAAGGAGATAAATATGTCAAATGTACCAAACTACAAAGTCTGAGAGGAAATTTTGAAAATCTAAGGATGGGTGACGATGAAAACATCACAATCTACATGCAAAAGATAAACAAACTTGTATGTGGGATCAAATGTGCTGGCAAAATTTCAAAGATTGTAGCAAAAGTGCTCAGATCTTTGGCCAATTCATACAAACATAAGGTTGCTTGTATAGAAAAGATTAGAACTGTTACAGATGTTACAAGAGAACACTTGATTGGCAAAATTTCAGCTTTTGAATTAAGTGAATTTGGTGACTCTCTTCCCAAGTCTAAATCGACATTCAAGGCCAGTGTACATGGAAAGAAAAGATATGATCCGGGTGAAGGTTCTTCAAGAAATTCAAGCAGATTTATCAAAACAAGGAAGGATCTAGAAGATGATAAAAATGAGACTGCAAATCTTGAAACTCTCATTGCCAAACGGATGCCAAGAGGATCCAATAAGTATGAAGGAAAGTTACCACTCAAATGTTTTGCTTGTAATAAAATTGGTCATTTTGCTTCAAGGTGTCCAGTGAGGTTTTCAAAACCAAACCTTAACAGATACAAAAATTAGAAAAATCACTACTATGTCCAAGAAGCTGGGGAAGAAGGAGTCATAGATGATGAATCTGATCATGGTGAAAATGATTGGGTGTTCATTGCTATTAAAGAAGAAGATCCAATATCTACTGAATCTACTAGCTGTGCAAATGTGGAAAGTACCTTGGCTGCTCAGGTTGTTGAAAAGGATGAATGGGTGATTTATAGTGGATGCTCTCATCATATGACTAGTGACAAGAGTAAGTTTGTGAGTTTTGAAAATTATGAAGGAGGATTTGTGAAATTTGGAGACAACACAGCTAGTAGAATTCATAGCAGAGGATCCATCTCTTTTGATGGTAAGAACAGTACCAATGATGTTTTGTATGTGGAAGGACTGAAACACAATCTTCTTAGTGTTGGATAGTTGGTTGACAAGGGTTATGATCTTCGGTTCAATGATGGAAAGTGCAGAATCTTGCAAAGCTCTAGAACTGAAATTGCATCCGGTACTCAAACCAAAGGTAACATCTTTCATTTAAGAAGTTCAAGCAAAAGTTATTTAATTGCTCCAACAGATCAAAGTTGGTTATGGCATAGGAGGATGTGTCATGTGAATTTTGATAACATTGTCAAAATAAGTTCCACTCAAGCTATAAGAGATCTTCCAAGACTTGTGAAACTGGATAGCATGTGTAGAGAATGTCAATTGGGTAAACAAAGCAAAATTTCTTTCAAGAGTAAGGAACAAGGCTCAAGTGAGAGATTAGAACTGGTACATACTAATCTCTATGGTCCTGCCAGAATTAAGAGTGTGCAACGAGACATATATTTCATGTTGCTGATTGATGATTACTCCAGGATGATGTGGGTAACATTCCTAAAAGAAAAATCAAAAGCTCTTGATAAGTTTAAGGTGTTCAAGATGATGGTTGAGAATGAGATTGGTGGGAAATTGAAGTGTCTGAGATCTGACAGAGGTGGAGAATTCACTTTCAGTGAGTTTGATGCTTTCTGTGAAAAACATGGAATAAAAAATCAATTATCAGCTCCTAGGATCCTACGCAAAATGGAGTCATGGAAAGAAAAAATCAGACCATTCAAGAAGCTACTAGGACCATGATGATGGAAATAAATGTTTCTCAAGTTTATTGGAGGGAAACTATGAGTACTGTTGTCTACACTCTTAACTAGGTGACAATCAAAGGAAATTCCAGTAAGACTCCTTATGAACTATGGTTTGGTCATCCTCCTACTGTGAGATACTTCAGAGTTTTTGGTAGCAAATGTTATATCAAAAGAGATGAGGATTTAAGCAAGTTTGAGGCAAGAAGTGATGAAGGAATATTTTTGGGGTACTCAACTCAAAGTAAGGCTTACCGGTCCTTCAACAAAAGATTGAAAAAGATTGTTGAAAGTGCCAATGTTAAAGTTGATGAAAACAAAGGACACTCCAGGTATTGTGGATATGATTCAGATGATCAAGATGAAAGTCAAAATCAAGGAAGACAAGTTCAAATCTAGACTTAGATTCAGATGGATCTGGTAACCCTAGTAACTCAAGAGATTAGTATAGAAGATGAGGAACAAATTCAAGAAGCAGAAGTTCAAACAATTCCCAAAACTCCCAGGTATGTAAGAATGAATCATCCTGAAGATCAAATCATAAGAGATAAAAGTAGAGGTGTTCAAGCTAGAAGGAGAGTTGTTGAAGATCAAGAAGAGATTTGTTTGATTTCAAAGAATTAACCTAAATCAGTAAATGAAGCTTGCAATGATAAAAATTGGCTGAAGGCAATGAAAGAAGAATTGATGCAAATTGAAAAGAATCACACGTGGGATCTTGTTCCTAGACCTGAGGACAAAAATGTGATTGGAATTAAATGGGTCTTCCAGAATAAACTGAATGAAGAGGGTGAGGTTGTAAGAAACAAGGCAAGTCTAGTATGTAAGGCTACTCTCAAGTGGAAGGAATTGATTTTGAAGAAACTTTTGCTCCAGTGGCAAGGATAGAGGTGGTCAGATTATTTATTACTTTTGCTGCTTTCAAAGATTTTAAAGTTTATCAGATGGATGTCAAATCAACATTTCTAAATGGAGATTTGAAGGAAGAAGTCTACATTGAACAACTGGAAGGGTTTCAGTTGTCAGATTAGGGAGATATGGTATGTAGATTGAGAAAAGCCTTGTATGGTCTCAAGAAAGCTCCAAGAGCCTAGTATGTTAGATTGGATAAGCATTTGCTTAAGCTAGGATTTAGCAAAGGAACTGTTGATAGTAATCTATACTTCAAGATTCATCATGAAAATATTCTAATTATTGAGGTCTTTGTTGATGATATCATTTTTGGTGGAAATGATTGCATGTGAAAAACATTTGCTGATCAGATAAAAAGTGAGTTTGAGATGTCAATGTTTGGTGAGATGCACTTCTTCTTAGGTCTACAAATTGTTCAAATAGATAAAGGTATCTTCATATCTCATTCCAAGTATGTGAAAGAATTGTTGAAGAAGTTTGGAATGGAAGACTCAAAACTAGTAAATACTCCTATGGCATCTAGATGTAAGTCGAGCAAAGATGATGACTCTCCCAAGGCAAATAAAAAAAGGTACATGTCAATGATTGGAGGATTGCTTTATCTAACTCAAACCAGACCAGACATCATGAATACAGTTGGACTTGTTGCCAGATTTCAAGTTGATCCAAAAGAATCCCATGTTATGGCAGTCAATATAATTTTTAGGTATCTCAAAGGGATAATTGATTGTGGATTATGGTATCTAAAGGACAATGACTTCACTCTTCATGCATATACAGATGCTGATTAGGCAAGAGATGTTGATGACAAGAAAAGTACTAGTGGTGGTGCATTCTTCTTGGGGAGAAGATTGGTATCTTGGATGAGTAAAAAGCAAGAGGCAATTTCTCTGTCCACTGTAGAGGCAGAGTACATAGTAGCGACAAATAATTGTTCTCAAATTCTATAGATGAAGCAAATGTTAAAGGATATCAGAGTTGTGTTTGAGGAGCCAGTCACAATTTTCTGTGACAATTCAAGTGCTATAAGTATCTCAAAGAATCTGGTGTTGCATTCAAAGACAAAGCATATAGCTATCAAGTTTTATTTCTTGAGAGAGAAGGTAAATGAGAATGAAGTCAAGCTAGAGTTTGTGTCTTCAAAGGATTAGATTGCAGATATTTTCACTAAGCCTCTTCCCAAGGATACTTTTGAGTATCTCAGAGAGAAGTTAGGGGTTATTAACCCTCCTGATTAGAACTAAGATGCACTAAAGTGCATCAATTTAGTGGAATTCACATTCATATCCTGTGATCTGGATTGATGTTAAGAAGGTACTACTCAAAGGGGGAGTAGTCAGTATGCAAATTTTGGGATCAATCTGAAGCAAAAGGGAGAAAAGATAGCAAATATGTGCCCTTTGCTATTGATGTCAAAGGGGGAGAGAAGTCATGTGAAAAACTAGTTGATGGTGTAAGGGGGAGCTGTAAAGGAAGAAATTGCAAAAGTCAGAAAGTAAAGGGGGAGAAGTTTTTGTCTTGATGGTTGAATTCAATTTTTCACATCATATGTTGCCATCAATGATAAAGGGGGAGATTGTTGCAAATATGTGCCTAAAGTGGTGTTGTCATTGATGTCAACATATCCTTGTTGCCATTGGTATCAACTATATCCTATACTACTATTTGTATAGAGGATTAGATTGTTGAGGATATTGAGAAAATTATAAACAATTAATACATGCAGATCATATAGTTGTGTAGAGGATTGTAAGAGGTTGCTCCAGTTAAGAATTGGGAGGTCCGCATAAAGTTTTGGTGAAGTTATGGACTTTTGAGTAGAACAAGCTCTTGCAGTTGTTCAGTGTTGACAGAGTGGCAAGAAACTAGTTTGGATTAGTCCAGTATTAGCACTCTATGATTTGTGGATCTAGAGGCATGTCTAGAATGGTGGTGTGTTCCCTCAAATTGAGTGGTTTGTGGTTTGGAGGTCCACAAGAAATCTTTCTAGTTTCACAGTCATGGAAGATAGTGTTCTTAAGGTTCCGGATGAAGGTGTAAGAGATTCTGGTGATGTGGAGGAGTACAGTTGTTTCTTTTGAATTCATTGTGCTTGTGGAGGTCCTTGGATCATGTGGTTGCTGTGTTGAAGGTCTGCATTGAAGGTTAAACCTGTCATTGAAGATTTCTCATTGAGGTTGCTGTTCTTCCATGTTCTTGGCCGACCAGATGGTCCTAGCATGCTACGGATGATCTAAGGAGCATGTTGTGAAGCATGGTGAGTTAATAGAGGAAGATTCAAGTCTCGGTTATGTTTTGACCAATAGTGTGAAGATCCGCATTGAGGTTAGCCGACCTTGTTGATTATTCCAATGTTGATGAAGTGCATAAATACTTCTTGAGGAGTTGTCAAAATGTATCCTTGTACAAATAAATTAAATCAAAAGAAAGGATCAAAAGCAGAGTAGAGTAGAAGAGGAGCGAAGGAAGAATAAAGTAAAGAGTCAGCAAAGAAGAATCTAAAGATAGGAGCTGAAGTTCTTGAGCCTTCAAAGGGACTGGTTTAGGCATGAACATAGATGCTATTTCTCAGTTCATTATCTCTGTGTAAATCATAATTTCTTGTTGGCAGTGAGCCTCTACTTGATCAATGAGCTCTGGGCAGTGCGCCTGAAGGCATGTGCATTCTATTTTCTTAAGTACTTTTAACAGGGTATGCATTTTTGTGGGTTAACCCCCACCATGGTTTTTCCCTTAACCAGGTTTTCCACATCAAAATTTTGGTGTTATGTGTTCATATTGTTTTTGCTCATATGTTGATTAATGCTTTAATGTTATCATCATTAATTTGGTTATAGAGAAGTTTCAAAAAGTTAAAATATAGTGACAACTTATTCACCCCCCCTCCTCTCAGTTGTCAAGACTGTTTCTAACAATGCACCACAAAATTCTTGTTGTGTGGAGTTTAAAAAGTGTTTGAAGATGATGTATAGGTCCTACCGACTCACCTAGAAGAAGAATAAGCAATGTTTTATCATTCATGAGTACCACCAAGATTGTGAAGACCGATGTGCTACAAGATTCATGTTTTCTTGCTTAAGGGCAACTTAATTCAAATTTGTGAAGTGTGATGATGTTGTTCCTTGAAGGATGATGCAGTGAAGAATGTCTAGGACTGGGCTAAGCATGTGATGGGGTCAACAAGGTGTGTTTATCTTCCTGGAGTAGTGTGTAGTTCATGTTAGAGCTTTCCCTCTACATGGTTCATGTTGTGTGATCTCTATCCGACTTGTAAATTGTAATATTCTTGTTGTATTGGCCGACTTGTAATTAAATCAATGTAATATCATGTATAAATTGTAAACCTAGTTGATTTAGGTGGGGTGTGATTGCATGATTGTAAAAATGAAAATATGAAAGTATAAAGAGCAGAGTATGAATATCATATGCATTATGATGTGTGATTGAAGGAGAAAGAGCAAAAGTGTTAGAGGGCGTCCTGATTCATCTTGAAGACATTTTTGTGACCAAAGAGAAGTAAAGAGTGTGCCTAATTGATCCAATCATTAGAAGAAGCAGAATGCAATAATCAAAGGTGTGATCTTCAATGTCAATTTTTAGGTAGTAGGACTTTCATACTTTAATCATTTCTTAGTTCATTCTCATTTCAGGGAGTAGTTGCTTCCTTGGGGTGTAGCCCTAAAACAAAGTCTACAGGGAGTTGTAGCTTCCTTAGGAGTGAGCTTAAAACAAAGTCTTCAGGGAGTAGTAGCTTCCTTGGGTTGTAGCCCTAAAATAAAGTTAGCAACGAGTAGTAACTTCCTTGGGTTTTAGCCCTAAAAAAAATTGTAATTTTGATCTTCATATATTGTGAGTTAATCCTCACCATGGTTTTTCCCTTCTTGGGTTTTCCACATATATCTGGTGTTATGTGTTGATGTGTATTGTGTTGATCTTTCATGTTTAGGTTGATGTTCTAATGCTTAAGTTTTAATTTGTTCCAGAAGATTTAAAGTTTTGTTTAGATATTGATTCACCCCCCTCTCAGTATCCTATTGTGTTCAACATCCCTAATTTATAGTAGGTACATAAAGCACAAACCATGAACATTATCCCGTTGAAAGGATGTCACATAAGTGATTAAGCAAACACCACTTCACCTTGTGTTTGGAATCACCCGAGGCCCCAAGACCATCCCAATGACAACGTGACTAGATTGAGGTACAAGTTTCCTTCTCCCCCCTTTGATATACCCTGTTAGTACGTGTGGTTGAGGTCAGCCCTTGGGGTGATGAAATCCCCAAGCAGGCCTCCTAAGAAGAAACCACTACTCACTTTTGACCACCCAAGATCGCATGAAGCATAAGGGTAGAGCATACATTGAATAGTGACCCCTTCGCACTACAAATAAAAAAAGAAGTTTGCACAAGGACTTTTGATCCCCAAGATCACCCTAAGGTGCGAGGGGAGAACATACATCGAAATACAAACACAAGCATGACAAATAATTCTTTAACCCCTACTTTAATAAATGTGCAACTAGACTAGTGAAAAAAAATAAAATCTTTGATCACGGTGCTACACAAAAGAGTTAGTAGTTTTCTTTAAAATGCTTCGTCACATTTCAAACACCTGTAAAAGATTATGTTAGTGTCTAAAAAACTAAATTCAACTTTATTAGGATTTAGGTGCTGAAAAAAGAACACAGGCACTGGCAAAAGCACCAAAAGTGCTGCAAAACAGAACGTAGGTGCTGAAATAAAAGACCTAGCTGCTAAGATAGAGATATTAAGCGCTAAACCATGATATATAGGTGCTAAAACAAAACACCTAGGCATTGATATACTGACGTAAAACGCTAAAACAAACTCTGCAGGTGCTAAGGAAAATAAAAAGGACTCTTATACTTGCAAATTGTCACAGAAGCCGCATGCACTAATGCAGAATCTAGAGGCATTGAAACGACCTAGAATAGAGAAACCTACAAAAAACCAAGTCAATCTTGTAACAAAATTATCAAATGAGTTGGTTAGTAACATAAAAGGGTTATCACAATAACCAACATGTAGCTTAAACCCCCAAAAGGATGACCAAATGTTAGTTTGGGAGATTAAACACAAAATGAGTTTTTCAAATGTAAGAGGTTGGAAAGGATTTAAGAGGGGTTCTAGCACCCCACAAACCTGCAAGCAAAAAGGTCATAAAAAATTGCAATATTAGCTGAGAAAACTAGATGTTAGAGACTATCCAAAATCAAAAATAAAACCTAGTCATGGATAGAGGTGTTGAATTGAGGACCTAAGGCATTGAAAAGATACAAAACACACAGTTAAGAAAGAGAAATAGTCGTCAGTTAGAAACACAGGTGTCGACAGAGGGTTCGAAGGAGTTGTACTAGCTGTCGGAGGCGCTAAACTGGCTATCGAAGGCGCTGACATGATTTGCACAATAAAAACTTACAAAAATGGAGTTAGATATAGGGACGTGGGTCCCACCTGGTGTGCCAAATGAAGATGATGATAGATTAAAAGGTGAGTAAACAAGAAAGAAAGCATAAACAACAAATATTATACCTCAAAACTTAAAGTCCTCCAATCTCCTTGATAAGGTTGAGGAAATGGTGCACCCAAGACAATTTCCTAGCTTTACCAAATACAAAATGGGTGTGGATTGCTCTATTGACCAGCACAAATGGGATAAGATGAATTTACAATGGATTTGGCTAAGAGTTGCTTGTGAGCTTTGGTATAATTTGGATGCAAAATGGTTTGATGTCAAATGCTTGGGAGATGGCTTGTATTTATATAGTTTTTTGAGGATTTTTGATCAATGGTGGGGGTTTCAAGTTGAGATCTAAGGGTGGATATTAAATGGTGAAATCAAGGGCCAAGATTTGATCAACAATATTAGAGGGCTCTTATTATTTTGGAATTTGTAATTAACCTTGGGAAGGCTTTACATTAAAGAGGATTAAGACATGTGAATGAATTAAAAATTCATTTTAATGGGAGATGGTGTAATAAAAAATTGGAGTTTATGGGTGAGTGGGATGAGAAATGACACATGCATGTTTTTGGTAAAGACATGTGTGAGCATTTATATTAAAAAATGCTCTTGTATGAAAGAGGAAAGGTGAGGTGGAGATACATGTGACTCCCTTTTGATAAAAGAATTTTTTTATTCAAAGGGTGTGGGGAGATGGAATAATAGAGGTTTAGGCTAACTAATTAAGTGATTAATTTAAATAATATGGCTATTAGAAATTAGTAGAGGAGTTAATTAGTGGTTTAGATTAATTATGTCAAATTTTGCTTAATTAATTTGGGTCTAGGGGCTAAGTAGGGTGTGATAGCTAATTAAATAAATGATATTTATTTAATTAGGCTAGGTTTAAGTCATAGGCTAGCTAGATTAATCAAATAAGTCTTTTATTTAATTAATCTATGTGGATGGGGAAAATCAAGTAAATAAATATTGGGATATTTATTTAATTAATTGTGGACAATGGTTAAGGTAAGGAAATAAAATAATTTTAATTTATTATAGGTGAATGGTTAGGATGAATTAATTAAATAAATTGACTTTATTTAATTAATTGGTGAAAGGGGAGTTAGTGATGCAAGGATACATGAAAGTGGCTTGCATGGTCAAGGCATTTTCAGGTGTCTACAGAAAAAACTAAAACCAATGTACTTCTAGGTCAACAAATTAATTACAATATAGATTGAGGCCCTGAGCCTTAACATGGAGATCAACACTCTCAACTAAAGAGAAAAGAATTCAAAATATAACCTTCTTCTAATGTTGTGAGCAATTTTTGTTGCTATCTTCATCAGACTGGTCCAAAGTCAAATGAGAGACACACATCTCTCTCCATGTTCTTCAAGATCTAGACTTAACAAGCAACTCAAGCCCTTCATTCCTTACAATAATCTCCATGAGCACAATGAGCAAGTACAAGATGCTCTAGTGATGAATAACACCATTCCAATCCTCTTATTTATAGGCAAGTGAATAACAAGCAAGGAAAAACTTACTAAGTTTTCTTACCACCATTATTTAATGTAGCCAAGCACCAAAAAACAATATAACAAGCATCTCCAAGTTGGATGTCAAAGTTTTCACAAAATCCAATGCCCCCTAATTGCTCAGGTTCAAACCAAGCTGGCTCATAAGATCTACCTTAAGCATCATAAGCTTTTACAACATTGAATGCATTTTACAATGAACCCCATAAATTAAATACATTTCTCTATTGAGCCCAATTGACCGTGTGCTCACTAAACTATGAGCCCCCAATGTGCCAATCACATTGAGTACATTTGAAGTGTCACATACAACTTCACATAGAAAAATGTTGTTGAATCCTAATGTGTTACATCTAGGTAGACATCGACAACAACATTAGAAAATACAAAATTATTCTATATGCAAGGTGTATAACTCATTTCTCATTAGTTATTCTTAAGGATGGCTATTCTTAGATGACCTTCTAGAAGTTCTATCTTGTGGTTTTATATTTTTTGTTGAAATATATTTGAGGATTTCTTTATTTTAGAAAATATATTTCAAACAAACTTTGTATTTAGAGCTTTCTTGGATTGCAAGCAAGCTATTTTAAATTAGAAATTTAGTTATTTGCTCATGTATTTATCTTGAACAAATTTCACTACATGCACATGCAAATCTTTGTAAATACTTATAAGGGTTTTATACACTTAGATTGAAGCCAATGGAAATTTTATGCCTACTTGCTACTAAAATTGTGGTTCATGCCGATTTGTGTTATGTTGTGTAAATAATTTTGTCAATTGAATAGGGTTTAGTGATTATTGTAGGTTTTGTATTGTAATTCTTTCCAATTTGAGTATTTATATGTGAATCCCCTATATTTAACTCATAATATCTATGTTTGTTTCTAATTAAATTCTTTTGTGTATAATCCTTTTCTGATCTTTGCTTTTAGTTAGAAATTGAAAGTGTGTATCAATTGTTATAGATTAAATCATTAGCATCAAGTCAAAAGATTATAAAATCTATTTCTTGTGTACAAGAGTTGTTTAGCCCCATGTCCATACCCCATAACAAAAAAGTCAAGTTAAATCTCAATAAAGTTTTAGAATATAGTTTAGTTTTTAGTTAAGAAAGAGATCACCATCTATTTTGAAGAAAGATTTTACTTTACACGTTATTCTATTTTGTGTTATTGAAAAAAAACAAATTTAAATTTGCTAACAAAAATTAACAAAATAAAAAGAAACATGTATATCTCTAATTATGCCAAAGGTGTTCCCTCTATGAGGTGAACTGGCATGGCGAGCGAAATCAGCAGCTGAGACTTCATCTTACGCAGTGCAAGACAATGAAATAAATCTCGACCATTCATTTTTTTGCCATGTTTTTTTTGTTGTTTTCATTTACGTTTCCTTGTTACCTGTTTATGGCATCAAGACTTCATTGCTGGTCTCCTCGATTTTTCTCATGCGGGAAACCCAATGGTTGTTCTCACGCAAGTGTTAGAAAAAGTCTCTTGCGGTTTAAATATCAATGAATAGGGACAGGCGTAAATATCAACCTCTATACCCTCTAAATCCCCTGTCCGCACATTGTTTCAAAGTTCCAATTTTCCACATATGCCAATAACATAGATAGTTTTAACGAAAATGTTTTAAATTATTATCACTATTGTTAGCGAGATTTAAAAGTTCTTTAATATATATAGAATTTATATAAATAAAATATAATATTATATCTAATATAATATATATTAATAAAAACAATGGTATTTAATATAATATTTATTAATAAAAACTATCGTATAATATCAAATTTATATTTATAAATATAAAATAATATATACTATTATATTAAATAATATCATATATATGATATATAATATATTATCGATATGAATGCCATAAAATTATAAATGAAAACAATTTATTATATATATAAAATAAGTCATTATTTGGCTTAATAAATTTTAAAAATAAAAAAGTCATATAAAAGAATAATTTTATATATAAAATATGTTATTTAATATATTTTAAAAATAATATTATAATGAAAATTTATATTTTCTTATTGGTATTTATTTTTACATATTTATTTTAAAATTATATATATATAGTTTTGTTAAATATTTTTAAATATAATATAGTAAAGAGTAGAAAAAGGAGAGAGGGAAATAGAGAATGATAGAGAGACTAAATAAAATCATAGGGAAAGTGATATCTAAATATTTTTAGATAGAGTTGAGATAAAAATGTGTATTTGATCATATTTAAAATATAATTAAAATAATAATAAAGGGTATTTTTGAAGTAGTTAAGATTGTGATATATGATTATTATTTATTTTTTTAATTTGAATCTATAACAAACAAATTAAAATGATTGTGCTTTACGAGTTTTAAAAATGTACAAAAATCTAGGTTAATGTTTGGACCACAAGATGTGGTTCTAATATTTTTTTCTATAGATTTGGCCCTCTTATATTTAGATAATTTTACCTACAATCATGTTTTGCATGTACTTATAAATTATAATGAAAGACTTGGCGGTGTTGAGAAGCATCATTAGAACTTGATTTGCTTGGTGTTGGAGGAACCTAACTACCCACCTCTCAGCTTTTTAAAGTCTTCTTGACTAAATCAATAATTTTGATAAAGTTGGAAGATAATTTTGGAAGAAATAGAAATAAAGAGAGGTATAGAGATAGAGAGATAGAGAGGGAGTACATTTTATTGTGAATACCTTCATCGACACAATTTCTAAGCCCTACACATATAAAGGAAACCTTAGGATATTATCCACATTAGAAAGATTTAAGATTAAATCAAATTTGAGTTCTTATGAAATGTTATACTTAAGAAGGCATATAACAATTCCATCTGCACATGGTTTGGGTGGTTCTCCACCTTTAAAAAAAAAAAATTCCATCTACAAAAAGTAGGTCTCCATGCTTATTGTCCAAGTGGTAACTTGTAATGATTTAATTATATATTTAATTTTTATATAAAGTATATATAATTATAGTTATATGAGAGAAATATAGAGATGAGTAGAGACAAAAGGAGAGAGGGAGAGAGAGATCTTTATATATACATGTACATCTCTCTCTCTCTCTCTCTCTCTCTCTCTATATATATATATATATATATATATATATATATATATAGAACATGAGAAAGAGAGACAAAGAGGGGAGACAAATAGAGTTAAAAAAAGATAGATGAGTAGAGAGAGGAGAGAGATGGGGGATCGAGAGATAATGAGGGAGAGAGGGAGGGATAGACAGGGAGAGAGATAGAGAGAGCGAGATTGATGAAGAGAGGAATAGAGAGCTAGAGAAAAGATAGAAAGAGATAGCTAGGAAGAGTCCTCTAAGAATGAGAGACACAAAGAGGATAGGAGAGAGAAATAGAGAGGGATGGATGTTGATAGAGAGAGGAATAGAGAAAGAGACATACTAGGAGAAAAAGATAGAGATAAGATAGAAAGAGGGAAAGACAGATATAGATAGGTAGGTTTGACTTTCAAAGAATCCCTTTAGTGATTTTTTGAACATTAAATGACCATCTAACACCTTAAACAAAATTAAAAATATTTATTATTAATAGAGAGAAGAGAGATAGAGTGATAGAGGAAGAGAGAATAGTTCAACTCCTTTTTTCATGCAAATTTTCTATGACAATTATCAATCTCTAGTATTCTCTCTTCCTCTATCATGCTCTCTCTTCTCTATGTGTTTCTCCCTCTCTCTCTTCCTTTAGAGCATAGAATACAAAACATCTCAACATGTGTATTTTAAATAATTGAGTGGTTTACTAATGAGCTTCCAAGAAAAGATTTCTCTTCTCATTGACTAACACTAAATTTGTAAAGGGTTAAAATATTGAATTACCCAATGCCATCTTTTGTTACAGGTGCAACTTTCAAGATAAGATAGTGTGCAATGGGTACACTGAATTTGGAAGAGTATTAGAATGGCTGACCGTAACCTCAAGTATCCCTCTCTAGTTCTCTATTTCTTTTTGTCACGCACTTCCTCTCTCTGATATTTATCTCTCCTTATGTTTCTCTCTATCCTCTCTCTAAGATTTCATAAGGGGAGAGAGATATTTATATAGAGAGAGATAAAGAGAGATATATCTTTATATATAGAGTATGTGAGAAAGAGAGACAAAGAGGGGAGACAAATAGAGTTAAAAAAGATGGATGAGCAGAGAGAGGAGATCTAGAGGGGATAAAGTGACAATGGGAGAGAGAGAGAGAGAGAGAGAGAGAGAGAGAGAGAGAGAGAGAGAGAGAGAGAGATTGATGGAGGGAGGAATAGAGATAAGTGATATAGAGGGAAATAGATAGAGGAAGAGTCCTCCAAGAGTGAGACATGATGAGGAAAGGAGAGAGAAATAGAGAGGTCCAAGGATATTGATAGAGAGGAATAGAGAAAGAGAGATAGACTAGGAGAGAAACATATAAGATAGAAAGAGGAAAAGACAGATAGAGGCAAGCAGGGTTGACTTTCAAATTTAGGCCCTGAAAATTTGAATCCCTTTAGTAATTTTTTGAACATCGAATGACCATCAAACACCTAAAAAAAATTAAAAAAATATATATTTTTAATAGAGAGAAGAGAGATAGAGTGATAGATGAAGAGAGAATAGTTCAACTCCTTTTGTCAAGAAAATTTTCTGTGAAAAATATCAATCTCTATTATTCTCTCTTTCTCTATCATTCTATCTCTCTTCTCTAGGTGTTTCTCCCTCCCTCTCTTCTTGTAGAGCATAGAATACAAAACATTTCAACATGTGTATTTTAAATAATTTAGATGGTTTACTAGTGAGTTTCCAAGAAAATATTTCTCTTCTCATTAAATAACGTGCTAAAGCTGTAAAAGGCTAAAATATTGAATTATCCAATGCCATCTTTGGCTACAGTTGCATCTTTAAAGATAATATAGTATACAATGGGTACGCTGAATTTGGAAGAGTACTAGAATGGTTGACTGTAACCTCAAGTCTCCCTCTCTAGATCTCTCTATTTTTTTGTCACACTTCCTCTCTCTAAGATTTCTCTCTCCCTATTTTTATCTCTCTCCTCTCTCTAAGATTTCTCATTCTACCTCTCTTTTTCTCTCTTTTTCTCTCTCTTTCTCTCATTCTATCTCTTCTCTTTCTTTGTCTCTCTACCTCTCTCTTTTGCTCAGTGCTATAATAAATTTAATAGGAAACAATGCTCTCTTTCTCTCTCTATCTCTCTCTTCATCTCCATCTCCCTCCCCCTTCTCTCTCACATACTTCCTTTCTATGAGATCTCTCTCTCCCTATGTTTTTCTCATGTTTCTCTCTTCCTATGTTAACTCCTCTCTCTCTCTCTCTCTCTCTCTCTCTCTATATATATATATATATATATATATATATATATATATATATATATATATATATATATATATATATATATGTCTTTCTTTCATATCTATATGGTTCAAAGTTCATATCTCTCCTCTCTCTATCAATCTGTCTCTTAATCTCTCTTAATATCTATAGAGAGAGATGGAGGGATAGGAAGAGGGATTTAGAAAAAGAGAGATAGAGGCTCGAGAAAAAAATTAGCAAAAAGATGGTAAGAAAGAAGAGGGGATAGAGACAAAGGTATAGAGAGAGATGAAGAAATAAGTGAAGAGAGATAAAGATAAATGGACAGATAGAGAGATAAAGAAAGAGAGATAGAGAGATAGATATATAGAGAGATCAAGAGGTTCAAAGAAAGGAAGAGACATGGTAAGAGTAGAAAGAATGGGAGATAACAAAACATATATAGAGGTAGCGAGAGAAATATAGAGAGAAAGAGAGATAGAATATAGAGAGATAAAGAGAGAGAGAGAGAGAGAGGATACCATCCTTTTGTTTTGAAGCCTATTTATCTAAAGGGGATCAATATCCTTTTTCTCTAGAACTAGGGGTGTAGAAGTTACTTTGCATCATTTGGTTATACCACTCAATTATATTGTATCTAAAAAAATTATAAAGTGATTATAAGTGGATGAACAACCAATACGTGCAATGTGAAGGACATAGATCTAGATTCATGATCTAGAGAGAGAGTGGTAGAGGAAGAGAATAATAGAGAGATAAAGATAGATATAAGATAGAGGGAGAGGGATAAGTGAGAGAGAGTGAAAATAGAGAAAGACAAATATATATAGAGAGAGGAAAAAGAGAGAGGTAGAGAGACAAAGAGAGGAAGGGAGAACGAGATAGAGAAAAAGAGAGATGTAGAGTACCTTTCAATTTCAAGTAGAGAACATGGCTACATGCATAACCTTCCTATGAAAAATTATTGGTTGACCATAAGCTCAAGTCTATCACATAATGGAACACTTTTTGTGACTATGTTTATGCAGTTAATCTTAGTTTTGTAATCCCACGATGGGTAATGATTTTGTGTTTTAGGAAATGTCTCTAAATTGTGATTGGTGGTAAAAGTAAATTTGGAAATAATAATTCATAGGAAGGTTATGCATGTAGCCATGTTCTCTAATTGAAATTGAAAGGTGTACTCTCTCTCTCTCTCTATTTATCTCTCTAGGTCTCTCTATATATATCTTTGTCTCCCTCTCTAGCTCACTATTTATTTTTATCTCTCTGTCTCTATTTCCCTATCACACACTTCCTCTCTCTAATATTTCTCTCTCCCTATGTTTCTTTAAGCTTGCGAGATAGAGATAGAGGGATAGAGAGATCACAAGAGAGTTAGAGGGAGAGAGAGGGGGGAGAAAGAAGGGGAAATAGATATGGAGAGAGATATAGAGAAGTAGAGAAAAAGATATAAAGAGGGAGACAAATAGAGTTAGAGAAAGGGAGATAAAGAGAGATAGAGAAAGAAGGGAAAGAAGAGAGACCAAGAGAGAGAAAAGGGAAGATAGAGATGGAGAAAAATAGAGAAAAGAAGGGAAGATATATATATATAGAAAGAGAGAGAGGGTTAATTAAATTGTTAGGTTTATTTGAAGTTGATTTAACTAATATTATATTAATATATATACATATACATTAACTATATTATATTGTTTAAATATTTAATAATGTATATTATATAAGTTTATATAATAAATCTCAAGATATTACCAAGAGAGATAAAGAGAAATGGAAAAATAGAGAGGGAGACAAAGAGATAGAAAGAGATAGAGAAAGAAGAGAGAGAAAGATAAAGGAGATAGAGAATTAGACAAACAGGGACATAGAGAGAGGTTGAGATGAGACAAAGAAATGAAGAGAGAAAGAGAGAAGGGAAAGTGCAAAAAGATGGGGGGCCAAAAAGTGGTCACATTATTTTGAAAAAAAAACAATACATAATGCGAGTGCGTTATGACTTCCTATAAATTAAAAAAAAAAGAGCAAAGCACTTCATTTCATTTCTTTTTCCTCATATATACCCGCGGCCTGCAAACCCTAGGAAGCACGCTCACGTTTTGGAGATATCAATTCAACAAAAAAATCTTTGCAATTCATCACCAAAATGCCTCCATGACATCGAGCATGCCAAAGGAGTGAGTTTTATTTGTTTATTTGTTTGAATTTGTTTCTAAATAGGTAGGTTTGAGTTGATTTTTGATGTAAATTTTGTTAATTATCAGGAAATGTTAATGCACCTCCTCCTCCTCCACAAAATCCTGCAGAACAACCTCCTCCATCCATTCCTTGACATGCCCCTGGAACACAAGAAAATATAATGGGGCGAATTGAAAACAACAAAAAAGAAATTGAAGATATAATTGCAAGGTTGAAAGATCCTTCCACTTCAACCTTGCATAGGTCCACGCTTAGTGAATATCTTGAATCTATGTTATCAAATGTAGATTCAATTAGCAAGAAAATAACTAGTTGGACGGATAAGAGGAGAGAGTTTAGAGATTATTATGTAGACAAGTTGTCATACCAAGATGTGAAAAAATTATAAATCACAAAATTAGACTTGTGTTCGATTTTCACAAACCCACAAACAAATCAACCTCCACCCATTACATGCAAGAGGTTCCCTATCCATTGGTGCAACAACCAAGCGATAAGGGACAATTTTTGGTAGAGGTGGTGGATGGTTTTTGACCATCCTCCATGCAATAATAATGAGGTCCTGCAATAGTTTTTGAGGAAACTCTACTGCGAGTTTGTCCTCAATAAAGTGCCAAACTATTTTGATATGCAGGACTTCCAAGGTAGAGGTGGGGGGTCAACACAAGATAAACCAGGGGCACGTCTTGACCCACAGTAGGTAGTGAGATGAGTAATCAGTAGACCAGCCCATGAGCATGTTTCTATCCCTTCCATTGTGAAGGAGAGTGTTGAGGTTGATACACTTCAGTCCATTAGTTCCTTGACCCAGAGCATCATAGAGCATGCCGATCCTACAGCACAGAGTGGGTTGGGAGATAGTGCAAGGAGCAAGGTCCCATCCCATACTTGTCAGACTTGCAGGTCAGCCTGTGGTTATGACCCCATGGATAGTCAAGACACAGGTGCATAGGCTACATCTGCAGCTGAGCAGATGGTGATGACAGATACCCTCCTGAGTGAGACTTTTGGCCTTGATACTCAGGTAAATATTAGCAAGTTTATTGAATTTAATTTATTAAATTTTATTTTTGAAATGCAAGATTAACTAATTTAAATTGATGATTTTAATGAAATTTTAGGGTCATAGTGTCGATGCAGTTTTCAGTGGTTCTCCACCTACATTTTACACTAGATCATCTACTGTCGGGGTATGTAACTAGTAAACAATTATAAATATTACATGTGAATAGCATCGTTATATGAATGGTATTCTAATATCTGATTTTGGATGTTGAATAGGTTAATACTGTAGATTTCATGGCAACACCTGCTAGCGGTGGTGGACTTCAAAGCTTTACGGAGGTAATAAAATAAATAGTTTAATGAATGAATTGTACTTACTAGATTTTTGTATGTGACTTGTGTGCTTTATTGTGTGTACTTCCATGTTTAGATGAACGTGTGTGTATGTTAGGAGCCATGATTTGCATCACTATTATAGTTTTCATAATTGAATAATATTGTTTTATTTCCAGATGATGCAAGCTGCGGAGACACCTCCCCATGTTCATAAGGCAATGGAGCAGGGTGTGGCCTCTACGATTCATAGCTCCATGGCATTGACAGGGGTATGAGGTAGAATAGTAAATTTCAATTTACATTCATTGTTATAGTTGTCTATTTTTGAAAAATCAAAAGATTATTGATTTGAAGTTTAATTTCTATCTGGATGGTTTCTATAGGACATGACATCACCATGGCCTATTCCTGGTACTGAAGCAAGTGAGGAGACAAATTATATGTTAGTGGTAAGTGATTATTTTGTTAAATGTTTCATTTTTTATAACATGTAATTTCTATATATTAATGTCTATACTTTTTATTGTAACAGATAAAGATACAGGAAGAACTAAATAGGAAGAGCAGCCCTCGGGTTTGTAGTAGACCACCCACATGCGCATCTCCATCCCCTAGAAGATCAAGGGCTGCCCATGATCTATTCTCTTCACCAACCAGATGGGAATGACTTTTTATTGTGTTCCTTTGTTGTATGCCTATATGGCATTTGTGGACATATATTTTGTATTGTATATAGTTGACATTGTATGCCTATATGGCATTCTTGTAAGCCTATATAGCTATTTTGTATATATGTTATACTTATATCGATAGATATTGATGTATGCCTATATGGATATTTGGTTAATACAAATTTTTTTTATTGATGGCGTCCATACTTGCATTATAAATCCACATTTGAATGGATATTTGTAGATGGCTACTTCAAATATTTACAGTCCAATTGTATTACATAGGATGTTTGTTAATCCAATAAGCTAGCTATTGTTATTCAAGTATCACCTAAACCTCATTTTGGAACTAAAAGATAAAAGTTGTATTTAAAAAAAAAATGAATCATCATGTTGAACAGAAAATATTAATATTCTTTATGAGTAGCATAGAATGTCAACTATATGAAATACAAAAAAATGAATCATCATGTTATTCTTTATGTTTGAGATCCTAAAAATGACTAAGTCTGGTAGCCTGATATCCTGAAACACTAGGATGAATATCTAAGTCAGTAGGATGATTGCGCCTTGAAAAAAAGTCATTAAGATGAGCTCCTAAAGGAGACTTTCTTAAACATTCAAACATTGAGCAACAAGCATGAAGGGTTAAGGCGCAATTTGCAACTCTTAAAGCCTCAAAAGGGTGCCCAACTTAGAGAGAGCATTCATTTAAGACAAGGTGCCCATTGACACCTGTTCCACCATAAAAGTGTGCCTAAGGTGGAAGGAGAACAAGCCTCTAGTAAGTGAAGCACACCTATTATCTAAACCACTTCATTATGGCACCCTAGCATAAGGAGGAGTATATAATTCAATAGGAAATGGCACCTATAATGCAAATGAAGGACTAAGTGGCATTTTCAATAAGCATCAATTCACCTTGAGCTTTCAATAAATACATCAAATTGAGCCCCATAAGCCTAGGCACCCTTTGCCTCCAAAAGAACCTTGTATCGACATCAAGAGTTGGTCGTATCAGCGTATTGATAGACCTTGGTTAGGCTTCGCCGATAGTGGTCTATCTTGCCAACGAGTGTGGTTCGAAGTCGAAGACATTGGTGTATCGGAAGATAATCCCATCAGTGCATCGGAAGAATAGTTGAGAGATTTGTTGATGAAAGGGGTCACACCAACAGTCAAAATCCATCGGTGTATTGGCCCAATGAGATTAGAGTTCACTAATGTTTGGAGTCTCACCGATGGGTGTGGTCCGAAGGTTTTCATTGGTGAGATTGGTGTGTCAGCAGAAGAGGTTTTGAGTGTGCTGATGGTATTAAGTCCTACCGATAGGCGAGGGACTTAGAGTCTCGTATCGGAGTGACAAAGACATCGGTGTGAAAGGATATAAAGTCACCAATAGCGGTCTATCTGACTGATAAGACTCAATGATGGGATGTTTGTCAGAAGTGAAATCAAACAGAGTCATGGTGGCATCAGCCTATCGGCTGATGAAATTTTAAGCTCACCGATGGTATGTTGTCTTGCCAATAGTGAGTTCAAAGGTTCAAAAGTTGATAATTCTATGCTTCCATTGTGTGCTCTGCATCAGACACTCATCCCTACTACAGTCTAGTATTCTCTAGTTGTGTTCTACCCTTTATTTTTGTGAACGCCTCTGGAAGTAATGTTGAGTTACTTGTGATGTCCTTATTGACTAGTGTTGTTTTGGATTCATGTGTAGTCCTTGTTCCTTATAGTCTATTGTCTACCTGACTGTTTGTTGTAACTTATTGAACCACTATGATTTTGAATATTTAGATTTAGAGGGCATTAGACACCAAAACTTCTTGACCTTTAACAACCCAACCTAGAATCAATAGATTTTTGTCCATCCCAACTATTCTAGTCAAGACAAAGCATGTTGATTCTCATTCAATCCAAAGTTCATTAACAGGATTATCTTATCATAATATTTAGGGAAATGACCACCTAGATGGACAATGATATGAGCTATCTATAAAGAAACTTGCAAGAAGTATAGGAGGCATGAGAATCCCTCCATGTTGTTTATAAAGTTGAATGATCTATGACACATCATGTATCATTAGAAAATATTCTTGAAGAGAAAGCAAGTGAAAATACTCAAAACAACCCATAATAAGGTGGAGAAGTTTAAAGGATGGAGGTTGCAACACTTTCCAACCTCATAGCCACACTAGTCCAATGGATCGGGATAATACTATCAAGCATCCACATAATAATAGATAATCTTACCAAAAGTCACAGAGAAATTTCTAAGGACCAAAGTGTTATCCCTATGACTTGACACATATTGCTTGTTTCATAAAGCAAAGGGACATGATATAAATATTGTTGTTATATGGAGCCTAATAAGACTCGGAGGTTAAATTTACCCAACTTTTATCAGCGTGGTTTCCCCCCAAATATTTTCCTACTAGTTCTGGCACCTTGAAGTCTAAGTGCATGAAAATCATTCTGAGTTGGTAACCTAATCCAATGACTTGACACGGATCCCAAAACCACCTATTGGACCAATAGGATCCTAGGCACTCACTTCATGCATTATGATTTCTAGGTGCCAGTTTGATGCTCCATAACAAGGAAAGTGCGCCCACACTTGCAAGTGTTTTTCTTCAGGATCTAGGTGCCAGTTGAAGGTTGTAGTTGCCAAGAAGAGCACCTAGCAAGAGGAAGTCTTTTGGAGTCTCCAAAACACATCAAACACTTGACTAACAACAAGATAACTTTTTCCCAAGTTAGGTGCTTCAAGAGGGAAGTTAAAACATGAATAAGCACCAACTTGTCTAGGCGCAAACTTAAGCTTGTTGAGGATACACATGGTGCCCAACATTCCTTGGTGATTTCATGAACTTCAAATGCTCAGAACTCTTCAAGGAATGCCCAATGCGCCTTCTTGATGATAGGCACCAAAGTGAGGGTGGAATTGCACCTTGATGGCATTAGGCGCTATCTAGAGTATGCTACTCCATGGAAATGTGCCTTCCTACTTAGAGTAATTCAAACACTCCAAGATCTTTAGTGATCAATTCCCCAACTTATGAAATGTCCTCCTTCATTTTAAAACACATTGTAATGCTCCAGAGAGATGACTATACCTAGGCATCAATCTAGGTTAGAAATGCCTCCAAAGTGCACCTTCACTTTCAGAATGCAAAACAAGGTCCAAAGGTGCTAATAAATTGAAGTGCTTCTTTGGAAAAGTCCCAGAGGTTAAGATGCGCCTTGTCTTAATGAGGTCCAACTCTTGGGTAAGAAAGCTTATAAAGTGCGCCTAACTTAGTGAAGAGGTTGATAACTTCTAAACCCTTCTTGGAACTTAGATTGCTTCAACTGAAGATCATCTCACACCAATACATCACCAAACTTTCAATCACAAGATCAATTCAAACTTAGGCACTCATTAAGAGTCTTTCCAATGTTGGCACATTTGAGAGGTTGAACTGGCAAGAGATGGCACCTAGCTTCCTAGACCTTGTTTCAATATGTTTGATTTCCAAAGTTGACTCAATGGTATCAAGATGGCACCATAGAGTCTTTGGACTAGTTCCTGAGAGTTTCAAAAACATTTTGGCTCCTTGAAAATTCCTCCTACATGCTTGGGCACCATTTCAAAGTCCTGGAACCATGATGTAGCACCTTATTGCTCTAGGTGCCCATTCATGATTATGCAAGTTGAGATTGGTGCCTAGAGTGAATAAGCTTTCATCCTGACTTAATACACTGCCTCCTTCTGACGATTTTTGGGGCAGCAGAAAACCTTTCACCACAGGCAAATGTCTCAGAGATATAAAAAACTAAGAGAGGTTATTGTAGAGGCACTCTACGTGATCGTATTGCCTCAAACATAATGTTTCTAAGTGACATAGTTTTTGAGTAGCATCTCGTCAAAGATTGCTGCCTTTTTGTACTTTGGACTCTTCAAGGATATCATCGGTACAATGTAGCTCGGACTGTTTCGACATGTTTGGGTGAAAAACAGGACCATGCCTAGCCTAAATGTACCCATCCGGATGTGTTGGAATGGTTAGTTTGGTCTCATTAGGAGCAGGATGAAAGTTACACCCCTTTGCAACTTTACACTGCCTCCTTCTGACGATTTTTGGGGCAGCAGAAAACCTTTCACCACGGGCAAATGCCCTAGAGATATAAAAAATTAAGAGAGGTTTAAGTAGAGGCATTCTATGTGATCGCGTTGCCTTAGAGGGAATGTTTCTAAGTGACATAGTTTTTGAGTAATATCTCGTCAAAGATTGCTGCCTTTTTGCACTTTGGACTCTTCAGGGATATCGTCGGTACAATGTAGCTCAGACTGTTTCAACATGTTTGGGTGAAAAACAGGAGCATGCCTAGCCTAAATGTACCCATCTAGACGCATTGGAACAGTCAGTTTGGTCACATCAAGCGCAGGACGAAAGTTACACCCCTTTGCAATTTTACACTGCTTCCTTCTGACGATTTTTGGGGTAGCAAAAAAACTTTCACCACGGGAAAATGCCTCAAAGATATAAAAAACTGAGAGAGGTTATTGTAGAGGCACTCTACATGATCGTGTTGCTTTAGACAGAATGTTTTTAAGTGACATAATTTTCAAGTAACATCTCATCAAAGATTGCTGCCTTTTTGCACTTTGGACTCTTCACGGATATCGTCGGTACAATGTAGCTCAGACTGTTTCGACATGTTTGGGTGAAAAATAAGACCATGCCTAGCCTAAATGTACCCATCCGGATGTGTTGGGATAGTCAGTTTGGTCACATCAGGAGCAGGATGAAAGTTACACCCCTTTGCAATTTTACACTACCTCCTTATGACGATTTTTGGGGTAGTAGAAAACCTTTCACCACGGGAAAATGCCTTAGAGATATTAAAAAATGAGAGAAATTATTGTAGAGGAACTCTACGTGATTGCGTTACCTCAGACGGAATGTTTCTAAGTGACACGGTTTTCGAGTAACACCTCATCAAAGATTGTTGCCTTTTTGCACTTTGGACTCTTTAGGGATATCATTGGTACAATGTAGCTCAGACTGTTTCAACATGTTTGGCTGAAAAAAAGGACCATGCCTAGCCTAAATGTACCCATCTGGATGCGTTGGAATAGTTAGTTTGGTCGCATCAGGAGTAGGACACCAAAAATGCAAAAGTTGCTTTGTGCAACTTGACAACATTGACACTTTTTTGCAACATGACTCAAAGACTCAAACTGACCCCAAATGACTCAAAGTGACTTAAAATCACCTTGATTTTGCTGCCTAATGTACATTATAGAGGTCGAGGCACTCCTTATCATTCAAACATCTTAGATGAGCGCCTAGGAAAGGAAAAAACTCTAAGTTTCATCATCATGAGCGCCTAATATCAAGAGACTTTAATGGCTCAAACCTTAGCATGGAGTTCTAAGGTGCATTTCATGTCTCCTTTCATCCATTTTGGTGCCCTTATGTAGATTTTTCAACTTGATTTGTTGCCCTGTATGTGAAGGAAGATCAAAAAGGCATGAAAGTGGATGTCGTTTTGCAAGAGTTTGGATCATCAAAATTGAAAGTCTATTAAGCTTGGGTGCCCTTGGTCTTGTTTTCATTCATTATGAGCACCTTGGGAGAATGGTATATAGGTCATCATCATGATTGGGCACCCTGGATCCAGAGTGTTGGAGAGATCATCAAATGGTGTCTAGAGGAAGTAGGGTGAGTTATGAGTTTGGTCGCATCAAGAGCAGGACACCAAAAATGCATAACATGATGATGTAAAAATGTGTATGTGTATAAAAATGCAGGAGGAAATAAAAAAAAGACAAACCTTACAAATTAATGTGCATACTTACAACTCAATGTAACATGACTTTACAAAATCAATGTGAATACTTACAAATTAATCCAATGAACCATCCGGGTCTGCTCTACTCTTTATTGTGTCAAGTATTGCTTCATGGTTAGACTCATGCACCTTCCACAAGATTTTGTTCAAAGGTCTACCCCGATACTTTATCAAATGAACATTGGATGCCACGACAAGGTTTGAGTAATGAAGAATCTTCCGATGCATGTCAAAGTCCTGAAACAGCCAAATATTAACACTCTTATGTGAGTACCTTCTAAGCCATGTTCCAGTAATAACCATTGAGCCTGTAGGGTATTCGATGTTTTCTCCATCTGTAACAGGGGCCTCCAATTTATTTTTAGCCTCAACGCAATGACATAAGTAATAATCTATTCCTTCTTCATTATCTTCATCTACAATAATTGCATATACGTGCCCTACATTGATATGTGTAGCAAATTAGATGAAATTAGTCAACATTACAAAAACACTACAAAGTAAAATGACATTACCTGGTTGAACTAGATGAAATTAGATGCATATATGTGCCCTATATTACCTAGTTGAACTAAATCTGATCTGTGGTCAAAGTCAACTGACGATTCCATCTGTGTTAGTTCCAATGTCGTCGGGGGTCGATATGTGTCAAGTGGGCTAAGATAACTTAACTGCCATTTGTCTACCCACTCCTTTGACTCACACTCATCCCAGACTTGAATTGTACAGGAAGAACAAAAGCATGACATCTTTCGTGTATGGATACTCCATAAACTTGCAATTGAGCTTCTGAAAGAGTACATCTCATTTGATCATGTCAGTGTACAACAGTCCTCATATGGTGCAATGTTAGTATCATCTATCAACCAAAAAAATCTACGAACTGAAGACTTACCTTCATTACCTAGACCCATAGAAGCATTACACCACTCGACAATCGATTTGGCATCTGTCAACTTTGCATTGTCTTTATACTTTAACTCTTCTCGTGCTATGGCTCTTTTGATACATGCTCCTGCACCATCATGCTCCCCCTTTCCATGTCCAGCCTCACAAAAGTTCCACATATGCTGAATACCTATAAAATTATGCCTCCTACTTAGCCAATAGAAATTCTGTGAGTTCTTGAATTGTGATGCACAGTTATCTGACCATATGATATGCTGACTGAACGATATGCCCCTTCTAGCCAAATCATTGTAGAACACCTAAAATCAACCTTGCACGAACTCCGTAGAATACATGCAATCATCACTAATATAGAAATTATACTCCCTTATGATCTCCCTATCATCCTCTGTACTATCATTCACATAAATGAATGCGATGTGCACAAATATAGAAACCTGTGTGGAGTTGTAATATTGTGATTGCACCTCACGTTGTGGCTGTAGACTGTAGTTCTCTGCAAAGTCAATGAATGAAACAATGCTACCAACTAGAAATGTGTCCTTGCATAACTTGAATTGCAAGTCCAACCATCGAGCTCTATGGGCATGTCTTAAATACTCATACACTATGCTGTCACGAAATATAGGCATAAACTGATACACTAGAATCTTTTCAATAACCAATTCACACCTCTTTGCTTCTTTACCATCTTTTGTATTGTATGCCACTGTTTTATACTTGCTAAACTCTACTAGTTCATTTCCAACCGCGTGTGTTCTTTCCATATGTTCACATATTGGCAAATGTTGCAAGCCACCGCAATGATGACATGTGCCATCCAAACATAATTTCTTGTAGAATATTTGACCTTCCTCTCTTTCACATAAAATTTTTGATATCAAGTCTCTTGAAGATGTTGGTGGGGCACATATGGCACAACCCTGCAAATCATTGTTAGTATGCATATCTAAACATATAGACCTATAAGCATCAAAATGGTTAGAAAATTCAATATGTAATCTACAACAACTAGTGCGTGTGTGATTTATCTTAACATAGAAAGGTTTTAGCATTTCAAAATATCTTTGACAAATTTTAATTTGAGGATACTTCTCTAGAAATTTACCATAAAACTGTGTTTGAGTCTCATCCAAAAAATGCTTTGGATGTGGCTCGTGGTTCTGACTACTGATTCTCCTTCTTACCACATCCCTTTGATTCGAAGATACCCTTGTGTAATTCTTCCAAAAGTCTTCAATTAGTGATCTCAATGCTTCAATAATTGGTTTATCTTTTCGTGGTAGTCTCCCCAAGAACACCCATAATTCATTGGCATTAGTGTCCTCAATTCTTTGGCGTCTTCCAACGGCTCTTGATAAAGTTTTCCTATTAATTCTCAATTGTTGACTTGTCTTTCTAATGAGACGAGCTTTCCTCGTTTGACTACTTACTATAGTCGATGTAATCACACGCCGTGTTGCATTACTATCTTTTGTGTGTGAGGTGTTACCCACACTCTCATACACACTCATTAGATTCTTGACAATAGATTTTTCACTTGAAGCCTCTGATGTTCTCAACCCAAGAATCTTCATGATAGACCTATACTTTATACTTCACATCATTTCACTAAATAGTTGACATCTTGCAGTCTCATTTAACTTTTCAAAGAACAATCTCCAAATCTTATTAGCATATCTTCTACAAGTGCATTTTGGAATCTTACCTTCCATTGGCTACAAAATATTTTCATCAATATCAATCAAATACTTTGGCTTTCTATGCAAAATTCTAGGTGGTGTTAAGTTAGGTAAATTCATCTCAACATTAGGAATTTCATCAATATTTAAATGAGATGGGTTAGATGGCATACCTTCGATCGAAGATAGAATAGATGACATACCTTGAGGTTGAGGTGGGAACGATGGCGTACCTCCTTCATCACATGTGAGTGATGATGTACTCTCAACTTGAGATGTGGTAGATGGTGTCCCTACATGTTGACTTGCGATAGAGGACGTGTCTCCAACTATGGTATTCAAATCTCTCGTACCACGAAGTTTTTGCATTTGTTCTCTTTAACATCATGGTATGTTAAGGTTTGTTTATTACACATAATTATTAAAGAGCCCAAGTGTAGAAAATATACATGGCATCATGTGAGATTATAGGCTGCTTTCTTGATTGGGAATGTGTCTATTTTAAACATGTATGATAGAGCATGATAAAGTAATTCAATCCGAAATAAGGAAAATGTAAAGAACATGCATGTAAAGACTTGACATACCTAAAAAATGAAGATTTGAATGGAGAGAGTACCCAATTATGTAGTGTTTTTTTCTTCTTACATCAAACTCTATTATATTTGAGTTTTTCACCACTTGCTTCCTTTTCAATGTTAAATTAAATAACACTCAAATATAATTACTAACAACAATACTATTAACCAATCTATAATGTTAAATTCCTAAAATTGAATCACAATTAACATTGCAACACTACAAAAATTGAAACTTGAATAGATATATATCAAACTTGGTGTAAAAACTATGTTATTTCCTCCTTCTCAAGTTGGCAAAGCAGAAAAGGTGGTGGAAAGATCATGCAAAGGTGGTACAATGTGTCAAATGTGCATGTGAACTTTCCAACAGCATGAAAGCACTTCTTTTTTGTCAGAGCACGCGCATAATCAGTAAGAAAACAGAGCATGTGGGCCTGGATCACGGGGGTTAACACTTTTTTACCATTTCAATAGCAAGACAAAACATGAGTGCATTATAACGTGCTTGCATTTTGTCCTGCTATAAATTGATCACATCCTTTGCATTGATCACATCTCTTTCCAAACCTTCCCCTTCAGACTTGAATGACCACAAGGTTTTTGAGGGAGAACTTTTCCTGTTTCCTGTAAGTGCTTGCTAGATGCTCTGCCATATGATAGGCATAACAATGAAGGGGCAAGCCCTCATAATCAAGTTCTTGATAGAAAATGCCCATCGAGGAAGAAAGATAGATCTTCTTTGGAAGCAGAAGTTCTAGTTTGTGACAAATCCTTATCCAAGCATAAATAGAAGGGGTTCTGTCAAGTGATTTCCAATCCACTTCCACAAAGTCTCCTGAAGGCTTCCTGATTGATTCCAAAACATCCACACCCCAAAACTGGAGAGGCAATCAATATAATTGAACCCATAAATCTACATTTGATGAAAGAAACCCTCAACACTATACCTTAAACCCTAATCCCTCAACCATCAACCCTAAACCTTATCCCTAAACCCTAATCCCTCAACCCTTAACCCTAATCCATCATCCATCAACTCTAATCCCTCATCCCTAAACCCTAAATGCTATCCCTATTCCTAAATCCTCAACAAACACGATACTATACCTTAAACCCTAATCCCTTATCCCTAAACCCTCCAACCCTATCCCTAATCCTTACACCCTCCACACTATACTTTAACCCTAATCCCTCGACCCTCAACCCTATCCCTAAATCCTTGACCCTCGAACCTCAACCCTCAACGTCAAACCCTAATCCCTCAACCCTTAACTCTGATCCCTCGACCCTCAACCCTATCCCTAAACCCTAAACCCTAAACCCTCAACATCAAATCCTAATCCCTCAACCCTTCACTCTAATCCCTCAACCCTAAACCCTATCCCTAAACCCTCAACACTATACCTTAAACCCTAATCCCTCAGCCCTTAACCCTAAAACTTATCCCTAAACCCTAATCCCTCAACCCTCAACCCTAATCTGTCATCCCTCAACTCTAATCCCTCATCCCTAAACCCTAAATGCTATCCCTATTACTAAACCCTCAACAGACTTGATACTATACCTTAAACCCTAATCCATTATCCCTAAACCCTCCAACCCTATCCCTAATCCTTATACCCTCCACACTCTACTTTAACCCTAATCCCTCGACCCTCAACCCTACCCCTAAACCCTTGACCCTAGAACCTCAACACTTAACCCTCAACGTCAAACCCTAATCCCTCAACCTTTAACTCTGATCCCTCGACCCTCAACCCTATCCCTAAACCCTAAACCCTCAACCCTCAACATCAAATCCTAATCCCTCAACCCTTCACTCTAATCCCTCAACCCTAAACCCTATCCCTAAACCCTCAACACTATATCTTAAACCATAATCCCTCAACCCTCAACCCTAAACCTTATCCCTAAACCCTAATCCCTCAACCCTCAACCCTAATCCGTCATCCCTCAACTCTAATCCCTCATCCCTAAATCCTAAATGCTATCTCTATTCCTAAACCCTCAACAAACTCGATACTATACCTTAAACCCTAATCCCTTATCCCTAAACCCTCCAATGCTATCCCTAATCCTTATACCCTCCACACTCTACTTAACCCTAATCCCTCGACCCTCAACCCTACCCCTAAACCCTTGACCCTCGAACCTCAACCCTCAACCCTCAACGTCAAACCTTGATCCCTCAACCCTTAACTTTGATCCGTCGACCCTCAACCCTATCCCTAAACCCTAAACCCTAAATGCTCAACCCTCAACGTCAAATCCTAATCCCTCAACCCTTCACTCTAATCCCTCAACCCTAAATCCTATCCCTAAACCCTCAACACTATACCTTAAACCCTAATCCCTCAACCCTCCACCCTAAACCTTATCCCTAAACCTTAATCCCTCAACTCTCAACCCTAATCCGTCATCCGTCAACCCTAATCCCTCATCCCTAAACCCTAAACTCTATTCCTATTCCTAGACCCTCAACGGGCTCAATAGGATACCTTAAACCCTAATCCCTCTACCCTCGACACTTTTATTTAACCCTAATCCCTTGACCATTAACCCTATCCCTCAACCTTAACCCTCAAGCCTCAACCCTCAACCCTCAACTGTCAACATTAAACCCTAATTCATCAACCCTAAACCCTAATCCTTCAAACCTAAACCCTATCCCTAAACCATCAACCCTCAACACTATACCTTAAACCCTAATCCCTATCCCTCAACCCTTAACCCTTAAAACTTAAACCCTATCCCTACACCCTCAACACTTGACACTATATCTTAAGCCTTAAACCCTCATCCCTAAAGCCTCAACCCTAAATCCTTAAACCTTCAACCCTAAACCCTATCCCTAATCCCTCTACCCACGACACTCTAACCCTAACCTTGACATTAAATGCTAATCCGTCAACCCTAAACCCTATCCCTAAACCCTTAACCCTCAACACTATACCTTAAACCATAATCCCTCAACCCTCAACCCTAAACCTTATCCCTAAACCCTAATCCCTCAACCCTCAACCCTAATCCATCATCCCTCAACTCTAATCCCTCATCCCTCAACCCTAAATGCTATCCCTATTCCTAAACCCTCAACAGACTTGATACTATACCTTAAACCCTAATCCCTTATCCCTAAACCCTCCAACCCTATCCCTAATCCTTACACCCTCCACACTCTACTTTAACCCTAATCCCTCGACCCTCAACCCTATCCCTAAACCCTTGACCCTTGAACCTCAACCCTCAACCCTCAACCCTCAACGTCAAACCCTAATCCCTCAACCCTTAACTCTGATCCCTCAACCCTAAACCCTATCCCTGAACCCTAAACCCTAAACCCTCAACCCTCAACGTCAAATCCTAATAGCTCAACCCTAAACCCTATTCCTAAACCCTCAACACTATACCTTAAACCTGAATCTTAAACCTTATCCCTAAACCCTAATTTGTCAACCCTAATCCATCATCTGTCATCCCTCAACTCTAATCTCTCATCCCTAAACCCTAAACGCTATCCCTATTCCTAGATCCTCAACGGGCTCGATACTATACCTTAAACCCTAATCCCTTATCCCTAAACCCTCCAACCCTATCCCTTAACCCTAATCCCTCAACCCTCAACCCTATCCCGAGACCCTTAACCCTCAAACCTTAATGTACTCAACCCTCAACGTTAAACCCTAATCCCTCAACCCTTAACTATGATCCCTCGACCCTTAACCCTTAAAACTTGAACCCTAAAACCTATCCCTACACGCTCGACACTTGACACTATATCTTAAACCCTAATCCCTTAACCCTCATCCCTAAAGCCTCAACCCTAAATCATTAAACCTTCAACCCTAAACCCTATCCCTAATCCCTCTACCCTCGACACTCTTATTTAACCCTAATCCCTTGACCATTAACCCTATCCCTCAACCTCAACCCTCAACCCTCAACCCTCAACTCTCAACATTAAACCCTAATTCATCAACCCTAAACCCTAATCCCTCAAACCTAAACCCTATCCCTAAACCATCAACCCTCAACACTATACCTTAAACCCTAATCCATATCCCTCAACCGTTAACCCTTAAAACTTAAAGCCTATCCCTACACCCTCAACACTTGACACTATATCTTAAGCCGTAAACCCTCATCCCTAAAGCCTCAACCCTCAACCCTTAAACCTTCAACCCTAAACCCTATCCCTAATCCCTCTAACCTCGACACTCTAACCCTAACCTCAACATTAAATGCTAATCCGTCAACCCTAAACCCTATCCCTAAACCTTCAACCCTCAACACTAGACCTTAAACCCTAATCCATCAACCCTAAAACCTAATCCCTCAACCCTCAACCCTCAACCCTAAACACTATCAATAAACCCTCAACCCTCGACACTATACCTTAAACTCTATGAGAAAAGCTTTGCGTATGGTACATCCATAGTGAGTAAACTACTAAACTATACCTTAAACCCTAATCCCTCAACCCTAAACTTTCAACCCTAAACCCTATCCCTAATCCCTCTACCCTCAACACTCTACCTTAAAGCTAATCCCTCGACCCTTAACCCTAAACGCTATCCCTAAAGCCTCAACCCTAAACCCTAATCCCTCAAGGTCCTAAACTCTAATCCCTTATCCCTAAACTCTAAATCCTATCCCTAAACGCTTAACCCTCAACCTTAAACCTTAATCACTCAATCCTTATCCACCCCTCTCCTCCCCTATCTGGCTCACTCCCATCTCTACCCTCCTCTGCCCTCGACACTATACATACATACATATAGGCATACATAGATATATACATACATACATATAGGCATACATAGATACATACATACATACATACATACATATAGGCATACATACGTACATACATGATTAATAGCCTTAAACATAAAAAAATTTAAGGGGAACATAACGCGAGCGCGTTATAACGCGCTCGTGTTATGTCAAACATGACAAACAACAGACTTGTGAAAAAGGAAAATGCAAAGCAAAACATAACGCGAGCGCGTTATCTCTTGCTTTGGGAATCCCAAGTCTTGGGCTTGGGATTTGCTTTGGATTTCCAACCCAAAGGCTTGGAGTGCCTTTTGAACAGTCATAGATGTGTTTTTCCATATTCTTCAAGATTTCACATAATATAGTTCGTGCTAACCCTCAGATTTGCACGTGTTTCAAGATCAAACAAATCGAACACCTAGGTAATGTTAGGCTTTCTCTTAGCTATTTGACGATGTGATTTTTTTCACATTTTAACAATGTTAAGCCTTTCACCTTTAATTTCTTTTGTTTGTGTGTCTGTTTTTGGGCAAAAACCACTATTTGGTCTTTTTTCATTGTAAATTAACTATTCATTGAAATTTCAAAAAAATTACATATTTAGAAACTAGACTCCATTCTACAAATATTAAAAAAAGAAAAAAATGATTTTCAATTAGTTTTCAAAATTTATAGGGGTAGCACGGCCAAAATTCTATTTTTTAGGATGTGTCCACTTTGAAAATTAGTAAAAAATCAAATATTCATCAAAAAATTATCAGAAAAATCGAGCATAAACTACATGCTATTAGGTAATTTCTCACCAAAGTGATTTTAAAAATACCAAAAAAAAAGTTGACCTTTTGAGGGAGCCACAAAACATGCTATGCTATGTTTTTTTGACAGAAACAACACCAATTTCTGTGGCTCCCTCTTTTTAACCCCTTAATCTATGCCATTTAAAAAAAAAATAGTAGTTTAGAAAGTAGACTTGGAGCACTACGAATATTGTTTTGGTTGCATCTCCAAATTTTGAGTGTAACTATGCTCAATTTCTCATCCAAGGCCAGTATTTCCTGATTTCAGAAAAAAAAAAGTGGCCACTTAAGACCCCTTTTTGGCCCCACATCTTCTTGCACTTACCCAAAAGGGGAGATAGAGAGACATATATATATATATATATATATATATATATATATATATATATAGAGAGAGAGAGAGAGAGAGAGAGAGATGAACTTTAAACTATATAGATATGAAAGAAACACAAAATGATATATACATATATATATAGAGAGAGAGCAAATATAAGAGGAGAGTTAACATAGGAAGAAAGAAACATGAAAAAAACACAGGGAGAGAGAGAGATCTCATAGAGAGGAAGTGTGTGAGCAACAAGGAGGGAGGGAGACAGATAAAGAGAGATAAAGAGAACTAGAAAAGGAGAGAGGTGGAGAGACAACAAGAGAGAGAGAGAGAGAGAGAGAGAGAGAGAGAGAGAGAGAGAGAGAGAGAGAGAGAGAGAGACCATTGTTTCCTATTAAATTATTATAGGGTTGAGAGAGAGAGAGAGAGAGAGAGAGAGAGTTGAAGTTACGGTCAACCATTCCAATACTCTTCCAAATTCTGCATACCCATTGCACACTAAGGTGTGATTGCTAGTGAATAAAACAAGGACCAATACAACTAGCATTCAAAATCCTTTTTTTTAAGCAATCTATCTATCAGTGGTACAAATCATTCTTCAAGGCAAAGCAACTACCTACAAATCTAGGAAAGAAAAAGCACAAAATAAAAAAAGGGAACATTGATTTCTTTGTTCAAAAAAGTTTTGTACCATTATTTTATTTAAATAATAAGTTGGCATGGGAATGATATTGTTGTTGGCTAAAAGTTTGAAAAGTGGTTTATGAGATTGTAAACTTGTAGTGATAAGTTTGAGAAAAAGGAGAAGTATATTAGAAGAAAGTCTATAAATATAAATTATATTATTTAAATTTTTACATATTTTATTTTACTCATAAATTTGTCAAGAGGTATTTTTTATTTAATTCTAAGAAAAAACAAGCTAATGAAGGAAGCAATTTTTTAAATGTAGAATATTGAGGAAGCAAAATCTTTGATAAAACACTAGTATTTCTAATCCACTAAGTATTTTTTGAAAGAAAAATACTATGTATTTCTAATCCTCTTAAATCATAAAGTCTAAAAAGAGTTAAGGGAGACAGGCACCTCTCAAGCTCCCAAACTTAAATTGAAGACCTTAAATGTCCATGGTTCCTAATGTTAGATATCCAATGCCTCTGGATTTAACTCTACCATACTTTTTCTATCAACATTTCAGATCGCACTCCATGATCCATCTTCAAGGTATAGAGAGCAAGAGAAGAGAAAGAGAAATGCTCTCTATATCTTAGTTATGTCCTTAAGATGGATCATGGAGTGTGATCTAAGAGTAATTTATCTTTCTCTTCTCTTGCTCTCTATATCTTGATGATTGGTTTATAAGATTGTAAACTTATAATGATAAGTTTGAAAAAAAGGAGAAGTATATTAGAGGAAAGTCTATAAATATAAATTATATTATTTGAATTTTTACAAATTTTATTTTATTCTTAAATTTGTCAAGAGGTATTTTTTATTTAATTCTAAGAAAAAACAAGCTAATGAAGGAAGCAATTTTTTAAATGTAGAATATTGTGGAAGCAAAATCTTTGACAAAACACTAGTATTTCTAATCCACTAAGTATTTTTTGAAAGAAAAATACTTTGTATTTCTAATCCTCTTAAATCATAAAGTCTAAAAAGAGTTAAGGGAGAGAGGTGCCTCTCAAGCTCCCAAGCTTAAATTGAAGACCTTAAATGTTCATGGTTCCTAATGTTAGATATCCAATGCCTTTGGATTTAACTGTGTCATACTTTTTCTACAAACGTTTCAGATCGCACTCCATGATCCATCTTCAAGGTATAGAGAGTAAGAGAAGAGAAAGAGAAATGCTCGCTATATCTTAGCTATGTCCTTATGATGGATCATGGAGTGTGATCTAAGAGTAATTTATCTTTCTCTTCTCTTGCTCTCTATATCTTGATGATAGATCACAGAATGTGATCCAAAACATTGATCCTAAACAGTAAGCCGAATTCTTGTGAAAATTTCAACATGTCTTTATAAGTGAGTTAAAAGTTTAAAATTATTGTTTGTGATTTTAGACATCAATGATATCTTTACTAAATTGTTCAAAAATACAAAAAAAAAATCTAAAACATATACATCAAATCATATTTTACTAATAAAAAATTACCACATAAATTTGAAGAGAATTGAATAGGAGTCTAAACGAGGCAAAATAATCGCCCTGTAACTGTATCTTGCTCAGCCCTAGTGTCCACTTTAGGCACTTCGTGTTTTATAAGTAATGAATATTAATTATTTACTCTGGTTTTTTCCAATTCAAGTGGGGCCCGTGACGTGGCTGTTGAGAAAGAGGGATACAGCCTATCACAATCAGGCAACCTGGTCGGTCGAACGAATCACGTTCATGTGGGGCCCAACTATACATTTTTTCAACTCCTGCTTGACTTTTATCATATCACGGGCAAGGTGAGGACGCTTTTAATGTGAGAGGTGGACGTTTACGTGCTAAACGTTGAAATAGAAAACACTAGAGCCTCGATGTCCGAATCCACCACGTGGGAATTAAGCCGCTAAATCAAAGCTCTGTTGACACGTCATCGTGGAGTTGAACTGTGGGGGGTCCTCGTGACTATTTGGTTGTAGAGCTTGGGTGGTGCTGATATTGGCATGTAGCTTAGTGCCAACCTTTCATTTGTTGTATGGAATACCTTATAGCTACAACCTATGATGGCCAATGATACCCTTATTTCTAATTTTTAATTTCTAATAGTAAATTGCTTTATTTATTTTTGTATTGAACAAAGTTGAAAAGTATTAAGAGAAGTGTAGGGACTAAAAAAGTTGCTCAACATCTAAGAAGGATCACTACAACTCACAAGCAACAAGTTGAAACAAAGCAAAATTATACAAAACAATAATTAGTTGATAGGCTTTTATATGTGAGCATTATAGTGCTCGGAATTGTCTCATGCTGTAAAATCCGCATCGGAAAATTTTCTAAACTCGTCGGTTGTTCATATCGATGTATTCCTTGAACCTCCTATGGGTGCAAGTGCTAGTATATTAGCATAAGATATAAAATACTGAGTAGCATAAGAACGCAACTTCCACAAACATACAACAATGATATTATTATTATTTTTTTATGAGCATCAACATGAGACCAATACAAGATTTTGCTAGCATTTATTAGAGACTATTATGTCAAGCTCTTTATGAGTAAGCACACTACAAATCACCTATGGAAGACCAATAGTAACTACTTAGAAATCCACTTTATTTAGAAACCACATCCACATTAGAAGCCAACTATGGAAGACCAAGAGTCACACCTTAGAATTCCAAATTAAATGTTCCAATGGGATTTGAACTTGGGTCTCCACAAGGAGAACCCAATGTTTTTAACCTATTAAGCTCAACCCCTTGAACAGCAGTGATATTATTTAAATATTCATTTCTTATTTTTATTTTCTTAACCAGCAACTAGAGGGAAGGGTATTACCTATCTTTCTACATAAAGGTTCAATTAAAGGTTCAATTACAGATCTTTCTACATAAAGGTGCAATTATAGTGGTACGATGGTTGTATGCCAATAAGTAGTTTTTCTCCCCAGTGTATCCAATGTTATGATGGCTCGTCAGTGGTGAGCCTCCAGGAGGGAAGAACATAGAGAGCCGAGGCGTAGGAACATGATGGGCCCGTAACTGTTTGCTAGCTCCGCCAGAGCCTTGTGAGCAAGGCTTCCCAACAGATGGAGATTGCCTAGCACTGGCCATGGCCGTGGCCTTGGTGGCAATTCCAACTCACCCTTATTGCTCTTGCTCTTCCTTTTTGTCACAAATCTGTACATAATCCAGAGGAACATGAGTGAAAAAATCAACTCTATCACAGGAGATCTAAGCCATGCCATATTTAGTTAGCCCCCGTTTTCCAACTATTTGATATGAATTGATGTATTTAATACAACTTATCATCTTCCATCTCATCTTATTGGTTTATATTGAATGAAGTTATATGGAATGAAGTACAATTTAAGGTCTTAATACAACTTATCGTCTTCTATCTCATCTTATTGGTTTATATTGTATGAAGTTATATGGAACGAAGTACAATTTAAGGTCTTACTCTATATATTTTTCATTAATTTTAATTCTTTTCTTGTGAAATCAATGAAATGAAAGTACTTTTTCATTGCTTTATTTTATTGAAGTTTAAATTTGTGTAAGGAATGTTTTGTCTTTCAACACCATTATTTTAGTGAATTGAGGCATTCAAGAAACATGTAAGGTACCATTTAACTCTATTAATAATTCTTATCTACTCTATAAACTCTATTTATGATCCTTATCAATACATGTCCCTTGAGTTGGTCATAACAATTAATTCAAAATCTTCAATGAATGTGTCACTAGATTTCCAATAGATCAAGTAGTTGGTAGTTGTTAGTGATTGTAGATGATAGCATCACACATCTCATCGCATTAAATACTTTTTGTTGTGTGAAATGGCTCATTTGTCTATTTTGCTATTGGTTGTTGTTGTGAATAATTAGTGTATGGATCAAATTCCTTTTTATTAATTTTTATTGCACTTTCATTTCAATTGATTCAAAAATTTATTAGATTTTTGACTTTTGATATTACAATCATTTCATAGGTGAAAGTTAGAAAACATGTACAATTTTAAATTCAATCACAAAAAGTTGTCTTTGAAATTTAAATTTTATTTTAAGTTGAATTTAAATATTTTCTTGTAAAGACTACTAAAATGAAAGTATTTTTCTATTACTTTTGTTTACAATAAAGTTGAAATCTTTACAACAGATTTCGTTTTCTAAAATTTCAACTCTATTACAATTTATATAATTTTAATAAGACACATATTTCTTTCAATTATTTGTTAAAGTATATTTGTATTTTTTTTCTCACTTAATTTTGAGTTTATTATGAGAGAATGACTTAATACACTTACACATCAACAAATGACATAATTTTTTGCAAAGTTAGGCTTATTTTTCCATACCATTATTCATCTCCATTTACACATTCTTCCACACATGGCTCCGTCTTATCCATGTATCCACAACATTGCTACACTCCATAACTATAAAGTTAATCCTATAAAAATATTAATGTACAGCTGTCAGATATTCATTGCCAGTTGAGTCTTGGTCATTCCTCTCATTCTGAAGAATTTTACACGCTAAAGAATGAGGCAGCGGCAAAGAATGAATATGTTATGTTAAATTTTCCAAACCTGTAAGGTGTAGATTCATTCGAGAGAGCTTGGAGTGCATTCCATAGAGTTTGAAAGATTCCCTTTCCGTGCAGCGTGGAAAGAGTGGGAATGGGTGGGTTCTACTTGAGAGATTGAAGGATACATCTCATTTGAAATAATGGATGAACAATTTATGGGCATTCAAAAAATTCTATTAATTATATAGAAAGTTGCAGGTAAATTCACTTTACAGGCTGTGAATAAAAGATGCTCATCTCAATTATTTCGAAAGAGATCAGCGTCATGCCCCACTTGTTAAATATGAAAAGACTTTGACAGAGAATTGCAAATATCTGTCTAAAAACACTGTGATTAGATAGAGATGTATGGTGAAAAGTCTTTGAGCTGTTTTCTACTGATAACTTTAAAATACGAGTAAGAATTTGCTGACATTTTGTCCTTTACCGAAAAACGTGTCCACTAATGAATAAAAATTGAGTGAAATAATTGCTTGAAAGGCTATTCAATTTGCTAGCATTTTGTCGTGCAGTGCTACTAAATCTACGATAATGAGTGAGGGAGAGTAATGGGGTGGGGATAAAAACATACCCTACCGCGATTTAGGATTTAAATAAAAATAAAACAATTAATAATAATTAGCACTTGCACCTATTGGAGGTTCAAGGGATTGGCCGATAGGAAATTTAAGATAATATTTGAATAGGAAATTTAAGATAATATTTGAATGTATTGGTTTTTTAGTTATATTTTAAATATTAAGAATTAGTAATTTAATATTACATAATTAGTTATATAATAACATATTACAAATTTAAATAATGATATGTTCAAATAAGTCAAGACAAACTCAATGATCATCATCCAAATTATGAAAAAAGGTGCAAAGCTCAATTGAAAAACCAATAGTTTCCTCAAGAATACTCACTTATTGGCCTCTCACTTTGAGAAGACTGGTAAAAATTAGTATAGAACTAGTAAAAATAATAAAGATGCCTGAGCATTGTAGACTCCTCAAACCAGAATATATCCTTAGGAATACTTGTATCTTCACTCAAGTTTATAAAATTGAAACAAATAACATTGTTGTAATACTTGTATCTTCACTCAAGTTTATAAAATTGAAACTAATAACATTGTACAACAAGGTTGAAATACCTACAAGTGGAAACAAAAATGATGGCATACTTCCATGGTGGAAATAATGTGAACAAGATAAACATCCTTTACATTTTTAAGCACAAAAATATACTATTGCTTCAAAGACTCAACTATCTTAAATCCTTCTTATGCCTCATAAAAGTGTGCCTCATCTCCAAACAACCCATGCAATGCTCTTAAATGACCTGTCATTATTGCTGAAAATAAAAAGGTTTGTCGTTCTTTAGGCAAATACTACAATATTGCCTTCCATTCTTCCTCAAAGCCCACATCTTCACACGATCTGTTTCATCCAAAACAATAATTACACTCTCATGGTTGATCAGAAGAATATAATGCAAATAACAATTAAATTTGACAAATAAATGCAAACAAGAATTAAGTCCATCCATATCACTCATTGTCTTCTCCATCTTTTCTTGCTTGGGACTGTGACACATTCTCATATATGATTCCAGGGCGAAATGCACTTCTCCCGAGTAAAAACATTAGGAAAAACAGAACAATCCAAAAAAACAAGTGAGAAGTTGAAATATCATTGAAAACAATGACAAATAAAACTAAGGAAAACAAAGAAACGTGCATTTGCCAGAGGTCTCTTGTATCAATTAGCAATACATAATTGCCATATATCGGATACAAGATGTCATAAAAAAGAACCGTTCATTAAATCTTAAATCTTAATTAAATATTAAAAACCCTAATTAGGGTTTCTCGTAAGATGTACTCGTTTGTTTTCTCTCGATCAATGTACACCCTAATTAGATTCCATAACCCTAAGCTTTATTTTTTGTGGGATATCTGCTTTCGTAGTAACAACCCAGTTTTTTCCCTTCCTCCTGTTGGAAATTATGAACTTCAAAAAGTTTCAGCTGAATCATTATTTGAAAATCTTAGATCTTTTATTTGCAAAGGACAGCTCGTGCCATATATACATTTGTTGGCAAAGGTAAATTATATCTGACAGACATATACACATATAATATATCATACACAAGTGACGGAGATATCCAACACAAGTGAAGCTGCCGCCGGCTTTCTTATCAAGAGTAACGCCACTTTCTTTTGATTTCGACCACTGTGCCCAACCATAAGTATCCATACACATAAACTTTATCTCCTGGGAAGTATCCAAGTTAAAAATAGACATATGAAGAATTTTATGGCAGAGGAAGAAACCCGTCAAGAGACAAGATGTTCATAAGATTAAGGGGCAACTTTCGTGACACCTTATCATTAGAATTGCCTAAAGATACACAAATTTCCAAACATGAAAGATGCAGATCCAATCCAAAGAGCTTGGAGTGCATTACAGAGAGCTCAAAGTGCATGTACTCAGTCCTGTACAACACCGTACTCGCGTCAAGGCTTCGATTTCGTCTATTTTTGGAGCAGCATAGAGAGCGATTCATCATCCTCAACTGTAAAGAATGACAGAGACAAATGGGTCTATTAAGTATCACTCTGGTTCTCTTAGGAATCAAATGGGAACCATTTTCAATCACAGTGGACACACAGTTAAAGCTGAGAACCTGATGCACATTAAAAAACAACTGGTTGTTATTAGATTGGAAATTTAATATCTACTTCCTATTGAGCACATCCAAGGACAACTATTTATTAGGAACATACACTAAATTTTTTTCAAAACCCATTCATGGACAAAAATTTATTTAAATTTGTCTCAAAACCCTATCTTGAAAAAAAAATTTAGAAATCAACTATCTAAAAAAAGAAAAATGTAGACTATAAATTTGTTGGAAATATGCAAATGCTTTTGATAACACCTTCACCAAACAAAGGAAAAACTCTACTTCATAATAAGGGAATTGAACTCTATTTAAATAGAGCTTGGGCAGTGGGAGTTTGGCAGTGGAATGCAGTTGGCAGAAAACTGTAAAGGAATATGTGCTGGCAATATAAAGTAGCAGATCTTTACAATTAATTAGCTGAGATACGCTTTTACTTTCCAACAGTTGTTATTAAAGTCTAGACGGTGTGAGAGACAGTTTTCAGAGCACTGTGAGAAAAAACAACGGCCTTAGACCATTTTCTGAGTACAAATGCTCACAAATAAAACCCTATCCACTACTAGTGGGAAGAATTTAACGGCGTGAGACAATTTTGAGCACTATAATGCTCACATATAAAGCCTATCGGCTAATTAATTTTAAAAAAACTAAAACCCTAATCCTAAAATTGTATGCATATTTTTTAACTCTCAACAGAAAAAACATTCACACAAATTTGCGGCTTCTCTAGTGAAGTTTCAGCGGTGCCAGTGGTGAGCTCCTTGGCTCTCTCTACCTACATAGTCTAGTCTATGGGGAGCAACACAAACAACATCATGATGAGGCACGAGCCTTGCTAAGCTAGCATGTCAAGCCATAGACCCACAAATTTAAATTTGTACAAGAAACTCAAAATCAACGCAAGGTGTGTGCTGAACAAATAGAAAGAGTCCAAGTTTATATTTGTACCAATGGTTGGGCACACGCTGCGGAGGACACTTAGTAGAGGCCTCTAAATTAGGGGTTTTTGTGTTCCAATATGTGAAGAGATCCTCCACCATAACTGCCCCCATTCCTGGAATCTCCATTACATCAGTGAAAATAATGAGCAATGCCAGATGCGTCAGGGCTCAAATCACATTCAACCCTACTTGAAATGGAAATACAACCCAAATAAACACCATTTTTGCAATAATTGCTTCAAATATAGGAATGAAGAAGATAGAAATAATAGGAAGGAAAAAAGAAATTAGATTTTGCAATATGTAAAAACACTTACTAAAAAAGTAATTGGACATGGAAGAGTAGACTTACTCTTGATATTCTGGAGAATCGCAGTGTGTAAGTACCTTTGTCTATGGAGAATCACAGTTTATAAGTTCCTTTGTCTCTAAAACTTCTATTGCACAGTAGTTAATGGATTGAATTGTATTTATACAAAGCCTGGGCGGTGACAAAGGGCAGAGAACATGCATAAAGAAGTCTGCATTTAGACCACGCGTACAATATATGCCAGCGAACAGTGAATCAGAATAAAACATTAAAGATGAAATCAAATAGTTATGTAGAGAGGTCGACATCAAATCAAAGTGAATCAGATCAAAACATTAAAGATGAAATCAAATAGTTATGTAGAGAGGTTGACATCAAATCAAAGCACAGATTCATCCCAACAATCTCCTTTGATTTCCTATTTCTCGATGGTTAAAACTATTTTTTGACTGCCGTAAAGATGTTTGGCGGTGTGAAACAGGTTTAGGGGACTTTTGTAGATGGCTATCACTTTGCTGGTGTTAATTACCATACCGACAGGAAGAAAGCACGGCGTGAGACAATTCCAAGCACTATCATGCTCACAACTAAAAGCCTATCGACTAATTATAACACTTTAAATTAATATTGAAGCTTTTAAATTGCATTTTCAACTAATTTTCCATTTTTAAACCCTGTGTTGTTTACTTTTGTAAAAGGCTCCTGCATATTAAGACACAATATTGAGTAGCATAAGACACTCTAGTATGTCCAGCCGTAAACAGCCGGTGCATTGTAAATGACCGCTGTATGGTAATCCACTCAACTGACACAATCGACTCCACCTAATGAGTCGACCAACACAGTCAGCAACGCTGATTCCGTCCTTACTGCTTGTAGATGCCTAATTGACTGTCACGTGGAGGCCATACAGATTTTGACCAACCGGTCGTTTAACACACTGGCTAGTTAAGCTCTTCCCTCTAATATAAGAAAGCAACTTCCACAAACATACAACAGTGATATTGTTTTTTAAATATTCATTCCTTATTTTTATTTCTTAACCAACAACTAGTGGGGAGGGTATTCCTTATCTTTCTACATGAAGGTGCAATTATAGTGTTAGGATGGTTGTATGTCAATATTAGTAGTTTTTTCCCCAAGTGTTTCCAATGTTATGGTGGCTTGTTAGTGGTGAGCCTCCGAAAGGGAAGAGCGAATAGAGGAGACTTCTTGGGTAGGGTCAATCCAAACACTTCATCCCTACCCACATCACCCTTAACACTCCAATCAAAGCAATTTATGAGCTGAGCCACAACCAAGTCAACAATGGAAAGCCCCATAGAAATCCCAGGGCATCCCCTCCTTCTTGTTCCAAAGGTCAACAACTCAAAGCGGTAGCCTTTCATGTCTATGCTTGAGCCAATAAATCTCTGGGGCTTGTAATCTAAAGGATCTTCCCGTACACTTTCATCCCTTCCGATTGCCCAAACATTCACAAACAACCTTGTTTTTGGTGGAATATAATATCCTCCCATAGTGCAATCCTGGGTGGACTCGTGTAGCAGGAGCAAGGGTGCTGGTGGATGTAATCGAAATGTATCCTTCACCACACATCGCAAGTAGTCTAAGCTTGCCAAATCACTCTCCCTTACGATACAATCTCTCCCAACCTTTAATTCAATCTCTTGTTGCGCCCTTGCCATTACTTGAGGATTTCTTAGCAGCTCAGTCATTATCCATTCTATAGTTGTCACAGATGTATCTACTCTAGCTATTAACATATCCTATGAAAGCATTGAACTCGTTGGTTAGTGAGGTATTACACAAGACAAAAGAGCAAATGACTTGGTTAAAAGTCAAATCCCAAACATTTAACTAGCAATAGTAGATTCAGGTCCATGGTAATTATTTAAACTGAACCGACCAAGATGATTGCTTTGATGTGTATCCGAGAGACTTGAATCTCTGGACTTTCGCTCTCAGCAATGTCCAACAGCATGTCCCCGATGTCTGGTTCCTCCGCATTTTTTGTCATTCTCCGCTCATCGATGAGCTTCTCACCAAACGCATCGAATAGTTTATGAGCGGCCTGCATGCACAATCAAGAAAGGCAAGAGAGGGAATGGAGATTGCCTAGCACTGGCCATGGGTGTGGCCCTGGTTGCAATCCCAACTCACCCTGGTTTCTCTTGCTCTTCTTTTTTGTCACAAATCTGTACATAATCCAGAGGAAAATGGGCGAACAACCCAACACAACTGTAGGGGAATTGAGCCATGCCATATTTGGGTAGCCCTGCTTGCAAATATTTGATTTGAACTGACGAGTATTTAACATTACTTACCAACCCAAAGTAATGTTATTTAGTTTACCTATAATTTTGGTTAATAATTTTGATGCCACTAAGATGACATTATTTTGGTAAGGCAAGGCATTCAACAAACATTTAAGGTGTAGATGAATTCTATTAATAATTCTTGTCTATTTTTTAAACTCTATTAAATGGTCTTTATAAATGTATGTGATGTCACTAAAATGACATTATTTTGGTAAGGCAAGGCATTCAACAAACATTTAAGGTGTAGATGAATTCTATTAATAATTCTTGTCTATTTTTTAAACTCTATTAATGGTCTTTATAAATGTATGTCCTTTGAGTTGGTAATAACAATTAATTCAGACTATTTAATTTAGGTTTTCAATAGATCATGTAGGCTTTGTTATTAATGATGGTAGAAGTTAGTGTCACACATCTCATCTCATTAAATATTTTTTGTTGTGTGAAATGGAACAATGTTATAGTTTATATTTAATCATTTTCTCCAATAATTTCAAATGACTCATTTGTCTATTTTATTATTATGCCGAAGGCATTCCCTTCAGCAAACAAAGACTTCAGTTAGTAGATCTACGGTAGATATTGTTCGATATTTGTGCAAGACAATTGAAAAAGATTGAACCGTTTGTTTTCTGTCTTGCCATCAATTTTTCCCATTTGTCTTTTCGTTACTGTTTTTTTCCCAATTCCCAGTTTGCAAGGAGATGCAAAGGCGTACTAAGCATAACTGATTGGAGGGGTTGACTTTGTGGATCGACGGTCTCGATTGCCTGAGTATCGTGCAATACGATCGAAGCATCACTGGCCATTCGATTTCACTGAGTTTCATTGCCTGCTTTTCGCCCGTCACAAAATGTTTTCCATCAGGGAGAAAATGGTGCAAAGGTGTGCAGCGACAGACATCCGGATGCTTCATGTAAATCATAAATTTTGTGCATGTGACCTTCCATTTATAAAACATCAAATATAGGACACGATACGTTTAAACTAGCACTTGCACCCATTTGTGGTTCAAGGAATACGTCGATAGGAACAACCGATGAGTTTGAAAATTTTCTGGCGTGAGACAATTCCGAGCACTATAATGCTCACATATAAAAGCCTATCGGCTAATTAATATACTAGCACTTGCAACTTCAGGGCTACAAGGGATTAGCCGATAGGAAGTTCAGGAGAATGTTAAGAAGAGTGGGAGTAAATGAAGGAAAGGGAAGAATCAATGTGATGAATACCTACAGTATTTGCTTGGTAAAGATTTTTGCTGTGAGTTCATCTCAAGATGAGGAAATCTTTTTCTTTTCCGAGGGGGGGGGGGCGTGAACTAATGGAGCTCAGATAATAAGGTGTTGATTTAGTTAATATCTAGAATCCAAACTTGGGAAGATGGAGTATGTGGGCAAATGTGTGAAATCTACTACCTATTTAATGCTATGTGTCATTCAACCCCTTAACTATTATATGTAGTAAGTTTTGGGCATAAATATTTATGCTTGACATAGTAGACTGTAATTTTTTTTGTGAAACAGAAAATGCCAGAAGTTGTCTTGGGAAACAAAATTCCTAAAGGCAGACTCCACTCATGGCCACATTAGGCTTTATGACTACATTTTGTTTTTATGTTCTCAAAACTCTTAAACATATCATTTTGTTTTTATGTTCTTGTTTTACTTATGTCTTTTTTTTCTAGGTTAGCTAATTTTACACGGGTCTGTACTATCGAGCTTGGAACGATAATTTGAGAAGTGTGGAGTGAAGCTTTTGAGCTTATCCTCTGATGACATGGATTCACATAGAGCATGGCTGCCTGATGTTGAAACATGTTCCCTTGGAAATAAGATTACATACCCAATGGAGAGATTATGGTGAAAATTAATAGGTTGGACCCAAAACGTTTAAAAAGGTTGTAATGGGGTTTCAGTTTTTTTGTGCTTAATGAAATTGTATTTAACATATTTTAGTTTTTGTGTCAGAAAAACAAAGAACTGATGGAAATACCTTTAAAAAAAAATTTCTTCCACTGGATCGATTCCTCGGAAGGTAATTATTTTGTTTTCTGTTCGCGCTCCCCTTCAACTCACCTCAAACCTTGCACTTTGATATGATCGTCTAATTTATTTGCTTTCAACGACATGAGACTTTTTCTGACATGATTTTTTTCAGGCATGAGAAAAACTGATGAGTTTAGAAAATTGTGGCATGAGACAACTAAACAAAATGATTACATATAGATATATACTAAACAAAGCTGCTATAGTAGACAGAAATAAGATCCATCCCATGCCACAAAAATGGATTTATTTTGGTATGGTCGACAATCAAAACCCACCTCAATCTTTCAATCCTACAAAGATTAAGGTTAAAAACATAAGGGCAGTTGCATTGAGCAAAGTGATAGGGAAGAATACATATTAGACTCACAGAGCTCAGATAAATCTTCTCATCTACTTATAGAAATTCAGGACGGGGGAAGACATTTGGGTAACACAAGAAAAACTTATTCCTCCTTTCTTCTTCTCGTCGCCATCAGATTTGCTCTCCAATCCGTTGGTATATTGTCGAACTATCTCCTGCAACTGGTTTGTATTCTTCTGTACATCATCCATTGTATTCAAGTGTATTTATACACAATTTAATAGAAATGCTTACTAGTAGAGAAAAAGCTCCATAAATGCTTACCAGTAGAGAACGTAAATGCACATAAATGCTTTATGTGCTTGCCAGTAGCAAAAAAAAATCTCCATTTATGATCTCCCGGAGAGTTTAGAAAATCCCCAGGCGTGAAGTTTTTTTATGGCGTGAGACAATTCCAAGCACTTTCATGCTCACAACTAAAAGCCTATCGGCTAATTATTATTATACATTTGATATTTAACTCAATTTGAAATTGCCTCATATATATCTATATCCATTTTATATCCATTTAATTTTGGAGGTCTTGCAATATTGTTTGAACCAAGATAGTACTTAGATATTTACCATATATTTATAAATTAAATATAAATAGTACAATTTATAGTAATTTAGACATTACAAGCTATTTCAATAGATCTATTGTATGCATCAAAATATAATTTTTTATTAAAAAGATTTAAACTATCGTCAAAAACCCTAAATTTATATCAAAATGCACCAACAGAAGATTTAGATAAACACTATTGATAGACAAATTTAAATAGATGTTACCGAAATGTAATGCAAATGTGATTGCTCAGATTTTTGGCATAACTCCAATGTCACAATTGTCGGGGGGAAATGAGAATGAGTTTTTGATTTTTATAAGGTTTGGGTAGTAGTTTGGGTAGTTAAACGGATTTTTGGTTCGGTGAACGGTAAAATGTAGTTAGGGTTATGGTAGGTGTTTTACGGGTTAGGTTAATAATAAATTAAAGTTGTTAGTTTTAATTTATTATTAACGAGAGGTTTTAGATTCCAAGTTGTAAATAATAAATTAAATTCATTGATTTTAATTTATTATTTATGGGAAAATGGTAAAAATGAAAAGGATTTAATTAATTAATTAAAATTAATTAAATCTTTAGGATTAAGAAAAATTTATGATTTAGGGATCAATTTTTTATGTCTACATTTTGCCCCTCTTTGAGACGATGTCGCGAAGCGAGGTCGTTTCAAAGAAAATCAAAACATAGGTTTTTGGATGCAATTTAGGAAACGGAGGGAAGGATGATGGAGTTATGCTGATTAAACTTTGAGCAACCTGATGTTTGATATAGCACCTAACATTATGCATCGAGGTATAAAGACCAGGGTGACGATGTGTCAAATGCAGAAAGGAGGAAAGTCGCAAGCAAGAATATGCCTAATGGCACCATGATATGAAAGACCATGATGACGGTGTGGCAGGTATGTTGCAAGGACCAATAATAGACACAAAAACATCAATGAGTTAGCACACGCAAACAAAACAAGCAAAAACATGCATACACAATGCTGCCCCTAGACAAAAAAAAAAGCAAAAGAAGGACCAAAAGACTTAATCATGATAAGCGGTAAGATAGGCAGTAAGATCTCAAGCCAAAAACTAACATGATAAATAGATAAGTGCCATGTTGCGGGAACGATATATCCCTGGATAAGATAAGGTAAATAAAGGATGGTTGGCTTGGGGGATCTACAACTTAGTTACTACAATCAAGATCGAATCACTAGGTGTTTAAGTTCCATAATTTAGTCTAAGAGTTTCAAAGTGTTTTTGAGATATGGCTTGAAATGTACAAGTGCCAAAAAATTGGGTTGTGTTTGTTTTATTGGAAATTTTGTCTTTGCATGAAGTGAAATGATTGGATGGAGGAGAAGAATGAGGATATAGTGCTGAAAAAAATGTTATTACGGAATTGCATGAGACTGGAAAGGCAGACAAACTCAAGAGTCTATTATGAGGAACTCAAAGGTACCAAGACACATAGACCTACACAGGTGGACAAAAGAATACTAGGATGAGAGCAGGTGAAGGAATGGGAAAGGACTAATGGACAAGCTAGTGATAACGGAACGTAGAATAGCTGGCGAGAAAATGTAATATGACCAGATGATACTGAGTAGATGCGTATGGCAAGATATGGATGGGAGCAAAAGGGAGGACATATTTTATTATGGATGGGAAATGGATGATGGCGAGATGGATGATGTGAAAAAGCTACCTAAAGGATGGTGGGGACAGCTTGAATTCTACACATGACGCCTGCGAACAGGTTTTCACCATGGTACTTATCCAGGGTGCCACCGAAGTGGTTTTCACCATTGGACGAAATGATTTTTCTTTACTATTTTTTTTTTAATTTTTTTTTAATTATTTTTTTTTTTACTTTTTAACTGGGATACTCCGAGTCAGGTATAGAACCGTTTGAGATGGGCTATGTTGATAGGCTCTTCCAAAGGTTGACCTTCTGGAGTGAAAAGCTGGTAAGCTCCTGATCCATAGCTCTTGGTTACGACTAAAGGTCCCAACCAGTTAGGTTCAAACTTCCCTTTCTTTGCACGATCAGCTAGATTCCTTTGATTTTCTAGTAGAACAAGATCTCCAAGCTCAAATTTACGAGGCTTCATTTTCTTGTTGTAACCTCGGCGCAGGCGATTTTGATAAGCTTTTAGATGATTAAGAGCTGTAAGTCGCTTCTCGTCCAACAATTCAAGCTCATGTAGTCTTGATATCCGATACTCCTCATCTGAAATCAAGTGTTGTAAGGATACTCGCAAGGAAGGGAGCTCGATCTCAATGGGTAAAATAGCTTCTGAACCATATACCAAGGAATATGGTGTAGGACCAGTAGGAGTACGGATACTAGTTTGATAAGCCCAAAGAGCAGGATGAAGTTGCAAGTGCCAATCACGGCCAGCCTCGTTTACTGTTTTCTTCAAGATTTTCAAAAGAGTCTTATTAGTTGCTTCAGCTTGGCCATTACTTTGCGGATAATAGGGGGTAGAAAAGTGATGTTGGATTTTGAATTTATTGCAAAGCTCTTTGACATCTTGATTCTTAAATGGGCGACCATTATCTGTGACTATGGCTTGAGGAATACCATAGCGGCAAATGATATAATGGAAAATGAACTTAGATATTTGCTTTCCCGTAATGTAAGTAAGAGGAATTGCTTCAACCCATTTAGTGAAGTACTCAGTAGCAGTGATAATAAATTTATGACCATCTGAGGAGGATGGATGTATTTTTCCAATGAGATCGAGCCCCCATTGTGAAAATGGCCATGGAGTAGTGATAGTTTGCAGTTCTTGTGCTGGTGCATGAATTAGATCACTATGTTGCTGACAAGGTACACATTTCTTAACAAATTCATGCGCATCCTGCTCCATAGTAGGCCAATAGTATCCTGTGCAAAGCATTTTCTTGACTAAGGATGAACCTCCAGAATGAGCACCACAGATGCCTTCGTGTATCTCATGCAAAGCAGTTTGGGCTTCTTCCGGGTTAAGACATTTAAGCAAAACACCATCTAGTGACCTTTTATAAAGTGTATCACCAAGGAGGACATATTGGGAAGAACGACGAATGAAGGAGCGACGTTGGGATTTGGAAAGATTTGGTGGAATGATTTGGCTATGAAGGTAATGGTAGATCTCATTGAACCAAGTGGAGTTAGGACCAACAATATCACATACCAACTCTGATTCTGGGATATCAAAAGCTGGTACAAACAACTTTTCTATTAGGAATTCAATTTTGTGATCATTCCCAGGTATCTCTATCATTGAACCAATTGTGGCCATAGCATCAGCAGCTTTATTGTGAAGCCTTGAAATCTGTTCAAATGTGATCTTGTTGAAATATGTTTTAAATGTATCCACTAGTTTCTTGTATGGCTTTAACTTTTCATCCTTTGTCTAATATTCGTTGTTCACTTGCTTGATCACTAGTTGAGAATCCCCATGAACTTGTAAGTCTTTGATATTCCAGGTTATAGCCAATTTCAATCCTTTGATTAGTGCTTCATATTCGGTGATGTTGTTTGTACATGGAAATTGAATGTGAAATGATTTTGGTATATAATCGCCTTGAGGTGTAACAAAGAGTATTCCAGCTCCAAAGCCATGTTGAGTATGAGAACCATCAAAATATAATTGCCAGGAGGGAATAGTTTCTATGTCCAAGATTGATTCATCAGGAAATTCAGTTACCATTGGATGCTCTGATTCTATAGGTGCTTCAGCCAATTGATCTGCTATTACTTGTCCTTTTATAGCTTTTCTATCAACATACTCAATGTCAAATTCACTAAGCATCATCACCCATTTTACCATACGTCCAGTCAGGGCTGCTCTAGATAGTAGATATTTGAGAGGATCAATCTTTGATATAAGCTTAGTCTGATGACTCAACATGTAGTACCTAAGCTTTTGTGATGCAAAGACAACTGCGAGACATGCCTTTCCAATAGGTGAATAATTTACTTCATAGCCCACCAAAGTTCTACTGATATAATAGATTGCTCGTTCTCTACCACTATCATCATTTTGTGCTAACAAAGCCCCTAATGCTGCTGATGTTGTTGAAATGTATAAAATAAGGGGTTTTCCATGAATAGGTGGTGCTAACACAGGAGGAGATCCCAAGTATTCTTTAAGTTTATTAAATGCTTCTTGGCAATTTTGATCCCAAATAAATTGCGTGTTTTTCTTCAACAAGTGAATAAATGGTTGACACTTGTCAGCAAGCTGAGCAATAAACCTCCATATGGATTGTAATTTTCCTTGCAAAGATCTAAGTTGTTTTAGATTTTGAGGAGGCATTTCCATTATAGCTTTGACTTTTGCTGGATCAACTTCAATTCCTCTTCTGGAGACAATATAACCTAAGAGTTTTCCAGATGTTACTCCAAATACACACTTCTTAGGATTTAGTCTGACATTGTACTTTTCAAGACGATCAAAAATGTTTTCCAAAACATATAGGTGCCCCTCTCTGGTTTTTGATTTGGCAAGTATGTCATCTACATAATCTTCCATTTGTTTATGAAGCATATCATGAAAGATAACAGTCATTGCTCTTTGATATGTGGCTCCGGCATTTTTTAGACCAAAAGGCATGACAAGCCAACAATATGTTCCCCAGACACAAATGAAAGAAGTTTTATGTTGATCTTCTTCATCTATTTTAATTTGGTTATAACCAGAAAATCCATCCATCAATGATAACATCTCATGTCCTGTTGTCAGATCCACTATGATATCAATGTTTGGTAACGGAAAATCATCTTTTGGACAAGCTTTGTTGATGTCTCTGAAATCATTACAAACTCTAATAGTTCCATTTGGCTTAGCTACATGTACAATGTTTGAGATCCACTCTGGATAATCTATCGGTTTGATGAAACCAACTGCTAAGAGCTTTTCTAACTCTGCTTTAACCATTAGGGCAATTTTGGGATGCATCTTTCTCAATTTTTGTTTGACTGGTTTTGTTCCAGGATGGACTATTAAATGATGTACTATTAGTGATGGATCTAATCCTGGCATATGTGCATAGGACCAAGCAAAATTGATTTCTCATTTTTTGAAGAAAGAATTGAAGTCCCGAGTTTCAAATTTTGATAATGACTTTGCTGCATATGTGACCTTGGGTTCTTCTGTAGTTCCAAGATTCATCTCTTGTGTCTGTTCTATGAGAATAGTGGACTTTTCTTGGTGTACCCCCACTTTGGGAAGGTTAAATTCCTCATCCTCTGGCGCCTCAGAAAGGTTTTCACCAGTGGATACATCTTTTATTTTTATTTTTGCATCGTCCGAAAGTGCCACAAAGTGGTTTTCACCAGGGGACGTTATTTTGAAATTTTCATTTTGTTGACTAAGGAATTTAACAGATTCCCCAAAGTAGGCATCAGAGTGTAGTTCAATAGAGTAACCAATCTTGTGATCTCTGATAGGTAGATGAGTACGAAACCCCAGAAATTCACCAATAGCCTCATCATTTTCAAAGACATCAAGAACAGGAGGTCCGTGTTGGTCCCAGTCAATGAGATCTGGATAAACAAGGGATAATGAATGAGAGGAAGTGGACGGGGTGGATGAGGATGATGGTTGATCAAAGGAATAGGTGATGGTATAGATGGAATTATCCTCGAAAACATCTGCGGCCACTTCAAAAGGATCTATGAAAGTGTCTCGATTAAAGGACTCAACTGCGGGAAAAGCTTTCGCCACTTCGTCTAAGATAAACTCAACATCGGGTGACTCACGCTTGGTGGATCCAAACCCTAGCCCAGCATGCTTAGGTCGGCGATGAAATTCTAAAGGCTCTAAGATTCCTTGTTGTTGTTGCCCAAGTCGACCATCTGTATAGCCCAACTTTTTAATGATAGGATAACCTCTGTGATATATACTCAATGGTAATTGTCTCTGTTCATCTTCATCGCTATAGAGCCATTTAGAGATGTCATCTTCAATGGTTTCTTGACTTAGTTGCCCCCAATATTTGAAGTCTTTCAACTGTGGATGAGTAATCAAGACATGATTAATCGGACGAGGTCGCCCATAGCTCTTAGGTGAAAGAGGAAGTTCATTGATATGAAACAGAGTATACTCCCCCATGCCTCTAGCACTGATCTTAGCCTTGATCTCCGATCGGGAAGTGGATGGTGTGGATGAAGAAGACGGGGTGAGGGTGGATGGGTCAATGTATTTGGAAGATGGTTGGGCAACCTCATTAGTTGGGCAATAATTTTGATGTCGATAAGGACCCTCTAGTCGTCTACAGTATTGAAATGGGCGAGGGTCTGCTTGTATGGTAATCTCACGATCATTAAATGGGAATTTTATGCATTGGTGGTCCGTGGAAGGGATGGCTCTCATGGCATGAATCCAAGGACGCCCTAGGAGAATGTTATAGGGGAGATCAAGATCTAAGACCTGACATGTAGTTGTTGCAAGTATGAGGTGAGCCAGTGTTGTCATTGATGGCAACATACTCATATTGCATTGGCAAGAAGGATTTGATGAGCTGTGTGCTAAGGATATTGAGAAAATTAGCCTCAGTCAGGAACAGTGAAGAACAGTGATGAGAAGAAGGCAAATGTATTGTATAGGTTGAGAACCGGAGGATGCGGATTAAAAGGTTTACAGATATGAGTCTTGAGATGCTTTAGCCAAGATTTCAGAGGTCCGCATGAAGATCTGAAGAAGTTATGACTGTCTGTATGGAACCGGTTCAGGCAAGTGTTCAGAGGTGACAAAGGATCACAGAAAGGTCCGGTGAGGTCCAGAATTGTACAATCCTAATCTGCGGATTGGAACTAGTGTTTTAGATATCCTTGTGATATGCCAACTCGAGTCTTGTACGATTTGGAGGTCCGGAAGTACCTCTTGCATTATAACAGTAGCAACAGACAGTGTTCTTGAAGTTCCGGATAAGGAGGATAAGAGATTTCAGTAAGAAAATGAAATGCGGACATACCTGGTCATTCAGGCAGGCTTGTGAAGGTTCTTAGATCATGTCAAGGTTGTTTTGTTGGTCCGCATTGATTTGTGTATGATTTGGAGGTCCGGAAGTATCTCTTGCATTATGACAATGGCGACAGACTGTGTTCTTGAAGTTTCGGATGAGGAAGACAAGAGATTCCAGTAGGTAAAGGAAGTGCGGATGTATCCGGTAGTTCAGGAAGGCCTGTGAAGGTTCTTGGATCATGTTAAGGTTATGTTGTTGGTCCGCATTGATAGTAGAACCCGGAATTGAAGATATTCTTCCGGATGAAGTTCTTGCTCTGTTTAGCCGACCGGATGAGTTGTTCATCCTACGAATGTTCTTGTGGTGGCCGACCGGATGTGTTATTCATCTTGCGGATGTTCTTATGGTTGTTTGCCGACTTAGATGTTTGTTCCTAAGTTGATGTCTTGTATAAATAACAGTTTGTGAGTTCATTTCAAGGTGTGTGAAGTGTGGATAAGTGTGGCATAGCGAAGAGAAGTGTGAAAGGCAGAGCAGAGGTTTTTGGGCTTAATTGGAACTGATCCGGACATGGTAGAGATGTCATTCTCCAGTTCAAGACTGTGATTTTTATCACTTTGTAGACAGTGTGTCTCCTTGTAGGCAGTGGGCCTCTTTGTGAGCAGTGTGCTCGGGCAGTGAGCCCTTATTGGCATGTGCCATTCATTTTTCTTTATTCTTCTAACAGAGAATAATTCTTGGGTTAATCACCCCGTGGTTTTTCCCTTAACCGGGTTTTCCACGTCAAAATCTTGGTGTTCAATGTGTTGATACTTATCTGCTCTTGTGTTTATGTATTATGCTTTCATGGATGATTATTTGATATGCTGCTAACTAACAACAAAGAATCAAGTGTTTGAAACAAGAAGAAGTTTTATACAACTGATTCACCCCCCCTCTCAGTTGTATGCCCTAGATCCAACAATTGGTATCAGAGCCAAGTTCCTCTGACAGGAGCTTAACCGCTTGAGGAGATCCAGGATGTCGTCATACAAGAAGGATAGTCCGAAGTTCGATGGAACCAACTTCACTCTCTGGAAAGGTCGCATGAAGTGTCACTTGAAATGTATGGGAAAAGTATACTTGGATATGGTTTCAAAACCATATGTACCTCCACAAGGTGGTCCGACAACTCTGAATGAAATCACAGAAGCTGAAAACAATCTGCGGACCAAGGAAGCTCTTTTAAGCGCATTGAATGACTCAGATCTCTCGAATGTTATTGACCTACCAACTGCATATGAGATCCTGACTAAGCTGGAACTTCTGTATGAAGGAGATGAGTTTGTCAAAAGTGGAAGGTTACAAAGCCTGAAAGGGAAATTTGAAAGATTGAAAATGAGAGATGATGAAAACATCACTACCTTCATGCCAAGAGTAAATGAGCTGGTATGTGGAATCAGAAATGCTAGTGGAACTTTAGATGAAAATGAGATTGTCTGCAAAATCCTAAGATCCCTTCCTGCTGCCTACAAAATCAAAGTTGCTGCCATTGATGAATTCAGAGCCCACACAACTGTCACAAGAGAACAACTGGCTGGCAAACTAGCTGCATTTGAAATGACCGAGTTTGGAGATGATCCTCCCAAGACTGAATCTGCTTTCAAAGCCAGTGCCTATGTGAAAGGAAAACAGAGATTTGATCCGGGTGAAAACTCATCAAGGAAAATGTCATGGTATGATCAAGCAAGAAGAGACATGGAAGAAGAAGAAGCAGAAACAGCTCAACTTGAAGCCCTCATTGCAAAGAGACTGCCAAGAGGATCCGGTAAGTATGAAGGAAAACTACCCTTTAAGTGTTTCAACTGCAATAAGATTGGTCATTTTGCCTCAAGATGTCCGGAGAGATCTGCAAGATCTAATACTCACAGACAAAGGTTTCAAAAGAATTGCTATTATGTTCATGAAGAAGATGACAATGAAGGAGTAACAGATGATGAATCAGAACTAGGAAGCAAATCCGGAAATGAGTGGGTGTTTATAGCCATCAAGGAAGAAGATTCAATACTCTCTGAATCTGTCAATCACAAAGTTGTTGAAAAAGCCTTGGCTGCTCAAGTGGAAGAAAAGGATGATTGGGTTATTGACAGTGGATGTTCTCACCATATGACTGGTGACAAGAATAAGTTCTTAGATTTGGAAAGATATGAAGGAGGAATGGTAAAGTTTGGTGACAATTCTGCTGGCAGAATCAGAGGTAGGGGAACTATTTCCTTTGATGGTAAGAGCAAAACAGGAAATGTACTGTATGTTGAAGGATTGAAGCACAATCTTCTCAGTGTTGGTCAGTTAGTGGACAAAGGTTATGATCTCCGGTTCAAGAATGGAAAATGCAGAATCTTTACAAGCTCCGGAACTAAAATTGCATCCGGTACTCAGACAAAAGGTAATATCTTTCATCTGGTTGGTTCAAACAAAAGTTGTTTGTTTGCTCAAATTGATCAGAGTTGGTTATGGCATAGAAGAATGTGTCATGTAAATCTTGATAACATCATCAAGATAAGCAATACTCAGGCTGTAAGAGATCTCCCAAAATTGATGAAACCTACAAATAGTTTGTGCAAAGAATGCCAGCTAGGTAAACAAAGCAGAATCTCTTTCAAAAGCAAAGATCAGTCTTCTACCGGATTGTTGGAATTAGTACATACTGATCTATGTGGTCCAACAAGAATCAAGAGTCTGCAGGGTGATAGATATTTCATGTTGTTGATTGATGATCATTCCCGGATGATGTGGGTTACCTTTCTAAAAGAAAAATCAGAAGCTTTTGAGAAGTTCAAAAGCTTCAAAGCTATGGTGGAGAATCAAACCGGATTGAAACTAAAGTGTCTAAGGTCTGATAGAGGTGGTGAATTTACATCTGGTGAATTCATTGACTTTTGTGAGAAACAGGGTATAAGGAGACAGTTGTCTGCTCCTAAGACTCCACAGCAGAATGGAGTAGTTGAGAGAAAGAACCGGACTATCCAGGAAGCTGCTAGGACAATGATGTTGGAAGCAAATGTTCCTCAAATGTTTTGGAAGGAAGCTATCAGCACTGCAGTCTACACTCTCAATCGAGTTCAAATCAGAAACAACACCGGTAAGACCCCCTATGAACTCTGGTTTGGCATCACTCCTACTGTGAAATATTTCAGAGTATTTGGTAGCAAGTGTTATATTAAAAGAGATGAAGACCTAGGTAAGTTTGATGCTAGAAGTGATGAAGGAATTTTCTTGGGTTACTCCACTCAAAGCAAAGCATACCGGTGTTACAATAAGAGATTGAGGAAGATGATAGAAAGCACCAATGTGAAAGTTGATGAAGGAATTGAGAAGCCTTCAAGATTTTATGAGATTGATGAAGATGACCAAGAGAGTGTTCAAGGACCTCAATCCTCTCCGGTGAGACAGAGTCAGCCTGATCCGGTAAATCAGGAAGAAGAGATAGGTTTGAATGAGCCTGATCAAGAAGCAGCAGTGCAGGATACTCCCAAAATTCCAAGGTATGTAAAACTGAACCACTCTGAAGATCAAATCATAGGTGACAGAAGCAAAGGTGTACAAACTAGAAGGAATGTTGCTCAAAATCAGAATGAATGTTGTCTGATTTCAAAGATTGAACCTAAAACAATAAATGAAGCCTGCAATGATGAAAACTGGACCAAAGCTATGGAAGATGAATTGATGCAAATTGAGAAAAATCATACTTGGGATCTTGTTCCCAGACCTAGAGACAGGAATGTAATTGGAACCAAGTGGGTCTTCCGGAACAAACTAAATGAAGCTGGTGAAGTAATCAGAAACAAAGCTAGATTGGTCTGCAAAGGCTACTCTCAAATAGAAGGAATTGACTTTGAAGAGACTTTTGCTCCGGTGGCAAGAATTGAAGCAGTCAGATTACTTCTTTCATTTGCTGCCTTCAAAGACTTCAAGGTATATCAGATGGATGTCAAGTCTGCCTTCCTAAATGGTGATCTGGAAGAAGAAGTCTACATTGAACAACCGGATGGTTTTCAATTGTCTGATAATGATGATATGGTCTGCAAGTTGAAGAAAGCTTTGTATGGATTGAAGCAAGCCCCAAGAGCATGGTATGAAAGGTTGGATAAGCATCTTGTGCAGATTGGATTCAACAAAGGTACTGCTGACAGTAACTTATATTTCAAAATTGATCATGAAAATATTTTAATTGTTGAAGTATTCGTGGATGATATCATTTTTGGAGGAAGAGATAGTATGTGCAAAACTTTTGCAAATCAGATGAAAAGTGAGTTTGAAATGTCTATGCTTGGTGAAATGAATTTCTTCTTGGGTCTGCAAATTACTCAAACAAAAGAAGGGATCTTCATTTCTCAGACCAAATATGTGAAATAATTGTTAAAAAAATTTAGTATGGAAGACTCAAAGTCTATGAACACTCCTATGGCAACCGGATGTAAGTTAAGCAAAGATGATGACTCTCCAAAGGCAGATCAGACAAAGTATAGATCAATGATTGGTGGATTGTTGTACCTCACTCAAACTAGACCAGATATAATGCAGGCTGTTGGTCTTGTGGCAAGATTCCAGGCTGATCCTAGAGAATCTCATGTTATGGCAATCAAAAGAATTTTTAGGTACTTGAAGGGAACAGTGGAGTATGGTCTATGGTACCCTAGAGATCCGGACTTCTCTCTTCATGCTTACACAGATGCAGATTGGGCAGGAGATGTGGATGACAGGAAGAGCACTAGTGGTGGAGCATTCTTTTTGGGGAAGAGATTGGTTTCTTGGCTAAGCAAGAAATAAGATGCAATATCTCTGTCTACAACTGAAGCAGAATACATTGCAGCAGCAGGTAGTTGCACTCAAATCTTATGGATGAAGCAGATGCTAAGAGACATCAAAGTTGAATATGAGGAGCCTATCACAATTTTCTGTGATAATTCAAGTGCAATTAATATCTCCAAGAATCCGGTATTGCTTTCTAAGACTAAGCACATATCTATCAAATTTCACTTTTTGAGAGAACAAGTAAACAAGGAAGAAGTCAGATTGGAGTATGTTCCCTCCAAGGATCAGATTGCAGATATCTTTACAAAACCTCTTCCCAAGGACTCTTTTGAATACCTCCGGGAGAAGTTAGGGGTCATGGCCCCTCCGGTGATGAACTAAGATGCACTAATGTGCATCAGTCCGGTGGATATCACAGTCATATCTTGTGATCCGGATTGATGATGGGGAGCTGCTACTAAGGGGGAGCAGCTGGTATGATTCTGATGTATTAGACTTGCAAGTATGAGCCCTTTGCCATTGATGTCAAAGGGGGAGAGAAGACATGTGAAAAACAAGTGGTTGATGATCAAAGGGGGAGCAGTAAAGGAAGAGAAGACATGTGAAAAGTTGTTGTTGATAGGGGGAGCTGTGACAGAAAGGAGAAGTTCTTGTCTTGATGGTTTTTCACATCATATGTTTCCATCAATGACAAAGGGGGAGATTGTTGCAAGTATGAGGTGAGCCAGTGTTGTCATTGATGGCAACATACTCATATTGCATTGGCAAGAAGGATTTGATGAGCTGTGTGCTGAGGATATTGAGAAAATTAGCCTCAGTCAGGAACAGTGAAGAACAGTGATGAGAAGAAGGCAAATGTATTGTATAGGTTGAGAACCAGAGGATGCAGATTAAAGGGTTTACAGATATGAGTCTTGAGATGCTTCAGCCAAGATTTCAGAGGTCCGCATGAAGATCTGAAGAAGTTATGGCTGTCTGTATGGAACCGGTTCAGGCAAGTGTTCAGAGGTGACAAAGGATCACAGAAAGGTCCGGTGAGGTCCGGAATTGTACAATCCTAATCTGCGGATTGGAACTAGTGTTTTAGATATCCTTGTGATATGCCAACTCGAGTCTTGTACGATTTGGAGGTCCGGAAGTACCTCTTGCATTATAACAGTAACAACAGATAGTGTTCTTGAAGTTCCGGATAAGGAGGATAAGAGATTTCAGTAAGAAAATGAAATGCGGACGTACCTGGTCATTCAGGCAGGCTTGTGAAGGTTCTTAGATCATGTCAAGGTTGTTTTGTTGGTCCGCATTGATTTGTGTATGATTTGGAGGTCCGGAAGTATCTCTTGCATTATGACAATGGCGATAGACTGTGTTCTTGAAGTTCCGGATGAGGAAGACAAGAGATTCCAGTAGGTAAAGGAAGTGCGGATGTATCTGGTCGTTCAGGAAGGCCTGTGAAGGTTCTTGGATCATGTTAAGGTTATGTTGTTGGTCCGCATTGATAGTAGAACCCGGAATTGAAGATATTCTTCCGGATGAAGTTCTTGCTCTGTTTAGCCGACCGGATGAGTTGTTAATCCTACGAATGTTCTTGTGGTGGCCGACCGGATGTGTTATTCATCTTGCGGATGTTCTTATGGTTGTTTGCCGACTTAGATGTTTGTTCCTAAGTTGATGTCTTGTATAAATAACGGTTTGTGAGTTCATTTCAAGGTGTGTGAAGTGTGGATAAGTGTGGCATAGCGAAGAGAAGTGCGAAAGGCAGAGCAGAGGTTTTTGGGCTTAATTAGAATTGATCCGGACATGGTAGAGATGTCATTCTCCAGTTCAAGACTGTGATTTTTATCACTTTGTAGACAGTGTGTCTCCTTGTAGGCAGTGGGCCTCTTTGTGAGCAGTGTGCTCGGGCAGTGAGCCCTTATTGGCATGTGCCATCCATTTTTCTTTATTCTTCTAACAGAGAATAATTCTTGGGTTAATCACCCCGTGGTTTTTCCCTTAACCGGGTTTTCCACGTCAAAATCTTGGTGTTCAATGTGTTGATACTTATCTGCTCTTGTGTTTATGTATTATGCTTTCATGGATGATTATTTGATATGCTGCTAACTAAAAACAAAGAATCAAGTGTTTGAAACAAGAAGAAGTTTTATACAACTGATTCACCCCCCCCCTCTCAGTTGTATGCCCTAGATCCAACAGTAGTTTCCATTGTAATAGGGCCAACCTTGATTGGGAGTTTAATTGTACCTGCTGATTTTCTTTCTGCGTCATCATAAGCTTTGATCGTAATTTGATATTTCTCATCAATGTTCTCATCACAGTATCCCAGTTGTTTTATTAATTTGAGGGTACATAAATTCAAAGCTGATCCACCATCTATTAGGACTCGTTTCACGAAATGTTGTTTGACAATAACTTCTAGATGAAGGGCTTCGTTATGGAAATGATCTGGAGAGGAGTTTTCTGGCTCTGTGAAAATGAGGCAAGGAGTGGATGTAAGAGCCCCCACCATAGCTTGGAATTGATCTACGTCAATATCACCTGGTACTCGAGATTCTATAAGGGCTTTATCCAAGATTTGTTTGTGTTGGGGGGATATTCTTAAAAGCTCTAGGATTGAGATCTGGGCAGGTGTCTTTTTCAATTGATCCAAGATATTATATTTAGGTACATTATGGGATAACACATGAGGTCTCATGGGGTTATGGGAGGAAATAGGAGGAGGATTTCCTTGAACAGTAATACGACTTCTTCGTGTAGTGACATCACACTCGGGAGTTCGACCTCTAACAGTTATAACATTAACATGAGGATATGAAACTTCAATACGGCCAACTACGCTGTGGTTACTATAGTCATAATGAACTTCATTGTGTGATGTGTTATCAACATTATTGGCTCTATTATTTTTTTGTCCATGTGGAGGAAATGGTTCTTGGTAGGCTTTGAGTTTCTCATTGGGAGACTTATGAGGTATTTGATCTATGTGTATCTCTCCTTGATCAATTAGATCTTGGACATAATGCTTCAGTCTTATGTATGAATTAGTAGCATGTCCATTAACGCGGTGGTATTCACAATATTGATCTTCTCGGAACCAACGGGGTTTCGGTCGACTATCATCATAAGGTTTACTAGCGTCAGGAAGTTCAATCATGTTTGCTTGTTTAAGTTTTTGAAATATGGATTCAAGAGATTCTGTTAAATCTGAAAATATGCGTGGTCGTCGCAAACCTGGAAAGGTAAATTTCTTCTGTATATGTGGTGGACGATCTCGAGGTGTATTCTGAGTTGATGAAGAATTGAGGACAAATGGTTTGTTTTGCACATGTTGAACATGTTTTGTATCAGTGATTCCATCATTCACAATATTCTTGTTTCGATTCCAATATCGGGATTTATCATTGTTTTGGTTATTGGGATTGCGATTGTAATTGTCTTTGTAAATATTGATGAGACCTTTGTTGATAAGAGCTATTTCAATCATCTTGCCTTTTGTCGTGATTTGCTCAAATGAATCAGAGCATTGCACTTGTAAGTGAAAAGCTAGCTCTTGATTAAGATTTTGCACAAAAATTGGAACTAGTTGTTTCTCAGGAATATGACAAGGGAGTCGACTGACAATATGCCTCCATCATTGTAGAAAAGAAGTAAGGGTTTCCCCTCCTTTTTGTTTGGTGTTATAAAGGTCTTGCACGGAGGTGTCTTGTTCAATGTTGTAGGCAAAATTTTTGAAAAATTCTTCTGCTATTTGTTCAAAAGATATAATGTTTCCTGGGAGACGTGAGAACCATTCAAGGGCTAAGCCAGCCAAACTTTTAGGAAAAAGTCTCATTAAGTATGTAGGTTCATGTCGAAATTCCATGCATGCGATACAGAATTCACGAATATGATCGCGAGGGTCACCTTTTCCTTTGTATTTGTCAAATTTTGGTATTTCAATGTTTGTAGGAAAAGGTACCATGATTAGAGATTTGTCAAATGGATCTGGGTATAGTTCTGCAAATGAGTATTTCTTTTGTCGAGCACCAATCCGATTATCGATGATTCGTTCGATTTCATCTTGAATGGGTGGAGTGGTGATTGATTGATTGTGTAATTGCGTTTGAGGTGATGTTTGAGGGTGATGTTGTGATGATGATTGGGATTGTTGGACTGATTGGAGTCTCAAATTTTGTTGTAGCGATTGGGCAAGCTGTTGTTGTGATTGAGCGAGTTGTTGTTGTAGCTGAAGGATTTGGGGATAAATGGGTTTTGAGGATGAGACATTGGTAGGGTTGTAATTTCGTGAAATTGAGGGTATGGAAGTGGATACCGGTTTTGGTTGAGCATTGATGTGACGGATGTGGATAGAAGAAGTTTGAGGTATGGAAACATGAGTTGCATTGGGAATTAATTGAGATGAGGGAATGTTGGAGGTTTTCGGTATGGAAGATATAGGGCCAGATTGTGAGATCCCTACTGATGAAATGGAAGAGGTTGTGAGAGATGATCCTAATGAAGGAAATGATGAAGATGACTGAATGGGTTGAATTGCGGGGATAGATTGTGAGATTCCTAATGGTGGAATCGATGGGGGTGTAAGTGATGACTGAATAGGTTGGAGCACGGGAGGATAATAGTCGGGAGGTATCCCCAATGTGTAAGTATGTGATGAGATAGACATAGGTGTTGAAAATGATTGATGGGAAGAGAGAGATGGGATTGTAGAAACAGAAGTATCTTGTGGTCCCAAGGTAAAATTTTGTGGTGGTGTGATAGATGAGGTGGATTGGAACACGTTTGACATAGGTGTTGAAAACGATTGGTGGAGAGAGGAAGTAGCCTGAGCTTTGGCTTTAGCTTTTTCTACTTTTCTTCGTGCTCTTTCTCTCTCATAAATATCATCAGGGACTCTAGCTCCACAATCATAAAGGTATTGCATAAAATAATCATGATCATGATCCATGGTGAGATGAACAAGTTGCAATGTTTCAGGATCTTGTTGAATTTGAAGTGCAATTGGATTCGTTTCAGCATAGTCATTTGTGGGTTTAGGAGTTTTGGGAGTAACTGGTTGGTCGGATACGTCATCTCGAACATCTACAGAAGTTGAAAGGCCTCCTCCAAGTGGATCATTATAAAAATGTGATGATGATCCAGTATCTTGTTGGGAAGGATTGATTTGCTCATGGATGGGCTCTTCTTCGAGGAATTTTGAGGATTGAGGTTGCCAGTTTTGAGGAGTGAAATCCATATTGTTTTTCTTGGCTTGGGCACGGGTAGTAACCATGAAAATAGAGGACAATTGAAATGTTAAAAAGCTCTCAGATGGATATATATGAATGATATGAAAGACTCCAAAAGTGGGGATAAATGATATGGATCAAGATGTAGATATGAATTGTTTGATTTAAGATAGAAATAGAGTCAAAAGGGTGACTCAAAGAGACTGGATGGACCTTAGGATTAGATACGGATAAGGGGCTCCTTTAAAACACTCAGGGTGATGATATGCCTAAGGAAGAAAGGAGACCAAAATGCCACCTCTACTCAAAGGAAGACAGGGCTTATTGAGTAGAAAAGATAAGATGACAAAGATACACTAACTTAAGAATGGTCAGGGCCTCTTAAGCAAATGGATCGTTATGGGATTGATTAGGAAAAGGTCTGTCTCTTAATTGGATGTTGATATATGATCAATAGGATAATAGGGGTCTACAAACTAGTGAAAAGAGATTTTGGGAATGGATATGGATGAATGATCAATCGAAAGAGCTTCTTGTGATTTAAAATAACAAGATTCCACTTGAGATGTGCCACGAGGATAAAAAGATTCTCAATTTTGAAAGTCCAGCTGATGATGTGGGAGAGAAGTTATAATGGTGATGATGATTAAATATGCACACACAACAATCATATAAGACACACAACTTGATTGGTTGTTTTTTTTTATGACACCTGGATGTTTTGCAAACACTTGTAAACATGCACGATCCTAGGCTAGGAAAGGACAATACTTGTTGAGTTCCCACTTGGTTTTACCCAGCCGCGCCTACTTATGGTGTATAGCTCTAGGAACTTGGGGCACGGGCTCCCCCTTACAGTGCACTCACTTCTCAGGCACACCAAGTTCCAGGTCCTAGGACGTGCAGATCTTGAGGTACCTTACTATCTCTGCCATAAGCCGCGAAAATATGGGACGGCTATCAGAGTTTCCTCCTGTATCAACAAGTAGAGGGTTTTTGGCCACTACACAAAAGGGTTCTAGTGAATATCTGGGGGACCGGCACCTTACGAGCGTCCAGCAAGCCACTAAAGGCTTTGACTAACCCTACTAGGAGTTTTAATATACACAAGGTACACCTCCTTTCGAGCTAGCACTGTACGGTAAGCCCTAATACCGGTTAGACTTGGCTTTCGCCTTATCCTCAATTTATATAGCGGGCCGGACGAAAGTCCCGCTTGGGGTCGCAAATGAGTTCTCCTTGCGGATGTGTCTCAAGAGCAGGCCCACTCTAAGGATAACAAAAGCAAGGAAGCACATTGTTTTTGATCTCCCAGATCGCATGAAATGCAAGGAGAGAGCATACACAACGCCTTTGCCTCACACTCGCATGGGGTTCATTTTAATTCCAAATCCAAATGTGTGGGTGGTTATACAAAATGTCAAAGGAATGCTTTTGATTCTCAAGATCGCCGAATGGCGCAAGAGAAGAGCATACGCATTCAATGACAAAATTGCAAGCCACAAGACATCGCAAACACTTGTTAATTTTAACCCTTGCTTATGATGTGATCTAATCTATAAAATAAAGACACAATGTTTCAAGATTAGATTCTTTGACAAGCGGTCCTGCAAAAAACTAATTAGTAGTTTGCAAAATAGTCTTTGACAGGCGTAAAAGATGCAATGAAAATGTTAGGACAAGACAAGTGAACCTACAAAACCAACAAAATGTTAAATGTGCTGCGAGAGAAAAACTGTTTGATGTTTGCAAAATGAAGGTCTAAATTTCAAATGATTATACCAGAAAATCTGAAATGAATTTTGAAGAACCGATTATGTTTCTGTGTAGAGCTCTGAATCACCTTTCCAACGCCTGTAAAAACGTAAAAAATCTGATTAAAAACGCAAAAGTCATGCAAGTTTGTATAAAACAGCCTCCAAGGGCTAGGGATGGGCAATCTGACGGTTTGCAAATTCCTTGTTTGGTAATTTTCTGCTAGTCACAAGCAAAAAGGTTTCTCTGGTGGTTATGGTAGTTACGTTTTCATTGCATGTTATCGAAAACAATATCTAAACTTGAGTTGAAACCCCTTTTTACTAAGAATAAACCCTTATTAGACAATGTTGGGTCATGCTGGATAAGACCAATCTGCAAAGCACAACGCACAACATTAGTTTATAAAACAACAAGCAATAGAAGCGGCCATATGAGTAAAATCAAAAGCATAACCAAAAGTTAAAACAAATACCTTGCATAAGAATTCTTTTTTTATGGTGTGACATAATTTTAACACTATAATGCTTCCATATGAAAGTTTACCAATCAAATAACAATGGCATCATTTCTTTGACAGCCTAACGATATTGAACTATAGTTAGTGCCATCCATTAATGACAGCTAGCAGCTGCACCCATTGGAGATTCAATGAATACGCCGATAGAAACAACAGTTAAGATTGAAAGATTTTTCAGCGTATGCTGACAGGACCAGCCATGGAATTTATAAAAAATATTGAACAAAAATCTTCCGGTGTGAATGGTTTTACTGCATGAGACAGTCTAAAAAAAAAAAAATTATCAATGTGAATGTGCTATTGTGTGATCCCCAGCACAACACCTAAAGATTGTTACCTAAATAAAAATGATTAACCATTCTAACTATCTGGGAAAGGTCATGTATTGATATCAGAATGATTCCAGTGTTGGAGGATTTAGAGAGCAGTGCACAGCTTCAACGTGCCACGTGCAGCTTCTATCGGTGTATTCCTTGATTCTCCATTGTCAAACCTAGCAAACAAAACATAGTATTTTGATAAGAAAGAAATATCTTTACTTTTGTGCATTCGTTCTAACAAGATAAAGTCATAATCTGCACAATATTTGATAGTTAGAATGATATTTGGTAGTTAAAATGATATTTGCTAGTTAAAAACCAAAAAAAAGGCAAAAATAGAACGAAGACTTCTTTTCAGCCAGAATCCAAAGTTCCATGATCCAGAGTGTTATAGTTAAAAGTGCTGTGCTAATTGTGTATGCCAAATGTAGAACTATTAACAACGCTACAGATTTTACGTAGACATTTCAGCTATCATGCTATCTCATAAAAAGAACATCCAAATTGTGAAAAATGCAAGATCAATTGTAGGGGTTTCGAAAGTGTTTTAATATCTCTTCACAAGTGATCGCCACAATCCTTGCTTGGGATGTTGCAGTTTACAGCGTCATTTCAACCATACAACTGATAGGTAATACCTGCACAAACTCAACAAACTTTCTTGCAGAATAATCGATTACGAAGAGCATGTTCACGTTAGGTTCACCATTTGTATGCATCAAAATATAAATTTTATTAAAAAGATTTAAACTATCGTCAAAAACCCTAAATTTATATCAAAATGCACCAACAGAAGATTTAGATAAACACTATTGATAAACAAATTTAAATAGATGTTACCGAAATGTAATGCAAATGTGATTGCTCAGATTTTTGGCATAACTCCAATGTCACAATTTCATTTGTATGCATCAAAATATAAATTTTTATTAAAAAGATTTAAACTATCGTCAAAAACCCTAAATTTATATCAAAATGCACCAACAGAAGATTTAGATAAACACTATTGATAAACAAATTTAAATAGATGTTACCGAAATGTAATGCAAATGTGATTGCTCAGATTTTTGGCATAACTCCAATGTCACAATTGTCGGGGGGAAATGAGAATGAGTTTTTGATTTTTATAAGGTTTGGGTAGTAGTTTGGGTAGTTAAACGGATTTTTGGTTCGGTGAACGGTAAAATGTAGTTAGGGTTATGGTAGGTGTTTTACGGGTTAGGTTAATAATAAATTAAAGTTGTTAGTTTTAATTTATTATTAACGAGAGGTTTTAGATTCCAAGTTGTAAATAATAAATTAAATTCATTGATTTTAATTTATTATTTATGGGAAAATGGTAAAAATGAAAAGGATTTAATTAATTAATTAAAATTAATTAAATCTTTAGGATTAAGAAAAATTTATGATTTAGGGATCAATTTTTTATGTCTACATTTTGCCCCTCTTTGAGACGATGTCGCGAAGCGAGGTCGTTTCAAAGAAAATCAAAACATAGGTTTTTGGATGCAATTTAGGAAACGGAGGGAAGGATGATAGAGTTATGTTGATTAAACTTTGAGCAACCTGATGTTTGATATAGCACCTGACATTATGCACCGAGGTATAAAGACCACGGTGACGATGTGTCAAATGCAAAAAGGAGGAAAGTCGCAAGCAAGCATATGCCTAATGGCACCATGATATGAAAGACCATGATGACAGTGTGGTAGGTATGTTGCAAGGACCAATAATAGACACAAAAACATCAATGAGTCAGCATACGCAAACAAAACAAGCAAAAACATGCATACACAATGCTGCCCCTAGACAAAAAAAAGCAAAAGAAGGACCAAAAGACTTAATCATGATAAGCGGTAAGATAGGCAGTAAGATCTCAAGCCAAAGACTAACATGATAAATAGATAAGTGCCATGTTGCGGGAATGATATATCCCTGGATAAGATAAGGTAAATAAAGGATGGTTGGCTTGGGGGATCTACAACTTAGTTACTACAATCAAGATCGAATCACTAGGTGTTTAAGTTCCATAATTTAGTCTAAGAGTTTCAAAGTGTTTTTGAGATATGGCTTGAAATGTACGAGTGCCAAAAAATTGGGTTGTGTTTGTTTTATTGGAAATTTTGTGTTTGCATGAAGTGAAATGATTGGATGGAGGAGAAGAATGAGGATATAGTGTTGAAAAAATGTTATTACGGAATTGCATGAGACTGGAAAGGCAGACAAACTCAAGAGTCTATTATGAGGAACTCAAAGGTACCAAGACACATAGACCTACACAGGTGGACAAAAGAATACTAGGATGAGAGTAGGTGAAGGAATGGGAAAGGACTAATGGACAAGCTAGTGATAACGGAACCTAGAATAACTGGCGAGACAATGCAATATGACCAGATGATACTGAGTAGATGCGTATGGCAAGATATGGATGGGAGCAAAAGGGAGGACATATTTTATTATGGATGGGAAATGGATGATGGCGAGATGGATGATGTGAAAAAGCTACCTAAAGCATGGTGGGGACAGCTTGAATTCTACACATGGCGCCTGCGAATAGGTTTTCACCATGGTACTTATCCAGGGCGCCACCGAAGTGGTTTTCACCATTGGACGAAATGATTTTTCTTTACTATTTTTTTTTTATTTTTTTATTTTTAATTTTTTTTTTTACTTTTTTAACTGGGATACTCCGAGTTAGGTATAGAACCATTTGAGATGGGCTATGTTGATAGGCTCTTCCAAAGGTTGACCTTCCGGAGTGAAAAGCTGGTAAGCTCCTGATCCATAGCTCTTGGTTACGACTAAAGGTCCCAACTAGTTAGGTTCAAACTTCCCTTTCTTTGCACGATAAGCCAGATTCCTTTGATTTTCTAGTAGAACAAGATCTCCAAGCTCAAATTTACGAGGCTTCATTTTCTTGTTGTAACCTCGGCGCAGGCAATTTTGATAAGATTTTAGATGATTAAGAGCTGTAAGTCGCTTCTCTTCCAACAATTCAAGCTCTTGTAGTCTTGATATCCGATACTCCTCATCTGAAATCAAGTGTTGTAAGGATACTCGCAAGGAAGGGAGCTCGATCTCGATGGGTAAAATAGCTTCTGAACCATATACCAAAGAATATGGTGTAGCACCAGTAGGAGTACGGATACTAGTTCGATAAGCCCAAAGAGCAGGATGAAGTTGCAAGTGCCAATCACGGCCAGCCTCGTTTATTGTTTTCTTCAAGATTTTCAAAAGAGTCTTATTAGTTGCTTCAGCTTGGCCATTACTTTGCGGATAATAGGGGGTAGAAAAGTGATGTTGGATTTTGAATTTATTGCAAAGCTCTTTGACATGTTGATTCTTAAATGGGCGACCATTATCTGTGACCATGGCTTGAGGAATACCATAGCGGCAAATGATATAATGGAAAATGAACTTAGATATTTGCTTTCCCGTAATGTAAGTAAGAGGAATTGCTTTAACCCATTTAGTGAAGTACTCAGTAGCAGTGATAATAAATTTATGACCATCTGAGGAGGATGGATGTATTTTTCCAATGAGATCGAGCCCCCATTGTGAAAATGACCATGGAGTAGTGATAGTTTGCAGTTCTTGTGCTGGTGCATGAATTAGATCACTATGTTGCTGACAAGGTACACATTTCTTAACAAATTCATGCGCATCCTGCTCCATAGTAGGCCAATAGTATCCTGTGCGAAGCATTTTATTGACTAAGGATGAACCTCCAGAATGAGCACCACAGATGCCTTCGTGTATCTCATGCAAAGCAGTTTGGGCTTCTTCCGGGTTAAGACATTTAAGCAAAACACCATCTAGTGACCTTTTATAAAGCGTATCACCAAGGAGGACATATTGGGAAGAACGACGAATGAAGGAGCAACGTTGGGATTTGGAAAGATTTGGTGGAATGATTTGGCTATGAAGGTAATGGTAGATCTCATTGAACCAAGTGGAGTTAGGACCAACAATATCACATACCAACTCTGATTCTGGGATATCAAAAGCTGGTACAAACAACTTTTCTATTAGGAATTCAATTTTGTGATCATTCCCAGGTATCTTTATCATTGAACCAATTGTGGCCATAGCATCAGCAGCTTTATTGTGAAGCCTTGAAATCTGTTCAAATGTGATCTTGTTGAAATATGTTTTAAATGTATCCACTAGTTTCTTGTATGGCTTTAACTTTTCATCCTTTGTCTGATATTCATTGTTCACTTGCTTGATCACTAGTTGAGAATCCCCATGAACTTGTAAGTCTTTGATATTCCAGGTTATAGCCAATTTCAATCCTTTGATTAGTGCTTCATATTCGGCGATGTTGTTTGTACATGGAAATTGAATGTGTAATGATTTTGGTATATAATCACCTTGAGGTGTAACAAAGAGTATTCCAGCTCCAGAGCCATGTTGAGTATGAGAACCATCAAAATATAATTGCTAGGAGGGAATAGTTTCTATGTCCAAGATTGATTCATCAGGAAATTCAGTTACCATTGGATGATCTGATTCTATAGGTGCTTCAGCCAATTGATCTGCTATTACTTGTCCTTTTATAGCTTTTCTATCAACATACTCAATGTCAAATTCACTAAGCATCATCACCCATTTTGCCATACGTCCAGTCAAGGCTGCTCTAGATAGTAGATATTTGAGAGGATCAATCTTTGATATAAGCTTAGTCTGATGACTCAACATGTAGTGCCTAAGCTTTTGTGATGCAAAGACAACTGCGAGACATGCCTTTTCAATAGGTGAATAATTTACTTCATAGCCCACCAAAGTTCTACTGATATAATAGATTGCTCGTTCTTTACCACTATCATCATTTTGTGCTAACAAAGCCCCTAATGCTACTGATGTTGTTGAAATGTATAAAATAAGGGGTTTTCCATGAATAGGTGGTGCTAACACAGGAGGAGATCCCAACTATTCTTTAAGTTTATTAAATGCTTCTTGGCAATTTTGATCCCAAATAAATTGCGTGTTTTTCTTCAACAAGTGAGTAAATGGTTGACACTTGTCAGCAAGCTGAGCAATAAACCTCCGTATGGATTGTAATTTTCCTTGCAAAGATCTAAGTTGTTTTAGATTTTGAGGAGGAGGCATTTCCATTATAGCTTTGACTTTTGCTGGATCAACTTCAATTCCTCTTCTGGAGACAATATAACCTAAGAGTTTTCTAGATGTTACTCCAAATACACACTTCTTAGGATTTAGTCTGACATTGTACTTTTCAAGACGATCAAAAATGTTTTTCAAAACATATAGGTGCCCCTCTCTAGTTTTTGATTTGGCAAGTATGTCATCTACATAATCTTCCATTTGTTTATGAAGCATATCATGAAAGATAACAGTCATTGCTCTTTGATATGTGGCTCCGGCATTTTTTAGACCAAAAGGCATGACAAGCCAACAATATGTTCCCCAGACACAAATGAAAGAAGTTTTATGTTGATCTTCTTCAGCTATTCTAATTTGGTTATAACCAGAAAATCCATCCATCAATGATAACATCTCATGTCCTGCTGTCAGATCCACTATGATATCAATGTTTGGTAATGGAAAATCATCTTTTGGACAAGCTTTGTTGATGTCTCTGAAATCATTACAAACTCTAATAGTTCCATTTGGCTTAGCTACAGGTACAATGTTTGAGATCCACTCTGGATAATCTATCGGTTTGATGAAACCAACTGCTAAGAGCTTTTCTAACTCTGCTTTAACCATTAGGGCAATTTTGGGATGCATCTTTCTCAATTTTTGTTTGACTGGTTTTGTTCCAGGATGGACTGTTAAATGATGTACTATTAGTGATGGATCTAATCCTAGCATATGTGCATAGGACCAAGCAAAATTGATTTCTCATTTTTTGAAGAAAGAATTGAAGTCCCGAGTTTCAAATTTTGATAATGACTTTGCTGCATATGTGATCTTGGGTTCTTCTGTAGTTCCAAGATTCATCTCTTGTGTCTTTTCTATGAGAATAGTGGACTTTTCTTGGTGTACTCCCACTTTGGGAAGGTTAAATTCCTCATCCTCTGGCACCTCAAAAAGGTTTTCACCAGTGGATACATCTTTTATTTTTATTTTTGCATCGTCCGAAAGTGCCACAAAGTGGTTTTCACCAGGGGACGTTATTTTGAAATTTTCATTTTTTTGACTAAGGAATTTAACAGATTCCCCAAAGTAGGCATCGGAGTGTAGTTCAATAGAGTAACCAATCTTGTGATCTCCGATAGGTAGATGAGTACGAAGCCCCAGAAATTCACCAATAGCCTCATCATTTTCAAAGACATCAAGAACAGGAGGTCCGTGTTGGTCCCAGTCAATGAGATCTGGATAAACAAGGGATAATGAATGAGAGGAAGTGGACGGGGTGGATGAGGATGATGGTTGATCAAAGGAATAGGTGATGGTATAGATGGAATTATCCTCGAAAACATCGGCGGCTACTTCAAAGGGATCTATGAAAGTGTCTCGATTAAAGGACTCAACTGCGGGAAAAGCTTTCACCACTTCATCTAAGATAAACTCAACATCGGGTGACTCACGCTTGGTGGATCCAAACCCTAGCCCAGCATGCTTAGGTCGGCGATGAAATTCTAAAGGCTCTAAGATTCCTTGTTGTTGTTGCCCAAGTCGACCATCTGTATAGCCCAACTTTTTAATGATAGGATAACCTCTGTGATATATACTCAATGGTAATTGTCTCTGTTCATCTTCATCGCTATAGAGCCATTTAGAGATGTCATCTTCAATGGTTTCTTGACTTAGTTGCCCCCAATATTTGAAGTCTTTCAACTGTGGATGAGTAATCAAGACATGATTAATCAGACGAGGTCGCCCATAGCTCTTAGGTGAAAGAGGAAGTTCATTGATATGAAACAGAGTGTACTCCCCCATGCCTGTAGCACTAATCTTAGCCTTGATCTCCGATCGGGAAGTGGATGGTGTGGATGAAGAAGACAGGGTGAGGGTGGATGGGTCAATGTATTTGGATGATGGTTGGGCAACCTCATTAGTTGGGCAATAATTTTGATGTCGATAAGGACCCTCCAGTCGTCTACAGTATTGAAATGGGCGAGGGTCTGCTTGTATGGTAATCTCACGATCATTAAATGGGAATTTTATGCATTGGTGGTACGTGGAAGGGACGGCTCTCATGGCATGAATCCAAGGATGCCCTAGGAGAATGTTATAGGGGAGATCAAGATCTAAGACCTGACATGTAGTTTCCATTGTAATAGGGCCAACCTTGATTGGGAGTTTAATTGTACCTGCTGATTTTCTTTCTCCGTCATCATAAGCTTTGATCGTAATTTGATATTTCTCATCAATGTTCTCATCAGAGTATCCCAGTTGTTTTATTAATTTGAGGGTACATAAACTCAAAGCTGATCCACCATCTATTAGGACTCGTTTCACGAAATGTTTTTTGACAATAACTTCTAGATGAAGGGCTTCGTTATGGAAATGATCTGGAGAGGAGTTTTCTGGCTCTGTGAAAATGAGGCGAGGAGTGGATGTAAGAGCCCCCACCATAGCTTGGAATTGATCTACGTCAATATCTCCCGGTATTTGAGATTCTATAAGGGCTTTATCCAAGATTTGTTTGTGCTGGGGAGACATTCTTAAAAGCTCTAGGATTGAGATCTGGGTAGGTGTCTTTTTTAATAGATCTAGGATATTATATTTAGGTACATTATGGGATAACACATGAGGTCTCGTGGGGTTATGGGAAGAAGTAGGAGGAGGGTTTCCCTAAACAGTAATACGACCTCTTCGTGTAGTGACATCACACTCGGGAGTTCGACCTCTAACAGTTATAACATTGACATGAGGATATGAAATGTCAATACGGCCAACTACGCTGTCGTTACTATAGTCATAATGAACTTCATTGTGTGATGTGTTATCAACATTATTGGCTCTATTATTTTTTTGTCCATGTGGAGGAAATGGTTCTTGGTAGGCTTTGAGTTTCTCATTGGGAGACTTATGAGGTAGTTGATCTATGTGTATCTCTCCTTGATCAATTAGATCTTGGACATAATGCTTCAGTCTTATGCATGAATTAGTAGCATGCCCATTGACACGGTGGTATTCACAATATTGATCTTCTCGGAACCAACGGGGTTTTGGTCGATTGTCATCATAAGGTTTACTAGCGTCAAGAAGTTCAATCATGTTTGCTTGTTTAAGTTGATGAAGAATTGAGGACAAATGGTTTGTTTTGCACATGTTGAACATGTTTTGTATCAGTGATTCCATCATTCACAATATTCTTGTTTCGATTCCAATATCAGGATTTATCATTGTTTTGGTTATTGGGATCGCGATTGTAATTGTCTTTGTAAATTTTGATGAGACCTTTGTTGATAAGAGCTGTTTCAATCATCTTGCCTTTTGTCGTGATTTGCTCAAATGAATCAGAGCATTGCACTTGTAAGTGAAAAGCTAGCTCTTGATTAAGATTTTGCACAAAAATTGGAACTAGTTGTTTCTTAGGAATATGATAAGGGAGTCGACTGACAATATGCCTCCATCATTGTAGAAAAGAAGTAAGGGTTTCCCCTCCTTTTTGTTTGGTGTTATAAAGGTCTTGCACGGAGGTGTCTTGTTCAATGTTGTAGGCAAAATTTTTGACAAATTCTTCTGCTAGTTGTTCAAAAGATATAATGTTTCCTGGGAGACGTGAGAACCATTCAAGGGTTGAGCCAGCCAAACTTTTAGGAAAAAGTCTCATTAAGTATGTAGGTTCATGTTGAAATTCCATGCATGCGATATAGAATTCACGAATATGATCGCGAGGGTCACCTTTTCCTTTGTATTTGTCAAATTTTGGTATTTCAATGTTTGTAGGAAAAGGTACCATGATTAGAGATTTGTCAAATGGATCTGGGCATAGTTCTTCAAATGAGTATTTCTTTTGTCTAGCACCAATCCGATTATCGATGATTCGTTCGATTTCATCTTGAATGGGCGGAGTGGTGATTGATTGATTGTGTAAGTGCATTTGAGGTGATGTTTGAGGGTGATGTTGTGACGATGATTGGGATTGTTGGACTGATTGGAGTCTCAAATTTTGTTGTAGCGATTGGGCAAGCTGTTGTTGTGATTGAGCGAGTTGTTGTTGTAGCTGAAGGATTTGGGGATCAACAGGTTTTGAGGATGAGACATTGGTAGGGTTGTAATTTCGTGAAATTGAGGGTATGGAAGTGGATACCGGTTTTGGTTGAGCGTTGATGTGACAGATGTGGATAGAAGAAGTTTGAGGTATGGAAACATGAGTTGCATTGGGAATTAATTGAGATGAGGGAATGTTGGAGGTTTTCGGTATGGAAGATATAGGGCCAGATTGTGAGATCCCTACTGATGAAATGGAAGAGGTTGTGAGAGATGATCCTAATGAAGGAAATGATGAAGATGACTGAATGGGTTGAATTGCGGGGATAGATTGTGAGATTCCTAATGGTGGAATCGATGGGGGTGTAAGTGATGACTGAATAGGTTGGAGCACAGGAGGATAATAGTCGGGAGGTATCCCCAATGTGTAAGTATGTGATGAGATAGACATAGGTGTTGAAAATGATTAATGAGAAGAGAGAGATGGGATTGTAGAAACAGAAGTATCTTGTGGTCCCAAGGTAAAATTTTGTGGTGGTGTGATAGATGAGGTGGATTGGAACACGTTTGACATAGGTGTTGAAAAAGATTGGTGGAGAGAGGAAGTAGCCTGAGCTTTGGCTTTAGCTTTTTCTGCTTTTCTTCATGCTCTTTCTCTCTCATAAATATCATCAGGGACTCTAGCTCCACAATCATAAAGGTATTGCATAAAATAATCAGGATCATGATCCATGGTGAGATGAACAAGTTGCAATGTTTCAGGATCTTGTTGAATTTGAAGTGCAATTGGATTCGTTTCAGCATAGTCATTTGTGGGTTTAGGAGTTTTGGGAGTAACTGGTTGGTCGGATACGTCATCTCGAACATCTACAGAAGTTGAAAGGCCTCCTCCAAGTGGAATATTATAAAAATGTGATGATGATCCAGTATCTTGTTGGGAAGGATTGATTTGCTCATGGATGGGCTCTTCTTCGAGGAATCTTGAGGATTGAGGTTGCCAGTTTTGAGGAGTGAAATCCATATTGTTTTTCTTGGCTTGGGCATGGGTAGTAACCATGAAAATAGAGGACAATTGAAATGTTAAAAAGCTCTCAGATGGATATATATGAATGATATGAAAGACTCCAAAAGTGGGGATAAATGATATGGATCAAGATGTAGATATGAATTGTTTGATTTAAGATAGAAATAGAGTCAAAAGGGTGACTCAAAGAGACTGGATGGACCTTAGGATTAGATACGGATAAGGGGCTCCTTTAAAACACTCAGGGTGATGATATGCCTAAGGAAGAAAGGAGACCAAAATGCCACCTCTACTCAAAGGAAGACAGGGCTTATTGAGTAGAAAAGATAAGATGACAAAGATACACTAACTTAAGAATGGTCAGGGCCTCTTAAGCAAATGGATCGTTATGGGATTGATTAGGAAAAGGTCTGTCTCTTAATTGGATGTTGATATATGATCAATAGGATAATGGGGGTCTACAAACTAGTGAAAAGAGATTTTGGGAATGGATATGGATGAATGATCAATCGAAAGAGCTTCTTGTGATTTAAAATAACAAGATTCCACTTGAGATGTGCCACGAGGATAAAAAGATTCTCAATTTTGAAAGTCCAGCTGATGATGTGGGAGAGAAGTTATAATGGTGATGATGATTAAATATGCACACACAACAATCATATAAGACACACAACTTGATTGGTTGTTTTTTTTTATGACACCTGGATGTTTTGCAAACACTTGTAAACATGCACGATCCTAGGCTAGGAAAGGACAATACTTGTTGAGTTCCCACTTGGTTTTACGCAGCCGCGCCTACTTATGGTGTATAGCTCCAGGAACTTGGGGCACGGGCTCCCCCTTACAGTGCACTCACTTCTCAGGCACACCAAGTTCCAGGTCCTAGGACGCGCAGATCTTGAGGTACCTTACTATCTCTGCCATAAGCCGTGAAAATATGGGACGGCTATCAGAGTTTCCTCCTGTATCAACAAGTAGAGGGTTTTTGGCCACTACACAAAAGGGTTCTAGTGAATATCTGGGGGACCGGCACCTTACGAGCGTCCAGCAAGCCACTAAAGGCTTTGACTAACCCTACTAGGAGTTTTAATATACACAAGGTACACCTCCTTTCGAACTAGCACTGTACGGTAAGCCCTAATACCGGTTAGACTTGGCTTTCGCCTTATCCTCAATTTATATAGTGGGCCGGACGAAAGTCCCGCTTGGGGTCACAAATGAGTTCTCCTTGCAGATGTGTCTCAAGAGCAGGCCCACTCTAAGGATAACAAAAGCAAGGAAACACATTGTTTTTGATCTCCCAGATTGCATGAAACGCAAGGAGAGAGCATACACAATGCCTTTGCCTCACACTCGCATGGGGTTCATTTTAATTCCAAATCCAAATGTGTGGGTGATTATACAAAATGTCAAAGGAATGCTTTTGATTCTCAAGATCGCCAAATGGCGCAAGAGAAGAGCATACGCATTCAATGACAAAATTTCAAGCCACAAGAAATCACAAACACTTGTTAATTTTAACCCTTGCTTATGATGTGACCTAATCTATAAAATAAAGACACAATGTTTCAAGATTAGATTCTTTGACAAGCGGTCCTGCAAAAAACTAATTAGTAGTTTGCAAAATAGTCTTTGACAGGCGTAAAAGCTGCAATGAAAATGTTAGGACAAGAGAAGTGAACCTACAAAACCAACAAAATGTTAAATGTGCTGCGAGAGAAAAACTGTTTGATGTTTGCAAAATGAAGGTCTGAATTTCAAATGATTATACCAGAAAATCTAAAATGAATTTTGAAGAACTGATTATGTTTCTGTGTAGAGCTCTGAATCACCTTTCCAACGCCTGCAAAAACGTAAAAAATCTGATTAAAAATGCAAAAGTCATGCAAGTTTGTATAAAACAGCTTCCAAGGGCTAGGGATGGGCAATCTGACGGTTTGCAAATTCCTTGTTTGGTAATTTTCTGCTAGTCACAAGCAAAAAGGTTTCTCTGGTGGTTATGGTAGTTACGTTTTCATTGCATGTTACCGAAAACAATATCTAAACTTGAGTTGAAACCCCTTTTTACTAAGAATAAACCCTTATTAGACAATGTTGGGTCATGCTGGATAAGACCAATCTGCAAAGCACAACGCACAACATTAGTTTATAAAACGGCAAGCAATAGAAGCGGCCATATGAGTAAAATCAAAAGCATAACCAAAAGTTAAAACAAATACCTTGCATAAGAATTCTTTTTTTATGGCGTGACATAATTTTAACACTATAATGCTTCCATATGAAAGTTTACCAATCAAATAACAATGGCATCATTTCTCTGACAGCCTAACGATTTTGAACTATAGTTAGTGCCATCCATTAATGACAGCGAGCAGTTGCACCCATTGGAGATTCAATGAATACGCCGATAGAAACAACAGTTAAGATTGAAAGATTTTTCAGCGTATGCTGACAGGACTAGCCATGGAATTTATAAAAAATATTGAACAAAAATCTTCCAGTGTGAATGGTTTTACTGCATGAGACAGTCTAAAAAAAAAAAAATTATCAATGTGAATGTGCTATTGTGTGATCCCCAGCACAACACCTAAAGATTGTTACCTAAATAAAAATGATTAACCATTCTAACTATCTAGGAAAGGTCATGTATTGATATCAGAATGATTCCAGTGTTGGAGGATTTAGAGAGCAGCGCACAGCTTCAACGTGCCACGTGCAGCTTCTATCAGTGTATTCCTTGATTCTCCATTGTCAAACCCAGTAAACAAAACATAGTATTTTGATAAGAAAGAAATATCTTTACTTTTGTGCATTCGTTCTAACAAGATAAAGTCATAATCTGCACAATATTTGATAGTTAGAATGATATTTGGCAGTTAAAATGATATTTGCTAGTTAAAAACCAAAAAAAAGGCAAAAATAGAACGAAGACTTCTTTTCAGCCAGAATCCAAAGTTCCATGATCCAGAGTGTTATAGTTAAAAGTGTTGTGCTAATTGTGTATGCCAAATGTAGAACTATTAACAACGCTACAGATTTTACGTAGACATTTCAGCTATCATGCTATCTCATAAAAAGAACATCCAAATTGTGAAAAATGCAAGATCAATTGTAGGGGTTTCGAAAGTGTTTTAATATCTCTTCACAAGTGATCGCCACAATCCTTGCTTGGGATGTTGCAGTTTACAGCGTCATTTCAACCATACAACTGATAGGTAATACCTGCACAAACTCAACAAACTTTCTTGCAGAATAATCGATTACGAAGAGCATGTTCACGTTAGGTTCACCATTTGTATGCATCAAAATATAAATTTTTATTAAAAAGATTTAAACTATCGTCAAAAACCCTAAATTTATATCAAAATGCACCAACAGAAGATTTAGATAAACACTATTGATAAACAAATTTAAATAGATGTTACCTAAATGTAATGCAAATGTGATTGCTCAGATTTTTGGCATAACTCCAATGTCACAATTGTCGGGGGGAAATGAGAATGAGTTTTTGATTTTTATAAGGTTTGGGTAGTAGTTTGGGTAGTTAAACGGATTTTTGGTTCGGTGAACGGTAAAATGTAGTTAGGGTTATGGTAGGTGTTTTACGGGTTAGGTTAATAATAAATTAAAGTTGTTAGTTTCAATTTATTATTAACGAGAGGTTTTAGATTCCAAGTTGTAAATAATAAATTAAATTCATTGATTTTAATTTATTATTTATGGGAAAATGGTAAAAATGAAAAGGATTTAATTAATTAATTAAAATTAATTAAATCTTTAGGATTAAGAAAAATTTATGATTTAGGGATCAATTTTTTATGTCTACATCTATATTTCCTTGAAACCATTTATGCTCCAAGTATATCTATCAATATGTATTGTTATATTGTTATATGCTACAATCTATAATTACGAAACATGTCTTATATAGATTTCTTATGTTAATTATATCTATTAATTATGTTTTTCATATAAAATAACAAGATATTTATATTTCAATTAAATCTATTAATAAGTATTATTATTATATCATAATCAAATATTAATAGATATAGTCGAAGTCAATTTATTTTTTCAATTAAAGTGAGAAGAACAGGAAATGGTAGAAGGTAATTATTAAGATAGATTTGTAGCGTAACAAAATAAATATATTTTATGATTTAGGGTCTAGGTTTAATTGATTAGAACTTCGGATTTTAATGAGTTAAGATTGGAGTTATTAAGACCAAAAATGAAATAATAGAGGAGTAGAGAGTTTATAATATGTTGTCAACTAGAAACTAGAATTTGGTATTGAAATAATAATGAGGAATCTATGGCAAACATGATTTAAACAATGAACTAAGTTGTGCCCACAATCTAATGTCGAGACACTTGGTCGTCGTGTAAATTAGTCTACTATAAAATTTCACCTTTAGGATCTACCCTCTTGTGTTTGTACCTCTGAGAAACTCATGGTGCTGAGAAGCACCCTCATGTTCCTATTGTAGATAGAATAATAGCAGTCAATCCTAATAGTTGATGTAACAAAATCAAGAACATATCAAACAACTTGAATTCAAATGAAAAAGAAAAAATTGAAAATTGATCTAAGAGTGGGCTTATGCGACTATGATTGGGTTGGAAATGCTTTGTGATGCTAATAACTCCAATGATTAAAATGACTAAGGAAGATGTCCTTAAATGTAAATCCTAAACACACAACTCAAGGAGATATTTGGTGTGCAAACTCACAAATAACAACCATATTCCTAGAACATTGATGTGAGAAGCGAGAGTTTTGGAATTCAAACTAGGAGGACTAGACCCTCAGTGCAGTTCTATCTAGGAAACAAAAATATGGGTTATGGCCTAGTCTAGTGTGTTAGAACATTATAAAATATGTTTGTCTTGTTTGAAAGTGAATTGTAAAGTAAATTTGGAGGCAAGTTCAAGTTTACTGTGAACTAATGTGCTAAATGAATGAAATCAAGTGCTAGGACCATTCAATTATGACATCCATGCAAAGTGGTGTGATGGGAAATAGTAAGAATACAATATATGCATTTTATAAGTATAATATTTATATATTATAATTATATCTATACTATAATATAATTATAATTATATATATTTATATATATAAGTGTAATATAATATTATAAAATTGTATATTTAGATTTAACATATTATAAATTTAATATTTAAATTTATTTATAACTTAATTATGTTTATTTTATATATCATATATAATATCTACTATAATTATATTTATTGTTATATAGTATATTTTTATATAATGTTAAATATTTAATATATTTTAAAAATAATACTATATTATAAAATCATATATTAAATATTATATATAAAATATTACAATATATTTGTTGTTTTATTATTTGTTAATTTATATATATAATTTATATTGTAAGTTTCTATTTATAATTAAATATTATATTCTACACAATACAAATTATTTCATACAACCAATATAGTATTATATCTTTTAAATATGATACTATTTAAATTAATTTATAACAAATCTAACATCTTAACTAACTTTCTCAATCTCACTTCTAATTTTCAAACCTTATAAATTCAAATCCACATGAATTATCACACAACAAAAATAGAAAGCAACATAAGATCCTCTCTCTCTCTCTCTCTCTCTCTCTCTCTCTCTCTCTCTCTCTCTCTCTCTCTCTCTCTCTCTCTCTCTCTCTCTCTCTCTCTCTCTCTCTCTCTCTTTGTAAAACTACCATTTCACGAGGCTCCAGTGGATCTAGATGATCCAGACCAACCCATACCAAGCTCCATTTTTTACATTGTAAAAGTACCATAGCTTGATCTTTAATGTAGGGTTTTCCATTAGAATGATTGACCATAGCCCCAAATCTATCACACAATAGAGCACTTTTTGCCACTATGTTTATGTAGTTAAGATTAGTTTTGTAATCCTATGATGCCAATGATTTTATGTTTTAGGAAATCTAACTTCATTTGTATATTGATATAATATAGTATACAATTGTGTTTTAGGAATGGCTCAGGCGGATATGTTGAATGTTTTATTGGCTTATCTATAGTATGCTTTGAAAGTGTCGAGGTAAAGTCTTAGTTGGATATGTTGAACATTATAATTATAGTGGCCATCTTTTCCCATCTAGATAATTCATTGACATACCTACCAAATGCCACACCACTTCTATCCAATTGTGTTCTAAATCCTGTGCCCGTACATGTTTTAACAACGTTAACTCAGTGTCATTAAAATTTTAGTTAATAATTAGGTTTTTACATCACTATTTTTAGTTTAAAAAAATTCAGTGTCTTGTAGATTAATCATGTAATGTTTATCTTTAATGTTGTTTAATTTGAATGTATGGATTGATATAAAATTTATCATAAAGAATGTATAATAATTTTATAAAGGAATATAAACATTATGACCAAAGATGGCCAATGACTTTGTGTTTTAGGAAATGTCTCTTCCATTGGTATGGGTGGTAAAGATAAAATCTAAAAATAATTATTCATAGGAAGGTTATGCATGCAACCATCTTTTCTGCTTGAAACCAAAAAGAACTTTGAATCCATAAATTTTAGTTACCCTTTGGCATACTATACACATAATCAAAGTAAAAGTATGGTGGGCCTTGGTCAAACTTTTTAAGCTTCCATTATCAACTCATAAGATGATCTAGAACTCCAAATCCAACCATTCCTTTAACATGGTGTGGTAAACAAAAATTTATATCTTTATTTTCTACAGACAAACATTTGGAAGAAATACTTTCTTTGAGCTTTCTCTTCTAAAATGGTTTCTTGTGTAAGAGAGAGAGAGAGTAACTTTCCCTCTGTGTTTTTTTAAAAGTACCATTTCATGAGGCTCCAGTGGAGCTAGATGATCTAGACCAACCCATACCAAGCTCCACTTTTTACATTGTACAAGTACCACTATCACACTATGTTTATGCAATTAAGCTTAGTTTTGTAATCTCATGATAGCCAATGATTTTTTGTTTTAGGAATTGTCACAAAAAATCATATGACTACATTCTTTCAATGTTCAATTGATGGATGGACAACCATTCATGATCAACAAATATGTATGCTCTATTCTTAAGAAATAAATTATTACTTTTATCTACATGTTATCTTGTGTACCCATTGCACACTAAGGTGCGATTGCTAGTTGGTTATTATTGTGAACAATTACTGTATGGATCAAATTCCTCTTTAATTCCTATTGCATTTTCATTTCAATTGAAGTGAAAATTTATTGCATTCTTGATTTTTGATAGCACAATCATTTCATACACAAATTTTGGCAAGCTTGTACAAATTTAAATTCAATCACAAAAAGTTGTCTATTAAATTTGATTTTTATTTTAAGTTGAGTTTTAAATAATGTATAATAGAAAAATTTATCTAACTAATCTACTCATAATCAAAACAATTCTCTATTGCACATTAGGATACTAGCCAATGAAGGCATATATTTCACCTCTATCCAATCATGAAGAGTGAAATTGTCTAGGCTATATCTCTTTGTTGCAATTGAGTGACAAGATAAATAACTAACAAATAGAAATGGAAAATACAGAGATACATAGAATATTTTGAGAAATGAAGTATAAAGATGGAAAACTACAATAGTAGAGAATATGGCACCAGAAGGTGGAGCCCACTACCAAGGACAACAACACAAGGTATAGACATTTGTGCACTATGTTGTAGTCTATACCGCACAGTACAATATGGATTCTAGTTCTCAATCTTCATGCCAACCTTTTCAGTTGTTCCTTGGTTCATCAGACTTCCGAATGAGACATGTAAATACAAAGACAAAGAGAAAAGGGTTGGGATGTATAGGGGCTTGCCTTAGTCAAACTTGGTTTCAGTCTTTCCACCTGAATGACAACCAGATTGATAGATAGATAAGATAGTGTGTGCTCTTGAATTCTAAATGTGTCTAGAATTGTGACGAGTAGTGAAAAAGAAGTAAATGCGATAAACAAGAGTGTAATAAACCTACTCAATGAATTAGAGAAAAATTGCACAATGATCTCTAGATGCAAGAGATAAAATGGTAATGTAAACAACCCATGAAATATATGCTTGATATATCAAAAGGATTGTGAACAACTAAAGCATGAAAATGAGAACTATTGAAACTTTATCACCTCACAACAAGGAGGTGAAGATTTCTTAGTAGGCAGTGATTGAAATCAAATTCTTCAAAAATTTTCAAGCTTTAATTGCAAGGGCATTGTGAGACCTTGATAAGATAACCACAATAGTGCTTGTTCTCAAATTTTGTAGAGCTTTATCATGAAATTCAAATCAATTGCAATTTTAGTAGAGCTTCGCTACCATAAAGAATCAATTCTTTGTAATGACAAATCTACTTTCTTAAAAAGAGAATGCAAGGACAAAAAATCAAGGATAAGAGTCATTTGGGCGTGGATAAGAACTTAGAAAATCTTGACGAATCATGCAAGTGAAAAGACAACTTCTAAAAATGATCAAAAGACTAATAGAGGCTATTAGGACGTCAACACATGGTGTAGATGTCCATGCTAAGTGCTAGATCCCTAGAAAATACAATTCTTAAAAGGTTTAATTCCCTCAGGATAAAGATAGGATTTAGGCACTTCAATAGTTTTTGGATATGATTAGCATAAAAGGTCAAAGTAGCACAAGGCATCTCTCATGGGTCGAGGATAAAGGCAATGCTATAAATAATCCTAAACACACTAAGGCATGGACACTAAAGTGAGTACCAAACACAATGTGAAATTGTGGGCGAGCACAAGTTACAACATTACATTTAGCCCCCACTTTAGTTAGCATACAACACTACATGCATATGTATGCTAATGTACAAAATTGCAATACTGAAAGTAAATAAATAGGAAAAGGACACTATAGAGGACATGACATGTCGTCAAGTGAAGGAATGGAGCCCCCAATCTTAAAAAGATGTGATACCACAGTGTTAGGGACCGCACTCTACAAAACCACTTGTCAAAAAAACAAAATCATCTTGCAAGGTGAAAAGATATGTTAGTTAGTAAAAATTCTAAGGAGAAATGAGAGGGAAAAGTGATCTAGAGAAAAGAATGAGGGTAGATATGTGACCCCTATTTCTGCTTGCTAATTTGAATGTACAAAATAGGGTAGAAATCTAACACCTTCACTTTTTATGAAACAGTGGTGAAAATGCCTTTGGTAGGGTCATTTTGTAAAATGACACCAAATCAAAAGGAATATGATACTTAAGATAGAGGGTAGAACCAAGATTCCAATATAACAAAGGGCATGGAAATTGAAGTTCACAAACTCAAGTTATAAATATTTTCATGAAGAGTGTTATAGGAAAATGGTGAAAATTTTGAAAATTTACTATAAATAGTAAGGAATATTTCTATTTTTACTATTCATTTATGATTTCTAATTTTATAGAATTGTGAGGATTCTGAAAACCCCAGAGAGAAAACATGCCACACAGATGAGCCTACTAAGCACCCAAATTGGATGCACTAAGGGATAGAGTAGCGTAAGGCATCACAATCCATGAGGTATGCTTGAATTTTTATTTTGATGTCATTTAATGCCTCATTTCATACTGAAGGGAGTGCCTATATGCTATCATTCTATTGGCATACTAGCATCCAATAGGCATGTTAACATTTGAAATAGGTGCTAGGGTCTAAGGAATGTGCCTCTGCAATTTTTAGATATGATCAACATAAGGGTCAAAGTAGCACAAGGCATCTCTCATGGATCAAGGATAAATCCAATTCTAGAAATAATCCTAGAAACACACTAAGGCATGGACACTAAAGTGAGTACCAAACACAATGTGAAGTTGTGGGTGGCCACAAGTTACGGCATTACATTTAGCCCCCACTTTAGTTAGCATACAACACTACATGCATATGCATGCTAATGTACAAAATTACAATACTAAAAGTAAATAAGTAGGAAAAGGATACTATAGAGGACATGACATGTCGTCAAGTGAAGGAATGGAGCCCCCATCTTAAAAAGATGTGATACCACAGTGTTAGGGATTGCACTCTACAAAACCACTTGTAAAAAAAACAAAATCATCCTACAAGGTGAAAAGATATGTTAGTTAGTAAAAATTCTAAGGAGAATGAGAGGGAAAAGTGATCTAGAGAAAAACAAATGAGGGTAGATATGTGCCCCCTATTTCTACTTGCTAATTTGAATGTAGAAACATGGTAGAAATCTAACACTTCACTTTTATGAAAAAGTGGTGAAAATGCCTTTGGTAGGGTCATTTTGTAAAATGACACCAATTCAAAAGGCATATGATACTTAAGATAGAGGGAAGAAACAAGATTCCAATGTCACAAAAGGTATGGAAATTAAAGTTCACAAGCTCAAGTTATAAATATTTTGGTGAAGAGTATTATAGGAAAATGGTGAAAATTTTGAAAATTTACTATAAATCGTAAAGAATATTTCTATATTTACTATTCATTTATGATTTCTAATTTTGTAGAATTGTGAGGATTCTGAACACCCCAGAGAGAAAACATGCCACACAGATGAGCCTACTGAGCACCCATGTTAGATCCACTGAGGGATAGAGTAGCATAAGGCATCACGATCTATGAGGTATGTTTGAATTTTTATTTTGATGTCATTTAATGTCTCATTTTTCATGCCGAAGGGCATGCCTATATGCTAGCATTCTATCAACATGCTAGCATCCAATAGGCACACTAACATTTGAAATAGGTGCTAGGGTCCAAGGAATGTGCCAGCATCCAACATGGGCACTAGGGTCCTAAAGACACATTAGTATCCAGGGTGCTAGTGTCCTTAAGCACCTAGAAAAATTTTGACATTTTTGAAGTTCGAGTTTGATTTTCGATGATTGGAAACTAATGAGATTTGTTTGTGGGAATTGTAGACTTGCCCATTTTTAGGAGCACGCTAGTAGACACTTGTACATGTATTACTGTGTAGTCATGTGAATGTGTTGACACCTGTAGAGATCAAGCACCTTTGAGATGTCAGACTTTGGGGGGTGTAGATGATGCCCATGATAAGATTCCACAATACTATGTTGATGGCCTTGATAGAGCACTAGGAAGTTGACACCTCTACCTTCCATCTATCGATGGGAGAGATGATAGTGACCTTGGAGGATGTGTACTAGATCCTTTAGGTACTAGTGCAAGGTTGCACTATATCAATCATCAAACAAAGGCTAGTGACCTATGTCTAGGAGGGACAAACCTACTGTCTATGCCAGATCTTGTCTACAGATGACTCAGGGCACATCTAAATTAGCTATTAGAGCAGGGCATGGTGGTCATGCCACTTATCTATCGCATCATGATTGCATCCATCACCTTATGCATTGCACAAGATGGGTGAGGCTCTCACCTTCACAAGAGTCTCATCCATACCATTAGTGTGATGGAGGACCATAGGACAATGTTCACATGGGGATTGAGCATGCTCTCCCACCTATATCATGATCTAGGTTGGTACATGCACTATGAGGTACAAATATTGATGACTTGCATGCTCCTTTAGGTGTGGGCATTTGAGCATATTACATGCAAATTGCCAGTGGGGGTCCCGACAACTATTGTTTGAACTGATTATATTTGTTTATTATATGCTAAGAAAAAAGGTTCTACATCATAGTCACTTAGTTATAGCAACACGGTTAAATTTGGAAACTTTATGAAAAATAGGACATGTAGCCACAAAAAATGGAAGTTGAGTATCGAAGACCATGAAAAGATTTTGTAGATAATAAAGGATAGAGAGAAACTAGATTATATGTATCAAGAGCTAAGTTAAATTTATATGAAATTACATGTGTATCTCTCATCATTGTATATATGCATTTTTAGATGGAATAGATTTATTCTCTCATTTTAGGTCTCTTTATGCTTTCATTAAATCTCTTTGATCCTAGACTAGTGTTGTATTAATTAGTAAGTCCTTCTAAGGATTTGTAAAACTATCTCATAGTCTATTTGAAAAATCTTGAAATACATCATATGGATTCATCTTGTTCACTTTTAGATCTTTGAACTATATTTTGTTATGAATTATTTTGGTATTATAGGAATGAATTTATATTATCATAGAGCTTGGCTTAATGGTTTTCAAGTGATCATGTTTGAGTTTACCAAAATATTTGTGTATGATGCCTTATCTTTGACTCAACTTCCGATATGATTAACAAATCATTCCTTAGTAACTTATCATTTAATAACAACATTTTTAAATCATTAAAACACATCTCTTTTTTTTTCTACTTTAGTGTTGGTTTCTATCATTCCCCCTCTCATGATTTAGTGGTGTTATGGAGTGAAAAGTGGACACGTGCCTTTTTACCTCCTAGTTTAGCTCCTAGGTCCCTGTGTTTACACTTTATATGAAAATCATTCATCCCAATGAGAAATCCTCTGAAACCCATGACAAATGGGGACTGGGGGGACCATATTATGTTTGAGTCCTAACAAAAAAGGCCCCTTAGGACTTGGGCGCACCCTGATTGGTCAGGGTAGAATCAAATGTATGTCAACATAGGACTTTTAAATGGGTCCTCCCTTATCGACTCTTTCAATTAATTTGTGAAAGTTTAACAGATAAGCATATATAATCAAGTGTTTGAATTCATTTGTAACTAGGATGATGATAGATAAGTTGATGATGGAAAGGTTATGATATTGTGCAAAGGTGAATTCAAGGCATTCATTGTGTTTGTTATAGGTTTGGAAGTATCATCAATATCCTTATGAGTTGAAGAATATTCATCTTTCTAAGGGCTTCACTACCAAGGTGACATTATCATTGTGTTTGAATCATTTCAACATCATTTGGATTATCTTTAGCCTCTGTCCTACAAAGACATGCTCTCTCATTAACAACGGTGTTGGGAAAGCTTGAATGCTAACCTAGGATTTGACTGAGGCAAATCCCTAAACACCACAACCCCCAAACCCCTTTCTTCTTGTGTCCAAATTATAGGTGTGGGAATTATAGAAGTAAAGGTATAGGGAGGTTGCTTAGGAGATCAAGATTCCAGATCCAAAAACAAAGTTTGGAAAATTACCTATTGCAGACTAGGGTGGTAGCTCCAATGTCTAACAGGAAAACAAACCCTAAAATTAGCATCAGAGCTACATTTATGATATTTTTCTAGTTCTGAGCCTTTGGAGATCAATACTTTTCAGACTTGGGCACTATCCAAATAGTCTTATGACATTTTAGCTTCTTAGGGATAGGTTTGGACATCTTATTGATCATCTTGGTGCTTTCAAATCTTGATTTGTTGTTTTGGTTTCTCTGTTATAAGCTGATTATCACAATTCTAGGGTTTAGTGTATTGATGAGCCTAGGGTTTGATAAAAGTCTTGGTTGAATCACATCTTTCCTCTACAAATAAGAGCACAAAATTAGTAGTTGATCCCTACTCCATCTTGTAGTGTCTTGTCTCAGTTTTGTCCTTGAATGTTGTAATGAAAGGAGGGTTTGATCTAGTGTACTCACATGCTTTGTATCTCATTTCTCTTTTTACCTATAACATTTTGGTGAACCCATGTTTTAATGAAATTGCATATTTTTGAGTGTTAAAATCAGATTTTTCATTACTTCATATCATACCTACATTGAAAAATCTTGCATACATTTGGAAAAAAAAAAAAGCATTCTAGGCTTGCATGGCATAATTTGGCATTATTTTCATTGCATATCATTGGAAACATTTAATTTTTTTATTTTTACATCAGATCTGAACCTAATTAAAGTAGTTAATCATTTTATGATATCATATCTTGCATTTTCATATCTCATTTTTTAGGCTTTTGTTAAAATTTTGCATTTTTCATATAACCTAGTTTTTACAAAAAGCTAGGGTTAGTAGTCAAAATCTTATTTTAGATTTTTCTTTTCTCTTTAAACACTCATTCAAACCTAATTTTGAGTTGTAGTGTTTCTTCATTGTGCATCCTTGCATTGGAATTCAAACTTTTTCAATTACATAATGTGCATTTCAACATTAAGGGTTTTACACTCTTTCTTCAGAATTATTTGAGAAAATTTTACATTACTCCTCTTTCCTTGTTGTGTATCCCTATTTCCATCCTAGTTACTTGGTTTATAATGAAATTCATGTGTTGTTGATCTTTAAAAACCTGATTTCCTCAAACAAGTGTTTTGGTGTGGCACAGTCTCACATACATGGCTTCTCATCACAACACTAATGCTATGGTCCCTCCTCAAGTTTATAAGAAGAGGAAGAATCCTAAACCTAAAATAATCTTTACATCACATGATAGAACAATTGGAGACATTGAGGGACCTCTTTACATCACCACACATATAAGTGGGAATCCTACAAGAGAGGTCCTTATCGACCCTAACTGTATGATGAATGTGATTACTAAAGAGTTCCTCTATGTGCATGATTTGATACAAGAATCTTATGAACCCAAACATATGATGATTAAGACACATACTAGAGCTTTCCTCCCGGCCCTAAGGAAGATTGCATTTTTATTAAAGTAGCGGAGAAATCTTTGGAACAATCGTTCGACATCATTCTTACATCTGACCTATTTTGTATAAAATTAGGCCACCCATGGCTCAAGTCCATGAAAGAAGTCCCCTCTACAATTCATAAATGTCTAAAATTAACTCATCAAGGGAGAGTGTATGTTGTCCACCATAGTAGATGGAAGCCTATGGTTACTCATGGAAATTTCAGCCTATACTTTTGGCCACAACCTACTGAGCCTCCTCAACCAAGAGAAGATCAATTATTATTGGGATATCAAAGATACAAAGTAAAGTTAATAACAAAATTAGATGGACCTCCTATTGAACAAATCATAAGTGAAGAGAAGCCTGAATTGAAAGAACCCCCTAGACCAAGAGGTAAGGGACTCTTTGTCAAGGTTCCTCCTCTACCATCCTTACAAGGATTGGGAGATGCCTATAAAGAACAAAGAATTTCATAATAGAAAATTAATTTTGTACCAACTTCCTCCTCTAAGATTTTGAACACTATACAGAATCATGAAAATCCTTTTGCAAACATCACTAATAAAACAAAAAGGAATAGGCAAGAAAGAGAAAGAAGGAGGAAGAGACAAGCCTTAGCCCAACAAGCACCACCTCACTAAGAAAACATTCCACCACCTAACATTGAATCAAATGAAGAGCTAAAGGATGATGATTTAATTCAAACAATTACACCTTATGTACCTATTTCCTCTTGCATTCGAGATTGGGAGGAAGATGATTTGTTTGACGATAATTGCTAGTCCATTTATGTAAATAGGTAAGTATTTCTAACCCTTTTTAGCCACCTTTATTGTAGTATCTCTTTGAGTTTCTCACTTATGTGGCCTCTTATGTGTTGTGTTCCCTCGTGCTGTGTTATATGTTGTTTAAAGGTCTCTTTGGACGACCCTTGATACTCTTGTAATGTCAAGGATACAAGGAGACCGCCTCTGTTGTGACCATTCTTCTATTTATTTCTCCATTCTTCTACTTTCCTCTCCTCTCTTTTATTGTTGTGTTTTGTACCTTGGGGGCATAACATTGTGGAGGATGTCTTGGGGGCATCTTCCATTGTTGTAAACCCAAGTCACTCTTCTCTCCTCTCTCATTTTTTATTGTTTACATTCTTATGTGACTCTACCTAGTCGGAGGATGACGAAAACAAACAAATACTGATATAGACTGTGTGTCCCTTTAGCAAGAAAGAAAAAATGGACCTAGTCCATATATGAAGATGGGTTTAATATGTATCCAATGCTTGACTAGTAGAATCACTCTGTGTGATGTATCATGTTGTGAAATCTCTTGTAACAAATCTTTTCAATACTCTCAATCTGTTCCAATGCACTTTTGATAGTTTTGTATTTCACCTTGTTCCTACACTCAGTTTTGAGATACCTGAAGTATAGCCCAACAACTATACTTGGTTCTAAACCTGAAAGTGTAGCCTTGGTCTCTAATATATGATTTATGTATAGCTTCTATGAATTGATTTTGTTGTTATTGTAAAGTAATAGTTTTCTAACCAAAGCTTATATCTTATTCATTATCTTAGCACATGACATCGATGTGTTTGTGGGAACATTTGATGATTGTGGCACATGTCATTTTGTGGCATGGGCTTTGTGAAAGCTCTTATTCCCTTGCGTGTTTTCACTCTACCTTAATGTACTTGATACCAACAAGCAGGATCAACAACCTTATGGTGGGGGCATATATAATGGTATCTGCTTGATTATATTTTACACTAACAAAGTGTGTTTGAAAGACCTCATCATGAGGTGGGATGGTGTATCTATTAAGCTAGTGCACAACTTGTTAAGTAAAAAATCCCTCATCACGAGGTGGGATAGCATATCTCTTGAGCTAGTGCGCATCCTTTTATACAAAGCCCTCATCACGAGGCTGGATGGTGTATCTCTTGAGCTAGTACACATCCTTTTATACAAAGTCCTCATCATCAGACAGGGTTAGATCATGAGTCATTCTCCCTTAAGCATGTCTTTGGTGGTTGTGGTAGCATAGCTCAACCATCGGGTGTGTTTGGCATGTTTTAGATAGTGGAGTAGTGATGAGCTCCTCCCTATCACTCGTGTTTTTCATGTATAAGATGTATAGTGTGTCGATGGCATACTATGCGACGCTCGTATATTCTATGTGTCTTCTGTGTGCTTTTTGTGTCTTCCTTGCGTGTCTTACTTGTTTGTGGTATGGTCTAAAGTTGTGTGGCAATGAGTCCCTCCCCACGCTATACGTGTTTTGCATGTATTTCCATGTATGTTTTGTTTTCTTTAGTTACCATTATATATATATATATATATATATATATATATATATATATATATATATATATATATATATATATATATATATATATATATATATATATATGTAATTGCTTAATCATGTATACTTTGTGTATTACATGACTGTACTCATGTCTTCTCAGTGTATTGCATGCTTCCTTACTCTATTCACTATGTCTTATGTGAATGTTAAGTGTTTTATTATGTTTGCCTAAGTCTGGGGGCTAGAAATAGCCCTTCAAGCTTAGTGTTTGTATTCATTCTAGTGTTTGATGTGTTTTTGATATGCTTCAACCATACTTTAATCCATGTGCTGAATCATAGGATCACACACACATTAAAGTGGGGGATAAATTTTATAGAGTAAAAAGTGGACACATGCCTTTTTACCTCCTAGTTTAGCTCCTAGGTCCCCATGTTCACACTCTATAAGAAAATTATTCATCCCAATGAGAAATCCCCTAAAACCCATGACAAATGGGGACTAGGGGCCCATTTTATGTTTGAGTCCTAACCAAAAAGGCCCCTTGGGACTTGGGAACTTGTACCCAAGTCTACCTTGATTGGTCGGGGTAGAATCAAATGTATGTCAGCATAGGAATTTTAAATGGGTCCTCTCTTGTCGGCTCTTTCAATTAATTTGTGAATTTTTAATGGATAAACATATATAAACAAGTGTTTGAATTCATTTGTAACTAGGTTAATGATAGACAAGTTGATGATAGCAAGGTTATGATATTGTGCAAAGGTGAATTCAAGGAATTCATTATGTTAATTGTAGACTTGTGTTAGTATTTTGTTTGTTGTAGATTTGGAATTATCATCAACATCCTTATGAGTTGAATAATCTTCATCCTCCTAAGGGCTTCACCGCCAAGGTGACATTATCATTGTGTTTGAATCATTTCATCATTAGTTGGATTATCTTTAGCCTCTATCCTACAAGGACATGCTCTCTCATTAACAATGGTCTTAGGAAAACTTGAATGCTAACTTGGGATTTGACTGAGGCAAATCCCTAAACACCAGAACTACCAAACCCCTTTCTTCTTCTATGTAGGTTATAGGTATGGGAATTGTAGAAGTAAAGGTACATGGAGGTTTCTTGGGAGATCATGATTCCAAATCTGAAAACTGAGTTCAGAAAATCACCCATAGCAGACTAGGGTGCTAGCCCTAGTATCCAATAGGAAAAACAAACTTTGAAATCAGATCAGAGCTGCATTAATGACATTTTTCCATCTTGGAGCCTTCAGAGATCAGGACATTCTAGACTTAGGCAATAGCCCTAGAGTCTTTCGACATTTCAACTTTTGAGGGATAGGTTTGGACATCTTACTGATCATCTTGGTGCTTTCAGATCTTGACTTTTTGTTTTTGTTTCTTCATTATAATATGATTATCACAATTCTAGGGTTTAGTACATTGATGAGCCTAGGGTTTGATAAAAGGCTTGGTTGAATCACATCTTTCCTCTACAAACAAGAGCACAAAACCAATAGTTTATCCCTCTTCCATCTTGTAGTGGCTTGGCTTGGCTTTCTCCTTGAATGTTGTAGTGAAAGAAGGGTTTGATCTAGTGTACTCACATGCTTTATATCTCATCTCTCTTTTTACATATAACAATGGTATTACTTTTGTTAAATCTTATGTAAGCATATAGCTAGTTAAATACTAAGACTATTATTATAGAGTAGTTTGTAGTCTATCATGTATGCGTATGGTAAGTTAAGGGGATTAATATTAAGTGATAACAATATTTTTTTCATTATTTTGTGCACGTGCATACCTACCTTCATTTTCTTAGTTTGAGGTCTTGTATGTTTGTGTTGGCAATATGGCAATGTTTATCAAGCCCTACATTATATTTTTATATTTCATGCATTAGTTTCAATTTTTAATTTAATGTATCTTACACTTGTAATAGAATTGTTGCATGCCATATTTATAATTTAGAAAGGTGTATTATATTGAATAAACTAAACACTTAAAATATTTAGTTTGCATATCTCAATTGTAATTAATTTATGTTTAAATTCTTTAAGATTTCATTTATAAATATAGGTAAACATTTTGTTTGACAATGAATTTGTTATAATAGATTTCAAATATTTGTATCTTAAACCATTCAACAAAATTTTTAAATATTACTAAAAATTGTATTTAAATTGATCTTTAAAAAATATGTATACTAATACTCAAAATTTGTATCTTCTTAAAGTCATGATTAACAAAATTATAGAGCATGATTGAATTTAATTTAACTATAGTAGCTTCAATAAAAAGAGACAATCCTTATAAACATTTTAAGCCTTGGGAACATATGAAATGTGTACATTTTACTTAAACATACTATTTTTTTGTGATACAACTTAGTGTTTTATATATAACTAGATATTTTGGCTACAATTACTTACATGAAACATATTAGTGTCATACTCTAACATGTAGATGCCAATTATCATTATGTATGAATATTGTAAAAAAAAAACTACTATTGTTATAGGGTTTCAATTTGGATCTATTCAACTTGAGTAGTAAAGGTACACATAATAATTGTAGTTAAATCAAAAAAAATTCTCATGCATATGTATTGCTATTTTATGTAGGATGGAAGATAAGTTTCTTATTACATTTGGATGTGATTTATATGATTTTATGAATTTTAGGATCTTTAAAGAAAATATTTAAGTTATAAATTATCTAAGGAGTAATAAAGTCATCATCATCTACATTTATAGTTTTAGTAAATGAATATTTATTGAAGGAACAAGCTATTTAAATATAATTATCTATATTACAAGTTTTATTTTGACTTGGTTTATTAATATTGTAAATATTTAAATAACAAGGGAATTAACAAATGCCTTGATATTCTTCATTTGGGACATTCATGAAGAGATATTTAATTTTCAACTATATCAACAAACCTTGCATCAATGAAGATTTGACAAAGTATAAAAACTACATTAACATGTTAAAGGTGAGTACCAAGAACCATAAAACATAACAAGAACATATTTCAAGCATGTTGTAATAGTGTGGTAGAATTATTAAAAATACAACACACACACACACACACACACACACACACACACACACACACACACACACACACACACACACACACACACACACACACACACACACACACACACACACACACACACACACACACACACACACACACACACACACACACACACACACACACACACACACACACACACACACACACACACACACACACACACACACACACACACACACACACACACACACACACACACATATATTCAAATTTCATTTTTGACACAAATGATAAATTTCAATTTCAATATCTATTTTATTTTATTAGATTGTACATTAAATTAATTATTTTAAAACTTGTGTGTGTGTGTGTCTATATATATATATATATGACACAAATGATAAATTTCAATTTCAATATCTATTTTATTTTATTAAATTGTACATTAAACTAATTATTTTAAAAATTGTATATTTTGATATATTATTGAATAAATTATATTGCATTTCATGTCTATAGATTGTTTATGTATTGAAATTCATAAATTATTAAATGATAAATTTCAATTTCAATATCTATTTTAACTTCTTAAATTGTACATCAAATTAATTAAATCAAATTATATATTTTGATATATCATAAAATATATTGCAACATACATTCTAGAGATTACATGTACATATTGAATTGCATAAATTATAAAAAATCTATATTATAAATTTGAACAAAACATGTGTAGACCAGGTATATATAAATTATAAATTATAGTAAATTTTATGTAACCTAATACATGTGCACATAATATAAATAGATACATGTATAAACAACTCAATTTAACTATATAATCTACATAAAAAGTTTGGTCTAGTTCTACATCATCTATAAACATCATATATATCAAATAAAAACTCAATCACACTACATAACTCTATAACTAAACATGTAAATGCATGTATATATGATATATAAAGAAATACCACATGCTACATAATAAATAAGTTTGGTTTAAACATTAGTATATAGATGTGACAAATAAGAAACAATTGAGTCAAGTAGTCTAAGAACATGGACACCTATGGGTGGATTGAGCCTTACTCAACCCAAGACTAAAATCATGTGTTGGGCCCTATCCTGAGCCATGTCCTAAACCTTGTGTTGAAACTTGTCCTAAGGGATTCAATCCCACCCATCTATGAATATCAAAACCATGTGTAGATTCTTGCACATAAAAATTATATGTATGAATATATATTTTTAAAAATAAAATAAATATGAAATCTAGATGCACATATGCAATGTATTTATACATGTAGTACGTGTTCAAGTTTTATCTAAAAACCTTTACCTCACATCTATCTACATCATGTAGAGGGTCATGCTGAATATGACTCAGATGAGTGGAATCATGAGCCATTACCAAAATCTATACACATGCATGTTTAAAAAGACTTTGAGAAAATGCATGTGCATGTGTTTATACAAACTTATATTTGTATATTTATGTAAAGTTCTATAAATATCTATACTTAAATATTTTAACCTAGGTAATTTACATTAGGCTGATGCACTAGATCATCAAACCTTCCCTACTGCAAAGTGTTAGGTGCCACCACTCTAGTCACCTGATGTAGGATTGGTTTTAAAAGTCAACACACATGGTTTTAAATGGCCCCATCCAAGTAAGCTCATGGACCAGGCCTTGGCATCTGATTTTCCCTCACCATGCCCTAGGAAATAGATTTGTGAGTGACCAAGGAAGAAATAGGCATAGGAACATAATCTGGGTGCCTGACCTTTAAATTAGCTAGCCTCATGCACACCAAGATTCCTTTGCCAGAAGATGAGAGCCTTTGTAAAAACCTCCCCTACAACAATATGGCCAACATTGAAGTCCTTGCGAGGATCAAGTCTAAAGCCAAAAACCTGGGCTGACCATGGAGTAGTAGCAATATGATCCTTAGTTTGCTGAGAGGGATATTGTCGTGAGCCATCCTTCAAACATGTGAAATTATTTGAAACTCTAAATTTGGGAGATTTCAGTAGTGAGCCCATCATTTGTTCAAATATAGCATATATATAGGGAATTAAATTTATTCTCTTACAACAATTCTTTTGTTGCTGAAAATGGATGAAATTAGAGTTTCAAAGGGAGATCTTACAGAGGATTGGCATGGACCTATTGTAGCACATTTGGAAATTCTATGAGGGATGGCTTGGGCACTTCTCCTCTGCATTGGGTAAATTTTTCTTTAGCTAGGCATGCCATGGAGGGGCATCTTCTTGCAAAGACAAAGTCTAGTTGTTCGTAGAAGGTGCTCAGGGAGCCATCTTTCAACAGGTCCCTAGAGCCATGTTATGATGGGAGGGCTCATATTCAGTAAGAAGGGTGCATGATGCTTACCAATCCGGCCACAAGAAAGGGTGGTCTTTAAAACACATGATGGTAGGGTTCTACCTTCCCTGGTAGATAGATCTACTTTTGACCACAGGGGCATAAATGAGGCTCCCTTTTCTTAGAGATTAAGGCCTATACAAAGTGCTATCAGGGTAAGTGAAAAAAGTTGGGGGACCAAAAAGTGGCAAAAATATTTTTAAAAAAAATTAAGACATAACGCGAGCGCGTTATAACATGCTCGCGTTATGTATAATTATATATATAAGAGCATTTCTGCTCATTTGATTTCTTTTTTTTCTCTACACCCACGGCCTGCAAACCCTAAGGAGTGCACTCACGTTTTTGAAGACCCAATTTGACACCAAAATCTCACTAATTCATCACCAAAATGCCGCCATGATGTCGAGCACGTCAAAGGAGTGAGTTTTATTTATTTTTTGTCCTAATTTGTTTCTAAATAGGTAGGTTTGAGTTGATTTTTGATGTAAATTTCCTTAATTGTCAGGAAATGTTAATGCACCTCATCCTCCTCCTCAAAATCCACAAAATCTTAAACATGAAATACCTGTGGAAGAACAACCTAAACAACAAACTCCTCCATCCATTCCTCGACATGCCCCTGGAACACAAGAAAATCTAATGGGGCAAATTGAAAATAATAAAAAAGAAATTGAAGACATAATTGCAAGTTTGAAATATCCTTCAACTTTAACCTTGCATAGGTCCACACTTGCTCAATCTCTTGAATCTATGTTATCAAATGTAGATTCAATTATCAAGCAAATATCTAGTTGGTTAGATAAGAGGGGAGAGTTTAGAGAGTATTATACAGACAAGCTATCATATGAAGATGTGAAAAAGTTACAAATTACAAAATTGGACTTGTGTTCCATTTTCACAAACCCACAAACAAATCAACCTCCACCCATTACATGGAAGAGGTTTCCTATCCATTGGTGCAACAACCAAGTAATAAGGGACAACTTTGCACAAAGGTGGTGGATGGTTTTCGACCATCCTCCATGCAACAATAATGAGGTCCCACAATACTTTTTGAGGAAACTCTACTGTGAGTTTGTCCTCAATAAAGTGCCAAACTATTTTTATATGCGGGACTTCTAGGGTAGAGGTGGGGGATCAGCACAAGATAAACCAGGGGCACGTGTTAACCCACAGTAGCCAGCGAGATGAATAATCAGTAGACCAGCCCATGAGCATGTGTCTATCCCTTCCATTGTGAAGGAGAGTGTTGAGGTTGAGATACTTCAGTCCATTAGTGCCTTGACCTAGATCATCATAGAGCATGCCAGTCCTGTAGCATAGTGTGGGTTGGGAGATAGTATGAGGAGTAGGGTCCCACCCCATATTTGTCAGACTTGCGGGTCAGCTTGTGGTTATGACCCGATGGATAGTCAGGACGTAGGTGCAAAGGCTACATCTACAGTTGAGCAAATGGTGATGACAGATACCCTCCTGAGTGAGACTTTCAGCCTTGATACTCAGGTAAATATTAGCAAGTTCATTAAATTTAATTTCTTAAATTTCATTTTTGAAATGCAAGATTAACTAATTTAGTTTGATGATTTTGATGAAATTTTAGGGTCATAGCATTGATGCAGTTCTCAGCAGTACTCCACATGTATTTTACACTACGACATCTACTACCAGGGTATGTAACTAGTAAACAATTATAAATATTACATGTGAATAGTATTTCTATATGAATGGTATTCTAATATCTGATTTTGGATGTTGAATAGGTTAATCTTGGAGATTTCACGGAAACACCTACTAGTGGTGGTGTAGTTCAAAGCTTCACTAAGGTAATAAAATAAATAGTTTAACTAATTAATTGTACTTATTAGATTTTTGTATTTTATATTCATATCATTAATTACATTACATTGCACATCTTTCAAACTCAAAGCATTATTAAACATTGCATAACTAATAGCTAGATGTTGATAATTGAATAATGTTGTTTTATTTTCAGATGATGCAGGCTGTGGAGACACCTCCCAAAGTTCATAGGGAAATGGAGCATGGTGTGTCCACTGCGATTCATAGCTCCATGCCATTGACGGGGGTATGACGCAGATTAGTAAATTTCAATTTACATTCATTGTTATACTTGTTTATTTTTGAAAAATTAAATGATTATTGATTTGAAGTTTAATTGAATCTATCTGGATGGTTTCTATAGGATATGACATCACCACAGCCTAATCCTGCTACTAAGGCAAATGAGGAGGCAGATTATATGGTAGCAGTAAGTGATTATTTTGTTAAATGTTTCATTTTTTATAACATGTAATTTCTATATATTAATGTCTATATTTTTTTATTGTAATAGCTAGAGATCCATGAAGAACTAAATAGGAGGAGCAACCCTTAGGTTCATAGTAGACTGCCCTCATACACGTCTCAATCCTCCCGAAGATCAAAGGCTGCTCATGATCTATTCCCTTCACCAAATAGAGGGGAATGAATGCTTAGTGGGGTCCTTTGTTGTATTCCTATATGGCATTTGTGGATATATATTTTGTATTGCATATAGGAGACATTGTATGCCTATATGGCTATTTTGTATATATGTTATACTTATATCGACAGATATTGATGTATGCCTATATGGATATTTGGTTAATACAAATCTTTTTTATTAATGGCATCCATATTTGTATTATAAATCCACATTTTAATGGATATTTATAGATGGTTACTTCAAATATTTAAAGTCGAATTGTATTACATAGGATGTTTGTTGATCCAATAAGCCAGCTATTGTTATTCAAGTATCACCTAAACCTCATTCTGGAACTAAAAGATAAAAGTTGTATTTAAAATAAAAATGAATCATCATGTTGAATAGAAAATATTCATATTCTTTATGAGTTGCTCAATTGAAAATATTTCTTAATTTCTTGTTATATACCATATTGGGAAGCAAAGAGTATGTTTGTTGTTTTGAATAAGATAGTCAAAATCATATGCTTATGAGCACCTGATGACCATTGTGGTTATTAAATGTAATTCCTCTTGCATGTAAGGCAAGGTTATGAGAGTACATTGAGTCTTACCTAATTTTAGTATGCAACATAACATTGGCGCTATAGGATTCCATAAGTCATCAACAATCAAGGTTCAAGGTTGTCATTGAAGTCAAAGGCTCAAGGTTGTCTGTCATTGATGTCAAGCTTGATGCCATGATGTTCATAAGGTGATACAATGATTCAAGATAGGTGATGGTCATGAGGTGCATGATGTTGTAAATATGGTTTTCATGGTAAGGTCTCTTAGTTCATGTTGATGATGCACAAGACAAACATGGTTCAAATGATGCAAGGTTCATGTTCATGGTGGATGTGGTTTTGTACATTTAAGGTTTTATTATGAATATGGTTTTCATGATAAGGTCTATCTTGGAAGGTTGATATGATGCAAGGCTCATATTCATGGTGGATGTATTTTTGTTCATGCAATAAGAAGTCAGAGAAGACACAAGCTTTCATAATCATAATTCATTGTCATCATCAAGGAGAGTTATATTTATCAAGGGGAGTCATGAGTTTGATTTGAATGTGAAGTTGTTCATGTCTTAGAACCCTAAGCCTATGATAAGTGTCATACTCTAATGTCTTTCTTCTGATGTCCTTGATGTGTCTGAAATGCCCTAGATATCTCTTGATGAAAGTTAGAATGTTTAAGTCTTTCTTATTGATAGTTGGGGTTTGCATATTGGGCATTAAACCCTAAAAAGAATCTACTTTTCTTAAGACTTTAAAACCCTCAAATGCTTTTCGTGTGTAAAGTGCACTTTTGTTTTAATTTAATATTAAGTTATAATCACAAGTTACTATCACTTAAATCAACCTACTAAAGGGTATCTAAGTCATTAATTCACTGACCCTTCAACATAAATCAACCAGCCTCTATGGTAAACTCTCATAAGTCTAAGTGCCATATCATAATCAAAGGTAATATTTAATTGATATGAGGCTAGGAAAAAGGATTAGAAGGTCAGTATTTAAAAGGAATTTGGAATACAAATGGGCATCTCTATGTGGTTGAATTTGATGGGCATGCCATTATAAAAGGCTAAAAGATAGCTTTATGTAGGATATCATGGCATTTGTAGTGTTTGAAGATTGAAGACTAGTTAGTGTTTGTAGCTCAGATTGTTTTGGCATGTTTGGGTATGAAACATGACCATACCTAGCCTAAACTTACCCATCCAAATGTGTTGGAATTGTCAATTTGGCCGCATGAGGAGAAGAACAAAAGTTACACCCCTTTACAACTTTACACTTCCTCCTTCTGACAATTTTTGGGGCAGCAGAAAACCTTTCACCATGGGCAAATGCCTCAGAGATATAAAAATTTGAGAGAGGTTATTGTAGAGGGACCCTACATGATTGCGTCACCTTGATGGAATGTATCTAAGTGACACGGTTTCTGAGTAACAGCTCATCAAAGATTGCTACCTTTTTGCACTTTGGACTCTTCAAGGATATCGTCGATACAATGTAGCTCAGACCAGTTTGGCATGTTTGGGTGAAAAATAGGATCATACCTAGCTTAAATGTACCCATCCAGATGTGTTAGAATGGTCAGTTTGGTCACATCAGGAGGAGGACAAAAGTTACACCCCTTTGTAACTTTACACTGCCTCCTTCTGACAATTTTTGGGGCAGTAGAAAACCTTTCACCATGGGCAAATGCCTCAAAGATATAAAAAACCAAGAGAGGTTATTGTAGAGGGATCCTATGTGATTGCGTTGCCTCAGATGAAATATCTCTAAGTGACACAATTTTTTAGTAACATCTCATCAAAGATTGTTTCCTTTTTGCACTTTGGACTCTTTAGGGATATCGTTGATACAATGTAACTCGGAGTGTTTCGGCATGTTTGGGAGAAAAAAAGGACCATTCCTAGTCTAAACATAACCATTTGGATGCATTGGAATAGTCAGTTTGATCATATCAGGAGCAGGATGAAAGTTACACCCCTTTGCAACTTTACAGTACCTCCTTCTGACAATTTTTGGGACAGCAAAAACCCTTTCACCATGGGCAAGCACCTCAAAGATATAAGAAATTAAGAGATGTTGTTGTAGAGGGACTCTACGTGATCGCGTTTCCTCAGACAAAATGTCTCTAAGTCACACAGTTTCTGAGTAACATCTTGTCAAATATTGCTGCCTTTTTGCACTTTGGACTCTTCAGGAATATTGTCGGTACAATGTAGTTCAGACTGTTTTGGCATGTTTGGGTGAAAAAAAGGACCATTACTAGTGTAAATTTACCCATCTAGATCCATTGGAACAGTCAGTTTGGTCGCATCAGGAGCAGGATGAAAGTTACACCCCTTTGCAACTTTACACTACCTCCTAACAATTTTTGGAGCAGTAGAAAACCTTTCACCACAGGCAAATGCCTCAAAGATATAAAAAATTGATAGAGATTATTGTAGAGGGACTCTACATGATCATGTTGCCTCATACAGAATGTCTCTAAGTGAAACGGTTTATGAGTAACAACTCGTCAAAGATTGCTACCTTTTTGCACTTTGAACTCTTAAGGGATATTGGCGGTACAAAGTAGCTCGGACTGTTTCGGCATGTTTGGGTGAAAAATAGGACCATGCCTAGCGTAAATGTACCCATCTGGACATGTTGGAATAGTCAGTTTGGTTGCATCAGGAGCAGGAAAAAAGTTACACCCCTTTGCAACTTTACACTACCTCCTTCTAACAATTTTTGGGGTAGTAGAAAACCTTTCACGACGGGAAAACACCTCAAAGATATAAAACATCATGATAGGTTATTGTAGAGGAACCCTACATGATCACATTTCCCTAGATGAAATGTTTCTAAGTGACATGGTTTTCAAGTAACATCTTGTCAAAGATTGCTGCCTTTTTACACTTTGGACTCTTCAAGGATATCGCCAGTACAATCTAGCTCAAACTATTTCGGCATGTTTGGGTGAAAAATAACACCATGCCTAGCCTAAACATACCCATCCAGATGCCTTGGAACTATCATTTTGGTCGCATCAAGAGTAAGAAACCTTGGAACTGTCAGTTTGGTCACATCAGGAGTAGGACACCAAAAATGCAAAAGTTGCTTTGTGCAACTTGACAACATTGACACTTTTTTGCAACAAGACTCAAAGACTCAAACTGACCCCAAATGACTCAAACTAACTCAAAAACATATGAAATAGTCATAGAAGACCTTATTACATAGAATTGACTCAATCAAAACAAAATTTCACTTTTTGACCCCTCTTGGAGGCATGACAACCTGGGTGCCCCTGCACCATTAGTGCAACTGAAGTCGATAAAGTTTTCCTATTAAGAAAAAGAACTTCCCTTAGCTTCAAGAAATATAAATATTCTATGCTAACAAGGTCAACCACGTGAAGGTGGAAGCTCATGTGGCCTCACCTAAGACATAAGACACATGTATTCTAGGAGACGTAGGACACCTAAGACACCTATTGTATAGTATGTATCTAGATTTTATAGACATAGTAGACCTAAGAAACCTAGTCTTGATACCTTATCATAGTCTAGACCTAAGTCAACTAGACACCTAGATTATAGTTCTACCTAAGACACCTATTATGGTGACCTAGTTGACATATAGTACCTACCTAAGACACTTAGATTAAATTATAGAAGACACCTACCTAGAAGACACCTAGATCATTCTAGATTATACCTTATTCTAGTCTCTAGATAAGTCATTGATATATAGTATCTACCTAAGACACCTATATTAGATTAAATACCTTTTTTCTAGTCTCTATCTACCACTTCATCCATCACTTAGGTCTAACCCCGTGAAGCATAACATGATGATGTAAAAATGTGTAAAAATGTAGCAACAAATTGATGTGCATACTTACAACTCAATGCAACATGACTTTACAAAATCAATGTGAATACTTACAAATTAATGCAATGAACCATCCGAGTCTACTCTACTCTTTATTGTGTCAAGTATTGCTTCATAGTCAGACTCACGCACCTTCCACAAGGTCTTGTTCAAAGGTCTACCCTGATATTGTATCAAATGAACATTGGATGCCATGACAAGGTTTGAGTAATGAAGAATCTTTTGATGTGTGTTAAAGTCTTGAAACAACCAAACATTAACACTCTTATGTGGGTACCTTCTAAGCCATGTTCTAGTAACAACCACTGACCCTGTAGGGTATTCGATGTTTTCTCCATCTATAACTGGGGCCTCCAATTTCTTTTTGGCCTCAACACAATGACACAAGTAATAATATATTCCATCTTCATTATCTTCATCTACAATAACTGCATATACATGCCCTACATTGATATGTGTAGCAAATTAGATGAAATTAGTCAACATTACAAAAACACTACAAAGTAAGATGACATTAGGAATTTCAAAAACTATGCAAATAGATATATTACCTGGTTGAACTAGATCTGATATGTGGTCAAAGTCAATTGATAATTCCATCTGTGTTAGTTCCAGTTCCATCGGGGGTCAATATGTGTCAAGTGGGCTAAGATAACTTAACTGTCATTCGTCAACCCACTCATTTGACTCGCACTCATCCCAGGCTTGAATTGTACAGGAAGAATAAAAGCATGACATCTTTCGTGTATGGATACCCTTGACACTCTACTTTAACCCTAATCCCTCGACCCTCAACCCTCAAACCTCATCCCTCAACCCTTAACATCACTCCCTAATCCCTCAACCCTTAACTCTAATCCCTCAACCCTAAACCCTATCCCTAAACCCTCAACACTATACCTTAAACCCTAGTCCCTCAATCCTAAACCCTAAACCCTATCCCTCAACCCTAATCCCTCATCCCTAAACCCTAAATGCTATCCCTATTCATAAACCCTCAACAGTCTGTATACTACACCTTAAGCCCTAATCCATTATCCCTAAACCCTCCAACCCTATCCCTAATCCCTATACCCACGACACTCTACTTTAACCCTAATCCCTTAACCCTCAACCCTATCCCTAAAACCTCAACCCTTGAACCTCAACACTCAACCCTCAATGTCAAACCCTAATCCCTCAACCCTTAACTCTAATCCCTCAACCCTCAACCCTATCCCTAAACCCTCAACCCTCAAACCTTAATCCTCAACCCTCAACATCAATCCCTAATCCCTCAACCCTTAACTCTAATCCATCAAACCTAAACCCTATCCCTAAACCCTCAACACTATACCTTAAACCCTAATCCCTCAACCCTAAACCCTAAATCCTATCCCTAAACCCTAATCCCTTAACCCTTAACCCTGATCCCTCAACCCTCAACCCTAATCCCTCATCCGTAAACCATAAATGCTATCCCTATTCCTAAACCCTCAATCGTCTGGATACTATACCTTAAACCCTAATCCCTAATCCCTTATCCCTAAACCCTCCAACCCTATCCCTAATCCCTATACCCTCGACACTCTACTTTAACCCTAATCTCTCAACCCTCAACCCTATCCCTAAACCCTTAACCCTCGAACCTCAACCCTCAACCCTCCACTTCAAACCCTAATCCCTCAACCCTTAACTCTAATCCCTCGACCCTCAACCCTATCCATAAACCCTAAACCTGCAACGTCAAACCCTAATCCCTCAACCCTTAACTTTAATCCCTCAACCCAAAACCCTATCCCTAAACCCTCAACACTATACCTTAAACACTAATACCTTAACTCTAAACTCTAAACCCTAATCACTTAACCCTCAACCCTAATCCCTCAACCATCAACCCTAATCCCTCATCCCTAAACCCTAAACATTATCCATATTCCTAAATCCTCAACAGGCTCGATACCATACCTCAAACCCTAATCCCTTATCCCTAAAGCCTCCAACCCTATCCCTAATCCTTATACCCTTGACACTCTACTTTAACCCTAATCCCTCAACCCTCAACCCTATCCGTAAAACCCTTAAACCTCGAACCTTAACCCTCAACCCTCAATGTCAAACCCTAATCCCTCAACCCTTAACTATAATCCCTCGACCCTTAACCTTATCCCTAAACCCTCAACCATAAAACCTCAACCCTCAACCCTCAATGTCAAACCCTAATCCCTCAACCATTAACTCTAATCCGTCAACCCTAAACCCTCAACACTATACCTTAAACCCTAATCCCTCAACCCTAAACCCTAAACCCTATCCCTAAACCCTAATCCCTCAACCCTCAACCCTAATCCATCATCCCTAAACCATAAATGCTATCCCTATTCCTAAACCCTCAATAGGCTTGATACTATACCTTAAACCCTAATCCCTTATCCCTAAACCCTCCAATCCTATCCCTAATCTTTATACCATCGACACTCTACTTTAACCCTAATCCCTCGACCCTCAACCCTATCCCTAAACCCTCAACCCTCAAACCTCAACCATGAACCCTCAATGTCAAACCCTATTCCCTCAACTCTTAACTCTAATCCCTTAACCCTCAACCCTATCCCTAAACCCTCAATCCTAAAACCTCAACCCTCAACCCTCAACATCAAACCCTAATCCCTCAACCCTTAACTCTAATCTATTAACCCTAAACCCTATCACTAAACCCTCAACACTATACCTTAAACCCTAATCCCTCAACCCTAAACCCTATCTCTAAACCCTAATCCCTTAGCCCTCAACCCTAATCCTTCAACCCTCAACCCTAATCCTTCATCCCTAAACCTTAAATGTTGTCCCTATTCCTAAACCCTCAATGGGCTCAATACTATACCTTAAACCCTAATCCCTTATCCCTAAACCCTCCAACCTTATCCCTAATCCCTATACCCTTGACACTCTACTTTAACCCTAATCCCTCGACCCTCAACCCTATGTCTAAACCCTCAACCCTCAATGCCAAACTCTAATCCCTCAACCCTTAACCCTAATCCCTCAACCCTAAACCCTATCCCTAAACCCTCAACACTATATCGTAAACCCTAATGCTTCTCTCTTGGATAATGAAAATAAAGTCTACAAAACTGCAGTATTTACCATCAACTAGCAAGAGAAAATGTCATCCATTGAAATTAGGAAAGGTCCTTGAAGTACACCTTAACTCTTTAGATTCATGAGTTGTCCTTGCTTGCTTAAGTGAACATTTTTTATTAAGATTTTGTTTAAAGATCAGCATACTCTCTCCACCTATTTTCTTGAATTTAAATCAGAGCCATAAAAATGTGCACACATCTGCTCCCAATGTATAACCTGGGTGTAATTAAAACCATGAACTAGGTAAAATAAACAAATTTGGCCATAAAAATCAATCAATCTTTTAAAAATAGATATTAGTAAATATACATTTTAGATATCAGTAACTATACATTTTAGTACCATTTCTTTCTTTCTTTTCTATTTTTAATTAACTAATTTTTGTTTGTTTTAAACAAAATATTACAATCCTCATGAAGATCTTTTCTTGTATAATTTTCTCCTTTTATCTTTGGCCTATCTTTTCCCTCCTAGAAGTTCTTCCAGAAGGATCCTTATTTTATCTTTCAAAAATATGCCCACCCCACACTTAGGGCAGGTATATTGTTATGAAACAGGCAAATAATCTCCCATTGTGTACTGGCTCTATCCACAAGAACTACTAAACTTTTTTCTCTTGGTAATTGTAGAGGACATTCACCTATTTTTGGCAACTCCTGCATTCCCAAACCATTACAAAAACTAAATTATTTTAACCCAATAAATAGTTGATTACATTGATTTAATACTCTACTATTAAAGCTTAGCATTCACACAAATGTAGATGTTCATATTATAGAAGACTGCATTATATTATTCTATTCTAGAGATCCCTCAGGAAAATGTAATAACAAAATTGCTTTGCCTTATGTTATCTTATAGTAAAACCCATTCTTTTTGACACTCTTCTCTTAATAAAGTGAGAGCAATAAGAATAGAAGGCAGAGAATTTGACATTACAAGTATGCATGGTCAGTTTACATTCCCTGACTTCATTTTCATTGAATAAAAAGGTTTATCTGATTTGAAAGGTGGGGCAGAGTTCACTGTCATGTGCTTTTCTAGATGATAGGGTCCATAATGTCTAGGGTTCTTCAAAGAAAGGCCTATAACATAATTAAGTTTTTGTTATACCAATCCTCCTGGTAAATCTACAATTCAAATGTCTGCTTTGAAAGTTGAAATAAATCAAATTAGACTTACAATTTTGATTTTCTTCCATTGCTTCAACAACATCATTGTCTTCTTCATCAGAAACCAATTCATTCAGCAACTTGCTACCCATTGGTTGACTTTAACTGCATACTCTATTAGAAGAAGAGCATCTTTTATCTGTATCAATGTTGGTATTCATAAGCTAAAGAGCATTGATATTTTTCACACACCCTATTCTTTGAAATATATTAACCTTAAAATATGACTTGGATATGTACTTGAACACAACAAAATCTCCAATCTCCAGCCCATGATGATTCACAAAATTTTCCCAACCCTACTAAAATTCTAGTTTATTTATTGTATCCCTTAATTGTACATCCCTAAACCCTAAACCCTATTCCTTTAACCCTAAACCCTAATCCCTAATCATTAAACCATAAAGCCTAATCCCTAAACCCTAAACCCTAATCCCTTATCCCTAAACCATAAACCCTATCCCTAAATCCTTAACCCTCAACACATAAGCCTTAAATCCTAAACCCTATCCCTAATGCCTCCACCCTAAATGCTATCCCTATTCCTAAACCCTCAACCCTCAACACTATACCTTAAACACTAATCCCTTATCCCTAAACCCTAATCCTTATCCCTCAACCCTTAACCCTTAAAACTTAAACCCTAAAGCCTATCCCTACACCGTTGACACTTGCGACTATATCTTAAACCCTAATCCCTTAACCCTCATCCCTAAAGTCTCAACCCTAAATCCTTAAACCTTCAACGCTAAACCCTATTTCTAATCCCTCTACCCTTGACACTCTACTTTAACCCTAATCCCTTGACCATCAACCCTATCCCTAAACCCTCAACCCTCAACCCTTAACTCTCAACATTAAACCTTAATCCATCAACCCCAAACCCTAATCTCTCAAACCTAAACCCTATCCCTAAACCCTCAACCCTCAACACTATACCTTAAACCCTAATCCCTATCCCTCAACCCTTAAGCCTGAAAACTTAAACCCTATCCCTACACCCTCAACACTCGACACTATATCTTAAGCCTTAAACCCTCATCCCTAAGGCCTCAACCATCTATCCTTAAACCTTCAACCCTAAACCTTATCCCTAATCCCTCTACCCTCAACACTCTAACCCTAATCCCTTGACCATCAACCCTATCCCTAAACCCTAAACCCTAAACCCTCAACACTCAAATCTCAACATTAAACCCTAATCTGTCAACCCTAAACCCTAATCCCTCAACAATCAATACTATACCTTAAACCCTAATCCATCAACCCTAAAACCTAATCCCTCAACCCTCAACCCTAAACTCTATCACTAAACCCTCAACCCTCAACATTATACCTTAAACCCTAATCCCTCAACCCTTAACACTAATCCCTCATCCCTAAACCCTAAACACTATCGCTATTCCTAAACCCTCAATCCTCAACATTATACCTTAAACCCTAATCCCTTATCCCAAAACCCTAAACCCTATCTCTCAACCCTTAATCCTTAAAACTTAAACCCTAAAACCTATCCCTAAACCCTCGACGCTCAACACTATATCTTAAACCCCAATCCCTTAACCCTCAGCCCTAAAGCCTCAACCCTCAATCATTAAACCTTCAACCCTAAACCCTATCCCTAATCCCTCTACCTTCAACACTCTACTTTAACCCTAATCCATAAACCCTAAACCCTAATCCCTCAAACCTAAACCCTATTCCTAAACCCTCAACCTCAACACTATTCCTTAAACAATCCATCAACTATAAACCCTAATCCCTCAACCCTAAACCCTCAACCCTCAACACTATTCCTTAAACCCTAATCCCTAAACTCTAAACCATAATCCCTCAACCCTAAACCCTAAACCCTATCCCTAAACACTCAATCCTCAGCACTATACCTTAAACCTTAATCCCTCAACCCTCAACCCTCAACCCTAATCCCTCATCCCTAAACCTTAAATGCTATCCCTATTCCTAAACCCTCAACCCAAGACACTATACCTTAAACCCTTATCCCTTATCCCTGAACCTTAAACCCTATCCCTCAACCCTTAACCCTTAAACCTTAAACCCTAAAACCTATCCCTAAACCCTTAACCCTATACCCTCAACCATATACTTAAGCCCTAATCCCTCAATCATCAACCCTATACCTTAAACCCTGAAGCCTACAACAACAAACCCTCATCCCTAGACCATATAACCTCACCCTTATATCTGAAACATTGAATATTGTGCCTCAACCCTATACTTAAATTAAATTTAAACCATACGTGCTCTCAACCCAAGTCATCCTATGCCTTAAGTACCCTCAATCCATATCGTAAACAATAAACCCAATATCCTAAAACCTAATCCCCACGCCTTACACACTTAATCTTATACACTCAACAACCTGAATAATAACCCTCAACTGTAACCCTCAACCCTCTAATCTCTACCCTCTACCCTCTACCTATTACTTAAGCCCTAATCCCTTAACCCTTAACCCTCAAAACTATACAGGCTTAGGTCCTTATATACACTAAACCCAAAACACTTACATACATACATACAAACATACATACATACATACATACATACATACATACATAAATACATACATACAAACATGCATACATACATGTAAATACATACAAGCATGCATACATGTACATACATACAATCATGCATACATGTACATGCATACATACCTACAAGCATAGATATAAACATCCATGAAACATACTTATGAAACTTGAACATAACTCATTCAAAGGAAGACATAACGTGAGCACGTTATAATGTGCCCGCGTTATGTCAACTAGGAAAACACCGTCAAATATGCAAAAAAAGAAAAATAGCACAACATAACATGAGCATGTTATAACGCGAGCGCATTATAACGTGCTCGCTTTATAATGCGCTTGCGTTATATTGTGCTTTGGAAATCCCAAGCCTTAGGCTTGGGATTTGCTTTGGATTTCCAACCCAAAGGCTTGGAGTGCCTTTTCAACATCCACATACGTGTTTTTGCAAATTCTACAAGATTTCACTTAATTTTATTTGTGCTAACCCTCAGATTTGCATGTGTTTCAAGGTCAAACAAATTAAACACTTGGGTAATGTTAGGCTTTCTCTTAGCTATTTAATGATGTAATTTTTTTCACATTTTGACAATGTTAAGCCTTTCATCTTTAATTTCTTTTGTTTGTGTGTCTGTTTTTGGGCAAAAACCACTGTTTGGTCTTTTTTTCATTGTAAATTAACCATTCATTGAAATTTCAAGAAAATTACATATTTAGAAACTAGACTCCATTCTACACATATTGAAAAAAATGATTTTCAATTAGTTTTCAAAATTTATCGGGCTAGCATGGCCAAAATTCTATATTTTAGGATGTGTCCACTTTGAAAATTAGTAAAAAATCAAATATTCATCAAAAAATTATTAGAAAAATAGGGCATAAAATACATGTTGTTAGCTAATTTCTCACTAAAGTGATTTTAAAAATACCAAAAAAAAGTTAACCTTTTGAGGGAGCCACAAATTATGCTATGTTTTATTTTTTTATAGAAACAACACCAATTTCTGTGGCTTCCTCTTTTAAACCCTTAATCTATACCATTTTCAAAAAAAGATAGTAATTTAGAAAGTAGACTTGGAGCACTATGAACATTGTTTTGGTTGCATCTCCAAATTTTGAGTGTAACTATGCTCAATTTCTCATCCAAGGCCAGCATTTCTTGATTTTAGGAAAAAAGTGGCCACTTAAGACCCCTTTTTGGCCCCCCATCTTTTTGCACTTACCCATCGAGTCTTTGGTGATAGATTTTGAGGACAAATTTAATAGAAAAATTGATGAGAGTGAAAAAGATTTCATAGAATTCAGTCTAATCAGCAGATTTGTCAAATACTGGCCTAGCCTAGCTGGTCTACACAAGTGGATCAAGGAGATGTGGATCCCCATCCTAAAAGGTGATATTGAAATATACCCCTATGCTTGAGGTTTTTATTGTGGCTTTTGATAGTGTTCAAGATAAAAATACCATTCTCTAGGTAAGTGCACAAAGACGAGGGACCAAAATGGGGTCTTAAGTTGCCACTTTTTTTCTAAAATCAGGAAACATTGATGTTGGATGATAAATTGAAGATAGCTACACTCAAAATTTAAAGATGGAATGAAAACAAGAGTTGTAGTGCTCCGAATCTAGTTTCTAAACTACTAAGTTTTTCCAAAAATGGTTGAGATTAAGGGGTTCAAAAAGGGGGAGCACACAAATTGGTCCTATTTTTCTCAAAAAACATAACATAGTGTTTGGTTGCTCCCCCTAAAATGTTAACCTTTTTTTTAGTATTTCAATAATATTTCCAGTGAGAAATTAGGTAACACCATGTAGTTTGTCCCTAATTTTTCTGATAATTTTTAAATGAATAATTGATTTTTTAGCAATTTTTAAATTGGACACATCCTAAAAAATAGAAATTTGAGCGTGCTCCCCCCTAAAATGTTTGAAAACTAATTGAAAATCAATTTTTTGAATTCATGTAGAATGGAGTCTAGTTTCTACAAATATAAATTATTTCAATTTTCGATGAACGGTTAAAAAACAAGTAAAAAATACTAAACATTGGTTTTTGATAAAAACTAGACACACTTACAAAAGAAATTCAAGATGAAACACTAAACGTACTCAAAATGTGAAAAAACTTATATGGTTAGATAGCTAACAGAGAGCTTAAGATTATGGTGGTATTTTTTTATGTTTTCATTGAAAAAAGTGTCATCCTGATGGGGAGCACGCTCCAGATTATCTCTAGATTTTACTAAAAACTGATAAAAACACGTCAAACAAAGCTAACAATAATGCGAGCATGTTATAATGTGATCGTGTTATGTGAATTCCATAACACGATCGTGTTATAATGTGCTCACGTTATGATGAGCATAACTAACAATACACATGCCAGTTGCATTTGCTTGAAAGTTTCTAAAGCCTTTTCAACAAATCCATTTTTCATATGTCTTGCAATCATTGCATTCCATTATAGAACATCTCTTTGAGGTGTTACGTCATACAATTGACATGCCTTGTCTATGCTTCAACACTTTAAACATACATGTCTACAAGGGTAGTTGCACTTCCTATCATCTCTATCACTCTATTTCTCTCCCCTCTCTATGTCCTACCCTTTCTCTGAGTCTCTCCTTCCCTCCCCTCTCTACCTCCCACCTTCTCTCTCACTCTCTTCTTCCCTCCCCTATCTACCTTCTACCCTCTCTTTCACTCTCTACTTCCCTCCCCTATCTACCTCCTACCCTCTTTATGAGTCTTTTCTTCCCCCGCCTCTCTACGTCCTACCTTCTCTCTCTCTCTTCTCCCCTCTCCCTCTCTATCTCTTACCCTCTCTCTCACTTTCTACTTCCCTACCCTCTCTACCTCCTACCCTCTCTCTCTTATTCATTCCCCTGTCTACCTCCTACGGTCCTCTCCCACTCTCTACTCCCTTCCTGTCTCTACCTCCTATCCTCTCTCTCACTCTCTACTTCCCTCCCCTCTCTACCTCTCCTCCTCATTCTTCCCATCCAATGAAATTTCATAAATTATCTTGTTTCCATTTCATCATCCCAATTTATATCCTCATCCATATTTACATGTCCTATTTTTTTTTCCATGTTCTTTGTCGACAAGGGAGAGCAAGAGGGAGGAAAAGGGAGAGAGGATGGAGATGGAGGGGATAGAAAGGGGAGAAATACCTGGTGATAGGGAGAGAGAGAGATAGAGAGTTCTAGTTTTCTTGTTTTGGAGAGAGAGAGAGGGTGGGTCAGGTTTATGACTTTAGGGTTTAGGGGAATTATTTAGGGTTTAGGGGTTTAGGGCTACTCAAGTTTATGGTTTATGGTTTAAGGTTAGGATTTAGGGGCATTATTTAGGGTTTAGGGGTTTTGGGGGAGAGAGAGAGAGAGAGAGAGAGAGAGAGAGAGAGAGAGAGAGAGAGAGAGAGAGAGGTTTAGGGTCATTATTTAGGGTTTATGAGATTAGGGTTACTTAGACCTTTAGGGGCATTATTTATGGTTTATGAGTTTAGGGTTGCTCAAGTTTAGGGTTTTGGGTCAGGGTTTAGGGGAATTATTTAGGGTTTAGGGGTTTACGATTGCTCAAGTTTATGGTTTAGGGTTTAGGGGTTAGGGATTTAAGGTTGCTCGGGTTTAGGGTTTAGAGAGAGAGAGAGAGTGAGGGGATCGATAGATATTGGGAGAGATAGGGAGATAGAGGTTTAGAGTTGCTTCCAAGGTTTATGGTTTAGAGGTTTGGGGTTTAGGGAACTGCTCAGTTTTAGGGTTTAGGGGTTAGGGGAATTATTTAGGGTAACTTAAGGTTTATGTTTTAGGGGTTAGGGGTTAAGGTTTAGAGGTTTAGGTTAGGGTTTAGAGAGAAAGGACTGATAAGGAGATATAGAGGAGACCGAGGAGAGACATAGGGAGATAGAGGGTGAGGGACATGGCTAGAGACATAGGCAGAGAGATTGAGAGGTAGAGGGATGATAGAGACAAGGAGATAGGGTTAAGGGTTGATCGGATTTATCATTGACCAGGTTTAGGGTTTAGCTCAGTTAGGAGTTTAGAGAGGGAGAGATATGGAGATAGAGGGTGAGGGACATGTCCAGAGACATAGCCAGAGAGATTGAGAGGTAGAGAGATGATAGAGACAAGGAGATAGGGGTTTAGGGTTGATCAGGTTTAGAGTTTAGGGGTTAGGAGTTTAGAGAGGGAGAGATAGGGAGATAGAGGGTGATGGACATGGCCAAAGACATAGGTAGAGAGATTAAGAGGTAGAGAGATGATAGAGACAAGGAGATAAGGGTTTAGGGTTGATTGAGTTTAGGGTTTATGGTTGGTATATATGACGTATAGAATGGTTTAAATGACTAACATATTAGTGCTTATGATGTTCTAATGGTTCTTGTAGCTGGCAGAGGGTAGAATGACACCTGTGACTGGCTAGGTGTATAATGATGTTTGTGATTGATAGGTAGGTGCTACTAAGGAGCATATTGGCACATACAATATAAAAAATGGTGCAAATGACTAACAGATTGGCACTATGATCTTCTAATGGCTCCTGGTGAGGTATTTGTTTGATTTTGATTATTTTTGGGATCATTTGAGATGGAGCTTAGATTGATTTAGGATGGAGTTGGGATGAAATGGATTTGTTTAGAGATGATGAGAGGTGAAAAGGACTAGATTAGGAATGATTTGGGAATGATTAGAATGGTTTTAGGGATGGTTTGAAGTTGTTTAGTGTTGATTAGGGAATTATTAGAATGATTTAGGAATAGTTTAGGGATGGTATTTGAGATGAAATCTAGGATGACTTGAAAATGATTAGGGATGAAGTTAAATTGATTTGGATGTGATTTGGGATGGTGTGAAGTGGTTTAGGGCTGATTAGAAGTGGTTTAGCGATGATTACAGATGAAATTGAATAGAGTAGAGATGATTTGGGATTGATTAGGAATGAACTTGGTTGGAATGAAAGCTTAATATTTTTATGAACTTTCACATTATAGAGATTGGGAGAGATAGGGGGATAGAGGTTTAGGGTTGCTTCCAAGTTTTATGGTTTAGGGTTTATCTCGTTGCTAATTTTTATGGTTTAGAGGTTAGGGTTTAGGGGCATTATTTATGGTTTATGGTTTATTGTTTAGGGGTTAAAGTTTAGAGGTTTAGGTTTATGGTTTAGGTAGAGAGGAAAATAGGGAGATATAAAGGAGACAGAGCCTAGGAGAAATAACTCTGTCTCCTCTATCCCTCTCTCTAACTATACCTACCTCTCTATCACTCTCTCTCCCTATCTCTCTATCTTGCTAGATCACTTTAGATCCCCTCTCTCTAACTCTACCTTTGTATCTCTCCCTCCCTCACTATTTCAGGTTTACATGAGTTTAGGTTGCTGAAGTAAATAGGGTTTAGGGTTTACAAGTTAGGGGTTTAGGGTTTCTTGAGTTTAGGGTTTAGGGTTTTTGGGTTTAGGGTTGCTCAATGTTAGGGTTTAGGGTTTAGGGGTTAGGGTTTAGGGACATTATTTAGGGTTTAGGGTTTATGGTTTAGAGGTTTAGGTTTATGGTTTAGGTAGAGGAGAGAATAGAGATCCCTATCTCTCTGGACATATGGATCCCTATCTCTTAATCTATCCCTTTCTACCTCTCTCTCCTCCTCTTTATCTCTCTCCCCATCCCTCTACCTCTTGAAATCTCTCTCCCTATGTCTCTAGACATCTTTTGATCTCTTTCCCTATCGAGCTATCTATCCTCATAACCCTGTCTCTTAATATACCCCTCTCTACCTCTCTCTCTCTATATATTTCCCTATCTATCTCTCCCTTGCTAGATCTATCTCCCCTCTCTATATATATGTATCTCTATCTTTCTCCCTCTATAGACCCCTTTGTGTATCTCAATCCCCATCTCTCCCTCTCCCTATCTCTATCTCACCTATCCTCTCTATCTCCATGTCTCCCAATCCCTCTCTATATATAGGATAGAGAAATGAAGAGAGAGAGAGAGAGAGACTCTCCCATGTAGATACAAGGTTACCTATCATGCTTCTCATAATGTGATCACATTCTAGGAAGCATGGAAAATGGTAAAAAAGCATAGGATCCGTGTTTTAGACCCCACATCACTGTTATTCCTGCTTTTCATGAGTATATTGGACAAAAGAATGCTTTTCATGTTTTTGATAATATAAGGTGGCTAAACAAGGGGCCGAACCCTTACAAAAAGTAGACAAGCCACAGAGGTAGCAAGCACAAAAAGTGCCTTAAACCAGATACATCAATTACAGTTATCCCAGCATAAATAGCAAAACCACCCGCTATAAACTAAGATAGTAAATATAGAGTAGCAGAGTATCATCAATATAAAAACAAAAACTAAGGAGGCAAATTCTCTCCTTACTTAACCATGGATTTAATAATGTCATCCAAATTCCTAGCAAGATCATCATTGTCAGCATTGACAGGCACCCCCAGGTTTTGCAACACAGAAATATTGAGGAAAATAGAATTCCTGAGCACAGTGGAAAGATTCTGTTCCAGCTTCTCAATGCAAGCCCTCAGACCCACAAGTTCAGGTCCCAGACCAGCATCAGTGTCCATATCATCATCAGCCTCTTCCATGAACATCTCACCCGCTTTGTCAGGATTATCAGCAGAGTCAACAACATCCTTAGTGGTAGCCCCCGTATCATGAGTCTCCTGCTTACCTTCAGCATCTCCAGATATTTCCTAAACCTCCATATCCTTAGCCTCATCCCCCCGGGTGGATTCATTTGAACCGCTCTTAGAATAATCAATTAGTTTTGCTTTAAGAGAATGCTTTTCATGTTATTTGACTAATTGAGAATCATTTTTATATGAATCCACCACCTTTTTTTTTCAATGTAGAAGAAGTGATTTTTCATGTTTTTAGAGAAAATTTGATTATTTAAACTAAAAGTTTCATGTTTCATGTGTGATTTTGTTTCAAAGCTAATTATCATTGATATATAGATTGAATTTGATGATATATGTTTGTTTTTTCATAAATTTTACTAATCCTATCCTAGAATTATATATAATTCATAATCAAACTTGCGAAAAACAAGAATTTGAGGATTTTGAAACCATCTTTTGGAGAATTGGTCAACTACAATATCAAATTCTAAGGTATGTTCAATTTAAATGTCAATTTTAATTCACATATATATGTTCTTATGTTCTTTATGTCTTTAAATGTCTTTAAATGTCTTTATGTCTTTATGTTTTTTATGTTCTTTATGTTCTAAGATATATATGTTGTTATAACTCACTTTGATACCACTCAATCCATAAAAAATATGATGGAGATTATGTATTTACTTCATCTACATAACAAAATTTTAGAGAAGAGAGTTATATACAAATATGTACGGACATACAAGCATCATGACACAAGATGATACAAAGGGAGTTACAAGGAGATAAAACACTAAAAAGGAGGTTTTCATGACTGTAGGACAATCACAAGTCTATATAATAGTCCACTATCATAGTCATGACCATCATGAAGTTATTTTAATTTATGCATTACTTAAGATGTTTTTGATCTTTTGTCACGAGTATCTAGAAGGTTATCTTCAATGGTTAATGTTCTTTTGAGTATCATAAAGTTTTTGGACTAGTTTAAGACTATTAGGATAGTCAATTTATGTTGATTATAGTCCCCTTCGATGGAATTAATTTTGTCATCCTTCAAAATCACCTGGACATACAACTCATATATGTAAAAAATTAAGCATACAATTAATGATTTCCAAACCTAAAATAGTGATTTAATACTCATATAAGAGTCCAAACAATGGCCTTCAAGGGGCAAGACAGTCAAGAGTAGTCAAGGTGATGTTCTTAAGAGTTTATAGGGTCAAAGGGAGGCTTAGTATTAGAGATATACCTTTACATAGCATGATCTCTCAACAGCTTATGGTCTCTACAAACTCTTGCAACAAAAACATTTCATAAACAACTTGATTTATACAAAGTTTCACAAACTTGTGTTCTAGATTGGCTTCACAAACTCTCACAATGACCCTTCAATGAATTAGGTCTCCAAGTTCTACAACTTGCACTCAAGGATTCAGACCTTCACATGGGCTTGATGAGGCATATAACAAGATTAAGTTCACCAACCAAACACAACCAAACCTAATTTCCTTATATGGTTTCAAACCCAAAACTTAATCAATGGTTTGAACACCCATTATCAAGTTACATCACATATCTCAAACTCAACCTTGACTTCTTTGGACTGTGTGCCTCAAAAATGACCTTTTTTCGTTGTCCTAAAAGGGCTAATTAGGCCTATATTACAAAGGAACTAGCCTTTAAACTTTACATAGACCCCTACACTTGTTGGGATAGCATTATTCATGTGTCCAAGCCCTCAAAAACATAATTTGTTTTAGGATAAACATTCACCTACATACCAAACCACAAAACCCTTAGTTTGGGCAAAATTGAGGAGGGTTTATTGAAAATAATGGTTCTTGACACTTTCTCCTCAGACCACTACTTCAAACACCTTAGAGTACACCTGTACATGCTCATAAAATCATCAGACAAACATTTTCTTTTGATATTTTCTCAAATACCCTCTTTCGTTCCTCTTTCCCACATGAAAACACTCTTTAAAACCATAGGGCATCACACTAAAACCACACCAACTGATCTTCTCTTCCTACCAAATCATGAGAACACTTAGATTACTCTTTGAAGAGTCATTCCACCAAGATACAAGTCATGACAGTAGGTGGAATGACTAAACATTGTTTAAACCCCAACCAGAGCCCTCACTGGCCTTATTCAGGCAGTTTCAGAAATTTGGTTAAATCTCCCTCTAAACCTAATGAAAACCTCTCAAAATTGATTCAAAAGAAAGATAACATAGACCCCTAACACATAAAATGAATTTTAAGTCTAGACAGTACTGTACAAGGCTGTAGTATGGTCTGAAACAAAGAAAATGCAGAGAAAAATGTGGTTACAACAGAAAAATAGAGTAAATGTTGTTCTTTCTTCATCAAAATTCATGTCTTCTTCCTTGTGTCTTCATTTGGAGACTTATTACATCATTTGTAAAACATTTTCCAACTGATCCAACCACATTTTTGGAGGATATGACCATTGGATTTGTTTTAAAATGGACAAAACATGTAATTTGCATAAGCAATATTATGACACTTGACAAAACTTAACTACTTGACCCCTCTAAAGGACTCTAAGACATACAAATGGCCTTTTATAGACCTTATTACATAAAAATAAGATTTCACACATGGAAAGAAACATTTGAACTCATTTACGTTACATTTTCCATAATTGGCCTTAAGGGACTAGGTGCTCCTGCACCATTTATGACTTTATATGTTCAAGTGTATACTACATGACATATATGTGTGTTCAAATGCATACTTCATGACTTATGTATGTTCAAGTTATCTTGATATGAGGTGTCTTATTCAAAAGCTTGTAAAATCTTGTTATTCATTCTGACTGTGCTATTCATTGTCCTTATAAAATTTCTAATTATCATTGTCTTATTCTTCATGCTTGTGAAATCATCATCATGCCGAGGAAACGAGAATTGAAGACTCTAACACTAGAAGAGCATGAAGTTGAGAATGAGAGGAAAAAAGAAAGAATGAGGTGAATTCGTGAAAGTAGGAAATTATCAACCATACAAGAAGACATTCCACCATTGCCAATTGAAGAGGAATGTGACACATCTAACGAAGCTAAGAGAGAGATGGAATTGGTGGCACAAAGGGAATGAATAAAAAACCTCCGTTCAATGAGGAAAGTGAATCTCCAAGTTGGAGGCACTCCATCATCCACAGGTCAAGTTGAAGGAACACCATCATTAACTTCTCGAATTGGAGACATTCCATCTTTCATAGGTAAAGTAGAAGGCACATCTACATTTTCTTCTCAAGTTAGTGACACACCATCATTCACAACTCAAGTTGAAGGTATGTCATTTTCAAACTTCTCACCTCTAATTGAAGGTACGTTATCTATCCCATCTCAAGTAAATATTAAAGAAATTCCTAATGTTCAGTCTACTTTACCAAATAAAATGCCTCCTAGAATTTTGCATAGGAGGCCTAAGTTTCTAATTGATATTGATGAGAATGTATTGGAGCCCATGCAAGATAAGATTCCCATGCACACTTGCCAAAGATATGCAAATAAGATATGGAAATTATTTTTTGAGAATGTAAATGAAACTAGAAGATGTCAATTCTTTGTTGAACTGATGAGAAATCTAAAATTTAGGCCCACTATGAAGATTCTTGGCCTAAGAACATTGAATGCGTCAAGTAAAAAATTAATTGTCAAGAATCTAATGGGTGCGTATGAGAGTGTGGGTTCCACCTCACACACCAAGGATAGTAATATCACATGATGTGTCATTACATCGACAATTGTAAGCCAACAAACAAAAAAAGCTTGCCTCATTAGAAAGACAAGTCAAGCATTAAAAATAAATAGAAAAACACTAATGAGGGCCGTTGGAAGACGTCAAAGAGTTGAGGATCCAAACACTAATTAATTGTGGGCATTCTCTGGGAGACTCCCATAGAAAGACAAAGTTGTTACATCAAAGCTTTGAGATAACTAATTGAAGACTTTTGGAACAATTACGCAAGGGTATCTCCAAATCAAAGGGATGTGGTAAGAAGGAGAATCGGTAGTTGAAACCGTGAGCCACATCCAAAGCATTTTTTGGATATGACTCAAACATAGTTTTTTGGTAAATTTCTAGAGAAGTATCCTCAAATTAAAAATTCTCAAAAATATTTTGAAATGCTAAAACCTTTCTTTGTCAAAATAAATCACACACACACACACTACTTGTTGTAGATTACATATTGAATTTTTTAACAATTTTGATATTTATCGGTCTATATGTTTAGATTTGCATACTAACAATGTTTTGTAGGATTGTGGCATACGTGCCCCACCAACTACCTCAAGAGACTTCATATCAATAATTTTATGTGATAGAGAGGAAGGTCAAATATTCTACAGGAAATTATGTTTGGATGGCACATGTCAGCATTGCAGTGGCTTGCAACATATGCCAATATGTGAACATATGGAAAGAACACATGCAGTTGGAATGAACTAGTAGAGTTTGGCAAGTATAAAATAGTGGTATACAATACAAGAGATGGTAAAGAAGTAAAGAGGTGTGAATATGTTATTCAGAAGATTCCAGTGTATCAGTTTATGCCTATATTTTGTGACAACATAGTGTATGAGTATGTAAGACATGCCCATAGAGCTCGATGGTTGGACTTCAATTCAAGTTATGTAAGGACACATTTGCAGTTGGTAACATTGTTTCAGTCATTGACTTTGGAGAGAACTACAGTCTACAGCCACAGTGTGAGGTGCAATCCCAATATTATAACTCGACACAAGTTTCTATATTTGTGCACATGTCATTCATTCATGCAAATGATAGTATAGAGGATGACAAAAAGATCATAAGGGAGTATCATTTTTATATAAGTGATGATCTCACGCATTCCGTAGAGTTCATGCAATGTTGTTGTAGAGTGTCAAAGACTCTACATTTTGTTTCAGTCGTAGCTTAGTCCGCAGGTTTCTTTTTGTTTCTGTGTGAGTTTCAAAGGTATTGTTGCACGAGTTTCTAATGCTTTGTGCAGAATCCACCAAGTGTTAAGCCACAATTAAAGCCACGGTATTGTTTCAAATATTAAATTTTGTGCGGAGCACGCCATGTAGCAAAGTTTCAATAGTAATGTTTCTTTTCAGTAGTGCTGTAGGTGTTGCCATGTGTCACTTGCGGAGGCAGTCCCTAAAGTTTATATGTGTTGCGTGTGTCTTTTCATTTTGCTATGGGTGATGTTGCGTGTTTCTTTCCATAACTTGATTGATGCTAGTAAAGATAGATGGTGGGCCATAGTATGCTTAAGGTTCAAGCCTGTGAAGAATGCCACATGGTGGTCACAGAGGAAGAGTTGCTTTGTTTATGACCCTTTCAGCGAGAAACTTTAATCTTCTTTTCAGTTTTGTGCAGATTGTTGCCAAGTGTCAACTTTCGTAGAGTTCCAAAAGTTTTAAATGTTTCAAGTAGTAATGAGGGTGCCGCCACGTGTTAGCTAGCAAGCGTGCAGACGTTGCCATCCATCCCAGATTTCTTCCTTTAAAGGCTAGTGAGCTCCAAGGCTGTGGGTCCCGATATTAATGTGTCTCATATTATAAGTGATGTAGACTACAACAAATGTCATAAGCGGAGATCACCCAAGCATAAAGACACAATTTTGAGGGTTTTTGCAGAAGAAGACATGTATCAGGTTTTGAAGGTTGTGGAACGCGACAAGTGTCATTTTCCTGTTCTTTTCTGAAAGACAAAGAAGTTTCTCTTTTTGATGTGGACACTGCCATCTGTCACAGTAATGTTTCAAGTTTCAATTTTCAAGTGCACGGGTCTCGCCGTGTGTCTGTGCCTTAATGAAGGAGATGTGCCACATATATTTTGCCCTAGCCAATGAGCATGCATGAGGCGATAGCTGTTATAGATTCAGAGGATCGTAACCACCGAGGACTTCCAGTTATCTTCAATTCTATTGGGTCGTTGGAGATTTGGTTGTTATAGACAATCTAGGGTCAGATCTATGATTATAAATATGTAATATTTGTAATAGATAGAGACACAGACAGTAATAGAGATATACTCTTGATAAGTTTTGTCAGAGATCTAAAAGAGAAGTGAGAGACTTTGTTGTGACTAGCTGATGTCATTTTGCCTTTATTTTGTTATTCTTGATAAGAAGGTTAATGTATCTATGCATGTATCTGTGCCTTTTAGATTGCTGGAAGATTTATTGAGAAGAACTCTATTCTATGCCTTCATTGATATTATCTGTGTCATTGCAAAGTTTCTTGGTTGTGAGCCTTTGATTATATTCATTCTATCTATTTATGTTAATCATGCAGTATCTGCTCTTTAATATAACTATATCTTGAAGATAGTTTTCACTATGCTTAAATTAAAAAAGATACTTTCACTTAGGCGCATCACCATAGTTAGATTTGTTTAAAGTGTATCTGTAATCCTGTTAATTTCTTACCCTTTCCTCAAACCCATTTCAAAATAGAGAAGAGCTAGCTTCTTTAAAATCTGGAGGTTGTTTCAAGTAGCAAGTTCCACATTCTTGAAACATCCCATGTTGGTGTTAGAACCTGCACAATTTTATACATCAATAGTTTTTGGCACACCCAGTGGGACCATTCTTGAACTTTCTATCAAGATCGTATGAGCTAGAGAGTAACAAGGAGCCAAAGCTGTGGACCTACAACAAGAGCTCAATCTGTTGCTAATCTGGGCATTCTTTTACCACCATTAGTAGCTACTCCAAGGAGAAGAGTGAATCAGTTTGCAGCAGCACAAAGAGTAAATATGGGAGCACCTGTAGCCCTAAGGAACTATGCAAATTAGAACACTGGCAATCCTCTCATCCTCCCAGTACCACCAGCAACTTGGGACGCTATTCCAGCCAATGCTCTGAAGGCTCTATCTAAGTTTAGTGGAGAAGATTTCAAGACAACTGAAGAGCATCTGGAAGATGTATTTGATGTATGTGCAGTACATGTTATCACTCAATAAAATGTGGCCATAAGATTGCTAGCAGCCTCTTTCAAAGGAAAGGCTCTGGACTGGTATAGATCTCTCACTCCAAATACAATATCTATATGGGATCAGCTTGGGGATGCTTTCTTTGCAAGATTTAAAGAGAAAGGTGATAAATCTTCCTTGCTGCAACAATTGATCACTATCAAAAGGGCACCACAGGAAGCCATGACTGATTTCAACTCAAGATTTCAAAGAACCTGGGATAGAATTCCTGCTACAACAAGACCATTATCAGGTATGGCTATTGTGTTTTACCTCAAAGCTTTAAACTCTGATATATCAGTAATGATTCAGTCTCTTGGAGATCAGACACTACCTGAAGCATTTGAGTTAGTAGTCAAGGCTGAAAATAACTTAATAGATGCTGGAAAGTTGCCCCCAAGGCCTCCTATGCCCATGTTTCTAGAAATTACCTTACTTTTGCCACAAGAAGCTCCTAATCTTACAGCTCCACCTGTGTCCATGTATTCATTTCTAGCACCTCAACAACCTACTAAGGCAACCACCTCTACTCAACCGTAAAAAAATGGATGATGTCAAGAACATTCTAAGAACCTTCTCAAATGAGATAATTAATCTGAAGAGACAACAAAATCCCTATCCAAAGCCCCCTTATCAAGGTTATCAAGGAAATAGACCTCCCTTTCAACCAAATCAATATCAAGGCCCTCAAAGGCAAACTAATCCTCAGCGTTTAAACCAGTTGGTTCTAGTCCCTGCACCTCTACAAACTGTCCCTCATAATCTCAACAGGGAAATAGTCCTAGGGAAAAATAACTTAGCAAATGATACAAATGCTTGGTGCTTTCCCCGCAACAATGCCTATATGCCCAAAGACTGTCCCAGAGGTAATCTGCAACAAAAGATAGCAGAACAAAGAGGTTTAGAAGGACAATTCTCAACTTCTAACACTCCACTATATCAGTCCCTTGGTGTTCAAAATGTAGTAATGATGGAACAGATGCAAGGGATGTCCATACAACAAGAAGAAGAAATAGCTCCTGAACATGCCTTATTTTCATGGATTGAAGAGGAAGATTCAGTGTTCTTAAATGAGGCATCCGCTTCAAAGAAACCATTGGTGCAGTCAGACTATTATACTAGAGCAAAGAGGAGGAGGATGGAGCAGCCTAAAGTCACTAATAATGAGGTCATGGGAACTCCTGCATTTCAAAATCATCACAGCATAGTCTCTAGGCGGGACATGCCTCAGCCTATGCAGAATCAAGTAACCTCAGGACAAGTTATAGAGAAGACAAGGTACCATTATTATTCAAGGACTTAGGCATTAGGACCTATGAATGTGGTGGACCAGATGAAAATAACTCCAGCACACGTATCAATCTGGGATATGTTAGCTATTCCTGAGTAAAAAATATTGTTGCAAGAAGCTCTGCAAGGTCAAGAAGTCCCTAAACACACTGATTCTAAAGGAGGAGCTATTGATAAAGGGAAGCTTTAGCCCAAAGATGAGGTACCTCTACAAACAATAGCTCTGTTGAACAATGCACCTGAGGTAGGTAAATCTAAACCAGATCCCTTTTATTTGACTCTAATAGTTGGGAAAAAATTGCTGCATAATGCAATGATAGACTCTGGGGCCAGTACTACAGTAATGCCAAAGCAGATAGCAGATGCTTTAAAGATAAAATATGAACCACTTGCAAGAGGAGTCATGCAATTGGATTGGAAATTTGTGCAAACAATAGGGAAAATCAAACAACTTCCATTACAACTATATACTTGCCCCAATATAATTGTCAATCAGGATGTTGTAGTCATAGATATACCCCCTATATTTGGTTTATGCTTATCTAGAGATTTCACAGCCAAGATAGGAGGTTACATGTCACTAGATTGGTCACATCTCATCCTAAGAACCAAATATGGGATAAAGATGAAAATACCATCAGAGCCATTATCCAAAGACCATATCACAAATGAACTAATCTCAAAATTAGAAGCATCCCATGCTATGCTGAATAAGGAGGAGAGAGTCTTTGTTGAAGAGTTGGGTGACTAGACTGAACACGACCAATAGGAAGAAGAAAATAATCAGCTATTGACCATGATGCAAAGTGATCCCAATGGAAATTATGACTCTACAGGTCTAGGCACTTACGCCATATTTGAAGAAGACCAAGAAATCCCTAATGTTTTAAAAAAAGAAACATCATTGAGTCAAGAATCTGAAAGAAACTTAGAAATTTGGACCCTCAATTTTCATGGGGCTAGGAGTAAAAATGGTGCTGGAGCAGGAATTTGCCTTACTACCCCAAATGGTGAGAAAATTTTTAGAGCCATTCGTTTTTAGTTTGCCTGTACCAATAATGATGTTGAATATGAATCTTTGGTGCATGGATTCTTGTTAGCAAAAAAAAGGAAATAAAGAATTTGATAGTAAAAGGAGACTTAGAACTAGTGGTAAAACAAATCAGAGAAAAGACAATAGCCAAAAATGTAAGAATGAGATCCTATAGGCATAGAATTTGGGACCTCATAGATGGTTTTGAGGCTTTCAATATTGAGGTAGTTCCTAGAGCCCAAAACTCTGAAGTAGATAGAATGACACAAATTGGTTCACAGTTTGATGCATCAACTGATCTATTAGTCAACAATGAGTCAATTAAAGTTATAGTAAGACCAACTATTCCAGATAATGACCAAAATTGGTAAGTTTTTGATAATGATTTCCAAGTACTCTCATTCTTAGAACAATCAGGTGAATTTGCTGATCAATTACATCCCAAAATTTAGGAAGCATATGGTGACCAAATTATCCAACTGAAATCAAATAACTTCCTAAAGGGCTGATTACTCTGGAAAATTTGTTTGATCCAGAAGATGCAAGCCTGGAGAAGAGAAGGTTTCAGGCAAATAAGGAAGATTATTCTGAGATACAAGTTAGTGAAGGAAGAAAGTTGAAAATTGGCAACTCTACAACCCAACAAGAAAGGGAAAGGTTGATTGATTTATGTGATAAATATGATAGGGTCATTGCTTGGACCTATGAGGACCTCCATGGCTATAATAGAGATATCATCCAACACACCATAGAGCTAGCTGAAGGATCTAAACCAGTCCGATAGAAGCAAAGGCCAGTGAATCCTAGAATTGAACCTTTAATGGTGGATGAGCTGCAGAAGCTCCTGGAATCAAAGACTATTTTTCTAATTAAGCATTCAACTTGGGTATCAAATCTAGTGCCAGTAAGAAAGAAGAATGGTGACATAAGACAATGTGTAGATTTCAGGGATCTGAATAGAGCATATTTGAAAGATCATTACCCCCTGCCCTCTATGGAACAGATTTTATAGACTGTGGCTGGCTCAGAAAGGTTTTCCTTGCTAGATAGTTTCTCAGGATATAATTAGATTTGGTTAGCAGATGAAGATCAGCATAAGACTTCATTCACTACAAAGTGGGGAACATTTGCATATGCTAAAATGCCTTTTGGCCTTTCAAATGTTGGAGCTACTTTTCAGCGTGCAATGGATGTAGCATTTGGGGAACTTATAAATAAGATTATTTTGATCTATCTAGATGACCTCACTATTTTTTCCAAGAATTCTATAGATCATTTTGACCATTTAGAGATTATTTTTAAGAAATGTCAAGAATTTGGAATATCTCTGAATCCCAAGAAATGTATCTTTGCTGTACCTCAAGGTAAACTTCTAGGGCATATAGTGTCAAAGGAAGGGGTCTCTATTGATCTAGAAAGAGTCACAGCCATAATGAACCTATCTCTACCAGTCAACAAGAAAGCAGTTCAATCCTTTCTAGGGAAAATCAACTTTGTTAGCTGATTCATATCTGATTTTGCAGGTTTAATTAGACCAATGACACTGTTGCTTAAGAAAGATCTGGTTTTCAAATGGACCATAGAGGGAAGACAAGCTTTTGAAGAAGTAAAGAGAGCCATTTCATCAGACCCAGTACTCAGAAACCCAGGTTTCTCCAAATCTTTCATAATGTATGTGTATGGGGGAGAATTCAGTGTTGCTGCTGTTTTAACTCAGAAAGATGATCAGCAAGAAGGAGAACACCCAATAGCCTTTTTCTCCAGAACCCTTAGGGAATATGAGGCTAGATATAATTTTGTGGAGAAGCAAGCATATGCCATGGTGAAAGCCCTTAAAAAATTTAGACATATGGTAACAGGAAACAAAATCCTGATACTGGTGGCTCACCACCCCAGTGTAAGAGAATATATTATGGAGGGTGAGATTACTGAGAAAAGAGCCAATTGGATAACAAAGATCTTGGAATATGATGTAGAAGTAAGACCCACCAAGTTAGTCAAAGGCAAGGGATTGTGCCAATATATGACCCAAGACATGGAGAGAACATTGACTGAAGAAACAGAAAGTGAAAATGTATTGAAACTCCAAGAGACTGACCAAGACTCTTGGGTCACAAATAGAATACAGTTTATGAAGCATGGGATTTTCCCAAATGAGCTCTCCCATGATAAGAGAAGATACTATAGGTAGCAAGGGGCCCATTTTGTACTAATTGATCATATTTTATTCAGAAGGAATGTTGATGGTATCCTCTTGCGATGTATAGAAAAGGGTGAAGCTCAAAGAATACTGCATGAATTACACCATGGAGTTTCAGGTGGGCATTTTTCAGTAAGGACCACTGCAATCAAAGTAACACAAGCAAGATATTTCTGGCCTACTCTATTTATAGATTGCCATCAGTTAGTTAAAGAGTGTTAGGCTTGCCAGTTTTATACAGGCAAAAGGAGAAATGCGGCAATGCCTCTAAGTCCCATAATTGTGGATGAACCCTTTGCTCAATGGGGTCTAGATTTTATTGGTATGATCAATCCAGTATCAAGTATGGGACACAAATGGATCCTCATAGCCATAGATTACTTTACCAGATGGAGTGAAGTAGTACCACTCAAAGAGGCAACATAAAAGGTCATATTAGATTTTCTAGAAGGCATAACTGCTCGATTTGGTCCTCCTCGCACTATCATGTTAGACAATGCTAAAGCATTTTTGGGAGCCAAATTATCTAAGTTAGCATTAAGGAATGAGATTTATTTGAAGACTTGTTCAAAGTATTACCCTTAGGGTAATGGTCTAGTAGAGTCCACTAATAAGAACCTTATTAGACTTATAAAAAGGATAGGAACCAATTATCACAGAGAGTGGCATAAGTTACTTAATACAACACTATGGGCTGACAGGATCACACCAAAGAAAGTGACTAAAATGTCTCCCTATGAATTGGTTTATGGTAAACCAGCAGTAATGCCACTGAGCTTAGAGATCCCTGCCTTGTAATTGTTAAAACAAATAGAAATTGAAGAGAATGGCCCCATCCAAGTCAGACTTGCTGAACTATTGGAAGTTCAAGAGAAAAGAGAAAAGGCACATGAGTCACTAATGAAACATCAGAAAATGGTTAAGGACTGTTTTGATAAGAAGACTTCAAATCTAATTTTTGAGGTTGGCTCTCTGGTATTGAAATGAGATGAAAGCGCTGCCAAGCCAGGTCAACACAACAAATTTGAATCATTATGAATGGGTCCTTATAACATTCATTCCTACAAGCAACAAAATTCATTCGATTTGGAGACCATGGATGGAGAACCTGAAGAGATTCTGGTAAATGCGATCTTTTTAAAACATTTCAATTAAGGAGGGACTCTTAATGTATCATAGTTAGTTTTCTTTCCTTCTCTCGCTTTCTTGTTTTCCTACTTTCCTTTTTCAATAAGTGTTCGGTGAACATGTGTCAACAACATAAACCCCTTCTCTTTGGTCTAGCATTTATTAAGGTTGTTCGGCAATCCCTAAAATTCCTTAAAAGTACACATTTTTTTTAGAAAGATAGCCACTCCCGTAAAATATCTGACACTCCGTTCCATGCGGATTTCAAAAAGATACACTAGCTGTTTCTTGGAATTAATGCCATTAATAAGATAAGATGTGTCATTGATTACCTCTATAAAGCCCTAATGAGTTAGTGTTAAATCCTAAGTGTTGCCCTCATTCGTTGTTATCCCTTTCTGCTTTGAATCATTGTTGCATCCGAATTCCATCTGTCGTGAGTGCCTTTCAGTTAAGTATCACTCTAGTTAAATAGTTTCATTATTTTGTGTCAAAGTTTCCCATGTTCTACTCACATAGGATACAGATATGTCTGATGCACAGTCTCCTCAGGAGGGACTTGGAATTTATGAGTCAATCAACAAACTGTTAAACAACAAATCATATGCTTCAGCACCTGCACAACCAAAGAGAGCCTATCCAAGAATAAGGGTCCCTGAGGTAGGATATTCTGTTGACCCAGAAAAGGTGAAGGATTATGCAGATGGCATATTTGACACGCCCCTTCAAAAGAACACTAAGACGCTCCGGGAGGGGGCACATCAGAGGTGTATTCTCCAAGCAAATGATGGCCAGTCATAAACTTTTGGCATGAGGATATGGACCTCACAATTGGTACAGTTCCTAGTCCCAAATGTCCACCTGTGTCCTGAGTTGGTCGAGTTGTGTGTAGAGCGGTTCCATGCACCATCAAATACTATTCAATAGGGCTCTTTCATAGTGCAAATTACACCCAAGGCCATAAGAGACATGTTGGCCCTGTAATATGATAGAACAACCACATTTCCAACTGTTGGTAAAATGCAAAACACATGGGCAAATATAATCAACAAGGTCAGGTTCATGAATTCAGAGATGCAACTGGGGGAAGATAATATTCATATGCCCACACTACCCACTGGGTGGGTACAATTTAGTCAAAATGTTCAGGAAGCACTGTCAATGATTGCCTTCATTTTTGGAATGAGAGAGGATAACACAGTTCACGACTGGCAACTGGCAATCATCTTCAAAATGAAAACTGTGGATAAATCACAAGAGTACTGCCTGGATTTTTTAGAACAAATTACTACTACCATGATTGATCAGCTCTCAAATTTTAAGTCAAGGCAAGTTTTCAGGTATTTTGCTTTCTTATTCCACCTTATGCTATATTAGAACTATAGTCTCTTCACACAACATATGCATCTAAATATGTATGACCTAGATTTTTGTCAAAATAGAACCATTCCTATGTCTGCATGGACACATGTGTTATCTGAAATCTCTGGCCCTTATGAGTTTTGGGAACATTTTGTTGCCCCTACTTTTTGCCAGTTAATCCCTAATCCTGTAGAACATAGGATGACTTAGATAATTAGGGGTTTCATGACCAATTGCCCAATTCCCTGTGATTATTTCTTTGGGGCACATAATACAATAATTAGAGTCTATGGTTTCAATGGGGAACCTGTGTTATTACCTAAGGTATTGACCCCTAGGGTGGTATTCTAAGAGGTGACCTGACAAGTATCTGTGGTTGATAATGACTTTGTCCACAAGAAAAGAAAGAAGAAGATGTATGACATTCAATGGGTCAGAAAAAACATGACACTTGAGGTTAGAGATGCAGAGAACCTCTTGCTAAGAAAGTTAGCTGCCCTGGGTTTCCTCATCATTGAAGATAAATGGAAATATGACCCAAATAGTTTCCTGGCCTCCTAGATCATAAATAATGAGGTCCATGCTAAAATGGTACATGAGGGTCGTCCATTCTGGGAAGAGAGGAGGAATCCAAAAGAGGACAACCCAGACCTATATGTAAAATTATCTGACTTGCCTTATGAGGGAGCTAGGCCATGGGAAACCTTCTATGTTAAAGAGAAGGAATTTGACCCTAAGTTGAGAACGATTGTTGGTCTGAGAAAAGCATTGAAGGCCCAAGATTGGAGGCCAGAAAAGATTGAAGCCTATTGGAAATATAGACAAGAGATCTCAGAGATCACCCATTCATTCAGGAATATTGACACTGATGAAAGATGGGAATCAATCTGGGATGAATGGCATCCCTCCCCAGTCTCAAGTCTAGACACAAGTAGAATTCAGAAGAAGGGTGAGGAGACAGAGGAGGAAACAGAGTCAACCCAAGTTATGCAAGAAACAGGACATGAATCGTCTATTGACCCTACATCTTCATGGCCTGAATCCCTCAGCACCTTAGAGAAGCAAAAGGGTGTAGTGTCATCATCAACCATAGGGATTCAAACAACTTCGACATCTTGGAGTTCCAAGATTGTTTCTTTGCAACCACCAGTGGTGGTAAATGTTGAAGAGAAGGAAACATAGGAAATAGGTGAAAGGCCTAGGAAGCATAGGAAATTGCACCTGTAAAAAGAAGAAGAGGAGGAAGAAATAGATCCCTTGCAGCAACAAATGCCAGTCACCTCTTCTATCACTCAAGTAAGTGCTTCTTCTCCTTTTTCTCCTATCTCTATTTCTTCTACTTTAGGAGTGGCAATCCTAATTAGCCAAGCATTTGTAACCCCTACCACTTCTACTATGCTTACATCAACCATTGCCACTTCATAGGCCATGTCTTCACAGGCCATTACATTGCCATTATTTTCTCCATCTGTGCCAAAAAGGACCCACCCTCAAGTTTCCCCTAGCCAACATTTATCTACTATTCCCTATGGCCTGCCTCAAGGTCACCTCTTTGCTGGAGGATACATTGCATCCCCTCCTACACTCCAAGCTCAAGAAGACACAACAAAAAGGGCTAGAAAGCCTAGAATGGACAAAAAGAGGAAGAAGGAAAACAAGAGCTCTGCTATGGCACACATGAGGTCACTTTTTGACCCCATTCAATAATCACTGATAGTCACACATTTATCTCCAAATGTGGTGAAACCTAATGAACAAATGCAACCCTAGGACTATGCTATGAATGTTGTAGCTATGGATATGTCTCTTTTCAGGCCACAAGACAAGGTAGAGCTACTAAATGAGACTACATTTGTTGTAGCAACTGACTATTTGAAAGTATCTAAGAAGTTGCAGAAAGCAAAGAATGATTTAGCTCAAGAGAAAGTGAATAGACGCAACCTGGCTGGGGAGATTCAATCAAAGAAGAAAGAGATTGAGAGTTTGAACAAACACTCACAAAATACTGTTTCTTTTCAGATACATCAGGTTACATAGGCCTAGAATGCTTCTCTTAAGTATGAGCTAGCATAGGAAAAGTCTGCAGTGACTATTTTGAGATAGGAGAAATCCACTTTGGAGAAGAAATATCAAGATAAGTTGCAACAGGCCACACAATTACAATAGAAGTTATTAAGTGAGAAGAATGCTAATGGTGCAATTTAGGCACAACTCCTAGCTGAGCAATAAAGAACAAAGTAGATGACAATTGAATTAGCTTATAGGCCACAGAATGCTAGAGTTTTAAATTTGGTAAAAGAGCTTTATGTTTCAATATGGAAGAGAATCTTTGAGGAGATTATCCAGCTAAAGCCATCTTTAACATTTCTGTTAAATGCTCAGCAGATGTGTGAGAAGGTGGAAACTTCGGTGCAAGCCACTTTGTCTACTGTTTCCTTGAGGGTTTTTGACTCTCAACTTTTATTGAAGAAGTTGTATGACACCATAGATGAGACTCTGTCAGTAGTAGGTATTAATGACAGAATGGTTGCTGCTAAGAAGGTCAATGAGGTTTTGAGTTGCAACTTTGCGGCCACAAATTGTCAAGAGATCCTAGATACAGTGAAGGAAGGAATAAAAAATATGAAGAAACATATAGAGGATTTGGTGCAACTAGGGCTTCCTTCACCATTCCTAGATAATAACACTGTATTGATGATTGATATCATCAAGGCCCTGCTCTTAATGAAGAAAAATGATGAGACAATTTTTTAGGGCTTAAGTGATTCTTCATCAGTCAAGGAAGTAGAGGCTATGTTGATACCTATGGCCCAGTTGGAGTTTCAATTAAAAGCTATGGTACAAATTTTGTAGACTTTTTCTCATAAAGATATAATTAATCTTGAATTTTCTTTTCAAGATTTAAAGAGCCGACAGGGACTCTCTGATTCAGAATGGTCTGTTTATCAAACAGCATTGCAAAATTTATGATTCTAAGTTGTATTTTTGATACATAGATTTTTGCCAGTTTTGGGTTCTTTCAGAGCAGGCTCAGAAGTCCTATTGGTCGCCAAGAACTGTAGAGTGTCAAAGACTCTACATTTTGTTTCAGTCACAGCTTATTCCATGGGTTTCTTTTTGTTTCTATACGAATTTCAAAGGTATCACTACGCAAGTTTCTAATGCTTTGTACGGAATCCGCCAAGTGTCAAGCCACAATTAAAGCCATGGTATTGTTTCAATTATTAAGTTTTGTGTGGAGCACACCACGTAGTAGAGTTTCAATAGTAATGTTTCTTTTCAGCAGTGCTGCGGGTGTCACCATGTGTCACTTGCAGAGGCAGTCCCTAAGGTTTCTATGTGTTGTGTGGAGGGCACCGTGTGTCTTTTCATTTTGCTATGGGCGATGCTACATGTTTCTTTCCGTATCTTGATTGACGCTAGTAAAGATAGATGGTGGGCCACAGTATGCTTAAGGTTCAAGAATGCAGAGAATGCCACGTGGTGGTCGTGGAGGAAGAGTTGATTTGTTTATGACCCTTTCAGCGAGAAACTTTAAGATTCTTTTCAATTTTTTGTGGACTGTCACGAAGTGTCAGCTTCTATAGAGAGTTCCACAAGTTTTAAATGTTTCAAGTAGTAATGCAGGGGCTGCCATGTGTTAGCTGGCGAGTGTACGAACGCTGCCATCTATCCCAGATTTCTTCCTTTGAAGGCTAGTGTGCGCTAATGCTGTGGGTCTTGATATTAATGTGTCTCATATTATAAGTGATGCAGACTGCGACAAATGTCATAAGCGGAGATCACCCAAGCATAAAGACACAGTTTTGAGGGTTTTTATAGAAGAAGACACTATTAGGTTTTGAAGGCTGCAGAACACAACAAGTGTCATTTTCCTGTTCTTTTCTGAAAGATAAAGAAGTTTCTCATTTTGATGTGGATGCTGCCATCTGTCATAGTAATGTTTCAAGTTTCAAGTTTCAAGTGTGCGGGTCTCGCCATGTGTCTGTGCCTTAATGAAGGAGGTGTGCCACATATATTTTTCCTCAGCCAATGAGCGTGCAGGAGGTGGTAGCCATTATAGATTCGAACGATCATAACTGCTAGGGACTTCCATTTATCTTCAGTTCTATTGGGCCATTGGAGATTTGGTTGTTACATACAATCTAGGGTCGGATCTATGGTTATAAATATGTAATATTTGTAATAGATAGAGACAGAGACAGTAATAGAGATATACTCTTGATAAGTTTTGTTAGACATCTAAAAGAGAATTCGGAGACTTTGCTGTGACTAGTTGATGTCCTTTTGCCTTTATTTTGTTATTCTTGATAAGAAGGTTAATGTATATGTGCATGTATCTATGCCTTTTATATTCCTAGAAGATTTAATGAGAAGAACTCTATTCTATGCCTTCGTTGATATTATCTGTGTCATTGCAAAGTTTATGGTTGTGTGCCTTTGATTATATTCATTCTATCTATTTATGTTAATCATGCAATATCTGCTCTTTAATATAACTGTATGTTGAAGATAGTTTTCACTGTGCTTAAATTAAAAAGATACTTTCACTTAGGTGCATCACCATAGTTATATTTGTTTAAAGTGTATCTATAATCCTGTTAATTTCTTACCCTTTGCTCAAACCCATTTCAAAATAGAGAAGAGCCAGCTTCTTTAAAATCTGGAGGTTGTTTCAAGTAGTAAGTTCCACATTCTTGAAACTTCCCATGTTGGTGTTAGAACCTACACAATTTTATACATCAACAGTTATTTTTAGGTGTTCTACAATGATTTCGCTAGAAGGGGCATATCATTCAGTCAGTATATCATATGGTCAGATAACTGTGCATCACAATTCAAGAACTCACAGAATTTCTATTGGCTGAGCAGGAGGCATAATATTACAGGTGTTTGGCATATGTGGAGCTTTTGTGAGGCCAGGCATGGAAAGGGGGAGCATGATGGTGTAGGAGCATGTATGAAAAGAGCCATAACATGAAAATAGTTAAAGTATAAAGACAATGCAAAGTTGACAGATGCAAAATCAATTGTTGAGTGGTGTAATGCTTTGATGGTTCCAGGTAATGAAGGTAAGTCTTTAGTTCATAGATTTTTTGGTTGATAGATGATACTAACATTGCACCATATGAGGACTATTGTACACTAATAGGATCAAGTGAGCTACACTCTATCAGAAGCTCAATTGCAGGTTCATGGAGTATACATATGCAGAAGATGGTGCACTTTTGTTCTCCATGTACAATTCAAGCCTAGAATGAGTGCAAGTCAAAGGAGTGGGCTGATGAATGGAAGTTCAGTTATCTTTGCCCACTTGACATGTGTCAACCCCCGACATCATTGGAATTGACAGAGATGGAATTGTTAGTTGACTTTGACTACATATCAAATCTAGTTCAACTAGGTAATACATCTACTTGCATAGTTAAATTTGAAATTCCTAATGTTATCTTAAACTTTGTAATATTTTTGCAATGTTGACTAATTTCATCTAATTTGTTGCACATATCATTGTAGGGCATGTTTATGCAGTTATTGCAGATGAAGATAACAAAGAGGGAACATATTATTACTTGTTTCATTGTGTTGAGGCCAAAAAGAAATTGGAGGCCCCAATTATAGATGGAGAAAACATCGAATACCCTACAGGCTCAATGGTTGTTACTGGAACATGGCTTAGAAGGTACCCACATAAGAGTGTTAATATTTGGCTGTTTGAGGATTTTGACATTCGGAAGATTCTTCATTACTCCAACCTTGTCGTGGAAACCAATGTTCATTTGATACAATATCAAGGTAGACCTTTGAACAAGACCTTGTGGAAGGTGCATGACTCTAACCATGAGGCAATACTTGACACAATAAAGAGTAGAGAAGATCCAGATGGTTCGTTGGATTAATTTGTAAGTATGCACAAAACTTTCCTAGATGGCTACTTGTACTTTATTTTATATATAAATAGTAGTATGAATTGCTTCCCTCCAGTATATTTATGTTTAGTCAATTTTTCTTTTTGATGCTTCTTACAGGAGGTCATAACTCTAGTCCATCCAACTATGGACAAAGAAGCTCAAGAAAAGATGATGGAGAGTGATCATCAGATGGCGGTAAGTGATCAATTACATAAGTGATGTTATATATTTCATGTACATTTTGTTATAGTAATGTGCATATTGTTTGATTGTATTAATAGGTGGAGCTGTTGAGCTTGAATTGTCGAAGAGGTCTACTTGACAGCAAAGAGAGGATGAGTCATGGATATTTTTGTATATATGCCTATATGGCTTTGTATGTAAAATAGATGTTGTTGCAAGTATGGCCATAAATGGTGTTGTCATTGATGTCAACATACTCATGTTGCATTGATGTCAAAGAATTGGATGAGTTATGTGCTAAGGATATTGAGAAAATTAGCCCCATCAGAAATAGAGAAGAATAGTGAAGATAGTGAAGTTCTATGAAGAAAAGATCCCAGATAGTTGAAGATTAGAGTATGCACATCAAAGGGTTTGTAGATATGTGTGTGAAGGTTATCAAGTCAAGATTTCAGAGGTCCGCATGAAGATTTGAAGAAGTTATGGCCATATGAGTAAAACTTGTTCTGGTAACTGTTCAATGGTGACAGAGTGGCAGAAATAGGTCTGGTGAGATCCAGAAATACAATATCATGCTCTACGGATCAGGTGGCATGTTCGGGAAGCTAATTTGAATTAACAACTTGATTGGCTTGTGGCTTGGAGGTCCACAAGTGATCCTTCTAGTGTGATAGTGATGACCGACTATGTTCTTGAGGTTCCGAATGAAGATGCAAATGATTTCAGTAAGAAGAAGTGGTGTGGATGTTCTTGGTGATTCAAGAAAGCTTGTGGAGATCTCCAGTTTGTATCCAGTTTGTGTTGTTGGTCCGCATTGAAGATTGAGCTTGTAATTGAAGATTTACCTTCGGGTAATGGTGTTTTTCCCAGTCCTACCCAACCAGATGATTTGCACATGTTGCGGATAATCTTGAGAATATTTGGGAAGCATGGCGTGTTCCTCAAAGAAGATTGAAGTTCCAGCTATGTGTGGCCGATAGTATAGTAACGTGGAAATTTTTTTTGTAACAAATCAAGTTGTATTTTTGTAAATGCTCTATCATAAAATGAGTGTATGTTGTGCCAACTTTGTTGATCATTCCAAAGTTGATGTCATGTATAAATAAGAATTGCGAAGTCGTTTCAAGAAAATCATGTGTGGTCATGATGAGAAGGTGGTAAGGGAGAGGAGTGAAAAGTAGAGTAGAGGTGTTGAGCTTAAATGGAATTGACTCAAGCCTAGTAAAGATGCTAATTTCCAGTTTAAGTTTGTAATATTTATTCTCTTCTATAGACAGTGTGTCTCCTATAGGCAGTGGGCCTCTTGTGAGCAGTGTGCTCAAGCAGTGAGCCCTAATTGGTAAGTGCCATTTTATTCTTCATTGTCTTTTAACAAAGAATAAAATCTTGGGTTAGTGACCCCATGGTTTTTCCGTTAACCAGGTTTTCCACTTTAAAATCTTGGTGTTATTGGTGTTAAGTTTGTTTCTACTCTTGAATTATTGCATTATGCTTCCATTATTGAATCTTTGATATCATATTGAAATACAAGAAGGTTTTAAGTAAGGAACAAAATTTTTGTGACAACTTATTCACCCCCCCTCTCAGTTGTCTGTCTTTGAATCAACAATTGGTATCAGAGCCAAGTTCCTTTAGAAGAAGCTTAACCACTTGAGGAGATCCAGGATGTCATCCTACAAGAAGGACAATCCAAGGTTTGATGGAAAAAACTACACTCCTTGGAAAAGCCGCATGAAATGTCACTTGCAATGCATGGGAGAGCAGTATTGGAACATGACTAGAATTGAGTATATCCCTCCAAAGAATGGACTGACAACTCTAGATGAAATTAGAAATGCTGAAAATAATCTTCGAGCTAAAGAAGCCCTACTAAGTGCCCTATCTAATACAGACCTGGCAAATGTAATGGGATTGAAAACTGCTTATGAAATTTGGACAAAGCTAGAGATTCTACATGAAGGAGACAAATATGTTAAATGTGTAAAGTTACAATGTATGAAAGGAAAGTTTGAAAGCCTGAAGATGAGTCAAGATGAAAATATCACTACATTTAAGCCAAGGGTAAATGAGCTTGTCTATGGCATTAGATGTGCTGGTGGAACATTGGATGAAGTTGAGATTGTTGCCAAAGTTCTCAGATCCTTACCTCCTGCTTACAAACCAAAAGTTGCTACTATTGAGGAATTCAGATCATTATCAAACATTACTAGGGATCAATTGGTTGGAAAGTTAGCTACATTTGAATTGGTTGAGTTTGGATATGCACCTCCCAAGACTAAATCTGCATTCAAAGCTAGTGTGTCTGCAAAAGGCAAACAAAGATATGATCCAGGAGAAAATTCCTCAAAGAAATGTACATGGTATGGTAAAGGAAGAAAGGATCTGGAAGAAGATGAGTCAAAATCCGCACAACTTGAAGCCCTGATTGCCAAAAGATTGGCAAGAGGATCCAGTAAGTATGAAGGAAAATTTCCTTTCAAATGTTTCAATTATAACAAGATTGGTCATTTTGCCTCAAGGTGTCCGGAGAGATTTTCAAGGCCTAACCTTAATAGATGAAGATTTCAAAAGAAGTGTTACTATGTTCAAGAAGATGATGATGAAGGAGTAACAAATGATGAATCTGAGATAGGAACCAAATCCAGAAGTGACTGGGTGTTTATTGCCATCAAGGAAGAAGATCCAATGCCTATTGAATCTACCAATCATAAGATAGAAAGGGCTCTAGCTTTTCAGGTTGAAGAAAAGGATGAATGGGTAATTGACAGTGGATGCTCTCACCAGATGACTGGTGATAAGAATAAGTTCATAAACCTGGAAAGATATGAAGGTGGAGTTGTAAAATTTGGAGATAATTCTGCTAGCAGAATTAAAGGCAGAGGAACCATTTCTTTTGATGGAAAGAACAAAACCAGTGATGTTCTATATGTTGAAGGTTTAAAGCATAATCTTCTCGGTGTTGGGTAACTAGTAGACAAAGGATATGATCTCTAGTTCAAAAATGGAAAATGCAAGATCTTTGAAAGCTCCAGAACTGAGATTGCCTCCAGTACTTAGACAAAAGGTAACATCTTTCACTTAGTTGGTATTGAAAAAAGTTGCTTATTTGTTCAAATTGATCAAAGTTGGTTGTGGCATAGGAGAATGTGTCATGTGAATTTTGATAATATCATTAAGATAAGCAACACCTAGGCTGTAAGAGATCTTCCAAGATTGGTGAAACCTACTAATAGCCTGTGCAAGGAATGCCAGTTAGGCAAGAAGAATAGAGTCTCATTCAAAAGTAAGGAACATTCTTCAACTAGATTGTTGGACTTGGTGCACACTGATCTATGTGGCCCGACAAGAATCAGGACTCTACAAGGAGATAGATATTTCATGTTGTTGATTGATGACCACTCCCAGATGATGTGGGTGACTTTCTTAAAAGAGAAATTTGAAGCACTTGAGAAATTCAAAATAGTCAAGGCTATGGTAGAAAATGAAACTAGCATAAACATAAAATGCCTCAGATCTGATAGAGGTGGAGAATTCACATCCAGAGAGTTCATTGAATTTTGTGAGAAACATGGGATAAAAAGATAGTTATCTGCTCCAAGGACTCCACAGCAGAATGGAGTAGTGGAGAGAAAGAACCAGACCATCCAAGAAGCTTCTAGGACCATGATGATGGAAGTAAATGTTCCTCAGATCTATTGGAGAGAAGTTGTGAGCACTATTGTTTATACTCTTAACTAGGTACAGATCAGAGGCAAGACTGGTAAGACTCCTTATGAACTTTGGTTTGGCATCACTCCTACTATGAAGTATTTTAGAGTCTTTGGTAGCAAATTCTATATCAAAAGAGATGAAGACCTTGGCAAGTTTGATGCTAGAAGTGATGAAGGAATATTCTTGGGTTATTCTACTCAAAGTAAAACTTACCGGTGTTATAACAAGAGGTTAAGAAAGATTGTGGAAAGCACAAATGTGAAAGTTAATGAAGGCATGGAAAATCCCTCAAGGTTCTATGAGTATGAAGCTGATGATCAAAATGATGTCTCAAACCAAGAAGAACGAGTCCAAACTCTAGTCCAAATTCAGATTGATCCGAAGAATCCAGAAACATAAGAAGAGACAAGCTTGAATGAACTTGTCCAAGAATTAATGGTGCAAGTGATGCCCAAAACTCCCAGGTATGTAAGACTGAATCATTCTGAAGACTAGATCATAGGAGATAGAAGCAGAGGTGTTGAAACAAAAAGAAATATTGTTCAAGACTCGGTGAAGTATTGTCTAATTTCAAAAGTTGAACCAAAAACAGTAAGTGAAGCATGCAATGATGAAAGTTGGGTTAAAGCAATGAAGGAGGAATTGATGTAGATTGAAAAGAATCACACTTGGGATATTGTTCCCAGACCTAAGGACAAAAATGTGATTGGGACTAAGTCGGTCTTCCAAAACAAACTAAATGAAGATGGTGAGGTAGAAAGAAACAAAGCCAGATTGGTTTGCAAAGGATATTCTCAAGTAGAAGGAGTTGACTTTGAAGAGAATTTTGCTCCGGCGGCAAGGATTGAAGCTATCAGACTATTTCTTTCCTTTGTTGCCTTCAAATATTTCAAGGTATATCAGATGGATGTCAAGTCTACTTTCCTAAATGGTGATTTAGAAGAAGAAGTATACATTGAGCAAGTAGATGGATTTCAACTATCTGATAATGAAGATATGGTCTGCAAATTAAAGAAGGCATTATATGGACTCAAACAAGCCCCAAGAGCCTAGTATGAAAGGTTGGACAAACATCTTCTAAAAATTGGTTTCAACAAAGGTACTACTGACAGTAATCTATATTTTAAGATTGATCATGAAAATATCTTGATTGTTGAAGTATTTGTTGATGATATTATTTTTGAAGGAAAGGATAGTATGTGCAAAACTTTTGCAAATCAAATGAAAAGCGAATTTGAGATGTCCATATTTGGTGAAATGAATTTCTTCTTGGGTCTGCAAATCACTCAAACAAAGAAAGGAATCTTCATATCTTAGACCAAATATGTGAAAGAATTATTGAAAAAAATTGGGATAGAGGATTCAAAGGCAATGAATACTCCCATGGCTACCAGATGCAAGTTGAGTAAAGATGTTGAATCTCCTAAAGCTAATCAGAAAACATATAGGTCTATGATTAGAGGATTTCTCTACCTCACTCAAACTAGACCTAACATTATGAATGCTATTGGTCTTGTTGCCAGATTTCAAGATGATCCTAGAGAATCTCATTTCATGGCAATCAAGAGAATTCTCATATATTTGAAGGGAACAGTTGAGTATGGATTGTGGTATCCCAAGGATCATGATTTCTCTCTTCATGCTTATACTAATGCTGATTGGGCAGGTGATATGGATGACCGAAAGAGTACCAGTGGTGGTGCATTCTTTTTAGGGAAAAAATTGGTTTCTTGGCTAAGCAAGAAACAAGAGGCAATATCTCTATCTACTGCAGAAGCTGAGTACATTACAGCAGCGAGTTGTTGCACTCAAGTATTATGGATGAAGCAAATGTTAAGAGACATTAGAGTGGAGTATGAAGAACCTATCACAATCTTCTGTGATAATTCGAGTGCAATAAACATATCAAAAAATCCAGTGTTACATTCAAAGACAAAACATATATCCATCAAGTTCCACTTTTTAAGAGAGAACGTGAACAAGGATGAAGTCGGATTGGAGTTTGTGCCCTCAAAGGATCAGATTGTAGACATTTTTACCAAACCTATACCTAAGGATACTTTTTAGTATCTCAAGGAGAAGTTAGGGGTTATTAGCCCTCTGGTTCTAAATTAAGGTGCACTAATGTGCATCTGTCCAGTGGATTTCATAGTTATATGTTATGGTCCAGATTGATGCTAGGAGGCTGCTACTTAGGGGCAGCAGTCAGTATGATTATGAAGCATGAGAAGTGGTTGCAAGTATGTGCCCTTTGCCATTGATGTCAAACGGGGACTGAAAACATGAAAAATAAAAAGTAGTTTCTGATCAAAGGGGGAGCAGTAGAGGAAGAGAGGAATGTGAATGATTGCTAATGATAGGGGGAGCTATGTCAGTCAGTAAGGAGAAGTTCATGTCTTGATGGTTAAAATAATTTTTCACATCATATGTTGCCATCAATGACAAAGGGGGAGATTGTTGCAAGTATGGCCCTAAATGGTGTTATCATTGATGTCAAAGAATTGGATGAGTTATGTGCTGAGGATATTGAGAAAATTAGCCCCATCAGAAATAGAGAAGAACAATGAAGACAGTGAAGTTCTATCAAGTAAAGATCCCAGATAGTTGAAGATCAGAGTATACACATCAAAGGGTTTGTAGATATGTATCTGAAGGTTGACCAGTCAAGATTTCAGAGGTTTGCATGAAGATTTGAAGAAGTTATGGCCATATGAGTAAAACTTGTTCTGGCAGCTGTTCAGTGGTGATAGAGTGGCACAAATAGGTTCGTTGAGATCCAGAAATGCAATATCATGCTCTGCGGATCTAGTGGCACGTTTGGGAAGCTAATTTGAGTTAATAACTCGATTAGCTCATGGCTTGGAGGTCTGCAAGTGATCCTTCTAGTGTGATAGTGATGACCAACTGTGTTCTTGAGGTTCTGGATGAAGATACAAATGATTTTAGTAAGCAGAAGTAGTGCAAATGTTCTTGGTGATTCAAGTAAGCTTGTGGAGGTCTCCAGTTTGTGTTGTTGGTTCACATTGAAGATTGAGCTTGTAATTGGAGATTTACCTTTGGGTAATGGTGTTCTTCCTAGTCCTACCTGACCAGATGATTTACCTTTGGGTAATGGTGTTTTGTGAAGCATGGTGTGTTCCTCAAAGAAGATTGAACTTCCAACTATGCGTGGACAACAATATAGTAATGTGCAAGAAGTTTTTGTAACAAATCAAGTTGTATTTTTATAAACGCTCTGTAATAAAATGAGTATATGTTGTGCTGAATTTGTTGATCATTCCAAAGTTGATGTCATATATAAATAAGAATTGCAAATTTGTTTCAAGAAAATCCTGTGTGGTCATGATGAGAAGGTGGTAAGAGAGAGGAGTGAAAAGCAGAGCAGAGGTGTTGAGCTTAAATGGAACTAACTTAAGCATATTAAAGATGCTAACTTCCAATTCAAGTTTGTAATATTTATTCTCTTTTGTAGATAGTGTGTCTCCTATAGGCAGTGGGCCTCTTGTGAGCAGTATGCTTGGGCAGTGAGCCCTAATTGGCAAGTGCCATTTTATTCTTCATATTCTTTTAACAGAGAATAAAATCTTGGGTTAGTCACCCCATGGGTTTTCCCTTAACCGGGTTTTCCACGTTAAAATCTTGGTGTTATTGGTGTTAAGTTTGTTTTTGCTCTTGAATTATTACATTATGCTTCCATAATTGAATCTTTGATATGCTGTTGAAATACAAGAAGGTTTTAAGTAAGTAAGCAACATAATTTTTGTGACAACTGATTCACCCCCCTCTTAGTTGTTTGTCCTTGAATCAATAGTTATGTTCATGACATTATGTATACGACAGTTTATATGAATTGCTTCCCTCCAGTATATTTATGTTTAGTCAATTTTACTTTTTGATTCTTCTCATAGGAGGTCACAACTCTAGTCCATCCAACTACGGACAAACAAGCTCAAGAAAATATGATGGAGTGTGATCATCAGATGATGGTAAGTGATCGATTACATAAGTGATGTTATATATTTCATGTACATTTTGTTATAGTAATGCGCATATTGTTTGATTGTATTAACAGGTGGAGCTGCATGAGCTTGAACTATCAAAGATGTCTATTCGATGGCAAAGAGAGGACGAGTCATGGATATTTTTGTATATATGCCTGTATGGCTTTGTTTGGACATGCCTATATGGCTTTGTATGTAAACTAGATGTTATGTTCATGAAATTATGTATATGATAGTTTATATTAAATATTTAATATAATGATAAATTATCCTTGAGCAATGGTATGAACCATGGACAGTGAAGGCCTCATGTTTCATTTGATTCATTTTCTATGGTATACATTTAATGTTTGCATCATCATCATGTTATGCTTCATTGGGTTAGATCTAAGTAATGGATGAAGTTGATCCTAATTGGTCTTAATCATGTTCACTCGTGTTTCACTCATGTCATATCAAGAGTCATGTCACAGGGTTTGGATGTTAGTTCATAACATTCATGTTTATCATGTTACAATAGTAGGACATAGTTGCTTATGTCATTGGTTCATGCCATTGGATAATTGGATTTGGTTGTGGTTCTTCATCATAACATGTCATGCTTTCAAGAGTTAGATTGGGTTGCAGTTCTTGCTCGTGATAGGAGTTTGTTCATGTCTTCATGCTTCTTTATCTTCCATGTCTTCAGTGTTCTCATTGTCTTCTTGTGTCAAGGATTTCTTCAAACGCATTATTGCAACATGCTTTAGTTCCATGCAGTGGAAAGGTGCTAGGAGTGACATTTTGCATTCCATAGCTCATGGGGTCAAACAAACTTCACCAATGGATTGGGGTGGGTGGGTAAATGCCAGGGGAGGTATTGTTTCATGTGCCAAGTGTCGTAGTCATTCGGGGTAGCAGGCTACCAGCAAAGTCCCTTAAGATTCCTAAGATGAAAAAACTACCAAACTTTGACAGAGCAGCTCTTGGAATTCATGGCATTTAGAAATGTTTCATTTGGATGTATAGGTACACATGGGTCTATCCACAATAACCTCTCTCAGTTTTGCTCAACTCCAGTCTGTTTGACTGTGTCGAAATCAAACGCATTCTTGTAAAATGCTTTAGTTTCATGCAGTGGAAAGGTGCTAGGAGTGACGTTTTACATTCCATAGCTCGTGGAGGTAAATGGACTTCACCAACACATCATGGTGGGTAGGTAAATGCTAGGGGAGGTCTTGTTTCATGTGCCAAGCATCCCAGTCATTCGGGGTAGCAGGCTACCGGCAAAGTACCTTAAGCTCCCTAAGATGAAAAAACTGTCAAACTTTGACGGGACAGTTCTAGGAATTTGTTGCAGCTGAGAATGTTCTATTTAGACCTATAGGTGTACATGGGGTCCATCCACAATAACCTCTCTCAGTTTTGTTCAACTCCTATTCATTTGACCGTGCTGAAATCAAATGCATTCTTGCAAAATGCTTCAGTTTCATGTAGTGGAAAGGTGCTAGGAGTGACATTTTGTATTCCATAGCTTGTGGGGCCAAACAGACTTCACCAATGCATCAGAGTGGAAAGGTAAATGCCAAGGGAGTTCTCATTTCATGTGCCAAGCATCGCAGTTGTTCGAGGCAGCAGGCTACCAACAAAGTCCCTTAAGCTCCCTAAGATGAAAAAATTGCCAAACTTTGACGAGACAGTTCTCAAAATTCGTGGCAACTGGGAATGTTCTGTTTGGACCTATAGGTGCATGTGGAGTCCTTCTATAATAAAATCTCTCAGTTTCATTCAACTCCTATCTATTTGACCATGCAATAATCAAATGCATTCTTACAAAATGCTTTAGTTTCATGCAATGGAAAGGTTGCCAGGTGCCATATTTTTTGTTCTACTCATCGTGGGGCTGAATGGACTATGCCAACATGTCAGGGTGTGTGGGTAAATAGTAGGGACGGTCTCATTTCATGTGCCAAGTATCCCAGTCATTCTGGTCTGCAAGCTACCGAGACCTAGCACTTTTCAAGTTTGCCGATAGCTTGCATCCCGGAATAATTGAGACACTTGGTGCATGAAACGAGACCTCCCCTACAATTTACCCACCCACCCTGATGTGTTGGCACAATCTGTTTTGCCCCATGATGAGTAGAACAAAAAATATGACACCTAACAACCTTTCCATTGCATGAAACTGAAGCATTTTATAAGAATACATTTGATTCTGGCACAATCAAACAAACAGGATTTGAACAAAACTGAGAGAGCTTATTGTAGAGGGACTCCACATGCACCTATAGGTCAAAATAGAATGTTCCCAGCTACCACAAATTCTGAGAACTATCCCATCAAAGTTTGGCATTTTTTTCATCTTAGGGAGCTTAAGGGACTTTGCCGGTAGCCTGCTGCCCCAAACGAGTGCAATGCTTGGCACATGAAATGAGACCTCCCCTAGCATTTACCCACCCACCCTAACATGTTGGTGAAGTTCGTTCAGCTCCACAAGCTATGGGATACAATATGTCACTCCTAGAACCTTTCCACTGCATGAAACTAAAGCATTTTGCAAGAATGCGTTTGATTTTGGCATGGCCAAATGGAAAGGAGTTGAATGAAACCAAGAGAGGTTATTGTAGATGGACTCCACATACACCTGTAGGTCCAAACATAATGTTCCCATCTACCACAAATTTTGAGAATTGTCCCATCAAAGTTTGGTAGGTTTTTCATTTTAGGGAGCTTAAGGGACTTTGCTAGTAGCCTGCTACCCTGAATGTCTATGATGCTTGGCACACAAAATGAGACCTCCTTGGCATTTACCTACCCACTCTGACACGTTGGTGAAGTCCATTCGACCCCATGAGCTATGGAATGCAAAATGTCACTCCTAGCACCTTTCCACTGCATGAAACTAAAGCATTTTGCAAGAATGCATTTGATTTTGGCATGGTCAAATGGATAGGAGTTGAACGAAACTGAGAGAGGTTATTGTAGACGGACTCCATGTGCACCTGTAGGTCCAAACAGAATGTTTCCAATTGCAATAAATTTTGAGAACTGTCCCATCAAAGTTTGGTAGTTTTTTGTCTTAGGGAGCTTCAGGGACTTTGCCAGTAGCCTACTCCCTCTAATGACTGCGATGCTTGGCACACGAAATGAGATCTCCCTTGGCATTTACCTACCCACCCCGACACGTTAGTGAAGTCTGTTCGGCCCCATGAGCTATGGAATACAAAATATAGATTAGGCCAAACTAAATATAGGTTTAGATACTCATTTCCAAGTTACATAACATATCTCAAAACCAATAGTGACTCCTTTGGACCATGTACCTCAAAAATGGCATTTTTCACTGTCTAAAATAGGCTAATTAGGCCTAGTTTGTGAAGAAACATACCTCTAAACATCCAACAACCCCCTAGAATTGATGGTACAACATCTCCCATGTGTCTAAACTCTCAAAACTATAATTATCTTTAGGAGAAACACTCACTAACATACCAAACCCCAAAAATCCTCAATCTAGGCCAATTTGAGGGGGGTTTATTGAAACTCTAACTTCCACACACTCTCAGACTTTGCCAACACTTGGAAAACTTAAAAAATTGTCTACATATGTTTTAGGAACCATCTCCCAGTAGTTTACAACTGACTTTTAACAAACCCTAGCCTAAAACCACCTTTTCTTGCTTGGAAAGAAGGCAAAACTTGCCTAGGACAACACCATAGTGTGGTCAAACTCCATCTCTTGCTTCCTTGACTTCATGGGCATCTAAAACAAATCCAAACCAAACCATTCCACTAAGTTATAGGGTCATACAGCAAGTGGAATGGTCTGAAACATCCATTTACACACTCAAACCCTTGTTTTGAGGGTTACATAGGCAGTTTTAGAAAAATGAAGACATCTCACTCAAAACTCAATGGTTTCTCCTCAAACCAAGTGCATTTGAAATTTAAGACATACCACTACCACTTACAATAGATTTTAGTACATGGCTAGGCCATATAGGGTCATTGTACATCCTGGAACAAGATTTTGTAGAAAATATAAAAAAACTAAATTTTTATTCAAATTTTGTAATACAAAACTCATCTCCCTTCTCTCCTCGGGGTCTGTGAGGGATTTAATACATGTTTTAAGTAGTTTCAAATGACCTACAAGTTCCACAACCAACCACATGGTCATTTTTGAACTCTCCAATACATGTATATATTGCATCTTCAATACAACCCTTAGAAACCTTTGCATTACACGACTTTTATTTGACTAAACATGACTCAACATGACTTCAAAACATAGAAAATTGGTCATATTGACCTTATTACATGTATCATGCTCTACAATGACATTATTTGGTGCAAAAAGACCCAAATTACTTCAAAACATCCTAGACTCAACCTGTCAAGACCTTCAAATTACCTAATTTTGTAAAAGATAGTGTTGGTGCTTCTACACCAAATGCCAAATTCCAAAACCTTTGAAATGGTATCATTGGAACACAATATAGACATCCATCAAAGCATAAAGCATATAGGAATTTGTCAAATGTTGTAGTTGTATGTACCCTTTCAGACATGTATGCAAAGTGTGGAGCATATACTCTACGAACATAAACCATTTGACATGATGCCTCAAAGAAATGTTGTCTCATGGAATACAATGATTGAAAGATATGCATGAAATGGATTGTTCTAGACAAGAGGCTCCAAATTCATGACAGTTCAGTTTGAGACTAGGCCTAATTAGGCCTCCTTTACAAGGCAACTACTATGCCAATGCAAACCCACCGCACCAAACCACTTGGGAACCTTAGAATGCATGGAAAAGGAACTAATTTCATTGGTTTTGGTCTTTTAAACACTTGTTAAGGTACTATTATATGGACTGCACCCTCTTTTTGCCTAATACATGGTCATATTAAGCCATTATATCCTCATACTCTGCTATATTCTTGTTTCCTGACCTAGGACTTATTGGGAACAGTGATCCTACCTTATTCCATCCCATTCCACCAATATAGAGTGGTTAACTTGGTGGAATGGCAAAGAAATACATAGTTTTTAGCCTCAAAACCCTAGTTCAGGATTTTATGACAGTTTCCACAAAAATGTGGTTTTCTCCCTCCAAATTCAATGAAAATGCCTCAAACAAGATATAAATGAAAGGTCATTCACTCCCCTTCATAATGCAGGTAGTTTCAGACCATGACAGTACTGTACGGATGAGCAGTACATCTTGGAACAGTCAAATTTTAGGAAAAGTAGAAGAAAACTCAATTTTATTCCACTTTTCCCTTCAAAACCTTCTTCACCAACTCCTCCTCAGTGTGTGCCAAGGTTTGTATACATGTTTACAATAGTTCCAATTGATCATAACTAACTTTCAACCTGTTTGATCATTGGGTAACCTCATTACATGATTTGTTAAGTTGACAAAGTAACTTCTTACCACTACTTGCATTATTAGACTATTTGTTTGACAACAACATAAAGCATGACTCCAAACACAAATGACATTGGTCATTTGACCTTATTACATGCAAAATGATGACACAAGACCATCAACTTGTCATATGATGTCCTAGGACCTTGTTATGACATTCTCTTAGCCAAGATTGGCTATGGCTAAGGTGCTCGTGTACCATGAAATATGTTTCCATGGTGTTGAGTCATCCTCCTTACCTACTACATCATCCTTGTAGACATGTATACAAAGTGTGGAAGCATAGACAAGGCATGTGAACTGTTTGACATGATGCCCCAAAGAAATGTCACCTCATTGAATGCAATGATTGAAAGATATGAACAAAATGAATTTTTTGATAAGGCATTAGAAACTTTCAAGCAAATGCAATTGGTGGGTGTAAAACAAAATTCCACAACCTTAGCCAGATCCTCCTTGCCTATGCCAAAATGGACATCCATCAAAAGGATAAAACTTATGGGAATTTTGTTAGATGTTGTAGTTGCAACTGCCCTCAAAGACATGTATGCAAAGTGTGGAAGCATAGACAAGGAACGTGAATTGTTTGGCATGATGCCTCAAAGAAATGTCACCTCATGGAATACAATGATCGCAAGATATGAACAAAATGGATTTACTAATAAGCCTTTAGAAAGTTCCAAGAAAATGCAATTGGCAAGTGTAAAGCCAAATTCCAAAACCATAGAAATGGTATGTTTGGAGCACAGTATAGCCATCAAAGCATAAAGGATATAGGAATTTTGTCAAATGTCATAGTTATAAGTACCCTGCAAGACATGTATGCAACTTGTGTGGAAGCATATATAATGAACATGAACTATTTGACACGATGCCTTAAAGAAATGTTGTCTCATGGAATGCAACAATTGCAAGATATGCACAAAATGGATTTTTCATAAGGCTTTAAAAACTCTCAAGCAAATGCACAAAAAAAAATTTCAACCATTTACGCAAATTTTGGCACATCTAAAACCAAATTGCACAACCTTAACCAACTTCCTCCTTGCCTATGCTATAATGGGATCTAACAACATGGTGTGGACAACCATCAAAGCATAAATGATATAGGAATTTTGTCACATGTATTGTATTTGCAAAGTTGCCCTTGTAGACATGTATGGAAAGTATGGAAGCATAGACAAAGCACGTGAACTATTTAAAATGATGCCTCGAAGAAATGCAGTCCCATAGAATTCAATGATTGCAAGATATGCATAAAATGGATTATTTAAAAATGATTCATAAACTTTCAAGCAAATGCAATTGGCATTTGTAAAACCAAATTCCTGTAATAATAATTGATTATCATATTAAATATTTAATATAAACTATCATATACATAATGTCATGAACATAACATCTAGTTTATATAAAGAGCCATATAGGCACGTCCAAACAAAGCCATACAGGAAAATATACAAAAATATACATCGGATTAACATACAAAAGTATGTATACAAAGCCATCTAGGCATACAAAAAAGTTCCCAAAAACTAGTTTCCTATGGACTTTTAGGAAATAATCGGTGGCCCTTCTTTGACTGTGAAGATGGAGAGCCAGTCAGTGACACATCCTCTCTCTGCCATCAAGTAGACCTCTTTGAATAAAGTTCATCTAGCTGCACCTATTAATACAAACAAACAATATGCACATTAGTATAGAAAATGTATGAAATATATAACATCACATATGTAATTGATCACTTACTGCCAACGAATGATCACTCTCCATCATCTTGTCTCTCTTCATCTGTAGTTGGATGGACTGGAGTTGTGACCTCTGAGAAGCATCAAGAAGCAAAATTGACTAAACATAAATACCATTTATGTACATCAAATGACATGAGATAAAAAAAGAAATATAAAATTATGATATTTTCATGTTATTGGCTCATACCTCAGTCAAAAGATTTGTAGATATCATGTTTACATCAATGCCTATCTGTGCTAACTCATGAAGATGAGGAGTCTCCACTATATTCAGCATCTGAAAAATCAAGTTCAAGATTATTCAAACAAAATAAATACATAACATTATTTTAAAAATGCATAATGATTAGAAATGGTTAAATTTACCTCTGTAAAAGTGGTGGTTTGGCATCTAGGGGACCAAGGAAACCGTGGAGGTGCTGGTGACTATTGAAATCATCAAATTCTCACAAAATAATAATACCATTGACATATCTACAATAATTACGAATATGTGATAAATTACATACTTGCTGACTTGACCTCCTCTCATAATCCACCAATGGATGGCTAACAGAGGTAGGATGAAGACTCTGACCCTAGAATTTCATTACACAAACAATTACATTATTTTTGACTTATAATATAGATAATCATATAAAATTAATTACAAATTTTAAATAACAATATACTAAATCAAGATGAAACTTGTAATAAATCACCTGAGAGTCAATACCAAATGTATGCTGTAAGAGATCATCACTGAGAACAAGATCATCCAATATGTCTTGCCCCTGTGTCACATCATGCTACCCCTATGTCACAACATGCTGCCCTTGTGTCGTAGATTCCTATCATGCCTCTTGCATCCCATAATCACATAGGTTCCCACATGTACTACACAAATGTGGGGACACATGATGCCTACTACTATCACCCTCATCGTCCTGGGTAAAACCATCCACATGCTGTGATAGAGTTTGGGTGAGAGTAGTCAGTGAATGTAAAGTCTCCAGCTTAACACTCTCCTTCAGAGCCAAAGGGAGTGACCTACATTCTGGCCTTGCTTGGGTTATAGGCACATGCTTTTCATCTCACTGAGCCCCAGGTCTATCTTGGGCAGAGCCACCACATCTACCCTAGAATTCACGAATGTCAAAATAATTTAGAATCTTGTTGAGGATGAACTTGCAATAGAGTTTCCTCAAAAAATATTGTGGTACCTCATCATTGTTGCATGGCTTCTCATCAAAGACCATGTACCATTGATCCCAAAAGTTTTAGGATATGTCTTCATTCCTACACCAATGTATAGGAAACCATTTGCAACTTTCCTCTAATCTTTGGTCAGTTTTGGGATTAATAAATTGTGCACATAATTGAGATTTTGTAATTTTTTCCTTCTTGACTTGTTCATATGACAACTTGTTGACATAATATTGTCGACTCCTCTCCCTATAGTCTTGGAATTCGGTGATTTGTTTCATCACCAAATCCGTGTGGGAAACAATCTCCTGTAGTGATTTTACAAGTGCCCTCCCATGCTCAGTGGTTCCACTTGGATTGTTTAGGGTTTGAATAATAGTTTCAAGATGTTTCTTGTTTTCCTCTATATCCCCAAGTAGTGTTCTTGATTATCCCTTACATGAAAAGGAGGTGAAGGTGGGTTTTGAGGGTTTGGAGGGTTTTGGGGGTTGTTTTCACCCTCCTCAAATGGATTTAGGTTTTTTGCTTCTCCAATAACTGTAAATGCAATATAAAAACAAATCAAACATTGCAAAACTAAAAAATTGTTCTAAAACTAACAAAATCAGACAAACCCTACCTTATTCCTATGCTGGAGCCTCCAAATTTGCATGATGATGTCTTTGGCGATGAGGTGGCATTGTGAATTTCTTGTTTTCTCAGGTGCATTTGATTCAATGTCCTCTTTTTCAACATGATCACATTTCGTTTTAGTTTCTTTGCTACTGTGAGGAGAAAAGCTATGTGGCGAATGAGCAGAAAATGTTTTTTTTCTTTTATTAAAAGAAAAATGTGAGCATGTTATAATGCACTCGCATTTTGTTTTAATTTTGGAGATGGTGGCAACTTTTTGGTCCCCCATCTCCTTGCATTTACCCCTCTATGATTATCAATGGTTATTTGGATGAGCATCTACTCATGCTTAAACACTAGAACCTAGATTTTGAAAGGAAGCTAGGTGTGCAGAAAACGCTTCCTACACTAATCTATTGAGGAGAGGACTATGCAAATTCAAATTTATCCTAACTATTACAGTGATGTTAAACCATTAACATGAGATATAGTAGAAAAACACAATAGCCAAAAAGAAGACAGAAGAAGAAAGACAAAGATTTACGGTGGGGAAAACCCTTATCGGGTGAAAATCCCCACACTCAGAAACCTGCACAATGTATTAACAAATCTGAAAGAATGTTTACAACACACTTCCAATGCAAGCTTCAATGGTCTTCAACACTCATGTCTGGAGTCAATCCGGCAGCATAATAGTACCTGGAAACCTGTGATACAAACTCCATCTCCAAGCACCTGTTTAAATAGAACATATAAGGCAATTTTGGACCTTTCTTGGAATGGGCGTCCAATATGGCATATTGGACCAAAACCCACGCCTAGGGACACTTGGTCAACATTGTAGAATATGTCTGACACTTGTCCACAACTCCCATCCCAAAGAGGTTGCCTATTTCCAAAATGGGCTATGACAGATGCTCTTACAACACTTATGACCATCATAGAATCTGTCATAGCAGTTACAACTTATAGTTGTAAGAGAATCTATCATACACATGCTATAAACAACATATTCTCTTACAACACATCATAGTCCACCTTGGGGTGCCCAAATATGCCTCATTCAAAGATGCTTCACGACACATGTCATTACCTGTCTTACAACCTTCTATTCTCAACTCTTACATGTCATAGATTCGTCATAGGAATCCATCATAACCGTTTCAATCAAACATTCCTTACACAACATAGAAGATGCCAACACATGGCAGAATATTCCTACCACTAAGTGGGACTCCTATCTCCTCATGTGAGGACAAAATAACAAGTTGTCATAATCCATGTAGGATTGACACATCACTGTGCCACATCCCACAATATGACAAAGTGGAATTTCCAATTATTTACAACATAGGCAATTGAATAATAAATACAAACATTACAAATGTAGAGAATTACCAAGGTTGAGACACCTTAATTCCCAACATTCTCCCACTTGTTGAACACCTTGTAAGAGCCAATAGAAAAATAGGATTTAACTGCTATAGGCTGAGAGGCCCATAGACTCCGAACACCATCTGAACTTCTCTGTGCCCACTAGCTTCGTCAATGCATCTACAACATTCTTCAAAGTATCTACCTTCTCCAAATTTACCTTTCCATCCTCAACCATGTGCCTCACGAAGTGAAACTAAACATCAATGTGCTTGGTTCTAGCATGGAAAGTTGGATTCTTTGCAATGCAAATTGCACTCTGACTGTCACAACTAATCGTGATCTGACGCATCAACAACAATATTGGAACACAATCTCTTAAGCCAAATGGCTTCCTTACAAGCATGAGTTGCTTACATATACTCAACTTCTGTCGTGGACAAAGCATCAATAGGTTGTCACTTACTCATCCAACTAATAGCACCACCAAACAGTGTAAAAACATAAGCACTGGTGGATCTCCTACTATTAATGTCACCTACCCAATTTGAATCCACAAATCCATGAATATCAACAGAATGCAGAGGTCCTGAAACATTACCATGATAGCAAATGGAATACTCAGAAGTACCCCTCAAATATCTGAACACTCGCTTAACTGCATCCCAATGAACCTGTCCAGGATTAGCCATAAATCGACTAAGAACTCCCACTACTTGGGCAATGTCTAGTCTTGTGCAAACCATAACATACATCAAACTGCCAACAGCACTAGCATAAGGTACTCTGCTCATGTCCTCCACCTCACTAGGAGATTTTGGACAATCCTCAACATACAACTTTGTTCCCAAGGAAACGGGAACACACAATGGTCTACAATCTCCCATGCTAAATCTGTCCAACACGGTCTTAACATACTTACTCTGACTTAACCAAAGTTTTTTGTTGGTTCTATCTCTTTTGATTTCCATTCCTAGAATGTACCTAGCTACCTCTAAATCTTTCATTTCAAACTAAGTTGACAACTCAGATTTACAATCAGAAATCATAGTCTTACCCTTCCCAATGAGCAACATATCATCAACATACAGTGTAACAATGAGAATACGATCACCATCAAACTTATAATAAACACAGTGATCTAATTTTGATCTCACAAATCCAATTGACAACACAAAGGCATCAAATTTCAAGTATCATCTCCTAGGGGATTGCTTCAAACCATACAAAGACTTCTTAAGTTTGTAAACCAAATTTTCTTTACCTTTTACCATGTAATGCTCTGGCTGTGACATGTAGATTTCCTCCTCCAAGTCACCGTGAAGGAAAGTTGTCTTCACATCCATATGTTCTACCTCCAAGTCATAAGCTATTGCGAGAGACAACAGGAATTGAATGGATGTCAACTTTGCAACTGGAGAGAAGATCTAACCATAATCTATACCCTCCACTTGTGAATACCCATTTGCAACCAATCTGGCCTTATACTTCTCAATACTACCATCTGCACTAATCTTCTTCTTGAACACCTATTTGTATCCAACGGGTTTCCGTCCATGAGGCAAAGGCACCAAGTCCCAAGTTTGATTCTTTTCTAAAGAAGCCATTTCTTCCTCCATGGCCTCCTTCTAGGAACCTACATCCTTCATATCCAAAGCCTCTGATACAGTTCTAGGCTCATCACTATTAGTGAGCAAAGCATAAGCACAACTAGAATCAAGCAATGTAAAACCAAACCTTTCAGGTTGCTTCCTTATCTGTGTAGACCTCCTCAAGAGCTGAGGTTGAGGTTTAGCTTCTTCATCTAAGTTTTCAGAGCTACTAGAGCTCTCCTCATCATTAGGTCCAAAATTGTCTTTCTGTTTAGTCTTCTCAAGGGTGAGAGGAAACTGAACAACATCCTCTTTCTTTTCTCTTTCTTCTGGATGCAAAATAGTGGAAGAAGGTGTAAGCTCTCTGAAGATGACACTTCTTCTATACAACACTTTTTCAGCCATGGGGTCCCAAAGCTTGTATACTTTCACACCAACACCATAGCTGATGAAGATACACTTAACAGCTTTGTTCTCCAACTTTGACCACTTCTCCCTAGGCACATGTGCATATGCCTCACAACCAAAAACATGAAGATGCCTTACTAAAGGCTTTCTACCAGACCACACCTCCATGGGTGTCTTTCCAACAAGAGCTGATGTAGGAGATCTGTTTACTAGATGTCAAGTAGTGGCAATAGCTTCAGCCTAAAACTTCTATTCTAGACTAGCTCCACTAAGCATACTCCTAGCCTTCTCCATCAGTGTCTTGTTCATCGTCTCTGCAACTCTATTTTGCTGCGGTGTGTATGGAGTTGTCTTGTGCCTTTCAATCCCAAATTCCTTGCAATACTTATCAAATTTTGTAGAACAGAACTCACCACCATTGTCAGTTCTCAAACATTTAATCTTTTTACCAGTCTAATTTTTAGCAAAATCTTTAAACTCCTTAAACTTGCTATAGACTTTAGATTTGCTTCTAAGAAAATAAATCCATGTCCTTCTACTGTAATCATCTATAAAAGATACAAAGTATACATATTTTGATAACGAAGGAACATTAACAGGACCAAACACATCATAATGAATAAGGTCCAACACACCAAAAGACTTATGAGAACTCGAGTAAAACTAAACATGGTTTTGTTTTCCATAAATGCAATGTTCATAGAAGTTGAACTCAAGATTACAATCATCTAACCCCTCAATGAGGTTCTTATTTTTTAGGGTATGCAGACCCTTCTCACCAATGTGGCCAAATCTCTTATGCCATAACATTGTCTTTTCTGCAAGAAGTTTAACTTCCAATGCACGATTACAACCATCAAGACTAGAAACAATAGATTTCTTCACTGCTTGTTTAGATGGTAGGGATGAAGTGACTGCTGCCCTCTTCCTTAAGTTAGAAGAACTATTGCATTGTGCAATGCATGCTTCTAGCTGAAATAGAGTACCTCTCCGAGTACCCTTAGCAAGCCCCATAGATCCTCTAGTCATCTTGCATCCTTCTTTTGAAAAGACAACCTGCACACCTGCATCATTCAAACTACTTACAGAAAGCATGTTCCGTGCTAAGCCTGGGATGTGCATAACCCTAGAGATCCCCTTCACTCAACCATCAGGGAATCAGATAAAGACTCTTCCACGACCAACGATCTTCAGATGAGAGTCGTCACGCAAATACACCTTTCCACCATCGAACTCCTCATACTTAGTGAACCATTCTCGATGTGAGGTCATGTGGAATGATGCACCAGAGTTGATTAGCCACACATCGTCAGATCCATGGGTTGCCAGGGCTGCGATGAAAGCATCACCGTCATCTTGTGATTTGTTAGAATCTGAATCAGGAGCTTTCTTCTTTTTCTTCTTCTCCTCTTTGCATTCCTTTTAGAAATGCTTGGTATTGCCATAGTTCCAAAAAAGAGCCTTGGACTTTCCAGGAGATTTCACTTATTTCCAAAATGGGCTATGACAGATGCTCTTACGACACTTACGACTGTCATAGAATCTGTCATAGCAGTTACAACTTACAGCTGTAAGAGAATTTATCATACACATGCTATAAATAGCATATTCTCTTACAACACATCATATTCCACCTTGGGGCACCCAAATATGCCTCATTCAAAGATGCTTCATGACACATGTCATTACCTATCTTACAACCTTCTATTATTGACTCTTACATGTCATAGATTCGTCATAGGAATCTATCATAACCGTTTCAGTCAAACATTCCTTACACAACATAGAAGATGCTGACACATGGAAGAATATTCTTACCACTAAGTGGGACGCCTATCTCCTCATGTGAGGAAAAAATAACAAGTTGTCATAATCCATGTAGGATTGACACATCACCGTGCCACATCCCACAATATGACAAAGTGGAATTTCCAATTATTTACAACATAGGCAATTGAATAATAAATACAAACATTATAAATGAAGAGAATTACCAAGGTTGAGACACCTTAATTCCCAACAGATTTCAACCCTATTTTAGACTCTTTCTTAGTTACTCCCACATGGGTATGAATCCCTAATCTCCCGCTCCAATTCTAGAAGGAACCTTGTTTTGCAACAATTGAAAATAAACTAGGGAAATGATTGATTGTGGATGTTGGCTCCTTTGTTTTACTTCACACCACTTTTGCATGCATACTGGTCTATTTAGATTTGTCTAAGAATTTTACTAGATGAAATTACTCTAAAAACTTTTGCTCGTAGCTGGAATCAATGTTTGGATTATGCATGCTTTCCTTTCCATTGTCATAGGTGTTTTGATATAGGCCATATGGTTGCTAATTGCTCCAAACATAAGTTGGTGGGACAAGCTTCATGGTGGAAAGATGCTACTATCCGCCATTACTTAGTGGAAAAAGATGTTCTTTCTCCAACATAGGAGATGAGAAACAAAATTCCCTCTCCAAAGTCAAGTATGTTAGAGGTTGGTTCAGCTGCTATGATAAGTTTTCAGAAGGACTCCTCGCCAAAGTTGAGGACTCCTGCCAATAGTTCAACAAAAACTTAGGAAGTGTCTTCCCTTAAGGTAGGTAGTGGTTTAGTTTTAGACATAAAGGTACATGTGCCTGATGGTTCTCCATCCTCACATGAAAAGACTTCTATAGTATCTAGTATTGATCTACTCCCCTAGCTGCATATGTTATGGCTTTGGAGGACGGGAACCCAAATGAAATTTGGATAGAGGTGCAGAAAAAAAGAATAAGTTATTGAAAACTCACAATATGCAATTACACTTCAATCACAAATAATTGGGTCACGAGATGGTTTGGAACTTATGTCTCCCCCTGTTAATGGGTCTATTTTACTTCATTGATTAGTGTCAAGGTTAGTGTATAGTGTTTGTAGTAAAAGAGAACCACTCTTGTCTTATACTATTATTTTAAGGATGGATGAGCAATACAGATGTAATGTCCCCTTTCTAGTAGAAACACTTAAACCAAAATATGCATTTAACATGATTCTCAGAGAGATATTAGTAACATTAGAGATCAATTAATTTCACTGATAATATCTAATGAGATCAAAGATAATATAAATATTTTGTTCTTGACAAAGGATTATTCATTTCTTTCTTGTCATTTACTAATGATGATTATTTTATAACATATTCCATAGGTACATTAGGGTGAATATTAAGCATATTTCAAGATCCATATCTTCCCCTCCTATTCTTCATCAAGGAATTAGGATTTACATGACTAGGGCGCACTGAAACCATCTTTGACCCAGCTTCAAGAAGCTAAGTCCCTAGCCCTTGGCTTCTATACATGGAATCTCATATCTAGCTTCAAAACTATATCTCAGCCATTGGGATCGATACGAGATCTCTAGACCCAACTTGGAAACTATATCCTAGCCATTGAGGTCTATACAGGGGATGGAATAACTTTGCCTTTCAATACAATACCCATGATTCCTCATTGGATGAAGTAATAGGGGCTACGGAGACATGATCATTATACAATATTCCCTTATACTATAGATGGAATTCTATTATTCCATTATCCTCATAATGCATGAATTAAAAACATTCATATTGCAAATTGAAGTACCATTATATGGTATCCCTATAATTGTTCATCATTGTTAGATCTTGAGTCTAATTATGGATATCAATTCGATGATGAATAAAGAAGACATTTCATTATAAACTATAATCATTCACATGGATTCATATACTTGTGTAATACTAATGATGTGATTGACATATATATAGATCTATTCTTAATTATGTAAAAATAGATATGTGTGTGTGTGTGTGTGTATATATATATACATTAGGGTAAATATTAAGCATATTTCAAGATACATATCTTTCCCTCCTATTCTTCATCAAGGAATTAGGATTTAATGACTAGGGTGCACTGAAACCATCTTCGACCCAGCTTCAGGAAACTAAGTCCCTAGCCCTTGGGTTCTATACACAGAGTCTCAGATCCATCTTGGGAACTATATCCCAGCCATTGGGATCGATACAATATCTCTAGACCCAGCTTGGAAACTATATCCTAGCCATTGGGGTCTATATAGGGGATGGAATAACTCCAGCTTTCTTTACAATACCCATGATTCCTCATTGGATGAAGTAATAGGGGCTATGGAGACATGATCATTATGCAATATTCCCTTGTACTATAGATGGGATTCTATTATTCCATTATCATCATAATGCATGAATTAAAGACATTCATATTGCAAATCAGAGTACCATTATACGATATCCCTATAATTATTCATCATTGTTAGATTTTGAGTCTAATTAGGGATATCAATTCGATGATGAATAAAGAAGACATTTCATTATAAACTATAATCATTCACATGGATTCATATACTTGTGTAATACTAATGATGTGATTGACATATATATATATATATATATATATATATATATATATATATATATATATATATATATATATATATATATTCTTAATTATGTAAACATAGATATATATGTGTGTGTGTGTGTGTGTGTGTGTGTGTGTGTGTGTGTGGGTACATTAGGGTGAATATTAAGCATATTTTAAGATCCATATCTTCCCCTCCTATTCTTCATCAAGGAATTAGGATTTACATGACTAGGGCACACTGAAACCATCTCTGACCCAGCTTCAGGAAACTAAGTCCCTAGCCCTTGGGTTCTATACACGGAATCTCAGATCTAGCTTGGGAACTATATCCTAGCAATTGGGATCAATACGAGATTTTTGGACCTAGCTTGGAGAATATATCCTAGCCATTGGGGTCTATATAGGGGATGGAATAACTCCACCTTTCTCTACAATACCCATGATTCCTCATTGGATGAAGTAATAGGGGCTATGGAGACATGATCATTATGCAATATTCCCTTATACTATAGATGGAATTCTATTATTCCATTATCATCATAATGCATGAATTAAAGACATTCATATTGCAAATCAAAGTACCATTATACGGTATCCCTATAATTGTTCATCATTGTTAGATCTTGAGTCTAATTATGGATATCAATTTGATGATGAATAAAGAAGACATTTCATTATAAACTATAATCATTCACATGGATTCATATACTTGTGTAATACTAATGATGTGATTGACATATATATAATCTTACACATCTTATGGTTAATAATTATAAATTAAACATATTGAATATTCCTTACCTGTTGTACCTTTTGTTACCTTTATTCCTTGTGAAGATCTAAATTTATTATAAATCTCTAATTTTTATTTGCTACTAAATGTTGAATTCTTGTATGATTGACCGATGATGAATATATCTGCTTGTGATTATTATTCCCTGCATTCCCCCCTTGATGAACTCCACCGATTCACTTTAAATCCTTGGAAGGGAAATGGAGGCAATGCTTGAAGGTGTTCATTGAGGAGGAACCTCTTCATAATCATTGCCTTTAAGCTTATGACTGATTTGTCTTTAACTAATATTTAACTAATATTGCCTTTGTTTATTACTCATATCCTTTTAAAAGTGATCGCTGCCTAATATCTTTTTGGAATCACACTTCTTTGTAAAATGAAACATAAACAAGGTGATCTGCATTTGTTAATATGGTCGGCTAACTCAGAGTTTTCATTATATGCTTGGCGCCTTCCATCAAACCTTCTTAGGCATGCAATAATAAATATACCCGCAATAGTGCATTTATATTTTATATGCCCTTTACATGAATACAAATTTAGTGGATTGTCACATTTACAATGGTTCTCAAGTGCTTTATTTTCTCTTCAATCGTATTGCATATTTTCTTATTGTATTAGGTGTCTTGGAGACATAGCATTGTTATCAACATTTTTCTTGGTCTATATCATCGTATGAGGGAATCTAATAATAACTCTTGCTGGCTAGAGTCATCAGGATAACATAGTATTTCGCTAGACATAGGTGGCCAATTTGAGCTTAGTGGCGCTCCATTAGAAACATTACATCGTATGCTATTCAAAATACTTGCCTTAGATGGAGGTCAGCATATATTCGCTACCCCTAATAAGACTTTTGCTTTATACATGTATAAGTATTTGTTTAGGTATTATAATTATAATAATATTTAATAAAGATATTTATATCTTTATTAATACATATTTATTATTTATATTTGTATTTGTATTTATGCTTATTATTTATAACTATTTTTATATAATATAATAATATATCCTATAAATATATTATATATTATATTTGAGTTATACTAAAAATATTTATATAAAAATATTATTATTTACTAAACAATACATTTTATGAAGACGACTTCATCGTCTTATATTATGATGTTTAAATCTTTAATTTAAACAATGCCTTAATATAGGGATATGACAACATAGTATGGCTCTGGTCTTTTTATAGGTTGTTGGACCTCAAAACCCCATGTATATATATAATTTAAATCTGTTAACAAAAATTAACAAAATAAAAAGAAACATGTATATCTCTAATATATTAGCAAGATATAAAATATTGAATAGCATAAGATATAATTCCAGCATAAACATGCAACAATGATATTATTATTTTTTTATATTGCATATCATTCACAAATATTCTACTCATATGAGAATGAACATGAGACCAATACAAGCTAGCATATAAAATATTGAGTAGCATAAGATATTCCAGCATAAACATGCAACAATAATGTTATTATTTTTTTACAAATATTCTGCTCATATGAGCATGAACATAAGACCAATACAAGCTCTTGCTAGCACTTATTAGGGACTAATATAAGCTCTCATGAGACCAATACAAGCTAGCATATAAAATATTGGGTAGCATAAGATATTTCAGAATAAACATGCAACAGTGATTATTATTTTTTTACAAATATTCTGCTCATATGAGCATGAACATGAGACCAATGCAAGCTCTTGCTAGCACTTATTAGTGACTAATATAAGCTCTTTATGAGCAAGCACACTAGAAATGACCTATGGGAGACCATTAGAAATCCACTTTATTTAGAAATCACATCCACATTAGAAGTCAACTATGGAAGATCAAGAGTCACACCTTAGAATTCCAAATTAGATGTCCCTATGGGGATTTGAACGTAGGTCTCCACAATGAGAACCCAATGTTCTTAAGCAATTACGCTCAACCCCTTAAACAAGGGTGATATTCTTTAAATATTCGTTCTTATTTTTATTTTCTTAACCAACAATCACATGAAAAGGTATTACCTATCTTTCTACATAAAGGTGCAATTACACTGGTACGATGGTTGTATGCCAATATTAATAGTTTTTCTCCCAAGTGTATACAATGTTATGGTGGCTGGTCAGTGGTAAGCCTCCAGGAGGGAAGAGCATAGAGAGGAAACTTTCTGGGTAGGGTCAATCCAAACACTTCATCCCTACCCACATCGCCGTCAACACTCCAATCAAAGCAATGTATGAGTTGAGCCACAACCAAGTGAACAACGGAAAGCCCCATGGAAATCCCAGGGCATCCCCTCCTTCCTGTTCCGAAGGTCAACAACTCAAAGTGGTGGCCTTTCATGTCTATGCTTGAGCCAATAAATCTCTCGGGCTTGAATTCTAAAGGATCTTCCCATACGCTTTCATCCCTTCCGATTGCCCAAACATTCACAAACAACCTAGTTTTTGGTGGAATGTAATATCCTCCCACATTGGTACCCTGGGTGGACTCGTGTGGCACAAGCAAGGGCCCTGGTGGATGCAATCGAAGTGTTTCTTTCACCACACATCGCAGGTAGTCTAAGCTTGCGAGATCACTCTCCCGTACGATGCGATCTCTCCCAACCTCTAATTCAATCTCTTGTTGCACTCTTGCCATTACTTGACGATTTCTCAACAGCTCAGTCATTGTCCATTCTACAGTTGTGGCAGATGTCTCTACTCCAGCATTCAACATATCCTGTGAAAGCATTGAACTCGTTGGTTAGTGAGGTATTACACAAGACAAAAGAACAAATGCCTTGGTTAAATGTCAAATCCCAAAATTTAACTAGCAGTAGTAGTTTCAGGTGCCATGGCAATTATTTAAACTGAACCGACCAAGATGATTGCTTTGATGTGTATCCGAGAGACTTGTATCTCGGCACTTTCGCTCCCAGCCATGTCCAGCAGCACGTCCACAATGTCCGGCTCCTCCGACTTTTTTGCCATTCTCCGTTCAATGTGCTATCGATGAGCTTCTCAGCAAACGCATCGAATAGGTTATGAACGGCCCGCATGCGGCGGCAGTGGCCTCGCCAATCGAGAAAGGCAAGACAGGGAATGAAGTCTCCCAGAACTAACACTCCCGAGAGATGCATAATCTCACCCACCATCTGTGAAAATCCCTGCCCCCCGCCCAGTTCATGATCGGAGTAACTTCTGCCTGCAAACATTCTGCACACGATGTTGAGTGTGAGGGAGGAGATGGGCTGCCTGAGGTCAAGGCAGCGCGCGCCTTGCTCGCTCTCCTCCCACACGGAGCGCACCATAGCAGACACCTCTTCCTCCCTCACCCACCTGAACGATTCTGTTCTCTTGGCTGTCAGTAATTCGATTGTGCACAGCTTTCTAATCTGCCGCCAGTAATCTCCGTAGGGAGCATGCGCCAGGTCTTTGCGCTCGTAGGCCATGTACTTGCCCGCCGAGGTAGCTGGCCTGTTGGCGAAGATCAAATCTTGGGTTTTAAGAAACTCTTTGGCCATGGCAGGAGAAGAGACAACAACCGCAGGTACGGAGCCGAGGCGTAGGAACATGATGGGCCCGTAACTGTTTGCTAGCTCCGCCAGAGCCTTGTGAGGAAGGCTTCCCAACAGATGGAGATTGCCTACCACTGGCCATGGCCGTGGCCCTGGTGGCAGTTCCAACTCACCCTTATTGCTCTTGCTCTTCTTGTTTGTCACAAATCTGTACATAATCCAGAGGAACATGAGTGAAAAAATCAACTCTATCACAGGAGATCTAAGCCATGCCATATTTGGTTAGCCCCCGTTTTCCAATTCTTTGACATAAATTGATGAGTATTTAACACAATTTATCATCTTACATCTTACTCGCCTATATTGAATGAAGTTATATTAGATGAAGTGACAATTTAAGTTGTTATGGTATATATTTTTCTATGAATTTTAATTTTTCCTTCCGAAGCCAATGAAATGAAATGAAAGTACTTTTTTAATGCTTTATGTTTTTTTTTAATTGAAGTTTAAATTTATGCCATGAATGTTGTGTCCTTTAATACCATTATTTTAGTGAGTTGAGGTATTCAACAAACATGTAAGGTGTCATTTAACTCTATTAATAATTCTTGTCTACTATTTCAACTCTAGTAATGATCCTTATAAATGCATGCCCCTTGAGTTGATAATAACAATTAATTCAGACTATTCAATCAATTCATTTACAAAAGATCATGTAGGCTTGGTTGTTAATGATGGTAGAAGTTAGCATCACACATCTCATCTCATTAAATTTTGTTGTTGTGTGAAATGAAACATTGCTATAGTCTATATTTTAACTTTTTTCTCCAATAATTTGAAATGACTGATTTGTCTATTTTCCTATTGGTTGTTGTTGTGAACATTTAATGTATGGATCAAATTCCTCTTTAATTTTTATTGCATTTTCATTTCAATCCATCCAAAAAAAATATTGCATTCTAACTTTTGATATTACAATCTTTTCATACCGGGAAGTTGGCAAGTTTGATTTTAAATTCAATCACAAAAAGTTGCCTATGAAATTTAATTTTTATTTTAAGTTGAATTTTAAATATTTTCTTCGAAAGACTATTAAAATGAAATTATTTTTCCATTACTTTTGTTTACACTAAATCTGAGATCTTTAAATAAATTTCGTGTTCTAAAATTTCAATTCTATTACAATTTATATAATTTTAATAAGACACATTTCTTTCAATTATTTGTTAAAGTATATTTGTATATTTTTCTCACTTGGTTTTGAGTTTATTATGAGAGAATGACTTAATACACTTACATATCAACAAAAGACATAATTTTTTGTAAAGTTGGGCTTATTTTTCCACACCATTTACACATTCTTCCACACATGGCTCCATCTTATCCATGTATCCACAACATTGCCACACTCCATGACTATAAAGTT